>OY997264.1:545797014-548297014 GCA_963921465.1 Triticum timopheevii
AAACCTACGCAAGTACATACAGAGGTTCAGCCAGGTGCAGTACAACATCCCCGATGTTCATTCCATCACCGTGATCAGCGCATTCCATCAGAATGTGCGCAACCGCAAGATGCGTGAAGAGCTAGAGATGAACAAGGTCAAAGATGTGGCCGAACTTTATGTTCTGGCCGATAGGTGCGCTCGAGCTAAAGAGGGGAGGAAGTACCCCGGCGAGGATGCTGGTGCGGAAACCGACTCCACAGACAAAGACACCGCCTCCCTGATGAAGAAGGGCCGGCGTCGCAATAGGAAGCGCAAGGGCAAGGTCGTGCTTGCCATCGAGGGATCCGACGACACCGGCGTTGCCAAGAAGGCCAAGGAAAACGACCCCGACAAGGAAATTGCCGGGTGCACCGCTTGCTGGGCCTTGGCGGCTGCCGACAAGCCAGGAAGCTCCGACAAGCAGTACTACAAGATCCACCGCACCAAGGGCCATGACCTCCAGAACTGCCGACAAGTTGAGCTGCTTGCTGAGAAGCAAAAAGCTGAGTATGAGAAGCGGGACAAGGAGATGGGTCAGGACGGTGCCGAATGATCCAGCAAGAAGCGTGGCGGCAAAGGAGGCCTCCGCGGCAAGGATAACCAGCAAGAGACGCCCGCCCGGGGCCGCGACAAGAAGCAGGAAGACGATGATCATGACGAGGATGATGTGTCCAGCGAGCCTGAGTTTCAGAAAGCTGCGGAGGACATGTGCATCGACGGTGATGCCTTGCTACACACTTCTCACCACCAGCTCAAGAAGTGGGCGCATGAGATTGCAGCGGCGGAGCCATCATTTGAGGCTCAGAAGCCACTGAAGTGGTCCAGCACGCTGATCATTTTTGACACTGAGGACCACCCTGATCGCATAAGACGGTCGGGTGTCTGCCGTTGTTTGTTTCACCAACGATACGCAACCTGAAGGTGACAAAGATGCTAGTTGACTACGGGGTCGGTCTGAACTTGATCTCACCAGTTGTGATCAAAAGGCTGCAGATTCCTGATGGAGACCTCGAAGAGACGGACACGTTTCAAGGGGTCAACCCGGGAAGGAGTCAGCCGAAAGGTAAGGTCACGCTGCCCGTGACATTTGGAGGCAAGTTGAACTATAGGACGGAGAGGATTGTCTTTGATGTAGCCGAGATCCCCTTGCCCTACAACGAGATCCTCGACCGCCCGGCACTAGCCAAGTTCATGGCGGCGTCACATTATGCCTATAACACGCTGAAGATGCCTGGGCCGATGACCATAATCACAGTCCCCTCCGACGAGAAAGACGCGCTGATCTGCGCTGACCAACTCTAGCAGGAAGCGGTTGTGGCGACTGCCGCCAAGGCACATGCTCCTGCCGCCGAAGCCGCGGGAGGGAAGAGGACCGGCAAGACCTCTTGCACCCACTCCGGCAAGCGCACCTCTTTGGAGTGCTGTGCTCCCGTCGAGGACGTTCCAGAGAGCTCCACCGGCAAGAGCAAGAAATCCAGAGCTACACCACCAGAGACCAAGAAGGTGTCCATCAAGGAGGATGGCACGGGAGGGGATTTCACCATAAGCTCCACCCGCGATAGCAAATAGGAAGGCGCGCTCTTCAGTTTCCTACGGGCAAATGTTGATGTGTTTGCGTGGCAAGCATCCGACATCCCCGGCGTTCCCAGGGAGGTGATTGAGCACCATCTCATTGTCTGACCCATCAAGCAGAAGGTCAGGAAGCAAGCTTTGGAAAGGCAGGAGTTCATCACAGAGGAGATCAGGAAACTGGAAGCAGCAGGCTTGGTGAGAGGAGTACTCCATCTGATGTGGTTGGCCAATCGGGTGGTGGTGCACAAGGCAAATGGGAAGTGGAGGCTGTGTATTGATTACACAGATATCAATAAGGCCTGACTAAAAGACCCTTTCCCATTGCTGCGCATTGACCAGATTGTTGACTCCATAGCCGGGTGTGACCTGTTATCATTCCTTGATGCCTACTCAGGATACCACGAGATTTTCATGACGAGAGAAGATGAAGAGAAGACAGCATTCATCACCCCGTGTGGTACATATTGCTTTTTATGGATGTCTTTCGGGTTGAAGAGTGTTGGCTCAACGTTTGCAAGAGCAGTCCACATTGGTTTTGAGCCCCATCTACATAGAAATATGGAAGCGTATATGGATGACATAATGGTCAAAACCAAGGACAAGGCAACACTTGTACAAGATTTGGAAGGGTCGTTTGCAAATTTGTGCAAGATCAACCTCAAGCTGAACCCTGAGAAGTGTGTCTTCGGTGTTCCGTCTGGCAAAGTTCTCGGGTTCTTTGTGTCACAGCGTGGGATCGAGGCAAATCCAGAGAAGATCAAGGCCATTGAGCAGATTGAGGCGCCTAGGCATATCAAGGACGTGCGTTGGCTCACTGGTTGCGTTGCCGCCATGAGCAGATTCATCTCCAGGTCTACTGAGCGTGCCCTTCCCTTTTTCGAAATCCTGAAAAAGGTGGGCCCAATGGAATGGACCCTAGAGGCCGAAGCAGCACTACAAGATTTGAAGAAATACCTCTCCTCCACACCAATACTGGTTGCACCTAAACCACAAGAGCCGCTGCTGCTGTATCTAGCGGCAATGAATCAAGTGGATAACGCCGCGCTAGTGGCGCAGAGGGAGGTCGACAAAGGGGCAGTGGCAACAACAGAACTAGCGAATGGCGAGCCAGAGCTCCCCCCAGTAGGGCCTAGTACCGGCAAGGCGAGGCCCCCGGCAGGGTCTGACGCCGGTGGGACAGGGCCTGCACAACCAAATGAAGTGGTGCAGAAGAAGAAGATGATTGTCGGTGTCAAAACCGGCGGATCTCGGGTAGGGGGTCCCGAACTGCGCGTCTAGGCGGATGGTAACAGGAGACAAGGGACACGATGTTTTACCCAGGTTCGGGCCCTCTTGATGGAGGTAAAACCCTACGTCCTGCTTGATTAATATTGATGATGTGTGTTACAAGAGTGGATCTACCACGAGATCAAGGAGGCTAAACCCTAGAAGCTAGCCTATGGTATGATTGTTGTAATGGAGGTTATGTCCTATGGACTAAAGCCCTCCGGTTTATATAGACACCGAAGAGGGCTAGGGTTACACAGAGTCGGTTACAATGGTAGGAGATCTACATATCCGTATTGCCAAGCTTGCCTTCCATGCCAAGGAAAGTCCCATCCGGACACGGGACGGAGTCTTCAATCTTGTATCTTCGTAGTCTTGGAGTCCGGCGGACGATGATAGTCCGGCTGTCCGAACACCCCCTAGTCCAGGACTCCCTCAGTAGCCCCTGAACCTGGCTTCAATGACGATGAGTCCGGCGCGCATAATGTTCGGCATTGCAAGGCGGGTTCCTCCTTTGAATAATCCAGAGAAGATCATGAACACCAGGATAGTGTCCGGCTCTGCAAAATAAATTCCACATTCCACCGTAGAGAGAATAATATATACACAAGTTCAATCTGCTGACGTTTTTTGTGGCATGACGTCACACCACTACCAAGCCTTTACTTGAATTGTTTTTTATTATACCACCTCAGCGCGTTTAGCGAAGAGGTTTCCTTGGCACGTCTTGTCGAAGCAGAGATCGTGTTCCCCCTTATTACGGGATTCTCATTAATACGGGCATGGGTAACCCAACCGCGCCCGTCGCCACGCCTCCTCTATCGAAGGCGAATCCCGAACGGTCACGGAGACGGCTCTTGGTATTCCCCCTCTTTATAATAGGACCAAGGCTCGTTTCTTCTCTTCAATCTTCCATCGAATTCTCTCCTTGCTCCAAGTTCCAAACACTCAGAGCCCCAGATTCGAGCGCTTCGGACCTTCAGCAATGTCCGGCTCCGACCTTCAGGGCCGGTGGATGCCCTCCTCCGTTACGGAGGAGGACGTGCTAAAGCTGCGAGAGGCCAAGTACCTGTCCTACGAGATTTCGCACAGGCTGCCTGCCGAAGGGCAGGCCATCCCCACCCCCGAGCCCGGCGAGATGTCGTCTTTGTATCCCACCTCCGTCGGGGTTTAGGCTTCCCGACGGAACCTTTTGTGAGAGGGCTCATGTTCTACTACGGGTTGGAATTCCATGACTTGGCTCCGGAGTCCATCCTCCATATCTCCGCATTCATCGTTGTCTGCGAAGCCTTCCTCCGCGTCACCCCCCACTTCGGCCTGTGGCTGAAGACCTTCAATGTGGCGCCGAAGATGGTCGGGGGGGCGTCAAGCTGAATGCGGCGGGGTGGCCGTAAGCAGGAGGGCCGATGCCCCATGGCCTGAGGGCTCCTTCCAAGAGGAGCTCGACTTATGGCAGCAGGAGTGGTTCTACATCACCGCTCCGAGGGGCAGCAAACAGAAGCCGCCGCCTCCGTTCCGCTCGGGACCTCCACGACGGCTGATGTCGTGGGTCAACCAAGGGCTCAATTGGGGGCCGTCAAAAGACATGCCCCTGTTGTAGGGCCGGATTCGAGACCTCCAGGCGAGGGAGATCGATCTGGTCGTGGTGGTGCGGGTTATGCTAATTCGGCATCTCCTGCCCTGCAAACGCCGTCCTCTCCGGCTATGGGAGTTTAATCCGGAGGGACCACGGATTCTCCAACACTTCATGGGTACGACACCCGTGGAGATGTACAAGTTGTTCTTCGGACCACAAGTGGCGTGTCCGGAATTGACCAAGGATGCCGGCCTAAGCTGCAATCGCCCGGATACCCAAGTAAGTAGCTCCGTGTCCGGACGTACCATTTGTTTGCTTTTCATAATTCGCTTTTTAACCCGTTATCCTCCATCAGGAGTGGATTGCGCAAGCAAAGCTGATAAGGTGCCCGGCCCCCCTCCCAGAGACCGCACCAGAGCCCGTGCTGGTCAGAATGTTGGAGGTTGCGCCTTCAGAAGAAGGCGAGGGGGAGAACAGAGGAGCTACAGCCCCGCCAAAGGGGGCGCTTGAAGAAGGGGGGATCGAAAATCCCTCCCTCCAGGGGGAGAAGAGAACCGCCTCCGAAGACCCGGAGGCCAAAGCCCCTAAGCGGGGTAAGAAATCTTCGCCGGAGGGTCCTGTGTCCGGGGAGGCCCCGGCCGCACAGTCTTCTCTAAAGAATCAGCCCTCTAGCGAGCCGTGAGTAGGAAAAGGGGAATTCATTAATGAAAACATCCCTATTTGTGCTTCTGAGGATAACCGAAATTTTTACCTTGTAGTTCGGATCTGCAACCTTCTCAGATGAGCTCGTCTTCGAGGGATCTTCGTCCAGAGATGATGGAGAGCGAGATGCCTCCGTCTGCTGCGCCGTCGGATAGGGCGGACGAGCCTGAAGTGTCGTCCCGGAGGGCATCCCCGAGCCTGGCAGAGCCGAAGAGTTTGGCGCCGACTAGTGTTCAGCCGGGGGAGCTGAAGGATCTGCTTGAGAGGGCGTCCGTCTCAGAAGATCACCGTGCGTTGATGAGCATGGTGATCGGAAGAATTTCATCTGCCGAAAGCGGATTGCACAATGCCGTATGGAGTTTGCTGCCGGGGTTTGAGGCACGTAAAAACGACGCGCCTTTTTGACAGTTTTGCACATGAAAGTGCACCCTGTATAGATAGTAGCCCCTGAGACTCGGTAGGTTGTCGAAAGCGACAGCGTGCCGAGGATCAAAATCGCAGGTGTTGAATGTCGCCTTTCCTATGCAGGTGGCGGATAGTCCGGGGGCTAGCCGGACTGATGGAGTTGCCGAATTAATGCGGCAACTTGATGTGGCGGATGCAGACATCGCGCTAGTCAACAGGCGACTTGACGAGTCGCAAGGTAAATTAATTCTCCGCAGTCACCTATTAAGGGAGCTAAAGCTCACCTCTTACAATATTTATGCTTGACGCAGATGGTGCTGCTGCTATGGAGGGCCTTCGGGCAGAACTTGCTCAAGCCAAGGAGCAGGCCAGAAGAAGCAACGCGGCTGCCTCGAGGGCGGCCGAGGAGTTAGAAGCTGAAAGGGCTGCACACTACCGAAGCAGGGAAGAGGTGGCCGAATTGGCCGTAAAATTGAAGGATGCTACCGACTGCAATGAGGCTCTTGAAAAGGAGCGCCTATCTGAGCGAGAAGACCTGGTGAAGGCCACCGCTGAAGCCAAGGATGCCCGTTCTCCAATGCGGGCTATGAAGGAGGAGCTGCGGCAGGCCGGAGACATTGTGGCTGGCAAGCCTTTTTTGCTGCGCCGCAGGTTTACGGATCCAAAGTATGTCCAGCTTGGCCAGTTGTGGGGTCCGGAGGATCCATATATGGACTTAGCGGCGAGTGCGGCAGATGCCGTTGTGCACTTCCGAAGCCAGAAGGATCACAAGACGGAAGAGCTATTTTGGTCTCAATTCCATAGTCTGGATCATTCACTTCCGCTGACCGATCGGTTGGCCGAATGGGCTGAGCTGAGCAGGCTGTCCGGACTTGCCATGACGGATATCGTGGCTCATGTCTGGCCAGAGAGGCCCAAGGCGACGAGCTATTTTGGCTTATTGCAGCAATTCCTTGGGGCGGTGCCTCATATCAAGGAGAAGAAGCGGTCGGCCTGCATAGAGGGTGCGCGGATGGCCCTTGCCCGTGTGAAGACACATTGGACAGAGATGGATGCCGCCGCTGTAGCAACCCAGGGTTCGGACGAAAGCCGGTTACCCGCCGAGCACTATTTTGGGGAAGTTATGCGTGGTGCTCGTGTAATAGAGTCGCAGTGCTCGAAAAATGTAACGTTCAAATGAACGTTTTTATTTTGTAAAACAATGGTTATGATGTAATCGCTTTTTATACTTGTGCGTTCCAAGTATTGAAATATCTCCTATGCAGCCGTTTATGTATACATATGTATAACCTGAAAGATGGCAGTTTTTGACTTCAGCCCCCACGCACAAGGTGCGGGGGTGTTTGCAAAAATAGCGCATTTTCACACTTAATCCGACCTCTCGGTCCTGTTAAGGAGGTGGCAGTGTAGCAAACGAGGCAACCGGACTATAACGCTTTATCACTTTCACTTAGCCATTGGAGTTCGAGGGTGGGGCTACGATATAGCCCCTGGGGGCACCGCGCTCTCCGAATTCGGGGCGTGTATGTGCCTGACCGGGAAACGGTCCTTCGTCAAAGCGGAGGAATTCTAAACATTCTGGTGGTCGATCGAGTGGTTGACTAGTCTCTCGCTGTATCATGACAGTCAGTTTTCGGCTTTCTCTACTGAGGTGCTCGCCCAGCCGAACTGGGGCACAATCGCAGTAGTTCTCCTGGTGCCGCGTTAGCCGATGATACGGAACGTAAGGCAGCAAAACACAGGTGCCGGGCAAACCCAACATTTGACCAAAGACATGATTCGAAGCTGATGCATATAAGTCCTAACTCGAGACGCCGAACACTCCCTAAGGTGTTCGGTATTTATAATAGTGGGCAGAACAATGCCCTAAGCCCCTAGTGTCCAGGTACGGGCAGGGTCCTCTGACGCGGCCGATGCCAAAACGTCAGGCTCCACTCTGGTTATAATGGGAAACCAGGGGATTATAGCAACAAGAGACAGTAAAAAGGGTTTACGCAGGGTCTTAATCTGAAAAGAATACTTGCCACGGGTCCCTACTGCACGTCTGCGCCTGTGTCTCCGTTGTGCCGTTATCCTGGACGGGTGTGCATGTTGTTCATCTGTAAAAAAGAGAGGAACTTAGTTTGGAAGGAAATCGTGCGAAAAAAGGTATATGAAAAATATTAATAAATAAAGCAGAGTCTATATTAGCTTGTTGTTGCTTATACGCTCAACCCCTTGTGAAGGGGCGTGCGGCTAGGGAGCCCCTAGCTTATTTGTGCCGGACTCGTCTAGCCGTGTCCGGGGTCTTTACATGACCCTCGCAATAAAATGATGCCATGTGGACCGGGCATTTTAAGTGTAAGAGACGCGTAATGCGGTATGGCGTTGAAGCGGACAAAAGCTTCAAGTCCCAATAGTGCTTGATAGCCACTTTTGAATGGGGCGACATGAAAAATTATTTTTTCGCGTCGGAAGTTGTTCGGTGACCCGAACACAACTTCTAGTAATAAGGAGCCCGTGCACTTGGCGTAAGGTCCTGGTGTTACTCCTTTAAAGGAGGTGCGGCTATGTCGAATTTTAGTAAGGTCTATCCCCGACTTGTGGATTGTGTTTGGATATAGCAGGTTTAGATCGCTGCCTCCGTCCATCAGGACTTGTGTAAAATGTAGTCCGTCGATTATAGGATCCAATATCAGAGCAGTCCATCCTACATTCCGAATACTTCTGGAGTAATCCAGGTGGTCGAAAGTGATTGGTTTTGACATCCAATCTCGAGGTTCCGCTGGGGTGGACCTTGCTAGACCCGTCTTGGCGGGTATCGCGTTGTTTTTCCGCATTATCACATGAAGTGAATTTACTTCTTTGACTTCTTGTGGGAAAGTCTTTTGTTTTCCGGTGCTCTGCTTGTGGGGTTTATCATCATCCTCGCTTGATGCGTCGAGCCCCTTGTGTTCGGCATTTAGTCGGCTGGACTGTTTGAAAACCCAACAATCTCGGTGGGTATAGTTTGCAGGCCTTCCGGGGGTGCTGTGGATTTGACATATCCGACCCAAAATTTTGTGTAAGTTGGATAGCTCATCACTGTTATCCTTAAGAGGTAGTGTTTTGTTGTTTGGCCGTGAGCTTTTGAATCTGGCGTTGACCGATGTATTCTTTGGGCTTTTTTCTTTATTCCGGCGCTGATCCTTTTTGCACCGTGTTTTTCCATTTCCATCTCTACTCTCGAATGTACTCGGGTCGCTGGTGTTGCATCTTGCTAGCCAGCTGTCCTCCCCCGCGCAAAAGCGGGTCATGAGGCTTGTTAGCGCGGACATCGTCCTTGGCTTCTCTTGGCCGAGGTGTCTGGCAAGCCATTCGTCTCGGACGTTGTGTTTAAAAGCTGCTAAGGCTTCGGCATCCGGATAGTCGACTATTTGGTTCTTTTTAGTAAGGAACCTATTCCAGAATTTGCGCGCTGACTCTCCGGGCTGTTGAATTATATGACTTAGATCATCTGCATCCGGAGGGCGGACATAAGTCTCTTGAAAATTTGCTGTAAACGCGTCCTCAAGCTCTTCCCAACTTCCAACAGTGTTTTCTGGAAGGCTTTTGAGCCAATGACGGGCTGGCCCTTTGAGCTTGAGGGGTAAATATTTTATGGCGTGGAGATCATCCCCTCTAGCCATGTGTATGTGTAATATATAATCCTCTATCCAGACTCCAGGGTCTGTTGTTCTGTCGTAAGCCTCTATGTTTATGGGTTTAAACCCTGCTGGGAATTCGTGATCCAGCACCTCATTGGTGAAACATAGTGGGTGTGCGGCGCCCCTGTATTTGGGTGTGCCGTTGTCTTCGAACACTTGACGTGTTGTGCTTCTTCCTGGGGCCCTCTTTTTTGGCCCGTAAATGGACCTGGCTGGGCCATCTATTTTCCCAGGGTCATGAGTCGGCTTATGTGCGGTGCCGCTTGTAGATTTTGGCCTGGCATCTGGTCGTCTATCCGGCCAGGCGGCCTCTTTGTTTGTTGACTGTGAGGGCTCTAAGGCTTCCTCGTCAAATTCTGGCAGCAGCTTGCGTTTCGGATAGCTCTTTGATTGGTGGTCATTGCCATATTTGTCTGCGGTCTTGAGTACTTTGCTCCACCTCATTCTGAGTATGTCTTCCGCTGTTTTGAGCTTCCGTTTTTCCTTCTTCAAGCTTCTTGCGGTGGCGACGAGTCTTCCGTGAAGGTTTTTATGCTCCGGTGGTATGTCCGGCGTGAGGTCGTCCGGATTGTTGGTTTCGCCGGGATTGGATTGATTATCTGGTTCGCCGGGATTGGACTGTTGGTTTCGCCGGGGCGTAGCTTTTGATCTGCTCCAGATGGCCAAACGAGTTAGCCCGCAGTGCGAAGCCGCCAAATACGAAGATCTGTCCGGGGAGAAAAGTCTCACCCTGGACGGCGTTGTTGATTGAAGAAGCCATCGAGCCTATCGGTGACGACACAGAGGAACTCTCAATGAAAGCACCAATGTCGGTGTCAAAACCGGCGGATCTCGGGTAGGGGGTCCCGAACTGCGCGTCTAGGCGGATGGTAACAGGAGACAAGGGACACGATGTTTTACCCAGGTTCGGGCCCTCTTGATGGAGGTAAAACCCTATGTCCTGCTTGATTAATATTGATGATGTGTGTTACAAGAGTGGATCTACCACGAGATCAAGGAGGCTAAACCCTAGAAGCTAGCCTATGGTATGATTGTTGTAATGGAGGTTATGTCCTATGGACTAAAGCCCTCCGGTTTATATAGACACCGGAGAGGGCTAGGGTTACACAGAGTTGGTTACAATGGTAGGAGATCTACATATCCGTATTGCCAAGCTTGCCTTCCACGCCAAGGAAAGTCCCATCCGGACACGGGACAGAGTCTTCAATCTTGTATCTTCGTAGTCTTGGAGTCCGGCGGACGATGATAGTCCGGCTGTCCGGACACCCCCTAGTCCAGGACTCCCTCAATGATGCAGCACCCAATTTACTTTGTCAGCTCCCTCTTGCAGGGGGCTAGGTCGAGGTACTCCGGTGTGCAGAAATTTCTCTTCGGCCTCCTTATGGCCTCGAGGAAGCTGCGTCCTTACTTCAAGCACACGAGATCACTATCGTCACCCGCCTCCCGTTGCAATGGATACTGCATAATTCGGACGCAACCGGGAGGATTGTGGAATGGGCTTTGGAACTGTCGATTTTTGGTTTGAAGTTTGAAAGTACTTCGACGATCTAGAGCAGAGTCTCGGTAGAGTTCATTGCAGAGTGGACCTCGGCGCCCGACGAAGAGATCCAGGAGACCACTCTTCCTGGCAAGGAAACAAGTCGCAACTGGATTATGTACTTTGACGAGGCTTTCTCACTACAAGGCGCCAGTGCTGGTGTGCTGCTCGTCGCACCCACCGGAGAGCACCTCAAGTATGTAATCCAGATGCACTTTCCTAGGGAGATGTCGACGAACAACACTGCTGAATACGAGGGATTGCTTGCCGGTCTCAGGATCGCGGCAGACCTTGCAATCAAGAAGCTCATCGTCAGGGGTGATTCACAGCTTGTCGTCAGGCAAGTCAACAAGGATTATCAAAGCCCATTGATGGAGGCCTACGTAGATGAGGTGAGGAAGCTGGAGGAGCGTTTTGACGGTATACAGGCGGAGCATGTTCCCCGAGTGGAGAACGATATCGCCGACTACCTGTCGAAGTGCGATGCCTTCAAACTACTTGTGGAACCAGGTACTTTTGTGCTTCGGTTAACTCAACCATCCGTTGAACCATCAACAGAGCAGAACAAGTGAAGGAGATCAGGCCCGCCAAGTACTTTCCCATCGAGCTCCCAGGAGCCGCTGGCAAAGATGTTGCCATGGACACTGAGCCTGCCATGGGGCAACCGACTCCGACAGGGCGTCAAGCCATGGCCGTAGAGACAACCGCTCCCATGGCAAAGGAAATGCCTTTAGTCCTTGTCGTCGAGCCCCAGGCTCTGGCATGGGCACAACATACCGTTTGAGTCATCCAAACAGGGGAGCTTCCTGAGGAGCAGGAAGAAGAGGAGAATGTAGCCCGTCGGTCTGCCATGTATCAGTTCATTGACGATGTTCTGTACAGAAAAAGACCAAATGGTGTGAAATTGATGTGCATTCCCTGGGAGGAAGGACTGGAGCTATTGGCGGAGATACATGGAGGCATATGTGGCTCCCACATAGGGTCGAGGGCCCTTGCCGGCAAGGCCTTCAGGCAAGGTTTCTTCTGACCCACTGCCCTCCAGGAAGTAACAGCACTAGTAACCAAGTGTGAAGCGTGTTAGTTCCATTCAAAGAAGCTTCATCAGCCAACTCAAGCCCTTCAAAAAATCCCTCTCTCCTGGCCATTTTTGGTCTGGGGACTCGACATAATGGGCCCTTTCCCCCGCGATGTCGGGGGCTTTGAGTACTTGTACGTTGCAATCGACAAGTTCACAAAGTGGCTGGAGGTGGAAGCAGCGAAGAATGTGATAGCGCAGTCAGTTGTCAAATTCTTCAAGGGGCTAGTCTGCCATTTTGGTGTACCAAACAGAGTCATCACCGACAATGGCATGCATTTCCCAAGACGCACCTTCATGCAATACACCCAAGACCTCGGCAGCAAGGTCTGTTTCGCTTCCGTGGCGCACCCACGGACCAACGGCCAGGCGGAGGGGGCAAATGCGGAAGTACTGCAAGGTCTGAGGACAAAGACTTTTGATAGGCTACACAAGAGTGGAAGGCGCTGGATTGATGAGTTGTCGGCGGTTCTTTGGTTGATCGGAACGACGACAAATCGAGCCACCGGCCAGACACCCTTTGCCCTGGTATACGGGGCAGAGGCAGTTCTCCCCATGGAACTCACATACGGGTCACCTCGAGTGCTCGCTTATGACGAGCTTGAGCAAGAGCGATTGCGGCAAGATGACGCAACGCTCCTCGAGGAAGATCATCTTCGGGCAGGTGTGAGAGCAGCGTGCTACCAGCAAGCCTTGCGCCGCTACCATAGCCGCAAGGTTCATGCCCGAAGCTTTGAGGAAGGCGACCTTGTTCTTCAGCGCGTTCAATCAGCCAAGAATTCCAACAAGTTGACGCCAAAGTGGGAAGGCCCTTATCTGGTAATACGACTCACCAGGCCCGGAGTAGTCCTCCTGGAGACCGAAGATGCCATTCTAGTAAGCAACTCCTGGAACATCGAACATCTTTGTAAGTTTTACCCATAAGGCGCGGTTGCCGGTCCCCCCGGCAAACCACCATTTGTACAAGCCTTGCCAGCAAGGCATGTAACCCTATGTACAAAGCCAGGCGCAGACCCTGAGCATAAATAAATGAAGCGCTGGCGCCCTAAGTTATAACATGCATGCTAGGTTAAGTCTCTCCCTAGGTTAGGGTTGATAGTGCTTAGCGGAGACTAACCCCTAGCATAGAGGTTGAGTGTGCGTCTCTCTGTTCCTTTCCGTCCTCTTTGGTTTGCAGGGTACATGGACATTTCTGCTGAGCTATTTGGAAGAAAGAGAACAAGCTGGCGCTCCGGTCCCGGCAAGCCAAGGTTGTTGGGGGCTGCAGACACAAGGGTCTAACCACGGCAATCCAAGGTTGCCGGGGGGCTGCAGATTCAGATAAGTCCTTTATCCCCTATTGTGCATTTCTGTATGGAATTGGGACGTATGAAACCTCATCTTATTCCTAGGCTACCATGCTCCCCTTTTCCTGTACGCAAGAACTATTCCCTGGGTCAGAACTTGGTTGTAGTCGCGATGACAAGGAAGCAAACGAAGGGCCTAACCCTACTTGGCCCCTACCTCTGCCAAGAGCGTGAATATGGTTGAATCAAGTAAGGGGACGGCAAGGCATGTTGCCGGGCAAAAATGTTTATCTTAAAAAAATGTTCATTCCTTGGCATGGGCTTCGCTCACGCACAAAGAACCCGACAAGCACCCTTTTTTCATTAATATGTCTGATACGTCTCCAACGATCTATAATTTTTGATTGCTCCATGCTATTATATTACCCGTTTTAGATGTTTATGGGCTTTACTTTACACTTTTATATCATTTTTCGGACTAACCTATTAACTGGAGGCCCAACCCAAATTGCTGTTTTTTTGCCTATTTTAGTGTTTCAAAGAAAAGGAATATCAAACGGAGTCCAAATGGAATGAAACCTTCGGGGGAGTTATTTTTGGAACAGAAGTAATCCAGGAGACTTGGAGTGGAAGTCAGGGAAGCTTCAAGGTGGTCATGAGGCAGGGAGGCGCGCCCTACCCCCTGGGTGCGCCCCAACCCTCGTGGCCCCCTCGTGGCTCCCCTGACCGACTTCTTTCGCCTATATATGTCTATATACCCCCAAAGCCTCTAGGAGCATAATAGATCAGGAGTTCCGCCGCCGCAAGCCTCTGTAGCCACCAAAAACCAACCGGGACCCTGTTCTGGCACCCGGCCGGAGGGGGGATCCCTCACTGGTGGCCATCTTCATCATCCCGGCGCTCTCCATGACAAGGAAGGAGTAGTTCACCCTCGGGGCTGAGGGTGTGTACCAGTAGCTATGTGTGTGATCTCTCTCTCTCTCGTGTTCTTGAGGTGATACAATCTTGATGTATCGCGAGCTTTGCTATTATAGTTGGATCTTATGATGTTTCTCCCCCTCTACTCTCTTGTAATGTATTGAGTTTTCCCTTTGAAGTTATCTTATCGGATTGAGTCTTTAAAGATTTGAGAACACTTGATGTATGTCTTGTCGTGCTTATCTATGGTGACAATGGGGTATTCACGTGATCCACTTGATGTATGTTTTGGTGATCAACTTGCGGGTTCAATGAACTTATCCATAGGGGTTGGCACACCTTTTCGTCTTGACTCTCCGGTAGAAACTTTGGGGCACTCTTTGAAGTACTTTGTGTTGGTTGAATAGATGAATCTGAGATTGTGTGATGTGATACGTCTCCAACGTATCTATAATTTTTGATTGTTCCATGCTATTATATTACCCCTTTTGGATGTTTACGGGCTTTATTTTACACATTTATATCATTTTTGGGACTAACCTACTAACCGGAGGCCCAGCCCATATTGCCGTTTTTTTGCCTATTTCAGTATTTCAAAGAAAAGGAATAACGGAATGAAACCTTCGGGAGCGTGATTTTTGGAATGAACGCGATCCACGGGACTTGGAGTGCAAGTCAAGAAGCAGCCGAGGCTCCCACGAGATAGGAGGGCGCCCCCCATATAGGGCGCGCCCCCCGGTCTCGTGGGCCCCTCGGGCGGCCACCGACGTACTTCTTCCTCCTATATATACCTACGTACCCCGAAAACATCCAGGGGCGGACAAAACACAATTTCCACCACCGTAACCTTCTGTATCCACAAGATCCCATCTTGGAGCCTTCGCCGGCGTTCTGCAGGAGGGGGAATCGACCATGGAGGGCTTCTACATCAACATCCTTGCCCCTCCGATGAGTTGTGAGTAGTTTACCACAGACCTACTGGTCCATAGTTATTAGCTAGATGGCTTCTTCTCTCTTTTTGGATCTCAATACAATGTTCTCCCCCTCTCTTGTGGAGATCTATTCGATGTAAACTCTTTTTGCGGTGTGTTTGTCGAGATCCGATAAATTGTGGGTTTATGATCAAGTTTATCTATGAATAATATTTGAATCTTCTCTGAATTTTTTATGTATGATTGAGTTATCTTTGCAAGTCTCTTCGAATTATCAGTTTGGTTTGGCCTACTAGATTGATCTTTCTTGCCATGGGAGAAGTGCTTAGCTTTGGGTTCAATCTTGTGGTGTCCTTACCCAGTGACAGAAAGGGTTGCAAGGCACGTATTGTATTGTTGCCATCGAGGATAACAATATGGGGTTTATATCATATTGCTTGAGTTTATCCCTCTACATCATGTCATCTTGCTTAATGCGTTACTCTGTTCTTATGAACTTAGTACTCTAGATGCAGGCAGGAGTCGGTCGATGTGTGGAGTAATAGTAGTAGATGCAGGCAGGAGTCGGTCTACTTGTTATGGACGTGATGCCTATATACATGATCATGCCTAGATAATCTCATAACTATTCGCTTTTCTATCAATTGCTCGACAGTAATTTGTTCACCCATCGTAATACTTATGCTATCTTGAGAGAAGCCACTAGTGAAACCTATGGGCCCCGGGTCTATCTCTTATCATTTGCTTCCACTCTACTTTTGTTTGCATCTTTACTTTTTGCATCTATATTATAAAATACCAAAAATATATTTATCTTATCTTACTATCTTTATTAGATCTCACTTTTGCAAGTGGTCATGAAGGGATTGACAACCCCTTTATTGTGTTGGTTGCGAGTTCTCAGTTTGTTTGTGTAGGTGCGTGGGACTTTTGAGGAGCCTCCTACTGGATTGATACCTTGGTTCTCAAAAACTGAGGGAAATACTTATGCTACTATTACTGCATCACCCTCTCCTCTTCAAGGAAAACCAATGCAAGTTCAAGACGTAGCAAGAAGGATTTCTGGCGCCGTTGCCGAGGAGGTCTTCGCTCAAGTCAAGACATACCGAGTACCCATCACAAACCCATCTCCCTCGCACTTACATTATTTGCCATTTGCCTCTCGTTTTCCTCTCCCCCACTTCACCCTTGCCATTTTATTCGCCCTCTCTTTCCCAATCTCCTCTCTTTTCACTTGCCTTTTTCTGCTTGCTTGTGTGCCGGCTTGTCCTTATGACTTCGCCTACGGGTCCTGACCACCTTCTCAGAAGGATGGAAGAGATTGAATCAAATATTAGAAGATTTATGAATTTGCAATTTGAGCATAATAATTTCTTTAGAAAAGAGCTTAAGGAACAAAAAGGTTTTTTGGAATTTATGAACAAAGAGCTTGATGATATGAATAAAGAATTTTATGGTGTTAACGCTCAAATTACCCAGCTTGAAAATGCTATAGCCAAAATTTCTGACAAGCAAGCCACCTTAGTCAATAAGATGGCCGCTAAACCAGAAAATTTAGATGAAAATAATGATGAGGATCTTAAAGTTATTGATGCGTCTCCTATTAGATCTATGTTTTGCAATATGAATTTTGATGATTATGGGACTGATGATGAATCAACTTTGCCTAGAAGGCGTCCCAAGAATTCGGAGTCTTTAGATCTTGATGCTAAATTTGATAAAAGTAGGATTGGAGAGTCCTCAACTTCAAATAACATTGAACCTACTATCTCGGATTTCAAGGAATTTGATTATGATAATTGTTCTTTAAAAGGTTGTATTTCCTTGTTGCAATCCGTTATTAATTCTCCTCATGCTTATAGTCAAAACAAAGCTTTTACCAAACATATTGTTGATGCCTTGACACAATCTTATGATGAAAAACTTAATTTGGAAGTTTCTATACCTAGAAAACTTAATGATGAGTGGGAACCAACTATAAAGATTAGAATTAAAGATCATGAGTGTTTTGCTTTGTGTGATTTGGGTGCTAGTGTTTCCACGATTCCGAAAACTTTATGTGATATTCTAGGTTTCAATGATCTTGATGATTGCTCTTTAAATTTGCACCTTGCGGATTCCACCATTAAAAAGTCTATGGGAAGGATCAATGATGTTCTTATTGTTGATATAGATTGCAATCTTTCTTGCCCTATTATTATGGGTAGACCTTTCCTTAGAACGATTGGCACAATTATTGATATGAAGGAAGGGAATATTAGATTCCAATTTCCATTAAAGAAAGGCATGGAGCACTTTCCAAGAAAGAAAGTCAAATTACCTTATGAATCTATCATGCGGGCTACGTATGAATTTAGTGCCAAAGATGGCACTCGTTAGATCTATCTTTGCTTTTATGCCTAGCTAGGGGCGTTAAACAATAGCGCTAGTTGGGAGGCAACCCAATTTTCTTTATCTTTTTTGTTTTTGCTCCTGTTTAGTAATAAATATTGCATATACCTTCTGTTTAGATGTGTTTTTATCTTTTAATTAGTGTTTGTGCCAAGTAGAACCTATAGGATAACCTATGATGATAGTTGATTTGATTCTGCTGAAAAACAGAAACTTTGCACGCACGAATTTAGTTTTGTTAAATCACAGGAACGTTCTTTTGTGCTGATTATTTTTTATGCTGATCAATAAACAAATTATCCAGGACTTCCTATTTTGGTAGGATTTTTAGAGTTACAGAGGTTTGCGTTAGTTACAGATTGATACAGACTGTTCTGTTTTTGACAGATTCTGTTTTTCGTGTGTTGTTTGCTTATTTTGATGCATATATGGCTACTAAAATAGTTTATAAACCATAGAGAAGTTGGAATACAGTAGGTTTAACACCAAAATAAATAAATAATGAGTTCATTACAGTACCTTATGTGGTGGTTTCGTTTTCTTTCACTAACGGAGCTTATAAGATTTCCTGTTGAGTTTTGTGTTGTGAAGTTTTCAAGTTTTGGGTAAAGCTTTTATGGACTATGGAATAAAGGGTGGCAAGAGCCTAAGCTTGGGGATGCCCAAGGCACCCCAAGATATTCAAGGATAGCCAAAAGCCTAAGCTTGGGGATGCCCCGGGAAGGCATCCCCTCTTTCGTCTTCGTTCATTGGTAACTTTACTTGGAGCTATATTTTTATTCGCCACATGATATCTATTTTGCTTGGAGCTTCGTGTATTATATTGTTCTTTTCTTTTTAGTTTACCACAATCATCCTTTCTGTACACACCTTTTGGGAGAAGCCTATTTGATTAGAATTTGCTAGAATACTCTATGTGCTTCACTTATATCTTTTGAGCTTGATAGTTTTTTCTCTAGTGCTTCACTTATATCTTTTAGAGCATGGTGGTGTCTTAATTTTGAAGAAATTATTAGTCTCTAATACTTCACTTATATTATTTTGAGAGTCTTTTAGAACAGCATGGTATTTGCTATGGTCATAAAGTTGGTCCTAGAATGATGAGCATCCAAGTTGGGTATAATAAAAACTATCATAGAATGTGAATTGGATGCTATGATCAATTTGATGCTTGATAATTGTTTTGAGATATGGAGGTAGTGATATTAAAGTTATGCTAGTTTGGTGATTATGAATTTAAAGAATGCTTGTGTTGAGGTTTGTGATTCCCGTAGCATGCACGTATGGTGAACCGCTTTGTGATGAAGTTGGAGCATAATTTTATTTATTGAGTGTCTTCCTTATGAGTGGCGGTCGGGGATGAGCGATGATATTTTCCTACTAATCTATCCCCCTAGGAGCATGCGCGTAGTGCTTTGGTTTTTGATGACTTCTAAATTTTTGCAACAAGTATATGAGTTCTTTTGACTAATGTTGAGTCCATGGATTATACGCACCCTTTCACCCTTCCATCATTGCTAGCGTCTCTTGTACCGTGCAACTTTCACCGGTACCATATACCCACCATATACCTTCCTCAGAACAGCCACCATACCTACCTATTATGGCATTTCCATAGCCATTCCGACATATTTTGCCATGCAACTTTCCACTGTTCCGTTCATACGACACGCATTACTTTTGTCATATTACTCTTTGCATGATCATGTAGTTGACATTGTATTTGTGGAAAGGCCACCTTCATAATTTTCATACATGTCACTCTTGATTCATTGCATATCCCAGTACACTGCCGGAGGCATTCATATAGAGTCATACCTTGTTCTAGCTTTGAGTTGTAATTCTTGAGTTGTAAATCCATAAAAGTGTGATGATTTTCATTATTAGAGCATTGTCCTAGTGAGGAAAGGATGATGAAGACTATGATTCCCCCACAAGTCGGGATGAGACTTTGGACTTTACAAAAAGAAAAAAAAGGAAAAAAAGAAAGGCCAAAAAGAAAAAAAGAAGGCCAAAGAAAAAAAAAGAAAATAAAGAAAATAAAATGAGAGAAAAAGAGAGAAGGGACAATGCTACTATCTCTTTTCCACACTTGTGCTTCAAAATAGCACCATGATCTTCATGATAGAGAGTCTCATATGTTGTCACTTTCATATACTAGTGGAAATTTTTCATTATAGAACTTGGCTTGTATATTCCAATGATGGGCTTCCTCAAAGTGCCCTAGGTCTTCGTGAGCAAGCGAGTTGGATGCACACCCACTTAGTTTCTTTTGTTGAGCTTTCATATATTTATAGCTCTAGTGCATCTCGTTGCATGGCAATCCCTACTCACTCACATTGATATCTATTAATGGGCATCTCCATAGCCCGTTGATACGCCTAGTTGATGTGAGACTATCTTTTCATTTTTTTGTCTTCTCCACAACCACCATTCTATTCCACATACAGTGCTATGTCCATGGCTCACGCTCATGTATTGCGTGAAAGTTGAAAGAGTTTGAGATTACTAAAGTATGAAACAATTTCTTGCCTTGTCATCGGGGTTGTGCATGATTAAATACTTTGTGTGATGAAGATAGAGCAACAGCCAGACTATATGATTTTGTAGGGATAACTTTCTTTGGCCATGTTATTTTGAGAAGAGATGATTACTTTGATTAGTATGCTTGAAGTATTACTATTTCTTATGTCAATATGAACTTTTATTTTGTATCATTTGGATCTTAACATTCATGCCACAATAAAGAAAATTACATTATAAATTATGCTAGGTAGCATTCCACATCAAAAATTCTCTTTTTATCATTTACCTACTCGAGGACGAGCAGGAATTAAGCTTGGGGATGCTTGATACGTCTCCAACGTATCTATAATTTTTTATTGTTCCATGCTATTATATTACCCCTTTTGGATGTTTATGGGCTTTATTTTACACATTTATATCATTTTTGGGACTAACCTACTAACCGGAGGCCCAGCCCGTATTACTGTTTTTTTTGCCTATTTCAGTATTTCGAAGAAAAGGAATATCAAACGGAGTCCAAACAGAATGAAACCTTTGGGAGCGTGATTTTTGGAACGAACGCGATCCAGAGGACTTTGAGTGCAAGTCAAGAAGCAGCCGAGGCTCCCACGAGATAGGAGGGCGCCCCCCTCCCTATAGGGCGCGCCCCCTCTCTCGTGGGCCCCTCGGGCGGCCACCGACGTACTTCTTCCTCCCATATATACCTAAGTACCCCGAAAACATCCAGGGGGCGGACAAAACACAATTTCCACCACCGTAACCTTCTGTATCCGCGAGATCCCATCTTGGAGCCTTCGCCGGCATTCTGCCGGAGGGGGAATCGACCACGGAGAGCTTCTACATCAACATCCTTGCCCCTCCGATGAGTTGTTAGTAGTTTACCACAGACCTACGGGTCCATAGTTATTAGCTAGATGGCTTCTTCTCTCCTTTTGGATCTCAATACAATGTTCTCCCCCTCTCTTGTGGAGATCTATTTGATGTAAACTTTTTTTGCGGTGTGTTTGTCGAGATCCAATGAATTGTGGGTTTATGATCAAGTTTATCTACGAATAATATTTGAATCTTCTCTGAATTCTTTTATGTATGATTGAGTTATCTTTGCAAGTCTCTTCGAATTATCAGTTTGGTTTGGCCTACTAGATTGATCTTTCTTGCCATGGGAGAACTGCTATGCTTTGGGTTCAATCTTGCGGTGTCCTTACCCAGTGACAGAAAGGGTTGCAAGGCACGTATTGTATTGTTGCCATCAAGGATAACAAAATGGGGTTTATATCATATTGCTTGAGTTTATCCCTCCACATCATGTCATCTTGCTTAATGTGTTACTCTGTTCTTATGAACTTAATACTCTAGATGCAGGCAGGATTCGGTCGATGTGTGGAGTAATAGTAGTAGATGCAGGCAGGAGTTGGTCCACTTGTTATGGATGTGATGCCTATATACATGATCATGCCTAGATAATCTCATAACTATTCGCTTTTCTATCAATTGCTCGACAGTAATTTGTTCACCCACCGTAATACTTATGCTATCTTGAGAGAAGCCACTAGTGAAACCTATGGCCCCCGGGTCTATCTCTTATCATACTTGCTTCCAATCTACTTTTATTTGCATCTTTACTTTTTGCATCTATATTATAGAATAACAAAAATATATTTATCTTATCTTACTATCTTTATTAGATCTCACTTTCACAAGTGGCCGTAAAGGGATTGACAACCCCTTTATTGCGTTGGTTGCGAGTTCTTAGTTTGTTTGTGTAGGTGTGTGGGACTTTTGAGGAGCCTCCTACTGGATTGATACCTTGGTTCTCAAAAACTGAGGGAAATACTTACGCTACTATTGCTGCATCACCCTCTCCTCTTTGAGGAAAACCAACGCAAGCTCAAAACGTAGCATGATGCATATCGTATAATCATACTCACAGATACTTGAGGTGACATTGGAGTATCTAGGTGACTTTAGGGTTTTGGTTGATTTGTGTCTTAAGGTGTTATTCTATTATGAACTCTATGATAGATCGAACGGAAAGGATAGCTTCATGTTATTTTACTATAGACTCTTGAATAGATAGATCAGAAAGGATAACTTTGAGGTGGTTTCGTACCCTACCATAATCTCTTCATTTGTTCTCCGCTATTTGTGACTCTGGAGTGACTCTTTGTTGCATGTTGAGGGATAGTTATATGATCCAGTTATGTTATTATTGTTGTGAGAACTTGCACTAGTGAAAGTATGAACCCTAGGCCTTCTTTCCTAGCATTGCAATACCATTTGTGCTCACTTTTATCATTAGTTACCTTGCCTTTTTTATATTTTCAGATTACAAAAACCTATATCTACCATCCGTATTGCACTTGTATCACCATCTCTTTGCCGACCTAGTGCACCTATACAATTTGCCATTGTATCGGGTGTGTTGGAGACACAAGAGACTCTTTGTTATTTGGTTGCAGGGTTGCTTGAGAGAGGCCATCTTCATCCTACGCCTCCCACGGATTGATAAACCTTAGGTCATCCACTTGAGGGAAATTTGCTACTGTCCTACAAACCTCTGCACTTGGAGGCCCAACAACGTCTACAAGAAGAAGGTTGTGTAGTAGACAACAAGCTCTTTTCTGGCGCCGTTGCCGGGGAGGTGAGTGCTTGAAGGTATATCTTTAGATCTTGCAATCAAATATTTTTGTTTCTTATTTTATCACTAGTTTATTCTATAAAAGAAAACTACCAAAAATGTATTTGAGTTTGTCTCATACGCTTCATCTTTTTAATATCTTTCGTGAGAATGATGGTAAGGAAAATTGTGCTCAAGTGCTAGAAGAAGAAGTCTATAAAATGTTTGCTACTAAATCTTTGAATGATGAGCATGATTGGAATGTTGTTAGTATGAACTCTTTGAATATCCATAGTACTAATGATGATTGCACTAGTTATGACGAAAATGTCTCTTATAAGCATGTCAACTTTTGTGGAGTGCATAGAGTTTGCAAGTACACACCAAATAGGGAAGATAGATTTTGCAAGAGGCATAAGTATTTAGAAACTAAATGGTTGAAATAAAGGCTAGATGTTTGTGCTGAAAATTTAAAATTTCTTTGCCGTACTTGTGAACTTTGCAATGAACATGGTCATTTACATCTCCGATGCAAATTGTTTCATGATCGAGTCGTGTCCAAAAATTGTGATGATTTGATTTAACTTGCACGTCATAATGAACTTAGTTTGCTTTTGGGTTATGAATAAATGAAACATTTAACTAAGAATCTTCCAGAATTTGTCCTTAAAATGTTCTTGATTTTGATCTAGAGGAAATTTATATGTATTGTGCGGTGAATTGCATTGAAAATCCTTATATTGCCAATTACATAAAATCAAGAAAGCAAATAAAATATGAAGAAAATACTAATGAAAGGGAAGAGACTTCCCAATAATATCCTCCTATTATTTCTGATGACGAATCAGGTAATGAGGAGGAGCCTTCTATTCAACCAATCTCATTAATAAGGAGCTCAAAGAAGAGGATTAAACCCACACATGATGTGAACAAGAAAAAGAAAAGACGGAGAAGCAAAGGTAAAAAGGTATCCCTCCCAATTGATGTTTCTCCTATTACTCATTGTGATGATGATAATTGCTATACTATTGGTGCTATCGATACTATTAATGATTAGAGTGATTATGCTTATGATATGAAAAGGCCCAAGCTTGGGGATGCTATGTTCGATGAGAATGACATGTTTGGGAATATATTTGCCGCAATTAATGTTTGTCCTAAGCTTGGGGATGCTATGTTTAATGAAGATGATATTTTTAGCCTCCCAAGTTTTGATATGCAAATTTGTTATGATGCTAGCATGCCTCCTACATATGATGATTATATTGATGAAAGTGAGTTTGGAAGAGTGTCAACTTTAGGAAGTAATGATCTCACTATTTTGGAGGATGTTGAATCTTATTGTGATGAATATGAAAGTGGATTTGGAGAGGTCATGACTTTATTTAGTGATGATTCCACTATCTTGGAAGAGGTTTCAATCGATTATGATGAGAACAAAGTTGCTACTTATGACGATTATTGTGATGAAACTTATGCTATAAAAAGTGGTAATGATTATATTTATAAAACTTGTCATGATTATGATTACCCTTTCTCCGAACATTACTCTTTTAATGTGGAAACAATTTATAGTATTCGAGTCTCTTATGATACTCCAACTATTCTGAATAAGAAGAATTTTGCTTATGTGGAGAGTAGTAAATTTTATATGCAAGTAGATCATGAAAAGAATGCTTTAGGTGCTGGTTATATTGTTGAATTCATTCATGATGCTACTGAAAATTATTATGAGGGAGGAATATATGCTTGTAGGAATTTCAATAATATCAAGTTTCCTCTCTATGTGCTTAAAGTTTTAAAGTTATGCTTTTTTTGCCTTCCTATGCTAGTTGATTTTTGTTCCCATAAGTTTTTTGCTCACAAAATCCCTATGCATATAAAGTGGGTTAGGCTTAAATGTGCTAGTCATATTCTTTATGATGCTCTCTTTATGTTTCAATTCTTATCTTTTATGTGAGCATCATTGAAATCATCATGCCTAGCTAGGGGCGTTAAACGTTAGCGCTTGTTGGGAGGCAACCCAGTTTATTTTTGTTCCTTGCTTTTTGTTCCTGTTTAGTAATAAATAATTCATATAGACTCTTTTTAGATGTGGTTTTATGTTTTAATTAGTGTTTGTGCCAAGTAGAACCTTTGGGAAGACTTGGGTGAAGTCTTTATGATCTTGCTGTAAAAAAACAGAAACTTCAGCACTCACGAGATTAGCTGCCATTTATTACTGGAGAGTGCTTTTAGGTTGATTATTTTTGCAGATGATTAATAGACAAATTCCTCAGGTCCACCAATTAAGTTAAGAATTTTTGGAATTATAGAAGTATACGTTTGATACAGATTACTACAGACTGTTCTGTTTTTGACAGATTTTGTTTTCTATGTGTTGTTCGCTTATTTTGATGAATCTATGAGTAGTATCGGAGGGTATGAACCATAGAGAAGTTGGAATAAAGTAGATATTATGCAAATATGAATTTAGAATTAGTTCACAACAGTACATAAATGGTGATTTATTTTCTTATACTAACGGAGCTTACGAGTTTTGTGTTGTGAAGTTTTCAAGTTTTGGGTGAAGTTTCGATGGACTACGGAATAAGGAGTGGCAAGATCCTAAGCTTGGGGATGCCCAAGGCACCCCAAGGTAATATTCAAGGACAACCAAGAGCCTAGGCTTGGGGATGCCCCGGAAGGCATCTCCTCTTTCGTCTTCGTTCATTGATAACTTTACTTGGAGCTATATTTTTATTCGCCACATGATATGTGTTTTGCTTGGAGCGTCATGTCATTTTATTTTGTTATGCTTGCTGTTTGAATAAAATACCAAGATCTGAAATTCTTAAGTGTTAGAGAGTCTTCACGTAGTTACATAATTATTCGACTACTCATTGATCTTCACTTACATCTTTTGGAGTAGTTTGTCATTTGCTCTAGTGCTTCACTTATATTTTTTAGAGCACGGTGGTGGTTCTATTTGGTAGAAAGTATTGATCTCTCATGCTTCATTGATATTATTTTGAGAGTCTTTTAGAACAGCATGGTATTTGCTATGGTTATAAAATTGGTCCTAGAATGATGGGCATCCAAGTTGGGTATAATAAAAACTATCATAGAAAGTGAATTGGATGCAATGGTCAATTTGATGCTTGATAATTGTTTTGAGATATGAGGATCGTGATATTAGAGTCATGCTAATGGAGTAATTATGAATTTGAGGAATACTTGTGTTGAAGTTTGTGATTCCCGTAGCATGCACATATGGTGAACCGCTTTGTGATGAAGTTGGAGCACGATTTATTTATTGATTGTCTTCCTTATGAGTGGCGGTCGGGGACGAGCGATGGTCTTTTCCTACCAATCTATCCCCCAAGGAGCATGCGCGTAGTACTTTGTTTCAATGACCTGTAGATTTTTGCAATAAGTATATGTGTTCTTTAGGACTAATGTTGAGTCCATGGATTATACACACTCTCACCCTTCCACCATTGCTAGACTCTCTTGTGCCGCACAACTTTCGCCGGTACCAAACACCCACCATATACCTTCCTCAAAACGGCCACCATGCCTACCTATTATGGCATTTCCATAGCCATTCCGAGATATATTGCCATGCAACTTTCCACCGTTCCATTTGTTATGACACACTCCATCATTGTCATATTGCTTTTGCATGATCATGTAGTTGACATGGTATTTGTGGCAAAGCCACCTTGATAATTTTTTCATACATGTCACTCTTGATTCATTGCATATCCCGTACACTGCCAGAGGCATTCATATAGAGTCATATCTTGTTCTAAGTATCGAGTTGTAATCTTGAGTTGTAAGTAAATAAAAGTGTGATGATCTTCATTATTAGAGCATTGTCCCAAGTGAGGAAAGGATGATGGAGACTATGATTCCCCCACAAGTCGGGATGAGACTTCAGACTTTAAAAAAAAAGAGAAAGGCCAAATAAAAAAATGAGAGAAAAAGAGAGAAGGGACAATGCTACTATCCTTTTACCACACTTGTGCTTCAAAGTAGCACCATGATCTTCATGATAGAGAGTCTCCTATGTTTTCACTTTCATATACTAGTGGGAATTTTTCATTATAGAACTTGGCTTGTATATTCCAATGATGGGCTTTGAGGGAGTCCTGGACTAGGGGGTGTCCGGATAGCCGAACTATCATCATTGGTCGGACTCCAACACTATGAAGATACAAGATTGAAGACTTCGTTCCGTGTCCGGATAGGACTTTCCTTGGTGTGGAAGGCAAGCTTGGCAATACGGATATGTAGATCTCCTACCATTGTAACCGACTCTGTGTAACCCTAGCCCTCTCCGGTGTCTATATAAACCGGAGGGTTTTAGTCCATAGGACGAACAACAATCATACCATATGCTAGCTTCTAGGGTTTAGCCTCCTTGATCTCGTGGTAGATCTACTCTTGTACTACCCATATCATCAATATCAATCAAGAAAGAGTAGGGTTTTACCTCCATCGAGAGGGCCCGAACCTGGGTAAAAACATCGTGTCCCTTGTCTCCTGTTACCATCCGCCTAGACGCACAGTTCGGCACCCCCTACCCGAGATCTGCCGGTTTTGACACCGACATTGGTGCTTTCATTGAGAGCTCCTTTGTGTCGTCACTCATAGGCCCGATGGCTCCCTCGATCATCAACAAAAACACGGTCCAGGGTGAGACTTTTCTCCCCGGACAGATCTTTGTATTCAGCGGCTTTGCACTGCGGGCCAATTCGCTTGGCCATCTGGAGCAGATCGAAAGCTGCACGCCTGGCCATCAGGTCAGATTTGGAAGTTTAAACTATACGGCCGACATCCGCGGAGACTCGACCTTCGACGGATTCGAGCCACAGACGAGCGCGCCGCACTGTCACGATGGCCATGATTTAGCTCTGCTTCCGGACAGTGCCCTAGAGGCCGCACAAGAGTCGCTCCGACACTTAACTTGGAGCCGGCTGCGCCGATCGAGGACGGGTGGCTAGACACCGCCTCGGGGGCTGCTACCTCTACGGCGATGGAGCCGAATACCGACCCTGTCCCTTGTAAAGCTTGTGACTCCGAGGTGCCGGATTCTTCTCCGGACCCCGAACCTTCCACGCTTCTGCCAATCAGATCTGATTGGGCGCCGATCATGGAGTTCACCGCTGCGGACATCCTTCAGCACTCGCCTTTCGGTGACATCCTGAATGCGCTAAAGTGCCTCTCTCTATCAGGAGAGATTTGGTCGGATTATGGCTAGGATGGTTGGGATGCGGACGACGAAGAAATACAAAGCCCACCCACCACCCACTTCGTAGCCACTGTCGATGATTTAACCGACATGCTAGATCTCGACTCCGAAGATATCGACGGTATGGACGACGATGCCGGAGACAACCAAGAACCAGCGCCCACACGGCACTGGAAAGCCACCTCAACTCATGATGTATATATGGTGGATATACCAAAAGGAAGCGATAACGAGGAACAACGGGACAACGCGAGGGGCAATTCCCCCGAAAAACAGCCGAAACAGCGACGCAAGCGCCGCCCAAAGTCCCGCCTCGACAACTACAGCAACCATACAGACCCAGCCGTAGAGCAGGGCGAACCAGTGGACGACGAACATGCCATGAAGTAACCATCCGAACAGGATGAATTGGACAAGCAACCCATCCCCGGCGAAAACAACAGTCTGGATGACCTCACGCCGGACACATCATCAGAGCATACACAAAAGGCTCGTCACCACTGGACGAAGTGTGACGAAGCAGAAGCGGAAGCTCAAAACAGCGGAAGACGTACTCAGAATGAGATGGAGCAAAGTACTCAAGACCGCGGACAAGTACGGCGATAGACGCCAAACAAAGAGCTACCCGAAGCGCAAACTATTGCCCGAATTTGACGAAGAGGCCATAGAGCCCCCACAATCAAAAAACAAAGGGGCTGCTCGGTCGGATAGACGACCACATGACAAACAAAGAGCGGCAAGTGGCGCCGCACACATGCCGGCACACGATCCACATAAGGATCCTCACAAAAAGGATGGCCCGGTCAGGTCCATCTACGGGCCAAGAAGGAAGGCTCCAGGGAGCAAAACAACACGTCGAGTGTTCGAAAATAATGGCACACCTAAATACAGGGGTGCCGCACCCCCCCCCCCCCTATGTTTCACCGATGAGGTACTGGACCATGAATTTCCAGCGGGATTCAAGCCCGTAAACATAGAGGCATACGACGGAACAACAGACCCCGAAGTCTGGATTGAGGATTACATCCTACACATACATATGGCTAGAGGAGATGATCTCCATGCCATCAAATACCTACCCCTCAAGCTCAAAGGGCCAGCCCGGCATTGGCTCAAAAGCCTCCCAGAAAATACCATTGGAAGTTGGGAAGAGCTCGAGGATGCATTTCGGGCAACTTTTCAGGGGACTTATGTCCGCCCTCCGGATGCAGACGGTCTAAGTCACATAAGTCAACAGCCCGGAGAGTTAGCTCGCAAATTCTGGAATAGGTTCCTCACCAAAAAGAACCAAATAGTCGACTGTCCGGACGCTGAAGCCTTAGCAGCCTTCAAACATAACGTCCGAGACGAATGGCTCGCCAGACACCTCGGCCAGGAAAAGCCAAGGACAATGGCCGCACTAACAAGCCTCATGACCCGCTTTTGCGCGGGAGAAGATAGCTGGCTGGCAAGATGCAGCACCAGCGACCCGAGTACCTCCGAGGTCAGGGATGGAAATGGGAAACCACGACGCAGAAAAGACCAGCGCCGGACTAAGGAAAATGGCCCAAAGAGCACAGCAGTCAACACCGGGTTCAAAAGCTCTCGGCCGAACAACAAAACACTGCCTCTTAAGGACGACAGTGATGAGCTATCCAACCTAAACAAAATCCTAGAAAGGATATGTCAAATCCACAGTACCCCCAGGAAGCCTGCAAACCATACGCACAGAGATTGTTGGGTCTTCAAGCAGTCCGGCCGACTTAACGCCGAACACAAGGGGCTCGACACACCAAGTGAGGACGATGATGAACCCCACAAGCAGAGCGCTGGAAAACAAAAGAATTTCCCACAAGAAGTCAAAACAGTGAATTCACTTCAAGTGATAACAAGGAAAAATAGGGCGGCGCCTACTAAAGTACGTGCCGCACAGTCCACCCCAGCGGAGTCCTGAAACTGGATGTCAAAACCAATTACTTTCGACCATCAGGATTACTCCAGAAGTATTCGAAACACAGGATGGACTGCTTTGATATTGCATCCTATAATCGACGGACTACAATTTACACAAGTCCTAATGGATGGCAGCAGTGATATAAACCTGTTATACCAGGACACAATCCGCAGAATGGGGATAGACCCTACCAAAATTCGACATAGCAACACTTCCTTTAAAGGAGTGACGCCAGGCCTATATGCCAATTGTACGGGCTCCTTACTACTAGAAGTTGTGTTCGGTTCATCCGACAACTTCCGTCGCGAAAAGCTAATCTTCCATATCGCCCCATTTAAAAGTAGCCATCAAGCACTATTGGGACGCGAAGCTTTCGCCCGCTGTAACGCAATACCGCATTACGCGTCTCTTACACTTAAAATGCCCGGTCTGCGCGGTATCATCTCATTAAAGGGTAACTTTGAGTGTTCCTCGACCGCGGAAGAACGTGAGACTGCCTTGACAGCCACACACTAATCCGGCTTTACTGATCAAAGCTCCTAAAACAGGTCATTCAGACCCCGGACACGGTTAGGCGAGTCCGGTATAAATAAACAAGGGGCTTACTAGCTGCGTACCCCTTTACAAGGGGCTGCACGCATGAACAATGAGAGCCAATAAAAGCTCAATTTTATTCATTTTTTAAATCATACTATGTTTTAAATGCATTTTTCGCATGCTCTTTTTCCAAACTAAGTTCTTCTCTTTTTACAGATGAACAACGTGCTACACCCGTCCAGGATTCAGCACAACGGAGACACAGGCGCAAACGTGCAGCAGGGACCCGTTACAAGGATTCTTTTTAGATTAAGACCCTGCGTAAACCTTTTTTACTATCTCTTGTTGATACACATCCCCCGGTTTCTTACCATAACCGAGGAGGAGGCTGGCGTTTTGGCATCGGCCGCGTCAGAGGTTTTCACGCGTACCTGGACACTAGGGGCTTAGGGCATTGTTCTGCCCGTTATCATAAAGACCGAATACCTCAGGGAGTGTTCGGCGTCTCGAGTTAGGCCTTATATGCATCAGCTCCGAATCATGTATTTGGTCAAATGTTGGGTTTGCCCAGCTCCTGTGTTTTGCTGCCTTACGTTCCGCTCTATCGGCTAACGCGGCACCAGGAGAACTACTGCGATTGTGCCCCGGTTCGGTCGGGTGAGCACCTCAGTAGAGAAAGCCGAAAACTGACTGTCATGATATAGCGAGAGACTGGTCAACCACTCGATAGACTACCGGAATGTTTAGAATTCCTCCGCTTTGACGAAGGACCGTTTCCCGGTCAGGCACACACGCGCCCCGAGTTCGGAGAGCGCGGTGCCCCTAGGGGCTATATAGTAGCCCCACCATCGAACTCCTATGGCTAAGTGAAAGTGATAAAGCATTATAGTCCGGTTGCCTAGTTTGCTACGCTATCACCTCCTTCAAGGACCAAGACGTTGGATTAAGTGTGAAAATGCGCTTTTTTGCAAACACCCCCGCACTATATGCGTGGGGGCTGAAGCCAAAGACTGCCATCTTTCAGGTTATATATACAATATACATTAACGGCCGCACAGGAGGTATTTCAATACTTGAACGCACAAGTATAAAAAGCCCTTATATTATATATTTGGAACTTGGTTTCACAAATCATACATGTCATTTGAACATAACGTTTTTCGAGCACTACGACTCTATTAACCGAGCGCCCTGCAGGACTTCCTCAAAATAGTGCTTGGCTGGTAATCGGCTTTTGTCTGAATCTCGGGATGCAACGACGTTGGCCTCCATCTCTGCCCAGTATGTTTTGACACGGGCGAGAGCCATCCATGCACCCTCTATGCATGCCGACCGCTTCATCGCCTTGATATGCGGCACCGCATCAAGGAACTGCTGCACCAAGCCAAAATAACTCTTTGGCTCGGGCCTGTCCGGCCACAGATGAGCCACGACATCTTTCATGGCAAGTCCGGACAACCTGTTCAGCTCAGCCCACTCAGCCAAACGATCGGTTAACGGAAGTGGACGCTCCGGATTATGGAATTGAGACAAAAAAGCTCTTCCATACCGTGATCCTTTTGGCCTCAGAAATGTACGACTGCGTCCGCCGCACTCGCCGCCAAATTCAGATAAGCATCCTCCGCACCCCACAACTGGCCCAACTGAGCATACTTCGGATCCGTGAACTTCCTACGCAGCAGAAAGGGCTTTCCAGCCGCAATATCACCGGCCTGACGCAGCTCCTCCTTTATAGCACTCATCGCGGAGCGGGCATCCTTGGCTTCGGCGGTGGCCTTCTTCAGGTCCTCTTGCTCCGCTAAGCGTTCTCTTTCAAGAAACTCATAGGGGTCGGTAGCATCATTTAGCTTCACGGCCATTTTGGCCATTTCCTCCCTGCTTCGGCAGTGAGTAGCCTGCTCGGCATTTAGCTCTTCGGCCGCCTTCAAGGCAGCCGCATTACTTTCTCTGGCTTGCTCCTTCGCTCGGGCAAGCTCTGCCCGAAGCTCCTCCACAGCAGCGGCGCCATCTGCATTAAAGCATACATGTTGTAAGGCACGGGCGTCCATCTCCCTTACTAGGTGACCGCGGAGAAGCCACCTACCTTGTGACTCGCCAAGACGTCTATTGACCAGCGCGATGTCCACATCCGCAACATCAAGTTGCCACTTCAGTTCGGCAACTCCATCAGTCCGGCTGGCCACCGAATGCCCCGCCACCTGTACGGGAAGGGAGACACCTTATAACTGAGATTATGATCCTCAGCACGCTGTTGTTTTCGACAACATACCGAGTCTCAGGGGCTACTATCTATACAGGGTGCATTCTAAGCGCAAAACTGTCAAAAGGTATGTCATTTTCACGTACCTCAAACCCCGTCAGTAAACTTCTGACGGCCTCATGCAACCCGCTCTCAGCGGATGAAATTCTACCAATCACCATACTCATCAATGTACGGTGATCTTCTAAGATAGACGCCCTCTCGAGCAGATCCTTCAGCTCCTCCGGCCGTACACTAGTTGGGGCCGAACTCTCCAGCCCCGCTGGACTCGGGGAGACCCTCCGCGACGACACCTCAGGGTCGTCCGCCCCGCCTGACGGTGTGGCAGATGGAGGCGTCTTGCTCTCCATCATCTCCAGACGAAGATCCCCCGAAGATGAGCTCTGCTGAGAAGGGCTGAGATCCGAACTACAAGGTAAGAACTTTGGTTATCCTCAAAAATAAAAACAGGGATGTCCCTTATTACAAAACTCCTCTTTTCTACTTATGGCTCGCCGGAGGGCTGATTCCCTTGGGGAAATAGTGCGGCCGGGGTTTCTCATGTTGCAGGACCCTCCGAGGAAGATTTCTTCCCCCGCTTTGAGGCCTTGACCTCTGGGTCTTCGGAAGCGGTCCTCTTCTCCCCCTGGAGGGAGGGATTCTCGATCCCCCCTTTCTTGAGAGCCTCTTTAGCAGAGGCGGTAACTTCCCTATTTCCCCCTTCGCCCTCTTCTAAAGGCACAGCCTCCAGCATCTTGGCTAACACATGATCCGGCGTGGTCTCAGGGAGGGGGGCCGGACACCTTATTAGCTTGGCTTCTGCTATCCACTCCTGTTCAGGGGACAGTTTTTTAAAGAGCAAGAATTATGATGAATATACGGATAGCACGTCCGGGCACGGGAACTACTTACTTGAGTATCCGGGCGATTGCAACTCAGACCTGTGTCCTCGGTTAAGTCCGGACACATCTCTTGTGATCCGAAGAACAACTTATACATTTCCACGGGCGTCGAACCCATGAAGTGGCGGAGAGCTCGCGGTCCCTCCGGATTGAATTCCCACAGCCGGATAGGGCGACGTTTGCAGGGCAGAAGGCGCCGAATCAGCATAACCTGCGCCACTACGACCAGATTGATCTCCCTCTCTTGGAGGTCTCGAATCCGGCCCTGCAGTATTGGTACATCCTTGGACGGCCCCCAGTCAAGCCCTTTGTTGACCCATGACGCCAGCCGTTGTGGAGGGCCCGAGCGAAAGGCGGGTGGCGCTATCGGTGTCAAAACCGGCGGATCTCGGGTAGGGGGTCCCGAACTGTGCGTCTAGGCGGATGGTAACAGGAGACGAGGGACACGATGTTTTTACCCAGGTTCGGGCCCTCTCGATGGAGGTAAAACCCTACGTCCTGCTTGATTAATATTGATGATATGGGTAGTACAAGAGTAGATCTACCATGAGATCAAGGAGGCTAAACCCTAGAAGCTAGCCTATGGTATGATTGTTGTAATGTATGTTGTCCTACGGACCAAAGCCCTCCGGTTTATATAGACACCGGAGAGGGCTAGGGTTACACAGAGTCGGTTACAATGGTAGGAGATCTACATATCCGTATTGCCAAGCTTGCCTTCCACGCCAAGGAAAGTCCCATCCGGACACGGGACGGAGTCTTCAATCTTGTATCTTCGTAGTCTTGGAGTCTGACGGATATTGATAGTCCGGCTGTCCGGACACCCCCTAGTCCAGGACTCCCTCAGTAGCCCCCGAACCAGGCTTCAATGACGATAAGTCCAGCGCGTTTATAGTCTTCGACGTTGCAAGGCGGGTTCTCCCTTCAAATTCCATGTACCTGCCGAACAGTGTCCGGCTTCATCTTGAATACTGTGTTCCTCGGCTTCTACGCCAAATAATGGCCCTCTTCCACGCGTCGCACGAATGCGAAAAGCCAGGGTGTCTTTTGCATTTCACCCCCCAATTGTGCGAGTCGCCCGCCTATAAAAGAGGCAAGAATCCAGATCCAAACCACACCGTCTTCCTCCCGCGAATACTCCATCAAAGCGCCTTTGACCTAGAAATCCATTCCACCATGGATCGTCAACGCGGCTCTTCTTCACGCACTCCCAGCCCACCGCCGGGGAATTGGAGGAGGTGCTCTATTTCGCACAACGAGCTTGTGAAGCTCCAAACAGGGGGATTCCTCCCTCCGGCCTTCATGATCCCAGTCCGGGCCGGACTGGTTACTTATCAAGGTGGGAGACAGGCGGAGGACACTCCAAGCCCCAATAAGGGGGAGCGAGTATGTTTTGTCCCTTACCTGATAAGGGGACTCGGATTTCCAATACATCCGTTCCTCCGCGGGCTCTTGAAGTTCTACGGACTCCAGCTCCACCACCTCACGCCCGCCTCTGTCCTGCATATCGCGGGCTACGTAGCTCTTTGCGAGCTATTCCTGGGCATTGAGCCCCATTTCGCATTGTGGAAGAGGCTGTTTTGCCTCGTACCCCATTCTCACCAGGGGTCCATATATCAAGTGGGCGGCGCCGAAATATGGCGCATCGCCGGGACCGGATACCTATCCGGCACTCCCAAGAAGGCGTCCGAAGACTGGCCCTCGGAGTGGTTTTATATAGGAGACGCTCCGCTGCCAGACCCAATTCGGATCGGCCTCCCGGAGTTTAGTGCTGCTCCCTTGAAGAAACGCCTCAGCTGGCGCCCACGGAGCCCCCGATTGGAGGAAGACAAGAGCGTCCACTACTTGATGGGCCGGATAAGATTAATGGCTCATTCCGGCTTGACCATGATCAGAGTCATGGAGACATGCATCAAGCGAGGGGTACAGCCACTGCAATACAGAGGCCACCCCATGTGGGATTTCAACGGGGAAGACGATGCTACCCGGCACGGCCGCAAAGGGCCGGATTCGACCGAGGATCTGGCGAAGATCCTGTCCAGCCTGTACAAGGGGGAGAAGGAGGATTTCCTTCGAACGAACCCTTTGAATGGGTTTTCCATGATCAACCCCAGAGGATGGGTAAGTGAACACCTTGAAGGGCCCAACCCATGCTTTCGAAGTTTAAGCTTCTTACATTATGTCTTTGGCGCAGGATCTACGCCAGACTGTGGAGGACATGGTGAGTCCTGCTCCGCAACCCGAGGATCCAGAAGGATCCCTGGATCCGGCCTCCGAAGAGGACCCGGATATCAAGGTGGAGCTGATCGACGGGGTGTATCACCAGCTCAGCATAGACAATGCTTTGGTCGCCATTACGGTGGACTACCCCGGGCTAAGTCCGGCTTCCCAGGTGACCGCGACCGAAGTTCGGACACCATTATCTCATCCCTGCCAATTTCTGACCTTCGCGAATGATGGTCTTTTGCAGGAAGCGCCTTTACGGCAGGAAGCCGAGCCCGCGGCGGCCGACCAACAGAGGTTAGTCCGAACTAGCAGGCGGAAAAGGAGCGCAGTGCGGACGGAAACGTCGCCGCAAAGGTATAGCTCGTATTTGAATTTTTAGAGCAACGTTCCGAGGAAACGTCTGAGTGCTCATGATCTTTGTAGGAGAAAAAGCGCTCGCCGGACTGCGAGCGCAGGAATTGCCAATCCGACCAACACCGGCCAGGCTCCAGCGCCCAGCCTGGAGGGGGAGGCAAGCGCAAGACGCGAGCCGGATCCTTCTCCAACGAAGGATACCGACAGACTGTCCGCCACCAAGTCTGAGGTGGAGAGCGCCATGAACCATAGGCGCCGCCGGACAGTATTTCAAGAAGCGTGCTTTTCCCCTGAGGCATTGGATGCTTTTAACGCAGGGGACGTGCATCTCCGTGCTGCTCAAAATGGTTTTACCAGAGCCACGGAGCAGTATGTGAAAGACATACGGGTAAGGGAATTTTAATGGTTGTATATACCAGTAGCCCCCGAGACTTAAAGTAGTTATGCTAACTGATTTAAGGATCATTGGAAATTTCAGGCACTTAACGAGAAGAACGCCCAGCTGTCTCGGGAGCTGCAAGATTGCAAGGCCCAACTTGAGGCCGCACTTGCTGCCGCAGGAGGAGACGGAAAGACCCCTCCTGGTAACACATTTTTATTAATAAACATAAGTGCTGTGCGGCGTGCGCGCGAGTCTAATAATGACATTGCAGGTACCGCCGGACAAGATCCGGACAGGCAAGCATTGCTACGCCAGCTAAAGGCCGGCGAGAGTGTGCTGAATAGGGTTCAGCAGGAAAGGAACAAGCTCCAGGATGCCAACGCCAAGCTCGGAGAAGAGCTGAAAGGTGCTCAGGCCGAGCTGTCTGGCTCCATTAAGGAGAATCAGTGGCTTCGTCGCGGCATTTATAGTAAGTGCTTGAGCGAACTTTTTTGAAAAGAAGAGTTCGGCGAGGAAGTATTTTGACATGATATGTCTTGTAGGTATACTCACGGGTCGTCCTGCAGAGGAGATGCCCGTATCAATGGGTGATCAACTTCCCGAACTGTTGCAGCTACTCGAACGAGTTCGGCAGGCAATGAGCGGCGTCGTTCAGGCTTTATGGCCAGCCCTCACCCCACCCGAGGGCCTCGGGGAGCTTGCGGAGAAGCTGCAGGGGGTGCAGCAGCGCTTCCGTTTGTGGAAGATTTCGGCTTGCCGTCAAGGTGCCAGGGAGGCTTGGGCCATGGTGAAGACACGGTACAAGAAGGCGGATCCCAACCACATGGCCGAAGTTGGACCGGTGGGGCCCGATGGGAAGGAGATCCCTGTGAATTTTCCCAACAGGACTGTAAACTAGACAGCCTGTTAGACGGGATTGAGGAGGAATACAATCAGTAAATTTGACAATGTATGTTATCCTTTAAAGTGACATGTGAAATGCCTTCTAGCCGGATTGTAGATCGTTTGTCTTTGCCGACCTTTTCGCTTCGACCTCGGGACCCTAGAGTCCGGAGTGTGTCCGAATACCTTTTTGGTTAAGAAACAACCGTGGTATGCATGGAGACCAGGCGTAGGGGTCATTAGTGCTTTATCAGACAAGTGCCCAACTAGTTATGTTATATTACATGGTTAGTAAGAAACATCTTCTAGGGAGAATAGTTCCGTTAAGGGTTCCTTTCCCTGGGAGGCATGCCCTAAAGTGCATGTCCGGACTGCAAAGCAGTAAAACATCTGGGGGCAAAGAGATAAATAGGTAAAAAGTCATCTTTTAAGTCACCGACCAAATATTCCCTTAAGAACGCTAGCTTTCGGCTTCACCCAGTCTGAGGTACACATCCGGCTGACCCGGCAGTAACAATCGCAGAGGTGCTCCCTTTACCTCCTAGCCGAACAATCGGGAACGTAGGGGTAAGCACAGGAGCCAGGCAACCCAGCTTGGCCAAAACTTAAGTCATATCGATGCATATAATGGCGAGTAAAAGGTACATGTGGAAGCTTGACACATGTGCTAGGTATAAAACCCGTATAATTGAGCTTCTGTAAAAGAAGCCCCCAGGAATAATGAGTGCGGATGGCACATCATGCGTATGCAAAGAATGCAAAAATAGGCCCGGAAGGGCTTTTAAGTGAAAAGGATAAAAGGGGAAACAAAAGACAGCCGAAGTGTAAAAGTTTGGACGGGGGAAGGGGACGAACTCTTAGTCCGGCGCTAGGCATAGAATCGTCGGAGGCGGGTTGCGTTCCATGAGTTCGGCTCGAGTCGGTGATCCGACGCATTTCGTAGACGGTATGCTCCGCCGGTCAGTACTTGATCGATAATGAAGGGGCCCTCCCATTTGGGCTTGAGCTTGTCCTTTTTCTTGTCCGGCAGGTGTAGAACTAGTTCACCAACGTTGTAAGTCTTGGCCCGTACTTCTCTGCTTTGATATCTTCGGGCCTGCTGCTGATAGAATGCGGAACGAGCCTTCGCGACGTCACGTTCTTCCTCCAATGTGTCCAAGCTGTCCTGCCGATCAAGCTCGGCCTCTCTTTCCTCATACATGCGCACTCGAGGTGAGTCATGAATAATGTCACAGGGCAAGACTGCCTCTGTGCCGTATACCATAAAAAATGGTGTGAATCCGGTAGTACGGTTAGGCGTTGTCCGCAGCCCCCAGAGTACGGAGTCGAGCTCCTCGACCCATTGTGTGTCGGATTTAGTGAGTGACCTCACTAGTCTGGGTTTAATGCCGCTCATTATTAGACCATTTGCTCTTTCCACTTGACCGTTGGTTTGAGGGTGATAGACTGACGCATAGTCGAGCTTGATGCCCATATTTTTGCACCATGACTTAAACTCGTCAGCTGTGAAGTTCGCGCCATTGTCGGTGATGATGCTGTGGGGGACTCCGTAACGGTGTACCACCCCTGATATAAAGTCTATCACTGGTCCGGACTCTGCCGTTTTGACCGGCTTGGCCTCTATCCATTTGGTGAACTTATCCACCATGACCAATAGGTACTTTTTCTTGTGGGTTCCCCCTTTAAGGGGTCCAACCATGTCAAGCCCCCAGACCGCGAACGGCTAGGTAATGGGTATGGTTTTGAGGGCGGTGGGTGGCATATGGCTCTGATTAGCAAAGAGCTGACAACCAACGCATCGCTGGACCAAGTCCTGTGCGTCTGCCCGGGCTGCTGCGTGGTGTCCGCCTAGTCCGGCATGAATTTCAGCCAGGAGGTTTCGCCCTTCTTCTTCAGAGATACACCTTTGAAGGACTCCGGTGGTACTTTTCTTATAAAGTTCTCCCTCATGGACCTTGTAGGCCTTCGATCGCCGGACTATGCAGCGGGCCTCATTTTGGTGTTCGGGAAGTTCCTGCCTAAGTAAGTAGGCTAGGAAAGGTTCGGCCCATGCGGCGATTACTGCCATGATGACGTGGGCGGAGGGTGTTATGTCGTCTGCCAAATCACCGGTTGGTGCGGTTTTCTCCGGTTTGTTGCTACCAGGCTCCTCTTCCCATAGTACGGTTGGCTTGAAGAGCCGTTCCAGGAAGATATTTGGAGGGACAGCATCACGTTTCGCACCGATGCGTGCTAGGACGTCGGCCGCTTGGTTATTATCTCGGGCTATGTGATGGAATTCGAGTCCTTCAAACCGAGCTGACATTTTTAGGACAGCGTTGCGATATGCTGCCATTTTCGGATCCTTGGCATCGAAGTCTCCGTTTATTTGGGATATTGCAAGGTTTGAGTCCCCGCGCACCTCTAGGCGTTGAATGCCCATGGAGACCGCCATCCGGAGACCATGTAACAGGGCCTCGTATTCGGCTGCATTGTTGGAGTCCGTGTACATTATTTGAAGTACATACTGGACTGTATCTCCGGTGGGGGACGTCAGTACGACGCCAGCCCCCAGTCCAGCCAACATTTTGGAGCCGTCGAAATGCATAGTCCAATTGGAGTATGCGCCGTACTCTTTAGGGAGTTCGGCTTCAGTACATTCGGCGACGAAGTCAGCCAAAACTTGTGACTTTATAGCTCGTCGAGGTTTGTAAGTGATGTCGAGTGGTAAGAGCTCAATGGCCCATTTTGCTATCCTGCCCGTTGCGTCGCGGTTATTTATAATGTCATTGAGTGGTACTTCAGAGGCCACTGTTATCGAGCACTCTTGAAAGTAGTGCCGTAGCTTTCGAGACGCCATGAACACCGCATATGCTATCTTCTGATAGTGCGGGTAACGGGATTTGCAGGGGGTTAACATACTGGATACATAATACACTGGTTTTTGAAGAGGGAATTTATGCCCTTCTGTCGCTCGTTCGACGACGAGGACTGCGCTTACAACTTGATGTGTTGCTGCGATGTATAAGAACATTGGTTCGCCCAGAGTGGGCGCAGCCAGGACTGGATTTGTTGCCAGTATGGCCTTTATTTCTTCGAGTCTGGCAGTGGCGGCATCCATCCACTCGAAGTGTTTGGTGCGCCTGAGGAGGCGATAGAGGGGCAACGCCTTTTCTCCTAAATGGGAGATAAAGCGGCTTAAGGCTCACGCATCCTGTTAATTTTTGTATTTGTTTGAGGTCTTTTCGAATATCCAACTGTGACAGAGCTTGGATTTTGGCCGGATTTGCTTCAATTCCTCTACCGGATACGATGAAGCCCAGCAGCTTTCCGGCTGGTACGCCGAAAACGCATTTTTCTGGATTCAGCTTGATGTCATATGCTCTGAGGTTGTCGAATGTGAGCCTCAAATCGTCTACTAAAGTTTCGATGCGTTTTGTTTTGACGACTACGTCGTCTACGTATGCCTCGACTGTTTTGCCGATCTGGGTGGCCAGACACATTTGAATCATGCGCTGATATGTTGCGCTGGCGTTTTTGAGTCCGAAGGGCATCGTGTTGAAGCAGAATGGTCCATATGGAGTGATAAATACCGTTGCGGCTTGGTCTGCTACCGCCATCTTGATTTGATGATAGCCAGAGTATGCGTCCAGGAAGCACAACGAATCGTGCCCTGCTGTGGCATCGATAATTTGATCGATGCGGGGGAGAGGGAAGGGATCCTTTGGGCAAGCTTTATTGAGGTCTTTGAAATCGACACAAAGGCGCCAGGATTTATCCTTCTTTGGTACCATCACCAAATTTGCTAGCCAGTCCGGATGTTTGATATCTCTAATGAATCCGGCTTCCAATAGTTTGGCTAGATCTTCTCCCATTGCCTGTCTTTTGGGCTCGGAAAATCGTCGAAGAGCCTGTTTGACTGGCTTGAACCCTTTTAGGATGTTTAGGCTATGTTCTGCCAACCTGCGAGGGATGCCGGGCATGTCCGAAGGATGCCAAGCGAAGATATCCCAATTTTCCCGAAGGAATTAGCGCAGTGCGGCGTCTACTTCGGGGTTCAACTGTGCCCCAATGGAGGCCGTCTTTGTTGGGTCCGTTGGATGGACCTGGAATTTTATTATCTCGTCTGCTGGTTTGAAGGAGGTGGACTTGGATCTTTTATCGAGTATCACATCGTCCCTGTTCACCGTAGAGCGCAACGCGGTGAGTTCCTCTGCCGCTAAGGCTTCGGATAGTGCCTCGAGGGCTAGTGCGGCTGTCTTGTTTTCGGCGCGGAGTGCTATGTACGGATCACTAGCGAGAGTGATTATTCCGCTGGGCCCAGGCATTTTGAGCTTCATGTACCCGTAATGAGGTATTTCTTGAAAAATTGTGAATGCCTCTCGTCCTAATATGGCGTGATACCCACTGCTGAACGAGGCCACCTGGAACGTGACTTCTTCGGATCTGTAATTGTCCAGAGAGCCGAACACCACATCGAGTGTGATTTTTCCGGTGCAGCGCGCTTCCCGGCTAGGGATTATTCCTCTAAAGGTTGTGCTGATTCGCTCAATACGGCTCCAATCGATTTCCAGTTTTCGCAGAGTTTCCTCATAAATGAGGTTTAGTCCGCTGCCGCCGTCCATGAGAACTTTTGTCAGTCGAAAGCCGTCCACTATGGGACTAAGTACCAGTGCGGCTGGGGCTCTGGTTGTTCGGAATGTGGGCTCGTCGCTGCCATTGAAGGTAATAGCTGTGTCGCTCCATGGATTTGCTGTTGCTACTTGGTAGACTTCGGCGAGTTCGCGGATTGATCGTTTTCGCATATTATTTGATGCGAAAGTCTCGAAGACTGTTGATACCGTGCTGATATTGTTGGAGTGGTTTCCCGGAGCTAGAAGCTCTTCGCCACTTTTGGCCACCTGCCGTAATATCCAACATGTTCGAAGGCTATGTGTTGGGACGGCTCCCTCTGTATTATGAAGCTTACAGGGTCCATTGAGCCATCCCTCCAGTACGGTTCCGTTTCCCTTATTGGGTTTTTGTTTTTTCGTTTTTGCATCTGGGGCCTGAGTGTAAGGCGCCCTTTTACTGCGGACTGGGTTTGGGGCTGGATTATCCCAAAATTGATTTTTGGTTTTCCGGAAACCCTCCATCGCACAGTACTTTCGTACAATGGATGCCAGATCGGTGAAGCGCGTAATTTTGCGACGATCAATGGCGTTTAGTATTCCCTTGTCCGTGCAGTTATTGCGGAAGATTGATATTGCGTTTTCCTCTCGGCAGTCCTTTATCCTGTCCATAACCAGGAGGAATCTGGCCCAGTAGTGATGTACTGTTTTTGTAGGCTCTTGCCGTATTAGAGATAGATCGCATATGTCTGGGCGGGTGGGTGGAGTAAAATCCGGATCCCTGCCGATCTTGAGGCTCAAAGGCCAAGGGGTTTCCGAATTTGGAAGTGTGGTTTGCTGGGGACAATCCAGCGAGTCCGGGGCGATGCATGATTTTAAGTTCAATGCTCGATCGAAGTCCGTCCTCCCGCGGGAATCCGGCATGGAGGGTTCGGGAATCCGGACATGAATTGTTTTCAACACTGGCAAAGAGTTGCCGCATTGCTCCTCTACCACTGCGACATGGTGGGTGGCCTGGGGAGAGTTAATCTCTCTCAGATCGGTTTTAAGCCCAATCTGGTTGTAGTCCGTAGCGACTCCCAGGGCGGCGATGCGATCCAAGAGCTCGTTAACAGACGAGAGCTCTATTGGATCTAACTGTTCGGCAGCTTTAGGGCTGATGCGAAGATTGCTTTCGACGACTTGAGAAGTCATTGCCGAAGCGGCGCCCGGACAGGCGGTCATGAGAAAACCACCAAGCCGGATAGTTTGGCCGGCGGCCAAGGCCCCTCCGGCGAAAACACCGTCTTTGAGGACGGGTGGAGGCATCCGCTCTATCGGTGACGACACAGAGGAACTCTCAATGAAAGCACCAATGTTGGTGTCAAAACCGGCGGATCTCAGGTAGGGGGTCCCGAACTGTGCGTCTAGGCGGATGGTAATAGGAGACGAGGGACACGATGTTTTTACCCAGGTTCGGGCCCTCTTGATGGAGGTAAAACCCTACGTCCTACTTGATTAATATTGATGATATGGGTAGTACAAGAGTGGATCTACCACGAGATCAAGGAGGCTAAACACTAGAAGCTAGCCTATGGTATGATTGTTGTAATGTATGTTGTCCTACGGACTAAAGCCCTCCGGTTTATATAGACATCGGAGAGGGCTAGGGTTACACAGAGTCGGTTATAATGGTAGGAGATCTACATATCCGTATTGCCAAGCTTGCCTTCCACGCCAAGGAAAGTCCCATCCGGACACGGGACGGAGTCTTCAATCTTGTATCTTCGTAGTCTTGGAGTCCGGCGGATATTGATAGTCCGGCTGTCCGGACACCCCCTAGTCCAGGACTCCCTCAGGCGCCACCTGCCTGGTGCCCCTGGGAGCGGTGATGTAGAACCACTCCTGTTGCCACAAACCAAGCTCCTCTTGAAAAGAGCCCTCGGGCCATGGAGCGTCGACCCTCTTGCTTATAACTGCCCCTCCGCACTCTGCCTGTTGCCCCTCGATCATCTTCGGCTCCACGTTGAAGGTCTTGAGCCACAATCCGAAGTGAGGGGTAGTGCGGAGGAAGGCTTCGCAGACAACAATGAACGATGAGATGTGGAGGATGGACTCTGGAGCCAAGTCATGGAATTCCAGCCCATAATGAAACATGAGCCCCCTCATGAAGAGGTCCATCGGGAAGCCTAAACCCCGACGGAAGTGAGACATGAACACCACGCTCTCGCCGGGCTCTGGGGTGGGAATGACTTGCCCTTGGGCGGGCAGCCTATGTGAAATCTCGCAGGTTAGATACCTGGAGTCTCTCAGCTTTAGCATGTCCTCTTCCGTGACGGAAGAGGGCATCCACCGGCCCTGTAGGTCGGAGCCGGACATTGTCGAAGGTCCGAAGTGCCTGAATCTGGAGCCTTGGGTGTTGGAACTCGGGGCGAGGGGCGGATTCGAAAGGATCGAAGAAAAGGAACAGGCCTTGGTCTCATTATAAAGGGGTATAATACCATGAGCCGTCCCTGTGACTGTTTGGAACTCGCCTTCGATGGAGGGGGCGTGGCAACGGGCGCGGTTGGGTTACCCACGTCCGTATTGATGAGAATCCTGGAATAAGGGGACACGATCTCTGCTTTGAGAAGACGTGCCAAGGAAACCGCTTCGCTAAACGCGCTCAGGTGGAACAATAAAAACAATTCGAGTAAAGGCTTGGCCGTGGCGTGACGTCATGGCCCAAAATACGTCAGCAGATTGAAGTTGTGTGAATATTATTATCTCTACGGTGGTATGTGGAATTTATTTTGCAGAGCCGGACACTATCCTGGTGTTCACAATCTTCTATGAATTATTCGGAGGAGGAACCCGCCTTGCAATGTCGAAGACAATATGCGCGCCGGACTCGTCGTCATTGAAGCCTGGTTCAGGGGCTACTGAGGGAGTCCTGGACTAGGGGTTGTCCGGATAGCCGAACTATCATCATTGGCCGGACTCCAAGACTATGAAGATACAAGATTGAAGACTTCGTCCCATGTCCGGATAGGACTTTCCTTGGCGTGGAAGGCAAGCTTGGCAATACAGATATGTAGATCTCCTACCATTGTAACCGACTCTGTGTAACCCTAGCCCTCTCAGGTGTCTATATAAACCGGAGGGTTTTAGTCCATAGGACGAACAACAATCATATCATAGGCTAGCTTCTAGGGTTTAGCCTCCTTGATCTCGTGGTAGATCTAATCTTGTACTAGCCATATCATCAATATCAATCAAGCAGGAGTAGGGTTTCACCTCCATCGAGAGGGCCCGAACCTAGGTAAAAACATCGTGTCCCTTGTCTCCTGTTACCATCCGCCTAGACGCACAGTTCGGGACCCCCTACCCGAGATCCGCCGGGTTTGACACCGACAGGCTTCCTCAAAATGCCCTATGTCTTCGTGAGCAAGCAAGTTGGATGCACACCCACTTTCTTTTATTGAGCTTTCACACATTTATAGCTCTAGTGCATTCGTTGCATGGCAATCCCTACTCACTCACATTGATGTCTATCAATGGGCATCTCCATATCTCGTTGATACGCCTAGTTGATGTGAGACTAGCTTCTCCTTTTTTGTCTTCTCCACAACCACCATTCTATTCCACATATAGTGCTATGTCCATGGCTCACGCTCATGTATTGCGTGAAAGTTGAAAAGGTTTAAGAATACTAAAGATGAAACAATTGCTTGGCTTGTCATCAGGGTTGTGCATGATTAAATACTTCGTGTGATGAAGATAGAGCATAGCCAGACTATATGATTTTGTAGGAATAGCTTTCTTTAGCCATGTTATTTTGAGAAGACATGATTGCTTTGTTAAGTATGTTTGAAGTATTATTATTTATCATGTCATTATGAACTTTTATTTTGAATCATTTGCATCTGAACATTCATGCCACAATAAAGAAAATTACATTGAGAATTATGCTAGGTAGCATTCCACATAAAAGATTATGTTTTTATCATTTACCTACTCGAGGACGAGCAGGAATTAAGCTTGGGGATGCTTGATACGTCTCCAACGTATCTATAATTTTTTATTGGTCAAAGCTATTATATTACCTGTTTTAGATGTTTATGGGCTTTACTTTACACTTTTATATCATTTTTGGGACTAACCTATTAACCGGAGGCCCAGCCCAAATTGTTGTTTTTTTTACCTATTTCAGTGTTTCGAAGAAAAGGAATATCAAACAGAGTCCAAATGGAATGAAACCTTCGAGAGAGTTATTTTTGGAACGGAAGCAATCCAGGAGACTTGGAGTGGAAGTCAGGGAAGCTTCGGGGTGGCCATGACGCAGGGAGGCGTGCCCTACCCCCCTAGGTGCGCCCCCCACCTCATGGGCCCCTCGTGGCTCCCCTAACCGACTTCTTTCGCCTATATATGAACATATACCCCAAAAACCTCCAGGAGCACAATAGATCGGGAGTTCCGCCGCCGCAAGCCTCTGTAACCACCAAAAACCAATCGGGACCCTGTTCCGGCACCCTGCCGGAGGGGGGATCCCTCACCAGTGGATATCTTCATCATCCCGGCGCTCTCCATGACGAGGCACCCTCAGGGCTGAGAGTATGTACCAGTAGCTATGTGTTTGATCTCTCTCTCTCTCTCTCTCTCTCTCGTGTTCTTGAGGTGATACGATCTTGATGTATCGCGAGCTTTGCTATTATAGTTGGATCTTATGATGTTTCTCCCCCTCTACTCTCTTGTAATGGATTGAGTTTTCCCTTTGAAGTTATCTTATCGGATTGAGTCTTTAAGGATTTGAGAACACTTGATGTATGTCTTGTCGTGCTTATGTGTGGTGACAATGGGGTATTCACGTGATCTACTTGATGTATGTTTTGGTGATCAACTTGCGGGTTCAATGAACTTATGCATAGGGGTTGGAACACGTTTTCGTCTTGACTCTCCTGTAGAAACTTTGGGGTACTCTTTGAAGCACTTTGTGTTGGTTGAATAGATGAATCTGATATTGTCTGATGCATATCGTATAATCATACCCACTGATACTTGAGGTGACATTGGAGTATCTAGGTGACATTAGGGTTTTGGTTGATTTGTGTCTTAAGGTGTTATTCTAGTACGAACTCTATGATAGATCGAACGGAAACGATAGCTTCATGTTATTTTACTACGGACTCTTGAATAGATGGTTTCGTACCCTACCATAATCTCTTCGTTTGTTCTCCGCTATTAGTGACTTTGGAGTGACTCTTGTTGCATGTTGAGGGACAGTTATATGATCTAGTTATGTTATTATTGTTGAGAGAACTTCCACTAGTGAAAGTATGAACCCTAGGCCTTGTTTCCTAGCATTGCAACACCGTTTGTGCTCACTTTTATCATTAGTTACCTTGTTGTTTTTATATTTTCAGATTACAAAAACCTATATCTACCATCCATATTGCACTTGTATCACCATCTCTTCGCCGAACTAGTGCACCTATCCAATTTGCCATTGTATTGGGTGTGTTGGGGACACAAGAAACTCTTTGTTATTTGGTTGCAGGGTTGCTTGAGAGAGACCATCTTCATCCTACGCCTCCCACGGATTGATAAACCTTAGGTCATCCACTTGAGAGAAATTTGCTACTGTCCTACAAACCTCTGCACTTGGAGGCCCAACAACGTCTACAAGAAGAAGGTTGTGTAGTAGACATCAATGTCCAATACAGGTACAGTTCGTACGGAATGTAAACATGAGCAAGGGGATTACAAGTTTTAAATTAACCAAGTGCCCGTAGGCTTAAAAACTAAAAAGAGATAAGATGCTCGTAATCCCTTTCCCGTCCCTCTCCCCAGGAAAAGGAACAAGATGGCAGGAGGGCAAAAGGAGTGCCTAGGCGAGGTATGAGCAGCAGAAGACACCAAGAGAACATCCCGGTGGCCGTCCGAAAGAGGGCTGGTGATGATGGTGTCGGGAGAAGCGCCAAAAGATTGGGCAGCGTGCCGGCAATACGTGACGAAGGCATCGGTGCCATTGTACTCCGAATTGACGACCCACCACCCGCCTTCTTCGTCTTCTCTGGCCTTCCGACGCCAGCCGCCCAAGTAGGCGACCCCGAGAAGTTAAAGGAACTGGCCCCACCTCCGGCAAATTGCTCTGCCAGGAGGAAGCACTACTAGGGAAAACCTTATACACAGAATGTTACCAGTAGCGCTGTACAAAATCAAACGCTACTGCTACTTAGTAGCAGCGCATGTAAAATAACCACGCTACTGCTATGACTTTAGCAGTAGCGCGCACTAGCAAAAAGCGCTACTGCTATGTTTGAACTGGGCGCACATGACTAGCCCAACCTAGCAGTAGCGCGTATACTGGCCCAGCGCTACTGCTACTCTCCTTAGCTGTAGCGCGCTTACGTGTAAGGCGCTACTGCTAACGGAAATAAAATAAAGTGAAAAACAAGTAGAAAATTAAATGAAAATGAAAGAAATAGAAAAAGGAGAAAGGAAAAAAATAAAATGTAAAGAAAAATAAAAGAAAAAGGGAAAAAAGGAGAAAGGAATATCAGTAGCGCGTTTCCAAAAACGCGCTGTGGCTAACTTAGCTATAGCGTGTTTTCGGAAACGCGCTACCATTACGTTTCACTTAAACAGCGGTCCCCCCCGCCCCCCTGGCCGCCACACTTACTTCCCCAAATCCCTCGCCCTCGCCGCCGTCTCCCCAATTCGCCGTCGCCCCACTTCGCCGTCGTCTCCTGCCGGCGTGGACGCCCGCAACCTCTCCGTCTCCCCCCGAGGCCGTCGTTATCCTCACCGCCGCCGCCCGAGGCCGCCCTCAGCCTCACCGCCGCCACCCGATCGAGGCCGCCCTCGACGTCACCGTCCGCGCCCTCCACCTCACCACCGCTCGAGCCCGCCCAAGACCGCCGTTGCCCGTGCTCGAGCCCGCCCTCTCCGCCCCTGCCTCCGTCACCGAGCACCTCCCCGCCATCGTCTCTCCCCTCTCTATAAGTCCCCCACCCCTCCCCCCCACTCCTCTCTCTCTCTGAATTTTAGAGAAAAAATTAGTAGAACAAAAGTTTGTTTATAGCAAAAAACTAGCGGAGTGTCCCGCGCATTTGCGCGGCTAGATATTTACTTTGGTTTTTAACTGTTATGTGAACTACATTAGCTTTCATATATAATTGGAAAGAAAAGACAATGTTGTATCCAATAATAGATCGTAAAAAATAGAATTTAGACTTGGGTAGAAACCCTTGCAATAAGTATGTAATGTTTTCTAAATAACTTTGTTGTGTGAGAACTAAAATTAATGGTATTGAGGTCCCCAATTGTCTTTGTAAATTAATTTTGCATTCATGATTATCTCCAACATCCTTCACGATGTTGATTTCTTGCCTTGATGTACGTCTATCTGTTGTAAATTAAATTCTTTCAAATTTTCGACTAACAGTATACATTGATGCGTTGTATCTGTAAAATCTACATGCATCACTCTCTTAATAGAATGCACTCTCATTCTACTTCATCCATGTATCTCTTCAATGTTTCTTTATGGATGGAATTTAAATACCAATCGTAGAGAAAGTTACTGTGACTTTTCTTATATTTTATTCTCTGGCACTTTTTTACATGAAGAGAACTAATTATTGGTGATAGATACTCATATCATTTTGATATTCTCTTCAAATCATATCGTCACTGACCCTTTTCCATTTGCCATATTTTATTAGTGCAGTGTCATCCATCTTGGCGCTTCCACTATGCTCTAGGTCGCTAGTTTCCTTATCCATCTAATATACCTCGTATTCATTGGCCGTAGATTCATGATATTTCTTAGGCATTCTTTGGCATTCATTGTTATCATAGGCTTTTCTTACAGTGTAGCGTTGTTTTTCTTGTGTCTATAATTTCAGTACATCTGAACTAAAGAAGACGTGTTTCCTCCAATTTTCTACTATGACAATTGAAATGTTGTGTTATCTTTCTGATATAGGGTCAATCACACATATAAGCATACTGCCACCAACCATTTATTTGTTTGCATAAATGATGCTTGCATGTTTTCTACTTGGTCCGTATTAATTCATGCACTCTTCGTCTTGGGTTTTTATCAATCACCATTCTTCTGTTGCTTCCCACAATTATTTATGCGCCACTGTTTCTCTGTAGTACTTCTGAGTACCTCTTACACTGATGAACTCATGTGTGTTGTACATTGAGAAAAGTTACATATTCTATATTATGGCGTTCTAATAATGTGAAATAAGATTGCAATAATGTTCTCCAAGAACTTTAATTATGAGCAAGTCATATTATAGGTCACAGTTCTTGCATAAAAAAGTTATTGTAGGACCCAATTTATCATAAATGTATACTTTATCAGCATAGCACCATTTGTTTTATCCCCTAAAAAATGATAGTCATTTTTTTTCCTTTTTTCTCTTGGTGGCATGATATGATGCTTATCTCTCACGTAGTAGACGGAAGTACTGTCAATACCATCATTTGCATGTACGCATTGTGCATGTACTAATCGGACGTTATCTCACCCCTATTTTGGGTTTGCATGTATGGCATTGTGTGTATTAAAAAAAATGAACGGCATTGTGCATGTACTAATCGGACGTTTTTTATGGGTATGTACTAATCGAACGTTGTCTCGCACTTATTTTGGGTTTGCATGCATGGCACTGTGCATGTACAAATCGGACGATTGTCTCACCCTTATTTATATTTTGTAAAGTGGATCCCTTGTATGCACGTGCATGTAAGATTTATTAATTTGATCCACACAAAAAAAGATTTACTAATTTGATGACATCATGAGATATAGTATTATGCGGACTCTTCTTTTTCTGACTGATGCTCGGAGTCTTTTTGTGTTGGCCGTCGTAATTTACAATGCCATCATACTTTACTTTTTTTTCCCAGAGCCAACATAGGTTATGTCTCGGACAGACTATTTTTTTTTACAGAAAAGGCAAAAAAAATTCGATGAAAGACGTGTCCACTGTTCTTAGGTGGAGTGCTAACTTTTTGTACGTGAGTACATCTACATGTAACGCTATATTTTCTAAATCTCAACCGTTATTATCTGTTTATCGATTTATGGACTATGTATAGATTTCATACAAATATTATTTTTCTTATTTTTTTCTTCATAAATTCATACATCAATACAACATTAATTATTTTAATTATTTATCGACAAAATCCATCACTTTTTTCGCTTTTTTATTTCAGAAGCTGATGCTACACGAAAATCCATCACTTTTTTCGCTTTTTTGGACGTGTTGCCTCACGCTTGATGTGCTCTCTCGGCCAAAAGATGTCAGGTGCACCCGTCCGGGTCTTTTGTTTTACTCTAGTAATTAGAATCCAAACCTGATCCGGCCGGCACAGTTGAGTCCGTCCCACGTGGGTGACGGTTCACGTTCTGTCCGGCGATTGCGGGGCGACAGCGAAGGCGATCGCGATCTGGGATCCTGCTCCCTAGGGTTCTTCTCAAGACCGCCGCCGCGCCTCGCCGTCGAGTCCCGTACCAGTGCGCCGCGTAGACTGGTCTCTCTGTTCCCGTCCCTTCCACCAAAAACCTTCTGCGTGCTCCCTAGGGCGCGTGGTCGTAAAACACCAAAACCCTAGGAGGCGATTGGAGGTGGGCAGGATGGAGGGGGTCGAAGGATTGATGAAGGGCCTGAAGCTCTCGGAAGAGGAAATGAAAGGTGTGAAGATCCGGCTCTCGACGAAGGAAAAGGGGAAGGTGTCGGAGGCGCAGGCTGTAGGCAAAGTGATGTCGGAGAAATTGGCTCATCCTGATGCTATCGCCCTCTCTCTCGGGAGGGTCTGGTGTCCTATCAAAGGAATTAGCTGCAAGGAGATCGGTGTTAATCAGTTCCTGATCACGTTTTATCAAGAATCGGGGAAGAGAAAGGCAATGGAGGACGGGCCATGGATGTTTGACAAGGATCTTGTGGTGGTGGAGGAATATGTGCCAAGCAGGAGGCCCGAGGACTACCTTTTTGATAATATCCCCATTTGGGTTAGGGTTTTCAACCTACCCCTAGGCATGATGAATGCGGAGTCAGCGGAGGACATTGGTAACATCGTGGGAAAGTATGTCGAGGCGGACACAGGAGCTGATGGGAGTGCCATTGGGAGATTTCTACGTGTTAAAGTTCGGATGCAAATTGATAAACCTATTATGAGAGGCTTTACTCTGAATGATGAGGAGGGGAAAGAGGAGGCACAAAGGAGAGGAAAGGGGGCGATGATGAACAAGGAGGAAGAGGAGGATGGAAGCTGGTGCCGCTTTGAATATGAATTCCTCCCAGACTTCTGTTACACATGTGGGTTGATTGGCCATGGGGAGAAGGATTGCACAACTAAACTGGGGAAAGGGGAGAAGGCCCAGTTTGGCAGATGGCTTCGGGCAGATATGTTGCAGAGGAGAGGAATGCTGAAGATAGGGCTTGGAGGAACAATGGCAGAAGTGGTTCTGGTTCTCATAGCTATGGATACAGCAGGTCCGGAGGGAGGACGGGTAGCGGGAGCGACAGTCTGTCCTGGCGGAAAAATGACTCACGCTCCAGTGGAGGTGGGGGTGATGGCAAGGGAGAGAGGGGGGGAAGAGGTCACTAGTCCCGTTAAAGCTCTGCCGGCTCCCAAGCCCGGGGGTAGCAAAAAGAAGCTCGACCTTGAGGGAGGCTCGGCTATGATCGCTTGTAAGGAGAATGAAGGGAAGGAGCAGGTAGGAAGGGGTTTTGAGGAAGGGGTGGAGGATAAGAAGAACAAAAACCAAGGGGGTCGTCGCTATAGGAAGAAGGGTAGGGATAGACCTATTTCTTAGGGTGCTAAAGGGAGCGACTCTATGGTGGGCCAGAAGCGGGAGCGGACAGGCGAGGAGGATTCCGAAGAGGAGGGAGTTCTTGCAGGCAACAAGGGTAGGGTAGAGGAGGGGAGGAAGGAGACCGGGGTGGTGGTGAATGAAGGGGGGGAGAGACGACAACACAGCTTCCATCGGCCGGGCTGCAGGAGCAGTCCCGCCGGGATCAATGAAACTAATTGGTTGGAACTGCCGGGGGCTCGGGAACGGCCCGGCAGTTCGTAGCCTCCTCGAGTTGGGGAGGATGGAGGAGCCCGATGTCCTTTTCTTGGCAGAGATGAAACTGTCAGAGAAGGAGCTAGAAAAGTTTCGGTGGAAGCTGGGTCTGGCACATATGGTTGTCTGGAACCCAGTAGGTAGGAGCAGAGGTGTGGCGTTGTTTTGGAGGAGGGGATTGGATGTTGCTTTGAGATCTTTTGGAAGACGACACGTGGATGTGGATGTAACAGAGGAGGATGGTAGAGTTTGGCGCATGACGGGGGTTTATGGTGAATCGGAAGTGGAGAGGAAGGTCGAGACTTGGCGAATGATGCGCTTACTAGGACAGCAGCACCAAAATGGGCGACCGTGGCTGTGTTTGGGAGACTTCAATGAGATCCTCACTTGGGATGAGAAGATCGGAGGTGCAGCACGGGCTCAACGGTTCATGGACAACTTCCGGGGGGCTCTTGAGGCTTGTGAGCTCAGTGATCTAGGCTACGAGGGTGACAAGTTCACGTGGAGAAACCATAGCAAGGAGGTGGATACGTATATTTGCGAACGTCTAGATCGTGCTACGGCCAACACTACGTGGTGCGAGTGGTTCCCTGATTTCACCGTGCTGAATGGTGCACCTCGACACTCCGACCACAGGCCTGTGATCGTTTGCACTAAAGGGGAGAATAGAAGAGATTCTGGTGGGGACCGAGGCTTCTGGTTTGAGGCTTGGTGGCTCCGGGAGGAAGGTTGCACGGCCGAGGTCCAGAGTGCATGGGAGCAAGGGTGTTTGGAGGGCAGGGGAGATGTGGCCTCAACCATGAGGACCGTGGCAGGAAGGATGAGAAGATGGGGAAAGGAAGTGGCGGGAGTGCTCGAGGAGAGACTCTGGAAGGCTCGAAGGGAGTTGGAGACTTGCATGAGAGCGCCGGTGTGTGAAGAAAAGATTCGTGAGGAGGGAAGGTTGAGATGCCTAGTACAGGAGTTGGAGTGTAAGAAGAATACTAAGGCCAAGCAGCACTCCCATGTCACTTGGCTGAAGGATGGCAACAAAAGCACTAAGTATTTCATGGCGGTTGCTTCGGCAAAGAAGAAAGCGAATAGGATAAGGAAGTTGAGAAGGGAGGATGGCTCGGAAGTGAAGGAAGGGGATGATCTTAACATTTATGTGCGGTCTTTTTTTCAGGATCTATTCACGTCTGCCGGGTGCTCTCGACTGCCGGAACTCATTGACAAGGTGCAGCCAAGAGTTACCAGTGCCATGCGCACTCTCCTGGAAGCGGAGTACTCCAGGGAGGAAATCAAGGCGACGCTTGACCATATTGGCGATCTCAAGGCGCCGGGACCAGACAGGATGCCCTCGCTTGTCTATAAGAAACACTGGCACTTCATGGGCGACAAGGTGGTTGACGAAGTGCTCGCTGTCCTCAATGGAGGTTGTATGACGGATGGTTGGAACGATACTGTTGTGGTGCTCATCCCAAAGGTCAAGAGTCCGAGCAGAATCAAAGACCTGCGCCCTATCAGATTATGCAACATCATATACAAGCTGGTCTCCAAGGTGATCGCCAACCGACTAAACCTGGTGCTACCGGAGCTAATCTCGCAGAATCAGAGTGCGTTTGTACCTGGGAGGCTCATCACGGATAACGTGCTCATAGCGTACGAAATCTCCCACTATTTGTTGAACAAGAAGAAGGGGAAAGAGGGGATTGCTGCGGTCAAAGCAGACATGAGCAAGGCGTACAATAGGGTCGAGTGGGATTTTCTTCGAGCTATGCTGCATAAGCTCGGGTTTGGGTCACGATGGATTGACCTAGTTATGCACTGTATGACTTCGGTTCGCTATCAGATCAGGGTCAATGGCAGCCTAACGGAGCAATTCTTGCCCACAAGGGGGCTGCGCCAAGGTGATCCAAACTCGCCTTATTTGTTTGTCATTTGTGCGGAGGGCCTTTCGGCGTTGTTGCATGCGGCGGAGCAGGAAAGAAGAATCTCTGGCGTTAAGATTTGCCACAACGCCCCGAGCCTGTCGCATCTCCTCTTTGCGGACGACTCGGTGTTGTTGTTAAAAGCCCAACAGGAGGAGGCCCGGGAGCTGCGAGCAGTTTTGGACTTGTATGAAAGTTGTTCCGGCCAATGCATCAATTTGGAAAAATCGGCGATCATGTTTAGCCCTAACACCAATGATACTACTAAAGCGGAGGTGAAGAATGCGTTGCATATCCAAAGCGAGCCTTGGAATGAGAAATATCTCGGTCTTCCTGTGCATGTCGACAGATCCAGAAGGAAAGCTTTTGCCTTTGTGAAGGGGGCGTTGGCTGGGAAGGTATATGGATGGAAGGAGAAGCTCATTGCTAAATCCGGGAAAGAAACATTGGTTACTACTGTTGCACAAGCTATTCCCACATTCGCAATGTCTTGTTTCTACTTGACCAAAACCTTTTGTGAAGAGCTTAGTTCACTTATTGGGAATTACTCGTGGAGTCAATATGCTAAGGAGCATGCTACTCATTGGATCAGCTGGAAGAAGCTCCTCAAACCTAAAGCTTTGGGAGGACTCGGTTTTTGGGATATGCATGGGTTTAACCTAGCCATGCTGTCCCGACAAGTGTGGAGGCTCGTCCAAAACCCCGAGTCCCTCTGTGCTAGGGTCTTGCAGGCCCGTTATTTTCCCAATGGAAACATCCTGGAGGCTGCCCCGAGGGAGGGTATCTCCTACGCCTGGAGGAGTATACTACACGGTCTAACTCTCTTTCGGGAGGGTTACATCTGGAGGATTGGGGATGGCACTCGGGTACGGATTTGGTCGGACCCCTGGATTCCACGAGCGTGGTCGAGAAGAGTCATCACCCCACGTGGGCTTAATCTTCTGGAGTGGGTTAGTGACCTCATGAATCCTCTAACCGGGACCTGGGATGAACAGCTTGTTCGGGACACTTTTTGGGCGGACGATGCGAAGCACATACTTCAAATCCCTCTTCGGGATGGAGTCCCAGATTTTGTGGCATGGCAGTTTGATTGCAAGGGACTCCACTCGGTCAAAAGTGCTTACAAACTTCATATGGAGTTGGAGAAAACCAGGACGGATGGCGGCGTTGGAGGCTCTGGCACTACTCCCGGGAATCTGGATCGTATCCCTGATGATGCTTGGAAGCGGATATGGCGCCTACCTTGCCCCAAGAACATTCAAATGTTCACTTGGAGGCTGAAACATGATTCGCTTGCTCTTCGGGTGAATGTGGCTCGCAGAGGGATTCATGTGGAGAGCATGAAATGCTTTTTCTGCGGGTTGGCGAATGAGGATGGAGGCCATTTGTTCATTAAGTGCAAAATAGTGAAGGAGGTGTGGAGAGACCTGGCCATGGAGAGGGAGAGAATGCAGCTCGAGGGGATGACGTATGTGCATGCAATGATGGATTTCCTATGGGGCCTTGATGTAAAGAAACGCTTACACGTGCTTAAGTTCTGGTGGCAATGGTGGTCAAATCGGAACAAGCTAAGGGAGGGAGAGCTGACTGAGGAGGCGACTGTGGTCACGCGAAGGACCCGTAGCTATGTCTTGGAGTACTTGGAGATCTTTACTAAAACACAAGCTGTGAAGCAACCGGATAGATGGTGCCCGCCGAAGGAAAACGTGTGTAAGATCAATGTGGATGGATCGTTCATTCCGGGCCAGGAAAACGCAGGTTGAGGGGTCGTCGTCCGAAACGCCGAGGGCAACCTGTTTCTGCGAGGGCTGGAAGGGAGCCGAACATTGGGAATGTGTTCGCAGCAGAAGCGGTGGCCATGGCACATGCGATCAACCTGGAAGCAGACCTCGGACTGGTGAATGTTGAACTGGAGACTGATTCCCAACTTCTGGTGGATGCACTCGACTTTCCTAAGGTGGATTCATCATCCTATGCAGCCTTGATAGAGGACATGAAATATCAACTCAAGATGTGGTTTTCAAACGTCTCCGTTTCCTTCTGTAGTCGCAATGTGAACACTGTAGCTCATGAACTTGCTGGTATTGGGCGTGTGTGTGTTAGTGACCACCACCTTGAGTGGTCGTCCGTTGTACCTCCCCATGTGGATGCGTCTATCCTGGGTGATATGCCCAGGAGCAGTTAAGTAATCAAGCAGTTTGCTTTCAAGAAAAAAAGAATCCAAACCTGATTTGCTTACATAATCCCACGTGATGGCATTCTATTCCCTATAGGTTTCCTTTTCTCACACGTTATTCTCTACATTTTTTTAATCTGCAAACGTTCGTGAGATACACTTCCATAGTCAGATTACGTGACAGACTTCATGGGTGCCAAACAATGCATGTATATAATATTTGTATGTAACCCTTACATCTTTAAATCTCAGCCGTTTATAGCTAAAATCAATGATCTAGATAATTAAGCGTATGTGGATTAATCTGATGGCTTATTTGCCTTTTGTCTTAAGTATATAATAGATTTTAGAGAAAAAATTAGTAGAACAAAAGTTTGTTTATAGCAAAAAACTAGCGGAGTGTCCCGCGCATTTGCGCGGCTAGATATTTACTCTGGTTTTTAACTGTTATGTGAACTACATTAGCTTTCATATATAATTGGAAAGAAAAGACAATGTTGTATCCAATAATAGATCGTAAAAAATAGAATTTAGACTTGGGTAGAAACCCTTGCAATAAGTATGTAATGTTTTCTAAATAACTTTGTTGTGTGAGAACTAAAATTAATGGTATTGAGGTACCCAATTGTCTTTGTAAATTAATTTTGCATTCATGATTATCTCCAACATCCTTCACGATGTTGATTTCTTGCCTTGATGTACGTCTATCTGTTGTAAATTAAATTCTTTCAAATTTTCGACTAACAGTATACATTGATGCGTTGTATCTGTAAAATCTGCATGCATCACTCTCTTAATAGAATGCACTCTCATTCTACTTCATCCATGTATCTCTTCAATGTTTCTTTATGGATGGAATTTAAATACCAATCGTAGAGAAAGTTACTGTGACTTTTCTTATATTTTATTCTCTGGCACTTTTTTACATGAAGAGAACTAATTATTGGTGATAGATACTCATATCATTTTGATATTCTCTTCAAATCATATCGTCACTGACCCTTTTCCATTTGCCATATTTTATTAGTGCAGTGTCATCCATCTTGGCGCTTCCACTATGCTCTAGGTCGCTAGTTTCCTTATCCATCTAATATACCTCGTATTCATTGGCCGTAGATTCATGAAATTTCTTAGGCATTCTTTGGCATTCATTGTTATCATAGGCTTTTCTTACAGTGTAGCGTTGTTTTTCTTGTGTCTATAATTTCAGTACATCTGAACTAAAGAAGACGTGTTTCCTCCAATTTTCTACTATGACAATTGAAATGTTGTGTTATCTTTCTGATATAGGGTCAATCACACATATAAGCATACTGCCATCAACCATTTATTTGTTTGCATAAATGATGCTTGCATGTTTTCTACTTGGTCCGTATTAATTCATGCACTCTTCGTCTTGGGTTTTTATCAATCACCATTCTTCTGTTGCTTCCCACAATTATTTATGCGCCACTGTTTCTCTGTAGTACTTCTGAGTACCTCTTACACTGATGAACTCATGTGTGTTGTACATGGAGATAAGTTACATATTCTATATTATGGCGCTCTAATAATGTGAAATAAGATTGCAATAATGTTCTCCAACAACTTTAATTATGAGCAAGTCATATTATAGGTCACAGTTCTTGCATAAAAAAGTTATTGTAGGACCCAATTTATCATAAATGTATACTTTATCTGCATAGCACCATTTGTTTTATCCCCTAAAAAATGAGTCATTTTGTTTCCTTTTTTCTCTTGGTGGCATGATATGATGCTTATCTCTCACGTAGTAGACGGAAGTACTGTCAATACCATCATTTGCATGTACGCATTGTGCATGTACTAATCGGACGTTGTCTCACCCCTATTTTGGGTTTGCATGTACGGCATTGTGTGTATTAAAAAAATGAACGGCATTGTGCATTTACTAATCGGACGTTTTTTATAGGTATGTACTAATCGAACGTTGTCTCGCACTTATTTTGGGTTTGCATGCATGGCACTGTGCATGTACAAATCGGACGATTGTCTCACCCTTATTTATATTTTGTAAAGTGGATCCCTTGTATGCACGTGCATGTAAGATTTATTAATTTGATCCACACAAAAAAAGATTTACTAATTTGATGACATCATGAGATATAGTATTATGCGGACTCTTCTTTTTCTGACTGATGCTCGGAGTCTTTTTGTGTTGGCCGTCGTAATTTACAATGCCAGCATACTTTACTTTTTTTCCCAGAGCCAACATAGGTTATGTCTCGGACAGACTATTTTTTTTTTACAGAAAAGGCAAAAAAAAATCGATGAAAGACGTGTCCACTGTTCTTAGGTGGAGTGCTAACTTTTTGTACGTGAGTACATCTACATGTAACGCTATATTTTCTAAATCTCAACCGTTATTATCTGTTTATCGATTTATGGACTATGTATAGATTTCATACAAATATTATTTTTCTTATTTTTTTCTTCACAAATTCATACATCAATACAACATTAATTATTTTAATTATTTATCGACAAAATCCATCACTTTTTTCGCTTTTTTATTTCAGAATCTGATGCTACACGAAAATCCATCACTTTTTTCGCTTTTTTGGACGTGTTGCCTCACGCTTGATGTGCTCTCTCGGCCAAAAGATGTCAGGTGCACCCGTCCGGGTCTTTTGTTTTACTCTAGTAATTAGAATCCAAACCTGATTTGCTTACATAATCCCACGTGATGGCATTCTATTCCCTATAGGTTTCCTTTTCTCACACGTAATTCTCTACATTTTTTTATTTGCAAACGTTCATGAGATACACTTCCATAGTCAGATTACGTGACAGACTTCATGGGTGCCAAACAATGCATGTATATAATATTTGTATGTAACACTTACATCTTTAAATCTCAGCCGTTTATAGCTAAAATCAATGATCTAAATAATTAAGCCTATGTGGATTAATCTGATGGCTTGTTTGCCTTTTGTCTTAAGTATATAATAGATTTAGTTTAGAGCAAAGGATGTTAAGTAGTAGATGTTAGAGCAAAAATTAGTTTAGAGCAAAAAAATTGATTTACAACAAATGTTAGTTATGGCAGTAGGGTTTAATTAGGGTAGACGCTGCTTGTATAGTATATAGTGATACTAGTAGATGTTAATTAGGTTAGGGCAATAGTGGTACTAGTAGATGTTAATTAGATGTTTTTCAGTTAGGGCACTAGAGTTTTGCTAGGTTAATTAGGTTAGTAGTGCTGCTAGTAGTAGTGGTACAGTAGGTTAATTATGTGATGTTAAATGAATAGCCTAAATGAATGAAATTAGTAGTTAACTGATTTTTTTTCTTTTCATCATTATAGAGCACTAAAGTTAACTGAATTTTGTTCTATTAGTAGTTAAATGAATTTTCTTCTACATTTTGTTTTTGAATTAGCTTCTGAAATTTGGACATGTGGTTGCTCGTGTATATTTGGACAGGTGTTGCAGTGTTGAAGAGGGATATTTGAACACCGTTTTCAGGGAATGATGCTGAGTGGCCTATGTTTTGCCAGAATGTTGATTCATTTCTGTTCCGGCAAATTTCAGGTTCTCGATTTGTCCACTTTTTAGCAAAGGTCATGCCGAAATTTTCCGTGAATTTCGGCATGACTTGTGCTACATACTAGGACATATCGAGTGCCCGGAATTTGCCGCACCAGGAAGGAGTCAACATTCCTGCAAAACAATAGTCCTTTTTTATGTCATTATTCATTTTATTAGGTCTAGAATTAATTGACTAGATTTAATCATAGGAAACATGGCTAGCAACGATGAAGGACAGGGTTCTGGTGATTGCGACGACGTCTACCGGGCGGCAGACGAATTTTTTAGCCTTACCGACGATCAACAGATGTTGTTGCTGGGCCCACCGGTGGCATCGGGGATTGAGACCGACACGCAGACCGGTGCTGAGATCGGCACGCAGACCGGTGATGAGACTGAGATCGGCGCTGAGATTCAGACCGGCATCGAGACCGGCGCTGAGACCAGTGCTGCCTCAGGGAGCGGAGCCGGTGTAGAACCGAAAGCAAAGAGGCAACGACTTCCTAACAAACTCAGGACTACTAGACTGGTGGTCACGGAGGTGGACGACGGCAATTTTGAGCCAAAGGCGCCTGAGGAAGCGCGCGCGTGCTACGGCAATCAAATATGCTGCATCATACAGACAACCGCCACCATCAACGATGAGAAACTAAAGAAGATAGAAAATATGAGGAGCTCCCTCCTAAAGAAGTTTCACCAGATATTCTTGTTCCCGGGACGGAATGAGAAGGATTATGAAGATCCAGACAAGGACCCGGCAATGAAGAAGATAAACAAACACGCCATGACCAAGTTTAGCGACGCGTTGGCCGCCTGGAAAAATCGAGTGAAAGCAAAGATCAACGACGGGGAACCCTACTCCGAGATTGTAAAGGATAATCCGACAATCACGGAAGAGCAGTTTCAAATATTCAAGGAGCCTTGCGAGGCCGACGCTGCCAAAAAAAGTTTAAGTACATGAAGGGGCTTCAAAAGAGGAACATTGGGAGCCACCACCTCGGAAGCCGTGGTTACGGCGGAAAGAGGTCCAAATGGGCCAAGGAGGACGCGGAAGCCACGAGTCTGGGCATCCTAGACCCCTTGGCGGATTTCACCGTCCCGCAGCAGCGTGACGTCCTGAGGGACCGACACCGTTGGGACCCGGTGAAGAAGGTTTACGAGACAACACCGGTCATTACGGAGTTCATGAGACTGCTGGTAATTTTAGTTTTTGATCAATTCGACTGCACACGTTAGTCATATTTGTAAACGATCCTTGTGCCTTTTGCAGAGAGAGCAGCACCGGATTGCGGCCGAAAGCGACTCGCCGTCTGAGGCATTGGCGAGGCCCAAGTGGGATACTCCATTCAACCGGGCGTTGAACATATTGAAACAACAACCGGTGGATACTCGACCGTCGTATGGACGCGTGCACGGTGTCGGAGATGGCGCCACGTGGAAGAAGTACTACCGTGAGACCACGGAGGAGAAAAAGGAAAGACGGAGGTTAACTGAAGAAAGCATCGACAAGAAGGTTGAGATTGCGGTTGAGAAGAAATCATCTCAGACAATCGCAACAGCGGTAGCTGCCGCAAAACATGCGATTGTAGATATATCTACTTCCTTGGTGACGGGCGTTTACACTTGGACAAGGCAAAATCCAGAAAAAATGCAGAGGACTTTCCCCTTGCTGACTTCTTGGGAGCACCTGCTCCCGCACCGGCTCCCGTACCTGCTCCCGCACCGGCTCCCGCACCTGCTCCCGCACCGGCTCCCGCACCTGCTCCCGCACCAGCTCCCGTACCTGCTCCCGCACCTGCTCCCGCACCGGCTCCCGCACCAGCTCCCACACCGGACGTGCTCGGTGGTGCCTCCTCTTTGGCTGAGCTCGACGCCCTCACGGTATCTGTCACACCGGCCCCTTCAATATAAATTTATAATCTCCCGTTTTCATTGCCTTTCGGATGTCTCACGTCACAGACTTTTCTTTGTAGGCCGACGAAACCCCGTGCACCATATTGTACACCATCGGTGAACAGAAGGTGGACGTGGGGAAGGGGACGATAATGGAGCCGAATGAACCATTGTTCCACAGCTGGTCGATCCCCCCGAACGTCTTCAAGGTTTCCGTGGCCAGTGTCAAACTGGGCCATGAGAATTTGCCTCCTCTAATACTAGTGGGGGATGACGATGAGATCCCGCGGCGGCTTGGTGATTGTTGCGATGGGTGGGTCCTGTTGTGCCCAAAGAGTCTGCTTCGTCTGGAGGCGGCCGGGAGCACACCCACGAGCACGCAGCCTCAGCAAGGTATGAACATCAACACCCTACCTACCCAATTAGCGTCGGGTGTCGGGTTGGGTGATAGCGGACGGGGTAAGCAGGTGGCTCCATTAGTCGCTGATGACATCGCCATGGATGAGGATGAGGATGACAATGGCGTTGAACAGTATGTCTATACTGGCGCCTCCTCAGGGTTTGAGCGTCATGAGTCGGTGCCTGAATTACCGTCTCAACGTATTATTGACGACCATCCGGTGGTAAAGAAGTCTAGGAAGAGAGCGAGAAAAGGCAAAAAAGCTGATTCTATGATCCAGCCGCCTCAGCAGCCTCGGCTTCAGGACCGTGTAGATATCCCCGATGCAGATAAATGGCATATCCCCAGTCGACCAATCCTACCTGAAATAGCGCTACGGGCCAGATTCGGCGATCTAAGGAGACTTCATGACGATGTGCTGCGGGTAGAGAAAGGCCTCATCGCCTCGAAAGATCCAGGATACCCACTCTACATGGTTAACGTTCCGCGGAAAATGTCGTACATCGATGGCTTCCCCGCGGATAAGTTCTTCCTCCGATTCGATTACATATTCGACATGTTTCACGTGAAGAAGCTGGATTTTACGTTTGTCCGCCTTTATGCCTTGCACATGAACTACATCATTGGGGTTGAGCAGATACGTTTTATCTATGTCGCTGACCCGTACTACATGCACGAGGGCTTCTTGGGAGTCTGTGCACAACATCGTGAATACGTGAGGGATTACATCGTCAGTTTCATGCTTGCCAATAAGGACAAGGAGGCGATTCTCGTGCCTTATCATCCCGTGTAAGTCATCCACGCTACTATCCTTCCTTCAATTTCAATAATTCATTTGCACGGTGGAGGCTAATTAATTTGAGGTGTACTTATTTTGCGCAGCGGCAGGCGCACCGTCCTCATCATCCTCTACCCCCGATTGTCCCACGCTCTTTACTTGGACTCGTCGAAGAACATTCACAAAAAGGATTACACCCACATCAAAGATGTTCTCGACAGTGCTATGTTTTACTACCAAGCAAGGGGTGGAGAGGTTAGGGACAAGAAGAGAAGGGGCGGCAGGGCCGCCTTCACCATAAGACCGACTTCTGCTGCATCCAGCAACCGAATGATTCTCTTAATGATGGATTCTATGTCTTACACCACATGCTGGAGTATAGGCGGGATCACCAGAACCTTCACATGGCACCTAGATCTGGCGATGCCCATATTCTGCAATGGGCAAAGGACATAGGAGATATCAAGGATCATCGACTTCGAGCTGAGTTCTATAACATCTAGCGCGAACTTCCCCAAATCATCATGAATGAGGTCGTCGGAAAAACAGGGATGTTCCATGCAGAAGGACAAATGTCACGGGAAGACGTCCGAACATGGATAGCCTCTCAGCGTCTCGACATGAAGCCTTTCACTAAGCTCGATGACTATCTCCCTGACATGGATGGATGGCACGACATGATGGAGTGATTGTCGATATATGACAATGTGTCCGTTTAGTCCATACTTTCTTTTATGACAAAACTTTGAGTTATGCACGGTGAAACTTTATTTGTGATGTAATTAAACCGTCCTCCTCCTCGACTAGCGAAAATCACTCTAGTTAGGTCATTTTGGGTACGATGAACTTTGTTATTTATGCTTATGATATGTTGTTTCTATTTTTGCCAAGTCTGTCTCTTTCTGTTGCTCAACTATATATGTTGCATATCATCGACTCATGTGACGATGCAGGTACATAGATCATAGATGGCGAAGAAGTGCTACGCCAGGAGTATATATACGACAAGTGGCTGGAGTGTCAGGCCCAGGTGTACCGGTTTTTGGTTTCCGAGCGACACGCAGTACTTAGTTTAGGTTCACGCTAATGCGAGAGAGGGATACGAACTCATGTACTCAAAGTGATAGCTATTATCGCATATATCATTGTTTAGATGGATGACGATGTATTTGCAAGTAATCGAGACTTGTATCGCTATTTTCGAGATTGATGACGAGAGACCACTTTGTGTTGGATGATGATTATGATGATGACATGATTTGATGAGACTAATTGTATGTATATGCTATGATTACATTTGTATGTGGATGATATGCTAAAGATTATTGTATAAAGCCTATTCAAATACAAAACAAATAAAAAACAAATATGCAGGAAAAAAATAAAACTAGTAGTAGCGAGGGGGGGGGGGGATTTAGCAGTAGCGCCGACTTACCAGTAGCGCTTCCTGCTAAACAGCGCTGCAGATAATATCAGTAGCGCCCTTTTCCAAAGAGCGCTACAGCTATTCATCAGTAGCAGTAGCGTGGGTCAACAGGTGCTACTGCTATACGTTAGCTATAGCGCCTTATTAGTAGCGCCGGTACCCGCGCTACTAAGAGGGCCAAAACCCGCGCTGGTGCTAGGCTTTTCCCTAGTAGTGAAGGGCCAGGTGCAGATGCTGCTGCTGCTGGCGCCGGCCAGGGACGGTGTGTCCCACGCCTAGTCGGACCCGTCATCCTCCCGCTTGACGCCCTCGTTGTCGCTGTCATTGTCCTCCTCGCCACTCTCGCTTGAGGAGGAGTCTTCATCATCGGAGGAGCTCTCCACGCAACACCTTAGGCGAGTTCCCAAGTGCCCAAAGACCTTGATGGAGAGCAGGCCGTTCTTCATTAATTTGAAGTGCAGAACGAGCCCCTCTGACAGGCTATGGGCACGAGCGAGGGCCTTCCATCCGCGACGAAGATACATGACGTGAGGGGCGAGGAAGTCAACATCGACCCGCATGTTGCCATTCCCGCAGCCCCTCATATGCAACCTCAGAGCCCGTGGCAAGTCGAGCTCCATCTCCCGAGCGAACGGAGTAGGGAGATGAAGACAACGACGCACTGGCCGGTGCAGCCTGATTAGGAACTGGCGGTGCTGGTCTCCGACGTGATCCTCCATTAGGGGAGGGGCCGCTGCCGGAGGCGAGGTGGTGCGCCGCCCCGTCCTCCTCTTCCCCGAGCGCCACGGTGGCCTCGGCCTTGCCCCTCCCCCTTCCTCTCACAGCCGGCTCTGCCACCACAAGCTCTTGGGAATGAGGGGCACGCTATCGAGCAGAGACCCTCATCGCCGCCATCGGAGCACCGGTGCGCCCTCTCGCCATAGCAATGGATGGAGAATGGAGACGAAGGGGGAGACGTGAGGGGATGCTCCTCCTCCTCCTCCTGAGTCCCCTTTTTATAGCTGAGCGAAGAAGGCTAAAAGACTAGCTCTGCGCCTCTGAAGAGCCCGCTCGGGTCCGGCTCATTAAGTGGCGACGAGAGGCCATCGACCGCCCTCTCCGCCCAATCAAGGCACGTGAGTATCGACCATCGCGTGCCTTCCCATATCCCGTGCGTCTGTCACCTACACCACGCCGTGCATGCGGCGTACGTGGTGCAAGGGGCGGGCTTAGTGGGAAACGTGTAATGACGGTTCCAAGGCAGAGAAAGTAAATGAGCAGCGGCCCTACAGTTTTAAAGGGACACGCAAGCCGCCTCTTTACTATTCACCACAGGATGATGCAGGCATGCTTCGGTCACCCCACGCACGATCCCCACGTCACGCATTCAACATGGGTCATGGGGAAGCGAAACAAGCGAGGGGGTTACCGTGGTAAAAACTCCGCCGCACGCGTGCCCGCACACCCTTCTGGGCCTGGCTCAATAACGCCCGCGCTTATATGTGGCCCAGGCCCAGGGGCTCCTGTCGGTGTACAAAAGTAGGGGTCCCTTTTTATACCCCTTTACTTGTGCGCGGGTAGTTGCAGCCCCACGCCCCTGGCCACGCTTGGCGGGGCAGAGGAAGTAGAGGCACGAAGCAACCAAATCAAAGCCAAGCTAGGAGCATAAAGAGAAGAAGGGCGAGGTGGACTCCCCCAGCAAGATCCTTGCCGGGGTAGCCTCCACAGCCCTGGCAAGAACCTTGCCGGGGCAACTTGCCCAAACGCCAGCGGAGCTACCACCTTTGAGCCTGAGAGTTCTGACGCCCTCACCCACATCGGAACCAATGCTTGGTGGCGCCTCCATGGTGGCATACAGATCTTCGTGAAGATCATAAGCACACAAGATCAGATGAGGACTAGAAGACGATGATCCTCGGCAAGATCCTTGCCGAGGAAATCCACGAGACCTCCGGCAAGATCCTTGCCGGGGACGACCGCGATGCCATGGCAAGACCCTTGCCAGGGCCCTGGCAAGACTCTTGTCGGGGACATCTGCGGGGCTGCAGCCAGGCCCACATCTGCCAAGACTCCACCACCATTCCCATACAGCTGCCAACCCACCAACTAGGCAGGCACCTGCGTGGCGACGTGCGGTTTACAGGCCACCTTAGCAAGCACCTGCGTGGTGGCATCACTACAAGAAATATGTCAACTAGTGACCTTCTGTAAGTGACCCTGGAAGAATTGGTCATAGATCTATGACCATTTGAGAGCAGTTGGTCAAAAGCTGTTCGGGGGGCTCCAAACCCTAAACCATTGCGACCATTTTGGTCAGAAAGGTCGTAATTTCCTTACACGAAATGGTCATAAAGCAAACAACGCTACTTCGCTGCCTTATTTCTAGTTGTTAACGACCAATATAGATGGTCATAGCCTTGTAAATTGTGGTGGGTTGCGATGACTAGGCGCCATCTCATCAGTTTTGCCTATGTGTCATGTCCATGTGTCAATTTTTTCCCTAGGTTGTGAAGCAACCTATATTTCTGTTATTCCAAAAATTCCCAAAAAATTCTCATAAATTGTCTGGATCATATCTTCATCAAATATGACAAAAACCTTCCTTGCCTAGTTCAAAAATAATTCAACAATATTCATTTTCCTATTTTGTTCAGAGCAGCACTTTGTGAAGGAAGTACCACTTTGGCATGTCCAAATAGTATCCATTTTCTACAGTGCTTTCCTATGCCCAAATAACCACCCTTCACCAAATGCCAGCTCAATCCATTCATTATTTTGAGCCCAGCTTCAACATTCGTATTTATGTCCAGTGTGGTACTTTGCAAAGCAAGTACCACCTAGGCTCCTCCTTTTGAGCTGAAAATTTGTGAAGACGGTCTTCTTAGTAAGTGATCATCCTCAGCCAAAACTCACGCCCATTAGCCATTTACATTTCCCCTACGGGTAATCAAACACTTGGCTGCTAATTCATGTTTGAGCATCGATCGGTCTCCTTGTGAGAATCTTATGTTTTAATTTTCTTCCTAGCACCTACCTAGGGAGTGCCCAACCCACTATACATGCCTAGGCCGCCCAGAACACATGGCAATGCCACGGTCACGCGGTGACCATGCGGCGGGCATGCGAGTTTACGCGCTCTAGAGTTGGGGCCCTTGGCCACCGCCCAAACCTCAATGTATCGCCACCAAACCATGTATTTATGATTAAATAGGTACTTATGTAACTAAAAATGTTTTTTGGAAAAAATAAATAGCAAACTATGAGGCAGCTGCAGTTCAAATTTGACCCGCTTCCAACTGAATCGGCGGAAATTTGTCTTTTTCATGAGAGGTGGATCAAATTTTTTTACACCCAACCATTTGGTCAGTTGTGCATTAAATATGTCCTATTATTTTATAAAAATGATTTGGTCCAATTGTGCAACAATTATTTGGGAGGTCCTTCATAAAAAACCTCCTTTTGGGCACTCGAAAAATGGAAGATGGTTTTTTCGTCCAAAGAAAATGAAAACTTCCTTAGGAAACATTGTTTGCCATTCCAATATGCACCCTTGTGCACAATATGAGATCATTTGAACAAACTATGCCATGAATGTGGCCATAGGATTGATCATTTGGCTTGAAAGCCATTGATATCCAAATGTGATAGCTCGTTTCTAAGAACACTTTTTTAAAATAATTGTCGTATTACAAGTTTGTTATTTTTCCTGGGAACTTGGCCACATATAATGACACAATGGGAAGGTTTCCCAATTTTTTGATTTTTTTTTGAATTTTTATGCCCGTTTCAAAATGCGGTCAAAACGGCGGGAATGACCGTTCCTAGCTAGTGGTTGAATCTTGGAATTTTTTTGGCGTTTCTCTGATTAAATAGATACTTATGTACCTAGAAATGATTTTTGGAAAAAATAAAGAGCAAACTACAAGGCAGCTACAGTTCAAATTTGACCCGCTTCCAACTGAATCGGTGGAATTTTGTCTTTTTCACGAGAGGTGGATCAAAACTTTTTACACCCAACCATTAGGTCAATTGTGCATTAAATATGGCCTAGTATTTAAGAAAAATGATTTGGTCCAATTTTCAAGAGATCACATTGTCCCCTAGCTCTATTTTGTTGTTGAATTTGCAAGTTGCAACCAGTGAGATTATGATCATACACCTACTTTTGGTTGAGGTACTGCCAGACATTGTTTCTAGGTCCTGCTCCACCTAAAAATTTGTTTGAATCGTAGGAAATGTTTGTGTGGAGAACTGATAGCACTTCATTAGAATGTAGAGAACTTTGAACTGTCCAGAATTTTTTAACATTACAGATCGTTGAAACTGATATCTAAATCTCTCTCTCTGCAGGCACCCATGAAGGAGAAGATGGATCCTCACTAGAGATGAGGACTACTCGGGTGGTAGCCGCCAAGGCCAAGGCCAGGGAGTACAGCGATTTCGCCGCCCACGCCACCCAGCTCTTCCGCCCGAGGGATGTCCGTCGCGCCGATCTGACCGCCCCGTCCCCTCCGCCGCGGGTGCCTCCATCTTATGCCACCCCCTGCCCCGCTAGTTGTACCCCCATCTTCTCTGCCCCCTGTGTAGTAAATGTGGTGCTTTTCTGGCTTAATTGCCTGTTTTTTTCCAGAAAACAAACATAGCGTAAATGGAGAAGCTCCTTGTGTTTAGATTTACCTTTCCTGTGTGACAGTAATTCCATTCATCTATTAAATGTAACTAGTATAACTTTTCAGTTTCAGTTCAATTAATTAATTGTGCTTGTAAACTTCACCCATTAAAAATGCTCTTATTAGCCTTCTATGCCTCTCTCTAGACCAAGAAGACCAACTGATCCCAGTTTCTCAAATAATTAGTAACCTGACATGCACACCCCACTTTTCACTATCTCAACTAGATAAGTAGCTATAAGATTTAGAGCCTCCTTTTCCACTTTCCAGTGAAGGTACCAATCTATTATGCATGTACACCATATATGAGGTCTAGCTAGGAACCTATGAGGATTTGCTACTGTTCCCTAAACAAGTTGTAGTATTATTTAGTGTTCTTTCACCAGATTACTACTATTTGAAACTCACATACTAACGAAAAAATTACCCTTGCAGTACTACAAAATTCAGATAATTATACTTCTGAATATCTGGTGTGTGTGGTGTGTGATCTGGACTGGTCAAAAGAATTAGTACAACTTGCAGAACCATGTAATCCCGTAAATTTTTTAAAGCATTCCTACTAGTGAAAGCATCATCTCAACTTCTGAATAATTAGGTGCTCACGTTTTGAGCTAGGCTGCAGTAAAATTTGACTAAAATCAGAGTTACCTTGCGATGTGATTTTGCCTGATAGGTGCTTGTGGTAATATCTGTATATGTATTCCAGATCATTTACATTAACAATGATATATTTCTGTAATGGTGAAGAAATACCTTCTTGAGTTTTATATGAAACTTTACTGTTAATTGAGTCGTTCTTTAGTTTCATGAACTTGATATGAACAAATTTGATTAAGAAATCCTGATGCTTATTCATTTGATGAAGGCCAATGGCAATCTGGAGAAGGAAGTTTTGTCCTTGGTTTTGCTCTATTGGTGAAGCGTCCTCACTGCTATTCTGCAGGAGAATCTAAGATGCACGTCCAATGCCTCAAAATCCAGCAAAAAATTGTTTGGTTTTGCTCCTCCTACTACTACTCTAGCTAGTTGTACATTGCTGCTACCTGCACTTCGTATTCCTGCCACCCATGGATGCCTAGCGGAATCACAACCTCAACCAAAAAGAAAAAAAATATTATCAATCTAGTTTGCTACAGTATATGAAAATACTGTTGGGGATTCAGTTGTTGACTTGTGTAATCGTGGCATAAACTGGCATGACTTTGTGGGCTTACTAGTATTGTTAGATGTTGTCTTGAATGGATGGTCTATTGTACTTTTCTTTGGGTGAATTTGTTACAGTGACATTCATTGCATGACCTGCACTTGTACCAATATACCATGCTGGCGCCTATAGGTTAGTATTGTTAGTGCCTAACATGAGCTTGAGTGTTCTAGTGGAAGTGTAGAACAATAACAGGTTAACGTGTTTTATTTTCCCTTTCTAGTATTTGTACAAACTGATGCATTCCTGGCATAAACACAATATTATATAAGATCTGTAAAAGCAAACATTTCACTATGCAACTATAAGATCTGTTTTAGCCCTCTCTAGTATTTTATAACGGGAAAGCTGAAGCTGGAACGTACATTGTTTGTTCTGCTCTCTTCTTACATTAGTGTTGCCATTGCATTTGTTTGGTTCTGGCCTGAACAGCAGTACACTAATGCTGGTAGCCTTTGTGTTCGCTCTTTTACAGGAGCGTCGGGACAAATTTGAAGTGCGAAGCCATGAAGCCAAGTGCAAAGCCTTGATGATGCCTTACTTGCCAGAGAATTGTTTCTTCTGTTTGACTGTAATAGACTGTAGAGACTGTGACATTGTAACAGATTTACTATTATTTGATAAATTATGTTCATTCTGTTTTATTTGAAATAGTGATTTAAAAATGTGTGAAATAGAAACCTGACTAGTGGGATTCACGTCTGAAAACAATTTGAGCAATGTTGAAATATCTGATGTGTGGGACCAATGTATGAGATTATGACATGTGGGGCTTGACTGACTAGTGGGACCAACTCCAATATATAATGTTCGAAACTAGAAAATCAATGGACTAAAAAGTCCATGGCCCAGAAATTAAAAAGGCTGAATAGTTGGGCCTGGCCCATATAACTGATCAAAATTAATACGAAAAAATATATATATCAGGCTGAATTAATGGGCTCGGCCCATATAAACACCCAATTGGAGCGGGCCGATTTTTATTTTTGACCTTTTGAATTGGTCACAATTTTGCCACGTCAGATTGCCACGTCGGATCCGACGTGGCCTGGGCAGACAGCTAGTGACCAAAACAAAACAGTAGGCATATTTTGGTCATAAACGTCTACGATCTTCTCATAGAAAAGGTCGTTAATTTCAGTTTACGACCGCCAGCTTTTGACCTTCCATTTTTGGTGACAAAAAGGTCGCAAATGAAAAACAATGACCTTTCGGTGACCAATAATCAAGGTCACAAGTTGACATATTTCTTATAGTGCATGCAGATCTTCGAGGAGACTCTACCACGCATCAACCTAGTAGCCACCCAGCCATCGTGGCACTTCACGCCCCATCAGCTCGGACGCGTGTCGAGGTGAGGCGAAGCGGCGACAACTGGGATGAGCTTACTCACCGTCCTCGATAAAGCAAGAAGGGCACGTCGGTAGTGCATTAAATGCGTTTTGTCCTACGTTGCCAGAAGATTGACCCAACTATTGTACAAGTTTCCACCTCATGTATGCCACTGTGACAGCCCCTTTTGACTAAAAAAGGAGGCTCGAGGCATACTGGAGAGGGATTCAGATCTTTTGAACAAGCCACGGGCCGTAGCTAGGTCAAGAACTCAAGAACACTCAAATATACACCAAAGTAGGACTAGGGTATTACGCATCCTCGCGGCCTGAACCTAGGTAAACGATCTTTTGTGCTGACTCCTAAACCCGCTCTTTGCACAACCTCGCGCTCGCCGACCGTAGTAGGGATTCAAGTGATCCCATAGGTGTCGTTTTCCACCGACAGTGTGGCATCAGCATCCGCTTCAGAATCATCCAAAAACGAGGGTTTTCCCTTCTTGGCCGCCTCCGCCTCCAGATTAGTGGAAGCCCCCCTTTTCTTCTTTCCACCCTGGGGGAGAGTTATTCTCGTCCTCCTCTACGTCCTCATCATGTGAGGAGGAAGCTTCGGAGTCTTCGGACATGGCGTCCGAAGTACACTTAAGACGGAGGCCACTTCTGGTCTCCTGGCCTTTCTTCTTGGCCTTCTTCTCCGGCGCCTGATACGGTGCCGGAACCAACATCTTGGCCAGCAAGGGAGTAGCCTGGTCCTCGGTCAACGAAGCTGGACAACTGATCTGCTCTGCCTTCTTTGTCCAGCCCTGTGGAAGTTAGAGGGTTCAATATACTCCTTGGAATTGCAAGTAAAAGTTATTATAAAACTTATGGGAGAAGCTGGACGGGCGCAGTTATAGCCGCGGTCTTCGGTCGACTCTGGCCACGACTTCTGATTCTTGAAGAGCAGCTACCATTTGTCCTCGTGCGTTGTGCCGAAGAACCACTACATATTCCTAGGACCAGCTGGGTCGAACTCCCACGTATATTGAGACCGGCGTTGACATGGGAGAATCCGGTGAAAAAGCATCACCTGAATCACGCTCGGGAGGTTGGTTTTCTTGTTTATAACACCCTTGATGCGGCTCTCCAGCGCTGTCACCTCGTCAGGTGATTCCCAATCTAGGCCTTTATTAAGCCAGGATGTAAGCTGCATCGGAGGCCCAGATTTGAACTCAGGTGCGGCGGCCCATGTGGCGTCGCGGGGTTCCGTGATATAGAACCACCCCTGCTGCCATCCTTTGACGCTCTCCATAAAGGTCCCTGTTGGCCAGCTGACGTTGGGGAGCTTGCTCACCTTGGCGCTTCCGCACTCCGCGTGTTGGCCCTCGACCACCTTCGGCTTCATGTTGAAGACCTTGAGCCATAGACCAAAGTGGGCAGGGATGCGGAGGAATGCCTCGCACATAATAATGAACGCCGAGAGGTTGAGGAAGGAGTTTGGGGCCAGATCATGAAAATCTAGTCCATAGTAGAACATGGGACTACAGACAAAAGAATGAAGGGGAAATCCTAGTCCGCGTAGGAAATGGGGGATGAACACTACCCTTTCGTTAGGCTCCGGAGTGGGGATGATGTGCTTTTTGGCACGAAGCCGGTGGGCTATGTCTGTGGCAAGGTACCCAGCTTCTCGAAGCTCTGTGATGTTCTCCTCTGTAATAGAGGAGGCCATCCACTTGCCCTGCCCTCCAGATCCGGACATGACTATGAGTGCTTGAAGGTGAGGGAAAGGATTGAGACTTGGGCACTGGAGCTCAAATGGCAGATAGGAAGAGGAGGAAGAAGGCGTAGGATAAGAAGATGGATTCTTATCTTCTTATAAATGCAGTGGATGTCAAGCGCCCCCTCACAAGCCTTAAATCTCGCCTATTCCCAAGGGGACGTGTGAATGGCACGGTTGTATAACCCAAACCCTCATTATGAAAATCCTGTGATAAGGGGACACGATCTCTCCTTTGACAAGACGTGTCAAGGGCCGTGCCTCAAAATACGAAACGAGGTTGTGAGACGTGACAAGACGTGTCGGATACCATTGTTCTGCATGGAGGACTGTGTTGAAGTATTTGGAGAAGGAACCTGCCTTGCAATGTCGAAGACAATCTGCGTGCCGAACACATCGTCATTGAAGCCTGGTTCAGGGGCTACTAAGGGAGTCCTGGACTAATGGGTCCTCGGACATCCGGGCTATGTGATGTGGGCAAGACTAATGGGCCATGAAGATACCAGATAGAAGAACCTTCCCCGTGTCCGGATGGGACTCTCCCTGGCGTGGATGGCAAGCTTGGCGTTCGGATCATATACTTTCCCTCCTTTGTAACCGACTCTGTACAACCCTAGATCCCTCCGGTGTCTATATAAACTGGAGGGTTTAGTCCGTAGGGCAAGAACAAAATCATACAGGCTAGACATCTAGGGTTTAGCCAGTACGATCTCGAGGTAGATCAACTCTTTTAACCCCTATATTTATCATAGTCAATCAACCAGGAAGTAGAGTATTACCTCCATTAAGACAGCCCGAACATGGGTAAACATCGTGTCCCCTGCCTCCTTATTACCTTCGATCCTCAGACGCATAGTTCGGCACCCCCTACCCGAGATCTGCCTGTTTTGACACCGACACCGAGCACTATTGCAGAGATGGAAGTTGCGGGCATCAGCAAGATCCCCACGGACCCGCATGCGCTCATGTACATGCCAGTTCCCTTGCCCATGCGCGCTCTTGCACCCACCACGGCGCCAATCCCCATGCATTTTCCTGCACCCACCATGCCTGTGCCTGTGCGCGCGCCCCCCTCACAGCGCCGCAAGTTTCCGTCCTCCCACCGCCCTACCCGTCGAACGCGTGACGACAAGATGTTTGATTTCCAAGTGAAGAACATTTGGTGCTTCCTTGAAAACTTCAACAAGGGCGTCCCGAAGGACGATGACGACAATGCTGGCGTGGAACGCCACCTCCGCTGCTGTCGGAATTAGTTTTTATGGGTTTAATATTGTATCTCAATCGTATGAATATAAATGCATAGCGTGACTGAATGAAACATATGGTGTAGGAAAACTTGCGTTTTTCTCTCTGAATGTACAGACTTATTAAACGATTCTTAAAAAACATCAATGGTTTTTAAATTTAAAACACTCATCGCAAACATTTTTGATAGAACACCCGTATGCAAACCGATGGCTTCCCAAGTAAGCCAACGGAAAATGTGTCGAGCAGGATTTGTGCAGCTCTTCATTGCAAATGTTTTACATAGAACACCCGTATGCAAAGCGAGAGCTATGATCTTCCCAATAAGAGCTATGATCTCTTCATCGCAAATAGTTCAGGTTGTATATGGTCTGCCAAGCAAGAGCTATGGTTCCTTCGCTGCTAAGGGCATCTCCAGCCGCGCCCCCAACAGGCCCTCCCCAGGCGATTTTGCCACGCCGGCGCTAAAAAAAGGCCCCAGTCGCGCCCCCCAGAAGCCCGTTTTTCACCGACTCGGGCCAAAACTGGTGCTGGCAGACCCAGCCCGTACCCGGCGCGCTGGGGGTCGCTTGGGGAGCCGGCGCAAGCGGAAAAGGCGCGTGGGCCTGCCCTGGAGGCGACCCGAGGGCCTTTTCCCTCCGTTTCTTGACGCTTTTCCCTCGCATCTCTCCCGCTCGCTCGCCTTCCTCCCGCCATTCTCTCCCTTTCTCCCACCAAACCCCCTCCCGCTCGCCTTCCCGTTGCCGCCATGCCGCCGAAGAAGTACGCCATGCCGTGCGCGGCGGCAACCGCGACTGGCGCCGTGACCCAGCCAAAGCAGAGGAAGCTGAGGGCGCCGCCATCGAAGCCACCGGGCCTGTCGAACACCGAGTGGAGGGTGGAAGTTCAGCGGCGCGAAGCAGTCACCGCCGACAGGCGGAACAGGGCCATAGGCAAGAAGGCCCACGACAACACGGTGCGCGCGATGGCGTCATCCTCATCGGCCGACCAGGCGGGGATGAATCCACCCATCGTCAACCACGCCCAGTACGCGCCCTGGGGACAGCAAGGCGCCGGATCTCCATGGGGTTCATCATCGCCCGGCTACGCCGACGGCGACGCGGACGGTGGGTTCAACCCAAACGTGACCTTCCCTCATGGTCACCCCGCTACGCGCACGCCCTCGCCCGCCTTCGTCGGCGTGCAGTACCCTCCATACAACGACTCCGGGCACGTCAGAGGGGCGGCCGGACGGCCACAAATTGGCAAAGAAGGGGAAAAATGCCGACACGGCAACCGCGCGAGTGCAGGAGTCCATCGAGCATTGCCTCGCCGACGCCCAGGCCCGGGCCGTCCTACGCGAAGAGAAGACCGAGGCGCGATGGGCGTCCCTGATGAAGAACAACGCCATCAAGCTCGACCTGCTCCGGACGAACGTCGCCGCGAAGAAGAGGAACACCGACATGGCTTTTCTGATGGGCAGGGCGGACATGCTCCAGAGCAACGACAAGAAGCTCAAGGCGTGGTACCTGGTGCAGCGCGGCCTCATCCTGAACGAGCTACCGACGGCAACGCCGATGACGCTGACGACGCCCACGATCACACGGACACCAAGCCCGACCGACGCCTCTACATCGCCACCCAGCAGTGCCGAAGCCGCGCCGATGCAGCCCAGCACCGAAGCAGTTCCGACACCGCCGAGCTCGCGCACGCCGACTCCGCCAACGCCTGGAACCAACCCCGCCGAGTGAACTGACGCCGCCAAGGCGGCAGCGCTCTATTTTTTGTAACGCCAGACTACGGCCGATCGCCGGATTTGCGTCGTCTTTTGAGAGCGGGAACGACCAAGTATGAATTTCCCGCATCCTGGGGCCGGCGCGTGGGGGCGTGACTGGGAGCTAGGTCGCCCCCAGGGGCCGAACTAGCGCCGGCACGTCCCCAGGCCGCTCTATTTAGGCGCCCTGGGGGGCCGAACGGCTAGAGATGCCCTAAGACAAGAGAAAATCTGGCATGCAGGATTTGTACATCCTTCAACGCAAACGATTTCTTCGGATGACCCATGTGCAACCACGTACAGACAATTTGGTAAGATATGCATCTGTCATATTGGGTATATTGCCATTTGTCACACTGGAAAGATTGACATTTGTTGATCTAGTAGCATTGCCCTTTGTCAATCTTGTAACACTACCATTTGTCAAAATTTGCACCTAAAAATCACTAGCACCATCTAATTTTTGCAACTAAAATTCAGTAAGCATAGATTTCATTCATAGATTAAGCAGTCATTTTTATACAAACAGTTCAACTCTACTGCTGAACCAAGCAAACTTTTCCCCAATTGTTGCCAAACACATACTGAAATAGCTAGTTCAACTATATATACTAGGTAATTTTAAGTACGTTGTACAGCTAGACCACATCTATAGTCAGATGAACTGAAAAAAATAGCCCCTAAATACTATTACTACGGAGAGGCTTTGTACTACTTCCAGCAGTCTCTCCTCTGCTGAGCACACTTAGTAAGAGGCAGAGGAGGAGGAGCCTATCAACGAGCTGGACAACTACAATCCTACGTCTGTCGTTGTTGCACCTTTAGCGAGCTCACCTGGAACTCCCTCTACCGATCCAAACGACCCCCCTCAAAGCGGCGAGACTCCTCGTAGAACTCCTCATTCCTCGCCTCTGCGGTGGCGTGTGCTGCAGCCATGATGGCAGTAAGACTCTTTGCATGCTCGATGAGGTGCTCCTCCTCCTCTCGCAGGGACTCGATGTAGCACACAAGGTTGCTGACGAACGTGCGGGGGTCCACCTCCACCTCCCGCCTTTGGTTGGCGCTAGCAGAGCGGGTGATGACCCCGATGGAAGACGATGGGCTGGCAACCACGATGGCTGATGGTGAGGTGGTGGCCACTATCGCCACCTCCCTCCTTCGGGCCGTGGCGGTGGAGCAGGTGATGACCATGATGGCTGGCAGTGGGGTGGCAGCCACGACGGCCACCTCCCACCTTCGGGCTGTGGTGGCGGAGCGGGTGATGGCCCTAGCTCCGCGGGGCAGAGCTAGGGACGGTGGGGTGGCAGCAATGGACGTCAGCAACAGTTGCTAACAGGCAGTGGCAGAGCGTGTGGTGGGTGTTGCGCACACACCCAATAGGGATGCCACGCACACTACACTACACTGCCGCCATGGCGTAGCCTCCCAGCAGCAGCTGTCCTCTGATGACGAGGGAGTGGCTGAGTGACGATGATGGACCGGTGCCATTGGCGATTGTGGGAGAAGCAGACGAGATAAGCTACAGCGAGGGAGGGGTAAATGCGATGCAGGACTCGCCGGCTATGATGGTTTATATAGTACGTCGATAAGCATTGAGATTTTGGGTGGTTTCACCGGTCGGGCGGGAAGCTTGCGCGGCTATGCGCAGGAACCTGCACGGTTGCGCCGCAACAGGCTCAACAACGATTCATTGGCGCCACTGCGAGCCACCATTTGGCCAAACCAACACCCCTGCATACTGCTCAAGCTTGTGCTCGAAGCTGCCTGTGAAGGAAGGTTGACAAGCCATGCGAGAGGAGAACGAAACGACACGTACACATACGGTTAATAAAAAAATGTTTGCAATTTAATTGCAAACTACCGCGTCCTGGTTTATAAGTCCTCTTTGTATTTTTGTGCCAATTTTTGACTAGAAATTTAACTAATAAAATAGGTATGCATGTCACCAAAGATTATATCATTGGATTTGTATTTGAACATAGTTTCCAATTATATAATTTATTAGGGATAATTAGATTTATGCCCCTAGTTGTGTCCTACTCGTTTGTTTTACCCCTAATTTCACAAAGTCACTAGTTCTGTCCAATTCACTTTGCTCCTCTTATGGTTTTGCCCTTTGACCGTTTGACGTCAGTTTGAAAACTTCATAACTAATTCATACTAAATGAGAATACAAATAAGATACCAAAATTTTCAAAAAAGCATCACCTATATGTCAGTGTCATTTGCGTTCGTGAAAAAAGTGTTGGAAAGTGCACATCCGAGTTTTAGCTCTTTTGATACCACCATGAATAGTAAAACCTAAAGAAATTCAAAAAAATTCAGAAAAATATGGTGGCAAAGAACAACAAATGTTCTAAGTGCTTGCCAAGTTTCATCAGGGAACGACATTCGTGGTTGTCGTGGAAAAAAAAAAACAATCCTGTTCTTACTTGAACAAACCTCCTACTTATTATTAACCCTCTCGCAAGCATCCGCAACTACGAGAAAAGTATTAAGAATAAATTCTAACCATAGCATTAAGCTTTTGGATCCAATCGGTCCCTTACAGAATAGCACATAAACTGGGGTTTAAGCTTCTGTCACTCTTGCAACCCACCATCTAATAACTACTCCACGATGCATTCCCTTAGGCCCAAATATGGTTAAGTGTCATGTAGTCGACGTTCACATGACACCATTAAGAGAATGACAACATACATATCATCAATACATCGAACACATATCAAGTTCACATGATTACTTGCAACATGATTTCTCCCGTGACATCAAGAACGAAAGTAACAACTCACAAATGATAATCATGCTCAAGATCAGAGGGGTATTAAATAGCATAATGGATCTGAACATATAATCTTCCACCAAATAAACCATATAGTAATCAACTACAAGTCACCCACAAGCACCAATCTATAGTTTTGGTACAAAGATTGAACACAAGAGATGAACTAGGGTTTGGGAGGACTTGGTGCTGTTGAAGATGTTGATGAAGATAGCCCTCCCCAAGATGGGAGAGGTGTTGGTGATGATGATGACGATGATTTCCCTCTCCGGGAGGGAAGTTCCCCCGGCGGAATCGCTCCGCTGGAGGGCAAAAGTGCTCCTGCCCAAGTTCCGCCTCGAGGCGGCGACGCTTAATCCCGAAAGTCCTCCCCCCTATTTTTTCTAGGTCAAAACGACTTATATACCATAAGAGGGACACCAGAGGTGGGCCGAGGAGGGCAACACCCACCAGGGCGCGCCCAAGTGGGTTGTGCCCACCTGGTGGCCCCCCTTTGGTACTTATTTGCTCCAATAATCCTTAAATATTCCATAAAAAATCCTCGGGAAGTTTCAGATCGTTTGGAGTTGTGCAGAACAGGTAGCTTGACGTAGCTTTTTCAGGTCCAGATTTCCAGCTGCCAGAATTCTCCTCCTTGGTGCATACCTTGCATATTATGAGAGAAAAGGCATTAGAATTACTCCAAAAGCATTATTATTTAATAAAACAAAATAAATAACAGTAGGAAAACATGATGCAAAATGGACGTATCAACTCCCCCAAGCTTAGACCTCACTTGTCCTCAAGCGAGAACCGAAATTGAAAAACATGTCCACATGCTTAGAGAGAGAGAGGTGTCGATAAAAACAAAAATACGGACATAGCAGCATCATGTGACTTATTATAACAGCAACAAATTTTAACATAATACTTTTATCATAGATATTTTATCATAGATTTCTCATGAACAAGTGACAATTCATCACAGCATCAAAGTATAAAGCACAAACTCTATTGGAAACTAACAAACTATGTTCGCAGTCAACTTTGCAACTACAATTCATCATCTTTTCAGGAAGGGTCACGTATTGGAGCCTTTAGGCAAGTCCACATACTCAACCATCATTTAGTCATCTATGATTGCTAACAGTCACCGAGTACACATGAGCAAAACGTTTCAACCAGACACATAGAAAGACTAGGGGCTTATAGTTTTGCCTCCCAACACACTCACCTCAAGGGTGATGTCAACAATAATAACTCATGCTACCCATAGTCAACTGGATATATGTGCCTAGATCTTTCCTCACCACATGATGCTTGCCAAAGGAAAAAATAAAAGGAACAGAGAGAAAACTTTGACTCTTGCATGAAAGTAAATACATGAAAGTAAAAGATAGGCCCTTTGCAGAGGGAAGCATAGGTTGACATGCACTTTTTTGTTTGTATGCTCAACCCTTAGTGCAAGAGAATGTCACTTTATATTGCCCCTTGTGATGGCAACCTTTATTATGTAATCTGTTGCTTTAATTCTTCACCATCACAAGTTCGTCCAACGCTCAATTTTCCCTTACACTAAATGATCTCAGACTTTTAGAAGAAATTTTCATTGCCCTTTTTGCACCGATGACAACTTACTTGAAGGATCTTACTCAATCCATAGGTAGGTATGGTGGACTCTCAAACAAGATTTTGGTTTAAGAGTTTTGAATGCACAACTAGTATCTATACTTAGTGCGGAGTTTTTGGCTAGCAAAGATAGGGGCAAGCACCACATGTTGAAGGATCTATGACAATATAACTTTTATGTGAATATGAACAAACATAAACCATTAAGTTGTCTTCCTTATCCAACGTCAACAATTTTGGCATATAATATTTTGATGGGTGCTCACAATCATAAAAGATTTCCAAGATAGTACATTTATGTGTGAATCCTCTCTTCCCTTATTAATTCTTTCATGAGTTGCATCATTGACCAATGCTATATTTGTCAATCTACAAAAAAAATCTACTTATACTTTTCCATGTGTAATGTCATCACTTACCATAAGATTAGCATATGATCCTTTTCTTTTATTTCCTTTCTTTTTGTTGAAACAAGAGAGCGAAGAAGGCAAAACTCAAACTAAACTTTATTATATATCTCGCACACGATTACAAAGATTGATCACTAAGCAAACTCTTGAAAAGAAAGGATCGAACTAAACTTTTATTCATCTAATAGCCAAAGATAACCATGGAATGAACTAAGAAAGTAAAGGCAAAAGATAGTGGAGATGATACGATACCGGGGCACCTCCCCTAAGCTTGGCGAAAGCCAAGGGGAGTGCCCATACCCGATACTCAGTTTTCTTTTGGTGCTGAAGAAGAAGGTGGCGGCGATGATGTAGAAGTGATCTGGTCCAATACATCTCTGAGTGTATCCCTTAAGTTGTGAATCTCTCAAAGAGCTTGATGAAGCAACCCATTGTTCTTCTCTACTTCAGCCATGATATGTTTATTTTCCGGACCCCAAGAGTTTGTCCCTTCATCAATTTCTCTTGGACGAGATACGTCCCAATTAGACGGTATATGCATACGAGGAATATTTTCGAACCATAATTATGAATCAAATTGTGAAAATTGTTTTGATGTAACCAGTGTAGAGGCCTCCTCGTAGGGAGTCCTTCCTGCTCTCTTGGGCCTTATCGATTGTTTAGGGACCTCATGGATTGATGGGGGTTAGGATGGGTGAAGATGACAGCCAGAGTCCCTCTCTCAGAGGCCGGAGGGTGAATTCCAAACGAGTCCCCCTCATCCTCCTCCATAGCGATATCTTCAAATTCCTCTCCCCTGGATTCTACCGTTTTGGAGGAGGGAGAAGACATGATGCCTGGCTCAAAAGATCTGACAGAAAACAGCAAGAAAAGAAAATAGGAGGTTTCTCCGCGATACGGAGGTCAACAGGTTCGGGAGTGATACGTCTCCAACGTATCTATAAGTTTTGATTGTTACATGCTATTATATTATCATTCTTGGATGTTTTAGAAACATTTTATAGTCATTTTATATCATTTTTTGGTACTAACCTATTGACATAGTGCCCAGTGCCAGTTGCTGTTTTCTGCATGTTTTTTACATCGCAGGAAATCAATATCAAATGGAGTCCAAATGCAGCAAAACTCTTGGAGGATTTTTTTGGGCCAGAAGACATCAAGTGGGCCAAGAAAGCACATGGGGGTGGCTCAAGGGGAGGACCACCCACTAGGGAGCTCCAGGAGGCCCAGGCGCACCCTGGTGGGTTGTGCCCACCTCGGGTGCCCCCTGAACCGCCGCTTTGCTATATAAATACCCCAGTATTCCCGAAACCCTAGGGGGGTCGACGAAAATCAATTCCAGTCGCCGCAGAGTCCAGACCAACCAGATCCAATCTAGACATCGTCATGGAGGGGTTCACCACTTCCATTGGTGCCTCTCCGATGATGCATGAGTAGTTCTTTGTTGACCACTACTAGGGAAAACCTTATACACAGAACTTTAGCAGTAGCGTGGGTCAAAAAAGCACGCTGGTGCTAATTAACAGTAGCGCGCCTGAGGAAACCGCGCTGCAGATAAAGATCTAGCAGTAGCGTGTCTGGCTGTAAACACGTTACTACTAAAATTCCCACGGCTTAGCCGATAGGCTACACATAGTAGTAGCGACCTATGACGAACCGCGCTACCGCTACTTTATTTGTAGCAGCGCGCTTTAATATAAACTCGCTACTGCTAAAGGTTATAAAATTAAATGGAAAGAAAATGAAAGGTAATTGAAAATGAAAGAAATATAATAAGGTGAAAGGAAAAAATAAAATGTGAAGAAAACTAAATGAAAAAGGGGGAAAAAAGAGAAAGGAGTAGCAGTAGCGTGTATCACAGAACGCGCTGTAGCTAAGATAGCAGCAGCGCTTTTCCTGGAACGCGCTACTGCTACTTCTGACTTAACCACGGGGTTCGTCCTTCCCCACGCGGCCACTTCCCACAAATCCAACTCTCTCCACTCTCGCCGCCGCTGTCGCCCGTCGGCCGCCGCCGTCGCCCGTCGGCCGCCCGCGCTCTCCGCACCCTCTACGCCGCCCCGACACAAGATTCAACGCCCCCTCCCCCCCCCCCCCCCGACCTCAACGCCGCCCCGGACGCCACCCCGACCCCGACCTCGACGCCGGCTGCCATCCGCCGCGCGCCCGAGCCCCGACCCTGACCTCGACGCCGCCCTGCCCCTCCCTCGTCGCAGGCACACGAGGTGAGCATGCCCGCTCCTCCCTCTCCCCTACATCTGCCTAGGGTTTCTTTATATTTTAGTTGCATAAAATTAGTTAGGGTTCATGTAAGAGTGGAAACAAATCGGATGCGGATGCGGCTCAAATGAGTTAGGGTTCATGTAAGGGTGAAAACGAATCAAATTTCTAAGATGAATCATAAAACGAGTAAAATTTGACCACTTATTTCACTTTATAGTTGGATAATTGAAATATCCGCTACCACTTTCCGCCCCTATAGGTTCATCAAATTAGATGGTAATTAGGGCAGTAGTTCCTAGGTACTAATTAGTTAGTAAGAACTAGGTACTAATTAGGTACTAGAATATTTTTATTTATAGTAAGTTTATTTTTAGTAAGAACTAGTTGAATTAATAGAACTAGTTAGTAAGAACTAGTTGCTATTTTTTAGTTAAAGCAATTTTTCCCGCCTCGACGTGGACGATGCCTATCCCGCATCCTCGTCGTCGAGTCGGCGGAGGACGACACCTGCTTGACTAGATCGGCCATGTCCGGGACTGGGCTCCGCCGGGGTGGTATTGGGAGGCGCTACCTACCGGGGGGCGCAGGTTGGTGAGGAGCTAGCCTGTCGTTGACCCGAACCTTCTTTGGTGGTGGTCGCGTGGGCCAGTGATGATCCAGAGGCTCGAGGACTCCGTGGAGGTGGTGCGTCACCGTGTCACTGAGGAGGACGTGCACGTCCGTCGCTACTTGTTTGCATTGGAGCACAGGTCGTTCTCTAATACCTGGCAGGTTCTCCGGGGATCTCACTGGAGCTATGATCCCGTGATGGTTCCTTCTCTGTGGGTGTCCACCGCCCGAGCCGATACCCGTCGTGTGCTAGGGTTTTAGTTGTATTAGTGATGTTATATGTATGACACTATTCATGATGTATTAGTGATAATATTCGACGATGTACGGACGCATGAGATGATTTACTTTTTCTTATTGAATGCATGCTAATTTGAGTCCTATAAGATATTTTGAAATGTATATCTTGTGTTGCTCAATATCCAAGTGGGTGGTCATGTTTGCAGGTTACACCTCTGAGTGGCCTATGTTTTGCCGGAGTGTTGATTCATTTCCGTTCCGGCAAATTTCAGGCGCTCGATATGTCCTATTTTAGCAAAGGTCATGCCGGATTTTTCCGTGAATTTTGGCATCACTTGTGCCAGAATATGTAGGAAATATCGAGTGCCCCAGATTTGTGTGTTGAGTATCTTGGTAGTTGTCTTCGATCGATTTTCAATTAATGTTTTAACTATGAACATAGGAAATGTCTCACGACGAAAAGGATTTCGGTATTTGCAAATACTGCGAAGATGAGCGCGGCCTGTGCGACGGAATCTTCCTAGATGATGATAGGCGCTTCAACATCAAGCTGGACGAGAACTTCGAACTGGATACAGTAAGTCACAACAACAAGTCTTTTTTCGTAATTAAGCATGACATCTGCTTCATTTGCTTCAACTTATACTTTTTTTACTATTCTACTAGCGTATCCCCTGCCATGCAAGAGTTTTTGTATTGGATAAGATAGGTTTAAGTCATAGTACGGAGGAAAAGAAAGTTTACTTGATGACCGAGCATGGTTATATTTTCCATGCAAAATTATACAATTCAGACGACTACACCTATTTTGGATGCAAAACATGGCGAGCACTGTGCAAGACATATGCATTTGAGCCTGATATGGTTATCACCTTTGATATTCGTCCGGAAGATGATATTCAAGGTAATACCGACATCTGGGTCGATGTGCAGACGCCTCCAGTTATACCATTATGTAAGTTTCTCAACCATATTTATGTCTTTGATATTGTTTATTCAAAAATAGTTGACAACTAATTTGTATTGTCAGCTTATTTCGGTGCAAGCAAACATGTCCAGCGCTTGGTAGACAGGACCGTATACTGTTCTGGGGCTGAACTCAACTGCGAGGGGCTCAGTCATTATGTTTCATGGCTTGAGGATCTTGATACTGTCAAGACAAATTTTCTTCCTGCATTTAGAAATGTTAGTACTGAAAATGTGCGGCCAACAGTGTTCGTAATGAACTACGGTCACATCTATTTAGGAAGGATGGTAAGATTTTTACTATTTGTCCTTAGTGCTTCTTTTCCATACATTATTTTTGAAGCTAAACTTCATTGCTAAGTATGTTACCATACGATGTTCTTCAACAGGGACTCCCGATGAATGTTGTGCCTTATGGGATCGAGACTAAAGGTACCATGAGTATTATCAGCTTACGGCCAAGATATCCTATAGATTACTTTAGTGCATTCAAGATTAGTGACGGATGCTTAATAGTGCAAGACTGGACCAAATATGTGATGGGGGAGCGCAGAGAAGTACTAGGGAGCAGCAAACAGATGCGCTGCCCACGATTAGGAGACAGGTTCATCTGCATGCTCCAGCTTGATCAAGGAGGAGAGCTATACATGTTTTATGTTATTTTACCTAAGAGAGAGAAGCAGGAGTGATTAGCTAGCTAGAAATGAGTTTGAGGATGATGATGTGCTACACTATTACTATGATGATAAAATAGCTAGTGTTGGTGGTAATGACTATGATGATTATTATTAGCTAGTGTTAGTGGTGATTAAATAAATACTGTTGGTGGTAATGACTATGATGATTATTAAATAGCTTGTGCTGGCGGATTAGATTCAAGTGGAGGCAACATGTGGTGCACATCGAAAGTACTACTGGTCCAAACTAGATCAAGTTTGGATTAGTAGTGTACTTTTGACTTGCACCACATATTGCCTCCACTTGAACCTAGTCCGCCTTCATTTGACACACTGTTATGGACATAATGATGGAAACCTCATAACTGGTATGGTACCAATATTTGTACGATGGCGCATAAATGCACTAAAAATAAAAAAATAAAAAAATAATACTAGTAGCGATGGACAGAAAACACGCTGCAAGTAGTTACCTTAGCAGTAGCGTGGTACTGAACAAACGCTGCAGCTATTTTTCCTAGCAGTAGCGTGTGTGGGCACGCGTTAGTGCTAAGAAATAGCTGTAGCGCCTTATTAGTAGCGCGCCTACCCGCGCTACTAGTGAGCACAAAACCAGCGCTACTACTAGGGTTTTCCCTAGTAGTGGACCTTTGGGTCCGTAGTTAGTAGCTAGATGGCTTCCTCTCTCTCTCTCTCTCCTGATTATCAATACAATAGTCTCTTGGAGGTCCATATGATGTAAGTCTTTTTGCAGTGTGTTTGTTGGGATCCAATGAACTTTGAGTTTATGATCAGATCTATGTTTTCATCCACGAAAGTTATTTGAGTCTTCTTTGATCTCTTATATGCATGATTGCTTATATCCTCTTATTTCTTCTCCGATATTGGGTTTTGCTTGGCCAACTTGATCTATTTATCTTGCAATGGGAAGAGGTGCTTTGTAGTGGGTTCAATCTTACGGTGCTTGATCCCAGTGCCAGAAGGGGAACCAACACGTATGTATCCTTGCTACTAAGGATAACAAGATGAGATCTGTATCTCCGCAATAGGTAAACGGATCTCGTCTACATCATGTCATCGTTCTTATTGCATTACTCCGTTTTCCCATGAACATAATACACTAGATGCATGCTGGATAGCGGTCGATGTGTGGAGAAATAGTAGTAGATGCAGGCAGGAGTCCGTCTACTAATCTTGGACGTGATGCCTATATAATGATCATTGCCTGGATATCGTCATGATTGTTTGAAGTTCTATCAATTACCCAACAGTAATTGTTTTCCCACCGTTTGCTATTATTCTCGAGGGAAGCCACTAGTGAAACCTATGGGCCCCGGGTCTCTTTTCATCATATTTGCCTTTGCGATCTATTTGCCTTTGCATTTATTTTCAGATCTATTAAACCAAAAAATTCAGAAATACCTTGCTGCAATTTATTTATTTCACGCTCTATTTATCCTATCTACCAGTTTTACCTCACGTTATTTTCCTATCTTGAGGCGCCGTACCTGGAAGGGATTGACAACTCCTTTAACACATCGGGTTGCGAGTACTTGTTATTTGTGTGCAGGTGTTGTTTACGTGGTGTGAGGAGGTTCTCCTGCTGGTTCGATAACCTTGATCTCATTACCGAGAGAAATACCTACCATCGCTATACTGCATTGTCCCTTCCTCTTTGGGGAAATACCGATGTAGTTCTAGCAGACATCAAAAGGAATTTATGGCGCCGTTGCCGGGGAGGATCTTCAACATCAACCACGTTCCTAATCACAAATCTCATCTCCTTGCAATTTACATTATTTTCCATTTGCCTCTCGTTGTCCCCTCCCCCACTTCACAAAAATTGCCGTTTTACTCGCCCTCTTTTTCGTTTGCCATTTTCTCGTTAGATCTGTTTTTGAGTGCAATATTGTTGCGTAGTCATAATGACACAAGAGAACACCAAGTTGTGTGATTTCTCAAAAACCAACAACAACAATTTTATTGGCACTCCAATTGCTCCTCCCTCCACTAGTGTGGAGTCTTGTGATATTAATACTGCTTTGCTGAATCTTGTCATGAAAGACCAATTTGTCGGTACTCCTAATGAGGATGCCGCATCCCATCTTAACACATTCATGGAATTATGCGATATGCAAAAGAAAAAAGATGTGGACAATGATGTTGTGAAGTTGAAATTATTTCTGTTTTCTTTGAGAGATCGTGCAAAAAATTGGTTCTCTTTGTTGCCTCGCAATAGTATCGATTCTTGGAACAAGTGCAAAGATGCTTTTATCACTAAGTATTTTTTGCCCGCAAAAATTATTTCCCTTAGAACCTAGATCATGAATTTCAAGCAACTTGAACATGAGCATGTTGCGCAATCTTGGGAAAGGATGAAATTGATGCTAAGGAATTGCCCAACTCATGGGATAAATCTTTGGATGATCATAAAAAAATTATGCGGGATTGAATTTTGTTTCTCATAATCTTTTAGATTCTACCGCGGGGTCTACTTTGATGGAAATTACTTTGGGTGAAGCTACTAAATTGCTAGACAATATTATGGGAAATTACTCGCAATGGCATATCGAAAGAGCTCCTACTAGTAAAAAGGTCAATTCGGTAGAAGAAATAAATTCTTTGAGTGAAAAGGTTGATGCTCTTATGAAGTTGGTTGCTAATAAAAGTGCTCCTATTGATATTAGTGATGTGCCTTTGTCTACTTTGATTGAGCAAAATAGTGATGCAATAGATGTGAATTTTATCTCGTGAAAAAATTTCAATAATAATGCTTATAGAGGCAATTTCAATCCTAGGCCTTTTTGTAGGACCTTGAGAAGAGGTGTCTAGAGGGGTGATTAGACACTAAGTACCAAAGTTGCAGTTTTTAAGTACTTTAAGTTTAAGTGGAGTTTAGGCACAAGTTTAACATTCACAATACATAGCAAGCAAGCATGAAAAGAGTATATGAGCAGCGGAAAGTAAAGCATGCAACTTGCAAGAATGTAAAGGGAAGGGTTTTGGAGGATTCAAACGCAATTGGAGACACAAATGTTTTTGGCGTGGTTCCAATAGGTGGCGCTATCGTACATCCACGTTGATGGAGACTTCAACCCACGAAGGGTAACGGTTGCGCGAGTCCATGGAGGGCTCCACCCACGAAGGGTCCACGGAGAAGCAACCTTGTCTATCCCACCATGGCCGTCGCCCACGAAGGACTTGCCTCACTAGCAGTAGATCTTCACGAAGTAGGCGATCTCCTTGCCCTTACAAACTCCTTGGTTCTACTCCACAATCTTGTTGGAGGCTCCCAAGTGACACCTAGCCCATCTAGGAGACACCACTCTCCAAGAAGTAACGAATGGTGCGTTGATGATGAACTCCTTGCTCTTGTGCTTTAAATGATAGTCTCCCCAACACTCAACTCTCTCTCATAGGATTTGGATTTGGTGGAAAGAAGATTTGAGTGGAAAGCAACTTGGGGAAGGCTAGAGATCAAGATTCATATGGTAGGAATGGAATATCTTGGCCTCAACACATGAGTAGGTAGTTCTCTCTCAGAAAATGTATGCTGGAAGTGTAGGTTTGTTCTGATGGCTCTCTCCACGAATCTAACCGTTACACACAATTTACCAAACTCGGTGGGACCGAATCAACAAACTCTGTCGGACCGATTTAGTAAACCTAGTGACCGTTAGGATTTTCGGTGGGACCGATATGCAACTCGGTAGGGCCGATATGATTAGGGTTAGGGCATCACGTAATCTCGGTGAGACCTATTACACAAACTCCATGGGACCGATTTTGGTAATTAGCTAACCAGAGAGTTGGTCAGGCAAACTCGGTTGGACCGATTACACAAACTCGGTAGGACCGATTTTGGTATTGAGTCAACCAGGAAGTTATGCATTGTAATCTCGGTAGTACCGATTGCTCAAACTCGGTCAGACCGATTTTGGTAATGGACATACATAGAGAGATTACAATCCCATCTCGGTGAGACCGAGATCCCTATCGGTGAGATCGATTTGTCTAGGGTTTGTGGCAATGGCTAAGACATTTTAACTCGGTGGCGCCAGATAGAAAGAATCGGTGGGGCCGAGTTTGACTTTAGGTTTAGGTCATATGTGTGGAAGTGGGAAAGTAGTTGAGGGTTTTGGAGCATATCACCGAGCACTATGGAGCAAGAAACTCATTAAGCAACACCTCATCCCTTCTTGATAGTATTGGCTTTTCCTATAGACTCAATGTGATCTTGGATCACTAAAATATAAAATGAAGAGTCTTGAGCTTGAAGCTTGAGCCAATCCTTTGTCCTTAGCATCTTGAAGGAGTTCCCACATCCTTTAGTCCATGCCACTCCATTGTTGAACTTATCTGAAACATACTAGATAAAAGTGTTAGTACAATAAGAGATATGTTGACATTAGTTACCAAAACCACCTAGGGAGCACTTGTGCTTTCAATCTCCCCCTTTTTGGTAATTGATGACAACATACATCAAAGCTTTAGATAAAGATATAAAGAATAGCAAGTAAAGCTTTGGAAAGACATGTAACAGGCATAGGCTCCCCCTACATGTATGCAATCATATGAATATGGAATATGGAAGCATGTGAGAGCATAACAATGATAGAGCAGGCAATGTGTTACATGTATCTTGGCCATATGCATCAGAGCGAAGAATATTAAAGAAAATACCTTCATGCCCATGAGTCCTTCTTGCAAACAGTATGTACATCAGCAAGAATTCCTCATACACATGATTGTGATGCATATACTTACCTTGTAGTCTTGAGTTGGCTTAGGATGGAATGAACCTGCGTAAACAAGGTTAGATAACACAGGTACATCTACTAGCCAGAGCAAACAGAAGAAACCACAAGAATACCAAGACTGGGATGACATGTAGAGAGTGAGTACTAAGTACAACATTGGATTAGACATGTCCCCAAGAGTAAAGATATGCAATGAATTTAAATCATTTCCTTCCCTTAGATGTCTTGCTCCCCCTGAATCTAGCATGGGATACTGGAGAAGATAGGGAACAGAAAATCAGAGCTGAAAGATATAAATGAACAGAGCTAATGCAAGCTAATGCAAATAAGCACAAATGAACATGTCTTTCCCCTTAAGAAGACATGTGGCATCTCTCCTCTTGAACTCCAAGCATCTGGGATCCTTGAGAAATACTTTCTACTTGAGTATTCTCTCCCCCTAGATATCTCTTTCTCCCCCTGAGGAGGTGATACTCTATCTCTCTGATGTGTTCTCTCTAAGTGATAAGCTTTGATGTGATCTCTCTCTCCCCCTTTGACATCAATTTCCAAGGAGGGTCTTCTAGAATTTGTCGTGAATGGGTTTGGTCCTTGAGTCACAGCACAAAGCAATGATAAAAATGTGATGCTTGTAGAGGACAAGATTTATTGAGTGGAGCTGGACCAGTAGAAACACAGAATAAGTGGCAAACTGTTTTTCCTGCTGTGAAATCGGTGGCACCAAGTGGTATGCTTCAGTTGTACCGAAAGGATTTGGTCGGACCGAAAACAGCAAATCGGTGAAACCGAGTTCATGACAGAGAAAACACTTGTCACCTCAGCTCACTAGACTAGTAAGATCTCATAAAGATTTGCAAGGAATTTACTGAATGATATGCAATGAATTGGATGCAGAAAATGCAGAGCAAACAGAAAGAAATCTAGATGAAGTTTTTTTGAAAAGGGGAAACAAATATGCATGAGACAAATGCAAAAACATAGAAAAGAACACAAGAGAACTTCATCTAGAGATGGTCGGCGACAAAGTCACCTATGTTAGAGTATATTGACTTAGGAGTCAAGTGAGATCACTTGATCATAGATCATACTCATCGTTTAAGCTCAAAATGGGGTTGCCATTTTTCGTTTAAGCATCTTGATGTATTCACATATTGTCGAGTTGCTTTAGCTCATGACTTGGAGTAAAGCTTCTCTAAGATGGAATAACATACCTTGGTTGGTGGTGTTGTCCATGTAGTTGAACTTGTGTGGGTTGCTCAAGGTTGATGTAGCTCATCAAGAGTTGGGAGCACCACTTGGAATTTGAGTCCATCTACCTACATGGGTTAGTTCTTGCAAGGAAGAGCACTTGTGTATCCAAAAATTACAATCATGAAGCTCAACATAGAATTTGTCAAAGGATATGTTTGAATGGTTCCGTGCTTCCTTGTCTTCAACCACCATAGTGTAGAGACTTGGTGATGTAGAGATTGCTCAAGATGTGAGTAGATTGCAATCTCATGGAGTTTGATTCAACCAAGTACCTACATGGGTTAGATAACATGCAAGATGCAAATATATCCAAGACATAAGATTTTCATCATAAGAGAAATATCAAGGATTTGTCATAAGCTCATGTCTTGCATGTATCCAATGGAGTTTCTACTCCAAGTTTGAAGCATCAATGATGTTCAATTTTCCTCTTAACCTGCAAAACACTTCGACTTGTGTGTAGCCTTGGGCAACGAGACGTACTTTGTTGCGAACTACTTGTCCATCTTCATCTTGCTTGTTGCGAAACACCCATTTGGTACCGATGATGTTGTGGTTGTTGTCGGGCTTCTCAACCAATGTCCAAACTTGGTTCCTAAAGTTGTGTAGCTCTTCATGCATAGCATTTATCCAATCCGGATCTTCCAATACTTCTTCGACCTTCATAGGTTCAATGCTAGAGATGAAAGAATAGTTTTCACAAAAGTTTGCTAAGCAAGTTTTAGAGCGAGTGATTCTCCCGGTTTGAATATCATTGTAGATTTGCTCGACGGGATGGTCTTTAGCAATTCTTGCTCGAACTCGTGAAAGCTTTTGCTTGGTTCTTGGTTGAACTTCTTTTTCATCTTGTTCTTCTTCTTGGCCTTCTTCATTGTTGGCGTTGTCGTTCTCTTGTCGTGGTGGAGAAGGAGGTTGTTGACGTTCATCTTGATGCACTTCCTCGTTTTCTTCATCTTGGTGTGTCCCACTTGTGGATGCTTCCATATCAACTCTTGGTTCACCTTGTCGTGAAGTAGAAGCTTCCACTTGGACAGACGAGGTACTCTCCTTCACCTCCGTTGGACGGACCTTGCCAATAGACAAGTCTTGGATTGCTTCTAAAGGATCTTTGTCTCCTACATCAATTGGCAATTGCTCTACTTGTGAGCTGTTAGATTCATCAAACTTCACATCTACCGTCTCTTCAACCTTTCGGGTGAAATTGTTGTAGACACGGTAAGTGTGAGAGTTTGAGCCATAACCTAGTAGGAAACCTTCATTAGACTGAGGAGCAAATTTAGAACGACGATACTTATCAAGAATGTAGCACTTTGAGCCGAATACTCGAAAGTATCCAACTTGGGGTTTGTTACCGGTGAGGAGCTCGTATGCCGCCTTGCCGAGTAGCTTGTGAAGATACAAGCGATTTGTTGCATGACAAGCTGTCTCAACCGCTTCTGCCCAAAAGTGCTTCGGCGCCGGCCTGCGCAGTGTCCTAGTTTCCCTTTCGGTGCAAAGGGGGCAAGCACAGGCCGAGGCATCAGGCAAAGGTTACCATTTTGGTGCAACAAGACCAAGACCAGCAGAACGGCAGGATGGAGGTCATCGTGGAGCCCAGGGCAGCGTCATCGTCAGAGCCTTTGGCAGCCGAAGACCAACTTTAGTTAGGATAAGTGTACCAGATGTTCCCCTTCAAAATGGCCAATTGTTGGCGCCCTTCCCGCTCATTATTTGGGAAGAGGCCCAGAGCCTCGCCCTATAAATAGGACTAGCCACCACAGGGTAGAGGCATCGTGAAATAGATCGATCAGAGAGAGAGAGAAGCGACTGAACTCACCCAAGCAGTTCATTGCACCAGCTCAAGAATAGCCCCTCGCGAGGATGTTCTCCCTTTGTACTGTTCACCATCAGCCCCTGAGGAAATCCACCACACCACACTATGGAGTAGGGTATTACACCACAATGGTGGCCTGAACCAGTATAAATCTTGTGTCCCTTGTGTGTTCATCTTTCTTGCTTAGATCCTTGCGATACTTCGAGATGTGAGCTAGTAGGGGAGAGATCTTCGTGCGCACCCCAGTGTTCGAACCTCAAGGGTCTATCGGAACCCGAGTTCCGACATTTGGCGCGATAGGTAGGGGTGCGCCGGAATCCTTCTTCCGCCGCCTCGTGTTTCGTCGCCTCGCCGCCCCGATGTCAAGCGACCCGACTGCCAACGCCGACCGCTGGGCGGCGTGGCCCGTCCACGTCGTGCCGCCGGCCCAGGGCGACCTCAACCTTGCGCCTCAGGCAGCTCATGCTCCGCAGGGCGCTGTGGGGCGCGGGCGACGCGGACAAACGCCGCCTGCCCTCACACCGCGGCAGGTGTGGTCAGCAGCAAGAGCTTCGAACCACGCCGCGGCCACAGCACCGCACACCCAACGGGAGCAGGCGAACTCCATGGCCGTGCTCACGGTGGCCCGAGAGCTGCTACGGTGCCGGCTGCTAGAGGGTGGCCCTGATGTGTTGCTGGAGCGAGTAGCCAAACTCCTGGACGCCGCCGCCTCGGGAGCGCCTCCTTTCTGCATCCGGCTGCCACCCCAGGTCCAGGGCGGACCATATGGCGGCCCCATACGTGCCCACGCGACTCCGAGCGGACTCCAGGCCTAGCTTAGTGCCAACCCGACCATCAGCACCGGGCGCCAAGTCACGCCGGCCCCATCTCTGGCCGGCGAAGGAGCACACGCCGCGACCTTCGGCCTCAGCGGGCCACCGCGCCATCACCCTTAAGACGGCGCTCCAGGCTGAATTGCGTGGTATGTGGGCCACCACAGCGTGAACCGTGGGGTTGCGGTGCCAGAAGCTTATGTGCCCCACATGGTGGATCGAGAGTGCGCATTGGAAGAAGACCATGGCTCGTTCCTTGGGCTAGGCTGGGGCGAGGAACCACCAGAAGATGAGCTCTTTCAGGAGCCCCAAGAGGGCCTTGACGGCCGCGCCGGTGGCAGCAACTATCTGGTACCACTACTTCCTCAGGAGCAAGCTTATGCTAACCATGGGTCGCAGGAGGTGTAGGTCGCCGCAGCAGATGGCTGCCCCAATGCTGCAGCCTCCTACCCCTTGGGAGGAGGGCACCGGGGGCTACAGGAGATGGGCCGAGATCCAGGTTCGTCCCAGCGGTGCTCGGCACCAGGCGCACTCCAGAGGTAGGCCCTCTGCCGGGGAGGTGCCACAGGGCCTGCCCCCGGCAGAGGACCCGTGGTCGTCGGGGGAACCGCTAGCGACCGCTCTACCCTATTGGCGTCGTCCTTGGTTTCCGGTCGCCGTCAATGGCAGTAGAGTGCAGTGCAAGGCAGGGCCCTCGTCTGGCGATATGAAGCAAGGCCGGTACCTGTGAAGAAGGCCCAGTGCCTATGAAGCTCGCCACCCCATGACACTCTCACGTAATAATGAGTGGGGCTGTACATGCCCCGGAGTCTCCGGAGAGCCTCCCTCGGGCCTCGGGGGCTCCCGCCCACGCCCAGTGGCAGCACTTAGCTCCACACTGGTGAGAAGACGTCGAGGACTAGACTAGGTGTCGGACGCGGCTTCTTGCCTTGTGCCTTTTCTTCTGTTGACAAGTTTCTTCGATTTGAATTTAAGTTGGATTTGAGCTTGAGACTTGCGTGTGTCTGGGGAAGGGGTGATTAGTCTCATTCAACCAATCTCTCGTATTCTGGTTTCGGCTTTACGTCCAAGTTAGCATCAGCTGCCTCCCCTCGCGAGCCCCTCATGAGCCGGGCCAGGCCAGGCACGTTTACAATCCGGACCGCTGTCTCCGCACCCTCTCCGGAGGTTCTCACCGCAGGATCAACGGGACCACCCAGAAGACACTCGAGGCATTGCGGCCCCCACAGGCCCGCTCAGGACTCGTCGGTGTCAAGAGGTAAAACAGGTCAGCTGACCCATCACCGGGCCAGTAGCTAAGCTCACACGCAGCGTTACGCTTACAAGGATATTGATCGCAAACCTTTACATGAGGGACTTCCCCTCCCAAAATGCTCTTACAGTCCTCAGGGCCAAGCCCGAACTTTCTTCACGCAGGGTAAACAACGGTGACGTACGATCAGTCGGACATATCACTCGCCGCGTCATCTGGGGCGTCTCCAGAGGCATCGCTGGCGTCGCTGGCATCATCGCCATCACCACCAACACCTCCGCCAGCGCCAGGCGCGTCCACCACGCCGCCTTCATCGGCGGCCACGATCACGCTATCATCATCAGATGCGAAGGCCCTAACGAGGGCGTCCATGTTGTCCTCCACCCATTGCGCCAGGTCGCCCCGGATGGCTATAGGCACAGGTGCAATGGCGGCATCGAAATCAAAGTGGGGATCCCTATTCTGCAGATGGCTGAAGACATGGGAGAAGGCACGCCCAAGCAAGGCTCGGCTCCTCTCCTCGACGAGCCAACGAGACCCCTCGGAGTGGTTCTCCAGAAGCGTCACCATGTCAGGGAAATATTGGAGGTTGCCGGCATAGTTGGTCTCATGCGGCACATCGGCAGCGGCCTCGCAAATGTTGCCCAGGGTCGTGTTAGACCGTTCCCTGAGCGTTCGGAGCATGGGGGCGTGCTCATGCTCCAAAACCCACCTCTGACGGATCTCGTCCTTGTTCTGCTGCGCGATGGCCTCGGCGCCATCAACCCTCTGTCAGAGAAGAAGCATCTCGGCGCGGGAAGAGGCCAGCTCCGCCTGCGCTGTGCCAAGGGCGGCCGCGGATAGGTCCGCACCCCGCCTCACGTCGGCCATTTTGGCCCTGAGGGCCGCGGTCCTACCCTCAGCTTTGGCCCTGATCAGCTCCAACCTCGCTTCGTATTGGCGCTCGAGGCCCGAACGAGCTTCCGCCACAAGGCGGTCGACCTCTTCCTGGGCTCGGGCTTCGCGCACGGAGACGTCGTCTTCCGCCTGAGCCACCAGGCACTCCCTCTTCTCCAACCATTCGAGTTCAAGGTTGTGCTCGGTGGCCTCCAGCATCAGCGTTTCCTCACGCTTCTAGAGCTCCGCCTGGTCGACGGAGGCCCCCTTCAGCGGCACAAGGGCTGCCTGGCACAGTTCCACTTGCTCCTCCAGGGAGTTGCTCCAGGCTTGGAGCTCCCACACGTGCTCCTCCGCATCCTTGCACCGTTGGTCTGCTTCCCGGGCCTCCTCGATGGCTCGGGAGGAGGCCTCTCGCGAGGCCACCAGTGATGCTTCATCCTTCACGTTGTCAAGGTCACGCTGGTGACGCGCAAAGGCAACGGCTACATTCAGCTTGCTACTCTCTTCAACGAGGCGCAAGCCTTTGGCCTCGAGGCGCGCATCCTCGCCAGCAAGCTCCGCTCCGATCCGGCTTACTGCATCCATCGCCCCCTGGAGGAATGCGAAGGGCGCGGCGCTCGCGAGCACGCCTGAGTACGTCTTCCGCATCATCCTCCGCCACTGACGAACTCGGGGGGCACTGGGGCAACATGCCCCCTCCCGGTGCAGGGCTAGGGGCTGGTGCCACAACAATCGCCGGACGGGCCGCGCCAGGAGCCCGGCCTGGCACCGGTCCATCCCCAGAAGAGAAGCTTAAGACTGACTTCAACCAATCACTATCCACGATCAAGGAAGGAGCACGGGGCAAGCTGGTTGTGCCCCAGGAGAATCCGTGAAAGCAGGACAGCAGGCGCGCGGGCTCGAGATGCCCAGCAGGATGGGCCACTTCTCCGACTGGCCGAGCGGCAAAGGCGCCGCTCGAGCTCGGCACGGCCAGGATCAGCAGCGAGGACAAAGCTTGGGGGGATGGCACCTTGGCCGTCCCCGCGAATTTGGCAGGAAGGACCCTGAAAGGTCTGCAATCAGCTACGAGAACAGAGAAGTAAAGGAGCAAAGAAAGAAGAGGACTTACTCATCCATGGCGAAGTACTTCCTACGCTTCAACAGGCGGCAAGGGAGATCTTCACCGCCCAAGGCCTCCTTCCTCTTGCTGAGGGCCTCGAAATCCACTCGCAACCGACCTAAGCGCTTGGTGCTGGGGTCGGTCTGTGGCATGGGGGAGGCGTCAAGGTGATCAGCGCTAAGGGGACCGGCCTGAGGAATGCCACCGGGCACCGCCACATGAGGGACGACCGGGCCTCGGAAGCCTCAACCTCGGGAGCCATAGGCCGCAACTCCTGGTCTGCCACTTCTCCAGGACGGGCTTCATCAGATGCCGCCTCCGGAGCTCCACGCGGTGTCAGCACCTCCACAACATCATCCCCTTCGGCTCCCGGCAGTTCTCGTCTCCCGGCTCCATCGCCTGGGACAGGGCCGCTTTGGGAAACCGGAAGAGCAACCATGGTGACAGGATTCTCGTGGGTCCCCCTGAGGTCAGTCGGGCGCAGCCCCCACTCGTCGAAGCTGGGCATCTGCTTCACGAAATTGGCCCTGCCCAAACAAAGATACAGGAGGGCACCATCATGTCGAAGGCTGCCTGGGGAAGGGTCGCCAGTCAGGACCTTGAGCACCGTCCTCAGTGCTTTAGGCGCCAGGTCCTCCTCCTGGAGCCGCATGCGGTCTTTGTGCCCCGCATAGTCCCACATCCGGCGAGAGTGGCGCTAGAGAGGAGCAATGTGACACTGGAGGAACTCCCTCACCACCTTGGGTGCCGTCACGTTGAGCGCCCTCAAGGTCTCGAAACGGCGCCAGACGAAGACGAGTCGGGGGCTCACGAGCGCCTCATGACCCCAGCCTGAGCTGGGAATGGCAGGCGCGGTTGGGTGCGAGAGCAGGGGGCTGGGTAACCCAACATCCACATACATCCACCACTCTCTGAACTTGGCCTCAGAGGGAGGAAGGCCGAAGTCGATCCCTGAAGCAGCCGTCTATGGCACGGCAAGGAAGCTCACACACCCCAAGCACTGAGTAGGGTCGCTCAGGCGCAAAGAGAAGAAGTGGCGCAGCAGGGCAACGGAAGGAGGAATGCCCACCATTGCCTCGCAAACAAAAGCAAAGACAGCCAGGAGGGTAATGGACTCAGGCCCGAGGTGCATCATGTGGATCTAATAATGGGAGAGCACCACATTGAAGAAAGCAGAGAAAGGGGGAACCAGACCCGCCCACAAGGCATCGACAAAGAACTGGACCTCTGTGACGACCCTATCAATAGAAGCATGGGACGCAGGCCAGGCCGTGGTCCGGCCACACTCGTTGAAGATGGTGGCAAGAGCAGAACGGACCTTGCGCAGGGCCTCGGGATTGAGTATGATCGACCGAGCAACGGCGGGGGCCACCGCCAGAGGCGAGCGGGACGAAGGCGCGGGCTTCTTCCCCGTTTCCTTCTTCGTCGGTGCCATGGCGGTCGAAAGAGGGGAGAGCTCAAGTTGGATTGGAGGCGGAGGTTGAAGCTCAAGGAAGGGGGAAGGGCAGGAAGCGCGTGGGCGGCGAAAGGGGAATAGTTGTGTGCAACCACAGGTCCGCCTAGCCGGGCGCATAATGAGGCATCATGGGGAAGCGGAGATGCCCACGTCCAATCAATTGCCACGCGGCGCCCAAGGCTGCAGGCTATTGGGGCCCGCGGGGCTTCGCACTTGTCCCTTCGCTTCTCTTCTAAGCCAAGTCCGGGCGCGCCTTGGGCCCGGGGGCTACTGTCGGTGTTTTGGCAACGGGGTTCCCCAGACTTGCCTGCCTGTGGCCTGCGGCGTGGCTCAAGTGGGGGCCCAATGCAGCACAGCTTCATCAGCTCAAGCTTAAGACCCTCGCGAGGGGCCAAGCCTCATGGGGCGGGCGACAGGAAGCTTCCTCAGGAGAAGCCTCCTCAGGCAGGCTCACGAGGAGGCGGAGAGATCAAGGCAAGGCACCTCCCGAGGGGCCCGTGACGCAAGCCATGACGATCGAAGGCCAGGCGGGCGCCGGCCTGCGCAGTGTCCTTGTTTCCCTTTCGGTGCAAAGGGGGCAAGCACAGGCCGAGGCATCAGGCAAAGGTTACCGTTTCGGTGCAACAAGACCAAGACCAGCAGAATGGCAGGATGGAGGTCATCGTGGAGCCCAGGGCAGCGTCATCGTCAGAGCCTTTGGCAGCCGAAGACCAACTTTAGTCAGGATAAGTGTACCAAATGTTCCCCTTCAAAATGGCCAATTGTTGGTGCCCTTCCCGCTCATTATTTGGGAAGAGGCCTTGGGCCTCGCCCTATAAATAGGACTAGCCACCACAAGGCAGAGGCATCGAGAAACAGTTCGATCAGAGAGAGAGAGAAGCGACTGAACTCACCCAAGCAGTTCATCGCACCAGCTCAGGAACAGCCCCTCGCGAGGCTGTTCTCCCTTTGTACTGTTCACCATCAGCCCCTGAGGCAATCCACCACACCACACACTAGAGTAGGGTATTACACCACATTGGTGGCCTGAACCAGTATAAATCTCGTGTCCCTTGTGTGTTCATCTTTCTTGCTTAGATCCTTGCGAGACATCGAGACGTGAGCTGGTAGGGGAGAGATCTTCGTTCGCACCCCAGTGTTCGAACCTCAAGGGTCTGCCGGAATGCGAAATCCGAAACTATGATTTGAAGGGTGAAAATCTTGTTGAAAAAATTGATAAAAGTGGGTTTGTAGAGGTCAAAACTTTAACTAGTGATGTGCCCACTATTTTGAATTACAAAGACTTTAATTATGATAGTTGCTCTTTGATTGATGTATTTCTTTTTTGCAATCCATGATAAATTCACCCCATGCTTACGAACAAAACAAACCTTTTACTAAACATATTGTTGATGCCATGATGAAAGCTTTTGAAGAAAAATTGGAATTAGAAGTTTCAATTCCTACAAAATTTCATGATGAATGGGAACCTACTATCAAAGTCAAGATAAAAAATTATGAGTGTTTTGCTTTATGTGACTTGGGTGCTAGTGTTTCTAAAATTCTGAAATCTTTATGTGATGTGCTTGGTCTTACCAATATAGAAGAATGCTCTTTAAATTTGTACTTAGCGGATTCTACTATTAAAAAGCCTATGGGAAGAATTAATGATGTTCTTATTCTTGCAAATAGGAATTATGAGCCCATAGATTTTATTGTTCTTGATATTGATTGCAATCTGTCTTGTCCAATTATTCTTGGTAGACCGTTTTTGCGTACTATTGGTGTCGTGATTGATATGAAAGAAGGCAATATTAAATTTCAATCTCCACTTAGGAAGGGAATGGAACACTTGCCTAGAACAAAAATTAGGCCACCATATTATTCAATCATGAGGGCATCTTATGGATCTAGAACCAAAGATGACAACACTTAGATCCTACGTGTTATGACTAGCTAGGGGCGTAAAACGATAGCGCTTGTTGGGAGGCAACCCAATGAATAAAATTTATTTTTTTGCTTTTTGATTCATGTTATTGAGTGTTATCACAATTATGCTACTGTTATGATTGTGTTTTTTGTGTTTTAATTAGTGTTTGTGCCAAGCAAGGCCTTTGGGAAGATTTGGGTGAAAGTAAAACAGAAACTTTTGCGCTCACAAGATTATTTTTCATTTTTATTTGATGAGTGATTTTCAGTTGATTATTTTTGAATACTAATAGGAAAATTCCTCATGTCCACCAATTTATATCAGAATTTTTGGAGTTACATAAGTATTCGAAATACTCAGATTGCTACAGAACGTTCTGTTTTTGACAGATTCTGTTATTCTTTGCGTTGTGTGCTTGTTTTGATGATTCTATGGTTTTCTTTGATGAGTTTTTGCCATAGAAAAGTTGGAATAAAGTAGATATAATTCAAGAACAAAATAATAATAGGTTTATATAGTACTTATAGTAGTGGTTTGGTTTGTTATACTAACGGATCTCACGAAGGTTTTGTTTGAGTTTTGTGTGATTGAAGTTTTCATGTTTTGGGTTTTCTTATGATGGATGAAGGAATGAGGATAGGAAAAATGTAAGCTTGGGGATGCCCGAGGCACCCCAAGATAATATTCAAAGAAGTAGCAAGCAACTAAGCTTGGGGATGCCACGGGGGCATCCCCGCTTCCTTCTAACAACAATCAGTATTTTACTTGAAACTATATTTTTATTCGTCACATAATATGAATTTTGCTTCGAGCGTCTTGTATGATATGAGTCTTTGCTTATTTTGCTTTGTGTTTTAAGTGTTGAATCCTTGCTGGACACACCCTTTTGAGAGAGCCAAAAATTATGCTATGCTTGCTCCTATGCTTCACTTAAATTTTTAGAGCCATGGATTTGCTCTAGTGCTTCACTTATATATTTTTGAGCACGGTGTGCTTTGTTAATTTTGAAGAAATGCTCTCATGCTTCACTTAGATTTATTTGGGAGTTAGTACATATTTTAAGAAATTCTCTCTTGCTTCACTTAGATTATTTTGAGAGAGAAAAAATTATGATCATGTTCTTCACTTATATTTGTTTGAGCTTATCAAAAGCAACATATGAAATAGTCCCAAAGTGATAGATATCCAAGGAGGATATAATAAAAACTTTCATGAAGATCATTGGACAAAATAAACTTGATTCTTAGTACTATTTTTGAGATATGACGATATGATATGTGAGTCATGTTGATGAGTAATTGTGCTTTAGTAAGAATATTGATGTTAAGGTTTGTGATTCCCCATGCAAGCACGAAAGTCAATAGTTATGCAATGAAATTTATATCCTACTTATGATGCATTATTCGGGGTTACTTATGCTTAATGATTGGGTAAGAGATTTTTTGCTTTTCGGTTGGTCGCTTCTTAATCTTTTTGCTAGCCTTCATTTTTCACTAAGTATGATCACTACTTGTGCATCCAAAACCCTTTAAACCAGTTTTGCGGTATGAGTCCACTATACCTACCTACATGCGGTATTTCCATGCCATTCTAAGAAAATTTGCATGTGCCATCTCTAATGTTAAAAATAAATTTCTCTTTTGTGTGCTCTACTGCTCGTGAAGTAGTAAAGGGTAGCCAATATTTTCCATGCTAGATGTGTTATTCTCATGATGAGTGTTTATTCACTTCTCCATGAGAGTACGACAAAGGTACTAGGGATGCCCAGTCCTGAAATTAATAATGGATTTACTTTATGTTGTCAAATAATAAATTCCTTGGAAAGTGTTGGTATGGAGGGCACCCGTGGATATGGTTAGCCATGGAAGTGAAAGTAATGGTGTAAAAGGAATAAAATTTATTTTCTGTTTGGGAACCGCCTATGATGTATCTAGCATGGAAAGTGTTGGATACACCATGTCGTTTTCGTTGGTGGGAAAAGTATGCCTCTCAAAAATGATTTTTATCTCTCAATTTAAGCTTTGAGCTCTGGCACCTCTACAAGTCACTACTCCATCCGCGAAGGTCCTTTGTTTTACTTATGCAATTTTTATTTCGAACTTGAGTCTCCATCTTCTCTTATAAAGAACCAACTAAGGGGCACTATGATCGTATTTGAGCATTGGGTGTAGCTAATATTCGAGTGTGTCTCATGAATGGATCAATGATTGAGCATGATGGGCTATCGATAACTTGCTTTAGTGTTGATATTTTGAAAGACATGGTTGCTTGCTGGTATGCTTGAGTATTAAAGTCTTCATGTCAAAACTAGACCATTGCTTTGAATCATATAAAAGTCCATATGTCCATGCTATAAAGAAAATAAATGTGATGAACATGGTAGGCAGCATTCCACATCAAAAATTCTGTTTTTATCATTTACCTACTCGAGGACGAGCAGGAATTAAACTTGGGTATGCTGATACGTCTCCAACGTATCTATAATTTTTTATTGTTCCATGCTGTTATATTATCATTCTTGGATGTTTTACAATCATTTTATATCATTTTTTGTACTAACCTATTGATATAGTGCCCAATGCTAGTTCTTGTTTTCTGCATGTTTTTTACATCGCAGGAAATCAATATCAAACGGAGTCCAAACGCAGTGAAACTCCTAGAGGATTTTTTTGGGCCAGAAGACATCCAGTGGGCCAAGAAAGCACCTGGGGGTGGCTCGAGGGGAGCAGCACCCACCAGGGTGCGCCAGGAGGCCCAGGCGTGCCCTGGTAGGTTGTTCCCGCCTCGGGTGCCCCCTGAACTGCCTCTTTGCTCTATAAATACCCCAATATTCCAGAAACCCTAGGAGAGTCGACAAAAATCAATTCGAGTCGCCGCAGAGTCCAGAACCACCAGATCCAATCTAGATACCGTCATGGAGGGGTTTACCACTTCCATTGGTGCCTCTCCGATGATGCATGAGTAGTTCTTTGTAGACCTTTGGGTCCATAGTTAGTAGCTAGATGGCTTCCTCTCTCTCTCTCTCTCTTGATTATCAATACAATGGTCTCTTGGAGATCCATATGATGTAAGTCTTTTTTGTGGTGTGTTTGTTGGGATCCGATGAACTTTGAGTTTATGATTAGATCTATGTTTTTATCCATGAAAGTTATTTGAGTCTTCTTTGATCTCTTATATGCATGATTGCTTATAGCCTCGTATTTCTTCTCCGATATTTGGGTTTTGTTTGGCCAACTTGATCTATTTATCTTGCAATGGGAAGAGGTGCTTTGTAGTGGGTTCGATCTTACGGTGCTTGATTCCAGTGACAGAAGGGAAACCTACACGTATGTATCGTCACTACTAAGATGAGATCTATATCTCTGCAATAGATATACGGATCTCGTCTACATCATGTCATCATTCTTATTGCATTAGTCCATTTTCCCATAAACTTAATACACTAGATGCATGCTGGATAGCGGTCGATGTGTGGAGTAATAGTAGTAGATGCAGGCAGGAGTCGGTCTACTAATCTTGGACTTGATGATTATATAATGATCATTGTCCGGATATCATCATGATTATTTGAAGTTCTATCAATTGCCCAACAGTAATTGTTTTCCCACCGTTTGCTATTGTTCTCAAGAGAAGCCACTAGTGAAACCTACGACCCACGGGTCTCTTCTCATCATATTTGCCTTTGCGATCTATTTGCCTTTGCATTTATTTTTAGATCTATTAAACCAAAAAATACAAAAATACCTTGCTGCAATTTATTTGTTCCGCGATCTGTTATCCCATCTACCACTTTTACCTCACGTTATTTGCCTATCTTGAGGTGTCATGCCCGGAAGGCATTGGCAACCCCTTTACCACGTCGGGTTGCGAGTATTTTTTATTTGTGTGCAGGTGTGTTTACGTGGCGTGAGGAGGTTCTCCTACTGGTTCGATAACCTTGGTCACAACACTGAGGGAAATACCTATCGTCGCTATACTGCATCATCCCTTCCTCTTTGGGGAAATACCGACGTAGTTCTAGAAGTCATCAGGGAGGTATATAAAGATTTTTCTTATCTTGGGGAACAAGCAGAACGGAAGAAAAACGGAGTCCGGAAAGTACCCGAGGTGGGCACAACACACCTGGACACGCCTGGCATGCCAGGCGCGCCCTGGTGTATCGTGCCCACCAGGGTCACTTTCCTGGAAGTTTCTTATTTTCCTAAATTTTCAAATATTCCAAAACCGACAAACAATATGTTTGCGGATTTTTTGGAGTCCGTTTACTTACCGTATCATGTACCTCCCTTTTTTTCATGATTCTGGAGTGTTCCGGAAGGTTTCCTTTATGTGCTCTTCTAGTGTCAAATTTGGATAATATTGCTTTTAACATTAATGGGCGTACCTGAGATATAGTGTTTTATTCGTTGCCCATTGACAACCTTCGGGTTAGTGCCTTCGGCATTATTCATTTTGATAGCTCCGGACCGATAGACCTCCTCGATGACATAGGGTCCTTCCCATTTGGAGAGCAGTTTTTCTGCAAAGAATCTGAAATGAGAGTTGTACAAAAGAACATATTCTCCAGCTTTTAACTCACGCTTCTGGATTCTTTTGTCATGCCATCTTTTAACTTTTTCTTTAAATAACTTTGCATTTTCATAAGCCTAGGTTCTCCATTCATCTAATGAGCTAATATCAAATAACCTCTTTTCACCAGCAAGTTTGAAATTATAATTGAGTTCTTTAATTGCCCAATATGCTTTATGTTCTAACTCAATAGGCAAATGACAAGCTTTTCCATAAACCATTTTATATGGAGACATACCCATAGGATTTAAGTCGTTCTATAAGCCCAAAGTGCATCATCTAATTTCTTAGACCAATTCTTCCAAGTCCTATTGACAGTCTTTTGTAAGATAAGCTTTATTTCTATATTGCTAAGTTCAACTTGGCCACTAGACTAAGGATGATAAGGTGATGCAATTCTATGGTTAACATCATACTTAGCAAGAATTTTACGGAAAGCGCCATGAATAAAGTGTGAACCACCATCAGTCATTAAATATCTAGGGACTCAAAACCTTGGGAAAATAACTTCCTTAAGCATTTTAATAGAGGTGTTGTGATCAGCACTACTTGGTTGGAATAGCTTCTACCCACTTAGTAACATAATCAATAGCAACAAAAATATGTGTATACCCATTACAGGAAGGAAAAGGTCCCATGAAATCAAATCTCCAAACATCAAATGGTTCAACAGCAAGTGAATAATTCATAGGCATTTCTTGACGCTTACCGATATTACCTATTCTTTGGCATTCATCACAAGACGAGACAAATTTACGGGCATCTTTGAAGAGAGTAGGCCAATAAAAACCAGATTGCAATACCTTGTCAGCGGTTCTGTCTCCCGCATGATGTCCTCCATAAGCTTCAGAGTGACATTTCCATAGGATTTGTTCCTGTTCATGCTCAGGTACACAACCTCTAATAATACCATCTACTCCTTTATAAAGATGTGGGTCATCCCAAAAGTAATGTCTTAAATCATAGAAGAATTTTTTTTTCTTTTGTTGGTATGTGAAGCTAGGTGGTATGTATTTAGCAACAATATAATTAGCATAGTCAGCAAACCAAGGAGTATTATTAGAAACATTTATTGTAGCTAGTTGTTCATCAGGAAAGCTATCATTAATAGGTTGTGGGTCATAAAGAATATTTTCAAGCCTAGACAAGTTATCAGCTACGGGATTCTCTGCTCCTTTCCTATTAGTGATATTCAAATCAAATTCTTGTAGCAGAAGAACCCACCTAATGAGTCTAGGTTTAGCATCTTTATTTTCCATAAGATATTTTATAGCAGCATGATCAGTGTGAACAATTACTTTAGAATCAACAATGTAAGATCTGAATTTATCACAAGCAAACACCACAGCTAAGAATTCTTTTTCAGTAGTAGCATAATTACGTTGAGCACTGTCTAGAGTTTTACTAGCATAATGAATAGCATTCAATTTATTATCAACTCTTTGTCCTAGAACAGCACCAACAACATAATCACTAGCATCACACATAATCTCAAAAGGCAAGTTCCAATCAGGTGGTTGAACAACAGGTGCAGTAATTAAAGCTTTCTTTAGTGTTTCAAAGGCTTCCAAACAATCATTATCAAACACAAAGGGAATATCCTTTTGTAAAATATTCGTAAGAGGCCCAGAAATTTTAGAAAAGTCATTGATAACCTCCTATAGAAACCAGCATGACCAAGGAAACTACGAATACCTTTGATATCCTTACGACATTGCATTTTCTCAATTTCATCAACCTTGGCTTTGTCCACCTCAATGCCTTTCTCAGAAATTTTATGGCCCAAACAACACCTTCATTAACCATAAAGTGGCACTTCTCGCAATTCAAGACAAGATTTGTTTGTTCACATCACTGCAAAACTCGATCAAGATTGCTTAAACAATCATCAAAAGACTTCCCATAAACAGAAAAGTAATCCATGAAAACCTCAACAATCTTTTCACAAAAATCAGAGTATATAGCAGTCATACATCTTTGAATGGTAGAAGGCGCATTACATAAACCAAAAGGCATATGTCTATAAGAAAAACTTCCAAAGGGACAAGTAAAAGTGGTCTTTTCTTGATCAGGATGTAAAACAGGTATTTGTGAAAAGCCAGAATATCCATCAAGGAAGCAAAAATGTGTGTGCTTAGATAATCTTTCTGACATTTGATCGATAAAAGGCAGAGGGTAATGATCTTTTCTAGTTGCTTTATTTAACTTTCTATAATCAATTACCATCCTATAGCCTGTGACAATTCTTTGTGGAATGAGCTCATTCTTATCATTAGGAACAACAATAATACCTCCCTTCTTAGGGACACAATGAACAGGACTTACCCATCTACTATCAGTTATAGGATAGATTATACCTGCTTCCAGAAGTTTCAATATCTCTGTTCTGACCACTTCTTTCATTTTTGGATTTAACCGACGTTGGTGATCAACCACGGGTTTAGCATTAGGTTACATATTAATCTTGTCCTGACATATAGTGGGACTAATGCCTTTAAGATCATCAAGAGTATATCCAATAGCAGCCATGCGCTTCCTTAGAAATCTCAATAGTCTTTCTTCTTCATGTTCTGAAAGGTTAGCACTAATAATAAGAAGATATATCTTTTTCTCATCAAGATAAGCATATTTCAAAGTGTCTGGCAATTGTTCTAATTCAAACATAGGATCACCTTTAGGTGGAAGAGGACCTCCTAGAGTTTCAATAGGCAAATTGTGTTTAAGCAGAGGTTGTTGTTCGAAAAAGATTATATCTATTTCATTTCTTTCACGCATATGCAAATCATTTTCATGGTCTAGCAAATATTGTTCCAAAGGATCAGTAGGAGGTACAGCAATAGAAGCAAGACCAACAATTTCATCCTTTCTAGGCAAATCTTTCTTATGAGGTTGTATACTAAACTTGGAAAAAATAAATTCATGAGATTCATCACCAAAGTTAACACCGACAGTTTGTTTCTCACAATCTATTTTAGCATTGACGGTGTTCAAGAAAGGTCTACCAAAAATAATGGGATAGAAGTCATCTTGTGTGGAGCTAAGAACAAGAAAATCAGCAGGGTATTTTATTTTCCCACACAAGACTTCAACATCTCTGAGAATCCCAATAGATCTATGCCTTACATTTCAGCAGGTGCTATTTCATCTCTAGTTTCTTGATATAAGGAAAAAAGGAATAGCACTCACACTAGCACCTAGGTCACATAACCCATGATAACAATGATCTCCTATCTTAACTGAGACAGCAGGTGAGGGAGTCCTAGATTAGGGGGTATCCGGACAGCAGGACTATATACTTTGGACGGACTGTTGGACCGTGAAGATACAAGACTCAAGACTTCGTCCCGTGTCCAGATGGGACTCTCCTTTGCGTGGAAGACAAGCTTGGCGATCCGGATGTTAGATCTCCGTCTTTGTAACCGACTCTGTGTAAACCCTAGCCCCCTCCGGTGTCTATATAAATCGGAGGGTTTAGTCCGTACAGGGACAATCATAATCATCATAGGCTAGCTTCTAGGGTTTAGCCTCTACGATCTCGTGGTAGATCAACTCTTGTAATACTCATATCATCAAGATCAATCAAGAAGGAAGTAGGGTTTTACCTCCATCGAGAGGGCCCGAACCTGGGTAAAACAATGTGTCCCTTGCCTCCTATTACCATTAGCCTTAGACGCACAGATCGGGACCCCCTACCCGAGATCCGCCGGTTTTGACACCGACATTGGTGCTTTCATTGAGAGTTCCTCTGTCTCATCGCTGCAAGGCTCGATGGCTCCTTCAATCATCAACAACAACGCGGTCCAGGGTGAGACTTTTCTCCCCGGACAGATCTTCGTGTTTGCCTGCTTTGTATTGCGGGCCAATTCGCTTGGTCATCTAGAGCAGATCGACAGCTATGCCCCTGGCCATCAGGTCAGGTTCGGAAACTTGAAATACACAGCCGATATCTGTGGAGACTTGATCTTCGATGGATTTGGGCCTACGCCAGGAGCACCGAACAGTCCCGACGGGCACGGCTTAGACCTGCTGTCAGACAATACGCGGGATATCGCACCTGTAATAGCTCCGAACCTAAATCCGGGGTAGATCGCGTCGTCCGAGGACGGGTGGATGGACCCCGCCCCGGAGGCCGCACACTCATCAGCGGTAGAGCCGAACATAGACTCCACCCCCAAGGAAGCCTGTGTCACCGGACCCCCGGACTCATGTCCGGCTGTAGGTTCCAGACCACACGCCCCCGAGCCTACCGAATCTAGTTGGGCTCCGGTAATGGAGTTCACCGCTGCGGATATCTTCCAGTACTCGCCCTTTGGTGACATGCTAAACTCATTAAGGTCTCTCTCTTTGTCAGGAGACTCTTAGCCGAACTATGTCCGACTCGAGGGGGAAGAAGGCGACGAAGAAATTCGTTGCCCACCCACCACCCACTTCATAGCCACTGTCGATGACGTAACAGACATGCTTGACTTCAACTCCGATGACACCAATGGTATGGACGTCGGCGCAGGGGACGATTCAGAACCACCGCCCACGGGGCGCTGGACTGCCACCTCATCATATGATATATACATGGTGGACACGCCTAAGGAGGACGATGGCGACAAAACGGAGGATAAAACCCCCGGACAAAAGTCAAAACGACGACGCAGACGCCGCTCTAAGTCCAGCCAGAGTAAAAACAGCGATAACAGCGCTAGAAAGATCGACACCCTAGTCAACTCCAAAGGCAACGACGACCATATCCCAGCGACGGAGCAGGATGAGCCAGGTCACGCCGAACACAGCCCGGAATAGACGCCAGATCACGGCGATCACGAGGGACGAACTCATCAACCTGCCCCGGGAGAGGAGCACAGTCTGGAAGACGATGCATTCATCATCCCAGAAAAACATTTGGAACGAGATAACCTCCACAGAAGGCTTATGGCCACTGCGAGAAGTCTAAAGAAGCAGAAGCAAAGACTTAAGGTCGCGCAGGAAACGCTCAACCGCAGATGGAATAAAGTGCTAGACACTGAGGAAAAATACGACGATGATCGCCACACAAAGAGCTACCCAAAGCGCAAGCCGCTGCCAGAATTCGACGATGAGGCCATTCTGCCGAAGAACAATATGGCCAATAGGCCGGACCAACCACTTCATGACCGCAACAGAGCAGCTACGGACGCCGCACAGGATTTACGTGAGCTCCTGGACAAAAAGGCCAGCGCGACAAGGTCCATCTATGGATCTAGAGGACACGCTCTGGCGCAGGATTATGGTCACCAAAACGATCAGACTGATCGAATCCCAGTTCGGAATCAGCACCGGACGCAACAACAGTCGACAGCATGCCACAACATGTCCAGATACAGAGGGGCTGCTCACCCCCTGTGCTTCACCGAAGAGGTACTAGACCATGAATTTCCACAGGGTTTCAAACCCGTGAACATAGTCATATGACGGAATGACAGACCCCGGGGTCTGGATTGAGGATTTTATCCTTTACATCCACATGGCTCATGGAGACGACCTCCACGCCATAAAATACCTTCCCCTAAAATTGAAGGGACCAGCTTGGCACTGGTTGAAAAGCCTCACTGAAAATTCTATCGGAAGTTGGGAGGAACTTGAGGACGCTTTCAGGGCCAATTTTCAAGGAACCTATGTCCGACCTCCGGACGCTGACGATTTAAGTCACATAATTCAACAGCCCGGAGAGTCCGTCCGCAAGCTTTGGAATAGATTCCTCACTAAGAAGAATCAAATTGTCAATTGTCGGGATGCCGAAGCCCTAGCGGCCTTCAAGCACAGTATCCGGGATGAGTGGCTCGCCAGACACCTCGGCCAAGAAAAGCTGAGGACAATGGCATCCTTAACAAGCCTTATGACCCGCTTTTGCGCGGGTAAAGACAGCTGGTTGGCCCGTAGAGGCACCAGCGACCCAGGCACATCCGAAATCAGGGATGGCAACGGGAAGCCACGGCGCAATAAAAACAAGCGTCAAAACAAGGAAGAAAGTCCGGACAACACAACGGTCAACGCCGGATTCGGGGTCTCTCGACCCGGTCAACAAAAGAAGCCATTTAAAGGAAGCAAAGAGGGACCATCCGGCCTGAACAAAGTCTTGGACAGACTGCGCCAAATTCATGGCACCCCCGAAAAACCTGCAAACCACACTCATAGAGAATGTTGGGTCTTTAAGCAGGCCGACAAGTTAAATGCCGAACACAAGGGAAGAGAAACACCAAATGAAGACGAGGATGTGCCTCGCCAGCCAAACACTGGTGGACAGAAAAAATTCCCACCAGAGGTAAAAACAGTAAACATGATAAACGTGACTCACATACCCAAGAGAAGGCGCAAACGCGCACTCAGAGACGCATATGCTGTAGAGCCCATCGCCCTTGAACTCAACACCTGGTCGGCCTGCCCGATCACGTTTGATCAGAGGTACTACCCGACTAGTGTGTGGCACGGAGGATTGGCTGCCTTGGTGCTCGTCCCAATAATCAACGGATACCATCTCACTCGTGTCATCATGGACGGCGGTAGTAGTCTCAATCTAATATACCAGGACACTGTCCGCAGGATGGGGATAGACCCATCAAGAATCAGCCAAAGTAACACCACCTTTGAAGGGGTGATACCAGGCGTTGAGGCCCGCTGCAGGGGCTCCCCCATATTAGAGGTGACATTCGGTTCTCCAGACAACTTCAGAAGCGAAGAACTACTCTTCACCATCGCTCCCCTCCAAAGTGGTTATCATGCATTGCTCGGGAGAACGGCCTTCGCCCGCTTCAACGCAGTACCGCACTACGCCTACCTTAAACTCAAGATGCCCGGTCCACGTGGCAACATCACCATTTACGGAAATACAGAGCGTTCCTTACGTGCGGAAGAATATGCGGCGGCTCTAGCAGTCGGACACTCAGCGGCCCCTAATATCAGACCGCATGATCGGTCGTTAAGACGAGTCCGGCACACCACCGTCGGTAACAACCCAGATAAACCTGAGCTGGGTGCTATACATGTAATCCCATGGAGGACACCAGGGGCTGCAGACGTCCAATAAAGCCCACCTTTTGGCTTGACCTTATTAACAGGACAACGTCTTACACTTCTAATATCCACTGATAATAACCAACTCTTCGCACACCTAGGTCATACTCTTTTACATGAGTTTTCTTTTTTACATACACCATTCGTGCGATACCCTCCTAGGACACGGCACAACGGAGACAAAGGCGCAGACGTGCAGCAGGGCCCCGCTCAAAGGTTTCTCTTTAGATTAAGCCCCTACGTAAACCTTCTTTATTGTCTCCTGTTGCTTAACATCCCATGGGTACTACACCCACAGGGGATACTGGCGTTATTGGCATTTTGCCACGACAGACTAATGCACGTACCTGGAAATATAGGGTTCATAATAAAGGGTGTTACTCCGCCCATTATATGTTATAAAGTCCAAATACCCTCGAGAGTGTTCGGCGTCACGAGTTTGGCCATATATGCATCAGCTCCGAATCATGTCTTAGGTCAAATGTTGGGTTTGCCCGGCTCCTGGGTTTACTGCCTTACTTTCCGTTTTTATCGGCTAAGGCGGCCAAAGGAGAACTACTGTGATTGTGCCCTGGTTATTCCGGATGAGCCCCTCAGTAGAGAAAGCCGAAAACTGACTGTCATGATATAGCGAGAGACTGGTCAACCACTCGAGGACTCATCGGAATCTTTAGGGTTCCTCCGCATTAAAGAAGGGCCGTTCCCCGGTCATGTACACACGTGCCCGTATCCGGATGCACGCAAAGGTACCAGGGGATACATAGTAGCCCCGCCGTCAAACTCCTATGGCTAAGTGAAAGTGTTAAAGCTATATAGTCCGGTTTCCTAGTTCGACATGCGATCACCTCCTTAACGGACCAAGATGTTGGATCAAGTGTGACTACGCATATTTTTGCAAACACCCCCGCATTGTATGCGTGGGGGCTGAAGCCAACGACTGCTAACTTTCAGGTTATATATACATCAAACAGTCGTACAGGAGGCACAATAACACTTTCGGGCAAAAATATAAACATAGCCTCTATAATTAAAATACAATTGTTTTTACAACGGAAGGATTTGTCACTCGAACATGACATTCTTCGAGCACTGAGCCTCTATTAAACGAGCACCTTCTGTTACCTGCTCCAAGTGGTGCTCGGCTGGATCCTGGCTTCCCGCTAGATTCTGGGTTGCTGAGGGAGTCCTAGACTAGGGGGTGTCCGGATAGCCGGACTATCAATATCCGCCGGACTCCAAGACTACGAAGATACAAGATTGAAGACTCCGTCCCGTGTCCGGATGGGACTTTCCTTGGCGTGGAAGGCAAGCTTGGCAATACGGATATGTAGATCTCCTACCATTGTAACCGACTCTGTGTAACCCTAGCCTCCTCCGGTGTCTATATAAACCGAAGGGCTTTAGTCCGTAGGACAACATACATTACAACAATCATACCATAGGCTAGCTTCTAGGGTTTAGCCTCATTGATCTCGTGGTAGATCCACTCTTGTACTGCCCATATCATCAATATTAATCAAGTAGGAAGTAGGGTTTTACCTCCATCGAGAGGGCCCAAACCTGGGTAAAAACATCGTGTCCCTCGTCTCTTGTTACCATCCGCCTAGACGCACAGTTCGGGACGCCCTACCCGAGATCCGCCGGTTTTGACACCGACATTGGTGCTTTCATTGAGAGTTCCTCTGTGTCGTCACCGATAGGCTTGATGGCATCTTCAACCTGCAACGCTGTCCAGGGTGAGACTTTTCTCCCCGGACAGATCTTCGTATTCGGAGGCTTCGCCCTGCGGGCCAATTCACTTGGCCATCTGGAGCAGATCGAAAGCTACGCCCTTGGCCGTCAGGTCAGATTTGGAATCTTAAACTTCACGGCCGATGTCCGCGGAGACTTGATCTTTGACGGACTCGAGCCACAGCCGAGTGTGCCGCACTGTAACGATGGGCATGATCTAGCTCTGCCGCCGAACAGTGCCTTGGTGGCCGCACACGGATCTGCTTCGGCCATTAGCCCAGAGCCGATCGCCCAGATCGGGGGCCGGTGGATAGATGCCGCCCTGGGGGCTTTAATATCCACGGCGATGGAGCCGAACACCAATCTTGTCCCCTGCGAAACTCGTGATTCCGAGGCGCCGTACTCCTGCCGGACTCCGAACCTCCCGCGCCCCTACCAATCGATCCGGATTGGGCGCCGGTTATGGAATTCACCACCGCGGACATCTTCCAATACTCGCCTTTTGGTGATATCTTGAATTCATTAAGGCACCTCTCGTTATCGGGAGAGTCCTAGCCGGACTGTGGCCAGGATGGTTGGGATGCAGACGACGAAGAAATTCGGAGCCCACCCACCACGCACTTTGTAGCCACTGTCGACGATCTAACCGACATGCTAAACTACGACTCCGAAGACATCGACGCCATGGACGACGATGCCGGAGACGAACAGGAACCAGCGCCCACAGGGCACTGGAAGGCCACCTCATCATATGATGTATACATGGTGGATACCCCAAAAGATGGGGAAGGCGAAGAAACAGCGGAGGCAGATCCCTTAAAGAAACAGCCCCAGCGCCGGCGTCAGCGGCGCCGCTCCAAATCCCGCCACAGCAAGAATAGAGATTCCGGCACAGGAGATAACAATACCCCAGAGAGTGCAGAAGACAATCCCCTCCAGCAAGACTCAGCGCAGGAGGATGCAGAAGCAAGCCCTCACGAGAGGGCGGCAGACGAAGAGGTTGAGGATCATAACTATATGCCTCCCTCTGAAGACGAAGCAAGCCTCAATGACGACAAACTCGTCGTGCCCGAGGACCCCGTCGAACAAGAGCTTTTTTAAGCGCAGGCTCATCGCCACAGCAAGAAGCCTAAAGAAGGAAAAGCGGAAGCTCAAAACAGCGGAAGACACGCTCAGAATGAGATGGAGCAAGGTGCTCAAAACCGCAGATAAATACAGCAATGGCCACCAATCGAAGAGCTACCCGAAGCGTAAGCTACTACCAGAATTCGACGAGGAGGCCATAGAGCCTCCACCGTCAAATGGCCCAGCCAGGTCCATCTACAGACCCAAAAAGAAGGCCCCAGGAAGAAAGGTAACACGTCAAGTGTCTGATGATAGCGGCACATACAAGTACAGGGGCGCCGCACAACCACTATGTTTCACCGATGAGGTGCTGGACCATGAATTCCCAGCAGGGTTTAAACCCATAAACATAGAGGCCTACGATGGAACAACAGACCCTAGAGTCTGGATAGAAGATTATATACTACATATACACATGGCCAGAGGAGACGATCTCCACGCCATAAAATATCTACCCCTCAAGCTCAAAGGGCCAGCCCGTCATTGGCTCAAAAGCCTCCCAGAAAACACTGTTGGAAGTTGGGAAGATCTCGAGGACGCGTTTAGAGCAAATTTTCAAGGGACTTATGTCCGTCCTCCGGATGCAGATGATCTAAGTCATAACTCAACAGCCCGGAGAGTCAGCGCGGAAATTCTGGAACAGGTTTCTTACCAAAAAGAACCAAATAGTCGACTATCCGGACGCCGAAGCCTTAGCAGCTTTCAAGCACAATGTCCGAGACGAATGGCTCGCCAGGCACCTCGGTCAAGAGAAACCGAGGACAATGTCCGCACTAACAAGCCTCATGACCCGCTTCTGTGCGGGAGAGGATAGCAGGCTAGCAAGAAGCAGCACCAGCGACCCAAGTACATCCGAGATAAGAGATGGAAACGGAAAATCACGGCGCAAAAAAGAGCAGCGCCGGAATAAAGAGAAAAGCCCAAAGAGCACGGCAGTCAATGCCGGATTCAAAAGCTCGCGGCCCAACAACAAAACACAGCCTCTCAAGGATGACAGTGACGAATTGTCCAACTTAAACAAGATTTTGGGTCGGATATGTCAAATCCACAGTACCCCCCGAAGGCCTGCAAACCACATCCACAGGGATTGTTGGGTTTTTAAACAGTCCGGCCGACTAAATGCCGAACACAAGGGGCTCGACACGTCAAGCGAAGAAGATAAACCCCACCAGCAGAGCACCGGAAAACAAAAGACTTTCCCACAAAGGGTCAAAGCAGTAAACTCACTTCATGTGATAATACGGAGCAATAGTGCGGCACTTTCTAAAAAGAGCTTCGCGCGATCCAACCTAGCAGACCGTAGAGATTGGATATCGAAACCAATCACTTTCGACCACCTGGACTATTCCAGAAGCATTCGAAATGTGGGACGGACTCCCCTGATATTGAATCCCATAATAGACGGATTACAATTTACTAACGTCCTAATGGACGGAGGCAGTGATCTAAACCTGCTACATTCAAACACAATCCGTCGGATGGGGATAGACCCTACCAAAATCCGACACAGCCGCACTTCCTTCAAAGGAGTGATGCCAGGCCCTTACGCCAAGTGCACAGGCTCCATATTATTCGAAGTCGTGTTCGGATCGCCGAACAACTTTCGACGTGAAAAATTAATTTTTCACATCGTCCCATTTGAAAGTGAATATCAAGCACTCTTGGGACGAAAGGCTTTTGTCCGCTTCAACGCCATACCGCATTACGTGTCTCTTACACTCAAGATGCCCGGTCCGCGTGGTGTCATTTCAGTGCGAGGGTCACTTAAAGACCCCGGACTCGGATAGACGAATCCGTCTTCAGCAGGCTAGGGGCTCCCTAGCCGCATACCTCTTCACAGGGGGCTGCGCACCGCGGGTTCATACAAACCCTGCTTTAATTATTTATATTTCTTATTTTACACATATTTTTCGCACGATTTATTTTCAAACTAAACGTTCCTCTATTTTTACAGATGAACAACGTGCATACCCGTCCAGGATAACGGCACAAAGGAGACACAGGCGCAGACGTGCAGTAGGGACCCGTTGCGAGGATTCTTTTCAGATTAAGACCCTGCATAGACCTTTTTTACTGTCTCTTGTTGTTACTCTCCCTTGGTTTCTTCCTATAGCCAAAGCGGAGCCTGACGTTTTGGCATTGGCCGCGTCAGAAGACCATGCCCGTACCTGGACACTAGGGGCTTAGGGCATCTCTGCCCATTATTATAAAGACTGAACACCTTAGGGAGTGTTCGGCGTCTCGAGTTAGGCATTATATGCATCAGCTCTGAATCATGTCTTTGGTCAAATGTTGGGTTTGCCCGGCTCCTGTGTTTTGCTGCCTTACGTTCCGTATCACCGGCTAACGCGGCACCAGGAGAACTACTGCGATTGTGCCCCAGTTCGGCTGGGCGAGGACCTCAGTAGAGAAAGCCGAAAACTGACTGTCATGATACAGCGAGAGACTGGTCAACCACTCGATCGACTACCAGAATGTTTAGAATTCCCCGCTTTGACAAAGGACCGTTTCCCGGTCAAGCACATATGCACCCCGAATACGGAGATGTGCGGTGCCACCAGGGGCTATATCGTAGCCCCACCCTCGAGCTCCACTGGCTAAGTGAAAGTGATAAAGCATTATAGTCCGGATTGCCTAGTTCGCTACTCTACCACCACCTTAAACAGGACCGAGACGTCGGATTAAGTGTGAAAACGCGCTATTTTTGCGAACACCCCCGCACCCTGTGCGTGGGAGCTGAAGCCGAAGACTGCAATCTTTCAAGTTATACAAATGTATACGTAAATGGCCGCACAGGAGAAGTTTTACTACTTGGACGCACAAGTATAAAAAGCAGTTATAACATAATCATCGTTTTACAAGCTAATACGTTCATTTGAACGTGATATTTTTCGAGCACTGCGACTCTATTACACGAGCGCCACGCATAACTTCCCCGAAGTAGTGCTCGGCAGGGAGCCGGCTTTCATCCGAACCCTGGGAGGCAACAGCGGTGGCATCCATCTCCGGACAATGCGCCTTCACACGGGCAAGAGCCATCCGCGCGCCCTCGATGCAGGCCGACCGCTTCATGTCCTTTATATGCGGCACCGCTCCAAGGAATTGCTGCAGTAAGCCGAAGTAGCTCGTCGCCTTGGACCTCTCTGGCCAGACATGGGCCACGATGTCAGTCATGGCAAGTCCGGACAATCTATTTAGCTCGGCCCATTCGGCCAACCGGTCTGTCAATGGAAGTGAGCGATCCGGACTGTGGAATTGAGACCAATATAGCTCTTCCGTCTCGTGATCCTCCTGGCTCCGGAAGTGCTTAACGGCATCGGCCGCACTTGCAGCCAAGTCCATATACGGATCCTCCGGACTGCACAGCCGCTCAAATTGAGCATACTTTCCATCCATAAACCGGCGACGCAGCAGAAAAGGCTTGCCAGCCACGATCTCTCAGGCCTGGCACAGTTCCTCCTTCATAGCCCGCATTGCAGAGCGGGCATCCTTGGCTTCGGTGGTGGCCTTCTTCAGGTCTTCCCGCTCCGATAAGCGCTCCTTTTCAAGAGCCTCATTACGGTTGGTAGCGTCCTTTACTTTCATGGCCAATTCGGCCACCTCAGCCCTGCTTAGGCAGTGCGCAGCCTTTTCGGCTTGCAACTCTTCGGCTGCCCTCGAGGCAGCCGCGTCACTCCTTCGGGCTTGCTCCTTAGCTCGAGCAAGTTCGGCCCGAAGGTTCTCCACAGCAGCAGCACCGTCTGTACAACAGCATACAATTTATCAGAGGAGGGCTTCGACCCCCTTAAATAAAGCGACTGCGGAGAATTTATTTACCTTGCGACTCGTCAAGTCGCTGGTTGACAAGTGCGATATCAGCATCCGCCATGTCAAGTTGCCGACTTAATTCGGCAAACTCATTAGTCCGGCTGGCCCTCGGACTATCCGCCACCTGCATAGGGACGGCGGTATTCATTACTTGAGATTTCGATCCTCGGCACGCTGTTGTTTCCGACAACCTACCGAGTCCCAGGGGCTACTATCTATACAGGGCGTATTTTTATGCGCGAAACTGTTAAAAGACAAAAGGGTGCATCATTCTCGCATACCTCAAATCCCGCCAGCAAACTCATGGCGGCATTATGCAATCCGCTTTCAGCGGACGAAATCCTTCCAACCACCATACGCATCAACGCACGGTGATCTTCTGAAATGGACGCCCTCTCAAGCAGATTTTTTAGTTCTCCCGGCCGGATACTGTTGGGTGCCGAACTCTCTGGCCCCTCCGGACTCGGGGATACCCTCCGTGACAATACTTCAGGCTCGCCCGCCTTATCTAACGGCGCTGCAGACGGAGATGTATCACTCTCCATCATCTCCGGAAGAAGGTCCCCCAAAGATGAACTCATCTGAGAAGGCTGCAGATCCGAACTGCAATATAAATATTTCGGTTACCCACAAAAGCATAAATGAAGGTATTTCCTTACTAATTAACTCCCTATTTTATACTCACGGCTCGCTAGAGGGCCGATCCTTTGGCGATGATTGTGCGTCCGGATTCTTTCCGGACGCCGGACCCCCCGGTGAAGATCTCTTCCCACGCTTAGGGGCTTTGGCCTCCGGATCTTCGGAGGCGGTCCTCTTCTCTCCCAGAAGAGAGGGGTTCTTGGTTCCCCCCTCTTCAGTTGCTCCTTTGGGCAAAATATTAGCTCCTCTATTTTCCCCGTTGCCCCCTTCTATGGGCGCGACCTCCAACATTCTAACCAGCACGGGCTCCAGTGCGATCTCTGGGAGGGGGGCCGGACACCTTATCAGCCTTGATCGCGCCACCCATTCCTGTAAAGAATAAGGGGTCAGGAGACGAACTCTAGAAAGGCATATAAACAGAATGTCCGGACTCTGAGCTATTTACCTGAGTATTCGGGCGATCGCGGCTTAGGCCTGCGTCCTCAGCTAAATCCGGACACGCCACCTGCGGTCCGAAGAACAGGTTGTACATCTCCACGGGTGTCGCACCCATAAAGTGTTGGAGAATACGAGGTCCCTCCGGGTTGAACTCCCATAGACGGAGAGGACGGCGTTTGCAGGGCAGAAGATGCCTGATTAGCATAACCTGCATCACCTTAATCAGGTCGATCTCCTTCGCTTGGAGGTCTCGAATCCGGCCCTGCAGTGAGGGCACGTCTTCGGACGGCCCCCAGTTGAGCCCTTGGTTGATCCACGACATCAGTTGGCGTGGAGGTCCCGGGCGGAATAAGGGCGGCGGCTTTTGCCTGCTGCCCCTTGGAGCGGTGATATAGAACCACTCCTGCTGCCACAACCCAAGTTCCTCTTGGAAGGAACCCTCGGGCCACGGGGCATCGACCTTTTTTCTTATGGTCACCCCGCCGCACTCCGCTTGACGCCCCCCGATCATCTTCGGCTCCACCTTGAAGGTCTTCAGCCATAGGCCGAAGTGGGGGATGACGCGGAGGAAGGCTTCGCAGACGATAATGAATGCGGAGATATGGAGGATGGACTCCGAAGCCAAGTCGTGAAAGTCCAGCCCATAGTAGAACAGGAGCCCTCTCACGAAGGGGTCCGTCGGGAAGCCTAAACCCCAACGGAGGTGGGATACGAAGACGACGTATTCACCGGGCTCGGGGGCGGGCACGGCCTGCCCTTGGGCAGGCAACCTATGCGAAACCTCGTAGGCCAGGTACTTGGCTTCACGTAACTTCAATATGTCCTCCTCCGTGATGGAGGAGGGCATCCACCGACCCTGGAGGTCGGAGCCGGACATGGTTGAGGATCCGAAGCGCTCGAATCTGAGGCTCTGGGTGTTGGAACTGGGAGCGGGGAAGAGATTCGATGCGAGATTAAAGAACAAGGACGAGCCTTGGTCCTCTTATAAAGGGGATGAAATACCAAGGGCCGTCTCCGTGACCGTTTGGGATTCACCTTCGATAGAGGAGGCGTGGCGACGGGAACGGTTGGGTTACCCACGCACGTATTGATGAGAATCCCGGAATAAGGGGAACACGATCTCTGCTTCGACAAGACGTGCCAAGGAAACCGCTTCGCTAAACGTGCTGAGGTGGTATAGTAAAAAACTATTCAAACAAAGGCTTGGTAACGATGTGATGTCACGCCGCATAATACGTCAGCGGATTGAACTAAGTGTACATTTTATTCTCTCTACGGTGGAATGTGGAATTTATTTTGCAGAGCCGGACACTATCCTGGTGTTCATGATCTTCTCTGGATTATTCAAGGGAGGAACCCGCCTTGCAATGCCGAACATTATGCGCGCTGGACTAATCGTCATTGAAGCCTGGTTCAGGGGCTACTGAGGGAGTCCTGGACTAGGGGGTGTCCGGACAGCCGGACTATCAATATCCGCCGGACTCCAAGACTACGAAGATACAAGATTGAAGACTCCGTCCCGTGTCCGGATGGGACTTTCCTTGGCGTGGAAGGCAAGCTTGGCAATATGGATATGTAGATCTCCTACCATTGTAACCGACTCTGTGTAACCCTAGCCTCCTCCGGTGTCTATATAAACCGGAGGGCTTTAGTCCGTAGGACAACATACATTACAACAATCATACCATAGGCTAGCTTCTAGGGTTTAGCCTCCTTGATCTTGTGGTAGATCCACTCTTGTACTACCCATATCATCAATATTAATCAAGCAGGACGTAGGGTTTTACCTCCATCGAGAGGGCCCGAACCTGGGTAAAAACATCGTGTCCCTCGTCTCTTGTTACCATCCGCCTAGACGCACAGTTCGGGACCCCCTACCCGAGATCCGCCGGTTTTGACACCAACAGTTGCTATGATGGTGACCTCCATATCTGTCCAATATGTTTTAACACGGGCAAGATCCATCCGCGCACCCTCTATGCACGCCGACCTCTTCATGGCATCGATTCGTGATTCAGCACCAAGGAATTGTTGCACTAAACCAAAATAACTGTCCGGCTTCGGCCCCTTTGGCCATATATGGTCTATTATAGACCTCATCGCAAGACCTGACAACCTATGGAGCTCGGCCACAGCAGCCATCCTTTCACTCAATGGCAACGGGCACGTTGGAGCACTGAATTGCGACCAGAACAGCCTTTCCACTTCATTATCTTTTTGATCCTCGAAAAACTTGGCCGCATCAGCCGTACTCTTTGCCAGATCCGCATATGCGTCTGCAGGGCTCCAGCGCCGATCCAGAGGAGCGCACTTTGATCTAAGAACTTCATCTGCAAAAAGTAGGGGCTTCCAGCCGTGATTTCTCCTGCATGAAGCTCCTCCCATGCATCCCTAATTTCGGAAAGCGTCTTCTTGGCCGCATCAAGGGCCTTCTTCAGGCTAGCCGACTTCGCCTGATTCTCTTTCTCAAGGAGCTCATACCGGCCGGCGGCGTTCTTCAGCTCCACAGCCATCTTGGCTATTTTATCTTTGCTTCGGCGATGAGCAGCCTGTTCAGCTCTCAACTCTTCGGCCGCCTTTAGGGCAGCTGCATTGCTGGCCCGGGCTTGCTCCTTGGCTAGGGAAAGCTCCGCCCTCAAGGCCTCCACGGCAGCAGCTCCGCCTGCAGTCGAAGCATATCATTAACATTATGCTCCTCTTAAATATTTCCTATAAAAATAAGGAAAGCAGAGCACATACTTTGTGACTCGTTAAGCCGCTCGTTCACAAGTGTGATGTCGGCATCCACTACTTCAATCTGTCGCCTCAGTTCGGTGACTTCAACGGACCGGTCGGCCGCCGGACCCTTAGCCACCTGCGCATGAATACAGTGCGATCATTACTTAACAATGTGATCCTCCGTTTGCCACCTAGGGCTGGAAACCAGAGTCTCAGGGGCTACTATCTATAAGGAGCACACCTAGCGCGTGCGCCACAATCAAAAAATTACGTATTTCATGACATACCACAAAGCCTTTGAGGAGCCTCATAAAAGCTTCATTTAACCCGCTTGTGGCGGATGAAATCTTCTCAAGCACCATGCTCATCAATGAATGGTGACCCTCTGAGAGAGCAGCTTGCTCCAGAAGGCCCGTCAGCGTGTCCGGCCGGTCGCCGAACTGTGCTGGACCCTTCTTATCGCCCCCCGTGGGAGCCGAACGCTCCGGGCTTAGGGCGGCTGAAGTATTAGCTTCTGGCCTCGGCAAATCTGGACTCCTCCGTGACGACACCTTGGGGTCGCCCGCCCCATGAGGCGGAGAGGCTGGTGGGGTTTCACTCTCCATAATCTCTGGAAGAAGATCCCCTGAAGACGAACTTTGGCAAGAAGAGCTGCTAGCCGGACTACAAAGAATGGATCCTGGTTATTGTTCTCGGAGGAGGAAGCAGTAGCTTTGCATTTACGATTAACTTACAGCTCGGCTGAGGGCTGGCCCGTTTGCGGGCATGCGCGGCGAGGACGCCCTTCGGGACAGGGCCCCCTGGTGAAGTTTTTCTCCCTTGTCTAGGCACCTCCGCCTCCAAGTATTCGGAGACAGCCCTCTTCTTCCCGCGGGGGGAGGAGACCATAGATTCCCCTCCCCAACTATCCTTCTTTGTGGAGGTTGTAATTCCCCCGGTTTGGATGTGCAACGTGTGAAGCTCTGCTTCTCTATTCTTCCCTTCATCTTTCCCTGAGGGCACTTGACTTAGCACACACTAAGCATCCTGGCTATGGCAGGACTAGACGAGCCTTCGAGAAGCGGTGTTGGACACCTGATTCTCTCCGCCTTGCTAGCCATTCCTAGCCGCGAATGGTTTTCAGAACAATGTTATGATACATATAAACAAAGTGTTTGGTTTCTGGGTTACTTACTTGGGTATCTGGGCAGTTGCAGCTCACGCCCGCATCGTCCATGGTGTCCGGACACTTTACTTGTGGTCCGAAGAATAACTTACACATCCCTTCGAGCGTCATGCCGAAGAAGTGCAGAATAGTTCGTGGACCTTCTGGGTTGAACTCCCACATCCGGAGAGGCCGATGTTTGCACATCAAGATCCGTCGGACTAGCATTACCTGAATTACATTGACAAGACTAATGTCCCTCTCAAGAAGCTCCCGAATGTGGCTCTGCAATGTTGGTACATCATTAGCAGGCCCCCAATCCAGTCATGTCGGGGGTTGGGTGCGACATATGCCAAAGGATGTCTTATCATGGTGGGGGCGAGTAGAACATCGCTGGTGCCTGGAAATGGGATGAGGCGAAGACATGCACGCCGGCGGATCTTACCCAGCTTCAGGGCTCTCCGAGGAGATAACACCCCTACTGCTGCTCTGCGGGGTCTCCGCATGATCACTAAGGCAAAGTGAATACAAGGGTGCTCCTAGGGCTGTTTCTGGAGAAAGGAGAAGACAAGGCTAGTTCTCACCCTCTGGTGTGTTCTGTCTAATGCTACTAGATGCCAACCCTTTGCATGGGTGCCCTGTGGGGTTTATATAGGCCTACCCCCCAGGGGTACAATGGTAAAACCGGCTGGGCGCGGGTCCCAGCTGTCTGTCTCTCAGGTGCCGCCTTTTCCGCTAACTCCTGGGGCCCGCCGACTGGTGGGTCCTGCTGACTGGCCTGGTATGAGGGCGTCAGCCCGTGTCCGCCGCGGGCGGGTCTTGCCGGCTGCGGATCACTGTAGCCGTGCTTCTAATGACGCGGGCTTGGTCGTGGGGTCATGGCAACAGTGTCGCCTCCTGACGGGCGATCATTGTTGCCATTCCCCTGTCGCGTCTGGTTAATGGCGTGCGGGGCCCGTGGGAGGGGCCGGCCGACACCAGGGGGCCGACTCCCAACGGGTCCGACTTTCGGTGCTTTTGCTGTCTTCAATACTCTTGCTGACTGATAGGCCCCGCCGTCTCTGGGCCGTACAGACAGGAGGTCGTGGGTTCAGGGCCCCGCCCCTAGGGCTGATATCAGGGCTGGCATGGCAACAGTGCCGCGCCGGGCAGAGATCTCCGCGAGTACGGCGCACTGTGGCCTTGCTCGCCTTTAATTACCGGGTGGTTGGGAGCCGCGGGCCGACTCCCCATAGTCGGCCTCTTCGGAGTCGCCTCTGGGACTCGACTTGGATGAGAGTCGCCTCTGGGACTCGGCTCGAACAGGGGTCGCCTCTGGGACTCGGCTTGACTTGGAGTCGCCGCAGGTACTTGAGGGGCGCAGTCTGCCCCGATGTCTTGAAAGGTTCGGGGACTTGGGTTAGCCTACCCGTGGCCCATTACTCCGACAGTAGTCCTCGAAGCTGGTGAGGCTCTGAGGTTGATACGTCGTGTGCCTCAGCAGTTTCATTCTTTAGATGGGGGAAAGCAAGCTTTGTGGCCGCCTTCCTCCAAGCCGATTGGCTAGAGTCAGATTCTCTAAGCCGACTGGCTGGAGTCGGATTCGCCGAGGGCCGTCTTGCCCCTTGAGGTGTTTCGAACATCGTGGCGGGAACCAGTCGGCGTGCCTGATACGCTTCCCGTGGTCGCCCACCGCGGCCCCGTCGCGTGGGGCCACGTGGCAGGGGCAGTCTGCCTGCCCACGCGCGCGACGGGACAGGCCGTCAGGCGGGGCCTGCCACTACCGCCCCTCGGCACATGAGCGGATCCGCTGCGGCCGTGCGAGCGGTTGGGCTCCCCATGTTGTTACTGCGCGCAGTAACTTCGTGGGTTTAATCGTGGGGGGCGTAGGGGATCGCGCGCAGTTAATCCCCACGCCGCCCCCTCAGCTTCTTAGCCTTTGAGAGTATAAATAGGCGGGGGAAGCAGGATGGCGAAGCGCGCGCTCGTTCCTCCCCGCTTCCCCTGCTTCCTCCTTCCTCTCCTTCTTCCTGCCTTCGCCGCACCACGCCGCACCACTCCACAGCGATGAGCTCTTCCTCCACCGCGGCTTCTGCCGTCCGTTCCGGCGCGTGGGATGGTTCCTGGGTGGATGACGACGCCATCGAGCACCTCCGCAGGACGCGCCGGCTTCCTGGGTGGATGAGTCGGGTCATATTCCGCTCGCACCTCATGCGCGGCATGGGCCTGCCGGCGAGCGGCTTCCTCCGCTCGTTCTTGGAGTTTAACGGACTCTAGCCGCACCACCTCACCCCGAACACGATGGTGCTGCTGGCCGCCTTCGCCACCCTGTGCGAGGGTTTTCTCGGTGTTCTCCCCACCCTCGAGCTGTGGGGAGAGTTCTTCAAGTCGAAGCTCGGCACGCACGTCGCAGGCATACCGGCTCAGTGCGGCACCTTCATCGCCATGCGTAGGTCGACCGCCGACAACCCCTTCCCCTCCATCGCGCTGATTAAGTCGGTGAAGATGTGGCAATGTTCGTACTTCTACGTGAAGAACGCCGCCACAGAAGGCGACTGGGTCAACCTGCCGCACTATGAAGCCGGCGCACCGGCTGGGAGGCTTCCCAGCTGGTCGAATCGGGCCAAGACACTGTCTCTTGCCGGCACCGCCGCCGTCGCCCAACTCCGAGTGCTGACGCAGTCGGAAGGCCTGGTCAGGGCTGACTTGCTGGCCGCCTTCGTGGCGCGCCGAGTCCTCCCACTCCAAGGCCGACCTCATCTAATCTGTCAGATGAGCGACCGCCGAGACCCGAGCCGGATGAGCACCTGGGAGATGCCCCATGCGGAGGTGGCGAACATGGTGAACCACATCGCGAACTGCGAGCTCGCGGAAGACTGGCAGTTCGGCAAGGAGCCGTACTCACGTGCCAACCCCCCGCCTGTGGTAAGTCAAATCTTTTGTTTCTATTTTTCTTCATAGTCGAATCCGACTTCTGATCTTCTTGGTTCTCTGAGTCAGAACCCCCTCATCCAGCCTGCAGCCGGCGCCACCGGGCAGCCCCACGAGTTCGCTCCAGACCGTGCGGAGAGCGACATCGACGACCCCGACTTGGGGAAGGTGGCGATGGAAGCCGCTGCCGAAGGCAGGGGAGGAGGAGCGGAAGGCGGACTCCGGCCTCGGCGACCTTCGCCGACTGGCCAGAGGACAAGGGCGACTTCGAGGTCGTCCCGCGCCACCAACCGAAAGCCGACCATCCAGGCGCGAGTTCCTCCACCGGCTTGGCCGGTCAAGTCGGCGCGAAGAAGCGTCAGGCCGTGCCGAGTTCGCTCGGCGGTCGGCCGAAAAAGTTCAAGGGGGCGCCCACCGCGACCAAGCGGGAGGAGGCGATCGCGAAGGCCAACCGCTTCCGCAAGGAAGTGAAGAAGCCGCCTCTGGTCTCTGCGTAAGTGCTGACTATCGTTTGATCTTGTTTCTTTGGACGGATCTTTTCCGAGTCTTTTCATTCTGTTTTCTGCTTCGGGGCCCCTCTTTCTCTTGAGAGGGTTGCCGTCCCCTCTATCATGGGGTCGGCCGAGACGTCCGCCAACACCCGGCGGATTGACCCCGCCGCCGACCTCCGGGAGGCGACGGAGCACAACGCGCGGGAGAAGCGCGACGAGGAAGAGGCCGACCCTCTGGAGAAGGCGGAGGCCGAGAAGGTGGCGGCCTCCGCCCAGAAGAAGTTGGAGGAGGCCAAAACCGCCGCCGTGGCCAAACAGCGGGCCAAGGAGGCCGCGCGCCGCCAGTCGGCGTTGCTTGTCGTCCCGCTGAACTCCGCGCCGCCACCCCCGGAGTTCATGGGGCAGACTAGAAAAGTCGGCGGGGAGCACTCCATCGTGGAGAGGGACGGAGGTGAGGCCTCTATGTCAGGCACGGCCTCGCCGCCACCGCCGCCTCCGCCGCATGGCAAGCAGCCGGCGGGCCCTCTAGTGCCGCCGGCTGAGGACGAGGCGGTGGTGAGGCTGCTTCTTCAAGTCGGCTCACCGGTGCAAGCCGTCTTGCGAAGGCGGTCTCGGCGCCGCGCCCCTTGGAAGCCGGCGCCGCCAGCTCGGCCATTCCAGATGCTGAGGCATCAAGTGTTGCGCCTATTGGATGGGTGCAAGGAGGCGGCGACGGTCCGCTGAACCAGGCGCTCCTGGATGTGCAGGCGAAGCTGCAAGCTGAAGGAGAAGCCATCCAGGGCTGCACCAGGGTGCATCTGGCGTCGCGAGCGTCTATCCGAGTATGTTTTTCTTTTTTTGACTTTGCCTTTTCTCATTCTTCTCTGTGGGGGCGCGCCAGCACACCCACTGGGTGTAGTCCCCGAGTTTCGGGCCGGCTGCTGCGCAGGCGGCCCGGAACTCAATCTGGCAAGTTCCTCATTTTTGTCTTTGTCTGATTTTTTTTATCGCAGGAGTATCACAACCTCCGCGTCACCGCCTTCAACCGTAATGTTGAGCGGCTGGAGAAGCGAACTGCCGACTTGCCAGAGAGCCAGAGTAAGTTCTTCTTCTTTTCCGCGGGGGCGCGCTGGCGCACCCACGAGCTGTAGTCCCCGAGATTCGGGCCGACTGCTGTGCAGTCGGGCCGGATCTTCCCGGCGACCTTTGCTGCTGACGACTTAACGTCTTTTCTCTTTGTTTTTCAGAGGCCAATGCCGCTCTTCAGGAATAGTTGGGCGAAGTCAGCATGGCCCTTCGTGCCAAGGAGGAGGAGTGTGGCAAGCTCGCCAAAGAGTGCGACTTGCTGGCCGAACAGAAGGAGCTGCTGAAGGCGGCCCGGGATGAGGCGGGGAAGAAAGAGACCGCTCTCCTGGCCGAGTTCGAGATGGAGCGCTCCTCCTGGACCGATAGGGAGGCGATGCTGACTTCCGGCTTCCACGAGATCGAGGACATTGTCGATGGTGAGTTTCTTTTCTTTCTTTCCTTAAGCTGCCGACTGCAAGTCAGGCCGACTGCTGATTTTATTTTTGCTTCTTTCTATTTTGGGGAAGACTTCTTCCCTGGCCACTCGCAAGCGGTCAATCGAGCCATCGAGGCTGATCGCGAGGCGCGGAGGGCGAATGGTGAGGAGATCGCCGCCAATGCCCCCCTGACCGTCGACGCGCAGCTCCTGAGCATTGAGACCTGTCTGCAGCCGGCCCATCAGCTGTTGCGCCGGGTTCAACGTGTCGGGGCCCAGGCGATCTCCGCCCTGTGGCCAGGCATGCCGGCTCAGCGCACCGCCAGTCGAACTGCCGACTGGCTGGAGGTCGCAGCCGGTCGTCTTGAGGCTTGGAAGGGTTCCTCGGCCCGGGCTGGAGCGTGCCGGGCCTTGTAATTCATCAAGGCTTGGTATCCAGGGCTGGACCTAGGCCGGCTGGCCGCGTTCCGGTCAGAGGCCCAGGCAGAACTGGCGGCTATGGAAGACGCCCTCATCGAGCGCGCGGCGGCGATTGCCGACTACACCGACACCAGCGTCTTCGTTCCCGAGCGGGCCGCGAACGGTGAGGAGGTGCCTCCGGAGTGGTTCGGGATGAACACCGACTATGACGAGGACTCGGCGGAGGTGATCGGCTCCAGCACCGAGGAGGAAGACGAGGCGGGGGACGAAGACGAGACAGAGGCGCCAGAAGACAGAGCGGACGACCAGCCTCAGCTCGATCGTGCCTCCAGCAACGAGCCGCGTCCAACCGGGCCGGCTGCCGCCGGAGACAATCAAGCCGAGACTGCCCAGCCGACCGCTCCAGCGCCTGACACCGCCGTCTCCACCGACCCGCCGAACCCGTCTGCTGCTCCTTAGGCCGCCGTATTGTCCTTACTTTATCTATTTTCATAGTCTTTGAAGAACTTGTTAATTTTCACAATTCCACCCGCGGGGTGTATTTTGAACTCGGCCAGAGGCCTTTGCTTATGTAAATATCTATCTACCTTCTATCTTTCCTTGCTTATTGCTCTTTTTGGCTTTTTCCTTTGCCGCCTTTCCATAGTCGCTGCTTTGCCAGATGGACAGTCGCTCCGCGGATTGCCGCAAGTCAAATGCTTGGCTACTTTAGGGAAGGCAAGTACTTCACCTTTTAGAGTTTTTTAACAAGTGGGATAGAAGGCGGTGAGCCGACTATTCGAGAGTTGTCTCTGCAGAGAGAGGCTGGGAGCCGACCTGGGCTATGCGTACGCTTTGAGTCCTTAACCATTTTTTCGTGTGTGCGCTCGTTCTTGCTTATTCTCTGCCTACCAACAGTCGCTCTGCGAGCTGCGGCTTTCGACAGGAGACGGCTTAAGCGCAGCACACTACTTGTCCGACTGCAGGAAGCATTTCATAGCGCAAGATGGCAAGTCCCCGGGCTGACTAGTCGAACCCGGTGCCAAGCGGCATGACAAGAAGGGTAGCATATTCGGAGGCATAATTCTTATCATACAGATAACAAAAAGGGCAGTCCCCGAGCTCGTCTCGGGGGCCCAAAGTCTCGGTACTTTAACACAAAGGATAGCGTGGTACATACTGCATTAACTGTAAAATCTTCAGAGGAGGTTTGCGTTCCATGGCCGTTCTCACTCCTTGCCGGAGTCGTCCCTCTTGCGCGCTCGAGGCTTCTGAGCGTTGATTAGGTAGTAGGAGCCGTTGCCCAGCACTTTGCTGATGATGAAGGGGCCTTCCCAAGGCGCCAAAAACTTGTGCTGGCTGGCTGTTCGCTGAATCAGCCGGAGCACAAGGTCGCCCTCTTGAAACGATCTTAGCCTGACCTTTCGGTTGTAGTATCGGTGCAGACTCTGCTGGTAGATGCCGGACCGGCTGAGTGCCAACAGCCGGCCCTCTTCCAGCAGGTCGACGCTGTCTTGATGTGCTTCTTCAGCTTCCTCTTCGGTGTACATGGTGACTCGTGGATAGTCGAACTCTATGTCTGTCGGGATGACGGCTTCGGAACCGTAGACGAGGAAGAAAGGCGTGAAGCCAGTTGACTTGTTTGGAGTCGTACAAAGACTCCAGAGGACGGCTAGCAGCTCCTCAAGCCAACAGCCGGCCGAACGCTCGAGTGGTTCGACCAGTCGAGGCTTGATGCCGGACAGGATGAGGCCGTTTGCTCGCTCCACCTGGCCGTTTGACTGCGGATGGGCAACGGACACTAAGTCCAGTCGGATGCCCTGTGTCACGCAGAAACGGGCCAGGGCGCCTTTGGCGAAATTTGTGCCGTTGTCGGTGATGATGTTGTGCGGTATGCCGTACCGCACCGTGATGTCGGCGATGAAAGTCACTGCAGTCGGACCGTTCAACTTCTTGATGGGCTTTGCTTCTATCCACTTGGTGAACTTGTCCACCGCGACAAGCAGATCAGTTAGGCCGCCTCGGGCCGTCTTGAATGGTCCCACCATGTCCAGGCCCCGAACTGCAAAGGGCCAGGCGATGGGGATTGTCTTCAGCGCAGAAGCCGGCTGAAGTGGCTTGGAGCAGAACTTCTGGCACCCCTTGCATTTTTGGACTAACTCTTTAGCCTCTTCCAGGGCAGTCGGCCAGAAGAAACCGTGCCGAAAGGCTTTGGCGATAAGTGCTCTTGAAGCTGCATGGTGGCCGCACTCGCCCTGCTGAATGTCTCTGAGAATTGCTTGGCCTTGTTCTGGCTCTACGCAGCACTGGTAGACACCAGTGACACTGCGCCTGACCAGCTCTCTGTTGATCATGGTGTATACTGCCGCTCAGCGTTGCACTTGCCGAGCCAAGATCTCATCAGTTGGCAGCTCTCTATTCACTAGAAACTTGAGGATGGGCTGCGCCCATGAGGGTGCTGCTATTTCTTCAACCGCCACCACAGCGACTTGGACAAGGGTGGCTGGGCCGGGAGGCGGCGGGCTGGAGTCTACGGCCTCTTGATGGATTGACGAAGTCCCCGGGCCGACCGGCGCAGTCCTCGGGCCGACTGGCGCAGTCCCTGGGCTGGGTTCTGAAGTCCCCGGGCTGGCTTCAACTGTAATTTTCTTGGGGCCGTCTGCTGGGGCTCTTGAGTCGGATCCGACTTCTTCAGGAGGAGCCGGCACAAAGATGGAGTCTGATTCTTGTGAAGGCTTGATGGACGGCTTAAGGAGGCGCTGAAGAGCGACGCCGGATGGTATTGCTTGGCGGGTGGAGCCAATTCGTGCCAAGGCGTCTGCTTGATCGTTGTCGTTTCTTGGCACGTGAAGGAACTCACACCCCTCGAAGTATCCGCTGAGTTGCTGCACCAGGAAACGGTAGCTCGCCATGTTTGCATCTTTGGCGTCCCAGTCGCCAGATGACTGCTGGACCACCAAATCGGAGTCGCCATAGCACAGAATCTAGCGAATGCCGAGTTCTTTGGCAAGCCGGAGTCCGTGAATGAGCGCCTCGTATTCGGCCACGTTGTTGGAGGCGGCGAAGTGGATCTGCAGCACATACTTGAGCTTGTCGCCTTTGGGGGAGGTAAGGACAATGCCGGCTCCCAGGCCGGTACGCAGCTTGGAGCCATCGAAATGCATCCGCCAATGGGTGGAGTCGGGCGCTCACGGCAGGTACTGGGTCTCGGCCCAGTCGACAAGGAAATCGGCCAGTGCTTGCGAATTGATGGTGGTGCGGGGCTGGTAGTAGATGGTGTAAGGAGCCAGATCTATGGCCCATTTGGCTACTCGGCCAGAGGCGTCTTGGCTTCCAATGATCTCGGCCAGCGAGGCCGTGCAAACCACAGTGATTGGATGCTCTTGAAAGTAAGGCTTCAGCTTCTTGGCGGAAAAATGCACACCGCAGCACATCTTCTGGTAGTGGGGGTAGTTCTGCTTAGAGGTCGACAGTACCTCACTCAGGTAATATACCGATCTCTGGAGAGGGAGCGCCTTGCCTTCCTCTTTGCGTTCGACTACAATGACTGTGCTGACTACTCAGCTGGTGGCGGCGATGTACAGGAGCATGGGCTCTTTGGGAGTCGGAGCCGCCAACACCGGGGGAGTAGTCAACATCTTCTTCAGCTGGAGAAATGCTTCATCCGCCTTGTGGCTCCACTCGAAAAAGGTGGTCTTCTTCATCAATTGATACAAAGGGAGAGCCTTCTCGCCCAGCCGACTGATGAATCGGCTGATGGACGCCAAGCAGCCGATGAACTTCTGCACATCTAACAGCCGGCTGGGTACTTCCATTCTCTCGATGGCCTTGATCTTCAAGGGGTTGCACTCTATGCCGCGTTCAGAGACCAGGAAGCCAAGGAGTTGGCCAGCTGGTACTCCGAAAACGCACTTTTCAGGGTTGAGCTTGATCTGGAACCGGCGCAAGTTTCAAAGGTTTCCTTGAGGTCTTCCAGCAACATCCCACGCTTCTCCGTCTTCACCACCACATCATCCACGTAGACATGGGCATTCCTGCCGAGTTGCTTGAGGAGGCACTTCTGCATGCAACGTTGAAAGGTGGCGCCGGCATTCCTCAAGCCGAACGTCATAGTCAGGTAGCGAAGGCTCCGAACGGCGTGATGAAGGCGGTCTTCAGTCTGTCTGTCGGGTTTAGCTTGACCTGGTGATATCTTGAATACGCGTCTAAGAAACTCAACAGCTCGCATCCGGCTATGGAGTCTATCACCTGATCGATTCTTGGCAGGGCAAACGGATCCTTTGGGCAGGCTTTGTTGAGGCTTGTGTAATCAATGCACATCCGCCACTGCTTGTTTTTCTTCAGTACCAACACCGGGTTTGCCGGCCACTCTGGAAAAAACACTTCCATGATGAAGCCGGCTACAAGAAGCCGGGCTATCTCTTCTCCAACAACTCTTCTCTTCTCTTCTGATAGGCGGCGCAAGGGCTGCCTGACGGGTTTCACATCCGGCCTGACATGCAGCTTGTGCTCGGTGAATTCCGTCGGTACACCTAGCATGTCTTTGGGGGACCATGCAAAGATGTCTCGATTCTCACAGAGGAAATCGATGAGCTCGCCTTCCTATTTACTGTCAAGGTTTGTACCCATGACAGCGTACCTCTCTGGGTGCTCCGGGTCCAAGGGTATCTTCTTGGTCTCTTTGGCCGGCTTGAACGAACCTTCAGCTTCCGACTCCTTGGGGTCAGGCGTCATTTCTGGCTGTTTTCCGGCCATCGCCACGACCCGATCAAGGAGCCGCTTCTCAGCTACGATCACCAGGGACTCAGCCAGCCGGCTGCTCTCGGCTGCGCAGGCGGACGACTTCCTGTAGTCACCGGCTACGGTCAGAATTCCCTTGGAACCCGGCATCTTCATCTTCAGGTAGGTGTAGTGAGGGACCGCCATGAACTTGGCCAGTGCAGGTCGGCCAAGAAGTGCGTGGTATGGGCTTTCCAGGTCCACTACTTCGAACCAGACTGGCTCTCGACGGAAATGATCTTTGTCTCCGAAGAGGACGTCTATCAGGATCTTGCCGATTGGTGAGCAGGAAAGGCCGGGTACAATACCATGGAACACAGTCCGGCTGCTCTGCAGCTGTCTTTGCTTGATTCCTAGCTTCTCCATAGTATCTTTGTGTAGGATGTTGATGCTACTGCCTCTGTCTATCAGCACTCTTGAGAAGCGGGCTGCTCGCCTATCAGTGGCCAAGGTGGCACCTAGGACCAGGGCATAGGAGCCCGGATTCGGCATCACCTCTGGGTGATCCGCTCTGCTCCAACTGATAGGCTTCTCGGACCAATGCATAAACTCTGGAGTGTCTGTTGCCACTGCATTTACTTCTTGTTGCTGCAGCCGTCTGCTACGCCGATCATCAGCCACACTGATGAACACCACATAAGCTCCATGCTCTTCTAGGTACTCGTCTTGCACTGCGCCGACTGGCCGAGCGGCCGGCCGCTGGGGCGGCGGTGGAGGCGGTGGCCCAGCAGGCAGAGGGGGAAGGAGGCCGTCTCCCTTGGCGATTCTGGTGAGCCAGTGGCACTTTCGAGTGGTATGATTTGACGGCTTCGCGCCATTGTGGAACTTGCAGGGACCATCCAAAGTCTTCTCATAGGAAAACGCCGACAACCAATTGGATTTGCCGCCTTTCTGCCGTTTGGCCGGAGGCTGCCCCTCCGGCTATTGATCTTCGACTGTTGTGACCTGCCGACTGCTGGAAGTCGACTGCTGGGCCTTGCGTTTGTTGTCGCTCTATTGTTGTCGCTGACTGGTGCCTCCAGCTAGAGTCCTGGGAGCCTGAGGGGCCACATTGCCAGCCGCATTGACTTGAATCTCTGTCTTCATGGAGGAGTCGGCTGTAGCGTACTTGTCTGCTATGACCAGTAGTTCGTCGAGGGTTTCTGGCTCGTCGCAGAGGAACTTGTGCTTGAGGAGGGTGCCTTCTCGGCACCCGGCAGTGAAGTACTCGATAGCCTGTACCTCGTGCACGCCCTTGCAGGAGTTCTGAAGCTCACCCCAGCGCGTGAGGTAGTCGCGCGTTGACTCATCAGGGCCTTGCACGCACAAGGAAAGTTGGCGCAGCTTGGGAGGTCGCTTGTACGTGCTCGTGAAGTTGCGGATGAAGGCTTCGGTGAAGTCGACCCAGCTGTTGATGCTGCGGGGCTTCAGACTGTTCAACCATGTCCGGTCCGTGCCCTGGAGCATGAGCGGAACATACTTCTCGGCAACTCGCTTGTTGCCGTTCGCTATACTGACGGCCGTGGAGTAATCAATTAGCCAGTCTTCCGGCTTTACGGAGCCGGTGTACTTGGGTGTGTCTCGGGGGAGCGTGAACCCTTTGGGGAAAGGCTCGTCTCAGATGCGGGGTCCAAAGCAAGGCGGACCCAGCTCGTCCTCTTCTTCCAGTGCCAGGGATCGGTGGAGTCGGTCGATCCGATGGCGGGCGTCGTTTTCTCCGACTCCCTCTCGGCGGCCAAGGCGGCCACCGAGAGTCGGATGCTCATCAGGCGGCGGGGAAACTCGCTGTTCTCTTCTGGGTGGGGGAGGCAGGTAGTCGTCCCGCCGCTCCACCGCTCTCGGTCGGCCGTCTTGGTCGCGCTCAATGGTGATGCGAGTCCGACTGTGACTGATAGCTGGCTCTTTTTCTTTCCTTCCGCGGACTCCGCTAGTCGGCGTCCGAGATGTCGTGCCTTGATCTCGGCGGGGAGGCAAGTCGTCATTCGGTTGCTGCAGCGCATCCGCGCGGCCGCCGGCCGCGTTCTGCGCAGCAACGCATCGAGGAGCTGCTGGACTCGCTCCGTCATCATGCGGCGCTTGTCGCCCTCGAAGTTCTTCAGCTCGTCAGTCGCCGCTTGGGCGGCACGGATGTTCTCCGCAGGGGTGGCGTATACGGGGCATTTAGCCCCGAACAAGTCGGCGATGGTCGTGCCGCGTTGCTGGACCGTGCCTAGGCGGCTCGGCCCAGTCGGAGCCGGCGAGCCGCCCACGGCGCGATTAATTTCACGCTGGTAGGCTTCTGACAAGCGCCTCATGCTCGCCAGCCTCTTGGCGCCTTCGATGATCTAAAGGCGGCGTGTCTCCAGCGTCTCGGCGTCTGCGTCCTCTGGAATGGGCGCAGTTAGGTCTTGCAGGGCCGCGGCGAGCGGGTCCTAAGCTTCTTCACCGGAGCGCTCATCATGACTGATGACGAGCACCTCCGTGTCGGCGCTTCCACCGCTCTCCTCGTGAGGAAGCGGCTCATCGTAGACCACCACGTTGGTGGGGAAAGTGTCAAGCGACACGGCGTCGGAGTCGACCAGCATCGGGTCGGTGGAGCCTACGGACTCCAAGTCCACGGCAGGCTCGCCGGCGACGTGGAGTTGGTCGAGGAGGCCCAGAAGGAGACTCTCAGGGCCACCCGTTCCTGCATCGGATGCAGGCTCGTCGGAAAGTCGAACCTCGCCGACAAGTTCGGCGAGGCTGCTCGCTGCACAGGCGGCCTCAGCGCCGCGCAGCGCGTCGATGCAGACTCCGTCTGGCGAGCCTGGCTGGCTACGCTCGCCAGGGAGGAAGAGGGTTCCCGTCCAGAACAGACCTCCGAATGACGGTGCACCTTGCCCCATGGTGGGCACCAAATGTCGGGGGTTGGGTGCGACATATGCCAAAGGATGCCTTATCATGGTGGGGGCGAGTAGAACATCGCCGGTGCCTGGAAACGGGATGAGGCAAAGACATGCACGCCGGCGGATCTTACCCAGCTTCAGGGCTCTCCGAGGAGATAACACCCCTACTGCTGCTCTGCGGGGTCTCCGCATGATCACTAAGGCAAAGTGAATACAAGGGTGCTCCTAGAGCTGTTTCTGGAGGAAGGAGAAGACAAGGCTAGTTCTCTCCCTCTGGTGTGTTCTGTCTAATGCTACTAGATGCCCACCCTTTGCATGGGTGCCCTGGGGGTTTATATAGGCCTACCCCCCAGGGGTACAATGGTAAAACCGGCTGGGCGCGGGTCCCAGCCGTCTGTCTCTCAGGCGCCGCCTTTTCCGCCGACTCTTGGGGCCCGCCGACTGATTGGTCCCGCCGACTGGCCTAGTACGAGGGTGTCAGCCCGTGTCCGCCGCGGGCGGGTCTTGCCGGCTGCGGACCACTGTAGCCGTGCTTCTGATAACGCGGGCTTGGTCATGGGGTCATGGCAACAGTGTCGCCGCCTGACGGGCGATCACTGTTGCCATTCCCCTGTCGCATCTCGTTAATGGCGTGCGGGGCCCGTGGGAGGGGCCGGCCGACTCCAGGGGGCCGACTCCCAACGGGTCTGACTTTCGGTGCTTTTGCTGTCTTCAATACTCTCGCTGACTGATAGGCCCCGCCGTCTCCGGGCCGTACGGACAGGAGGTCGTGGGTTCAGGGCCCCGCCCCAAGGGCTGATGTCAGGGCTGGCATGGCAACAGTGCCGCGCCAGGCGGAGATCTCCGCGAGTACGGCGGACTATGGCCTTGCTCGCCTTTAATTACCGGGTGGTTGGGAGCCGCGGGCCGACTCCCCATAGGACTCGGCTTAGATGAGAGTCGCCTCTGGGACTCGGCTCGAACAGGGGTCGCCTCTGGGACTCGGCTTGTCTTGGAGTCGCCGGATGTACTTGAGGGGCGCAGTCTGCCCCGATGTCTTGAAAGGTTCTGGGACTCGGGTTAGCCTACCCATGGCCCATTACTCCGACAAGTCCCACATTGCCCATGATGCCAGTTGAGGCAGAGGGCCCGAACGTAATTCGGGGTGGCTACCCACTTTGTGCCTCTGGGAGTCGTGATGTAAAACCACCTCCGCTGCCATAGATCAGACACCTCCGGGAAGAAGCCCACCGGCCATGGGGCGTTCACGTTTCTGCATATTGCAGCGCCTCCGCACTCCGCGTGTCGCCCCTCAATCATCTTCGGCTTCACATTGAAGGTCTTGAGCCATAAGCCGAAGTGCAGGGTGATGTGGAGGAAGGCTTCGCACACGACGATGAACGATGAGATATGAAGGATGGAGTCCAGAGCTAGATCATGAAAATCTGGCCCGTAATAGAACATGATCGCTCTCACAAAGGGATCAAGGGTCAAGCCTAAGCCGCGGAGGAAGTGAGAAACAAATACGACGCTCTCGTTGGGCTCGGGAGTAGGGATGACTTGCCCTGGAGTAGGAAGCCTGTACTTGATGTCGGTGGTCAGATATCTAACCTCCCTAAGCTTCGCAATGTCCTTCTCTGTGACAGAGGACGCCATCCACCGGCCTTGAAGGTTGGATCCGGACATGATTGAAGATCAGAAGTGCTTAAGCTTGGGCTTCGGGTGTTGGAACTCGAGATGCAGAAAGACGCAAGCGTGGTAGGAAAGAGGGATAGGCCTCGGCCCCTCTATAAAGGGGTTGAATATCAAGCGTCCTTAGCGTAAACGCTTGGACTTACCTAAAAACACGGAGTCATACCAACAGGCATTGTGGGGTTGCACGCACCCGTATTGATGGAGGATCCCGCGATAAGGGAACACGATCTCTGCTTTAGCAAGGCGTGCCAATAAAACCGCCTCGCAACGCGTGTCGAGCCAGGCCGAGAAAAACCGGTTCGTATTGAGCCAGGCCATGGCGTAAGGGCACACCGTAAAAAATTGTCAGCAGATCAGATTTGTGAAGTGTTATGCTCTCTACGGTGGTGTGCGGAAATTATCTCACAGAGCCGGACACAATCCTTAATCTGCTTTGGAGTATTCGGAGATGGAACCCGCCTTGCAATGCCGAAGACAATCTATGCGCCGGACTCATCGTCATTGAAGCCTGGTTCAGGGGCTACTGAGGGAGTCCTGGATTAGGGGGTATCCGGACAGCCGGACTATATACTTTGGCCAGACTTTTGGACCGTGAAGATACAAGACTCAAGACTTTGTCCCGTGTCCGAATGGGACTCTCCTTTGCGTGGAAGACAAGCTTAGCGATCCGGATGTTAGATCTCCTTCTTTGTAACCGACTCTGTGTAAACCCTTGCCCCCTCCGGTGATATTATAAACCGGAGGGTTTAGTCCGTACAGGGATAATCATAATCATCATAGGCTAGCTTCTAGGGTTTAGCCTCTACGATCTCGTGGTAGACCAACTCTTGTAATACTCATATCATCAAGATCAATCAAGCAGGAAGTAGGGTTTACCTCCATCGAGAGGGCCCGAACCTGGGTAAAACATCATGTCCCTTGCCTCCTGTTACCATTAGCCTTAGACGCATAGATCGGGACCCCCTACCCGAGATCCGCCAGTTTTGAGACCGACAACAGGCATGCCAACAACTAGTCTATGTTTATCCTTTTTATCAGGTTTGGCAATTCTAGAAGCTTCATCACAGAAGTAAATAACATGCCCATCAATATTGTCGACTAAGAGATCCGCACCAGAGTGGTACGATAATCCTGTTCTGGAAGTCATGTTACTAGACCATGGTGAACCTACGAACTATGAGGAAGCGATGATGAGCCCAGATTCCTCGAAATGGCTTGAGGCCATGAAATCTGAGATGGGATCCATGTATTAGAACAAAGTGTGTACTTTGGTGGATTTGCCCGATGATTGGCAAGCCATAGAAAATAAATGGATCTTCAAGAGGAAGACTGACACTAATGGTAATGTTACTGTCTACAAAGCTCGACTTGTTGCGAAAGGTTTTCGACAAGTTCAAGGAGTTGACTACGATTAGACTTTCTCACCCATGGCGATGCTTAAGTCTGTCTGAATCATGTTAGCAATTGCCGCATTTTATGATTATGGAATTTGGCAAATGGATGTCAAAACTGCATTCCTGAATGGTTTTCTGGAAGAAGAGTTGTATATGATGCAACCAGAAGGCTTTGTCGATCCAAAGGGTGCTAACAAAGTGTGCAAGCTCCAGCGATCCATTTATGGACTGGTGCAAGCCTCTCAGAGTTATAATAAACATTTTGATAGTGTGATCAAAGCATATGGTTTTATACAGACTTTTGGAGAAGCTTGTATTTACAAGAAAGTGAGTGGGAGCTCTGTAGCATTTCTAATATTATATGTAGATGGCATATTGTTAATTGGAAATGATATAGAATTTCTAGATAGCATAAAGGGATACTTGAATAATAGTTTTTCAATGAAAGACCTAGGTGAAGCTGCTTACTTATTGGGCATCAAGATCTATAGAGTTAGATCAAGACGCTTAATTGGACTTTCACAAAGCACATACCTTGATAAAGTTATGAAGAAGTTCAAAATGGATCAGTCAAAGAAAGGGTTCTTGCCTGTGTTACAAGGTGTGTAGTTGAGTCAGACTCAATTCCCGACCACTGCAGAAGATCGAGAGAAAATGAAAGTCATTCCCTATGCTTCAGCCATAGGTTCTATCATGTATGCAATGCTGTGTACTAGACTTGATGTGTGCCTTGCTATAAGCATAGCAGGGAGGTACCAAAGTAATCCCAGAGTGGAGCACTGGACAGCGGTCAAGAACATCCTGAAATACCTGAAGAGGACTAAGGATATGTTTCTCGTTTATGGAGGTGAGAAAGAGCTCTCGTAAACAGTTACGTCGGTGCAAGCGTTGACACTGATCTGTATGACTCTAAGTCGCAAACCGGATACGTATTTTTATTAAATGGAGGAGTTGTCAGTTGGTACAATTCTAAGAAGAGCGTCGTTGCGGGATCTACGTGTGAAGCAGAGTATATTGCTGCTTCAGAAGCAACAAATGAAGGAGTCTGGATGAAGGAGTTCTTATCCTATCTAGGTGTCATACCTAGTGCATTGGGTCCAATGAAAATCTTTTGTGACAATAATGGTGCAATTGCCTTAGCAAAGGAATCCAGATTTCACAAGAGAACCAAGCACATCAAGAGATGCTTCAATTCCATCCGACATCAAGTGTCGGAGGGGGACATAGAGATTTGCAAGATACATATGGATCTGAACATTGCAGACTCGTTGACTAAGGCTCTTCCACGAGCAAAACATGATCAGCACCAAAACTCCATGGGTATTAGAATCATTACTTTTTAATCTAGATTATTGACTCTAGTGCAAGTGCGAGACTGGAGGAAATATGCCCTAGAGGCAATAATAAAGTTATTGTTTATTTTCTTATTTCATGATAAATGTTTATTATTCATGCTAGAATGGTATTAACCAGAAACTTAGTACATGTGTGAATACATAGACAAAACATAGTGTCCCTAGTATGCCTCTACTTGACTAGCTCATTAATCAAAGATGGTTATGTTTCCTAACCATATACAGGTGTTGTCATTTGATAAACAAGATCACATCATTAGGAGAATGATGTGATGGGCATGACCCATCCGTTAACTTAGCATTATGATCATTACAGTTTCATTGCTACTGCTTTCTTCATGACTTATACATATTCCTTAGACTATGAGATTATGCAACTCCCGAATAACAGAAGAACACCCTGTGTGCTATAAAATGTCACAACGTAAATGGGTGATTATAAAGATGCTCTACAGGTGTCTCCGAAGGTGTTTGTTGGGTTGGCATAGATCGATATTACGATTTGTCACTCCGTGTTTCGGAGAGGTATATCTGGGCCCTCTCGGTAATACTCATCACTATAAGCCTTGCAAGCAATGTGACTAATGAGTTAGTTGCAGGATGAAGTATTATGGAATGAGTAAAGAGACTTGCCAGTAATGAGATTGAACTAGGTATGATGATACCGGTGATCGAATCTCGGGCAAGTAACATACTAATGACAAAGGGAACAACGTATGTTGTTATGCGGTTTGACCGATAAAGATCTTTGTAGAATATGTAGGAGCCAATATGATCATCCAGGTTCTGCTATTGGTTATTGACCGGAGATGTGTCTCGGTCATGTCTACATAGTTCTTGAACCCGTAGGGTCCGCATGCTTAACGTTCGATGATGATATGTATTATGAGTTATGTGTTTTGATGACCGAAGTTTGTTTAGAGTCCTAGATGAGATCATGGACGTGACGAGGAGTCTCTAAATGGACGAGACATAAAGATTGATATATTGGACCATGTTATTCGTACACCGGATGTGTTCCGGATAGTTTCTGGTAAAAACGGAGTGCCGGAGGGGTTACCAGAACCCCCTGGGGGAACTAATGGGCCACCATGGGCCTTAGTGGAGAGTTGGAGGGCCGCATGAGGGCTAGCTGCCCCCCCCCCTTGGGTCCGAATTGGTCTAGGGGAAGGGGGCGGCGCCCCCCTTTCCTACTCCCTCTCCCTCTCCTTCCTTCCCCCTCTCTTCCTTGGAGGGGAATCCTAGGAAGTCCTAGTAGGACTCCTCCTCTTGGGGCACGCCATAGGGCCGGCCGGTCTCCCCCTCCATCCTTTATATACAGGGGAAGGGGGCACCCTAGGACACACAAGTTTCTCTTAACCATGTGCGGTGCCCCCCTCCACAGTTACACACCTCGATCATACCATCGTAGTGCTTAGGCGAAGCCCTGCGCCGGTAGCATCATCATCACCATTGCCACGCTGTCGTGTTGACGGAACTCATCCTCGTCCTCAACTGGATCAAGAGCACGAGGGACGTCATCAAGCTGAACGTGTGCTGAACGCGGAGGTGTCGTACGTTCAGTACTTGATCGGTTGGATCACGAAGAAGTTTAACTACATCAACCGCATTATTGAAATGCTTCCGCTTTCGGTCTACGAGGGTACGTGGACACACTCTCCCCTCTCGTTGCTATGCATCACCTAGAGAGATCTTGCGTGATCATAGGATTTTTTTTTGAAATTACCGCGTTCCCCAACAGGGTGGACGGGTGCTTAGGTGTCGTTCTTACTTGAACAAACCTCCTACTTATGATTAACCCTCTCGCAAGCATCCACAACTACGAGAAAAGTATTGAGAATAAATTCTAACCATAGCATTAAACTTTTGGATCCAATCAGTCCCTTACGGAATAGCGCATAAACTAGGGTTTAAGCTTCTGTCACTCTCACAACCCACCATCTAATAACTACTCCATAATGCATTCCCTTAGGCCCAAATATGGTGAAGTGTCATGTAGTCGACGTTCACATGACACCACTAAGAGAATGACAACATAAATATCATAAAAATATCGAACACATATCAAGTTCACATGATTACTTGCAACATGATTTCTCCCGGGACCTCAAGAACGAAAGTAACTACTCACAAATGATAATCGTGCTTAAGATCAGAGGGGTATTAGATAGCATAATGGATCTGAACATATAATCTTCCACCAAATAAACCATATAGTTTTGGTACAAAGATTGAACACAAGAGATGAAGTAGGGTTTGAGAGGAGTTGATGCTGTTGAAGATGTTGATGAAGATAGCCCTCCCCAAGATGGGAGAGTTGTTGGTGATGATGATGATGATGATGATTTCCCCCTCCGAGAGGGAAGTTCCCCCGGCGGAATTGCTCTGCCGGAGGGCAAAAGTGCTCCTGCCCAAGTTCCACCTCGAGGCGGCGGCACTTCATCCCGAAAGTCCTCCCCCTATTTTTTCTAGGTCAAAATGACTTATATACCAGAAGAGGGGTGCCTGAGGTGGGCCGAGGAGGGAAGCACCCACCAGGGCGCGCCTGGGCCTCCTGGCGCACCCTGGTGGGTTGTGCCCACCTGTTGGCCCCCCTCTGGTACTTATTTGCTCCAATAATCCTAAAATTTTCCATAAAAATCCCTGGGAAGTTTCAGCTCATTTGGAGTTGTGTAGAATAGGTAGCTTGACGTAGCTTTTTCAGGTCCAGATTTCCAGCTGCCAGAATTCGCCCCCTTGGTGCATACCTTGCATATTATTAGAGAAAAGCATTAGAATTACTCCAAAAAGCATTATTATACAATAAAAACATAGATAACAGTGGGAAAACATGATGCAAAATGGACGTATCAATGCGGTTGCGCCAGGCGCGGCGCCACGATGCAGTTACCCGCTGCAAAAACTGCAATGCATACGTGCCGAGAATCCAGGCCGCCTGGCCCCCATTTATTGCTGCGGTCATTTACCTTCATCTCTTGTGCCACACGACACAATAAGCACACCCACGATCACACACACACACACCAACAAAGGACATCGGGCGGTTCCAATGGCGCTCCTCGTGGCTCCAATGGCGCTCCCGGCGGCCGACGACGACAATGGGAGACAGTTCACCATGCATCACATAGTGAACACCCACATGAGGGAGAAGGACCTCCCGGTGGTGTACACGAATGATCCGGTCTCAATGGAGAGCTCCATCCAAAATGGAGCAGTTCCTTGCTAAGGACAAGTACCAAGTGGTCGGCTTCAACCTCGAGTTCACCAGCGGTCTTGCCGGGCAAGATCAGAAGGTTGTTGTCACCCAGCTGTGCGTGCGACATGACGTCCTCATCTACCACTACCACCTGGCCACAAGACCTTGCGAGCGTTTCTCCAGGTTTATCAACAATTCTGACTATAGTTTTACTACGGTGGACACCACCAATGATATAAAACCGCTCGAGGTTTCGGGCTTAACCTTTCAGTATCTTGTCAACATCCTTGACCACTACAAGGTCTGGAGCAGCACCAACAACAAACAGAGCTCCCTAATTGACCTCGCCTCGGCCATCATCGACCCCTACTACATGAAGATGAAAGATGAGAGTAAGAAGGACAAGAATGCCCGGCACAGTGCATGGCATCAGGGACTGGATGAAGAACACGTCAAGTATGCGGACAAGGACGCGTACACAAGCTACGAGATGTACAGGCAGATCGTTGACATGAGGAAGTGTCTTCATCCTGCCACAAATGAAGGATCGAGCCACGGAGCAGTGGGGGGAGCGTCACAAGAAGTAGATGACTAGGCGATCGTTTCTCCTAGTTTAGAATGCATGTGATTGTTTATTGAGGTGTGTGTAAATGATCTGTATAGTCACTTATGTAATTGGATGTTTATTTTAGTCATATATATGTTGTTCTTCTATAGATAGAGAAAATCACACGGCTTATTAGCAGCAATCGTATGTGTTATTATTGGTCTTCGCACACATATATGATTACAGGCTTGTTTGCCGCATATCACACACATCTTGTTTAGTTGAATTGTTTATGTTGTCTTAGATCATCGCAAACAGTTCATCCAAGTGAGCTATATGCCCTCCATAGCACAGACCTTGATCTGGCTGACCGCTTCTATTGTGTTGCCTAATCACACACGGTTCATCCTAGTGAACTGTATGCATATATTGCACACACCCTCATCTGGCTGACTGTTTATGTTGTTCTGGATCATCACAAATAGATCATATGTATTAACCATATGCCACGCATCGCACACGCAGCTCTGGTCTGAATCTTGTTTGATGTTTGCACCATCGCAAACAGCTCGTCTCAGTTTTTACGGTTTTCTTACACCACCATTTGTGATTAATGCATCACACATAGTTTGGTCAAAGGGTCTCTGATTGGACTGTCGCATTTGGACCATCCTGCAGTAATGTATGTTCATAATTCAAAGATTATAAATCAACGACAATTAACAGAAACTCAACACACATATCACTATTCAGCATGGTTGACTTTTGATCTGTCGAGTCTTCCTTGAAAACTCTCATATCATGTGGTGTGTATATGGTGGGTACTCCCTCTCTGACATATTCGACCGTCGGTGATGGTCGCTCCTCCCTTCGTTCCTGAGTGCATTACATTAAAATTTCTAGCACATGGGAACGAATGAGAAGCAACCCCCACGACAATAGTTGGGATTCTTCCTCTCTGATAATTGCAACCGTAGGTGATAGTCGCTCCTCCTTTGTTTCGAAAGTGCATTACACCAAAATGTCTAGCACCTGCGAAAGAAGAAGAAGAAACCCCGACAACAACAATCGACATTCTTCTTCCTCACTGATGTATATGGTGGACACTCCTTCACTGATGTTTTGACCGTCGGTGATGGTCGCTCTTCTCTTCCTTCCAGTGCATTACCAAAAGGTATATCACGAGAAAGAAAAGGAAGAGTGACCCCCGTGACAACAGTCGGCATTCTTCTTCTCTCATATATGGTGGACACTCTCCCTCACGGATTTTTTGACCATCATGTATGGAGCCCCAACAGAATTAAAGTCAACCCGAAATGTCGTTTAGTTCTATTTCTAGCAAATCTAGGGCACTCGATATTTCCTATATTCTAGCACATGTCATGCTAAAATTCACGGAAAATTCCGGCATGACGTTTGCTAAAATAGGACAAATCGAGCGCCTAAAATTTACTAGAACGGAACTGAATCAACACTCTAGCAAAACATAAGCCACTTAGAGGTGTTCCCTGTAAACATAGGCGACTTGGGAAAGCACATATCCTTCATTTTCGTATTTAAGCAACCACGTAGACCATGTTTACTCACTATAGACGATGGCTGTCGACAATGCGGGTGTCGTCGGTGATCTTCTAGGCATCGTCGACCGGCTCATTGATGATCTACTCTACGCCACACATGAGCATTTATATAGAAAATTTCAAACTTGGTGCTCATTGCATTTCAATGATTCAATATTTACAAAAATATTTCAATATATGTTATAACCCTAACATTTCATTTGGACAGCAAGCATAACTAAATACCCTAGTTCTTCAAGAAAGTAGGTCTCTCTCTCTCTCTCTCTCTCTCTCTCTCTCTCTCTCTACATTTGGCAATGTGAGCATGACATAAAAAATCGCAATATAATTGGAAACAACATTTTATATTTTCTTTGATACCTCAAACACTTAAAGGTATTTGGTTCAAAAGACCTACATTTACTGAACGTTTTCTAATTTTCTACTCTATTGGACACTTAATATTCTATTCTATTCGAAAGACCTACATTTACTAATTTTCTATTCAATTCCAAACACCTATATTTATTGAAAAATTTCTACTCTATTCAAAAGACATATATTTACTGAAAAACTTTATTCCATTCAAATAATCTACATTCTATTGTATTCAAAAAAATAAAAATAAACCTACATTCTACAAAAACAGAAGGAGGAGGCCGACATGAAGGGAGGCAGGAGGGAGGAAGGGCTCTGGAGGAGGACACCGGGCGACGAGTAGAGGGAGGGTAGAGGAGGGCGTCCGGAGGAGGAGGACGGCGGGTGGCGAGAGGAGGAACGAGCAAGAGAGAAACCTCGGGGGCAACGACAGGCGATGGCTGCGGCAGGTGACGAAGTCATGTACCTAGGGTAGGGTCATGGACCTGTCCAAGGTACCCTCCCCAAGGACATCTTTATAGGAAGCTACCTTCCAGTCGACCAAGAGGGATTCCACTCGACGACTCGAAGACACTCGACCATGAAGACTCACTCGACCACTTGGAGATCAAGAGCCACTCTGTATCCAAACGGTCTGTAATTAAGTAGTCTTTATGGCCATGATGACACTTTATGTAAGGCGTTACAGGTAACACCTGGCCTTAATGTACTTTAAACCCTCTGCTGCGTGGGCTGGCTAGGGTCCTGGCAGACACTATATAAGCCACCCTCCTCCACTGGCAGAAGGGTTCGCACCCCTGTAACTCATACATTTATAATCCAGTCGACCGCCTCCAGGCTCCGAGACGTAGGGCTGTTACTTCCTTTGAGAAGGGCCTGAACTCGTAAATCCCTTGCGTATACAACTACTCCATAGCTAAGATCTTGCCTCTCCATACCTACCCACCATTCTACTGTCAGTCTTAGTACCACGACAGTTGACGCCCACCGTGGGGCAGGTGTCTTAGCGACTTATTGGAGAAGTTGCATTTGTTCCGATCGCCTTCATCATGGTTTTTGGCGGAGTTCTGGTCGAGGGCCGTGAGATCCGTCTCGGCGCGCTCACGTTCATCGCCGAGGACTCCGCTTGGCTCCAGGAGGCTCCACTCGACATCGACGCGCTTCCCGTCCGCGGGGTGACCCATTTTTGTGCATGCGTCCGCGGCGTCCTGCTGCGGCAATCGTCAGCTCCGTATCGGTCGACTCCTGTGTCGTCCACCCTCCCTGTCTCCCGCTAGCGCAAGCGCTCTGGCCGGTCGAGGCTTCAGCGGTGGGTGAGAGACGCAGTGGCTCGTTAATCGGCCACCACCCAAGTCGCGGCAATCGAGCCCGACGAATCTCTCTATGGCCTGTTCGATCTGTCGACTGGCTCCGTAGAGACTGCATCCGAGTGCGACAGCAGTGATCCAGCGGCGGAGGTTCTGATGGTCAATGGGCCTCGTAGTCCTCCCGGCTTCCCCCGCACTAACGGGATGGACGGTGGAGGCGACCTCGCTCAGGTCCATGAGGAATATCTACCCGAGCCACTCACTTCTCTACAAAGGGAAGATCTTCGCTGCCGGAACATGGATGCTCTGCATACACCCATCGCAGGAGAAACTCCCGAGGCTCGTGCCTTGGAGGAGGCGCCTTTGGCCAACTTGGCTGAACGCACTCGACTGGAGAACCTCTAGTGAGCACTCGACGAACGCGCGCGGCAATGAGTACCCGACTCCAGTCGACGTCAACTCTTTCCGCAACCAACTCAGGTATATCGAACCCCGATTCAGAATCTAGCAGCTGCAGCCCGTATAGCAGAGTCAATTCAGCCCTCTCAGTCGGAGGCTGGCAGAGGCTTGATGCAGATCCGAGATTTGCTCCGGGCAGCCGGAGATCAGAATTCAGCTGTGTCACAGTCAGGCAATAGGATTCACAGTCGATCCGTCACTGCGAATACAGTCCAATCGGCTCATAGCCCAAGATCGCCTCCGCGGCGTGAGGAATGTGGAGGTCGACGTGACCAGTATGATGATCGATTCGATCGTGATGATCGGCGTCGAGTGCCCACTCCTCCCCCAAGGGGTGGGTCTTACGCCCCTCGACAGCAAGACGACAGGCGCCAGCTCAGTGTTGGACGGAGAGCTCCGGTCAACCCCAGGGAGCCAGGCTTTGACGCGAGATCCATCATCATGCAAGGTTTGGTCGACCGGAATAGAGCTCATCGAGAAGGCCACGACAGAGATGCGCCCACTAGCAGCCGAGTCCATGTTTCAGGTCCAGAATGTTTTAGCAGAGCCATCAGAGCCGCGGTGATTCGTCCCAACTTCAGGTTGGCGACTGGGGTAAGTAAGTTCACTGGTGAGTCCAAGCCCGAAACCTGGCTCGAAGACTACCGAGTGGCTGTACAGATTGGTGGACGCAATGATGAGGTGGCCATGAAACACCTACCACTCATGTTGGAGGGTTCGTCTAGGGCCTGGTTGAATCAGTTAGCTCGTAGCAGCATTTACACTTGGGAAGATCTTTCCCAAGTGTTCGTCAGGACATTTGAGGGAACTTGCAAGCGACCAGCAGGACTGACAGAGCTGCAGGTCTGCGTGCAAAAGTCGAATGAGACCCTGAGAGATTACATCCAGAGATGGATCACCTTGCATCATACCGTGGAGAATGTATCTGATCATCAAGCAGTCTGTGCCTTCAAGGATGGTGTTAAGAACAGAGAGTTGAGTTTGAAGTTTGGTCGGACCGGGGATATGACCTTGAGTCGAATGATGGAGATTGCCACCAAATACGCGAATGGTGAAGAAGAGGATCAACTCCGGAGTGGCAAGTACAAGCCGAGTCAGTCGGAAAAAGGAAACTCCAGTCGGAAGCAGAAGCGGAAAGCCGAGCCAGCTGCTCCTGGAGAGGCCCTGGCCGTGACTCAGGGCAAATTCAAAGGGAAGCCCAAAGGGTCCTGGAACCCCAAGAAGGTAAAAGATAAGGAAGGAAACGACGTGATGGATCTACCATGTCACATCCACACGAAGAAAGACGAAGAGGGTAACTTCATCTACCCAAAGCATACCACTCGCCAGTGCCGGGTCTTAATCCAACAATTTCAAGGGAAACATCCCAAGGATAAGGAAAAGGAGTCGGACAAGGCAGAGGACAAAGAGGATAGTGATGAAGGGTATCCCCATGTCAATTCCACCCTGATGATTTTTGCTGATGTAGAGAGCAAAAGTCGATTGAAAGTTATCAACCGTGAGGTGAATATGGTCGCTCCGGCAACACCAAGTTATCTGAAATGGTCTCAGACCACCATTACATTCGACCAGTCTGATCATCCAACACACATAGCCACCCCTGGGAGGCAAGCTTTGGTGGTCGACCCGGTCGTCGACGGCACTCGACTGACTAAGGTGTTGATGGATGGTGGCAGTGGATTGAATATATTGTATCCGAAGACGCTGAAAGGAATGGGCATTCCGATGTACAGACTCAGTTCCAGCAACATGAGTTTCCATGGAGTCATTCCTGGAAAGAAGGCTGAGTCACTCGGCCAAATAGCTCTAGATGTGGTTTTCGGCGATTCGAAGCATTTCCGCAAAGAGAAGCTGACATTTGAAGTTGTGGATTTCCAGAGTGCTTATCATGCTATTTTGGGCAGGCCAGCTTATGCACGTTTCATGGCTCGACCATGTTACGTATACCTCAAACTGAAGATGCCTGGCCCCAAGGTTGTGATCACCATCACTGGCAATCGGAAAAAGGCTGAAGAGTGCTTTCAGAAGGGCTCAAAGATTGTTGATTCCCAGATAACAGTGGTGGAGCTGGAAGAATATAAGAAAAATGCAGATCCGAGTGATTTATTGCGGGCCAAGAAGTCCGCCACGGAGTCAGCATTCCAGTCGTCTGGTGAGACGAAGCCCGTTCACATTCACTCGACCGACCCCAGTGTTGCTCCGACTCATATTTCCACCACACTCGACTCTAAATAGGAAGAAGCGCTCATCCAGTTCCTCCGTGAGAACTGGAACATCTTTGCATGGAAGCCTGCTGACATGCCGGCTGTTCCCAGGGGGCTGGCTGAGCATCGTTTACGAGTCGACCCAAAGGCAAAACCTGTCAAAGAACATCTTCGACGGTCCGCCGTCCAGAAGAGAAAGGCCATTGGCGAGGAGGTGGCTCGGCTTCTGGCAGGAGAGTTTATGCGAGAGATTTACCACTCTGAGTGGCTCGCCAATGTAGTCATGGTTCCCAAGAAGGACAAGTCACTTTGCATGTGCATTGATTTCAAACAGATCAATCGGGCCTGCCCGAAAGATCATTTTCCTCTCCCTCGCATCGACCAAATAGTCGATTCGACTGCGGGATGTGAGAGATTGTATTTTTTAGAGGCCTATTCAGGGTACCATCAGATCCGTCTGTATGGACCCGACGAGATAAAAACAACTTTCATCAATCCATTCGGGTGCTTCTGTTATGTCACCATGCCATTCGGCCTCAAGAATGCCGGAGCCACGTTTATGAGGATGATTCAGAAGTGTTTACTCACTCAAATCATTTGGAACGTGGAAGCGTACATGGATGATATTGTGGTTAAGTCACGGAAGGGTTCCGACCTACTGACTGACCTCGCTGAAACATTTGCCAATCTCAGGAGATATGATATCAAGCTCAACCCATCAAAGTGCACATTCGGAGTTCCTGGTGGAAAGTTACTCGGTTTTCTCGTTTCCGAGCGAGGAATCAACGCTAACCCAGAGAAAGTTGGCACTATACTCCGAATGAAACGCCCTGTGCGTGTGCACGATGTCCAAAAGCTTACTGGATGCTTGGCCGCGTTAAGTCGATTCATCTCTTGCCTCGGTGAAAAGGCATTGCCTCTTTACCGACTGATGAAGAAGTCAGACAAGTTCGAGTGGACTCCAGAAGCTGATGCAGCGTTTGTCGAGCTAAAAGCTCTGCTCTCCACCCAGCCGGTGCTTGCTGCTCCAATCAACAAAGAGCCTCTGTTGCTTTACATTGCAGCCACAGGACAAGTCGCCAGTACAATACTTACGGTCGAGTGGGAAGAAGAAGGGAAAGCCTTCAAAGTTCAGCGCCCAGGGTATTATCTTTCCGAAGTTTTGACCCCATCGAAGCAAAGATACCCTCATTATCAGAAGCTTGTGTATGGGATCTACATGACCACGAAGAAGGTTGCTCATTATTTCTCTGATCATTCCATTACAGTCATCAGTGATGCCCCACTGTCAGAGATTCTGCACAACAGAGATGCAACTGGTCGAGTGGCAAAATGGGCGATTGAACTCCTTCCCCTTGATATCAAGTTTGAGGCAAAGAAAGCCATTAAGTCCCAAGCAATAGCAGATTTCCTTGCCGAGTGGATTGAACAACAGCAGCCGACTCAAGTTCACTCAGAACACTGGACCATGTTCTTTGATGGCTCTAAGATGTTAAATGGTTCTGGTGCTGGGGTAGTTTTGGTTTCCCCCATAGGAAATAAGCTCAGATATGTGCTCCAGATTCACTTTGATTCCTCCAATAATGAAGCAGAATACGAGGCACTTTTATATGGGTTGCGCATGGCCATTTCACTCGGCGACCGTCGCCTTATGGTTTATGGCGACTCAGATTTGGTGGTCAATCAGGTGATGAAGGAGTGGGACGTTAGAATCCCAGCCATGACTGGATACTGCAATGCAGTGAGAAAGCTTGAAAAGAAATTCGAAGGGTTAGAGCTCCATCATATACCCCGACTTAAGAACCAAGCGGCTGATGATTTGGCGAAGATAGGTTCCAAGAGAGAAGCCATTCCCGGTTATGTGTTCCTAGAGCATATCCATACCCCATCAGTTAAGGAAGATCCTTTTACCGAAGAAGCTCCGCGGCCTAAAAGTGTCATGGATCCGACTGTAGTTGAAGTTCCAACAGTGGTCGACCTGATCATGGAAGTGTTGGTGATCACTCCCAATTGGACAGAGCCGTATATCACGCACATCTTAAGGAAAGAGCGCCCAGAGGATGAAGAAGAGGCTCAACAGATCGTCCGCCGATCTAAAGCCTTTACCGTGATAAGGGGACAGCTGTACAGAGAAAGCGCGACTGGAGTTGGTCAGAAATGCATAACGCCAGAAGAAGGTCGAATAATCCTTGACGACATCCACTCGGGGACCTGTGGCCATCATGCATCCTCTCGGACCATTGTAGCCAAAGCATACTGAGCCGGATTTTACTGGCCAAGAGCGAATGAAATGGCAAAGGAGATAGTCGACAAGTGCGAAGGATGTCAATTTTACTCCAATATGTCACACAAGCCCGCCTCAGCCTTAAAGACCATACCACTCGTCTGGCCTTTCGCTGTATGGGGATTGGATATGGTTGGACCTATGAGAACAGGCAGAAGCGGTTTCACCCATGTGCTGGTAGCAGTCGACAAGTTCACCAAGTGGATTGAGGCTAAACCCATCAAGAACCTTGATGCCGGCACTGCTGTCAGCTTCATCAGAGAGTTGATATTCAGATATGGAGTCCCACACAGCATCATCACTGACAACGGGTCAAACTTCGATTCCGAGGAATTCAGAGCGTTCTGCACATCTCAGGGCACACGAGTCGACTATGCTTCAGTCACTCATCCTCAGTCGAATGGACAGGCAGAACGAGCAAATGGCTTGATTCTCAAAGTGTTGAAACCCCGATTGATGTGTGATCTCAAGCACGCAGTTGGTGCATGGGTCGACGAGCTTTCGTCGGTGCTTTGGAGATTAAGGACCACACCTAACCGGTCGACTGGGAGAACTCCGTTCTTCTTGGTCTACGGAGCTGAAGCGGTCTTGTCGAGTGACCTGCTTCACAACGCTCCCCGAGTCGAGCTCTACACTGAAGCTGAAGCAGAACAAGCCCGGCAGGATGCGGTCGACCTTCTAGAGGAAGAAAGGGAGATGGCCTTGATCCGATCGACCATTTACCAGCAGGACTTGCGTCGCTTCCATGCCAAAAACGTGAGGAGTCGAGCCTTCTAGGAAGGAGATTTGGTTCTCCGAGTGGATCAGCAGAAACCACACAAGCTCGCTCCTTCTTGGGAAGGCCCCTTCATCGTCACCAAGGTTCTCCACAATGGAGCATACCGTCTTTACAATGTCGAGCACCAGATCGACGAGCCCCGAGCTTGGAACACGGAGCTGCTCCGCCCCTTTTACACATAAGTATGCACTCAGAAATGTAATAAAAGTACTTCTGTAGTACATTTTTCAAAGACAATAGTGTTACAATTTTCCCAGTGATTGTTGTTACTTTTTGTTCAATAAAATCCCCCCCCAGTGGGTGGCTTAGCTGCGAATCCGATTCGCCTAAGTTTGTAAAAATCCTACCGAGTGGTGAGCCAGCCTCTCACTCGGAGGCTTAGCTGCGAATCCGTTTCGCCTAAGTTCAATAAAATCCTACCAAGTGGCGAGCCAGCCTCCCACTTGGGGGCTTAGCTGCAGTCCAAGTACTCGCCTAAGTTCAATAAAATCCTACCGAGTGGTGAGCCAGCCTCCCACTCGGAGGCTTAGCTACAGTCCAAGTACTCGCCTAAGTTCAATAAAATCCTACCGAGTGGTGAGCCAATCTCCCACTCGGAGGCTTAGCTGCAGTCCAAGTACTCGCCTAAGTTCAATAAAATCCTACCGAGTGGTGAGCCAGCCTTACACTCGGAGGCTTAGCTGCAGTCCAAGTACTCGCCTAAGTTTCAACAAAATCCTGCCGAGCGGTGAGCCAGCCTCCCACTCGGGGGCTTAGCTGCAGCATAGCGCTCGCCTAAGTACAAGTATAACGTGCGCTCCGCAAGGAAGGCGAGGTGCAGGTCGACTACTACCCTCCTCTTCCGAGCTACGCCACAAGTATAATGTACACTCTGCAAGGAGGACGAGGTCTAGGTCGATTGATGTCTTCTTCTTCAGAGGTACCCACAGAAATCCTACCGAGTGGAGAGCAGACCTCCCACTCGGGGGCTTAGCTGCAGCCCAGCGCTCGCCTAAGTTTTTGAAAATCCTACCGAGTGGAGAGCAGACCTCCCACTCGGGGGCTTAGCTGCAGCCCATGCTCGCCTAAGTATCTGAAAATCCTACCAAGTGGAGAGCAGACCTCCCACTCGGGGGCTTAGCTGCAGCCCAGTGCTCGCCTAAGTATCTGAAAATCCTACCGAGTGGAGAACAGACCTCCCACTCGGGGGCTTAGCTGCAGCCCAGCGCTCGCCTAAGTTTTTGAAAATCCTACCGAGTGGAGAGCAGACCTCGCACTCGGGGGCTTAGCTGCAGCCCAGTGCTCGCCTAAGTTTTTGAAAATCCTACCGAGTGGAGAGCAAACCTCCCACTCGGGGGCTTAGCTGCAGCCCAGTGCTCGCCTAAGTTTTTGAAAATCCTACTGAGTGGAGAGCAAACCTCCCACTCGGAGGCTTAGCTGCAGCCCAGTGCTCGCCTAAGGGTGTTGAGGAACAAGTCGATTGCAATAACTGCTTCATCCTAGCCTGCAAAAGACACCTCAAACCAGATGCAAACATATTCAACGTTGAATCCAAGTTCAGATAACATCTTACGGAACCATAAGTGCTCAGGCGCTAAGCCCGTTAAAGTTTATCGGTTACAAAAACCACTCGGCATACCAAGGCAAATTTAAAGTATCAAGCATAGAAGTTTTTTACCCCTCCTGCGGAGGGCTGGAAGGCGCGACGAATTCATCCAGGTCGATTCCATCTGCGATCCGAGTGGCAGCGGCGATGAAGGTCTCCATGAAGGATCGGAAATCATGATTCTTGGTATTGGCCACCTTGAGGGTTGCCAGCTTGTCCTCTCGCGCTTCCTTGCAGTGAACACGGGCCAGAGATAGAGCAACGTCCGCACCGCACCTGGCAGAAGACTTCTTCCATTCTTGCACTCGACTTGGAACTTCGTTCAGTCGCGTCATCAGAGACTCAAGGTCATTCTGAAGTGTTTCTCCTGGCCAGAGTGATGTGTCGATGCGAGAAGTTGCAACCTTCAGCCTTGCAAGATAGTCGACAACGGCAGCGACGCGAGACTTGAGTCGGAGCACATTCATGGCAGCTTCGTCCTTCACAGGAGAGTTGATGGGATCCAGGCTTGTCTCCAGTCGACCAGTCTCCTCCTCAAAGTTCTGGCAGAACTCTGCAAGCACAACCCCAAAGTAAAGACAGCAGTTTGATGGCGAGATCATAGTTAAAATGTCTGTTTGATACAAGGGATTACCTTCGAGCATGAGGAATAGCTTCTTGGCGAGTCCTCCCAGATAAGCCTCCAGATCATTCTTCTTTCCCACCAACTCGCTGGCCTTGTCACTCAAAGCAATCTTGTCATTCTTCATTCGACTGACCTTCTTGTTGGCCGCATCAAGAGCAGCTTTCAGATTGGTATTTTCCTCTTCAATCTTGGTGATTGAAGCCAGCTTCTCCTCTGCGAGCTTGGTATTCTCTAAAGCCGCTTTCGGCGCCTCAGCCAAGTCAAGGTCTTTCTTCTTCAGAGCATCCCTCAGTTTATCTGCAAAATCACAGTGAGATCAGACTCAGAAATGGACAAGAGACAAAAGCAGTCGTCGAGGTTCTCACCAAACATACCTTTTGACTCCTCCTTCGCCTTCGTGAATTTCTCCTGGACAAGCTTCAGATCAAGTTCGAGCTGGATATGCTTGTTCTCCAACTTAGTATAACGAGCTGCAAGCTCACAAGATTTCTGCGAAGAACCAATCAATAGACATCAAAGGTAGGTCACTTCCAAGTGACTACGGAAAAATCATAGCATTTCTAAGACTACAGCCGAATCTAAACATTCGGCTGTGGTCTCGGGGACTACACCTAGTGGGTGCACTCAGCGTGCCCCCACTAGTTCTATCAAATAGAGTCGATCAGTCGACCACAAAAAGACAGGAAGGCTAACCACCAGCAGTTAGCTATACAAAAAAAGAGGTGGTGTTCTTCAGACTGTAGTCGACTGCCATCAGTTGACCACAGTCTCAGGGACTACACCCAATGGGTGCACTCAGCGTGCCCCCACCGGCCTGTAATTCCATTCGACCTGATCGAGAAAGAAAAAGCTTAAGACATAAAGACTATGGTCGACTGCCAGCAGCCCACCATAGAACTCAGTGGGTGCACTCAGCGTGCCCCCACCAATCCAGGATTTCAATCGACGCACCCAGTGGGTGTACGACAGATACTAAGATTTTCAGAAAGAAAAGTTCTCAGGTATCATATCCTAATAGAACAGGCGGTGATTGCCTAACCTGGACATTACTCTGAAGAGCTGAACTGGCGTCATAAGCTGCTTGACTGGCGTCTCGGATCGCCTTCACTTGCTCCATCATGACCCCCGCCTGGCGTATGGCTTCTTTAGCAGCGCTTGCTTGGTCTTCTGGGATGTAGTGGGTCGAGAAAAGTGAAGGCTGATCAGCACTCGACGACGAAGGGCATGCACTCGTCAGTGGCATCGCAAAGGATACGGTAGGCCGAGTGACGTTGTCCCCCTCTACAACCAACGTCTCGGGTGCTGACACGACCTGGGCTACCTTGCCAGCGGATGCTTTCCTATTCCTCCTCTGCCTTAATGGTTCCTCGTCATCGTCATCAGGAAGGTCAATGATGATGTTAGTTGGAGCTGCAGAAAAGATTCAAAGTTAAAAATGAAGATCCTACCGACTGAAAACGAAGCTACAAAAGCCATACCAGGGTTAGAAGTGACAGCATCCTCCATTTCATGATCTTCAGGTCTGGTCGAGGTATCAGAAGTAGCAGCACTGCAATTCCAGAAGTCAGTCGGTTAGCTCACAAATCGACCAAGAATAAATCCATGTGAAACAAGAAAACTCAAGTTACGCCATTACCCTGAGATAGTGGAGATCACCATCTTCATCTTCAGCAGGGCCTTCGTCGGCTTCGAGACGCCACTCGAGATTGCTTCGGAGCTTTCTCAATCGGCGCCGGAGAAGTCGTCCGAGGACGCTTGGTCGACTGCGCAATGGGCGCAACCCCCTTACCACGCTCAGCCGCAGGGTCATGGACAAGCTTCGAGCGTCTTTCAGAACGAGGAGGTGAAACTTCCTCCTCCTCCTCCTCTTCCTCCTCATCAGAGTCATCATCTTCATCGTCTTCATCACCATCCGAATCCCACACCTCCGGGCTTTTGCCTCCACTTCCTTCCTCCACCTCAGTCGGTGCCTGCGCCCCATTGGGAATCGAGTATAACTCAGTGGTGGCCTGACAAACAACAAAACAAGACAAAGGTTAATTGACTGATTTGCAGTGAAACAAAATGAATGAAACAGGATCACAACCGTGAATAAGTGGTCATACCGTGTCTGGTTCATAAGACTGGCCGAGTGGTGGGATCCTCCTAGCCCCACGAGGGTTATCTTTGTTCCCCGTGATGGCAGTCATCCACCTCTCCAGTGTGGCATCGTCGACCTCCTCTGGGTGGACCCGAGTGGTGTCCTCGGTACCAGAGTACAACCACATCGGGTGGCCTCGGTACTGGAGTGGCTGAATGTGCCGTCGAAGAAAAACCTCCAAAAGATCCATGCCAGTGACCCCATCAGGAATGAGTTGAACTACACGCTCCATCAAGATTTTAACATGAGCTTTTTCCTCCGGAAGTACCTTCAGGGAAGATGGCTTGTTCACTCGGTCCATGGAGAATGGAGGGAGACCAGTCGACTGCCCCGGCGTCGACTCGTCTTGGCAATAGAACCAGGTCGACTGCCACCCTCTAACCGACTCAGGAAGGGTCATGGCTGGAAAAGCACTCTTGCTCCTCATTTGGACCCCAAGACCCCCACACATCTGGATTACCTTGGTCCTCTCATCATCCGGACTCGCCTTTTTCACCGTCTGAGAGCGACAAGTGAATATGTGCTTAAAGAGACCCCAGTGCGGCCGACAACCCAGGAAGTTTTCGCACAGAGACACGAAAGCGGCGAGATAGGTAATGGAATTGGGAGTGAAGTGGTGGAGTTGTGCCCCAAACAAGTTCAGAAACCCTCGGAAGAAAAGATTCAGCGGCAAAGAGAATCCGCGATCTACGTGAGTGGCTAAGAGGACACACTCACCCTCTTGCGGCTGCGGTTGCCACTCCATCCCCGGAAGTCTTGCTGACCCATGGGAGATTAGTCCCTCATTGGCCAGATCGTCGAGATCCCTCTGGGTGATGGTCGAGCGGATCCAGTCTCCTTGGACCCAGCCTTGCGGCAGGCGGGACCGCGATGAAGATCCGCCCCGACTGGTCGCTCTCCCCTTCGCTTTCGCCATCGCCATCTCCTTCTTCGCCCGCTCCAAGGCCGCTGTCTTCTCCTTCACCATCGTTGCCGACGAGGCGCGCGAGGAACAGTTGGGCGGAGATAAAAGCGGGCGCAGCGGGCGAGGTTGAGGAAGGGGGAGAGGAGAATGGAGATGCACTATTCAAAAATCCCCGTCTGACGCTTTATATAAGGTCACTTCCGAGTGACTGGCCGGTAGGCCCGGACGATCCTGTCAAATCCTGAAACAGTCGCGCGCACGATACGTGGTGAAAAAGGTGGCGCAGAAATCAAGGCGTCTCTGCCTTATCCCATCCGAGTACCTCGGTCTTCTCCGCTTTGCGCGCTTCCCAAAATTTGGATCCCGCTAAATCCGTCAACAGCAAAGCAACTTGTCAGACGGTAGATTTCCTACGATCCGTCGCTCGGAAATCCACCAAGTTCAAAAGTTCACTCAACAGAGGAAAAGAATGGATCAAGGCGACTAAAAGAAAAGTTGATGCCATCGCTAAAAAAAGTCATTGATCCAGAATGTGACATACTCAGAACACGGAAAACAGGTCGGAAAAATTATCAACTCCTTCCTCACTCAAACCTCGATCCATTCGGGGGCTAATGATGAAGTCATGTACCTAGGGTAGGGTCATGGACCTGTCCAAGGTACCCTCCCCAAGGACATCTTTATAGGAAGCTACCTTCCAGTCGACCAAGAGGGATTCCACTCGACGGACTCGAAGACACTCGACCATGAAGACTCACTCGACCACTTGGAGATCAAGATCCACTCTGTATCCAAACGGTCTGTAATTAAGTAGTCTTTATGGCCATGATGACACTTTATGTAAGGCGTTACATGTAACGCCTGGCCTTAATGTACTTTAAACCCTCCGCTGCGTGGGCTGGCTGGGGTCCTGGCAGACACTATATAAGCCACCCCCCTCCACTAGCAGAAGGGTTCGCACCCCTGTAACTCATACGTTTATAATCCAGTCGAGCGCCTCCGGGCTCCGAGACGTAGGGCTGTTACTTCCTCTAAGAAGGGCCTGAACTCGTAGATCCCTTGCGTATACAACTACTCCATAGCTAAGATCTTGCATCTCCATACCTACCCCCCATTCTACTCTCAGTCTTAGTACCACGACAGCAGGCGATGGCGATGGCAAAGGGAGGGAGCGATAGAGTGTGAAGGGAGACTGAGAAAAAGGTAGTGGCCAGGCCGCGGACGAAGAGGATAGGGCTGGCTTAGCAGTAGCGCCATCAGCGGGCCGGCGCTACTGCTAAGCCCATTAGCTATATCGCGGGGTCAAGGCCCACACTGCTGCTAAGTGGGGCATGGGAGCTGGGCATTGGCTAGCCACAGTAGCAACAGGTGTTATTGTCCCGCGCTACCGCTAATGGCCAGCCCGTAGGGGCACTATGGAGCCTACTTAGTAGTAGCACCCCTATGGTGGGCCAGCGCTACTGCTAATGGGGACTTGCAGCGCCTGTTTTAGTCCCACGCTACTGCTAGTTAGCAATAGCATGGCTCGTTAGCCTCGCGCTGCTATTGCCTGTCTACCTATAGGGTTTTCCCCTCGTACTGTGTGCTCCCTATGAAACCGATACTCTTACTTTGAAAAGGCTACAACTAAACCTTGTGCACTTCCAGGCCATCATGGGACCCACAACATTGTCAATGTATAGTTAATTAACGACAGAATTGCACAAGGAGCGGCTGACACTTGGGATCTAGCAGCTCGAGCATTTTTTTTGTTGTTCACATGGATCAGTGTATAAACTGGAAAACATCGTATGTGGCCTGTTTAACAACATGACCAGCCTACCAGTTTTTCTGTGAAAATGGGTGGCCCAACATAATTTTTTGAAGAATACCCAACCTTGGCCAAAGAAAATTCTCCGACCTGCTGGGCTGCAATTCTTTCAAAACGAGAAGGTATGCATTTGGCGTGGCCAGAACGGGCTGTAGATCTTAAAAGTAATACGAAGTGGGTTGTAAATATTAAAAAAAACACAACAAATGGGCAATTAGTTTCATATTTTGATTTTTTTTTCTTCTTTGAGATTTCAAATTTCATTAGATTTTAATATAATATTAATTAAAATTAGTTTCAATCTGACACTTTGGGATTAAAAATAGTTTGTACCCCACCAAAATATGTAAATTTCATTGAATTTTTTAACCATGTTCCTGACTAGAAAATGGACAGTAATTCTAAAAAACGAAAATGGGTTGCAATAAATTCCATAAGAAGTAGAAAATGGTTGTAGATTATAAAAATAATAGCAAACAGAATGTCTGCTAAGTTGACGCTTACATAAGGCTTTGTCAACTTATACTCAACACATAATTTTAAGAGTAGTGACTGTTGGATGTCCATCCTAAGGTCATCATGCTTCTTCAATCTCTGATCTTCCTGCTCCAGCCGCCCAAACTAACGTTGGCGGGACCGTCTGCTCCCGTCTCCCGTGGCTGGTTGTGCTGTCGCGCAAGCCTCATCGTTAGCCAGGTCATCCCTCTAGTCACCCACACCTTCTGTTATTCTCCGACGACGGGAGACGAACCCCACAACCTAACCAGTCAACCCTCGTACTCCCCTTCGCATGGGCATCCCCTGCCGCTTATTCCCTGGCACCAGCTCATTCCCTTCCTAGGCCTCGTCGTCGTCCACGCCTTGGTGCTCTCAGCATGACGCGGTCAACATGGTCAACAAAAAACAACCATCAGAAGAGGGTTATACATGGAGAGGCTGACAGCTAGGACCCACCAGCTACAAGGTCGCTCGTAAGGAAGTGTCTCCTTATTACGCGCAAAAAAGGATTCGTGCTCCTGACAGCTTGGCCCCACCAGATACATGGTCACACACAAGTAAGTGCCTCCTTATTACACAGAAAAACATATTACTCTTCCTCGCAGCTAGGACCCACTAGCTATATCTTCGCATTCAATGAAGTGCCTCCTTATTACAAGCACAAGAATTAATTACTACCCATGACAGTTGGGACACAACAACTATATCTTCTCACGGAAGAAAGTGTCTCCTTATTACACGCAAAAAATGATTTGTACCCCTGATAGCAGGGACCCACCAGCTACATCTTCGCCCGCATATAAGTATCTCCTTATTACGTGCAAAAAAATGATTTCCCCTGACAGCTAGGAGCCACCAGGTTGAAGTGTACATAGTCGCAAAACGTATATGTACATACTAGTAGATCAGTCTTCCTGTAACGATGAACCGTGATAGAGTAAGAAACGTCACGTGTCGTAGTAGAACTGTGACATAGCATGTCATGCACCCCCGTCTAAATCATGTACATGTACGTACAGCCACGCTGCAAAAAATACAACCACATACGTACATACAGAACGGGTCTCAAACGCGTACTCGCGGATACATGTGGTCAGGGCTCGTATACATGGAGAGGCAACGAACGAAAGCAATGGCATCCTGTTCATCGGCAGCCAACCTGTTGGGTTGGAATGAAGGAAACTGCAGCGTTGTGTTCATTGGGAGCCAAACGACTAGGTCAGAATGTGTCATGTTCATCGGGAGCCAACTAGATTAGACGGAACAGCCAAAATGGGGTCTTGTTCATCGACACCCCGCCAGCTGAAGGTGTGACGTACTGCAAAACGGAAGAAGCGGAGTTCTCTTCAAATGCCTACAATCAAAATGGGGTCATGTTCATCAGGAGGGGTCCGACATATGCAAAACAGTGGAAACGGACTTCTCTTCAAACGCCTACGGTCGAAACAGCGTCCTGCTCATCAGGAGGGGTCTGGCGTACCGCAAAATATAGGAAACAGAGTTCTCTTCGACCGCCTATGGTCGAAATAGGGTCAGGTTCATCGGGAGGGGTGTGGCATACCACAAAACGGGACTCCACGGGCTATTGTTCATCCACCATCAACTTCCTACCGTGCCTCCACGGGCTATTGTTCATCCGCCAACTACCTACGGCTTCCACGGGGTCCTGTTCATCCACTCTCAACCAGCTGGGGTGTAGTGTACCATGGCACCGCCTCCTCTAGGTCCTGTTCATCCAGAACCAACCACCTACATGACCGGGGTTCTACTCATCCAACCCCCATTGGTTGGGTGGGGTGTACGAGCGGGCGACAACAATGGGAACTTTCCATCCACAACCAACCGGCTAGGTCAACTCACCACGTCTCGTGCCAGGGAGACCGATCGATGCAATTCTCGACTCGATCTACTACGTATCGCGCGCGTGGTAGCAAGGGGCACTGTTCCTCGAGAGGCAACCAACCGGCTAGCTCAACTCACGTCTAGTGGGGGGGCTTGATACAACTCACCGACCGATCCGGTTCAGTAAGCACAGCGAAGGGATCGATCGCTCGGGTGCAGTTAGCAGCGAAGGGATTAATCAAGTTCAGTTAGCAGTGAAGGGGTCGATCGGGTTCAGTAGGTAGTGCGAGGGATCGATCGGGTTCAGTATGTAGTGTGAGGGATCGATCGCTCGTGTTAAGTACATACTGCAAGAGGGATCGATATCGATCGCTCGGGTTCAGTAACCAAATGGCTCGCTCGGGTTTAGTAAGTAAACGGCTTGCTCAGGTTCAGTTAGAGAAGGGCTCACACACGCACACGTACGAGAGAAATGCGCACACCACTACATTGCTCGGCCCCGACCACCCACCTTATACCGGAAACTCGCTAAAAATTTCGTCGACCTCACTTCTATCATGATTTTTTACATTATGGACGGCTTAAAGAATGTCATGCAAGTGCGCACCTGGTCCTTCCATGACGAAAAGCCCATTTTTTTCTCGAATATGCATGAGTGTGCACATCATATGTTAAATAAGGAAAGGCATAGAAAGCCTCCACCGGTCATTTACAAATGTGTGATTCCTCACACCCGTATGTACAACTCCACCCCACGCACGCTAACTAGGCTACTCCTCCCCACTCATCCACCTAGCTAAGCCTGCAAACATAGGCTCTACATTGCCTTTGAAGAGTCCTGACATCGACCAGCTCCTACCTTCTGCCTCAATTCTCTTTATAAGTTGACTAGTTGATGGCAAAGCACTGTCGAACACAACTGCATTTCTATGCTTCCACAACTCCCACAACGTCAGAAGCAGTATAGCGTGCAAATCCTTCCTTGCCACATTTCCGACCGCTTGTTTGCCACATAACCATGGCCGGAGAGCATTCTGCGTAGATGGCGCCCACTCTAGCTTTCCAAGTGCCATACAAACCACCATCCAAATTGTTCTAGCGAAGACGCATGTTAGCAACACATGGTCAATTGTTTCCTCCTCTTGATCACAAAGAGGGCATTTGTCCTGATGTGGCAGCCCCCTCCTAGCAAGCCGGTCTGACGTCCAACATCTGTTTCGTAGTGCCAGCCATGCTAAGAATTTGCATTGTGACGAAGCTCGTGATTTCCAAGTTAACTCCACGGTGGGAATGACCTCCCTTCCCCAGAACTTTGCTGCGTACGCAGATCTCACAGTGAACTGTCCCGTCGACTCCCAAGACCAAACTAACCTGTCCGAGACATTCTCCACTGGTTCCTAAGCCTGTACCCTCTGCCAGAGCTGTAGGAACTGTTGCAGTACCACCATACTTATGTTGGGACCGAGGCATGCTGCCCAGGACCAATCCATTCCCACCTGGCCAAGCATGCACGTCTGCCTGATCCGGCATGGCACCATGTCATATACAGCCGGTGCAAGCTCCTGATTCCTCATCCCGTCCAGCCATCGGTCTTCCCAAAATAAGGTATTAAGCCCGTTGTTTGCCCTGCACCTTGTGGCCGCTTGAAAGATTTGCATCGCCTCGGGTGGCACCCTGATTTTGAATTCACTCCAGGGTCTACTGTTGTTCATCCTATGCAACTGCTACCTCTTGAGCACTGCGTTGGATTTCCCCGAAGAGGAGAGGATGATGCAGCAAAGTAGCATAAGTATTTCCCTCAGTTTTTGAGAACCAAGGTATCAATCCAGTAGGAGACCACGCACAAGTCCCTCGTACCTACACAAAATGATAGCAACTCGCAACCAACGCTTAGGGGTTGTCAATCCCTTCACGGTTACTTACGAGAGTGAGATCTCACAGAGATAATATTTTTGGTATTTTTGATAGATAGATGCAAAGTGAAAAGTAAAAGGCAAAGTAAAAATGAAGCAAATAAATAAAGTGATAGAGATTGATATGATGAGAATAGACCTGGGGGCCATAGGTTTCACTAGTGGCTTCTCTCAAGAGCATAAGTATTCTACGGTGGGTGAACAAATTACTGTTGAGCAATTGACAGAATTGAGCATAGTTATGAGTATATCTAGGCAATGATCATGTATATAGGCATCACGTCCAAAACAAGTAGATCGAAACGATTCTGCATCTACTACTATTACTCCACTCATCGACCGCTATCCAGCATGCATCTAGAGTATTAAGTTAAAAACAGAGTAACGCCTTAAGCAAGATGACATGATGTAGAGGGATAAATTCATGCAATATGATAAAAAAACCATCTTGTTATCCTCGATGGCAACAATACAATACGTGCCTTGCAACTCGTTCTGTCACTGAGTAAGGACACCGCAAGATTGAACCCAAAGCTAAGCACTTCTCCCATTGCAAGAACTACCAATCTAGTTGGCCAAACCAAAAAGGATAATTCGAAGAGACTTGCAAAGATAACTCAATCATACATAAAAGAATTCAGAGAAGAATCAAATATTTTCCATAGATAATACTGGATCATAAACCCACAGTTCATCGGTCTCAACAAACACACCGCAAAAAGAAGATTACATCGAATAGATCTCCACGAGAGAGGGGGAGACATTGTATTGAGATCCAAAAAGAGAGAAGAAGCCATCTAGCTACTAGCTATGGACCCGAAGGTCTGAAGTAAACTACTCACACTTCATCGGAGGGGCTATGGTGATGATGTAGAAGCCCTCCATGGTGGATGCCCCCCCCCCCCCGGCGAAGCTCCGGAACAGGCCCCAAGATGGGATCTCGTGGATACAGAAGGTTGCGGCGGTGGAATTAGGTTTTTGGATCCTATTCTGATCGTTCGGGGATACGTAGGTATATATAGGAGGAAGGAGTACGTCGGTGGAGCGTCAGGGGGGCCACGAGGTAGGTGGCGCGCCTAGGGGGCGCGCCCTCCACCCCCGTGACCGCCTCTGGCACTTCTTGGAGTAGGGTCCAAGTCTACCGGATCACGTTCGGTTGGAAAATCACAATCCCGAAGGTTTCATTCCGTTTGGACTCCGTTTGATATTCCGTTTCATCGAAACATTGAAATAGGCAAAAAACACCAATTCTGGGCTGGGCCTCGATTAATAGGTTAGTCCCAAAAGTAATATAAAAGTGGAAAATAAAGCCCAATATAGTCCAAAACAGTAGATAAAGTAGCATGGAGCAATCAAAAATTATAGATACGTTGGAGACGTATCAGGCATCCCCAAGCTTAATTCCTGCTCGTCCTCGAGTAGGTAAATGATAAAAAAGAATTTTTGATGCGGAGTGATACTTTGGCATAATTTCAATGTAAAACTTCTTAATTGTGACATGAATATTCAGATCCGAAAGATTCAAGACAAAAGTTCATATTGACACAAAAATAATAATACTTCAAGCATACTAATCAAAGCAATCATGTCTTCTCAAAATAACATGGCAAAAGAAAGTTCATCCCTACAAAATCATATAGTTAGGCTATGCTTCATTTTCATCACACAAAGATGTTCCCAACTTCTATACCCCCGATGACAAGCCAAGCAATTGTTTCATACTTAAATAATCTCAAACTTTTTCAACCTTCACGCAATACATGAGCGTGAGCCATGGATATAGCACTATGGGTGGAATAGAATATGATGATGGGGATTGTGTGGAGAAGACAAAAAAGGAGAAAGTCTCACATTGACGAGGATAATCAACGGGCTATGGAGATGCCCATCAATTGATGTCAACATGAGGAGTAGGGATTGCCATGCAACGGATGCACTAGAGCTATGAATGCTCAACAAAAGAAAAATAGTGGGTGTGCATCCAAATCGCTTGCTCACGAAGACCTAGGGCATTTGAGGAAGCCCATCGTAGGAATATACAAGCCAAGTTCTATAATCAAAAATTCCCACTAGTATGAAAAGGACAACTCTATGAGACTCACTACATGAGGAACAAGGTGCTACTTTGAAGCACAATATAAGAGACTCACTATATGAAGAACAAGGTGCTACTTTGAAGCACAAGTGTGGAAAAAGAGATAGTAGCATTGCCCCTTTTTTATATTTTTTGGACCTTTCTTTTTTTTCTTTTGGCCTTTCTCTTTTTTTATTTGGGCAATGCTCTAATAATGATGATCATCACACTTCTATTGATTACAACATAAGGATTACAACTCAAAACTTAGAACAAGATATGACTCTATATGAATGCCTTCGGCGGTGTACCGGGATGGTGCAATGAATCAAGAGTGACATGTATGGAAAATAATGCATGGTGGCTTTGCCACAAATACGATGTCAACTACATGATCATGCAATGGCAATATGACAAAAGTAATGTATGTCATGATGATGTTGGTGGAAGTTGCATGGCAATATATCTCGGAATGGCTATGGAAATGCCATGATAGGTAGGTATGGTGGCTGTTTTGAGGAAGATATAAGGAGGTTTATGTGTGATAGAGCGTATCGTATCACGGGGTTTGGATGCACCGGCGAAGTTTGCACCAACTCTCAAGGTGAGAAAGGGCAATGCACGGTACCTAAGAGGCTAGCAAAGGTGGAAAGGTGAGAGTGCATATAATCCATGGACTCAACATTAGTCAAAAGAACTCATATACTTATTGCAAAAATTTAGAAGTCATCAAAAATCAAGTACTACGTGCATGCTCCTAGGGGGATAGATTGGTAGGAAAAGACCACCGCTCGTCCCGGACCGCCACTCATAAGGATGCACAAGCCAGGTACACTTCATGTTTCAAATTTGTTACACAACTTTAACCATACGTGCATGCTACGGGACTTGCAAACTTCAACACAAGTATTTCTCAAATTCATAATCACCCAACTAGCACGACTTTGATATTATCACCTCCATATCTCAAAACAATTATCAAGCATCAAACTTATCTTAGTATTCAACGCACTCAAAAGAAAGTTTCACATATCTTGAACACCAAGTATATTAATCATTAAGCAAATTACCATGCGATTAACGACTCTCAAAATAATCTAAATGAAGCATGAGAGATCAATAGTTTCTTTAAAACAAATCCACCACCGTGCTCTAAAAGATCTAAGTGAAGCACTGGAGCAAAAATTATCATGCTCAAAAGATATAAGTGAAGCGCTATGAGCAAAACTATCAAGCTCAAAAGATATAAGTGAAGCGCTATGAGCAAAACTATCAAGCTCAAAAGATATAAGTGAAGCACATAGAGTATTCTAACAAATTCCAACTCATGTATGGTTCTCTAAAAAGATGTGTACAGCAAGGATGATTGTGGTAGACTAACAAGCAAAGACGCAAATAATACAAGACGCTCCAAGCAAAACACATATCATGTGGTGAATAAAAATATAGCTCCAAGTAAATTACCGATGGAAGTGGACAAAAAGAGGGGATGCCTTCCGGGGCATCCCCAAGCTTTGACTTTTTGGTGTCCTTGGATTATCTTGGGGGTGCCATGGGCATCCCCAAGCTTAGGCTCTTGTCGCTCCTTGTTCCATAATCCATCAAAAGAATTCACCCAAAACTTGAAAACTTCACAACACAAAACTCAACAGAAATCTCGTGAGCTCCGTTAGAGAAAGAAAACAAAAGACTACTTCAAGGTACTGTAATGAACTCATTATTTATTTATATTGGTGTTAAACCTATTGTATTCCAACTTCTCTATGGTTTATAAACTATTTTACTATCCATAGATTCATCAAAAAAAGCAAACAACACACGAAAAACAGAATCTGTCAAAAACAGAACAGTCTGTAGCAATCTGTAACTAACGCAAACTTCTGGAACTCTAAAACTTTTACCAAAATAGGAAGTCCTGGAAAATTTGTTTATTGAACATCAGCAAAAAGAATAAACGCAAAATCACATTCCTGTGATTTAACAAAATTATATTCGTGCGCGCAAAGTTTCTGTTTTTCAGCAGAATCAAATCAACTATCATCGTAGGTTATCCTATAGGTTCTACTTGGCACAGACACTAATTAAAACATAAAACCACATCCAAACAGAAGGTAGATGGATTATTTATTCCTAAACAGAAGCAAAAACAAAAAACACAAAAAAAAATTGGGTTGCCTCCCAACAAGCGCTATCGTTTAACGCCCCTAGCTAGGCATAAAAGCAAGGATAGATCTAGGTATTGCCATATTTGGTAGGCAATTCTTCAATGAGGCATCTACCTCCTTTAGAATTTTATTTCTTCCTAGTAATTCTCAAATTTGCAGGCAAAAGATCGAAAAATTCTTCTATAGCAAATGGTTCCTTAATGATGGTAAAAAGATTGGGATGAACACTTATAGATTTAGGATCCGCGGTTTCCTTACTAGATGATTCACCCTTTTTCTTAGGAACATACATAAGCTTAGTATTTTTAGTAGAAGAACTTGGAGTGTTTTGAACGTAAGAAAAAGCGGTTCCCAAGTTGGTAATGATACCCTCAAGTTTATCGATTCTTGTGGAATCTAGATTATTTTCTCATTAACTATGGGTTCTTTTTCTTTAATATTTTTCAAAGTCATTCCTACCTTATATCCATATTGGGTAATTTGATTGTGGATCTTTTTATCAAGATTTTCAATTGATTCAATGGTAGCAACTTTATTTTCAATAGTTTCAAGCCTTTGCATAACATGCTCCAAAGTTAACGTAGTTCCATTAATGAAAAGGGGTGGTGAGCCAAATATATCTATTAAAGCATTATAAGAATCAAAAGTATGGCTACCCAAAAAGTTCCCTCCGGTAATGGTATCAAGGATATATCTATACCAAGGATTAGCACCTACGTAAAAATTGCAAAGAAGAACTGAAGTAGATTGCTTCCTGGTAGATTTATTTTGAGCATTGCAAATTCTATACCAAGCATCTTTTAGATTTTCTCCCTCCCTTTGCTTAAAATTTAGAACTTCATTCTCGGGAGATAACGGAGAAGATAAGAGACTAGTCATGACGACAAACAAGCAAAATAACACACGAGCAAACAAGCGGACAGGAAAAAGGCAAATGGAAAAGAGAGGAGGAGATTGGGAAAGAGAGGGCAAATAATACGGCAAGGGTGAAGTGGGGGAGAGGAAAACGAGAGGCAAATGGCAAATAATGTAATGCGAGAGATAGGGATTGCGATGGGTACTTGGTATGGTTGACTTGCTTGCGTGAGCCTCCCCGGCAACGGCGCCAGAAATTCTTCTTGCTACCTATTGAGCACTGCGTTGGATTTCCCCGAAGAGGAGAGGGTGATGCAGCAAAGTAGCGTAAGTATTTCCCTCAGTTTTTGAGAACCAAGGTATCAATCTAGTAGGAGACCACGTACAAGTCCCTCATACCTACACAAAACGATAGCAACTCGCAACCAACGCTTAGGGGTTGTCAATCCCTTCACGGTTACTTACGAGAGTGAGATCTGATAGAGATAATATTTTTGGTATTTTTGATAGATAGATGCAAAGTGAAAAGTAAAAGGCAAAGTAAAAACAAAGCAAATAAATAAAGTGATAGAGATTGATATGATGAGAATAGACCCAGGGACCATAGGTTTCACTAGTGGCTTCTCTCAAGAGCATAAGTATTCTACGGTGGGTGAAGAAATTACTATTGAGCAATTGACAGAATTGAGCATAGTTATGAGTATATCTAGGCAATGATCATGTATATAGGCATCACGTCCAAAACAAGTAGATCGGAACGATTCTGCATCTACTACTATTACTCCACTCGTCGACCGCTATCCAGCATGCATCTAGAGTATTAAGTTAAAAATAGAGTAACGCCTTAAGCAAGATGACATGATGTAGAGGGATAAATTCATGCAATATGATAAAAATCCCATCTTGTTATCCTCGATGGCAACAATACAATACGTGCCTTGCAACTCTTTCTGTCACTGAGTAAGGACACCGCAAGATTGAAGCCAAAGCTAAGCACTTCTCCCATTGCAAGAACTACCAATCTAGTCGGCCAAACCAAAAAGGATAATTCGAATAGACTTGCAAAGATAACTCAATTGTACATAAAAGAATTCAGAGAAGAATCAAATATTTTCCATAGATAATACTGGATCATAAACCCACAATTCATCGGTCTCAACAAACACACCGCAAAAATAAGATTACATCGAATAGATCTCCACGAGAGAGGGGGAGAACATTGTATTGAGATCCAAAAAGAGAGAAGAAGCCATCTAGCTACTAGCTATGGACCCGAAGGTCTGAAGTAAACTACTCACACTTCATCGGAGGGGCTATGGTGATGATGTAGAAGCCCTCCATGGTGGATGCCCCCTCAGGCGGAGCTCCGGAACAGGCCCCAAGATGGGATCTCGTGGATACAGAAGGTTGCGATGGTGGAATTAGGTTTTTTGGCTCATGTTCTAATCGTTCGGGGATACGTAGGTATATATAGGAGGAAGGAGTACGTCGGTGGAGCGCTAGGGGGGGCCACGAGGTAGGGGGCGCGCCCAGGGAGGGGGCGCCCTCCACCCTCATGACCGCCTCTGGCACTGCTTGGAGTAGGGTCCAAGTCTCCTGGATCATGTTCGGTTGGAAAATCACGATCCCGAAGGTTTCATTCCGTTTGGACTCTGTTTGATATTCCGTTTCTTTGAAACACTGAAATAGGCAAAAAACAGCAATTCTAGGCTGGGCCTCCGGTTAATAGGTTAGTCCCAAAAGTAATATAAAAGTGGAAAATAAAGCCCAATATAGTCCAAACAGTAGATAAAGTAGCATGGAGCAATCAAAAATTATAGATACGTTGGAGACGTATCAGCAACCATGGCCATTTGGCCTGCATGGCCATTTGGCCTGCATGGCCATGTTCATCCACCTCAAGTTAGGTACACCTAGCCCTCCTGCCCATTTTGGGGTACACACGGTCTCCCACGCGATAGCACAATTGCCTCCATTAGCCTCCGCTCTCCGGCACCATAGAAAACCTCGACAAATCTTGTTCATGGCCGTCAGAGTTTTGACAGGAAGGTCCAAAGCCATCATCGCATGGATGGGCATCGCACACAGGAACGAAAGCACCAAAGTGAGCCTACCACTCTTTGGCATAAGAGCCGCCTTCCACCTTGGCAAGCAATTTGCCATCTGATCCACCAGGTACTGAAGCTGAGCCGCTGATTGTTTCCTTAGAGACAGGGGCAACCCAAGATATTTCACAGGGAAAGATCCTACCGGACATCCCAGCTGCTGACTCTCCAAGGCAACACTCTGCTGCGAACACCGTATCGGCAGCACAGCCGACTTGCTCATGTTAATCGGTAGGCCCGATGCCTCTACAAAAAAGTCAAAAATGCATTTGCAGATAGCAAGATCCATAGGCTCCGGCTTGGTAAATAAGACAACATCATCCGCAAAGATTGAGATCCTTTTCTTCAACCCTGTTGTCACCAACGGCTACAAAAACCCACGCTGGGCAGCCTACTCAAAGAGTCGATGCAGTGGCTCCATAGTGAGAATGAAAATCATTGGTGAGATGGGATCACCCTGCCACAAGCCCTTGCAGTTGTATACAGTTTCACCCGGGTCGCTGTTCACCATGATTCGTGTTGTGGACGTAGCTAGGGTTCCACACACACCAGGATCTCCACTTGGCGCCAAAACCGAGCTGTTCCATGACCTCTAGAAGAAAAGGCCATTGGACGGAGTCGAAAGCTTTTGAGATATCCAGCTTCAGGAGCACAGTAGAGTTTTTCAGAGCATGCAAGTGCCTGGCCATGCTCTGAACTAGCATGAAATTGTCGTGCAGCGATCTACCTCTGACAAACGCGCTTTGATGATTCCCTACCAAGTTTGGCAGCTGCACCACGAGCCTAGAAGCAAGCACCTTCTCGAAGATCTTGACTACCCCATGAACCAGGTTTATGGGCCAGAAATCCCCCACATCTAAAGCACCCTCCTTCTTCGGCAAAAGGGACACAAGGGATTTATTGCTTGTCGCCAACCCTCTGACATCACCATTGTAGAAGCATGATATTGCTGTCATGAAATCCTCCCTTATGATATGCCAACATGTGGCATACAAACGGCTCGTGAATACGTCCGGCCCTGGTGCTTTATCCGGAGGCATGGACTTAATAACCTTCTCAACTTCCTCCATGGAAAAAGCTCCTCAAGGTGTGCAAGGTCCAACCGTGGCAATCCTAGAGCCTCCAAGTTAAGCGCGTGCCTCCTCGTTTCACAGGACCCAAAAGCCTCGCCATAATATTCATCCACCGCAGCTACCACGATATCCTGGCCCGTGTATATATTTCCATTATGCCACACCATTCTGATTGTGTTTTTCCTCTGCCGATGACTTGCTTGTTGGTGGAACAACCTAGTGTTGCCATCCCCATCTCGCAACTGAAGCAACCTCGACCTCTGCCGAGCAATAGATCTTTCAAGAGAGCACAAGCCCAACAACTTCCTTTTCAAGCACTTACGGAGCCCCATCTCAGCCTCAGTTAATTGGCGATCATCCATGGCGATATCTAGACAATTTATCACCTCCAATGCAATGCGTATTTGCCGCTTCACATTGCCAATCCATCTATCACTCCACCTCTGAAGAGCCATGGCCGTGGCTTTTAATTTGTCATGCAACGTGAGGTATGCGTTTGATGCCACCGGGACCGAGTTCCACGTTGCATGCACCGTATCCATGAAACCATCCGCCTTCACCCAAAACGATTCAAACTTAAACCTCCTCCGCGTGTGCACCTCCATATTCATGTCCAGCATCAACGGGCAGTGGTCCGAGATGGCAGTTCCCAAAGCCGAGAGGAAACACGTGGGAAATGCCTCATCCCACTCATTGGACACAAAAACATGATCAATCTTCTCAAGCATTGCATGATGTCTTTCATTCGACCACGTATAGCGCCTACCATTTAGGTACAGCTCCTTCAACTCGAGCATATTAAGTTTTTCCTGAAATCTACCCATCATTCTGTGGTTTATCGATGCATTGCTCTTATCCTCTTGATTGACCAGCAAGTTGAAGTCACTGGCCACGAGCCACGGGCCAGCATGCAGGTCCCTAATATCCACCAGTTCTTGAAGGAAGTCCACCTTCTCCCTCTCATCATTGGGGCCATAGACACATGTGAGCCACCACTTATGTTCACCCCCTGTCTTGACGATAGCCGTTAGTGTGTTCTCTGTGTAGTGTGGGTTTGACAGTCGAGTTATGAGTCATCCCACACCACTAGGATTCCTCCACGAGTCCCAGCCGCCGGCAAGTAGAAAAATTGCCCAAATTTATTACCAAGGCACTGTTGTACAACGGACATGGATACATCTTGTAACTTAGTTCATGCAGGCACACAATGGCCGGATTCACCGACACAACCACTTGATACACTGCATTCCTACGAGCCAAAGCATTTAGGCCTCGGACATTCCACACAATCACATTGTGGGGTTGTGCATTCATTGATCACACACTACCAAGCCACCCAACCTCTCGTGGATGAGCTACACTGCAGCAACCGCTGCCTCCTCCATGAGCGGCATAGCCGGCGACTCCCAACCAAACAATGCCAACACGGCGGCAATGTGTGCGTCTGAGAGGGGGCGGGAGAATAAGTCGACGTACATCTGAAGGGCTTCCTCAGAGATCACCTCCCCCTCATGCGCGAGACACAACTTACGAATGAGAACTTGCTATTGTTTGGTGGTCGCATGCTTCGCAATCCTCGCACTCCTCCGCGCCGGTGCCATGTCCAGTTTCCTTTTCTTTGCTGGTTTGCCACCCTTGGTGGCTGGAGCCCGACTTTTCGGCCTTGGCAGAATGGGCGAAAGCGACCGCTGCATCTCCGTGCAGAGCATGTCCACGTTAGCCTGCACCGGGCACACAAAGGCATGTGCTAACGGTGTGCATGGCACCATTTCCCGCGGTAACAGGCTGGGTCTCAGCCAACCTCTCGACCGGCTCCAAATTAGCCGCCTCCTCACGTGCTGGCGTGCATGGGCACGTCTCATCCACATGCAAAGCCCCATCCTCCGATAGGCTAACCAGAAACATATCCCAAGGGCGGGAAGCCCCCACTGTTGGCCCACCATCAAGATTAGACACCACCTCTCCCGACAAATCGAGAAGCACCGACCCCACCTGGATCGACCCGACACGATCCTTGTCGTTACATAGTGTCCAATCCACGCGGTCGTCCACTCCTGTAGAAATCATGTCCGCACCCCGGGGCCCATCCCGCGGCCTCCACCTGGAAAGCTGCACCGATGCGGGAGAATCAGCGGGCCCAACTGGCCCAGCCACCTGTGGTCTTGGGCGAGTCGCCAGAAGCGGACACAAGAGTGTGGGGCTATCCGGATCCTCTAGATCCTTTTGGCCAATCCCCACGCAGGGCCGCATGCAGTCGTACGTGGTCAGCTGGTCGCCGCGCGCAACCCGAGGCAATCCTGGCCCAGCCACCAGCTCTGATCCTGTGACAGCAGCCACGCAGTTGTTGTCGCTGTCATGCTGACGCCCACCAGAAGCGGCCGTTTGGACGTCGCGCCTGGCCGTCGGCGGCGCCGCCGTCGATGATCCGACAATGGAGGCCGCATCTCCACCAGATCCTCTCGAGCTACCATTGCTGCCCGTCCCGCCACCCGAAGGCCGGTCCACGCCATGGCGCGTGTGCTAGTCATCATTCCCCGTCGGCGACGAAGGCGGTGGCGGCGGCTGTAGATCATCCACCTCCTGGTCATCCACCCGCGCTGGCTCACCTAGAATGGTGATGTCCACGGGGTACCAAAGTGCGGAAGCGCACCGGGCAGCCGGCCAGCGACTGCCTCCCTCCGCGGCCCAGAGCGAGCGCCTCGGCTCGTCGATGAAGAGGAGACGGCGCCACGGGATCCTCTCCGGACGGTCTGTACGTAGCCAAACTCTGAAGTCCGCCATGTCATGCCTTCTCGCCGTACTGTCATCCACCCCCACCACGTATCCCAGGCCACGCAGGATCACCGCCGCAGTCCTCCGGCACTAGGCATGCGCCAGAACGCCCCGAAGCAAGACAGGGACTAGGAAAGGCAGGTTTGCTGCCGTGGCCTGAGCTTGTCGAATCCAGGGGCGAAGCTTGAGCTCGAACCAGGACGTCGACGCCCTCCCAGCGTGCACCATACGCTCCCGGAGTTCCCCATCGTCGCAGAGCACGAGGAAACCCTCCGGGTAGTACGGGCGAATGGACATGTCCGTCGGGCCAATGTTGAACTCCTGATGAAGCGCCTCAGCAGCAGACGCCAAATCCACCGACGGGCGGGTGCCGGTGACCGTGACGAGCACCGCATGCGCGAGCTCCGCCTCCATACTCCAGACATCCTCCGAGGCCTCCAAGTAACAAACTTCCACCATGTCCGCTGGGTCGCCCTCCACAGGCACCACAGCAGCCTCGCCGACGGCTATGAACGGGACGGAGAAATTCGGGCCAGACCCGCGAGCAGAGACAGCCTGCGCCCCACGCGCCCCAGGAGAAGGCTGCGCCCGCACCACGTCCGTCCACAGCCTGACGACACCCGGCGGAGGAGGGCCAGGGGGTGGCGGCGGCAGAATGGAAGCAGATCTCCTCGGCGAAGCAGGGGGAGACGAGGCCGGACCTGCGGCGGAAGGGGCCCTGGGACGAAGGGCCGGCGGCGGGCGCGGGGGCTGTTCCACCGGAGACGGGCTTCAAGGACGAGTGCAGCCCCGAGAGATGTGCCCCACCCCGCGGCATTGCACACAGAAGCTAGGGTTCCGGCACTCCGCCGAGATGTGCTCGTCATCTTGGCCACAGTTGTAGCAGCATCTGAATAACTCTGCCGGCATACGGGACTCCGGAGGCGGGCGGGGTGCGGCCAGCGCACGCTGGGCATGACGACGACGCGGGTGGAGGGCAGAGCGGGCAGGCGGCCCGCGTGGACGGCGGCGCCTCTTGACCTGCCAGCCATCCACCACCCGTGGCGGGCGCGAGGGGCCAGTGGCATCCCCCTGGACCAGAGGGCCAAAGGCCGTGCCAACCACCGCCGTAACGACGATGGATCGGAGCTGCGGGCGTGGGGGCGGCGGCGGTGGGGAAGGAGGCTTGACGGGGGAGGAATGCTCCAGATGCGGCGCCGAAGAAACATGGAAGGAAAACCCCGACGAGGACGACCCAGACAGAGAAACCCTCGAGGCCATGGCCGAGCAGGCGAGGTGTGGCGCGGTGGTGGTGGTGGCCGCCGGAGCCGGAGTGGCTACCGGCGCAGGAGCGCAGCGTAAGGGAGAGCGCAGCCGAATTGCGATAAAAAGCCCATTTTTCCTCATAATTTTTTGCCATAGAAATAGGAGCTCACCACATCTATGATGATATGTGTATTTGTCACAATTACGTCATGGAAGTGTCAGATCCATGATAGATTTTTTTTCAATCCGGGCCATAATGTCATGGAAGTGTCTTTTTTTAATGCAAACATTAGTTATGCTGTCGTTGTGCTTACTTGAAAATTTGCCACTTGCATTACGTTTAAGTTTATTCAAAATATAGGAATGCCTAGTTTACTTAATGATTGCCGTATTTTCTATGATTTTTGTGAACAAGAAGTGAAGAATCGCATGAGACTATCTGAAACCCATACAATGGGTCTCCTTGTCTTCAGGACATGTCTATCCTTGTTGTTGGAATGATGAGTCGTTGTACATAATGGTATTGACCGTAAAGATGCTTCTACCATGCCGTGGGAGTGGTACATGTGTTGTGTGGTAGGAGGACAAAAGATGGCAGTGCAAGGAACAAAGTGAGAGAAAGTTCCTTGATTGGATCTTTGTAAAACGAAACTGATGACCTATTTATATAATTATATTTATGTTGCACGTGTTGATGTTTGATTTGGGAATGAATCTAATACTGATTGGAAATAAGTAAAATAGAGAACAAGAAGGAAATACATCCTTGGTTCTAGAATAAATCGTTCGTGCCGATTATGATAGACTTATGGCAGACAGTTCATAAACCAGATCACATGGAGCTTTAAGCTTAGAATCAACTTAGGGTTATGGAAGATGGTTCGTAAACTATTTGAATAGACTATGGTAGACCTATCACAAGCGGCTTTAACTTTAGGACAGACTGACGACAATCCCGATAGCTCTTACTACTCTAACCTACTTCGAATACTCTTATCACTGTTGGATCTTCGCCCAGTTGTGGTGACTCCCGAGATCACCGACTCTCTTGCACAGACGACACAGTGGTGACTCCCGAGATCACCGACTCTCTTGCACAGACGACACATGACGTACATCTGCCTGCATTTCGGCTCACTACGACAGTATAGCCTTCAGAACTACAACCGTTCCAAAATACCTTAGCTTGTAGGTCTTTCCTAAGTCAAACATCTTTATGTTGGACCAAGACTATAGAAAAAATTACAATATCTACAACATTATATTGGTTTCGCTAGACTCACCATAAAATATATACTATATATAATTGAAGTTGTACGTGTTGATGTATTTTTCTATAGAATCTGTCAGAACATAAAGGTATATTTGGCTTAGGACAAACTTAGAACTTCAAGTATTTTAGAAAGGGCAGTAGTGAAGAATTGCATAATGATTACTCCTCCCTGGATGCGTAGCGTACACATGATCAATTGTGTTCATGTGCTTAATAATTACTACTCATCGGCCTGGTCATTTAGGTGTCGGAACTTGATCGGAGCCGTGCATGCTCTGGCTCTCTCACGCACTCAGATCTCATCTCGTGCAATAAGTCTTTCGACCTGCTAATACAAGAAAATGATGTCTTCCCTAGATTCAACATGGCACTCACGAGCCATACGACCTCGATCGGTTCTTGATAGACTCTACTCAATTATTACCCCATTATTTCTGCAGCTTTTTGTTCAAGGAGTACGCAATTAGGTGGATAATTATTATCTAAGCAAGTGTACGTAGCAGGTGCACAACTAACAAATACACAATTATTGAGTATAAGGGCATGCCGACACCCAAACCGAACACTCAATCCGTCCGTGGACTTGGGGGATCAGTCCGTGGGCATCGATGCCGGTGTCGGTCATTCAAAGCTAACCACACATGTCCAGTTATATTCCGGAAGAAATTTAACAAAATTTAACAAATTTGATGCAAATTTAAACAAATCGGACGATATTCATTGAAACTTTGATAGCTTCTACATAAACCAGGATGTTGTTCATCTAAATCAGAGCAAAGTCATTACTATTCGACATATTTCAACTAAACCTAGTCTATATGACCGTCGACGCCCGTTTTCCATGTTCGGCCGGCCATGAGCTCCGAAAAATGAAGCTCCGCCTCCGCAGCCTGCAAGCGGCTAATGGGCCGACGATGTGAGCCCGCCAAGCTTGGCTTTAGTGGGAGTGAAAGTGTGGTGGCCTTCTTTTGACCCGAGCGCCGGTGTCCTCCCCATGCTCTACTCTTCCTCGCTGCCGGCGGTGCCCGCAAACGTGCTCGCTTTGTGGCCGTGGCGGGGGGGCGTGGTCGTGGTGGACCTAGCGACGTCATCTTGTCCTCGCTCTTGATGTACACTTCCTCTGCCACCTCGTCGATCTCCTTGAAGGCGACTTCTAACTCCGCCTGATGGAGGCGGTATCGCCAGTGGTCGCGGCGCATCTCGCAGGCGAAGTGGTAAGAGTCAAGCAGCGCCTCCTGCTCGGCGACGAGTTGCTCCTCTGTGTGCTGGTGCTCGTCGAGGAGGCGGAGGTTGTGCTTCTGGTCGGCCTATGCCTGCCGAAACGCGTCCTCCCGCTCTTCCAACACCATCTCGATGTACTGAGCACGGGCCTCGCCCATGGTGATGTCGGCATTGACGGCCATGATGAGGGCGTCGGCTCGTTGTCGTCCGCCTCCTCCATTGGCGCGTCCGCGATGCTTGCCTCCGTCTGCCCGGCATGCCAGCTAGCTGCAATAACGGCGATCTCCTGCTTCTGCTTGGACGAGAGGTTGTCCCAAATGGCTTTGGGGCTGGAGGAGGTCATGGCGGGTGTGGTGCCAAGATGAGGAATGGAGCGGAAGCGGTTGGATGTGGTTATGGTCGGGGCTAGAGTTTAAATAGCGGGTGGATGGCAGTGCAACCCGCGAGGTGGTTAATTTGTGAGCGGGAAACGAACAGACAGGTGGCGCCGGAGCAGGCTCCTTGGTGTCCGCACATGTTTAATGTAGGTAGGCGGACAGACGGGCTATCATTTGAAAGCAGAGCAGTCACATGCGCCGGAAAAGCACGACGCGGGCGACGCTTTCGGCCGGAGTGGCATGTGAGGTCGCGTGTGCTATGGGTCGGCATGAATGTGGCATTGGAGCAGCGTTGACCGCTTCGGGCGGGAAAGAACGCTGGCGAGGGAGAGGAGTTTGGGTGGAGCGGGTTTTTCGAAAGCAGGTGTGGCAGCGGTCCAGACGCCCACATAGCCCCCCACCTTCCGGTTTGTTTTCTGTTTTCGAGAAAAAGGACGTCCGGATTACCAAGCGGGCCTATACAGAATCGAGTTGAATGACAAAACACGTTCAGACCATACTGTATGGTTGCGGGCGGTTTAAGAATGGGCGTTAGAGATGCCCTAAGATCCTTTATCTACACCAGAGTCACTTAATTCTATGATCAATTTGCAGACCAGAAACAAATAATGTAGATACATACCTCGCACTTGGTATAACAGTAGTGGCTACTCCAGTCAATAAGTTGGCCTGACGAATCTATGCATACCATACGTGTGGTGTGGGGAAAGTGCCACGAAGTAGAAATTTTCTGTTTAAAGAGCTCTAGTATTAGTGATGCTGGCCGTAGGAGAGTTCTACACCTTGTCGATATGTGGATTAAAAATTTCTTCAGCTAGCACATCCCCTAAAATTTAATCCCAAAAAAATTCAAACACATATTTTTGCATACAAATTCATTTGAATCACATAATTAACCTACTTTATTTCATAATTAAACAACGGTACTACTTAACATCAAACCTAGCATAGTAGAACCGTTCGTGTACTTGGTACATTACCACTACATCGACATTGAAGTAGCTAAAACATCACTACATGATAATAGAACCCCCCCCCCCCCCCCCCCCCCCCCCCCCCCCCCCCGCGTCAGGGGACTGGCCTCATCTTCTTGGGCGGCAGGCAAAATCCACGAAATAGGCGAACCCATTGGCGTCCACCTCCTCCTTCTTGTCGGCGATTTCACCTTTGATGTGCATGCACAACACCGCAAACTCGACGTTCCAACAAATGCGCTCGGGCCACATGTGCTTTTGTCTGTGTGCACTCCAACGACTTGAGATTGTGTGGTTCTCAGCGATAGTATCCGGATTCACCACAATAACGGCTATAACGTCGACATTGGCGTGATCGTCGTCGAGCTGCATCTCAGCTAACCGATGCTCCTCCACAAACCATGTCGCCAACCATGGCGGCGTGGAGCTCGGGAAGAAGGCATGGGCGGCAACAAAGAAGAAGGCAACGGAAATAGTTGTGGTGGTTACGGGAGCTGGAACGGAGCTCGGGGAGGAGGTGTAGGAGCTTACGGAGGCGACGCAGAGCTCGGGATACAGCAGTGCTCGAGGGTGGAGGAAAGCTCAAGCTCGATCAAGGGGTCGGCGGCATCTTGAATCGGGGTCAGTGGAGGCCCTAATCGATGGGGGCGGCAGAGGAAATGGGTTGGGCCGGTGTCTAGAGTTTGAGGGGCGCATTGCCGGGATTTATAACCGGTGGTGGTTCAATCGGGTGGCGTGTCGGCCACTCGACCATTATTGTGGGCAGATCCTCATTTATCATGAGAGTTGCCACTCCTAATCCCGAAGTAAAAGTAGGCAAAAGTTATAATTTTAAGGATCTAAATGTTTGAAGGATTTTTTTTAAAAGAAGGTTGAAACCCCCTGCCTTTGCAACTGTAGATGCATACTTAATTATTCAACAAAGGTCTGACGAGACATACATCAAACAACCTGAAGCCACACTCATACCTACAAACTCGATAACGTTTGAAGGATCTGCTAAGTCCGATCTCATAGGGCATCTCCAAGGCGGACCCACAACCCGCCCGCATCCGTCCAGACCGTGTTGTCCGGATCGCGGAAGCCATCGAACGAGGGCCTGTGTCGGTCCGTGGCACGGTCCGAACGCGTTTTCTCTCTCGAATTGGAGACAAAGTGGGGGAGGTTGGCGGGAGGCTAGATAGCATACACGTAGGACTTCGAGATCCCCGGCCCACCCAATCCCCCCTCCCGGTATCATTTCCTTCCAGTCTGCCCCTTCTCCCCCTTACTTTGCATCCGCACCCTGGACCTCCGTTGCCGTTGTTCTACATCTTCGTCCATAGAGGCATTGTCAGACGTCTGCAACCATCACTGACGCACCCACTTGCCTTTACGATGGAGTTGTCCACCCTGGAGCCGTTTGTACCTAGGTACACTCTGCCCTTGTCGACGACCTCCATGGCGGACTCCAAGCCCGGCATGTGTTTGGTCAAATGTCATTGAGCTTTTTTTTTCAAATGCTATGTCATTTTTAGAGTACGAAGGGTGGTGAGCTACTCGACCATGGAGGATGAATTGTTGTGTGATGCGTGGTTGGCCGCATCCGCGGATTTCGTAGGAGGGGCGACCTTCTAGTAGCAAGTGCATGAAAAGTGTCACGCACGAAAGCACATTGTGCCCTACGACATGTACATCATTCAACAACGCAACGTGAGGTTGTTATCGTACCATGAGTACACTATCCAGACCAGCGTCACCAAGTTTTGTGACATGGTTCGTTAGCTCGAGCAAGGTGGCCATTGCACGCGGCAGAGGACGAGATTGTAAGTTTTGCTTTCTCTTGCTCAACTTGTTGATTGATTCATTCACTCAATGTTGGTCTACACATTATATGTAGCATGTAAGCGCTGTCATGGTGTACCACAGGCCAGAGGGGTGGCCATTTACATTGACACACTGTTATGAAGATGAAGCGGAACTATGTGTGGAACGACATGATCTGTTGACGAAAAACTTGTTGGAGAATTAATCTAGTCAAATTTGAGACATTATTGTGCTAGACTTAATTTGCATGATATGTATGAATGATTTGTACTATTTTCTATCCGAATGAACATCAGACGGTTTGCATGAATTTTGTCTGATTTGTTTTAAATGCATGTTGAAATGTATGCGGGCGGTGTTGGATGACATCCATCCGCATCCTGTCTGTGGACTGGTCCCCCTATCCGCGGACGGATGCGAGAGGAGATTTGTGGGTTGCCTTTGGAGATGCCCCTACACTAGAAAGTTTCGGCTCAACTATAACTTTTGAAAGATCTGCTAAAGATGCTCTAGTTGCAATCGCTTTCTCAAGATCACTCCAATCTCCCGATAAGCCTAAACCCAAGACAGAATATATATCTAAGATATATCATAGATAGAATTCAGAAAGCCGGCCGCTCGGGCGCTCACGGCCTCAAGACCTTGATAGCATTCTACTTAATTATTGAGAGCATATCATGCTCGAAGCTCAATTCCATGGAGCGGTACCCATCGGTCCATTGCGATTAGATAGAAGATGTGTGCCTTAATGCATGTGGCTGATGCCATTATTGAGTACAAGAAGGACGGGAAGCAAGAAGTACCGGTTTCAACGGAAATGGATCAACCGATCATATTGATGTAGTATGTACAGAACCTCGCACATGTGGTATAGCCGGAAGATGGCTACTCTCCAACTGACTTATGAGAAACTCTAAAATTGCTAGGATGTAGCTTTTACATACTCGGACTGATTATCTAAAATCTGAAGGGCCCCTCTAAAAACACCATCTACCCTTTAGGGCCTTTACGTCAAAAAGAGAGAGGGGGGTTATAAAGAGCACTCCGAACAAGAAATTTCTCTTTTGTGGGTAGGAAGTTTCATGTCATGCTCTACCCCGTGTGCATAAGCCGAGTTCCTGATAAATAGCTCACGGCTTATAGTCTAACACACGGGAAAATGGGATTTTCCTGTAGTGACTACCGCGCCTGCTCCTCAGTTGTCTCTCATGCCACCATCGTCACAATGCAATTCTCCCGCCGCCGTCGAGTTCTCTTGGCTACCCCTGGTGGGGTGATGCATCGGCTGACATGTGGTTGGCGCGGCTGGAACCAATGTGGTTGACCTTCTTCCTCAACTCTACAACATATTACATGTGGGCGGTACTGATCGTTCAGCTTATGCATCTCTAGTGAAGGAAATCAGCCATCTTATGAGTATTCGACGTACTTGTATTACTCATGTTTTACATTTATGGAATAAGGCTAGTGATGGATTAGCTACTTTTGGTAGAGTTCATGGTAGAACCATGACTTGGCTTGGCTCCGACCCTTCTGAGGTTTTGGAGATAGCTTGTGGTGATTGTAATGAGTTGGTGATTGAAAATACAAATATTTATCCCGCAAAAGAAAAAGCATTACGTGTCACTGACAGAAGCATGTGGATGGGTCGTAAAGCCATGTGTGATTCGGGTTTCTACCCTTCCGAGATATCTTAGCATGTGTGCTTTCAACCCTCTCTCCCCTCTTTCAGCTACTCCTGAACTCACTGCGGGCCGTTTTACATTATCGTTAAGTTAAGTAATGGAAAGGGGTTGAGCTAGTTCAGGAAAAAAATCTTTTAGAGCACGCAAAACATGCCATATTTTTATAGAAGTCAAAAAAATAATTACAAGATCCTGACAATCATTGCGACACTGTTTTGGGTAGCACCACACCACCCAAGAAACTAGACTATAGTTCCCATTAAACTAGATAACACCCTGCACGTAATAGTAATGCAATTATCAGAAGGAAAATTAGAATATATGAATAATACCACAACACATTCCTCACCATATGAATGGTCACGAACCTAGAACTAAATAGAGGATGGATGCATGTTATACTACCTTGTGACATTCAAGTTCAATTATTTGTTTCTAGACAAAATAAAAATAAAAAATGATGATGAGGAATGCTTGCATGTGCTTGATGATGTGGGTTGCTTGTATGTGTTGGAAAGTAGAATGTAAAGACTCCACGGTTTGTATGAGCTTGATGATGTGAATGGCTTGAATGTGCATGTAAATGTGTTACCTTTTAAAAATGAGCCATCACGTCGATTTTCAATAAAGAAACCGCCCCAAATAGTCATTACAAACTACAAAAGAACAAAATATTGAAAGAAAAAAACCTAATTGAGCTCTAGACTCACGTCAATTTCCATTAAAGAAACCACCCCAAATAGTCATTGCAATCAACAAAACAGCAAAATGTTGAAAGAAACTAATTGAGCTCTGGACTCACGTCGATTTCCATTGAAGAACCCTCGTAGGCACGACCGGTTGAGGTGGGCATCAAACCCCATTTGCAGAGCAAAAGCCTAGAATACCGAGACTAGCCTATAAGGCACATTAACAAGCATACCCCAAACAGCTAAAGCACACCAAAATGAATCTCCATTCTAACAGATACTATTTGGTAGTAAGTTATTACAAGAATGCCAACGACAAACAACAAAAACATTATATATCATGGAGCAACATCATCATACCTCCAGCCTTCTGCTTAGAGGATTTCATCCATGACATCGAGCCTAAGCTTCAGTCATCTCACATTCTTGATCATCATGCACGCCTCCTCAATTCTTCTTCGACCTGGTTCTTTCTGCAAAATGCTCCAATTGGTAACGTAGTGCCAAAAATTGTACACAACAACAACTGGATCATTGTTCATTTAACAAGCTTTGTTTCTGGTCTTCCATAGTGTCCAGCAGATGGTAACCCCTTCCATCACCACTAAAGCCTTTTGGTCTTTAGAGAAGGAGTTAGCCCAATCACCAATTAAATCCTCAATGCCATCATGTAATCTAGTTAGGTTAAAAGCACATCCCACAACCTGCCAAACCAAGGTTGGCAAGACAACATCTGAAAAACAAATGCTCCATATTGCAGTTTTGCTCACAGAAATGGAGCTGGCCATTACCAATCCTCCCTCTGTTCAGCGAATTGTCTTTAGTGAGAACACAACCTTTCGGCATTGGCCACACAAAAAAAAAATTGATCTTTAAGTTTCAAGATAAATCTGTAACCTACTTCCTTCGCCCAGGTGCATAAGTCATCTTACATTGTGTACCGCGACCAAGGCAGATGAGGAAATGAGAAAACTTAATGTTTAATTGCTAATTAATAGCATTGCATGCAATGAACTAAACATTGCATGTCGTGTTTGGTAGTCTCAAGTCATTGAAAACATGCACACCTCACATCTCTTATTGATTGATATGTCAATAAACAAGAAACGAGGTGAGAGTTAATGCACCGCGCCCAAATATTTTGCGATTATTTTGTTTTCTTAAGGTGACTTATAGACCTAGACGGAGGGAGTACTAATGTAGCAGCCTTAAAATGAAGGTGCAAGTCTCTCACAACAAAATTATTCTTGTTATTCAGTGTCCACTTTACGGTATCCTTATCATTAGAGAGTTTCACTTCACATAGCAAATTTTTCAGAGCAATCCATTGATGCTCAGTCTCCCCATAGAGGGTCTTCCTAAATTCAAAGGCATACCAGCCTCTAGTTTTGGCAGACTGAACAGTGATGAACTTAGAGAAAGATATGTTATACAATCAGGGGAATCTCTCAGCCAGTCTCTTATCGCCAAGCGAGACATCTTTCCAAAAAGAATTTTAGAGCCATCTCCTAGAACCCTCCTAGCAAGCTTTTGAAGTGTATGGTTAACGTTCATCAGACCTTGCAAAAAGTGTGAACCACCACCATCATCAACCCATCCTGATAGGGTTTTCTTATTATGGTATTTTCTTTCAAACAACTTCTGCCAAACTCCATTAGTGTTTTCCAACTTATACAACCATTTCCTCAAAAAAGAATTGATCCATCACCTTAAATGGGATCACTTACTTACTTAACTTAGATATATAGTTATGATATACTCCAAAGTCCAAACACAACGCGTGCTTGTGACGGTGCTTTTGAAATAGACCAGGGAGGGTTTTTTGGGTCCGACGAGGATACCCTGGACTCGTGGTCTAACAAAAATTCAGTTACTGGACATTTTAAAGTTGCGTACAACGGTAAGTTAGAGATGTGCAACCCTGTTCTTTAAACTAAAGTTGCATCGTGCGGAAAATTTAAACTTTGAACTCGACGATGCTCACGTAACTTTTACCTTTTTAGAAATGAGATAAATTTCTTAAACACCGGAGAAACACCAAATCTATGCACCAGTAATCAAAGGTAAGAAAATAAGCATCTTTGTGCCAAGTCTTTCGTCTTCCCCGACAGCGGCGGCCATCGAGGTTCCGTTCAACTTCCAACCGTACGTTGCACTTATCCTCCCTGTATATATACCTGACGGACGTCTCCACTTTCTCAACTCAAGCAGCGAAACACGTAGGCTACCGGCCCGTGCATGCACAGCTTTAGTGCACGTAAAACCCATAATACCACTGTGCACGCCCAAAACAATAGTACACGAACCCACACCATGGCCGGAGCTCACCATAAGCTCCGGGAACTCTCGCACCACGTGCAGCGCACGGCCGCAGCGCTCGACAAGGCAATGTCCCGCTTCTGCTCGCTCTGCAAGTCCTACGCGCATCACCACGTCACGGAGCGTGCGGCGCGGTGGCGGCACGCGCTGCGGTGCGGCGCCGGGCAGGTCTGGCCGTCTCGGCTCGGCTCGCTGCTCGTACACGCCGCCTACCTCCTCGCCGTTTCCTGGCTCGGGTACCTCCTCCTGGACGAGCTCAAGTTCCGTGCGCCGCCAGCCGGGCACGGCGGCGGGAGGGGCCGGCCCTGCGGCATTGACCTGTTCTTCACCGCCGTGTCAGCCGTGACGGTGTCGAGCATGTCCGCCGTCGAGATGGAGGTGTTCTCCGATGGCCAGCTCTTCGTCCTGACCGTGCTCATGTTTGCCGGAGGCGAGGTGTTCGTGTCGCTCGTAGGCCTGGCGTCCAAATGGTACAAGCTGAGGAAACAAGGTATAAGCATATCGCAGCGAGTCGAGAGCCACGAAGACGGAGGGGTCGAGCTCGAGACGACGCCACAGGTTGCCAACGCCGCCGACATCGAAAGCTGGACGAGAAACTCCGACGAGACGAGCAAAAGCCCGATAGACGCGAAGCGGCTGCGGCGCGAGGCGGTGCGCTCGCTGTCCCTAGTCGTCCTCGCCATCCTCGTGGTGGCGCACGTACTCGGCGCCACCGCCATTGCGGCCTACGTCTACATGTCCCCGGGCGCGAGGCGGACGCTGCGGAGCAAGGCCCTGAGCGTGTGGACCTTCGCCGTGTTCACAACGGTTTCCACGTTCTCGAGCTGCGGCTTCATGCCGAACAACGAGAACATGGCGGCGTTCAGGCAGGACACCGGGCTGCAGCTGCTACTCATGCCGCTTGCGCTAGCGGGGAACACGTTGTTCCGGACACTGCTGGCCGTGTGCGTGCGCGCTGCTGCGGCAGCCACGAGGAGGCCGGAGCTGGTGGAGATGACGGCGAGAAACGCCAGGGAGCTGACGGGGTATTATCACCTGCTCCCGGCGCGGCGGTGCGCGATGCTGGCGGCAACGGTGGCCGGGCTGGTCGCCGTGCAGGTGTGCATGGTGTGCGGCATGGAGTGGGGTGGCGCGCTGCGGGGTATGGGCCCATGGGAGAAGGTGTCGAACGCGGTGTTCGTGGCGGTGAACTCCCGGCACACCGGCGAGTCGACCCTCGACCTCTCCACCCTGGCGCCGGCCATCCTCGTCCTCTTCGTGCTCATGATGTGAGTCCTCTTTCTCTTTACCAAATCAGCTGCCGTGCCGATGCTTACGACAGTGCAATGCTCCCACTTGGCTAACTAATTAACCTAGCTATAAGTTCACAGTTTGTTTCCTTTCATGATTCCTAGCTAGGATTTTATTTTCCTCCGTTTCGGCATTGCATATTTGCATGTCATTAAAATCGAAGAATTTATCTTGTTGTGCTTGGTGCAGTTTTTTTTTTTAAGAGAGTACGCCAAAAGCGTACCTTAATTTTATAGAAGAAGGAAGCAGGGTCACAATACAAGAATGGAAGCAGAGCTTCCAAAACAGAAACGCACGTTGAATCATTGAGCAGGAGTACATCTTGTGCGTACAACGGACCAGCGCCAACGAGCTGTTCCCTCAAGAAAAGACGAGCGCCACGCGAAAGGGCCAAAAAGTATCTGGACCCGTGAATTACATTATTATAAGCTTCCACGGCCGTTAATTATCCCGTGGGCGTCTTAGGTTGGCGGAGGCATGCATGTGACGGACGGACGGACGGACGGATCGGAGAAACTAATTCCTCCCGACATCTAGTGCCCATCTCTGATGAACCGGCGAAGATACATCGTTTTGTGCATGGCTGTTAGTTAAGACTTAGGGGAGCTTCTACGGAAATTAATAAGTAGAACGTTTGCAAGAGCCGCGGGATTCGAGTACGTACGGTCAGTCATTCCAAAAGTGAAAGCGAAAGATGTAAATAGGACTTGCCTTGGCTTACATGAAGATCCATCCGTAGTGGCACGCACGACGCATGCAGACGCCGCCGTCACTCCACAATTCTCTGCGAAGGTGGTCGGACCGGATGAGCGAGGCTCCGCGGCAAAACCGCGTAACGCCGGCCAGGTCACCCACCGACGGCGACGGGCCGGCCATCCAGGGGGCGACACGACCAAACGGCCGGCGCGTCGGTCCTCGACTCCACATTCCTTCCGTGGCGTGGATGGGCTGCATACATACAGTCTGTGGTTGATTGACCAGAGAGCATCTAGAACCGGCCAATCATTCACATGCCCATGTCCATGCCCAGTCAGCACGCCGCTGCTGTTACTTTTCCACGGGCCAGCATCATCATCAATAGGCTCACAGCCCACAGCCAAGCAGCGGGTCCGTACGTGCAACTTCTCCAGCGTGGCAGCCAACGCCCATCCATACATCACTCGCTGGTCCATGAGACGCAACCTGTCAATCGCCAGCTTCTGCAGCTATTTATGCCCGTCGCTTCTCTTGCCGCGTCATTTCATTTTCTGAAAGAAAACTGAATTAGTGTTCTTGCACGTCATGGGAAATTCAGGCAACACCTAATCATGCATGCTCCGATAATAATTTTTCAGAGAGTATTGCACGGAAGGGTCTCTGATCGTCTCTCTGTTCCAGGTACCTGCCTCCATACACCACATGGTTTCCATTTGAGGAGAGCTCGGGCGTGAAGGACCATCCCACGGAGGAGACCCGGGGGGTCAGGTTGCTCAAGAGCACGGCTCTGTCACAACTCTCCTGCCTCGCCATCTTCGTCATCGCCATCTGCGTCACCGAGAGGGAGAACCTCGAGGAAGACCCCCTCAACTTCAGCTTGCTCAGCATCGTCGTCGAAGTCGTCAGGCAAGCCCCTTCTAAAGCAAATCATGAAAGCCTGAAAACGAATAACAAATATGACCGCAGCTTAGTTCCGGCGTTATTGATTTCCTTCATGGAAGCTGACATGTTTTAGCCTTCACATCTGCAGTGCTTACGGAAATGTGGGCTTCTCCATGGGCTACAGTTGCAGTAGACAGATCAGCCCGGACGCGCTGTGCACCGACAGGTGGACCGGCTTCGTCGGGAGGTGGAGCGATTCTGGCAAGCTCATCCTCATTCTTGTGATGCTCTTCGGGAGGCTCAAGAAGTTCAGCATAAAAGGTGGCAAAGCCTGGAAGCTTGGTTAGATGCAGCACCCGGTGGCCATTGCATTGCAGGTGGGTGGTCATGTTGTTTTGTGAATGGACTCTTCCCCTTTTCCTTACCTTCCATCTTTGTGTAGTCATATAAGGTGCACAAGGAAACCTTCCACCTGCCGTCCTTGTACAGATTCACCTGCAAGTTCTGCTAGTACTCCCTCCATTCCAAAATATAGTGCGCCCGCGCTTCCCGAGGTCCAACTTTGACCGTAAATTTAACCAACAAAACCAACTGCGGCGGGAGAAAAAATTATATAATTGAAAACTTCTTTCGAATACAAATTCACTGATATAATTTTTGCTCCCGCCGCAATCGGTCTTGGTAGTTAAATTTACGGTCAAAGTTGAAGCACGTGGATAGAGGAAGCACTACATTGTGGAATGGAGGGAGTATCACATTAGGTGAATGAAAAGTTAAATCATAAAAAAACATCCAAGCATGGCCTGGTGGTTTGCTAGTCATTTGTTCCAAAAAGTTTGGCAGCCACAGATCTGGAGCTGTAGATACACCACATCCCCGTGTGTACAGGGAGATTTTCCAGTCAAGTGGTGCTCAGCTCACATCGGATGTCCGGATGTATCTGAGGCCACAAGTAATTATTAATGGCAAAGAATTATATTGCTATCTTCGTGCAACCTCACTAACCACACACTTTTCTAAGAGGTAAAAGGAATAGCACGCGTGTGCGACTAGATTGTGCCACATTGAAAGAAATGGAAAGGAAAGGAGGATAAGAAAAGTCCCCACTACAATTGTATTCGCTTGAACATTCCTTCGCACGACACAGTATACACACACGTGTCTATCGGAACATGATCATTGAATTTAAGTTGTAGGAAAAAAAATTCGCAATAAAAACCAGCCCAGAAAATCCCAGCATGTACTGATAATTGAACATCTAATCAAGATTATGCAAAGTTTGCAACCCAACCTGGAATCCCAGTCATTTATTTCAATCAATGCAGTCTTGTCCTGCGTGGCGCTTTCTGCCAGATGGGCTAAATACATCCACTTATCCCAACCCGCACTAATAATTGAAACTATAACCAAGAGAATGCAAATGTTGCAACGCAACTTCACAATCGGCATTTATTCCAGTCATTGCAGTCGTGTCTCCTCCGTGGAGCATTGCAGAACACTAGATAGATCATTTTGCAGTAGCGCGTTTACAGGGTAGTGAATTTCAGCATCACAATACACTAGTGAATACAGCTAGAAAAGTAGTGCCAAGCCAGAATAATGCAACTTTACTTTGCAGGATCAAGTATAAAATAATACCTGAACATAAAATCAGTGCGAAGATAAAGTGCTAAAATTAAATCAACAATATCCTCAGATACAAAAATTGTTGAATGAAGGACGATAATTGCCCCAAATCCTTTCAATCGGGACATAAAGTAGTTGGGTATTTTAATAATAGAGGCACATGCTTGTCCATGCATCAATTGTACCTGTGACCAGGCCCTTGTGGACACAATCAGCATCATGATTGTACAGGTGGACACACTTGTCTTACTCCACCCTACATATTGAGCACCAGAACTTAATCGTGTTGGGCAATGCTTGTAGGTGGGAATACTTAACACAGAAGACACCATGAAAAACACAGCTTCCACTTGCCAGGTCCAGCACTTTCATGTCTGAACCCACAAACCTTGATGCATCGATTCAGCTCAGCTCTAGTTATCCTGCAGAATCTGCCATCGCATACAGCCATGAAGCTCCCATTATTCAGTTTGGAAGCGCTTAGAATCATGAAGGAGATGATGAAGCATTTCCATGAGTTTGTGTCCACAAGGCTCGGTTCCCTCTCCAAGTGTACAGCAGATCTGTTCAGACGCTCTTACTTGTTTCTGGTATTCAAAAGCAATCCTTTGGTAGTCCAGCTTATTTACCTCATGTCAATATCTTTTGCTGGTTTCCTTGCTCTGAAGAACCTCACACCACTGAATAAGCCATCTCCAAGGAACTTGGATCTGATATTCACCTCTGTGTCCACAGTGACGGTGTCAAGCATGGCAACAATTGAGATGGAGGACTTCTCTGGCCAGCAGCTCTGGGTTTTCATCATACTGATGATATTGGGAGGAGAAGTGTTCACTTCTATGGTAGGGCTGCACTTCAAAAATGCTCGGGCAAACACTGAGGGTGCTCTCCAGACAAGATTGGCTTTCATAAGCAGGGACATCGAATCCTCTGATGATTTCAACAACAGCAGTCAGAATTATATGGAAGGCATCCAGTCAGAGGAAACCATGCCACACAACCAGGTACAGGAAAGCAAAGGGATGAATCATAAATCTCGCAATATTTTGGCTCATGTAGTAGCAGGCTATTTCATAGCAGCAATAGTTTGCAGCTCTGTAGTCATTACCGTCTTCCTATGGATTGACTCCGATGCAAGGCATCTACTGAAGAGTAAGCATATCAAAATGTGGACATTCTCAATCTTCACAGCAGTATCATCATTTGCAAACTGCGGCTTCACTCCGTTAAATGATAGCATGGCAATTTTCAAACGTAACCCGACTTTCCTTCTTCTAGTTACCCCACAGATTCTTGTAGGCAACACTTTGTTTGCGCCACTGTTGAGGTTAAGCATATGGACCTTGGGAAAGGTGAGCAGCAGAGAAGAGTACGCTTACATCCTTCAGCACCCAAAGGAGATTGGATACAGGCATTTGCTACCTCATAAAAATTCTGTCAAATTGGTTCTGACTGGAGTGATGCTAATTTTGCTACAAGCAATGCTTATTTGTTATTTCGAATGGGATTCGAAGTCCTTGGAGGGAATGGGATGGTTCCAGAAATTAATAGGCTCTCTGTTCCAGAGTGCCAATTCAAGACATGCCGGTGAAACTGTCATTGACATCTCGACCCTTTCTCCACCGATTATGGTGATATTTGCACTAGTCATGTGAGTATCCCTAAATTTACTTAAGTTCGACAGCATACTTAGGTTACTCCCTCCTTCCATCTATATAGGGCCTAATGCATTTTTTAAGACCGCCTTTGACTATTGACAAGATTAATAGTACATGACATGCACAATGTGAACATTATATCATTGAAAGCTCCTTTCACACACGAATTTAACGGTGTGCTTTGTGTAAGTTGCATGTCATATATTATTGCTCTAATATTTGGTCAAAGTTAGCCTTGAAAAACGCATTAGGCCCTATATAGATGGAAGGAGGGAGTAGCTCTTATTGATAGCACATATTACCTGGAGCAACGCAATATGACTGTCTGAACCTTTATTTAGTTATTTTGCATGACTTTCTGAACATTGATAGTTGCACGACTAAATTGCGGAAGTATTTAAATAGCAAAAGTGCATAAATAGTTCGAAGATTAAATCTGTACTTTAATTATGGTCTGAAGTGGACAATGGCTATTACTGAGAAAATAAGGCAAAACTAGTTATCATAGCTTGCAACATACGAGTCTTGCATTCTAGCAAAGGTTTGAAAGATAATACTCACGGGAGCTGAGCATGTCTTATTCTACTAGACCAAAATAAGAAAACCGTTCACTCAAAACAGATGACAAACCTAGACTGTAATCAAAACAACTGACAGAGCTCAGCAAGATAGAAATATAGTTAATTTCACAGTAACAGGTTCAGGAAAACCAAAAAGGTCAAAGTGACAACCAAATTTCAACACCAGGATATAATAGTGCCCATGGAGAAAGAAGTTTTTTCTAGAACAAGTGCGGCAGTGTTACCTCTGTATCATCCTTCTTTGTGGTAATAACAGATCATGGGCTTATTTGCAGGTACCTTCCTTCTGGTACTTCAATCCTCGCTACATGTGGTGATAACCCAAGCTTAGCAGATAAAAAGGAAAATCCGAATGGCAGAGCAACGTGGAAGAAGTTTGCCATGACCAAGCGTACTTGTTTAGTAATATTCACAATTTTGGCATGTATAACTGAGAGGAAGTCAATGACTGCCGATCCACTCAATTTCAGCATCTTCAGCGTGATATTCGAAGTGATGAGGCAAGTTGGCATCCCTATACGCAATTTCATGTCCATGTTAGAAATAATAATGCTCCTAGATGGCAAAAAATATGAAGCTAGCAGCACAAGAAAAGGTTGAGCTAAGCTTGCTGCAGACTACCAGGGCTCATGAGCATCGAGTGTGTTGATTCAAAAACAATAATGCACATTTCTCCTTTTGCAGCGCGTACGGCAATGTAGGATACTCGCTCGGCTACCGCTGCGACAAGTTACCGAAGCCTGATTCCGCGTGCAGAGACGCCTCGTACGGGTTCGTCGGCAGGTGGAGCGACAAAGGGAGACTGATCGTCATCCTGGTGATGTTCCTCGGGAGGTTCAAGGCGTACACCTTCAAAGGGAAGAAAACCCTGAATGTGCATCCATGTAGGACAGCACCGCATCAGAGGCCGGAGGTGGCTGGAAACTAGGAGCCTGCATAAGATGGACCCTGAGCGTGTAGATCGGCTCGATTGGCACCGCTTTGGGCGTGACCAAAGGAGAATGTATTATAGCAACCCTAAAAGATCAGAGATCTTCATAGCGTTAGCTGTAATGGTGTAAGATCGTCACCCTGGATACCTGTAGCCTGTAGGCGGTGGTGGTATGAGCCTCTGAGGAAGAGGAGGGCTTGGATGGATGGATGGGATGGGATGGGATGCGACGCAGTTCGGCGAGGGAGACCGACCGAGGTGCTTTCCGGCTCCACGGGGAAAAAGTTCATTTTAAACCTTGAACTCGTAGAGGTTCGGCAAAACGAACCCCGAAGTCAAAATCCCGGTCGATTGAACTCTAAACTATACAATCCCGGTCTAAATTGAATCTTCGGGTCATTTCCCAAACAGGGATTGTCCACATGGCAAAGGATGGCCGGGTTTGGTGGGATTTCGCAAAGCGCACACACCTGCTCCCTGCTGGGCTGGCCCGATTCAGTTTTTTTCCAAAAAAAAACAGAATTCGCAAAGGGCGCAACACTCTGAAGGCCTGGCCCGCTTTAGTTTTTGTTTTGCGGGAAAAAGCCCGCTTTATTTTTTCATTTAAAAAAAGAAGTGCACCGTACAGCTGGAACACGAGACCCCTTGATGTCTATCGACGCAACTAACCACCAGGGACAAGATATACATCCTGTGCACTTGCTCCCTTTTTATTCTTTTCTTCTTTCTTTCCGTCTTTTTTCTTAAATTCCTGATTCTTTTTCGAAATCGACGAACTTAATTCAATGTGTATTTATACAATAATGTCTAGTGTGTATTTTTTTTAAAAGACGTACACTGTTTATTACAAACCTATATAAAAAGTTTGTATTTTAAAATATATTGCATGATATAAAAAATTGCAAAATATATTTAAAACTTCATCATATAATTATGCAGTAATGGTAAGTGTGCATTTTTAAAAAAATCGCATAATATACATATGCTGTAATATTTTAAAAATGTTCACTAGATATTTTTTTTTCATATATTATGCAATAATATTAAGTTTTTATTTACATAAAATCTTACATAATAAAAAATTCAGTGTAAATTAAAAATATGTCGACAATAGTGAAAAGGCGTACACTGTTTATTACAAACCTATATAAAAAAGAAATATGCAAACAAATTAAAACCCAAGGAATACCCAAGATCTGGAAAAGATAAAAGAAGTCCGAAAATAAAAAGACATTAAAAAAATAGTCAGCAAAAGTCCGGACGTGTCTATCTATACCTACTATTAAAGGGAGGTGATATTCTTAGTTTCGTCCTACTTCGTTTGGTCCCGCTTCAATTAATTTCACATACGCTATTTTGTTTTGGCCCAATGGAGGAAGCCTGCCTGGCGGCGCACTATGGCCCAGGTCTGGAGAGTTTGGCAAAAAATAAAACTGCCCATGGGAGAGTTCGATTTCATAACCTGTCAACCGGCCACGCACCCAGCTAGCGATATGAGATGTTTTCCTTCCCCCCTTGCAACGCACGGGCTTTTTTGCTAGTAGAGTATAAAATAGCGTAAGCCAGTAATAGAGTCGAACCCATCGTGGCATAGGTTAGCTCACGTTCTGCGAATTCGTCAGAATTCCAGCTTCGAATCCTTGCGGGCGGCGAATTTTTTTATTTGCTGGTAGAAAAAATCGAACATGTCCAAAAGTATTATAAAATGCTATAAGCCTATAGGAAATAACAAGCTAGCCATTTGCGTAGTGGTACTCGCGCGCGCCTCCTATTGTCGCGACTCAGGTTCGATTGCCGGGCGAGCCGTTGTTTATTTTATTGGACATTTTTATTTGCAAATAAGGGCTTTTACTTGATTACATATAAAGCAAGGGGTTTTGTCGGAAAAAACACAGACGAATCCCGGTTGACCGATGCCAGGGTTTGATTTAAACCGGGATTGCATAGTTCAGGGTGCAATCGATCGGGATTTCGACTTCGGGGTTTGTTTTGCCGAACCTCTACGAGTTCAAGGTTTAAAATGGACTTTTTCCGCTCCACGGAGATCTGGCTTCCGCAGTTATGTCGCCGCCGGGATCGCCGTCGCGACTCGCGAGTTCTCTGCTCCTCTTTTGGGGGGAGCGAATTGCTCGTCTTTTTTTTTTCATTTTTTAAGGGTTGCAAGAAACGGAGGCCAGCCCATGCTCTGTCTGGGCTTGTTCGTTATATGCCCATACTTTGTTCGCTTGTTCGTACTTTGCAGAAATTCTGAGCCCACGGTTTGAAATTTCACCCGGTGGAGTAAACCCCTTCCGTACACTAAACTGCACTTATCAAAACAATTCAAACCCCTCAAAAAAATCAAAGCAATTCCAAAAAAAAACTACACTTATCAAAACAAAAAACACGTTAGGCACAAAGGAAAATATCTCTTTATCGTGTGATTCCACATATGAATTGGTAATAAAATGCATCAATGTTGCTCAGTTCATAACATAAACACATTGCTCCGAAGATAATTAGAAATTACCCAGCGGCAGCATCATCGGGAGGTGAACATAGAGTTGACCTCTACTCGGCGTCGGCACTCTGGAGCGGACCGTCAGACCTGGTTGGTTGCTAGCGCAGTATACTATAGTGGTCAGCGGAGGCAGGGGTTGGTGAAGGAAATATGCCCTAGAGGCAATAATAAAGTTATTATTTATTTCCTCATATCATGATAAATGTTTATTATTCATGCTAGAATTATATTAACCGAAAACATGATACATGTGTGAATACATAGACAAACACATAGTCACTAGTATGCCTCTACTTGACTAGCTCATTGATCAAAGATGGTTATATTTTCTGACCATAGACATGTGTTGTCATTTGATTAATGGGATCACATCATTAGGAGAATGATGTGATTGACATGACCCATTCCGTTAGCCTAGCACTTGATCGTTTAGTATACTGCTATTGCTTTCTTCATGACTTATACAAAGTTCCTACAACTATGAGATTGTGCAACTCCCGTTTACCGGAAGAACACTTTGTGTGCTACCAAACGTCACAACGTAACTGGGTGATTATAAAGGTGCTCTACAGGTGTTTCCGAAGGTACATGTTGAGTTGGCATAATTCGAGATTAGGATTTGTCACTCCGATCGTCGGAAAGGTATCTCTGGGCCCTCTCGGTAATACTCATCACCTAAGCCTTGCAAGCATGTAACTAATGAGTTAGTTATGAGATGACGTATTACGGAATGAGTAAAGAGACTTGCCGGTAACGAGATTGAACTAGGTATTGGATACCGACGATCAAATCTCGGGCAAGTAACATACCGATGACAAAGGGAACAAAGTATGATGTTATGCGGTTTGACCGATAAAGATCTTCGTAGAATATGTAGGAACCAATATGGGCATCCAGGTCCCTCTATTGGTTATTGACCGAGAATGGTTTTAGGTCATGTCTACATAGTTCTCGAACCCGTAGGGTCCGCACGCTTAACGTTTCGATGACAGTTTTATTATGAGTTTATAAGTTTTGATGTACCGAAGTTTGTTCGGAGTCCCGGATGTGATCACGGACATGACGAGGAGTCTCGGAATGGTCGAGACATAAAGATTGATATATTGGACGACTATATTCGGACACCGGAAAGGTTCCGGGAGTTTTCGGAGAAAACCGGAGTACCGGAGGGTTACCGGAACCCCCCCCCCCCCCCCGGGAAGTAATGGGCCTTGATGGGCCCTAGTGGAGAAAGAGAGGGGCCGGCCAGGGCAAGTGGCGTGCCCCCTCCCCTTGAGTCCGAATAGGACAAGGAAGGGGGGGGGGCGGCGCCCCCCTTGCCTTCCCCCTCTCCTACTCCTTCCTTCCCCCTCCCTCTTGGATTAGGAAAAGGAGGGGGGGAACCTACTTGGAGTAGGTTTCCCCCTCCTAGGGCGCGCCTCCCCTTAGGCCGGCCCCCTCCTCCCTCCCTACTTTATATACGGGGGCGGGGGGCACCCCATAGACACACAAGTTAATCTACGGATCGTTCCTTTAGCCGTGTGCGGTGCCCCCTTCCACCATATTCCACCTCGGTCATATCGTCGCGAAGCTTAGGCGAAGCCCTGCGCCGGTAGAACATCAAGATCGTCACCACGCCGTCGTGCTGACAGAACTCTTCCTCGACACTCGGCTGGATCGGAGTTCGAGGGACGTCATCGAGCTGAACGTGTGCTGAACTCGGAGGCTTCGTACATTCGGTGCTTGGATCGGTCGATCGTGAAGACGTACGACTACATCAATCGCGTTGTGCTAACGCTTCCGCTTACGGTCTACGAGGGTACGTGGACATACACTCTCCCCTCTCGTTGCTATATCATCACCATGATCTTGCGTGTGCGTAGGAAAATTTTGAAATTACTACGTTCCCCAACAGTGGCATCCGAGCCTAGGTTTTATGCGTTGATGTTATATGCACGAGTAGAACACAAGTGAGTTGTGGACGATATAAGTCATACTGCCTACCAGCATGTCATACTTTGGTTCAGCGGTATTGTGAGATGAAGCGGCCCAGACCGACATTACGCGTACGCTTACGCGAGACTGGTTTCACCGTTACGAGCACTCATACTTAAAGGTGGCTGGCGGGTGTCTGTCTCTCTCACTTTAGTTGAACCGAGTGTGGCTACGCCCGGTCCTTGTGAAGGTTAAAACCGAGTCTATTTGACAAACTATCGTTGTGGTTTTGATGCGTAGGTAAGAATGGTTCTTGCTAAGCCCGTAGCAGCCACGTAAAATTTGCAATAACAAAGTAGAGGACGTCTAACTTGTTTTTGCAGGGCATGTTGTGATGTGATATGGTCAAGAGGTGATGCTATATTTTATTGTATGAGATGATCATGTTTTGTAACCGAAGTTATCGGCAACTGGCAGGAGCCATATGGTTGTCGGTTTATTGTATGAAATGCAAACGCCCTGTAATTGCTTTACTTTATCACTAAGCGGTAGCGATAGTCGTAGAAGCAATAGATGGCGTAACGACAACGATGCTACGATGGAGATCAAGGTGTCGCGCCAGTGACGATGGTGATCGCGACGGTGCTTCGAAGATGGAGATCACAAGCACAAGATGATGATGGCCATATCATATCACTTATATTGATTGCATGTGATGTTTATCCTTTATGCATCTTATCTTGCTTTGTTTGACGGTAGCATTTTAAGATGATCTCTCACTAAAATTATCAAGAAGTGTTCTCCCTGAGTATGCACCGTTGCCAAAGTTCGTCGTGCCGAGACACCACGTGATGATCGGGTGTGATAAGCTCTACGTCCATCTACAACGGGTGCAAGCCAGTTTTGCACACGCAGAATACTCAGGTTAAACTTGACGAGCCTAGCATATGCAGATATGGCCTCGGAACACAGAGACCGAAAGGTCGAGCGTGAATCATATAGTAGATATGATCAACATAGTGATGTTCACCATTGAAAACTACTCCATCTCACGTGATGATCGGTTATGGTTTAGTTGATTTGGATCACGTGATCACTTAGATGACTAGAGAGATGTCTGTCTAAGTGGGAGTTCTTAAGTAATATGATTAATTGAACTTAAATTTATCATGAACTTAGTACCTGATAGTATCTTGCTTGTTTATGTTTGTTTGTAGATAGATGGCTCGTGCTGTTATTCCGTTGAATTTTAATGCGTTCCTTGAGAAAGCAAAGTTGAAAGATGATGGTAGCAATTACACGGACTGGGTCCGTAACCTGAGGATTATCCTCATTGCTGCACAGAAGAGTTACGTCCTGGAAGCACCGCTGGGTGCCAGGCCTGCTGCTGATGCAACTGACGACGTTAAGAACGTCTGGCAGAGCAAAGCTGATGACTACTCTATAGTTCAGTGTGCCGTGCTTTACGACTTGGAACCGGGTCTTCAACGACGTTTTGAACGTCATGGAGCATATGAGATGTTCCAGGAGTTAAAGTTAATATTTCAAGCAAATGCCCGGATTGAGAGATATGAAGTCTCCAATAAGTTCTACAGCTGCAAGATGGAGGAGAACAGTTCTGTCAGTGAACACATACTCAGAATGTCTGGGTATAACAATCACTTAATTCAACTGGGAGTTAATCTTCCTGGTGATAGTGTCATTGACAGAATTCTCCAATCACTGCCACCAAGCTACAAGAGCTTTGTGATGAACTATAATATGCAAGGGATGAACAAGACTATTCCCGAGCTCTTCGCGATGCTGAAAGCCGCGGAGGTAGAAATCAAGAAGGAGCATCAAGTGTTGATGGTCAATAAGACCACTAGTTTCAAGAAGAAGGGCAAAGGGAAGAAGAAGGGGAACTTCAAGAAGAACGGCAAGCAAGTTGCTGATCAAGAGAAGAAACCCAAGTCTGGACCTAAGCCTGAAACTGAGTGCTTCTACTGCAAGCGGACTGGACACTGGAAGCGGAACTGCCCCAAGTATTTGGCGGATAAGAAGGATGGCAAAGTGAGCAAAGGTATATGTGATATACATGTTATTGATGTGTACCTAACTAGAGCTCGTAGTAGCACCTGGGTATTTGATACTGGTTCTGTTGCTAATATTTGCAACTCGAAACAGGGACTACGGAATAAGCGAGCACTGGCCAAGGACGAGGTGACGATGTGCGTGGGAAACGGTTCCAAAGTCGATGTGATCGCGGTCGGCACGCTACCTCTACATCTACCTTCAGGATTAGTTTTAGACCTGAATAATTGTTATTTGGTGCCAGCGTTGAGCATGAACATTATATCTGGATCTTGTTTGATGCGAGACGGTTATTCATTTAAATCAGAGAATAATGGTTGTTCTATTTATATGAGTAATATCTTTTATGGTCATGCACCCTTGAAGAGTGGTCTGTTTTTATTAAATCTCGATAGTAGTGACACACATATTCATAATGTTGAAGCCAAAAGATGCAGAGTTGATAATGATAGTGCAACTTATTTGTGGCACTACCGTTTAGGTCATATCGGTGTAAAACGCATGAAGAAACTCCATACTGATGGACTTCTGGAATCACTTGATTATGAATCACTTGGTACTTGCGAACCGTGTCTCATGGGCAAGATGACTAAAACACCGTTCTCCGGAACTATGGAGAGAGCAACAGATTTGTTGGAAATCATACATACAGATGTATGTGGACCGATGAATGTTGAGGCTCGTGGCGGATATCGTTATTTTCTCACCTTCACAGATGATTTGAGCAGATATGGGTATATCTACTTAATGAAGCACAAATCTGAAACATTTTAAAAGTTCAAAGAATTTCAGAGTGAAGTGGAAAATCATCGTAACAAGAAAATAAAGTTTCTACGATCTGATCGTGGAGGAGAATATTTGAGTTACGAGTTTGGTTTACATTTGAAACAATGCGGAATAGTTTCGCAACTCACACCACCTGGAACACCACAACGAAATGGTGTGTCCGAACATCGTAATCGTACTTTACTTGATATGGTGCGATCTATGATGTCTCTTACCGATTTACCGCTATCGTTTTGGGGTTATGCTTTAGAGACGGCCGCATTCACGTTAAATAGGGCACCATCTAAATCCGTTGAAACGACGCCTTATGAACTGTGGTTTGGCAAGAAACCGAAGTTGTCGTTTCTTAAAGTTTGGGGCTGTGATGCTTATGTGAAGAAACTTCAACCAGATAAGCTCGAACCCAAATCGGAGAAATGTGTCTTCATAGGATACCCAAAAGAGACTGTTGGGTACACCTTCTATCACAGATCCGAAGGCAAGACATTCGTTGCTAAGAATGGATCCTTTCTAGAGAAGGAGTTTCTCTCGAAAGAAGTGAGTGGGAGGAAAGTAGAACTTGATGAGATAACTGTATCTACTCCCTTATTGGAAAGTAGTTCATCACGAGAACCGGTTCCTGTGACGACTACACTAATTAGTGAGGAAGCTAATGATATTGATCATGAAACTGCAGATCAAGTTTCTACTGAACCATGTAGGTCCACCAGAGTAAGATCCGCACCAGAGTGGTACGGTAATCCTATTCTGGAAGTCATGTTACTTGACCATGATGAACCTACGAACTATGAGGAAGCGATGATGAGCCCAGATTCCGCAAAATGGCTAGAGGCCATGAAATCTGAGATAGGATCCATGTATGAAAACAAAGTATGGACTTTGGTTGACTTGCCCGATGATCGGCAAGCCATTGAGAATAAATGGATTTTTAAGAAGAAGACTGACGCTGATGGTAATGTTACTGTCTATAAAGCTCGACTTGTTGCGAAAGGTTTTCGACAAGTTCAAGGGGTTGACTACGATGAGACTTTCTCACCCGTAGCAATGCTTAAGTCTGTCCGAATCATGTTGGCTATTGCTGCATTTCATGATTATGAAATTTGGCAAATGGATGTCAAGACTGCATTCTTGAATGGATTTCTAGAAGAAGAGTTGTATATGATGCAGCCGGAAGGTTTTGTTGATCCAAAAGGTGCTGACAAAGTGTGCAAGCTCCAGCGTTCCATTTATGGACTGGTGCAAGCATCTCGGAGTTGGAATAAACGCTTTGATAGTGTGATCAAAACATATGGTTTTATACAGACTTTTGGAGAAGCCTGTATTTACAAGAAAGTGTGTGGGAGCTCTGTAGCATTTCTAGTTTTATATGTTGACGACATATTATTAATTGGAAATGATATAGAATTTCTGGATAGCATAAAAGGATACTTGAATAAAAGTTTTTCAATGAAAGACCTCGGGGAAGCTGCTTACATATTGGGCATCAAGATCTATAGAGATAGATCAAGACGCTTAATAGGACTTTCACAAAGCACATACCTTGACAAAATTTTGAAAAAGTTCAAAATGGATTAGGCAAAAAAAAGGGTTCTTGCCTGTACTACAAGGTGTGAAGTTGAGTCGAACTCAATGCCCGACCACAGCAGAAGATAGAGAGAAAATGAAAAATGTTCCCTATGCTTCAGCCATAGGCTCTATCATGTATGCAATGCTGTGTACCAGACCTGACGTATGCTTAGCAATAAGTTTAGCAGGAAGGTACCAAAGTAATCCAGGAGTGGATCACTGGACAGCGGTCAAGAACATCCTGAAATACCTGAAAAGGACTAAGGATATGTTTCTCGTATATGGAGGTGACAAAGAGCTAGTCGTAAATGGTTACGTCGATGCAAGCTTTGACACTGATCCGGACGATTCTAAATCGCAAACCGGATACGTGTTTTTATTAAATGGTGGAGCTGTAAGTTGGTGCAGTTCTAAACAAAGCGTCATGGCGGGATCTACATGTGAAGCGGAATATATAGCTGCTTCTGAAGCAGCAAATGAAGGAGTCTGGATGAAGGAGTTCATTTCCGATCTAGGTGTCATACCTAGTGCATCGGGACCAATGAAGATCTTCTGTGACAATACTGGTGCAATTGCCTTGGCAAAGGAATCCAGATTTCACAAGAGGACCAAGCACATCAAGAGATGCTTCAATTCCATCCGGGACCAAGTCCAAGTGGGAGACATAGAGATTTGCAAGATACATACGGATCTGAATGTTGCAGACCCGTTGACTAAGCCTCTCTCACGAGCAAAACATGATCAGCACCAAGACTCCATGGGTGTTAGAATCATTACTATGTAATCTAGATTATTGACTCTAGTGCAAGTGGGAGACTGAAGGAAATATGCCCTAGAGGCAATAATAAAGTTATTATTTATTTCCTCATATCATGATAAATGTTTATTATTCATGCTAGAATTGTATTAACCGGAAACATGATACATGTGTGAATACATAGACAAACACATAGTCACTAGTATGCCTCTACTTGACTAGCTCATTGATCAAAGATGGTTATGTTTCCTGACCATAGACATGTGTTGTCATTTGATTAATGGGATCACATCATTAGGAGAATGATGTGATTGACATGACCCATTCCGTTAGCCTAGCACTTGATCGTTTAGTATACTGCTATTGCTTTCTTCATGACTTATACAAAGTTCCTACAACTATGAGATTGTGCAACTCCCGTTTACCGGAAGAACACTTTGTGTTCTACCAAACGTCACAACGTAACTGGGTGATTATAAAGGTGCTCTACAGGTGTTTCCGAAGGTACATGTTGAGTTGGCATAATTCGAGATTAGGATTTGTCACTCCGATCGTCGGAGAGGTATCTCTGGGCCCTCTCGGTAATACTCATCACCTAAGCCTTGCAAGCATGTAACTAATGAGTTAGTTATGAGATGACGTATTATGGAACGAGTAAAGAGACTTGCCGGTAACGAGATTGAACTAGGTATTGGATACCGACGATCAAATCTCGGGCAAGTAACATACCGATGACAAAGGGAACAAAGTATGATGTTATGCGGTTTGACCGATAAAGATCTTCGTAGAATATGTAGGAACCAATATGGGCATCCAGGTCCCGCTATTGGTTATTGACCGAGAATGGTTTTAGGTCATGTCTACATAGTTCTCGAACCCGTAGGGTCCGCACGCTTAACGTTTCGATGACAATTTTATTATGAGTTTATAAGTTTTGATGTACCGAAGTTTGTTCGGAGTCCCGGATGTGATCACGGACATGACGAGGAGTCTCGGAATGGTCGAGACATAAAGATTGATATATTGGACGACTATATTCGGACACCGGAAAGGTTCCGGGAGTTTTTGGAGAAAACCGGAGTACCGGAGGGTTACCGGAACCCCCCCGGGAAGTAATGGGCCTTGATGGGCCCTAGTGGAGAAAGAGAGGGGCCGGCCAGGGCAAGTGGCGTGCCCCTCCCCTTGAGTCCGAATAGGACAAGGAAGGGGGGGGGGGCGCCCCCCTTGCCTTCCCCCTCTCCTACTCCTTCCTTCCCCCTCCCTCTTGGATTAGGAAAAGGAGGGGGGGAAACCTACTTGGAGTAGGTTTCCCCCTCCTAGGGCGCGCCTCCCCTTAGGCCGGCCCCCTCCTCCCTCCCTCCTTTATATACGGGGGCGGGGGGCACCCCATAGACACACAAGTTAATCTACGGATCGTTCCTTTAGCCGTGTGCGGTGCCCCCTTCCACCATATTCCACCTCGGTCATATCGTCACGAAGCTTAGGCGAAGCCCTGCGCCGGTAGAACATCAAGATCGTCACCACGCCGTCGTGCTGACGGAACTCTCCCTCGACACTCGGCTGGATCGGAGTTCGAGGGACGTCATCGAGCTGAACGTGTGCTGAACTCGGAGGCTCCGTACGTTCGGTGCTTGGATCGGGCGATCGTGAAGACGTACGACTACATCAACCGCGTTGTGCTAACGCTTCCGCTTACGGTCTATGAGGGTACGTGGACATACACTCTCCCCTCTCGTTGCTATATCATCACCATGATCTTGCGTGTGCGTAGGAAAATTTTGAAATTACTACGTTCCCCAACAGTTGTAAGGCATCTGGGCAGCACCGCGGCAGCATCTCGATGACCGGGGCTAGGACTGGCCGGTGTGGAGGCCAGAGACCGGAAGGAAATGCCAAAGGGAGGATGGTGCCCTGGCAAGGTCGCAAGGAGGCGGGCGGAGCCGTGGAGCAGGCAACAAGAAGCATATATTTAACAGCGAGGAGGCCCATGTTGCGCGGGGAGGACCAGCGGTGGGAGCTTGGGAGGGGATGGGAGCTGGCTCTCCGACCCGAGATCTGTGTGCATTAGTTGCAGGTGGCAGCATAGCAAGCTGGCATGGCTCCTCCTACTATGTGCACTCATGCGAGACCTCGAGCCTTGGATCAACCGTAACTAGGCTGAGTGGGCTAGCATAGGTATACAAAAAATCACAAAATTCATGGGTGGGCCAAGTCCCGGTTCGGCCCCAATGAAGCTCCTCCCTTGTGGGGTAGGCTTCGGCTTGTCGACTTCTGCGACCACGCATTTGACAAATGCATGTGCAGCCTAGATGCGGGACAAGGCGACAACCTTGAAGACAAGCGTGAGTACAACTTCCTTTTCCACGTGGGTGGCCATCGAGATGTGATCAAAGTACTCGAGGGCAGCGAGGAGGCGTGCGCGGTCGTCGGCAACAGGGAGGGGAGAGTGTGAGTGTGGTGGCGTCGACGAAGGGGGCTATGTGGTTTATATACCCTTGAATGGGTGGGCTTAAGTGGGAAACAGAGACGGGTCGTGTGCGGGTGGGAAACAGATTCGAAATGTGATGGCAGGCATTAATTGGTGTTCTTCTTAGTGGATAAGCGATTGCAGCTTTGCCAGTGTGGAAGACATGCTCATAAGAACGGTGTCACCATTGAATGGTGTGCCCATGGGAGGAAGAGGTCAAGCTAAAACTTCTCTCCCGCACGGGCGATTGGCAGATGGCGCACCCCAGCCTCCAAAAATGGAGTCTCACGGACTGTATATGGTGGGAGCGCGCTCCATAAATTATATATGCTGACAATCATAACGACTCATCTAGATTGGCATTTTCGGCTAAAATCGCTATAATTACGTTATTATGCCGACGAGGGCATGTGGCGAGTTTGGAGAGTTACTCTAAGACCCTTATCAATGTATCTCTAGCCAAACCCTAAAAAAGGCTAACTCCTTAACAGATTTCCCTTTTGAGGATTTAACCTACACCCAGTCAAACTCTCAAATGGTTAACTCGTGAAAAAATTGAGGAGTTAAGCCAAATAAATCTCTCCCGTTCTCTCAATTTTGAGTACCCACCAACGCTTCTCAGCAAAAAATTCTCTCTTCCCGCTACCATCCGCGACGTCTCCTTGATGGTGTCCTGAATTAAGGGGTGCTAGCCACGTCACTCCAGCCATATGGACTGGGTTGAATACCCTCCAAGATTATTAAGCAAGTGGGCCTTGTTCTTGGGACCCAGGAGAACCAAGATGGAAGATTCTCGACACTTGGCATATACTCCAAAGATTTAGTGGTAGCCTTCGGTACGATTTTCCATTTGTGAACAATTGTTTTAAATGTAAGGTACATTTCTCTAAATATGCGAAATATTTTTTTTTGAATATGTGAACAATCTTTTTATTGGATGAACATTTTTCTAAAATGTCATGTACATTTTTTTAAACATGTGACATTTGTTAAATGTCACAAACATTTTTCATACACATGACTGACATTTTTCTACATAAGTTTTAACATTTTCAAATGCATGATTAACATTTTAAAACAAATTATGGAAAGTATTTTTAAATATATATTTAAAATATTTAATAATAAAAAGTTAAAATAAAAATAAAATAGAAAATGTGAATCCAAAAAGGAAAATAAAAAAAATAAAAACAAACATGGCGCACGGTTATTGGGTTGGGCCAACACATGATCCCTCCAGGCGAGCCTTGGTAGGATTCGCAGTAGGCGGCACATAGTATTGCTCCGTCCAGACTAGCCAGCGAACAGACACAGACCCGTGTTGTATGAAAAAAAACGTCCAGATAGCACAATCCTAACGGATGTGGGTTGTTTGAGGACCCGCGTCGGAAATGCCCTGATAGGCCAATGATAGAAGAACCTGGCGGTGGTTGCTTAACTAGCAAAACCCTTGACCTTGGAGAGCTCCTCTTAGGCGCCCACAGTGCCGCTTAGGCTAGCTGGCGCCCGAAGGCGAGTAGTAGTGGGCCGGCCCAACATCACCCGTTCCAGAAAAATGCTCAAAAAACGTGAAAAAGCAATACAATTATTCTGCGAGATGTTGGAATCGAACCAGCATGTTGACGCACTTAACATAATAACCACTGCGTCGTGTTGTGTTTGGTGTGTTCTATTGAAAAGCATCGCTACTTGACCCTTGTTTTAATCCTATTATGAATAATTTGGAAAAAATAAAAATGTAAATCTAAAAAAGAATCACGAATTTTTAAAAATTTCATAGGTTTTAAATAAAAGTTCACGGAACACAAAATCAGAAAGTTCATCCCTTTTGAAAAAATCATGAATTTGAAAAAAGTTCAATTAATTTTGAAAAAAGTTCATCAAATTTGCAAAAAGTTTGTCGAATTAGAAGAAGTTAATTGAATTTGAAAAAACTTTATCAAAAATTTATAAGTCCATCAAATTTGAAAAAGTTCATCGAATTTGAAAAAAATCATCGATTTCACAGAAAAATTAATGAAGAAAGAAAGTTTCGCATATTTGAAAAAGGGACAGAAAAAAGAGAGAAGAAAAGACAAAGAAAACCATGTAAGTAGTTAGAACGAAAAAAACATGTATGATCACAACCAAGTGAAGTGGTTGGGTGGTTGTCACGTCTTCCAATAAACTCGCTCGTCGTGGGTTCGAATCCCAGAAGGGGTCATGCAACATCCATTTACGGATCCAGGGGATACCCTCCCGATAGATGGGACAGATACCAAGCATGGCTCGACCAAAACGATAGAGCTCGGGAGCAACACCGAGCTCGGATGGAAGCCAAGCTCCAACGCGACGTAGCCCGAGTAAGGGGCGCCGCTCACCCACTGTGCTTCACTGACGAGGTGATGAAACACCAATTCCCGGAAGGGTTTAAACCCGTAAACATCGAGCCATATGATGGGACTACAGACCCGGCCGTGTGGATCGAAGACTTTGTTCTCCACATTCATATGGCTCGAGGAGATGACCTTCACGCCATCAAAAACCTACCATTAAAGCTCAAAGGACCAGCCCGACATTGGTTAAACAGCCTCCCGAAAGACTCCATAGGGAGTTGAGAAGAGCTCAAGGATGCTTTTCGAGCTAACTTTCAAGGCATGTATGTCCGGCCTCCGGACGCCGATGACCTGAGCCATGTGGTCCAATAGCCCGATGAATCAGCCCGACAATTTTGGAACTGGTTTTTGACCAAAAAGAATCAGATCATCGACTGTCCAGATGTCGTATGCGATAGCTGCATTCAATCATAGTATCCAGGACGAATGGCTCGCACGTCAGCTCAGCCAAGATAAGTCGAGGACAATAGCAGCACTTACCTCCCTAATGACCTGCTTTTGCGTGGGCGGAGATAGTTGGTTGGTTCATAGAAGTACCAACCCCGAGGACCCTGGCACTTCAGAAATACGAGACGGCAATGGAAAGCCACTGCGCAATAAAAACAAGCGTCGACACAATGGAACCGATGCTGACGACACAACAGTGAATGCCGGATTTCGCAACTCCAAATCGGGGCCGCGGAAGAAGCCCTCTAAAGGGAACCAAGACTGACCCACCAAGTTGGACGTAATTTTGGATAGGTCCTGTCAGATCCACGACACCTCAGACAAGCTCGCCAACCACACCAACCGTAACTGTTGGATGATCAAACAGGCCGGCAAACTCACAGCCGAGGAGACGGGCAAAAGTCCCCGCAGGGAGGACGATGAGGAACCTCACAGGCCGAACAATGGAGGCTAGAAACAATTCCCTACTGAATTCAAAATGGTGAATATGATCTACGCCAGTCATATACCCAAGGAGAGGAAACACGCGCTTTAGGACATCTACCCCATAGAGCCTGTGGCCCCAAAATTTAACCCATGGTTGGCATGTCTGATCACCTTCAATCACAGGGACACCCGACCACTATCCGTCACGGAGGATCGGCGGCCCTGGTCCTAGACCCCATTATCGATGGGTACCACCTCACTAGATTCCTCATGGATTGAGGCAATAACCTCAATCTGATTTGCGCAAATACCGTAAGGAAAATGGGTATTGACCCATCAAGGATCAAACCCAGTAATACCACCTTCAAAGGGGTAACCCCAGGCGTTGAAGCCCGCTGCTCGGGCACCCTTACCCTAGAAGTAGTGGTCGGCTCTCCGGAGAACTTCCACAATGAATACTTGATCTTCAACATTGTCCCCTTTTGCAGTGACTATCATGCCCTCCTAGGCCGGACGACATTTGCTCGATTCAACGTCGTCCCCCCATTACGCCTATCTAAAGTTAAAGATGCCCAGACCAAGGGGCGTCATCACAGTGAAGAAAATATGCCCTAGAGGCAATAATAAAGTTGTTATTCTATATTTCCTTATTCATGATAAATGTTTACTATTCATGCTAGAATTGTATTAACAGGAAACTTGATACATGTGTGGATACATAGATAAAACACCGTGTCCCTAGTATGCCTCTACTTGACTAGCTCGTTAATCAAAGATGGTTAAGTTTCCTAGCCATAGACATGTGTTGTCATTTGATGAACGAGATCACATCATTAGGAGAATGATGTGATGGACAAGACCCATTCGTTAGCTTAGCATTAATTATGATCATTCAGTTTTATTGCTACTATTTTCTTCATGTCAAATACATATTCCTCCGACTATGGGATTATACAACTCCTGGATACCGAAAGAATGCCTTCTGTGCTGTCAAACGTCACAACGTAACTGGGTGATCATAAAGATGCTCTAGGTATCTCCGAAGGTGTTTGTTGGGTTGGCATAGATCGAGATTAGGATTTGTCACTCAGAGTATCGGAGAGGTATCTCTGGGCCCTCTCGGTAATGCACATCATAAGAAGCCTTGCAAGCAAAGTGACTAATGAGTTAGTTGCAGGATGATGCATTACGGAACGAGTAAAGAGACTTGCCGGTAACGAGATTGAACTAGGTATGAAGATACCGACGATCAAATCTCGGGCAAGTAACATACCAATGACAAAGGGAATAACGTGTTGTCATAACGGTTCGACCGATAAAGATCTTCATAGAATATGTGGGAGCCAATATGAGCATCTAGGTTCCGCTATTGGTTATTGACCGGAGAGGTGTCTCGGTCATGTCTACATAGTTCTCGAACCCGTAGGGTCCGCACGCTTAATGTTTGATGACGATTTGTATTATATGAGTTATGTGATTTGGTGACCGAATGTTGTTCGGAGTCCTGGATGAGATCACGGACATGACGAGGAGTCTCGAAATGGTCGAGAGGTAAAGATTGATATATAGTAAGATAGTATTTAGACACCTGATGTGTTCCGGGGGTACCGGGTACGTATCGGGTCACCGGAAGGGGTTCCGGCACCCCCCAGCAAACTATATGGGCCTAATGGGCCAAGAGTGGGACAGACCAGCCCCTAAGGGGCTGGTGCGCCCCCCTATAGGCGGAAATAGGAGGAGAAGGAAAGTAGGGAAGGGAGAAGGAAAGGGGAGGATTCGGCCTCCCCCTTTCCTTCTCTCCCCCCTCTCTTTCCTTCCCCTCCGGCACTTATGGAAGGTGGGAGGCCGACTTGGAGGAGGAACCCAAGTAGGATCCCTCCTACTTGGGGTGCCCCTTGCTGCTCCCCTACCTCTCCCACCTATATATATATGTGGGGGGGGCACCGCTAGAGCACACAACATTGATTCCTAGCCGTGTGCGGCGACCCCCTCCATAGTTTACGCCTCCGGTCATATTCATATAGTGCTTAGTCGAAGCCCTGGAGCGGATAACTTCACCATCACCGTCACCATGCCGTCGTGCTGACGGAACTCTTCTACTTCCTCGACACTTTGCTGGATCAAGAGTTCGAAGGACTTCATTGAGTTGAACGTGTGCAGAACTCGGAGGTGTCGTGCGTTCGGTATTTGATCGATCGGAACGAGAAGAGGTTCGACTACATCAACCGCATTGCTAAACGCTTCCACTTTCGGTCTACGAGGGTACGTGGACACACTCTCTCCCTCTCGTTGCTATGCATCTCCTAGATAGATTTTGCGTGAGCGTAGATTTTTTTTTGAAATCGCATGCTACGTTTCCCAACAGTGGCATCCGAGCCAGGTCTATGCGTAGATGATATGCACAAGTAGAACACAAAGAGTTGTGGGCAGTGATTGTCATACTGCTTACCACCAATGTCTTATTTTGATTCGGCGGTATTGTTGGATGAAGCGGCCCGGACTAACCTTACATGACCACGTTCATGAGGCCGGTTCCACCGGCAGACATGCAACTAGTTTTGCATAAAGGTGGTTGGCCGGTGTATGTTTATCCAAATTTAGTTGAATCGAATTTGATTGTGGCCGGTCCTTGTTGAAGGTTAAAACAACAAACTTGATAAATCACAGTTGTGGTTTTTGTGCCGTAGGTAAGAACGGTTCTTGCTAGAAGCCCGTAGCAGCCACGTAAAACTTGCAACAACAAAGTAGAGGATGTCTAACTTGTTTTTGCAGGGCATGTTGTGATGTGATATGGTCAAGACATGATGTGATATACGTTGTTGTATGAGATGATCATGTTTTGTAAAAGTTATTGGCAACTGGTAGGAGCCTTATGGTTGTCGCTTTATTGTATGAAATGCAACGACATGTAATTGCTTTACTTTATCACTAAGCAGTAGCGATAGTTGTAGAAGCAATGGTTGGCGAGACGACCACAACGCTACGATGGAGATCAAGGTATCAAGCCAGTGACAATGGAGATCATGATGTTGCTTTGGAGATGGAGATCAAAAGCACAAGATGATGATGGCCATATCATGTCACATATTTTGATTGCATGTGATGTTTATCTTTATGCATCTTATTTTGCTTAGTACGGCGGTAGCATTATAAGATGATCCCTTAACTAAATTTCAAGGTATAAGTGTTCTCCCCGAGTATGCACCATTGCGAAAGTTCTTCGTGCTGAGACACCACGTGATGATCCGGTGTGATAGGCTCTACGTTCACATACAATGGGTGCAAGCCAGTTCTGCACATGCGGAATACTTGGGTTAAACTTGACGAGGCTAGCATGTACAGACATGGCCTCGGAACACTGGAGACCAAAAGGTCGAACATGAATCATATAGTAGATATGATCAACATAGAGATATTCGCCATTGATGACTACTCCATCTCACGTGATGATCGGACATGGTTTAGTTGATTTGGCTCACATATCATTTAGATGACTTGAGGGATGTCTATCTAAGTGGGAGTTCTTAAGTAATATGTAACTGAATTTAATTTATCATGAACTTAGTCCTGATAGTTTTTGCATATCTATGTTGTAGATCAATGGCCCGTGCTACCGTTCCCATGAATTTTAATGCGTTCCTAGAGAAAGCTAAGTTGAAAGATGATGGTAGCAACTACACGGACTGGGTCCGTAACTTGAGGATTATCCTCATTGCTGCACAGAAGAATTATGTTCTTGATGCACCACTGGGTGAAAGGCCTACTGCAGGAGCAGATGCTAACGTTATGAATGTCTAGCAAGCTCGATCTGATTACTCGATAGTTCAGTGTGCCATGCTTTACGGCATAGAATCGGGACTTCAAAGACGTTTTGAACATCATGGACCATATGAGATGTTCCAAGAGTTGAAGTTAATATTTCAAGCAAATGCTCGAGTTGAGAGATATGAAGTCTCCAACAAGTTCTATAGTTGCAAGATGGAGGAGAATAGTTCTGTCAGTGAACATATACTCAGAATGTCTGGATATCATAATCACTTGACTCAGCTGGGAGTTAATCTTTCAGATGATTGTGTCATTGACAGAGTTCTTCTATCACTGCCGCCAAGCTAGAAAGGCTTCATGATGAACTATAATATGCAAGGGATGGAAAAGACTATTCCTGAGCTCTTCGCAATGCTCAAAGCTGCGGAGGTAGAAATCAATAAGGAGCATCAAGTGTTGATGGTTAACAAGACCACTAGTTTAAAGAAAAAGGGAAAAGAAAAGAATGGGAACTTCAATAAAAATGGCAAGCAAGTTGCCACTCCCAGGAAGAAACCCAAAGCTGGACCCAAGCTTGAAACCGAGTGCTTCTACTTCAAAGGGATTAGTCACTGGAAGCGGAACTGCCCGAAGTATTTGTCAGATAAGAAGGATGGCAAAGTGAACAAAGGTATATTTGATATACATGTTATTGATGTGTACCTTACTAATGCTCGTAGTAGTGCCTGGGTATTTGATACCGGTTCGGTTGCTCATATTTGTAACTCAAAACAGGGACTACGGATTAATGAAAGATTGGCTAAGGACGAGGTGACGATGCTCGTCGGGAATGGTTCCAAGGTCGATGTGATCGTCGTCGGCACGCTAACTCTACATCTACCTTCGGGATTAGTTTTAGACCTGAATAATTGTTATTTGGTGCCAGCGTTGAGCATGAACATTATATCTGGATGCGAGACGGTTATTCATTTAATCAGAGAATAATGGTTGTTTTATTTATATGAGTAATATCTTTTATGGTCATGCACCCTTGAAGAGTGGTCTATTTCTGTTGAATCTCGATTGTGGTGATACACATATTCATAATATTGACGCCAAAAATGCAAAGTTGATAATCATAGTGCAACATACTTGTGGCACTGCCGTTTAGGTCATATTGGTGTAAAGCGCATGAAGAAACTCCATGCTGATGGGCTTTTGGAATCACTTGATTATGAATCATTTGATACTTGTGAACCATGCCTCATGGACTATATGACTAAAACTCTGTTCTCCGGAACAATGGAGCGAGCCAATGACTTATTGAAAATAATACATACTAATGTATGCGGTCCGATGAGTGTTGAGGCTCGTCGGGTATTGTTATTTATGACCTTCACAGATGATTTGAACAGATATGGGTATATCTACTTAATGAAACACAAGTATGAAACATTTGAAAAGTTCAAAGAATTTCAGAGTGAAGTGGAGAATTATCGTAACAAGAAAATAAAGTTTCTATGATATGATCGCGGAGGTGAATATTTGAGTTACGAGTTTGGGCTTCATTTAAAACAATGTGGAATAGTTTCACAACTCACGCCACATGGAACACCACAACGTAATGGTGTGTCCGAACGTCGTAACCGTACTTTATTAGATATCGTACGATCTATGATGTCTCTTACCGATTTAGCACTATCGTTATGCGGTTATGCATTAGAGACAACTACATTCATGTTAAACAGGGCACCGTCAAAATTCGTTGAGACGACACCATATGAACTGCGGTTTGGCAATAAACCTAAGCTGTTGTTTCTTAAAGTTTGGGGATGTGATGCTTATGTCAAAAGGCTTCAACCTAATAAGCTCGAACCCAAATCGGAGAAGTGCGTCTTCATAGGATACTCTAAGGAAACAATTCGGTACACCTTCTACCACAGATCCGAAGGCAAGATCTTTGTTGCCAAGAATGGAACTTTTCTAGAGAAGGAGTTTCTCTCGAAAGAAGTGAGTGGGAGGAAAGTAGAACTTGATGAGGTAATTGTACCTTCTCTCAATTTGGAAAGTAGCTCATCAGAGAAATTGGTTCTCGTGATGCCTACACCAACTAGAGAGGAAGCTAATGATGATGATCATGGAACTTCAGATCAAGTTACTACTAAACCTCATAGGTCAAGCAGAGCATGATCTGCACCGGAGTGGTACGGCAATTCTATTCTTGAAGTCATGTGACCATGACGAACCTACAAACTATGAAGAAGCTATGATGAGCCCAGATTCCAGTAAATGGCTTGAGGCCATGAAATCTGAGATAGGACCTATGTATAAGAAAAAAGTGTGGACTTTGGTGGATTTACTCGATGATCGGCGACCCATAGAAAATAAATGGATCTTCAAGAAGAAGACTGACGCTGATGGTAATGTTACTGTCTATAAAGCTCGACTTGTCGCAAAAGGTTTTCGACAAGTTCAGGGAGTTGACTAAGATGAGCCTTTCTCACCCGTAGCGATGCTTAAGTCTGTCCAAATCATGTTAGCAATAGCCGCATTTTATGATTATGAAATCTGGCAAATGGATGTCAAAACTGCATTCCTTTATGGATTTCTTAAAGAAGAATTGTATATGATGCAACCAGAAGGTTTTGTCGATCCAAAAGGTGCTAACAAAGTGTGCAAGCTCCAGCGATCCATTTATGGGCTGGTGCAAGCATCTCGGAGTTGGAATATATGCTTTGATGAGGTGATCAAAGCATATGGTTTTATACAGACTTTCGGAGAAGCATGTATTTACAAGAAAGTGATTGGGAGATCTGTAGCATTTCTAATATTATATGTGGATGACATATTGTTGATTGGAAATGATATAGAATTTCTGGATGGCATAAAAGGATACTTGAGTAAAAGTTTTTCAATGAAAGACCTAGATGAAGCTGCTTATGTATTCGGCATCAAGATCTATAGAGATAGATCAAGACGCTTAATAGGACTTTCACAAAGCACATACCTTGATAAAGTTTTGAAGAAGTTCAAAATGGATCAGTCAATGAAAGGGTTCTTGCTTGTATTACAAGGTGTGAAGTGGAGTTAGACTCAATGCCTGACCATTGCAGAAGATAGAGAGAAAAATGAAAGTCATTCCCTATGCCTTAGCCATAGGTTCTATCATGTATGCTATGCCGTGTACCATACCTGGCATGTGCCTTGCTATAAGTTTAGTAGGGAGGTACCAAAGTAATCCAGGAGTGGATCATTGGACAGTGGTCAAGAACATCCTGAAGTACCTGAAAAGGACTAAGGATATGTTTCTCATTTATGGGGGTGACAAAGAGCTCGTCGTAAATGGTTACGTCGATGCTAGCTTTCACACTGATCCAGATGACTCTAAGTCACAAACCGGATACATATTTATATTGAATGGTGGAATTGTCAGTTGGTGCAGTTCCGAGCAGAGCGTCATGGCGGGGATCTACGTGTGAAGTGGAGTACATAGCTGCTTTGGAAGTAGCAAATGAAGGAGTCTGGATGAAGGAGTTCATATCTGATCTAGGTGCAATACCTAGTGCATCAGGTCCAATGAAAATCTTTTGTGACAATACTAGAGCAATTGCCTTAGCGAAGGAATCTAGATTTCACAAAAAGAACAAACACATCAAGAGACGCTTCAACTCCATCCTTCATCTAGTCAAGGAGGGAGACATAGAGATTTGCAAAATACATAAGGACCTGAATGTGGCAGACTCGTTGACTAAGCCTCTTCCACGAGCAAAACATGATCAACACCAAGACTCCATGGGTGTTAGAATCATTACTATGTAAAATCTAGATTATTGACTCTAGTGCAAGTGGGAGACTGAAGGAAATATGCCCTAGAGTCGAAGACCTGCGCAGATAACTTCACCATCACTGTCGCCACGCCGTCGTGCTGACGGGACTCTTCTACTTCCTCGACACTCTGCTGGATCAGGAGTTCGAGGGACGTCATCGAGCTGAATGTGTGCAGAACTCAGAGGTGTCGTACGTTTGGTACTTGATCAGTCAGAACGAGAAGAAGTTCGACTACATCAACCGCATTGCTAAACACTTCTGCTTTCGGTCTACGAGGGTACGTGGAGACACTCTCCCCCTCTTGTTGTTATGCATCTCCTAGATAGATCTTCCGTGAGCGTGGGAATTTTTTTGAAATTGCATGCTATGTTTCCCAACACACAGTCAATGGCAATACGGAGCGCTCACTCCGTACTGAGGAACATACCGTGGCTCTAGCAGCCTAAGATCAAACAGGTGCTAAAGGGCCAAAGCACCAGCCGGCCATCAAGGCGCGAGAGGCAAACAAACAAGCCCGAGACCTGGCTCCATTCAAGGAGTCCCCCTACGCTCGACAAACACAGGGATACGCCCCCCCCCCAGCATGCCCACCCAAATCACATGCTACGTGCCTTGCAAGCACAACTCCATGCTCAAAATACCATGGACAGTTGTGGGGCATAAACGCCAAGTGTTCGGTTCAACCACACTATGGACAAATACGACTTCAGACGTCGAACAGGTACCATCTAGTACCTATCTGACATTAACTTGTAATAGACGCTTCGGCGGTTCGAATTGTTAGACGTCATGGGCTCATCGAAAATAAAGAAAACCTTTTACGGTCCCCTTACAGTCATGTACTCTGCACCCTTTTTCCTGCTCTTTGACTCTGTCATGAAGAATTTCGGCATATATCTTCTCTAATATGCAACCGGCTGATAGACCGGGGCTCGACCGTAATGCTCGCCCTATGCATCAAGTACGACACCTTCTTTCTATGTGTTTGGCGTCTCAAATATTGCATTATATGAATCGGTTCTGAATTATGTCTTGGGTCAATAGTTGGGTTGCCCTGCTCCTGTGCTTACCCTCTTACATTTCACGCGTTTGGCTAAGACGGTAAAGGGAGAACCACTGCGATTGTACTGCTGGCTAGTCCGGTCAAGTACCTCAGTGGAGAAATTCGAAAATTGACTGTCATAATAAGCGAGAACTGGTCGGTGATCCAATGACAAGTGTTAAACTAAAATCATTGGAGTTTGCACCGTGTAATATGAAGGGTTTGTCTTTGGCCAAACCAAGTGATAGAGGTATATACCCCGGTTTTCCTGAATATCTCAACTCACTGGGGGGGGGGGGGCTAGTCACCATCCCCCGCAGTCAAGCTTCGATGGCTAAGTGAAATTAATATAATTGCATAGTCTGATTGCCTCGTTTCCCTCCTGCACTACCGCTTTCGGGCACCGAGACGTCGGCTAAGGGTCATAGTGCAGAGGACAAAATACCCCTCATGGCATCTACATGGGGGCTGAAGCCGACGACTGGTAACTTTCAGAATATAACGTCCACACAGGAGTCAAAATAACATCAAATAGATGCAAGTATGATAAACCATGCAAAACAAACGCATCACAAAGCATAAAGTTCGAGCATAGTTTAATACATGACATCACGACCACTTCAATAGTAAATCCTTTGAACACTGGGCCTCTACTACCCGAGCACCGTCCATTACAATGGCGAAATACTACTTGGGGCGCCTGTGCTCCTTTCCAGCGGGTGGAGGACTGGTGGCCATATCGACTGGCTTGATCTTCGATCAATGCACCATAGTCTTCGAGAATGCCATCCGAGCTCCCTAAATGCAGAAAGAGCGCTTCACAACATCAATTCGGGAGGCAGCGTCACACGACTTCTGCACCAATCCAAAATAGCTGCTCGGTATGGGCACCGAAGGCCACAGCCAGACACAAAGGTCCTTCACGGCCGGTTCCACCATCCAGTGCATCTCCATCAGTTGCTTCATTTGGTTGCTCAGGAGGGTAGGGTGCTAGGGCGCCTGGAAGTGCACCCAGAACTGCTGGTGTTCGATATCACCCTCCCGAACTGCATAGTGCCTTGCCGCATCTGCCACACTCCTCGGGAGCTCCGCAGATACGCCTGCGGAATGCCAGACTCGTGTGAGCAAAGCGAATCTGTGGCCGCTAACACTACAAAAAAAATACACTTCCGTGATGATATATGTGTTTGTCACAGTAGTCACATTTTCTGTCATGCATGTAAATCCATGACGATTTTATGACAGAATCAAGATAGCCATACCTGTGCCGTCGTAGAAGTGCTCCATGCAAATACCAAAATTATCATCACGGAAGTATCCACTTCCATGACGATAAATGGCGCGTCATGGAAGTGCTTTTGTCAAGGGTAACCGACACGTGGCATCCACCGTAACGGGTCGCCGTTAAGCTATCGGGTTTCGGTTTGGATCCGATAACCTGTTAACAACCTAGATCAATGGGGATCTTCCACGTGTAAAATCATCATTGGCTGGAAGAAACACGTGTCGGATCCTCGGTGGGTCAGATGTTGTCTGTCCAATGGAGGAGATGTGCCTACGATACATCGACACGTGGCAGGGCCCAACAGAGGCCCATATAGGTTAAAAAGGCTAGCCCAGTCAAAGGCTCACAGTACTTACTCAGGTACTAGTGGACCAGCACACTAATGGCCTGTTTAAACATGGCCCATTTATAGCACGAAGCCAGATCTAGCCCATTAATTGTTCGCCGAATATTTGGGCCCAATTATAGCCCAATGATATTTCGGCCTGTTAGAGGCCCGATGTAGACATGGGCCCATTTCAGCCTGGTGTGTCTTTCGGCCTGGGAATGGCCTGTGCTGCCCATGGGCCATATATGGTCTGACACGACATCCTGCCCACTAACGGCTCATGATCAAGGTGGCAACAGTTCAGCCCAACGTGACTTTGGGCCTGTTAAAGGCCTGTCGTATAATTCGGCCCGTTGATGCCTCTACTAAGCTTTCGGCCTCTTAAAGGCCCATTATATCAGTGGGACAACTAAAGACCGAAATATGTTTCGGCCTGGTAATGGCCCGTCATATAACTAGGCCAATAATGGCCCGGTCTACATTTCAGCCTGCTGAAGGCCCGTCGACGACTAGTGAAAATTGAGGCCCAACATGCATTTCAGCCTGCTAAAGGCCCATGTTTTCTTCTGGGCCTTAAGAGGCCAACAGAATATAAAGCCTGTTAGTGCCCCGAAGCTACATGGGCGCAACTAAGCGCTGGGTCCACTAAAGGCCCACCTAAACTTTGGGCCGAATATGCGCCCTTGTAAGTTGTGGGCCTGGCGCAAAGTGTGAAGGCCCCAATGGCCTTTCAGGCCCAAGAAAGTTGCAGGCCGACCAAATTGTGGCCGCTAAAATGCAGCCTCATTAGAGGCGAATGTTTTGGCCCGGTCGACTACATCAGATTTTTGCCATTTTTTTCATATAGCGAATGATGTCATATACAGTAACTAGTAGGAATTAAGAACAAACCTACTCTATACAATAAATAAATTACGGCATAGTAACTTAGAATAACTTACGCTATACAATAAAGGATTTATGGTATATTACATCCACTGGACATCTAAGTTTGCCACCAGCGATTATAAAGCGCAACGAAGAAGCAGATTACAAAAACTGGGCGCCATTGCAACGTAACAAAATAGTATTGAACCAAGACCACTTCCAAGATAGCTCAATAAAGGTTAGCCTTGCGCGGGAACTGCTGCGCAACCTGCTGAGCAAGGCTGTGAGACCGGCCTAGCATGTCGGTCATAGCTTCCAGGTGTAGCTGTTTAGCAATGAGGTTCTCATTGGTGTCACTGGTACACGTCGGTGCTATACAAACGGTTTTTAACCCCTTTCCGTGACGGCATGTGGAACCGTGGCCAAGTGACTATGGGCGATAGGGGGGGGGGGGGTCCTTTCCACATGACCCAGAAACCGTCGGGGATAGGCCCTCCTGGCACATAGGGATCGGGCGAGGCATCGAAACCCAATCTTTTCTGTTCGTATGTACATCCCACACGGTGAATCCCAGAAAAACATTTCCATTTGTACGTATATCACACACAGTCAATCCAAGGAATATGTTTTTGTTCTTATGTACATCCCACACAGTCAATCCAGGGAAAACGTTTCCGTTCGTATGTACATTCCACATAGTAAATCCAGGGAAAATGTTTCCGTTCGTATGTACATCCCACACAGTCAATCCAGGGAAAACGTTTCCATTCGTATGTACATCCCACACAGGTTTATGTATAGGCTTGTCTGTGATAGGTGTAACTATCACACACGCTCTGCCTTGGTTAACCGTTTTGCTTTTATCAACTACATCACACATGATTTGATGAAGAAAACTGTGCGACATTGGGCTATCCATCACAAGCGCTTTTACTGCTAGAACCATTTAAAAAGTTCCATGACCCATTTAGCAGGTTTATTAGTTTATAATTAATAATTCCAGTATTACACAAATTCACGTTTCATAACGAACATCTGTTTGCCAATTTCATATCAAGCATATAGATATATTTTAACATCGCAATACGATAGCTACCTGAAAATAGCACAATACATCATATAGCTAGTTCAACTTCATAAGAACAATATTAGAACAATATATTCATTTCCCTAATCGAGATCATCCAGGCTCGTCTTATCCACCTCTACTTTTAATTCAGTAAGAACCTGTTTTGCACTGGCCAACTGGGAAAGTGCCTCCTCCTTTGCCAACACCATCTTAGTAAAGTCTAATTTAAAAAATACGAGCTCATTGTCGGTGTCAAAACCGGCGGATCTCGGGTAGGGGGTCCCGATCTGTGTGTAAAGGCTCATGGTAACAGGAAGAAAGGGACAAAGATGCTTACCCAGGTTCGGGCCCTCTCCATGGAGGTAAAACCCTACTTCCTGCTTGATTAATATTGATGATATGGGTAGTACAAGAGTAGATCTACCACGAGATCGTAGAGGCTAAACCCTAGGAGCTAGCCTATGATGGTATGATTGTAATTGTGATCGGCCTTCTAAGGACCAACCTCTTCGGTTTATATAGACACCGGAGAGGGCTAGGGTTTACATGGAGTCGGTTACAAGGAAGGAAATATAATATCCGGATCGCCAAGCTTGCCTTCCACACCAAGGAGAGTCCCATCCGGACACGGGCCGAAGTCTTGAGTCTTGTATCTTCACGCTTCAATAGTCCGGACGTTGCACACAGTCCGGCTGTCCGGATACCCCCTAATCCAGGACTCCCTCAGTAGCCCCTGAACCAAGCTTCAATGACGATGAGTCCGGCACGCAGTATTGTCTTCGGCATTGCAAGGCGGGTTCCTCCTTCGAATACTCCAAAGTGGTTATTGAACACGTAGACCGTGTCCGGATCTGCAAGATGATCTTCATATGGTACAGATCTGATTTGCTGGCAATCTTCGTGCGTCGTGCCCTTGCATCGTGGCTCGGCCGAACGCGAACCAACGTTTCCTACCCCACAACGACTCGTGTTACGAGGCGGTTTTATTGGCATGTCCCATCGAGGCAGAGATCGTGTCCCTTTTATTATGGGATTTTCCATCAATATGAGCGTGCGTGACCCCACGACGGCTGTTGGTATTACCCCGTGTGTTTTTAGATAAGCCTCAAACGGTCACACCAGGGACTCTTGATATTCACCCTCTTTATAAAGGGGTTGAGACCTATGCCTCCTTTTCCACCTTCATCGCGCCTTCTCGCACCTCGAGTTCCAACACCCAAAACCTAAGCTCCACCCCTCCGGAATCCTCCAATATGTCCGGACCTGACCCTCAAGGCTGGTGGGTGGCCTCCTCGATTGAAGAGAAGGACATTGCACAGCTTAGGGAGGTCGGATACCTAACCGCAGATATCCAGCACAGGCTTCCTGCTCCAGGGCAGGTCATCCCTACGCCGGAGCCCAATGAGTGTGTTGTTTTTGTCCCACACTTCCTCCGCGGTTTGGGTTTCACCCTCGATCCCTTCGTGAGGGGGCTCATGTTCTATTATGGGTTGGATTTTCATGATATGGCTCCGGACGCTATCCTCCATATCTCGTCATTCATTATTGTGTGCGAGGCTTTTCTCCACATCACCCCGCACTTCGGCTTATGGCTCAAGACCTTTAATGTGAAGCCGAAGATGATCGGGGGGCGACATGTGGAGTACGGAGGTGCCGTAATAAGCAGAAATGTCGATGCCACATGGCCGGAGGGTTCTTTTCCAGAAGTATCCGATGTATGGCAACGGAGGTGGTTTTATGTCACGGCTCCCAGAGGCACAAAGTGGGTGGCTGCCCCCAAGTTTCGCTCGGGCCCTCCATCACAGTTGGCGTCTTGGACAGACGTAGGGCAGAATTGGGGACCCGCTGGTTATATACTAGTACTGCAGAATCGCATCCGGGAGCTTCTTGCAAGGGACGTTAATCTTGTCAGCATAATGCAAGTGATGTTGATCCGGCGGATGTTGCCGTGCCAACGCCGGCCTCTCCGGATGTGGGAGTTCATTCCGGAGGGTCCACGGACCGTCAAGCACTTCTTCGGCCTAAAGCTCGAAGAGATGTGCAAATTTTCTTTGGACGGAAAGTAATATGTCCGGACACCATCGAGGATGCGGGCCTAAGCTGCAATCGCCTAGACAATTGAGTAAGTAGCCTTGATACCGGACACCCCGTTTTGTATTTATCATGATTGTTTATTCTGAAAATCATCCGCGTCCAGGAATGGCTCAGCAAGGCAGAGAGAATCAGGTGTCCGGCGCCACTTCCCGAAGGCTCGCCCGCTCCCACCATGGCCAAGATGCTTGACCGAGTACTCAGCAGGATGCCCTCGGGGAAAGGCGAGGGGAGGGATGAAAGATCCAAACCCCACATGCCACACATCAGAACCAGGGGAGTTTCTACCTCCCCCAAGGAGGATAGTCGGGGAGGAGAGGTTGAGGCCTCTTCCCCACGTGGGAAGAAGAGGGCCGCCTCCGAAGAATTGGAGGCTGAGATGCCCAAATTGGGGAAAAAGGCATCCCCAGGGGGCCTTGTCCCGATAGGCACCCTCACCGCACCTTTCCCTCCAATGGGCCAGCCCTCCACCGAGCTGTAAGTCAATCTACGATCCGAAGGTACTGCGTTTCTCCTCGGTCAGTAACCAGGATTCAAATTTTTGCAGTCCGGCCAGCAGCTCCTCTCAACAGGGTTCGTCTTTGGGGGACCTTCCTCCGGAGATGATGGAGAGCGAGACCCCACCCCCTTCTCCGACTCATGAAGCGGGCGACACCGAGGTGTCGTCACGGAGGAGTTCGGATCTGCCGAATCCGGCAGTCAATTCGTCAGCCGCCCTACACCCGGAGCACTTGGCTACAACGGAGGGCGATGGGAAGAGTCCGGCGTACTTCGATGTCCAGCCGGATGTACTGACGGGCTTGCTGGAGCGAGCTGCGCTCTTGGAGGAGCACCGCTCATTAATGAGCGCGGTGCTTAAGAAGATTTCATCCGCTACAAGCGGTTTGAATGAAGCATTCACAAGCCTGCTCAGAGGCTTTGAGGTATGTAATGGAGAATCCACTGTTTCTTTAATTGTGAGGCACGCGCTAGGTGTGCTCCGTATAGACAGTAGCCCCTGAGACTCTGGTTGCCCGCCTTAGGCGGCAAAATGGGGAACATAAACCAAAGATTTATGTTGTAAATATGTGCAGGTACATGTGGGTTCGGCCGCCGGCCCGTCCATTGAAGTGGAAGAATTGACGAGGCGAATTGGTTCGGTTGATGCCGATATCACTCTGATGAATGAGCGGCTGGATAAATCACATGGTATGTGTCATGTCTTTCCTGCATAGGAAAATATTTAAGGTGGCACATAGTAATGTAATATGTTCGGACTGCAGATGGTGCTGCTGCCGTCGAGGCCCTGAGGGCGGAACTTGCTCTAGCCAAGGAACAGGCTCGGGTGAGCCATGCGGCTGTCCTAAAGGCGGCTGAGGAATTGAGAGCCGAACAGGATGCTCATCGCCGAAGCAAGGAAAAGGTAGCCGAAATGGCTATCGAGTTAAAAAAATGCCGCTGACCGGTATGAGCTCCTGAAAAAGGAGCATGGGGATAAATCGGCTGACCTGAGCAAGGCACTTAATGCCACCAAGGAAATACGGACCAAGCTCAGAAGTGCGCGGGAGGAGCTTCAACAGGTCGGCAAGATCGCGGCTAGAGGCTCCTATTTGCTGCGAACGAAGTTCTTCGATCCGAAGTACGCTCCCCTGGATGGACGCTGGAGTTTGATGGACGCCTACGCGGACCTGGCGAAGAGTACGGCTGATGCTGTGGAGTTCTTCAAAGATCAGGGTGAGAAGGAGGTGGAGAAGCTTTTCTGGTCGCAGTTCAATGCTCCCACTCGCCCGCTGCCGTTAAGTGATAGGATGGCTGCTGTAGCGGAGCTTCACAAGCTGTCCGATCTTGCAATGCGGTCTGTAATAGACCATCTTTGGCCGAAGGGGCCTAAGCCGGACAGTTACTATGGTTTGGTGCAACAGTTCCTTGGGGCCGTGCCTCGGATCGATGCCATGAGGAGGTCAGCATGCATAGAGGGTGCGCGGATGGCCCTTGCCCGCGTTAAAGCATATTGGACGGATATGGATGCCACTATGGTAGCGCCTCAGGATCCGGTGGGGGGCCAGTACCCGGCCGGGCACTACTTGGCGCAGGTCACAGAGGGTGCCCGCCTGATAGAGGCGCAGTGCCCGAAGAATCTCCTCTTCGAGTGATGATTCAAATCATTGTAAAAACATTTTGATTAGAAGGTTATATTTATAATTTTTGTCTGAAAATATGATTGTGTCCCCTGTGCGGCCGTTTATATGTGGGTAATCCGAAAGATAGCAGTCGTTGGCTTCAGCCCCCACGCATACAATGCGGGGGTGTTCACGAAAAAATGTGCTTAATCACTCTTTATCCAACGTCTTGGTCCGGCAAGGAGGTGATCGCACGTCGAACTAGGCAACCGGACTATATAGCTGTAACACTTTCGCTTAGCCGCGGGATTCTAACGTTGGGGCTACTATGTAGCCCCTGGTACCTTCGCGTGCATCCGTATACGGGCATGTATGTACCTGGCCAGGAAATGGCCCTTCGTTAATGCGGAGGAATCCTAGAGATTCCGGTGAGTCGTCGAGTGGTTGACCAATCTCTCGCTGTATCATGACGGTCAGTTTTTGGCTTTCTCTACTGAGGTGCTCATCCGTAATAACGAGGGCACAATTGCAGTAGTTCTCCTTTGGCCACCTTAGCTGATTATAATGGAACGTAAGGCGGCAAACCCAGGAGTCGGGCAAACCCAACATTTGACCAAAGACATGATTCAGAGCTGATGCATATAAGGCCAAACACGTGACGCCGAACACTCCCGAAGGTATTCGGACTTTATAACAGATGATGGGCTCAAGAATACCCATTCATTATAAACCCTGTATTTCCGGGTACATGCGTTAATCTGTCATGGCGAAATGCCAAAAACGGCAGTATCCTCTGTGGGTATGGAACCCATGGTATGATGAAACAACAAGAGGCAATAGAAAAGGTTTACGCAGGGGCTTAATGTAAAAAGAAACCTATTGAACGGGGCCCTGTTGCACGTCTGCGCCTTTGTCTCTGTTGTGCCGCATCCTGGAAGGGTATCGCGCGAACATTGTCTGCAGAAAAGGGAATCTCATAGAAGAGTGCAACGTAAGTATGCGATGGATAGTAAAAAATGTAAGATGCTGGCCTGCCAAGAAGGTTGAGCCGAGTGTGGGGCTTTATTATTAGCCCCTGGTGTCCACTATAGGATTACATATACAGTGCCCTGGTTTAATATGGGCTGCCGGACTCGTCTTACCATGTTCGTGGTCTTAACGACCCGGTATATTTTTGTTAGAGGCCGCTTATAGTCCGGCCGCTAGGGCCGTCGCGTATTCCTCTGCGCGCGAAAACACTCTGTTATTCCGCTAACGGTGATGACGCCGCGTGGACCGGGCATCTTAAGTGTAAGGTAGCCATAATGCGGCAATGCGTTGAAGCGGGCAAAGGCCGTTCTTCCTAGCAATGCTTGATAGCTGCTTTGGAAGGGTGCGATGATGAAGACTAGTTCTTCGCTTCTGGAGTTGCCTGGAGAGCCGAATGTTACCTCCAGTATGACGGAGCCCCTGCTGTAAGATTCAACGCCTGGTATCACCCCTTCAAAGGTGGTGTTGATTTTGCCGATTCTGGATGAGTCTATCCCCATCCTGCGGGCAGTGTCATCATATATTAAATTGAGACTGCTGCTGCCGTCCATGAGGACATGAGTGAGATGGTATCCGTCGATTATTGGGTCAAGCACCAAGGCGTTTGATACTTAGTGCCGAATACTAGTTCGGCCGTCCCGGCGATCGAAAGTGATCGAACAAGACATCCAATAGTTAGGTGTGGGTACGATGGGATCTATATCGCGCACGTCTTTATGGGCGCGTTCGTGCCTTCCCAAGGACGTGCGAGTCATGTGGATCATGTTCACTGTTTTAACCTCTGGCAGGAATTTTTTCTGTCCCCCAGTGTTCGGCTAGCGAGGTTCATCCTCGTCTTCACTTGGTGTTTCCCTTCCTTGTGTTCGGCGTTTAGTTTGTCGGCCTGCTTGAAGACCCATCACTCTCTGTGCGTGTGGTTTGCAAGTTTGTCGGAGGTGCCATGAATTTGGCATAGTCTATCCAGAACTCTGTTCAGACCGGACGGTCCTTCTTTACTGCCTTTAGATTGCTTATTTAGCTGGTTAGGTCGAGGGCCCCTGAATCCGGCATTAACCGTTGTGTTGTCCGGGCTCTCTTCCTTGTTTTGGCGTTTGTTTTTATTATGCCGTGGCTTCCTGTTGCCATCCCTTATTTCGGATGTGCTGGGGTCGCTGGTGCCTTTACGGGCTAGCCAGCTATCTTCTCCCGCGCAAAAGTGGGTCATAAGGCTTGTTAGGGCTGCCATTGTCCTTGGCTTTTCTTGGCCGAGGTGTCTGGTGAGCCACTCGTCACGGATGCTGTGTTTGAATGCCGCTAAGGCTTCGGCATCCGGACAGTCAACGATTTGATTCCTCTTAGTGAGGAATCTGTTCCAAAGCTTGCGGGCGGACTCTCCGGGTTGTTGGATTATGTGACTTGAATCGTCAGCATCCGGAGGCCGGACATAAGTCCCTTGAAAATTGGCCCTGAAAGCATCCTCTAGTTCCTCCCAGCTCCCGATTGAATTTTCGGGGAGGCTTTTCAACCAGTGCCGAGCTAGTCCCTTCATCTTGAGGGGAAGGTATTTGATGGCGTGGAGGTCATCCCCACGAGCCATGTGTATGTGGAGGGTAAAGTCCTCGATCCAGACCCCTGGGTCTATCGTTCCGTCGTATGCCTCTATGTTTACAGGTTTGAAGCCCTATGGGAATTCATGGTCCAGTACTTCATCAGTAAAGAAGTATCTGGATGCGTTGTGGCATGCCGTCGGCGGTTGTTGTGTTCGGTGTTTATTCCGAACTGGTGTTTGGTTGTCATAATTGTTTTGACGACCACAGTCCCCCGCCGGGGTGTGTCCTTTAGATCCGTAGATGGACCTAGCTGCGCCAGTTTTCTTGTCTAGGTGCTCACGCAGATCGTGGGCGTCTTCGGTAGCTGATTTATTGCGGTTATGAAGTGGTACTCCTGGTCTCCTGGTCGTGTTATTCTTCGGTGGAACAGCCTCGTCGTCGAATTCTGGCAGTAGCTTGCGTTTTGGGTAGCTCTTTGTATGGCGATCGTTGCCATATCTTTCTTTAGTGTCTAGCACTTTGTTCCATCTGCGATTGAGCGTTTTCTGTGCGGCTTTAAGCTGCTGCTTCTGCTTCTTCAGACTTCTTGCTGTGGCCATAAGCTTTCTGTGGAGGTTCTCTCGTTCCACGCGTTCTTCTGGAACGATGAATGCATCGTCGTCCGGACTGTCTTCTTGTCCTGGGCCGATTTGGTGAACTCGTCCCTCTGGATCGTTTTCTTCGGGCGTATGCTCCGGACTATGTTCGGTGTGACCTGGTTCGTCCTACTCCATTGCTGGTTCTGTTTGGTCGTTATTGCCTTCAGGGTTGACTGGAGTATCCATTCTTCTGGCGCTCTTGCTGATGTTGTTACTGTTGCCGGATTTGGAACGGCGTCTGCACCGTCGCTTTGGTTTTTGCCCAGGGTTGTTATCTTCTGGATTGTCACCGTCGCCTTCCTTGGGCATATCCACCATGTATATGTCGTGTGAGGAGGCGGGAATCTGGTACCCCATGGATTCTGAGTCTTCTCCTGCATCGTCGTCCATACCGTCGATGCCTTCGGAGTCGAAGTCCAGGACGTCGGTTAAATCATCAACCGTGGCTATCAAGTGGGTGGTGGGTGGGTAACGAATTTCTTCATCGACTGCTTCCCACTCGAGCCTTACATGGTTCGGCCCGAAATTCTCTGTCAAAGAGAGGGTTTTAAATGAGTTTAGTATGTCGCCAAAGGGCGAATGCTGAAAGATGTCTGCCGCGGTGAACTTCATCACCGGAGCCCAACCAGGATCGGCGGGCTCAGGGACGCGCGGACTGGAACCTACATACGGATATGAATCCGGGGGTCCGGAGTCATAGGTTCCCTCGGGGGTGAGACATGTGTTCGGCTCTATCGCCAATGAGGGTATGGCCTGCAGGACAGGGACCAGCCCTCCGTCCTTAGGCAACGCAACCTGCCCCGGATTTAGATCCGAGGCTTCTGCCGGGGTAATATCCCGAGCATCATCTGACGGCAGGTCCAAGCCATGCTCATCATAACTATCCGGCGATCCTGACACGATCTGCTCCAGATGGCCGAGCGGATCGGCCCGTAGTGTGAAGCCACCGAACACGAAGATCTGTCCGGGGAGGAAAGCCTCACCCAGGACAGCGTTGCTGATGATGATTGAAGGAGCCATCAAACCTTGTGGCGACGTCAGAGAGGAACTCTCAATGAAAGCACCAATGTCGGTGTCAAAACCGGCGGATGTCGGGTAGGGGGTCCCGATCTGTGCGTCAAGGTTGATGGTAACAGGAAGCAAGGGACAAAGATGTTTACCCAGGTTCGGGCCCTCTCGATGGAGGTAAAACCCTACTTCCTGCTTGATTAATATTGATGATATGGGTAGTACAAGAGTAGATCTACCACAAGATCGTAGAGGCTAAACCCTAGGAGCTTGCCTATGATGGTATGATTGTAATTGTGATCGGCCTTCTAAGGACCAACCTCTCCGGTTTATATAGACACCAAAGAGGGCTAGGGTTTACATGGAGTCGGTTACAAGGAAGGAAATATAATATCCGGATCGCCAAGCTTGCCTTCCACACCAAGGAGAGTCCCATACGGACACGAGCCGAAGTCTTGAGTCTTGTATCTTCACGCTTCAATAGTCCGGACGTTGCACACAGTCCGGCTATCCGGATACCCCCTAATCCAGGACTCCCTCACTCATTCTCCACCTTCCTCTTTTTATCCCGCATCTTCAATTCTTCTGCGTTGACAACACTTTCTCTAAGCCTACCTCTGTTCTCTTCTTCATACATGCTCCAGAGCTTTGCTAGGCACATCTTCAGAGACTGTGGCCACTCTTGATCAACCCACTCCAAGTAAGAAAACTTCTGTTCATCCTATAATATTTAAAGCTAGATCAGTAACAATTTTAGGGAAAATGGGTTTATAGCAACATAGAAAATCACCAATACTTATTTTGAAAAACTGAAGAAACAGGTTAATTATGACAGATCTTCTCAAAAAGATCAATGTGCAAATGAATTAATTTCTACTGAGACAACAACCAAAGTCTAAAACATCAGAAGCTATAATTAAGTACAACAATGCTACAAGCTCTTACTCATGTACCATAAATAGCAAATTGAATATTTTAAGAGGAAGGTAAATATAACTGCAACAGCATAGCGACAGTGTTTGGATGGCAGCAAATTGATACTAACAGGTGTGTACATGCACAAATTTAGTAACATGGAACTAATAGCACTAAGTGAAGGAAATATGCCCTAGAGGCAATAATAAAGTTATTATTTATTTCCTTATTTCATGATAAATGTTTATTATTCATGCTAGAATTGTATTAACCGGAAACATAATACATGTGTGAATACATAGACAAACATAGTGTCACTACTATGCCTCTACTTGACTAGCTTGTTGATCAAAGATGGTTATGTTTCCTAACCATAGACATGTGTTGTCATTTGATTAACGGGGTCACATCATTAGGAGAATGATGTGATTGACACGACCCATTCCGTTAGCTTAGCACACGATCGTTTAGTATATTGCTATTGCTTTCTTCATGACTTATACATGTTCCTATGACTATGAGATTATGCAACTCCCGTTTACCGGAGGAACACTTTGTGTGCTACCAAACGTCACAACGTAACTGGGTGATTATAAAGGAGCTCTACAGGTGTCTCCAAAGGTACATGTTGGGTTGGCGTATTTCGAGATTAGGATTTGTCACTCCGATTGTTGGAGAGGTATCTCTGGGCCCTCTCGGTAATGCACATCACTTAAGCCTTGCAAGCATTGTAACTAATGAGTTAGTTGCGGGATGATGTATTACGGAACGAGTAAAGAGACTTGCCGATAACGAGATTGAACTAGGTATTGAGATACCGACGATCGAATCTCGGGCAAGTAACATACCGATGACAAAGGGAACAACGTATGTTGTCATGCGGTTTGACCGATAAAGATCTTCGTAGAATATGTGGGAGCCAATATGGGCGTCTAGGTCCCGCTATTGGTTATTGACCGGAAACGTGTTTCGGTCATGTCTACATAGTTCTCGAACCCGTAGGGTCCGCACGCTTAAGGTTTCGATGACAATTTTATTATGAGTTTATGCGTTTTGATGTACCGAAGGAGTTTGGAGTCCCGGATGAGATCGGGGACATGATGATCGATATATTGGACGACTATATTCGGAGTTCGGAAAGGTTCCGAGTGATTCATGTATTTTTCGGAGTACCCGAGAGTTACGGGAATTCGTATTGGGCCTCAATGGGCCATACGGGAAAGGAGAGAAAGGGCCAAAAGGGTGGCCGCACCCCTCCCCTTGTACTAGTCCGAATTGGACTAGGGAGGGGGGCGCCCCCTTCCTTCCTTCTCCTTCTCTCTTCCCTTTCCTTCTCTCCTACTCCTACTACATGGAAGGGTTCCTAGTTCTACTAGGAAAGGGGGGATCCTACTCCCGGTGGGAGTAGGACTCCCCTAGGGCGCGCCATAGAGAAGGCCGGCCCTCCCCCTCCTCCACTCCTTTATATACGGGGGCAGGGGGCACCCCATAGACACACAAGTTGATATTCGTGATCGTTCCTTAGCCGTGTGCGGTGCCCCCCTCCACCATATTCCACCTCGGTCATATCATAGTGGTGCTTAGGCGAAGCCCTGCGTCGGTAGAACATCATCATCGTCACCACGCCGTCGTGCTGATGGAACTCATCCCCGATACCCTGCTGGATCGGAGTCCGGGGATCGTCATCGAGCTGAACGTGTGCTGAACTCGGAGGTGCCGTACGTTCGGTACTTGGATCGGTCGGATCGTGAAGACGTACGACTACATCAACCGCGTTGTCATAACGCTTCCGCTTACGGTCTACGAGGGTACGTGGACAACCTCCCCTCTCGTTGCTATGCATCACCATGATCTTGCATGTGCGTAGGAAATTTTGAAATTACTACGTTCCCCAACAGTGGCATCTGAGCCTAGGTTTTATGCGTAGATGTCATATGCATGAGTAGAACACAAGTAAGTTGTGGGCGATACAAGTCATACTGCTTACCAGCATGTCATACTTTGGTTCAGCGGTATTGTGAGATGAAGTGACCCGGACCGACATTACCCATACGCTTACGCGAGACTGGTTTCACCGTTACGAGCACTCGTGCTTAAAGGTGACTGGCGGGTGTCTGTCTCTCTCACTTTAGCTGAATCGAGTGTGGCTACGCCCGGTCCTTGTGAAGGTTAAAACAGCACTAACTTGACAAACTATCGTTGTGGTTTTGATGCGTAGGTAAGAACGGTTCTTGCTAAGCCCGTAGCAGCCACGTAAAATTTGCAACAACAAAGTAGAGGACGTCTAACTTGTTTTTGCAGGGCATGTTGTGATGTGATATGGTCAAGACGTGATGCTATATTTTATTGTATGAGATGATCATGTTTTGTAACCGAAGTTATCGGCAACTGGCAGGAGCCATATGGTTGTTGCTTTATTGTATGAAATGCAACCACCGTGTAATTGCTTTACTTTATCACTAAGCGGTAGCGATAGTCGTAGAAGCAATAGATGGCGTAACGACAATGACGCTACGATGGAGATCAAGGTGTCGCGCCGGTGCGATGGTGATCACGACGGTGCTTCGGAGATGGAGATCACAAGCACAAGATGATGATGGCCATATCATATCACTTATATTGATTGCATGTGATGTTTATCCTTTATGCATCTTATCTTGCTTTGATTGACGGTAGCATTTTAAGATGATCTCTCACTAAAATTATCAAGAAGTGTTCTCCCTGAGTATGCACCATTGCGAAAGTTCTTCGTGCTGAGACACCACGTGATGATCGGGTGTGATAGGCTCTACGTTCAAATACAACGGGTGCAAAACAGTTGCACACGCGGAATACTCAGGTTAAACTTGACGAGCCTAGCATATAACAGATATGGCCTCGGAACACGGAGACCGAAAGGTCGAGCGTGGATCATATAGTATATATGATCAACATATTGATGTTCACCATTGAAACTACTCCATCTCACGTGATGATCGGACATGGTGTAGTTGATATGGATCACGTAATCACTTAGAGGATTAGAGGGATGTCTATCTAAGTGGGAGTTCTTTAGTAATATGATTAATTGAACTTAAATTTATCATGAACTTAGTCCTAGTAGTATTTTGCAAATTATGTTGTAAATCAATAGCTCGAGTTGTTGCTTTCATATGTTTATTTTGATATGTTCCTAGAGAAAATTGTGTTGAAAAATGTTAGTAGCAATGATGCGGATTGGATCCGTGATCTGAGGTTTATCCTCATTGCTGCACAGAAGAATTATGTCCTTAATGCACCGCTAGGTGACAGACCTATTGCAGGAGCAGATGCAGATGTTATGAACGTTTGGCTAGCTCAATATGATGACTCCTTGATAGTTTAGTGCACCATGCTTAACGGCTTAGAATCGGGACTTCAAAGACGTTTTGAACGTCATGGACCATATGAGATGTTCCAGGAGTTGAAGTTAATATTTCCAGCAAATACCCGAGTTGAGAGATATGAAGTCTCCAACAAGTTCTATAGCTAAAAGATGAAGGAGAATCGCTCAACTAGTGAGCATGTGCTCAGATTGTCTGGGTACTTCAATCGCTTGAATCAAGTGGGACTTAATCTTCCAGATGAGATAGTGATTGACAAAATTCTCTAGTCACCATCACTAAGTTACTAGAACTTCGTGATGAACTATAGTATGCAAGGGATGACGAAAACGATTCTCGAGCTCTTCGTGATGTTGAAATCGACGAAGGTAGAAATCAAGAAAGAGCATCAAGTGTTGATGATTGACAAGACCACTAGTTTCAAGAAAAGGGCAAAGGGAAAGAAAGGGAAACTTCAAGTAGAATGACAAGCAAGTTGTCACTCCTGTGAAGAAGACCAAAGCTGGACCAAAGCCTGAAACTGAGTGCTTATACTGCAAACGAAATGGTCACTGGAAGCGGAAAAGCCCTGAATATTTGGTGGATAAGAAGGATGGCAAAGTGTGTTGGGGAACGTAGTAATTTCAAAAAATTTCCTACGCACACGCAAGATCATGGTGATGGCATAGCAACGAGAGGGGAGAGTGTTCGTCCACGTACCCTCGTAGACCGTAAGCGGAAGCGTTAGAACAACGCGGTTGCTATAGTCGTACGTCTTCACGATCGACCGGTCCAAGCACCGAACGTACGGGGCCTCCGAGTTCAGCACACGTTCAGCTCGATGACGATCTCCGGCCTCCGATCCAGCCGAGCTCCGGAGATGAGTTCCGTCAGCACGACGGCGTGGTGACGATGATGATGTTCTACCGGAGCAGGGCTTCGCATAAACTCCGCGACAATATGACCGAGGTGGAATATGGTGGAGGGGGGCACCGCACACGGCTAAGGAACGATCCGTAGATCAACTTGTGTGTCCATGGGGTGCCCCCTGCCCCCGTATATAAAGGAGGGAGGGAGGAGGAGGCCGGCCCTAGGAGGGGCGCGCCATGGGGTGTCCTACTCCCACCGGGAGTAGGATTCCCCCTTTCCTAGTCCAACTAGGAGTCCTTCCATGTAGTAGGAGTAGGAGACAAGGAAGGGGAAGAGAGAAGGGAAGGAAGGAGGGGGTGCGGCCCCTCCCCCTAGTCCAATTCGGACTAGGCCTTGGGGGGAGCGCGGCCTGCCCCAGGCAGCCCCTCTCTCTTTCCCACAGGGCCCAATAAGGCCCAATACTTCTCCCCGGCGAATTCCCGTAACTCTCAAGTACTCCGAAAAATACCCGAATCACTCGGAACCTTTCCGAACTCCGAATATAGTCGTCCAATATATCGATCTTTACGTCTCGACCATTTCAAGACTCCTCGTCATGTCCCCGATCTCATCCGGGACTCCGAACTCCTTCGGTACATCAAAACTCTTAAACTCATAATATAACTATCATCGAAACCTTAAGCGTGCGGACCCTACGGGTTCGAGAACTATGTAGACATGACCTAGAACTATTCTCGGTCAATAACCAATAGCGGGACCTGGATGCCCATATTGGCTCCTACATATTCTACGAAGATCTTTATCGGTCAAACCGCATAACAACATATGTTGTTCCCTTTGTCATCGGTATGTTACTTGCCCGAGATTCGATCGTCGGTATCCAATACCTAGTTCAATCTCGTCACCGACAAGTCTCTTTACTCGTTCTGTAATGCATCATCCCGTAACCAACTCATTGGTCACATTGCTTGCAAGGCTTATAATGATGTGCATTACCGAGAGGGCCCAGAGATACCTCTCCGACAATCGGAGTGACAGAACCTAATCTCGAAATACGCCAACTCAACATGTACCTTCGGAGACACCTGTAGTACTCCTTTATAATCACCCAGTTACGTTGTGACGTTTGGTAGTACCCAAAGTGTTCCTCCGGTAAACGGGAGTTGCATAATCTCATAGTTACAGGAACATGTATAAGTCATGAAGAAAGCAATAGCAACATACTAAACGATCAAGTGCTAAGCTAACGGAATGGGTCAAGTCAATCACATCATTCTCCTAATGATGTGATTCCGTTAATCAAATGACAACTCTTTTGTCCATGGCTAGGAAACATAACCATCTCTGATAAACGAGCTAGTCAAGTAGAGGCATACTAGTGACACTATGTTTGTCTATGTATTCACACATGTATTATGTTTCCGGTTAATACAATTCTAGCATGAATAATAAACATTTATCATGAAATAAGGAAATAAATAATAACTTTATTATTGCCTCTAGGGCATATTTCCTTCAGTCTCCCACTTGCACTAGAGTCAATAATCTAGTTCACATCGCCATGTGATTTAACACCAATATTCATATCTGTATATGATTAACACCCATAGTTCACATCATCATGTGACCAACACCCAAAGGCTTTACTAGAGTCAATAATCTAGTTCACATCGCTATGTGATTAACGCCCAAAGAGTACTAAGGTGTGATCATGTTTTGCTCGTTGGAGAAGCTTAGTCAACGGGTCTGTCACATTGAGAGCCGTAAGTATTTTGCAAATATTTTATGTCCACAATGCTCTGCACGGAGCTACTCTAGCTAATTGCTCCCACTTTCAATATGTATCCAGGTTGCGACTTAGAGTCATCTGGATTAGTGTAAAAGTTTGCACTGATGTAACTTTTACAACAAACTCTTTTATCACCTCTATAATCGAGAAACATCTCCTTAGTCCTTACTAAGGATATTCTTGACCAATGTCCAGTGATCTACTCCTAGATCACTATTGTACTCCCTTGCCAAATTCAGAGCAAGGTATACAATAGGTCTGGTACATAGCATAGCATACTTTATAGAACCTATGACTGAGGCATAGGGAATGACTTTTCATTCTCTTTCTGTTTTCTGATGTGGTCGGGATTTGAGTCTTACTCAATTTCATACCTTTGCAACACAGGCAAGAACTCTTTCTTTGACTGTTCCATTTTGAACTATTTCAAAATCTTGCCAAGGTATGTACTCATTGAAAATCTTATCAAGCGTCTTGATCTATCTCAATAGATCTTGATGCTCAATATGTAAGTAGCTTTTACTGAGGTCTTTTTCTTTTTAAAAAACTCCTTTAAAACACTCCTTTATGCTTTGCAGAAAAATTCTACATAATTTCTGATCAACAATATGTCACTCACATATACTAATCAGAAAGGCTGTAGTGCTCCCACTCACTTTATTGTAAATACAGGCTTCATCGTAAGTCCATATAAAACTATATGCTTTGATCAACTTATCAAAGCGTATATTCCAACTCCGAGATGCTTGCACTAGTCCATAGATGGATCGCTGGAGCTTGCACTTTTTGTTAGTACCTTTAGGATTGACAAAACCTTCTGGTTGCATCATATACAACTCTTCTTTAATAAATCCATTAAAGAATGCAGTTTTGACATCCATTTGCCAGATTTCGTAAAATGTGGCAATTGCTAACATGATTCAGACAGACTTAAGCATTGATACGAGTGAGAAAATCTCATCGTATTCAACGCCTTGAACTTGTTGAAAACCTTTTCACAATAAGTCGAGCTTGGTAGATAGTAACACTACTATCAGTGTCCGTCTTCCTCTTGAAGATCCATTCATTTAACATGGCTTGCTGATCATCGAGCAAGTCAATCAAAGTCCATACTTTGTTCTCATACATGGATCATATCTCAGATTTTATGGCCTCAAGCCATTTCGTGGAATCTGGGCTCATCATCGCTTCCTCATAGTTTGTAGGTTCATCATGGTCTAGTAACATGACTTCCAGAACATGATTACTACACCATTCTGGTGCGGATCTTACTTTGGAAGACCTACGAGGTTCTGTAGTAACTTGATCTGAAGTTTCATGATCATCATCATTAGCTTCCTCACTAATTGGTGTAGCAATCACTGGAACTGATTTCTGTGATGAACTACTTTCCAATTCGGGAGAAGGTACAATTACCTTATCAAGCTCTACTTTCCTCCCACTCACTTCTTTCGAGAGAAACTTCTTCTCTAGAAAGGATCCATCTTAGCAACGAATAACTTGCCTTCGGATCTGTGATAGAAGGTGTGCCCAATAGTTACCTTTGGGTATTCTATGAAGACGCACTTCTCCGATTTGGGTTCGAGCTTATCAGGTTGAAACTTTTTCACATAAGCATCGCAGCCCCAAACTTTAAGAAACGACAACTTTTGGTTTCTCGCCAAACCACAGTTCATAAGGCGTCGTCTCAACGGATTTTGATGGTGCCCTATTTAAAGTGAATGCAGCTGTCTCTAATGCATAACCCCAAAATGATAGTGGTAAATCGGTAAGAGACATCATAGATCGCACCATATCAAATAAAGTGCGGTTACGACGTTCGGACACACCATAACATTGTGGTGTTCCAGGTGGCGTGAGCAGTGAAACTATTCCACATTGTTTTAATTGAAGACCAAACTCGTAACTCAAATATTCATCTCCATGATCAGATCGCAAAAACTTTATTTTCTTGTTATGATGTTTTTCCACTTCACTCTGAAATTCTTTGAACCTTTCAACTATTTCAGACTTATGTTTCATCAAGTAGATATACCAATATCTGCTCAAATCATCTGTGAAGGTCAGAAAATAACGATACCCGCCGCGAGCCTCAACACTCATCGGATCGCATACATCAGTATGTATTATTTCCAATAAGTCAGTTGCTCGCTCCATTGTTCCGGAGAACGGAGTCTTAGCATCTTGCCCATGAGGCATGGTTCGCAAGCATCAAGTGATTCATAATCAAGTGATTCCAAAATCCCATCAGCATGGAGTTTCTTCGTGCGCTTTACACCAATATGACCAAAACGGCAGTGCCACAAATAAGTTGCACTATCATTATTAACTTTGCATCTTTTGGCCTCAATATTATGAATATGTGTATTACTACGATCGAGATCCAACAAACCATTTTCGTTGGTGTGTATGACCATAGAAGGTTTTATTCATGTAAACAGAACAACAATTGTTCTCTAACTTAAATGAATAACCGTATTGCAATAAACATGATCAAATCATATTCATGCTCAACGCAAATACCAAATAACACTTATTTAGGTTCAACACAAATCCTGAAAGTATTGGGAGTGTGCGATGATGATCATATCAATCTTGGAACCACTTCCAACAAACATCGTCACTTCACCCTTAACTAGTCTCTGTTTATTCTGCAACTCCCGTTTCGAATTACTAATCTTAGCAACCGAACAAGTATCAAATACTCAGGGGCTACTATAAACACTAGTAAGGCACACATCAATAACCTGTATATTAAATATACACTTGTTCACTTTGCCATCCTTCTTACCCACCAAATATTCAGGGCATTTCCGCTTCCAGTGACCATTTCCTTTGCAGTGTAAGCACTCAGTTTCAGGCTTTGGTCCAGCTTTGGTCTTCTTCACGGGAGTGACAACTTGCTTGTCATTCTACTTGAAGTTCCCTTTCTTTCCCTTTGCCCTTTTCTTGAAACTAGTGATCTTGTTAACCATCAACACTTGATGCTCTTTCTTGACTTCTACCTTCGTTGATTTCAGCATCACGAAGAGCTTGGGAATCGTTTTCGTCATCCCTTGCATACTATAGTTCATCACGAAGTTCTAGTAACTTAGTGATGGTGACTAGAGAATTCTGTCAATCACTATCTTATCTGGAAGATTAACTCCCACTTGATTCAAGCGATTGAAGTACTCAGACAATCTGAGCACATGCTCACAAGTTGAGCGATTCTCCTCCATCTTTTAGCTATAGAACTTGTTGGAGACTTCATATCTCTCAACTCGGGTATTTGCTTGAAATATTAACTTCAATTCCTGGAACATCTCATATGGTCCATGACGTTCAAAACGTCTTTGAAGTCCCGATTCTAAGCCGTTAAGCATGGTGCACTAAACTATCAAGTAGTCATCATATTGAGCTAGCGAAACGTTCATAACGTCTATATCTGCTCTTGCAATAGGTCTATCACCTAGCGGTGCATCAAGGACATAATTCTTCTGTGCAGCAATGAGGATTAACCTAAGATCACGGATCAAATCCGCAACATTGCTACTAACATTTTCAACACAGTTTTCTCTAGGAACATATCAAAATAAACATATGAAAGCAACAACGCGAGCTATTGATCTACAACATAATTTGCAAAATACTACTAGGACTAAGTTCATGATAAATTAAAGTTCAATTAATCATATTACTTAAGAACTCCCACTTAGACAGACATCTCTCTAGTCATCTAAGTGATCACGTGATCCAAATCAACTAAACCATGACCGATCATCACGTGAGATGGAGTAGTTTTCAATGGTGAACATCACTATGTTGATCATATCTACTATATGATTCGCGCTCGACCTTTCGGTCTCCGTGCTCCGAGGCCACATCTGCATATGCTAGGCTCGTCAAGTTTAACCTGAGTATTCCGCGTGTGCAAAACTGGCTTGCACCCGTTGTAGATGGACGTAGAGCTTATCACACCTGATCATCACGTGGTGTCTGGGCACGACGAACTTTGGCAACGGTGCATACTCAGGGAGAACACTTCTTGATAATTAGTGAGAGATCATCTTAAAATGCTACCGTCAATCAAAGCAAGAATAAGATGTATAACAGATAAACATCATATGCAATCAAAATATGTGATATGATATGGCCATGATCATCTTGCGCCTTTGATCTCCATCTCCAAAGTACTGTCATGATCTTTATCGTCACCGGAACGACACCATGATCTTCATCATCTTGATCTTTATCAATGTGTCGTCACATGGTCGTCTCGCCAACTATTGCTCTTGCAACTATTGCTATCGCATAGCGATAAAGTAAAGCAATTATTTGGCACTTGCATCTTATGCAACAAAGAGACAACCATAGAACTTCTGCCAGTTGCTGATAACTTCAACAAAACATGATCATCTCATACAACAACTTATATCTCATCACGTCTTGACCATATCACATCACAACATGCCCTGCAAAAACAAGTTAGACGTCCTCTACTTTGTTGTTGCAAATTTTACGTGGCTGCTACGGGCTTAGCAAGAACCGTTCTCACCTACGCATCAAAACCACAACGATAGTTTGTCAAATAGACTCCGTTTTAACCTTCGCAAGGACCGGGCGTAGCCATACTTAGTTCAACTAAAGTTGGAGAAACTGACACCCGCCAGCCACCTGTGTGCAAAGCACGGCGGTAGAACCAGTCTCGCGTAAGCGTACGCGTAATGTCGGTCCGGGCCACTTCATCCAACAATACCGCCGAACCAAAGTATGACATGCTGGTAGGCAGTATGACTTATATCGTCCACAACTCACTTGTGTTCTACTCGTGCATATAACATCAACGCATAAAACCTAGGCTCGGATGCCACTGTTGGGGAACGTAGTAATTTCAAAAAATTTCCTACGCACACGCAAGATCATGGTGATGGCATAGCAACGAGAGGGGAGAGTGTTCGTCCATGTACCCTCGTAGACCGTAAGCGGAAGCGTTAGAACAACGCGGTTGATGTAGTCGTACGTCTTCACAATCGACCGATCCAAGCACCGAACATACGGGGCCTCCGAGTTCAGCACACGTTCAGCTCGATGACGATCTCCGGCCTCCGATCCAGCAGAGCTCCGGAGATGAGTTCCGTCAGCACGACGGCGTGGTGACGATGATGATGTTCTACCGGCGCAGGGCTTCGCATAAACTCCACGACGATATGACCGAGGTGGAATATGGTGGAGGGGGGCACCGCACACGGCTAAGGAACGATCCGTAGATCAACTTGTGTGTCCATGGGGTGCCCCCTGCCCCCGTATATAAAGGAGGGAGGGAGGAGGAGGCCGGCCCTAGGAGGGGCGCGCCATGGGGAGTCCTACTCCCACCGGGAGTAGGATTCCCCCTTTCCTAGTCCAACTAGGAGTCCTTCCATGTAGTAGGAGTAGGAGACAAGGAAGGGGAAGAGAGAAGGGAAGGAAGGAGGGGGTGCGGCCCCTCCCCCTAGTCCAATTCGGACTAGGCCTTGGGGGGCGCACGGCCTGCCCCAGGCAGCCCCTCTCTCTTTCCCGCAGGGCCCAATAAGGCCCAATACTTCTCCCCGGCGAATTCCCGTAACTCTCCGGTACTCCGAAAAATACCCGAATCACTCGGAACCTTTCCGAACTCCGAATATAGTCGTCCAATATATCGATCTTTACGTCTCGACCATTTCAAGACTCCTCGTCATGTCCCCGATCTCATCCGGGACTCCGAACTCCTTCGGTACATCAAAACTCTTAAACTCATAATATAACTGTCATCGAAACCTTAAGCGTGCGGACCCTACGGGTTCGAGAACTATGTAGACATGACCTAGAACTATTCTCGGTCAATAACCAATAGCGGGACCTGGATGCCCATATTGGCTCCTACATATTCTACGAAGATCTTTATCGGTCAAACCGCATAACAACATATGTTGTTCCCTTTGTCATCGGTATGTTACTTGCCCGAGATTCGATCGTCGGTATCCAATACCTAGTTCAATCTCGTCACCGGCAAGTCTCTTTACTCGTTCTGTAATGCATCATCCCGTAACCAACTCATTGGTCACATTGCTTGCAAGGCTTATAATGATGTGCATTACCGAGAGGGCCCAGAGATACCTCTCCGACAATCGGAGTGACAAAACCTAATCTCGAAATACGCCAACTCAACATGTACCTTCGGAGACACCTGTAGTACTCCTTTATAATCACCCAGTTACGTTGTGACGTTTGGTAGTACCCAAAGTGTTCCTCCGGTAAACGGGAGTTGCATAATCTCATAGTTACAGGAACATGTATAAGTCATGAAGAAAGCAATAGCAACATACTAAACGATCAAGTGCTAAGCTAACGGAATGGGTCAAGTCAATCACATCATTCTCCTAATGATGTGATCCCGTTAATCAAATGACAACTCTTTTGTCCATGGCTAGGAAACATAACCATCTCTGATAAACGAGCTAGTCAAGTAGAGGCATACTAGTGACACTATGTTTGTCTATGTATTCACACATGTATTATGTTTCCGGTTAATACAATTCTAGCATGAATAATAAACATTTATCATGAAATAAGGAAATAAATAATAACTTTATTATTGCCTCTAGGGCATATTTCCTTCAAAGTGAACAAGGGTATATTTGATATACAGGTTATTGATGTGTGCCTTACTAGTGTTTATAGTAGCCCTTGAGTATTTGATACTTGTTAAGTTGCTAAGATTAGTAACTCAAAACAGGAGTTACAGAATAAACAGAGACTAGTTGAAGGGTGAAGTGACGATGAGTGTTGGAAGTAGTTCCAAGATTGATATGATCATCATCGCACACTCCCTATACTTTTGGGATTAGTGTTAAACCTAAATAAATGTTATTTGGTGTTTGCGTTGAGCATGAATATGATTTGATCATGTTTATTGCGATACGGTTATTCATTTAAAAGTTAGAGAATAAATTGTTATTCTGTTTACATGAATAAGACCTTCGATGGTCATACACCCAATGAAAATAGTTTGTTGGATCTCGATCGTAGTGATACACATATTCATAATATTGATGCCAAAAGATGAAAAGTTAATAATGATAGTGCAACTTATTTGTGGCACTGCCGTTTGGGTCATATCGGTGTAAAGCGCATGAAGAAACTCCATAAAGATGGATTTTTGGAATCACTTGGTTATGAATCATTTGATGTTTGGGAACCGTGCCTTTTGGGCAAAATGACTAAAACTCCGTTCTCCGGAACAATGGAACAAGCTACTGACTTATTGGAAATAATACATACCGATGTATGCGATCCAATGAGTGTTGATGCTCGTGGCAAGTATCGTTATTTTCTGACCTTCACAAGATGATTTGAGCAGATATGGGTATATCTACTTGATGAAACATAAGTCTGAAATAATTGAAAGGTTCAAAGAATTTCAAAGTGAAGTGGAAAAATCATCGTAACAAGAAAATAGAGTTTCTGCGATCTGATCGCGGAGACGAATATTTGAGTTACGAGTTTGGTCTTCAATTAAAACAATGTGGAATAGTTTCACAGCTCACGCCACCTGGAACACCACAACGTTATGGTGTGTCCGGATGTCGTAACCGCACTTTATTGGATATGGTGCGATTTATGATGTCTCTTATTGATTTACCATTATCGTTTTGGGGTTATGCATTAGAGACAATTGCATTCACGTTAAAAGGGCACCATCAAAACCCGTTGAGACGACACCATATGAACTGTGGTTTAGCAAGAAACCCAAGTTGTCGTTTCTTAAAGTATGGGGCTGCGATGCTTATGTGAAAAAGTTTCATCCTGATAAGCTCAAACCCAAATTGGAGAAGTGTGTCTTCATAGAATACCCAAAGGAAACTGTTAGGTAATCCTTCTATCACAGATACGAAGGCAAAACATTCGTTGCTAAAAATGGATCCTTTCTAGAGAAGGAATTTCTCTCGAAAGAAGTGAGTGGGAGGAAAGTAGAGCTTGATAAGGTAATTTGTACCTTCTCCCGAATTGGAAAGTAGTTCACAGAAATCAGTTCCAGTGATTCCTACACCAATTAGTGAGGAATCTAATGATGATGATCATGAAACTTCAGATCAAGTTACTACAAAACCTCATAGGTCTTCCAGAGTACGATCCGCACCAGAATGGTACGGTAATCCTGTTCTGAAAGTCATGTTACTAGACCATGATGAACCTACGAACTATGAGGAAGTGATGATGAGCCCAGATTCCACGAAATGGCTTGAGGCCATAAAATCTGAGATGAGATCCATCTATGAGAACAAAGTATGGACTTTGATTGACTTGCTCGATGATCAGCAAGCCATGTTAAATAAATGGATCTTCAAGAGGAAGATGGACACTGATAGTAGTATTACTATCTACTAAGCTCGACTTGTTGCAAAAGGTTTTCAACAAGTTCAAGGTGTTGAATACGATGAGATTTTCTCACTCATATCGATGCTTAAGTCTGTCCGAATCATGTTAGCAATTGCCACATTTTATGAAATCTGGCAAAAGGATGTCAAAACTGTATTCCTTAATGGATTTATTAAAGAAGAGTTGTATATGATGCAACCAGAAGGTTTTGTCAATCCTAAAGGTGCTAACAAAATGTGCAAGCTCCAGCGATCCATCTATGGACTGGTGCAAGCATCTCAGAGTTAAAATATACGCTTTGATAAGTTGATCAAAGCATATAGTTTTGTACAGACTTACGGTGAAGCCTGTATTTATAAGAAAGTGAGTGGGAGCACTACAGCATTTCTGATAAGTATATGTGAATGACATATTGTTGATCGAAAATAATGTAGAATTATTCTGCAAAGCATGAAGGAGTGTTTGAAAGGAGTTCTTTAAAAGAAAGACTTCAGTAAAGCTACTTACATATTGAGCATCAAGATCTATTGAGATAGATCAAGACGCTTGATAAGTTTTTCAATAAGTACATACCTTGAAAAGATTTTGAAATAGTTCAAAATGGAACAGTCAAAGAAAGAGTTCTTGCCTGTGTTGCAAAGGTGTGAAATTGAGTAAGACTCGAATCCCGACCAAGGCAGAAAATAGAAAAGAGAATGAAAGTCATTCCCTATGCCTCAGTCATAGGTTCTACAAAGTATGCCATGCTATGGACCAGACCTATTGTATACTCTGCCCTGGTTTGGCAAGGGAGTACAATAGTGATCTAGGAGTAGATCACTGGACATTGGTCAAAATTATCCTTAGTGAGAACTAAGGAAATATTTCTCGATTATGGAGGTGATAAAAGAGCCCGTCGTAAAGAGTTACATTGGTGCAATCTTTTACACCGATCCAGATGACTCTAAGTCTCAATCTGGATACATATTGAAAGTGGGAGCAATTAGCTAGAGTAGCTCCGTGCAGAGCATTATAGACATAGAATATTTGCAAAATACATACGGCTCTGAATATGACAGACCCATTGACTAAGCTTCTCTCATGAGCAAAACATGATCACACCTTAGTACTCTTTGGGTGTTAATCACATAGAGATGTGAACTAGATTATTGACTCTAGTAAACACTTTGGGTGTTGGTCACATGACGATGTGAACTATGGGGGTTAATCATATACAGATATGAATATTGGTGTTAAATCACATGGCGATGTGAACTAGATTATTGACTCTAGTGCAAGTGGGAGACTGAAGGAAATATGCCCTAGAGGCAATAATAAAGTTATTATTTATTTCCTTATTTCATGATAAATGTTTATTATTCATGCTAGAATTGTATTAACTGGAAACATAATACATGTGTGAATACATATACAAACATGGTGTCACTAGTATGCCTCTACTTGACTAGCTTGTTGATCAAAGATGGTTATATTTCCTAACCATAGACATGTGTTGTCATTTGATTAACGGGATCACATCATTAGGAGAATGATGTGATTGACATGACCCATTCCGTTAGCTTAGCACACGATCGTTTAGTATATTGCTATTGCTTTCTTCATGACTTATACATGTTCCTATGACTATGAGATTATGCAACTCCCGTTTACCGGAGGAACACTTTGTGTGCTACCAAACGTCACAACGTAATTGGGTGATTATAAAGGAGCTCTACGGGTGTCTCCAAAGGTACATGTTGGGTTGGCGTATTTCGAGATTAGGATTTGTCACTCCGATTGTCGGAGAGGTATCTCTAGGCCCTCTCGGTAATGCACATCACTTAAGCCTTGCAAGCATTGTAACTAATGAGTTAGTTGCGGGATGATGTATTATGGAATGAGTAAAGAGACTTGCCGGTAACGAGATTGAACTAGGTATTGAGATACCGACGATCGAATCTCGGGCAAGTAACATACCGATGACAAAGGGAACAACGTATGTTGTTATGCGGTTTGACCGATAAAGATCTTCGTAGAATATGTGGGAGCCGATATGGGCATCCAGGTCCCGCTATTGGTTATTGACCGGAAACGTGTTTCGGTCATGTCTACATAGTTCTCGAACCCGTAGGGTCCGCACGCTTAAGGTTTCGATGACAATTTTATTATGAGTTTATGAGTTTTGATGTACCGAAGGAGTTCGGAGTCCCGGATGAGATCGGGGACATGACGAGGAGTCTCGAAATGGTCGAGACGTAAAGATCGATATATTGGACGACTATATTCGGAGTTCGGAAAGGTACCGAGTGATTCGGGTATTTTTCGGAGTACCGAAGAGTTACGGGAATTCGTATTGGCCTCAATGGGCCATACAGGAAAGGAGAGAAAGGGCCAAAAGGGTGGCCGCACCCCTCCCCTTGGACTAGTCCGAATTGGACTAGGGAGGGGGGCGCCCCCTTTGTTACTTCTCCTTCTCTCTTCCCTTTCCTTCTCTCCTACTCGTACTACATGGAAGGGTTCCTAGTTCTACTAGGAAAGGGGGAATCCTACTCCCGGTGGGAGTAGGACTCCCCTAGGGCGCGCCATAGAGAAGGCCGGCCCTCCCCCTCCTCCACTCCTTTATATACAAGGGCAGGGGGCACCCCATAGACACACAGGTTGATCTTCGTGATCGTTCCTTAGCCGTGTGCGGTGCCCCCCTCCACCATATTCCACCTCGGTCATATCGTAGCGGTGCTTAGGCGAAGCCCTACGTCGGTAGAACATCATCATCGTCACCACGTCGTCGTGCTGACGGAACTCATCCCCAACACCCTGCTGGATCGGAGTCCGGGGATCATCATCGAGCTGAACGTGTGCTGAACTCGGAGGTGCCGTACGTTCGGTACTTGGATCGGTCGGATCGTGAAGACGTATGACTACATCAACCGCGTTGTCATAACGCTTCCACTTACGGTCTACAAGGGTACGTGGACAACACTCTCCCCTCTCGTTGCTATGCATCACCATGATCTTGCGTGTGCGTAGGAAATTTTGAAATTACTACGTTCCCCAACACTAAGGCCGTCCACTATGTATGCCAAAACCGGTGTAAATACAACTGTTGCTACATCTCGCATCGGTGCCCTGCACTGGCGAGCCGATGTAGTGGGAAAAAATAAGGGACCCAAACTCCGAAGCACCTAGTTGCTCCGATGCCCAGTTCCTTCGTGCCATAAAGATTTAGTATTTTACTGCTTTGCTACTTGGATGTGTGGACAAGTTGGCTGCACAAATTGCTGAAGCAGTGCCAAATAATTTTCTAATGGCACCGCTGATGAGATGGCAACATTTTTAGATACTAGGTACAAACTGTGACACTGTCTTAGGATGTGTTTTGTTGAAGGTGTGGTATGAATGGGTTGGGACCGTGATAGTGTCTGAATCACATCTAACAAATGATTTATAACAACGAAAAAGGGTCTAACCTTCTCTGCACATGCCAAAAACTTCCTCCCACCGTCCACAGATTCAAACGCAACTAGCTTCACGCATGGAGATTGATGGTGACAACGAGTAGACAGATCTTCAGCCACCCGGCTCCATTAGTTGCAACTAATGGTCCTAGGGAACTATAAGAGGAAGAAATGACTCAAATCGACCGCAGGGTAAAAAATCCTTCATTCCAAGTCATAGCCCGAGAGAGAGAAGAGAGGCTTACCTGGGTGGTGAAGGAGTCGTCGTCGTAGGAGGAACCACTAGAGAGGTCTTTGAAGAAGACCATGACGACCCCGGCGGTGGGATGCGAGACGGCGAGAGAGAGGAAGCAAGCGAGGAAGCGGCTATAGCTTAGGAAGGAAGGAAGGAAGGAAGGAGGAAACAGGGGAAATGTGACTTGTGATCGGGGAGAAAAGGGGGTGGGGAAGGGGGGGGTAGATATTTTGGCGGTAGGCCAAAAATTTCGAAATGTGGAGCGAAACTTTGCGCGCGGTGCCGCCGGACACCATTCACTTTGAACGATAGTGTGCATCACAAACGATTCTTCTGATTTACGCGCATGGGATGAGTTTGATAATTCAAATTTTGGTGGAAACTTCCTCGGGTACGTCATTGCATAATTTAACATCGCTTGCTAATTTGGGCACACAAAAGAGCGTACAGCACACAGACCACACTTACTGAATCGAGCAATTTTAGTAATTAAACAAAGCCAGTTGACCTAAACATTTCTCTAACAAAAGACCAATATTAAAAACAAAGTCTAAGTACGCATAATTTTAACAAATCCGCCGCCGTGCCGGCCTATGCATCGCCGATGTGAGATGAGAGGTCGATGACTTGTCCTGGCGACATGTCGTTGTTGGTGGACTCCACGTCCCCCCCCCCCCCCCCCCCCGCTAAAGTAGATTGTGTTCTCGTCCTCTTCCTCGTCCTCGGCGCCACCCTCAAGGTTGTCGTACTCGTAGTAGTGGATGCGCTAGAGCCCGCGTTGGTACTCCATCTCCAATTCCTCGACGGACAGACTCTTCTCTACGTCGACCTGGGCCATGCGCAACTCCTCCTCCCGGCGCTCCTCGATCCCCGCCGCCTCCTGCATCTCCAGCTCCCGCTCGGCGACCTCATGAGGAAGCAGGTGCTCCATGGCTCCGGGCTCCCGAGGCCTCATGCCCACAACATCGCGCGCCGTCAGGGCCCGCTGCCAGGGAGCCATCACTGGGTCAACCCTACCACCCGGTAGGGGCGCAACCTAGCACCGAGCCAACAACAACATGCGGGAGGGGTGCAACCGCTGTTGGGGAGCCACCGTCAATATCCAGGTCATCGTCATGGTGCCATCGCCGCAGCGCGAGGCGGAGGGGGCATCATGGGAGGGGACAGAGCCAGCCGAGTTGCCCCGCCGCCACCTTCATGGGAGCTGGCGCGGGCTTCACCGGCCGCGATGGCAATGAGGTGGTAGAGGAAGAAGGTGGAGGAGGAGGCGGTGTGATCTAGGGTTCCCTCTTCGCCGCGAGGGTGGGCGATGCGGGGGATGAGCGAACTGGATTCTATTTGTTCCTACGCTTATAGGTGATCTAATGGAAATGCCTAATTGAGCTCGAGCTACATGTAGCCCTTTATTTGAAAACTTCAAAATTTAAATTTTTAAGTTTCAATTTTTCTTGAAATAAATACACATATACATACGGATGTATACTACTTGTTTATGAAGTTTCATGATGAAATACTTTTTTTATGCGAGCTACACAAAAATGAGAAATCATGTTTTTTCTAGCACATGTACTATTCACTATAAATTCACATGTTGTTGATTTTTTTTGTACAAGCCACAAAAAAACGGATTTCTCATGATGAAATTTCACACACATCTAGTATACATCTATAAGTAATTGTGTATTTTTTCAGATTTTTTTAAAACTTAAAAACTTGATTTTTGAGTGTTTGAAAATAAAGGCCTGAATGGAGCCTGAGAATGAGAAGGGACCGTTTAAAAAAAAGATGTGGTGGCCTCATATTTTTCCCAAAAAGACGTTGAAAAAAAATTCACACATATTTCATATTTGTGATACCATGTAAACATCTGCAAACCTTTATGAGATACTCCTATATATTTTGTTGTCCTATGAAGTAGAAGAAGATAGTTAGTACGGCCACATTAGTCATTCATCACTTGCCTTCTTGCACGATACGAACATGCAGATACTTCTTCCACCAAGAACTCAGTTCGAAAAAACTTCTTCATGTTGTGAGTTCAGGTGCCAAATGAAATCAAAAGTTCTGTCAGAATAAATATCACACGTTCCTGGCGAATTAAATTATCAGTCTAAATTAATATGAACATTACTCGCAATAAAAAATATGAACATGATGGTCAGAGTATGAAGATCTGGGTCAACCATTCCTAAACTAGCATTGCCACCGACCCAAAGCGAGTAGTACCACTACAATGTTACTCCACCTACATGCGTGTGGGCCTGGTGCAGTACTGTATTAGTATTTTTCGGCAGGAGTGCTATTTTTAGCAGTATTTTCGGTACTTTTAGGTATCTGTCTCTCACTGCTCCTTGCATTTTTTTACACAATACAGACACAAGCGCTGATACATACGTTTATACACTCGCTTTCAAGAGATCGAACTAGCATATCATCTTAAGATTTACAAAGTCATCGTAGGCGCCTCGTTGTCGACGGGAATGCCTTCTCCCGCCGAAAGCGCATCGCCGAAAATTCTGAAATAAATATAGAAATAATGCGAGCATCAGAACTTGAACCTTGATGGGCTATGATACCATTGTCCTTCTAATCATCCAACTATAGGTTGGTTCGCACGACTCGTTGCATATGTGCTGTAGATTTGGGGAAAATAATTTGGCCACATGTCGCATGCACTTGACCACCAAAGCATCATCATTAAAAAAACAGTACCCATGACGCGTTCGTGGCTATATATTATTAGGCGTCGTACTACGCCTCAGCTCTCACAGAGAGTACGCAGCCCTGTGCATGCATGCACACATCTCCCAAGTCCTAACACGTCCACACAACACATACATACACAGTAGTACAACGATCGAACATGGCCGGAGCTCATCATAAGGTCGGCGAGCTGTTGCACGACACGCCGCGCAGCTCGACGGCCGCGGTCGACAAGGCAATGTCCTCGCCCTCCAGTTCATACGCGCAGCACCACGTCGTCAAGGAGCGCGTGGCGCGGTGGCGGCGCGCGCTCGCCGGGCGGTTCTGGCCGCGTGTCGGCTCGCTGCTCGTCCACGTCGCCTACTTCCTAGCCGTCTCCTGGCTCGGGTACCTCCTCCTCGCGCAGCTCAGGTTCCGCGGCGACGGGGCGGCCCCGCGGCATCGACCTGTTCTTCACCGCCGTCTCGGCCGCGACGGTGTCCAGCATGTCCACCGTCGAGATGGAGGTTTTCTCCAACGGGCAGCTCCTCGTCTTGACAGTACTCATGCTCGTCGGCGGTGAGGTGTTTTTATCCCTCATAGGCCTCGCGTCCAAGTGGTTCAAGCTGAGGAAGCAAGCTGTACACAAGTCGTCCAGGCGCGTCGAGATCCACCACGTCGCCGAGCTTGAGATGCCGCCGGCCGCCGCTGCTGACATCGATAACCCAACGTCGACTACCGCTGATGATGAGACGAGCAAGTCGTTGGAGCACGTACCTGACACGAGGCTGCGGCGCGACGCGGTGCGGTCGCTGTTCTTCGTCGTCCTCGCCATCCTCCTGGCCGTGCACGTCCTCGGCGCCGGGGCCATCGCAGCGTACATCCTGCACGCGTCGCCGGCGGCGAGGCGGACACTGCGGGACAAGGCCCTGAACGTGTGGACCTTCGCCGTGTTCACGACGGTGTCCACGTTCTCGAACTGCGGGTTCATGCCGACGAACGAGAACATGGCGGTGTTCCAGCGGGACACCGGGCTGCAGCTGCTGCTCGTGCCGCAGGTGCTGGTCGGGAACACGCTGTTCGCGCCGCTGCTGGCCGTGTGCGTGCGCGCCGCCGCCGCGGCGACCAGGCGCGTGGAGCTCAAGGAGACTTTGAAGCAGGGCAGAGAGCTGACGGGGTATTCCCACCTGCTCCCGGCGCGGCGGTGCGCGATGCTGGCGGCGACGGTGGCCGGGTTCCTCGCCATGCAGGTGGCGATGCTGTGCGGCATGGAGTGGAGCGGGGCGCTGCGGGGGTTGAGTTCGTGGGAGAAGGTGTCGAACGCGGTGTTCCTGGCGGTGAACTCCCGGCACACCGGCGAGTCGACCCTCGACATCTCCACCCTCGCGCCGGCCATCCTCGTGCTCTTCGTGCTCATGATGTGAGTCCTCCTCCTCTCTCTCTCTCTCTCTCTCTCTCTCTCTCTCTCTCTCTCTCTCTCTCTCTCTCTCTCTCTCTCTCTCTCTCTCTCTCTCTCTCTCCTCGTTATCAGCTGCGGGTCGATGCTTACGAGAATGCTGTTAAACTAACCTGGTATACGTAGTTTGTTTTGTACCCATAACACTGAGTTCCCTACGTTGAACGCCAACAAGAATCTAGAAGGTAGCACTAAGATTATTTTTTTCCGGTGCTTCTCAACTAGTACAAATTTGAACTAAAACTACCTCAGTTATTTCCGGGGATAATAAATGTCATGTCAGATTGCATAAAATTTCATGTTACATTCCGAAGCGTTTTTTCAAAACGGAAGCAAACGTTTTGCTTCATCAATTAATTAATTAAGAAGAGAATTGCCCAGTTAGTTATGGAAAACCGGGCGAAAACTATTACAAACATGGCATGAAACACCACAAATGCACAGGCGGCCCGCCAAACCCTCCGTGTACACAACAACAACCAACCCCGACACTGCTACCATGCCAAGTGACCCCCGACGAGAACACCTCGACACAAAACATTCCGGAGCTTTTGATCAACACCCAATCAACATACTTGACCATCTTTGTCATTGCTATCTATGCTCAACTTTAAGCCTAGCAGAGATTTTTAACAATTTCAAGCCAAAGGTAAATGTTATTATAGGCTAAGCTTACGCCGTTCCCCATTTAATAAACAAGTGGCATTTTGAATATATACATAGTAAACTTTGAACATTTTGACTTATGGTACCATTTTATTAAAAACTTGGAGATCATATATACATTTTTCCCTGGAATATTCGAGATTTTGGTTTTTGGAATGGAGAATATTTTTATTTGGTTAGGGTAATATTATAGATATCTACCCTAAGTCAAATATCTTAAGTTTGATCAAGTATATAGAAAAATATACTAACATGTGCCACACCAAATTAATTTCATTTGATTTACCACAATATATATTTTTCACATAGTATTTTTTTATACTAGAATATAGAAAGTAATTGAAGGAAGTGCCAGTATCCAAAGCCATGGGCATTGCTGCAAGACTTAATGCAATGATTCTTCAAGAAACTCAAACTGTATGTTAATTAACTATGAGGAGAGTATAATAATCGATGAGACTACTAAATCTGCATAATTTGTCATGCATGCTGCTCATCAAGTGCCATATTTTATACTACCCTGATCATCGCTGAATACTCCGTACCGAGTACAACATGGGGAAGTAGAATTCACGTGGACTATGGATTATTATTTGTTAATAAGTGTCTCCAGGTGCCCTTTTGTCCAAAATGCTAGCCCTTAACTAATGAAACTAGAAAATGCCGTTGATTAATTGAACGGGGTGGCTGAGGAATCTTCCCTCCCCGCGAAACGGACAGGCCCAAAGTATTCAAGCTCACGCGCTAGCCGCGGCCGCACCTTGACAAGAAAAACACGAGGCAATTACCGCCAAATTAAGCACCCAGAACCAAAATCCTGGACCAGCTACTCGGTTGATGCGGAGCCACGAAACTGCGTGTTCCGTCCATACTATGGCATTGCCAACCACGAGCATTGATCGCCACAAGTTCATGATCGATGGATTGATCGGATCGGAACTGTTCTCTAGATTCGGATTCCATGCATATATGAAGATACGATAGTGCTAGTGCAGTGGTCCATGAGAAACTGAGACCATATGTAGGCCGCGAGAGAATCAGAACCTGCATATGTGCCACACCCTCGATTTCATGAGAATATTGCCTGTCACCAGAACGTTCTTGCAGCACGTCGATGACGTCGAAATCCTGAGAAATCGATACTACCCGTCTCAGTTTTCTCACGTTCTGCTTGCTTCCTCTTGCTTCCAGGTATCTGCCTCCATACACCACGTGGTTTCCATTTGAGGAGAGCTCCAGCACAGAGGATCACCCCGAGGAGACACAGGGTATCAGGTTGATCAAGAGCACGGTCTTGTCGCAGCTCTCCTACCTCACCATCTTCGTCATCGCCATTTGCGTCACCGAGAGGGAGAAGCTCAAGGAAGACCCCCTCAACTTCAACCTGCTCAGCGTCGTCGTCGAAGTTGTCAGCGCTTATGGAAATGTGGGATTCTCCATGGGCTACAGCTGCAGCAGGCAGATCAGCCCGGACCAGCTCTGCACCGACAGGTGGACCGGCTTCGTCGGGAGGTGGAGCGATTCCGGCAAGCTCATCCTCATTCTCGTGATGCTCTTCGGGAGGCTCAAGAAGTTCAGCATGTAAGGAGGCAAAGCCTGGAAGCTTAGTTAGATGCAGCACCTTGTGACCATTGCAGTTGCAGGTGGGTGGCCATGGAATCTGGTGAATGGTTTCCTCTTCTTCTTCTTCTTCTTTCTTGCCTTCCACCTTTCTGTAGTCATACTCATATAGATGTACAAAGGAACCTTCTACTTGTCATCCTTGTATAGGACCTGCAAGTGCTGCCAGTTTCAGATTAGATTTATTTATTATTTTGAGAAGGGGAAGTACCCCAGCCTCTGCATCACACGATGCACACAGCCATTGCCAAAATCATAACAAAATCAAGGCATGCCAATTAGCCTGATTCTCTTCAGACACAGAGATGGGTTGCTAGTCATTTCATACAACAACCTGGTGCTGGTGCATGCCACAGATCTGAAAGTATAAGGCCAACTCCACCGCGCGACCCCAAACAAACGTCCGGATTGGGCCGAATCTGTCCCTTTGGGGTGCCGATGGGTACGCCCGTGTCCGCCTCTGTTCATTGGGTCGTGCGTGCGCCCTCCGCGCGGCCAAATCGTGTCCGGGGTGGACGGGATTAAAAAAATACTTAAATAACTAAAAAAAGCAAATAAACACATTTAAAAAAAACATAAAACATATATATGGGTTGGCCACAAAACGGCTCAGTTTCAACGGCCGCTTAAAAGGCCCGGATTCATAATTAACATAATAAGAAAAATAAAAAAAACTCCTCCCGCGCGCTCCTGCCGCGCCCGTCGGTGCCGTGGCCGTCGCCGTCTTCACTGACCGCCGGTGTCGTCGTCGTCGCTGACGAGGTCGACGTAGTCCGGCGGCGTCCAGAGGTGGGCCGGCGGTGCGTGGTGGACGGGGGCGGGCTGGACGGCCGGAGGTGCCTGCACCACCTCCTCACGCGGCGACGCCTCCCGCTCCGGAGTGGGGCACCAGTTCACGCCCAGGCCGGCGGCCATCTCCGGCGCAGTGCACGACCAACCCCACCCCTGGCCCAGGAGCTTCTCGAACGCGGGCGGGCCCTCCTCCATTGGCTCCTCCGTGGGGGCCGCCGTGACGGCCGCCAGCTGCAGCTCCGGGAAGGCGACGTCCCCGGCGGCAGAGAGGGCCATGGCCTCCTCCAGGCCGTCCCACTGCCGCTCGTCGTGCGTGTTCATGGAGTCGTCCATGACATGCTGTAGGAGACGGGCCTCCTCCTCTGCTGTCATGCGAGGAGGGGGAGGGGGCGATGGAGATGGGGAAGGCGACGGCGTGGGCGTCAGGCTGCACACCCGCGTACGCCCGCGCGCCTCTGCACGTGGCCTCCGCGGCCCCGACACGGTGCCGGCGAAGTACGACGCGCGCCGCACGTCATGCTCGTCCTGGAGCCAAGTGTCCCAGAGTGGCGAGTCGGGGGCGTACCTGTGGTCGTAGTAGAGGTCGTCGGGGAGGAGGCGGCAGCGGCGGTTGATCTCATCGCGCCGTGCACGGCCGGTCGCCGGCACTGGCGGGATGGGGACCCGGTCCGCGGAGAGGTGCCACCCGCTGGGGAGGTGGGCGTCGCTCCACGGGACCGGCGTCCTCGTCTCCCAGTAACTCCGGCACACGTCCGCGCAGATGTACTGCCGGTCGCGCTCGCCGGAGGGCCGAGGGGCAATGGTGAAGGGCGCCGGTGCGGGGGCTCGACGGGAGGAGCGCGGCGGAGACGCGGGCGCTCGACGGCCGGAGCGCGGCGGAGACGTGGCCTCCTCCTTCACGGAGCCGCGGCGGCGCCCCGAGGAGGAGCCGGCCTCGCGATCGTGCTTGCCCTTGCCGTTCCAGAAGCCCATGGCGAGGCGGGCAGCCGGCGAGCTCGAGGAGGAGGCGGGCGGGCTAGGGTTTCAGCGCTGTCGGGGTTCGAGGAGGCCGCTGGGTGGCGTGGGGCAGTGTGGACGACGACCCGTCCACGCTTCCCACTTAAAGAAGGACGGCGACCGCTCGACGTGCGGATGACAGGTGGGGCCGCCCGCTCGTGCGCATTGATGTGGGCGGGTGGGAGGTAGGTGGCCGCCTGCCACGCGGCCTCGAAGCGGGACGAGGCGCGCGTCCGTTTGGTGTCCGCCGCGACCCAAACCCGGCGCAAGTTTGCGCTCGAAATTGGTCGGCCCGGACACAAAACAGACAGGATGGGTCCGGGCCGTCGCGCGCTGGGCCGCCTCCTTTGTCCCTTTTACCTCAAACGGACCGGGGCGGACAGGATAGGGTCGCGCGGTGGAGTTGGCCTAAGCATATGTTAGTGTGTACAGGGAAATTCCAATCAAGTGGTGGTCAGGTCATATTGTATGACAAGAAAGGTACCTGAGGCCACCATAATTCTTCATGGAAAAGAAAGCATTATAACGCTATCTTATTGCAGCCTCACTAGCCACACTTTTCTCAGGGATAAAAAGAAGTAGCACGCGTGCGCGATTAGATTGTGCGACATTGAAAAAACATAACAGAAAAAGGTTGCTTAGATTGTCGAGTGTGCGACAACAAAAGTTCCACTACACTTGTGTGTCTGCTTGAACATTTCTTCACAGAACAGGGGATATGATACGTTATATAGTAACGAAGATACATAGCTGAGTCTAGTGGAGCTTGATGCATAAAACTATTGTGCCAAAAAAAGGATACAAAAACCAATGTTCTAGTAAAAATGTCCAACAACTATCAGCCCAAAAATCCCAGCAGTCACTAAGAATTTAAACAAAACAATGCAAATGTTGGAACCCAACTTCACGACCAGTCATCTATTTCAATTAATGCAGTCTTGTATCGTGCGGCGCTTTCTGCCAGATAGAATAAGTGAATAACTAAATACATCAATTCACCCCACCTGCACTAATAATTGGAAATATAACCAAGAGAATACAAATATTCTTGGGTTTCTCCCACGGAACGATCACATAAAAAAAACACATGAACGAACATACCCACCTGCTCGAATAGTTGAGTGCTTTTTTCTTTACCTTTTCTCCATTCAATTTTATGTTACAATCTCAAACTCACAGCCTGTATATGTCGGCGTCCTGGGAACGGGGGTCCCCAGACTTGCCTGCCTGCGGCCTGCGGCGTGGCTCAAGTGGGGGCCCAGTGCAGCCCAGCTTCATCAGCTCAAGCTCAAGACCCTCGCGAGGGGCCAAGCCTCGCGGGGCGGACGACAGGAAGCTTCCTCAGGAGCAGCGTCACCAGGCAGGCTCGTGAGGAGGCGGAGAGATCAAGGCAAGGGAACCTCGCGAGGAGCTCGTGACGCAAGCCATGACGATCGAGACTAGGCGGGCACCAGGCAGGCGCCGGCCTGCGCAATGTCCTTGTTTCCCTTTCGATGCAAAGGGGGCAAGCACAGGCCAAGGCATCAGGCAAAGGTTACCGTTTTGGTGCAACAAGACTAAGACCAGCAGAACGACAGGATGGAGGTTACTATGGAGCCCAGAACGGCGTCATCGTCAGAGCCTTTGGCAGCCGAAGACCAACTTTAGTTAGGATAAGTGTACTATATGTTCCCCTTCAAAATGGTCAATTGTTGGCGCCCTTCCCGCTCATTATTTGGGAAGAGGCCCATGGCCTCCCTCTATAAATAGGACTAGCCACCACAGAGTAGGGGGATCCGCATCTGGGAGATCGACGAGTCGACCAGAGAGAGAGAGAGAGAGAGAGAGAGAGAGAGAGAGAGAGAGAGAGAGAGAGAGAGAGAGAGAGGCGATCGAACTCACCCAAGCAGTTCATTGCACCAGCTCAAGAACAGCCCTCGCGAGGCTGTTCTCCCTTTGTACTGTTCATCAACAGCCCTGAGGCAATCCACCACACCACAAACTAGAGTAGGGTATTACACCACAACGGTGGCCCGAACTAGTATAAACCTCGTGTCCTTGTGTGTTCTTCCTTCTAGCCTAGATCCTTGTGAGGCTTCGACGCGTGAGTCGGTAGGGGAAAGATCTTCGTGCACCCCAGAGTTCGAACCTCAAGGGTCTGTCGGAACCCAAAATCCGACATTTGGCGCGCCAGGTAGGGGTGCACCGGAATCCTTCTTCCGCCGCCTCGCATTTCGTCGCCTCGCCGTTCTGATGTCAAGCGACCCAACAACCAATGCCGACCGCTGGGCGGCGTGGCCCGCCCACGCCGTGCCGCCAGCCCAGGGCGACCTCAACCTTGCGCCTCAGGCAGCTCACGCTCCACAGGGCGCTGCGGGGCGCGGGCGACGCGGCCAAACGCCGCCTGCCCTCACGCCGCGGCAGGTGCGATCAACAGCAAGAGCCTCAAGCCACGCTGCGGCCACATCGCCGCACACCCGACGGGAGCAGGCGAACTCCAGGGCCGCGCTCACGGTGGCCCGAGAGCTGCTACGATGCCGGCTGCTGGAGGCCGGCCGCGACGTGTTGTTGGAGCGAGTGGCAGAGCTCCTGGACGTCGCCGCCTCGGGAGCACCTCCTTTCTGCGTCCAGCTGCCACCCCAGAGCCAGAGCGGGCCGTATGGCGGCCCCATACGTGCCCATGCAACTCCAAGTGGACTCCGGGGCCTACTCAACGCCAACCTGGCCGGCAGCACCAGGCGACAAGTCGCGCCGACCCCATCTCCGACCGGCGAAGGAGTGCACGCCGCGACCTTCGGCCTCGGCGAACCACCACGCCACCATCCTCAAGACAACACTCCAGGCCGGACTGCGTGGCATGTGGGGCACTACGGCGAGACCCGCGGGGCGGTGGCCCAGAAGCTTATGTGCCCCACATCATGGATCGAGAGTGCGCACAGGAAGAAGAGCATGGCTCGTTCCTCAGGCCAGGCTGGGGCGAGGAGACACCAGAAGCTGAGCTCTTTCAGGAACCCCAAGAGGGCCTCGACGACCGCGCCGGTGGCAGCAACTATCTGGTACCACTAATTCACCAGGACCAAGCTTATGCTAACCAAGGATCGCAGGAGGTACAGGTCGCCGCGGCAGATGGCTGCCCCAACGCTGCAGCCTCTTACCCCTCAGGAGGAGGGCACCGAGGGCTGCAGGAGAGGGGCAGAGATCCGGGTTCGTCCCCACGGCGCTCGGCGCAAGGCGTTCTCAGGAGGTAGGCCCTCTGCCGGGGAGGTGCCTCAGGGCCTGCCCCCGGCAGAGGACCCGTGGTCGTCGGGGGAACCGCTGGCGACCGCTCTACCCCATTGACGTCGTCCTTGGTCTCCGGCCGCCGTCAATGGCGGTAGAGTGTGGCGCAAGACGGGGCCCTCGTCTAGCGATATGAAGCAAGGCCGGTACCTGTGAAGAAGGCCCAGTGCGTGTGAAGCTCGCCGCCCCGTGACACTCTCAAGTAATAATGGGTGGGGCTGTACACGTCTCGGAGTCTCCGGAGAGCCGCCCTCGGGCCTCGGGGGCTCCCGCCCACGCCCGGTGGCAGCACTTAGCTCCGCGCTGGTGAGAAGACGTCAAAGACTAGACTAGGCGCCGGACGCGGCTTTTTGCTTTTTGCCTTTTCCTTTGTTGACAAGTTTCTTCGATTTGAATTTAAGTTGGGTTTGAGCTCGAGACTTGCGTGCGTTTGGGGAAGGGGTGTTTAGTCTCATTCGAGCAATCTCTCGTGTTCTGGTTTCGGCTTTACGTCCAAAGCTAGCGTCAGCTGCCTCCCCTCGCGAGCCCCTCGCGAGCCGGGCCGGGCCAAGCCCGACTACAGTCCGGACCACTGCGCCACACCCTCTTCGGGGGTTCTCATTATAGGATCAATGGATTCACCCAGAAGACACACATGGCGCTGCGGCCCCCACTACCCCGCTCGGGACTCGTCAGGACCAAAAGGTAAACAAGCTAGCTGACCCATCACCGGGCTAGTAGTTAAGCTCATACGTAGCGTTACGATTACCAGGGCATTGATCGCAAACCTTTACATGAGGGGCTTCCCCTCCCAAAATGCTCTTACAATCTTCAGGGCCAAGCCCGAACCTCCTTCGTGCAGGATAAACAGCGGTGACAAACGATCAGTCGGACGTATCACTCGCCGCGTCTTCTGGGGCGCCTCCAGAGGCGTCGCTGGCATCACTGACGTCACCACCACCGCCAACACCTCCGCCAGCGCCAGGCTCGTCCACAACGCCGCCTTCATCGGTGGCCACGATCTCGCCGTCATCATCAGACGCGAAGGCCCTGACAAGGGCGTCCACGTTGTCCTCCACCCATTGCGCCAGGTCGCCCCAGACGACTATGGGCACTGGTGCAATGGCAGCATCAAAATCGAAGTGGGGATCCCTATCCTGCAGATAGCTGAAGACACGGGAGAAGGCACGCCCAAGCAAGGCTCGGCTCCTCTCCTCAACAAGCCAACGAGATCTCTCGGAGTGGTTCTCCAGAAGCGTCACCACGTCAGTGAAATATTGGAGGTTGCCGGCATAGTTGGTCTCATGCGGCACCTCGGTGGCGGCCTCGCAAATGTTGCCCAGGGCCGTGTTAGCCCGTTCCCTGAGCGTGCGGAGCATGGGGGCGTGCTCGTGCTCCAGAATCCGCCGCTGACAGATCTCGTCCTGGTTCTGCCATGCGATGGCCTCGGCACCATCAACCCTCTGTCGGAGAAGAAGCAGCTCGGCGCGGGAAGAGGCCAGATCCGCCTGCGCTGCGCCAAGGGCGGCTGCGGAGGAGTCCGCACCCCGCGTCACTTCGACCAGTTTGGCCCTGAGGGCCACGGTTCTACCCTCAGCTTCGGCCCTGATCAACTCCAACCTCGCTTCGTATTGGCGCTCGAGGTCCGAGCGAGCTTCCGCCACGCGGAGGTCAACCTCTTCTTGGGCTCGGGCTTCGCGCGCGGCAACGTCATCCTCCGCCTAAGCCACCAGGCGCTCCCTCGTCTCCAGCCGCTCAAGGTCAAGGTTGCGCTCAGCAGCCTCCAGCGCCAGCGCCTCCTCGCGCCTCTAGAGCTCCGCCTGGTCGACGGAAGCCTCCTTCAGCGGCACAAGGGCCGCCTGGCGCAGTTTCACTTGCTGCTCCAGAGAGTTGCTCCAGGCTTGGAGCTCCCACGCGCGCTCCTCCGCATCCTTTCATCGTCGGTCTGCTTCCCGGGCCTCCTCGACGGCTTGGGAGCAGGCCTCTCGCGAGGCCGCCGGCGATGCTTCGGCCTTCGCATTGTCAAGGACACGCTGGTGACATGCAAGGGCGACGGCTACCTTCAGCTTGCGCCTCTCCTCAGCGAGGCGCAGGCCCTCGGCCTCGAGGCGCGCATCCTCACTGGCAAGCTCCGCCCCGATTCAGCTCACCGCATCCGCCGCCCCCTGGAGGAACTCTTGACGAAGGGCGCGGCGTTCGCAAGTGCGCCTAAGTACGTCTTCTGCGTCGCCCTCTGCCACTGACGAGTGCGGAGGGCCCTGAGGCGGCATGCCCCCTCCCGGCGCAGGGCTGGGGGCTGGCCCCAGCAATCGCCGGACAGGCCACGCCAGGAGCCTGGCCTGGCGCCGGCCCGTCCCCAGAAGAGGAGCTCAAGACTGACTTCAGCCAACCGCCGTCTGCTACCTCTTGAGCACTGCGTTGGATTTCCTCGAAGAGAAGAGGATGATGCAGTAAAGTAGCGTAAGTATTTCCCTCAGTTTTTGAGAACCAAGGTATCAATCCAGTAAGAGACCACGCACAAGTCCCTCGTACCTACACAAAACAATAGCAACTCGCAACCAACGCTTAGGGGTTGTCAATCCCTTCACGGTCACTTACGAGAGTGAGATCTGATAGAGATAATTTTTTTTGGTATTTTTGATAGATAGATGCAAAGTAAAAGTAAAGGCAAAGTAAAAACAAAGCAAGTAAATAAAGTGATATAGATTGATATGATGAGAATAGACCCGGGGGCCATAGGTTTCACTAGTGGCTTCTCTCAAGAGCATAAGTATTCTACGGTGGGTGAACAAATTACTGTTGAGCAATTGACAGAATTGATAATAGTTATGACTATATCTAGGCAATGATCATGTATATAGGCATCACGTCCAAAGCAAGTAGATCGAAACGATTCTGCATCTACTACTATTATTCCACTCATCGACCGCTATCCAGCATGCATCTAGAGTATTAAGTAAAAACAGAGTAACGCTGTAAGCATGATGACATGATGTAGAGGGATAAATTCATGCAATATGATAAAAAACCATCTTGTTATCCTCGATGGCAACAATACAATACGTGCCTTGCAACTCTTTCTGTCACTGAGTAAGGACACCGCAAGATTGAACCCAAAGCTAAGCACTTCTCCCATTGCAAGAACTACCAATCTAGTTGGCCAAACCAAAAAGATAATTCGAAGAGACTTGCAAAGATAACTCAATCATACATAAAAGAATTCAGAGAAGAATCAAATATTTTCCATAGATAATACTGGATCATAAACCCACAATTCATCGGTCTCAACAAACACACCGCAAAAAGAAGATTACATCGAATAGATCTCCACGAGAGAGGGGGAGAACATTGTAGTGAGATCCAAAAAGAGAGAAGAAGCCATCTAGCTACTAGCTATGGACCCGAAGGTCTGAACTAAACTACTCACACTTCATCGGAGGGGCTATGGTGATGATGTAGAAGCCCTCCGTGGTGGATGCCCCCTCCGGCGGAGCTCCAGAACAGGCCCCAAGATGGGATCTCGTGGATACAGAAGGTTGCGGCGGTGGAATTAGGTTTTTGGCTCCTGTTCTGATCGTTCGGGGATACGTAGGTATATATAGGAGGAAGGAGTACGTCGGTGGAGCTTCGAGGGGCCCACGAGGTAGGGGGCACCTGGGGGGGGGGCTCCACCCTCGTGACCTCCTCGGGCACTGCTTGGAGTAGGGTCCAAGTCTCCTGGGTCACGTTCGGTTGGAAAATCGATCCCGAAGGTTTCATTCCGTTTGGACTCCGTTTGATATTCTGTTTCTTCGAAATACTGAAAAAGGCAAAAAAACAGCAATTCTGGGCTGGGCCTCCGGTTAATAGGTTAGTCCCAAAAGTAATATAAAAGTGGAAAATAAAGCCCAATATAGTCCAAAACAGTAGATAAAGTAGCATGGAGCAATCAAAAATTATAGATACATTGGAGACGTATCAGGCATCCCCAAGCTTAATTCCTGCTCGTCCTCGAGTAGGTAAATGATAAAAAAGAATTTTTGATGCGGAGTGATACTTTTGGCATAATTTCCATGTAAATCTTCTTAATTGTGATATGAATATTCAGATCCGAAAGATTCAAGACAAAAGTTCTTATTTTCATAAAAATAATAATACTTCAAGCATATTAACTAAGCAATTATGTCTTCTCAAAATAACATGGCGAAAGAAAGTTATCCCTACAAAATCATATAGTCTGACTATGCTCCATCTTTCCCACACAAAATATTTAAATCATGCACAACCCCGATGACAAGCCAAGCAATTGTTTCATACTTATGACATTCTCAAAACTTTTTCAATCTTCATGCAATACATGAGCGTGAGCCATGGATATAACACTATATATGGAATAGAAGGGTGGTTGTGGAGAAGAAAAAAAGAGGGAAGATAGTCTCACATCAACTAGGTGTATCAACGGGCTATGGAGATGCCGATCAATAGATATCAATGTGAGTGAGTAGGGATTGCCATGCAACGGATGCACTAGAGCTATAAGCATATGAAAGCTCTACAAAAGAAACTAAGTGGGTGTGCATCCAACTCGCTTGCTCACGAAGACCTAGGGCATTTTGAGGGAGCCCATCATTGGAATATACAAGCCAAGTTCTATAATGAAAAATTCCCACTAGTATATGAAAGTGACAAAATGAGAGACTCTCTATCATGAAGATCTTGGTGCTACTTTGAAGCACAAGTGTTGTAAAAGGATAGTAGCATTGTCCCTTCTCTCTTTTTCTCTCATTTTTTTTAATCTGGGCCTTTCTCTTCTCTTTTTTTATGGCCTCTTTTTTTTTATAAAGTCCGGAGTCTCATCCCGACTTATGGGGGAATCATAGTCTCCATCATCCTTTCCTCACTTGGGACAATGCTCTAATAATGATGATCATCACACTTTTCTTTTCCTTACAACTCAACAATTACAACTCGATACTTAGAACAAAATATGACTCTATATGAATGCCTTCGGCGGTGTACTGGGATATGCAATGAATCATGAGTCACATGTATGAAAGAATTATGAAAGGTGGCTTTGCCACAAATACAATGTCAACTACATGATCATGCTAGCAATATGACAATGATGGAGCGTGTCATAGTAAATGGAATAGTGGAAAGTTGCATAGCAATATATCTCGGAATGGCTATGGAAATGCCATGATGGGTAGGTATGGTGGCTGTTTTGAGGAAGGTATATGGTGGGTGTATGATACCCGTGAAAAGTGCGCGGTATTAGAGAGGCTAGCAAAAATGGAAGGATGGGAAAAGTGCGTATAATCCATGGACTCAATATTAGTCATAAAGAACTCATATACTTGTTGCAAAAATCTAGAAGTTATCAAAGCAAAGTATTACACGCATGCTCATAGGGGGATAGATTGGTAGGAAAAGACCATCGCTCGTCCCCGACCGCCACTCATAAGGAAGACAATCAATAAATAAATCATGCTCCGAGTTCATCACATAACGGTTCACCATACGTGCATGCTACGGGAATCACAAACTTCAACACAAGTATTCATCAAATTCATAATCACCCAACTAGCACGACTTTGATATTATCACCTCCATATCTCAAAACAATTATCAAGCATCAAACTTATCTTAGTATTCAATTCACTCAAAAGAAAGTTTCACATATCTTGAACACCAAGTATATTAACATTAAGCAAATTACCATGCTATTAAAGACTCTCAAAATAATCTAAGTGAAGCATGAGAGATCAAATAGTTTTTTTAAAACAAATCCACCACCGTGCTCTAAAAGATCTAAGTGAAGTACTAGAGCAAAAATTATCACGCTCAAAAGATATAAGTGAAGCACTATGAGCAAAACTATCAAGCTCAAAAGATATAAGTGAAGCACATAGAGTATTCTAACAAATTCCAATTCATGTATGGCTCTCTCAAAAGATGTGTACAGCAAGGATGATAGTGGTAGACTAACAAGCAAAGACACAAATAATACAAGACGCTCCAAGCAAAACACATATCATGTTGGTGAATAAAAATATAGCTCCAAGTAAATTACCGATGGAAGTGGACGATAAGAGGGGATGCCTTCCGGGGCATCCCCAAGCTTTGACTTTTTGGTGTCCTTGGATTATCTTGGGGGTGCCATGGGCATCCCCAAGCTTAGGCTCTTGCCACTCCTTGTTCCATAATCCATCAAAAGAATTCACCCAAAACTTGAAAACTTCACAACACAAAACTCAACAGAAATCTCGTGAGCTCCGTTAGAGAAAGAAAACAAAAGACTTCTTCAAGGTACTGTAATAAACTCATTCTTTATTTATATTGGTGTTAAACCTACTGTATTCCAACTTCTCTATGGTTTATAAACTAATTTACTAGCCATAGATTCATCAAAATAAGCAAACAACACACGAAAAACAGAATCTGTCAAAAACAGAACAGTCTGTAGCAATCTGTAACTAACGCAAACTTCTGGAACTCTAAAAATTCTACCAAAATAGGAAGTGCTGTACAATTTGTTTATTGATCATCAGCAAAAAGAATAAATGCAAAAGCACGTTCCTGTGATTTATCATAACTAAATTCGTGCGTGCAAAGTTTCTGTTTTTCAGCAGAATCAAATCAACTATCATCGTAGGTTATCCTATAGGTCCTACTTGGCACAAACACTAATTAAAACATAAAACCACATACAAACAGAAGGTAGATGGATTATTTATTCCTAAACAGAAGCAAAAACAAAAAACACAAAATAAAATTGGGTTACCTCCCAACAAGCGCTATCATTTAACGCCCTTAGCTAGGCATAAAAGCAAGGATAGATCTAGGTATTGCCATCTTTGGTAGGCAATCCATAAGTGGCTCTCATGATAGATTCATATGGTAATTTTATTTTCTTTCTAGGTAAGTGTTCCATACCCTTCTTTAAGGGAAATTGGAATCTAATATTCCCTCCTTCATATCAATAATTGCACCAATCGTTCTAAGGAAAGGTCTACCAAGAATAATAGGACATAAAGGATTGCAATCTATATCAAGAACGATAAAATCTACGGGCACATAATTCCTATTTGCAACAATAAGAACATCATTAATTCTTCCCATAGGCTTTTTAATAGTGGAATCCGCAAGATGCAAGTTTAGAGAGCAACATCAAAATCACGGAAATCTAGCAAATCACATAAAGTTTTGGGGATAGTAGAGACACTAGCACCCAAATCACACAAAGCATGAAACTCAAAATCTTTAATTTTAATTTTAATAGTAGGTTCCCACTCATCATAGAGTTTCCTAGGGATAGAAACTTTCAACTCAAGTTTTTCTTCATAAGATTGCATCAAAGCATCAACAATATGTTCGGTGAAGGCCTTATTTTGACTATAAGCATGAGGAGAATCTAGCACGGATTGCAACAAGGAAATACAACCAATCAAAGAGCAATTTTCATAATTAAATTCCTTGAGATCCAAAATAGTGGGTTTAGTAACATCATGGTTTTTATTTATTTCGATCCCACTTTCATCAATTTCATCATCAAGATCTAGAAACTCCGAATTCTTAGAACACCTTCTAGGTAAAGGAAGATAATCTTCAGATTCATCAAGATTCATATTGCAAAACAAAGATTTAATGGGGGACACATCAATAACTTTTAGATCTTCATCTTGATTTTCATAGGGATTGGAAGAACACGCTTTAATAAAGGCATCTTTGGAAGCACGCATCCTAGCGGTTCTTTCCTTGCACTCATCAATGAAAATTCTCATGGCTTTGAGAGACTCATTGATATCATTCTTAGGAGGAATAGATCTAAGCTTTAAAGAATCAATTTCAAGAGAAATTCTATCAACGTTCCTAGCCAAATCATCAACTTTAAGCAATTTCTCTTCAAGCAAAGCATTAAAATTCTTTTGTGAATTCATAAACTCTTTAACACTACTCTCAAATTCAGAGGTAATCTTATTAAAATTTCCATAAGAGTTGTTGTAGGAATTTCCATAATTATTAGAAGGATTACTAGGATAAGACCTAGGATTAAATTCCCTCTGTACGTGTTGTTTCCAAAACTATTCCTACCAACAAAATTCACATCCATAGATTCATTATTATTCTCAAGCAAAGTAGATAAAGGCATATCATTGGGATCAAGAGGAGTATTTTTAGGAGCAAACATCTTCATAAGTTCATCCATCTTTTCACTCAAAACATTGATTTCTTCTATAGCATGCACTTTTTTACTAGAAGATCTTTCGGTGTGCCATTGAGAATAATTAACCACAATATTATCAAGCAATTGGGTGGCATCCCCTAACGTAATTTTCATAAAAGTGCCTTCCGCGATCGAATCTAAAAGATTTCTAGAAGCAAAATTCAATCCGGCATAAAAATTTTGTATGATCATCCATAAATTCAAACCATGAGTAGGGCAATTGCGAAGCATTAATTTCATTCTTTCCCAAGATTGGGCAACATGCTCATGATCAAGTTGTTTAAAATTCATGATATCGTTCCTAAGAGTGATAATCTTAGCGGGAGGAAAATACTTAGAGATAAAAGCATCTTTGCACTTGTTCCAAGAATCAATACTATTTTTAGGCAAAGATGAAAACCAAACTTTAGCACGATCTCTAAGTGAAAACAGAAATAACTTCAATTTGACAATATTGTTATCCATATCTTTTTTTTGCATATCACACAAATCAACAAAATTGTTTAGATGGGTAGCGGCATCTTCACTAGGAAGGCCGGAGAATTGATTTTTCATAACAAGATTCAACAAAGCGGTGTTGATTTCACAAGACTCATCATTATTAAGAGGAGCAATCGGAGTACTAAGGAAATCATTATTATTGGTATTCGAGAAATCACAATATTTGGTATTATCTTGTGCCATGGCAACAAGTAATCCAACACACAAGCAAACAGAAAGGCGACGGGAAAAAGGCAAACGGGAAAGAGAGGAGGAGATTGGGAAAGAGAGGGCAAATAAAACGGCAAGGATGAAGTGGGGGAGAGGAAAACGAGAGGCAAATGGCAAATAATGTAATGCGAGAGATAGGGATTGCGATGGGTACTTGGTATGGTTGACTTGCTTGCGTGAGCCTCCCCGGCAACGGCGCCAGAAATTCTTCTTGCTACCTCTTGAGCACTGCGTTGGATTTCCCCGAAGAGGAGAGGATGATGCAGTAAAGTAGCGTAAGTATTTCCCTCAGTTTTTGAGAACCAAGGTATCAATCCAGTAGGAGACCACGCACAAGTCCCTCGTACCTACACAAAACGATAGCAACTCGCAACCAACGCTTAGGGGTTGTCAATCCCTTCACGGGCACTTACAAGAGTGAGATCTGATAGAGATAATATTTTTGGTATTTTTGATAGATAGATGCAAAGTAAAAGTAAAGGCAAAGTAAAAACAAAGCAAGTAAATAAAGTGATATAGATTGATATGATGAGAATAGACCCGGGGGCCATAGGTTTCACTAGTGGCTTCTCTCAAGAGCATAAGTATTCTATGGTGGGTGAACAAATTACTGTTGAGCAATTAACAAAATTGATCATAGTTATGAGTATATCTAGGCAATGATCATGTATATAGGCATCACGTCCAAAGCAAGTAGATCGAAACAATTCTGCATCTACTACTATTACTCCACTCATCGACCGCTATCCAGCATGCATCTAGAGTATTAAGTAAAAACAGAGTAACGCCGTAAGCAAGATGACATGATGTAGAGGGATAAATTCATGCAATATGATAAAAAACCATCTTGTTATCCTCGATGGCAACAATACAATACGTGCCTTGCAACTCTTTCTGTCACTGAGTAAGGACACCGCAAGATTGAACCCAAAGCTAAGCACTTCTCCCATTGCAAGAACTACCAATCTAGTTGGCCAAACCAAAAAGATAATTCGAAGAGACTTGCAAAGATAACTCAATCATACATAAAAGAATTCAGAGAAGAATCAAATATTTTCCATAGATAATACTGGATCATAAACCCACATTTCATCGGTCTCAACAAACACACCGCAAAAAGAAGATTACATCGAATAGATCTCCACGAGAGAGGGGGAGAACATTGTATTGAGATCCAAAAAGAGAGAAGAAGCCATCTAGCTACTAGCTATGGACCCGAAGGTCTGAAGTAAAGTACTCACACTTCATCGGAGGGGCTATGGTGATGATGTAGAAGCCCTCCGTGGTGGATGCCCCCTCTGGCGGAGCTCCGGAACAGGCCCCAAGATGGGATCTCGTGGATACGGAAGGTTGCGGCGGTGGAATTAGGTTTTTGGCCACTGTTCTGATCGTTCGGGGATACGTAGGTATATATAGGAGGAAGGAGTACGTCGGTGGAGCTCTGAGGGGCCCACGAGGTAGGGGCGCGCCCAGGGGGGCACCCTCCACCCTCATGACCTCCTCGGGCACTGCTTGGAGTAGGGTCCAAGTCTCCTATGTCACGTTCGATTGGAAAATCACGATCCCGAAGGTTTCATTCCGTTTGGACTTCGTTTGATATTCTGTTTCTTCGAAATACTGAAGAAGACAAAAAACATCAATTCTGGGCTGGGCCTCCGGTTAATAGGTTAGTCCCAAAAGTAATATAAAAGTGGAAAATAAAGCGCAATATAGTCCAAAACAGTAGATAAAGTAGCATGGAGAAATAAAAAATTATAGATACATTGGAGGCGTATCACCGTCCACGATCAAGGAAGGAGCACGGGGCAAGCTGGCTGCGCCCCAGGAGAATTGGCGAAGGGAGGACAGCAGGCGCGCAGGCCCGAGGTGCCCAGCGCGATGGGCCACTTCCCCAACTGGCCAGGTGGCAGGGGCGCCGCTCGAGCTCGGCGTGCCAAGGGTCAGCAGCGAGGACGAAGCTTGGGGGATGGCTCCTTGGCCATCTCTGAATTCGGCAGGGAGGGCCCTGAAAGGCCGCGGTCAGCTACAAGGATAGAGAAGTAAAGGAGCAAGGAGAGAAGAGGACTTACTCGTCCATGGCGAAGTACTTCCTGCGCTTCAGCAGGCGGCAAGGGCGATCGTTACCGTCCAAGGCCTCCTTCCTTTTGCGGAGGGCCTCAAAGTCTACGCGGAACCGGCCTAAGCGCTCGGCGCAGGGGTCGGTCTGTGGCATGGAAGAGGCGTCAAGATGATCAGCACCAGGGGGGCCGGCCTGGGGAACGCCACCAGGCGCCGCCTCATGAGGAACGGCCGGGGCCTCGGGAGCCCCAACCTCGGGAGCCGTAGGCCGCAACTCCTTGCCTGCCACTGCTCCAGGACGAGCTTCGGGAGATGCCGCCTTCAGGGCTCTGCGCGGCGTGAGCACCTCAACATCATCCCCTTCAGCTCCCGACGGTCCTCGTCTCCCCGCTCCGTCGCCCGAGACAGAGCCGCTTTGGGCAACCGGAAGAGCAACCACGGCGACTGGGTTCTCGCGGGGCCCCCTGAGGCCAGCCGGGCGCAACCCCCACTCGTCGAAGCTGGGCATCTGCTTCACGAAATCGGCCCTGCCCGAACAAAGATACAAGAGGGCACCATCATGTCGAAGGCTGCCTGGGGAAGGATCGCCAGTCAGGACCCTGAGCACCGTCCTCAGCGTTTCAGGTGCCAGGTCCTCCTCCTGGAGCCGCATGCGGTCTTTGTGCCCCGCAAAGTCCCACATCCGGCGAGAGTGGCGCTGGAGAGGAGCAATGCGACGCTGGAGGAACTCCTTCACCACCTTGGGCGTCGTCACGTTGAGCGCCCTCAAGCTCTCGAAGCGGCGCCAGACGAAGGCAAGCCGGGGGCTCACGAGCGCCTCATGACCCCAACCTAAGTTGGGAACAGCAGGCAAGGTTGGGTGAGAGAGCAGGGGGCTGGGCACCCCAACATCCACATACAGCCACCGCTCTTTGAACTTGGCCTCAGGGGAAGGAAGGTCGAAGTCGATCCCTGAAGAAGCCGTCTCTGGCACGGCAAGGAAGCTCACACACCCCGAGCATTGAGTGGGATCGCTCAGGCGCAAGGAGAAGAAGTGGCGCAGCAGGGCAACGGAAGGAGGAATGCCCACCATTGCCTCGCAAACGAAAGCGAAGGCAGCCATGAGGGTAATGGACTCAGGCCCGAGATGCATCATGTGGATCTGATAATGGGAGAGCACTTCATTGAAGAAAGCAGAGAAAGGGGGAACCAGACTCGCCCACAAGGCATCGGCGAAGAACCGGACCTCCGTGACGACCCTATCAAAGGAATCATGGGACGCAGGCCAGACCATGGTCTGGCCGCACTCGTTGAAGATGGTGGCAAGAGCAGAACGGACCTTGCGCAAGGCCTCGGGGTTGAGTATGATGGACCGGACAACGGCGGGGGCCGCCGCCGGAGGCGAGCAAGACGAAGGCACGGGCTTCTTCCCCTTTTCCTTCTTCGGCACCATGACAATGGGAAGGGGGGAGAGTTCAAGTTGGATTGGAGGCGGAGGTTGAAGCTCGAGGAAGAAGGAAGGGCAGGAAGCGCGCGGGCGGCGAAAGGGGAATAGCTGTGTGCAACCACGGGTCCGCCTAGCCGGGCGTATAATGATGCATCGTGGGGAAGCGGAGACGCCCACGTCCAATCAACCGCCACGCGGCGCCCAAGGCCGCAGGCTGTTGGGGCCTGCGGCACTTCGCACTTGCCCCTTCGCTTCTCTGCTAAGCCAAGTCCGGGCGCGTCTTGGGCCCGGGGGCTACTGTCGGCGTTCTGGGAACGGGGGTCCCCAGACTTGCCTGCCTGCGGCCTGCGGCGTGGCTCAAGTGGGGGCCCAGTGCAGCCCAACTTCATCAGCTCAAGCTCAAGACCCTCGCGAGGGGCCAAGCCTCGCGGGGCAGACGACAGGAAGCTTCCTCAGGAGCAGCCTCACCAGGCAGCCTCGCGAGGAGGCGGAGAGATCAAGGCAAGGGCACCTCGCGAGGAGCCCGTGAAGCAAGCCATGACGATCGAGACCAGGCGAGCGCCGGCCTGCGCAGTGTCCTTGTTTCCCTTTCGGTGCAAAGGGGGCAAGCACAGGCCAAGGCATCAGGCAAAGGTTACTGTTTTGGTGCAACAAGACCAAGACCAGCAGAACGGCAGGATGGAGGTCACTATGGAGCCCAGGACGGCGTCATCGTCAGAGCCTTTGGCAGCCGAAGACCAACTTTAGTCAGGATAAGTGTATTATATGTTCCCCTTCAAAATGGCCAATTGTTGGCGCCCTTCCCGCTCATTATTTGGGAAGAGGCCCAAGGCCTCCCTCTGTAAATAGGACTAGCCACCACAGGGTAGGGGGATCCGCATCTGGGAGATCGACGAGTCGACCAGAGGGAGAGAGAGGCGATTCAACTCACCCAAGCAGTTCATCGCACCAGCTCAAGAACAGCCCTCGCGAGGCTGTTCTCCCTTTGTACTGTTTATCAACAGCCCCTGAGGCAATCCACCACACCACAAACTAGAGTAGGGTATTACACCACAACGGTGGCCCGAACTAGTATAAACCTCGTGTCCCTTGTGTGTTCTTCTTTCTAGCCTAGATCCTTGCGAGGCTTCGACGTGTGAGCCGATAGGGGAAAGATCTTCGTGCGCACCCCAGAGTTCGAACCTCAAGGGTCTGCCGGAACCCGAAATCCGACAGTATATGCATAAGCAAACCTAACTAGTAAACCTACTCAGACTGAATTTCTGAGCGCACTCAACTAGGACTACAAGTGTAGCACGGACAAATAAATCTTCATGGAAGAGCATTATGTCGCTATCTTAGAGATAAGAAGTAACACGCATGTGCAACTAGATTGTGTCTGTTGACCGTTGTAATAAAAGGAAGGAGCAGGAGGATAAGGGAAGTTCCACTACACTTGTGTGCGCTTCAACATTTCTTCACACAGCAGGGAATACGGTATATAATAATCAAGATAAATGTCTGAAGCTAGTGGAATCTGATACATCAACTTGAGTTATAGTAAAAATGTCCAACCAAAATCATCCCAGAAATCCCAGCCCACACTAATAACTAAACATTAATTAAGATAATGCAAATGTTGCAACCCAACTCCACCACCGGTCATTTATTTCAACTACTGCAGTCTTGTCTTGTCTGATGCTTTCTGCTAGATGGACTAACTACATCAATTTATCCCAACCTTCGGCCCTGCCCTTACAACTGCAAATATAATTAAGAGAATGCAAATTTTGCAACCCAGCTTCAGAATCGGCACTTGTTTCAATCATTGCAGCCGTGTCTCTTCTGTGGAGCATTATAGAAGACTGTAGACACCATGCAGTAGTAAATTTATAAGGTGGTAAATTTTAGCTTCACAATACACTAATGAATACTCCTAGAAAAGTAGGTCACTTTTTTACTCTAAACCAGAATAATGCAACTGTTACTTTGCAGGATCAAATGAAATTTAAAACTGAAAGAAGAAAGGTGTAAATTATTGTCATATACTCCCACAGTAAACTTTTATAAGACGTTTTAGGTCAGTACTTTAGTGATCTAAAACGTCTTATAAAAGTTTGCAGATGTAGTACAAACTGCAAAAAAAAAACAGAGTATTAGGTTTCCTTGTGAAGATAAAGTGCTATATTAAATCAACAATATCATCAGATGCAGAAGCTGATGAATGAAGGATGATAATTGCCAAAAAATCCTTAAATCAGGACATAGAGTAGTCGGGTATTTCCATAACAGAGACACATGCAAGTCCATGCGTCAATTATACCTGGAGCCTGTCAATTATAGACAATGCTTGCAGGGGAGAATATTTGTCTTAGTCCACTCTACAGATTGAGCTCCAGAACTTGATCGTGTTGATAAATGCTTCCAGGGAACTTGGGTATGATATTCACATCTGTCCACAGTGAGAGTGTCAAGCACGGCGACAGTTGAGATGGAGGACTTCTCTGGCCAGCAGATCTGGTTTTTGAATTTGATGATACTGATGTTACGGGGAGGAGAAATGTGCACTTCAATGCTAGGACTGCACTTTAAAAATTCTCGGAGCAACACTGAGGATACCCTCCAGAAATTGGTAGGCTCACTGTTCCAGAGTGCCAGTTTGAAGAGATGCCGGTGAAACTGTCATCAACACCTCGACCCTTTCTCCACCAATTTTGGTGATATTTGCATTTATCATGTAATAAGTAATCCCTCCAACACCTATTCATGGTGAACCTAAGTTGGATAGCATGCTTAGATTAGCTCTTACTGAAGGCATATTACCTGGAACATTTTCATAAATTTGGAGCTATGCGTGTTTGAACTTTAATTAATAGCTGCAGATGCTGAATCCAGTGCATCTTTTAGTAACCAAAACGGCACAGATAGTTCAGTCCTAGTAAGTTGACGATAGCAATTGCTGATACAATGGAGCAAAACTAGTAACCTTGAATGTGCATCCATATAAACTTCGCATCCTTCAGAGTTCAGAGGCCGCAAGTGGCTGGAACTGGAAACCTGCATACGACGGAATCTGGATGCGTAAATCGGTCTAGTGCCAGTGCTGCGCGCGGGAGAAAAAGGAGAATGTATTAGAAACGCAAAATGCCAGAAATGTCCATTGCACTTTTGCCTGGTGGTAAGCTCGTCGCCAGGCGGTAGGCGGTGGCAGTATTGCTACCCTGACGAAGAGGAAGCCGTGGATGGGATGGGATGGGATGGGATGGGATGCGAAGCAGAGGAGACAGCGCCTTCGGCGAGGGAGACCGAGCTCCCGCTCCGCGCCGCCGAGGTGCTTTCCGGCTCCACGGACGTCGGGATCGGGCTTCCGCAGTTTCGTCGCCGCCGGGATCCTCCTCCTCCTGGGGAGCGAATTCCTCGCCATTTTTTTTAGGGGACCTAGCCGGGTTTTTCTTTTTCTTTTTTTTTGAGAGAGAGGGTGGCACAAAACGGAGGGCCAACCATACTCTGTCTGGACCTGCGGAATGAGCCCATGGTCGTTCATACATGGGCCATCCGGATGTACTGATGTGGGCTCGCACTTTACCGAGGAGCAGAAATGCAGCAGCGTCAAATAGGGACCCGACGCACACGGAGACCACGACTGAGCCAGCCCATTTAGCGCGCACACCGGCCAGCTGATTCATGTGGCGACCGCCCTGTAAGGCACTGTAGCGTCCCGGTCACTATAGCTCCCGTCTATAGTAAAAATAATAATAATCAAAACTCAGTTTTTAAATACGAATATTTTGGAAAACACGGGCAATTTTAGAAATTTCTGAACATTTCTCCTCACGAGCGAGAGAGACCCACATCCTCACGGGCGCCCCTATGTCTAGCTTACAACGAGAGGAAAGGAACCCTTGCAGTAGGGCAGCACGAGGTAGGCCGGCCCATGGGCGCTGAAGACCGCATCCACCTTTTTTATTTTGTTTTTTCAAGGTATTTTTTTGCTTTATTTTAAAAAAATATACTTTCAAATATTATAATAACTATTACAGAAATCACCCGACAATTTTTTTTTCAAAATGTTGACCAAGCATTTGAAATGTTAAATATGTATAGAGAAAATGTTTATCTCGTATATGAAGAATGCATACAAAAAAGTAAATGTGTATACAATTTGATCATGTATTTAAAAAAATGTTAATCAAGCATTTGAATAAGTATTTGAAAAAATTAATCAAGCACTTTGAAACTGTTAAATATGTATAGAAAAAATATTCACCATGTAATAAAAAATTATGAAAAAAAATTGATCATGTATAAACAAATGTTAATCAAGCATTTGAAATAAGGTTGAACAAGTATTTGAAAAAAATGTAAATCAAGCATTTGAAAAATGTTAAATGTGTATACAAAATGTTGACCATCTATTAAAAAATGATGAAATTTTTTGATAACGTATATAAAAATATTAATTAAGCATTTTAAAAAAATGTTGAAAAACTATTTGAAAAATGTTAATAAAGCATTTTTAGAAAATTAATTTGTTAAAAAAAATTTGACCATGTGTTAAAAACTGTTAATATTGCATTTAAAAAATGTTAATCAAGCATTTGAAAAAAGTTAAATGTGCATAGAAAAAATGTTGACCATGTACCAGAAAATGTTAATCTTGTATTTGAAAAATATTAATCAAGCATTTGAATTTTTTGTAAAGTGTGTATAGAAAAAATGTTGACGTTGTATTAAAAAAATGATAATCTTGTATTTGAAAATGTTAATAAAACATTTGATTTTTTTAATATGTATAGTAAAAATGTTGACTCTGTATTAGAAAAATGTTAATCGTATTGAAATAAAGTTAAACGTGTATTAGAAAACTGTTGTTGACATATACAAAAAATGAAGAATGAAAACCAAAAGAAACAAAGAAAAATGAAAACCAAAAAGTAAAGAAACCAAAGAAAGCAAAAATAAATAAACGAAAAGAATGGAAAGTGGTGAGAACCGATAAACAAAAAAAGAAAAACTAAAAAAAATTGAAAACTAAAAATAAACAAAAAAAGACGAAAAAGGAAGGGAAATGAGAAAGAAAGAAAAATGGACAAAAACCTTGAAAGAAACAAAAAGAAACCAGGGGAAATATGAAAGAAGAAACATGAAAACGGAAGTATATTGACAGAAAAACCCGGAGAGAACCGAAGAAAGACAAAAGAAAACTAAAAAAGGGGAAAACTGAATAAAACTAAAGAAAAAGAAATAGAAGAAAAAACCCAGTGAAAACTGAGAATGAAAACAGAAACCAAAGAAAGAAACAAAAATAAAGAAATAGAGAAACCAAAAAAACTGGAAAGAAACAAAGAAACCCATTTAAAACGAAGAAAAGAGGGAAGAAAACAAAAGTCTGTGAAAACCGAGAAAGAAACGAAGAAAACCAATAAAAATGAAGTTATAACAAAGAAAAATGAAAAATGAAAGAAAACCGATGAAAAAAAAAGAACAGAAGAAAAACCAAAAGAAACGAGAAAAACAAAGAAAACCTATAGTGAGCGAAGCGGCCAAACCTATGCTAATAGGCCGGCCCATATGCTCAGTCCCTTCAGCGAGAGCTCCTTCGGTCTCGCTAAAGGCGAGATATAGCTCTCGCGCGTCCTCACGGAGTCACCGTCACGAGCGAGACACAAATCACGAACCAACCAGCCCTCCCATTCTCTGCCAATGAAAAAACTCTAGCCGGCGCTAAGGCCCAAGGCCCCGTGAAGGTCGCCGCCCCGAGGAGCAACCTGACCGGCAACGACCCCCGCCCCAATTCGGGGCCCTGACCGGTGAAGACCACCGCACATCGCTCTGCTAACCTGACCCCCTATGCGTCGCTCCACTGCCCATGACGCCGCCATCCGCCAGCGGTGCTCCACCTCTTGGCGACTCAACGATTACTTGTCCTAAAACACCGAATAGTGAAGAACCGAAAGGACCGAAATTAGTTCGGTCTTCGGTTATGAAAGACCGAATTCTTGAAAGACCGAACCGAACTACCCAAAAAAGACCGAACGCCTGGGTAAGACTCTTGGGGCCTGCTCCGTTCCTTAAAATCCAGTTCCGCTCTAAAAACTCAAATCAAACGGGTTAGCTCCATGATGTCCTATTTCAAAAAGAAAGTACAATCTAGTGTACAACTCCATGTTTTTACTGAAGCTCTCCAAGGGGTGCTTCAAAAACTCTAGTTCAAAGAGTGCTTGTGGAGTTGCCGAGAAATTTCTCACAATTACAATCTGTAAGTGGCCCTTCATTTTTTTCACATCATTGAAATACACATTTCCCATCAAATTTTCTCATTCTTCAAGATGCAATTGTACCCATATTTGATGGAGTGAAACTGATTTTCAAGCATCCGAAGGGGTATCACAACATGCATGCATGCGGCCGAAATAAAAGGGAACGGTACCCGCAAAAAAGAAATAAAAGTGAACGGAGCACCGAATATCGAACATTGTTCTTTACCAGCTCTGAAGTAAACGATAATGAGGTCCTAAACCGGTCAACAGAATCCACGGCAGCTCGTCGACAATTCTGAAGAGCAAGAGAGTGGGCACACGGGGAGAGATGGCACAAAGAACAGCATCGAGTAGCACAATTTTTGAGTGCATGTTTTATCAATTACACAAGATCACATAAAAGACCAACACTATGCCTATGTTCAACAAGGTGATGAATCGATCCGGAGATTATGTTGTCACCCATGTTAGTTAAAACTCCCTGGCTACCCGCTCCAGCCGGTGTTTGAGAAAAAAAAATCATGTACTCAAAAAGTGCACAAAACTTTGGTCAGTGTTTTTTTGTTAAGAGCTCCTCGAATGTTATTTGTGGGTGAAATATTGCAAAAACCTAAAACATTTGATCATGTTTGAGGTCGCAAAATTACAGAATTTTTGAAACACGTTTAACATGTGTTTTCTGATTATTATTTTTTTGGTTCGGGAGTAGCCACACCTATTTTTCGTGAAACTTTCAATCTATTCATTTTCAATCATGGTAGTACAAAAAAAACAGAGGTAATAAAAATGACAATCATGTTCATGAACCACCTAGCGACGACTACAAACACTGGAGCGAGCCGGAGGCGCGCCGCCGTCATCCCCCCCCCCCCCCCCCCCCCTCACTGGGCCGGGCAAACCTTGATGTAGTATACGGTCGGGAAGTCGTCGTGCTAAGGCCCCATAGGACCAGCGCACTAGAGTAGCAACCATCGCCGATTGTGTCAAAAAAAAGCAACCATCGCCGATGAAGAAAGTCGTAGATCACAAGGATCAAACATGTACACACTCAAATAAAGACGAACGAAAACCAAATCCAAGTAGATCCACCAAAGACCAGCATTCATCGAATACCGTGGAGACACACCTCCACAAGCCCTCCGACCAAAGACCAGCATTGATCGAATACCGCGGAGACACACCTCCACAAGCCCTCCGGCGATGCTAGACGCACCCTCGGGACGGAGGATAGAAGAACGACGATGCTAGACGCACCCTCGGGCTGGTCAAGCCCCATAGGACCAGCGCACTAGAGTAGCAACCATCACCGATGAAGAAAGTCGTAGATCACAAGGATCAAACATGTAAACACTCAAATAAAGACGAATGAAAACCAGATCCAAGTAGATCCACCAAAGACCAGCATTGATCGAATACCGCGGAGACACACCTCCACAAGCCCTCCGACGATGCTAGACGTACCCTTGGGCTGGAGGATAGAACGTGGGAGACATTGTTCCTACTAAGGGACATCGCCGCCACCACACAGTCCCAACCAAGATGCCGAATCTAATAAGAACGAGAACGGGGTTTCTCCCACTGGTGGGGGGCTGAGATCCTCCGCACCTCCATGGCCCAAAGGCCCTGTGAGATGGGGCGGATCGGCGGTGACACAGGAGGAGAAGGGGCTTTTCTTGTGGAGGAGGAAAGAGATAGATCTATTTCCAAAAAGGTCGCCTGATCACAGTCCAACATTACAATCACTCTACAAATAAGAAATTACATCTTAGAGCCTCTCTGATTTAAGATTTTTTTTCTTATATGGGTTGCTTGACACATAGGACCACAATACATAGCAATTTTTCCTTAGGATTAATTTATACTTATTTGATTGAAAATTTTCCATCCAATAAAACCTTATGTGAACAATCCTATGTTCTTCATGCGCACAATCAAAATCTCATACAAATCCTGCAGGGCCTCTTTGATTCACACAATTCTCAAAACACAAGAATGGAGTGTCATGTCCTCTTGTATCCGTAAAAATTATAGAACCAAAGGAATTTGGACTCTTTTTGTTTGATAGCACAAGAAAAACAAAGCAATTGTACCAATGGATTTAAGTGGATGAAAAATTTCCTCCAAAATATAGTACAAAGGAATCCTATCGAAAATTCTTAAGGTTTTCAATCCTACGAATCAACTGGCCACCGTAGAAAGTTTCTAAAATCCAGATCCTTCAAACATCCTATGTAATTCCTTTGGTCAAATGATCTCGTTGTGCTCCCTCTGGTCCTTTTTACTCTGCATATTGGCTTTGACTGAAGTCAAAGTTGGAAAGTTTGATCAAGTTGTAGAGAAAAATATTAATGTTTTTAATATCAAATCAATATTATTGTATGAATTTTAGAATATATTTTCATATTATGTTTATTTGATATTGTAGATGTTGACACTTTTTAATATAAAGTTGGTCAAAGTTTACAAACTTTGACTTAAGAAAAATTTAAAACGCTGACTAAAAAGGAACAGAGGGAGTATGAAGATGAAATGCCCACTCTATTCCTGTTTTTCCTATGAGTCAATTCAGATGTGGCACGCGTAGACAATTTTGTGTCCTAAGTTGCCTCTAGTAAGTACCTCAAGGTGCAACCTTTTCTCTTCTCGCTCTCCCCAGATTTTCCTTCAACCCACTTCCTTTCATTTCCTTCCTAGAACCATGCCCAAACCCTAGCACCACCACCACCACATCGACCTCCCCGAGCACATCAGATCTTGAGCGCGTCATTGTTGGGGTCGAGCCCGCGATGCACCTCCGTCGAACCAAGTCGACGCTATGGCTGATCTACCGAGCTCCGCTATCGATGAGGCCTCCACCATACCGGGCTGTTGTTGTGGATGATCCGTCGGGTCATGACATCAACCAAGGCGGTTCCATGCAGAGAGGGGGATGTCGCCGTCACCGACCGCCACTAAGGCTTCCGCCGACGGAGTCCATCACCGGGGAAGAACTCTTACCACAACATCGACCTAGATCTCCAGCACGGTGAGCGTCTGTGTGTTACCATCTTTCACGTACATGGATTTGTTTTAGGGTTAACTTATTTATGCTTAGGATTAGAAATCATACATGTTTATCCGTAATGTGACAAGTTGGTTCTACTTCTGCATAATATCACATGTTTTAGGGTTGTCAATGACGCATTTATTCAAATTTTCTGAAACACTTTCTTCTTCCGCACATGTGTTAGATATGTTCACCGTACCGACACACCGAGCACGCATATCATGTCTAATGCTAACGCAAAAGAAGAAAGTGTTAGAGAGAGTTCAGTAAAGACATTGGACCTTGATACATCCATTTTGCATCATGTTTTCCTACAGTTATTTGTAATGTTTTTGAGCTATATTTCACTTTATGGTGCAACTCTAATGCCTTTTAACTCTTAAAATGCAAGATACACCGAAAGAGGGGCATTGTCGGCAGCTGGAATTTTGAGCCTAGGAAAGCTACAACAGAGATAGTTATTCTCCGGAGCTTCGAATGATGTGAAAATTTACGGAGAATTATTTTGGAATATATGAAAAATACTGGAAGAAAGAAGTACCAAAGGGGGGCCTCAGTGGATCCACAAGGTAGGGGGTGTGCCCTACCCCCCCCCCCAGGACACGCCCAGGTGCCTTGTGGGGCCCACAGAGGTCCACTCACGCCCATGTTCTGCTATATGAAGCCATTTGCCCTAGAAAAATAAGATAAGACTTTCGGGATGAAGCGCCACCGTCTTGAGGCGGAACTTGGGCAGGAGCACTTTTGCTCTCTGGCGGAGCGATTTTGCCGGGGAAACTTCCCTCAGTGAGGGGAAAATCAAAGCCATCGTCAAGACCAATGCTCCTCTCATCATGGAAGGACTCATCTCCATCAACATCTTCACTGACACCATCTCATCTCTAAACCCTAGTTCATCTCTTGTGTTCAATCTTTGTATCAAACCTCAGATTGGTACATGGGGTTGCTAGTAGTGTTGATTACATCTTGTAGTTGAGCTAGTTGGTTGTAACACTCCAATTTTTTTTTTGATTTGGTTTTTATCAAATTATCTATTTAATTGGAAGGAGGTTATTTAACTTTTTTTAAGGACTCTCCTTCTCAAAAAAATTCTTTTATGACAAGTATTTTTTTTGGGTTCTTCCCAACCTTGATTTTGGTCATGAAGGTTTTTCATCTGGTGTTGGCACAACACAAATAGTTTTGGAAGGTTTTCACACTTCTTTTTTATTAAAAAGAATTCCTATAAAATTATGGATTTATTCTTCCCCACTCAAATATTTCTCTCTTGCCATGACCTATGTAGAATAATTCTTCCAAAACCCACCCCCTACTTTGGGTCAAGTCAAACATCCAATTTCAGCAAGTTTCAACCTCTTTTAGATTTTATTGCTATTTATTTTATCCTCAAACATTTTTCTGTAATTTATTTTGGACTCTTGGGATTTACAAAGGAAGTACCAGATCCCTTAAGTTTCTGAGCCCAAGCAAATTACCCTAGCTACTCCTTAGTACCCTCAACCTAGATCCATCAAGATCTGCTGGTCCACAGTTCAAATTTTTCAAAATGTGCTTACTGCAAGTTTGGACCAGATTTTTCAAAATGTGCTTACTGCAAGTTTGGACCAGATAAGTAGGTTGTTTGTTCAAGCAAGAACAACACCTTAGCACCGGTCCACCCACTTAACAATTTTTCAAAGCAAGGAACACGAATCACTGTAACATGATGAAAGTAACTAGATGAATTCTCATGTGTCCCCGAGAACATTTGATCACTATGAGAAATACTTCCGGCTTGTCCTTAGCAATATTAAGGATTGGGCCACTTGCTGCACTTTGCTACTATTGTCACTTGTTACCAATTACCTTGCTATCAAATATCCATTACTACTATCTTACAACACATGCAGAGAATACCTTGTCGAAAACTGCTTATCAATTCCTTCCACTCCTCGTTGGGTTCGACGCTCTTACTTACCAAAAGGACTACAATTGATCCCTTATACTTGCGGGTCATCACTAATGTGCTGCAGTACCGCTGGATCAGTGATGACTTGATCATCACGGATTACCCTCCCATGGCCATACATTGATGACTATTAACACTGAATGCCCTACCCATCAGTGATAACTATGAGCAGAGCAACCAACATAGTGATATCAGTGACCACTCTATGGCCTGCTATATCACAAGTACTGTAGCAAGGCATTCGCTACACTGCTAGCACACAATATTACATAGGAAACACACAAGATGCACATATAAACATTGCATTCCCAGTCATCACATACACATGGCATGCACATCTCTTTACAATATCATTTGATAATACAATTTGATATACACATCTAAAAGTGCATTTATCTCTAAATGGCATTTAGGTGTGTTGACAATGTGGTTAGTGAAACTAATGACGGTTATTAAGGTTTATCTGAGGTCATTGGTTCCTAAGAGATTTAGTGAATGGCTGACCCCCCCTCCCCCTGCCCCACTTCAAAAATGTTAAAGGTGAGGTTTTCTGATGACTCGATGCTTTGTTTTTGATTTATTTGAGTTGTAGGACAACCACATTATCAAGAGGGGTTGAGATGCTCAAATGACGGTGTGGGAACACTCCAAGCATATACACCAGCCACCCTACACCTACCACTTTTGAAATGCCACAAAATCTACTTCACTTATGTCCATGGTCACCATACCCCTGTGCCCATGGGGTCTAGTGGTCGTTCCCACTAGGTCCAGGGTTAAGTCTTTGGACACCCCATGCACATGGGCCCAAATACCCCGTGCGCACGGGGTAGAAAAAATCTCTCTGAACAACCCGAGTATGGGGTTCTCGTGTTAACGGTTCGTATAAAAACATGACATAGAAAATACGAATGCAAAATGAGCATTATCATTTGCATATAACTAAGGAAAAACGTCCTTCGGATAGTTCATGTATCTTCTCGGTTCCATATGGTTTTAGCTCTTTTGTGGTTTGCTTGTAAAAACATGTTGTGCATACACTGGTTAGATTCCTTGTCGCGTCTGGCCATGTCGCTACGAGTACCCTGATTTAATTTCAGACCATGGGAGCATGTAAAAGCATATGTCCGTTTTATCCACTTACCGCTCTTGTCGCACTAGCATGAAGGGAGTGGGTTACTGCTTGTGTCCCACGAACTTCAGTCGGCTAGGGTGCACCACCAAGGATCCAGGCAGGATAAGTCAGTTTAAAAGCATCGAGCAGATCCCGAGGTTATGGTGCGGTTGTCCGGATGTTCACAAGGAGGTTGGGTAGCCAGGTCCCTAATAATCCACAAGTATAGGGGATCGCAACAGTTTTTCGAGGGTAGAGTATTCAACCCAAATTTATTGATTTGACACAAGGGGAGCCAAAGAATATTTGCAATTATTAGCAGCTGAGTTGTCAATTCAACCACACCTAGAGATTAATTATCTGCAGCAAAGTGATCAGTGGCAAAGTAGTATGATAATTTTGATAGTAGTAGCAACGGCAATAGTAACAGTAACAGTGATAGCAATAATTTTGTAGCAAGTGTAACAGCAACAATAGTAGTAGTAACTTAGCAAGAACAATATGAGAGAAATTTGTAGGAAATGGATCGGTGAATTCGTTGGATGATATTCATCATATAACAGTCATAACCTAGGGCGATACGGCACTAGCTCCAGTTTGTAAATATAATGTAGGCATGTATTCCGTAAATAGTCATACGTGCTTATGGAAAGAACTTGCATGACATCTTTTGTCCTACCCTCTCGTGGCAACGGGGTCCACATGGAAACTAAGGGATATTAAGGCCTCCTTTTAATAGAGAACCGGAACAAAGCATTAACACGTAGTGAATACATGAACTCCTCAAACTACGGTCATCACCGGGAAGTGTCCCGACTTCTGTCACTCTGGGGTTGCCGGATCATAACACGTAGTAGGTGACTATAACTTGCAAGATCGGATCTAGAACATAGATATAATGATGATAACATAAATGTTTCAGCTCCGAAATCATGGCACCGGGGCCCAAAGTGACAAACATTAAGCATGGCAAAGTCATAGCAACATCAATATCAGAACATATATAGTGGATACTAGGGATCAAGCCCTAACAAAACTAACTCGATTACATGATGAATCTCATCCAACTCCTCACCGACCAGCGAGCCTACGAAGGAATTACTCACTCCCGGTGGGGAGCATCATGGGGTTGGCGATGGATAAGGGTTAGTGATGACGAAGATCGAAGATCCCCCTCTCCGGAGCCCCAAACGGACTCCAGATCTGGCCTCCCGATGAAGAACAGGAGGTGGCGGCAGCTCCGTCTCGTGAAACGCGATAATTCTTTCTCCCTGATTTTTTCTCCAAAAATATGAATTTATAGTGTTAGGGTTGAGGTCTGCTGGGCCACCAGGTGGGGACAACCCACTTGGGCGCGCCAGGAGGGGGACGCCCTGGTGGGTTGTGCCCACCCAGGTGCCCACCCTCCAGCGGTTCTTGGCTCCATAAATTCTCTTTATTTGTATAAAAAAATCCTCGCAAAAGTTTCGTTCCAATCCGAGAACTTTTATTTCTGCACAAAAAACAACACCAAGGTAGTTCTGCTAAAAACAGCGTCAGTCCGGGTTAGTTTCATTCAAATCATGTAAATTAGAGTCCAAAACAAGAGGAAAAGCGTTAGGAAAAGTAGATACGACGGAGACTTATCAACTCCCCCAAGTTTAAACCTTTGCTTGTCCTCAAGCAATTCAGTTGATAAACTGAAAGTGGAAACTAAAAACTTTTACGAACTCTTTTGCTCTTGTTTACATAAATAAGCTTAAGTGGCACCCAGGTTTTCAGCCAAGATTATGACTAACCATATTGACAATAACTCTTAAAAATTATATTAACTCATATCAATGGCATAATCAACTAACGAGCAATAATAAGATATCTCAAGTGACAACACTTTATCAAAACAACCACGATATAACATGACAATAGTGGTATCTCGCTAGCCCTTTCTGAGACTGCAAAACATAAATGCAGAGCACCTCCAAAGTTCAATCATCTACTAAACATTGTAATTCATGGTAGAAAATATCCAGTCATGATGCACCCAACATTAGCTACACACTTTGCATGAGGATGACAATAGTGCTCTCAGGATGTGGCGCTTATTTGAGAAGGTGATGACACAACATAAAAGTAAATAGATAGTCCCTTCGCAGAGGGAAGCAGTGATTTGCAGTGGTGCCTGATTGCTCTCTGACTATGGCGCTAGAAAAACTCCTGTCTGCTAGGACTACGTTGGTATTTCCCCAAAGAGGAAGGGATGATGTAGCACAGCGACGGTAGGTATTTCCCTCAGAGATGAAACAAAGGTTATCGAACCAGTAGGAGAACCAAGCAACATAACGTAAACAACACCTACACACAAATAACAATACCTCGCAACCCGACGTGTTAAAGGGGTTGTCAATCCCTTTCGGGTAACGATGCCAGAAATTTGTAATAGATTGAAATAATAGATCGCAAATTAAATAAAGTGCAGCAAAGTATTTTTGGTTTAATATATCTGAATAAAAATGCAAAGTAAAAGTAGATCGCAAGCAAATATATGAGAAGGAAGACCCGGGGGCCATAGGTTTCACTAGTGGCTTCTCTCAAGAAAATAGCAAACGGTGGGTAAACAAATCACTGTTGAGCAATTGATAGAACTTCAAATAATTATGAAAATATCCAGGCAATGATCATTACATAGGCATCACGTCCAAGATTAGTAGACCGACTCCTGCTTGCATCTACTACTATTACTCCACACATCGCCCGCTATCCAGCATGCATCTAGTGTATTAAGTTCATGGAAAAAAACGGAGTAATGCAATAAGAACGATGACATGATGTAGACAAGATCCATTTATCTATTGCGTAGATATAGATCCCATCTTTTTATCCTTAGTAGCAACGATACATACGTGTCGTTTCCCTTTCTGTCACTGGGATCAAGCACCGTAAGATCGAACCCACTACCGGGCACCTCTTCCCATTGCAAGATAATATATCAAGTTGGCCAAACAAAACCCAAATATCAGAGAAGAAATACGAGGCTATAAGAGATCATGCATATAAGAGATCAAAGAAACTCAAATAACTTTCATGGATATAAGAAGATATAACTGATCATAAACTCAAAGTTCATCAGATCCCAACAAACACACCGTAAAAAGAGTTACATCATATGGATCTCCAAGAGACCATTGTATTGAGAATTCAGCGAGAGAGAGGAAGGCATCTATCTACTAACTACGGACCCGAAGGTCTACAAAGACTACTCATGCATCATCGGAGAGGCATCAATGGAGGTGGTGAACCCCATCCGAGATGGTGTCTAGATTGTATCTGGTGGTTCTGAACTCTGTGGCGGATGGATGAATATTTCGTCGATCCCCTAGGGTTCTGGGATTTGTGGGGTATTTATAGAGAAAAGAGGCGGTCCGGGGGGCACCCAAGGTGGGCACAACCCACCAGGGCGCGCCTGGGCCTCCTAGCGCGCCCTGGTGGGTTGTCCCCTCCTCGAGACTCCCCCCGGGTGCAACCAGGGCCCAATGTGCTCCTTCTGGCCCATAAAAAAAATCATCGTGGAGTTTCTGGCATTTGGACTCCGTTTGGTATTGATTTCCTGCGATGTAAAAAACATGGAAAAAACAGCAACTGGCACTTGGCACTATGTCAATAGGTTAGTACCAAAAAATGATATAAAATGACTATAAAATGATTATAAAACATCCAAGTTTGATAATAAAATAGCATGGAACAATATAAAATTATAGATACATTGGAGATGTTTCAGCATCCCCAAGCTTAACTCCTGCTCGTCCTCGAGTGGGTAAGTGATAAAAATATAATTTTTGATGTGGAGTGCTGTTTATCATGTCATATCATATTCTTTTCTTTATAGCATGGACATTTGGACTTTTATGTGATTCAAAGCAATAGTCTAGTTTTGACATAATAATTTAGATACTCAAGCATATCAACAAGCAACCATGTCTTTCAAAATATCAATGCTAAAATAAGTTATCCCTAGCCCATCGTGCTCAAACATTGATCCATTCATGAAACACACTCGAATATTAGCTATACCCAATACTTAATTTAGTACGATCATATTGCCTCCTAGTTGGTGCTTTTTATGAGAGAAGATGGAGACTCAAATTCAAAAATAAAAATTGCATAAAGTAAAAGAAGGGCCCTCCACAGAGGGAAGTAGGCATTTGTAGAGGTGCCAGAGCTCAAAGCAAAAAAATAGAGATAAAAATATTTTGGGAGGTGTATCCATCCCACCAACGAAAACGACGTAGAGCTACAAACACTTTCCATGCTAGATATGCCATAGGCGGTTCCCAAACAGAAAATAAAGTTTATTCCTTTTTCCACCATACTTTCACTTTTCATGGCTAGCCGTATCCACTGGTGCCTTCCATACCAACACTTTCCAAGGAATTTATTATTTGACAACATAAAGTAAATTCATTTTTGCATTTCGGGACTGGGCATCCCTAAAACCTTTGCCTTACTCTCGTGCAATGACAAGTGAATAAACACTCATCGTGAGAATAACACATCCAACATGGAAAATATTAGCCACCCGTTACCGTTCCGCGAGCGAAACAAACACACAAAAGAGAAGTTTATTTTGAAAATTAGAGATGGCACATGCAAATTTGCTTAGAACGGCAAGAGAATACTGCATATAGGTAGATATAGTGGACTCATGTGGCAAAACTGGTTTAAAGGATTTTGGATGCACAAGTAGAGGTCATACTTAGTGCAAAATGAAGGCTAGCAAAAAGATTGAGAAGCAACCAACCAAGAAAGGAATAATCTCATAAGCAAGCATTATGCATAATTAACACCGAATAATGCACCACAAGTTGGATATAATTTTCATTGCATTGCATAGGGAATCACAAACCTTAACACCAATATTCTTACTAGAGCACAATTACTCATCAACATAACTCACATATCACATCATCATATCTCAAAACTATTACTAAGAATCAAGTTTACTTTGTCCAATGATCTTCATAATATTTTTCTTTATCCTTCTTGGATATCTATCACTTTGGGACTAATTTTCATGTGTTGCTTTTCATAAGCTCAAACAAGTATAAGTGAAGATCATGAGCATAAAAAAATTTCTTTCTCTCAAAATAATTTAAGTGAAGCAAGAGAGAATTTCTTCAAAATTTAATTAACTCTCAAACAAATCAAAGTGAAGCAAGAGAGGATTTCTTCAAAAATACTAACCACACCGTGCTCGAAAAGATATAAGTGAAGCACTAGAGCATGTCCTAGCTCATAAAAGATTTAAGTGAAGCACAGAGAGCAATTCTAACAAGTCATGAAATAATTTTTGCTCTCTCAAATAGGTGTGACCATCAAGCATTGATGAATTATAACACAAAATAAAACAAGCAAAGACATATATCATACAAGACGCTCCAAGCAAAACACATATCATGTGACGAATAAAAATATAGTCTCGAGTAAAATGCCGATGGTCATTAGAAGAAAGAGGGGATGCCACTCGAGGGCATCCCCAAGCTTAGTTGGTTGCTCATTCTTGGATAATAGCTTGGGATGCCGGGGCATCCCCAAGCTTAGGCTCTTCTATCCTTCTTTCATCCATCGGAAGATAACCCAAAACTTGAAAACTTCAATCACACAAAACTCAACAAAACCTTCATGAGATCCGTTAGTATAAGAAAGTAAACCACTACTATAAATGTTGTATAAAACCAATTCATATTTTGTTTTTGTATTATATCTACTTTATTCCAACTTTTCTATGGCAAAAACTCATCAAAGAAAACCATAGGGCCATCAAAATAAGCACACAACACAAAGAAAACAGAATCTGTCAAAACAGAATAGTCTGTAGTAATCTGACTTTTTCCACTACTTCTGGAGAACCAAAAATTCTACCAAATTAGTACGACCAGGGTAATTTATATATTCTCTTCTTCAAAAGAATCAGGGCAAAAGCTCTTTCCTGTGATTTATGAAAATTATTTTCGTGAGCACAAAGTTTCTGTCTTTTTTAGCAAGATCAAACAACTATCACCCAAGAAGATCCTAAAGGCTTTACTTGGCACAAACACTAATTAAAACACAAAAAACACAATCATAACAGTAGCATAATTTTGCAAACACACAATAACAGAAAGAAAAACGCAAAAATAATTTTATTCATTGGGTTGCCTCCCAACAAGCGCTATAGTTTTACGCCCTTAGCTAGGCGTAAGGCAAGGATCTAAGTTTTGTCATCTTTATCCAACTCTTCAATCAAACACTTAGAATCCTTCAAAGATTAAGCATAAGGACCTTCAATAGCAATACTCCTCAGAGTAAATTTAAATATTTCATTCTTACAAAAGGGATCTCTTATCACTTCAACAAAATTCGGATGGATGCTAATCATCTTAAGGTCTCCCTTATCATTATTACTAGAAGTTGCACCCTTGTTCCTACATATCCTACTATTTACGAGAGTTTCCTCAGTAATTTTAGTGGTAGTAAAAGCCGTGCTTAGATTACTAAAGATTTCTTCCAATTTATTGATCCGAGACAGACTTTCTTCTATTCTTTCATGGATTAAGGTGCCCCTCTCTTTTAACAACTTAAAAATATCGCCCGCTTTTGACCCAAGATTAGTAGTAAAATTATGCATCTTTTTGTGTATAATTTCCATATGATCTTCGGTAAGCATTTTCTTTTCAATAGCATCTACTCTTTCCATAACATGCTCAAGAGTCAAAATTGTTTCATTAACCATAAGAGGTGGTGAGCCCACTAAATTTCCCATAGGATTAAGAGCATCAAAAGGAGGACTCATTAAGAAATTTCCACCGGTAATCATATCAAGGATGAACCTATACCAAGTGGTGATGCCAACATAAAAACAACGCAGAAGCACAACGGTAGATTGCTTACGGATAGATCTATTATGAGCATTGCAAATTCTATACCAAGCATCCCTTAAATTTTCTCCTCCACTTTGTTTAAAGTTGAGGACCTCGTCCTCGGGAGTGCAAGCAATAGAGGAAGAACTATCCATAATAGCAAACAAGAATGCATGCAAAACAGATCTGGCAAGAAAACAGCGAACGGAAAAAGAGAGGCAAATAAAACGGCAAATTTTTGTGAAGTGGGGGAGAGGAAAACGAGAGGCAAATGGCAAATAATGTAAATCGCGAGGAGATGAGATTTGTGATTAGGAACCTGGTTATGTTGTAGATCCTCCCCGACAATGGCGCCATAAATTCCTTTTGATTGCTGCAGTACCGCTGGATCAGTGATGACTTGATCATCACGGATTACCCTCCCATGGCCATACATTGATGACTATTAACACTGAATGCCCTACCCATTAGTGATAACTATGAGCAGAGCAACCAACATAGTGATATCAGTGACCACTCTATGGCCTGCTATATCACAAGTACTGTAGCAAGGCATTCGCTACACTGCTAGCACACAATATTACATAGGAAACACACAAGATGCACATATAAACATTGCATTCCCAGTCACCACATACACATGGCATGCACATCTCTTTACAATATCATCTGATAATACAATTTGATATACACATCTAAAAGTGCATTTATCTCTAAATGGCATTTAGGTGTGTTGACAATGTGGTTAGTGAAACTAATGATGGTTATTAAGGTTTATCTGAGGTCATTGGTTCCTAAGAGATTTATTGAATGGCTGACCCCCCTCCCCCCGCCCCACTTCAAAAATGTTAAAGGCGAGGTTTTTTGATGACTCGGTGCTTTGTTTTTGATTTATTTGAGTTGTAGGACAACCACATTATCAAGAGGGGTTGAGATGCTCAAATGACAGTGTGGGAACACTCCAAGCATATACACCAGCCACCCTACACCTACCACTTTTGAAATGCCACAAAATCCACTTCACTTATGTCCATGGTCACCATACCCCTGTGCCCATGGGGTCTAGTGGTCGTTCCCACTAGGTCCAGGGTTAAGTCTTTGGACACCCCATGCACATGGGCCCAAATACCCCGTGCGCACAGGGTAGAAAAAATCTCTCTGAACAACTCGAGTATGGGGCTCTCGTGTTAACGGTTAGTATAAAAACATGACATAGAAAATACGAATGCAAAATGAGCATTATCATTTGCATATAACTAAGGAAAAACGTCCTTCGGATAGTTCATGTATCTTCTCGGTTCCATATGGTTTTAGCTCATTTGTGGTTTGCTTGTAAAAACATGTTGTGCATACACTGGTTAGATTCCTTGTCGCGTCTGGCCATGTCGCTATGAGTACCCCGATTTAATTTCAGACCATGGGAGCATGTAAAAGCATATGTCCGTTTTATCCACTTACCGCTCTTGTCGCACTAGCATGAAGGGAGTGGGTTACTGCTTGTGTCCCACGAACTTTAGTCGGCTAGGGTGCACCACCAAGGATCCAGGCAGGATAAGTCAGTTTAAAAGCATCAAGCAGATCCCGAGGTTGTGGTGCGGTTGTCTGGATGTTCACAAAGTGGTTGGGTAGCCAGGTCCCTAATAATCAACAAGTATAGGGGATCGCAACAGTTTTTCGAGGGTAGAGTATTCAACCCAAATTTATTGATTTGACACAAGGGGCGCCAAAGAATATTTGCAATTATTAGCAGCTGAGTTGTCAATTCAACCACACCTAGAGATTAATTATCTGTAGCAAAGTGATCCGTGGCAAAGTATTTTGATAATTTTGATAGTAGTAGCAACGACAATAGTAACAGTAAAAGTGATAGCAATAATTTTGTAGCAAGTGTAACAGCAACAATAGCAGTAGTAACTTCTCAAGAACAATATGAGAGAAATTTGTAGGCAATGGACCGGTGAATTCGTTGGATGATATTCATCATATAATAGTCATAACCTAGGGCGATACGACACTAGCTCCAGTTCGTAAATATAATGTAGGCATGTATTCCGTAAATAGTCATACGTGCTTATGGAAAGAACTTGCATGACATCTTTTGTCCTACCCTCTCGTGGCAGCGGGGTCCACATGGAAACTAAGGGATATTAAGGCCTCCTTTTAATAGAGAACCCGAACAAAGCATTAACACGTAGTGAATACATGAACTCCTCAAACTACGGTCATCACCGGGAAGTGTCCCGACTTCTGTCACTTCGGGGTTGCCGGATCATAACACGTAGTAGGTGACTATAACTTGCAAGATCGGATCTAGAACATAGATATAATGATGATAACATAAACGTTTCAGCTCCGAAATCATGGCACCAGGGCCCAAAGTGACAAACATTAAGCATGGCAAAGTCATAGCAACATCAATATCAGAACATATATAGTGGATACTAGGGATCAAGCCCTAACAAAACTAACTCGATTACATGATAAATCTCATCCAACTCCTCACCGACCAGCGAGCCTACGAAGGAATTACTCACTCCCGGTGGGGAGCATCATGGGGTTGGCGATGGATAAGGGTTAGTGATGACGAAGATCGAAGATCCCCCTCTCCGGAGCCCCAAACGGACTCCAGATCTGGCCTCCCGATGAAGAATAGGAGGTGGCGGCAGCTCCGTCTCGTGAAACGCGATAATTCTTTCTCCCTGATTTTTTCTCCAAAAATATGAATTTATAGTGTTAGGGTTGAGGTCTGCTGGGCCACCAGGTGGGGACAACCCACTTGGGCGCGCCAGGAGGGGGGCGCCCTGGTGGGTTGTGCCCACCCAGGTGCCCACCCTCCAGCGGTTCTTGGCTCCAGAAATTCTCTTTATTTGTATAAAAAAATCCTCGCAATAGTTTCGTTCCAATCTGAGAACTTTTATTTCTGCACAAAAAACAACACCAAGGTAGTTCTGCTGAAAACAGCGTCAGTCCGGGTTAGTTTCATTCAAATCATGTAAATTAGAGTCCAAAACAAGAGGAAAAGCGTTAGGAAAAGTAGATACGACGAAGACTTATCAACTCCCCCAAGTTTAAACCTTTGCTTGTCCTCAAGCAATTCAGTTGATAAACTGAAAGTGGAAAATAAAAACTTTTACGAACTCTTTTGCTCTTGTTTACATAAATAAGCTTAAGTGGCACCCAGGTTTTCAGCCAAGATTATGACTAACCATATCGACAATAACTCTTAAAAATTATATTAACTCATATCAATGGCATAATCAACTAACGAGCAATAATAAGATATCTCAAGTGACAACACTTTATAAAAACAACCATGATATAACATGACAATAGTGGTATCTTGCTAGCCCTTTCTGAGACTGCAAAACATAAATGCAGAGCACCTCCAAAGTTCAATCATCTACTAAACATTGTAATTCATGGTAGAAAAGATCCAATCATGATGCACCCAACATTAGCTACACACTTTGCATGAGGATGGCAATAGTGCTCTCAGGATGTGGCGCTTATTTGAGAAGGTGATGACACAACATAAAAGTAAATAGATAGTCCCTTCGCAGAGGGAAGCAGTGATTTGCAGCGGTGCTTGATTGCTCTCTGACTATTTCGCCAGAAAAGCTCCTGTCTGCTAGGACTACGTTGGTATTTCCCCAAAGAGGAAGGGATGATGTAGCACAGCGACGGTAGGTATTTCCCTCAGTGATGAAACAAAGGTTATCGAACCAGTAGGAGAACCAAGAAACGTAATGTAAACAACACCTACACACAAATAACAATACCTCACAACCCGACGTGTTAAAGGGGTTGTCAATCCCTTTCGGGTAACGATGCCCGAAATTTGTAATAGATTGAAATAATAGATCGCAAATTAAATAAATTGCAGCAAAGTATTTTTGTATTTTTGGTTTAATATATCTGAATAAAAATGCAAAGGAAAAGTAGATCGCAAGCAAATATATGAGAAGGAAGACCCGGGGGCCATAGGTTTCACTAGTGGCTTCTCTCGAGAAAATAGCAAACGGTGGGTAAACAAATCACTTTTGAGCAATTGATAGAACTTCAAATAATTATGACAATATCCAGGCAATGATCATTACACAGGCATCACGTCCAAGATTAGTAGACCGACACTACTAGGGAAAAGGCTAGCAGCAGCGCGGGTTTTCAGGCTAGCAGCAGCGCGGGTGGCCGCGCTACTAATAAGGCGCTACAGCTAACTCATAGTAGTAGCGCGGCCCCAACCCGCGCTACTACTGTTGACGATATCAGCAGCGCTTTTCGTGAACGCGCTACTATTAACTAGCTGTAGCGGTTTCGTCATCCCTCGCTACTGCTATATCTTTCATCATTTTCCCACTGCCCCATTCCCTTTCAGTTCTCCTTTCACTTTCAGTTCTCCTTTCAGATACTAGATACTAGGTACTGCTAGTAGATATCAAATTCATAAACCATTACTAGGTACGGTAGTACTCCCTTCGTTCCAAATTACTCGTCGTGGTTTTAGTTCAAACCACGACGAGTAATTTGGAACGAAGGGAGTACTAGATAACAATTTCATGCATAGCCAACATGCATCCTCAAGCAGTACAAGGTCATATCAACGACCATCATCATATGTAGTTCTAGATGATATCGACGACGATCATCATATGTAGTTCTAGATGATATAGCCACACACACATATGTAGTTCTAGATGATATAGCCACACACACATATGTAGTTCTAGATGATATCAAAGACAATCATCATCCTCAAGCCTGGGCGGTTGGTGTTCCTGATAGTAATTAGGATGGCCTGTCCAACACGAAGATTTTTGCCATCGAGGAATTTCTTCCACCCAACCGAGCTTAAGTGTGTGCGACCGTCCGTGTCCACGCGGTAAGTACAAGTTGTGACGGAGCCCCTTGCAGTAAGGCATAGTCCAGCTGAGCCTTCTTCATCAGGCTCGATACCATAACTCACAGATATGCTCTTTGCCAATTTCTGAATAAGAAAAACATATCAATTAACAAGCATGTGATCGAACTCTACACTAAAACATATATATCATCGACTAGATTCCACACAACATACCATATCATTGGACTGTACACTAAGTAATTCACACTATTAATTTGCATTTGTAAGTATAACATACCATATCATGTCGATCAACCATGGTATTTGTCAAGCGGGTCACGAATGGCACCCCGACAAAGTCAGCACGTGGCGGAATTATGTCCCACAGGTTGGACACCTCCTCCTCACTCAGCCTTGTTCTTTGAGCTACGATGGCTTCATGAAGTGGGTCCTCATCATCTTCATCGAGTGGGTCCTCATTATCTTCATCATCCTCATCATCTTCATCATCTTCCACCAGGTTGAGATAAATGACAGCTAGCTTGGGTCTTTCTGCTCGGAAGTTGAAGCTGATCAACTCACCACCAGTAAGATGCATGCGAGCGACGAAATGGGCCCATCCATCTCCTCCAATCTGTGACATATTGCGTCCTTTCTTGACCTCCATAGTGTACGCCCCCCCAGGAGCCTCAAATGTCACAGTGTCTCTTGTCAGCTTGTTGAACTTCAACCTCACATTGCATGAGACGATCTGTGTAAAATAAGCAAAATGACACAATGCAGTAATGCCAACACTAAAAATAAAATAGTTATTACATTTCATCTAATTTCTTACCGCCGCATGACGAAAACTCGGCTGGAAGTAGATGCAGAACAGCTTGCCAGTTGCAAGGCTGCTGGCGCATCTTGACTTGCACAGTTGACATAGTGGTGGTGGTGGTGGCGCCATTCTTCCTAAAGGAATATGAGCAAAGGATTACTAAATCAACTAAATCAAAATGTTCCTAAGTCAACTAAATCAACTAGCCTACTAAATCAACTAAATCAAAATGTTCTAAGTCAGCTAAATCAACTAGCCTACTAAGTCAACTAAATCAAAATGTTCTAAGTCAACTAAATCAACTAGCCTACTAAATCAACTAAATCAAAATGTCCTAAGTCAACTAAATTAACTAAATGAATTAGCCTACTAAATCAACTAAATCAAAATGTTCTAAATCAACTAAATCAACCAGCCTACTAAATCAACTAAATCAAGATGTTCTAAGTCAACTAAATCAACTAGCCTACTAAGTCAACTAAATTATATCAACTAAATCAAAATGTTGCATATGAGCAGGAGGGAGAAGGAGGGAGACTCGAGGAGGGACAAGAGAGTAGGATGGAGGAGGAAGGCGGAGCGAGGAGGGGCCGGCCGGCGCGGCCAGTTGAGGGAGGACGAAGGAGGAAGGCGGAGCGAGGAGGGGCCGGCCGGGGCGGCCAGTTGAGGGAGGACGGAGGAGGAAGGCGGAGCGAGGAGGGGCCGGCCAGCGGCGAGTGGAGAGGGAGGACGGAGGAGGAGGCCGGTACCGAGTCCAGCAAGGAGGAGGAGGTGACGGCGCAGCGCAGACGGAGGAGGGGCGACGGGGGCGCGCGGTGCAGACGGATCGGAGAGGATTTTGAGTGGCTGTGTGTGAGTGGATCCGAAGGGAGGAGATGAGGGAGATGGATGGCTTAGCAGTAGCGCTCTTCGCAGTAAAGCGCTACTACTATGTGTCAGCATGCAAAAATTCACATTGATCATCAACGATCTTTTTGTGTACAATCTGATTTGACAATATGAGTCCTCACCGGTTTAGGAACAGGTGAAGACTCATATTGCAGCCACAAATTCTACACATAGAGTTCAATGAAGATCAAGTGCTTGTCAAAGTGTGAGAAGTAACATATTTAAGGTGGTAGAAACTCTCTTCAGGGAGCGAGGTGGGACTAAATTTTTGTAGGAAACTTAGCAGTAGCGCTTATACGAGAAATGCGCTGCTACTATGCCACGTAGCAGTAGTGCGCATCACGCTAACGCGCTGCTGCTATAACTAGCCTCGCGGCGGCCTCGTAGGAATTATAGCAGCAGCGCGTCTTTGGTGTGACGCGCTACTGCTATATTTGTCTCAGCAGCGAGTTTCGTCCGTACGCGCTACTACTAGTTAGCAGCAGCGAGTTATTTTGGAGCGTGCTACTGATAAGATTCTGTGTATAGGCTTTTCCCTAGTAGTGCGACTCCTGCTTGCATCTACTACTATTACTCCACACATCGCCCGCTATCCAGCATGCATCTAGTGTATTAAGTTCATGGAAAAAAACGGAGTAATGCAATAAGAACGATGACATGATGTAGACAAGATCCATTTATATATTGCGTAGATATAGATCCCATCTTTTTATCCTTAGTAGCAACGATACATACGTGTCGTTTCCCTTTCTGTCACTGGGATCAAGCACCATAAGATCGAACCCACTACCGGGCACCTATTCCCATTGCAAGATAATATATCAAGTTGGCCAAACAAAACCCAAATATTAGAGAAGAAATACGAGGCTATAAGAGATCATGCATATAAGAGATCAAAGAAACTCAAATAACTTTCATGGATATAAAAAGATATAACTGATCATAAACTCAAAGTTCATCAGATCCCAACAAACACACCGTAAAAAGAGTTACATCATATGGACCTCCAAGAGACCATTGTATTGAGAATTCAGCGAGAGAGAGGAAGGCATCTATCTACTAACTACGGACCCGAAGGTCTACAAAGAACTACTCACGCATCATCAGAGAGGCATCAATGGAGGTGGTGAACCCCATCCGAGATGGTGTCTAGATTGTATCTGGTGGTTCTGAACTCTGTGGCAGATGGATGAATATTTCGTCGATCCCCTAGGGTTCTGGAATTTGTGGGGTATTTATAGAGAAAAGAGGGGGTCCGGGGGGCACCGAAGGTGGGCACAACTCACCAGGGCGCGCCTGGGCCTCCTAGCGCGCCCTGGTGGGTTGTCCCCTCCTCGGGACTCCCCCCGGGTGCAACCAGGGCCCAATGTGCTCCTTCTGGCCCATAAAAAAAATCATCATGGAGTTTCTGGCATTTGGACTCCGTCTGGTATTGATTTCCTGCGATGTAAAAAACATGGAAAAAACAGCAACTGGCACTTGGCACTATGTCAATAGGTTAGTACCAAAAAACGATATAAAATGACTATAAAATGATTATAAAACATCCAAGTTTGATAATAAAATAGCATGGAACAATATAAAATTATAGATACATTGGAGACGTTTCAGCATCCCCAAGCTTAACTCCTGCTCGTCCTCGAGTGGGTAAGTGATAAAAATAGAATTTTTGATGTGGAGTGCTGTTTATCATGTCATATCATATTCTTTTCTTTATAGCATGGACATTTGGACTTTTATGTGATTCAAAGAAATAGTCTAGTTTTGACATAATAATTTAGATACTCAAGCATATCAACAAGCAACCATGTCTTTGAAAATATCAATGCTAAAATAAGTTATCCCTAGCCCATCGTGCTCAAACATTGATCCATTCATGAAACACACTCGAATATTAGCTATAACCAATACTTAATTAAGTACGATCATATTGCCTCCTAGTTGGTGCTTTTTATGAGAGAAGATGGAGACTCAAATTCAAAAATAAAAATTGCATAAAGTAAAAGAAGGGCCCTTCACAGAGGGAAGTAGGCATTTGTAGAGGTGCCAGAGCTCAAAGAAAAAAAATAGAGATAAAAATATTTTGGGAGGTGTATCCATCTCACCAACGAAAACGACGTAGAGCTACAAACACTTTCCATGCTAGATATGCCATAGGCGGTTCCCAAATAGAAAATAAAGTTTATTCCTTTTTCCATCATACTTTCACTTTCCATGGCTAACCGTATCCACTGGTGCCTTCCATACCAACACTTTCCAAGGAATTTATTATTTGACAACATAAAGTAAATTCATTTTTGCATTTCGGTACTGGGCATCCCTAAAACCTTTGCCTTACTCTCGTGCAATGACAAGTGAATAAACACTCATCGTGAGAATAACACATCCAGCATGGAAAATATTAGCCACCCGTTACCGTTCCGCGAGCGAAACAAACACACAAAAGAGAAGTTTATTTTGAAAATTAGAGATGGCACATGCAAATTTGCTTAGAACGGCAAGAGAATACCACATATAGGTAGATATAGTGGACTCATGTGGCAAAACTGGTTTAAAGGATTTTGGATGCACAAGTAGAGGTCATACTTAGTGCAAAATGAAGGCTAGCAAAAAGATTTAGAAGCAACCAACCAAGAAAGGAATAATCTCATAAGCAAGCATTATCATTGCATTGCATTGGGAATCACAAACCTTAACACCAATATTCTTACTAGAGCACAATTACTCATCAACATAACTCACATATCACATCATCATATCTCAAAACTATTACTAAGAATCAAGTTTATTTTGTCCAATGATCTTCATGACAATATTTTTCTTTATCCTTCTTGGATATCTATCACTTTGGGACTAATTTTCATGTGTTGCTTTTCATAAGCTCAAACAAGTATAAGTGAAGATCATGAGCATAAAAAAATTTCTTTCTCTCAAAATAATTTAAGTGAAGCAAGAGAGAATTTCTTCAAAATTTAATTAACTCTCAAACAAATCTAAGTGAAGCAAGAGAGCATTTCTTCAAAAATACTAAGCACACCGTGCTCAAAAAGATTTAAGTGAAGCACAGAGAGCAATTCTAACAAGTCATGACATAATTTTGGCTCTCTCAAATAGGTGTGACCATCAAGCATTGATGAATTAAAACACAAAATAAAACAATCAAAGACATATATCATACAAGACGCTCCAAGCAAAACACATATCATGTGACGAATAAAAATATAGTCTCGAGTAAAATGCCGATGGTCATTAGAAGAAAGAGGGGATGCCACTCGGGGGCATCCCAAGCTTAGTTGGTTGCTCATTCTTGGATAATAGCTTGGGATGCCAGGGCATCTCCATGCTTAGGCTCTTCTATCCTTCTTTCATCCATCGGAAGATAACCCAAAACTTGAAAACTTCAATCACACAAAACTCAACAAAACCTTCATGAGATCCGTTAGTATAAGAAAGTAAACCACTACTATAAATGTTGTATAAAACCAATTCATATTTTGTTTTTGTATTATATCTACTTTATTCCAACTTTTATATGGCAAAAACTCATCAAAGAAAACCATAGGGCCATCAAAATAAGCACACAACACAAAGAAAACAGAATCTGTCAAAACAGAACAGTCTGTAGTAATCTGACTTTTTCCACTACTTCTGGAGCTCCAAAAATTCTACCAAATTAGTACGACCAGGGTAATTCATATATTAATCTTATTCAAAATAATCAGGGCAAAATCTCTTTCCTGTGATTTATGAAAATTATTTTCGTGAGCATAAAGTTTCTGTCTTTTTCAGCAAGATCAAACAACTATCACCCAAGAAGATTCTAAAGGATTTACTTGGCACAAACACTAATTAAAACAAAAAAAACACAATCATAACAGTAGCATAATTTTGCAAACACCCAATAACAGAAAGAAAAACACAAAAATAATTTTATTCATTGGGTTGCCTCCCAACAAGCGCTATAGTTTTACGCCCTTAGCTAGGCGTAAGGCAAGGATCTAAGTTTTGTCATCTTTATCCAAGTCTTCAATCAAACACTTAGAATCCTTCAATGATTAAGCATAAGGACCTTCAATAGCAATACTCCTCAGAGTAAATTTAAATATTTCATTCTTACAAAAGGGATCTCTTATCACTTCAACAAAATTCGGATGGATGCTAATCATCTTAAGGTCTCCCTTATCATTATTACTAGAAGTTGCACCCTTGTTCCTACATCTCCTACTATTTACGAGAGTTTCCTCAGTAATTTTAGTGGTAGTAAAAGCCGTGCTTAGATTACTAAAGATTTCTTCCAATTTATTGATCCGAGACAGACTTTCTTCTATTCTTTCATGGATTAAGGTGCCCCTCTCTTTTAACAACTTAAAAATATCGCCCGCTTTTGACCCAAGATTAGTAGTAAAATTATGCATCTTTTTGTGTATAATTTCCATATGATCTTCGGTAAGCATTTTCTTTTCAATAGCATCTACTCTTTACATAACATGCTCAAGAGTCAAAATTGTTTCATTAACCATAAGAGGTGGTGAGCCCACTAAATTTCCCATAGGATTAAGAGCATCAAAAGGAGGACTCATTAAGAAATTTCCACCGGTAATCATATCAAGGATGAACCTATACCAAGTGGTGATGCCAACATAAAAACAACGCAGAAGCACAACGGTAGATTGCTTACGGATAGATCTATTATGAGCATTGCAAATTCTATACCAAGCATCCCTTAAATTTTCTCCTCCACTTTGTTTAAAGTTGAGGACCTCATCCTCGGGAGTGCAAGCAATAGAGGAAGAACTATCCATAACAGCAAACAAGAATGCATGCAAAACAGATCTGGCAAGAAAACAGCGAACGGAAAAAGAGAGGCAAATAAAACGGCAAATTTTTGTGAAGTGGGGGAGAGGAAAACGAGAGGCAAATGGCAAATAATTTAAATCGCGAGGAGATGAGATTTGTGATTAGGAACCTGGTTATGTTGTAGATCCTCCCCGACAATGGCGCCATAAATTCCTTGTGATTGCTCTCAGACTATGGCGCCAGAAAAGCTCTTGTCTGCTAGGACTACGTCAGTATTTCCCCAAAGAGGAAGGGATGATGCAGCACAACGACGGTAGGTATTTCCCTCAGTGATGAAACCAAGGTTATCAAACCAGTAGGAGAACCAAGAAACACAACGTAAACAACACCTGCACACAAATAACAACACCTCACAACCCGACGTATTAAAGGGGTTGTCAATCCCTTTCGGGTAATGATGCCAGAAATTTGTAATAGATTGAAATAATAGATCGCAAATAAAATAAAGCGCAGCAAAGTATTTTTGTATTTTTGGTTTAATAGATCTAAATAAAAATGCAAAGGAAAAGTAGATCGCAAGCAAATATATGAGAAGGAAGACCTGAGGGCCGTAGGTTTCACTAGTGGCTTCTCTCGAGAAAAATAGCAAACGGTGGGTAAACAAATTACTGTTTGGCAATTGATAGAACTTCAAATAATTATGACGATATCCAGGCAATGATCATTACATAGGCATCACATCCAAGATTAGTAGATCGACTCCTGCTTGCATTTACTACTATTACTCCACACATCGATCGCTATCCAGCATGCGTCTAGTGTATTAAGTTCTTGGAAAACGGAGTAATGCAATAAGAATGATGACATGATGTAGACAAGATCCATTTATCTATTGCGTAGATATAGATCCCATCTTTCTATCCTTAGTAGCAATGATACATACATGGCGTTTCCCTTTCTGTCACTGGGATCAAGCACCGTAAGATCGAACCCACTATCGGGCACCTCTTCCCATTGCAAGATAAATAGATCAAGTTGGCCAAACAAAACCCAAATATCGGAGAAGAAATACGAGGCTATAAGAGATCAAAGAAACTCAAATGACTTTCATGGATATAAAAAGATATAACTGATCATAAACTCGAAGTTCATCAGATCCCAACAAACACACCGCAAAAAGAGTTACATCATATGGATCTCCAAGAGACCATTGTATTGAGAATTCAGCGAGAGAGAGAGGAAGCCATCTAGCTACTAACTACGGACCCGAAGGTCTACAAAGAACTACTCACGCATCATCGGAGAGGCACCAATGGAGGTGGTGAACCCTGTCGGTGTCAAAACCGGCGGATCTCGGGTAGGGGGTCCGGAACTGTGCGTCTAGGCGGATGGTAACAGGAGACAAGGGACACGATGTTTTACCTAGGTTCGGGCCCTCTTGATGGAGGTAAAACCCAACGTCCTGCTTAATTAATATTGATGGTATGGGTATTACAAGAGTGGATCTACCACGAGATCAAGGAGGCTAAACCCTAGAAGCTAGCCTACGGTATGATTGTTGTAATGTATGTTGTGTCCTACGGACTATGCCCTCCGGTTTATATAGACACCAGAGAGGGCTAGGGTTACACAGAGTCGGTTACAATGGTAGGAGATCTACATATCCGTATCGCCAAGCTTGCCTTCCATGCCAAGGAAAGTCCCATCCGGACACGGGACAGTCTTCAATCTTGTATCTTCGTAGTCTTGGAGTCCGGCGGACGATGATAGTCCGGCTGTCCGGACACCCCCTAGTCCAGGACTCCCTCAGTAGCCCCTGAACCAGGCTTCAATGACGATAAGTCCGGCGCGCATAATGTTCGGCATTGCAAGGCGGGTTCCTCCTTTGAATAACCCAGAGAAGATTGTGAACACTAGGATAGTGTCCGGCTCTGCAAAATAAATTCCACGTTCCACCGTAGAGAGAATAATATATACACAAGTTCAATCTACTGACGTATTTTGCGGCATGACGTCACACCACTACCAAGCCTTTACTTGAATCATTTTTTATTATACCATCTCAGCGCGTTTAGCGAAGCGGTTTCCTTGGCACGTCTTATCGAAGCAGAGATCGTGTTCCCCTTATTCCGGGATTCTCATCAATACGGACGTGGGTAACCCAACCATGCCATTGATAGTGGCGCTTGGGAGATAAGCGAGTTTTACCAGGCCGGTGGGGGACGCATAGTCTTCGCCCGCCTATATATAAGGGATAAGGATTCACCTTTTCACCCACGCCTTCTTCCTCCTTTGCTTATCCATCTCCGCGCACTCGAGCTCCAGCGCCCAAGCTCGCGCATCTCGTCTCAACCTTCTCTGACCATCTCCAGAGCAGGAGGTAAGTGGTTGGCTTCCACCGTTAAGGAGGAGCACATCACAAAGCTGCGCAGCGCCGGATACCTTTCCGGCGACATCGCGCACCGGCTGCCCGACGAGGGGTAGCTCATCCCCACCCCCAGGCCCCATGAGAGGGTCGTTTTCCTTCCCCACTTTCTCCGTGGACTGGGATTTCCACTTCACCCCTTTGTCCGGGGGCTCATGTTCTACTACGGCCTGGATTCCCATGATCTGGCGCCGAACTTCATCCTCAACATCTCGATGTTGATCGTCGTGTGCGAGGCCCTCCTCTGCATCCGGCCCCACTTTGGCTTGTGGCTCAAGACCTTCAACGTCAAGCCGAAGGTAGTGAAGGGCACACAGGCGGAGTGCGGAGGCGCCATGTTGGGCAAGATGCCCACCGTCCTCTGGTTCGAAGGGGCCTTCGTGGAATCCGTCAAGGGGTGGCAGTCGGGGTGGTTCTATATCACCGAGCCGCGCAACCCTACGTGGGCGGCGACCCCCGAGTTCAGATCTGGTATCCCTACATAGCTCACCTCCTGGAAAGAGAAGGGCTTGCTGTGGGGTAATTCGAAGGAGCTGACGGGACTCCAAGCCTGTATCCAGAAGCTGGTGAACAAGAAGCTCAGGCTTGTTGACGTGGTCCAAGTCATGCTCGTCCGCCGGATTCTCCCATGCCAAGAACGGGTATTCAATCTGTGGGAGTTCGATCCGGAACAGCACCAGGCGTTGAGCGGGCTCTTCGACACGACATACGAAGGCGCCTGGAGGGTGCTGTTTAAGGGCGCCGAAGCCCCCGCATCCGCGACGGAAGATCGCGGATTTCACTCGCAGCGTCCAGCTGACGAGGTAAGTGATTCTACCCCTTTACGGAACACTTGTTGTTAATAGTTTGATTTCTAAGCGGGTTTTAATCTCCGTTTTCCTTTGACAGGAATGGATGAAGAAGGCCGAGCAGCTCGTCTGCCCGGCTCCCATGCCAGAAGACCCAGTGGACGCCCGTCTAGCGGGGCTGCTGGTTCCGGCACCGCACGTGGTGCCGGAGAAGAAGGCCAAGAAGGTGGCCACGGGCACTCGAAAGAGTTCCCGTTTTCAGGTGTCCGACGACTCCGAGGCGGATTCCTTCCCCGAAGATGAGGAGGAGGAAGAAGACTCTATCCCAGAAGGGGGAGAAAGAAAGAGGATGGCCTCCCCAACAGGGGAGGCCGAAGGGTCCAAGAGGGGAAGAACTATTCCCCCGGACAGCTCCGCCAACACCAACGTTGGCGGTGAAGAGTGGCCCTCAAGGGACAGGCCTCAGGCGAGATCGTAAGTATCCGGATTCCTGAATGATCTGCAATTTCTTTTGCGTCACATAGTGTCCTTCTAATGCCGCATACTGCCTGCAGTCCGGCCGACGATGATCTCCCTGCTTCGTCGAGCGGGTCGCTGGCTGCGTTGGATGTGGATTCCATTCTGACTGCCTCCACCCATCGCGCCGCCGAGGACGCCGAGGTGGGATCCCGGGAAGGGACCCATCAGGAGGAGGCTCCGGAGGCGCAGCAAGGCAGCCTCCCGGACTTTGTGCCGAACTCTACGCCAGAACCTGCAGTGGTTCCAGAGTCCGGCAGGGGGCCCCTTTGCAAGAAGGGCAAGACCGTGACACCGGCGTCCCCCGTCCAACCAGAGGCGCCAGACAACTTGTTGGAGGCGCTCGAAGGCGCTTCCATCGAGGAAGAACACCGCACTATCATGAGTGCGGTGATTCAGAAGGTTCAGCTCGCCAAGAGCGGGCTGACCGAAGCCCGCAGCAGCCTTCTAACAGTCTTTGAGGTAAGAAGTTAAAATTATGTAATGTAATACCGTATAGATAGTAGCCCCTGATGCTCGGTTCGGTGTTCGGAAAGAAAAGCCGGACTGAGGATCTAAAGAAGATATACGTAGGATTGCTAAAAAATTATGTCAATATGGGTTTGCAGGCTGCGCTGCTAACCTCTGCTGCACTAACTGCGGAGGTTGGTGTATTGAAGCAGGATCTCGAGCGGTCCAAGCAAGAGCTCGGCCATGCCAAGAAGCAGCTTGAGGACAAAGAAGGTGAGTAACACCACTTTGAAAATTTACCTTATAGAAAAGGGTTTAGGTTGAAAAAAATAACGAGGATAACGTGGGTACTGCAAGGGCCACGAACGAGGTGGCTACCCTGAAGGAGGCTGTGTCCGCGGCCGAACGCAATGCGGCCGCGGAACGGGCAGAGCGCGAGAAACAAGAGGCGCGGGTGGCGGAAGTGCGGCAAGAGCTCCAGGCTCTCATGGAAAAGCATGAGAGTTTGGAGCGCGACTCAAAGACTCGAGAGTCCGATCTTGCCTTGGCTCTCGAAAGTGCCAAAGCCGCCAAGGCCGAGGCCCATAAGGCCCTTCAGGAGGTTGAGGATGTGAAGAAAATAGCGGCAGGTAAGGTATTTTTCATGCAAAGCAAGCATGTTAATGTAAACTACCTGGCACTTACCCGAATTCGGAGCTCTCCAGGGGCGTTTGCAGATCTGCCTCGCAGTGTATCTGATGCCGCCGCTTTCTACCGTGGCGAGGAGGGGAGCTCAACGGAGAAGGTCTTCTGGTCTTAGTACGCTGAGGCCGGCCTTCCGGTGCCCCCTAGCGACCAGCTGAAGCAGCAGGTCGAGCTCCACAAGGTAGCCGAGCAGGCCATGAAGGGTCTCATAGTCCGGCTGTGGCCTGGAGAGGCCATGCCTGGGAGCTACTTCGGCCTCGTGCGGCGGCTGGTGGATGCGTGCCCCTTGTTGGAGGTCGTCAAGCACTCCGCCTGTATTGAAGGTGCTCGTCGGGCCCTTGCCCGCGCAAAAGTGCACTGGGGCAAGCTGGATGCAGAGAAGCCTATCACCGATGCGCCGCCAGTGGGCAAGGAGTATCGTACGCCCGAGATGTACTATAAGACTGTCCTGAAGGGTGCCCACAAGATTGCGGATGAGTGCCCCAGAGATGTAATTATTGAGTAGACTCGCTATGTATTATCATGTGCGCTGAAAACTTTGTTCATATGCGCTAAGCAACGCTTGTTTGATTTAAAATATTACCTTCTGTGCGACTGTTTATAAATTCTGAGAGATGGCAAGTCGTCAGCTTCAGCCCCCAAGCCACGAGTGCTGGGGTGTTCGGGATAAACTTGAGCACTCTTGTTCCCATTCTTGGGTCCATCTAGGGAGGCGCTCAACACAACGAACAAGGCAACTGGACTTATAATGCTTGAACACTCTCACTTAGCCATAGAATTCTATAATTTTAAATTTCGGCGAAGCCCCTAGTATTCGGAAGACCGAGTTCGGGGCGCTATCCACGCCTTGACCGGACATTATCCGGTTCTTCGCTTGACGTGGCATTAGTCTTTAAGGACTCGAAAAGACATCTCGAACAGCGACCAGTCTCTCGCCTTATCATGACAGTCAGTTTTAGCTTTCTCCACTGAGGCGCTCGCCCAGCTCAACCGGGGCGCAATCGCAGTGGTTCTCCCAGTGCCACCTTAGCCGATAGAACGGAACGTAAGGTACCAAAACGTGGGAGCCAGGCAAACCCAACTATTGACCCAAGACATGATTCGGAGCCGATTCATATAATGCTATAAGTTCGGGGTGCCGCACTTGTGAAAGTGTTCGGACTTGTCACACCATAATGCGGGGAGCATAAGCCCCTAGTGTATTCGGCCGTACCAAAATATACGGGTGCAAGATGTCATTCATGAACATATATGTAAAGTAATGCAATAACAGGCGAAAAATGCTGCATTATTTATTCAAGGAATTCTGCTATGAGTGCGGAATGATACAAATAGTGCGGTAAGCAAGGGATTGGACTAATCAAACATGTCCCCCTCCAGGGATGGGCTGCGGACTGGTGTATAGAATCAAATTTAATGCTCGTAATGGAGACCACCTGAGTGTTTATCGCAGTCTTCTTTCTTCCCTGGCTGTTGCATCGTGAGTTCGGCGGGTTCACCGCCGGACAGGGCCTTTGGTGAACGGAGTCCTGTGTACACGAAGAAAGAAAATAATAACAAAAAAGAGTGACACACTTGTGAGCCCCTGGTGTGGTCGAGCCGCACTCTGGGTCTGTTGTGGTCGTGCCCCTTCCCCTAGGCCCATGGTATCTTCAGAGCGTAATGATGTACGCGGAGGGTAGGTCTTGCAATTATGCAGGGGCTGGGGTTGGGGCCGCATTGCTACGCGTGCTTGGATCGTGCCAGGTGGTCTTGGTTGATGTTGCTTCGGGCGCGTTTGGCCGTATCCGGTCGTTTAACGACCGGACTCGAAAATTGCCTTAAAAGGCTGCTATGTACTTCTGCAGCAAGAGCCGCTGTGTGTTCCTCCGTTCGGAGGGAGCGTTCCGTATTTTCGTTGACCGTGATGACTCCACGAGGGCCTGGCATCTTGAGCTTGAGGTTGCGTAATGCGGCACCGCATTGAACTTTGCGAACGCGGTTCGTCCGAGCAGAGCGTGATAGCCGCTGCGGAACGGGACTATGTCGAAGATTAACTCTTCGCTCTGGAAATTATCCGGGGATCCGAAGACCACTTCCAGTGTGACTGACCCTATACAATTGGCCTCCACACCTGGTATGACGCCTTTAAAGGTCATCTTTATAGGTTTAATCCTTGAGGGGTCTATGCCCATCTTGCGCACTGTATCCTGATAAAGCAGGTTCAGGCTACTGCCGCCGTCCATCAGGACTCTTGTGAGGTGAAATCCATCGACGATTGGGTCTAAAACCAATGCGGCGAATCCGCCATGGCGGATACTGGTTGGATGGTCTCTTCGATCGAAAGTGATCGGGCAAGAGGACCATGGATTGAACTTAGGGGCGACTGGCTCCATCGCATATACGTCCCTTAGTGCACGCTTCCGCTCCCTCTTGGGTATATGGGTTGCGTATATCATGTTCACCCTCCGCACTTGTGGGGGGAAACCCTTCTGTCCTCTACTGTTTGGTGGTCGGGTCTCTTCCTCGTCGTCGCTGTGCAGCCCCTTGTCATTGTTTTCGGCAATTAACTTGCCTGCCTGCTTGAATACCCAACAATCTCTGTTGGTGTGATTAGCTGGCTTTTCGGGTGTGCCATGTATCTAGCATGAGCGGTCGAGTATTCGGTCCAAATTGGATGGGCCCGGAGTGGTTCTTTTGAATGGCTTCTTCCGCTGACCGGGTTTAGAGCCTCGGAATCCGGCGTTGACTGCTGTATCCTCCTTGTCGTCGCCATTAACGCAGCGTTTATTTTTGTTTCGACGCGACCTGCCATTGTGGTCCTTAGCGTCCGGACTACCAGCATTTTTGCTGAGGTTGTTGCTGCGAGCTAGCCAGCTATCCTCTCCCGCACAGAAGCGGGTCATTAATGATGTGAGGGTTGCCATGGATTTTGGCTTTTCCTGTCCTAGGTGTCGGGCTAGCCACTCGTCGCGGATGTTATGCTTGAAGGCTGCGAGGGCCTCTGCATCCGGACAGTCGACGATTTGATTTTTCTTTGTTAAGAACCGTGTCCAGAATTGTCTGGCCGATTCGTCTGGCTGCTGGATTATGTGGCTTAGGTCATCGGCGTATGGTGGCCGCACATATGTGCCCTGGAAGTTGTCGAGGAATGCGGCTTCCAGGTCCTCCCAACACCCAATTGACTCTACGGGCAGGCTGTTAAGCCAATGCCAAGCTGGTCCTTTAAGCTTGAGCGAGAGGTATTTGATGGCGTGGAGATCGTCGCCGCGGGCCATATGGATGTGAAGGAGATAATCTTCGATCCAAACCACGGGGTCTGTCGTGCCATCGTAGGATTCAATGTTTACGGGTTTAAACCCTTCAGGGATTTGATGATCCATTACTTCGTCAATGAAGCATAGCGGGTGTGCGGCGCCTCTGTATTGAGCAATATCACGACGTAGCTCAAGGGAGCGTTGTCTACTGTGTTCGGCCTGGCCGGAGTTGTTGTATCCGGCTCGACGGTATTCGTCGTGGGTCGTGGGGCGCCCACGTGATCCATAGATAGATCTGGATTGCTTGCCTTATCCTCCAATATGTCCCACAAGTCCGGCGCGTTCCCTCGTGGCTTCGTACTTTTCGAGCGATGCCGGGGTACGGTTTTGATGGAAGGCCTGGATGCTTATCTGTCGCGACCACGGGGTGGTCGGTCGGTCGTATTGTGCGCTGGTGATGATGGTATGTATGCTTCCTCCTCTAATCGGGGGAGCAACTTGCGTTTTGGGTAGATCTTGGAGGGGCGTTCGAGTTCATACTCTTCGGCCGCGAGGACCTCGGTCCATCTGTCGGCCAGCAGGTCTTGATCAGCTTGAAGCTGCTGCTGCTTTTTCTTTAGGCTATTTGCCGTGGCCATTAGCCTGCGTTTGAAACGCTCTTGTTCGACGGGATCCTCGGGCACGACGAATTCGTCGTCGTTGAGGCTTGCCTCGTCTTCAGAGGGAGGTATGTAATTATCATCCTCGACCTCTTCATCTGCCGCTCTCTCGTGAGGGCTTGCTTCTGCGTCCTCCTGCGCTGAATCTTGCTGGAGGGGATTGTCTTCGGCACTTTCTAGGGTGTTATTATCTCCTGTGCCGGAATCTCCATTCTTGCTGTGGCGGGATTTAGAGCGGCGCCGCTGACGTCGGCGCTTGGGCTTTTTCTTTAAGGAATCTGCCTCCGCTGCTTCTTCTTCGTCCCCATCTTTTGGGGTGTCCACCATGTATATGTCATATGACGAGGTGGTCTTCCAGTGCCCTGTGGGCGCTGGTTCTTGTTCGTCTCCGGCATCGTCGTCCATACCGTCGATGTCTTCGGAGTCATAGTCTAGCATGTCGGTTAGATCGTCGACAGTGGCTGCAAAGTGGGATGTGGGTGGGCTTTGAATTTCTTCGTCGTCCGCTTCCCAACCATCCTAGCCATAATTCGGCCAGGGCTCTCCGGATAGCGAGAGATGCTTTAGCGAATTTAGGATGTCGCCAAAGGGCGAGTGCTGAAAGATGTCCGCAGCGGTGAACTCCATGATCGGCACCCAATCGGACTCGATTGGCCGGGGCGCAGGAGGTTCGGAGTCCGGCAGGGAGTCCGGCACCTCGGAGTCACGAGCTTTATAGGGGACAAGGTCAGTGTTCAGCTCCATTGCCACGGAAGTTGCAGCCCCCGAGGCGGTGTCCAGCCACCGGTCCTCGATCTGGGCGATCGGCTCCGGACTGAGGGCCGGAGCGGATTCGTGTGCAGCCACCAAGGCACTGTCCGGCGGCAGAGCTAGATCATGCCCATCGTGACAGTGCGGCACACTTGGCTGTGGCTCGAGCCCGTCGAAGATCAAGTCCCCGCGGATGTCGGCCGTGAAGTTTAGGCTTCCGAACCTGACCTGACGGCCAGGGGCGTAGCTTTCGATCTGCTCCAGATGGCCAAGCGAATTAGCCCGTAGTGCGAAGCCGCCGAATACGAAGATCTGTCCGGGGAGAAAAGTCTCACCATGGACAGCGTTGTTGTTGTTGAAGAAGCCATCGAGCCTATCGGTGACGACACAGAGGAACTCTCAATGAAAGCACCAATGTCGGTGTCAAAACCGGCGGATCTCGGGTAGGGGTCCCGAACTGTGCGTCTAGGCGGATGGTAATAGGAGACAAGGGACACGATGTTTTACCCAGGTTCGGGCCCTCTTAATGGAGGTAAAACCCTACGTCCTGCTTGATTAATATTGATGGTATGGGTATTACAAGAGTGGATCTACCACGAGATCAAGGAGGCTAAACCCTAGAAGCTAGCCTACGGTATGATTGTTGTAATGTATGTTGTGTCCTACGGACTAAGCCCTCCGGTTTATATAGACACAGGAGAGGGCTAGGGTTACACAGAGTCGGTTACAATGGTAGGAGATCTACATATCCGTATCGCCAAGCTTGCCTTCCACGCCAAGGAAAGTCCCATCCGGACACGGGACAGAGTCTTCAATCTTGTATCTTCGTAGTCTTGGAGTCCGGCGGACGATGATAGTCCGGCTGTCCGGACACCCCCTAGTCCAGGACTCCCTCAAACCCCATCTGAGATGGTGTCTAGATTGGATCTGGTGGTTTTGCACTTTGCGGCTGCTGGATAAATATTTCATCGACTCCGCTAGGGTTCTGGGATTTTTGGGGCATTGATAGAGCAAAGAGGCGGTCCAGGGGACACCCGAGGTGGGCAAAACCCACCAGGGAGCGCCTGGGCCTCCTGGCGCGCCCTGGTGGGTTGTCCCCTCCTTAGGACTCCCCCAGGTGCAACCAGGGCCCAATGTGTTCCTTCTGGCCCATAAAAAAATCATCGTGGAGTTTAGTGGCATATGGACTCTGTCTGTTATTGATTTCCTGCGATGTAAAAAACATGGAAAAACAGCAACTAGCACTTGGCACTGTGTCAATAGGTTAGTACCAAAAAATCATATAAAATGACTATAAAATAATTATACAATATCCAAGATTGATAATAAAATAGCATAGAACAATAAAAAATTATAGATACGTTGGAGAAGTATCAGTGCCAGAGCTCAAGTTTTAAAACAAAGGTAAATAAAATTTTGAGAAATGCACCCTTCTTATTTACTTCGCGACCATTAGTTATCCATATCTTCCATGTTAAACACATTAGTGGCGGTTCCCAAGCGATAAAAGTAAAGGTTTACTCCCCCCTCCACCAACAATCACACTCCACGGTTGGTCCGAAACCGTCCATACCAACAACAGTCCTGAGGGAGTTTTGTTTAATTATTTGCAATTTGAGTTCGGGACTGGGAATCCCTATTACCGCCCCTCTCGTGCAAGGATGAGTGAATAACCACTCATCATGAGAATAACCCACTTAGCATTGAAGATACGGACTACCTCCTGCCGCTCTATGAACAATCCAGGCACACAAAAAGGATATTTATTTGAAGTTTTTAGAGGTGGCACATGCAAATTTATTTAGGACGGCAGGGTAATACCGCATATAGGTAGGTATGGTGGACTCATCTGGAATAACTTGGGTTTCGGGATTTTGATGCACAAGCAATATTCCCGCTTAGTACAGGCGAAGGCTAGCAATTAGGTTGGGAAGGGCCAGCTAGAGAGTGGAAACGGTCATGAACATGCATTATGCATAAGTAACATTGGATACTAGCATGAGTAGGATATGAACACCATGAACATAAATATCATAGAGGCTATGTTGGTTTTGATTCAACTACATGCATGAACATGTGCCAAGTCAAGCCACTCGAACATTCAGAGGAGGATACCATATCATCATACTACATCACAATCATTTTAACGCTATGTTGACATCCAAGATAAATCAATATCCACTCCTAACTACTTAAGCATGGCATGAGAAACTATAATCTCTAATTGTCATTGCAAACATGTTCGATAATAATTGGCTGAATCATGGATACTAGGTTAAACATATTTACAAAAATAGAACAGGTCGAGTTCATACCCATTTCTCTCTGCCATAGCCAGTTCACCAAATACCGTCATTATTACCTTTCACTTGCATGACCGAACAATATGAAAATGATAATAGTGCAAGAATGCAGTGGACTAAGCTGGAATCTGCAAACATTTTATTCAAAAGGAGAAGAGAAGGCAATTTGAGCTCTCTGTTAGATCAACAATAATGCATATGGAGCCACTCAACATTTTCATCATGGCCTTCTCCTCGGTATGACTCAATAAAAGGAAAAAAATCAGAGAAACACACTGAAATATTTTTGGAGTTTTTGGTTTTCTGGAAGAAAATAAACTAAAGACAAAGAAAAACAAAAATGAGAAAAACTATTTACATGGGAAAGCTCCCAACAAGCAAGAAGAAGAACAAGGAAATCTTTTAGGGTTTACTTTTTAAATACTACAACTTGCTACACCAGAAAGAAAAATCGAAAATAAGAAGCAACATTTTTTTGGATTTTCTCAAGGTTTTTCAAACACACAAGAAGAAGGCAAAAAAATAAATCTAGCATGGATAATATAATGAAAAAGTGTGGACAGTGACAACTGGAATTAAATGTGTGAACATGAATGTAATGTCAGTGGGCATACGTACTCCCCCGAGCTTAGGCTTTTGGCCTAGCTTGGTAATCACCGTCTAGAGCCTGTGTAGTAATCAGGGTGGTAGCTCACGGAGGCTCTTGGTGTAGTCGCCTCAGCCTGCCGAGCAGCCACCACCCATGCGTTGTGTGCACGGGCCTCGCTCTCAAGAATAAAATATCTTCCCTTGCTGTGAACATCACAAAGAGCAGGCGCAAGCAAAAAGGTGTCCATGATGGAGTTTTTATTAAATAACAGATTATATGTAAAATTATGGGCTTCACCACTAAGGATCTTATGACGTTTCATGGCATCAAAGTCTAGATACCGCATGGGTAGGATGGGATCATAAGGCCAAGGTGAAACACCCAGCTCCCTTGCTAAATGTGTGGCATAAATTCCACCATAAAAATATCCACTACCAACGTTGTGTTGCAACCTGCGTGCAACAATTGCTCCTAGGTTATAACTTTTGTCACCGGTGAGAGCGGTGCGTATGAGGCTCAAATCAGGAGCACAAAGTGTGCTACAATCTTGCTTGCCTACAATGCATTTTCCATTAAATAGTGCAAAGTATTGAATTGAGGGAAAATGAATGATCTTTATTCTGCCTTGCATCACTCCTCTAGTCTCACCATAGCAAAGGCTAGTCAAGAATATCTCGAACTCAGATCTTGGTGGTTCGTCCAACGAACCCCAAAATGGAATTTTGCAGTAGTTAGAAAAAGTCTCTAAGGGTGGAGTGAAAGGATGGTCGTACAGTTTAAACGACACTCTAGACTCGCGAGGATGGAATTTAAATCCTTTAGTAAATGATTCAGTGAGACTGAGGTGTTGGTTACACTTATCTGCAATGTAGGTGCCGAGCTCGGCATTGTGAACATATTGCTCAAACTCTTCTTTAATACCAATGCTCACCATAAAATCACTGCAAGGCCATAAATACGATTTGGTGGCTGCATCTCGTATGGAATTTTCACTTGGTTCAACATAGGAACGACGAACAGAGTTGCTACTAGAGGATGCCTCCAAGGACCTCCTCCTCGAAGAACTCCTTCCAAAGAGGTTCATCATATTTGCATACAATTTTCTGAAAAATTTCGGGTCACAAAATTTTTGTCAACAAAACTTCACAAGAATGATAGCAACTACTCATAGGGATGCATAGAGGACATATCAAGCATTCAAACTACTTAGAACTCTAAGAACTCAACATGCAAGATCATCTACAGCAGCACTAAGAGTAACTAATTATTCAAAATATAAACCACTAGAACAAAAACTAATTGGACCAATGGAGGAGTCACATACCAAGTAGCAATCCCCCAAAACAGTTTCTGAAATGGAGCTTCAAGCAAAGGATCGAAATCCGCCGGTTTGTAAGCAAGAACACGAGGGAGAGAGCAATGGTGAATTTTTTCTGGAGGTAGGTGATGACATGGGCTAAAGAGATAAGTGAGGGGGGCCATGTGGGGACCACAACCCACCAGGGCGCGCCTGGCGGTGCTGGCGGGCCCAGGTGGGTCATGCCCACATGGTGCACCCCCTTCTGATGTTATTTGCACCAAAAATTCTTAAATATTCAGAAAATCCGTATTAAATTTTCAGAGCATTCCGAGAACTTTTATTTTTGGGTCTTTTTTAATTGCATGAAAATTCAGAAAACAGACTAAACATGGCATTTTATTTTATTTAACTAAGAAAAGCATAAAGCAAAAGTAAAGGACAGAAGGTAGTGCTCACTAAATTCATCAACTTCATACCTCTCAAAAATGATTCATTAATAAGGTTTATCAAGTCTTATTGACAACCACCTTGATTAGCATGAAACCGAAGAACCTTCACAAAACACTAAGTTACCTCAACGGGGATGTGAATATCCCCAAATAAGCATTTCATATTTCTTTTTGATAGTAGGTAGAGGTAGTTGAAAACTTCCAATAGTGATTGTCGGAGATTTTTCAATAACATTAATACCATTCACTTGGAATTGTTTCTTCGAAAAGTGCACCGTATGCTCATTACCATTGATATGAAAAGTGACCTTGATTTTATTGCAATCAATACAGCCCCTGCAGTATTCAAGAAGGGTCTACCAAGGATAATCGACATGTTGTCATCCTCGGGCATCTCAAGTATAACAAAGTCAGTTAAGATAGTAACATTAGCAACAACAACGGGCACATCCTCACAAATACCGATAGGTATGGCAGTTGATTTGGTAGCCATTTGCAATGATATTTCAGTAGGTGTGAGTTTATTCAAGTCAAGTATTTTATAAAGAGAGAAAGGCATAACACTAACACTAGCTCCTAATCACACAAGGAGGTTTTCACATAATTTCTTTTGATGGAGCAAGGTATAGTTGGTTTTCCCGGATCTTCAAGTTTTTTAGGTACTCCATCCTTAAAAGTGTAATTAGAAAGCATGGTGGAGATTTCAACTTCCGGTATTTTTCTCATGTTGGTGATGATGTCTTTCATGTACTTTGCGTAAGGAGGCATTTTTAAGATATCAGTCAAGCGAGTACGCAAGCCTAAGCATTTCAACAAAGCATTCAAATTCTTCATCATCTTTCTTCTTAGTTGATTTAGGTGGAATGGGCATAGGTTTTTGAACCGATGGTTCTCTTTCCTTACCATGTTTTCTAGAAACAAAGTCTCTTTTATCATATCTCTTATTCTTGGGTTGTGGGTTATCAAGATCAACAGTTGGTTCTATTTCAACATCATTGTCTGGTTCTTTATTATTTTTTTGAGTATCTTCATGAACCTCATCATTATGTTTTTCGTTATGAGAGGGTGAGTGTTCATTACCAGATTGAGTTTCAGCATCAGAAATAGAAACTTCATTACCATTATCAGGAGCTCTTTCTACTTCGGGTTCACTAGAGGCATGCAAAGTCCTACCATTTTTCTTTTTCTTTTTCTTTTTAGTAGGACTAGGTGCATCAGTGTTAACTCTTTGAGAGTCTTGTTCAATTCTTTTAGGGTGTCCCTTAGGATAAAGTGGCTCCTGAGTCATTCCTCCTCCTCTAGTCATTACTCTAACAGCATGATCATTGATATTATTATTCATTTCATCAAGCAACTCTCTTTGAGATTTCACAACTTGTTCTAATTGAGTTTGAACCATAGAGGCATGCTTTCCTACACTTCTAACATCATTTGAGATTCTAAATAACAAGTCACTCAAGTGAGCAATCATATCGGAATTGTATTCCAGTTGCTTCATAACATTTGCATTGAAGTGATCTTGCTTTCTAATGTAATTATCAAACTCATATAAGCATTGACTAGGATGTTTATTATAAGGGATATCACCTTCATCAAACTTTAATAAAGAATTTACCTCTACCACCCTTGATGGTGGTGGTGTTTCAAGCCCATGTATTTCTTTGATAGGTGGTAAGTTTTTAACATCCTCTACTTTAATACCTTTTTCCTTCATAGATTTCTTTGCCTCTTGCATATCTTCATGACTGAGTTATAAAATACCCCTCTTCTTCGGAGTGGGTTTAAGTGGTGGTTCAGGAAGAGTCCAATCATCATAATCTTTCAATATGTTATTCAAGAATTTTTTAACTTGTCCAATAGTTCATTCCTCGAAAACACAACTAGCACAACTATCTAGGAAGTCCCTAGAAGCATTTGTTAGTCCATTATAGAAGATATCAAGTATTTCATTTTTCTTAAGAGGATGATCATGCAAAGCATTAAGCAACAGGAGAAGCCTCCCCCAAGCTTGTGGGAGACTCTCTTCTTCAATTTGCACAAAGTTAAATATTTCCAGTAAGGCAGCTCGTTTCTTAGGAAAATATTTTCCAGAGAAGTAATAAATCATATCCTGGGGACTACGCACACAACCAAGAGCAGGAGTATTATACCAAGCCTTAGCATCACCATTTAATGAGAATGGAAATAATTTGAGAATATAATAAAAGCGAATCTTCTCATCATGAGCAATAAGGGTGGCTATGTCATTCAGCTTAGTAAGGTGTGCCACAACAGTTTCAATTTCATAACCATGAAAAGGATCAGATTCAACCAAAGTAATTAACTCTGGGTCGACAGAGAATTCATAATCCTTATCATCAACAAAGATAGGTGAAGTAGCAAACTCAGGATCACATTTCATTCTAGCATTTAGAGATTTTTCTTTCAGTTTGCATAATAATTTCTTAAGATCATCCCTATCATTGCAAGCAAGAAAGTCTCTTGTTGTCTCCTCATCCATAACATAACCTTCCGATATCTTAGGCATTCATATCTAGGAGAACAAGATCTAATAGGTGTTTCAAGATGTTCAGTTTCAAGCTCTTCATCAGTTTCAACAATTTCATTGGTTTCAGCATTCTCAAGAGCTTTAGTTCTAGCAAGTTGTTCATCAAGAAATTCACCTAGTGGCACATTATCATCAAGCAGGGTACTAGCATCATCATGAGTATCATTCATAGCAAAACATTAATGACTTGCGACATATCAGAATTAATAGCATGTGGTGGTGTTGCAAGTCTACTTATAACAGAACGTGAATCTAAAGCGGAGCTAGATGGTAGTTCCTTACCTCCCCTCATCTTAGAGGGAAAAATCTTAGTCTTAGCATCCTTCAGATTCTTCATGGTGATAATTTGATAATAATCCAAGTGACTCAACAAATATAGCTATGCTCCCCGGCAATGGCGCCAGAAAAAGGTCTTGATAACCCACAAGTATAGGGGATCGCAACAGTTTTCCAGGGTAGAGTATTCAACCCAAATTTATTGATTCGACACAAGGGGAGCCAAAGAATATTTGCAAGTATTAGCAGTTGAGTTGTCAATTGAACCACACCTGGAGATTAATTATCTACAGCAAAGTGATCAGTAGCAAAGTAGTATGATAATTTTGATAGTAGTAGCAACGACAATAGTAACAGTAAAAGTGATACAATAATTTTGTAGCAAGTGTAACAGTAACAATAGCATTAGTAACTTAGCAAGAACAATATGAGAGAAATTCGTAGGCATTGGATCGGTGAATTCGTTGGATGATATTCATCATATAATAGTCATAACCTAGGGCGATATGACACTAGCTCTAGTTCATAAATATAATGTAGGCATGTATTTCGTAAATAGTCATATGTGCTTATGGAAAGAACTTGCATGACATCTTTTATCCTACCCTCCCGTGGCAGCGGGGTCCATATGGAAACTAAGGGATATTAAGGCCTCCTTTTAATAGAGAACCGGAACAAAGCATTAACACGTAGTGAATACATGAACTCCTCAAACTACGTTCATCATTGGGAAGTGTCCCGACTTCTGTCACTCCGGGGTTGCCGGATCATAACACGTAGTAGGTGACTATAACTTGCAAGATTGGATCTAGCTAGAACATAGATATAATTATGATAACATAAACGGTTCAGATCTGGAATCGTGGCACCCGGGCCAAAAGTGACAAGCATTAAGCATGGCAAAGTCATAGCAACATCAATCTCCGAACATAGTGGATACTAGGGATCAAGCCCTAACAAAACTAACTCGATTACATGATGAATCTCATCCAACTCCTCACCTACCAGCGAGCCTACGAAGGAATTACTCACTTCCGATGGGGAACATCATGGAATTGGCCATGGATAAGGGTTGGTGATGATGAAGATCGAAGATCCCCCTCTCCGGAGCCCCAAACGGACTCCAGATCTGGCCTTCCGATGAAGAACTGGAGGTGGCGGCGACTCCGTCTCATGAAACGCTATAATTCTTTCTCCCTGATTTATTTCTCCAAAATATGAATTTATAGTTTCAGGGTTGACGTCCCCACCTGGGCGCGCCAGGAGGGGGCGTGCCTTGGTGGGTTGTGCCCACCCAGGTGTAACAGCCTGAATTTTGGCCCTTTTCTTTTTCTTTTGATTTATTTGGTTTTTGCTCTGTTTTTCTTTTTGGAGTGGTTCTGTGGTCTTGCCACCTGGGAAATCATCCTCATTCCCCCTCCCAAGTGGCTCATCATTCTCAAAACCTTGCCAAGATCATGTCACTTCACTCCTTGACCAAACCCTAAAATATTTTTCTAGGGAATATTCCTTTTTGTATTAAAGGAATAACCCTATCTGCCGTAGGTTGTGAAGCAACCTATATTTCTGTCCATCCAAAAGTTCCCAAATAATTCTCATAATTCCTTTGGGTCATATGCTGCTCAAATATGCCCAAACTTTTCTGTCCTAGCCCAAGAATAATTCCCCAAAAATTATTCTTCATTTCTGTCCAGTGTGGCTTTCTGTGAAGGAAGTGCCACCTATCCTTTGTTGATTGCTCCCAAACCTTTTGGGCATTCTATTATGTCCAAATAATTGCCTCATTCCAAAATTCAACTTTATTTGCCTAGCCAATCTTCCTCGGCAATTTTTCAAACTTTCTGTCAGACAGAAGGCATTGTGAAGGAAGTACTAGCTACGGTTATCCAAATGAGTTGAAATTTTTCACACTCCCTCATGTGCTCATATTAACCCCCTCCACCCATTTGCTGCCCCATACAATCATCTATGTGAGAACAGGACCAAATCTCTGATTCTGGCAATATTTTCAGGTTGTGAAGCAAGTGCATTTTATATTGCTTCATTAATTCTGAAAAATTACCAGATTGTTCTCCTACCCAAATAACATCTCTCCACCAAATTTTTCACCATTTCACTAAGCCAATATTTCTCAAAATTACTCCAAGATTGTGGTCAGTGAGGATGTTTGTGAAGCAAGTACCATTTTGGCTTGTCCATTTGGTATGAAATTTTTACAGACTCTTCCTATGGCCAAATCCCTAAGCGTTGACAAATTTCAGCCCAAGTGGAATCACCATGTGAGTGCATCATCCAAATCTCATTTCTGGACCAAAAATGCAGTTGTGAAGCAACTATATTCATTACTGGTCCATTTTTCCTTAAACTCCCCAGGATCGTAGTCCTTCCTAAGCTAATCATGCCAGACAACTCCGTTGACCATAATAACTTCCATGTTGATCACCAGTGCACGGCCAAGTTTACTGCAGTAAACTTCAGAGGTTGCTTACCATTTAACCAGAGAAATTTTCACCGAACTACCACCGCAGTTGCAACCTCCCCAGGAAGGACAAACCCCCAGACATCATTTGGTCGGCCGTGTGTCACTGTGTGCACCAGTGCACGCGGTGATCACGAGTTTTGGCATGCAATGCACGCGCTCTGCTGGCGTTGGCCGCGTCTAGGGCGTCTTCTAGCTCTAACAACTCTCCCTCTCGTCGTCTTCATGCTCATGAGCATGTCTAACAGTTTTACCGCATCGTCCAATCCTCCTGGAGCCATCTCCCCCTCCGTAAGCCCCTCCGTCAGCGCTCGTCGTCGTGCGCCAACGGGAAACCTGTAGCCGACCGTCTTTGTTCGCGCCGTGGCTTCTTCCTTCTCGTGTCCTCGAGCGTAGCTCGTCTCCGTGACCTTTGTGCCTCGTCCGCTCCCTCCCTCGTCGCGTTCCCACGCCTCCCCATGACTGATGAGCATCGCCAGAGCGTTGGTCGGACTCCCGCGGCGGCACCCGAGCCCGTGCCTTCACCCCGGCTATTTATAGCCCTCCCCGCCGCCCCCGTGCACACCACTCCTCCCCTCACTCCTCTAGACCGCCCCAGCCTCTCGCTCGAGCCCCGGAGCCCCTCTCTGCCCTCCATGGCCGCCATGCCCTCCGCCCGGTTCTGGCTAAATTCTGGCACTGTCGAGCCCTACTCCACCTCTAGCCACCACCATCGCCTTCACCACACTCCGGTGACTCTCCCCCTCCCCTCAGTTCCTCGCTGGAGCCCCTTTAGGGTCGTGCCCCAAGAAGGGCCGCCGCCCTCTGTCGCCTCCCTGTCGCTGCGAGTCCCATCGCCATGGCCCTCCCTGCCGCTTCTGCTAGGCGGGGTGGGTGCGGCTCCTCTCGCCGAGCCATCCGGATGCCGCGCCTCGGCCGGGGACGGCAGGAGCCGCCCAAGCCCTTCGCCGCTCGCCCTTCCCCTGCCTCGCCTCTGCTTCTGGTCGGGGGAGCGGGGGAAGGAAACAATCGAGCCAGGCCAGGCGGGCCCCACGTCTGCTTGGACCCACCTATCAGCCTAACAGGGCGTTGACCCCGGTGCCGACGTGGATAAGTGACGGGCCCCACCCCGCGGGACCCGCACGTCACCGACCACAAGCCCGGCCCCGCCACTGTCCACGTGGATAAGTGGAAGCGTATTCTCTGGTTTACGCTTTCGTTTCAGTGAAAGCGTAAAGCTCTGCGGCTTCGGCCTGGAATACGTATTCACTTCCCGAAAGCGTATTTCCTAAAATGCGTTGTTTTTCAGCTCATGGGCCTGTTTGTAGAGATTCTTTTTACAGATTGGTCCCTGAACTTCGTCGGACTATAACTTTTTGCTTGCAACTCCGTTTGAGGTGAATCCAAAGCCCACATCTTCATTTCGTCGAGCCTGTTTTGTTGGTATCATTTTCACTATGGTTTGACACAGTGAAAATGACATTTTTGCCCTTGCCCCTAATCAGCCCATTCGAGAGAGAAACTTTTCCGGCGATTTGTTCCACGATTGTTCCGCACTTCTCCCCGGTGCATTATTCATTCCCAGGCAAGCCACAACCACCATTTGCATGATAGTCATGCAGTAGCATTGGTTTTCAACTTGAATCTTTAATAAATGTATGTTTGTTTTGCTACTGTTGTCGTTATTTCGGTTATGCTTGTGGATCGATGATTACCGTCGTGCTTTGTTTTCTTGCACTCTATCTAGTATTACTTTCATATTGGTCATGCTTGATAGCAGTACATGTTGGGTTGGTCATGTTCTTTGGTTGACTAACGTCGGTTACCGAGTACCGTTAATATGTATTGTTCCTTGTTATTAGTTGGTTAAGTGTTTACTCGGTTATTTTATTTATGTGTTCTTGCATGGTACTTATTGTTGATGATAATGATCATGTTATGCTATGAGTAGTGTTGTACTTGTAATATTCATGCTCGTCATTAAGCCATGCTCAGTTGGATATGATTCAGTATTGATATGGTGGATAATTATGTTGTACCCTCATGCTTAGGTTGATATCATGCTCATGCATTGTAATTGCATCATGTTATTTTATCATGGCTCAGCATATTTGCATTCAAGTTTAACTGGATTAAATTGAACTTGAACAACTGTTGGCTGAGTCATGGTGCCACCATATCGAGCTGACCAGTGCAACCACATTTGCCTTATGGGAAGGTCCTAACTGGGTCTATTGTCATGCCTCTCGCTGGTGCCTCCAATGAGGGAAGGTTATGCGCGGGCGCTACCTTGGCCAGGTAGGACGGCATAAGCCTTGTGTGCCCGTAGTTGTTCTAGCCGGCTTGTCCCCGTTTGGGACCATTTTTGTTTTGCCACGATGGTGGTCGTTGGTGTCTTTGGTAGGCACGGGACCACCCAGGACATATCCCAGAGGGGAGTTTGTCGGAGTGGCCGGGAGGGTGTCATGGCAGTAGGACGGTTTTGTCGAAACACCGTTGGTCCACCCGAATGGGAGTGCGAGGCCATGGGTTCCATGGTGTGGGTAAAGTGCGCTACCTCTGCAGAGTGTATACTAAATCTATCGATAGCCACACCCGCGGATAAGGGCCCAGTTCGTAGTTGGTCACACTATGGGTCAACAGTAAGAATAATGATGTGCATAATAACAACCCCGGTTCGAAGATGAGATAAGTTGGTTTTGTGATCCGTGAATGATCACCGTTTGGTTACGAGGTAACCCGTTGAGCCAAGAGTGGTTCCGTTTGTGATCCGTGAATGATCACCGTGGTATCGAGGATACCGAGTTGTTGGATATTCGTGATGTTGTGCGAGAATCGTGGGTAAAGATCAAGCTCCTTGTGGTCATTTAATGATTACTACAGTATGGTTTATACCAAGCTTGATTTGATCCTGAGATGATCGTGTGATGTCCGAGGTTGGTAAGTGATGCATGTGACGGTTATGAGGTAACCCGAGCAGAATAATTGGTGCATACATGTTGCATGCTAGTACCGTCAGATTTATATGTTCATGCCATGCTCATATTGTTCTAGTGTATCATGTTCATGTTGTTCATGCCATGTTATCCTGATGAGCTCATGATAATTCCTGCTTAACCTGTAATTGCCATGCTGTTGTTTGTCTTGAATGCTTCTGGTTATTGTGAGCTTGCAAGTACATTCAATGTACTGACCTGGCGTGTCATGCCAGTTTGCAGGTCATGCCGTGATTGCTTGATTGCTTGTCATGGTTTCCGTTCGTGCGAGCTAGGATAAGTGTTCCAACCAGAGTCCCTGCGGAGTGGAGTTCACCACCGTCGTCGTTGTTCCGCTGCTAGAGTTTTTCCGCTGCTTCAAGTTGCTCTACTACTTGCATAGAGCAACTGAGGATGGCGTAGTGTTGCCGTGCCGATGTTATTCATTGTAATATCGGAGACCTTGTATTCATATTCGTGTAATAATAGAAAGCTGGTTTGTTCTATGCTAAGCAGTGTCGTATTCCAGAAGACTTCTCCCCGATCTCTGGGCTGGAATACGGGTCGTTCCGGTTTCTCTGAGCCGGGGTGCCACACCAGGTGGCCCCCTCCAGCGGTTCTTGGCTCCAGAAATTCTCTTTATTTGTATAAAAATCCTCGCAAAGTTTCGTTCCAATCCGAGAACTTTTATTTCTGCACAAAAAACAACACCAAGGTATTTCTGCTGAAAATAACGTCAGTCCGGGTTAGTTTCATTCAAATCATGCAAATTAGAGTCCAAAACAAGAGGAAAAACGTTAGGAAAAGTAGATACGACAGAGACGTATCAGTCCCTCACGACATTTTGCCATCTGGGTGCAGTTTAGTCACGCTGCCCTGACCTTGAGACTCGTGCAGCTAGACGTGTCACGTGTTGTGGTGCCTGGTGTTGGACCATTGTGGCTGTGCAGATAGCGTGTTCTGCCACCTCTCCCAGGCTATTACTCCTACCGCCTGGCCGACTGGCATGTATGCTTCACGTGCTCGCTGGTCGCACTCTTTCCTGGACAGTCAATTGTCTGGTCAGTTTGCCTTATTTCCTTCTGCTCATGTAATCACGGGTGGAGTTCTCCGTTTCAATGCTTCAGGTCATTTGTCATGGGAGATGCGTTTGTGTTCTCCTTTAACCCGGCTGGAGCATGAAAGAATAAAACATTGCTACTTGTGAGTTGTGTTGGGATTTCTCCAAAGAGAAGAGGATGATGCATTAAAGTAGAGATAAGTATTTCATTTAGTTAGAAAGCAGGTTATCAATCTAGTAGGAGAATCACGCAACAACTCATTAGCAGTACCTACAAACAAATTAACAAATACTTGCACCCAACGCAAACAAGGGGTTGTCAATCCCTTGGTGGTTAATTGCAAGGATCAAATCTCGTAGTGATAGATAGATAAATAAAACACAAAATAAAATAACATGATAAAAACTGCAGCAATATATTTTTGGATTTTAATATATGATTTAGATAGACCCGGGGGCCATAGTTTTCACTAGAGGCTTCTCTCTTGAGAATAGCATACGGTGGGTAAACAAATTACTGTTGGGCAATTGATAGAAAAGTGAATAATCATGACGATATATAAGGCAAAGATCATGTATATAGGCATCACGTCCAAGACAAGTAGACTGACTCCTGCCTGCATCTACTACTATTACTCCATACATTAACCGCTATCCATCTAGAGTATTAAGTTCATAAAGAACGGAGTAATGCCTTAAGCAAGATGACATGATGTAGACAAAGGAAACTCAGTTCATATGAATAAACCCCATCTTTTTATCCTTAATGGCAACGATAAAAATACGTGTCATGTCCCTTTCTGTCACTGGGATTGAGCACCACAAGATCGACCCATCACAAAGCACCTCTCCCATTGCAAGAAAAATCAATCTAGTTGGCAAAACCAAATCAATAGATCAGAGAGAAATACAAAGCTATAATAGTCATGCATAATAGAGTTCAGAGAAGACTCAAATAATATTCATATATAATCTGATCATACACTCAAAATTCATCGGATCCCAACAAACACACTGCAAAAAGTGATTACATCCAATAGATCTCCAAGGACATCAAGGAGAACATTGTATTGAAGATCAAATAAAGAGAAGAAGCCATCTGGCTACTAAGTATGGACCCGTAGGTCTGTGGTAAACTACTCACACATCATCGGAGGGGCAGCAAGGTTGATGTACACTAGTAGAAAACAACCCATTAGTCCCGGTTCGTAAGGGCCTTTAGTCCCGGTTCAGGAACCGGGACTAATGGGTCGTTACTAATACCTCAACCCATTAGTCCCGGTTCAAACACGAACCGGGACCAATGTGCCTCCACGTGGCCCTGTGCGCCGAGCCCAGTCAGGGGGCCTTTGGTCCCGGTTGGTGGCTCCAACCGGGACCAAAAGGCATCCACGCGTTTGCATTCCAGTGGCTGGGGTTTTTGTTTTTTGTTTTGAAAGGAGGGGGGTTGGGGGTTTTGGGGGGTTAATTTAGGTGTTTCGTATATTGTGTTAGCTAGCTAATTAATAGAGAGAAGTGTCCTCTCTTATGTCCGTGCTTGGTCGATGCTACGTAGTATATATACATAAGTGATCGAGAGAATCATTCAGTACAGAAGTTCGTCATGCATACCGAGAGAAGTGATCGATCGACCTCTCCTTCTCCGAGAGATTGGTCGAACAACAAGTTTTTTACTGGCTACATACATGTACAATATGTATAAGATCTCTTAATTACAAACCCCTAGCATTTGAAATCAACTTCCACATGGTATTCTCCACCTTTACTGATGACGTGTTCAAGAAAGAATCCCGCCAATTCCTCTTGAATTGCTTTCATGCGATCTGGTGGTAGGAGTTCATCCCGCATCTGCCACGTCTAATTAATTTGAAGAAGAGGGTTAATTAATACATATATATGAATGAAACTCAACAGAAATGATGGTGTAATAAAATGAAATTGTGAATATTATTGCTTACGCACTTCATATTGTCTTCTAGAGTAGCCCCGCTTGTTTTTCAAAGTCGCGTTGTGGATGAACTCGCACACGTAGTATCCACAGAAATCATTCCCTTCCTCCTCCCACAAGCACTTTACGAGAAATAGAGGTCAATCAAACTGATAATGAAGCATTATAAATGGCATTGATGAAAGTATAGCTATAGAATCAACGGGAGATGCGCGCAACTAGCTGTTGGAAATATGCCCTAGAGGCAATAATAAATTGATTATTATTATATTTCCTTGTTCATGATAATCGTTTATTATCCATGCTATAATTGTATTGATAGGAAACTTAGATACATGTGTGGATACATAGACAACACCAAGTCCCTAGTAAGCCTCTAGTTGACTAGCTCGTTGATCAATAGATGGTTACTGTTTCCTAACCATGGACATTGGATGTCATTGATAACGGGATCACATCATTAGGAGAATGATGTGATGGACAAGACCCAATCCTAAGCCTAGCACAAAGATCGTGTAGTTCGTATGCTAAAGCTTTTCTAATGTCAAGTATCTTTTCCTTAGACCATGAGATTGTGCAACTCCCGGATACCGTAGGAATGCTTTGGGTGTACCAAACGTCACAACGTAACTGGGTGGCTATAAAGGTGCATTACAGGTATCTCCGAAAGTATCTGTTGGGTTGGCACGAATCGAAACTGGGATTTGTCACTCCGTGTAAACGGAGAGGTATCTCTGGGCCCACTCGGTAGGACATCATCATAATGTGCACAGTGTGATCAAGGATTTGATCACGGGATGATGTGTTACGGAACGAGTAAAGAGACTTGCCGGTAACGAGATTGAACAAGGTGTCGGGATACTGACGATCGAATCTCGGGCAAGTATCATACCGATAGACAAAGGGAATTGTATACGGGATTGATTAAGTCCTTGACATCGTGGTTCATCCGATGAGATCATCGTGGAACATGTGGGAGCCAACATGGGTATCCAGATCCCGATGTTGGTTATTGACCGGAGAACGTCTCGGTCATGTCTGCATGTCTCCCGAACCCGTAGGGTCTACACACTTAAGGTTCGATGACGCTAGGGTTATAAAGGAAGCTTGTATGTGGTTACCGAATGTTGTTCGGAGTCTTGGATGAGATCCTGGACGTCACGAGGAGTTCCGGAATAGTCTGGAGGTAAAGATTTATATATGGGAAGTCCTGTTTTGGTCACCGGAAGAGTTTCGGGGTTTATCGGTAACGTACCGGGACCACCGGGAGGGTCCCGGGGGTCCACCAAGTGGGGCCACCAACCCCGGAGGGCTGCATGGGCCATGTGTGGGAGGGAACCAGCCCGAGGTGGGCTGGTGCGCCCCCCACAAGGGGCCCAAGGCGCAGGGGAGAGTGGGAGGGTGCAAACCCTAGGGCAGATGGGCCCTAAGGCCCATGCTCCCTGCGCCTCCCTCTCCTCCCCCTCTTGGCCGCCGCCCCCTTTGCCATCTAGGGCTGGCCGCACCCCTTGGGGGTGGGAAACCCTAGAGGGGGGCGCAGCCCCCTCTCCCCCTATAAATAGTGAGGCCTAGGGGCTGCCCAGAACATGAGAACTTCTCCTCTTGGCGCAGCCCTACCTCTCTCCTTTCTCCTCATATCTCGCGGTGCTTAGCGAAGCCCTGCTGGACTACCACGCTCCTCCATCACCACCACGCCGTTGTGCTGCTGCTGGATGGAGTCTTCCTCAACCTCTCCCTCTCTCCTTGCTGGATCAAGGCGTGGGAGACGTCACCGGGCTGTACGTGTGTTGAACGAGGAGGTGCCGTCCGTTCGGCACTAGGATCATCGGTGATCTGAATCACGACGAGTACGACTCCATCAACCCCGTTCACTTGAACGCTTCCGCTTAGCGATCTACAAGGGTATGTAGATGCACTCTCCTTCCCCTCGTTGCTGGTTTCTCCATAGATAGATCTTGGTGACATGTAGGAAAATTTTGAATTTCTGCTACGTTCCCAAACAGTGGCATCATGAGCTAGGTCTATGCGTAGTTTCTATGCACGAGTAGAACACAAAGTAGTTGTGGGCGTTGATCTTGTTCAATATGCTTACCGTTACTAGTCCAATCTTGTTTCGACGGTATTGTGGGATGAAGCGGCCCGGACCGACCTTACACGTACTCTTACGTGAGACAGGTTCCACCGACTGACATGCACTTGTTGCATAAGGTGGCTAGCGGGTGCCAGTCTCTCCCACTTTAGTCGGATCGGATTCGATGAAAAGGGTCCTTATGAAGGGTAAATAGCAATTGGCATATCACGTTGTGGTCTTTGCGTAGGTAAGAAACGTTCTTGCCAGAAACCCATAGCAGCCACGTAAAACATGCAAACAACAATTAGAGGATGTCTAACTTGTTTTTGCAAGGTATGCTATGTGATGTGATATGGCCAAGAAGAATGTGATGAATGATATGTGATGTATGAGATTGATCATGTTCTTGTAATAGGAATCACGACTTGCATGTCGATGAGTATGACAACCGGCAGGAGCCATAGGAGTTGTCTTAATTTATTGTATGACCTGCGTGTCATTGAACAACGCCATGTAATTACTTTACTTTATTGCTAACCGGTAGCCATAGTAGTAGAAGTAATAAGTTGGCGAGACGACTTCATGAAGACACGATGATGGAGATCATGATGATGGAGATCATGGTGTCATGCCGGTGACGATGATGATCATGGAGCCCCGAAGATGGAGATCAAAAGGAGCAAAATGATATTGGCCATATCATGTCACTATTTGATTGCATGTGATGTTTATCATGTTTATGCATCTTGTTTGCTTAGAATGATGGTAGTAAATAAGATGATCCCTTACAACAATTTCAAGAAGTGTTCTCCCCTAACTGTGCACCGTTGCGACAGTTCGTGTTTCGAAGCACCACGTGATGATCGGGTGTTAGATTCTAACGTTCACATGCAACGGGTGTAAGACAGATTTACACACGCGAAACACTTAGGGTTAACTTGACGAGCCTAGCATGTACAGACATGGCCTCGGAACACAGAAGACCGAAAGGTCGAGCATGAGTCGTATAGAAGATACGATCAACATGAAGATGTTCACCGATGATGACTAGTCCGTCTCACGTGATGATCGGACACGGCCTAGTTTGACTCGGATCATGTGATCACTTAGATGACCAGAGGGATGTCTATCTGAGTGGGAGTTCATAAGATGAACTTAATTATCCTGAACATAGTCAAAAGGATTTTGCAAATTATGTCATAGCTCACGCTATAGTTCTACTGTTTAGATATGTTCCTAGAGAAAAATTAGTTGAAAGTTGATAGTAGCAATTATGCGGACTAGGTCCGTAAACCGAGGATTGTCCTCATTGCTTCATAGAAGGCTTATGTCCTTAATGCACCGCTCAGTGTGCTGAACCTCGAACGTTGTCTGTGGTTGTTGCGAACATCTGACATACACGTTTTGATAACTACATGATAGTTCAGTTAAACGGTTTAGAGTTGAGGCACCGAAGACAGTTTTTTGAAACGTCGCGAAACATATGAGATGTTTTGAGGGCTGAAATTGGGATTTCAAGCTCGTGCCCACGTCAAGAGGTATAAGACCTCCGACGATTTTCTTAAACTGCAAACTAAGGGAGAAAAGCTCAATTGTTGAGCCTGTGCTCAGATTGTCTGAGTACAACAATCATTTGAATCGAGTGGGAGTTGATCTTCCAGATGAGACAGTGATGTTTCTCCAAAGTCATTGCCACCAAGCTGTTAGAGCTTCGTGATGAACTATAACATATCAGGGATAGATATGATGATCCTTGAGGTATTCGCGATGTTTGACACCGCGAAAGTAGAAATCAAGAAGGAGCATCAATTGTTGATGGTTGGTGAAACCACTAGTTTCAAGAAGGGCAAGGGCAAGAAGGGATACTTCATGAAACGGCATTTCAGCTGCTGCTCTAGTGAAGAAACCCAAGGTTGAACCCAAACCCGAGACTGAGTGCTTCTGTAATAAGGGGAACAGCCACTAGAGCAGAATTACCCTAGATACTTGGTAGATTAGAAGGCTGGCAAGGTCGATAGAAGTATATTGGATATACATTGTGTTGATGTGTAATTTACTAGTACTCCTAGTAGCACCAGGGTATTAGATACCGGTTCGGTTGCTAAGTGTTAGTAACTCGAAATAAAAGCTACGGAATAAACGGAGACTAGCTAAAGGTGAGCTGACGATATGTGTTGGAAGTGTTTCCAATGTTGATATGATCAAGCATCGCACGCTCCCTCTACCATCGAGATTGGTGTTTGCGTTGAGCATAGACATGATTGGATTATGTCTATCGCAATACGGTTATTCATTTAAAGGGAATAATAGTTACTCTGTTCATTTGAATAATACATTCAATGGTCTTACACCTAAAATGAATGGTTTATTAAATCTCGATCGTAGTGTTACACATTTTCATGCCAAAAGATATAAGATAGTAATGATAGTACCACCTACTTGTGGCACTGCCACGTAAGTCATATCGGTATAAAACGCATGTAGAAGCTCCATGTTGATGGATCTTTGGACTCACTCGTTTTTGAAAAGTTTGAGACATGCGAACCATGTCTATTGGTGTATATGCATGAAGAAACTCCATGCAAATGGACCGTTTGAACTCACTTGATCTTGAATCACTTGAGACATGCAAATCATACCACAAGGGCAAGATGACTGAAAGCCTCGGTTTCAGTAAAATGGAACCAGAAAGCAACTTGCTGGAAGTAATACATTTTTGATGTGTGCAGTCCAATGAGTGCTGAGGCGTGTAGTGGATATCGTTATGTTCTTACTTCACAGATGATTTGAGTAGATGTTGAGTATATTTACTTGATGAATCACGAGTCTGAATTATTGAAAGGTTCAAGTAATTTCAGGGTGAAGTTGAAAGATCATCGTGACAAGAGGATAAAAGATCTATGATATGATCATAGTGATGAATATCTGAATTACGAGTTTGGCACAGAATTAAGACATTGTGGAAATTGTTTCACAACTGATACAGCCTGGAACACCATAGTGTGATGGTATGTCCGAACATCATAATTGCACCCTATTGGATATGATGCATACCATGATGTCTCTTATCAAATTGCCACGATAGTTTATGGGTTAGACATTAAAGACAACCACAATCACTTTAAATAGGGAACCACGTAATTCCGATGAGATGACACCATATGAACTATGGTTTAGAGAAACCTAAGCTGTCATTTCTTAAAAGTTTGGGGATGCGACGCTTATGTGAAAAAGTTTCAGGCTGATAAGCTCGAACCCAAAGCGGATAAATGCATCTTCATAGGACACCCAAAAACAGTTGGGTATACCTCCTGTCTCAGATCCGAAAGCAATAAGGGATTGTTTCTAGAATCGGGTCCTTTCTCAAGGAAAAGTTTCTCTCGAAAGAATTGAGTGGGAGGATGGTGGAGACTTGATGAGGTTATTGAACCGTCCCTTCAACAAGTGTGTAGCAGGGCACAGGAGGTTGTTCCTGTGGCACCTACACCAATTGAAGTGGAAGCTTATGATAGTGATCATGAAGTTTCGGATCAAGTCACTACCGAACCTCGTAGGGTGACAAGGATACGTACTACTTCAGAGTGGTACAGTAATCCTGTCTTGAAAGTCATGTTGCTAGACAACAATGAACCTACGAGCTATGGAGAAGCGATGGTGGGCCCAAATTCTAACAAATGGTTAGAAGCCATAAAATCCGAGATAGGATCCATGTATGAAAACAAAGTGTAGACTTTGGTAGAACTACTTGATGGTCGTAAGGCTGTTAGGTACATATGGATTTTAAAAGGAAGACAGACAATGATGGTAAGTGTCACCATTGAGAAAGCTCGACTTGTCGTTAAGACGTTTCCCGACAAGTTCAAGGAGTGGACTACAGTGAGACTTTCTCACTCGTAGCGATGTTAAGAGTCTGTTGGAATTATATTAGCGATTACTGCATTGTTTATGAAATCTTGCAGATAGGATGTCAAAACATTGTTTCCTCGACGATTTTCTTGAGGAAAGGTTGTATGTGATACAACCGGAAGGTTTTGTCAATCCTGAAAGATGCTAATAAGTATGCAAAGCTCCAGTAATCCTTCTAAGGACTGGAGTAAGCATCTCGGAGTTGGAATGTATGCTTTGATAAGATGATCAAAGTTTTGGGTTTATACAAAGTTTATGAGAAACTTGTATTTCCAAAGAAGTGAGTGGGAGCACTATAGAATTTCTAATAAATAAATGTTGTTGACATATTGTTGATCAAAAATGACGTAGAATTTCTGGAAAGCATATAGGGTTATTTGATAAGTGTTTTTCAATAGAAAACCTGGATTAAGCTACTTGAACATTGAGCACCAAGATCTATAAGGATAGATCAAAACGCTTAATGGTACTTTCAAATGAGCACATACCTTGACATGATCTTGAAGGTGTTCAAGATGGATCAGTCAAAGAAGGAGTTCTTACCTGAGTTGTAAGGTATGAAGTTAAGACTTAAAAGCTCGACCATGGCAGAATAGAGAGAAAGGACTAAGGTCGTCCCCTATGCATAAGACGTAGGCTCTACAGTATGCTATGCTGTGTACCGCACCTGAAGTGTGCCTTGCCATGAGTCAGTCAAGGGGTACAAGGGTGATCCAAGAATGGATCACAGGACAGCGGTCAAAGTTATCCTTAGTAACTAGTGGACTAAGGAATTTTCTCGATTATGGAGGTGGTAAAAGAGTTCGTCGTAAAGGGTTACGTTGATGCAAGCTTAACACCTATCCGGATAGCTCTGAATAGAGATACCGGATACGTATAACGGAGCAACAATTTAGAATAGCTCCAAATAGAATAGTTACTTGGAATAGCTCCAAATAGAGCGTGGTAGCTACATCTAGGAGATGACATAGAGATTTGTAAAGCACACAGGGATCTGAAAAGGTTTAGACCCGTTGACTATAACATCTCTCACAAGCATAACATGATCAAACCCAGAACTCATCGAGTGTTAATCACATGGTAATGTGAACTAGATTATTGACTCTAATAAACTCTTTGGGTGTTAGTCACATGGGGATGTGACCTTGAGTGTTAATCACATATCGATGTGAACTAGATTATTGACTCTAGTGCAAGTGGGAGACTGTTGGAAATATGCCCTAGAGGCAATAATAAATTGATTATTATTATATTTCCTTGTTCATGATAATCGTTTATTATCCATGCTATAATTGTATTGATAGGAAACTTAGATACATGTGTGGATACATAGACAACACCAAGTCCCTAGTAAGCCTCTAGTTGACTAGCTCGTTGATCAATAGATGGTTACGGTTTCCTAACCATGGACATTGGATGTCATTGATAACGGGATCACATCATTAGGAGAATGATGTGATGGACAAGACCCAATCCTAAGCCTAGCACAAAGATCGTGTAGTTCGTATGCTAAAGCTTTTCTAATGTCAAGTATCTTTTCCTTAGACCATGAGATTGTGCAACTCCCGGATACCGTAGGAATGCTTTGGGTGTACCAAACGTCACAACGTAAGTGGGTGGCTATAAAGGTGCATTACAGGTATCTCCGAAAGTATCTGTTGGGTTGGCACGAATCGAGACTGGGATTTGTCACTCCGTGTAAACGGAGAGGTATCTCTGGGCCCACTCGGTAGGACATCATCATAATGTGCACAGTGTGATCAAGGAGTTGATCACGGTATGATGTGTTACGGAACGAGTAAAGAGACTTGCCGGTAACGAGATTGAACAAGGTATCGGGATACCGACGATCGAATCTCGGGCAAGTATCGTACCGATAGACAAAGGGAATTGTATACGGGATTGATTAAGTCCTTGACATCGTGGTTCATCCGATGAGATCATCGTGGAACATGTGGGAGCCAACATGGGTATCCAGATCCCGCTGTTGGTTATTGACCGGAGAACGTCTCGGTCATGTCTGCATGTCTCCCGAACCCGTAGGGTCTACACACTTAAGGTTCGATGACGCTAGGGTTATAAAGGAAGCTTGTATGTGGTTACCGAATGTTGTTCGGAGTCCCGAATGAGATCCCGGACGTCACGAGGAGTTCCGGAATAGTCCGGAGGTAAAGATTTATATATGGGAAGTCCTGTTTTGGTCACCGGAAGAGTTTCGGGGTTTATCGGTAACGTACCGGGACCACCGGGAGGGTCCCGGGGGTCCACCAAGTGGGGCCACCAACCCCGGAGGTCTGCATGGGCCATGTGTGGGAGGGAACCAGCCCGAGGTGGGCTGGTGCGCCCCCCACAAGGGGCCCAAGGCGCAGGGGAGAGTGGGAGGGGGCAAACCCTAGGGCAGATGGGCCCTAAGGCCCATGCTCCCTGCGCCTCCCTCTCCTCCCCCTCTTGGCCGCCGCCCCCTTTGCCATCTAGGGCTGGCCGCACCCCTTGGGGGTGGGAAACCCTAGAGGGGGGCGCAGCCCCCTCTCCCCCTATAAATAGTGAGGCCTAGGGGCTGCCCAGAACATGAGAACTTCTCCTCTTGGCGCAGCCCTACCTCTCTCCCTTCTCCTCATATCTCGCGGTGCTTGGTGAAGCCCTGCTGGACTACCACGCTCCTCCATCACCACCACGCCGTTGTGCTGCTGCTGGATGGAGTCTTCATCAACCTCTCCCTCTCTCCTTGCTGGATCAAGGCGTGGGAGACGTCACCGGGCTGTACGTGTGTTGAACGCGGAGGTGTCGTCCGTTCGGCACTAGGATCATCGGTGATCTGAATCACGACGAGTACGACTCCATCAACCCCGTTCACTTGAACGCTTCCGCTTAGCGATCTACAAGGGTATGTAGATGCACTCTCCTTCCCCTCGTTGCTGGTTTCTCCATAGATAGATCTTGGTGACACGTAGGAAAATTTTGAATTTCTGCTACGTTCCCCAACAGTGGCATCATGAGCTAGGTCTATGCGTAGTTTCTATGCACGAGTAGAACACAAAGTAGTTGTGGGCGTTGATCTTGTTCAATATGCTTACCGTTACTAGTCCAATCTTGTTTCGACGGTATTGTGGGATGAAGCGGCCCGGACCGACCTTACACGTACTCTTACGTGAGACAGGTTCCACCGACTGACATGCACTTGTTGCATAAGGTGGCTAGCGGGTGCCAGTCTCTCCCACTTTAGTCGGATCGGATTCGATGAAAAGGGTCCTTATGAAGGGTAAATAGCAATTGGCATATCACGTTGTGGTCTTTGCGTAGGTAAGAAACGTTCTTGCTAAAAACCCATAGCAGCCACGTAAAACATGCAAACAACAATTAGAGGACGTCTAACTTGTTTTTGCAGGGTATGCTATGTGATGTGATATGGCCAAGAAGAATGTGATGAATGATATGTGATGTATGAGATTGATCATGTTCTTGTAATAGGAATCACGACTTGCATGTCGATGAGTATGACAACCGGCAGGAGCCATAGGAGTTGTCTTAATTTATTGTATGACCTGCGTGTCATTGAACAACACCATGTAATTACTTTACTTTATTGCTAACCGGTAGCCATAGTAGTAGAAGTAATAAGTTGGCGAGACGACTTCATGAAGACACGATGATGGAGATCATGATGATGGAGATCATGGTGTCATGCCGGTGACGATGATGATCATGGAGCCCCGAAGATGGAGATCAAAAGGAGCAAAATGATATTGGCCATATCATGTCACTATTTGATTGCATGTGATGTTTATCATGTTTATGCATCTTGTTTGCTTAGAACGACGGTAGTAAATAAGATGATCCCTTACAACAATTTCAAGAAGTGTTCTCCCCTAACTGTGCACCGTTGCGACAGTTCGTGTTCCGAAGCACCACGTGATGATCGGGTGTTAGATTCTAATGTTCACATGCAACGGGTGTAAGACAGATTTACACACGCGAAACACTTAGGGTTAACTTGACGAGCCTAGCATGTACAGACATGGCCTCGGAACACAGAAGACCGAAAGGTCGAGCATGAGTCGTATAGAAGATACGATCAACATGAAGATGTTCACCGATGATGACTAGTCCGTCTCACGTGATGATCGGACACGGCCTAGTTTGACTCGGATCATGTGATCACTTAGATGACCAGAGGGATGTCTATCTGAGTGGGAGTTCATAAGATGAACTTAATTATCCTGAACATAGTCAAAAGGATTTTGCAAATTATGTCGTAGCTCACGCTATAGTTCTACTGTTTAGATATGTTCCTAGAGAAAAATTAGTTGAAAGTTGATAGTAGCAATTATGCGGACTAGGTCCGTAAACCGAGGATTGTCCTCATTGCTTCATAGAAGGCTTATGTCCTTAATGCACCGCTCAGTGTGCTGAACCTCGAACGTTGTCTGTGGTTGTTGCGAACATCTGACATACATGTTTTGATAACTACATGATAGTTCAGTTAAACGGTTTAGAGTTGAGGCACCGAAGACAATTTTTTGAAACGTCGCGAAACATATGAGATGTTTTGAGGGCTGAAATTGGGATTTCAGGCTCGTGCCCACGTCAAGAGGTATAAGACCTCCGACGATTTTCTTAAACTGCAAACTAAGGGAGAAAAGCTCAATTGTTGAGCCTGTGCTCAGATTGTCTGAGTACAACAATCATTTGAATCGAGTGGGAGTTGATCTTCTAGATGAGACAGTGATGTTTCTCCAAAGTCATTGCCACCAAGCTGTTAGAGCTTCGTGATGAACTATAACATATCAGGGATAGATATGATGATCCTTGAGGTATTCGCGATGTTTGACACCGCGAAAGTAGAAATCAAGAAGGAGCATCAATTGTTGATGGTTGGTGAAACCACTAGTTTCAAGAAGGGCAAGGGCAAGAAGGGATACTTCATGAAACGGCATTTCAGCTGCTGCTCTAGTGAAGAAACCCAAGGTTGAACCCAAACCCGAGACTGAGTGCTTCTGTAATAAGGGGAACAACCACTGGAGCAGAATTACCCTAGATACTTGGTAGATTAGAAGGCTGGCAAGGTCGATAGAAGTATATTGGATATACATTGTGTTGATGTGTAATTTACTAGTACTCCTAGTAGCACCAGGGTATTAGATACCGGTTCGGTTGCTAAGTGTTACTAACTCAAAATAAAAGCTACGGAATAAACGGAGACTAGCTAAAGGTGAGCTGACGATATGTGTTGGAAGTGTTTCCAATGTTGATATGATCAAGCATCGCACGCTCCCTCTACCATCGAGATTGGTGTTTGCGTTGAGCATAGACATGATTGGATTATGTCTATCGCAATACGGTTATTCATTTAAAGGGAATAATAGTTACTCTGTTCATTTGAATAATACATTCAATGGTCTTACACCTAAAATGAATGGTTTATTAAATCTCGATCGTAGTGTTACACATTTTCATGCCAAAAGATATAAGATAGTAATGATAGTACCACCTACTTGTGGCACTGCCACGTAAGTCATATCGGTATAAAACGCATGTAGAAGCTCCATGTTGATGGATCTTTGGACTCACTCGTTTTTGAAAAGTTTGAGACATGCGAACCATGTCTATTGGTGTATATGCATGAAGAAACTCCATGCAAATGGACCGTTTGAACTCACTTGATCTTGAATCACTTGAGACATGCAAATCATACCACATGGGCAAGATGACTGAAAGCCTCGGTTTCAGTAAAATGGAACCAGAAAGCAACTTGCTGGAAGTAATACATTTTTGATGTGTGCAGTCCAATGAGTGCTGAGGTGTGTAGTGGATATCGTTATGTTCTTACTTCACAGATGATTTGAGTAGATGTTGAGTATATTTACTTGATGAATCACGAGTCTGAATTATTGAAAGGTTCAAGTAATTTCAGGGTGAAGTTGAAAGATCATCATGACAAGAGGATAAAAGATCTATGATATGATCATAGAGATGAATATCTGAATTACGAGTTTGGCACAGAATTAAGACATTGTGGAAATTGTTTCACAACTGATACAGCCTGGAACACCATAGTGTGATGGTGTGTCCGAACATCATAATTGCACCCTATTGGATATGATGCATACCATGATGTCTCTTATCAAATTACCACGATAGTTCATGGGTTAGGCATTAAAGACAACCAAAATCACTTTAAATAGGGCACCACGTAATTCCGAGGAGATGACACCGTATGAACTATGGTTTAGAGAAACCTAAGCTGTCATTTCTTAAAAGTTTGGGGATGCGACGCTTATGTGAAAAAGTTTCAGGCTGATAAGCTCGAACCCAAAGCGGATAAATGCATCTTCATAGGACACCCAAAAACAGTTGGGTATACCTCCTGTCTCAGATCCGAAAGCAATAAGGGATTGTTTCTAGAATCGGGTCCTTTCTCAAGGAAAAGTTTCTCTCGAAAGAATTGAGTGGGAGGATGGTGGAGACTTGATGAGGTTATTGAACCGTCCCTTCAACAAGTGTGTAGCAGGGCACAGGAGGTTGTTCCTGTGGCACCTACACCAATTGAAGTGGAAGCTTATGATAGTGATCATGAAGTTTCGGATCAAGTCACTACCGAACCTCGTAGGGTGACAAGGATACGTACTACTTCAGAGTGGTACAGTAATCCTGTCTTGAAAGTCATGTTGCTAGACAACAATGAACCTACGAGCTATGGAGAAGCGATGGTGGGCCCAAATTCTGACAAATGGTTAGAAGCCATAAAATCCGAGATAGGATCCATGTATGAAAACAAAGTGTAGACTTTGGTAGAACTACTTGATGGTCGTAAGGCTGTTAGGTACATATGGATTTTAAAAGGAAGACAGACAATGATGGTAAGTGTCACCATTGAGAAAGCTCGACTTGTCGTTAAGACGTTTCCCGACAAGTTCAAGGAGTGGACTACGGTGAGACTTTCTCACTCGTAGCGATGTTAAGAGTCTGTTGGAATTATATTAGCGATTACTGCATTGTTTATGAAATCTTGCAGATAGGATGTCAAAACATTGTTTCCTCGACGATTTTCTTGAGGAAAGGTTGTATGTGATACAACCGGAAGGTTTTGTCAATCCTGAAAGATGCTAATAAGTATGCAAAGCTCCAGTAATCCTTCTAAGGACTGGAGTAAGCATCTCGGAGTTGGAATGTATGCTTTGATAAGATGATCAAAGTTTTGGGTTTATACAAAGTTTATGAGAAACTTGTATTTCCAAAGAAGTGAGTGGGAGCACTATAGAATTTCTGATAAATAAATGCTGTTGACATATTGTTGATCAGAAATGACGTAGAATTTCTGGAAAGCATATAGGGTTATTTGATAAGTGTTTTTCAATAGAAAACCTGGATTAAGCTACTTGAACATTGAGCACCAAGATCTATAAGGATAGATCAAAACGCTTAATGGTACTTTCAAATGAGCACATACCTTGACATGATCTTGAAGGTGTTCAAGATGGATCAGTCAAAGAAGGAGTTCTTACCTGAGTTGTAAGGTATGAAGTTAAGACTTAAAAGCTCGACCATGGCAGAATAGAGAGAAAGGACTAAGGTCGTCCCCTATGCATAAGACGTAGGCTCTACAATATGCTATGCTGTGTACCGCACCTGAAGTGTGCCTTGCCATGAGTCAGTCAAGGGGTACAAGGGTGATCCAAGAATGGATCACAGGACAGCGGTCAAAGTTATCCTTAGTAACTAGTGGACTAAGGAATTTTCTCGATTATGGAGGTGGTAAAAGAGTTCGTCGTAAAGGGTTACGTCGATGCAAGCTTAACACCTATCCGGATAGCTCTGAATAGAGATACCGGATACGTATAATGGAGCAACAATTTAGAATAGCTCCAAATAGAACAGTTATTTGGAATAGCTCCAAATAGAGCGTGGTAGCTACATCTAGGAGATGACATAGAGATTTGTAAAGCACACGCGGATCTGAAAAGGTTTAGACCCCTTGACTATAACATCTCTCACAAGCATAACATGATCAAACCCAGAACTCATCGAGTGTTAATCACATGGTAATGTGAACTAGATTATTGACCCTAATAAACTCTTTGGGTGTTAGTCACATGGGGATGTGACCTTGAGTGTTAATCACATATCGATGTGAACTAGATTATTGACTCTAGTGCAAGTGGGAGACTGTTGGAAATATGCCCTAGAGGCAATAATAAATTGATTATTATTATATTTCCTCGTTCAGGATAATCATTTATTATCCATGCTATAATTGTATTGATAGGAAACTTAGATACATGTGTGGATACATAGACAACACCAAGTCCCTAGTAAGCCTCTAGTTGACTAGCTCGTTGATCAATAGATGGTTACGGTTTCCTAACCATGGACATTGGATGTCATTGATAAAGGGATCACATCATTAGGAGAATGATGTGATGGACAAGACCCAATCCTAAGCCTAGCACAAAGATCGTGTAGTTCGTATGCTAAAGCTTTTCTAATGTCAAGTATCTTTTCCTTAGACCATGAGATTGTGCAACTCCCGGATACCGTAGGAATGCTTTGGGTGTACCAAACGTCACAACGTAAGTGGGTGGCTATAAAGGTGCATTACAGGTATCTCCGAAAGTATCTGTTGGGTTGGCACGAATCGAGACTGGTATTTGTCACTCCGTGTAAACGGAGAGGTATCTCTGGGCCCACTCGGTAGGACATCATCATAATGTGCACAGTGTGATCAAGGAGTTGATCACGGTATGATGTGTTACGGAACGAGTAAAGAGACTTGCCGGTAACGAGATTGAACAAGGTATCGGGATACCGACGATCGAATCTCGGGCAAGTATCGTACCGATAGACAAAGGGAATTGTATACGGGATTGATTAAGTACTTGACATCGTGGTTCATCCGATGAGATCATCGTGGAACATGTGGGAGCCAACATGGGTATCCAGATCCCGCTGTTGGTTATTGACCGGAGAACGTCTCGGTCATGTCTGCATGTCTCCCGAACCCGTAGGGTCTACACACTTAAGGTTCGATGACGCTAGGGTTATAAAGGAAGCTTGTATGTGGTTACCGAATGTTGTTCGGAGTCCCGAATGAGATCCCGGACGTCACGAGGAGTTCCGGAATAGTCCGGAGGTAAAGATTTATATATGGGAAGTCCTGTTTTGGTCACCGGAAGAGTTTCAGGGTTTATCGGTAACGTACCGGGACCACCGGGAGGGTCCCGGGGGTCCACCAAGTGGGGCCACCAACCCCGGAGGGCTGCATGGGCCATGTGTGGGAGGGAACCAGCCCGAGGTGGGCTGGTGCGCCCCCCACAAGGGGCCCAAGGCGCAGGGGAGAGTGGGAGGGGGCAAACCCTATGGCAGATGGGCCCTAAGGCCCATGCTCCCTGCGCCTCCCTCTCCTCCCCCTCTTGGCCGCCGCCCCCTTTGCCATCTAGGGCTGGCCGCACCCCTTGGGGGTGGGAAACCCTAGAGGGGGGCGCAGCCCCCTCTCCCCCTATAAATAGTGAGGCCTAGGGGCTGCCCAGAACATGAGAACTTCTCCTCTTGGCGCAGCCCTACCTCTCTTCCTTCTCCTCATATCTCGCGGTGCTTGGCGAAGCCCTGCTGGACTACCACACTCCTCCATCACCACCACGCCGTTGTGCTGCTGCTGGATGGAGTCTTCCTCAACCTCTCCCTCTCTCCTTGCTGGATCAAGGCGTGGGAGACATCACCGGGCTGTACGTGTGTTGAACGCGGAGGTGCCGTCCGTTCGGCACTAGGATCATCGGTGATCTGAATCACGACGAGTACGACTCCATCAACCCCGTTCACTTGAACGCTTCCGCTTAGCAATCTACAAGGGTATGTAGATGCACTCTCCTTCCCCTCGTTGCTGGTTTCTCCATAGATAGATCTTGGTGACACGTAGGAAAATTTTGAATTTCTGCTACGTTCCCCAACACTAGCTAGCTAGTAGTACTTACTTTCGGGTATACATATCGCAGCTCCTTCGGCAGTCCCGGAGCTTGTGCGGTGAACTCTTTCCAATCCCTGCAAGACAAAGAAAATAATTATTATTACTTGAGATATCAGGAAATGAACAAAAAGTTGCCGATATGGTGCGATAATGATCGATTGAACTTACTTGCTGAGCATTTCAGTCATGTCCGCATAGGTGCTGGGATCTTTCCGTCTGGAGTCTAAGACGGTTACTAGTCCACGCTCAAGCTTAATCTTCAGAAGAATATAGTGGTACCTGCGCACGCATGCATAACTCATCAATTACATTAACATCGCTCGAGTAATAAGGGAAACCTAATATGCACACGACAGTAACACTCACGGGCCGTTGTAAGGAAAGAGTATGGTATCTTTGTTTTGATTTTTGATCAATGATTGTAGCAAGTTGTCCTCGGCCTCTTCGACGTTCTTTTCAACCAGAAATACATCTATAATATTTGTGTTAATGAACCCAATATCATAAATTTCTTGTTTTTTGCACTCGACGATCTTCAATCTGCATAATATATTGAGGATAATTAATTATAAATACATTCAATGAAAGAGCCGAGCTATATATAGAGACTTAATGACAGAAATATTACTTACAGGCAGTAGCAAAAGACCATTAATTTATCGAGGGCCTTTTGATTGAAGAACTCGAAGAACTCCTCAAATGGAACACACAACACATCATTTGAAACGAGGTCGTCCTCCTCTTTAATGTTCAGATACAAACTGTTCGTCCCCTCAGACTCTCTGCAGGTTTTCATGTACCAACTATGGAATATTCGCATCATTGTTGTCAGAGATTTTTCATCTTTGACGAGAGGCTTCCCGTACTCGTATCTGAATACGTCCACCTCCATGAAATCAGGAAGTGCATCGTCAGGCAGGTAATCTTCAAGATTGCCATAACCGGCCACCATCCCCAGAGGATTAGACACATTGAGCGGGGGGCACGATTGCTGTGCTTGTTCGCCGAGCTGGGCAATTTTTTCCCCTTTGCTCATTGTTCTTTTGACCTTTTATCACTGACAGTAGTTCCCGACCGCTTGGCTTGGAGATATGTCTGTTCAGTAATGCACTCATAGTTGGTTCTCGGTGGAGACTTTGGTGGTTTCCTCAGGGCATCGAGAGTGCGCTTTGCTTTCACCGGATCTACCTTCTCCTCCGGAGGTGGATGTCTCTTTGCTTTCACCCCTTCAAAGAACTCCTTCACGTGGGCCTGCACGATCGTATTGTTTTCCTCCTTGGTCCACTCGTACGGTAACTTCTGTACAGGCTTTAGAGGTGGACCGTATCTGTATTGCCTCTCTCTTATTGTGTTGCTAGACGCCGGAGCAGACGGAGCGGTTGCGGCGTCTGTCTTCTTTTGTGCTTGCTTACGAGGCGGAGGAGAAGGACTACAACGCGACGGAGCATCCGGGGCAGCGGCGGGTCTCTTCCGCCCTTGCTGGCGAGGCGGAGAAGGAGGAGGCGGAGTGCCGCCACGCGCCGAAGAAGGAGGCGGAGTGCCGCCACGCGTGCCCTGATCGTCACTCGCCGGAGGAGGAGGCGGTGGAGGAGGCGGAGTGCCGCCACGTGTGCCCTGATCTTCACTCGCCGGAGGAGGAGGCGGTGGAGGAGGCGGAGTTCCCTGACTCGCCGGAGGAGGAGGAGGAGGCGGAGGCGTCCAGTTCAGAAGGTTGATGAGCTCCTTCCGCCATAGGCATGGAGTCTTCAGAGCAGAACCCAACCTAGTCTCCCCTTCACCGGCAGGGTGCTCAAGCGCGAGGTCCTCAAATCCCTCCGTTATTTCATCCACCATCACCTTAGCAAATCCTTCTGGAATCGGCTGGCAGTGATAAGTTGTGCCGGGTCCACTAGGATAAACTTGGCCAACAGCCGCCTTGACCTTCAAATTCATCCATCGCGCCATAATGTGGCAATTTTGAGACTCCGTGATACCATCCACGGGATAGCTGGCAGGAGCCGTCAAGACATGCTCCGGCTGAAGCAGCTCGGTGGAAGCCACGCTGCTTCTCCGCTGAGATGGCGGGGTAGCTTCGGGGGAAGCTTCGGCAGGTCGTTTGTTGTGATCTGCTGCTTCTCGTTCCTCTTCTCGATCCTCTAGCCCCATTACCCTTCCAAGCAGCGCCTGCATTTGGTCCTCCTCTAGTTTCTTCCTCCTCTCGTGGGTTTTGTAACCCCCTGCGTCCGGAAAACCAACCTTCCACGGAATGGAGCCTGGTGTGCCTCGTGTCCGTCCAGGGTGCTCGGGATTCCCAAGGGCCATTGTGAGCTCGTCCTTCTCCCTGTTTGGAAGGAACGTCCCTCGCTGCGCTGCATCGATATAGTGTTGAAGGTTCTTGACTGGTGTTTGCACTTGCTCGTCCGTCCACTGACACTTCCCTGTTACAGGGTCCAAGGTTCCGCCAGCCCCGAAGAACCAAGTCCGGCAACGGTCTGGCCAGCGCATTGTCTCTGGTTCGATCCCTTTTTCAAGCAGATCATGCTCAGCCTTGGACCACTTAGGCCGGGCTTTGAGGTAGCCACCTGATCCCGTGCGATGGTGAAGCTTCTTCTTTGCAGCATTTTTCTTGTTTGTCTCCAACATCTTCTTACTCTTTTCCGATGTCTTGTGGGCCACAAATGCGGGCCAGTGATCTTTGATCTTCTCATATTTGCCGATGAATTCTGGTGTCTTTTTTTTCTCGACAAACTGGTTCAGCTCTTTCCTCCACCTCCTCATTAGGCTTTCCATCTTCTTAAGAGCACAAGACTTGATTAATTGCTCTTTAACTGGCTTCTCCGGATCCTCCTCTGGCGGTAGGGTGAAATTTGTCTTCAGCTCAGTCCAAAGATCTTCTTTCTGCATATCATTGACATAAGACACCTCAGCATCTTCATCCTTAGCAGGCTTATACCATTGCTGGATGCTGATCGGGATCTTGTCCCTAACAAGAACCCCGCACTGAGCAGAAAATGCCTTCCTTGTCCGGATGGGTTCAATCGGTTCGCCGTCGGGCGCGATTTCTATGATCTCAAACTTTTCATCCGAGCTCAACTTTTTCTTCGGGCCTCGTCTCCTTACCGAAGTTGTGCTCGATCCGGAGGGCTAGAAATTATAAGGAAGAAAGACGACAGTAATTAATATGTGTACATATACCAAAACAATGGATACATCAATTAACTAGTCAACACGGGCTTAACTAATATATATATACCTGGCCGGACTCGGTTCGGTGACCGGAGCAGTCAGCACGGTCTCCTTCTTGTACCTCCATTGTGTCACTGGAGGCATCATGAACATACTCCTCCTCTTGTACCGGCATTAATGGGTCGAAACCATCATAAACATAGCCCTCTTCTTGATCCAGTCCTTCCAGCTGACCATCGGTGTCGATGAGAAATGACGCAACATCATCACTTCCATTTGCGATTATGTCCCCCAACATCATTCTGTTTCTTCATCTCGGGAGTGCTCCATAGTTTCTGCAAATATTTACAACATGTCAATTATTATTCAAACATGGTACAGATGGATATATATATATATATATATATATATATATATATATATATATATATTAGTGGCAAACGTAGAACTAGCTAGCTAATCACAATAAGGAATCATATTAGTGGCCTCGACGCTGCTTCTCTAGGGTTTGGGGTCGCCTCGACACAATGCTTCAAGGGTTTGGGGTGGCCTCGACGAGAACGCTCTTTTAACTTGATAAATTTGGGTGGCCTCAAGAGAGTTAATTTGTCGGGTAGGGGCGCGGCGGGAGGGGGTAGGAGACCAACATCATTTTCTCTCTAGGGTTTGGGTGTCCTCGAGAGTTATCGGCGAGGGGGTATCGGTACCACCCCTAGCTCGTGTTGAAGTTTCTTCTTTCTCCTCTATTCCTTTCTTTCTTCTTCTCCTCTTCTTTTTCTTCTTCTCCCTCGAGAAAGGAAAATAATTAAGGAAAAGGAAGAAAAGAGAAAGAAGGAAGAAGGAAGAAGAAGAAGAAAAAAAAGAAGAAAAAAAGAGGAGAAGAAGAAAGGAATAGAGGAGAAAGAAGAAAAAATAGAATTTCTTCTTTCTCCTCTATTCCTTTCTTCTTCTCCTCTTCTTTTTCTTCCCTTTTCCTCTTCTTATTTATTTCTCCTCTTCTTCCTCTCCTCCTTTTCTCCTTTCTTCCTCTTCTTATTTTCCTTTTTCCTCTCATTCTTTTAGTATTGCTTGTTTTTTTAAAAAAATGTTCAAATAGAAAATTTCGAAAAAAAAGGTTTTGCATTGTTCATATGAATATACAAACATTTGCATATTCTACAATAATTAATATCACCAAAAAAATCTATGAACAGAAAAAAAACCTAACTTTTCTAAAAATCTATCTTTTGCATATATAAAAACATTAATACACATATGAACAATAAATACATATATGAATAAAAACATGCTCTGAACAATTTTTGAACATTACATACACATAGCCACATACATACACATATACATTATATATATGAACAAAAAAACTAAACTATGAAAAAAAACAGAGCCGCATATATATATATATATAGCCACATACATACACATAGATATATACATTGAACAAAAAAATTAAACTAATAAAAATGAAAAAAAAACAGAGACGATGCAGCGCGGCGGCTCACAGCGGTGGCGGCGCGCGGGAGCGGGCGACGGTGATGGGGCAGGGGCTCAGGGCGCGGCGCGCGGGGGCGGGCGACGGCGATGGGGCAGCCTGGCGGCGACGACGGCGGGCACGGGCTCGGGGAGGCTGGCGCGGGCTCGGGGAGGCCGGCGACGACGACGGGCGCGGGCGACGGCGACGGCGGGGGCGGAGGGCGGCGTCGGGGCAGCCTGGCGGCGTCGATGTGCTCGGCGTCGTCGGGGGGCAACTGGTGGCGATGAACTCTGCAAAACTGCGAAGTGCTACTTATATACAAGGAGCATTGGTCCCGGTTGGTGGCACCAACCGGGACTAATGCCCCCTTTAGTCCCGGTTGGTGCCACCAACCGGGACCAAAGGCCTCTTTTTTGACAGCCCAAAGGGCGGGAAGCTGCAGCCTTTAGTCCCGGTTGGTGGCACCAACCGGGACCAATGCCCCCCCACTTTAGTCCCGGTTGGTGCCACCAACCGGGACCAAAGGCCCCTGTGCTGCCCGCATCGGGGCCAAAGTTTAGTCCCACCTCGCTAGTTGAGAGGGGCACGCAGTGGTTTATAAGCCCCACTGCCGCACCCCTCTCGAGCTCCTCTCCATTGCAGGCCTACGGGCCTACTAGCTACTGCTTTGCCTGATGGGCCTTCTGGGCCTTCTGCGGGCCCGAATCCTGGCCCAAAGTAGGGATTCAAGTCGTATTCAGGCCGTGTGGGCCCAGTAGGTGGCATTTTTTTTGTTTTTTTGCTTTCTTTACTTATTGTTGCTATTTTTATTTTTTTCCAGTTTTTTTGTTTTGTTTTCTACATTATTTATTTTCTTTTGTTTTTTGCTTTATTTTTTAATTCTTTTTGCTTTTAGTTTTAGGAAAATTATAAACTTTCTGTTAGTGCCATTACTTTTCAAATTTGAAAACACTTTTTTTTGTTTTCTTTCTTGCTTTATTTATTTTATTTTGTTTCTACTTACAACAAAATACTTATTGTTGTTTTTTTTGTTTTTTTTCTGCATTATTTATTTTCTTTTGTTTTTTGCTTTATTTTTTTAATTCTTTTTGCTTTTAGTTTTAGGAAAATTATAAACTTTCCACTTTTTTTGTTTTTTTGTTTTCTTTCTTGCTTTATTTATTTTATTTTGTTTCTACTTACAACAAAATACTTATTGTTGCTATTTTTAACTATTACGAGGGCCGAACCATAAGACATTAAAGCATTTCAAATGAACTCTGAAAAAGTTGAAAGTTGGCATGGTATCATAAATTGACCCACACATAGCATGTGCATGTACAAAACGGACAATGGTATCATACTCGTCAGTTACAAAGTTGGCATGGTATCATCATAATAGTTGCGGGAGAAAGTCTTCACTTTTTCTTCGCTTGTGTCATTTGCTTATTGCGCCGTAACCATGGATAATCTTCATCGTTTATCAGGATGCTGGGGTCAGCCTTGACTTTAAAGGGAGGAATTTCATGAAACTTTTCATAATCTTCAGACATGTCTGTCTTGTCCTGCACTCCCACGATGTCCCTTTTTCCTGAAAGAACTATGTGGTGCTTTGGCTCATCGTATGATGTATTCGCTTCCTTATCTTTTCTCTTTCTCGGTCTGGTAGACATGTCCTTCACATAGATAACCTGTGCCACATCATTGGCTAGGACGAACGGTTCGTCAGTGTACCCAAGATTTTTTAGATCCACTGTTGTCATTCCATACTGTGGGTCTACCTGTACCCCGCCTCCTGACAGATTGACTCATTTGCACTTAAACAAAGGGACCTTAAAATCATGTCCATAGTCAAGTTCCCATATGTCCACTATGTAACTATAATATGTGTCATTTCCCCTCTCGGTTGTTGCATCAAAACGGACACCGCTGTTTTGGTTGGTGCTCTTTTGATCTTGGTCAATCGTGTAAAATGTATTCCCATTTATCTTGTATCCTTTCCAAATCAATACAGTCAAAGATGGTCCCCTGGATAACAAGTACAGCTCATTACAAACAGTGTTGTCACCTCTGATACGTGCTTCCAACCAACTTCTAAAAGTCCTGATGTGTTCACATGTAATCCAGTCGTCGCACTGCTCCGGGTGTTTGGAGCGCAGACTATTCTTGTGTTCATCGACATACGGGGTCACCAAGGTAGAGTTCTGTAGAACTGTGTAGTGTGCTTGAGACCAAGAATATCCGTCCCAGCATATTATTGAGTCCCTTCCAAGCGTGCCTTTTCCAGTCAGTCTCCCCTCATACCGCGATTTAGGGAGACCTATCTTCTTAAGGCCAGTAATGAAGTCAACACAAAACCCGATGACATCCTCTGTTTGATGGCCCATGGAGATGCTTCCTTCTGGCCTAGCGCGGTTACGGACATATTTCTTTAGGACTCCCATGAACCTCTCAAAGGGGTACATATTGTGTAGAAATACGGGGCCCAGAATGACAATCTCGTCAACTAGATGAACTAGGACGTGTGTCATGATATTGAAGAAGGATGGTGGGAACACCAGCTCGAAACTGACAAGACATTGCACCACATCACTCCTTAACCTTGGTATGATTTCTGGATCGATCACCTTCTGAGAGACTGCATTGAGGAATGCACATAGCTTCACAATGGCTAATCGGACGTTTTCCGGTAGAAGCCCCCTCAATGCAACCGGAAGCAGTTGCCTCATAATCACGTGGCAGTCATGAGACTTTAGGTTCTGAAACTTTTTCTCTGCCATATTTATTATTCCTTTTATATTCGATGAGAAGCCAGTCGGGACCTTCATACTAAGCAGGCATTCAAAGAAGATTTCCTTCTCTTCTTTGGTAAGAGCATAGCTGGCAGGACCTTCATACTGCTTTGGAGGCATGCCGTCTTTTTCGTGCAAACGTTGCAGGTCCTCCCGTGCCTCAGCTGTATCTTTTGTCTTTCCATACACGCCCAAGAAGCCTAGCAGGTTCATGCAAAGATTCTTCGTCACGTGCATCACGTTGATCAAAGAGCGGACCTCTAGGTCTTTCCAGTAGGGTAGGTCCCAAAATATAGATTTCTTCTTCCACATGGGTGCGTGTCCCCCAGCGTCACTCGGAACAGCTAGTCCGCCGGGACCCTTTCCAAAGATTACGTGTAAATCATTGACCATAGCAAGTACGTGATCACGGGTACGCATGTCGGGCTTCTTCCGGTGATCTGCCTCGCCTTTGAAATGCTTGCCTTTCTTTCGACATTGATGGTTGGTCGGAATAAATCGACGATGGCCTAGGTACACATTCTTCCTGCAGCTTGCCAGGTATATACTATCGGTGTCAAGTAAACAGTGCATGCATGCGTGGTATCCCTTGTTTGTCTGTCCTGAAAGGTTACTGAGAGCGGGCCAATCGTTGATGGTCACGAACAGCAACGCTTTTAGGTTAAATTCCTCCTGTTTGTGCTCATCCCACGTACATACACCGTTTCCATTCCACAGCTGTAAAAGTTCTTCAACTAATGGCCTTAGGTACACATCAATGTCATTTCCGGGTTGCTTAGGGCCTTGGATGAGAACTGGCATCATAATGAACTTCTGCTTCATGCACATCCAAGGAGGAAGGTTATACATACATAGAGTCATGGGCCAGGTGTTGTGATTGCTGCTCGGCTCCCCGGAAGGATTAATGCCATCCGCGCTTAAAGCAAACCATACGTTCCTTGGCTCACTTGCAAACTCATCCCAGTACTTTCTGTCACGCCCAATATGCGACCCTATCCAAAAGGAACTCGAAGGTCCCACTAAGGATAGACCCGCATATTGAAACGCTTTGCAAGGTGGATATCATTACATCAACATTACATAATAGATGGGGATACATACATAAGGCATACAATGCCACATGAATACAACAATACAACATACAAGAACAACATCCGACTACGGATGAATCATAAGCAGAAACTCAAACAATATCCACCCTGCCAGCCCAGGCTGCCGACCTGGAACCTATCCCCTGATCGAAGAAGAAGCAGAAGAAGAACTCCAAAACAAGCAAACATCGCTCTCGCGTCATGATCATCGCATAACCTGTACCTGCAACTGTTGTTGTAGTAATCTGTGAGCCACGAGGACTCAGCAATCCCATTACCATGGGTATCAAGACTAGCAAAGCTTAATGGGAAAGGAAGGGGTAAAGTGGTGAGGTTGCAGCAGCGGCTAAGCATGATATGGTGGCTAACGTACGCAAATAAGAGCGAGAAGAGAAACAAGCGGAACGGTCGTGAAGCTAGCAATGATCAAGAGGTGATCCTGAACACCTACTTACGTCAATCATAACACAGAAACCGTGTTCACTTCCCGGACTCCGCCGAGAAGAGACCATCACGGCTACACACGCGGTTGATGCGTTTTAATTCAGATCTGGTGTCAAGTTATCTACAACCGGACATTAACAAATTCCCATCTGCCACATAACCGCGGGCACGGCTCTCGAAAGTTTAAACCCTGCAGGGGTGTCCCAACTTAGCCCATGACAAGCTCTCGCGATCAACGAAGGAATAGACCTTCTCCCAGGAAGACCCGGTCAGTCTCGGAATCCCGGTTTACAAGACACTTCGACAATGGTAAAACAAGACCAGCAAAGCCGCCCGATGCACCGACAATCCCGATAGGAGCTGCACATATCTCGTTCTCAGGGCAACACCGGATGAGACATCCTACGAGTAAAACCAGACCTCGAGTTGCCCCGAGGGGGCCCCGGAGTCTACTCGGTTCGGACCAACACTTAGACAAGCATTGGCCCGGGGGGGCTAAAATAAATATGACCCTTGGGTTGGCCGACCCAAGGGAAGGGTATAGGTGGTGGTGAGGCAAATGGTAAAACCAAGGTTGGGCCTTGCTGGACAAGTTTTATTCAAAGCGAACTGTCAGGGGGGGTCCCATAAATCACCCGACCATGTTAGGAACGCAAAATCCGGGAACATAACACCGGTATGACGGAAACTAGGGTGGCAAGAGTGGAACAAAACACTAGGCATAAGGCCGAGCCTTCCACCCTTTACCAAATATATAGATGCATTAATTAAATAAGAGATATTGTGATATCCCAACATAAACCCTGTCCACCATGGAGCAATCTTCAACTTCACCTGCAACTAGCAACGCTATAAGAGGGGCTGAGCAAAGCGGTAATATAGCCAAGCAATGGTTTGCTAGGAATGGTGTCAAAGGTTATAGGTTGATGGCAATTTGAGGAGGCTTGAAGAGCAAATGATAGGTAACGCAGCATAGCGATAGAACGAAGCAACTAGCATAGCAATGATAGTAGTGAGATCCAGGGTAGCGGTCATCTTGCCTGAAATCCCGCAAGGAAGAAGAACGAGTCCATGAAGAAGATGAAGCCACGAAGACGAACCACACGTAGACGAACGAATCCTCACGATCGCAACGAAACGGGAACTATCGAGAAGAAGCACACAACATGGTAAACACACCACACATGAACAAGACATGATGCACAACAAGCATGATGCATGACAAAGCTACATGAAGCTACTCATGGCAAGAGATGATGCAAATAAGAACAACACATCAAGGCAAGTTTAAATGAGGCCGGGAACAACATATAAAAATTCCGGTAAGTCCTCATATGCATATTTCGAAATTGGTCCAGAACTGAATAAACATTATTTTCAAGTTGTTAAACAGCAAGTTAAAGAGCACCAAGAGGATCTACACGAAATTCTAGTCAAGTTACATATAAAGTTCATTAGATTCGGAGCTACGGCCTAGAAGATATAAGCAAAACAAGTTAGGCATGGCATTGATGCAAAATGCACCCAAACATCAAGCAAACACCTCAAAACAAGGATGCAACATGATAATATGAAACAACATGCAAAATCAAGCAAGTTTCATATAGAGCACACTCAAAACGGAGCAACGGTGCAACACATACGCACTATACAAGGCATAACAATCTGTCCATAACAGCAACTAAGCATATTACAAGCATCAAAACAACATGCTACAGCACCCCAACATAATAACAAAAGGCATGGGCATGAAGTACAGGTAAAGCACAACAAAACATGAACACTGAGCTATCTCCAGAAACAACTAGAACATGCTCAAAAGACATGGTAAGATTGCAAAGAATAACAGTTTCAGACTTTAGCAGAAATAACATCAGGTTGCAATGTTTAGAGCAAGCAAACAACATGTTACAGGAACTTATCATGTCAAACAAAGGCAGGGCATGAATCAACTAATGGCATAGATCAAAAGTCCCTTACTGACCATGAGCCAAAAAGGATCAGAAAATATGATGACACCCATGTAAACATGGCAAGTTATATTACAGATTCAAACATGGCAGAAACAACAATAAGTAGGCATGTTGGTGAGCTTGAACCACTCACCATAGAGCAATACATGGCATGGCAAGGCAACCAACAGTAAGAAGGCATGTTTGTGAAGCTAAGCATGGCAAGAGCAAGGTCATAGGATGCATGGAACACTAGCAAAACACATGGGAACTAGTGAACTTAATGTAAACAGGCTGATAGCAACATTATCAAGCAAATTTGGAGCAAGATATGAACAATCTATAGCAAGCTATAAATGCAACCAGGGGCATGGATGGATAGCGCATAACATGTAGATCAAAACATGTTTATAGGACATCTCCAGATTATGCATAGAATGATTAGTAGAAGCATGTTAACATAGCAACAAAATATAACAGAATCTGCCTAGCAAAACAGCTACAGTAACTACCCCACTTAACAAGCTCGATTCACTCACCACAAGTCATTGCATGACAAGATAAGCATAGCATCATCAAGAAGGCATGTTTATGAAACAAACCAAGTCAAGAACAAGTCCATAGCATGCAAGGATCAACTATAGCAACCTTGGCTAAATTGAATAACAAGTAAACAATCTGCCAGGAAACATTTTGAAGCAAAAGTAGAGCACTCTAATAACATGCTAGACTACTCCATAATTGCAAACAAGGGCATGAATGGATAGACAATAACCATATGTTCAAAACACCCTTACTGAAGTATCTCAAAATATGCATGGATCTCTCTGTAGCATCAAGTTTACATGGCATCAAAATAACAGCAGAACAGGGACTAAAATCAGCAATATCACGAAGCCTAGTTTGCATGCTTGTGCTAGTCACCACATTGATCACAAAAATACATGGCATACACCCCTGGAAATATGGCATAGCATAGACCAACATACATGTAGAGATCAACCTCAAAGGATGCACACATCAATCATGGCAAAAATGATAAATGAGCAAGTTATAACAGTTTCAGCAGGTTAACATCAACATGCACTCTTCCAACAGCATTTCGGGCATCAAGATGAGCTCAAATGAAATTGATGCAATGAGATGAAATGAAGTACTCGTCGAGACGAACAATTTGACATATTATACGCACGAAACGGAGCTACGGATGCAGAGATATAGCATGATGAACTTGGCATGATTGTGCAATAATTACAGGACTTAGGCGAAAATATCACCTCCGAAACAGATCTGGGGTTTCGGGCACTCGGGTCGAGGTTCGTCGGAGGCGGCCGGAGTTCTCGCCGGAGATGTCGGGGATGAGTGGATCCGGCCGTGGGGCACCAGATCCGGCCGGAGTAGACGTGGAGGCGGCGGGCGAGCGCGGTTCCCGGCGCGGGGCGGCGAGGCCGCGACCGGAGCGACGAGCAGCGGGCCGGGGCGCTCGGAGGCGCGCCGGAGACGACGCAGGCGGCGAGGGCGGCGCCTGGCGCGGGGACGAACGGCGAGGAGGCAGGGTGGCGCGCCCGCGGCGGCGGCGGCTCGTGCCGCGGGGGCCGGGAGCGGACGGAGGGGCGGCGAGGCGGCACGCCGGAGACGCGGCGGCGGCGGAGCGCCGACGGAGCGCCGGCGGCGCATCGGACAGGCGGCGGCGGCGCGGTGCGGGCCGGGCAGGCCCCGCTTGGGCTCGCGGGCCCGCGGCGGCGCGCGGTGGGATCCGGCGGCGGGGACACGTGGCGAGACCCGATTCGCCGGGGCGCGGCGGCGGACGCGTCCGGCTCCGTCCGGACGTGTCCGGCGGCGCGGAGAGGAGCGGGGCTAGGGTTTGCACCGGGATTTTTGGAGGGGGAGGTGTTTATATAGGTAGAGGGAGCTACTAGAATCCAAATGAGGAGCGGTTTTCGGCCACGCGATCGTGATCGAACGACCGAGAGCATGGAGGGGAGTTTGTTGGGTTTTGGGCCACTTTGGAAGGGGTGTTGGGCTGCAAACAAAGAGGGCTTTGCGGTTACCCGGTTAACCGTTGGAGTATCAAACGACCTCCAAATGGCACGAAACTTGACAGGCGGTCTACCGGTGCTATACCAAGGCCGCTTGGCAAACCTCGGGCCATTCCGAGAAAGTTTAACACCCACTCACGAAAAGAGAGAAGAGGGGGACGCCGGATGACATAGGAGTGCCGGATTGCAAAACGGACAACGGGGAAAGTGCTCGGATGCATGAGACGAACACGTATGCAAAATGAAATGCACATGATGACATGATATGAAATGCAGATGATGACATGGCAAAGTGCAACACGCAAGCAAATGACATGGCAACAACGACGAATAACTGGAAGACACCTGGCGCATCGAATCCGGGGTGTTACACTTTCTCTCGATTTTTCTCCACTGCGACCCGTCAGCGGGTGCTCTCAACTTCCCGTCTTTCTTACGGTCCTCACTGTGCCATCGCATCAACTTGGCATGCTCTCTGTTTTTTAATAGACATTTCAACCGTGGTATTATAGGAGCATACCACATCACCTTCGTAGGAACCCTCTTCCTGGGGGGCTCGCTGTCAACATCACCAGGGTCATCTCGTCTGATCTTATACCGTAATGCACCGCATACCGGGCATGCGTTCAGATCCTTGTACGCACCGCGGTAGAGGATGCAGTCATTAGGGCATGCATGTATCTTCTGCACCTCCAATCCTAGAGGGCATACGACCTTCTTTGCTGCGTATGTACTGTCGGGCAATTCGTTATCCTTTGGAAGCTTCTTCTTCAATATTTTAAGTAGCTTCTCAAATCCTTTGTCAGGCACAGCATTCTCTGCCTTCCACTGCAGCAATTCTAGTACGGTACCGAGCTTTGTGTTGCCATCTTCGCAATTGGGGTACAACCCTTTTTTGTGGTCCTCTAGCATGCGATCGAACTTCAGCTTCTCCTTTTGACTTTCGCCTTGCGTCCTTGCATCGACAATGACCCGGCGGAGATCATCATCATCGGGCACATCGTCTGGTTCCTCTTGATCTTCAGCAGCTTCGCCCGTTGCAGCATCATCGTGCACATCGTCTAGTTCCTCTTGATCTTCAGGAGCATCATCGTATTCAGGGGGCACATAGTTGTCATCGTACTCTTCTTCTTCGCCGTCTTCCATCATAACCCCTATTTCTCCGTGCCTCGTCCAAACATTATAGTGTGGCATGAAACCCTTGTAAAGCAGGTGGGTGTGGAGGATTTTCCGGTCAGAGTAAGACATCGTATTCCCACATATAGGGCATGGACAACACATAAAACCATTCTGCTTGTTTGCCTCAGCCACTTCGAGAAAATCATGCACGCCCTTAATGTACTCGGAGGTGTGTCTTGAACCGTACATCCATTGCCGGTTCATCTGCGTGCATTATATAATGAAGTGACCAAATTAATAGAAGTTCATCATCACATTAAAACCAAAGTACATACATAGTTCTCATCTAACAACATAAAGCTCTGTAGAGCATCTAAATTAATTAAACCATACACTGAAACTATGTAAAACATTTCAATGCGAAAACAAATGCGATCATAATCGCAACCAATGTAACAACTAATCCAACGGCATAATGATACCAAGCCTTGGTATGAACGGCATATTTTCTAATCTTTCTAATCTTCAAGCGCATAGCATCCATCTTGATCTTGTGATCATCGACGACATCCGCAACATGCATCTCCAATATCATCTTCTCCTCCTCAATTTTTCTAATTTTTTCCTTCAAGAAATTGTTTTCTTCTTCAACTAAATTTAACCTCTCGACAATAGGGTCAGTTGGAATTTCCGGTTCAACAACCTCCTAGATAAATAAAATCTATGTCACGTTGGTCGGCATAATTGTCATAAACAATAAATGAACCAATAGTTATGAAAAGATAATATATACCACATCCGAGTCATAGACAGGACGAGGGCCGACGGGGGCGGATACCAAAACCATCGCACTATATAAGATGCAATAATAAAAGTAAGAAAATAATACAAGTATCTATCTAAACATACAATTAAGAATATTTTTCCTTTCAGAAAGAAGATAAGAACAAGAGGCTCACCACGGTGGTGCCGGCGATGAGATCGGCGCGGGTGATCGACGACGGTGAAGACGGGGACGAGGCGTGACGGACCGCTAAATCTAGACAAATATTGAGGAAAATGGAGCTTGGCAGTCGAGCTTGGAGGGGAGAAAGCTTAAGTAGTGTGGCTCGGGCATTCCATCGAACACCTCGTGTGCATAGGAGGTGAGCTAGAGCACCACAAAGCTCTCCCCTCGCCGGCCACGAAAAATAGAGCACTGGGAGTGCTCTGCTCGCGAGCAGGGGGTATATATAGGCACCACCATTGGTCCCGGTTGATAGCACGAACCGGGACTAAAGGTTTGCCTTTGGTCCCGGTTCGTGCCACCAACCGGGACCAATGGTGGTGGGCTAGGAGCGAGGCCCATTGGTCCCGGTTCGTCCCTCCAACCGGGACCAAAAGGCCCAGACGAACCGGGACCAATGGCCCACGTGGCCCGGCCGGCCCCCGAGGCTCACGAACCGGGTCCAATGCCCCCATTGGTCCCGGTTCTGGATTGGACCGGGACTAATGGGCTGGACCGGCCTGGACCATTGCCCCCTTTTCTACTAGTGGTAGAACCCCTCCAGGGCCGATTCCCCCACCGGTAGAGTGCCAAAACAGGCCGCAGATGGGATCTCTTGACAACAGATGCTTGCGGTAGCGGAAAAAGTATTTTGGGTGGCTCTCTATTGGTTTCCCGATTTTACATAATTTATAGAGGTAGAATTAGGTCAAATAGCTGAACGTGGGCCCCACAAGCCACCAGGGCGTGCCCTGGTGCCTTGTGGGCTACCCTTCATCTTCTGGCCCTCTCCTGAAGCTTCCAGGGTCTCTTTTGTCCAGGAAAAATCGTCAAAAAGTTTCGTGGCATTTGGTATTGATTTTTTGGAAAATCAAAAACAGGCAAAAAACAGCAACTAGCACTTGACACTAAGTTAATAGGCTATTCCCCAAAAATAATATAAATATTGCATATAATTGTATATTAAACATCCAAGATTAATACTATAATAGCATGGAACAATAAAAAATTATAGATACATTGAAAGCGTATCCAGCATCCCCAAGCTTAATTCCTGCTCGTCCTTGAATAGGTAAATGATAAAAATAGAATTTTTGATGTGCAATGTTACCTATCATATTCATCATGTAATCTTTCTTTTGTGGCATGAACATTGAGATCTGAATGATTCAAAGCAATAGTCTATAGTTTGACATAAAGATATAAGTACTCAAGCATACCAACAAATAATCATGTCTTTCAGAATATCAACACTAAAGAAAGTTATCCCTAGCCCGTCATGTTCAATCATTGTTCCATTCATGAAACACACTCAATATTAACTATACCCAATGCACAAGTATGACAATAGTGCTCCCCAGTTGGTGCTTATAAGAGAAGGTGAAGACTCAAAAATAAAAATAAAAATTGCATAAAAGTAAAATAGATAGGCCCTTCGCAGAGGGAAGTAGAGATTTGCAGAGGTGACAGAGCTCAAAGCTTAAAATAGAGAAATAAAATTATTTTGAGAGGCATGACTTTCCTGTCAACGTCATGACCGAGAGTTCCCAACATCTTATATGCTAGACACATTATAGGCGGTTCCCAAACAGATAATAAAGTTCATTTCCTTTCCATCATTCTTTCACAATCCATGGCTAGCCGTATCCACGGGTTTCTTCCACACTTTCAACTTTCCAAGGAATTTATTATTATTATTGATTCATTATGGGACTGTGCATCCCTATTACCCGCCACTTTCTCGTGCAATGACAAGTGAATAAACACTCATCATGAGAATAACTGCCCTAGCATGAAAGATATTGGCCACCCCCTGTCACTCCATGAGCGGTATGGGCACACAAAATGGAAAATTATTTTGAATGATCAGAGTTGGCACATGCAAATTTACTTGGAACGGCATTTAAATACCGCATATATGTAGGTATAGTGGACACGTATGGCACAACTTTAGGTTTCAGGATTTAGATGCACAAGTAGCATTCCCGCTTAGTACAAATAGAGGCTAGCAAATAGATTGAGAAGCAACCAACCGAAAAACAAAAATGGTCGTAAACATGCATTGAGCATAACTAACACTGAATAATGTACCATAAGTAGGATATAACTTCGTTGCATAACTATTGACTTTACGTGCATGCATAGGGAATCACAAATCTTAACACCAATATTCTTACTAAACCACAATTATTCACTAGTACCACTCCCATATTATCATCTTCATATCGCACAAAATATTGCAAGGAATCAAACTTATCATATTCAGTGATTTACATGAATTTTTTATTATATCCTTCTTGAATATCCATCACATTAGGACCAACTTCATATCTTGTGCATATTACCATCACTATTATTAACTCTCAAAATAATATAAGTGAAGCATGAGACTGCATGTATTTCTTCAAAATATAATCATCGTCGTGTTCAAAAAGATATAAGTGAAGTACTAGAGCAACTTCCTAGCTCAAAAGATATAAGTGAAGCACATAGTGTATTCTAACAAATCACAATAATTGTGTGTCTCTCTCAAAAAGGTGTGTCCAGCAAAGATGATTGTGACAAACTAAAAAGCAAACAAAGCAAAGACTCATATAATACACGGCGCTCCAAGCAAAACTCATACCATGTGATGAATAAAAATACAGCTCCAAGTAAAATTACCAATGGTTGGTAGAAGAAAGAGGGGATGCCTTCCAGGGCATCCCCAAGCTTAGATGCTTGGGAGTCCTTCAATATTACCTTGGGGTGCCTCGAACATCCCCAAGCTTAGGCTCTTGCCACTCCTTATCCCTTCATCCATTATGTTCTCACTCAAAACTTGAAAACTTCAGCACACAAAACTCAACAAAACCTTCGTGAGATCCATTAGTATAATAACCAAATCACAAACTTTAGGTACTGTTGTCAACCCATTTGTATTTTATTATTGCATTATACCTACTATATTCTAACTTCTCCATGGCTTAAACCCCCCAATTAAATCCATAGTTTCATCAAAACAAGCAAACGATGAAAGGAAAACAGAATCTATCAAAAACAGAACAGTCTGTCATAACCTGAATTATGACTATACTTATCTAACTCCAAAATTCTGAAAACTTAGGACAACGTGGGCAATTTTTATATCAATCATGTGTTAAAAATTCACGGGTTTTTCCACGTTCTTGTGAATTTAGAGAATTCCAATACTGGCGAAAAAGTTTCTATTTTTCACATAATCAAATCAACTATTATCCAAATCACCCCAAAGGCTTTACTTGGCACAAACACTAGTTTAAACACAAAAACACAACCATAACATTAGCATAATTGTGTGCACACTCAAAAACAGAAAAAGAAAATTAAATATAACTATTGGGTTGCCTCCCAACAAGCGCTATTGTTTTACGCCCCTAGCTAGGCGTAATGCATAGTTTCAAGTGTTGTCATCTTTCTTCTTCTCATCCAAAGATGTGTTTTTATTGGTAGTTTTTCAAAGATAGTATCAAACACACCATCAATAGAAATTTTAGCATTAGCAAGTTGACCCTCCGCAAATCCCTCTTGATTACCGGTTACAATCCAAGAATATTGTTTATTAATACCATTGAAAACTTGTTGAATTATTTTCAAAGAAGGGACCTCCTTTTTGGTATTCTCATAAAAAGTGTGATCATAATGAAACAAATATCTGAACAAGTAATCTTCATTGTATAAGATCTCATCTATCACCGATTTTTGAAGATTCATACTGTAAAAATCAAAGACTCTCTAGCATCTTGCACTATATAATCAAATTCATTCATAAGGATAAGAGTAGCTATCTTCTTAGCTCTAGGGTTTTTTTATAACCGGCAACTCATAAAACAATCTTGCAGAGCAGAGATAGCTTCGGCATAATTTTTTGTTCTTTTAAGAATAGGAGCATCATCACAAGCTAAAGTTCCCATGAAATTGAAGAATTCTTGGATGACACTTTTTCCTATGATATTCCCATGTCCCATCACAAAAGTTTTAGCACCTAAATTTGAGGGAATTTCAATTTTAGGTGTTTTACCATCTTCACTTTTTTCCATGCCAAAATCACCCATGATAACAGTTTCAAGCAAGCAAACACGACGAAGGCAAACGATTTTTTTGTAATTTTTGTAAAAACTTTTTAGAAGTTGAGGAGATGAAAACGAGAGGCAAATGGCAAATAAAGTAGATGCAAGGAGATGTAAGTTTATGCTTAGGTACTTGATAGATGTTGATGATGTCTCCCCGGCAACGGCACTAGCAATTCTTTCTGCTACTTGTGAGCTACGTTGGGATTTCCTCGAAGAGGAGATGATGATGCAGTACAGTAGAGATAAGTATTTCCCACAGTTAGAAATGAAGGTTATCAATCCAGTGGGAGAATCACACAACAACTCGTTAGCAGTACCTACACACAAAATAATAAATACGTGCACCCAACGCAAACAAGGGGTTGTCAATCCCTTGGCCTTTAATTGCAAGGATCAAATCTCGTAGTGATAGATAGATAAATAAAACACAAAATAAAATAATATGATGAAAAGTGCAGCAATATATTTTTATATTTTTATATATGATTTAGATAGACCCCAGGCCCATAGTTTTCACTAGAGGCTTCTCTCTTGAAAATAGCATACGGTGGGTAAACAAATTACTATTGAGCAATTGATAGAAAAGTGCATAATCATGACGATATCTAAGGCAATGATCATGTATATAGGCATCACGTCCGAGACAAGTAGACTGACTCCTGCCTGCATCTACTACTATTACTCCACACATCGACCGCTATCCAGCATGCATCTGGAGTATTAAGTTCATAAAGAACGGAGTAACGCCTTAAGCAAGATGACATGATGTAGACAAAGTAAACTCAATTAATATGAATAAAACCCATCGTTTTATCCTTAATGGAAACGATACAAATACGTGTCATGTCCCGTTATGTCACTGGGATTAAGCACCGCAAGATTGAACCCATCACAAAGCACCTCTCCCTTTGCAAGAAAAAGCAATCTAGTTGGCCAACCCAAATCAATAGATCAGAGATAAATACGAAGCTGTAACAATCATGCATAAAAGAGTTCAGAGAAGACTCAAATAATATTCATAGATAATCTGATCATAAACTCACAATTCATCGGATCCCAACAAACATACTGCAAAAAGTGATTACATCGAATAGATCTCCAAGAACATCAAGGAGAACATTGTATTGAAGATCAAATAGAGAGAAGAAGTCATCTACCTACTAACTATGGACCTGTAGGTCTATGGTAAACTACTCACACATCATCGGATGGGCAGCAAGGTTGATGTAGAACCCCTCCGGGGTCGATTCCCCCTCCGATAGAGTGCCAGAAGAGGCCGCAGATGGGATCTCTCGAGAGCAGATGCTTGCGGCGGCGGTAAAAGTATTTTGGATGGCTCTCTGTTGGTTTCCCGATTTTAGAGAATTATAGAGGCGGAATTAGGTCAAATAGCTGAACATGGGCCCCACAAGCCACCAGGGCGCGCTAACCCCCTAGGCGCGCCCTGGTGCCTTGTGGGCTACGCCTTCATCTTCTGACCCTCTCCTGATACTTCCAGGGTCTCTTTTGTCCAGAAAACAATCGTCAAAAAGTTTCGTGGCACTTGGAGTTCATTTGGTATTGATTTTTTGGCTAACCAAAAATAGGTAAAAAACAACAACTAGCACTTGATACTAAGTTAATAGGTTACTCCCAAAAAATGATATAATATTGCATATAATTGTATATAAAACATCCAAGATTGATACTATAATAGCATGGAACAAACAAAAAATATAGATACATTGGAGGCGTATCCAGCATCCCAAGCTTAATTCCTGCTCGTCCTCGAATAGGTAAATAATTAAAACAGAAATTTTGATGTGCAATGCTACCTATCATATTCATCATGTAATCTTTCTTTTGTGGCTTGAACATTGAGATTAGAATGATTCAAAGCAATAGTCTATAGTTTGACATAAAGATATAAATACTCAAGCATAACAACAAATAATCATGTCTTTGAAATATCAACACTAAAGAAAGTTATCCCTAGCCCGTCATGCTCAATCATTGATCCATTCATGAAACACACTCAATATTAACTATACCCAATGCACAAGTATGAAACTAGTGCTTCCCCGTTGGTGCTTATAAGAGAAGTTGAAGACTCAAAAATAAAATAAAAATTGCATAAAAGTAAACTAGATAGGCCCTTCGCAGAGGGAAGCAGAGATTTGCAGAGGTGCGAGAGCTCAAAGCTTAAAATAGAGAAATAAAATTATTTTGAGATGCATGCTTTTCCTGTCAATGTCACGACCGAGAGTTCCCAACATCTTCCATGCTAGAGACATTATAGGCGGTTCCCAAACAGAAAATAAAGTTCATTTCCTTTCCACCATTCTTTCACAATCCATGGCTAGCCGTATCCACGGGTGCCTTCCAAACGTTCAACTTTCCAAGGAATTTATTATTATTATTGATTCATTATGGGACTGGGCATCCCTATTACCCGCAACTTTCTCGTGCAATGACAAGTGGATAAACACTCATCGTGAGAATAACCGCCCTAGCATGAAAGATATTGGCCACCCCCTGTCGCTCCATGAGCGGTACGGGCACACAAAATAGAAAATTATTTTGAATGATTAGAGTTGGCACATGCAAATTTACTTGGAACGACATGTAAATACCGCATATAGGTAGGTATAGTGGACACATATGGCACAACTTTAGGTTTAAGGATTAGATGCACAAGTAGCATTCCCTCTTAGAACAAATGGAGGCTAGGAAATATATTGAGAAGCAACCAACCGAAAAACGAAATTGGTCATAAACATGCATTGAGCATAACTAAAAATGAATAATGTACCATAAGTAGGATATCACTTCGTTGCATAACTATTGACATTACGTGCATGTATAGGGAATCACAAATCTTAACACCTATATTTTTACTAAACCACAATTAATCACTAGTACCACTCACATATTATCATCTTCATATCGCAAAACTATTGCAAGGAATCAAACTTATCAAACGTAAAAGAGTTCAGAGAAGACTCAAGTAATATTCATAGATAATCTGATCATAAACTCATAATTCATCAGGTCCCAACAAACACATCACAAAAAGTGATTACATCTAATAGATCTCCAAGAACATCAAGGAGAACATTGTATTACAGATTAAATGGAGAGAAGAATCCATCTACCTACTAACTATGGACCCGTAGGTCTATGGTAAACTACTCACACATCATTGGAGGGGCAGCAAGGTTGATGTAGAATCCCTCTGTGGTCGATTCCCCCTCCGGCAGAGTGCCAGAAGAGGCCCCGGATGCGATCTCTCAAGAACAGAAGCTTGCGGAGGTCGAAAAAGTATTTTGGGTGGCTCTCTGCTGGTATCTCGATTTAGAGAATTTATAGAAGCAGAATTAGGTCAAATAGTTGAATGTGGGTCCCACAAGCTACCAGCGCGCGCCCTGGTGCCATGTGGGCTACTCGTTCATCTTCTGGCCATCTCCCGAAGCTTCTAGGGTGTCTTTTGTCCAGAAAACAATCGTCAAAAAGTTTTGTGGCATTTGGGCTTCGTTTGGTATTGACTTTCTGGAAACCAAAAACATGCAAAAAATAGCAACTAGCACTTGACACTAAGTTAATAGGTTAGTCCCAAAAAATGATATAATATTGCATAATTGTATATAAAACATCAAGATTGATACTATAATCGCATGGAACAATAAAAAATTATAGATACGTTGGAGACGTATCAAACGTAAAGTTAATAAACCTTCTCAATCACCCTTTCGGGATGATTCATTGAAGGAACATCTGCTATACGTGGTGCACATTACTTACTTAACTTCTGGTTGTTGTTGGTCTTTGTCCGGTTGCAGGCAGTTGGGAAAACCCCTTCACAAATTGAGTCTCATGTCATAAAAAATAAATCGCCAAAAGAACTTATGGGCAATGATCATTGTCAAGGTAAGTAGAAACACAATATGAACATAATCATTTGCAAACAGTTGATGAAAAAAATCCTTCAAACTGTTTGTTTAACTTTCGGATTGTATTGGTCTCTGTGCCAATTGGCACAATCTCATATCATCAAAAGTAAATTGCTAAGTAAAGCTATAGGTAATGTTCATCGTCAATGCAAATAAGAACACAGTATGAGAAGAATCATTTGGAGACCGTTGAGGAAAAAATTGTTCTAATAGTTCGCTTAGTTTCCAGCCTGCAGTTGGTCTATGCGCCAGTTGTGCAAGGGTCATCTAGTTTGCTAGACACTGAAGCACCGGCCCAAGCTCGCACACCATCTATTCCAGTAAGACAAGCAAATGAAAGAAATAAATCAGTTCCTATTGATGCAGGTCCAAGTTCTTCTTCTCCATCTCCTAACACAAGTGCTCCCGAAGCAAATCCTCCTCTTGCAGGGCAATTCAGAGATCCTATTGATAGTGCAAGGTATGATTACTAAACTGAGACAACAGAAGATGCCTGAATTTTTCAATATGCTGAGGCACAAAGGCCTCAAACTATGCTAGAAATGATGGTCGAAATGAAGCAACAACAGGCTAAGCTTATCCCTTGGTCGAAGAAGCAATCATGCCAATTCCTCACTAAGGTCAATGTGAACAGGAACTATGTAAGGCTTAAGCGCTTTTATGTCGATTGTGCATTCAATGCCTATGAGAAGTTCTTCTGCAACCTGAAACTAAAGATCAGCTGAAGGCCAAGGGGCACTCAAAGAGCTTCCAATGGTTGGGAATTCTTGCTGATGAAGGCTATGCCCAAGGCAGATTTCGTGCTCTTCGCACTCCTTCAATTGCCTTATTAGAACACTTAGTTGATCAGTTTGATGTGGAATATGTTAATGAAGTTGATGCCTCTTCTATACTACAAGACCAATCTGCTCCATCTAAAGCTGATGCTCCTCCACCTCCTGAAGTTGAAGCTCCTACAACTACCCCAACATCTCAACCAACTTCTTCAGCACCCGGCATCTAGGATATCGCGTAGAAGCCTATACTTCTCAAACCTTTTGGTCATTACGATGACAGAGGAGAGGACATAGTGTTAACAGCTTCAATGGAAGTTTGGGAGTTTTTTTTATCGAGTAGCAACACTTGCTTTAAATTTGATTCTTAACGCATTACCAAACCCTTAAGCATGTGATCTGTCGTACTTGCTACACTTTAAGTTCTTCATGCATTTACCTCATTATATGCATGTTGATATTCCTTAGATATAACTGTGGTTTGAATTGTTCAATTCTTCATGATATATATGTACACAATGCACTCCCTTAGATTCCAAGACATAGGGGGGGCTCCTCACACTTTACCTGCCATGTGCACTTGCATTCAAACACAAGTTCTTCAAATAGTGCACATTCTCAGAGGGAGCTATGACTTCTATATCATGGAACCAAAATCCAAGTTATTATTACACTTATTCCACCTTATGATGCTTTAACTATATTGTCATCGAATCGTCCAAAAATGGGAAGATTGTAAGTGCACCTAGTGCCCCCTTAGGGTTTTGGATGATTCCATGGACAAAAAAATTAAGGGATAAATGTGTTTGTGAGTATTACACAGGTGATAGTCCTAGAGGATTTGGTTTAACGAAGAGTTATGAACCCTAAAATTGTTTTGCTTACATCGAAGAATATGGTATGCCCATTTGAAGCTAATGGTGTTCATTGACGAATATGAAATATAAGGCCTTCTTTGGTTTGTAGGAATTTTGTAGGAATCCCATAGGATAGAATTTGTATAGGAAAAATTCCTTTAGAGCCCTTTGGTTTGTAGGAATAGAATCCTATTCCTATGGAGGAATTCTTCCTATCCCACATTTCATAGGAAAATAAACATTACCCTAGACTCAATGGAAAAAAAATCCTATGATGTGAACCAAAGGGTATCTTTCTTTCTATTCCTATTCATAGGATTTCAGGTACATGTCATCTCATTTCCTATGACTTTCCTATCCTATGAACCAAAGGAGGCCTAAGTGTATAGTTTTGTTTACTAGTTTCTTTTGCTTCTATTTTAGTCAATAGGGTAAATTGTACTATCCGGGGAGGGGGGGAGGAGTGAAAGCTAGATTGAAGGCTTCTAGTGTATGCTCAATCCAAACCTAAAATGTTCAAGTGAAGACTTTGAGAGTTCAAATACGAGCACATTTGGCTTGAGAGTTCAAAGGTATTATTCTCTAGGACTCCTTAGTCCAATTGCCTTGCTGGAAGGCTGGATGTCTTGTGTGTCACTGCTTTAAAATCCGACCGTTAGACACATGTCATGTTGACATTGTGAGTGCGCCTCCAATGGTCATATCAACCTGCGGGCTTGTTCCGCTGGCTAAAAATAGCTCCCTGCCTCAAACTTAGATGGTTTGTTGCTCCTTGAGAAATTGAGACAAGAGTTTGTCTAAGGAATCCATTTTCCTCCCAAAGAACGGAGAGAATCCTCGTGAGGAAAAGCCCAAAGCCTAAAATGCAAAGTGATTGAGGATCACTAAAGAACGCGATCGCACCTTAACTTAACCTATTACTCATGTGGACTGTGCATCCACTAGATGGTTAGGTATCTATTCTCGAGCATCCCAGAGTAATTATAGATTGCTAAAGCACGAGTCTAGGAAGGTACGGATATCTCCTTGGATATTTACCACGAGTGATTGGGCGAAATCAGAGTTGACTTTAGCTCAAGGAGAATAGGACAAAGACTTTATATTATGGGTTCAATCCCATCCCCACCAACTAAATGTAGCGTTGTGCCAACAACTTGAACTGGGTGAGCAAACCATTGTCTTCACCAAGCATTCGGGTTCTATTTCCTCGCACTCAACTTACATAATTTTTGTACTCTGTATTGCGAAGAACTTTCCCTTTTCTACGTTGCGAAGATGTTAATGTATCCCTTTCTATTTAGCTGCATGTGCTATGTTCTGTTTGTATTCACTACTTATGTTTTTAGCGTGTTTTTGCTTGTCGTTGATATGTTGGTTTACATTTTGGCTAAGTATCTTATTGTTTGTTTAGTTTGCCTTCGTTATAACATACTCATCTATTAACTATCTTTGTTTGTCTTCGGTTATCTGAATAATTCGTTAAAATCTCCCCCCCCCCCCTCTAGTTGATATTTGTCCTTACAGTCTACCACTAGTGGATGGGGGAAACACCTTTGTGGTGATATTTCAAGGGGACGAGGGTGAGCCTTTGTGGTGTTGATGTGCATTCGTCGCAACGCCCACCCCTCCAATGGTGACTAGGTTCTCTCCAAAGGAGTGAACGCGCGGATACATCTTCGTCTCCATGGTATTATGTTATTCCTAACACTAGCTCATTTACGTGTGGTTTACTTTTGTCACCGGACCTTGCAAGCATCATATTGGTTGTATATCTCAACGTAGCATTGTTTATGACCACACTTTATATTCCTTTGCAGCCTAAACTTTGCTAATGATCAAGGTGAAAATTGTACTTTTCCCTACTCACCCCCTCTACGCTTATCCCGATTGTTTCAATTAGGACCCAAATTTCACATCTCGGTGCTATTGGATCGCTTATGTATGTTGCAAATTGCATCAGGCCTCATATCACATTTGCAGTTAACATGCTAGCTAGAGACAATGCTACTCTAATGAAACAACATTGGGCATGAGTCAATAAGATCTTCGATACCCCCATTATTGTGGTGTGCTCACGGCAGATGCCATGGGTAGGCTTATCGAGAGTGGTTGGGGCCAGAGGACGCCGGTGGGTTTCGGGGGCAAGATTAGGGACAGGGTGCGAGACACGCGATGTACCCAGGTTCGGGGCCCTCCGAGGGAGGTAACACCCCTAGTCCTACCTGATCGACTATGAGGATCACAAAAGAGCTACAATGATGCTCCTGGAGCTGTATGGATGGAGGAGGAAGAAGGAGCTAGCTCTCCTCTTCTCCTTGGGTGTGTGAGTGTGTGTGGGTGTAAGATGAGCCGACCCCCTGCATGGGGGGCTCCTAGGAGGTCTTATAGGCCGACCTCCTAGGATATAAGGGTAAATCAAAGTGGGGGCGGGGCCCTAGTGTCATTGTCTTCGGTCTTATCGTGAGGCCCGCCCGTAGGACGTCGCGGTGGCACGTCGCCTGCCGCGTCACGGAGCAGTTGACACTGTGCCAGGCCGCGTTGACGTCGGTCGCCCCGGTCAGCAGAGCCACGCGCACTGTAGCCATGCCTTCCCTGGTCAGCGGTGAGGGGCGCAATGTTGCCACGCTCTCTCCATCTCATGGGGGAGCGGCCTTGTGGTATGGCTGGACGGGGCGGGCGCTGACCCGTCGTCTGCCAGCTGCGGCCAGCCGGTCAGAGCTTTGTCGTCGTGCCCAGCCGGCCCGGACCCGGACGGACGGCCGGAGGGCGAGCTGGATTGAGGGCGCTTGCCGCCCCGATGTTTTGGAAATTGCTCAGTGCTGATGCGCCTACCTGGGGGTCATCCCCCCCCCCCCCCCCCCCCCGACACCCATGGCACTAAAGATCTTTGTACGTGCTATCAATTTCAAAGACATCTAGACTCCAATATGATCATATACAATAATGTAGCTGTTTATTGATCCCCACAATGTCAAATCACAAAATTTTCTTCCTACATGGCGTGGCATGTATCTCATAGAAGCCTTCTAAGCAAAGTATAGTGAGTACATCCATTCCAAAATAACTACATTATACGAGGCATCACGTGAATGCATGTGGAATTGCAGAATGATAAACCACATACATTCACGTGATATTGGTCCAATGAATCACCGACCATTATCTCCGAAGTTTCATGATGAGCAATATCACTAAACATATTGACCAAAAATAAGTTACTCCCATGAGTGACAACAAAGTAGGAAAATAAACATTTTACAAGTTAAATCCTACAATAACATCATAGATTTATTCACCAAGTCACTACTAACTTCAACATTCCACGAATAAGTTCATGCAATTGGCATGCGGCAGAATTTGTGGTTTCCAAGAATCAGGGGAAGGCACCCTATAATTTTTAATTGTTCATACACCATGCACTCTTTTCCTTTTGTGGGCCTTGTCTGAAATTTTCACATAAAAGGTTTACAATTAGACAATATCAACATAAGGTTGTATGTTGTATCTCCTATTTTTCCTACATGGGGTTTTGTGGGGGATACACAAAACATATTTATTCTCAAACTAGATTATTGTTTTCTTTCTTAAACAAGTTTTTCTTGTACAAGTCTTATCAATGAGACGGTAACCATTATATGTTGGGCGTATATGATCTACAATTTTCATACTATTATTCTTCCATCAGGTACTCTTTCCAGCGCAAAATTCTTGTCTTAAATTTGCCTACATACGGATGTATCTAAAACTAAAACGTGACTTGATGTATCCGTATTTAGACAAATCTAAGACAAGAATTTTGAGACGGAGTGAGTATTAAGGAGTCGCAACGGCATATCAAACTACCGTTTTCATATTATTCTTCCTAGTATTAAGAATTCAATCACTGTATTCATGAAGCGGTGCACCAGGGGGATGCTTCATATCGTATCTTCAACAACTTCCCAGTGTGTTAGCGAAGTGCTAATTGTTGCACGTGAAACGCCTAGCTAGCTAGGTAGGGTATCGGCAGAATATGATAGGCTGGCAAACCTTTCTAGAGGTGCCTCGTCACCAATTCTCCCACGAGACGTGTCAAAGATTCACCGATGGCACATGACAGGCACCAAAGCAGACAGAAAGCCATTCCTGCCTGGGGCCTGAGCGGTCTGTTCTCGATGGGGTCACCGGCCGTTCACCGAGTGCCCCTACAAGGAGCCCAAGGGCCGCCGCAATCTTGAGAGTTTGGATGGACCGCGCGGCATGTACGCCCTGAGGGAATCCAATTCCCGAGACACGCCGATCGCAGAAAAGAAATGCATTTCGCCGACCAAGTGGTGCAAGAAAACAGGCATCCGTACTGACCTCTGCAAAGAGGAGAGGAGCCAGCGAAAAGACATCATGGCAAGGAACGGGGGGCGGTAAGAATCTCGGCGGCATCCCATATGGAATGCATCATCTAGCGCAAATACTAGGCCATTAGAAACATGTCCAAAAGTCATTAAACCATTTGACAAGCATTTTTACGGTGTACGTATTATATATAGTGCTCTAATTTGCCACAAAATTTCAGGTCTTCAATTCAAAATTTCATAAAGACAAATAAAACAGATTAGGTTGTGAATAGTACTACCACAATTTAAAATGGAGTAAGGGTAGATTGTGCGTACGTGTTCGTGAATGCACTTGTATTTATGTGAGCATTTGCGTTTGTACAGTGTTTAAAGGAAAATCCTAGCACATCACAAGATTCGCTAGCACACCCAGTATGACCCTAAGGTCTTGGATCTCACAAGCATAATCGCAAGTGGAATTGACAAGTTATTGTTTGTGTAAATATATATTCCGAATAATAATCCCAAAATTAGTGGTAGCAAGCTGTACCATATCTTGACTTTCTGCCGTGCACATGGCAAAACAAATCTTTTTCTCCAAAAAGTAGTGTGTCGACCTAAATCTTTTCCCAGGAATATGCATTTATGTACACATTTTTCATTTATGATTATTCCAACAGAAAGTTCATTCTCATGGTTGAGCCACTTTTTCAGGTCAAAATACCTGAGCCACTCACAACTCACAAGTGCATGTGGACATCAACTAGCTTTGTGTTCCCCAATGCGATAGGTACCAGATCACTTGACGAACCTACTAGCATGTTTTGCCCAACGTAAAATTAGAGAGGTCAGAGCCCTGTGCAAATTGCAGAGCCGGGATCTCGTAGTTTAGCAATACGTAACGCCTGTGGGCAATGAACAAACTAACCCATTAGCTCAGACGCCTCAGAAGCACACCAGCATTCAATTTTCACCAGCTGACTTATTGATTTGATCTGGTGTTGTCATGGCGGCTCTGCCGCCTAACTTTCTGCATCAACTTGTAGTAGTAAATACTTGGATTGCCTACAAAGAAGCGAGTTAGTTTTAGTGGTTAAAAGGCCAACTCAATATCATTAGCTAGCCTCACTGGCTATCGAGTAACCATCATATGATGTTGTCTCGCTCAACCTGATAGTTGGCAGAATACTAATTGTTGGCTCTGCCGAATACAAGCTGCCGCACATAAGAAATCTACTAGGATCGGCATTAATAAACCATATAGGACAGGTGCCTAAGCTTTGGGGCCAATGAATGACTGCTTGAATTTGTTGTTATCATGGTACTACTACCTCTGCAATTGTGCGGGAGACATCAGCTCTCAAAGATCTACATCGTGTCATTAGGACCACCTATCCTACGACTAGATTGCCCACCAATCAAATTAGTGGGAAGGAGAGCCTAGGGGAGAGAGACCACGCAATCCAATTGGGATACGCAGGGCATCAAATCATGGGAGGAGGGACCGAACCCCATCAAGGTCGTCGACGCTGCCAAAATAACCAATTGCCATATGCTCCAAACGAACCACCAGTATTCTAGTGGGTTCTCAAGCCAGATATGGTAAAGAATAATGGTACAAGAGCAACGGCCACCGAGGCACCGACGACAACAGTATCGCCACCATGCCGCCATTGATTTTGTAGGTCCCCGCCACAACACAAATAATTCTGCTTTCAGGTACAAGGTACATGTAGCTTGCAGGATCGATTGCTAGGGGACGCAATGTCCCTGGTGTGGCTGAAATGTTGGCCACAGCAAACACTGACCGTGGAATTGCTATGATGTCTTAAGATCGACTATAATCTTAGGAACCCCTAAACTTTGATTGCTTGCTAGGTTTTGATTTGATGCATCTATACTCGACCCCCCTAGCCTTTGAGTACACCAACAATTATGACAGGTACATATGTGAGATTTGCTACAAGATTTGCAAAGTATCACAAGAAGACAACATGTTGGCATCACGCAAGATTCCATAAATTACCGCAAAAATTCCCAGAGAATTTTGTGAGAATTGGAGGCTTTTAACATAAATTAAGTGCAAACATTTCTAATTAGAAAAATGATGTAATATAAGCATGCAACTATTTCATACAACCTATTTTTCTAGTGTAATTACCAGATCCTTATGCAGGATGGACAAAATGCTCCAATCTATTTTCAGTCCTAAGAGGCACATGCATGTCCGCAAAATTAGCTTTAACCTACCTTTTTATAAGGACAGATAGGCTGGTCCTTCCAAGAATCAAACTGAAGATCAATGCATACAATATTTTTTTTTTCCAGAATTTGGTTGTTAGTTGAAAATTCTCAATATAGTAACCAAAATCATGGTGAAAATGGTCCTGCTAGCATATATTGAGGATGCCTTTTAATAGAGCGAAGGGAGAATGTTTACTATTCATGGGTTCGTAATTGTCCAATACTACAGAGGTAGTACTCCCTCCGTCCGAAAATACTTGTCATCAAAATAGATAAAAAGAGATGTATCTGAAACTAAAATACGTCTAGATGCATCTCTTTTTATCCATTTTGATGACAAGTATTTTCGGACGGAGGGAGTACTTCACAAGCTTTTGTAATTCTAAGATGTTTGGGAATGAACTACAAAGAACTCTATAAAATTTGCTTAGGTCAAGAGTTGCGCACCACGTCCACCGCATGTCCACAAGCTCCACATGCAGCACAGATCAAATGCTAATCCTCTCAACCAACCAATCCAAAAGATGTCGAGCCCTCATGGCCATGGGCCACTATACTTATTTAAAAATGGACATCGGACCCAGGACAACCAATTGGTGACTCATCATGTCTCATCCCAAAAACGGAAAACTTTGTGGTGAAATATTTTGCAGTATATTAGTAACTCATTGGGCAGCGATCTCCATACTGTTCCATATCCAACTTGCTCGTGCCTATAAATGAAGACCATCCCACCCTATGGCAATGCACACCAGCAGACCATTCCACATGATAGCAAAGCAGTCAGGGGAGGAAGAAGGGGCGAGAGCCGAGAAGTACCTGTAGAGCGTATACTGGTGAGGCTTCTGCTGGGTTGCCATACGCTAAGAGGCAGAGAATGGGATGCAGCCAAGGATGACTTGCCGGCTCCTGGTGTTGGGAGTTCGTTGAGCTTTAGAGTTAGCCGGCAAGTTGTCCTTGGCTACACCTAGTTCTCTTCTTCTGGTGTTTGGCCCTCAAGCATTGTTGAGAAAACTCTAATGCCTGCATTTCTGTCAACTTCCACCATGGAAATACATGAATAAGTAAGTATGCAAAGCATAAAAGGTATGCATCTTCAGCTAGCCAGCTCTTAGCATCTCAAGCTAGTTCAACCTCTACTCAGACATAGAAAAATTCCAGCTCTATATATGTATATATGGGAAGTAAAAAAAAAAATCTTATTACTGTTCTATCTGCAATGGAAATGCATGAATAAAAAACATAAGTACAAAAGGCTTGGATACGAGCTCAACCTCCACTTGACATCAGATCTGTACAATTCCATATGTATATATCAGACGATATCATCATTCCTTTGCCATTTTTTATGCTAGTCCATGATTTTTTTTAGATAAGAGATTGGGTTTCTTATGGTGCCCCTGACAAAGATGAAAGTCCGAAGGATGTACAGAACGCACTGCGTGATTCCTCAAGGCTCTCACATGACGGCAGAAATTGTACTTGCAATATTGTACCACAAAGATTATGTATACACAAAAGAAAATCTTAATCATGTAGGACAGGAAGTAGGAGGTGCATCAGCAATGTAACCATGTTACAAAAGCACCGCATTCCCTTTTCAATACAAAAAAGAATGGACAACTTCATTCCTCTAGTAATCAGTGTTAGTTGTCCTGTTCATGTCCTTTGAATAGAGCACTTTACTTTATTGGCTAAAAGCTCAAAGGTGACGATGTTACGAGAGCTTTACCTCATTATTAGCACAAAAACTAAAACATTTTCCCCGATGCAAGGTATCATGGGTGAATGCTCAGCATCGATAAACCATAATAACGAGTTAATGACTGATGCAGCTTTCTGAAGGGAACAATGCGGAGTAACTAGTAAGGCTCTATATCTAACTTTTATTCAAAAAAATCATAATAAAAATGATGAAACTTGTCAGCATCAACTGTGTTAATTGTGACATGAGAATTGCGTTTTGTATTCGAAGCAAAACACGTTCTACATTGAGCATCCTTCATTACCTCAAAAGTTGAATGGTTGATAGATGATGGAACATGGTTTTATTGGACTCCAATATATGGGCTTCGTGCTAACACTGATATTGTCATCTAGAAAGTCTAGAACACATGGTCACAACAAATCCACAACCCTCCATGACAAGTATTGCATGGGTCTGGAAGTACTTGAATATACAGAGAGAACAGATGGTACATTATTTAGATGTGATTTTCTCTTTTACATAAGAAGTCACACAGGAAGTCGGTAGCTGTAATAAGATGCCCAGATGCATGTATCATCATGAACCAACAACAAAAGAGATCACTCTGTTAATGTCAGAAAACTAAATCAGGATTTGTTGGCAAGACATGTCACAAATGAAGCTTCGGTTATTTCATGAAACCAGCATTAGTATTATACGAGGGCTACCAAATGCAGATCAATAACAAAAACATCAGTTTTCTCGAAAGATAACAAACATTAATGCTTGACAAGTACTCCCTCTGTTCCAAATTATTTGAAATTCTAGCTTTGCTATGTCAAAACATCTTTAAGTTTGACCAAGTCTGCAAAAAGATATATCAAATTTACAATACCAAATTAGTTTCATTATATTTGTCATAAATTATATTTTCATACAATATACGTTTTTATGCTGTAGATATTAGCATATTTTTTATATACTTGTTCAAAGTTTAAAAGGTTTGACTTAGGACAAAGCTAAAACTTCAAGTAACTTGGAACAGAGGGAGTATTACTCGACACTGACCACATCATTGCAGCGTATATTTTAAGATAACTCCAGTATTAGTACCCACAAAGAAATTTCGCACTAAGAATGCAAGGAATAACTAGTCTTTACTCTGAACACCAAATGGAATATAAAGAGAATAAATATAGTAAGTACAAGTTTCAGATTATATTGAACTAACAAAGACACTGTATTCAATTGCAAACCTGTTTGATAGACACGATTTATAAATCTACTCCTGCCATATAAACAGATAGAATAGGAGCAAGAAAGATATATTTCTGAAGTATACGACTGAACAAGGGGATATTGCGTGCTTCCGTGCTCTAGGCACATGAGATGTGCTAGTGCAAAAAGACACACTTAATCATCTCCAATTGTCATGAAAAGTTCTGCAATTTTTTACAACACTGGCACAACAGGTGTCTACCGCAGCAAGAAATTTCAAGACCAAATCAAGTCTAGATGTCAAGAATAAAAAGATAATCCTCGTCGGAAATAGTAGTGAATTCAATTTTACTGTGAATAGTGGCTTCCGGGTACTACTCATAGCGGGGTTGTCTTTTCTTATTTCTTGGTGTATTGATCGAGTTTGGATTCTAAATTTTCTGGTAAGGCATATGCATCATGTGCCAATGTTTTCCAAATTTTTTTGGTTCTTTCATGACCACCAGAGGTGCTTATGAAGCCTCTAGTACAAACTCTGTACGTGTTTGTTTAAAGCAGGCCAAATCCCTTAAGACACGCGATATCCCCCATGCCAATATTTATTTGGCTAGTGATTGGTTGGTTACGAACTTGACAAATATTGGCTTGTGATTGGTTGATTGCCAACATTTTTTTGCCAACCTCACAAAAAGGTGCCAATTTTTGGCCAGTCTTGATATTGTCAAAATTTGGATAGCAAACCAACAGTACCCATTCATTGGGTGCATAATAGTATTTGTCACAGCATGCCAAAGCCAGAAGCACGTCTTGTCCTGCACAAGTAACATAACCACAGGAAATCCCTTTGAAACATGGATCAAATATCATGCGATGGTGCATCATACAACATGAGAAGCCATTTGGACAGGCTGAAAACAGAAACTACCCTACAGCATAGCAGCACTAAGTTTTTCCTCCATGGTACTATACACTTTAATCAAAAGCCCTGGAATCCTCTGTAGACTGAGCCCTATCCATCAGTCTAACCTAGATACTTCACATAACCTACCTAACAAAACAATTCAATAGATGCCAGCTCCCAGCCTTTTAGCCAGCAAATATATTCTTAAAAGTTAGAAATCCATAAAGCCTCAATGCGTGGATAGGTAATCATTTTCACTCAAGGAAAAAGTTATGCCAATGACTTTTAAAAAGATGAACTCAAAAGGAGATTTCACTATCGTGCCAGATCTAGTTGCAGTGCTGCCCCTATAAATACCCTCCCCTCGATGTATACCAGAAGCACACCCATAGCTCAAGAGCCGAGAGAGATGAGAAATCGGAGTGAAGAGTTCACTGCCGCAAGAGCCATGCAGAAAGAGGCAGAGAGTGGAATGCAGCCAAGGATGACTTGCCGACAGAACACAACAAGGTGGTAGTGATCTTGCCGGCAAGTCCGTCCTTGGCTACACCTTGCTCTCTACCTCTGCTGTGTGGCTTTTGCATGGCCTGGAGAAACTTGAATTTGCCTGGTGTCTTTCTTCTTCAATAGAGGTAACACTACTTGCCTCACAGAACTATCAACTGTCAGTTTTTTTTTGGTGGGGGAAGAGGGGGGAGTGGGATGGGGGCTATGGGGGCGCGAAACCCACCTGAACATTTTCCATTTAGCCAGGAGAGATAGCAGCGACCATTTTTTGCAGAGTCACAGAGGAAAGGTTCAAAGAGAGGCACTACGAGCTGATCTCAGCCAAATTTAGAAGCCCTAGTCCAAAGCAGAAAGATGAGACGCCTGCCATCATAACAGCGATGCGGAGAAACTCTGGATCCATGCCAAAATTGACTTACACATAGAGCAGGAGCATCACCAGCACCACATGAGAACATAGGCGGCAATTTTCCAGGCAACGGTGGCGGGTGGCAGATGCTCACTGCGAATGACTTTGGCGCTCAGCTGCTACTGTCAGACTTGAAACAAATTTATGCATGTGCGCAAGGAATATCACTAAACATAAACTCCATGTGGTGCCAGTAAAAATGAACTGAATGCTGTTGACTTGCAATATGTATACAGACTCGTAAAGTATTTTCAGCATTGATCATCGCCAGTTTAGAAACACAAAGTAGCAGATAAAATAAACAGCGAACCTTTTGAATCAGAAAGTATGTAAATAAGCTAAAGTATGCCAGCAGCAGCTCCACTCCAGCATGATCAGTTAGATAGTACGCAGATAGATATTTCTGTGGGTACCTTGGTGGTTGCAGATCTGTCAGAGATTATATGCACAGTTAAAAAATCTGATTGCAGCTAAAATGAGAGTGCATATCATCTGGATACAGGCACGATATCACCAAACTATCCATCACTGAGAGCACACATATAAATACATAATATTAGATGAGAATAAATTGGCCTTCATTAACTAAGCCGGAGAATACATCCCGCTTAATTAATCAAAAATTAAAACAGATGAGAATGAAACTATAAACCACATAGTATAAAAGGGCTTGATTGTTAATACTCGAAAGAACATGTATGTTTTTTACTTTTTTTCATCTATGAAGAACTTATATATAGCATTATCAGTTGGAAAACTTATTTTGAAAAAAAAAACATTCTAAACAAGGTGTGATGCATGATTTGTCAACTTGTAGTACACAGGATATCAGTGTAAGATCTCAGAGTATGTCCAAGAAGAATGATGTATAAGCAAGTTTCATGTATATTTAATAAATAAATGGACGATGAAAAACAATCACATTCCATCATTTCACCACAGGAATATAAAGACATTCCATGCATTGTCAGTAACTACTACTCCCTCCGTTCCAAAATAAGTGTCATGGTTTTAGTTCTTATTTTGGAACGGAGGGAGTACATAACAAATAAAAAAGTTCAGCTCAATTTATAGTGCTTTTTGGTTAATATGATATACTCCCTCCGTCCCATAATATAAGAGTGTTTTTGACACTACACTAAAAAACGCTCTTATATTATGGGACAGAGGGAGTAATAGATAATACTTGACCAAATGCACATGTGTCTCTTTTTCACAGAATCAGAAAAGGACGGCTCAGGAGACACAGTTCTTTTATTGATGCTCATTCATAAAATAAGTGGTACAGCTATAAAGGAGAATCAAGTGATTTTTTGGTGGTCATATCTAGGGCAGATCACCAGTACCTCTTTGCATTCCATGTATAATGTGTGCTCAGATAATACTTCCATTTTTCAGCCCGTGACATGGAATTGCGGACCGATGACATGAATCTGTACAATAACATAAACTGGATTTTTCGTTCCTCTCACAAATGTATACCTATATTTACTCTGATACAGTGCCCATATGAAATGTTTGCTAGCATCAAATATTGGGGACATATAGCCATTGATATATTCAATGATCCTGTGGAAGCACTCATTCAAAGTGTATATATAATAGACATATAAAACAATGTATCATAATTGGAACCTCAGAATATTATGGAAGATTGCAACATACTGTAATAAACCTGCAAAGAAGTCCACTTCATTGGGACACTTCCACAGAAGTCGAGACAGCAAGGCAGTACTATTCCGAATTACATCTGATGATGTCTGATGTAATGTAGGATGAAAACCAATAATTGCCGTTTCTGCTGAAAAAATGTGTGATAAGATAACTAATTAAAGGAATATAGGATTATATAGCGTGAATTGCTATAGCAGAAAGCCAATTTATCAATAGCACTGAATGAACTTCAATAGCAGTAATGAATGTTGACTAACTTCAGAAGTTGTTTAAAAACAAACTTGGAACCTTGCATTGGAGAAACTTAAGAGTGCCATGATTTGTCTTGAAACATCACTAGCGAATGAAAGAGCAGCTTGTTTTATCAATAGTTAGATCGTCACACTGTTAAATGTAAGTTGTTGTCACTTATTTTGCAAACATGCCATGTTATTCTAGTAGATAAGTAATTTTGGTTTGCATTCTGAGTGCCACAGAATTGCCTCTCCTTCACATGGAAACAGCCAATGGCAGTACTCCAGAATGGGATCTAGACATGGCCTGATCTATGTCTACGTACTATTAGATATACATGTGGCGGTGAACAATGGACAGAAGTGTTTCTAGTACCACAGTATAGATACTTTATGACAATGAATGTCAGATTCTATAAAGTGCCACTGCAGTTATATATATCCCGTCGGCTATACGCAATAGTCATGGGAAGTTGTCTTTTTTAGAGATGGTGACCATGTGGGAGTTGCAAAGTGTGTATTGTGACACAAATATGTAACTCGTCAAACCTCAAAGCCACATCAAATCAGCTAATTATTGGTACAAGACTACAAGTAATTGATAATGCATGCCGGCATCCAACTTGGCTACCGAACTGAACATGATCCATCTACTGCTGGTACTTGTTTGACTATAACTTAATACAAAACTTACAAGCTCTTCCTGCAACAATCAAACATAAAACCCAATGGAAGACACAGCTCACGGACAAATTGTTTACATAAGTTAACAGACCGTACACGTCAATGAATCAACCAAAAACTTCCTCAAACTATACAAGTAGGATCGATGGTTGTTGCTCAAAGGACCATTGGAGCCCAATTTGAGTGGTGTTTGACCAATAGAGAAACGTGTACGAGATGTCTGCCACGATGAGTCTCTACATATCCTATCGAGTAATTTAGAAGAGCATCATGAAATTCGAGTAATTTAGAACAGTGCACCATGAACTACAAATAATATTAAGCCTCGGATATCTTCCAAAATAAATAAAATGAAGCGAACTCAGAATTAAATTTAGGTAAACTTTCGGGCCTCAAAGATCGAACACAATCTACTATTTCAACACGCAACAGGTGTTCTCCGTGAAGTTTTCCCATCATACACACTAATATGTACATTTTAGCTTCACACAACACAGAAGCTTCCTTTGAGCTTGCAGATGCGATTTAAAATTTCAAGGATGGCACAAATCAATGATCGCGGAAAATTATCCAGGTTGCAGTGCCGAGACAAGGAGGGGGGAGGGGGGGAGCCAAAAAGGGAAATCAATAGCATCCCAATAGTAGATGTTCATGCTGAAGCCAGGAGCACGTCCCTCCAAGTACCAGATCACATGAAATTCCTTGGTAAACTAGAAGCATGGATCAAATATCATGTGATGATGCACATGACAACATGCGAAGCTATTTAGACTGGCTGAAAACAGAAACTTCCTAACAGTATAGCACCACTAGTTTTTTTTCCTCCATGGTATTATAATCAAAATCCCTGGCATTTTATGTAGACTGAGCCCCATCCAGCAGTGTAACCTATATACTTCACATAACCTACCTAACAAAAGAATTCCATATATGCCAGCTCCTAGGCTTTTGGCCCGCAAATATATTATTAGAAGTTGGAAACCTATAAAGCCCCAACACATGGATAGGTCATCATTTTCACTAGAAGGGGAAAAGTTATGGCACTAACTTTTAAAAGAAGTCAAAAGGAGATTTCAGTGCCATTCCAGATCAAGTCGCAGTGCTGCCCCTATAAATACCCTTCCATCAATGTATACCAGAAGCACCTCCATAGCTGAATAGCTGAGAGAGAAGAGAAGTCAGATTGAAGAGTTCACTGCCGCAAGAGCCATGCACAAAGAGGCGGAGAATGGAATGCAGCCAAGGATGACTTGCCGACAGCACAGAACAAGGCAGTAATCTTTGACATGATTGCCATTTGCCCGGCAAGTCCATCCTTGGCTACACCTTACTCTCTACTCCTGTATTTCTTTTGCATGGACTGGAGAAATTTGAATTTGCCCGGTGCCTCTTCTTCCATGGAGGTAACACTAAGGGAGTAGGGGGGGGGGGGGGGGGGTGCAAAGCAAGCCTCTCGACCACGGCTAAATTTAAAACGCCGAGGCAAAAACAGAAAGGAAAAAACACCCACCATCATCACAGTGACGTGGAGAAGCTCTGGATCCATGCTGCCTTCAGAATTGACTTGCAGATAGAGCAGGAGCATCGCCAGTGCCATAGGATAACATCGGTGCCAATGTTCCACGAAACGGTGGCAGGGGCAGGTGGTCGCTGCGGAAGACTTTGGCGTTACAGCTCAGCTGTCAGGTATGAAACAAATTCATGCATGTGTGCAAGGAATAGTCTTAAACATAAAGCCCATGTGGTGCCAACTGAAAGAAACTTGCATGTTGTTGACCTTCAATACTCATAAAGACTCGTAAAGTATTTTCACCATTGACCATCACTAGTTTAGAAATACAAAGTATGCAGATAAAACTAACAACGCACATTTGCATCAGAAAGTGTGTAAAGAAGCTAAAAGATGTCAACAGCAGCTCCACTCCAGCATGATCACTGAAATAATGCGTAGATAGATAATTCTTTGAGTGTCTTGGTGACTGCATATCTGTCATTATATGCACAGTTATAATTTATGAATGTTTCTGTTTGCAGCTTATATGTCAGTGCGCATCGTTCAGATACAGGAATGATTCTTTGCATGGGACTACACAATCCATCACAGACATACAATATCCGATGAGAATAAACTTCATTAATGAAGCCCAGGAGAACATCATTTTAATTAAAAAATAAATAGATGAGAATGAAACTATAAAATCACATAGTATGAAAGAGATTCTAAAAAAAAAACATAGTATGAAAGAGCTTGATTGTTGTTACTCGAAAGAAGATGTAGGGTTTTTTCATCTACGAAGAATTAGCATAGCATTATTCAGTTCAAAAACTGATTTCTGGAAGAAGAAAAAGGTCATATTCTGAAAAATGCGTGATGCATTTCTATGTCAACTCAGTACTAGACAGGATATCAGTTTAGGATCCAAAATGCTGCCAAAGAAGAATGATATAGTTTCATATATTTTAAATACACAGATAGACAGCGAGATATGCCGCATTTCATCATCTCACCACAAGAGATGAGAAGATTTCACACATTGCCAGCCTTGAAACAACACGTTCTAGTAACTAGTACAAAATAATACCTATAAAAGTTCAACTTCACTTATATAATTTTCTAGTTAATGTGATATAATAGATTATTCTTTGACCAAATGCACATGTACCTCTTCTTTGCAGAATCAGAAAGGATGACTCAGAAGAAACAGTTCGATCATTGACGCTCATTCATAGAAAACGGGTGCAGCTATAAATGAGAATCATGTATTTTCTGGTGGTCATATCTAAGGCAGATCATGGGTATTTAATGTGTGCTTGGATAATAATTTCATATTTCCCATGACATGGAATTTCGGAACAACGGCATGAATATGTCTAACAACGTAAACTAAATTTTCAAGCCCTCACAAACACATTTACCTATATTTACTCTGATATAGTCCACATGAAATGTTTGCTAACATCAAATATTTAGGAGACATAACTGGCACCTCAGGCTATTATTGTAGGATGATAAATATCGTGATCAAACAGCAAAGAAGTCCACTTGATTGGGACACTTCCACAGAAGCTGTGACAGCAAGGCAGCACTATTCCGAAAACAAAATTATACTTGCAGTTACTGCTGAAAACAAATGTGTGATAGCATTATCCCTACATTATTCCAAATTTATAATATACCAGCCAGTTAAGTGGATACAAGATTGTATAGTGTGAATTGTTCAAAATAGCAGAAATCTCAGTAGCACTGGATGAACTTAAATGGCAGTAATGAATGGTGACTACTTCGAGAGGTTGCATTGGATACGTGAGAGTACCAAGATTTCTCTTCAAGATTATTCAGGTTTCTATGCGAACATCACTCTAGCATATGAAAGCGTAGCTTGGTTGTATCAATAGTTAGATCCTCACACTGTTAAATGTAACTATTTGCCACTTAGTTTACACTATGTTATTCTAGTAGATAAGTCCCTCTGTTTACATTATGAGTGCCACACAATTGCATCACCTTGACATGGATTAAGCAGATTGACTGTAGAGTACATGGAAACATCCAATGGCACTACCACAGTGTAGTTGCTTTATATAGACATGGCATGATATATGTAGAAGATATGCATGTGAGGGTGAACAACGGACCACAGTGCTACTAGTAACAGAGTCTAGTTGCTTTATGTCACCAAAAGTCGGATTCTATGAAGTGCCTATATATACCGGTCGGCTATATGCAACACAGTCATGGGAAGTTTTCATCTTTTGGTAAAGTGATGATCATGGGGAGTTGCAGTTTGTGTTTAGTTACAGAATTGTGTAATATTGAAACCTCGAAGCCACATCAAATCAGGTGATTATTGTTGGTACAAGACTACAAGTAATTCATAATGTACATTGGCATCCAACTTGGCTATACTGTTATTTGTTTAACTGTAACTAATACAAAGCTTCCAAGATCTCCTTTGCATCAATTAACCAGAAAACCCAACCGAAAACACAGATCATGGACAAATTGTGTTGTCAAGTTAACAGACCAGTGCGTACACATCAATGAATCAATCAGAAACTTGCACAAACTATATCAGTTAGATCCATGGTTGTTGCTCAACCCAATTGGTGTTGGACCAACAGAGAAACTTGTAAGAGATGCCTGGCGTGATCGAGTCTCTACGTATCCAATCGAGACTCAATTGGGCCTAAAAAACTAAACCATTGGCTCGAAACCCCAGCGATGAAATCCAATTCGCCATGCGCGCTGGCGTGGGCGTGCCCACCCTCGGCCTCGCCAGATCAATTGGGCACAACGGTACCAAAATCCTCATGAATCGCTCGGATCGTCTGGCGTCGGCGTGCCACCCACACGCTCACCAGGCGCGCACGCGCCCTGTTCGACGGTGTGCGCCCAACCGTGGGACCTTGCCCGGTAGGCGCGCTACGGAGAGAAATTCGCACGGCTACTGCCGATTAACCCGCGCAGATCCAACAAACCGCCCCCCGGAAAAGGGCATTGGCGATCGCAGCGCGCATGCTCCGCCGACGGCCGCGACGTGTGCGCCGCGGTGCGCGCGTGCATGCGTACTCGTACAGCGGTACAAGGGAGAAGGTGGCGGGGGACACGCACCTGAAGAAGAAGCTGTTCCGTCGCCGCCGCTTGCCACCGACTTGCGCTTGCCTCGCGCGCTCCAGCCTGCGCGGCCGCATTGGAGAGCCGACGGCCGCGCGCCGTACCTCCCGAGCCCTCCGGTCTCGCCGCGGTGGACCACGAAATTCCAAATGTGAGCCGAAACCCTCGCGAGCCGCGTGCGCCGGGTTCATCCGCACTCGCGCGACGGCGGGGACGCGGGCGGGGGAGGGAAGCAGGCCAGAGGGACGGGCGTGGATTTCGATGGCGTAGACGAGCGAGGTACAGTGGCCGCCTGCCCGGAGCGTGCAACGTGTAAACGAGAGCGTTGGGATGCGGGGCATACTGGGGATCTGGGTTCCGCCCGTTTTACGTCCCACACCTTGAAGAAAAGATTATTTTGCTTACATTATTTTTTCTGATGCGTTTCACTGTGTTGTTTCCACAGACAAGGAAAGCCAATTCAGCCGAAATAAATCAATTGCATAGGCTAACATCATGCTATCATATAGTAGTTCCCTAAGAGCTTCCTTCTGAGAGCGGCGTTTTGACTCCTAGGTGAATATGCACCTATTGTCGAAATACACATTTTGAAAAGTTGAAAAATTCGGAACAAAAATTCCACGTGTATATCCGGATATTTTATGTGCGTTCACAACGTTTTTTGTGGCTTGTGTAAAAAAGATAAAGAAATGCCTCGTGAATAGTTAGAATGAAGTATCAGAAATTGTCTTTTTTACACAAGCCACAAAAAACGTCGTTCCACGCCCGTCCCTCTGGCGTTCCACATTCGTTAAAATCAATTCCATGTAGTATGTTTGCATTTTTTTGAAAATGACCAGATGTATTATAGAAGTTCATCGAAAGTACTTCCTTCATTCCCTTATACAAGGCAACTATCAAAAATACATTTTGCATCAATATAAGGCCACCAACAGTAATCGAGGCAAAAATTAATGATGTTTACTCATACTAGCAACTTTTTAATACTTACATGCATGAAGTCATAATGACACTCAGCCACTTCCTTCCCATTCATTCGTTGCATGCTTATGGTGTATTAATGATCCCGGTTAACAAAAAGAAAAGTTGACTTGCAAAGAAGTCATTAAATTTTATCTTGGTACCTGTAATATGAGTTTGTGGCCTTGTATAAGGGAATTGAGGGAGTATAAAATATTACAACCATAATAAAAATTACATCGAGATTCTGAGACCACCCACAACCACTACTATTACCAGAACGAGCCGACGACACGTTGTTGTGCCTGCTCCCCTACCGAAGTCGGCTTGACCTTGTCGATTACAGTCGGGAAGTCTTCATGCACGTGCCCCAAAGGACCAGCACCCTGGAGTCATAGTCGTTGCCGTTGAACCATTGCATAGATTGGAAGCACCTGACACCAAATCTCGACACATGACAAGAAAGCCTAAACTCAGCACCCCCAAGGAGACGGTAGGAATCTACGCTGGAGCTCAACTACGTCTAGCCGAACAAACTCGAGTAGGATCGGAGCTCGGAAGACAAACTTGAAGAAGTGCCCCATCCGCCCGAGTACCGCACCTACGAGGACTAAAAGAATCCTAGCCTAAACTACTAACCAGAGCGAAGGCATCGGAATTCCCCTCCCCGCCACCGGCCACCGGAGCGGTAGACAAAGGGCAGGAGAATCCATGGGCTCGCTGGTGAAGTCTAGAGGGGAGAGTTTTTCCTAGTCGCCTAGGGTTAGGGAAGAAAAACGAGACGAGCAACTAATTATCCCTCTTGCGCAATAAAGGGCATTTTTTTATAGTTTGTTTGCCTTCTTTATTGCTTATTCATAGTCATGTAGGGAACCATACGCCCTCCGATAATATGCCACGGTGTGATTTCGTTCGGCATATCATCGCATTAGTTAACGATATAGCTGGAGCAGATCCGACCTAGTCGTTGCTTGGCTTCATGGCTGAAGTTTGTATTTGCGCCATGGGTGCAATGGTTCATCCAGTACTTGTAGCCTCCTCACACAAGGCATTTCCCACCATTAATTAAAGCAGAATAGGAGTAGGATATTGCCTCAACCATGAGGCCCCGAACCAGGGTAAATGCCAAGTTGTGATCCCCTCTGGAACATCTAGTCATGCTCTCCACCCTACCAAGGCTATTGAAGGTTTTTAGTACCGTCAGTTGACGCGCTAATGAGGGGATGCGTTGGTCGGAGACCGAGCCTAGATCGGATATCCAATCATGCCCGGTGAATTCGCGTCGGGCCAGAGCTTCATCTTCTGCTCTCTCACCTTCATCATGGATGAGGCAGGGTGGCTCTACACCAGCCCGTGGCCCGCCCCCACCTGAACCCTCTTTTTGGCACATTTGAGTTCGTCATCGACTACTATGGTGGCATCACGCTTTCCGTCCCATCACATCTCTAGGCTTTGACACGGTTCCCGAGAATGCTTCGGAGCCCGCATCCGCAGTCACATCTCCAGCCTCCCGCCCAGAGCATCTCGATCGCTCACCAGTAACCCTTGCGATTGAGGTCGCCATGGCCATACAGCCTATGCCCTGCACTGACTCTGCAGCAACCCACTGCTACTTCTTGAGCTTGCGTTGATTTTTCCCTTGAAGAGGAAAGGTTGATGCAGCAAAGTAAAGATACGTATTTCCCCCGGTTAAGAACCAAGGTATCAATCCAGTAAGTAGGAGGAACACACAAGTCTCCAATGATATCACCTACACAAATAAACAAATACTTACACCCAACGCGATAAAGGGGTTGTCAATCCCTTCACGGTTACTTGCAAGGATGAGATTTGATAGAGATAGGTATAAAAGATAAATAAAAGTGCAAAATAAAATAAAGGTAAATAAATTACAACAAGATATTTTTGGATTTTTTGGTTTTAAGATCTGAAAATAATATGATAAAAATAGACCCGGGGGCCATAGTTTTCACTAGAGGCTTCTCTCTTGAAAGAACGCATACGATGGGTAAGAAAATTACTGTTGAGCAATTGATAAAAAATCACAAAGTTATGACAATTCTAAGGCAATGATCATGAATATAGGCATCATGTCCGTGATACGTAGACCGAAATGATTTTGCATCTACTACTATTACTCCACACATCGACCGCTATCGAGCATGCATCTAGTGTACTAAGTTAACAAGAATGGGTAACGCCTTAAAGCAAGATGACATGATGTAGATGGATAGATCCAATCAATATGAAATAAAACACATCTTTTTTATCCTTAATGGCGAAAATACAAATACGTGCCTCGCTACCCCTTCTGTCACTGGGTGAGGACGCCGCAAGATTGAACCCAAAACAAAGCACATCTCCCATTGCAAGAAAAAATCAATCTAGTTGGCCAAACCAAATCAATAGATCGGAAAGAAATACAAAGATATCTTAATCATGCATAAAAGAGTTTAAAGAAGACTCAAATAATATTCATAGATAATCTGATCATAAATCCACAATTCATCGGATCTCAACAAACGCACCGCAAAAAAATATTACATCGAGTAGATCTCCAAGCTCATGATGCCACTGATGGGGATCATTACAGAAATTAAAAAATTTCTACGCATCACCAAGATCAATCTATGGAGTAACTAGCAACGAGAGAGAGGGGAGTGCATCTTCATACCCTTGAAGATCGCGAGACAGAAGCGTCGCAAGAACGCGGATGAAGGAATCGTACTCATAGCGATTCAGATCGCGGTGGATTCCGATCTAAGCGCCGAACAATGGCACCTCCGCGTTCAACACACGTGCAGCCCGGTGACGTCTCCCACGCCTTGATCCAGCAAGGAGGAGGGAGAGGTTGAGGAAGAAGGCTCCAGCAGCAGCACGACGGCGTGGTGGTGATGGAGTGGCAGTTCTCCGGCAGGGCTTCGCCAAGCTCACGCGGAGGAGGAGAGGTGTTGGGGAGGGGAGGGGCTGCGCCTTGGATGTGGTGCTGCAGCCCTCCCTCCACCCCTCTATTTATAGGGAGAAGGGGAAAGGGGGCCGGCCCCTCTAGATGAGATCTAGAGGGGGGCGGCGACCAAGGGGGAGGGGGCTTGCCCCCCAAGCAAGGGGGGCGCCCCCTTTAGGGTTCCCCCCTCCCCAACCCTAGGCGCATGGGCCCTAGGAGGGGATGACGCCCAGCCCACTTAGGGGCTGGTTCCCTTGCACCTACAACCCATAAGGCCCTCCGGGGCAGGTGGACCCTCCCGGTGGACCCCCGGAACCCCTCCGGTGGTCCCGGTACAATACCGGTATACCCCCGAATATTTCCGTGACCGTATGATGACTTCGCATATATAAATCTTCACATCCGGACCATCCCGGAACTCCTCGTGACATCCGGGATCTCATCCGGGACTCCAAACAACATTCAGTCATCACATACAAATCTTCCTTATAACCCTAGCGTCATCGAACCTTAAGTGTGTAGACCCTACGGGTTCGGGAATCATGCAGACATGACCGAGACAGCTCTTTGGTCAATAACCAACAGCGGGATCTGGATACCCATGTTGGCTCCCACATGTTCCACGATGATCTCATCGGATGAACCACGATGTCGAGGATTCAAGTAATCCCGTATACAATTCCCTTTGTCAATCGGTATGTTACTTGCCCGAGATTCGATCGTCGATATCCCAATACCTCGTTCAATCTCATTACCGGCAAGTCACTTTACTCATTCCGTAATGCATGATCCCATGGCAACTACTTAGTCACATTGAGCTCATTATGATGATGCATTATCGAGTGGGCCCAGAGATACCTCTCCATCATACGGAGTGACAAATCCCAGTCTCGATTCGTGCCAACCCAACAGACACTTTCGGAGATACCTGTAGTGCACCTTTATAGTCATCCAGTTACATTGTGACGTTTGGTACACCCAAAGCATTCCTACGGTGTCCGGGAGTTGGACAATCTCATGGTCTAAGGAAATGATACTTGACATTAGAAAAGCTTTAGCAAATGAACTACACGATCTTGTGCTATGCTTAGGATTGGGTCTTGTCCATCACATCATTCTCCTAATGATGTGATCCCGTTATCAATGACATCCAATGTCCATAGTCAGGAAACCATGACCATCTGTTGATCAACGAGCTAGTCAACTAGAGGCTCACTAGGGACATGTTGTGGTCTATGTATTCACACATGTATTACGGCTTCCAGTCAATACAATTATAGCATGAGTAATAGACAATTATCATGAACAAGGAAATATAATAATAACCATTTTATTATTGCCTGTAGGGCATATTTCCAACAGTCTCCCACTTGCACTAGAGTCAATAATCTAGTTACATTGTGATGAATCGAACACCCATAGAGTTTTGGTGTTGATCATGTTTTGCTCGTGGAAGAGGTTTAGTCAACGGATCTGCGACATTCAGATCCGTATGCACTTTACAAATATCTATGTCTCCATCCTGAACATTTTCATGAATGGAGTTGAAGCGACGCTTGATGTGTATGGTCTTCTTGTGAAACCTGGGCTCCCTGGCAAGGGCAATAGCTCCAGTGTTGTCATAGAAGAGAGTCATCGGGCCCGACGCATTGGGAATAACTCCTAGGTCGGTAATGAACTCCTTCATCCAGATTGCTTCATGTGTTGCCTCCGAGGCTGCCATGTACTCTGCTTCACATGTAGAGCCCGCCACGACGCTTTGCTTGCAACTGCACCAGCTTACTGCCCCACCATTCAAAATATACACGTATCTGGTTTGTGACTTGGAGTCATCCAGATCTGTGTCGAAGCTAGCATCGACGTAACCCTTTACCACGAGCTCTTCGTCACCTCCATAAAAGAGAAACATATCCTTAGTCATTTTCAGGTACTTTAGGATATTCTTGACCGCTGTCCAGTGTTCCATGCCGGGATTACTTTGGTACCTTCCTACCAAACTTACGGCAAGGTTTACATCAGGTCTGGTACACAACATGGCATACATAATAGACCCTATGGCTAAGGCATAGGGGATGACACTCATCTTTTCTCTATCTTCTGTCGTGGTCGGGCTTTGAGCCGAGCTCAATTTCACACCTTGCAATACAGGCAAGAACCCCTTCTTGGACTGATCCATATTGAACTTCTTCAATATATTATCAAGGTATGTGCTTTGTGAATGACCTATGAGGCGTCTCGATCTATCTCTATAGATCTTGATGCCTAATATGTAAGCAGCTTCTCCAAGGTCCTTCATTGAAAAACACTTATTCAAGTAGGCCTTTATGCTTTTCAAAAGTTCTATATCATTTCCCATCAATAGTATGTCATCCACATATAATATGAGAAATGCTACAGAGCTCCTACTCACTTTCTTGTAAACGCAGGCTTCTCCATAAGTCTGCATAAACCCAAATGATTTGATCATTTCATCAAAGCGAATGTTCCAACTCCGAGATGCTTGCACCAGCCCATAGATGGAGCGCTGGAGCTTGCATACCTTGTTAGCATTCTTAGGATCGACAAAACCTTCCGGCTGCATCATATACAATTCTTCCTTAAGGAAGCCGTTGACGAATGCCATTTTGACGTCCATTTGCAATATCTCATAATCATAAAATGCGGCAATTGCTAACATGATTCGAACGGACTTTAGCTTCGCTACGGGTGAGAAGGTCTCATCGTAATCAACCCCTTGAACTTGTCGATAACCCTTAGTGACAAGCCAAACCTTATAGGTGGTAACATTACCATCAACGTTCGTCTTCTTCTTAAAGATCTATTTATTTTCTATCGCTCGCCGATCATCGGGCAAGTCTGTCAAAGTCCATACTTTGTTTTCATACATGGATCCTACCTCAGATTGCATGGCTTCAAGCCATTTGTTGGAATCTGGGCCCGCCATCGCTTCTTCATAGTTCGAAGGTTCACCGTTGTCTAACAACATGATTTCCAGGACAGGGTTGCCATACCATTCTGGTGTGGAACGTGTCCTTGTGGACCTACGAAGTTCAGTAGCAACTTGATCTGAAGTACCTTGATCATCATCATTAACTTCCTCTCTAATCGGTGCAGGCACCACAGAAACATCTTCCTGAGATGCGCTACTTTCCGCGTCAAGAGGCAGTACTTCATCAAGTTCTACTTTCCTCCCACTTACTTCTTTCGAGAGAAACTCTTTCTTCAGAAAGGACCCGTTCTTGGCAACAAAGATCTTGCCTTTGGATCTGAGGTAGAAGGTATACCCAATGTTTCCTTAGGGTATCCTATGAAGACGCATTTTTCCGACTTGGGTTCAAGCTTTTCAGGTTGAAGTTTCTTGACATAAGCATCACATCCCCAAACTTTTAGAAACGACGACTTAGGTTTCTTCCTAAACCATAATTCATACGGTGTCGTCTCAACGGATTTAGATGGTGCCCTATTTAAAGTGAATGTAGCTGTCTCTAGAGCGTATCCCCAAAATGATAGCGGTAAATCGGTAAGAGACATCATAGATCGCACCATATCCAATAGAGTGCGATTACGATGTTCGGACACACCGTTATGCTGAGGTGTTCCAAGCGGCATGAGTTGTGAAACAATTCCACATTTCCTTAAGTGCATACCAAATTCGTGACTCAAATATTCTCCCCCACGATCTGATCGTAAGAACTTTATTTTTCTGTCACATTGATTCTCTACCTCATTCTGAAATTCCTTGAACTTTTCAAAGGTCTCAGACTTGTGTTTCATCAAGTAGACATACCCATATCTACTTAAGTCCTTAGTGAGGGTGAGAACACAATGATAGCCTCCGCGAGCCTCAACGCTCATTGGATCGCACACATCAGTATGTATGATTTCCAATAAGTTGGTTGCTCGCTCCATTGTTCCGGAGAACGGAGTCTTGGTCATTTTGCCCATGAGGCATGGTTCACATGTGTCAAATGATTCGTAATCAAGAGACTCCAAAAGTCCATCTGCATGGAGCTTCTTCATGCGCTTGACACCAATGTGACCAAGGCGGCAGTGCTACAAGTATGTGGGACTATCATTTTCAACCTTACATCTTTTGGTATTCACACTATGAATATGTGTAACATCACGTTCGAGATTCATTAAGAATAAACCATTGACCAGTGGGCCATGACCATAAAACATATCTCTCATATAAATAGAACAACCATTATTCTCGAATTTAAATGAGTAGCCATCTCGTATTAAACGAGAGCCAGATACAATGTTCATGCTCAAAGCTGGCACTAAATAACAATTATTGAGGTTTAAAGCTAATCCCATAGGTAAATGTAGAGGTAGCGTGCCGACGGCGATCACATCGACCTTGGAACCATTCCCGACGCGCATTGCCACCTCGTCCTTCGCCAATCTCCGCTTATTCCGCAGCTCCTGTTTTGAGTTACAAATATGAGCAACCGCACCAGTATCAAATACCCAGGAGCTACTACGAGTACTGGTAAGGTACACATCAATAACATGTATATCACATATACCTTTGGTGTTGCCGGCCTTCTTGTCCGCTAAGTACTTGGGGCAGTTCCGCTTCCAATGTCCGTTTCCCTTGCAATAAAAACACTCAGTCCCAGGTTTGGGTCCATGCTCTGGCTTCTTCCCGGCAACTGGTTTACCGGGCGCGGCAACTCCCTTGCCGTCCTTCTTGAAGTTTTTATTACCCTTGCCTTTCTTGAAACTAGTGGTTTTATTGACCATCAACACTTCCTTTTTGATCTCTGATACGTCTCCAGCATATCTATAATTTATGAAGCATCCATGCTATTTTATTATCTGTTTTGAATGATTACGGGCTTTATTATACACTTTTATATTACTTTTGGGACTAACCTATTAACCGGAGGCCCAACCCATATTGCTGTTTTATTGCCTGTTTCAATATTTCGAAGAAAAGGAATATCAAACGGAGTCCAAACGGAATGAAACCTTCGGCAGCGTGATTTTTGGAAAGATTATGATCCAGGAGACTTGGAGTTGAAGTAAAGGAAGCGTCGAGGAAGCCACGAGACAGGGGGCGCGCCCTACCCTCTCGTGGGCCCCTCGAGGCTCCCTCGACCGACTTCTTTCGCCTATATAATCCCATATACCCTAAAAACATCGAGACAGAAGATAGATCGGGAGTTCCGCCACCGCAAGCCTCTATAGCCACCAAAAACCTATCGGGAGCCCGTTCTGGCACCCTGCCAGAGGGGGAACCCATCATCGGTGGCCATCTTCATCATCCCGCGCGCTCTCCATGACGAGGAGGGAGTAGTTCACCCTCGGGGCTGAGGGTATGTACCAGTAGCTATGTGTTTGATCTCTCTCTCTCTCTCTCTCTCTCTCTCTCTCGTGTTCTCTCTATGGCACGATCTTGATGTATCGCGAGGTTTGCTATTATAGTTGGATCTTATGATGTTTCTCCCCCTCTACTCTCTTGTGATGAATTGAGTTTTCCCTTTGAAGTTATCTTATCGAATTGAGTCTTTAATGATTTGAGAACACTTGATGTATGTCTTGCCGTGTTTATCTGTGGTGACAATGGGATATCACGTGCCACTTGATGTATTTTTTGGTGATCAACTTGCGGGTTCTGCCCATGAACCTATGCATAGGGGTTGGCACACGTTTTCGTCTTAACTCTTCGGTAGAAACTTTGGGGCACTCTTTGAAGTACTTTGTGTTGGTTGAATAGATGAATCTAAGATTGTGTGATGCATATCGTGTAATCATGCCCACGGATACTTGAGGTGACAATGGAGTATCTAGGTGACATTAGGGTTTTGGTTGATTTGTGTCTTAAGGTGTTATTCTAGTACGAACTCTTGAATAGATTGATCCGAAAGAATAACTTTGAGGTGGTTTCATACCCTACCATAATCTCTTCGTTTGTTCTCCGCTATTAGTGGCTTTGGAGTGACTCTTTGTTGCATGCTGGGGGATTGTTATATGATCTATCTATGTTATTATTGTTGAGAGAACTTGCACTAGTGAAAGTATGAACCCTAGGCCTTGTTTCCTATCATTGCAATACCGTTTACGCTCACTTTTATCATTAGTTACCTTGCTGATTTTATATTTTCAGATTATAAATACCTATATCTACGATCCATATTGCACTTGTATCACCATCACTTTGCCGAACTAGTGCACCTATACAATTTACCATTGTATTGGGTGTGTTGGGGACACAAGAGACTCTTTGTTATTTGGTTGCAGGGTTGCTTGAGAGAGACCATCTTCATCCTATGCCTCCCATGGATTGTTAAACCTTAGGTCATCCGCTTGAGGGAAATTTGCTACTATCCTACAAACCTGTGCACTTGCAGGCCCAACAACGTCTACAAGAAGAAGGTTGAGTAGTAGACATCAATCTCCACCTCTGCTGATTTCAGCATTGAATATACCTCAGGAATGGTTTTCACCATCCCCTGCATATTGAAATTCATCACAAAGCTCTTGCAGCTAGGTGGAAGCGACTGGAGGATTCTGTCGATGACCGCATCATCCGGGAGATTAACTCCCAGCTGAGACAAGCGGTTGTGCAACCCAGACATTTTGAGTATGTGCTCGCTGACAGAACCATTCTCCTCCATCTTACAACTGTAGAACTTGTCGGAGACTTCATATCTCTCGACCTGGGCATGAGCTTGGAAAACCATTTTTAGCTCTTGGAACATCTCATATGCTCTGTGCTGCTCAAAATGCTTTTGGAGCCCCGGTTCTAAGCTGTAAAGCATGCCGCACTAAACCAGGGAGTAATCATCACTACGCGACTGCCAGGCGTTCATAACGTCTTGAGTTGCTGGGAAAACGGGTGCTTCACCTAGCGGTGCATCTAGGACATATGCTTTCTTGGCAGCTATGTGGATGATCCTCAAGTTCCGGACCCAGTCCGTATAGTTGCTACCATCGTCTTTCAGCTTGGTTTTCTCTAGGAACGCGTTGAAGTTGAGGGCAACATTAGCATGGGCCGTTTGATCTACAAGACATATTGCAAAGATTTTAGACTAAGTTCATGATAATTAAGTTCATCTAATCAAATTATTTAATGAACTCTCACTCAGATAGACATCCCTCTAGTCATCTAAGTGATTCATGATCCGAGTCAACTAGGTCGTGTCCGATCATCACGTGAGACGGACTAGTCATCATCAGTGAACATCTTCATGTTGATCATATCTGCTATACGACTCATGTTAGACCTTTCGGTCTCTTGTGTTTCGAGGCCATGTCTGTACATGCTAGGCTCGACAAGTCAACCTAAGTGTTTTGCATGTGTAAATCTGGCTTACACCCATTGTATGCGAACGTTAGAATCTATCACACCCGATCATCATGTGGTGCTTCGAAACAATGAACCTTCGCAATGGTGCACAGTTAGGAGGAACAGTTTCTTGAAATTTTATGAGGGATCATCTTATTTATGCTACCGTCGTTCTAAGCAAATAAGATGTAAAACATGATAAACATCACATGCAATCAAATAGTGACATGATATGGCCAATATCATTTTGCTCCTTTTGATTTCCATCTTCGGGGCGCCATGATCATCATCATCACCGGCATGGCACCATGATCTCCATCATCATGATCTCCATCATCATGTCTTCATGAAGTTGTCTCGCCAACTATTACTTCTACTACTATGTCTAACGGTTTAGCAATAAAGTAAAGTAATTACATGGCGTTATTCAATGACACGCGGGTCATAAAATAAATTAAGGCAACTCCTATGGCTCCTGCCAGTTGTCATACTCATCTACATGCAAGTCATGATTCCTATTACAAGAACATGATCAATCTCATACATCACATATATATCATTCATCACATCCTTTTGGCCATATCACATCACACTGCATATGCTGCAAAAACAAGTTAGACGTCCTCTAATTGTTATTACAAGTTTTTACGTGGTTGCTATAGGTTTTTAGCAAGAACGTTTCTTACCTACGCTAAAGCCACAGCGTGATATGCCAATTGCTATTTACCCTTCATAAGGACCCTTTCCATCTAATCCGATCCGACTAAAGTGGGAGAGACAGACACCCGCTAGCCACCTTATGCAACTAGTGCATGTTAGTCGGTGGAACCTGTCTCACGTAAGCGTACGTGTAAGGTCGGTCTGGACCGCTTCATCCCACGATGCCGCCGAATCAAGATAAGACTAGTAGTGGCAAGTAAATTGACAAAATCGACGCCCACAACAACTTGTGTTCTACTTGTGCATAGAAACTACGCATAGACCTAGCTCATGATGCCACTGATGGGGATCGTTGCAGAAATTAAAAAAACTCTACGCATCAGCAAGATCAATCTATGGAGTAACTAGCAACGAGAGAGAGGGGAGTGCATCTTCATACCCTTGAAGATCGCGAGACGGAAGCGTTGCAAGAACGCGGATGAAGGAGTCATACTCGTAGTGATTCAGATCGCGGTGGATTCTGATCTAAGCGCCGAACAACGGCACCTCTGCGTTCAACACACGTGCAGCCCAATGACGTCTCCCGCGCCTTGATCTAGAAAGGAGGAGGGAGAGGTTGAGGAAGAAGGCTCCAGCAGCAGCACGACGGCGTGGTGGTGATGGAGTGGCAGTTCTCTGGTAGGGCTTCGCCAAGCTCACGTGGAGGAGGAGAGGTGTTGGGGAGGGGAGGGGCTGCGCCTTGGATGTGGTGCTGCAGCCCTCCCTCCACCCCTCTATTTATAGGGAGAAGGGGGAGGGGTCCGGCCCCTCTAGATGAGATCTAGAGGGGGGCGGCGGCCAAGGGGGAGGGGGCACCCCCTTTAGGGTTCCCCCCAACCCTAGGCGCATGGGCCCTAGGGTGGATGGCGCCCATCCCACTTAGGTGTTGGGGAATGTTGCAGAAAATTAAAATTTTTCCTACGGTTTCACCAAGATCCATCTATGAGTTCATCTAAGCAACGAGTCAAGGGAGTGAGTTTGCATCTACATACCACTTGTAGATCGCGTGCGGAAGCTTGCAAGAGGATGGTGATGATGGAGTCGTACTCGACGTGATTCAGATCACCGATGTCCAAGTGCTGAACGGACATCACCTCCACGTTCAACACACGTACGGGACGGGAGACGTCTCCTCCTTCTTGATCCAGCAAGGGGGAAGGAGAGGTTGAGGAAGATCGCTCCAATGGCAGCACGACGGCGTGGTGGTGTTGGTGCGGCAGTACTCTGACAGGGCTTCGCAAGCGCGTAATGGAGGAGGAGAGGTGTTGGGGAGGGGAGGGGCTGCGCCTTGGAGTTGTGTACAACAGCCCTCCCCGAACCCCTCTATTTATAGGGGAAGGGGCAGGGGGGGCCGACCCCTCTAGATGGGATCTAGAGGGGGGGGCGGCCAGGGAGGGGAGGCTTGCCCCCCAAGCAAGGGGGGCGCCCCCCTTAGGGTTTCCCCCCCAACCCTAGGCGCATGGGCCCAAGGTGGGGGGCGCGCCCAGCCCTCCAGGGGCTGGCCCCCTCCCCTTTGCGGCCCATGTGGCCCTCCGGGAAGGGTGCCCCCTCCTGGTGGACCCCCGGACCCCCTCCGGTGGTCCCGGTACATTACCGATAGACCCCCGAAACTTTCCGGTGTCCGTATGACAACTTCCCATATATAAAACTTCACCTCCGGACCATTCCGGAACTCCTCGTGACGTCCGGGATCTCATCCGGGACTCCGAACAACATTTGGTAGTCACATACTAGTCTTCCTAATAACCCTAGCGTCACCGAACCTTAAGTGTGAAGACCCTACGGGTTCGGGAGACATGCAGACATGACCGAGACCACTCTCTGGTCAATAACCAACAGCGGGATCTGGATACCCATGTTGGCTCCCACATGCTCCTCGATGATTTCATCGGTTGAACCACGATGTCGAGGATTCGATCAAATCCCGTATACAATTCCCTTTGTCAATCGGTACGTTACTTGCCCGAGACTCGATCGTCGGTATCCCAATACCTTGTTCAGTCTCGTTACCGGCAAGTCACTTTACTCGTACCGTAATGCATGATCCTGTGGCCAACACTTTGGTCACCTTGAGCTCATTATGATGATGCATTACCGAGTGGGCCCAGAGATACCTCTCCGTCATACGGAGTGACAAATCCCAGTCTCGATCCGTGTCAACCCAATAGACACTTTCGGAGATGCCTGTAGTGCACCTTTATAGTCACCCAATTACGTTGTGACGTTTGATACACCCAAAGAACTCCTATGGTATCCAGGAGTTACACGATCTCATGGTCGAAGGAAGAGATACTTGACATTGGCAAAGCTCTAGCAAACGAACTACATGATCTTTGTGCTATGCTTAGGATTGGGTCTTGTCCATCACATCATTCTCCTAATGATGTGATCCCTTTATCAAAGACATCCAATGTCCATAGCCAGGAAACCATGACTATCTGTTGATCACAACGAGCTAGTCAACTAGAGGCTCACTAGGGACATATTGTGGTCTATGTATTCACACGTGTATTACGATTTCCGGATAATACAGTTATAGCATGAATAAAAGACAATTATCATGAACAATGAAATATAATAATACTTTTATTATTGCCTCTAGGGCATATTTCCAACAGTCTCCCACTTGCACTAGAGTCACCAATATAGTTACATTGTGATGAATCGAACACCCATAGAGTTCTGGTGTTGATCATGTCTTGCTCGCGAGAGAGGTTTAGTCAACGGATCTGCGACATTCAGATCCGTATGTACTTTGCAAATTTCTATGTCTCCATCTTGAACATTTTCACGGATGGAGTTGAAACGACGCTTGATGTGCCTGGTCTTCTTGTGAAACCTGGGCTGCTTGGCAAGGGCAATAGCTCCAGTGTTGTCACAGAAGAGTTTGATTGGCCCCGACGCATTGGGTATGACTCCTAGGTCGGTGATGAACCCCTTCACCCAAATCGCTTCATGTGCTGCCTCCGAGGCTGCCATGTACTCCGCTTCACACGTAGATCCCGCCACGACGCTCTGCTTGCAGCTGCACCAGCTTACTGCTCCACCATTCAACATATACACGTATCCGGTTTGTGACTTAGAGTCATCCAGATCTGAGTCGAAGCTAGCGTCGACGTAACCCTTTACGACGAGCTCTTCGTCTCCTCCATAAACGAGAAACATGTCCTTTGTCCTTTTCAGGTACTTCAGGATATTCTTGACCGCTATCCAGTGCTCCTTGCCGGGATTACTTTGGTATCTTGCTACCAAACTTACGGCAAGGTTTACATCAGGCCTGGTACACAGCATGGCATACATAATAGATCCTATGGCTGAAGCATAGGGGATGACACTCATCTCTTCTTTATCTTTTGCCGTGGTCGGTGACTAAGCCGAGCTCAATCTCACACCTTGTAACATAGGCAAGAACCCTTTCTTGGACTGATCCATTTTGAACCTTTTCAAAATCTTATTTAGGTATGTGCTTTGTGAAAGACCTATGAGGCGTCTCGATCTATCTCTATAGATCTTGATGCCTAATATATAAGAAGCTTCTCCAAGGTCCTTCATTGAAAAACACTTATTCAAGTAGGCCTTAATTCTGTCCAGAAGTTCTATATTATTTCCCATCAATAGTATGTCATCTACATATAATATGAGAAATGCTACAGAGCTCCCACTCACTTTCTTGTAAACGCAGGCTTCTCCATGAGTCTGCATAAACCCAAACACTTTGATCATCTCATCAAAGCGAATGTTCCAACTCCGAGATGTTTGCACCAGTCCATAAATGGATCGCTGGAGCTTGCATACTTTGTTAGCGTTCTTAGGATCGACAAAACCTTCCGGCTGCATCATATACAGCTCTTCCTTAAGATGTCCGTTAAGGAATGCCGTTTTGACGTCCATCTGCCATATCTCATAATCATAGTATGCGGCAATTGCTAACATGATTCGGACGGACTTCAGCTTCGCTACGGGAGAGAATGTCTCGTCGTAGTCAATCCCTTGAACTTGTCGATAACCCTTAGCGACAAGTCGAGCTTTATAGATGGTAACATTACCATCCGCGTCCGTCTTCTTCTTAAAAATCCATTTGTTTTCTATCGCTCGCCGATCATCGGGCAAGTCTGTCAAAGTCCATACTTTGTTTTCATACATGGATTCTATCTCGGATTTCATGGCTTCAAGCCATTTGTTGGAATCTGGGCCCGCCATCGCTTCTTCATAGTTCGAAGGTTCACCGTTGTCTAACAACATGATTTCTAGGACAGGGTTGCCGTACCACTCTGGTGCGGAACGTGTCCTTGTGGACCTACGAAGTTCAGTAGCAACTTGATCCGAAGTACCTTGATCATCATCATTGGTTTCCTCTTCAGTTGGTGTGGGCATCACAGGAACAGTTTCCTGAGCTGCACCACTCTCCCGTTCGAAAGGTAGTACTTCATCGAGTTCTACTTTCCTCCCACTTACTTCTTTCGAGAGAAACTCTTTTTCCAGAAAGCATCCGTTCTTGGCAACAAAGATCTTGCCCTCGGATCTTAAGTAGAAGGTATACCCGATAGTTTCCTTAGGGTATCCTATGAAGACGCATTTTTCCGACTTGGGTTCGAGCTTTTCAGGTTGAAGTTTCTTGACATAAGCATGGCATCCCCAAACTTTTAGAAACGACAGCTTAGGTTTCTTCCCAAACCATAATTCATATGGTGTCGTCTCAACGGATTTAGACGGTGCCCTATTTAAAGTGAATGTAGCTGTCTCTAGAGCGTATCCCCAAAATGATAGCGGTAAATCGGTAAGAGACATCATAGACCGCACCATATCCAATAGAGTGCGATTACGACGTTCGGACACACCGTTTCGCTGAGGTGTTCCAGGCGGCGTGAGTTGTGAAACGATTCCACATTTCTTTAAGTGTGTACCAAATTCGTGACTTAAGTATTCTCCTCCACGATCTGATCGTAGGAACTTTATCTTTCGGTCATGTTGATTCTCTACCTCATTCTGAAATTCCTTGAACCTATCGAAGGTCGTAGACTTGTGTTTCATTAAGTAGACATACCCATATCTACTCAAGTCATCAGTGAGAGTGAGAACATAACGATATCCTCCGCGAGCCTCAACGCTCATTGGACCACACACATCGGTATGTATGATTTCCAACAAGTTGGTTGCTCGCTCCATTGTTCCGGAGAACGGAGTCTTGGTCATTTTGCCCATGAGGCATGGTTCGCATGTGTCAAACGATTCATAATCAAGAGACTCTAAAAGTCCATCAGCATGGAGCTTCTTCATGCGCTTGACACCAATGTGACCAAGGCGGCAGTGCCACAAGTATGTGGGACTATCGTTATCAACTTTGCATCTTTTGGCATCCACACTATGAACATGTGTAATATTACGCTCGAGATTCATTAAGAATAAACCATTGACCATCGGAGCATGACCATAAAACATATCTCTCATATAAATCGAACAACCATTATTCTCAGACTTAAATGAGTAGCCATCTCGTATTAAACGAGATCCAGATACAATGTTCATGCTCAAACTTGGCACTAAATAACAATTATCAAGGTTCAAAACTAATCCCGTGGGTAAATGTAGAAGCAGCATGCCGACGGCGATCACATCGACTCTGGAACCATTCCCGACGCGCATCGTCACCTCGTCCTTCGTCAGTCTCCGTTTATTCCGCAGCTCCTGCTGTGAGTTACAAATATGAGCAACGCCACCGGTATCAAATACCCAGGAGTTACTACGAGTACTGGTAAGGTACACATCAATTACATGTATATCAAATATACCTTTGGTGTTGCCGGCCTTCTTATCCGCTAAGTATTTGGGGCAGTTTCGCTTCCAGTGACCCTTCCCCTTGCAATAAAAGCACTCAGTCTCAGGCTTGGGTCCATTCTTTGACTTCTTCCCGGTAACTGGCTTACCGGGCGCGGCAACATCCTTGCCGTCCTTCTTGAAGTTCTTCTTGCCCTTGCCTTTCTTGAACTTAGTGGTCTTATTGACCATCAACACTTGATGTTCTTTCTTGATTTCAGCCTCTGCTGACTTCAGCATCGAGAACACTTCAGGAATGGTCTTCACCATCCCCTGCATGTTGTAGTTCATCACAAAGCTCTTGTAGCTTGGTGGGAGCGACTGGAGGATTCTGTCAATGACCGCCTCATCTGGGAGGTTAATGTTCAGCTGGGTCATACGGTTGTGCAACCCAGACATCTTTAGGATGTGCTCACTGACAGAACTATTTTCCTCCATCTTACAACTGTAGAACTTGTCGGAGACATCATATCTCTCGACCCGGGCATGAGCTTGAAAAACTAGTTTCAGCTCTTCGAACATCTCATATGCTCCGTGATGCTCAAAACGCTTTTGGAGCCCCGGTTCTAAGCTGTAAAGCATGCCGCACTGAACGAGGGAGTAATCATTAACACGAGTTTGCCAAGCATTCATAATGTCTTGGTTCTCTGGGACGGGAGCGTCACCTAGCGGTCCATCTAGGACATATTGTTTCCTGGCAGCTATGAGGATGATTCTCAGGTTCCGGACCCAGTCCGTATAGTTGCTGCCATCATCTTTCAGCTTGGTTTTCTCTAGGAATGCGTTGAAGTTCATGTTGACCTGAGCGTTGGCCATTTGATCTACAAGACATATTTGCAAAGGTTTTAGACTAAGTTCATGATAATTAAGTTCTAATCAAATTATGAACTCCCACTCAGATTAGACATCCCTCTAGTCATCCAAGTGTTACACGATCCGAGTCGACTAGCCCGTGTCCGATCATCACGTGAGACGGACTAGTCATCGTCGGTGAACATCTTCATGTTGATCGTATCTTCCATACGATTCGTGTTCGACCTTTCGGTCTCCGTGTTCCGAGGCCATGTCTGTACATGCTAGGCTCGTCAAGTTAACCCTAAGTGTTTTTGCTGTGTAAAACTGTCTTACACCCGTTGTATGTGAACGTAAGAATCCATCACACCCGATCATCACGTGGTGCTTAGAAGCGACGAACTGTAGCAACGGTGCACAGTTAGGGGAGAACACTTCTTGAATTTTTTTATAAGGGATCATCTTATTTACTACCGTCGTCCTAAGTAAACAAGATGCATAAACATAATAAACATCACATGCAATTATATAGTTGTGACATGATATGGCCAATATCATATAGCTCCATTGATCTCCATCTTCGGGGCTCCATGATCATCTTGTCACCGGCTTGACACCATGATCTCCATCATCATGATCTCCATCATCGTTTCTTCATGAAGTTGTCACACCAACGACTACTTCTACTTCTATGGCTAACGCGTTTAGCAATAAAGTAAAGTAGTTTACATGGCGTTCTTCAATGACATGCAGGTCATACAAAAAAATAAAGACAACTCCTATGGCTCCTGCCGGTTGTCATACTCATCGACATGCAAGTCGTGAATCCTATTACAAGAACATGATCTCATACATCACAATTCATCATACATCACAACTTCTGGCCATATCACATCACATGATCAATCGCTGCAAAAACAAGTTAGACGTCCTCTAATTTGTTGTTGCATCTTTTACGTGGCTGCAATTGGGTTCTAGCAAGAACATTTTCTTACCTACGAATAACCACAACGTGATTTTGTCAACTTCTATTTACCCTTCATAAGGACCCTTTTCATCGAATCCGCTCCAACTAAAGTGGGAGAGACAGACACCCGCCAGCCACCTTATGCAACTAGTGCATGTCAATCGGTGGAACCGGTCTCACGTAAGCGTACGTGTAAGGTTGGTCCGGGCTGCTTCATCCCACAATACCGCTGAAGCAAGAAAAGACTAGTAGTGGCAAGCAAGTTGACAAGATCCACGCCCACAACAGAATTGTGTTCTACTCGTACATTAGAGAACTACGCATAGACCTAGCTCTGATACCACTGTTGGGGAACGTTGCAGAAAATTAAAATTTTTCCTACGGTTTCACCAAGATCCATCTATGAGTTCATCTAAGCAACGAGTCAAGGGAGTGAGTTTGCATCTACATACCACTTGTAGATCGCGTGCGGAAGCTTGCAAGAGGATGGTGATGATGGAGTCGTACTCGACGTGATTCAGATCACCGATGTCCAAGTGCTTAACGGACAGCACCTCCGCGTTCAACACACGTACGGGACGGGAGACATCTCCTCCTTCTTGATCCAGCAAGGGGGAAGGAGAGGTTGAGGAAGATCACTCCAACGGCAGCACGACGGCGTGGTGGTGTTGGTGCGGCAGTACTCCGACAGGGCTTCGCAAGCGCGTAACGGAGGAAGAGAGGTGTTAGGGAGGGGAGGGGCTATGCGTTGGATTTGTGTACAGCAGCCCTCCCCTAACCCCTCTATTTATAGGGGAAGGGGCAGGGGGCCGACCCCTCTAGATGGGATCTAGAGGGGGGGCGGCGGCCAGGGAGGGGAGGCTTGCCCCCCAAGCAAGGGGGGCGCCCCCCTTAGGGTTTCCCCCCCAACCCTAGGCGCATGGGCCCAAGGTGGGGGGCACGCCCAGCCCTCCAGGGGCTGGCCCCCTCCCCTTTGCGGCCCATGTGGCCCTCCGGGAAGGGTGGCCCCTCCCGGTGGACCCCCGGAACCCCTTCGGTGGTCCCGGTACATTACCGATAGACCCCCGAAACTTTCTGGTGTCCGTATGACAACTTTCCATATATAAAACTTCCCCTCCGGACCATTCCGGAACTCCTCGTGACGTCCGGGATCTCATCCGGGACTCCGAACAACATTCGGTAGTCACATACTAGTCTTCCTAATAACCCTAGCGTCATCGAACCTTAAGTGTGAAGACCCTACGGGTTCGGGAGACATGCAGACATGAGCGAGACCACTCTCCAGTCAATAACCAACAGCAGGATCTGGATACCCATGTTGGCTCCCACATTCTCCTCGATGATTTCATCGGTTGAACCACGATGTCGAGGATTCGATCAAATCCCGTATACAATTCCCTTTGTCAATCGGTACGTTACTTGCCCGAGACTCGATCGTCGGTATCCCAATACCTTGTTCAGTCTCGTTACCGGCAAGTCACTTTACTCGTACCGTAATGCATGATCCTGTGGCCAACACTTTGGTCACCTTGAGCTCATTATGATGATACATTACCGAGTGGGCCCAGAGATACCTCTCCGTCATACGGAGTGACAAATCCCAGTCTCGATCCGTGTCAACCCAATAGACACTTTCGGAGATGCCTGTAGTGCACCTTTATAGTCACCTAGTTACGTTGTGACGTTTGATACACCCAAGGCACTCCTACGGTATCCAGGAGTTACACGATCTCATGGTCGAAGGAAGAGATACTTGACATTGGCAAAGCTCTAGCAAACGAACTACACGATCTTTGTGCTATGCTTAGGATTGGGTCTTGTCCATCACATCATTCTCCTAATGATGTGATCCCGTTATCAACGACATCCAATGTCCATAGCCAGGAAACCATGACTATCTGTTGATCACAACGAGCTAGTCAACTAGAGGCTCACTAGGGACATATTGTGGTCTATGTATTCACACGTGTATTACGATTTCCGGATAATACAGTTATAGCATGAATAAAAGACAATTATCATGAACAATGAAATATAATAATACTTTTATTATTGCCTCTAGGGCATATTTCCAACATTAGGGGCTGGTTCCCTTCCACCTACAGCCCATAAGGCCCTCCGGGGCAGGTGGACCCTCCCGGTGGACCCCCGGAACCCCTCCGGTGGTCCTAGTACATTACCGGTATACCCCCGAATATTTCCGGTGCCCGTACTGTAACATCCCAAAATTCTAAATTTCAGAATGTTATAAAAAAATAGATAGTTTTGATTGATTGTTTGATTGATTGACTGAAAGTGAGTGAATTCGAAACTTTTGGAAGTTAAATGAGAGGGAATAAAAGGACTTTCCCAAACTTTCATTTTCTTTTCTAATCTTCATGAATTCAAATTCTTTTCAAATACAAAACCCTTGAGCGAAGATGATATGACTTCTTCCATTTAATTAAATGATAGGGTATTTGAAAATATTTGAATTTCATTTGGAAATATTTCAATTCAGAAACTTCAAGCAACTCAATGATTTTCATGAGAGAAGATAAAATGACTTCTTCAAAACATATGAAATATGAGTTGGGAGTTTCAAAGAATTAAATTCAAAGTTCTTTTGAATTTATTTTCAATTTGGAGTTATTTGAGTTTTATTCAAATTATTTTTCTCCAAAAATAAAATATATGGAAATTAGGGTAGCATGATTACCTACATCAAAGAAAAATGGAGAGAAATAAATTTGAATTAATTTTGGTATTTTTAAAATGATTTTTATTGGATTTTAGTAGGGAAGTAGCACTCTTTGAATTATTTGAATTTTTCTAGATTTTATTTGATGCTACAAAAATGTTCATCTTGTAGGAAATAATTTTCTGAAAATTTTGATATATTATACGCCTATATATTATTTTACTTCTCTTGTTTTTTTATTGTGTTTGTCGGTGTTTTAAAAAAATTCAAAAGAAAAAAAAAACTTTCTCTCCACCTACTGGGCCGGCCTAGCCAAAGCTAGGCCAAGGCCCAGCGCGCCACCGCCTTCGTCCCTGACTCCCGAGCGCGCACGCATCACCGCCGCTGTGCTCCGCCTGGCTTCCCGCTGCCGCCTCCCTTTCCCCTCCTCCAAGCCCGACCCGGCCCCCCTTCATAAATACCGAGGCCGGCCCCGGGCCCTGCCTTCTCTTTCTGCTCGTGCCGCCGCCTCCTCCCGCATCTCGCGCCGCCGGCGAGATCCGCCGAGCTCTGCCCGAAGCCGCCTCTCTCGCCGCCGACGACTGCCGTCGTCGCCAGCACCGCACCCGCCACCCAGCGCCGCCCCTCCCCGACCCATTCGCCGCCGCCCCGGCCGGACCCGAGCCACCGCCGCCGCGTCGCTCCGCCTCGCCGCCGCACTTCGCCGGGAACCGCCGCCGCCGCCGGTTTATTCGCCGAACCGGTATAACCCGACAAACCGATCCGGTTTTTCTTTTAACTTCATTTTTAAAAAAAAACCCTAGACTAGATCTGTTTTTTAGGTTTTATTAAACAGCGAACATCCACTGTTTAGAGCTTATAAACGAGCGTTCGTTATTTAGTTCTTTTCTTTTCTGTTTTTTCGGCCAGGGACCCATTCGTGAATATTTTATTCACAGATTAGTCCCTAATTTTCAAACACTCACAACTTTTTGCTCGTTTATCCAAATCCAACGAAACCAACGCCCACTTCTTCGTTATGATCCCCTCTATCCAGCAATCCAACTCAAACATGTTTTTGAAAGTTTAAAATTTTAATTAGATCAGGTTTGTATTTGAACTTCGTTTGATCGTAACTTGAGTTTCATAGCTCCGTTTGAGTTGATTCTTTTTGCAAAGCGAAGCTCTTGACCTAGACTTTCTGATAAGGCCAAACTCACATAATTTTGGTACTGTTAGAAATTGTTTTATGTTGCAAGAGTTATTTGCTTGGTTTTGATGTTTTCCGAATCGTCTTCTTCGTTCTTTCTGATCTTTTGAGTGATTGCTTATGTGTGGTTACCATTGCTTGCTCACGATAGATTGACCGGAGTGTGACGAGTAGAACTATCAAGAGTTTTGAGTGTGAATCACCTTCATCAACATTGCAGGCAAGTAACACTTTGATCATACTTTTTCTCATACCTAGTTGTATGCATTAGATCAATCCTCAAACATTGCATGATTAGGATCTAATTAAATTGTGGGTTATGGGAAGTAGATGAGGTAGTACCTATTACCTGTTTCATTATCAAACCTTTGGGAGTTACTTCTATGTTTGCTTAATATGCCATGCTATGCTAGTAGACGTGGATTGGGTGAGTGTATCCATGACAGATGTGAGTTTGTTAATTAATGGTTTATTTAAGGTGGCAACTTAAACACACATCTGGGTGGATTGAGGCACCTGGTTTCTATCAGGACTTGCCTGTTTTTCTTCTGACCGCCACCCAGGCTCAAAGGGATCATGAGATTATTCAAACTAGAAACTTCCGTGTGCAGCCACATGCTATTATGGGCTCTAGCATAGTTAACTAAGTCGTGCGAACTCTTACAGGGTAGACTAGCAGATGTAGGGGATGTAGGTTGGTACGGTCTATCCTCTACGTAAGGTGCAAGCGCTTCTAAAAGACTATGTCTCGGTCATCGGTTTCTCAAACACCATGTAGTGCGAGAAACCAAACGGAGGAGATCGAGTCATGTGGGGAAAAGTGCGCAAACCTCTGCAGAGTGTATAAACTAATCATGGTTAGCCGTGTCCCCGGTTATGGACATCTTGAGTATCTAGTACTTGGATATCATGTGAATCTCATCGTGTTACTCTAATTTAATATTGTTGGGTTAATGAGTACTTTTATTTGGGATTGGGAATGTTGTCAACCATTCTCAATGTTTAACAACCACCATGATAGTTAAATGAATTTATTCCTTTGCAGTAGGGAAAATTTGGCTTTATGCAAAAACTGTAACCATAGAGCTTTTCCACCAGCCAAAGATGCATGTAGCATAGCTTATTCCATTGTTATTCTCTATGTGTTACATTGCCAGCATATTCCATGTGCTGACCCGTTTTCGGGCTGCAACGTTTCATGTTGCAGACTTTCAAACGACGAGTAAGGTGCTTTTAGGTCGTGGTTCTATACTCAGTGATGCCGTTGGAGTTGATGGACTCGCTTATCTTCCAAGTCTTCCGTTATTATCGTTTTTAGATGGCCTTAAGCCATATTTATTTCAATAAGTTCTCTTTTGAGACATTCGATGTAATAAGTGTGTGATTGCTACTCTGTTATAAATCCTCCAAGTACTATGTGGTGTCAGCATTACTGATCCAGGGACGACACTGAGCACAGAGATCAGACTGTTTGAGGTCTGGTCGCTACAAAGGTGGTATCAGAGCACATGTTGACTGTAGGACGTGATCCTAGAAACTGGCAAGCCCATAGGAAAGATTTTTCTCTACAACCTTTCTTTTTCAAAAGAATCTTTTACCTCTCTTCTCTTCTGAGCTTATTCAAATATTCCCTTTTAGTGAGACCATACCCCTTTCCCCTTTTGACCCCTCAAAGATTCGACTGATGAGTCCACTCCAAGAAGTACAAGATATCGGATAACTAAGACTACTTTGGAATAAAGAGGATTTTACCGAGCATTATAATGATGGAAACTACAACGGCTGAAGACTCCGAAGACTAGGAGAATTTGAAGGCTTTGAAGAATTTCCAGATTTGGTAAGACCAAGGAAGGCTACACTTATGGAACTTGACAGACTACAGAAGCTGTCAATACCCGAGATCAAGGTGTATCAGAGAAAGACCTGAACATGGAACATTGGAACTCAAAGTTTTGTCAAGAAAACCCCAAGGCAGGAGATATCAACTATGGAATAAAAGCTCATGACAATGACTAGGGCAGAAATAAGGATATCCAAGATGTTGTCGCTCTCTTATGCTATTATCACTGGGCTGAGTTAAGCATGCATATGCATGGAAGGATTGGATGGTAGAAGGCTGATGGATCGTCTGTCAGCAAAGGATGCAATTTTAGCCTTAGCTGGTGTATCGCCAGGATCTGGAGTGTTACATCAAGAAGTTAAGATGGACCTACAAGAAGCAGTATTTTGACAAGGAAGTATTTCATGAAGAACTCAGGACCCTGAAGATGAGAGTAGCCAAGCTGGAGGAGCAGAACCACGAGAAACCGGAGATTCATCAGGAACTAGACCATGGTTCATGCCAAGGATGTTGAAACCTAGAAGTCTGAAATGCAACCCCGGAATATTGAAGGACGCCATGATAGAATTTACGACAACAGAGATGATCTGGCAAAAGAACTTGAGAAGGACAAGCACGATTGGAAGAAGCCATCGGAGACATGAACAAGACTGGAAGAGTTTGATGACTTTAAAGATTTATTGACCTTTAGAAGACCCAACCCCTGTTATATGCCTACATTAGATGCGACGTTTGTGAGCTGTCATTTGTTTGATGTTTTTTTCTGACAGCCACAAATAAAATCTGTCTTTTCAAAATTTTGTTTGTATTGTGTGCATCCCTCTCTATCTCTCCTATCCCACCCCAAAACCCATGGACCCAATAGAGGATGAATGTAGATGAGCTTGTATTTCCTGGACCTATAAGTCAATTGGAGATGGACCAATGGATTCAGAACATGGAGGATCATATGGAGAATGACACTATAGCCAGAAAGGATATGACCCAGCATGCTCTTCAATGCTTTGAAAGAGTTGCTGCTACTTGGTGGAGGATGTACCAAACCATCAATGGATGGTAAGGAGTAACCACTTGGGGAGAATTTAAGTTGACTTTGCTAATGTCTCGGTTTGTGTCCCAGAAATTGAAGCCTTCGGGAAAGGATATGAACCCTATGCATGCAAGCTTTGTGGAGAAATAGGACACAACCATAAAGAACACAAGGATGAATGGCCAAATTGTGAAGGAGGTCATCCAGCTGAAGAATGCCCAACTAGGAAGATCACTTGTTTCTTGTGTGAAGGGACTTCCCACTACCCGGCTCAGTGTCACATTTACCCCATGGTACAAAGAACCATCCAGCAGAAGAAAGAAGCAATAAAAGGAGCCCTCATGGAGATTCTAGAAGAATCAGTGTTGAAGAAAGAGGTGGAGGACACACCCAAAGAAGAACCAATTAAACCCTGCACCAAGTCATGCCATTCATGTGGAGAAGAAGGACACATCTCCCAGAATTGTATGAATGGGGATCTAGTAGAATTCCCGACAGAGGAAGTAGAGTATGACCCACAGGAAATAGAAGCCCTGATTGGAACGGAAAAGTCCAGGAAGAGAAGTAGAATTAATTCCAAGAAGAACCTGAGTCATATCACCTGTTACAAGTGCAAGGAGTCAGGACACTACCTCAACACTTTCCCAAAAAGGAAGCCGAGGACCCAAGGAGGCTATGTAATCATAAGGAACCCTCCAGATTTGTCAGAAGTAATATGTTTCTTCTGTAATGAAGCAGGGCACTTTTCCAGGGATTGTCCCAATGAGAAGGAGGTTTGTGCTAAATAGATGAGTATGTGAGAAGTATAGTAAAAGTAGCGAGAACATTTTTTTATTATTGAGGTTAGGCATGTAATGGAAATGCAGGAGATTGTAATAATTTGAGAATCAATAAAGTTAGCATCGTTGGTACTTATTTGGATCTTATGGGTTGTTACTCTATGAAGAAAGGTATTGACCAATTTTGAGGATATGAGAAATATGGTCTATGGATAATTTTGGAGTATTTTAAGGGTGATAGTACCCTGTGAGGAGATTTGACCCCTGGAAAAGATGATGATATTTCACGAAGTGGACTTCAGACAAAAATAAGTATGAGTTTTATCTCGATATGTTGGATACCCTCAAGAGTATGAAGGAAAGCAGTATTATTGGATATAAAGGAGGTATGACGTTGGAAATATGGAGCAATTGTAATGCCATGATGAGTCTGAGTAATCACGTCTTAGTTTGGTGCCAATAGAAGGAAGGAAGACAGTACGATTGGATGGATTTAAGAATGCTAGGAAGTTGAATGTTGGAATAATGATCAGTTGCTCGATGATGAGTTCAAGGTAAACAAGTGATGAGATGGGCCATAACCCACAGGCCCCAGGACCTGCCAAGAAGCAAGCACACTCTTGCTAAAGGAAAACCCTGGAAGAAGAGGATATGCCTTTATCAACCGACGATTCTATAGGAGTTTACGCAAATCCTGAGAGTTGTAAGGACCGATAGATGTTTGTTTGGCTTGCAGAATCAATGGATTTATCCGAACTTGGTTCGTCGACAAGAGAAATTCTGCAACGCTTGTGAGGATGACCGAGTGTTAGAATGCGAGATTCGCTAAACCGTATACAAGGTAATGATTTGGGTGCGGGATGGATTGATCACCAAACCGACTTACTCTTATTATTCTTCTTGCTATACGGGATGGTAAATCTGAGTACCTATAGTAGAGAGACGACGATCAAAACCTTATTTAAACCTTAGAATGGTATAGCATTTTTCCCCTGTACAAGGCATTTGTTGCCAATCGTAAGAGATACAGTGAGGTTCAACCCAGACCCGTTTTCTACAGGAGAAACCATAAATTGTTGACCACCATGAGATATCGATAATTGTTTAGTATTGGCGCCAGACCCGTCAGCTAAGAAGACCCAGTCTCGGAATAACCTTACCAGGATGAAATGGATACATGAATTAAGAAAAGGTTATGCCACTACCGGAAGAGCCCAGAGATGGAATTTCCCGAGATCTGAGAAGACCGACACTGTCAACAATAAGGATGGAGTATATGAGTTTTGATAGAACTGTAACCATGCTTCTAAGGGCGGTAGCACCCGAGACCCCGGAAACGATCGATGGATTTTTGAAGACCCTCCCCCTTACCCGAACCTATTTCTTGCTAGCCTCTCCGAATCTCGAGGATGAGATTCATTTTAAGGGTGGTAGGTTTGTAACATCCCAAAATTCTAAATTTTGGAATGTTATAAACAAATAGATAGTTTTGACTGATTGTTTGATTGATTGAGTAAAAGTGAGTGAATTCAAAACTTTTGGAAGTTAAATGAGAGGGAATAAAAGGACTTTCCCAAACTTTCATTTTCTTTTCTAATCTTCATGAATTCAAATTCTTTTCAAATACAAAACCCTTGAGCGAAGATGATATGACTTCTTCCATTTAATTAAATGAAAGGGTATTTGAAAATATTTGAATTTCATTTGGAAATATTTCAATTCAGAAACTTCAAGCAACTCAATGATTTTCATGAGAGAAGATAAAATGACTTCTTCAAAACATATGAAATATGAGTTGGGAGTTTCAAAGAATTAAATTCAAAGTTCTTTTGAATTTATTTTCAATTTGGAGTTATTTGAGTTTTATTCAAATTATTTTCTCCAAAAATAAAATATATGGAAATTAGGGTAACATGATTCCCTACATCAAAGAAAAATGGAGAGAAATAAATTTGAATTAATTTTGGTATTTTTAAAATGATTTTTATTGGATTTTAGTAGGGCAGTAGCACTCTTTGAATTATTTGAATTTTTCTAGATTTTATTTGATGCTACAAAAATGTTCATCTTGTAGGAAATAATTTTCTGAAAATTTTGATATATTATACGCCTATATATTATTTTACTTCTCTTGTTTTTTTATTGTGTTTGTCGGTGTTTTAAAAAAATTCAAAAGAAAAAAAAACTTTCTCTCCACCTACTGGGCCGGCCCAGCGCGCCACCGCCTTCGTCCCCTACTCCCGAGCGCGCACGCATCACCGCCGCCGTGCTCCATTTGGCCTCCCGCCGTCGCCTCCCTTTCCCCTCCTCCAAGCCCGACCCGCCCCCCCTTCATAAATACCGAGGCCGGCCCCGGCCCCCGCCTTCTCTCTCTGCTCGCGTCGCTGCCTCCTCCCGTATCTCGCGCCGCCGGCGAGATCCGCCGAGCTCCGCCCGAAGCCGCCTCTCTCGCCGCCGACGACTGCCGCCGTCGCCAGCACCGCACCCGCCGCCCAGCGCCGCCCCTCCCCGACCCATTCGCCGCCGCCCCGGCCGGACCCGAGCCGCCGCCGCTGCGTTGCTCCGCCTCGCCGCCGCACTTCACCGGGAACCGCCGCCGTCGCCGGTTTATTCGCCGAACCGGTATAACCTGAGAAACCGATCCGGTTTTTCTTTTAACTTCGATTTTTTTTTAAAAACCCTAGACTAAATCTGTTTTTTAGGTTTTATTAAACAGCGAACGTCCACTGTTTAGAGCTTATAAACGAGCGTTCGTTATTTAGTTCTTTTCTTTTCTGTTTTGTCGGCCAGGGACCCAACCGTGAATATTTTATTCACAGATTAGTCCCTAATTTTCAAACACTCACAACTTTTTGCTCGTTTATCCAAATCCAACGAAACCAATGCCCAGTTCTTCGTTATGATCCCCTCTATCCAGCAATCCAACTCAAACATGTTTTTGAAAGTTTAAAATTTTTAATTAGATCTGATTTGTATTTGAACTTCGTTTGATCGTAACTTGAGTTTCATAGCTCCGTTTGAGTTGATTCTTTTTGCAAAGCGAAGCTCTTGACCTAGACTTTCTGATAAGGCCAAACTCACATAATTTTGGTACTGTTAGAAATTGTTTTATGTTGCAAGAGTTATTTTCTTGGTTTTGATGTTTTCCGAATCGTCTTCCTCGTTTTTTCTGATCTTTTGAGTGATTGCTTATGTGTGGTTACCATTGCTTGCTCACGATAGATTGACCAGAGTGTGACGAGTAGAACTATCAAGAGTTTTGAGTGCGAATCACCTTCATCAACATTGCAGGCAAGTAACACTTTGATCATACTTTTTCTCATACCTAGTTGTATGCATTAGATCAATCCTCAAACATCGCATGATTAGGATCTAATTAAATTGTGGGTTATGGGAAGTAGATGAGGTAGTACATATTACCTGTTTTATTATCAAACCTTTGGGAGTTAATTCTACGTTTGCTTAATATGCCATGCTATGCTAGTAGACGTGGATTGGGTGAGTGTATCCATGACAGATGTGAGTTTGTTAATTAATGGTTTATTTAAGGTGGCAACTTAAACACACATCTGGGTGGATTGAGGCACATGGTTTCTATTAGGACTTGCCTGTTTTTCTTCGGACCGCCACCCAGGCTCAAAGGGATCATGAGATTATTCAAACTAGAAACTTCCGTGTGCAGGAACATGCTATTATGGGCTCTAGCATAGTTAACTAAGTTGTGCGAACTCTTACAGGGTAGACTAGTAGATGTAGGGGATGTAGGTTGGTACGGTCTACCCTCTACGTAAGGTACAGGCGCTTCTGAAAGACTATGTCTCGGTCATCCGTTTCTCAAACACCATGTAGTGCGAGAAACCAAACGGAGGAGATCAAGTCATGTGGGGAAAAGTGCGCAAACCTCTGCAGAGTGTATAAACTAATCATGGTTAGCCGTGTCCCCGGTTATGGACATCTTGAGTATCTAGTACTTGGATATCATGTGAATCTCATCATGTTACTCTAATTTAATATTGTTGGGTTAATGAGTACTTTTATTTGGGATTGGGAATGTTGTCAACCATTCTCAATGTTTAACAACCACCATGATAGTTAAATGAATTTATTCCTTTGTAGTAGGGAAAAATTGGTTTTATGCAAAAACTGTAACCATAGAGCTTTTCCACCAGCCAAAGATGCATGTAGCATAGCTTATTCCATTGTTATTCTCTATGTGTTACATTGCCAGCATATTCCATGTGCTGACCCATTTTCGGGCTGCAACATTTCATGTTGCAGACTTTTCAAACGACGAGTAAGGTGCTTTTAGGTCATGGTTCTATACTCAGTGATGCCGTTGGAGTTGATGGACTCGCTTATCTTCCAAGTCTTCCGTTGTTATCTTTTTAGATGGCCTTAAGCCATATTTATTTCAATAAGTTCTCTTTTGAGACATTCGATGTAATAAGTGTGTGATTGCTACTCTGTTATAAATCCTCCAAGTACTGTGTGGTGTCAGCATTACTGATCCAGGGATGACACTGAGCAGAGAGATCAGACTGTTTGAGGTCTGGTCGCTACACGTATGATGACTTCCATATATAAATCTTCACATCCGGACCATTGCGGAACTCCACGTGACGTACGGGATCTCATCCGATACTCCGAACAACATTCGGTAATCACATACAAATCTTCCTTATAACCCTAGCGTCATTGAACCTTAAGTGTGTAGACCCTACGGGTTCGGGAATCATGCAGACATGACCGAGACGGCTCTTTGGCCAATAACCAACAGCGGGATCTGGATACCCATGTTGGCTCCCACATTTTCCACGATGATCTCATCGGATGAACCATGATGTCGAGGATTCAAGTAATCCCGTATACAATTCCCTTTGTCAATCGGTACGTTACTTGCCCGAGATTCGATCGTCGGTATCCCAATACCTCGTTCAATCTCGTTACCGGCAAGTCACTTTACTTGTTCCGTAATGCATGATCCCGTGACCAACTACTTAGTCACATTGAGCTCATTATGATGATGCATTACCAAGTGGGCCCAGAGATACCTCTGCGTCATACGGAGTGACAAATCCTAGTCTCGATTCGTGCCAACCCAACAGACACTTTCGGAGATACCTGTAGTGCACCTTTATAGTCACCCAGTTACGTTGTGACATTTGGTACACCCAAAGCATTCCTACGGTGTCCGAGAGTTGCACAATCTCATGGTCTAAGGAAATGATACTTGACACTAGAAAAGCTTTAGCAAATGAACTACATGATCTTGTGCTATGCTTAGGATTGGGTCTTGTCCATCACATCATTCTCCTAATGATGTGATCCCGTTATCAATGACATCCAATGTCCATAGTCAGGAAACCATGACCATCTGTTGATCAACGAGCTAGTCAACTAGAGGCTCACTAGGGACATGTTGTGGTCTATGTATTCACACATGTATTACGGCTTCCAGTCAATACAATTATAGCATGAACAATAGACAATTATCATGAACAAGGAAATATAATAATAACCATTTTATTATTGCCTCTAGGGCATATTTCCAACACACACATCATCGGAGGGGCAACAAGGTTGATTTAGAAGCCCTCCATGATCGAATCCCCCTCCGGCAGAGTACCGGAAAAGGCCCCAAGATGGGATCTCATGAGGACAGAAACTTGTGGCGATGAAAACGTATTTTTGGTGTGCTTTCTTGTGTACAGGGAATATTTGGGTATATATAGAGCTGAGATTAGGATTAGAAGAGCCACGGGGGGTCCACAAGCTCATAGGGTGCGCCCTAGGGCCTTCTGGCCTCCTCTCGAGGCTTCCTAGGTGTCTTTTGGTCCAAGAAAAATCGTCAAAAAGTTTCGTTCCGTTTGGACTCCGTTTGGTATTGATTTTCTGTAAAAGGCATAAACATGGAAAAATAGCAATTGGCACTGGGCACTAGGTTAATAGGTTAGTCCCAAAAAATGATATAAAATAGCATAATAATGCATATAAAACATCCAAGATGGATAAAATAATAGCATGGAACAATAAAAAATTATAGATGTTGGGGACATATCAAGCATCCCCGAGCTTAATTCCTGCTCGTCCTTGAGTAGGTAAATGATAAAAACAAAAATTTTGAGGTGGAATGCTACCTAACATGTTTATCATGTAATCTTTATTTATGTGGCATGAATATTTAGATCCATAAGATTCAAAACAAAAGTTTAACATTGACATAAAAACAATAATACTTCAAGCATACTTATAAAGCAATCATGTCTTCTCAAAATATTATGCCTAAAGAAAGTTATCCCTACAAAATCATATAATCTTGTCATGCTCTATCTTCATCACACAAAGTATTTATCATGCACAAACCCGATGACAAGCCAAGCAATTGATTCATACTTTTAATATTCTCAAGCTTTTTCAACTCTCACGCAATACATGAGCGTGAGCCATGGATATATCACTATAGGTGGAATAGAATATGATGGTAGAGGTTTTGTGGAGAAGACAAAAAAAATGAGAAAGTCTCACATTGACGAGGCTAATCAATGGGTTTTGAAGATGCCCATCAATTGATGTCAATGCAAGGAGTAGGGATTGCCATGCAACGGATGCACTAGAGCTATAAGTGTATGAAAGCTAAAAAATAAAATTAACTAGGTGTGCATCCAACTCGCTTGCTCATGAAGATCTAGGACAATTTGAGGAAGCCCGTGATTGGAATATACAAGCCAAGTTCTATAATAAAATATTCCCACTAGTAATATATGAAAGCGACAAAATAGGAGACTCTCTATTATGAAGAACATGGTGCTACTTTGAAGTACAAGTGTGAAAAATGATAGTAACATTGTCTATTCTCTTTTTTCTCTCACTAGTAAGTGTGCACGTGCAATGCACATCTAGATTAACATAAAATTAGACAAACATGACGGTCATCATTATTGCTTGTCATGAAATACATAATTCATTGTCCATCCAAATTGTAAATCATGCAGACGACATGCACATATGAACTAATACAAAGTTAGTCAAACCGATAGCAAGCACAAATGATCGAATTGTGGCATGACACGAGACAATAAAGCTCTTTTATTCAAATACCAGAAGCTTTATTTTTCTGTATACAAATATAATTATCCTTTTCTAGACAAGATGCATCATGCACTGCCAACAACATAGATGAAAGTTGGTGTATTTAAACTATTCTTGCCTCAATAAAGGACAAACCCATTGCTAAGCTTCCACACCAGGACCTCTTGGAACAGGTGGGCGGTATTTCACCCACTCGAATACATTCACAAAAAAGTATCAAGATGCTCACTCAAAAAACCTAAATTCGTCCACCAAAGGCATCCCTAAGCACTTGGATACGTACTGCGGAAACAATGCCTCATCCAGGATCTTGGACGAACTTCCATGAAAATGAACACATACTTGTGGAAATTCTAATTTGTTACTCCATGAAACTTCTACAATTATTTTCTTTCTAGAATACACTTGATTTTTTTTAAAAAATAGCTAAACATGTTTTGCAAATTTCTCCCATCCATTTTAGCGGCTTCTTTGGAGTTCCTTCATTGCTATGCCAGGTACCCATAGCCATAAATGAAGTAGAGAGGTCCTGACACCTCTTAATCATGCACAACCCATGATTTTGAAACTCTCCAGCCCATTAGGTAACACCATCCATGACTATGTCACTTTACATAGCATACAAATGATGAAACATGTTCAAGATCATTAGCTATAATGATTAAAGATCATACACATACATATAAATCGATAATAAAGGTTCTGGTAAAAAAAGTCAAAACAAAGTATCAATCCTGTTGAGATCGTGATGGCACATAATGATGTTCATAGACATATGAAATTGCCAGGTTTCCATAAATTGGCCTATTGGAATGTTCGTGCAGTTGCCCAGTCACAGTATATATGCATTAATATATAACTGAATTATTCATAAAAATAGGACTGTGTCACGAATTAGGAGCATGGTGTTGTGTCATGTTCACAAAGTCAATGAAACATACCTTGAATTACTTGAGCAAAGAAGATTGTTGCAAAGGGAAGTCCAGCCCTTGTCTTATCAATTGTACCATTATTCCTCAGTCAGATATTCCAAACAATGGCCATCCATCATCTATTGGTTCCATATTAAGAATCTAGATAGACATGCAGGTCTCCTCAGTATTGTTAGAAAATCCATTTGACAATAATCATGCTCCAAAATGTGCACGATTAACAAGATAATACATGTGCAATGCATGCCTTCTATTAGAATTGGTGTGTCGCAGGAAAGAGGAGACAGACATGCAGGCCTCCTCAGCAGAGGACTCTGATGCTCCGCTGCCTCCTCTTTCCTGCGACACACCAAATCAAATCTAATTGCAGATAATGATTTCAAAATTGTTGCAGTCTCAACAATGACCTGCAAACACTCTTAGAGCTCAGGTTGTAGTGTACTTGGCGGTGGCCTTGTTGTCTCCGTCAATATCAAACACTCTTACCAGTGTCTTCCTCTCCGGGTGGCCAACCATCTCCTGTGCACAGCGCCTTTGCGTGCTCAAGATTACACCATGGTAAGAAAATCATGTCGATTCTGATCGCTGTCTTCCTCTCCGGGAGGCCGGTCATCTCCCTGTGCACAACACCTATGAACGCAGCCGCACGGGTGATCGCCTCTAGCCGTCGGCATGATCTGTAGCCCCGCATGACCAATGACGACAACGCACGAGTTTGCACCATCGAACGACACGATCCCCTTAGACGCCAAGCTACTGGGGCCGAGGCGGCGCATGGACTTGGCGGTGGCCTTGTTGTCTCCGTCAACACGGCCAACTGCGACGGCGGCGTAGCCCTCTCGCGCCGAGAATGGACGGTGCGCGGCGCAGAAAGAACGACACCTTGTTCCGGCCCGACGCCCGACCTGCATCCTGAACAGAGAGGAAGCAACCTCGATGCTCTTGCCGGCCATGGCTATGGCGACCGTGGTTATCCTGCGCTCCTTATGGTGTGGACTCCTGAGACGGGCTTCCCGCTGGGCACGCCCCCCGTCCCGCTTGCTCGAGTGAGATTAGATGGGAAGTTAGCGCTAATTGAGGTTGGGATTACGTTGTCGCCCATCGAGCTTTTTTTAACCTCCGCTCGCTTATGGCATAGTTTACATCCGCACCTCAAAATTGCTAAACGTACTGCTGACGAGTTTAGTTGTTATGTTAACGGTTAGATCTAAATAAGTGAGTCTGATCGTGAGACTATAATTGTTTCAATTTGTTGTGTGTACATTAGATGGGGGTGTTTATAGAAGAAAATGTTCGCTTGTTTAATAGTAGTATAGATATAGATTTTTTTTCTCTTTTTTTTCTTTTTGGGATTTTGGCCTTTTTTTTATTTTGGGCTCTTTGACCTCTTTTTTTATTTTAAGTCCGGAGTCTCATCCCAACTTGTGGGGGAATCATAGTCTCCATCATCCTTTATTCACATGGGACATGTTCTAATAATGATGATTATCACACTTTTATTTACTTACAACTCAAGAATTACAACTCAATACTAGAACAGAAATATGACTTATATGAATGCCTCATGCAATGATCTACACTAGTAGAAAACATGGCTTTTGTTCAGGCCAGATAAGCACATTAGTCCCGGTTCAGTCACGAACCGGGACCCATGGGCCATTGGTCTCGGTTCGTGAGGCCAGGGGGCCTGCCGGGCCTCGTGGGGGCATTGGTCCTGGTTCTTCTGGCCCCTTTGGTCCCGGTCGGTGGGACGAACCGGGACTAATGGGCCTCGCTCCTGGCCCACCACTATTGGTCCCGGTTGGTGGCTTGAACCGGGACCAAATGCTGGTCTTTAGTACCGGTTCAATCCATGAACCGGGACCAATGATGTGCCTATATATACCCCCTCGCGTAAGAGCAGAGCACACTGCTCTGTTTTTTCTGGCCGGCGAGGGGAGGGGGCTTTGTGCTGCTCTAGCTCACCTCATATGCACACGAGGTGTTCGATGGAATGCCCGAGCTACACTGCTTAAGCTTTCTCCTCTCCAAGCTCGGCCTCCAAGCTCCATTTTCCTCAATATTTGTCTAGGTTTAGCGGTCCATCACGTCCCGTCCCCGTCTTCACCGCCGTCGTTCGCCCGTGCCAATATCGTCGCCGGCACCACCGTGGTGAGCCTCTTGTTCTTATCTTCTTTCTGAAAGGAAAAAAAATTCTTACTTGTATGTTTAGATAGATACTTGTATAATTTTCTTACTTTTATTATTTCTTCTTATTATATAGTGCAATGGTTTTGGTATCCACCCCCGTCGGCCCTCGTCCTGTCTATGATTCGGATGTGGTATATATTATCTTTAAAACTATTTGGTTCATTTATTGTTTATGACAATTATGCTGATCAACGTGACATAGATTTTATTTATCTAGGAGGTATGTGAGCCAGAAATTCCAACCGACTCTTTTGTCGAGAGGTTAAATTTAGTTGAAGAAGAAAACAATTTCTTGAAGGAAAAAATAAAAAACTTGAGGAGGAGAAGATGATATTGGAGTTGCATGTTGCGGATGTCGTCGATGATCACAAGATCAAGATGGATGCAATGCGCTTGAAGATTAGAAAGATTAGAAAACATGTCATTCATATCGGGGCTTGGTATAATTATGCCGTTGGATCAATTGTTACCTTGGTTGCGATTATGATCGCATTTGTTTTCGCATTGAAATGTTTTACATAGTTTCAATGTATGGTTTTATTAATTAGATGCTTTGGAGAGCTATATGTTGTTACATGAGAACTATGTATGCATTTTGGTTTAATGTGATGATGAACCTCTAATAATTTGGTCACTTAATTATCTATTCATGATGTTCTGTAATGGTTTTTGACACACTTAATTATATGTAATGCACGCAGATGAACCGACAATGGATGTACGATGATAGACACACCTCTGAGTACATTAAGGGCGTGCATAATTTTCTCGAAGTGGCTGAGGCAAACAAGCAGAATGGTTTTATGTGTTGTCCATGCCTTATATGTGGGAATACGAAGTCTTACTTTGACTCAAAAACCCTTCACACCCACTTGCTTTATAAGGGTTTCATGCCACACTATAATGTTTGGACCAAGCACGGAGAAATAGGGGTTATGATGGAAGACAACGAAGAAGAAGAGGACGATGAAAACTATGTGCCCTCTAAATACGGTGATGCTACAATGGGGGAAGCTGTTGAAGATCAAGAGGAACCAGACGATGTGCCCGATGATGATCTCCATCGGGTCATTGTTGATGCAAGGAGACAATCGAAAGTCAAAAGGAGAAGCTCAAGTTTGATCGCACGTTAGAGGATCACAAAAAAGGTTTGTACCCCAATTGCAAAGATGGCAACACAAAGCTCGGTACCGTACTGGAATTGCTACAGTGGAAGGCAGAGAATGGTGTGCCTGACAAAGGATTTGAGAAGCTACTAAAAATATTGAAGAAGAAGCTTCCAAAGGATAACGAATTGGCCGACAGTACGTATGCAGCAAAGAAGGTTGTATGCCCTCTAGGATTGGAGGTGCAGAAGATACATGCATGCCCTAATGACTGCATCCTGTACCATGGTGTAGACGAGGATTTGAACGCGTGCCCGGTATGCGGTGCATTGTGGTATAAGATCAAACGAGATGACCTTGGTGATGTTGACGGCGAGCACCCCCAGAAGAAGGTGTCTTCTAAGGTTGGGGAAACAGCCCAAGAAGAGTGCTTTCAGAAGGGCTCAAAGATTGCCAATGCTCAGATAACAGTGGTGGAGCTGCAAGAATACCAGAAAAATGCAGATCCGAGTGATTTATTGCGGGCCAAGAAGCCCGCCACAGAGTCAGCGTTCCAGTCGTCTGGTGAGACGAAGCCCGTTCACATTCACCCGACCGACCCCAGTGCTGCTCCGATTCATATCTCCACAACACTCGACTCTAGATAGGAAGAAGCGCTCATCCAGTTCCTCCGTGAGAACTGGGACATCTTCGCATGGAAGCCTACTGACATGCCGGGTGTTTCCAGGGGACTGGCTGAACATCGTCTACGAGTCGACTCAAAGGTGGAACCTGTCAAAGAACATCTTCGACGGTTCGTCGTCCAGAAGAGAAAGGCCATTGGCGAGGAGGTGGCTCGGCTCCTGGCAGCAGAGTTTATCCGAGAAATTTACCACTCCGAGTGGCTCGCCAATGTCATCATGGTCCCCAAGAAGGACAAGTCACTTCGCATGTGCATTGATTTCAAACATATCAATCGGGCCTGCCCAAAAGATCATTTTCCTCTTCCACGCATAGACCAAATAGTCGATTCGACTGCGGGATCTGAGCGCCTGTCTTTTTTAGACGCTTATTCCGGTTACCATCAGATCCGTCTGTATGGACCCGACGAGATCAAAACAGCTTTCATCACTCCATTCGGGTGCTTCTGCTATGTCACCATGCCATTCGGCCTCAAGAATGCTAGAGCCACGTTCATGAGGATGATTAAGAAGTGTTTACTCACTCCAATCAGTCGGAACATGGAAGCATACATGGATGATATTGTGGTCAAATCACGGAAGGGTTCTGACTTGTTGACTGACCTCGCTGAAACATTTGCCAATCTCAGGAGGTATGATATCAAGCTTAATCCATCAAAGTGCACATTCGGAGTTCCTGGCGGAAAGTTACTCGGTTTTCTCGTTCCCGAACGAGGAATCGACGCCAACCCAGAAAAAGTTGGCAGTATTCTCCGAATGAAACGCCCCGTGCGTGTGCACGATGTCCAGAAGCTTACTGGATGCTTGGCCGCGTTAAGTCGATTCATCTCTCACCTCAGTGAAAAGGCATTGCCTCTTTACCGACTGATGAAGAAGTCAGAGAAGTTTGAGTGGACTCCAGAAGCTGATGCAGCGTTTGTAGAGCTAAAAGCTCTGCTCTCCACCCAGCCGGTGCTTGCTGCTCCAATCAGCAAAGAGCCTTTGTTGCTTTACATTGCAGCCACAGGACAAGTTGTCAGTAGAGTACTTACGGTCGAGCGGGAAGAAGAAGGGAAAGCCTTCAAAGTTCAGCGCCCAGTATATTATCTTTCTGAAGTGTTGACCCCGTCGAAGCAAAGATACCCTCATTATCAGAAGCTTTTATATGGGATTTACATGACCACGAAGAAGGTTGCACATTATTTCTCTTATCATTCCATTATAGTCGTCAGCGACGCCCCATTGTCAGAGATTTTGCACAACAGAGATGCAACTGGTCGAGTGGCAAAATGTGCGATTGAACTCCTTCCCCTTGATATCATGTTTGAGGCAAAGAAAGCCATCAAGTCCCAAGCTATAGCAGATTTCATCGCCGAGTGGATTGAACAACAGTTACCGACTCAAGTTCATTCGAAGCACTAGACCATGTTCTTTGACGGTTCTAAGATGTTGAATGGTTCCGGTGCTGGGGTGGTATTGGTTTCCCCCCGAGGAGATAAGCTCAGATATGTGCTCCAGATCCACTTTAATTCCTCCAACAATGAAGCAGAATACGAAGCACTTTTGTACGGGTTGCGCATGGCCATTTTACTCGGCGTCTGTCACCTTATGGTTTATGGCAACTCAGATTTGGTGGTCAATCAGGTGATGAATGAGTGGGACGTCAGAATCCCAGCCATGACTGGTTACTGCAATGCAGTAAGGAAGCTTGAATAGAAATTTGAAGGGTTAGAGCTCCATCATATACCCCGACTGAAGAATCAAGCGGCCGATGATTTGGCAAAAATAGGTTCCAAGAGAGAAGCCATTCCCAGTAATGTGTTTTTGGAACATATCCATACTCCATCAGTTCAGGAAGATCCTTTTACCGAAGAATCTCCGCAGCCAAAAAGTGTCACAGATCCGACTGAAGTTGAAGTTCCAGCGGTGGTTGACCTGATCATGGAAGCGTTGGTCATCACTCCCGACTGGACAGAGCCGTACATCGCATATATCTTAAGGAAAGAGCTCCCAGAGAATGAAGAAGAGGCTCGATAGATCGTCCGTCGATCCAAAGCCTTTACCGTGATAAAGGGATAGTTGTACAGAGAAAGCGCGACTGGAGTCGGTCAGAAATGTATAACGCCAGAAGAAGGTCAGATAATCCTTGACGATATCCACTCGAGGACCTGTGGCCATCATGCGTCCTCTCGAACCATTGTGGCTAAAGCATACCGAGCGGGATTTTACTGGCCAAGAGCAAATGAAATGGCAAAGGAGATAGTCGACAAGTGTGAAGGATGTCAATTTTACTCCAGTATGTCACACAAGCCCACCTCAGCCTTGAAGACCATTCCACTCATCTGGCCTTTCGCTGTATGGGGATTGGATATGGTTGGACCACTGAGAACAGGCAGAAGCGGCTTCACCCATGTGCTGGTGGCAGTCGACAAGTTCACTAAGTGGATTGAAGCTAAACCCATCAAGAATCTTGATGCCGGCACTGCTGTCAGCTTCATCAGGGAGTTGATATTCAGATATGGAGTTCCACATAGCATCATCACTGATAATGGGTCAAACTTCGATTCTGAGGAATTGAGAGCCTTTTGCACATCTCAGGGCACACGAGTCGACTATGCTTCAGTCGCTCACCCCCAGTCGAATGGACAGGTAGAACGAGCAACTGGTTTAATTCTCAAGGGGCTGAAACCCCGACTGATGCGCGATCTCAAGCACGCGGCTGGTGCATGGGTCGATGAACTTCCGTTAGTACTTTGGGGATTAAGGACCACACCTAGTCGGTCGACTGGGAGAACTCCGTTCTTCTTGGTCTACGGAGCTGAAGCAGTCTTGCTGAGTGACCTGCTTCACAACGCACCCCGAGTCGAACTCTACACTAAAGATGAAGCAGAGCAAGCCCGACAAGACGCAGTCGATCTTCTAGAAGAAGAAAGAGAGATGGCCATGATCCGATCAACCATTTATCAACAGGACTTACGTCGCTTCCATGCCAAAAACGTGAAGAGTCGAGCCTTCCAAGAGGGAGATTTGGTTCTCCGAGTGGATCAGCAGAAGCCACACAAGCTTGCTCCTACTTGGGAAGGTCCCTTCATCGTCACCAAAGTTCTCCACAATGGGGCGTACCGTCTTTTCAATGTCGGTCACCAGATTGACGAGCCCCGAGCTTGGAACGTGGAGCTGCTCCGCCCTTTTTATACTTAAGTATTCACTCGGATGAGATGTAATAAAAGTACTTCTGTAGTTTATTTATCAAAGACAATTTTCCCAGTGATTGTTGTTACTTTTGTTTACATGAGCAGTCCCCCAGTGGGTGGCTTAGCTGCGAATCCTTTTCGCCTAAGTTTGTAAAAAAATCCTTGCCGAGTGGTGAGCCAATCTCCCACTCGGGGGCTTAGCTGCGAATCCGTTTCGCCTAAGTACTCTCAAATCATGCCGAGTGGTGAGCTAGCCTCCCACTCGGGGGCTTAGATGCAGTCCAAGTACTCGCCTAAGTTTAACAAAATCCTGCCGAGTGGTGAGCCAGCCTCCCACTCGGGGGCTTAGCTGCAGTCCAAGTACTCGCCTAACTTTAACAAAATCCTGCCGGGTGGTGAGCCAGCCTCCCACTCGGGGGCTTAGCTGCAGTCCAAGTACTCGCCTAAGTTTAACAAAATCCTGCCGAGTGGTGAGCTAGCCTCCCACTCGAGGGCTTAGCTGCATTCCAAGTACTCGCCTAAGTTTAAAAAAATCCTGCCGAGTGGTGAGCCAGCCTCCCACTCGGGGGCTTAGCTGTAGCCCAGTGCTCGCCTAAGTACAAATACAATGTGCGCTCCTCAAGGAGGACGAGGTGCAGGTCGACTGCTACCTTCTCCTTCCGAGCTACGCGACAAATACAATGTGCGCTCCGCAAGGAGGACGAGGTGCATGTCGACTGCTACCTTCTCCTTCCGAGCTACGCCACAAATACAATGTGCGCTCCGCAAGGAGGACGAGGTGCAGGTCGACTGCTACCTTCTCCTTCCGAGCTACGCCAAAAATACAACATGCACTCCGCAAGGAGGACGAGGTGCAGGTCGACTGCCGACTTCTCCTTCGGAAGTATGTCACAAAAATCCTACCGAGTGGAGAGCAAACCTCCCACTCGGGGGCTTAGCTGCAACCCAGTGCTCGCCTAAGTTTTTGAAAATCCTACCGAGTGGAGAGCAAACCTCCCACTCGAGGGCTTAGCTGCAGCCCAGAGCTCGCCTAAGTTTTGGAAAATCCTACCGAGTGTAGAGCAAACCTCCCACTCGGGGGCTTAGCTGCAGCCCAGTGCTCGCCTAAGTTTTTGAAAATCCTACCGAGTGGAGAGCAAACCTCCCACTCGAGGGCTTAGCTGCAGCCCAGTGCTCGCCTAAGTTTTTGAAAATCCTACCGAGTGGAGAGCAAACCTCCCACTCGGGGGCTTAACTGCAGCCCAGTGCACGCCTAAGTTTTTGAAAATCCTACCGAGTGGAGAGAAAACCTCCCACTTGGAGGCTTAACTGCAGCCCAGTGCTAGCCTAAGTATGAGATTCATTCCGCTCTGCAAGGATGACGAGGTGCAAGTCGACTGCTACCTTCCACTTCAGAGCTCCGCCACAAATACAATGTGCTCTCCATCCTGATCCACAAGGACGCAAGTCGACTGCAATCTATGCTTCATTCCTACCTGCAAGAGTGCATTACGAGCACTAGCATATATTCCGAGCGAAGAACAATGTTAGTTCGAAGACAAATGCAAACATATTCAACGGCAAACCCAAGTTCAGATAGCATCCTATGGATCTAGAAGTGCTCAGGCACCAAGCTTGTTAAAGCTTACCGGTTACAAAAAGCACTCGACATCAAGCATAGAAGTTTTTTACTCCTCCTGTGGAGGACTGGAAGGCGCGACAAACTCGTCCAGGTCGATTCCATCTGCAATCCGAGTGGCAGCAGCAATGAAGGTCTCCATGAAAGATCGGAAGTCATGCTTCTTGGTATTGGCCACCTTGAGAGACGCCAGCTTGTCCTCTCGCATGTCCTTGAAGTGAACACGGACCAGAGACAAAGCAACATCAGCACCACACCTGGCAGAAGACTTCTTCCATTCTTGCACTCGACTTGGAACTTCATTCAGTCGAGTCATCAGAGACTTGAGGTCATTCTGAAGTGTTTCTCCCGGCCAGAGTGTTGTGTCGATGCGCGACGTTGCAACCTTCAGTCTAGCAAGATAGTCAACCACATCAGCAACACGAGACTCTAGTCGGAGCACGTTCATGGCGGCATCATCCTTCACAGGAGAGTTGACGGGATCCAGGCTTGTCTCCACTCGACCAGTCTCTTCCTCAAAGTTTTGGTAGAACTCTGTAGACACAACCCAAAGATAAGCTAGCAGTTTTGTGGTAAGTCCATAATCACAAGCCAGTCGGATACAAGGGATTACCTTCAAGCATGAGGAATAACTTCTTGGCGAGGCCTCCCAGATAAACCTCTAGATCATTCTTCTTTCCCGCCAGTTTGCTAGCCTTGTCGCTCAGGGTTATCTTGTCATTCTTCAGTCGACTGACCTCCTTGTTGGCCGCGTCGAGAGCAGCTTTCAGATTGGTATTCTCCTCTTCAAGTTTGCTGATTGAAGCCAGCTTTTCTTCTGCGAGTTTTGTCTTGTCCGAAGCCACTTTCTGCGCTTCGGCGAGGTCAAGGTCCTTCTTCTTCAGAGCATCCTTCAGTTTTTCTGCAAAATGACAGTGAGATCAGACTCAGGAATGGACAAGAAATAAGGGCAGTCGTCAAGGTTCTCACCAAACATACCTTTTGCCTCCTCCTTCGCCTTCGTGAAGTTCTCCTGGACAAGCTTCAGATCAAGTTCGAGCTGGATATGCTTGTTCTCCAACTCAGTATAACGAGCCACAAGCTCGCAAGATTTCTGCAAAATTCAATCGACAGACATCAAAAATAGGTCACTTCTGAGTGACTAAGAGAAAATTCATAGTATTTCTAAGACTACAGCCGAATAAAAATATTCAACTGTAGTCTCGGGGACTACACCCACTGGGTGCACTCAGCGTGCCCCCAGTGGTTCTATTGGCTCGGGTCGATCAGTCGACCAAAAGAGACAAAAAGGCTAACTGCCAGCAGTTAACCACAGTTTCAAAAAAAATGTTCTTCAGACCATAGTCGATTGCCAACAGTCGACCACGGTCTCGGGTCTACACCCAGTGGGTGCACTCAGTGTGCCCCCACTGGTTCCATGATTCCATTTGACCAGATCGAGTGGAGAAAGTAAAGAGAAAAAGTTCAAGGTATAAAGACTATTGTCGACTGCCAGCAGTCCACCATAGTCTCGGGGACTACACCCAGTGGGTGCACTCAGCGTGCCCCCACCAATCCAGATATTCAATCGACACATCCAGTGGGTGTACAGATACTAAGATCTTCAGAAAGAAAAGTTTTCAGGTACCATATCCTAACAGAACAGGCGGTGATCAACTAACCTGGACATTGCTTTGAAGGGCTGAACTTGCATCATTAGCTTCTTGGCTGGCGTCTCGGATCGCCTTCACCTTCTCCATCATGACCCCCGCCTGGCGTATAGCTTCTTTAGCAGCGCCTGCTTGGTCCTCCGGGACGTGGTGGGTGGAGAAAAGGGAAGGCGGATCAGCACTCGACGATGAAGGGCGAGCACTCGTCAGTGGCACAGCAAAGGATACGGTAGCCCGAGTGACATTGCCCCCTTCCGGAACCAGCGTCTCAGGTGCTGATACAACCTGAGCAGTCTTGCCAGCTGACGTCTTCCTGTTCCTCCTCTGCCTCAGTGGCTCCTCATCGTCATCATCAGGGAGGTCAATGATGATATTAGGTGGAGCTACAGAAAAGATTCAAAGTTAAAACTGAAGATCCTGTCGACCGAAAGCGAAACTACAGAGATCATACCAGGGTTGGAAGTGACAACATCCTCCATTCTTGATCGTCATGTCTGATTGAGGTCTCAGAAGTAGCAGCACTACGGTTTCAGAAATCAGTCGGTCAGCGAACGAGTCGACCAAGAGTGTATCCATGTTAAACAAGAAAACACAAGTTATGCCATTACCCGGAAATAGTGGGAATCGCCATCCTCATCTTCGGCAGGGCCTTCGTCGGTTTTGATGACACCGCTCGGGGTTGCTTCGGCGCTTTCTCAGTCGGCGCCGGAGAAGTCGTCCGAGGACGTTTGGTTGACTGCCCAACAGGCACGGTCGCCTTGCCGCGCTCGACTGCAGGGTCATGGACGAGCTTGGATCGTCTTTCAGTACGGGGAGGCTCGACTTCCTCCTCCTCTTCCTCCTCCTCTTCCTCCTCCTCTTCCTCATCAGATCCGGCATCTTCTTCACCTTCATCGCCATCGGATTCCCACTCCTCTTGACTTTCAGCCCGCCCCCTTCCTCCTCTTCGGTCTGTTCTTGCGCCCCGTTGGGCATCGAATACATCACGGTAGTGACCTGGAAGACAACAAACAAGACAAAAGTCAGTAGACCGAATTATGGCAAAACGGAATGAAGGAAACAGGATTACGGTCGGAGGCAGGTGATTAGACCTTGTCTGGTTCGTACGACTGGTCGAGTGGCGGGATCCTCCTGGCTCCATGGGGGTTATCTTTGTTCCCCGTGATGGCAGTCATCCACCTTTCCAGTGTGGCATCGTCGACCTCCTCCGGGTGGACCCAAGTGGTGTCTTCGGTACCAGAGTACATCCACATTGGGTGGCCTCGATATTGAAGTGGCTGAATGTGCCGTCGAAGGAAAACCTCCAGAAGATCCATGCCAGTCACCCCGTCACGGATGAGCTGGACTACACGCTCTACCAACACCTTAACTTGAGCCTTCTCCTCTGGGACCACCTTCAGAGAGGACGGCTTGTTCACTCGGTCCATGGAGAATGGAGGGAGTCCAGTCGACTGCCCTGGCGTCGGCTGGTCTTGGCAGTAGAACCAGGTCGACTGCCACCCTCGGACTGACTCGGGAAGGATCATGGCTGGAAAGGCACATTTACTCCTCATCTGAACCCCAAGACCCCCACACATCTGGATTACTTGGGTTCTCTCGTCACTCGGATTAGCCTTTTTCACCGTCTGAGAGCGACAGGTGAAAATGTGTTTGAAAAGGCCCCAATGCGGCCGACAACCCAAGAAGTTCTCACACAAGGACACAAAAGCGACAAGATAGACGATAGAGTTGGGTGTGAAGTGGTGGAGTTGTGCCCCAAAGAAGTTCAGAAATCCCCGAAAAAAAGGGTTGGGCGGAAGAGAAAACCAGCGGTCGACGTGGGTAGCTAAGAGGACGCACTCACCCTCCTGAGGCTGCAGCTGCCACTCCTTCCCCGGGAGCCTTGCTGCTCCATGAGGGATCAGTCCCTCATTAGCCAGGTCGTCAAGGTCTTTCTGGCGGATGGTCGAGCGGATCCAGTCTCCCTGGATCTAGCCTTGCAGCAGACCAGCCCGTGACGAGGATCTGCCCCGACTGGTCGCCCTCCCCTTCGCCTTTGCCGTCGCCTTCTTCGCCCGCTCCAAAGCCGCCGTCTTCTCCTTCACCATCATCGCCGGTGAAGCAGGCACAGGGCAGCAGCGTTGGGACGGTGGCGAACGCAGCAGGTGAATCTGATGAAGAGGGAGGGGAAAATGAGGGTGCACTGTTAAAGAAAACACCGTCCGGCACCTTATATGAAGTCCCTTCCGAGTGGCTGACTGGTAGGCCCGGACGATCCTGTCAAATCCCGCAACAGCCGCGTGCGCGATACGTGGCGAAAAAGGTGGCGCAAAGATCGAGGCGTCCCTGCCTTATCCCGTCCGAGTACTGCGGCTTCCTCCGCCTCGCGCGCTTCCCGAAATTCAGATCCCGCTAAATACGCGAACAGCAGAGCAACTTGTCAGACCAGATATTTCCTCCGATCTGTCGCTCAGAAATCTCCAAGCTCATAGAAGTCACTCGACAGATACAAAGAATGGATCAAGGTGACTGAAAAAGAAGTTGATGCCATCGATTAAGGTCTTTGATCCAGAACAAGACACACTCATAGCACAAAAAAATAGGTCAGAAGAATCTTCAACTCCTTCCTCACCCAAACCTCGATCCATTCGGGGGCTAATGATGATGCCATATACCTAGGGTAGGGTCATGGACATGTCCAAAGTACCCTCCCCTAGGACATCTCTAGAAGAAACTACCTTTCAGTCGACCTGGAAGGATCCCACTCGACAGACACGAAGACACTCGACCATGAAGTCTCACTCGACCACCAGGAGATCAAGAGTCACTTTGCACCTAAATGGTCTGTTATTAAGTAGTCTTTATGGCCATGATAGCACTTTATGTAGGGCGTTACCAGTAACGCTAGGCCTTAATGTACTTTAAACCCCGCATAACTGAGGACCGGAGGGGTCTGGCAGACTCTATATAAGCCACCCCCCTCCTCAGTGTAAAGGGTTCGCACCCCTATAACTCATACGCATATAATCCAGTCGACCGCCTCCGGGCTCCGAGACGTAGGGCTGTTACTTCCACCGAGAAGGGCCTGAACTCGTAAATCCCTTGCGTATACAACTACTCCATAGCTAGGATCTTGCCTCTCCATTCCTACCCCCCTATTCTACTGTCAGGCTTAGAACCACGATAGAAGGTTCCTTCTAAGGTGATGTGGTATGCTCCTATAATACGACGGTTGAAACGCCTATTCAGAAACAAAGAGCATGCCAAGTTGATGCGATGGCACTGTGAGGACCGTAAGAAAGATGGGAAGTTGAGAGCACCCGTTGACGGGTCGCAGTGGAGAAAAATCGAGAGAAAGTACCGGGCTAAGTTTGCAGGTGACCCAAGGAACGTATGGTTTGGTTTAAGCGCGGATGACATTAATCCTTTCGGGGAGCAGAGCAGCAATCACATCACCTGGCCCGTGACTCTATGTATGTATAACCTTCCTCCTTGGATGTGCATGAAGCGGAAGTTCGTTATGATGCCAGTGAAGGAATTATGCCCTAGAGGCAATAATAAAGTTATTATTTATTTCCTTATTTCATGATAAATGTTTATTATTCATGCTAGATTTGTATTAACCGGAAACTTAGTACATGTGTGAATACATAGACAAACAAAGTGTCACTAGTATGCCTCTACTTATCTAGCTCGTTGAATCAAATATGGTTAAGTTTCCTAGCCATAGACATGTCTTGTCATTTGATTAATGGGATCACATCATTAGGAGAATGATGTGATTGACTTGACCCATTCCGTTAGCTTAGAACTTGATCGTTTAGTATGTTGCTATTGCTTTCTTCATGACTTCTACATGTTCCTATGACTATGAGATTATGCAACTCCTGTTTACCGGAGGAACACTTTGTGTGCTACCAAACGTCACAACGTAACTGGGTGATTATAAAGGATCTCTACAGGTGTCTTCGAAGGTACATGTTGAGTTGGCATATTTCGAGATTAGGATTTGTCACTCAGATTGTCGGAGAGGTATCTCTGGGCCCTCTCGGTAATGCACATCACTTTAAGCCTTGCAAGCAATGTACCTAATGAGTTAGTTGCGGGATGATGCATTACATAACGAGTAAAGTGACTTGCCGGTAACAAGATTGAAATAGGTATTGAGATACCGACGATCGAATCTCGGGCAAGTAACATACCGATGACAAAGGGAACAACGTATATAGTTATGCGGTTTGAACGATAAAGATCTTCGTAGAATATGTCGGAGCCAATATGAGCATCCAGGTTCCGCTATTGGTTATTGACCGGAAACGTGTCTCAGTCATGTCTACATAGTTCTCGAACCAGTAGGGTCCGCACGCTTAAAGTTCGGTGACGATTTGTATTATGAGTTTATGTGTATTGATGTACCTAAGGTAGTTCGGAGTCCCAGATGAGATCAGGGACATGACGTGGAGTCTCGAAATGGTCGAGACATTAAGATTGATATATTGGACGACTATATTCGGACATCGAAAAGGTTCCGAGTGATTCGAGTATTTATCGGAGCACCGGAGAGTTACGAAAATTCGCCGGGGAGTATATGGGCCTTATTGGGCCATATGGGAATAGAGAAGAGAGGCCAAAAGGAAGGAGGCGTGCCCCCCCCCTCTGGTCCGAATTGGACAAGGGGTGCAGCCCCCTTTTCCTTCTTCCTCTCCCCCTCTTTCCTTCTCTCCTACTCCAACAAGGAAAGGAGGAGTCCTACTCCTTGGCGCGCCCTCCTCCTAGGCCGGCCGCCTCGCCCCTTGCTCCTTTATATACGGGGCAGGGGGGCACCTCTAGACACAACAATTGATCTCTTGATCTCTTAGCTGTGTGCGGTGCCCCCCTCCACCATATTCCACCTCGGTAATATCATAGCGGTGCTTAGGCGAAGCCCTGCATCGGTAGTATCATCAACACCGTCATCACGCTGTCATGCTGATGGAACTCTCCCTCGAAGCTCGGCTGGATCAAAGTTCATGGGATGTCATCGAGCTGAACATATGCTGAACTCGGAGGTGTCGTACGTTCGGTACTTGATTGGTCGGCTCGTGAAGATGTACGACTACATCAAACGCGTTGTGCTAACGCTTCCGCTTTCAGTCTACGAGGGTACGTGGACACACTCTCCCCCTCTTGTTGCTATGCATCACCATGATCCTACGTGTGCGTAGGAAATTTTTGTAATTACTACATTCCCCAACAGTGGTATCAGAGCCTAGTTTTATGCGTAGATGTTATATGCACGAGTAGAACACAAGTGAGTTGTGGGCGATACAAGTCATACTGCTTACCAGCATGTCATACTTTGGTTCAGCGATATTGTTGGATGAAGCGGCTCGGACCGACATTACGCGTACGCTTACGTGAGACTGGTTCTACCGACGTGCCTTGCACATAGGTGGCTGGCGGGTGTCAGTTTCTCCAACTTTAGTTGAACCGAGTGTGGCTACGCCTGGTCCTTGCGAAGGTTAAAACATCACTAACTTAACGAAATATCGTTGTGGTTTTGATGCGTAGGTAAGAACGGTTCTTGCTCAGCTCGTAGCAGCCATGTAAAACTTGCAACAACAAAGTAGAGGACGTCTAACTTGTTTTTGCAGGGCTTGTTGTGATGTGATATGGTCAAGACGTGATGAGATATAAATTGTTGTATGAGATGATCATGTTTTGTTGAAGTTATCGGCAACTAGCAGAAGCCTTATGGTTGTCTCTTTATTGCATAAGATGCAAGCGCCAAATAATTGCTTTACTTTATCGTTATGCGATAGCAATAGTTGCAAGAGCAATAGTTGGCGAGACGACCATGTTATGACACATTGATGTAGATCAAGATGATGGAGATCATGGTGTCATGCCTGTGACAATAGAGATCATGAAGGTACTTTGGAGATGGAGATCAAAGGCGCAAGATGATCATGGCCATATCATGTCACATATTTTGATTGCATATGATGTTTATCTTTTATACATCTTATTTTGCTTAGTTCGGCGGTAGCTTTATAAGATGATCCCTTACTAAAATTTCAAGGTATAAGTGTTCTCCCTGAGTATGCACCGTTGCGAAAGTTCTTTGTGCCAAGATACCACGTGATGATCGGGTGTGATAAGCTCTACGTTCAAATACAACGGGTGTAAGACAGTTTTACACACGCATAATACTCAGGTTAAACATGACGAGCCTAGCATATACAGATATGGCCTTGGAACACTGAGACCGAAAGGTCGAGCGTGAATCATATAGTAGATATGATCAACATAGTGATGTTCACCATTGAAAACTACTCCATCTCACGTGATGATCGGACATGGTTTAGTTGATTTGGATCACGTGATCACTTAGATGATTAGAAGGATGTCTATCTAAGTGGGAGTTCTTAAGTAATATGATTAATTGAACTTTAATTTATCATGAACTTAGTCCTGATAGTATTTTGCAAATTTTGTTGTAGATCAATAGCTCGCGTTGTTGCTTCCCTATGTTTGATATGTTCCTAGAGAAAAACTATGTTGAAAGATGTTAGTAGCAATGATGCGGATTGGATCCGTGATCTGAGGATTATCCTCATTGCTGAATAGAAGAATTATGTCCTTGATGCACCGCTAGGTGACAGACCTATTGCAGGAGCAGATGCAGACGTTATGAACGTTTGGCTAGCTCAATATGATGACTACTTGATAGTTTAGTGCACCATGCTTAACAGCTTAGAATCGGGACTTCAAAGATGTTTTGAACGTCATGGACCATATGAGATGTTCCAGGAGTTGAAGTTAATATTTCAAGCAAATACCCGAGTTGAGAGATATGAAGTCTCCAACAAGTTCTATAGCTAAAAGATGGAGGAGAATTGCTCAACTAGTGAGCATGTGCTCAGATTGTCTGGGTACTACAATCGCTTGAATCAAGTGGGAGTTAATCTTCCAGATAAGATAGTGATTGACAGAGTTCTCTAGTCACCATCACCGAGTTAATAGAACTTCGTGATGAACTATAGTATGCAAGGGATGACGAAAACGATTCCCGAGCTCTTCGTGATGTTGAAATCGACGAAGGTAGAAATCAAGAAAGAGCATCAAGTGTTGATGATTCACAAGACCACTAGTTTCAAGAAAAGGGCAAAGGGATAGAAAGGGAACTTCATGTAGAATGGCAAGCAAGTTGTCACTTCCATGAAGAAGCCCAAAGCTAGACTAAAGCCTGAAACTGAGTGCTTCTACTACAAAGGAAATGGTCACTGGAAGCGGAAAATGCCTTGAATATTTGGTAGATAAGAAGGATGGCAAAGTGAACAAGGGTATATTTGATATACAGGTTATTGATGTGTACCTTACTAGTGTTTATAGTAACCCCTGGGTATTTGATACTTGTTCGGTTGCTAAAGAATTAGTAACTCGAAACAGGAGTTACAGAATAAACAGAGACTAGTTGAGGGTGAAGTGACGATGTGTGTTGGAAGTGGTTCCAAGATTGATATAATCATCATCACACACTCCCTATACTTTCGGGATTAGTGTTAAACCTAAATAAATGTTATTTGGCGTTTGTGTTGAGCATGAATATGATTTGATCATGTTTATTGCAATACGATTATTCATTTAAAGTCAGAGAATAATTGTTCTTCTATTTACATGAATAAAACCTTCGATGGTCATGCACCCAATGAAAATAGTTTGTTGGATCTCGATCGTAGTGATACACATATTCATAATATTGATGCCAAAAGATGCAAAGTTGATAATGATAGTACAACTTATTTGTGGCACTGCCGTTTGGGTCATATCGGTGTAAAGCGCATGAAGAAACTCCATAAAGATGGAGTTTTGGAATCACTTGGTTATGAATCATTTGATGCTTGCGAACCGTGCCTTTTGGGCAAGATGACTAAAACTCCGTTCTTCGGAACAATGGAACTAGCTACTGACTTTTTGGAAATAATACATACCGATATATGCGCTTCAATGAGTGTTGATGCTCGTGGCGGGTATCATTATTTTCTGACCTTCACAAATGATTTGAGCAGATATGAGTATATCTACTTAATGGAACACAAGTCTGAAACATTTGAAAAGTTCAAAGAATTTCAGAGTAAAGTGGAGAATCATCGTAACAAGAAAATAAAGTTTCTATGATCTGATCATGGAGGAGAATATTTGATTTACGAGTTTGGCCTTCATATAAAACAATGTGGCATAGTTTCATAGCTCACGCCACATGGAAGACCACAGCGTAATGGTGTGTCCGATTATCGTAACCGCACTTTATTGGATATAGTGTGATCTATGATGTATCTTACCGATTTACCACTATCATTTTGGGGTTATGCATTAGAGACAGCTGCATTCACTTTAAATAGGGCACCATCAAAATCCGTTGAGACGACACCTTATGAACTGTGGTTTGGCAAGAAAGCAAAGTTGTTGTTTCTTAAAGTTTGGGGCTGTGATGCTTATGTGAAAAAGTTTCAACCTGATAAGCTCGAACCCAAATCGGAGAAGTGCGTCTTCATAGAATACCCAAAGGAAACTATTGGGTACACCTCCTATCACAGATCCGAAGGCAAGTTATTCGTTGCTAAGAAGGATCCTTTCTAGAGAAGGAGTTTCTCTCGAAAGAAGTGAGTGGGAGGAAAGTAGAACTTGATAAGGTAATTGTACCTTCTCCCAAATTGGAAAGTAGTTCATCACAGAAATCAGTTCCAGTGATTCCTACACTAATTAGTGAGGAAGCTAATGATGATGATCATGAAACTTCAGATTAAGTTACTACAAAACCTCGTAGGTCTTCCAAAGTATAGTCCACACCAGAGTGGTACGGTAATCCTGTTCTGGAAGTCATGTTACTAGACCATGATGAACCTACGAACTATGAGGAAGCGATGATGAGCCCAGATTCCGCGAAATGGCTTGAGGCCATGAAATCTGAGATGGGGTCCATGTATGAGAACAAAGTGTGGACTTTGGTGGAGTTGCCCGATGATCGGTAAGCCATATTGTACAAATGGATCTTCAAGAGGAAGACGGACGCTGATAGTAGTGTTACTATCTACAAAGCTAGACTTGTCAAAAAGGGTTTTTGACAAAGTTCAAGGTGTTGACTACGATGAGATTTTCTCACTCGTAGAGATGCTTAAGTCTGTCCTAATCATGTTAGCAGTTGCCACATTTTATGAAAGCTGGCAAATGGATGTCAAAACTGCATTTGTTAATGGATTTATTAAAGAAGAGTTGTATATGATGCAACCAGAAGGTTTTGTCAGTCCTAAAGGTGCTAACAAAGTGTGCAAGCTCCAGTGATCGATCCATGGACTGGTGCAAGCATCTCGGAGTTGGAATATACGCTTTGATAAGTTTATCAAAGCATATAGTTTTATACGGACTTGCGGTGAAGCCTGTATTTACAATAAAGTGAGTGGGAGCACTACAGCCTTTTTGATAAGTATACGTGAGTGACATATATTGTTGATCAGAAATGATGTAGAATTTTTCTGGAAAGCATAAAGGAATGTTTGAAAGGAGTTCTTTAAAAAGAAAGACCTCGGTAAAGCTACTTACACATTGAGCATCAAGATCTATAGAGATAGATCGAGACGCTTGATAAGATTTTACAATGAGTACATACCTTTATAAGCTTTTGAAGTAGTTCAAAATAGAACAGTCAAAGAAGGAGTTCTTGTCTGTGTTGCAAGGTGTGAAGTTGAGTAAGACTCAAAGCCCGACCACGGTAGAAAATAGAAAGAGAATGAAAGTCATTCCCTATGCCATAGCCATACGTTCTATAAAGTATGCTATGCTATGTACCAGACCTATTGTATACCTTGATCTAAATTTGGCAAGGGAGTACAATAGTGATCTAGGAGTAGATCACTGGACATTGGTCAAGAATATCCTTAGTGAGGACTAAGGAAATATTTCTTAATTATGGAGGTGATAAAAGAGCCCATCATAAAGAGTTATATCGGTGCAAGCTTTTACACCGATCCAGATGACTCTAAGTCTCAATCTGGATACGTATTGAAAGTGGGAGCAATTAGCTAGAGTAGCTCCGTGCAGAGCATTGTAGACACAGAGTATTAGCAAAATACATACGGCTCTGAATATGACAGACCCGTTGACTAAGCTTCTCCCACGAGCAAAACATGATCATACCTTAGTACTCTTAGGGTGTTAATCACATAGCGATGTGAACTAGATTATTGACTCTAGTAAACCCTTCGGGTGTTGGTCACATGACGATGTGAACTATGGGTGTTAATCACATACAGATGTGAATATTGGTGTTAAATCACATGGTGATGTGAACTAGATTATTGACTCTAGTGCAAGTGGGAGACTGAAGGAAATATGCCCTAGAGGCAATAATAAAGTTATTATTTATTTCCTTATTTCATGATAAATGTTTATTATTCATGCTAGATTTGTATTAACCGGAAACTTAGTACATGTGTGAATACATAGACAAACAAAGTGTCACTAGTATGCCTCTACTTGACTAGCTCGTTGAATCAAAGATGGTTATGTTTCCTAACCATGAACAAAAGAGTTGTTATTTGATTAACGGGATCACATCATTAGAAGAATGATGTGATTGACATGACCCATTCCATTAGCTTAGCACTTGATCATTTAGTATGTTGCTATTGCTTTCTTCATGACTTATACATGTTCCTGTGACTATGAGATTATGCAACTCCCATTTACCGGAGGAACACTTTGTGTGCTACCAAACGTCACAATGTAACTGGGTGATTATAAAGGAGCTTTACAGGTGTCTTCGTAGGTACATGTTGAGTTGGCATATTTCGAGATTAGGATTTGTCACTTTGATTGTCGGAGAGGTATCTCTGGGCCCTCTCGGTAATGCACATCACTATAAGCCTTGCAAGCAATTTACCTAATGAGTTAGTTGCGGGATGATGCATTACATAATGAGTATAGTGACTTGCCGGTAACGAGATTGAACTAGGTATTGAGATACCAACGATCGAATCTCGGGCAAGTAACATACTGATGACAAAGGGAACAACATATATAGTTATGCGGTTTGACCGATAAAGATCTTCGTAGAATATGTAGGAGCCAATATGAGCATCCATGTTCCGCTATTGGTTATTGACCGGAAAATTGTCTTAGTCATGTCTACATAGTTCTCGAACCCGTAGGGTCCGCACGCTTAAAGTTCGGTGACGATTTGTATTATGAGTTTATGTGTATTGATGTACCAAAGGTAGTTTGGAGTCCGGGATGAGATCGGGGCATGACGAGGAGTCTTGAAATGGTCGAGACGTAAAGATTGACATATTGGACGACTATATTCGAACATCGGAAAGGTTCTGAGTGATTCGGGTATTTATCGGAGTACCGGAGAGTTACGGGAATTCGCCGGGGAGTATATGGGCCTTATTGGGCCATATGGGAATAGAGAAGAGAGGCCAAAAGGAAGGAGGCGCGCGCCCCCCCTCTGGTCCGAATTGGACAAGGGGTGCAGCCCCCTTTTCCTTCTTCCTCTCCCCCTCTTTCCTTCTCTCCTACTCCAACAAGGAAAGGAGGAGTCCTACTCCTGGTGGGAGTAGGACTCCCCCCTTGGCGTGCCCTCCTCCTAGGCCGGCCGCCTCCCCCCTTGCTCCTTTATATACGGGGGCAGGGGGGCACCTCTAGACACAACAATTGATCTCTTGATCTCTTAGCTGTGTGCGGTGCCCCCCTCCACCATATTCCACCTCGGTAATATCGTAGCGGTGCTTAGGCGAAGCCCTACGTCGGTAGCATCATCAACACCGTCATCACGCCGTCGTGCTGACGGAACTCTCCTTCGAAGCTCGGCTGGATCGGAGTTCGTGGGACGTCATTGACCTGAACGTGTGCTAAACTCGGAGGTGCCGTACGTTCGGTACTTGATCGGTCGGATCGTGAAGACGTACGACTACATCAACCGCATTGTGCTAACGCTTTCACTTTCGGTCTACAAGGATACGTGGACACACTCTCCCCCTCTCGTTGCTATGCATCACCATGATCCTGCGTGTGCGTAGGAAATTTTTGAAATTACTACGTTCCCCAACAGCCAATTCTCATCCAAGGCCCTAAGCAACTCGGCAACGACATTGATGTGTACCTAAGGCCATTAGTTGAAGAACTTTTACAGTTCTGGAATGGAAATGGTGTACGTGTGTGGTATGAGCACAAACATGAGGAATTTAACCTGCACGCGTTGCTGTTTGTAACCATCAATGATTTGCCCGCTCTCAGTAACCTTTCAGGATAGACAAACAAGGGATACCACGCATGCACGCACTGTTTAGCTGACACCGAAAGTATCACTACGGGAAACAGGAGATTTGCCGTCAGTACTGTTCTTTGCCGTCAGCATTTCGTCGGGCCAGACGGCAAAGACAATTTTTGCCGACAGCAGCTGACGGCAAAGAACAACTGACGGCAAATCCATACTTTGCCGTCTCTAAAAAAACACAGACGGCAAAGACTCTTTGCCGTTTGGGATTTTTTTTTACAGACAGCAAAGAGCTCCTTTTGCCGTCTGTAAACGAAATTGCAGATGGCAAAGACTTTGCCGTCTGCAATTCCGTTTACAGACGGCAAAGAGAGCACTTTGCCGTCTGTAAAAAAAAATCGCAGACGGCAAAGAAGAAACACAGCACGCGGATTGATCCCACGGATCGGTGACATGGCATGATCTAGGCCGCCCGCACCCGCCTGTGTCTCTCACCAGTCATCACGCGCGCCCCAACCACCCATCCCATCTCTCTCTTATCCCCAAGGCCCCACCACGACCGACCGCATCTCTCCCTCGATCCCTCCTTCTGCCGCACAACACCCACGACCGACCGCATCTCTCCCTCTCTTATCCCCTGCTCGCCCAACTGCCGCCGGTCGATCCCGCACGTCGCCTGAGCCGTGGCCGGCGCGGGATCCTCCTCCACCTCCCCTGCTCGTCAGCCCTCGCTGCTCGATCCCGCACGTCGCCTGAGCCGTGGCCGGCACGGGATCCTCCTCCACCTCCCCTGCTCGTCAACCACTACTGCTCGATCCGGCCTTGCCGTCGCCTGAGCCGTGGCCGGCGCGGGATCCTCCTCCACCTCCCCTGCTCGTCAACCACTGCTGCTCGACTCGGCCTTGCCGTCGCCTGAGCCAGAGGATGCTGCGGGATCCTCTTCCTCCTCCCCGCCCGTGACCCGACGCCTCCTCCTCCTCCCTTGCTCGTCAACTGCAACTGGCCGACCCTGCCTCGCCGGTGCGAGATCCTCCTCCCCGCCAGCTGCGACCCCGCGCCTCCTCCCCTGCTCGTCAACGGCCGCCACCCTTCGACATGGCGGCGCCATTGCCAAGAGCTCGCCGGAGCTCCTCTGCAGCACAACCTCCCGCCTGGTCGTCCTCGCCTCGCCGCTGCCTGAGCTGGAGGCCGCAGAGGGATCGTCCTCCTCCCCGTCCGTGACCCCACACCTCCTCCCGACCAGGGGATCCATGGCGCCATGGTCAACTCCTCCTGAAGACCACGCTTCGCCTCCTCGAGCTCAATGCCCGCTCTCGGATCTCGACGCTGGCAAGGGCCAGTTCGTCCGATTTGTAGTAATTTTTTTGGTGTTGTTTCGTTCGTTGGTTCGTCCATCACACCACGGCAATCGTCCGTTTTGTAAATGGAGAACATTATATTTGTGTAATTATATTGTGATGATGGATATATAGTATGTAAGGAGAGTACTTTTGTCTCGTCAAAGCTGTGAAAGATTTTCCCTACGCCTTCGGCCATCTACGACTTGTACATTGTTTCGTTTTTTAAAAATAAAAATATTTGCTTTGCCGTGTGGGTATATGAGGATGACGGCAAAGACATAGCCTAGCTGATGGCAAAGTACTTGACGCCGTCCATTAGGGCGACTGCTCCGTGTGTTGGCATATTTTTGCCGTCTGGCTAGTCCGCTCACGGCAAACCCTATTGACTGATGGCAAATTCTTTGCCGTCATCCTGATAAATAGCAGACGGCAAAGTATTCTTTGCCGGCTATTCTTTGCCGTCTGACTTTGCCGTCTGCTTCCAGACGGCAAAGTCTTTGCCGTCTGGAATTTGGTCTTTGCCGTCTGTAATCCACAGACGGCAAATTATCTGTTTCCTGTAGTGTATATGCCTGGACAAATGCAAGAAGAATTTGTACCTGGGCCATCGTCGATTTCTTCCGACCAACCATCAATGTCAAAAGAAAGGCAAGCATTTCAAAGGTGAGGCAGATCACCGGAAGAAGCCCGCCATGCGTACTGGTGATCACGTACTTGCTATGGTCGATGATTTACACGTAATGTTTGGAAAGGGTCCCGGCAGACTATCTGTTCTGAATGACACCGAGGGACGTGCACCCATGTGAAGAAGAAATCTATATTTTGGGACCTACCCTACTATAAAGACCTAGAGGTCCGCTCTTCAATCGACGTGACACATGTGACAAAGGACCTTTGCGTGAACCTACTAGGCTTGGGCGTGTATGGGAAGACAAAAGATACACCAGAGGCATGGGAGGACCTGCAATGTTTGCACGAAAAAGACGGCATGCCTCCAAAGTAGTATGAAGGTCCTGCCAGCTATGCTCTTACCAAAGAAGAGAAGGAAATCTTCTTTGAATGCCTGCTCAGTATGAAGGTCCCGTCTGGCTTCTCGACGAATATAAAGGGAATAATAAATATGGCAGAGAAAAAGTTCTAGAACCTAAAGTCTCATGACTGCCACGTGATTATGACGCAACTGCTTCCGGTTGCATTGAGGGGGCTTCTACCGGAAAACATCTGATTAGCCATTGTGAAGCTATGTGCATTCCTCAATGCAATCTCTCAGAAGGTGATCGATCCAGAAATCATACCAAGGCTAAGGACTGATGTGGCGCAATGTCTTGTCAGTTTTGAGCTGGTGTTCCCAGCATCCTTCTCCAATATCATGACGCACGTCCTAGTTCATCTAGTCGACAAGATTGTCATTCTGGGCCCCGTATTTCTACACAATATGTTCCCCTTTGAGAGGTTCATGGGAGTCCTGAAGAAATATGTCCATAACCGCGCTAGGCCAGAAGGTAGCATCTCCATGGGCCATCAAACAGAGGATGTCATTGGATTTTGTGTTGACTTCATTCCTGGCCTTAATAAGATTGGTCTCCCTAAATCGCGGTATGAGGGGAGATTAACTGGAAAAGGCACGCTTGGAGGGGCCTCAATAATATGCAGGGACGGGCATTCTTGGTCTCAAGCACAATACATAGTTCTACAGAACTCTACCTTGGTGACCTCGTATGTCGATGAACGCAAGAACAGTCTGCGCTCCAAACACCCAGAGCAGTGTGACGACTGGATTACATGTGAACACATCAGGACTTTTGGTAATTGGTTGGAAACACGTCTCAGAGGTGACAACATTGTTTGTGATGAGTTGTACTCATTGTCCAGGGGACCATCTTTGACTGTATTGACTTACAAAGGATACGAGATAAATGGGAATACATTTTACACGATCTCCCAAGATCAAAAGAGCACCAACCAAAACAGCGGTGTCTGCTTTGATGCAGTAACCAAGAGGGGAAAGGACACATATTATGGTTACATAGTGGACATATGGGAACTTGACTACGGACATGATTTTGAGGTCCCTTTGTTTAAGTGCAAATGGGTTAATCTATCAGGAGGCGGGGTACAGGTAGACCCACAGTACAGAATGACAACAATGGATCTGAACAAACTTGGGTACACAGACGAACCGTTCGTACTAGCCAATGATGTGGCACAGGTTTTCTATGTGAAGGACATGTCTACCAAACCGAGAAAAAGAAAATATAAGGAAGCGAACACATCATACGATGAGCCAAAGTGCCACATAGTTCTTTCAGGAAAAAGAGACATCATGGGAGTGGAGGGCAAGACAGACATATCCGAAGATTATGAAAAGTTCCATGAAATTCCTCCCTTCAAAGTCAAGGCTGACCCAAGAACCCTGTTAAACGATGAAGATTATCCATGGTTACGGTGCAATAAGCAAAGGACAGAAGCGAAGAAAAAGTGAATACTTTATCTCCACGACTATTATGACGATGCCTTTGATCCAGAATATCACTGCAGCTACATGTGAAGAAATGAAATGCCTGTTGTAACAGACGAGTTTTCGTCCGAAACCCTGATACCTTGAAACAAATAGTCCGTTTTGTACACGAAGTGCATCCAGTTTTTAACGTAACCCTCTCAACTTTTTAGCACATGCTATGTGGGTGAAATGATGATGCCATGCCAACTTTCAACCTTTTCAGAGTTCATTTGAAATGCTTTTCAATTTCAGGGTCATTTAGCTTAAAGAATGAACTGTAAAACTTTTATGGAACTCTAATAGCAAAAATAGTAAACTAAAATAATGAACTAGAAAACTTTAATGAAACTCTAATAGAAAAAAGAATGAACTAGAAAACTTTAATGAAACTCTAATAGCTAAAGGAATCAACCAAAAAGCTTTTATGAACCTCTAGTATTATTGAAACTAAAATTATATAAAAATTTATGCAACAAAAATTATCAAAATATTTTCTGTTCAAAACATTAATAGCAAAAAGATTTTTCATAAAATAAATAAAAAAAGGAAAAAATAAAATAAAATAAATAAGTAGAAACAAAATAAAATAAATAAGTAGAAACAAAATAAACTTTAATGAATAAGTAGAAATAAAATAAAATTTAATAAAGTAAAATAAATAAACTTTAATAAAATAAATAAAAATGGCAACAGTAAGTAGAAACAAAATAAAATTAATAAAGCAAAAAAAGTGCCACCTACTGGGCCACCACGGCCTGAATACGACTGGAAACCCAATCATGGGCCAGGATTCAGGCCCGCAGCAGGCCCAGTAGGCCCACAAACACATAGTGACAGGTTAGGCCCGAAAGCCTGCAGTTGAAAGGAGCTCGAGAGTTTGGGCGCAGCAGCACTTACCAATCACTCTCGAGCTCTCTCAACTAGCGAGGTGGGACTAAACTTTTGACGCGGGCAGCACAAGACCTTTGGTCCCGGTTGGTGGCACCAAATGGGAATAAAGGGGAGCATTGGTCCCCGTTCATGGCACCGACCGGGACCAATGCCCCCCTTTAGTCTCGGTTGGTGCCACCAACCTGGATCAAAGGCCTCTGCTTCCCGCCCTTTGGGCTGCTGAAAAGAGACCTTTGCTCCTGGTTGGTGGCACCAACCGAGACTAAAGGGGTACATTGGTCCCGGTTGGTGCCACGAGCCGGGACCAATGCTTCGCCTATATAAGCAGCACTTGTCAAAACTCAGTTCAGTTTCTTCGATCCCACTGATGACACCGCCAGGCTGCTCCTCCGCCCCACCGTTGCTGTCGCCGCCCCCGTCGCCGCCCGCGCCGTCACCATCCCGTGCCACCACGATGCCGTTGCCGCGCGCCACCCCACGCCGTCACCTTCACCTCCCCGCGCCGCCCCGACGCCATTGCTGCCCCGACGCCATCACCGCCCACACCGCCCCGACGCCATCACCGTCCCGCGCCGCCACGCGCCACCGCTGCCCTGACGCCGTCGCCACGCCGCCCCACGGTCCGACGACCTTCCGATGTTTTTTTCCATATATGTGAAGATGTTGATATGTTTTTTTTCATATGATGTTTTTTTGTGCATATGATGTTTTTTTTGATATGATGTTTTTTTCATATATGTATTAATTTTTTATTTAGGTTGTTAATTAGTAGATATCGATTTTAGGTTAGTGCATTTTAAGTTAGTGTAGAGGAAAAAGTAAAATAAGGAAAAGGAAGAAAAGAGGAAGAAGGAAGAAGGAAGAAGAAGAAAAAGAAGGAGTGGAAAAAGGAAAATAAGAAGAGGAAGAAGGAGAAGAAAAAGGAGAAGAAGAGGAGAGGAAGGAGAGGAGGAGAAATAAATAAGAAGATAAAAAAAGAATAAAAGAGGAGAAGAAGAAAGGAATAGAGGTGAAGAAGAAAAAATAGAATATATTCTATTTTTTCTTCTTCACCTCTCTTCCTTTCTTCTTCTCCTCTTTTTTTCTTATTTTTTTTCTTCGATCTTCTCCTCTATTCCTTTCCTCTTCTCCTCTTTTTTTTTCTTCTTCTTCCTCTTCTTATTTTTTATCGGGTATGTCGTTGTCGATATACCACCTCCCCGATAACTTCGACATGAGGGGGGGCAATATACCCCCTCCCCGATAACTTTGATATGAGGAGGGGGGAGGGGGTCGATATACCCCCTCCTCGATAACTTTGACACGAGGAGGGGGAGGGGGTCGAGGGGTCGAGAGTGCGAGGGTCGAGGGTTTGAGGGTTCTAGGGTCGAGGGTTCGAGGGTTCTAGGGTCGAGGGTCATTGACGGGCCGAGGGTTTGAGGGTCGAGGGTTGTCGAGGGGTCGAGGGTTCGAGGGTCGAGGATCGCCGAGGGGTCGAGAGGTTGCCTAGTGTCAAAGTATTGAATAAATCCATGGCTTCATCATTAGCCGGAAGTAACCGGGGCATGATGGTACGAAGTTCTCCGAAGTTATTCTGGAACGGAGTCCCAGATAGGATAATCCGCCTTTTGGTACAAATTTTAGCAAAGGCCTTCCAAATAGCGATATTCGGAAGGCTCTTGCTATACTTTGTACCAAAAGCGAATTATCCTATCTGGGATTTGATAATCCCCAAGTGCAGGGAATCATCGTAGCAATTCCCAAAGGTGGAAGTGATAAGTATGGAGTGTCGAACCCACAAGGAGCCAAAGGTAAGATCAATATTCTCTCAAGCCCTATCTGCCACTGATACGACTCTACGTGCACCGAACGTTTGCTTCCAACTAGAAACAAGAAATAAAATTGTGTTGTGGGTATAAAGAGGATAACTTTGTATGATATCGGAGAGCTAAAATATAAAAGTAGGTGCTGTTATCATAAAGTTAGAATATATTACTAAATAATATAAATAGCGAGTGTGGAATAATGATGGATCGGTGTGCGGAATTGTCCTAGGCAATTGCTAACAAGACCGATAGTCATCATTGCAATTTCATATGAGGGAGAGGCATAGGCTAACATACTTTCTCTACTTGGATCATATGCACTTATGATTGGAACTCTAGCAAGTGTCCGCAACTACTAAAGATCATTAAGGTAAAACCCAACCATAGCATTAAAGCATCAAGTCCTCTTTATTCCCATACGCAACAACCCCCTTACTCGGGTTTGTGTTTCAGTCACTCACCAACCCACTATAAGCGAATCATGAACGTATTGCAACACCCTACAGCGGGAGTCCCTCACGCTTGCGCGACACGGAGGGCACCATAGGACAGCACCAGGATAAAACATACAACTCATACCAATCTAGATCATCAATCAACCCAAGGACAAAAGATATCTACTCAAAACATCATAGGATGGCAACACATCATTGAATCATAATATGCAGCATAAAGCACCATGTTCAAGTAGGGATTACGGCGGGGTGCGGGAGAGTGGACCGCGTAAAAGAGATGAGGATGGTGATGATGATGGTGATGTTGATGAAGACGATCACCACGGTGATGATTCCCCTCCCGATGGCACTCCGGTGGCACCAAGAGAGAGGAGGAGAGGTTCTCCCCCTTGTGCTTCCTTCTCCATGGCTTTCCACCTCTGGTCCTTGGCCTTCATGGCAATGATGGCCCCTCCAAGATCCTCCTCCATGGCCTCCGGTAATGATGGCCCCCTCCGGCAGGGTGCTGGAGAGGCTTGCGGCGGCGGAGCTTCCGATCTAGGTTATTTCCCGAAGGTTTCTGTATTTATAGGAATTTTTGGCGTAGGTTTCAAGTCAGGGGGGTCTCCGGGCTGTCCATGAGATAGGGGGCGCGCCCTAGGGGGTGGGCACGCCCCCCACTCTCGTGGGCAGCCTGGGACTCTTCTGGCCCAACTTCGATGCTCCATGGTCTTCTTTTGGTCCATAAAAAATCGTCAAAAATTGGCACGTCAATTGGACTCTGTTTGGTATTCCTTTTCTGTAAAACTCAAAAAAGGAGAAAACAGGAACTGGCACTAGGCTCTAGGTTAATAGGTTAGTCCCAAAAATCATATAAAATGGCATATAAATGCATATAAAACATCATAGATGGATAATATAATAGCATGAATACTTCATAAATTATAGATACGTTGGAGACGTATCAGGATTCCGTTCCAAAATAACATTGGAGAGCTTTGTACCGTCATGCGCCTGTTACTTTCGCCTAATGATGAAGACATGGTTTTGTTGAATCCTTTGACACTAGACAAACGTTACATGAGGGGGTCGAGGGTCGGGAACTAGGGTAGAGGGTCGTGGATCGATCGCCGAGTGGTCGAGGGTCGTGAACTAGGGTAGAGGGTCGAGGGTCGCCGAGGGGTCAAGGGTCGAGAGTCGAGGGTCGTCGAGGGGTTAATATAACCCCTCTCCGATAACTTCGACATGAAGGGGGGGTCGATATATCCCCTCCCCGATAACATTTTTTTCTATGTATATGTAGTCGTTGTCGATATACCCCCTCTCCGATAACTTCGACATGAGGGAGGTCGATATACCCCCTCCCCGATAACTTTGATATATCCATCTCTCATGTTTGTATATTAATTGCCATGTTGTAATATTTGCAGAAACTATGGATCATCAAAGAGAATTCGAACAAGAAGAGATATTGGGGGACATAATCCATGGTGGAGGTGATGTCTTGTTGTTTCTCAACGACCTCAAAGAAGGTCTCGAAGGAGCGGAAGGAGGCGGTGATCAAACAATGGAGGATGAATGATGAGCACATGGGTACATCATACATGACATTTCAGAAAAGTGCACAATTTAATAGGAAAGAATTACTAAGCCGAATCAAGCAAGCACATGGCCACGTGAACGCTAACTTAAGTTCATACCACAATATTGAACACATGGCCGCACTTTCATCCCCATTTTTGTTGGTTGAACTAAGTATCACATGCAAGAAATCCAACAACCTATGAGCTCTTGAAGCAACCGGTCTGGAGGAACGAGTTTGAAAAAAACAAGTTTCAAATGAAGCTGATGCTGTCAGTTTTACCTCTGATATTTCGTGGTCGCACACCCATATGGTGGAGAGATGGGGCCATAGGGTTACATCAACAGAAGCTAAATCAAATTATCATTCCAATGCAAAAAATCTCACATCATTTGGAGTTGTGAGTCAAAAGTACTAGTCATTCTTGTGGAAGGTGTCCAGGCTGTCAAGACTTCGCGAATTTCCGAGGAGCTCTCCAACAACTCCCAAAGTTGACTGCTTATTCACCCAATGAAGCCATGCAAACCTGCTTACTTTTGAAACCATTTTCACACCTAGCTAATGGGGGTTTTCCCTGCTATAAAACCCCATCTCCCCCATCCTCTAGAAAACCTTTTGTCAAACCATTCAGCTACAAGCTTATGCAGCAAGACTGCTAGAGAGATCTTGCTACATTTTCTCTTGTGAGTTCATTCAGATTCGCAAGAAGGAGCCTTTGGTTCCCCCTAGTTCATGTTCTATGGTTCCCGTCGTTTTGTGTGGATTAGTCCTGGTTTGTGGTTCTGCGATTGTTTAGACAGCGGGTTGGAGTTCTTGTAGCTTCGATCAGCCATCCCCAACGTACAGGTTGCATCCAACCTTGGCAGGTATAAAGCTAGTTATCCCGGCTGCTTGCAGCTAGTTATCCCTTTCGATTCGATCCTACGACATGAAGATCAGGCCATCCTCGGGCGTGAACTCGTTCCTCGGGTTCCCACCTATCAAGGAAAGTCATGATCGTGATGGTGGCTCCGATGACGACCGTGATGACGGCTCCGGTGACCGAATTGAGTCGGGATCAACTGTTGCAGTCCGGTGAGGTATATATGTTAGCAGAATAGTTATTCTGATAACACTGCCGCACTGCACACTCAACACGAGAGCACTGCACTTTCTGTAGCAAGGGTACTGCTAAACAGAGACTAGTGAACTTCGTGTCGAAAAAACTGCACTCAGTGTTTTTCTGGTACCTTTTTTGCTCTAGTTTTTAACCGTTTATTGGAACAAGGCTTTTAATATACCATTGAAAAGCTATGGATTAGGCGCAACTTAGCCATGTTGAAAACTTTTGGAGATTCCTAGCGGTTTAAGAGCAGTTTTGAAGACGGTGCGGCGCACAACGAGTGGCAGCGAGCATTTTTTTCTAAACTGCTCGTCGGAATGAACCAAATGATACACTATTGGAAAGATATCGTCGAGGCGCATCTTTTTCATATATATTATTTTCTCTAATTCGTTACGTTTTAAGAGCAGTTTTAAATTTAGTAAATCGCAGAATTGTGTTTTTTTGGATTTTTTGCAATTTTTGCTACTGTTTTTGTTTTTTGACAGATTGTCAAAACGAGGCGTATGATATGCTGTTGGAAAGCTATGGACGAGGCACAACTTTCATATGTTGAAATATTTTTGAGATTCCTTACGACTTTTAGTTAATTTTGAAAATCGTGCGGCTGACGACGAGAGGCAGCGGCTGTTTTTCGCGAAATTTTTACAAACCGCTGGTCGGAATGATTCAAATTATACGCCGTTGGAAAGACATCGACGAGGCGCAACTTTTTCATGTAGAACACTCTCTCTGATTCCTTACGGTTTAAGAGCAATTTTGATTTTAACGAAATGCAGACACTCTGTTTTTTCGCGACCCAAAATCGTCGTATGTACTGCATCAGATAGAAACCACACTTCATCAGACCGACAAGAGGACTGCATGATTTTTTTATGGGACATAAATTTTCCCAAATGAGGTGGAGTGCACTTCACGTCTAGAGTTGGTGATCCGCAATACTATGAAAAGTGAACCTCGAGACTACCAAATTTTCCCAAACGAGGTGGAGTGCACTTCACGTCGATCGTTGGTGAACCGCAATACTACAAAAAGAGAACCTCGAGACTACCATAGACGGGTCACGACACTATTGAAAATGACCGCATGAGATTTTTCAAACTCTTTTTTTTACATGTGTAGACCGGGCGAGTGGACCGCCGGGACTGAGCGAGTGAACTACATATAATGAAAAGCGAGCTTCTTTGAGATAGAAAACTGCACTTCTACAGACTAAAAATGACACTACATCAAACGTGTAAGTGGACTGCATGATTTGTACATGGCCACACTCACATTTTACTTCTAAAAAGACGGGCAACCGCACTGCAATGGCGACACAGGGAACTTCACACGATGACGAAGTGTACTGCAAGTGTCGACACAATTTTTTTTCTTTTTTTGAACACACGACACCACATGCAATGAGTGCCCTTCACATGAGGGCGAAGTGAACCGCGACACAAATCGAAGCAAACTGCATGACATTTTTGTTGTTTTTGTAACCTTTTAAAAACTACATCTAATATAGAAGCGAGCTTCTTTTGAGATGTTTTTTGTGTGTGTTTACCAAGTGGACAACAGAGGAGTTTTATAGGGAACCGCATCAGAGGACAAAGTGAGCTTCAAAATATACACATCTATCTGATTTGTTGTACACATCTACGCACAGAAACTACACTCTCTACCAGCCAAACCGCAGTAAAGAACTGCAGTTTTTACAATGAACTAATGAGTGCTGTTTTCAATAACAAAATTGAGTAATGGGGCATCCAATGGAACTGCATCACTTCATCTTTCCTACAAAATTGAGTAAAATGAACCTCAATAGCAAACCATAGCGGACTTCATTTGCGCTTTCTTTTATCTTCGGAAATCACAAAGTCAGTGAAGTGCAGAAGAGCACTGTCGTACCGCACGACACGCCCAGTCGTACTGCACAGTGGAGGCCAGCAGCATGCACGACTCACCTGCCTCCGGCGACTGCGTCCAGGGGCTCGTCCATGGTGTGGCTACCGCCCACGACCTCCCGATGCAATGGCGTAAGGCCCTCCATGAAACCGCACCGCGTCATGGTGACCTCCGCAACGAGGGAGTCGACGCAAATCCCGTTGGGGCCTCTGTCGGTGTCAAAACCGGCGGATCTCGGGTAGAGGGTCCCGATCTGTGCGTCTAAGGCTAATGGTAACAGGAGGTAAGGGAAACGATGTTTTACCCAGGTTCGGGCCCTCTCGATGGAGGTAAAACCCTACTTCCTGCTTGATTGATATTGATGATATGAGTAGTACAAGAGTTGATCTACCACGAGATCGTAGAGGCTAAACCCTAGAAGCTAGCCTATGATGATTATGATCGTGTCTCCAAGGACTAAACCCTCCGGTTTATATAGACACCGGAGGGGGCTAGGGTTTACATGGAGTCGGTTACAAAGAAGGAAATCTTTTATCAGGATCGCCAAGCTTGTCTTCCACGCAAAGGAGAGTCCCATCCGGACACGGGACGAAGTCTTGAGTCTTGTATCTTCACGCTCCAATACTCCAGACAAAGTATATAGTTCGGCTGTCCGGATACCCCCTAATCCAGGACTCCCTCAGTAGCCCCTGAACCAGGCTTCAATGATGATGAGTCCGGTGCGCAGTTTGTCTTCGGCATTGCAAGGCGGGTTCCATCTCCGAATACTCCAAAGTACCTGTCGCAATGAACAACGTCCGGCTTCCCATCAATGTTGTACTCCTCAGCTTCTGTGCTTCAATAATGGCCATCTCCACGTGTTGAGTGGATACGAGGAGTCGGTGCATTTTTGCATTTGCCACCCCGGCCCTGCAAGCGAACCGTCTATTTGAAGGGACGGGGATCCTCAGATCCAAGCTTCACCTTCTTCCCTTGAGCGAGCATCTACCAGAGTGCGCCCAGAAAAAATCATTCTAGCATGGCCGGTCGCCGCAGCTCTTCCTCTCGCTCCCCTAGCTCTAGGCCAGGTGATTGGGAAGAGTGTTCTGTTCCTCAAAGCCGCCTAATAGAGCTGCAGACCCAAGGGTTTCTTCCACCTGCGTTCATGGTCCCTGTCCGAGCCGGACTAGCCACCTATAATGGCAGGGAGCAAGCGGAGAGATCTCCCAATCCATCCCCGGGGGAGCAAATGTGCCTCATCTCGCATCTGCTAAGAGGCGTTGGGTTTCCAATCCACCCATTCCACCGCGGGCTCCTGGAGTTCTACGGCCTCCAGTTGCACAACTTCACCCCTGCCTACGTGCTGCATATAGCAGGATAGGTTGCCCTTTGTGAACTATTTCTAGGCTGCGAGGCTCACTTCGGGTTATGGAAGAAGTTGTTCTGCCTCGTCCCTCGCAACCAGGGGGAATCCATATGTCAAGTGGGCGGAGCCGAAGTATGGCGCGTCGCCGAGACCGAATACCTGTCCGGTACTCCCAAGAAGGCACCTGAAAACTGGCCCTTGGAGAGGTTTTATGTTGATGACATTCCCCTTCCGGATCCAGTCCGGACGGGTCTCCCTGAGTTCAGTAATGCTCCATCGAAGGCACGCCGAAGTTGGCGTCCTCAGGGCCCCCAAGAGGAGGATACCAGAGAAATACACTTCCTGATGAGCAGGATAAATATACTAGCCAAATCAGGGCTGACAATAGTCGAGGTTATAGCAATATGCATAATGCGGGGAGTGCAGCCGCTTCAATATCGGGGGAAGCCCATGTGGCACTACAACGGGGAAGATGATGCCACCCGCTGCGGTCGTAAAGGTCCGGACTCCGCCACTGCTTTGGCAAGGATATTGTCCGATTTGTATAAAGGAGAAGAAGAAGAATTTCTTCATATTAAACCGCGGGATGGGTTTTCTATGTACAACCCCCCAAGCTGGGTAAGTCATCACTCTTTCCCCCGCTCCATTTATTCTGGCGTCCCTCGTTACGATTATTTACCTCGATATTTCTGAGCAGGAACTGAGGAGGGCCGTAGAGGGATTCAACAGCCCCTCCCCGCAGCCAGAGGACCCCGGAAGGGCCTTCGATCCAGGACTTGAAGAAGATCCGGATATTACTGTGGAGCTAGTTAATGGGACATTTTATCAGGCCAGCTGCAATGGCGCCTCGGTGGCTATTGTCGCCGACTATCCCGGACTGCTACCTACGTCACGTGTAAGCAAAGCCGAAACCTTGTCCTCTGAAGAGGATTCCTTTCTGATACCATGTCTTATGCCTAAAGTATCGTATTTGTAGAGACGGCCATCAGAACGCGGCGCCGAGCCCCTGGGGGCTCGTCGACAAAGGGCGTCCGGATTGGGCAGGCTTAAGAGCAACGCGGTTAGGGACGAAACGCCATTACAGAGGTATGGTAAAAACCTGCTCTGTGATTTATTGTGTTTGAAATGTAATAGCATCCTTGGTGTTCTGGCAGAAAGAGGAGTTGCCGGACTATATTCGGAGATCCTGCCAATCACGCCTCTACCAGCCGGATTCCAGAACCGGCTTCAAGAGAGGAGGCCAATGCGGGGCCAACGCCGGATTGTCCTCCGACAGAGGATGCGGATATGCTTTTCGCCACGAATTCGGAAGTAGAGAGTGCCATGAATCATCGGTGCCGATGGGCCGTACTTCGCAATAACATCTTTTCCAAAGAGGCATTTAATGCTTTCAATTCAGGAGACGCATACATCCGAGCTGCTCAAGGCGGGCTCGCCCGGGCGACGGACCAGTATGCCAAAGATATACTGGTAAGAAAATTTGATAAGCATGTATAGCAGTAGCCCCTGAGACTTGAAACGGTTGGAAAAACTGTTTTAAGGATCAATGTATGCACAGGTCCTTGTAGATAAGAATGCCCAATTGTCTCAAGAGCTGGAGGATTGCAAGACCCAGCTGAGGGCCGCGGTTGCCAAACTAGAGGAATCCCAGAAGGCCTCATCTGGTAACATTTGTCTCAATAGAGAAATTTTATGGAAATGTACCAGTTAGTAATTGGCTTGTTTGATAAGTCTAACAGAAAATTCTGCAGACAATCCCGGGGGGAATCCGGAGATCATAAGAGAGAGCGAGTCACATCTCCAAAGGCAGGTAAAGGCTGGCGAGCATGTTCTTACGCAAGTTAGGCGGGAGAAGAATGATCTTCAAGATGCCAATGTCCGGCTGGGCGTCGAATTAGGAGATGTTCGCGCTCAGCTGGCGGACTCTATGAAGGAGAATAGAAGGCTTCCTCGCGGCATTTATGGTAAGTGCCCAAACGAACTGTAGTACAGCTTCGCGAGGAAGCATATTAAAAGAGTTTATATCTGTAGGTATGTTGATGGGCCGCCCTGAAGAGGATATGCCCGCGTCCGCAGGTGATTTACTACCAGACCTTTCACAGCTGCACGAGCGAGCTCGGCAGGTGATGCAGGGTATTGCCCAGGCCTTGTGGCCATCCACCTCCCTGCCAAAAGGCATGGGGGAGCTCGTGGATATGCTCCAAGGAGCATGGTGGCGCTTCCGATTGTGGAAGGTGTCAGCCTGCCGACAAGGTGCAAGAGAAGCCCGGGCCATGGTGAAGACACGCTACACAAAGCTTGACCCGAACCATATGGCCGAAGTTGGACCGGCGGGGCCAGATGGGCAAGAAATTCCCGTGAGTCTGGTGTATGACCAGGTAGCGTTAGCCACAAAGTATTCCCAACAGGATTGCAAGCTAGATAGCCTGTTGGATGGTATAGAGGAAGAATATAATCAGTCCAAGTGACTATGTAATTTAATGGACATATGTAGTCCCTAGCCAGATTAAAAATCATTTGTCATGGCTGACCTTTTCGCTTCAGCCCCTGGATCCGACAGTCCGAGGTGTATCCGAATACCCACTCAGTTATGCAGAACCGGGGTATGCGTGGAAACCAGGCGTAGGGGTCATAAGTGCTTGAACAGACAAGTACCCAACTAGTTATGTTATATTACATGGATAGTAAGAAACATTTTCCAGGGAGAATAGTTCCGTTAGGGGTTCCTTTCCCTGGGTACGCATGCATCAATGTACATGTCCGGACTGCGAACACAGACGCAGGATACAAAAAACTTCTGGGGATTCACGTTGTAATAAACGAAAAAAACATCTTTTGTTCACCGACCGAATATTCCCTTAAGAATGCTAGCTTTCGGTTTCACCCAATCTGAGGTACACATCCGGCTGAACCGACAGTAACAATCGCAGAGGTGCTCGCCTTATTCCCTAGCCGAATTAACGGGAACGTAGGGCATAAACACAAGAGCCAGGTAACCCAGCATGGCCACATCTTAAGTCATATCGATGCATATAATGGTGAAGAAAAGGCACATATGGAAAAAGAACACATATGTGATAGGCAAGAAGCCATGAAAGTAATTATATTTAGCTTCCGTATAGGAAGCCCCCAGGTATGGTTTACACACATAGCGTGGCCGGAGTGATCCGAACATCCGCACTATATTGAGTACTTTTTGTGAAGAAGGAAAAAGGCGAGAAAGGAAAAAGGGGAGGAACATAATTAAAAGGGAGGAGGAAAGGGGACGAACATTGAGTTCGGCGCTAGGCGTAGAATCTCCGGAGTCTGGCCGCGTTCCATGGGTTCGGCTCGAATCTAATATCGGATGCATTGCGCAGGCGGTACGCTCCTCCACTGAGAACTTTATCAACAATGAAGGGACCCTCCCACTTAGGTTTGAGCTTGTCCTTCTTCTTCTCTGGTAGGCGTAGAACAAGTTCTCCAACATTATAAGTTTTGGCCCGCACTTCTCTATTTTGGTACCGTCGAGACTGCTGCTGATAGGATGCGGAACGGGCTTTTGCGACGTCGCGCTCCTCCTCCAGGGCATCTAAGCTGTCCTGCCAATCTAACCCGGCTTCCTTCTCTTCGTACATTCGCACGCGAGGTGAATCATGGATTATGTCGCAGGGTATTACTGCTTCTGCCCCGTACACCATAAAAAATGGTGTGTATCCGGTGGTGCGATTTGGCGTGGTCCGCAGCCCCCAGAGTACGGAGTCGAGCTCCTCAACCTAGTGCGTGTCTGATTCTGTTAAGGACCGCACTAGTCTGGGTTTGATGCCTCTCATGATGAGACCGTTTGCACATTCGACCTGGCCGTTTGTTTGGGAATGGTAGACGGAGGCGTAATCGAGCTTAATGCCCATGTTGTCGCACCAAGTTTTCACTTCATCGGCTGTGAAGTTTGATCCATTGTCAGTGATGATGTTGTGGGGGACGCTGTAACGGTGTACAACCCCAGATATGAAGTCTATCACTGGTCCGGATTCGGCCGTTTTAACTGGTTTGGCCTCTATCCATTTGGTGAACTTGTCCACCATGACCAATAGGTATTTTTTCTTATGGCTTCCCCCTTTAAGAGGTCCGACCATATCCAGCCCCCAGACCGCGAAGGGCCAAGTAATGGGGATTGTTTGGAGGGCGGTAGGGGGCATATGACTCTGATTGGCAAAGAGCTGGCAACCAACGCAGTGTTGGACAAGGTCCTGTGCGTCTGCTCGGGCTGTCGGCCAATAAAACATGTACGGAAGGCCTTGCTGTAAAGTGCCCGAGCCGCAGCGTGGTGCCCGCCGAGTCCGGCATGGATTTCAGCCAAGAGCTGCCGCCCTTCCTCCTCGGTGATGCATCTTTGGAGCACTCCGGTCGCACTTTTCTTATAGAGTTCCCCCTCATGGAATGTGTAGGCCTTAGAACGCCGCACAATACAACGTGCTTCATTTTGGTCCTCGGGGAGCTCCTACCTATTTATGTAGGCCAGGAAAGGCTCGGTCCATGAGGCGATTACAGCCATGATTTCGTGGCCGAAGGTGTTATTTCGGTGGCGGAGCCTCCGATTACATCAGATGGTTCGGAGTCTGGGGCTGTGTTCGGATCCGATCTGGTGTTGCCGGACTCCCCTTCCCATACCACGGATGGCTTGAACAGCCTTTCCAGGAATATGTTAGGTGGGACAGGGTCGTGCTTAGCACCGATGCGGGCGAGGATATCCGCCGCTTGATTGTTTTCTCGAGCCACATGGTGGAATTCGAGCCCCTCGAACCGAGCTGACATTTTCAGGACGACATTACGGTAGGCCGCCATTTTGGGATCCTTGGCATCAAAGTCTCCGTTTATTTGTGATATTGTGAGGTTTGAATCCCCGCGCCCTTCCAGGTGTTGAATTCCCATAGAGAGTACCATCCGGAGACCATGCAACAGAGCCTCGTATTCGGCTGTGTTGTTAGAGTCTGTGTATAATATTTGGAGTACGTACTGGACCGTGTCTCCGGTGGGGGAAGTCAGGACTACACCTGCCCCCAATCCGGCCAGCATTTTAGAGCCATCGAAGTGCATGATCCAATTAGAGTACGCGTTGTACTCTTTAGGGAGTTCGGCTTCTGTCCATTCGGCAACAAAGTCAGCCAATACTTGCGACTTAATGGCCTGCCGTGGTTTGTATGTTATGTTGAATGGGAGGAGCTCGATGGCCCATTTAGCAATCTGTCCTATAGCGTCGCGGTTGTTTATTATGTCGTTGAGTGGTACTTCAGAGGCCGCCGTAATTGAACACTTTTGGAAGTAGTGGCGTAGCTTCCGAGATGCCATGAAGACCGTGTATGCTATCTTTTGATAGTGCGAGTATCGGGATTTGCATGGGGTGAGGACCGTGGACACGTAATATACCGGCTTTTGGAGCGGGAATTTGTATCCGTCTGCTTCTAGTTCGACGACGAGTACTGCGCTTACAACTTGATGTGTTGTAGCTATGTACAATAGCATAGGTTCGCCGATATTTGGCGCTGTCAGGACTAGATTACTGGCCAATAAGGTCTTTATTTCATCCAGTTCGGCCGCGGCTGCATCCGTCCACACGAAGTGTTCGGTGCGTCGAAGGAGGCGGTAAAGGGGTAGTGCTTTTTCTCCTAATCGGGAGATAAAGCGGCTTAAGGCAGCCACGCATCCAGCTAGTTTCTGGATATGCTTGAGGTCTGTTGGGATAGCCAACTGCGACAGAGCTTGGATTTTGGCTGGGTTTGCTTCAATTCCTCTATTGGAAACAATGAAGCCGAGCAACTTCCCGGAGGGTACGCCAAAAGCACACTTTTTCGGGTTTAGCTTGATGTCGTATGTTTGGAGATTATCGAACGTAAGCCTCAAGTCATCTATTAGGGTTTCGACAAGTCTTGTTTTTATGGCCATGTCATCCACATATGCCTCCACTGTTTTGCCGATTTGCTTTTCCAGGCATGTTTGAATCATGCGTTGATAGGTTGCGCCGGCATTTTTAAGCCCGAAAGGCATAGTATTGAAGCAGAAAGGACCATATGGCGTTATGAAGGCCGTTGCAGCTTGGTCGGACTCTGCCATCTTTATTTGATGGTATCCAGAGTATGCGTCGAGGAAACACAGTGAGTCGTGTCCTGCGGTGGCGTCGATGATTTGGTCGATGCGAGGGAGGGGGAAGGGATCTTTGGGGCAAGCCTTGTTGAGGTCTTTGAAATCAACGCATAGGCGCCAGGATTTGTCCTTCTTCGGTACCATTACCAGATTTGCCAGCCTATCCGGATGCTTGATATCTCTGATGAATCCGGCCTCAAGTAGTTTGGCTAGCTCTTCTCCCATGGCTTACCGTTTAGGCTCTGAAAATCGCCTAAGAGTTTGTTTGACTGGCTTGTATCCTTTCAGTATATTGAGACTGTGTTCGGCCATCTGCGTGGGATGCCTGGCATATCCGAAGGATGCCAGGCGAAAATGTCCCAATTCTCGCGTAGGAAGTCGTAGTGCGGCGTCCATTGTGGGGCTCAACTGTGTCCCGATGGAAGCTTTCTTCATGGGGTCCGTTGGATGGACCTGGAATTTGACTATCTCGTCTGCAGGTTTGAATGAGGTGGACTTGGGTCGTTTGTCGAGTATTACATCGTTCTTGTCCGCTGTGGTGCGCAGCGTTGTTAATTCTTCGGCCGCTAGGGCTTCGGATAATGCTTCCAGGGCTAGTGCTGCGGTTTTATTTTCGACGCGGAGTGCGACGTCCGGATCACTGGCTAGAGTGATGATTCCATTGGGCCCGTGCATTTTTAGCTTCATGTACCTGTAATGGGGTATAGCTTGAAAGCTTGTGAATGCGTCCCGCCCTAAAAGGGCGTGGTATCCGCTGCTGAAAGGGGCCACTTGGAATGTGATTTCTTCGGACTTGTAATTCTCCGGAGTGCCGAATACCACATCGAGGGTGATTTTTCCCGCACACCGTGCCTCCCGACTAGGGATGATTCCCCTGAAGGTTGTGCCGCTTTGCTCAACGCAGCCTTTATCAATTTCCATCTTGTTGAGTGTTTCTTCATAGATCAAGTTTAATCCACTTCCACCGTCCATGAGTACTTTAGTGAGCCGAAAGCCGTCCACGATTGGGCTAAGGACCAAAGTGGCTGGTGCCCGGACTGTCTGGAATTGGGGTTCGTCATTGGCACTGAAGGTTATAGCAGTGTCGTTCCATGGATTTATTTTCGCCACGTGGCAGATTTCAGCAAAATTTTGATGAGCTCGCTTGCGCCTATTATTTGAGGCGAAAGTCTCGAAGTCTATCAGTACTGTATTGTTTTCTTCGGTGGGGTGTTGCTCTGCTTTGTGGCTTGCCAGAAGATCCTCACCTCTTTTTGCCACCTGGCGGAGTATCCAACATGCTCTAAGGCTATGCGTTGGCGTAGTATCCGGCGTGCTATGAATTTTGCATGGCCCATTGAGCCATTCTTCCAATATGGTTCCATGCCTTGGAGTGGGCTTTGGTTTTTTGGGAATTGGATCAGGTAACTTACGAGAGTTTGCCCTTTTAGTTCGGACAGAGGATTTAGTGAGAGCCAGATTATCCCAGAAGTCTGTTTGGGTTGTCCAGGTGCTCTCCATCGCATAGTACTTCTGTACTATGGCTGCTAAGTCGTCAAGGTGTACTATGTCACGGTGACTTATAGCATTAAGGATTCCTTTGTTCATGCAGTTTTTGCAAAAAAGTGAGATTGCTTCTTCCTCACGACAGTCCTTAACCCTGTTTAGCACAAGGAGGAATCTGGCCTAGTAGCGATGTACTATCTATTGGGGCCCTTGTCTGATATGGGAGAGATGGTTTAAGTCCGGGTGGGTGGGTGTAGCTGAATCTGGATTCTGATCCGATCTAACTCCCAGGGGCAGAGGAGCTTCCGGGCTTGACAGCTCGGGATCCAGGGTGTTGCCCGATTTTTCCGGCCCGATGCCCGATTCTAAGTCTAGGGTACGGGTCATATCCTCTTGCGAGCAGGTATCTGGCTCAGAGAGCTCGGTGATCCGGACATAATTCGTCCTCAAAGTAGAGGGATAATCCATGTGTGGCTCTTCCACTACCGCTATCACGTGGGTGACCGGTGGGGTTTTAATATCCCTCTGGTCGGGTTTAAGCTTGAATCGATCATAGTTTGTAGTGACTCCCAAAGCGGCGATGCGATCCAAGAGTTCGTTGAGGGAGGAGAGCTCTATTGGATTCATCTGTTCGGCGAGTTCTGATTTGATGTGGAGGCTGTTTTTGATGACCTAAGAGGTCATCATCGGCACGGAAGCCGATCGGGCAGCCATGACAAAGCCGCCTACTCGGGCCATGGCAGAGCGTGAGGTGGTGGGAGGCGGCCGGATCCGTCGGCTTGTGGCCGCACCAGTGGCTGTGGAGGCCGGATCCGGTGGCGGAGGCATCGCCAGGGGCTGGTGGCGGCCGGATCCGGTGGCGGAGGCGTCGCCAGGGGCCGGTGGCGGCCGGATCCCGCCATGGCCACGATGGGCGCCGACGGTTGGCGGGTGTTGGGGGGCGCGCCAGCCATGGGAGGGTGCTAGGAGCACGCCGTCCTTAGGATTTAGATGGGCTCGGTCGCCGGTGGGAGGGGGCTCCGGCGCGCCAACCGTGGAAGGTGGAGGGGAGTGGGAGGAAGCAGCGGGGTAGGAAGAGGTTGGGAGGAGGGGGGTCGTGCATGATCGATATCGTGAGGACTGAGGAGGCGGGTGGTTTCGGTGGGTGGGTTGCCTTTTTTCTTGTGTGTGTTCGGCTCGGAGAGGAGGTGTGTGTGCAGAATAAGGGTCTTAAGAGGTGTTATCATAATAGACCAACCCTATACATATTAATTAATTAAGCCTGTGCTGACTAGCTAATTGATGCATTCATTGTTTTGGTATGTACATATATTAACTCTTCTTTCTTCTTTTATAGCCCTCCGGATCAAGCAAAACTTCGGTAACGAAATGAGGCCCGAAGAAAAAGTTACGCCCGGATGAAAGGTTCACGATCACAGAAGTCGCGCGCGATGGCCAACCGATTAAACCCCTCTGGACCAAGGAAGCATTTTCTGCTCAGTGCGGGGTTCTTGTTAGGGACATGATCCCGATCAGCATCGAGCTATGGAATCAGCCTAAGAAGGAAGAGCTTCAAGTTTCTTTTGTCAAAGATAGACAGAAAGATGATCTTTGGAAAGCGCTGGAGGTAAATTTCACCCTATCGGAAGAGGAGGATCCGGAGAATCCAGTTATAGAGCCATTGATCAAGTCTCATGCTCTCAAGGAGATGGCAGATCTATTCAGGAGGTGGAAGAATATGTTGAAAGCAATGTATGTCGACAAAGGGAAGACTCCAGAATTCATCGGCCGATTTGAGAAGATAAGAGATCACTGGCCCACATTTGTGGCCAACAAGACATCAGAGAGGAATAAGAAGATGTCAGAGGTTAACAAGATAAATGCTGCAAAGAAGGAGCATCACCATCGCACGGGGTCAGGTGGCTACCTCAAAGCCCGGCCGTTGTGGGACAAAGCTGAGTAGGACCTGATTGCTAAAGGGGTTGAACCAGAGACATTGCACTGGCTAGACCGTTCAAGGACTTGGTTCTTCGGGGTTGGTGGAACTTTGGCCCTGAAACAGGGAAGTGTTGTTGGATGGACGAGCAACTTAAAACACCCATCACGAAGCTTTGGAAAGCAATCAAGGAAGTGCAGGAAGGGAAGTTCGTTCCCGACAGAGAGAACCCTCGGGAATCTTGAGCACCCTGGACGAACTCGAGGCACGCCAGGCTCCGTTGCATGGAAAGTTTGGTTTCCCGACGCATGCGGTTACAAAACCCAAGAGAGGAGGAGGAAAGTGGAGCAAAGCGAACAGCGGGACCTTAAGGCAAGGGTACGAAAGCTAGAGGAACGACAAGATGTTGAGAACCAACAGCTACGAGATCTTGCCCAAGAAGCTATCCCACAAGCTACCCCGCCATCTCAGCGGAGAAGCAGTGTGGCTTCCACCGAGCTCGTTCAGCAGCCTGACTTGGCGGGTCCTAGCTACCCCGTTGATTTTATCACAGATTCACACCAGTGCCACCTTATGACGCAATGGCTTCAAATCAAAGTCAAGGCGGTTGTCGGCTCTGTGTACCCTCCTTCACCCGGAGCAACTTTTCACTGTCGTCCGATTCCACAAGGCTATGTTGTTGTGATGGTGGATGAAATAACGGAGGGATTTGAGGAGCTCTAGCTTGAGCACCCTATAGGTGATGGAGAGACTTAGCTCGGTCTTGCTACTCTGTGTCTATGGTGGAAGGAGAACATCAACCTTCTGAACTTCAGGGCTCCGGAGAGTCAGCTAGGCACTCCGCCTCCTCCGCCTCCTCCGGCGAGTGATCAAGGCACTCCGCCTCCTGCTCCGGCGCGTGAGGGCGGCAGTACTCCGCCTCCTTCTCCGCCTCCTCCGGCGCGTCCGAGCAGCCCGCCTCCTCCTTCGCCGCCTCGTAAGCGACGGTCGAACACAGACGCCACCGCTCCGGCTGATCCGGCACATCGTAGCAGTCCGCCTCCAGCTGCTCCGCCTCTTAAGCAACAAAAGAAGACAGACGCAGCTGCTCCGGCTGCTCCGGCATCTAGCAGTACAGCCAGAGGCGGGAGGCAATACAGATACAGTCCATCGTCTCTCAAGCCTCTAGACAAGTTACCATACGAGAGGAGCGATGAGGAAAATCATAAGATCTCTGAAGGCCAAGTGAATGACTTCTTTCAATCGGTAAAAGCTAAGATACATCCACCTCCGACGGAGAAGATAGATCCGGTGAAAGCGAAGCACACTTTGGATGCCCCGCAGCGACCATCACCGCCTCCACCGCAATCCAACTATGACCGCATCATTGAAATGACATATAAGGAAGCGGAGAGGTCGGGAATTACTTGCACTGATCAAAGGCTAGCAGAACGAAGAAAAGGGAAAAAATCCCCAGCTCGGCGAACAAGCAAAGCAATCGTGCCCCCCGCTCAATGGGTCTAGCGATATTGTCGCTAATCTTCTGGGGATGCTGCTCAGTACCAATCCTGGAGATTACATGCTCGACGACGATGCACTTTTTGAAACAATGGAGGTGGACACATTAAGATTCCAGCACGGGAAGCCTCTCGTCAGACCTTGTACTTCCCTAACAACGATGATGCGAAGATTCCATGATTGGTACATGGACATGTGTAGGAAGTCTAGAAAAAATACTTTGACGCTGAGAGTTAAAGAGGAGCACGACCTTGTTGGAATTGATCTGTTGTCTGTTCCATATGAGGAGTTCTTCCAGTTTTTCAATCAAAAGGCCCTCGACAAAACAATCATCACTTGCTACTGTCTGTAAGTACTACTTCCCTATAATTAATTAAGTCTCTATATATAGCTCAGCTCTTTTATTGCATGTATATATAATTATCCTCATTATATTATGCAGATTGAAGATCGCCGAATTGAAGAAAAGGAAAGTAGGTGATATTGGGTTCATTAACACAAATCTCATGGATGAAAGGAATGTTAAACATGATCCTAAAGATCCCGAGGCCAACTTTCTACGATCGTTACTTCTAAAGCGTAGGTACCGTTGTCATTCTGGTCGCGAACGTGTACGTACATACTGGTCCATGTAGAGGCGCACACGTGTCGTAGTAGAGGCGTGCACGTAGCATGTACATATACGTACAACGGCCAGGGTGCAAGAAAGTAAATACGATGACATACGTACATATGGGCAGGGTCTCGAATGCCTACTCGCGCATATGTACGGCCAGGGCTCATGTACATGGCTGGGTTGGAACGGAGAAACTGCGCGTCATTGTGTTCATGGGGAGCCAACTGGCTGGGTCAGAACGGAATGCGTCGTCGTGTTCATCGGGAGGGCTTGGATGGAACAGCCGATGGAAACAAGGCATGGCGTACCACAGAATGGAGGAAACGGCCTTGTGTTTGACTAGCCACGGTCGAAACAGGATCATGTTCATCGGGAGGGGTCTGGCATACCGCAAAACGGAGGAAACTGACTTCTATTGGACCTCCTACAGTCGAAACAGGGTCCTATTGATCGGGAGGGGTGTGGCGTACCGCAAAATAGAGTAAACGGACTTGTGTTGGAGCGCTATGGTTAAAACGAGGGTCCGGTTCATCGGGAGGGGTGTGGCGTACCACAAAACGGGACTCCACGGGATACTGTTCATCTCCACCATTGACCTCCTCCAGCCTCCACCTGCGATTGTTCATCCACGGGCTCCTGTTCATCCAGCCTCCACCGCGCTCCTCCACCGGCTACTTTTCAACCAGCCCTCTCCACGGGGTCATGTTCAACCCCCCCCCCCCCCCCCACGGGCTACTGTTCATCCATCCCTCCACCGACTACAGTTCAATGATACATCTCCGTGGTATCTATAATTTTTGATTGTTCCATGCCAATATTATTCAACTTTTATATACTTTTGGCAACTTTTATACTATTTTTTGGGACTAACGTATTGATCCAGTGCCCAGTGCCAGTTCTTGTCTGTTGCATGTTTTTGTTTCGTAGAAACCCAATATCAAACGGAGTCCAAACAGGATAAAAACAGGCGGAGAATTATTTTGGAATATTTGTGATTTTTGGGAGGAAGAATCAACGCGAAACGGTGTCCGGGGTGGCCACGAGGCAAGGGGGCACGCCCTCCCCCCTGGGCACGCCCTGGACTCTCGTGGGCCCCCCCGTAATGTGGTTGACGCTCTTCTTTTGCCGCAAGAAAGCTAATTTTACGAGAAAAATCTGGGCGAAAGATTCACCCCAATCGGAGTTACGGATCTCCAGATATAAAGGAAACGGTGAAGGGGTAGAATCACAGAACGCAGAAATAGAGAGATAGATCCAATCTCGGAGGGGCTCTCGCCCCTCCCAAGCCATGGGAGCCAAGGACTAGAGGGGAAACCCTTCTCCCATCTAGGGAGGAGGTCAAGGAAGAAGAAGAAGAAGGGGGGCTCTCTCCCCCTTGCTTCCGGTGGCGCCGGAGCGCTGCCGGGGGCCATCATCATCACCGCGATCTTCACCAACACCTCTGCCATCTTCACCAACATCTCCATCACCTTCCCCCATCTATATTCAGCGGTCCACTCTCCCGCAACCCGCTGTATCCTCTACTTGAACATGGTGCTTTATGCTTCATATTATTTTCCAATGATGTGTTGCCATCCTATGATGTCTGAGTAGATTTTCGTTGTCCTATCAGTGATTGATGAATTGCTATGATTGGTTTGAGTTGCATGTTTTATTATTGGTGCTGTCCTATTGTGCCCTCTGTGTCACGCAAGCGTGAGGGATTCCCGCTGTAGGGTTTGCAATATGTTTATGATTTGCTTATGGTGGGTGGCGTGAGTGACAGAAGCACAGACCCGAGTAAGTAGGTTGTTTGCATATGGGATAAAGGGGACTTGATACTTTAATGCTATGGTTGGGTTTTACCTTAATGAATCTTTGGTATTTGCGGATGCTTGCTAGAGTTCCAATCATAAGTGCATATGATCCAAGTAGAGAAAGTATGTTAACTTATGCCTCTCCCTCAAATAGAATTGCAATAGTGATTACCGGTCTAGTAACATAGTCAATTGCTTAGGGACAATTTCACAACTCCTACCACCACTTTTCCGCACTCGCTATATTTACTTTATTGCATCTTTATCTAAACAGCCCCTACTCTTTATTTACGTGTTCTTTATTATCTTGCAAACCTATCCTATCACACCTACAAAGTACTTCTAGTTTCATACTTATTCTAGGTAAAGCGAACGTCAAGCGTGCGTAGAGTCGTATCAGTGGCCGATAGGACTTGAGAGAGTATTTGTTCTACCTTTAGCTCCTCGTTGGGTTCGACACTCTTACTTATCGAAAGAGGCTACAACTATCCCGTATACTTGCGGGTTATCAAGACATTTTTCTGGCACCGTTGCCGGGGAATCATAGCGTGGGGTGAATATTCTCGTGTGTGCTTGGTTGCTTTATCGCTAAGTAATTTTTATTTGCTGTTCCTAGTTGTTCTCTATCTTTAGTTATGGATATGGAACACGAAATATGAAAAACAATTAGGTGTACTCGCTACTCATAGAGACGGGGTAACTCCTAAAACCCTCGATTCTTATTATGTGAAAGATATTATGTACTACTTTGATAATCCTGAGAAAACCCCATTCAACTTTATAATGGGAGACACATTGGATCAACGTGAATACTTTAGGGATTATCTCTCGACACAAAAAGGGAAACTATTATGGGACCAATTTATTATGTTGCGTTGGTATGCCCGGGATCTATGCTTGAGATATGATATTACTTGTTGCTCTAGGATGAAGGCTCCACACCTTCCCTTTTCATGCAAATTTAATGATAATGAAACCTTAGCTTCTTATGCTAATGGTATATATGATTACTATGATGTTGAACAAATAGAAGAATTTGTTGCTTTTAAGGCTGCTTATGAAATTGAATCTTTGTTTGAAAAGTATGAAGCTTTTGATGATGATGGTGTTTATAGGCCTGAAAATCTTGCTATACTTAGATATTGCTATGAAAATTATGAATACAATTACTATATTAATGGATTTATTGAGGAAAGTATCCGTTGTCCAAGAAGAGACTAATATTTTGCAGGAAGCTATGGAAGAAGAAATTGATGAAACTGTGAGCTCATTGGATGAAAAAGATGATGAGGAGAGCGGAGAACAAAAGGAGGAACAGCGGATTAGCTGCCCGTGCCCACCTTCTAATGGGAGTACCCTCCAACTCATACATTATTTAATTCCCCTTCGTGCTTACCGAAGGATGATTGCTATGATCCCTTGAATTTGTTTGAAATATCCCTTTTTGATGATGCTTGCTATGCTTGTGGCCAAGATGCCAATATGAATTATGCTTATGGAGATGAACTTGCTATAGTTCCTTATGTTAAATATGAAATTGTTGCTATTGCACCCACGCATGATAGTCCTATTATCTTTTTGAATTCTCCAAACTACACTATATCGGAGAAGTTTGTGCTTATTAAGGATTATATTGATTGGTTGCCTTTTACCATTGCACATGATGATTTTGATATGCATGTGCTTTCTGCTCCTACTTGCAATTATTATGAGAGAGGAACTTTATCTCCACCTCTCTATGTTTCCAACACAATAGAGTTGCAAGAAACTGTTTATACTATGCATTGGCCTTTACTATGTGTGCATGAATTGTTCTTTTATGACATGCCGATGCATAGGAAGAGAGTTAGACTTCGTTGTTGCTTGATATATGTTACTTTGTGCTCACTACTAAATTACAAATCATTGTTAATTAAAATTGGCTTTGATATACCTTGGGATCCGGGTGGATCCGTTACTTGAGCACTATATGCCTAGCTTAATGGCTTTAAAGAAAGCGCTGCCAGGGAGACAACCTGGAAGTTTTAGAGAGTCATTTATTTCTATTGAGTGCTTTTATATAGTTTAAAAACAAAAAAAATAAAGAGGTGAACCTAAAACTTTTCAAAAAGGAAAGTGAAAGTAAGAAAGACAAGCATTGTTGAAGTGGGAGAGCTCCTTGAACTTTGTTCATGCTCACGGAAAATTTGTGAATCTTGATTACAGAAACTTTTCATCAAAAAAATTATCCCCTTGTATAATTCCATTGTATTATAAAAATAATGTGCCAAGGTTTGCCTTTAGGATGTTTACAATGCTTGTTGGTTTGTACGGTGCAGGACAGAAACTTTGGCTGTAGTGCTCGATTTTACATTTTTAACTGGAACGTCAATTGGTTCTGATTACTTTTGCACTGTATTTTTATACAACTTTTTTATTTTTCCTAATTTTGGTAGAATTTTTGGGGTACCATAAGTATGGTGGATGTTCAGATTACTACAGACTGTTCTGTTTTTGACAGATTCTGTTTTTGATGCATAGTTTGCTTGTTTTGATGAACCTATCAATTTATATCAGTGGATTAAGCCATGGAAAAGCTATATTACAGTAGACACAATGCAAAACAAGATATGAATTGGTTTGAAACAGTACTTAGAGTGGTGATTTGCTTTATTATACTAACGGATCTTACCGAGTTTTCTGTTGAAGTTTTGTGTGGATGAAGTGTCTAAACGAGGAGGTCTCGATATGAGGAAAAGGAAGAGAGGCAAGAGCTCAAGCTTGGGGATGCCCGAGGCACCCCAAGTAAATATTCAAGCAGACTCAAGCATCTAAGCTTGGGGATGCCCCGGAAGGCATCCCCTCTTTCTTCAACAAGTATCAGTATGTTTTCGTATTCGTTTCGTTTATGCATTATGTGCAAGTCTTGGAGCGTCTTTTGAATTTAGTTTTCAGTTTTCTTTTATGCACCATGCTGGTATGAGATAGTCCTTGGTTGATTTATAGAATGCTCATTGCACTTCACTTAAATATTTTTAGTATGGCTTTATAGAATGCTTCATGTGCTTCACTTATATCATTTGAAGTTTGGATTGCCTGTTTCTCTTCACATAGAAAACCGCCATTTGTAGAATGCTCTTTTGCTTCACTTATAATTGTTAGAGCATGGGCATATCTTTTGTAGAAAGAATTAAACTCTCTTGCTTCACTTATATCTTTTTAGAGAGATGACAGGAATTGGTCATTCACATGGTTAGTCATAAAATCCTACAGAAACTTGTAGATCACTGAATATGATATGTTTGATTCCTTGCAATAGTTTTGCGATATAAAGGTGGTGATATTAGAGTCATGCTAGTGGGTGGTTGTGGATTGTAGAGACACTTGTGTTGAGGTTTGCAAGTCCCATAGCATGCACGTATGGTAACCGTTGTGTGACAAATTTGAAGCATGGGGTGTTTCTTTGATTGTCATCCTTATGAGTGGCGGTCGGGGACGAGCGATGGTCTTTTCCTACCAATCTATCCCCCTAGGGGCATGCGTAGTAGTACTTTGCTTCGAGGGATAATAAAATTTTGCAATAAGTATATGAGTTCTTTATGACTAATGTGCGTTCATGGATTATACGCACTTTTACCTTTCCATCATTGCTAGCCTCTTCGGTACCGTGCATTGCCCTTTCTCACCTCGAGAGTTGGTGCAAACTTTGCCGGTGCATCCAAACCCCGTGATATGATACGCTCTATCACACATAAGCCTCCTTATATCTTCCTCAAAACAGCCACCATACCTACCTATCATGGCATTTCCATAGCCATTCCGAGATATATTGCCATGCAACTTTCATCATCATCATATACATGACTTGAGCATTCATTGTCATATTGATTTGCATGATCGTAAGATAGCTAGCATGATGTTTTCATGGCTTGTCCGTTTTTGATGTCATTGCTACGCTAGATCATTGCACGCCCCGGTACACCGCCGGAAGCATTCATACAGAGTCATATCTTTGTTCCAGTATCGAGTTGTAATATTGGGTTATAAGTAAATAAAAGTGTGATGATCATCATTATAGAACATTGCCCCATAAAAAAGAAAAAAAGGAAAAAAAGGAAAGGCCAAAGAATCCTAAATAAAAAAGGGGGCCAAAGAAGCCCACAGAAAAAGAAAAAAAGAAAAAAAAGGGGCAATGTTATTATCCTTTTTCCACGCTTTTGCTTCAGAGTAGCACCATGTTCTTCATATAGAGAGTCTCCTAAGTTGTCACTTTCATATACTAGTGGGAATTTTTCATTATAGAACTTGGCTTGTATATTCCTACGATGGGCTTCCTCAAATGCCCTAGGTCTTCGTGAGCAAGCAAGTTGGATGCACACCCACTAGTTTTTTTGTTGAGCTTTCATACACTTATAGCTCTTAGTGCATCCGTTGCATGGCAATCCCTACTCCTTGCATTGACATCAATTGATGGGCAGCTCCATAGCCCGTTGATTAGCCGCGTCGATGTGAGACTTTCTCCTTTTTTGTCTTCTCCACATAACATCATCATTATATTCTATTCCACCTATAGTGCTATATCCATGGTTTGCGCTCATGTATTGCGTGAGGGTTGAAAAAGCTGAAGCGCGTTAAAAAGTATGAACCAATTGCTCGGCTTATCATCGGGGTTGTGCATGATGGGGCCATTTTGTGTGACGAAAATGAAGCATGGCCAAACTATATGATTTTGTAGGGATAAGCTTGCTTTGGCCTTGTTGTTTTGAAAGACATGATTGCTTTATTGGTACGCTCAAAGTATTATTGTTTTTATGTCAAATGATAGACTATTGCTTTGAATCACTCGTGTCTTAATATTCATGCCATGATTAGACATATGATCAAGATTATGCTAGGTAGCATTCCACATCAAAAATTATATTTTTTATCATTTACCTACTCGAGGACGAGCAGGAATTAAACTTGGGGATGTTGATACGTCTCCGTCGTATCTATAATTTTTGATTGTTCCATGCCAATATTATTCAAGTTTTATATACTTTTGGCAACTTTTTATACTATTTTTGGGGACTAACATATTGATCCAGTGCCCAGTGCCAGTTCCTGTCTGTTGAATGTTTTTTGTTTCACAGAAACCCAATATCAAACGGAGTCCAAACAGGATAAAAACGGACGAAGAATTATTTTGGAATATTTGTGATTTTTGGGAGGAAGAATCAACGCGAAACGGTGTCCGGGGTGGCCACGAGACAGGGGGGCGCGCCCTCCCCCCTGGGTGCGCCCTGGACTCTCGTGGGCCCCCCGTAAGGCGGTTGACGCTCTTCTTTCGCCGCAAGAAAGCTAATTTTACGAGAAAAATCTGGGCGAAAGATTCACCCCAATCGGAGTTACAAATCTCTAGATATAAAGGAAACGGTGAACGGGTAGAATCACAGAACGCAGAAACAGAGAGATAGATCCAATATCAGAGGGGCTCTCGCCCCTCCCAAGCCATGGGAGCCAAGGACCAGAGGGGAAACGCTTCTCCCATCTAGGGAGGAGGTCAAGGAAGAAGAAGAAGAAGGGGGCTCTCTCCCCCTTGCTTCCGGTGCGCCGGAGCGCTGCCGGAGGCCATCATCATCACTGCGATCTTCACCAACATCTCCGCCATCTTCACCAACATATCCATCACCTTCCCCCATCTATATTCAGCGGTCCACTCTCCCGCAACCCGCTGTACCGTCTACTTGAACATGGTGCTTTATGCTTCATATTATTTTCCAATGATGTGTTGCCATCCTATGATGTCTGAGTAGATTTTCGTTGTCCTATCGGTGATTGATGAATTGCTATGATTGGTTGGAGTTGCATGTTTTATTATTGCTGATGTCCTATTGTGCCCTCCGTGTCGCGCAAGCGTGAGGGATTCCTACTGTAGGGTTTGCAATATGTTTATGATTTGCTTATGGTGGGTGGCGTGAGTGACAGAAGCATAGACCCGAGTAAGTAGGTTGTTTGCGTATGGGATAAAGGGGACTTTATACTTTAATGCTATGGTTTACCTTAATGAATCTTTAGTATTTGCGGATGCTTGCTAGAGTTCCAATCATAAGTGCATATGATCGAACTAGAGAAAGTATGTTAGCTTATGCCTCTCCATCAAATAGAATTGCAATAGCGATTACCGGTCTAGTAACATAGTCAATTGCTTAGGGACAATTTCACAACTCCTACCACCACTTTTCCACACTCGCTATATTTACTTTATTGCATCTTTATCTAAACAGCCCCTACTTTTTATTTATGTGCTCTTTATTATCTTGCAAACCTATCCTATCACACTTACAAAGTACTTCTAGTTTCATACTTGTTCTAGGTAAAGCGAACGTCAAGCGTGGGTAGAGTCGTATCAGTGGCCGATAGGACTTGAGAGAGAATTTATTCTACCTTTAGCTCCTCGTTGGGTTCAACACTCTTACTTATCAAAAAAGGCTACAACTATCCCGTATACTTTCGGGTTATCATTCAACTAGCCCTCCACCGGCTACTGTTCAACCTTCCCTCCACGGGGTCCTGTTCATCCAGCCCTCCACGGGGTCCTGTTCATCCACGCCCAACTGGCTTGATTGATCGGGGTCCTGTTCATCCAACAGCAACACCACAGGGTCCTGTTCATCCAACCCCCACCGGGAACTGTTCATCCAAACCCCCCAGCAACGCTCACGGTTCATCTAGAGGCAGCATCGATCGGCTTCAGTTAGCAGAAATAGCGAAGGAATCGCTCGATCGCTCGGGTTCAGTAACGCGTAGCCTGCAGTGCAATCGCTCGGGTTCAGTTAGACGACGCCTCGCTCGGGTTCAGTTAGAGCCCAATGCCTCACACCCATGCCCATACGTCTACGAGAGAAATGGGCATTGCTCGGCCCCTGACTACCCACCGTAACCGGGAACTCCCCAATATTTTCCTCTCCCTCGCTTCTACCACGGTTTTTTTCGTCATGCACGGCCCAAAGAATGTCATGCAGCTGTGTCTCCGACCTGCCTAGGACGAAAAGCCCATTTTCTGTCATGATTTTTTGTCATGGAAGTAGGAGCCCACCACATCTATGATGATACCGGGTTTTGTCACAATTATCGTCATAGAAGTGTCATAAGTATGACAGGAAAAAAATTCGTTCGGCCCAAAATGTCACGGATGTGTCTTTTTTTGTAGTGTAACCCATTATGTTGTCTTCCTTGTCCAACATCAACTTTTTAGAATGTCATATTTTAATGAGTGATCATAATCACAAAAGATGTCCAAGATAGTATATTTATATGTGAGTCCTCTCTTTCTTTATTACTCCCTATTAATTGCAACAATGACCAAAACTATGTTTGTCAAGTATCAACAAGTTTCATACGACATACTTCTTATATGTGAAGTCATCACTTCCCATAAGATCATTATATAGTTTTTTTATTCTTTATTTCTTTTTCTCATGATCAAAGCAAGAAAGCAAAGCCCTCAACTCAAAACTAATCTTTATTATATAACTCTCGGACTCGATTACATAGAGGGAACATAAAGCAAAACTCAAGGCACAGATTATACTAAAAACTTTATTCTACCAAACTGAGATATAACCAAAAGGATCAAACTAAGAAAAACGATAAGGGTAAAGATGTGATGGTGATACGATACCAGGACATCTCCCCCAAGCTTGGCACAAGCCAAGGGGAGTGCCCACACCTATGTACTCAGATCTGTTTCTTCGGAGGTGATGGTTGCTACCTCTTGAGCACTGCGTTGGTTTTCCCTTGAAGAGGAAAGGGTGATGCAGCAGAGTAGCATAAGTATTTCCCTCTGTTTTGAGAACCAAGGTATCAATCCAGTAGGAGGCTCCAAACAAGTCCCTCGTACCTACACAAACAAGCAAGAACCTCGCAACCAACGCGAAAAAGGGGTTGTCAATCCCTTCACGGTAACTTGCGAAAGTGAAATCTGATAGAGATAATAAGATAAGATAAACATTTTTGGTATTTTTGTGATATAGATTTAAAAGTAAAGATGCAAATAAAAGTAGATCAGAAACTTATATGATAAAAGATAGACCCGGGGGCCATAGGTTTCACTAGTGTCTTCTCTCAAGATAGCATAAGTATTATGGTGGGTGAACAAATTACTGTCGAGCAATTGTGCATAGTTATGAGAATATCTAGGCATGATCATGTATATAGGCATCACGTCCGCAACAAGTAGATCGAAACAATTCAGCATCTACTACTATTACTCCACACATCGACCGACTCCTGCCTGCATCTAGAGTATTAAGTTCATAAGAACAGAGTAACGCATTAAGAAAGATGACATGATGTAGAGGTATAAACTCAAGCAATATAATATAAACCCCATATTTTTATCCTTGATGGCAACAATACAATACGTGCCTTGCTGCCCCTTCTGTCACTTGGAAAGGACACCACAAGATTGAACCCAAAGCTAAGCACTTCTCCCATTGCAAGAAAGATCAATCTAGTAGGCCAAACCAAACTGATAATTCGAAGAGACTTGCAAACATAACCAATCATACCTAAAAGAATTTAGAGGAGATTCAAATATTTATCATAGATAAACTTGATCATAAACCCACAATTCATCGAATCTCGACAAACACACCACAAAAAGAGTTACATCGAATAGATCTCCAAGAAGATCAAGAAGAACTTTGTATTGAGATTCCAAGAGAGAGAAGAATCCATCTAGCTAATAACTATGGACCCGAAGGTCTGTGGTAAACTACTCACAACTCATCGGAGAGGCTATGGTGTTGATGTAGAAGCCCTCCATGGTCGATTCCTCCTCCGGCGGAGCACCGGCGAAGGCTCCAAGATGGGATCTCGCGGATACAGAAGGATGCGGTGGTGGAAATAGGGTTTCGTGGTGCTCCTGGATATTTTCGGGGTACGTAGATATATATAGGAGGAAGAAGTAGGTCAGTGGAGCGACGAGGGGCCCACGAGGGTGGGGGCGCGCCCTCCTGCCTCGTGGCCGCCTCATTTACTTCTTAATGTCCACTCCAAGTCTCCTGGTTTGCATTTGTTCCAAAAAGATCGCTCCCGAAGGTTTCATCCCGTTTGGACTCCGTTTGATATTCCTTTTCTTCGAAACACTGAAATAGGCAAAAACAACAATTCGGGCTGGGCCTTCGGTTAGTATGTTAGTCGCAAAAATGATATAAAAGTGTAAAGTAAAGCCCATAAACATCCAAAACGGGTAATATAATAGCATGGAACAATCAAGAATTATAGATACGTTGGAGACGTATCAAGCATCCCCAAGCTTAATTCCTGCTCGTCCTCAAGTAGGTAAATGATAAAAGCAGAATTTTTGATGTGGAATGCTACCTAGCATATTTCTCAATGTAATTTTCTTTATTGTGGCATGAATGTTCATATCCAAATGATTCAAGATAAAAGTTCATATTGACATAAGAGTAATAATACTTCAAGCATACTAACAAAATAATCATGTCTTCTCAAAATAACATGGCCAAAGAAAGTTATCCCTACAAAATCATATAGTCTGGCTATGCTCTATCTTCATTACACAAAATATTTAAATCATGCACAACCCCGGTTTCAGCCAAGCAATTGTTTCATACTTTAGTATTTTCAATCTTCACGCAATACATAAGCGTGAGCCATGGACATAGCACTCTATGTGGAATAGAATGGTGGTTGTGGACAAGACAAAAAAGGAGATGATAGTCTCACATCAACTAGGCGTATCTACGGGCTATGGAGATGCCCATTAATAGATATCAATGTGAGTGAGTAGGGATTTCCATGCAACGGATGCACTAGAGCTATAAGTGTATGAAAGCTCAAAAAGAAACTAAGTGGGTGTGCATCCAACTCGCTTGCTCACGAAGACCTAGGGCAATTTGAGGAAGCCCATCATTGGAATATACAAGCCAAGTTCTATAATGAAAAATTCCCACTAGTATATGAAAGTGACAACATAGGAGACTCTCTATTATGATGATCATGGTGCTACTTTGAAGCACAAGTGTGGTAAAAGGATAGTAACATTGTCCCTTCTCTCTTTTTCTCTCATTTTTTATTTTTTATTTGGTATTTCCTTTTTTATTTGGCCTTTCTCTTTTTTATAGAGTCCGGAGTCTCATCCCGACTTGTGGGGGAATCATCGTCTCCATCATCCTTTCCTCATTTGGGACAATGCTCTAATAATGAAGATCATCACACTTTTATTTACTTACAACTCAAGAATTACAACTCGATACTTAGAACAAAATATAACCCTATATGAATGCCTCCGGCGGTGTACCGGGATATGCAATGAATCAAGAGTGACATGTATGAAAGAATTATCAAGGTGGCTTTGCCACAAGTACGATGTCAACTACATGATCATGCAAAAGCAATATGGCAATGATGGAGCGTGTCATAATAAACGGAACGGTGGAAAGTTGCATGGCAATATATCTTGGAATATCTATGGAAATGCCAAAATAGGTAGGTATGGTGGCTGTTTTGAGGAAGGTATATGGTGGGTGTATGGCACCGGCGAAAGTTGCGCAGCACAAGAGAGGCTAGCAATGGTGGAAGGATGAGAGTGCGTATAATCCATGGACTCAACATTAGTCATAAAGAACTCATATACTTATTGCAAAAATCCACAAGTAATCAAAACAAAGTACTACACGCATGCTCCTAGGGGAAGGGTTGGTAGGAGTTAACCATCACGTGATCCCGACCTCCACACATAAGGAAGACAATCAATAAATAAATCATGCTCCAACTTCATCACATAACGATTCACCATACGTGCATGCTACGGGAATCACAGACTTTAACACAAGTATTCCTTAAATTCACAATTACCCAACTAGCATGACTCTAATATTACCATCCTCATATCTCAAAACAATTATCAAGCATCAAATTGTTCATAGCATCCAATTCACGTTCTATGATAGTTTTTATTATACCCAACTTGGATGCCCATCGTTCTAGGACAAATTTTATAACCATAGCAAATACCATGATGTTCTAAAAGACTCTCAAAATAATATAAGTGAAGCATGAGAGATTGATAATTTCTACAAAATAAAGCCACCGCCGTGCTCTAAAAAGTATAAGTGAAGCACATAGAGCGAAACTATTTAGCTCAAAAGATATAAGTGAAGCACATAGAGTATTCTAATAAATTCCAAATCATGTGTGTCTCTCCAAAAGGTGTGTACAGCAAGGATGAGTGTTAGACAAAAAATCAAAGACTCATATCATACAAGACGCTCCAAGCAAAACACATATCATGTGGGGAATAAAAATATAGCTCCAAGTAAAGTTACCGATAGATGAAGACGAAAGAGGGGATGCCTTCCGGGGCATCCCCAAGCTTAGGCTTTTGGTTGTCCTTGGATTATGGGGTGCCATGGGCATCCCCAAGCTTAGGCTCTTGCCACTCCTTATTCCATAATCCATCAAATCTTTACCCAAAACTTGAACACTCCACAACACAAAACTCAACAGGAAATCTCATGAGCTCCGTTAGTGCGAGAAAGAAAAACCACCACTTAATGTACTGTAATGAAATCATTATTTATTTATATTGGTATTAAACCTACTGTATTCCAACTTCTCTATAGTTCATACCCCCCGATACTAGCCATAGATGCATCAAAATAAGCAAACAACACACGAAAAACAGAATCTGTCAAAAACAGAACAGTCCATAGCAATCTGTAACTTTAGAATACTTATAGAACTCTAAAAATCCTACCAAAATAGAAAGTCCTAGTCAATTTGTCTATTGATCTACTTCAAAAAGAATCAACTAAAAATAACGTTTCTGTGATTTATTAAAATTATTCTCATGCGCGCAAAAGCTTCTGTTTTTCAGCAGAATCAAATTAACTATAACCCAAGATGATCCTATAGGTTCTACTTGGCACAAACACTAATTAAAACATAAAAACACACCTAAAAAGAAGCTAGATTATTTATTTATCACTAAACATAAGCAAAAAGCAAGGAACAAAAATAAAATTGGGTTGCCTCCCAACAAGCGCTATCGTTTAACGCCCCTAGCTAGGCATAAAAGCGAGAATAGATCTAAGTATTGTCATCTTTGGTATTCAACCCATAAGTGGCTCGCATAATAGATTCATAAGGTAATTTGACTTTCTTTCTAGGAAAGTGTTCCATGCCTTTCCTTAAATATAAATTGGAATCTAATATTCCTTCCTTCATATTAATAATTGCACCAATCATTCTAAGGAAAGGTCTACCAAGAATAATAGGACATGAAAGATTGCAATCTATATCAAGAACGATAAAATCTACAGGCACATGATTCCTATTTGCAACAATAAGAACATCATTGATCCTTCCCATAGGTTTCTTAATAGTGTAATCTACAAGGTGCAAGTTTAAAAGGAGCAATCATCAAAATCACGGAAACCTAACACATCACATAAAGTTTTTGGAATCGTGAAAACACTAGCACCCAAATCACACAAAGCATAGCATTCATGATCTTTAATTTAAATTTTAATAGTAGGTTCCCACTCATCATAAAGTTTTCTAGGGATAGAAACTTCCAATTCAAGTTTTTCCTCATAAGATTGCATCAAGGCATCAACGATATGTTTGGTAAAAGCTTTATTTTGACTATAAGCATGAGGAGAATTCAACACGGATTGCAACAAGGAAATACAATCTATTAAAGAACAATTATCATAATTAAATTCCTTGAAATCCATAATAGTGGGTTCATTGCTATGTAAAGTTTTGACCTCTCCAATCCCACTTTTACCAATTTTCGCATCAAGATCTAAAAACTCCGAATCATTGGGACGCCTTTTAACAGAAGTTGACTCATCTCCAGTCCCATCATTATCATGATTCATATTGCAAAACAAAGACTTAATACGAGACACATCAATAACTTTTAGATCTTCATCATTATTTTTTCTAACCCTTCTGGTTTGGTGGCCATCTTATTAACTAAGGTGGTCTGCTTATCAGAAAGTTGGGCAATTGATTTTTCAAGACGAGTAATCTGAGAATTCAAACCATAAAATTCCTTAGACATATCATCAAGCTCTTTATTCATGTATTCCATAAAGCTTTTTTGTTCTTTAAGCTCGTTTCTAAAGAAATTATTATGCCCAAATTGTAAAGTCATAAAGCTTCTGACGTTGATTTTGATCTCTTCCAACCTTCTAAGATGAAGATCAGCGTTCTTAGGCAAGGCCATAAGGGCAAACAGGCAAACAAGAGGCAAGCGAAAAAGAGGCAAACGGAAAAGAGAGGGCGAATAAAACGGCAAGGGTGAAGTGGGGGAGAGGAAAACAAGAGGCAAATGGCAAATAATGTAATGCGAGGGAGATGAGTTTGTGATGGGTACTTGGTATGTCTTGACTTGAGTGAAGACCTCTCTGGCAACGGCGCCAGAAATCCTTCTTGCTACCTCTTGAGCACTGTGTTGGTTTTCCCTTGAAGAGGAAAGGGTGATGCAGCAAAGTAGCGTAAGTATTTCCCTCTGTTTTGAGAACCAAGGTATCAATCCAGTAGGAGGCTCCAAAGAAGTCCCTCGTACCTACACAAACAAGCAAGAACCTCGCAACCAACGCGAAAAAGGGTTGTCAATCCCTTCATGGTAACTTGCAAAAGTGAGATCTGATAGCGATAATAAGATAAGATAAATAATTTTGGTATTTTTATGATATAGATTGAAAAGTAAAGATGCAAATAAAAGTAGATCGAAAACTTATATGATAAAAGATAGACCCGGGGGCCATAGGTTTCACTAGTGGCTTCTCTCAAGATAGCATAAGTATTACGGTTGGTGAACAAATTACTGTCGAGCAATTGATAGAAAAGTGCATAGTTATGAGAATATCTAGGCATGATCATGTATATAGGCATCACGTCCGCAACAAGTAGATCGAAACGATTCTGCATCTACTACTATTACTCCACACATCGACCGACTCCTGCCTGCATCTAGAGTATTAAGTTCATAAGAACAGAGTAACGCATTAAGAAGGATGACATGATGTAGAGGGATAAACTCAAGCAATATGATATAAACCCCATCTTTTTATCCTCGATGGCAACAATACAATACGTGCCTTGCTGCCCCTGTTGTCATTGGGAAAGGACGCCGCAAGATTGAACCCAAAGCTAAGCACTTCTCCCATTGCAAGAAAGATCAATCTAGTAGGCCAAACCAAACTGATAATTCGAAGAGACTTGCAAAGATAACCAATCATACATAAAAGAATTCAGAGGAGATTCAAATATTTCTCATAGATAAAGTTGATCATAAACCCACAATTCATCGGATCACGACAAACACACCGCAAAAAGAGTTACATCGAGTAAATCTCCAAGAAGATCGAGGAGAACTTTGTATTGAGATTCAAAGAGGGAGAAGAAGCCATCTAGCTAATAACTATGGACCCGAAGGTCTGTGGTAAACTACTCACAACTCATTGGAGAGGCTATGGTGTTGATGTAGAAGCCCTCCATGGTCGATTCCCCCTCCGCCAGAGCACCGGCGAAGGCTCCAAGATGGGATCTCGCGGATACAGAAGGTTGCAGCGGTGGAAATAGGGTTTCGTGGTGCTCCTGGATGTTTTCGGGGTACGTAGATATATATAGGAGGAAGAAGTAGGTCGGTGGAGCCACGAGGGGACCTCAAGGGTGGGGGCGCGCCCTCTTGTCTCGTGGCCGCCTCGTTTACTTCGTGCTGTCCACTCCAAGTTTCCTGGTTTGCATTTGTTCCAAAAAGATCGCTCTCGAAGGTTTCATCTCGTTTGGACTCCGTTTGATATTCCTTTTCTTTGAAACACTAAAATAGGCAAAAAAACAGCAATTCGGGCTGGGCCTCCAGTTAGTAGGTTAGTCCCAAAAATGATATAAAAGTGTAAAGTAAATCCCATAAACATCCCAACGGGTAATATAATAGCATGGAACAATAAAAAATTATAGATACGTTGGAGACGTATCAATGGTCCAATATTCTTAGCAATAATACCCTTCGGAATGTGATTATCTTCCTCAAGCTTATTGACTTGTTGTTTGAGATCCATTATTTCCTTACAGATTTTGCATGTGATGGCTAGAGCTCCGATCACCCATGGATGCTTCCTGGCTGTGGGTCAAAAAGCAACTCTCTTTTTCATGTTATCATAAGAGAGAAGTCGAGCATTAGGAGGTATGACCGAATCCGGTATTGCTGAGCTCTGAAGCTCCTCAAGCAGAACTCCTGGTTGAAAGCGAGAAGTGGCTCCTTGGTCCTCCTCATGGCGTCTACTCTTTTAAGGTCGTCCTTCATCTCTTCCTCTGTTGACCATCCAAAGGGTTCGGTTTGGCTGTAGGCCCTTGGATCCTGTGTCGGGTGAGAGACACGACTCACCCCGACCGACTCTTGCGAAGACATCTTGCTCCTAATCTACTGTAGAATTAGCTAAACACAAGAAAAGAGGATTTTGTCGTGGTACGATGGTCAAAACCTTCAGGAGATTATATAATGAATTTTTACCGATAAAAAGAAGTATTCCACAAGAAAACGGAGTCCGGAAGGCACACAAGGTGGCCACAAGCCACAGGGGCGCGCCCAAGGGGGTAGGACGCGGCGCCCAGGCTTGTCGCCTCCTCATGCACTCTTCGGACTACTTTTAATTTTCCTAATTTTTTAAATATTCTAAAATGGAGTAATGCCATTGGAAAAGTTTTGGAGTCGGTTTACTTACTGTACCACATACCTATTCCTTTTTGGAGTCTAAAACGTTCTGGTTGGTCTCCCTTATGTACTCCTTCGGTGTTATGGTATTAATAATATTGGTTTCAACACTTATGGGAGTACCTGAGATATAATGTTTGATTCTTTGCCCATTTACCACCTTTGGGTTATTGCCTTCGACGTTGTTAATTTAGATGGCACCCGAACGATAAACTTCCTCGAGAATGTAAGGCCCTTCCCATTTAGATAGAAGCTTTCCTGCAAAAAATCTTAAACGAGAGTTGTACAGCAAGACATGGTCACCTACACTAAATTCACGCTTTTATATCCTTTTGTCATGCCATCTTTTAACTTTTTCTTTAAACAACTTGGCATTTTCATAGGCTTGGGTTCTCCATTCATCAAGTGAGCTAATGTCAAACAACCTCTTCTCACCAGCAAGTTTGAAATCATAGTTGAGCTCTTTAATAGCCCAATATGCTTTATGTTCTAGCTCAAGAGGTAAGTGACATGCTTTTCCATGAACCAGTTTATACGGAGGCATACCCATAGGGTTTTTATAAGCGGTTCTATAAGCCCATAACGCATCATCAAGTTTCTTAGACCAATTCTTTCTAGATCTATTAACAGTCTTTTGCAAGATCAATTTAATTTCTATATTGCTTAATTCTACTTGACCACTAGACTGAGGATGATAAGGAGATGCAATTCTATGATTGACATCATATTTAGCAAGCAATTTACGGAAAGCACCATGAATAAAGTGTGAACCACCATCAGTCATTAAATATCTAGGGACTCCAAACCTCGAAAAAATAACTTCTTTAAGCATTTTAATGGAAGTGTTATGATCAGCACTACTACTTGGAATAGCTTCTACCCACTTAGTAACATAATCAACAACAAGCAAAATATGTGTATACCCATTGGAGGAAGGAAAAGGTCCCATATAATCAAAGCCACAAACATCAAATGGTTCAATAACAAGTGAATAATTTATAGACATTTCTCAATGTCTACTAATATTACCAATTCTTTGACATTCATCACAAGACAAGACATACTTACGAGCATCCTTGAAGAGAGTAGGCCATAAAAACTAGATTGTAATACCTTGTGTGCAGTTCTATCTCTAGCATGGTGTCCTCCGTAGGCCTCGGACTGACACTTATGTAGGATCTATTCATGTTCATGCTCGGGTACACAACGTCTAATAACACCATCTACTCCTTATTTATAAAGGTGTGGGTCATCCCAAAAGTAATGTATGAAATCAACGAAACACCTTTTCTTTTTCTGGTATGTGAAGCTAGGTGGTATAAATTTAGCAACAATGTAATTAGCATAATCAGCATACCATGGAGAATTACAAGAAGCATTTAGGACAGCTAATTGTTCATCAGGAAAGCTATCATCAATAGGTAGTGGGTCATCAAGAACATTCTCTAACCTAGACAAGTTATCTGCTACAGGGTTCTCAGCACCCTTTCTATCAATAATATGCAAATCAAATTCTTGTAATAGGAGTACCCATCTAATAAGTCTAGGTTTAGCATCTTTCTTTTCCATAAGATATTTAATGGCAGCATGATCGGTGTGATTAGTTACTTTGGAATCAACAATATAAGATCTGCACTTGTCACAAGCAAAAACAACTGCTAAAAATTCTTTTTTAGTAGGAGCATTATTTCTCAGGGCACTGTCTATAGTTTTACTAGCATAATAAATAACATTCAATTTCTTATCAACTCTTTGTCCTAAAATAGCACCAACAGCATAATCACTAGCATCACAGATAATTTCAAAGGGTAGGTTCCAGTCAGGTGGTTAAACAATATGTCTAGAAATCAAGGCTTTCTTAAGGATTTCAAATGCTTCTACACAATCATCATCAAAAACAAACGGAACATCTTTTTGTAAGAGATTAGTTAGAGGCCTAGAAATTTTACAAAAGTATTTAATAAACCTCCTATAGAAACCAGCATGACCAAGGAAACTTCTTATACCTTTGATATCTTTAGGAAACGGCATCTTTTCAATAGCATCTACTTTAGCTTTATCAACTTCAATACCTCTTTCGGAGATTTTATGTCCCAAGATGATACCTTCATTAACCATAAAGTGGCACTTCTCCCAATTCAAAACAATATTAGTTTCTTCACATCTTTGGAAAACTCGATCAAGGTTGCTTATGCAATCATCAAAAGAAGTTCCATAAACGGAGAAATCATCCATGAAAACCTCAACAATCTTTTTACAAAAGTCAGAGAATATAGCAGTCATACATCTTTGAAAGGTAATAGGTGCCTTGCATAAACCAAAAGGCATACGTCTATAAGCAAAAATACCAAAAGGGCGAGTAAAAGTAATCTTTTCTTGATCCTCTTTTGACGCAGGTATTTGAGAAAAACCAGAATAACCATCTAGAAAGCAGAAGTGTGTACGTTTGGACAATCTTTCTAGCATTTGATCAATAAAAGGTAGAGGGTAATGATCTTTCCTAGTGGCTTTATTTAACTTGCGAAAATCAAGTACCACTTTATAACATGTAACAATTATTTGTGGAATCAATTCATTTTTATCATTAGGAACAACAGTAATACCTCCCTTCTTAGGGACACAATGGACAGGACTTACCCCATCAACTATCAGCAATAGGATAAATTATATCTGCTTCCAGAAGCTTTAGTATTTCATTTCTTACCACTTCCTTCATCTTTGGATTTAACCGTCGTTGGCGATCAACAACTGGTTTAGCATCTGGCTCCATATTAATTTTGTGCTGACGTAGAGTGGGACTAATACCCATAAGATCATGAAGAGTATATCCAATAACGGCACGTGCTTCCTCAAAGTTTTCAATCATCTCTTTTATTCATGCTCTGAAAGGTTAGCACTAATAATAACATGATATATCTTCTTTTCACCAAGATAGGCATCTTTCAGAGTATCAGGTAATTGTTTAAGCTCAAACACGGGATCACCCTTGGGTGGAGGACGATCCCCAAGAATCTTAACAGGCAAGTTGTGTTTAAAAACAGCATTTGGTTAAACAATATTTCATCTGATTCCTTCCTTTCATTCATAAACATATCATTTTCATGGTCTAACAGATATTGTTCTAAAGGATCAGTAGCAGGCACAACAATAGAAGCAAGACCAATAATTTCATATTTACTAGGCAATTCTTTGTCATGGGGTTGTCTACGAAATTTAGAGAAATTAAACTCACGAGACACATCCCCAGAACTTTCTTTCTCACAATCTATCTTAGCATTAATAGTGTTCAAGAAAGGTCTACCAAATATAATGGGACAAAAATCATCTTGTGGGGAACCAAGAACAAGAAAATCAGTAGGGTATTTTATTTTCCCACACAAGACTTCAACATCTCTAACAATCCCAACTGGTGATATAGTATCTCTATTAGCAAGCTTAATAGTAACATCAATATCATCTATTTCAGCAAGTGCAATATCATTCATAATTTCTTGATATAGTAAAAGGAATTGCACTCACGGTAGCACCCAAATCACATAAGCCATGGTAACAATGATGTCCTATCTTAACAGAAACAATATGCATGCCAACAACAGGTCTATGTTTATCTTTATCATCGGGTCTAGCAATTCTAGCAGCCTCATCACAGAAATAAATAGCATGCCCATTAATATTATCGACCAAGAGATCTTTAACCATAGCAATACTAGGTTCAACTTTGTCGGTGTACAAAAGTATGGGCTTTTCTGTACCCCTTACTTGCGCACGGGCAGTCGTAGCCACGCCCGCAGCAAGGCTTGGTAGGGCAGTAGAAGGCGAGATACAAGACTGCCAAGACGACATTCGAGCCAGTAACCAAAGAGCAAAAGACTAGCTGGACCTCCCCCGGCAACATCCTTGCCAGGGCGGCCTACATATCCCCGGCAAGGCCCTTGCCGGGGCAGCCTGCAAAGCACCAGCAAGGCCATCACCCTTGAGGCTGAGAGCTCTGACATCATCGACAACATCAAGGCCAAGACTCGGGGGGCGCGTGAATAGCAGCATGCAGATCTTTATGAAGACTGGTGGCCTGCAAGTCTACGTGGAGACCAGAGAACGAGGACCCCTTGCCAGGGACGACTGGAGGCCCCGGCAAGACCCTTGCGGGGGACAATTGTGGGGCCATATCCAGGCCCGCACCTGATGAGGTCTCGCCACCTCACCACCGTTCCAGCACGACGACCAGCCTGCCAATTGGGCAAGCACCTATGTGGAGGTATACAGATCTTCGTGAAGGCCCCGCCACTACGCCAGCACAGCAGCTAGCCAGCCAGCCTGACACTACATGCCTCGTCATCCTGGACGCGTGTCAAGACAGGGGGAGGAGGCGACGGACGAGACGGTTTCTGTTGCCATCCCCGATAAAGTTAGAGGGCATGCCAGCATCGTATTAAATGTGTTTGTCCTATGATGTCACTGATAAGATTGTACTGTAGCTACTTTACACCTCCTGTGTGCCACTATGGCGACCCCTTTGACATATAAAAGGAGGCCCGAGGCGTACTGGAGGAGGATTCAGACTTTTTGGACTGGGCACGCATAGCAGCTAGTCTAAGAACTCAAGAACACCCTAGTCCTGCTTTGGGTGTATATTTTGTGTTCCTAAGTTCTTAGACTAGCTGCTATGCGTGCCCAGTCCAAAAAGTCTGAATCCTCCTCCAGTACGCCTCGGGCCTCCTTTTATATGTCAACAGGGTTGCCACAGTGGCACACAGGAGGTGTAAAGTAGCTACAATGTACAAGCTTATCGCTGACATCGTAGGACAAACACATTTAATGCGATGCTTGTGTGCCCTCTAACTTTATCGGGAACGACAACAGAAACCGTCTCATCTGTCGCCGCCTCTCCCTATCTTGACACGTGTCCAGGCTGACGAGGCATGCAGTGCAAGGCTGGCTGGCTAGCTGTTGTGCTGGCGCAGTGGCAAGGCCTTCACAAAGATCCGTATGCCACCATGCAGGTGCTTGCCCAGTTGGCAGGCTGGTCGTCATGCTGGAACGGTGGTGAGGTGGCGAGACCTCATTGGGTGCGGGCCTGGCTGTGGCCCCGCAATTGTCCCTGGCAAGGGTCTTGTCGGGGCCTCGCAGTCGTCCCCGGCAAGGGCCTTGCCGGGGTCCTCGTTCTCTAGTCTCCATGTAGACTTGCAGGCCACTAGTCTTCACAAAGATCTACATGCTGCTATGCACGCTGTCACGCCCAATATGCGACCCTATCCAAAAGGAACTCGAAGGTCCCACCAAGGATAGACCCGCATATTGAAACGCTTTTGCAAGGTGGATATCATTACATCAACATGACATAATAGTGGGGATACATCCAGTACATACAATGCCACATGAATACAACAATACAACATATACAAGATCAACATCCGACTACGGATGAAACATAAACAGAAACTCAAACAATATCCACCCTGCTAGCCCAGGCTGCCGACCTGGAACCTATCCCCTGATCGAAGAAGAAGCAGAAGAAGAACTCAAGCAAGCAAGCATCGCTCTCACGTCAAGATCATCGCATAACCTGTACATGCAACTGTTGTTGTAGTAATCTGTGAGCCACGAGAACTCAGCAATCCCATTACCATGGGTATCAAGACTAGCAAAGCTTAATGGGAAAGGAAGGGGTAAAGTGGTGAGGTTGCAGTAGCGACTAAGCATATATGGTGGCTAACATACGCAAATGAGAGCGAGAAGAGAAACAAGCGGAACGGTCGTGAAGCTAGCAATGATCAAGAGGTGATCCTGAACACCTACTTACGTCAAACATAACACAGAAACCGTGTTCACTTCCCGGACTCCGCCGAGAAGAGACCATCACGGCTACACACGCGGTTGATGCGTTTTAATTCGGATCTGGTGTCAAGTTATCTACAACCGGACATTAACGAATTCCCATCTGCCACATAACCACGGGCACGGCTCTCGAAATTTTATACCCCGCAGGGGTGTCCCAACTTAGCCCATGACAAGCTCTCGCGATCAACGAAGGAATAGACCTTCTCCCAGGAAGACCCGATCAGTCTCGGAATCCCGGTTTACAAGACATTTCGACAATGGTAAAACAAGACCAGCAAAGCCGCCCAATGCGCCGACAATCCCGATAGGAGCTGCACATATCTCGTTCTCAGGGCAACACCGGATAAGCGAAGCGTACAGGTACCGACGAATCCAAGTTGCCAAGGAATGGTCCCGCACGGTGCTCTAGTTTGGACCAACACTTAGACAAGCATTGGCCCGGGGGGGCTGAATAAAGATGACCCTTGGGTTAATTACTCCCAAGGGAAATATAGGTGGTGGTGAGGCAAATGGTAAAACCAATGTTGGGCCTTGCTGGACAAGTTTTATTCAAAGCGAACTGTCAGGGGGGTCCGATAAATCACCCGACCGCGTTAGGAACACAAAATCCGGGAACATAACACTGGTATGACGGAAACTAGGGTGGCAAGAGTGGAACAAAACACCAGGCATAAGGCCGAGCCTTCCACCCTTTACCAAGTATATAGATGCATTAATTAAATAAGAGATATTGTGATATCCCAACATAACCCTGTCCGCCATGGAGAAATCTTCAACTTCACCTGCAACTAGCAACGCTATAAGAGGGGCTAAGCAAAAGCGGGAACATAGCCAAACAATGGTTTGCTAGGAATGGTGTCAAAGGTTAGAGGTTCATGGCAATATGGGATGGCTTGATAAACAGGTAATAGGTAGCGCAGCATAGCGATAGAACGAAGCAACTAGCATAGCTATGATAGTAGTGAGATCCAGGGTAGCGGTCATCTTGCCTGAAATCCCTCTAGGAAGAAGAACGAGTCCATGAAGAAGACGAACGGATCAAGCCGAACCAACCGTAGACGAACGAATCCTCACGATCGCAACGAAACGGGAACTATCGAGAAGAAGCACACAACATGGTAAACACACCACACATGAACAAGGCATGATGCACAACAAGCATGATGCATGACCAAGCTACATGAAGCTACTCATGGCACGAGATGATGCAAACAAGAACAACACATCAAGGCAAGGTTAAATGAGGCCGGGAACAACATATAACAATTCCGGTAAGTCCTCATATGCAAATTTCGAAATTGGTCCAGAACTGAACAAACTTTATGTTCAAGTTGTTAAACAGAAAGTTAAGATGCACCATGATGATCTACACGAAATTCTAGTCAAGTTACATATAAAGTTCATTAGATTCGGAGCTACGGCCTAGAAGATATGAGCAAAACAAGTTAAACATGGCATTGATGCAAAATGCATACAAACATCAAGCAAACACCTCAAAACAAGGATGCAACATGATAATATGAAGCTACATGCAAAAACAAGCAAGTTTCATATAAAGCACACTCAAAACGGAGCAACGGTTCAACACATACACTCTATACAAGTCATAACAACAATCTGTCCATAACAGCAACTAGGCATATTGCAAGCATCAAAACAACATGCTACAGGACCTCAATATAATAACAAAAGGCATGGGCATGAATTACACGTAAAGAATAACAAAACATGAACACTGAGCTATCTCCAGAAACAACTAGAACATGCTCAAAAAGACATGGAGATATTGCAAATAATAACAGTTTCAGACTTATCAGGAAATAACATCAGGTTGCAATGTTTAGAGCTATCAAACAACATGTTACAGGAACTTATCATGGCAAACAAAGGCATGGCATGAATCTACTAATTGCATAGATCAAAAGTCCCTTACTGACCATGAGCCAAAAAGGATCAGAAAATATGATGGCACCCATGTAAACATGGCAAGTTATATTACAGATTCAAACATGGCAGGAACAACAATAAGTAGGCATGTTGGTGAGCTTGAACCACTCACCACAGAGCAATACATGACATGGCAAGGCAACCAACAGTAAGAAGGCATGTTTATGAAGCTAAGCATGGCAAGAGAAAGGTCATAGGGTGCATGGATCACTAGAAAAACACATGGGAACAAGTGAAATTAATGTTAACAGGTTGACAGCAACATTTTTAAGCAACTTTGGAGCAAGATAACAACATGTTCCAGCAGGCTATAAATGCAACCAAGGGCATGAATGGATAGAGCATAACATGTAGATCAAAACATGTTTATAGAGCATCTCCAGATTATGCATAGAATGATTAGTAGAAGCATGTTTACATAGCAACAAAATATAACAGAATCTGTCAGGAAAACAGCAACAGCAACTACCCTACTTAGCAAGCTTGATACACTCAGCACACAACTCACAAAAATACATGGTTAACACCTCTGGAAAGATGGCATGGCATATATCAACACTCATGTAGACATCAACCTCATAGGATGCACACATCAATCATGGCAAAAATGATAAATGAGCAAGTTATAACAGTTCCAGCAGATTAACATCAACATGCACTCTTCCAACAGCATTTCGGGCATCAAGATGAGCTCAAATGAAAATGACGCAATGGAATGAAATGAAGTACTCGTCGAGGCGAACAATTTGATATATTATATGCACGAAACGGAGCTACGGATGCAGAGATATAACAGGTCAAACATGGCATGATTATGCAAGATTCCAGGGACTTAGTGGATTTCGGGGTCAACCTCGTGGACTGGATCTGGGGCACGGTTCCCGAGGCACGTCGGAGTGTTCGCCGGAGTGGGCAGGGGCGGCGGATCCGGCGACGCCTCGCCGGATCTGAGGCGACGGCGAGCGGGGAGGCGGGACGGCGCGGCACCGCGGGGCGCGGCGCGGGACGCTGGCGGGGAGGGGTGGCCGGCGCGGTGGAGGCGGGGCGCCGCCGGCGGGGAAGACCTCGGGCGCCGGCGGGGCAGTCGGGCGGTGCCGGCGGAGGAGGCCGCGGGGCTGGGCGACGGCGGAGGCGGGCGCTGGCGCGCGGGGTCGGCGGGGACGCGGGCGCGGTTGGGCCCGGTGCGGCCCGGGACGGGCCCGACCGTGGGCCGGGCGGGCCGCGGCGGCGGAGGGCGGCGCAGGGACACGTGGCAGCAGCGGATTGGGCGCGGGACGGCGGCGGACATGTCCGGCAGAGTTCGGACGTGTCCGGCTGCGGGAGGAGGAAGAAGCTAGGGTTTGCACCGCGAATTTCGGGGGAGGGGCTAGTTTTATAGGTAGAGGGAGCTAGGAGAGTCCAAATGAGGAGCGGTTTTCGGCCACGCGATCGTGATCGAACGACCGAGAGCATGGAGGGGAGTTAGATGGGTTTTGGGCCACTTTGGAAGGGGTGTTGGGCTGCAACAAAAGAGGCTTTTACGGTTACCCGGTTAACCGCTGGAGTACCAAACGACCTCCAAATGGCACGAAACTTGACAGGCGGTCTACCGGTGCTATACCAAGGCCGCTTGGCAAACCTCGGTCCATTCCAAGAAAGTTTAACACCCACTCACAACGAGAGACAAAAAGGGGACGTCGGAGGACATAGGAGTGCCGGATTGCAAAACGGACAGCGGGGAAAAAGCTCGGATGCATGAAACGAACACGTATGCAAGATGAGATGCACATGATGACATGATATGAAATGCATATGATGACATGGCAAAGTGCAACACGCAAGCACAGGACATGGCAACGACGGCGAATAACTGGCAGACACCTGGCGCAATGAATCCGGGGCGTTACAACACTCCTCCACTAACAAGAGATCTCGTCCCGAGATCTTAGGACCGAGACGGAAGGAAAAAGGGATGATGAAATAAGAACTCAAGAGAAGAAGAAAGAATCGAGAGAACTCGAGAAGAAGAAAGGAACGACGAGAATGACGGGAATCAAAAGCTCAACGAACAAGGTAGACTCTGAAGCCACTTGTTCCGACCGGAGTGGTTAGAATGAGAAAAGAAATGAATAAGTCTGAAAGGATTTAGGCAGCACTCTGGCTGAAAATGGGAGGATTAGAACGAACTTGAGAGGATGGAATGGTACTTGATGAACTCTTGAAGAATGAATTAAATCATGAAGAACAACCATGAAGAACTCCGGTGACAAAAGATGATGAGATAAAATGAAGGATGAAAGAATAAGACGAGCCTTGTGATGATTTAGATGGAGGTTCCGACGAAAAGACCGAGGAAATATGAACTCCGGAAAGGACAAGATGAAAACACTTGAAACTAGAATTTATTCATCAAGAACAAACTCCGAAGGAAGGGATTACTCACTTGGATGAAATAAGAATAAGATTTATTGTATGCTTATCCTTCATCAAATTAAATTGATGACAAGCAATGGATTTACATATTACTTATTCTTCTTGAAAAGGATTGAGAAGTGGCATATCGCGAACTTGAGAAGGTCTTCATGAACCACCGTTAGGATTGAAAAGAATGAATGAATTAAAATGATAATGAAGGAAAAAGAATCTTGAACGAACCACCATTAGAAATGAAAATGAACGAAGAAAAGAGAAAGAATCGCCGGGAAGAATTAGAAGAACAAATGTGCTTGAGGGGATTTAGATGCAAAAGAACAAGGAGATCATTAGCTGATTAAAGAACAGTTGAACGAAGCGCCGGGATAGCTAGAGAACGATAATAGGAATGATGGCCTACGGTGAAAAGAAACAGGAAACAACAACTCCTGACATACTCCGGATGGATGAAAAGAATATCTGACAAATGGAATAGTACGAGAGGACAACATGAAGCTAGAACCACGAATCTCCGGGGGAATGGGCAAGATTTAGAGGAAAAACTCTTCTTCGATCTTCAAACGATGACGAGAAACACCACCAAAATTACTGAGATACTCCGGGAGAACGAAAAAGCGAAGAGGTTGAGGCAACAATGAAAATGATTTGAAATCGATCTTGGAAAGGCATCTGACTGATGAAATCCATTCTTACATCACACTTGAAAAGAATTGAAAATAACTCCGGGGGAATTAGGAGAGTCAGGTAAGATCCTGGGAAAAGACCTGTGGGTTAGGGCCCACTGAAGAGATAACACCGTTGAAAAGGATTGTTGAATGATGCACCGGAACGATTGAAAGATTTGAATGAGGTGACACCCTCGAATTAATTGGAACACAGACGAATCCCCTGAGATGTCTTCCGAACTCCGAAATGATAAACTGGCGAGAGACGAACGAGCAAGGAGAACACTTGAGCCGAGGAAAAGAATATGATCAACCCGAAAAACTTGAATTGAGTCCACCGGAGAAGAAAAAGAGATGATGAATGTCAAAAGAGACGAGAATTCACCGGTTGAAATAATTTACGAAAGACTGAACAGGCTTCGCACGAATGAAATTGATGGTCGAAAGAGAGTCAAACTCCGAGAAGAGAAAGGGGTGGGAGGGCGGGAAAACACAAGCAACTTGGAAGGGGAACCCGACGAATATCTTCAAGAGGAAACACCGGTTGAAATCATTGAGGAAAGAAAGCAAAGACTTCGCACGAGTAGGATGGATACTCGATTAAGGACTCCGGATTCGAGAAGAAGAAGGGAGGGCGGGTGGGAAAAGAAAACAACTGAGGATTGAACTCAAAGATGAAGAGGCTCGAGTCAACTTGACGAGAAATGCACCGGACAAAAGAGGATGGACAACTCACGAAACTAACCACGTGATCCTAAAGAAAAATTTGAACGGGAAGAGGAGTAATTCAAAACACCTACGTCAAGATTCCTCACCAGAGCGACGAAGGGACTGAGGAGTAAAAAGAATCCTACTCTCCGATATAACTAGACTCCGAAAATAGTTTTCTTCTAGACTCAACAACGGCCAAACTACACGATCAATCAAGGGGGGCTCCTAGGGTCGGTCAAGGCTCTGATACCAACTTGTCACACCCAATATGCGACCCTATCCAAAAGGAACTCGAAGGTCCCACCAAGGATAGACCCGCATATTGAAACGCTTTTGCAAGGTGGATATCATTACATCAACATTACATAATAGTGGGGATACATCCAGTACATACAATGCCACATGAATACAACAATACAACATATACAAGATCAACATCCGACTACGGATGAAACATAAACAGAAACTCAAACAATATCCACCCTGCTAGCCCAGGCTGCCGACCTGGAACCTATCCCCTGATCGAAGAAGAAGCAGAAAAAGAACTCAAGCAAGCAAGCATCGCTCTCACGTCAAGATCATCGCATAACCTATACCTGCAACTGTTGTTGTAGTAATCTGTGAGCCACGAGAACTCAGCAATCCCATTACCATGGGTATCAAGACTAGCAAAGCTTAATGGGAAAGGAAGGGGTAAAGTGGTGAGGTTGCAGCAGCGACTAAGCATATATGGTGGCTAACATATGCAAATGAGAGCGAGAAGAGAAACAAGCAGAACGGTCATGAAGCTAGCAATGATCAAGAGGTGATCTTGAACACCTACTTATGTCAAACATAACACAGAAACCGTGTTCACTTCCCGGACTCCGCCGAGAAGAGACCATCACGGCTACACACGCGGTTGATGCATTTTAATTCGGATCTGGTGTCAAGTTATCTACAACCGGACATTAACAAATTCCCATCTGCCACATAACCGCAGGCACGGCTCTCGAAAGTTTATACCCTGCAAGGGTGTCCCAACTTAGCCCATGACAAGCTCTCACGATCAACGAAGGAATAGACCTTCTCCCAGGAAGACCCGATCAGTCTCGGAATCCCGGTTTACAAGACATTTCGACAATGGTAAAACAACACCAGCAAAGCCGCCCGATGCGCCGACAATCCCGATAGGAGCTGCACATATCTCGTGGCAACACCGGATAAGCGAAGCGTACAGGTACCGACGAATCCAAGTTGCCAAGGAATGGTCCCGCACGGTGCTCTAGTTTGGACCAACACTTAGACAAGCATTGGCCCGGGGGGGCTGAATAAAGATGACCCTTGGGTTAATTACTCCCAAGGGAAATATAGGTGGTGGTGAGGCAAATGGTAAAACCAATGTTGGGCCTTGCTGGACAAGTTTTATTCAAAGCGAACTGTCAGGGGGGTCCCATAAATCACCCAACCGCGTTAGGAATGCAAAATCCGGGAACATAATACCAATATGACGGAAACTAGGGCGGCAAGAGTGGAACAAAACACCAGGCATAAGGCCGAGCCTTCCACCCTTTACCAAGTATATAGATGCATTAATTAAATAAGAGATATTGTTATATCCCAACATAACCCTGTCCGCCATGGAGAAATCTTCAACTTCACCTGCAACTAGCAACACTATAAGAGGGGCTGGGCAAAAGCGGGAACATAGCCAAACAATGGTTTGCTAGGAATGGTGTCAAAGGTTGGAGGTTCATGGCAATATGGGATGGCTTGATAAACAGGTAATAGGTAGCGCAGCATAGCGATAGAACGAAGCAACTAGCATAGCAATGATAGTAGTGAGATCCAGGGTAGCGGTCATCTTGCCTGAAATCCCGCAAGGAAGAAGAACGAGTCCATGAAGAAGACGAACGGATCAAGCCGAACCAACCGTAGACGAACGAATCCTCACGATCGCAACGAAACGGGAACTATCGAGAAGAAGCACACAACATGGTAAACACACCACACATGAACAAGGCATGATGCACAACAAGCATGATGCATGACCAAGCTACATGAAGCTACTCATGGCAAGAGATGATGCAAACAAGAACAACACATCAAGGCAAGGTTAAATGAGGCCGGGAACAACATATAACAATTCCGGTAAGTCCTCATATGCAAATTTCGAAATTGGTCCAGAACTGAACAAACCTTATGTTCAAGTTATTAAACAGAAAGTTAAGATGCACCATGATGATCTACACGAAATTCTAGTCAAGTTACATATAAAGTTCATTAGATTCGGAGCTACGGCCTAGAAGATATGAGCAAAACAAGTTAAACATGGCATTGATGCAAAATGCATACAAACATCAAGCAAACACCTCAAAACAAGGATGCAACATGATAATATGAAGCTACATGCAAAAACAAGCAAGTTTCATATAAAGCACACTCAAAACGAAGCAACGGTTCAACACATACACTCTATACAAGTCATAACAACAATCTGTCCATAACAGCAACTAGGTATATTGCAAGCATCAAAACAACATGCTACAGGACCTCAATATAATAACAAAAGGCATGGGCATGAATTACACGTAAAGAATAACAAAACATGAACACTGAGCTATCTCCAGAAACAACTAGAACATGCTCAAAAAGACATGGAGATATTGCAAATAATAACAGTTTCAGACTTATCAGGAAATAACATCAGGTTGCAATGTTTAGAGCTATCAAACAACATGTTACAGGAACTTATCATGGCAAACAAAGGCATGGCATGAATCTACTAATTGCATAGATCAAAAGTCCCTTACTGACCATGAGCCAAAAAGGATCAGAAAGTATGATGGCACCCATGTAAACATGGCAAGTTACATTACAGATTCAAACATGGCAGGAACAACAATAAGTAGGCATGTTGGTGAGCTTGAACCACTCACCACAGAGCAATACATGGCATGGCAAGGCAACCAACAGTAAGAAGGCATGTTTATGAAGCTAAGCATGGCAAGAGAAAGGTCATAGGGTGCATGGATCACTAGGAAAACACATGGGAACAAGTGAACTTAATGTTAACAGGTTGACAACAACATTTTTAAGCAACTTTGGAGCAAGATAACAACATGTTCCAGCAGGATATAAATGCAACCAAGGGCATGAATGGATAGAGCATAACATGTAGATCAAAACATGTTTATAGAGCATCTCCAGATTATGCATAGAATGATTAGTAGAAGCATGTTTACATAGCAACAAAATATAACAGAATCTGTCAGGAAAACAGCAACAGCAACTACCCTACTTAGTAAGCTTGATACACTCAGCACACAACTCACAAAAATACATGGTTAACACCTCTGGAAAGATGGCATGGCATATATCAACACTCATGTAGACATCAACCTCATAGGATGCACACATCAATCATGGCAAAAATGATAAATGAGCAAGTTATAATAGTTCCAGCAGATTAACATCAACATGCACTCTTCCAACAGCATTTCGGGCATCAAGATGAGCTCAAATGAAAATGACGCAATGGAATGAAATGAAGTACTCGTCGAGGCGAACAATTTGGTATATTATACGCACGAAACGGAGCTACGGATGCAGAGATATAACAGGTCAAACATGGCATGATTATGCAAGATTCCAGGGACTTAGTGGATTTCAGGGTCAACCTCGTGGACTGGATCTGGGGCACGGTTCCCGAGGCACGTCGGAGTGTTCGCCGGAGTGGGCAGGGGCGGCGGATCCGGCGACGCCTCGCCGGATCTGAGGCGACGGCAAGCGGGGAGGCGGGACGGCGCGGCACCGCGGGGCGCGGTGCGGGACGCCGGCGGGGAGGGGTGGCCGGCGCGGTGGAGGCGGGGCGCCGCCGGCGGGGAAGACCTCGGGCGCCGGTGGGGCAGTCGGGCGGCGCCGGCGGAGGAGGCCGCGGGGCCGGGCGACTGCGAAGGTGGGCGCTGGCGCGCGGGGTCGGCGGGGACGCGCGCGCGGTCGGGCCCGGTGCGGCCCGGGACGGGCCCGACCGTGGGCCGGGCGGGCCGCGGCGATGGAGGGCGGCGCGGGGACACGTGGCAGCAGCGGATTGGGCGCGGGACGGCGGCGGACATGTCCGGCGGAGTTCGGACGTGTCCGGCTGCGGGAGGAGGAAGAAGCTAGGGTTTGCACCGCGAATTTCGGGGGAGGGGCTAGTTTTATAGGTAGAGGGAGCTAGGAGAGTCCAAATGAGGAGCGGTTTTCGGCCACGCGATAGTGATCGAACGACCGAGAGCATGGAGGGGAGTTAGATGGGTTTTGGGCCAATTTGGAAGGGGTGTTGGGCTGCAACAAAAGAGGCTTTTACGGTTACCCGGTTAACCGTTGGAGTACCAAACGACCTCCAAATGGCACGAAACTTGACAGGCGGTCTACCGGTGCTATACCAAGGCCGCTTGGCAAACCTTGGTCCATTCCGAGAAAGTTTAACACCCACTCACAACGAGAGACAAAAAGGGGACGCCGGAGGACATAGGAGTGCCGGATTGCAAAACGGACAACGGGGAAAAAGCTCGGATGCATGAAACGAACACGTATGCAAGATGAGATGCACATGATGACATGATATGAAATGCATATGATGACATGGCAAAGTGCAACACGCAAGCACATGACATGGCAACGACGGCGAATAACTGGCAGACACCTGGCGCAACGAATCCGGGGCGTTACACACGCGCCCCCTGAGTCTTGGCCCTGACGTTGTCGATGATGTCAGAGCTCTCAGCTCAGGGGTGATGGCCTTGCTGGTGCTTTGCAGGCTGCCAGCGCAAGAGCCTTGCCGGGGCTACATAGGCCGCCCTGGCAAGGATGTTGCCGGGTGAGGTCTAGCTAGTCTTCTGCTCTTTGGTTACTGGCTTGAATGTCGTCTTGGTAGTATTGTATCTCGCCTTCTACTGCCTTGACAAGGCTTGCCGTGGGCGTGGCTACGACTGCCCGTGCACAAGTAAGGGGTACAGAAAAGCCCATACTTTTGTACACCGACAAACTTTAATTTGTTCAGGTGGGGTGGGTGGGTGTTCTAGTATAACTCTTATGAACCACAGCTGAAGCTTTAGCATGATCCTTTATCCTAACAGGGAAAGGTGTTTTTTCAATTATAAGCAGTAGGAACAACATGATCAACATTATAAGTAATGGTTTCTTCTTCAACTTTACTAGGTTCTACTACTTTCACTTCAATGGAAGGATGATATTTAAACCACTTCTCCTTGGGGAGATCAACATGAGTAGAAAATGATTCACAGAAGGAAGCTACTATCTCGAGTCAAGTCCATATTTAGTGCTAAATTCACGAAAAGCATCATCCATAAAATATTTAACACAATGAAACTTGAGGTTTATACCTGACTCCTTACCTTTGTCGAGTTTCCAATCTTCAGAGTTGCATTTAATTCTTTCCAATAAATATCATTTGAATTCAATAGTCTTCTTCATAAAAGAACCAGTACAAGAAGTATCGAGCATGGATTGATCATTACGAGAAAGCCGAGCATAAAAATTCTGAATAATAGTTTCTCTTGAGAGCTCATGATTGGGGCATGAATATAACATTGTCTTAAGCCTTCCCCAAGCTTAAGCGATACTTTCTCCTTCACGAGGCCAAATATTATAAATATAATTCCGATCATGATGAACTAGATGCATAGGACAAAACTTCTGATGAAATTCCAATTTCAATCGGTTGTAATTCCAAGTCCCAATATCATCGCATAGCCTATACCATGTCAATGTATTCTCCTTCAAAGATAAAGGGAAGACCTTCTTCTTGACTTCATCCTCGGGCAAACCTACAAGCTTAAATAATCCACAAACTTCATCCACATAGATTAGATGCATATCAGGATGTCATGTTCCATCTACTGCATAAGGATTAGCTAGCAGTTTCTCCATCATACCCGAAGGAATTTCATAATAAATATTTCCGTAGGTTCAGTATGTTGAGGGGAAACTCTTTTCTCTTCCGGTCGGGGTGAAGATACCCCTAACAAACCCCTCAAAGGATTATTTTCCATAGCAACAAGTGACAGTAAATTTCAGCACACTATATAAATGTTTCCTTACCAAATTCCACTTACCAAAGGCGCTTCACTCCCCGGCAACGGCACCAGAAAAGAGTCTTGATGAACCACAAGTATAGGGGATCTATCATAGTCCTTTCGATAAGTAAGAGTGTCAAACCAATGAGGAGCAGAAGGAAATGACAAGTGGTTTTCAGCAAGGTATTCTTTGCAAGCACTGAAATTATCAGTAACAGTTGCTTTGTGATAAGATAATTCATAACGGGTAACAAGTAACAAGTGTAACAAAGGTGCAGCAAGGTGGCCCAATCCTTTTTGTAGCAAAGGACAAGCCGAGACGAACTCTTATATAAAGCAAAGCGCTCCCGAGGACACATGGGAATTATTGTTAAGCTACTTTTCATCATGCTCATATGATTCGTGTTCGTTACTTTGATAATTTAATATGTGGGTGGACCGGTGCTTGGGTGGTGTACTTACTTGGACAAGCCTCCCACTTATGATTAACCCCTCTCGCAAGCATCCGCAACTATGAAGGAAGAATTAAGATAAATCTAACCATAGCATGAAACATATGGATCCAAATCAGCCCCTTACAAAGCAACGCATAAACTAGGGTTTAAGCTTCTGTCACTCTAGCAACCCATCATCTACTTATTACTTCCCATTGCCTTCCCCTAGGCCCAAACAATGGTGAAGTGTCATGTAGTCGACATTCACATAACACCACTAGAGGAAAGACAACATACATCTCATCAAAATATCGAACGAATACCAAATTCACATGATTACTTATGACAAGACTTCTCTCATGTCCTCAGGAACAAACGTAACTACTCACAAAGGATATTCATGTTCATAATCAGAGGAGTAATAATTATCATTCAGGATCTGAACATATGATCTTCCACCGAATAAACCAACTAGCATCAACTACAAGGAGTAATCAACACTACTAGCAACGCACATGTACCAATCTGAGGTTTTGAGACAAAGATCGGATACAAGAGAGGAACTAGGGTTTGAAAGGAGATGGTGCTAGTGAAGATGTTGATGGAGATTGACCCCCTCTCGATGAGAGGATCGTTGGTGATGACAATGGCTTCGATTTCCACCTCCGAGAGGGAAGTTTCCCCGGGAGAACGGCTCCGTCGGAGCCCTAGATTGCTTCTGCCCAAGTTCCACCTTGATACGGCGGCGCTTCGTCCCGAAAGATTCCTCCTGATTTTTTCCAGGTCAAAACCCTTCATATAGTAGAAGATGGGCACCGGAGGCCTGCCAGGTGGCCCACAGGCCACAGGGGCGTGCCCAGGGGTAGGGCACGCCCCCAGGCTTGTGGCCTTCTGGTGGGTCCCCTCTGGTATTTTCTTCGCCCAATATTTTTTATATATTCCAAAATAATTCTCCTTAAATTTTTAGGACTTTTGGAGTTGTGTAGAATAGGTCTCTTAGAGTTGCTCCTTTTCAAGTCCAGAATTCCAGCTGCCGGCATTCTCCCTCTTCATGTAAGCCTTGTAAAATAAGAGAGAAAAGGCATAAGTATTGTACTATAATGTGTAATAACAATCCATAATACAATAAATATCAATATAAAAGCATGGTGCAAAATGGACGTATCACTTATTACCAGGTAGTGGCAAATGGCAGGTGCCAAAAATGTCAAATTTTATCGTTGCGAGATGGCACTGATACAACCGTGGATCCAATATTTTATCGGGAGCTACTGGGATTGGGTGAACGTGGGGGTGCCACACTTGCCTACACTGCATGGCCAGCTGGCGGCAAGGTCTCTAAGGCCGAGAACGAGTGGCTAACAGCACCATTCTCCGTCGTATGTACTTTTCCTCACATTTTTTGTCTTGTTTTGGACTCTAATTTGGTGATTTGAATGAAACTAACCTAAACTGAGAATTATTTTACAATAAAAGAAAAATACTGGAGCCAAGAACCACTGGAGGGGGCCCCTAGCTGGGCACAAGACACCAGCGCACCCTTATGGGTTATGCCCACCTCGTGGCCCCGCAGACCATAATTCTAGCTCTATAAATACCTATTTTTGGAGGAAAAAATAGGAGAGGAAGTTTTATCGTGTTTCATGATACGGAGCCGCCGCCACCTCCTATTCTTCATCGGGAGGCCAGATCTGGAGTCCGTTCGAGGCTCCAGGGAGGAGAATCTTCGGTCTTCGTCATCACCAACCCTCCTTCATCACCAATTCCATGATGTCCCCACCGGGAGTGAGTAATTTCTTCGTAGGCTCGCTGGTCGGTGAGGAGTTGGATGAGATTCATCATGTAATCGAGTTAGTTTTGTTAGGGCTTGATCCCTAGTATCCACTATGTTCTCAGATTGATGTTGTTATGACTTTGTCATGCTTAATACTTGTCACTAGGGCCCGAGTGCCATGATTTCATATCTGTTAGAGCAGGATTCCTAGGAGAGCCCCGAACCTGGGTAAGATGCGTCGACGTGCATGTTTACGTCTTATCCCGTTTCCAGGCACCGGCGATGTTTTATTAGCTCCCACCATGATTAGCCATCCTTTGGCATATGTCGCACCAACCACCCGACAATATCTGAACCGTCTATATTTTCACCATTATATCTATGTTCTAGATCCGATCTTGCAAGTCATATTCAGCTATTACGTGTTATGATCCGTAAACCCAGGGTGACAGTAATCGGGATACTTTCGGGTGATGACCGTAGTTTAAGGAATTCATGTATTTACTATGTGTTAATGCTTTGTTCCAGTTCTCTATTAAAAGGAGGCCTTAATATCCCTTAGTTTCCTTATGGACCTCGCTGCTACGGGAGGGTTGGACGAAATATGTCATGCAAGTTCTTTTCCATAAGCACGTATGTCTATTTACAGAATACATGCCTACATTATATTTATGAACTGGAGCTAGTTTTGTATCGCCCTATATTATGACTATTATATGATGAATATCATCCAACGAATTCACCGGTCCAATGCCTACGAATTTTCCACTTATTGCTCTTGCTAAGTTACTACGCTATTGTTACTGTTACACTTGCTACAAAATCATTACTATCACTGTTACCATTACTATTATTGTTACCACTGCTATGAAAACTATCATATTACTATGCTACTGATCACTTTGTTGCAGATATTTACTCTCCAGGTGTGGTTGAATTGACAACTCAACTGCTAATACTCGCAAATATTCTTTGGCTCCTGTCGGGGATATACCCCGCGGTATGACCCGGGCGGAGTCGTAAACCGGCCAGGACTTGGTAAACCGGCGGATGGTAAACCGGCGGAGAGTTAAGACAGAGAGCCAAGACAGATGGCTAAGACAGATGGTAAACTAGCTGGTGGTAAACCGGCAGACTATGTTAAACCGGCAGACAATGTTAAACCGGCAGACAATGTTAAACCGGCAAACAGTGATAATTGGGTTGTTAGGGGTTATGAAGCCCGAGACGTTATGAAGCCCAAGATGTTAAGAAGCCAATGAAGATAAGTTAGAATAGTTAAGTCTTAAGTCCGAGTTGGACTCTATATGTAACCCGCCTCTTCAACATATATAAGGAGGGGTAGGGCTCCCCAAAGAGGGACAAACTACAAGCAACAAGAAACAATCTTAGGGCTAGACACAAAGAGGAGAGCTGGTTTACGGCGACTCCCTCATGATGATAATGAGACCTAGCCTCAAACAGCATGTAAGGTTTTTACCGGATGATGTTTCCCGGGGCCCGAAGCTGTCTAAATCCCTGTCTTGTGTTGCGTCTCTCGATTCCGCTCAACCCCTCTCAAGCTACCACATAGGTGCGTTGGCCTCACGACTAAGTCCTGACACTAAGGACATCTGCCGTGACAAATCTACGACAGTTGGCGCCCACCGTGGGGCGACGCGCACGGTGGTGATGAGTTCCTGGAGGCATTTTTCACAGGGATCGAGAAGGTCGCAATTGGCCGGACGAAGAAAGCTCGACAGGAAATAATCTTCGGCACCAGCCGGCTAATCCCATAGTTTGGAGTTTCTGTTGTGTGCCACCGATACAACGTGATCCGTCGAAGTCCAAAGTTAGGATCAATTTTTCTACAATCACTTGTCGCCGAGGTTGGCAGGAATTATGTTGCATCCGCTGGGCGCTATGTCAGATCAATCAACAAACGTGTGTGCAAGCAAGGATCCAACCCCGAGGTGGTTTCGTAAAGAGATCTGTTGTTACGGTTCAGAGTAGTATTACTTTGATTATGCTACTGCTCTCATGAAAGTGACACTACAGCAAAAATACTCCGTGGCAGCTGTTCGTGTAAGGGGATTGAAAGGTTCAGATTCGTTTTTAATCATTGCTTTGGTCAAGGTCAGCAACTAGCACTAGTACGCGAAGCTACTAGTAGTATTGGTTCAGTTTTTCAATCACCAAAAGACCACACCCCAATCTGTTCAACCGGGGTCGACCGGGAAACAATCACGACTCAGGAGAGAGTTATATATAGGCACGGACTCCTATGTTTGACCTGCCACTTCCTTGCACGACAAAAACGCCGCCGCTGTCATGGTCCAGTTCAGAGTCAGTCCTTGACTTTGCCGCCTCACTCCGAGCTGCCCTCGGCTCCCAATCTTCCTCGGCCGCTGCGGCGCCTCGAGCTGCCAAATCGCCTGCTGCTGCGTCACCTCTGCCTTGGCACGAGTCCCCGTGCCAAGTCGCTCCTACGACATGCCGCTACGGCTGTGCTCCGGCCTCAGTCTCCGCCCTCCTCAGTGTACGAGTCAGCCTCCCAAGAGCCACTGGCTGCACCCTGCGCTTTAACCGCAGCAGCGTCGCCGCCATGGCCTTCCGCGACGTCAAATCGCCAAAACAGCCGTTGTGTCTCGCGTGCTCGTCGCGGCCTACCTGGACTGCCCCCGCGAGTTGCCGGGCCACTGCCTTATCAAAACGCTGCAGAATCGGCCACGACCCGGATTACTCTGAGCTGCCGCTTTGTCACTTCGCCGTTAAACTGCCGGGGCTGAGCTGCTATCCGTCTGACCTCCGCCCTGGCCCATGCCGCAGCGACTCAAGCCGTCCGGCCTCGTGGTCGTCTCTGTCGAGTCCCAGCCGTGTTATTGCTCTTACCACCTCCACTCCGATCGGAATCTGTTCGCCGCAAACCGGCCCTGAAGCGCCCTTGCCGGCTCCGTCTTTCCCAGCGGCCGGCCTGCCTTCAGCCGTCTATGACCCGGTTCAGCTCATCGTTGCACGAAGCTACGCCCGCGTGTCTCCGCTCCGGTTTACCTGGTGCCGCCCGCTCTGCATCATCCGTCCGCGGCCCGGCTCCCGCGTCGCCCCAGCCGCCTTGCAAATCAGTCCCGTCTGCGAGCTGACCTGGAACGAGCTCTTACGGTTTCACCAGCGCCGCTCCGTCACCCCCGTCGTGGTTCAGCATGCTGAGCTGACCCAGCATCGCCACACCTCTTCTCCAAACCACAACCCGGATTCGCCTTCAAGACACTCGTATCTACTCCAAGGCGCTACCTCGGGTCGTCGAGGCTTGCCCATCTCGCGCCCCGCACGCCGGCCCTGCTCCAAGCCTCCGTCGCCGCAGCCTCCGCTTCATCAACCACTGCCTATGTGGTGCTTGCGTTTGACCCGCACATCGTCGGCCGTCTCCGCGTCCACGGCCTCTCAAGCCGCCGCCGCATCCTTGGCAAGTGCCTCCCTCGGCCTCCTCTGCTGCTGAAGACCGGCGCCGGATTATTGCCGCCGCATCAGCCGCGTGTAGCTGTGATCGTTGCTTCTGCTGTTGTGTGCGCCCGTGCCAAACCGGCCACAGCCGCGCTTCTCCAACCCGGGCTGCCGTGCCTCCAGCGCAGCCCCGGGCCGGATCTTGCCTGCTCGCGGCCAACGCCGTCCGCCGTAGGCCACCGGATCCACTCGTGCCCGGTCGCGCCTGTCCGTCCGACTCCGCCCGCACTGGCTACCCGCAGCCCGGCTAGCTGGCTCCCGCGCCGGCCTCCTTGTACTGGCTCTGGGTCGCCTGCACCGGCCTCATCCCGCTCCGGTCCGTCCCCGCACCAGCTTCGCCTCCCCGTCCGGCCCCGCTGGCCGCCCGAGCCCCTGCGGGATCGCCTCCGCCTTGAACTGGGGAGTGGCCCGGGTCGCTTTAACCTGCCGCTTTACGCCACCACGCCATCTCCATGGCCTCTCCTACAAGCAGCCCCCGTCGGCCGACATCGATCGCTACATCGCGCCGCGCACGGATTCAACCACCACAGCTGAGCCGGCCTCGCCAAGTTCCGCGTCGGTTTACTCTCGCCGTGAGCCACCATGGCCAAACCGCCGCCGGGTTACCTTTCGCCTGCGAGTTGTACCCGTCGCGTTCCGCCAGCCACGCCCGCCGGTTCACAGTTTGGGCCGCCCGCGCGCTTCCTCTCCGCGCGCCCGGTCGCTGCTCGCGGCCGCCTCCAAGCGCCGCACCCCGTTGCTCTGCCGCGTCATTCATCTTCCGCTGCAAACAACCAGCGGACGCCCCTCCTTCCCATCTTCAAAGCGCCGCCGACTACCACTTCTCCACCTCGCCGTGAAGGGGTCCGACCTGCGCCAGGACAGAGGTGCAAGAGATGGGATTCTTCTCCACGGTGGAGCATTAGAAGAAGATGGAGCCTCCCCGTGCTTCCTCTCCGTGCCGCCGTCAAGGATTCCAGCAAACCGGGCGAGGAGGCGAGGTGTTGCTGCAGCCCCCGCATGCCCTGCATCGCCCGTCAGCCGCGTCGCCGCTGATTCGCCATCTTCACATTGCCGGATCACCGCACTGGCTCGCGCCCCTGACTGGCCGGTTCCGGCTTCCCTATCACCACCTCCGCTCCGGCCGCATGCTCCCATGAACCGCCGCGTGGTCAAGCCGCTTTACTGCTAAGAACTACGCCTCCGCCTTGAACTGCCGTCGCCCCGCTCTACATCACCTACGCTGAACCGTCTTGCTCTCTGTTCTCGCGTGCCTGACGTTGCTTGAGGAAAAGGAGAAGTGGGCAATGTGGAGCAGGTAAAGAAGTTGTCGGGACGGTTTGAAAAAAAAAGGGGTCAAACATGACCCGGAGGGTCCGTCTGAGTCGATCGGTGCAGTGCTGTAAGCCGCCACCGCGATTGCGGTGCACGAATCATTAATCATCCAAAGCCGTTTGCCATCTACAAACATCAGGTGATATCCATCTCAAATTTGTTTTATTAACATATATTATTTTTATCAAAGGACAAATTACTTTGATTTGTATATTTTTATATACAGGACCATTATTCACTACAAATGTGGTTTATACCACGGATATGGAGCACGGTTGATAATATTTCCACCTGGGGATAATCCGGGACATATCACCTGATGAATGGACGCGCACAAGTCGCCGCCCGGTCTACATCAACTAGCTGGACTGCACCTATGATGGGCTCGTGCATCTGCACCAGCTTACAACGCCGTGACCGGCTCATCTTTATGTTCCCACGGCCGACTCGGCCGGGATTGATTTCAGCTTTACCGGGGTGATCATCAACTCCGCGGTGGATAATTTCTGGTTACATATCAGGTGAAATCCATTCAATATATTTTAATATTATATATTGCTTCCTTTGAAAGAGCAATTACTCCGGCTTGCAAAGTTGTCTAATGCAGGACCCTAAACCGACATATTGGTGCAAATTTAAAGGCCGTCAGAAAATTTTCGGCTTAAAAAGGATTCTGGTTTAAAATCCGGTTCAAGGGAAAGAAGTCTCCCACAAAGCTTTGAACCTCTCAATATCCGGTTTAATGTCCGGTTCAAGAAGGATTTATCTCTTGCAAAAAGTTAAAGGGTGCCAAAGAGGACTTGCTGCCATGATGCACGGTTCAAACATGGGTATCATGCCTTATCGGCTTATCATATTATTGATCACTTGGGGGCTTGGTCGTATCCGAACCATAGCTACACCTCTTGATCGGCGCAATGCCATAATATCACTTGGGGGCTTGGTCGTATCCGAACCAATGCAACACCTTTTGATAGGCGAAAGCCACCAGATCATTTGGGGACATGGTCAAGTCTGAACCAGTCACGCCTCTTGGTCGGCCTAAGGCCACAGAATCACTTGGGGGCTTTGGTCGAACCTGAACCATCGTCACCCCTCTTGATCGGTATAATGCCAATGCATCACTTGAGGACTTGTGGTCACGTCTGAACCATAGTCACGCCTCTTGATCGGCCTAGTGCCACAGCATCACTTGGGGGCTTGGTCGACCCGAACCATTGCCATGCCTTTTGATCGGCATAAATGCCACGGTTTCATTTGGGGACCTGTCTGACTTGAACCATCGCCACACCTATTAGGGGGCTTGGTCCTGTCTGACCATGGTAACACCATCTGATCAGCTCAATAAAGCATCTTTTTTGCAAATGGTTTTATCGTTGCCTTTTGCTTCAGTCTTTTTCTTAAATGACTATTGTTTTTGTTGCGTTTTTTAAACCGACAAGCATTTTAAATCCGGTTCAACTGTCAGTTACAGATTGACGGAACACGATTAAATCATAATCCGGAGACTATCAGCCCGGTCTGGTTTCAACTATAAGTCGCCAGCATATATTTGGATTGCGTCATTGGAATCATGCGCTCATAAATCATTGGATTATATTATCAAGTCTTCAAATAGCCAACATGGCTGGATTTTATTATGGTTATCAGTAACCAGTACTATGATTAAGGTTTTCAAAGTCGCTTTAGCGCAATGGCTATCATATTATCAATGGATATGATTTATTCTACAATTCAAGGAATAGTCCCGAGTCGCTGCAGGCTTACAACCCAGCACTTGGGGGCTACATTATTCAAGTTGAGGTTATATCACATATGCAAGTCTCATGTCGCTGCAAGCATGCGCCATGACACTTGGGGGCTAATGCAAAGTCATTTTTCGCTCATCTTATTGAAGACCTGACTCATCACATTATAATGAGCCGGCCCTTGGGGGCTACCAATTGCTCCTGTCAACAATTCAAGGTACAAAGCTTTTTATCCATTATATTGAAGGGTCCACTGCTTAGTTGGTAAAGCATAAGGATCTTAACCTTGTGGACGTGGATTCAAGCCCCATGATGGGGATTACATCATTTGATGTTATTTTCATTCAAATATATATCAAGTCCCAGCTCGATATTATCTGTCTTAAGCTATTGCTGTTCAAAGTTTACAAGATTATATTTACAAAGTCCCTGCTCATTATTGCATAATGACCCGGCCCTTGGGAGCTACACTGGTTGAAGTTTTTATGAGCATCAAGAAATTACAAGTCCCAGGTTGCTGCAAGCATGACAACCCAGCACTTAGGGGCTACATATGTGGAATACTCAATTATGACTAGTGATTGAGATGAACAACCTGGATTTCTTCAAAATTGTGATATTTATATTGAAGTAAGTCCTAAGCTGTTGCTATGCTACCTTCTTAAGACTTGAGGGCTACAAGTGATAGTCATATAAGAGGTATATTTTCAAGCTGGATGTTAACTACAAGTATGACCCGGTGCTATCAATATTTATAAACCGGCAAGTTCTACATTCTTAAACCGGCTGAAGATCAGATGAGGATTTCAAGGACCATTATTTTGTTAAGTCATTGGGAGCTGAGTCAAAGAAGTTATTCTTCACAATATTTCTCTGTGACAAACCAATTTCAGCAAATTGATTATGAAGCTGGCCTTTTAAACCGGATTTTCTATAAGAAGGAAGTGACAAGGATTGAAGGATGATCAGGATCAGTTTAACATGGATAAATCCAAATTAAACTGGGGGCTAATGTCGGGGATATACCCCGCGGTATGACCTGGCCGGAGTCGTAAACCGGCCAGGACTTGGTAAACCGGCGGATGGTAAACCGGCGGAGAGTTAAGACAGAGAGCCAAGACAGATGGCTAAGACAGACGGTAAACCAGCTGGTGGTAAACCGGCAGACAATGTTAAACCGGCAGACAATGTTAAACCGGCAGACAATGTTAAACCGGCAAACAGTGATAACTGGGTTGTTAGAGGTTATGAAGCCCGAGACGTTATGAAGCCCAAGATGTTAAGAAGCCCATGAAGATAAGTTAGAATAGTTAAGTCTTAAGTCCGAGTTGGACTCTATATGTAACCCGCCTCTTCAACATATATAAGGAGGGGTAGGGCTCCCCAAAGAGGGACAAGCTACAAGCAACAAGAAACAATCTTAGGACTAGACACAAAGAGGAGAGCCGGTTTACGGCGACTCCCTCATGATGATAATGAGACCTAGTCTCAAACAGCATGTAGGGTTTTTACCGGATGATGTTTCCCGGGGCCCGAAGCTGTCTAAATCCCTGTCTTGTGTTGCGTCTCTCGATTCCGCTCAACCCCTCTCAAGCTACCACATAGGTGCGTTGGCCTCGCGACTAAGTCCTGACACTAAGGACATCTGCCGTGACAAATCTATGACAGCTCCCCTTGTGTCGAATCTATAAATTTGGGTTGAATAATCTACCCTCGAAAACTGTTGCGATCCCCTATACTTGTGGGTTATCATTGAGGCTCTGACAATCATTCTAGAGGGAGCTAGGAAGGCTGGCCACATTCAGGGAATTTTCCCTAACCTTTGTGAAGGGGGGATCACTCACCTATGGTGCGCCGACGACACATTAATCATCATTAAGAATGACCTTGTTAGTCTCGTGAACTTGAAATTCCTGCTTGTGTGTTTCGAGTTGATGTTTGGCCTGAAAATCAATTATGATAAGAGCGAGGCTTTTGTTACTAAGGAGAGTTTGGAGGACCGCCTCAGGACTGCACACATTATGAACTATAGGCTTGGCACCTTACCAATCAAGTACTTGGTTAGGCCGTTAACTAACAAGCACCTGGCCGTCGAGGATTACCTCTTCATTACTGATAGAGTGGCTAGGCGAGTGGAGCCTTGGGCGGGTAAATAGCAATCAACGGCTAGCAAAACTACTATGATCAACTCATGTCTGTCTAGCTTGCCAATGTTTATCATGGGATTCTTCTTGCTCCAAGATGGAGTCCATGAGAAATTTGATAGGGTACGTTCCTGGTTCTTTTGGGGTAAAGAACTCAGGAAAGAAAAGTATCACAAGGTCCATTGGAGTACCATTTGTGCACCAAAGGAGGTTGGGGGCCTCAGTATTATGAATACCAAGCACATGAATTGGTGTCTGATGGCTAAGTGTGCGTGGAAAATGTTGACTGGGCAAGGTGGCATGTGGTTAGATATCATTAGACATAAGTACTTAGGGCATGCTCCAGTATCAACGGCTTCTTGTAGAAACGGATCCCAGTTCTGGAAAGCAATAGTAAAGATTAGACATCTACTACGACCGGGTGCGATTCATTATATTGGTAACAGTAAGTCCACCGTCTTTTGGTTAGACGTGTGGATAGGCCCAGAACCACTTGCCACCGTTTTCATCCCTGAATGCACTTGTCAGCGACATTTGGAGGAATGGACAGTGGAGTCCACAATTCCACCGCTCTCTTGGATCGCTAGAGGTGGAAGAATGGGTTCAGTTAGTGGCCTTGTTACAAGCTATTTCACCCACCATGAAGCCGGACACCTTCCGGTGGAAGTTAGAACCTTTCGGTCAGTTCATGACGGCTTCCCTGTACCGCGCCCTACAGGACGGTGTCGCATCATTCTAAACAATGGACATTTGGAAGGCGCACATCCCAACAAAAAAAAAAGTCCTGTGGCAGTTGGTGCGAGACAGGCTGCCTACTGGTGTTCAAGTACAAAAGCGGCATGGCCCAGGGGACAGCCAGTGTCCTTTGTGTGGCGTGGCCGAAGATACTAGCCACATTTTGTTCAAGCACATTCTTGCGCAATTTTTGTGGGGTTCTATCCGCGACGTCACACAGTGCAACTGGGCACCGACATCGTTTGGGGCGTTCCACACGTTATCATCTAGATCAGCCGGACGTGCCCGTAGAATTACTTGGCTAGTGTTCGCGGCCATGGCTTCGGCCCTTTGGCATATTAGAAACAAAGCTCTAACACCCTGCTGATACCGTGTATAAAATGACATTTTTCTTGATCCACCTCTGGGTCGTCGCTTTAGTCTATCAGTCTATTATGTTTGGCCATGTGCCACTGGCCCTATGGGTCTGTATCGAACTGCCTTTTATTTTTGCTTCCTTTAGAGACCTTTGTTTGACCTTTGTTTAAACGATGTAAGGGCTTCGGTTCGCTAAAGCCGGGCAAGCACCTCTTAAAAATATCCGTACAGGAATAGAAATGGGCTTCGGTCAGCCGATGGCCGGCGTTGAAACAGTTTACATTCGAGAAAGTCCATGCCGCCTTTTTCGAGAAATTTCTCTTGAGCGCTCTGACGAACGCAGCATCGGCTAGGGCCTAGGGCGGGACAGAGAGAGCCGCTGCCGAACCTGGTACACGATGAAGCTCCCCGATGGCGCCAACGTGTCCACGCACCTCGCCTACCCGCGCCGCGAAGACCACGTGTGCGGGGCCGCTTCGCCACGTGCACAGCCACGCACTCAAACGGGTCCCACTTCAAACCACCCCCTCCCTCCTTCACTTATTCGCGCCTCCACCCTTCCCAGTCAAACATTCCTCCGCTCCCGATCAGGAATCGCGCGCGAGCTCCAAATACGCAAAGAGGGAAGCGCCCGCGCGCAAATCCGGGCGGCATCATGACGCGTGCGCGCTCCCGCTAAAACCTTTCTCCCGGCGTTCGGCGGGCGAGCGGGCGAGCGAGAGCGCGACACTACGACATAGATACTCCCTGACCCATGCTGCGAACGAGCCTGCCTGAATATTCGTGAGAATTGGCGCGACAGGACGAGGTCGACCCATGGCAGGAGATCGCCGGGCTCTGTGTCTGGTCGCCGGCGCGATCTTCCTCTGCTCGTGCTTTGCTCGGGTGCGGTGCGGCGACGAGCAGGAGCAGGAGCAGGAGATTCAGAGGCTCAGGTCCAAGGTCGCGTCCCTAGGTGAGCTGCCTGCCGATTTGTCAACCGCAGGATATAAACTGCCTGTAATCGTTTCGTGTGTTCCTGCTTTGCTGGGCGAAGAAAGAATTAACAGCTGAGCCTACCTGGCTGGGTTCAGAGGACGAGGTCGGCTGGAGGAAGGAGGAGACCTCGCAGCTGGAGAGCGTCGTCAGGGAGAGGACGGCACAGATCGCGGCCTTGGTCGGCGGGCTGGAAGCTATGCAGGTGAGGAATGTGCCCGACGACGAATCCGTGGTGAAGGCGAGCACCGACAGTGCGATGATCGAGAAGCAGGTAAGAAAATGGACCATTAATTGCAGGCTCCAGTTTCAGCAAGTAGGTAGTGATCGATGTTGCAGTTCCAATCAATCCCAAATTCACTTTCAAAAAAAAAAATCAATCTCAAATTCATACTGACAAAGGGATACAAAAGGAAAACAGATTGAGAGGCTGGGCAGTGATTTGGAAGACCAGGTTAAGAAAGGGGAATTATTGGAAGCCCACGCTAGCGAAGCAGAGAAAAACCTTCTTGAGCTTGGTCAGAAGTTGGATAGTGTAAGTACATGATGTATAGTTAGTTGTACTGGGCTTGGGATATGTCGTAGTGGTTGGCAGGATTCTAACGTGATTCGCATCGTCTTCAGGTTGAGAAGATCAGCGCTGAGCAGAGGAAGAAAATTGAGGAGCTGGAACGAGATCTTCAGCTTTCAAAAGTTGGTACACAAGCATGATGTAGTAGTGTAGTACGGAGTAATTCAGAAGAACCCTCAACGTGCTAATTATGTGCTTCTTGTGAATGTTCAGGAGAAACTCTCTGAAGTCCAAAGACGAGCAAAACTGAAGGCTGAAGAGTTGGCAAATGTACGGGTAACTACAAGTCCGATATTACTTTTTGAGGGAAATCTGCAGAGAACTTAACACAGAGATGGTTCATTTTTCAGGTTCATGGCATGTGGCTTCCGTATTGGTTCGCGTCACGCTCTGTACATTGCCAGGTATATGTGGATTCACCCAGTGGTATGGCGCTTTTTGTGGCTTTCGAGACATGGATTCAGGTTTATTTGGTGCATTTGCAGGAACTAGCATCTGCCAAATGGCATCTCCACGGGAAGCCTGTGCTTGATGCTCTGATGGAGAAGGTTTGTTTCATACGGATTCTTAGTTAAATGTCAAGTGTCCCTTGCCACAGTAGTATTTTTTAAATGCAACCACCACTGTCTTACATTGTCAAGTGGACAGGTTGCTGAGACGTTGGCACATGCGCAAAGACTGGTGGAACCACACTTGCAGGCAACAAAAAATGTAGGCTAATGTTCTGAACCAACACTCCCCCTCACCTCCTTGTGAAACACTCTGACACGCCATCTCTGGCTTCATGAAGAAACTGTTGCCTGTTGCCAAATTTCATTTCAACTCACTGAAGAACAGCACTAAGCCGGTAGCTGCCAGGATGGTCACAGCCTACAGAGCTTGCAAGGATGCCATCCAACCATGTATAGTGAAGTCTCAAGAGTTTGCAGATCACTACTGGCAGGTGACGGTGATGCATAGTAACATCATAGCAACCTTTTCATCTCATTGTATGCATGGTTGAGCTACTGAAGTCTGATCCTGAGCACGAACGGTTTCTCTCTAGTAGGAATGCAGGAAGTTCTCCGGGCCACACGTTGCACGGATCGCGGCAGCGTCTGAACCTCACCTTTCGGCTATTGAACCTTACACGAGGCCTGTCAAGTCTGTTTGGAGACAGCTCGTTATGGCGACGAGCTTGTGCCATAGTCAGGTGCAGCGTCAGTAACATACTAGCTTTTTCTTTCTCGGCACTTGGCACAGGCCGTATACACTTTGTGCTTGGAAAATAAGTCGCTGTTGAAATGCAGGTTCAGAAAGGAATCAGCGGCTTCCTGGAGGAGAGCGAGCTGCTGGACCCACTTTCAGCTCATAGATTGGCGTGGTGGACGGTAATTTAAATACTTTATTTCCATAAAATCTTTGGCATCACAAAAAAAAATCCACAGCACAACTTTCACCATGCTTACTGAACTCACACCTATTCGCTTCGTCGTGCGCAGGCGTCCGCCATGTTTGCGCTACCGATGTTGTACGCCTACAAGATCTTCTCGGCCACTGTCCGGTAAACTTGCGCCCATGGGTGGACGCCTCCGTGTTATTAGACTATTCATTCATAAAGATAAAAGGATCCGTGTTATACATTGTCCACATTCCTTTCCGTGAGTAATCCGCGGCACTTGTCTGTTCCTGTATGCTTGTCTGCAGCAAAAAAATTCAGGCGAGAGCCGACAGAGGTGGAGGTACATCTTCGGACGGCAAGCACGCGCGCAGGGTCGAGGAGTAGAGGGCACGAGTCGCTGTTACCCACGAACTGTTTCTCCCCTGGTGATGTATGCTGAACGGCGGAAGCTTCCTTCGTATAGAACTCTGATCAGACATCGCAGACGCTACGGCAGCAGTGTAAACTATAGGCGCTAGGTATGATTTAGCGGCTGAGCATATGCGCGTGTATATAGCTCCCGTAGAGTCTACCTGTTCATGCTGTTGATATGTATGTACAGCGTGTATAAAATGGAAATAACATGTGTGGGATAACGAGTTGAGAGTGGTTCCACAGGTCATGGTTGTCAAAAATTATCTTGTTTTAAAATGTCTATAGTTCGTTTTTTGTTTCAGTGCGTATCGTCGTGTTTCATCATTTGTACCAATTAAAAAGAATACACTATGTCAGCTTCGCTGATTCATTGTACCAATAAGAAAGAACGCACGTATATGTATTTACATGCGTTCGCTTTTCTTTCTACCTCTCGAAAAAAAGACTAGGCGATCTCGACGCCGCCTCCGGCAGCTCCTCTCCATTGGGGACCTTGATCGTCGCCAGCGGTGAGGGGTTCGCCGGATGCGCGTCGTTTTTAAACTCTCGTAGTTTAGGTTTTCTGGGGTTCGCCGGATCCACACGCGTGAATTGTTTTTATACTCGTAGTTTAGGTTTTTTAGACTGTTCATCAAATTGGCATCGGGCGCGGCAAGGCGGCACTGAATAAAGTTTCTTTAGACCCTGCTTCGGTGAGGCGATCGGTCCTATGGTTGAGAATGCATTTGAAACTCGGTCTCTTCAAATAAGAATGACGTGGCGGTCCTATGGTTGAGGATGCATTTGAAACTCGGTCTGTTCAAGTAAGAATGACGTGGCGGCGGCAACATCTTAGGGCTCTGGATTTGTACGGCGTTTGCTCCAGCGCCAGCGCGGAGGTTGGGAGGTAGCCCAGGAGCAGAAACAGATTATGGTTTGTATCGACGACATATGAAAGATAGTGGATCATGTGCTGGGTTCATGGTTCGTGGATGACAGATATGGTTTTTCTTTCAACGTCTTAGTCGTGTGGGGTGCTAGATCCGAAGTCCGAAGGCGTGTCCACCTGGCCGTGCCCACCACCTCCAGGTCGTGTCCCGTCGCGCCATGGCTGCGCTCACACCCCGCGCCCTGCCCGCTACTTGCGTCGCCGCTGCTGCGCGGCTGCTACTTCCCCGCGGCTCCCGCCCGCCTGCTCCCGTCCTTGCTGCTACTGTTGTGCGGCTGCTGCTGCTGCCCAGCGCCGTCCCGCTCCCCCGCGCCCTGGCCGCCCACTGCCGCCTGCGTCCCCCGGCCCGCACGCGCCTGCGCTGCCTTGCCGCTGCTGCCCTAACCCCGCGCTCCGGCTCTGTCCCGGGCCGCTGCTTCCGGCCACCCAGCCGCCGCAGATGGACGCGCGTCGCCGCTCTCTGCTGCTCCGCCGCTGGCTCGCGCCGCTGCCGCACCCACCTCCGCCCGTCCAACCGCCGGGCCTCCCTCCCGCTCGGCCGCCCGCACGGCCTGGCCGTGGCCGCTACGCGCCTCTGTGCCGCGTGCGAGCCCAGCCGCTGGAGCATGGGTGTGCCCCTGCCAGGTGGGGCCGGCCCAATTAAATTAGGGGTCTGATTATGTTTAACACTCACCCCCCGCCCCACATAATTGTTTGTTCAATTCATTAGTTAGTCTAGACCCTATGACATGTGGACCCTACAGTCTATACCTACTATTAAAGGAATATGTATTCTTGGTTTGGTTTAGTCCTTTTCGTTTGGTTTACACACGTTAAGCGATCTGGGCCAGGTACTTGTATGTTGATGGGCCTTTTATAGGCTTCCATAGAGAAACCGCGAAAAATAATTGGGTCAAAATAAATCAACATTGTGGGAATTGAACACAAGACATCATGTCTATCTCTTAGATGTAACAACCAAAGATTTATGCACCTTTCGTATTTACTAATCCCAACTCACTCTAAATATACGAGTGGCGGTCATCATGTTTATATTTTTGCGAGAAAAGGAGTTGATATTAAAACGGCCAAATTACAGAAAGGTCCACACAGAAAAGGAATTTACAACCAAGCCCCTCTGCAACCCAACTACGCCGGTGCTGTGGACGAGCTGGTGACGCGTCGTTCGCCGCTGCTCGCTGACGCCTTGGATCGAAGCAGCCCCCGGGCGAAACAGGAAGTCTCCGATCAACGGTCCCTGAGGACCTACACCCATGGCCGTCGTCGTCGTCGCACCGCTGAACATTGCCTTCTCCAGATCTTCAACCGCCGAAATCGCCATCCCTCGATCTCCGGCACGGGGGAACCGTGCACGGCCACTCCACTGAGCAGCGAGCACGAAGAAAGGAGCTGGTCCACCGCGAAGTTCCACCGGAACTTCGCCGTCGAAGGGGAGACCAACACCTGCAAAAAGCAGATCCAGTCGCGCCGCCGCCTCCACGACGCCACTGGCTAGCTTCCTAGGCACGCCTACACTATGTACACGTTGCAAACCGGGCCTCCCCCGTCCTCCCGCCGCCGGAGGGCGAGGGAGCCGCCGATTCGGCAACGGCGAGGTGGAGAGCCCCGGGTTCGCACAAATCGCCCTTCGTTCCTATAGATGGGGAAGGGTGAGGTCCAAGGCTCATGTTTAGGGAGATCTAATTAAGCGAATGACCTAATAAAGGAAGGATTGTAGGCTTAAATATAATATATAAACGGATGTGGCTAATTAAAGAAAGGATTATGGGTAAATTGGTGGAATAACTATTAGAAAGATTGTGGTCTTAATAAATTCTACATGAAGGATTTGAGGTAAAAAGGTAGGATAATTAAAAGGAAGGATCTATAGGCTTTAATGTGTTGGTGCTACTAAATTAGAAAAGGAAGGATTTGATTCCTGACTAAAACGGGTGAGGACTGTTGGGGAACGTAGTAATTTCAAAAAATTTCCTACGCACACGCAAGATCATGGTGATGATATAGAAACGAGAGGGGAGAGTGTTCGTCCACGTACCCTCGTAGACCGTAAGCGGAAGCGTTAGCACAACGCGGTTGATGTAGTCGTACGTCTTCACGATCCGACCGATCCAAGCACCGAACGTACGGAGCCTCCGAGTTCAGCACACGTTCAGCTCGATGACGATCTCCGGCCTCCGATCCAGCCGAGCTCCGGAGATGAGTCCCGTCAGCACGACGGCGTGGTGACGATGATGATGTTCTACCGGCGCAGGGCTTCGCCTAAACTCCGCGACGATACGACCGAGGTGGAATATGGTGGAAGGGGGCACCGCACACGGCTAAGGAACGATCCGTAGATCAACTTGTGTGTCTATGGGGTGCCCCCCGCCCCCGTATATAAAGGAGCCAGGGGGGAGGAGGCCGCCGGCCAAGGAGGGCGCGCCAAGGGGGGAGTCCTACTCCCACCGGGAGTAGGACTCCCTCTTTCCAAGTAGGAGTAGGAGAAGGGGGGAAAGAGGAGGAAGAGGGGAAGGAAAGGGGGGGCGCCGCCCCCCTTCCCTTGTCCTATTCGAACTCGGAAGGGGAGGGGCGCGCGGCCCCCTCCTGCCTCCTTCCCTCTTCTCCCTCGAGGCCCATGTAGGCCCAATAACCCCCCGGGGGTTCCGATAACCTCCCGGTACTCCGGTAAAATGCCGATTTCACCCGGAACTATTCCGATGTCCAAACATAGGCTTTCAATATATCAATCTTTATGTCTCGACCATTTCGAGACTCCTCGTCATGTCCGTGATCACATCCGGGACTCCGAACAAACTTCGGTACATCAAAACTTGTAAACTCATAATAGAACTGTCATCGTAACGTTAAGCGTGCGGACCCTACGGGTTCGAGAACTATGTAGACATGACCTAGAACCATTCTCGGTCAATAACCAATAGCGGGACCTGGATGCCCATATTGGTTCCTACATATTCTACGAAGATCTTTATCAGTCAAACCGCATAACAACATACGTTGTTCCCTTTGTCATCGGTATGTTACTTGCCCGAGATTCGATCGTCAGTATCCAATACCTAGTTCAATCTCGTTACCGGCAAGTCTCTTTACTCGTTACGTAATACATCATTCCGTAACTAACTCATTAGCTACATTGCTTGCAAGGCTTATAGTGATGTGCATTACCGAGAGGGCCCAGAGATACCTCTCCGACAATCGGAGTGACAAAACCTAATCTCGAAATACGCCAACTCAACATGTACCTTCGGAGACACCTGTAGTACTCCTTTATAATCACCCAGTTACGTTGTGACGTTTGGTAGTACCCAAAGTGTACCTCCGGTAAACGGGACTTGCATAATTCTCATAGTTACTGGAACATGTATAAGTCATGAAGAAAGCAATAGCAGAATACTAAACGATCAAGTGCTAGGCTAACGGGATGGGTCATGTCAATCACATCATTCTTCTAATGATGTGATCCCACTAATCAAATGACAACACATGTCTATGGTTAGGAAACATAACCATCTTTGATTAATGAGCTAGTCAAGTAGAGGCATACTAGTGACTATAGTATTGTCTATGTATTCACACATGTATCATGTTTCCGGTTAATACAATTCTAGCATGAATAATAAACATTTATCATGATATGAGGAAATAAATAATAACTTTATTATTGCCTCTAGGGCATATTTCCTTCAGTCTCCCACTTGCACTAGAGTCAATAATCTAGATTACATAGTAATGATTCTAACACCCATGGAGTCTTGGTGCTGATCATGTTTTGCTCGTGAGAGAGACTTAGTCAACGGGTCTGCAACATTCAGATCCGTATGTATCTTGCAAATCTCTATGTCTCGCACTTGGACTTGGTCCCGAATGGAATTGAAGCATCTCTTGATGTGCTTGGTCCTCTTGTGAAATCTGGATTCCTTTGCCAAGGCAATTGCACCAGTATTGTCACAGAAGATCTTCATTGGTCCCGATGCACTAGGTATGACACCTAGATCGGAAATGAACTCCTTCATCCAGACTCCTTCATTTGCTGCTTCAGAAGAAGCTATGTACTCCGCTTCACATGTAGATCCCGCTACAACGCTTTGTTTAGAACTGCACCAACTTACAGCTCCACCGTTTAATATAAACACGTATCCGGTTTGCGATTTATAATCGTCCGGATCAGTGTCAAAGCTTGCATTGACGTAACCATTTACGACTAGCTCTTTGTCACCTCTATATACGAGAAACATATCCTTAGTCCTTTTCAGGTATTTCAGGATGTTCTTGACCGCTGTCCAGTGATCCACTCCTGGATTACTTTGGTACCTTCCTGCCAAGCTTATTGCTAAGCATACGTCAGGTCTGGTACACAGCATTGCATACATGATAGAGCCTATGGCTGAAGCATAGGGAACATCTTTCATTTTCTCTCTATCTTCTGCTGTGGTCGGGCATTGAGTTTGACTCAACTTCACACCTTGTAGCACAGGCAAGAATCCTTTCTTTGCCTGATCCATTTTGAACTTTTTCAAAATTTTGTCAAGGTATGTGCTTTGTGAAAGTCCTATTAGGCGTCTTGATCTATCTCTATATATCTTGATGCCCAATATGTAAGCAACTTCACCGAGGTCTTTCATTGAAAAACTTTTATTCAAGTATCCCTTTATGCTATCCAGAAATTCTATATCATTTCCAATTAATAATATGTCATCTACATATAAAACTAGAAATGCTACAGAGCTCCCACTCACTTTCTTGTAAATACAGGCTTCTCCAAAAGTCTGTATAAAACCATATGCTTTGATCACACTATCAAAATGTTTATTCCAACTCCGAGATGCTTGCCTCAGTCCATAAATGGATCGCTGGAGCTTGCATACTTTGTTAGCACCTCTTGGATCAACAAAACCTTCTGGCTGCATCATATACAACTCTTCTTCTAGAAATCCATTCAAGAATGCAGTTTTGACATCCATTTGCCAAATTTCATAATCATGAAATGCAGCAATAGCTAACATGATTCGGACAGACTTAAGCATCGCTACGGGTGACAAAGTCTCATCGTAGTCAACCCCTTGAACTTGTCGAAAACCTTTCGCAACAAGTCGAGCTTTATAGACAGTTATATTACCATCAGTGTCAGTCTTCTTCTTAAAGATCCATTTATTCTCAATGGCTTGCCGATCATCGGGCAAGTCAACCAAAGTCCATACTTTGTTTTCATACATGGATCCCATCTCAGATTTCATGGCCTCTAGCCATTTTGCGGAATCTGGGCTCATCATCGCTTCCTCATAGTTCGTAGGTTCACCATGGTCAAGTAACATGACTTCCAGAATAGGATTACCGTACCACTCTGGTGCGGATCTTACTCTGGTAGACCTACGAGGTTCAGTAGAAACTTGATCTGAAGTTTCATGATCAATATCATTAGCTTCCTCACTGATTGGTGTAGTTGTCACAGGAACCGGTTCTTGTGATGAACTACTTTCCAACAAGGGAGTAGATACAGTTATCTCATCAAGTTCTACTTTCCTCCCACCCACTTCTTCGAGATAAACTCCTTCTCTAGAAAGGATCCAAATTTAGCAACGAAAATTTTGCCCTCAGATCTGTGATAGAAGGTGTACCCAATAGTCTCCTTTGAGTATCCTATGAAGACACATTTCTCCGATTTGGGTTCGAGCTTATCTGGTTGAAGTTTCTTCACATAAGCATCGCAACCCCAAACTTTAAGAAACGACAACTTTGGTTTCTTGCCAAACCACAGTTCATAAGGCGTCGTTTCAACGGATTTAGATGGTGCCCTATTTAACGTGAATGCGGCCGTCTTTAAAACATAACCCCAAAACGATAGCGATAAATCGGTAACAGACATCATAGATCGCACCATATCAAGTAAAGTACGATTACGACGTTCGGACACACCATTTAATTGTGGTGTTCCAGGTGGCGTGAGTTGCGAGACTATCCCGCATTGTTTCAAGTGCAGACCAAACTCGTAACTCAAATATTCTCCTCCACGATCAGATCGTAGAAACTTTATTTTCTTGTTACGATGATTTTCCACTTCACTCTGAAATTCTTTGAACTTTTCAAATGTTTTAGACTTGTGTTTCATTAAGTAGATATACCCATATCTGCTCAAATCATCTGTGAAGGTGAGAAAATAACGATATCCGCCACGAGCCTCAATATTCATCGGACCACATACATCTGTATGTATGATTTCCAACAAATCTGTTGCTCTCTCCATAGTACCGGAGAACGGCGTTTTAGTCATCTTGCCCATAAGGCACGGTTCGCAAGTACCAAGTGATTCATAATCAAGTGATTCCAAAAGCCCATCAGTATGGAGTTTCTTCATGCGCTTTACACCGATATGACCTAAACGGCAGTGCCACAAATAAGTTGCACTATCGTTATCAACTCTGCATCTTTTGGTTTCAACACTATGAATATGTGTATCACTACTATCGAGATTCAATAAAAACAGACCATTCTTCAAGGGTGCATGACCATAAAAGATATTACTCATATAAATAGAACAACCATTATTCTCTGATTTAAATGAATAACCGTCTCGCATCAAACAAGATCCAGATATAATGTTCATGCTCAACGCTGGCACCAAATAACAATTATTTAGGTCTAATACTAATCCCGATGGTAGATGTAGAGGTAGCGTGCCGACCGCGATCACATCGACTTTGGAACCATTTCCCACGCGCATCGTCACCTCGTCCTTAGCTAATCTTCGCTTAATCTGTAGTCCCTGTTTCGAGTTGCAAATATTAGCAACAGAACCAGTATCAAATACCCAGGTACTACTGCGAGCATTAGTAAGGTACACATCAATAACATGTATATCACATATACCTTTGTTCACTTTGCCATCCTTCTTATCCGCCAAATACTTGGGGCAGTTCCGCTTCCAGTGTCCATTTTGCTTGCAGTAGAAGCACTCAGTTTCAGGCTTAGGTCCAGACTTGGGTTTCTTCTCTCGAGCAGCAACTTGCTTGCCGTTCTTTTTGAAGTTTCCCTTCTTCTTCCCTTTGCCCTTCTTCTTGAAACTGGTGGTTTTGTTAACCATCAACACTTGATGCTCCTTCTTGATTTCTACCTCCGCAGCTTTCAGCATTGCGAAGAGCTCGGGAATAGTCTTGTTCATCCCTTGCATATTATAGTTCATCACGAAGCTCTTGTATCTTGGTGGCAGTGATTGGAGAATTCTGTCAATGACACTATCATCAGGAAGATTAACTCCCTGTTGAATCAAGTGATTATTATACCCAGACATTTTGAGTATGTGTTCACTGACAGAACTATTCTCCTCCATCTTGCAGCTATAGAACTTATTGGAGACTTCATATCTCTCAATCCGGGCATTTGCTTGAAATATTAACTTCAACTCCTGGAACATCTCATATGCTCCATGACGTTCAAAACATTGTTGAAGACCCGGTTCTAAGCCGTAAAGCATGGCACACTGAACTATCGAGTAGTCATCAGCTTTGCTCTGCCAGACGTTCTTAACGTCGTCAGTTGCATCAGCAGCAGGCCTGGCACCTAGAGGTGCTTCCAGGACGTAACTTTTCTGTGCAGCAATGAGGATAATCCTCAGGTTACGGACCCAGTCCGTGTAATTGCTACCATCATCTTTCAACTTTGCTTTCTCAAGGAACGCATTAAAATTCAACGGAACAACAGCATGATCCATCTATCTACAAACAAACATAGACAAGCAAAATATTATTAGGTACTAAGTTCATGATAAATTTAAGTTCAATTAATCATATTACTTAAGAATTCCCACTTAGACAGACATCTCTCTAGTCATCTAAGTGATCACGCGATCCAAATCAACTAAACCATGTCCGATCATCACGTGAGATGGAGTAGTTTCAATGGTGAACATCGCTATGTTGATCATATCTACTATATGATTCACGCTCGACCTTTTGGTCTCCGTGTTCCGAGGCCATATCTGTATATGCTAGGCTCGTCAAGTATAACCTGAGTATTCCGCGTGTGCAACTGTTTTGCACCCGTTGTATTTGAACGTAGAGCCTATCACACCCGATCATCACGTGGTGTCTCAGCACGAAGAACTTTGGCAACAGTGCATACTCAGGGAGAACACTTCTTGATAATTAGTGAGAGATCATCTTAAAATGCTACCGTCAATCAAAGCAAGATAAGATGCATAAAGGATAAACATCACATGCAATCAATATAAGTGATATGATATGGCCATCATCATCTTGTGCTTGTGATCTCCATCTTCGAAGCACCGTCATGATCACCATCATCACCGGCGCGACACCTTGGTCTCCATCGTAGCATCGTTGTCGTTTATGCCATCTATTGCTTCTACGACTATCGCTACCGCTTAGTGATAAAGTAAAGCAATTACAGGGCGTTTGCATTTCATACAATAAAGCGACAACCATATGGCTCCTGCTAGTTGCCGATAACTTCGGTTACAAAACATGATCATCTCATACAATAAAATATAGCATCACGTCTTGACCATATCACATCACAACATGCCCTGCAAAAACAAGTTAGACATCCTCTACTTTGTTGTTGCAAATTTTACGTGGCTGCTACGGGCTTAGCAAGAACCGTTCTTACCTACGCATCAAAAACCACAATGATAGTTCATCAAGTTGGTGCTGTTTTAACCTTCGCAAGGACCGGGCGTAGCCACACTCGATTCAGCTAAAGTGAGAGAGACAGACACCCGCCAGCCACCTTTAAGCACGAGTGCTCGTAACGGTGAAACCAGTCTCGCGTAAGCGTACGCGTAATGTCGGTCCGGGCCGCTTCATCTCACAATACCGCCGAACCAAAGTATGACATGCTGGTAAGCAGTATGACTTGTATCGCCCACAACTCACTTGTGTTCTACTCGTGCAAATAACATCAACGCATAAAACCTAGGCTCGGATGCCACTGTTGGGGAACGTAGTAATTTCAAAAAAATTCCTACGCACACGCAAGATCATGGTGATGATATAGCAACGAGAGGGGAGAGTGTTCGTCCACGTACCCTCGTAGACCGTAAGCAGAAGAGTTAGCACAACGCGGTTGATGTAGTCGTACGTCTTCACGATCCGACCGATCCAAGCATCGAACGTACGGAGCCTCCGAGTTCAGCACACGATCAGCTCGATGACGATCTCCGGCCTCCGATCTAGCCGAGCTCCGGAGATGAGTTCCGTCAGCACGACGGCATGGTGACGATGATGATGTTCTACCGGCGCAGGGCTTCGCCTAAACTCCGCGATGATATGACCGAGGTGGAATATGGTGGAAGGGGGCACCGCACACGGCTAAGGAACGATCCGTAGATCAACTTGTGTGTCTATGGGGTGCCCCCCGCCCCCGTATATAAAGGAGCCAGGGGGAGGAGGCCGCCGGCCAAGGAGGGCGTGCCAAGGGGGGAGTCCTACTCCCACCGGGAGTAGGACTCCCTCTTTCCAAGTAGGAGTAGGAGAAGGGGGCAAAGAGGAGGAAGAGGGGAAGGAAAGGGGGGGCGCCGCCCCCCTTCCCTTGTCCTATTCGGACTAGGAAGGAGAGGGGCGCGTGGCCCCCTCCTGCGTCCTTCCCTCTTCTCCCTCGAGGCCCATGTAGGCCCAATAACCCCCCGGGGGGTTCCGGTAACCTCCCGGTACTCCGGTAAAATGCCGATTTCACCCGGAACTATTCCGATGTCCAAACATAGCCTTCCAATATATCAATCTTTATGTCTCGACCATTTCGAGACTCCTCATCATGTCCGTGATCACATCCGGGACTCCGAACAAACTTCGGTACATCAAAACTTGTAAACTCATAATAGAACTGTCATCGTAACGTTAAGCGTGCGGACCCTACGGGTTCGAGAACTATGTAGACATGACCTAGAACCATTCTCGGTCAATAACCAATAGCGGGACCTGGATGCCCATATTGGTTCCTACATATTCTACGAAGATCTTTATCGGTCAAACCGCATAACAACATACATTGTTCCCTTTGTCATCGGTATGTTACTTGCCCGAGATTCGATCGTCGGTATCCAATACCTAGTTCAATCTCATTACCGGCAAGTCTCTTTACTCGTTACGTAATACATCATTCCGTAACTAACTCATTAGCTACATTGCTTGCAAGGCTTATAGTGATGTGCATTACCGAGAGGGCCCAGAGATACCTCTCCGACAATCGGAGTGACAAAACCTAATCTCGAAATACGCCAACTCAACATGTACCTTCGGAGACACCTGTAGTACTCCTTTATAATCACCCAGTTATGTTGTGACGTTTGGTAGTACCCAAAGTGTACCTCCGGTAAACGGGAGTTGCATAATTCTCATAGTTACTGGAACATGTATAAGTCATGAAGAAAGCAATAGCAGAATACTAAATGATCAAGTGCTAGGCTAACAGGATGGGTCATGTCAATCACATCACTCTTTTAATGATGTGATCCCACTAATCAAATGACAACACATGTCTATGGTTAGGAAACATAACCATCTTTGATTAATGAGCTAGTCAAGTAGAGGCATACTAGTGACTATAGTTTTGTCTATGTATTCACACATGTATCATGTTTCCGGTTAATACAATTCTAGCATGAATAATAAACATTTATCATGATATGAGGAAATAAATAATAACTTTATTATTGCCTCTAGGGCATATTTCCTTCAAGGACTTCATGGTAATTAATGAAAGGATTATACTTAAATGCCATTAAAAAGGATTGTATTTAAATGGAATCCGTGGGAGATTATGTCCCGCAATGAAAATATGAACACAACTAAATTGCAACTTGTTATGTTCATTTTGTAGAAGGACGATGCTGCATTGCAACATGTTCTTCATAGTGAATGCGATGCTGTGGGACATTATGCATGTGCAAAACATCAATTTTCCCCATTGCAATGCATGGGCATATGTGCTAGTAATTTTAAAAAATGGATGCCTTAGAATATGACACATAGGACCGACTTGCACTTTTCATCTGTTGACTAGTCAAATATTGACTGGGTCAACTCTGCTCACTAACCCCACTTGTCATGCACTCTGGCTAGCACTACCCTAGGTGGCAGAAGTATTTACTGTTATTTTCGAATTAAATAAATTCTAGAAAACCATTTAAAACTTTGAAAAATCATATAAAATAATCTCTAACTCGATGTAAATACTTTTACAGTTGCTCAGAACGACAAGACGAATCCGATTACGCAGTTCGTTCGTCCGCCACACGTCCCTAGCATAATGAACATCAAACTTTTCCCCTCCGGTTCGTCTGTTCGAGAATGCCTAACCCCGGGAAAAATTTCCCGGATTTAATCCCCCTTCGCCGGTAGCATGTAGCACTGCGTTAGAACACCCCTAGCCCTGCGTGTTACCCCATCTTGCATCTATGTTGCATCAGTTTGCTCTGTATTTACTGTTTTCCCCCCTCTTCTTCTTCGGTAGACCCCGAGACCGCTGCTGATGTCCCTATGATCGACTACGTCACCGACGACACTACTTCCTTTATTTAATTTCTAGCGCCGTTGCCGGGGAGACATCATCAACATCAACCAGGTTGCTGATCACAAATCGCATCTCCTTGCAATTTACATTATTTTCCATTTGCCACTCCTTTTCATCTCCCCCACTTCACAACCATTTACCATTTTATTCGCCCCTCTTTCGTTCACCCTTTTTCTCATCAGATCTCATGTTTGCTTGTGTTTCCATGTGCCTTCTATTTGCTTGCATCTTCGCTTAATGAAAATCTATTGGTATGGATCCTCATCCACTTGCTAATATTTTCAAAAGATCCAATTATGTTGAGCCCATTGCTAGTGAATTGAGTTCACTAGATTATCTTTGTGAAGTTTTGCTTGAGATTTATGAATCTGGAAATTGTGATGAAGTGTTAAACGAAGGAATTTCTAAAGTTATTCATGATAGCTCCTTGGATGAAAAGCATGATTGCAATGATGTTATTATAAATTATATTAATCTCAATTGTGCTAATAATATACAAAACCTCAAGCTTGGGGATGCTAATTTTGATATGTCCACTACTTATTGCAATGATCATGATTGGGGTGATGATGTTTCTTATGATCTTGAAAATTTATTTAAGCCTCATGATGAATTTGATATTGATAATAGTGTTTGCAATAATATTGAAGGTAGTTTTGGAAGAGTGTCAACTCTAGCTAATAATGATCCCACTCCTTGGAGAATGATCAATCTTATGAAATTTTTGATAAAAGTGGGCTTGGAGAGGTCATGACTTTATTTGATGATAATCCCACTATATTGGAAGAGTGTCAACTTTGCATGTTTGTGGATCATGTAGAAAATATGTTATGTGATAGCTATATTGTTGAATTTTAATATGATCCCACATATAATTATTATGAGCGAGGAAAATATTGTGGTAGAAATTTTCATGTTACTAAATTACCTCTCGTTATGTTGAGATTGCTTTTGTTTCTTTCTTCCTCTTTGCATATGCCAAGTTCTTATTTTCTTGATAATTTGTTCTCTTATAAAATGCCTATGCATAGGAAGTATGTTAGACTTAAATGTGTTCGTCACATGTTTTATGATGCTCTCTTCGTGTTTAAATTACTATCTTCATGTGAGCATCATTGAAATCTTATGCCTAGCTAGGGGCGTAAAAATATAGCGCTTGTTGGGAGGCAGCCGAACTTGTATCTTTTTGCTTTTTTATTTTTGTAACCCAATTATGCCTCTGATTAGATGTGTTTTGTGGTTTAAATTAGTGTTTATGCCAAGCAAGGCCTTTGGGATGATTTGGGTGAGAGTTGATTTGATCTTGCTGAAAAACAGAAATTTTTGTGCTCATGAAATTATTTTTCGTTTTTTATCAGAAGAGTTCTTTTGAGTTGATTCTTTTTGTGGAAGACTAATAAACAAATTATTCATGCCGTCCTATTTTTTTCAGAATTTTTGGAGTTATAGAAGTATTCGAAGTAGTCAGATTGCTATAGACTGTTCTGTTTTTGACAGATTCTGTTTTATTTGCGTTGTGTGCTTGTTTTGATGATTCTATGGTTTTCTTTGAAGAGGTTTTGCCATAGAAAAGTTGGAATGCAGTAGGTATAATGCAAAAATAAAATATGAATGGGTTTTCAACAGTACTTATAGTAGTGGTTTGCTTTTTTTATACTAACGGATCTCACAAAGGTTTTGTTGAGTTTTGTGTGATTGAAGTTTTCAAGTTTTGGGTGATCTTATGATGGATGAAGGAATAAGGAATAGCAAAAGGCTAAGCTTGGGGATGCCCAAGGCACCCCAAGATAATATTCAAGAAGTAGCAAGCAACTAAGCTTGGGGATGCCCCCGAGTGGCATCCCTTCTTTCTTCTAACAACCATCGGTATTTCACTTGGAGCTATATTTTTATTCATCACATATTATGAGTTTTGCTTGGAGTGTCTTGTATGATATAAGTCTTGAATCCTTGCTAGACACACCTTTTTGAGAGAGCCAAAAATTATGCTATGCTTGGTCCTATGCTTCACTTAAATTTTTAGAGCCATGGAATTTCTCTAGTGCTTCACTTATATCTTTTTGAGCATGGTGTGCTCTGTTATTTTTGAAGAAATGCTCTCATGCTTCGCTCGGATTTATTTGGGAGTTAGTAAAATTTTTAAGAAATTCTCTCTTGCTTCACTTAGATTATTTTGAGGGAAAGAAATATTATGCTCATGTTCTTCACTTAAATTTTTTTGTGCTTATCAAAAGCAACATATGAAACTAGTCCCAAAGTGATAGATATCCAAGGAGGATATAATAAAAACTTTCACGAAGATCATTGGACAAAATAAACTTGGATCTTAGTAATGGTTTTGAGATATGACGATATGATACGTGAGTCATGTTGATGAGTAATTGTGCTTTCGTAAGAATATTGGTGTTATGGTTTGTGATTCCCTATGCAAGCACGAAAGTCAATATTTATGCAATGAAATTTATATCCTACTTGTGGTGCATTATTCGGTGTTACTTATGCTTAATGCTTGGGTACGAGATTTTTGGCTCAATTGTTTTGCAAAATCTCTGCACTCTGTGATACTCATCCACTCTATCTCATCTACATCTATTCACAGGGTCAGCCTCCAGCTTTCAGCATGCTTGACAACAGTGATAGCCAGAATCAGTCTAAGGAGCAGGTGCAGATGCGTGAGGGCACTAGTCCCTCTGAGAGCAGTTATGATGATGGGAGCAGAAGCACTCCTATCAACCTACCCAATGCTGCAACTAGGCAGAGGAAGAAGAAGACATCAGATTCTGAGGATGAGGATTTCAAGACTGATGAGGAAGTCTCTTCCAAGAAGAAAGGAGACAAAAAGAGCTTGGTACTACTGCCAACACCAAGACAGGGATGAAACAGAAAGCTCCTACAAGAAGAGTTCCCATGTCCAAAGCCAGAGCCTCAACCCAAGAAACCATGGAGTTCACACTTGAACCCAAAGAGGCTGATGAGGGCATGTAGAGGAAGGAGAGAGTCAAGAAAACAATGGCCAGAGTCATTGGGAGATCTTCTATGACAAAAGACCCAGAAGAGGAAGAAGAGCAAGATGCACCTCCTACCAAATCTTAGAAGCTAATGGGGGCTGCAATCAGACCAGGGGCTGCTCCATCAAAGCCCAAGTTCGCCCCCAAGGCTGCTGCTCAAGCCCCCAAGAGATCCACCAAAAACATTCCAGCAGCTGAGATAAACAAGGCCTCGGTGCCTGAAGTGGAAGAAGAAAAAGAAGGGCAAGTACTTAGAAAGTTTAAGCCCAAGATTCCTGACCATGATGACACTCATCCATTGGCTGAAAACATGAAGCTCACAAAGGATGCAAGTCTCAGGCTATGGAGGCAGAGTGACCCATATGCCATTAGAAGGAGAACAGTTGTTGATTACAAGTTCCACACAAAGGAACAACAAGACTTCTATGAGACTGTGCTGCTTGACAAGAAGCCAATTGTAAGTGACATGAGATGGGTGGACTGGAAGTTCATTGACAGCAATGAAGATCATTTCCCAGGAGTTTATGAGAGCTTCAGGTCAACAGGAGTTGATGTATTTGTTGGCCAGAAGTTGACAAAATGGAATGATGAGTTGATCATGTAGTTTTACTCCACGGCACACTTTTACCCTAATGGTAAAATTGTTTGGATGACAGAGGGTACCATGTACCAATCTTCGGTGGCTGACTGGGCAAAGCTGATAAATGCCCCAAAAGAGCATGAGGATGATACTGATGTATATGCTAAGCCTAGAAAGGGACATGACTCAATGGCTCACATGTACAAGGAAATCCTAGATGCTGCCTTAGACACCCGCAAGTTTTGGTTTGTGTAGTATCTGCTATCAGGTCTGCCAACCATCAACACAATTCTCAGACATACTCAGCTGCCCAAGTCTGGAGATGACAGGATGATTAGAGGGCACTCAATAAATCTGCTGCATATGTTTGGTGTGCCTGAAAAATTCAAAGTGATAACATTGATTGTTGAGACAATCAAGAGGACAGCAGCGGACCAAAAGAGATCATGTGGCTATGCTCCACAAATTCAGATGCTCATCAACTCCAAGATGGGCAAGTGCATGTATCTCTTGAATAAGGAACATCTTCCCCTGCTGCCAGAATTTGAAGATAGTGTGGTTGTCATGGATCCATCACATCCCACATATGTGCAGACATAGGAGAAGAAGGAAAAAGCTAGAGCAGAGAAGGCAGCCAAGCCACCAAGTGCTGGAGAAGCCTCCCAAATTTTCCTGAAATCCAAGCAAGACCAACTTGGATATCTCATCCAAGCAACTTTGAAGATTGAGAAAGGGTTGGCAACCCTAACTCAGAACCAAGAGAGTCTAGAGAGGATCACTGAGACTAAATTTTATGATCTAGACTTGAAGGTCACAAAGATCCAGACTGCAGTTGAGCAACTCTAGATGAAGCAGAAGAGAGAAGAGGGAGGCTACCACTGAAGCTTTTTAGAGAGTGCCAAGGGCACAAAGGTCTGCAGCTGTGCCAGTCATTGACACAAGGACTACTACATCAGCGCCAACAGCAACAGCCTCTGTTGCTCCTCCAGTTGCAACTCCACCAGCTCCTCAGACCTCTTCAGATGCAGTCATCGCAGGACTCCTCTCCATGCCACCTTCACACTCTGGAGCTCCCGGAGATCATGCTTAGAGCCGCATATCACTATGCATTTTCAAGCCTTTTGGTAACTTGTTGCCAAAGGGGGAGAAAGTGTATAGATCATAGGCTTCAAGATAGAGAGAGAGAGAGAGAGAGAGAGTTTGCTTCTTTTTGCTCTCTTGATACTCCATTTGCTTTGCTTGTTTGGCTGATACAATGTTTTATGCTTGTGTGTGAGATACTTCTATGATCATATGTTTGATCATATCATACTTTAATGCTTGTGCTTAATGATGATATTTTATCTCTCATGTATGATCATTCATATCTTATTTTGGTGATGAGTGCATATTTCATATTTTATCATTTTGAGCACTCCACCAAGATGTATGTGACATGGAAGAGTGACCCATGATCCTAATTGGTTGTGCATTTGCATTCAAAAGCAAATTTAAATAATGCACAAATTTAATGGGGGGGCTCTTGCTTATCACATACTTCTCAAAGCGACAATGTACTTCATTCATATTATCATTTGTCGAACCTCTGATCTATATGTTGTCATCAATTACCAAAAAGGGGGAGATTGAAAGTGAAACTAATCCCCGGGTGGTTTTGGTAATTCATAACAACATATAGCTCATTGAACTAATATTCTTTCAAGATTAATGTTTCAGAAAGTTCAATGATTGGTATGGCATGGACTAGAGATGTGGACCCCTCAAAATGCTAAGGACACATATTGGCAAAATCTCAAGACTACATTTTTATTTTAGTGATCCAAGATCAGATTGAGTCCATAGGAAAAGCCAATACTATTAAAAGGGGATGAGTTGTTGCTTAATGACTTGCTTGCTCAAAATGCTTAGTGATATGCTCCGAAAACCCTCAACCACTTTCTCATTTCCACATATGTCCTAAACCAAAATCCAAACTCAGCCCCACCGATTTGATTTATCTGGCGCCGCCGAGTTCACTTGACATAGCCATATCCACAAACCCTAATCAGTTCGGTCTCACCGATAGGGATCTCGGTCTCACGGAGATGGGACTGCAAACTCTTTGTTTCCCTTCGTAATGTTTCGGTCTAACCGAGATGAGCGATCGGCCCCACCGAGTTCGCAGTGCAAACTCTCTGTTTTCTTTTCGTAACGTTTCGATCTAACCAAGATGAGCGATCGGTCCCACCGAGTTTGCCTGACCAAGTCTTTGTTTGCTTATTACTGAAATCGGTCTCACCGAGTTCATGTGATCGGTATCACTGAGATAAGGTTTTGCCCTAACACTAGCGCATCGGTCTCACCGAGTTGATGTTGTCGGTCCCACCGAAATGCCTAACGTTCACATTTTGAACCAAGTCGGTCTGATCGAGTTTAACCATTCGGTCCCATCGAGTTTGGGAATTTGTGTGTAATGGTTAGATCTTGCGTGGAGGCTATATATACCCCTCCACCCCCTTCTCCATTTGTGTGAGAGCCATCAGAACGTGCCTACACTTACACTACTTATTTTCTAAGAGAGAACCACCTACTCATGTGTTGAGACCAAGACATTCCAATCCAACCACAAGAATCTTGATCTCTAGCCTTCCCCAAGTTTCTTTCCACTCAAATCATCTTTCCACCATATCCAAAATCTGTGAGAGAGAGTTGAGTGTTGGGGAGACTATCATTTGAAGCACAAGAGCAAGGAGTTCATCATCAACACACCATCTATTACCTTTTGGAGAGTGGTGTCTCCTAGATTGGTTAGGTGTCACTTGGGAGCCTCCGTCAAGATTGTGGAGTTGAACCAAGGAGTTTGTAAGGGCAAGGAGATCGCCTACTTCATGAAGATCTACCCGAGTAAGACAAGTCCTTCATGGGCGATGGCCATGGTGGGATAGACAAGGTTGCTTCTTCGTGGACCCTTCGTGGGTGGAGCCCTCCATGGACTCGCGCAACCGTTACCCTTTGTGGGTTGAAGTCTCCATCAATGTGGATCTACGATAGTACCACCTATCGGAACCACGCCAAAAATCTCCATGTCTATGTTGCGTTTGCTCCCTCCAAACTCCTCCCCTTTACCTTCATATGCAATGATTTACATTCCATTGTTATACTCTTAGAATTGCATGTGTATGTTGTTTGCTTGACTAGTGCTAAGTTTCTAAAATCTGCCAAGACTTAAAATTGGGAAAAGGCTAGATTTTTGTTTGGTCAAGTAGTCTAATCGCCCCCCCCCTTAGACATACTTTCGATCCTACATTTTCATTGGTGGGAAAAGTATGCCTCCCAAAAAAAATTATCTCTCAATTTCGCTTTGAGCTCTCGCATCTCTACAAATCCCTACTTCCCTCTGCGAAGGGTCTTTCTTTTACTTTATGCAATTTTTATTTTGAATTTGAGTCTCCATCTTCTCTTATAAAGCATCAACTAAGGGGCACTATGATCGTATTTGAGCATTGGGTGTAGCTAATATTCGAGTGTGTTTCATGAATGGATCGATGATTGAGCATAATGGACTAGGGATAACTTGCTTTACTGTTGATATTTTGAAAGACATGGTTGCTTGTTGACATGCTTGAGTATTAAAGTATTCATGTCAAAACTAGACTATTGCTTTGAACCATATAAAAGTCCAAATGTCCATGCTACAAAGAAAAGAAAATGTGATGGACATGTTAGGCAGCATTCCACATCAAAAAATTTGTTTTATCATTTACCTACTCGAGGACGAGCAAGAATTAAGCTTGGGCATGCTGATACGTTGATACGTCTCCAACTTATCTACTTTTCCAAATACTTTTGCCCTTGTTTTGGACATTAACTTGCATGATTTGAATGAAACTAACCTGGACTGACGCTGTTTTTAGCAGAACTGCCATGATGTTGTTTTATGTGTAGAAAACAAAAGTTCTCGGAATGTCCTGAAAATCCACGAAGGCACTTTTTGGAAAATATAAAAAATACTGGTGAAAGAATCATGACCAGGGGGCCCACACCCTGTCCACGAGGGTGGGGGCGCGCCCACCCCCTGGGCGCGACCCCTGTCTCGTGGGCCCCCTGACGCTCCGCCGACCTCAACTCCAACTCCATATATTCCGTCTCGTGGAGAAAAAATGACAGAGAAAGTTTCATTGTGTTTTACGATACGGAGCCGCCGTCAAGCCCTAATCTCTCTCGGGAGGGCTGATCCGGGGTCTGTTCGGGGCTCCGGAGAGGGGGATTCGTCGCGGTGCATGAGTAATTCCATCGTAGGCTTGCTGGACGGTGATGGGTTGGATGAGATTTACCATGTAATCAAGTTAGTTTTGTTAGGGTTTGATCCCTAGTATCCACTATGTTCTGAGATTGATGTTGCTATGACTTTGCTATGCTTAATGCTTGTCACTAGGGCCCGAGTGTCATGATTTCAGATCTAAACCTATTATGTTTTTATGAATATATGTGTGTTCTTGATCGTATCTTGCAAGTCTATAGTCACCTATTATGTGTTATGATCCGACAACCCCGAAGTGACAATAATCGGGATACTTCTCGGTGATGACCGTAGTTTGAGGAGTTCATGTATTCACTATGTGCTAATGCTTTGTTCCGGTTCTCTATTAAAAGGAGGCCTAAATATCCCTTAGTTTCCGCTAGGACCCCGCTGCCACGGGAGGGTAGGACAAAAGATGTCATGCAAGTTCTTTTCCATAAGCACGTATGACTATATACGGAATACATGCCTACATTACATTGATGAATTGGAGCTAGTTCTGTGTCACCCTATGTCGGTGTACTAAAGTAGGGGCACCTTAGTATCCCGAACTTGTGCACGGGCAGTGGCAGCGCCCCGCGGCAAGGCTTGCCGGGCATCCGCCAAGATCCTCCACCATTCCTATTTGTGCCATTCAAGAACAAAGTGTCTTAACTGAGAAGACGAGGCCCCGGCAAGAGGAGCTCGCCAGGAAGGACAAGGCCCCGGCAAGGGGAGCTTGCCGGGAAGGCGAACCAAGGCATTTCAAGAGATTTGCCGCGACGCGCCCCGCGTCCCGGCAAGACCCGGCGAGCGACAAGCTTGCGGGTGCGGCAAGGTGCTTGCCGCGGCGAAGCCACCACTCTGCGCCCATGCTCCAGCGCATCCGACGACGTGTCGCCGCAGGATCATTCCAGGCGCACATGGTGGGTAACTGTGCAGCCAAGCGGTGCAAGGTGGCAAGTGGAGATGACGAGAAGGCCATCGTGGCGATCGGTGGCGCCCCTAACGGTCGCTTCCTGCACTGTTTAGGTGACCAGACGGGCATTAAATGCCCTTGTCCCCTGCCGTCAGAGTTAGGTAGGGGACACTGTAGATAGCGGTTGTACCAACCTCTCTTTTTACTTTTTTACCCCTCTCTGCGTTGCCACCTGTCGGTGACCCCTTTAGCCTATAAAAAGGAGGCCCATGCGCACGTAGAAGGGGTTCGAATCATTCGAAACCACAACACACCCACGCTCTCGAGCAAGAACAGAATATAAACACAAAGCAGCAGTAGGAGTTTTATCTCTCCGGAGAGCTCCGAAGCTGGGTAAAATCCCTCGCGTGCTTCGCCTCGATCTGCTCTTCGTGCGCCCTCCGCTCCCTTGCCGGACCGAAAGGGGCCCTGCCCCATAGGTGTTCGTTTCCCACGACATCTTTGGCGCGCCAGGTAGGGGAGCGTCAAGGTTGTGCGAACCTGATCCGGTGTTCACGCGCGCTACATCAACATCCTCATCGACATGCCACCGAAGAAGAAGACTTCGGAGGTGGTTGGTCCGTCCGCGTCGATCCCACCGCCACCGGAGTAAGCGGACAGTGGGGTGGACGCCGGCAGAGAAGCGGGCGCCGACGGGGGGACTCACATCGTCACCAGATCCAAGGACAAGGCCCCACAAGCTTCGGCGTCTGTACATGCGCCGCACCCCTCCCAGGAGGTGCGGGATCGACAACGCCATGGTGCTCCTAGCACCGTACTCGCGTTGGAACAAGGCCAAGCTGGTGGATCGCGGGACGCTCAGGGCCAACATGCGCGTCAACATGTTGGCACGAGCGCAGTACGGTCGCCTGGACGAGATGTTGCTCCTTCTAACACTGTTAGAAGTTTGAGCATATCCCGTTCCTCGCGTCGTTCGCCACCGCCGCCCAAGACTCCAGAGGAAGTGTTGGCCCGAGCCCAACTGCTTCTAAATTACCCTCCAGCGCCAGACAAGATCGACGACTGGAGGGCCACCATTCAGAGCCTCATCGGCTTCGCCAATGGCGACAAGCCCCAGCAACCGAGCACGTCGAAGCCCCGGCAAGACGCCCAAGCGCAAGCCGATGGCGACAAGACCGGTGGGGGTGCCACCACCGTGCATTCCCCGCCCCGAAGGCCAAGATCGCCGACTCGCCGGGCTAACCCCGACACCGACTCCACCGCGTCATTGGACCAGCGAGCTCATCGCGATCAGCGCCAAGTTCTCCAAGAACGACAACAAGAAGACGCTCGTACTCGCATCGAGCATCGAAGAGAAGCGCGGTGTCAGTCAGACCAGCGCGCTGGGCCCGCTGTCAATATGCATGCGCCAGGGGAACCAGGCGACTTGCCGTACGCGGTAGGTTGCCTTGCGTTCACTCGTGAGCTGCGGCAGGTCCAGTGGCCCAGTACTAAGAACTTCAAGCCAGATGTACCCGAGAAGTACGACGGCAGGATACATCCGTCGGAGTTCCTCAGCGTCTACACCATCTTGGTGCAGGCTGCCGGAGGGTGCGACGAGAAGATCCTCGCCAACTACTTCCCGCTGGTGCTCAAGCCCAACGTCAGATATTGGCTCGTGCACTTGCCGGACAACTCCATCTCTTCGTGGGCGGACCTGTGTCATCAGTTTGTCGGCGCCTTCACAGGCGGCCACAAACCCCATGGCCAGGAGAGCGATCTTCATCTGCTCGCCCAGAAGGAAGGAGAACCCCTACGCAAATATATACAGAGATTCAGCCAAGTGCAGCGCAACATCCGAGATGTCCACCCTGCCGCGGTTATCAGCGCGTTCCATCAGAATGTGCGTAACCGCAGGATGAGGGAGGAGATGGCGATGTGCAAAATCAGAGATGTCAGCGAGCTGTATGCTCTGGCCGACAAATGTGCATGTGCTGAGGAGGGGAGGAAACTCCCCGGAGAGAACGCAGGAGCAGAAGGGTCTGACAGTGAGGATGCCGCCCCGGCAAAGAAGAACCGGAGGCAGAATAGCAGAAAGAGGAAAGCCAAGGATGTGCTAGTTGTCGAGCAATCCGGCAACGGAGGTGGCACCGAGAAGGCCAAAGCTGGTGACTCCGGCGAGGCTATGGTGGCCGCCGACAAGCAGGACGGCTCCGGCAAGCAGTACTGCAAGATCCACCACACCAAGGGCCATGACCTCCAGACTTGCAAGAAGGTTGAGCAGCTTGTTGAGCTACAGAAAGCTGAATACAAGCGGCGAGACAAGGAGAAAGCCCAGGAAGGTGGCGGAGGATCCGGCAAGAAGCGTCCCGGCCGGGGAGGACGCTGTGGCAAGGCTAAGCAGCGGCAAGGAGACAGGCCTCCCCGCGGCCGCGACAAGGATGAAGACGAAGACGAAGATGAAGAGATGGATGAGGATGAGGCCGACGAACAGGAGTTTCAGAAGGAAACAGAGGTTCTGTGCGTCGACGGCGGTGCTTCTCTGCATACTTCGCACCGCCAGCTCAAACAGTGGGTGCGTGAAGTTAATGCAGCAGAACCATCAATCGAGTCGCACAAGCCTCTGAAGTGGTCCAGCACGCCCATCATCTTTGATGTTGAGGATCACCCTGATCGCATAACTGCGGTCGGGTGCTTGCCGATGTTGGTTTCACCAACTATCCGCAACCTCAAAGTCACAAAGATGCTGGTTGACGGCGGGGCCGGCTTGAATCTGATCTCCTCCGCAGTGCTCAAGAAACTCCAGATCCCCGACAGCGAGCTTGAAGAGACTGGTACCTTTCAGGGAATCAACCCAGGAAGGAGCAAGCCGAAGGGGAAGATTACACTGCCAGTGACATTTGGCAGCGAGCTGAACTTCAGGACAGAGAAAGTTACCTTTGATGTCGCTGATTTCCCATTGCCCTACAATGGGATACTTGGCCGTCCAGCGCTCGCCAAGTTCATGGCAGCCTCTCATTACGCTTACAACGTACTCAAGATGCCCGGTCTGATAAGTGTCATTTCTGTCCCTGGCGACAAGAAAGATGCACTTATCTGTACCGACAAGATATACCGGGAAGCAGCAGCCGCAGCAGATCGCAAGACACTTGCCGCTGAAGCTCCCGGGGAAAAGAAGAAGACTAAGTCCGGCAAGAGCTCTGATGCCCACTCCGGCAAGCGCACCTCTTCGGAGTGCTGCGCTACCATCGAGGACGCACCATCGAGCTCCACCGGCAAGTGCAAGAAGGCAAAGACAGCTTCACCAGAGACAAAGAAAGTGGCCGCCAAGGAGGACGGCACTGGTGGTACCTTCACCATCAGTTCCACGCTTGATCCTAAATAGGAAAGCGCGCTCATTGCTTTCCTGCGGGCGAATGTCGATGTGTTTGCATGGCAACCATCTGACATCCCCGGTGTTCCCAGGAAAGTAATTGAGCACCACCTTGCCATCTGCCCTCACGCGCAGCCCGTCAAGCAGAGAGTCAGGAAGCAAGCGGTGGAACGTCAAGAGTTCATTGCAGAAGAGATCAAGAAATTGGAAGCAGCAGGCCTGGTCCGAGGAGTACTCCATCCAACGTGGTTAGCCAATCCAGTAGTCGTGCTCAAAGCAAATGGGAAGTGGAGGCTTTGTATTGACTTCACTGATGTTAATAAAGCTTGTCCCAAGGACCATTTCCCTTGCCGCGCATTGACCAGATTGTCGACTCCACGGCAGGATGTGATCTGCTTTCATTCCTTGATGCATATTCAGGATATCACCAGATCTTCATGGCAGAAGAGGATGAGGAGAAAACCGCATTCATTACTCCATGTGGCACGTACTGCTTTGTACGAATGCCTTTCGGACTAAAGAATGCTGGTTCAACATTTGCGAGAGTAGTCAGTCATGCTTTTGAGCCACAGCTGCACAGAAATGTAGAAGCTTACATGGATGACATAGTGGTCAAGAGAAAAGACAAAGAAACTTTGATCCGAGATTTGGACGAGACTTTTGCAAATCTGCGCAAGATCAATCTCAAGTTGAACCCCGAGAAGTGCGTGTTTGGAGTTCCTTCCGGCAAGCTTCTCGGGTTCTTTGTGTCCCAGAGGGGGATTGAAGCCAATCCCGACAAGATCAAGGCCATTGAGCAGATCGAAGCACCGAAGCGCGTCAAGGATGTGCGAAGGATTGCCGGCTGTGTCGCTGCTCTTAATAGGTTCATCTCCAAGTCTGCTGAGCGCGCCCTGCCATTTTTCAAAATTTTGAAAAAGGCAGGGCCAATGAAATGGACTCCGGAAGTGGAGGTTGCGCTGCAAGACTTGAAGAGATACCTGTCCTCCACTCCAATACTTGTCGCACCTAGGTCACAAGAGAAGTTGCTGCTGTATCTAGCGGCAACCAATCAAGTGGTTAGTACTGCGTTAGTATCAGAGAGGGAGGCAGATGATGAGCCAGCGGCCACGGCAAGCGAATCCAGCGACAAGCAGGGGGCTTCTCCGGCAAGCTCTGGTCCCGACAAGGATGAATCTGTGCAGCCGCAGGAAGAGAAACAAAAGAAGATGGTGCAGCGCCCAGTTTACTTTGTCAGTTCCCTTCTACAGGGGGCTAGGTCAAGATACTCTGGGGTGCAGAAGTTGCTTTTTGGCCTTCTTATGGCCTCAAGGAAGCTGCGCCATTACTTTCAAGCACATGAGATCACAGTTGTCACTCGCTTTCCGTTGAAGAGGATACTGCAAAATCCAGAAGCAACAGGCAGGATTGTCGAGTGGGCACTGGAATTGTCAAGCTTTGGCCTCAAGTTTGAGAGTACCTCAATTATCCAGAGCCGAGCATTGGCAGAATTCATAGCAGAGTGGACGCCAACATCTGATGAAGAAACTCCGGAGACGAGCATCCCCGTCAAGGAAGCAAGCAAAGAATGGATCATGTACTTTGATGGTGCCTTCTCGCTGCAAGGCGCCGGTGCGGGCGTACTACTTGTCGCACCCACCGGAGAGCACCTCAAGTACGTGGTCCAGATGCACTTTCCCAAGGAGCAAGCGACAAACAATACTGCAGAGTATGAAGGCTTGCTTGCCGGACTCAGGATCGCGGCAGACCTTGGGATCAAGAAGCTTATTGTCAGGGGTGACTCGCAGCTTGTCGTCTGCCAAGTTAACAAAGATTATCAGAGTCCATTGATGGAAGCCTACATTGATGAAGTGAGAAAACTAGAAGAGCATTTTTACGGCCTACAGATGGAGCACGTCCCAAGAGCTCAGAATGACATTGCAGATGGCCTGTCAAAATGCGCCGCACTCAAGTTGCCTGTGGAACCAGGGATCTTTGTGCTCAAGTTAACTAAACCATCTGTAACACCATCAACTGGACAGAGCAAGAAGAGGAAGTTGATTTCTGGTGACTACTTTCCAGCTGAGCTCCCCGAAGCCGCCGCCAAGAAGGTCCCCAAGATCAACACCGACAGTGCTGAGGGGCAGTCTGCTCCGACAAGCCCTAGGGTTTGTTTCATTGAAGCAGACGCTCCCGACAAGTTTTGCTCCGGCGAGCTTGCCGGGGAACATCAAGCTCCAGCTGAACCTCAGGTTCTTGCCGTAGAAGCTGATGTTCCCGCAGCAGCATTTGTGCCTTTAGTCCTTGTCGTTGAGCCGCAGGCTCCGGCATGGGCGCAGCAGATTGTCCGTTTCCTTCAAACAGGAGAACTTCCCGAAGAGCAAGAAGAAGCGGAGAGAGTATCCCGGCAATCAAGTATGTACCAGTTTGTCGATGACATACTGTACAGAAGAAGACTCAACGGAGTGAAATTGAAGTGCATTTCCCGGGAAGAAGGACAGGAGCTGTTGGCGGAGATACATGGAGGCATATGTGGTCACCACATTGGCGCAAGAGCACTTGCCGGCAAAGCCTTCCGGCAAGGTTTCTTTTGGCCGATAGCCCTCCAGGATGCAACTGCACAAGTAACCAAGTGTGAAGCATGCCAGTTCCACTCCAAGCAGATACATCAACCAGGTCAAGCTCTCCAAACAATCCCTTTGTCCTGGCCATTTTCGGTCTGGGGGCTCGACATCCTCGGCCCCTTTCCCCGAGCTGTCGGGGGCTTCGAGTACTTGTACGTGGCGATCGACAAGTTCACGAAGTGGCCGGAGGTGGAAGCAGTGAGGAAGGTGACAGCACAGTCAGCAGTCAAGTTCTTCAGGTCAATTGTTTGCCGTTTCGGAGTCCCTAACAGGATCATCACCGACAATGGCACACAATTCACGAGCCGCACCTTCATGCAGTACGTCCAAGATCTTGGCGCCAAGATCTGCTTCGCTTCTGTTGCTCACCCGAGAAGCAAAGGTCAAGCGGAGAGGGCAAACGCTGAAGTGTTGCGCGGGCTCAAGACCAGAACTTTCGACAGGCTGCACAAGTGCGGAAGAAATTGGATCGAGGAGCTGCAGTGGTTCTTTGGTCGATCAGGACGACACCAAATCGAGCCACTGGCCAGACACCTTTTGCTCTAGTCTATGGAGCAGAAGCAGTTCTCCCCACGGAACTCGTATACGGATCGCCTCGAGTGCTCGCTTATGATGAGCTTGAGCAGGAGCAGCTGCGGCAAGATGACACGCTGCTCCTCGAGGAAGATCGTCTTCAGGCTGCTGTACGAGCTGCTCGATACCAGCAAGCTTTGCGTCGCTACCATAGCCGCAAAGTTAATGCCAGAAGCTTCGAGGAAGGCGACCTTGTTCTTCGGCGCGTTCAATCTGCCAAGAATTCCAACAAGTTGACGCCGAAGTGGGAAGGCCCTTATCGGGTGAAGCGAGTCACTAGGCCCGGCGCCGTCCGCCTTGAGACCGAAGATGGCTTTCCGGTGAGCAATTCCTGGAACATAGAGCATCTTCGTAAGTTTTACCCATAAGGCGCGGTTGCTGGAACCTGTTCCGGCAACCACCTTTTGTACAAGCCTTGCCGCTATTGCATGTAACCCTTTGTACAAAGCCGGGCGCAGATCCCGTGCGTAAATAAAGTTCATGTGCTTCGCACATCTTGTCGAAATTCATGCATTCTTTCTTTTTGCATACTTTATCTGACACTTTGTGCAGCACTCGCCCCGGTAAGCAATAACGAGCCTTAAGGCTCCATATCGTTATTTTCTCTTCTTTCTTTTTCTCAAAGAAGAGGTTCCTTCACCCACAAGTTCACCGGAGGGGGAGGAGACGATAAGAAGATAATGGTGTGGACTAGGCGTCGTTCAAAGAAGTTTGGCCTTGCCGGGGCACAGATGACAAAAAGAAAAAGCTAAGTAGCCAGACTCTGAGCATGATCAATTTTTAATTTTAAGTTACCTTCCTTGAACGACCGTGCTTTGTATGGAAAACCTGTGCGCGGAGGAACCTCCTCGTAGCTAGTTGCGCCCTTACTTTGTTTCGAGTCCGCTCAACAACTTAAGTGTGCTGCAACTAGTTGCGGCAAGGTTTCTTGCCGGAACCGGCACCGCCAGCGGGCTGCTGATGTTCCACACTCAGCGCTCGCGGCAAGCGTGCCTGCGTCGGCAAGTTCCCTAAAAGCGTAGGGTAAAAACATACAAAGAAAGGAATCAAGTAAAGGAGATAACATAGCAAGCATTGCCCAGAATAAAGTTATATTACAAAAATGACTTGTTGCGGCACTGACTAAATTGTTCTCATAACTTAAATAACAGCGACAAGGAAAGGAGAAGAAGAGTGGCCTAATCCATGCGCTCGCTGTCAATCCTCCTGACTTCATTCACCTTGTCCACAATGGGTGCGACAATGGCTTTGAGCTCTTCAAGATCAGCACCCGCCGGCAGCTTCTTGAGGACGCGTGTGAGGTCGAGGCCCGGATTGCGGAAGAGTATCTTCACCAACACTTTCTCCAAGACCTTGGCACAGATTGCGCGTGACTCGTGTCGGTGTACTAATGTTGGGGTACCTTAGTATCCCGAACTTGTGCACGGGCAATCGCAGCGTCCCGCGACAAGGCTTGCCGGGCGTCCGCCAAGATCCTTCGCTATTCCTATTACTGCCATTTCAAGAACAAAGTGTTTAAGTGAGAAGACAAGACCCCGGCAAGAGGAGCTTGCCGGGAAGGCCAACCAAGACATTTCAAGAGGCTTGACGCGACGCACCGCACGTCCCGGCAAGACCCGGCGAGCGGCAAGCTTGCGGGTGCGACAAGACAGCGACCGCGGCAAGGCGCTTGCTGCGGCGAAGCCACCACTCTGCGCCCACGCTCCAGCGCGTCCGACGACGTGTCGCCGCAGGATCGTTCCTGGTGCACGTGGCGAGTAGCTGTGTAGCCAAGCGGAGCGAGGTGGCAAGTGGAGATGACGAGAAGGCCATCATGGCGATCGGTGGCGCCCCTAACGGTCGTTTCCTGCACTGTTTAGGCGACCGGACGGGCATTAAATGCCCTTGTCCCCTACCGTCAGAGTTAGGTAGGGGCACTGTTGATAGCGGTTGTACCAACCCCTCTTTTTACTTTTTTACCCCTCTCTCTGCGTTGCCACCTGTCGGTGACCCCTTTGACCTATAAAAAGGAGGCCCATGCACACGTAGAAGGGGTTCGACTCATTCGAAACTACAACACACCTACGCTCTCGAGCAAGAACAGAATACCAACACAGAGCAGCAGTAGGAGTTTTATCTCTCCGAAGAGCTCCGAAGCTGGGTAAAATCCCTCGCGTGCTTCGCCTTGATCTGCTCTTCGTGCGCTCTCCGCTCCCTTGCCGGACCGAAAGGGCCCCTGCCCCATAGGTGCTCATTTCCCACGACATCTTTGGCGCGCCAGGTAGGGGGGCGTCGAGATTGTGCGAACCTGATCCGGCGTTCGTGCGCGCTACATCAACATCTTCATCGACATGCCACCGAAGAAGAAGACTTCGGAGGTGGCCGCTCCGTCCACGTCGATCCTACCGTCACCGGAGCAAACGGGCGGTGGGGTGGACGCCGGCGGAGGAGCGGGCGCCGACGGGGGGACTCACGTCGTCACCAGGTCCAAGGACAAGGCCCCGCAAGCTTCGGCGTCTGTACATACGCTGCACCCCTCCCAGGAGGTGCAGGATCGACAACGCCATGGTGCTCCTAGCACCATACTCGCGTTGGAGCAAGGCCGAGCTGGTGGATTGCGGGACGCTCAAGGCCAACATGCGCGTCAACATGCTGGCACGAGCGCGGGACGGTTGCCTGGACGAGATGTTGCTCCTTCTAACAATGTTAGAAGTCTGAGCATATCTCGCTCCTCGCGTCGTTCGCCCCCACCGCCCAAGACTCTAGAGGAAGCGCTGGCTCGAGCCCAGCTGCTTCTAGATTACCCTCCAGCGCCAGACAAGATCGACGACTGGAGGGCCACCATTCAGAGCCTCATCGGCTTCGCCAACGGCGACAAGCCCCGGCAACCGAGCACATCGAAGCCCCGGCAAGACGCCCAGGCGCAAGCCGACGCCGACAAGACCGGTGGGGGTGCCACCACCGTGCACTCCCCGCCCCGAAGGCCAAGATCGCCAACTCGCCGGGCTAACCTCGACACCGACTCCACCGCGTCGTCGGACCCGCGAGCTCGTCGCGATCAGCGCCAAGTTCTCCAAGAACGACGACAAGAAGACGCTCGTACTCGCATCGAGCGTCAAAGAGAAGCGCGGCGTCAGTCAGACCAGCGCGCTGGGCCCACTGTTGATATGCATGCGCCAGGGGAACCAGGCGACTTGCCGTACGCGGTAGGTTGCCCTGCGTTCACCCGTGAGCTGCGGCAAGTCCAGTGGCCCAGTACCAAGAACTTCAAGCCAGATGTACCCGAGAAGTACGATGGCAGGATACATCCGTCGGAGTTCCTCAGCGTCTACACCATCGCGGTGTAGGCTGCCGGGGGGCGCAACAAGAAGATCCTCGTCAACTACTTCCCGCTGGTGCTCAAGCCCAACGTCAGATCTTGGCTCATGCACTTGCCGGACAACTCCATCTCTTCGTGGGCGGACCTGTGTCATCAGTTTGTCGGCGCCTTCACAGGCAGCCACAAACCCCATGGCCAGGAGAGCGATCTTCATTTGCTCGCCCAGAAGGAAGGAGAACCCCTGCGCAAGTACATACAAAGATTCAGAGAAGTGCAGCGCAACATCCCAGACGTCCACCCTGTCACGGTTATCAGCGTGTTCCATCAGAACGTGCGTAACCGCAGGATGAGGGAGGAGATGGCGATGTGCAAAATCAGAGATGTCAGCGAGTTGTATGCTCTGGCCAACAAATGTGCATGTGCCGAGGAGGGGAGGAAACTCCCCGGAGAGAACGCATGAGCAGAAGGATCTGACAGTGAGGACGCCGCCCCGGCAAAGAAGAACCGGAGGCAGAATAACAGAAAGAGGAAAGCCAAGGATGTGCTAGTTGTCGAGCAGTCCGGCAACGGAGGTGGCGCCGAGAAGGCCAAAGCTAGTGACTCCGGTGAGGCTGTGGTGGCCGCCGACAAGCAGGACGGCTCCGGCAAGCAGTACTGCAAGATCCACCGCACCAAGGGCCATGACCTCCAGGCCTGCAAGAAGGTTGAGCAGCTCGTAGAGATGCAGAAAGCTGAGTACGAGTGCCGCGACAAGGAGAAGGCCCAGGAAGATGGCGGAGGATGCCGCAAGAAGCGTCCCGGCCGGGGAGGGCGCCGCGGCAAGGCCGAGCAGCGGCAAGGAGACAGGGCCCCCCGCGGCCGCGACAAGGATGAAGACGAGGATGAAGATGAAGAGATGGATGAGGATGATGCCGACGAGCAGGAGTTTCAGAAGGCGACGGAGGTTTTGTGCGTCGACGGCGGTGCTTCTCTGCATACCTCTCACCGCCAACTCAAACAGTGGGTGCGGGAAGTAAATGCAGCAGAACCGTCCGTTGAGTCGCGCAAGCCCCTGAAGTGGTCCAGCACGCCCATCATCTTTGATGTTGAGGATCACCCCGACCGCATAACTGCGGTCGGGTGCTTGCCGATGTTGGTTTCACCAACTATCCGCAACCTCAAGGTCACAAAGATGCTGGTTGACGACGGGGCTGGCCTGAATTTGACCTCCTCAGCGGTACTCAAGAAGCTCCAGATCCCCGACAGCGAGCTTGAAGAGACCGGCACCTTTCAAGGAATCAACCCGGGAAGGAGCAAGCCGAAGGGGAAGATCACACTACCAGTGACGTTTGGCAGCGAAATGAACTTCAGGACAGAGAGAGTCACATTTGACGTTGCTGATTTCCCATTGCCCTACAATGGGATACTTGCCCGTCCAGCGCTCGCCAAGTTCATGGCAGCCTCTCATTATGCTTACAACGTGCTCAAGATGCCCGGTCCGATAAGTGTCATTTCTGTCCATGGCGACAAGAAAGATGCCCTTATCTGTACCGACAAGATCTACCGGGAAGCAGCAGCCGCAGCAGAACGCAAACCACTTGCCGCTGAAGCTCCCGGGGGGAAGAAGAAGACCAAGTCCGGCAAGAGTAGCTCTGATGCCCACTCCGGCAAGCGCACCTCTTCGGAGTGCTGCGCTACCGTCGAGGACGCACCATCGAGCTCCATCGGCAAGTGCAAGAAGGCAAAGACAGCTTCACCAGAGACAAAGAAAGTGGCCGCCAAGGAGGATGGCACTGGTGGTACCTTCACCATCAGTGCCACGCTTGACCCTAAATAGGAAAGCGCGCTCGTTGCTTTCCTGCGGGCGAATGTCGATGTGTTCGCATGGCAACCATCTGACATCCCCGGTGTTCCTAGGAAAGTAATTGAGCACCACCTTGCCATCTGCCCTCACGCGCGGCCCGTCAAGCAGAGAGTCAGGAAGCAAGCGGTGGAACGTCAAGAGTTCATTGCAGAAGAGATCAAGAAATTGGAAGCAGCAGGCCTGGTCCGAGGAGTACTCCATCCAACGTGGTTAGCCAATCCAGTAGTCGTGCGCAAAGCAAATGGGAAGTGGAGGCTTTGTATTGACTTCACTGATGTTAATAAAGCTTGTCCCAAGGACCATTTCCCTTGCCGCGCATTGACCAGATTGTCGACTCCACGGCAGGATGTGATCTGCTTTCATTCCTTGATGCATATTCAGGATATCACCAGATCTTCATGGCAGAAGAGGATGAGGAGAAAACCGCATTCATTACTCCATGTGGCACGTACTACTTTGTAAGGATGCCCTTCGGACTAAAGAATGCTGGTTCAACATTTGCAAGAGTAGTCAGTCATGCTTTTGAGCCACAACTGCACAGAAATGTAGAAGCTTACATGGATGACATAGTGGTCAAGAGCAAGGACAAAGAAACTTTGATTCAAGATTTGGACGAGACTTTTGCAAATCTGCGCAAGATCAATCTCAAGTTGAACCCCGAGAAGTGCGTGTTTGGAGTTCCTTCCGGCAAGCTTCTCGGGTTCTTTGTGTCCCAGAGGGGGATTGAAGCCAATCCCGACAAGATCAAGGCCATTGAGCAGATCGAAGCACCAAAGCGCGTCAAGGATGTGCGAAGGCTTGCCGGCTGCGTTGCTGCTCTCAGTAGGTTCATCTCTAAGTCTGCTGAGCGCGCCCTGCCATTTTTCAAAATTTTGAAAAAGGCAGGTCCAATGAAATGGACTCCGGAAGCGGAGGCTGCGCTGCAGGACTTGAAGAGATACCTGTCCTCCACTCCAATACTTGTCGCACCTAGGCCACAAGAGAAGTTGCTGCTGTATCTGGCGGCAACCAATCAAGTGGTTAGTGTTGCGTTAGTAGCGGAGAGGGAGGCGGATGATGAGCCAGTGGCCACGGCAAGCGAATCCAGTGACAAGCAGGGGGCTTCTCCGGCAAGCTCTGGTCCCGACAAGGATGAATCTGTGCAGACGCAAGAAGAAAAACAAAAGAAGATGGTGCAGCGCCCAGTGTACTTTGTCAGTTCCCTTCTGCAGGGGGCTAGATCAAGGTACTCTGGAGTGCAGAAGTTGCTTTTCGGCCTTCTCATGGCCTCGAGGAAGCTGCGCCATTACTTTCAAGCACACAAGATCACAGTTGTCACTCGCTTTCCGTTGAAGAGGATATTACAGAATCCAGAAGCAACAGACAGGATCGTCGAGTGGGCACTGGAATTGTCAAGCTTTGGCCTCAAGTTCGAGAGTACATCAACTATCCAGAGCCGAGCATTGGCAGAATTCATAGCAGAATGGACGCCGACACCTGATGAAGAAATTCCGGAGACGAGCATCCCCGCCAAGGAAGCAAGCAAAGAATGGATCATGTACTTTGATGGTGCCTTCTCGCTGCAAGGCGTCGGTGCGGGCGTACTACTTGTCGCACCCACCGGAGAGCACCTCAAGTACGTGATCCAGATGCACTTTCCCAAGGAGCAAGCAACAAACAATACTGCAGAGTATGAAGGCTTGCTTGCCGGACTCAGAATCGCCGCGGACCTTGGGATCAAGAAGCTTGTTGTCAGGGGTGACTTGCAACTTGTCGTCCGTCAAGTAAACAAGGATTATCAGAGTCCGTTGATGGAAGCCTACATTGATGAAGTGAGGAAGCTAGAAGAGCATTTTGACGGCCTGCAGATGGAACATGTTCCGAGAGCTCAGAACGACATTGCAGACGGCCTGTCAAAGTGCGCCGCACTCAAGTTACCTGTGGAACCAGGAATTTTTGTGCTCAAGCTGACTCAACCATCTGTAACACCATCAACTGGATAGAGCAAGAACAGGAAGTTGGTTACTGGCGACTACTTTCCGGCAGAGCTCCCCGAAGCCGCCGCCAGGAAGGTCCCCAAGATCAACACAAAGAGTGCTGAGGAGCAGTCTTCTCCAACAAGCCCTAGGGTTTGTTTTGTTGAAGCAGACGCTCCCGACAAGCTGTGTCCCGACACGCTTGCTGGGGAGCATCACGCTCTGGCTGAATCACAGATTCTTGCCGTGGAAGCAGATGTTCCCGAAGCAGCATTTGTGCCTTTAGTCCTTGTCGTTGAGCCACAAGCTCCGACATGGGCACAGCAGATCGTCCATTTCCTTCAAACAGGAGAACTTCCCGAAGAGCAAGAAGAAGCGGAGAAAGTAGCCCGGCAATCAAGTATGTACCAGTTTGTTGTTGACATACTGTATAGAAGAAGATTCAACGGAGTGAAATTGAAATGCATTTCCCGGGAAGATGGACAAGAGCTGTTGGCGGAGATACATGGAGGCATATGTGGTCACCACATTGGCGCAAGAGCACTTGCCGGCAAAGCCTTCCGGCAAGGTTTCTTCTGGCCGACAGCCCTCCAGGATGCAACTGCACAAGTAACCAAGTGTGAAGCGTGCCAGTTCCACTCCAAGCAGATACATCAACCAGCTCAAGCTCTCCAAACAATCCCTTTGTCCTGGCCATTTTTGGTCTGGGGGCTCGACATCCTCAGCCCCTTTCACCGAGCTGTCGGGGGCTTCGAATACTTGTACGTGGCAATCGACAAGTTCACGAAGTGGCCGGAGGTGGAAGCAGTGAGGAAGGTGATAGCACAGTCAGCAGTCAAGTTCTTCAGGTCAATTGTTTGCCGTTCCGGAGTCCCTAACAGGATCATCACCGACAATGGCACACAATTCACGAGCCGCACCTTCATGCAGTACGTCCAAGATCTTGGCGCCAAGATCTGCTTTGCTTCTGTTGCTCACCCGAGAAGCAACGGTCAAGCGTAGAGGGCAAACGCTGAAGTGCTGCGCGGGCTCAAGACCAGAACTTTCGACAGGCTGCGCAAGTGTGGAAGAAATTGGATCGAGGAGCTGCCGGTGGTTCTTTGGTCGATCAGGACGACGCCAAATCGAGCCACTGGATAGACACCTTTTGCTCTAGTCTGTGGAGCGGAAGCAGTTCTCCCCACGGAACTCGTATACGGATCGCCTCGAGTGCTCGCTTATGATGAGCTTGAGCAAGAGCAGCTGCGGCAAGATGACGCGCTGCTCCTTGAGGAAGATCGTCTTCAGGCTGCTGTACGAGCTGCTCGCTACCAGCAAGCTTTGCGTCGCTACCATAGCTGCAGAGTTAACGCCAGAAGCTTCGAGGAAGGCGACCTTGTTCTTCGGCGCGTTCAATCCGCCAAGAATTCAAACAAGTTGACGTCGAAGTGGGAAGGCCCTTATCGGGTAAAGTGAGTCACTAGGCCCGGCGCTGTCCGCCTTGAGACCGAAGATGGCTTTCCGGTGAGCAATTCCTGGAACATAGAACATCTTCGCAAGTTTTACCCATAAGGCGCGGTTGCTGGAATCTGTTCCGGCAACCACCTTTTGTACAAGCCTTGCCGCTGTTGCATGTAACCCTTTGTACAAAGCCGGGCGCAGATCCCGTGCATAAATAAAGTTCATGTGCTTCGCACATCTTCTCAAATTTCATGCATTCTTTCTTTTTTGCATGTTTCATCTAACACTTTGTGCAACATTTGCCCCCGGTAAGCAATAACAAGCCTTAAGGCTCCATATCATTATTTTCTCTTCTTTCTTTTTTCTCAAAAGGAAGGTTCCTTCGCCCACAAGTTCACAGGGGGGGGAAGGAGAGGATAAAGGTGTGGACCGGGCGTCGTTCAAAGAAGTATAGCCTTGCCGGGACACAGACAACAAAAAAAAAAGCTAAGTTGCCAAAGTTTGAGCATGATCAGTTTTTAAGATTTTTAAGTTATCTTCCTTGAACGACCGTGCTTTGTATGGAAAACCTGTGCGCGGAGGAACCTCCTCGTAGGTAGTTGCGCCCTTACATTGTTTCGAGTCAGCTCAACAACTTAAGTGTGCTGCAACTAGTTGCGGCAAGGTTTCTTGCCGGAGCCGGCACCGCCAGCAGGCTGCTGATGTTCCGCACTCAGCACTTGCGGCAAGCGTGCCTGTGCCGGAAAGTCCCCTAAAAGCGTAGGGTAAAAACATACAAAGAAAAGAATCAAGTAAAGGAGATAACGTAGCAAGCATTGCCCAGAATAAAGTTATATTACAAAAGTAACTTGTTGCGGCACTGACTAAATTGTTCTCATAAATAACAGCGACAAGGAAAGGAGAAGAAGAGTGGCCTAATCCACGCGCTCGCCGTCGATCCTCCTGACTTCGTTCACCTTGTCCACGATGGGTGCGACAATGGCTTTGAGCTCTTCAAGATCGGCACCCACCGGCAGCTTCTTGAGGACGCGGGTGAGGTCGAGGCCTGGATTGCGGAAGAGTATCTTCACCAGCACCTTCTCCAAGACCTTGGCGCAGATTGCACGCGACTCGTCCGCCAGCTTCTTTGGGATCCTTTCCCGGAGTTGCTGGAGGGCCGTCACCACGCCCTTGAAGAAAAGAGTAAGCTTGGCGCTGGGCTGGAGGTTCTCGTCGGGGCAGTACCCGAAGCCCGCCAAGTCCAGTTCCGCCAGCTCTTCATCGATGGCTGCAGCAATGTTGATGAGGCCCTCCGTCCAGAGCTCCACCGTAGCCTTGAAAGTGTTTTGGGTCTCGGCGGCCCTCGTCAGCAGCTCCTCGTTGCCCTTGATCTCTTTCTTCAAGTCATCCTCTCGCCTCTTGGCGCCGTCCAGCATCTCTGTCAGTGTGGCCAGCTTCAGTTCCAGATCAGCGCTCGAGTCCTTGGCGGCGTTCAGTTCCTTGACCTTGTCGGCAAGCTGAACTTGCAGATCGCCATGGGCAAGGGCATCCTTCTCACGTTCGCGATGGAGTGCGGCAAGCTCCTCATTCTTCCCTTTCATGTCAGCCTCCAGCTGCGTCACCTTCATTTCCAACTCCCTCTTGGCGGCCTCGGCAGCTGCGGCGGCATCCTTCGCTTCCTTGAGCGCCCCGCCAATTGATTGTTCCCGGGAAGCGAGATCCTCCTCGTGGCTGTCCAAGTTAACCTTTTTCTGCGTTAGCTCGCCTTCCTGCCTGGACAGCTCCTCGGCGGCGAGCCTCTGCTGCTCTTCGGCCTTAGCCTTTTCAAGGATGAACGCCTTCTTCGCCTCGACGAGCTGCGCCCTCTCCTCAGCAATGGACCGGAGGGCCTCTTGGTTGCGGCTCTGGAGCTCCTCCGCATGCTTCCCTATATCAACTCCTGCCCGCGCGACAAGAGGTTCCCGGGACTCCAACTTCACTTGCCGGGCGCGGTAGACTGACACCAACTTCCGGAGCAGCTGCTCCTCCTTGGACTCGCCGTTGCTGCTGCTTGGTGTGTCAACCACTGCTAGCCCAGCAGAGGCGAGTACTTCTCCGTCAAACTCCTCTCCTTTAACCGGCGCCCTGGAGCTCGACGCCCAGGGAAGCTTGATGTAAACACCCTCGCCAGCCTTCAAGTAAGCGCCCGGCTGGGGCTCCTTGGAGCCCGGTGCTGCATCAGCGGCGGAGGGGTCGGCGGTCAGTGTAGCGCCTTGCGCTCCTGCGTCCTCTGGATCGTCAGTACGATCGCCGGACACCCCGCCAGCTTCTGCGCCAGCAGCTTTGGCGGCTTCTTCGCCGGCGGGTTCGTTAGCGCCTGCCTCTTCCTCGTCAGCGGCGACATCTTCAGTGTTGCCGCGTGCGTCTTCCTCGCCGGTGGCCTCAGTATCCATCGGGTCTGTGAGAGGGGGATCTAAGGACAGGAGGAGGAAGGAAAAGTCAAGCAAATATCCAAAAAAAAAGATCAGAAGAAGAAAAGCCCAAGGGAAAATTTCCGACAAGGAGGGTTACCTGTGCTGGGCTCCGTGACCATGGGCTCCACCACTGAAGGCTCACTGGTCCCGCCCCTCGCCGGGGAACTGCCTCTTGCCGGGGACCGCTCCCTCGCCGGAGAGCGCTCCCTTGTCGGAGAATCGCCCCTTGGCGGCGTAATTGAAGCAGACAGCACCTCTGGAGCGGATTGTGGTTCCTCCTGATGGACCTGCTCTGCTCCTACACAAGTAAATCAACAATCAAGATGTCAGCAAAAGAAAAAGCACCCATGCGCGCCCCACAACAGGAAGTGAACCAAACACTTACGCTGGGGGCTGTGCGCCAGCTTCTTTGGGATTCTTTCCCGGAGCTGCTGGAGAGCCGTCGCCACACCCTTGAAGAAAAGAGTAAGCTTGGCGCTGGGCTGGAGATTCTCGTCGGAGGAGTACCCGAAGCCCGCCAAGTCCAGTTCCGCCAGCTCTTCGTAAATGACTGCAGCGATGTTGACGCGGCCCTCCGTCCAGAGCTCCACCGTAGCCTTGAAGGTGTTTTGAGTCTCGGCAGCCCCCGTTAGCAGCTCCTCGTTGGCCTTGATCTCTTTCTTCAATTCCTCCTCTCACCTCTTGGCGCTGCCCAGCGTCTCCGTCAGTGTGGTCAGCTTCAGCTCCAGATCAGCATTTGAGTCCTTGGCGGCGTTCAGTTCCTTGCCCTTGTCGGCAAGTTGGACTAGCAGATCACCATGAGCAAGGGCATCCTTCTCGCGTTCGCGCTGGAGTGCGGCAAGATCCTCATCTTTCCCTTTCAGATCAGCCTCCAGCTGCGTCATCTTCACCTCTAAATCCTTCTTGGCGGCCTCGGCAACGGCGGCAGCGTCCTTCGCTTCCTTGAGTGCCCCTCCAAGTGATTGTTCCCGGACGGCGAGCTCCTCCTCGTGGCTGTCCAAGTTTACCTTTTTCTGCGTTAGCTCACCTTCCCGCCTGGACAGCTCCTCGGCGGCGAGCCTCTGCTGCTCTTCGGCTTCAGCCTTTTCAAGGATGAACGCCTTCTTCGCCTCGACGAGCTGCGCCCTCTCCTCAGCAATGGACCGGAGGGCCTCCTGGTTGCAGTTCTGGAGCTCCTCCGCATGCTTCTCTATGTCAACTCCCGCCTACGTGACAAGCGCTTCCCGGGACTCCAACTTCGCTTGCCGGGCGCGGTAGAGTGACACCAACTTCCGGAGCAACTGCTCCTCCTCGGACTCGCCGCTGTTGCTGCTTGGTGTGTCAACCACTGCCAGCCCAGCAGAGGCGAGTACTTCCCCATCAAACTCCTCTCCTTCGACCGGCGCCCTGGAGCTTGACGCCCAGGGAAGCCTGATGAAGACACCCTCGCCAGCCTTCAAGTAAGCGCCGGGCTGTGGCTCCTCTGGGCACGGTGCTGCATCAACGGTGGAGGGGTCGGCGGTCGGTGTAGCGCCTTGCGCTCCTGCGCCCTCTGGGTCGTTAGTGCGATCGCCAGACCCCCCGCCAGCTTCTGCGTCAGCTGCTTTGGCGGCTTTGTCGCCGGCGGGTTCATCAGCGCCGACCTCTTCCTCGTCAGCGGCGACATCTTCAGTGTTGCCGCGTGCATCTTCCTCGCCGGTGGCCTCAGTCTCCATCGGGTCTGTGAGAGGGGGATCTAAGGACAGGAAGAGGAAGGAAAAGTCAAGCAAATATCCAAAAAAAGAAGATCAGAAGAAAAAAAACCCAAGGGAAAATTTCCGACAAGGAGGGTTACCTGTGCTGGGCTCCGTGACCATGGGCTCCACCACCGGAGGATCGCTGGTCCCGTCCCTCGCCGGGGAACTGCCCCATGCCAGGGACCGCTCCCTTGCCGGAGAGCGCTCCATTGTTGGAGAATCGCCCCTTGGCGGCGTAGTTGAAGCAGACAGCACCTCTGGAGCGGCTTCTGGTTGCTCCTGATGGACCTGCTCTGCTCCTACACAAGCAAGTCAACAATCAAGATATCAGCAAAGAAAAGAGCACCCATGCGCGCCCCACAACAAGAAATGAACAAATACTTACGCTGGGGGCTGCGTTGGGGGCTGCTTCGAGGAGAGGGTGCCGGGTCCGTCAAGGTAGTCTCAGACGTGTCCTCTGCCATCATAGCAGGATCGTCCTCGATGACGACCACATGGACCTTGGCCCTCTTCGCCGCTCTCTCGGCCAGAGTCCTGAAATGGAACGAGGTTCAGAGGGAAGCAGACCAGATGCAAGACAAGAAACAACAAAAATCAAAGAAATACAAGCACAAACAAGGAGAAAGTCTTACTCCTCCTCCTCTTCTTCCTCCTCGTCGGAGCTCGGCGCGGAGAGGTCGAAGTCTGGTACCCTTTCTGCGTGGTGAGGCGGAGGAGTAGGCTCCCTTGGACGTTTGCCGGGAGCTGCGGCAGGATCAGGCGTGGCGGCTCGAGAAGACCCCGCCCCAGTTGCCGGCGCAGCATGAGATGCTCCCGCGGCAACAGTACTTGCCGTGGTGGAGCGTGTCCTGCGGCGCTGCGGCTGCTGGCCCGTCTGTCGCCCTGCTGTGTCTCCGGTCCTGCGAAGGCGCCTCCTTGTTTGAGCTGGGGGCTGCACTGAGGGCCCCGTCTGCGGCAAGCTGCTTGAAGATGGTTGGCCACTTGCGCCCCCGGCAGGCTCGCTTGCCTCTACTTCGGGCTCCCCACCAAGATCTTCTCGGTCGGCAAGCCTTGCCGCCTCGGCTGCCTCTGCCTCCTCCAGAGTAAACCCAAACTCGCCCGCGGCAGCGGCTGCCGCCGCCTCTTCGGCCCTGGTGGCGATGTACCGCATCTCGTCGTCGGTGGTGCCGCGGGTGAGAAGCCTTTGCTCGTCGGCACGGACTGCTACCTCCACCAATCCGTCAAAGAATTGCCGCACGATGTCGTCAGCGGGCTCCGTCCAAGTTGGGATAATCCCATGCGAGTCGCACTCCGGCATCATTGCACGGATGCGATCAAGCTGGGAGTTGTTGCACAGTGGGATGACGCCCTGCGGTAGCCTGAACCACTCCGGATGGTTGGCGTCGTGCTTGAACAGCTCCTTGAGCATCCCGTCAAGCTCCAGAACTGTGAAGTTGAAGTTGAGGCCTGGACGCAGCCTCATGATATCCGCCGGGCCGCCAAACAGCCAGGCAGGCCTCCCCTCTCCTGCAGAGGGGCGATGCGGCAACGAAGAAAGTCCGCGCCAACGGCCCCGACTGTGAGCCCGGCAAGCCTGAGACGCAGAATCCTGGTGGTGGCGATCTTCAGCTTGGCGTCATCCGCCCCCAGAGCGCTCCAGTCGCCGCCGCGCACTACTCGGGTCTGGCGCAAACTGGTGAAGGGCTGCGGATCTGCGTCAACAATCCAACACCATTCAGCCCTCCACTCGTCCCATTTGCTGCGGAGCTCCCCCTCCAGATACACCTCCTTCTTGCCGACCCTTGAGATCCAGGAGACCCCGCCAGACAAGGGTTCTCCTTTCTCGACCCGGGGAATGAAATAGTGGCGGAAAAGAGCAACGTTGGGATGGATTCCGACGAAGTTCTCGCAAAGAGGCGCGAAAAACGCCATTGTCAGAACGGCGTTGGGGGTGAAATCAAGGAGATGGAGCACGTATGTATTCATGACGTCGCAGAAGAAATCAGAAAAGGGCGGGCAAAGCCCGCAGTAGAAGAACACTGGAAAGAAATGGTACCCTTTTGGGCACCGCTTCGAAGTAGAAGCTTCGGCGGAGAGCACCGGCGTGCGCGGATGCGCCTGCATCTCCGTCGACCAAAAGAGATAGAACTCCTCCCGCAGCGCCTTCGGGGTGAGCTCGGGGGGAAAAGCGCTCGCTCCTTGCGCAGCGCCTCGAGCCGCAGCGCCTCGGTCGACTTCGCGCTCTTCCCGGTCTTCGGAGCCATGGCGGAGGCGGCGGGGGAGCGCGGAGGCGTTGGTGGTGACGACGGCGACGGGCGGCGGAGCGCTGCTCTCTTTCGACTTGCGAAGCGGAGGAGAGCGGCGGAGCTTTCTGAGGAAGAAACTGCAAGTGGCGAAGATGGGGGGAACGGCCCCTGTTTTCCCTGCTTATAAAGAGGAGAGGCGAATGTTACACCTTGTCTTGATTTAAGAATTGCCCACGATCTCTCCCACGACGCCGCGTTTGACGCGTGCCGTTACGGGGGAGCGCGGTGGATACGGAGTTAGATTTAGTGTGGACCCAGGCCGCATGTGCCCGTGCCTTGTTTTGGGCCTGGCCCAACAACGCTCGGCACCGCCCAGGCCCGGGGGCTCCTGTCGGTGTACTAAAGTAGGGGTACCTTAGTATCCCGAACTTGTGCACGGGCAGTGGCAGCGCCCCGCGGCAAGGCTTGCTGAGCGTCCGCCAAGATCCTCCACCATTCCTATTTGTGCCATTCAAGAACAAAGTGTCTTAACTGAGAAGACGAGGCCCCGGCAAGAGGAGCTCGCCGGGAAGGACAAGGCCCCGGCAAGAGGAGCTTGCCAGGAAGGCCAACCAAGGCACTTCAAGAGATTTGCCGCGACGCGCCCCGCGTCCCGGCAAGACCCGGCGAGCGACAAGCTTGCGGGTGCGGCAAGGTGCTTGCCGCGGCGAAGCCACCACTCTGCGCCCACGCTCCAGCGCATCCGATGACGTGTCGCCACAGGATCATTCCAGGCGCACGTGGCGGGTAGCTGTGCAGCCAAGCGGTGCAAGGTGGCAAGTGGAGATGACGAGAAGGCCATCGTGGCGATCGGTGGCGCCCCTAACGGTCGCTTCCTGCACTGTTTAGGCGACCAGACAGGCATTAAATGCCCTTGTCCCCTGCCGTCAGAGTTAGGTAGGGGACACTGTAGATAGCGGTTGTACCAACCTCTCTTTTTACTTTTTTACCCCTCTCTGCGTTGCCACCTGTCGGTGACCCCTTTAGCCTATAAAAAGGAGGCCCATGCGCACATAGAAGGGGTTCGACTCATTCGAAACCACAACACACCCACGCTCTCGAGCAAGAACAGAATATAAACACAAAGCAGCAGTAGGAGTTTTATCTCTCCGGAGAGCTCCGAAGCTGGGTAAAATCCCTCGCGTGCTTCGCCTCGATCTTCTCTTCGTGCGCCCTCCGCTCCCTTGCCGGACCGAAAGGGGCCCTGCCCCATAGGTGTTCGTTTCCCACGACACCCTATGTTATAGCTATTACATGAGGAATCGCATCCGACATAATTATCCATCACTGATCCAATGCCTACGAGCTTTTCACATCTTGTGCTTCGCTTATTTAGTTTTATGTTGCTATTGTTACAATCATTACAAAACCCAAAAATATTACCTTTGCTACCATTACCTTTATTATCATACTACTTTGCTACTAAATACTTTGCTGCAGATACTAAGTTATCCAGGTGTGATTGAATTGACAACTCAACTGCTAATACTCAAGAATATTCTTTGGCTCCCCTTGTGTCGAGTCAATAAATTTGGGTTGAATACTTTACCCTCGAAAGTTGTTGCGATCCCCTACACTTGTGGGTTATCAAGACTAACTTTTGGCGCCGTTGCCGGGGAGCATAGCTCTATTCTTTGAGTCACTTGGGATTTATATCTGTTGATCACTATGAAGAACTTGAAAGACGCGAAAACTACGATTTATCCCTCAACTATGAGGGGAGGTAAGGAACTGCCATCTAGCTCTGCACTAGATTCTCCTTCTGTTTTGAGTAAGCTTGCGACACCTAAACCTGCTACTGCTATGAATTCTGATATGTCGCATGATATTGATGATGCCACTTCTGCTATGCATGATACTTATGATGAAACTACTTCTGCGCGTGATACTACTTTGCCATTAGTTGAATTTCTTGATGAACAACTTGCTAGGGCTAGAGAGAATGAAATTATTGAAGATGCTATTGTTGATGATAGTGATGATGAAAGTTCTCCCAATGATTATGAATTGCCTATTGTTCCTGAGGGTTATGTTATGGAAGAGGAAGCTGCTAGAGCTATCTTTGCTTGTAAAGATAGATATGATCTGAAGAAATTATTAGCTAAATAGAAGCAGCAGTCTCTTAATGCTAGAATGAAACCTGACCCTGCTTTTGCTACTTCACCTATTTGTGTTACTGATAAGGATTATGAATTCTCTGTTGATCCTGATATTATTACTTTAGTTGAATCTGATCCTTTTTATGGCCTTGAATCTGAAACTGTTGTGGCACACCTTACCAAGTTGAATGATATAGCCACCCTGTTTACTAATGATGAGAAGTCTCGCTATTATTATATCCTTAAGATATTTCCGTTCTCATTAAAGGATGATGCTAAGACTTGGTTTAATTCTCTTGATCCTGGTTGTGTGCGTAGTCCCCAGGATATGATTTATTACTTCTTTGCTAAATATTTCCCTGCTCATAAGAAACAAGCTGTTGTCGGTGTCAAAGCCGGTGGATCTCGGGTAGGGGTCCCGATCAGTGCATCTAGGCTGATGGTAACAGGAAGCAAGGGACACAATGTTTACCCAGGTTCGGGTCCTCTCGATGGAGGTAAAACCCTACTTCCTGCTTGATTAATATTGAAGATATGAGTAGTATAAGAGTAGATCTACCACGAGATCATAGAGGCTAAACCCTAAGAGCTAGCCTATGATGGTATGATTGTAATTGTGAACACCTTCTAAGGACCAACCTCTCCGGTTTATATAGACACCGGAGAGGGCTAGGGTTTACATGGAGTCGGTTACAAGGAAGGAAACTCAATATCCAGATCGCCAAGCTTGTCTTCCACGCAAAGGAGAGTCCCATCCGGACATGGGCCGAAGTCTTGAGTCTTGTATCTTCACGCTTCAATAGTCCGGATGATGTATACAGTCCGGCTGTCCGGATACCCCCTAATCCAGGACTCCCTCAGCTGCCTTGCGGGAAATATATAATTTTGTGCAAATCAAAGAAGAGAGTCTCCCACAAGCTTGGGGGGGCTTCTCCGGTTACTTAATGCTTTGCCTGATCATCCTCTTAAGAAGAATGAAATACTTGATATCTTTTATAATGGACTACTGATGCTTCCAAGGACTACTTGGATAGTTGTGCTGGTTGTGTTTTCAGGAAAAGAACAGTCGACGAAGCTGAATTCCTATTGAATAATATGTTGACTAATGAAAATAATTGGACTCTTCCTGAGCCAATTCCGGAGGCAATTCCTGAACCAATTGAGCCAACTCCTGAGCCTATTCTTAAACCCACTCCGAAGAAGAGAGGTGTTTTATTTCTCAATCCTGAAGATATGCAAGAGGCAAAGAAATCAATGAAAGAAAAAGGTATAAAAGCTAAAGATGTTAAGAATTTACCACCTAATGAAGAAATACATGGTCTTAATATACCGCCTATTGAAGAAACACATTGTCTTGATAACCCGACACAGGTAGTAAAGGTAAATTCTCTCTATGGATATGATAAAGTTGAAATTCCCTCTACTAAATTTTATAGCCCATGCTTAGATGAATTTTATGACTTTATAGCTAGACAAGAAAGTTTTAATGCTTATGTTGGTAGAGAGTTAAATTATAATGCTTTCGAGATAGAACGTGTGAGCGATTATATGGCTAGAGTTAAAGGTGAACTTAAACTCGTTAGCAAATATGCTTCTATGGTTGCTACTCAAGCTGACCAAGTACTTAAAGCTCAAAATGATTTGCTTGAGGAATAAAATAATAAACCTGACTTTGTTGTTAGAGTAGCTACTAGAACTGGTAGAATGACTCAGGAACCTTTGTATCTTGAAGGCCACCCTAAGAGAATCGAGCAAGATTCTCAAAGAAACAATTTAGAGGCACCTAGTTCTTCTAAAAAGAAGAAAAAGAAAAACGATAGGACTTTGAATGCTTCTAGTTAACCTGTTGTAGACACACCTGAGAATCCCAATGATATTTCTATCTCTGATGCTGAAACACAATCAGGTGATGAACATGAACCTAGTGACAAAGTTAATGATAATGTTCATGTTGATGCTCAACCTAGCAAAAATAATGATGTAGAGATTGAACCTGCTGTTGATCTTGATAACCCACAAACAAAGAACCAACATTATGATAAGAAAGATTTTGTTGCTAGGAAGCACAGTAGATGAAGAGAACCATGGGTTCAGAAACCCATGCCCTTTCCTCCTAAACCATCCAAGACAAAGGATGATGAGGATTTTGAGCGCTTTGCTCAAATGATTAGACCTATCTTCTTACATATGCACTTAACTAATATGCTTAAAGTAAATCCTTATGCTAAATATATGAAGGATATCATTACAAACAAAAGAAATATACCGGAAGCTGAAATTTCCACCATGCTTGCTAATTACACTTTTAAGGGTGGAATACCAAAGAAACTTGGAGATCCAGGGGTACCAACTATACCATGCTCCATTAAAAGAAATTATGTTAGAACTGCCTTATGTGATCTTGGAGCCGGTGTTAGTGTTATGCCTCCCTCTTTATATCGTAGACTTGAATTGAATAAGTTGACACCTACTGAAATATATTTGCAAATGGCTGATAAATCAACTGCTATACCTATCGGTATTTGTGAGGATGTGCCTGTTGTGGTTGCAAATGTCACTATCATAACGGACTTTGTTATTATTGATATTCCCGAGGACGATAGTATGTTGATTATCCTTGGTAGACCCTTTTTGAATACTGCAGGGGCTGTTATTGATTGCAACAAAGGCAATGTCACTTTTCATGTTAATGGTAATGAGCATACAGTACACTTTTCGAGGAAACAGTCTCAAGTTCATAGCATCAATTCTATTGGAAAAGTTCCAACTATTATTATTGGAGGTTTTGAATTTCCTCTCCCTACTGTCAAGAAAAAGTATGATATTCTTATTGTTGGGTGTCGGGGATACTGATCCACGAACACCTATGGGACCGGCGGACCGAGCCCCTTTCGGTTCGGCGGGGGGCGGAGGTCGCTCGAAGAGCGGATCGAGGCGAAGCACACGAGCAGTTTACCTAGCTTCGGAGCTCTCTGGAGAGATAATACTCCTACTGCTGCATGTCTGAGTGTATTGAGTTCTTGCTCGGGAGCGCTAAGTGCTACAGTACACACTAGCTGCTAACGAGACCGAGCGCGAGTGTTTTCTTCCTTCGAACCTCCCTCTACGTTGCGCATGGGCCTCCTTTTATATGCTCAAGGGGTCACCGACAGGTGGCAACGTAGACAAGGGTAAAAATGGAAAAGTGTTGCGGTTGGTACAACTACCTGTACAGTGTACCATACCTAACCCTGACGGCAGGGGACAAAGGCATTAAATGCCCGTCTGCGTCGCCCAAATAGTACGAAAAGGGACCGTCAGGGACGCCACCGCTTGCCACGATGGCAATCTTGTCAGCGCTGCTTGCCACCGCGCATCGCTGGCTGCACAGCCTCTTGCCACGCGCGCCTGGAAAGGTCCCAGGGCGACACATTGGTGGATGTGCTGGAGCGCGGGTACGGAGTGGTAGTTTTCCGCGACAAGCGCCTTGCCGCGGTCGTTGTCTTGTCGTGTCCGGAAGCTTGTCGCTCACCGGGCCTCGCCGGGACGCGTGGCGCGTCGCGGTGAGTTCCTTGAGATGCCTTGGTTGGCCTTCCCGGCAAGCTCCTCTTGCCGGGGCCTTGTCTCCTTGGCTTGAATACTTTGTTCTTGAATGGCTCCAAAGGAACCACGGAGGACCTTGGCGGTCACCCGGCAAGCCTTGCCGCGGGGTGCTGCGACTACCCGTGCACAAGTTCGGTATACTAGGGTACCCCTACTCTAGTACACCGACAGGAGCCCCCGGGCCTGGGCCACACACGGTGCCGAGCGCCGTTGGGCCAGGCCCAAAACGGGGCACGGGCACGCGCTGTCTGGGTTACGCCGTATCTTACTCCGTATCCACCGCGCCCTCCCCGAACGGCACGCGTCGAATGCGGCGTCGTGGGAGAGATCGTGGGTGGTTTCTTTATTCGGGAAGACGGAACGTCCGCCCCTCCCTCTTTAAACGCAGGGGAAACAGGGGCAGTTCGCCCATCTCGCCGGTTGCTATTCCAATCTCAAAAACCTCCGCCGCTCCCCCCTTCTTCCCAAAGCTGAGAGAGAGCAGCGCTCCGCCCCCCATCGCCACCAGCACCACCAACGCCGTCGATCTCCCCCACCACCTCCGCCATGGCTCCGAAAGCCGGCAAGGGGAAGGCCGTGAAGTCGACCGAGGCGCAGCGGCTCGCGGCGCTGCGAAAGGAGCGGACAACCTTCCCCCCCAAGCTCGCCGCGAAGGAGCTGAGGGAGTATTACTACCTCTTCTGGTCGACGGAGACGCGAGCGCATCCGTGCACGAAGGTACTCTCAGCCACCGCTTCGGAATGGGCTCCGAATGGATATCCCTTCTTCGCGTTGTTCTTCTACTGCGGGCTCTGCCCGCCTTTCTCTGACTTTTTCTGCGACATTATGAACACCTACGGGTTCCACCTCCTTGACTTCACCCCCAATGCCGTTCTGACCATGGCAGTTTTCCCACATCTCTGCGAAAACTTTGTCGGAGTCTATCCAAATGTAGCTCTTTTTCGCCACTTCTTTATGCCCCGAGTTGAGAGAGGGGAGCCTTTATCCGGCGGAATCGCCTGGATCTCGAGAGCTGGCAAGAAGGAAGCTTATCTGGAGGGAGAGCTCCGCGGCAAGTGGGAGGAATGGAGAACAGACTGGTGCTGGATTGTCGAGGAGAACCCGCAGCCGTTTACCGCCCAGTGCCAAGCCCCAGTAGTGCGCGGCAACGATTGGAGCAACTTGGCCCCAGAAGATGATAGGCTGAAGATTGCCGTCACCCGGATCCTACGCCTCAGGCTTGCCGGGCTCACTGTAGGCGCCGTTGGCACAGATTTTCTTCGCCGCCGCATCGCCCCCCTGTAGGATAGGAGGAGACCCGCCTGGGAGTTCCAGAATGCGGCGGACATCATGAGGTTGCGCCCGGGCCTCAACTTCAACTTCACTGTCCTGGAACTGGAAGTGATGCTCAAGGAACTGTTCAAGCCCGACCCTCAACATCCCGAAATGTTCAGGTTGCCGAAGGATGTTGTTCCACTGTGCAACAATTCCTCGCTCGACCGCATCCGTGCAATGATGCCGCTGTGCGATTCGCATGGAATTGTCCCAACTTGGCAAGAGCCTGCAGACGACATTGTGCAGGAGTTCTTCGACGGCTTGGTAGAAGTGCCGGTCCGCTCCGATGAACAGAAAAGCCTTACTCGCGACACCACCTATGCGGAGATGCAGCACATCGCCACTAGGCTGGAAGAGGCGGTGGCAGCCGCTGCCGCGGGTGAGTTTGGATTCACCATGGAGGAGGCAGAGGCAGCAGAGGCGGCAAGCCTCGCCGAGCGAGAGGAGCTTGCCGGCGAGGGAGAGCTTGCCGGGCCTGACGTCGAGTCGAGCGAGCCCGCCGAGGGTGCGAGCGGTTCGTCGAAGACCGACTCCTCTTCCTCCTCATATTCAGACAGCTCGTCGCAAGCAGATCCCCCAGCTCCACCAAGAAGGCGTCTCCGCAAGGCCGGGGACGTAGCGGGGTGGCAGACGAGTCAACAGCCGCCGCGCCGCGCGACACGCTCCACCGTGGCAAGCACTGTTGCTGCGGGAGCTCCTCACGCCGCTGCGGCAACTGGGGCGGGGTCCTCCCGGACCACCGCTTCTGCTCCTGCCGCTGCCCCCGCCAAGAGGTTAAGGGAACCCACTCCTCCGCCTCGTCGCGCCGAAGGTGGGCCGGGCTTCGACCTCTCCGCTCTCAGCTCCGACAAGGAAGAAGAGTAAGATTCTTTGTTGTACTTGTAGTTCTTCAATTCTTGTTGTTTGGTCTTGTATCTGATTTGCTTTACTCCGAACTCATTCCTTTTCAGGACTCTGGCCCAGAGAGCGGCAAAGAGAGCCAAGGTCCCGGTGATTGTCATCGAGGACGAACCCACCGCGACAGCGGGGGGTGTGTCCGAGACCACCTTGCCGGACCCGGCAACTATTCCCCAAAGCAGCCCCCTGCACAGCCCCCAGCATAAGTATATGGTTTACTTCCCGCTGTTAGGCGCGCATGGGTGTTCTCTCTTTGCTGACATCTGACTATTGGTTTGTGTAGGAGCAGAGCAGCCTCACCAGGAGCGCTCGGAAGCCGCCCCCGACATGCCATCTGCTTCGACTACACCGCCAAGGGAGGGTTCCCCGGCAAGGGAGCATTCTCTGGCAAGGGAGAATTCTCCGGCAAGGGATAGTTCTCCGGCAAGGGACAGCACCAGCGACCCCCCGGTGGCGGTGCCCATGACTGTAGAACCTAGCACAGGTAATCCCCTTGCTTGAAAACTTCCCTTGGGTTCTTCTTCTTCTGATTTTCTTTTTGGATATTTGCTTGACTTTTCTCCCTTTTCCGGCCGTCAGATCCCTCTGCCACGGAGCCGATGGAGACCGAGGTTGCCGGCGAGGAGAACGCGCGCGGCAATACCGACAACGCCGCTGCCACCGAAGAAGCAGCCGGCGCTGATGGTCCCGCCGGCGAAGAGGCCGCCAAAGCTGCCGCCGCAAAAGCTGGCGAGGGGTCTGGCAATCGCACTGACGGCCCCGAGGCCGCAGGAGCACTAGGCGCAACGCCGACCGCCGATCCCTCCGCCACTGCCGCAGCGTCAGGCTCCGAAGAGCCCCAGCCCGGCGCCTATTTGAAGGCCGGCGATGGCGTCCTCATCAAGCTCCCCTGAGCGTCAAGCTCCAGGGCGCCGGTCGAAGGAGAAATCTTGGATAGAGAGGTGCTCGCCTCCGCTGGGCTGACGCTGGTTGATGCGCCGAGCAGCAGCAGCGGCGAGTCTGAGGAGGAGCGGCTGCTGCGGAAGCTGTTGTCGCTCTACCGCGCTCGGCAGGCCAAGCTGGAATCCCGAGAAGCGCTTGCCGCGAAGGCGGGAGTGGACATTGAGAAGCGCGCGGAGGAGCTCCGGGGTCTTAACCAGGAACCTCTCCGGTCCCTGGCAGAGGAGCGGGAGCAACTCACCGAGAAGCGGAAAGCCTTCCTCCTCGAGAAGGCTGAAGTTGAAGAGCAATAGCGGCTTGCCGCCGAGGAGCTGTCTGCGCGGGAGGGCGAGTTGGCGCAGTGGAAGGTCAACCTTGACAGCCACGAGGAGGAGCTTGTTGCACGCGAGCAAACATTCGACAGGGCTCTCAAGGAAGCAGAGGATGTTGCCGCAGCTGCCGAGGCCGCCAAGAAGGAGCTGGAGACGAAGGTGGTGCAGCTGGAGGCCGATCTCAAGGCGAGCGGTGAAGAGCTTGCCGCGCTCAAGCGTGAGCGAGAGAAGGACGCCTACACCCTTGGCGAGCTACAGGGTTGTCTCGCCGAGAAGGGCAAGGAGCTTAGCGCCGCCAAGGACTCCAACGCAGATCTTGAGTTGAAGCTGACTACTTTGACCAAGACGCTGAACCGCGCCAGGGAGCAGGAGGTGGCCTTGAAGGGGAAGATCAAGGCCGACGAGGCGCTGCTGGCGAGTGCTGCTGCCACCCAGAATACTTTTAGGGAGAATGTGGAGCACTGGACGGAGGGTCTCATGGATGTTGCCGCAGCCATCGACAGGGAGCTGGCGCAGCTGGGGATGGAGGATTTCGGGTATCCCTCCGGTGAGAACCTCCAACCCAGCGCCAAGCTCACCTTGTTCTTCAAAGGCATTGCAACGACCCTCCAGCGACTCCGGGAGAAGATCCCAAAGCAGCTGGCCGACGAGTCGTGCAAGATCTACGCGGGAGCTCTTCAAAAGGTGTTGGTGAAGGTGTCCTTCCGCAACCCAGGCCTCAACCTCACCAATGTCCTCAGGACCTTGCCGCCGGAAGCTGATCTGGAAGCGCTCAAGACCCTTGTCGCACCCATTGTGGACAAGGTGAGCGGGATCAAGAGGGTCGAGGGCAATTGCGTAGATTAGGCCGCCCGTTTTCTCCTTTTCTTGTCGCTGCTGGTCATGTTATGAGAACAATCTGTTAGAGCTACGACAAGCTATCCTGTAATATAACTCTATTTTGGGTAGTGATTGCTATGTTATTTCCTTTACTTGATTCCTTCCTTTGTATGTTTTTGCCCTACGCTTTTAGGGAACTTGCCGGTGCAGGCGCCTTTAGCTGCGAGCGCTGAGTGCGGGACGTCAGCAGCCTGCTGGCGGTGCCGCTACCGACAAGAAACCTTGTCGCAACCAGTCGCAGCTCACTTAAGTTGTTGAGCGGACTCGAAACAAAGTAAGGGCGCAACTAGTTATGAGTTGGTTCCTCCGCGCACAGGTTTTCCATACAAAGCACGGTCGTTCGAGGAAGATAACTTAAAATTTTTAAAACTGATTGCTCAAACTTTGGCAACTTAGCTTTTCTGTCGTTTGCGTCCCAGCAAGGCGAAACTTTCTGGAACGACGCCTGGTCCACACCATTATCTCCTCCTTTCCCCCCGGCAAACTTGTGGGCGAGGGAACCTTCCTTTCTTTGAGAAAGAGAAAGAAGAGAAAATAAAGATATGGAGCCTTACGGCTCGTTATTGCTTACCAGGGGTAGGCGCTGCACAAAGTGTCAGATAACACATGCAAAAAAATAGAAAGCATGAAATTGACAAGATGTGTGGAGCACATGAGCTTTACTTATGCACGGGGTCTGCGCCCGGCTTTGTACAAAGGATTACATGCAATAGCGGCAAAACTTGTACAAAAGGTGGTTGCCGGAACAGGTCCTGGCAACTGCGCCTTACGGGTAAAACTTACGAAGATGCTCAATGTTCCAGGAGTTAGTCACCGGAATGCCATCTTCGGTCTCAAGGCGGACAGCGCCAGGCCTAGTGACTCGTTTCACCCGGTAAGGGCCTTCCCACTTCGGCGTCAACTTGTTGGAATTCTTGGCGGACTGAACGCGCCGAAGAACAAGGTCGCCTTCCTCGAAACTTCTGGCATTAACTTTGCGGCTATGGTAGCAGCGCAAAGCTTGCTGGTATCGAGCAGCTCGTACAGCGGCCTGAAGACGGTCTTCCTCAAGGAGCAGCGCGTCATCTTGTCGCAACTGCTCTTGCTCAAGCTCATCATAAGCGAGCACTCGAGGTGACCCATATACGAGTTCCGTGGGGAGAATTGCCTCTACTCCATAGACTAGAGCGAAAGGTCTCTCGCCAGTGGCTCGATTTGGCGTCATCTTGATCGACCAAAGAACCACTGGCAGCTCCTCAATCCAGTTCTTTCCGCACTTGCGCAGCCTGTCGAAAGTCCTGGTCTTGAGCCCGCGCAGCACTTCAGCATTTGCCCTCTCCGCTTGACCGTTGCTTCTCGGATGAGCTACAAAAGCAAAGCAGACCTTGGCGCCAAGATCTTGGACGTACTGCATGAAGGTGCGGCTCGTGAATTGCGTGCCGTTGTCGGTGATGATCCTGTTAGGGATCCCGAAGCGGCAAACAATCGACCTGAAGAACTTGACTACTGACTGTGCTGTCACCTTCCTCACTGCTTCCACTTCCGGCCACTTTGTGAACTTGTCGATTGCAACGTACAAGTACTCAAAGCCCCCGACAGCTCGGGGGAAGGGGCCGAGGATGTCGAGCCCCCAGACCGAAAATGGCCAGGATAAAGGGATCGTCTGGAGAGCTTGAGCTGGCTGGTGTATCTACTTGGAATGGAACTGGCATGCTTCACACTTGGTTACTTGTGCAGTTGCATCCTGGAGGGATGTCGGCCAAAAGAAACCTTGCCGGAAAGCTTTGCCGGCAAGTGCTCTTGCGCCAATGTGGTGACCGCATATGCCTCCATGTATCTCTGCCAACAGCTTTTGTCCATCTTCCCGGTGAATACACTTCAATTTCACACCGTTGAGTCTTCTTCTGTACAGTGTGTTGTCGACAAACTGGTACATACTTGACTGCCGGGCTACTCTTTCCGCTTCTTCTTGCTCTTCGGGAAGTTCTCCTGTCTGAAGGAAACGGACAATCTGTTGTGCCCATGCTGGAGCTTGCGGCTCGACAACAAGGACTAAAGGCACATCTGCTGCTGCGGGAACATCCGCTTCTACAGCGAGAACCTGCGGCTCAGCTGGAGCTTGACATTCCCCGGCAAGCTTGTCGGAGCAAAACTTGTCGGGAGCGTCTGCTTCAATGGAACAAACCCTAGGGCTTGCCGGAGCAGACTGCTCCTCAGCACCCTTGGTGTTGATCTTGGGGACCTTCTTGGCGGCGGCTCCGGGGAGCTCTGCCGGAAAATAGTCACCAGAAATTAGCTTCCTCTTCTTGCTCTGTCCAGTTGATGGCGTTACAGACGGTTGAGTCAGTTTGAGCACAAAGATCCCTGGTTCCACAGGTAACTTAAGTGCGGCGCACTTCGACAGGCCATCGGCAATGTCGTTCTGAGCTCTTGGAACATGTTCCATCTGTAGGCCGTCAAAGTGCTCTTCTAACTTTCTCACTTCATCAATGTAAGCTTCCATCAACGGACTCTGATAATTCTTGTTCACTTGGCGGACGACAAGCTGCAAGTCACCCCTGACAATGAGCTTCTTGATCCCAAGGTCTGCTGCGATCCTGAGACTGGCAAGCAAACCTTCATACTCTGCGGTATTGTTTGTTGCTTAATCCTTGGGAAAGTGCATCTGGACTACATACTTGAGGTGCTCTCCGGTAGGCGCAACAAGTAGCACGCCCGCACCGGCGCCTTGCAGCGAGAAGGCACCATCAAAGTACATCAGCCACTCTTTGCTTGCTTCCTTGACGGGGATGCTCGTTTCTGGAATTTCTTCATCTGGTGTTGGCGTCCACTCTGCTAAGAATTCTGCCAATGCTCTGCTTTGGATAGTTGAAGTGCTCTCAAACTTGAGGCCAAATCTTGACAGTTCCAGTGCCCACTCGATAATCCTGCCTGTTGCTTCTGGATTCTGCAGTATCCTCTTCAGCGGAAAACGAGTGACAATTGTGATCTCATGTGCTTGGAAGTAATGGCGCAGCTTTCTCGAGGCCATGAGAAGGCCGAAAAGCAATTTCTGCACACCAGAGTACCTTGACCTAGCCCCCTGCAGAAGGGAACTGACAAAGTAAACTGGGCGCTGCACCATTCTCTTCTGTATCTCCTCACGCGCCTGCGCAGATCCATCTTTGTCGGGACCAGAGCTTGTCGGTGAAGTCCCCTGCTTGTCGCTAGATGCATCTGCCGTGGTTGCTGGCTCATCATCCGCCTCCCTCTCTGCTACTAACGCAGCACTAACCACTTGATTGGTTGCCGCTATATATAGCAGCAACTTCTCTTGTGGCTTAGGTGCGACAAGTGTTGGAGTGGAGGACAGGTATCTCTTTAAGTCCCGCAGCGTAGCCTCCGCTTCCGGAGTCCATTTCATTGGACCTGCCTTTTTCAATATTTTGAAAAATGGCAGGGCGCGCTCAGCACACCTAGAGATAAACCTGCTGAGAGCAGCCACGCAACCGGCAAGTCTTCATACATCCTTGACGCGCTTTGGTGCTTCAATCTGCTCAATGGCCTTGATTTTGTCGGGATTGGCTTCAATTCCCCGCTGAGACACGAAGAACCCGAGAAGCTTGCCGAAGGGGACTCCAAACACACACTTCTCGGGGTTAAGTTTGAGGTTGATCTTGCGCAGATTTGCAGGTTTCGTCTAAATCCTGAATCAGAGTTGCCTTGTCCTTGCTCTTGACCACTATGTCATCCATGTAGGCTTCCACATTTCTGTGCATTTGTGGCTCAAAAGCGACATGGAGTACCCTTGCAAATGTTGAACCAGCATTCTTTAAACCGAAAGGCATCCGTATGAAACAGTATGTGCCACATGGAGTGATGCATGTGGTCTTCTCCTCATCTTCTTCTGCCATGAAGATCTGATGGTATCCTGAGTATGCGTCAAGAAATGAAAGCAAGTCACATCCGGCCGTGGAGTCAACAATCTGGTCAATGCGCGGCAAGGGAAACGGGTCTTTGGGACAAGCTTTATTGACATCGGTAAAGTCGATACAAAGCCTCCATTTCCCGTTTGCCTTGCGCACGACTACAGGATTGGCCAACCACGTAGGATGGAGCACTCCTCTAACAAGGCCTGCTGCTTCCAACTTCTTGATTTCTTCTGCGATGAATCCTTGGCGCTCCACTGCTTGTTTCCTGACTTTCTGCTTGACGGGCCGCGCATGAGGACAGACGGCAATATGGTGCTCGATTACTTTCCTGGGAACACCGGGGATGTCAGACGGTTGCCACGCAAACACGTCGACGTTCGCTCGCAGGAAAGCAACGAGCGCGCTTTCCTATTTAGGGTCGAGAGTGGCACTGATGGTGAAGGTACCACCAGTGCCGTCCTCCTTGGCGGACACCTTCTTGGTCTCTGGCGGAGATGCCATTGTCTTCTTACGCTTGCTGGTGGAGCTCGATGGTGCGTCCTCGATGGTAGCGTAGCACTCCGAAGAGGTACGCTTGCCGGAGTGGGCATCAGAACTCTTGCCGGACTTGGTCTTCTTCTTCCCCCCGGGAGCTTCAACGGCAAGTGACTTGCGATCTGTTGCGGCTGCTGCTTCCCGGTAGATCTTGTCGGCGCAGATAAGAGTGTCCTTCTTGTCACCAGGGACAGAGATGACACTTATCGGGCCTGGCATCTTCAGCATGTTGTATGCGTAGTGAGAGGCTGCCATGAATTTGGCGAGTGCTGGACGGCCGAGTATCCCATTGTAAGGCAATGGAAAGTCAGCAACGTCAAAAGTGACCCTCTCAGTCCTGAAGTTCAACTCGCTGCCAAATGTCACCGGCAACGTGATCTTTCCCTTCGGCTTGCTCCTTCCCGAATTGATTCCTTGGAATGTGCCGGTCTCTTCGAGCTCGCTGTCAGGGATCTGGAGTTTCTGGAGTACCACGGAGGAGATCAGGTTCAAGCCGGCCGCGCCATCAACTAGCATCATAGTAACCTTGAGGTTGCAGATAGTTGGTGAAACCAACATCGGCAAGCACCCGACCGCAGTTATGCGATCAGGGTGGTCCTCAATATCAAAGATGATAGGCGTGCTGGACCATTTCAGAGGCTTGCGTAACTCGGCGGGTGGTTCTGCCGCATTGACTTCCCGCACCCACTACTTAAGCTGGCGGTGTGAAGTATGCAGAGAAGCACCACCGTCAACACACAGGACCTCTGTGGATTTCTGGAACTCCTGCCCACTGGTCTCGTCATCATCCATATCTTCATCGTCGTCGTCATCTTCATCCTGTTCGCGGCCGCGGGGAGGTCTGTCTCCTTGCCGCTGCTTAGCCTTGCCGCAGCGTCCTCCTCGGCCGGGGCGTTTCTTGCTGGATCCTCCAGCACCTTCTTGGGCCTTCTCCTTGTCATGTCGCTCGTATTCAGCCTTTTGCTGCTCGACAAGCTGCTTGACCTCCTTGCAGCTCTGGAGGTCATGGCCCTTGGTGCGGTGGATCTTGCAGTACTGCTTGTTGGTGCCGTCCTGCTTGTCGGCGACCGCCACAGCCTGGCAGTTGGTGCATGCGGCAATCTCCTTGCCGGAGCTACCAGCTTTGGCTTTCTTGGCGCCACCTCAGTTGCCGGACTGCTCAACGACTAGCATATCTTTGCCTTTCTTCTTCCTGTTGTTCCGCCGCCGGTTTTTCTTTGCCGGGGCATCATCCTCGCTGTCAGATCCTCCTGCTCCTGTATTCTCTCCGGGGAGTTTCCTCCCTTCCTCAGCACATGCACACTTGTCGGCCAGGGCATATAGCTCACTGACATCTCTGATCTTGCACATCGCCATCTCCTCCCACATCCTGCGGTTTCGCATGTTCTGATGGAACACGCTGATGACCGCGGCAGGGTGGACATCTGGGATGTTGTGCTGTACACAGCTGAATCTCTGAATGTACTTGTGCAGGGGCTCTCCTTCCTTCTGGGCGAGCAGATGAAGGTCGCTCTCTTGGCCATGAGGCTTGTGGCCACCTGTAAAGGCGCCGACAAACTGATGGCATAGGTCTGCCCAGGAGGATATGGAGTTGTCCGGCAAGTGCATGAGCCAGGACCTGACATTGGGCTTGAGCACCAGCGGGAAGTAGTTGGCAAGGATCTTGTCATCCCGCCCCCCGGCAGCTTGCACCGCGATGGTTTAGATGCTGAGGAACTCCGACGGATGCGACTTGCCGTCGTACTTCTCTGGTACGTCTGGCTTGAAATTCTTCGTGCTGGGCCACTGGACTTGCCGCAGCTCACGAGTGAACGCAGGGCAACCTACCGCGTACGGCAAGTCGCCTGATTCCCCTGGTGCATGCATGTCGACAGAGGGCCCCGCGCGCTAGTCCGATTGACGCCGCGCTTCTCTTCGGTGCTTGATGCGAGTACGAGCGTCTTCTTGCTGTCGTTCGTGAAGAACTTGGCGCTGATCGCGACGAGCTCGTGGATCTGATGATGCGGTGGAGTCGTTGTCGAGGTAGATCCGACGAGTCGGCGATCTTGGCCTTCGGGGTGGAGAGTGCACGGTGGTTGCACCCCCACCGGTTTTGTCGCCATCGGTTCGTGCCTGGCAGTCTTGCCGCGGCTGCGATGTACTCGGCTGCCGTGGGGTGTCGCCGTTGGCGAAGCCGATGAGACTCTGAATGGTGGCCCTCCATTCGTCGATCTTGTCCACCGTTGGAGGGTAATCCAGGAGCAGTTGAGCTCGTGCCAAAGCTTCTGCTGGAGTGGTGGGTGGCAGTCGCGAACGGTGCGAGGAGCGGGATATGCTCGGACTTCTAACTATGTTAGAAGGAGCAGTATCCCGTCCGGGCGACCATGTCTTGCTCGTGCCAGCATGTTGGCGTGCATGCTGGTCTTGAGCACCCCGAGATCCACCAGCTCGATCTTGGTCCAACGAACGTATGGTACCGCGAGTACCATGACGCTGTCGGTCCCGCGCCTCCTGAGATGGGCGCGGTGCATGTACGGACGCCGAAGTCTGCGCAGCCTTGTCCTTGGACCTGGCAGCACCGTGAGCTCCCTCGTTGACGCCCGTTCTTCCGCCGGCGTCTACCCCACCACCCGTTTGCTCTGGTGGTGCTGGGATCGACGCGGACGGAGTAGCCGCCTCCGAAGCCTTCTTCTTCGGCGGCATGTCGATGAAGAAGATGAAGATCTAGCTCGTGTGAATGCCGGATCAGGTTCACACAGCCTCGACGCCCCCTACCTGGCGCGCCAAAGATGTCGGGAGCTGATCCACGAACACCTATGGGACCGGCGGACCGATCCCCTTTCGGTTCGGCGGGGGGCGGAGGTCGCGCGAAGAGCGGATCGAGGCGAAGCACACGAGCAGTTTACCCAGCTTCGGAGCTCTCCGGAGAGATAATACTCCTACTGCTGCATGTCTGAGTGTATTGAGTTCTTGCTCGGGAGCGCTAAGTGCTACAGTACACACTAGCTGCTAACGAGACCGAGCGCGAGTGTTTTCTGCCTTCGAACCTCCCTCTACGTTGCGCATGGGCCTCCTTTTATATGCTCAAGGGGTCACCGACAGGTGGCAACGTAGACAAGGGTAAAAATGGAAAAGTGTTGCGGTTGGTACAACTACCTGTACAGTGTACCATACCTAACCCTGACGGCAGGAGACAAAGGCATTAAATGCCCGTCTGCGTCGCCCAAATAGTGCGAAAAGGGACCGTCAGGGACGCCACCGCTTGCCACGATGGCAATCTTGTCAGCGCCGCTTGCCACCGCGCACCACTGGCTGCACAGCCTCTTGCCACGCGCGCCTGGAAAGGTCCCAGGGCGACACGTTGGTGGATGTGCTGGAGCGTGGGTACGGAGTGGTAGTTTGCCACGGCAAGCGCCTTGCCGTGGTCATTGTCTTGTCGCGTCCAGAAGCTTGTCGCTCACCGGGCCTCACCGGGACGCGTGGCGCGTCGCGACGAGTTCCTTGAGATGCCTTGGTTGGCCTTCCCGGCAAGCTCCTCTTGCCGGGGCCTTGTCTCCTTGGCTTGAATACTTTGTTCTTGAATGGCTCCAAAGGAACCACGGAGGACCTTGGCGGTCACCCGGCAAGCCTTGCCGCGGGGTGCTGCGACTGCCCGTGCACAAGTTCGGGATACTAGGGTACCCCTACTCTAGTACACCGACATTGGGGATGTTCATATCCCCGTTGAGGTAACTTAGTGTTATTCGAAATTTCTCCGGTTCTGTGTTATTCGGAATGAGTTTGTTAACAAGAATTGATCAACCTTGTTAGTGGATTCATTTTGATGATCATGAGATGGATGAAACTGGAAGGCACAACCTTCTGTACCCTCTTTTTTACTTTCTGTCATTTAGAATAAATAAAGCAAAAATAGTATTATCTGTCTGTTTTCTGAACTATCCATGCAATAAAAAATATCCTGAAAATAAAAGTGCTCCAAATGCCCAGCAAATTTAGCATGATTTTTTATGGAATATTTGAGGATTTTAGGCACTGAAATCACTGTAGGAGGGCAAGCACCAGGCCACGAGAGTGGAGGGCGCGCCCACCCCCTGGGCGCGCCCCCTATCTCGTGGGCCCACGGTGGCCCCCCTCCACTTATGCCAGCACCCACACACTCCATATTCTTCCCAAAAAATCCCCATCCAGCTCAAGCACGAGTTCTAGCTCATTTTGCTGCAATTTTCGATCTCCTTGCTCAAAGCTCCATTCACAAAACTACTTTGGGAGATTGTTGCTTGGTATGTGACTCCTCCGTTGGTCCAATTAGTTTTTGTTCTAGTGCTTTATCCATTGCAATTTTTTGCTGCATAGGTGACCATGTTCTTGAGCTTGCATGTTAAATTTATGAGGTCCCAAGTAATTCTAATGCATGATATAGGCTCTAGGCACTAGTAGGAGTAGTTGCTATCAATCTAGTTTAGTTTTATTCACTTTTATTTTGAAGTTACTAAAATTTCAGAAATTTTTCAGAAATAGAATTATGTCTAGGAGGATGTACCAAGGTGGTTCCTCGGTAAAGAAAGGACCCAGGATTGCTATACGTGAGCAAGATGTTGAATTACCGAGGGACGTAGATGTACGAGCTTGTGATTGGTCATCCGACGATTTTATGGTCGAAGCAGGCTTTAAGGAGGAATTTGACGCGTATGTGCGTAATGCTAATCTGGAGGACTTCTTACAAGATAAGTGTCCTCAATTATCAATTGACTGATTCATTTGTGCGAAGGTTTAAATATAATTGTACATGTAATTCTCCTAGTGTCCTATTTGATATCTATGATACATCTTATACCATGGACTTAGAGGATTTTACAACTGCTTGCAAACTTCCGCAGTGGGGTAATATTAATGATCCCCACAAATATGAATTTAGAGACTTTCTTGCTAGTATTACTATGGGAGAATCTAGGGACATAGCACAAGCTACCATAGGGAGCATTCATTTTCCTGCTATACATTATTTTGCTTTCTTCATTGGTAGATGCATTAATGGTAAAGATGAAGCATGTCATGTGTGTGTCCCTGGTCTTTGTGTCCTCAAGAGTGCTGTGTTAGGTTATAAAGATATAACTTGGGGGGCAATAGTTGCACGTAGGTTGCATAATAATGGTAGAGCTGGAGATTTATTTGGAGGAATTTATGCGACCCGTGTAGCTAATTATCTTGGTATAGCCCCACGAGAGGGCGATATGATGTTACCTCCTGCTTATTTAGATTACGACGCTATGGTCCAACATCATTTTCTTAAGAGGAATGAACAATTCCTCCAGTATCGACTAACCTATGACAGATGCAACATTGTCCATGTTACTCTTCCTGCTCCTCTCCTTTTTGATTACTAGGCAAAAGGAAGATATGTTGTTACCAAGGAGGAAGCAGCTGAACACGAGGGGAGAGCGGAGGCGGCTCGCCAACATGCCGCAGCTCAGGAGGCATTCACTCCTACATCTCAGTACGACCCCAGTTACAACTACGGATATCAGCCAGGCTATCCTTGGCATTAGACCAACTTAGGCCAAAAGCCTAAGCTTGGGGGACTACGTATTTCTCACCGACTTTACATTCATGTTCACACACTATTCTAGTCATCGGTGCTCATACTCTTTCATTGTATTATCCATGCTAGTTTAATTTTCTTTTTCTAGTTTTCTTCTTGTGTGATTGATAAACCTTAAGAAAAACAAAAAAAATAGTTAGTTTAATTTCCATGCTTGTAGTAGAATTAAAATGAAAACCCAAAAAGATTTCTCGTTCTTCTTCTTATTTGTTGGTAGCTTTTCCGTGTAAATAGTTTTATTTTATTTTCTTTCCTTTGGGGGTCGAGAGTAGAAGACCATATTGAAAATATTTAGTGGCTCTCATATGCATGATTGTATATTTAACTTAGAGCCCATATTACTTTGTCTTCTCTTTTGAGTTGAATGCTTGCAGATTCCAGCTTAGTCCAATGCACGTGCACTATTATTATTACACACATCGTTCGGTCGTGCACGTGAAAGGCAATAATGGCGATATATGATGGACTGATTGAGATGAGAAAAGCTGGTATGAACTCGACCTCTCTTGTTTTTGTAAATATGATGAGTTCATCGTTCCTGATTCAGTTTATTATGAAGTAAACATATTTGCAATGACATATAGAGATTATAGTTGCTTGTGCCATGCTTGATTAGCTATGAGTTATAATGGTTTACCTTGCGTGCCAACATGCTATTAGAATGATTATGATGTGGTATGATGGGATGGTATCCTCCTTTGAATGAATTGAGTGACTCGACTTTGCACATGTTCACGCATGTAGTTGAAACAAATCAACATAGCCTTCACGATATTTATGTTCATGGTGGATTATATCCTACTCATGCTTGTACTCGGTGTGAATTAATTTTAATGCATGTTTATGATTGTTGTCGCTCTCTCAGTTGGTGCTTCCCAGTCTTTTGCTAGCCTTCACCTGTACTAAGCGGGAATAGTGCTTGTGCATCCAAACTCCTTAAATCCCAAAGTTAATCCAATGAGTCCACCATACCTTCCTATATATGGTATTTACTTGCCGTTCCAAGTAAATTTGTATGTGCCAAACTCCAAACCTTCAAATGAAATTCTGTTTTGTATGCTTGAGCAGCTCATGTTTCAACTAGGGCTGCCTATATATTCCATGCTAGGTGGGTTATTCTCAAGAGGAGTGGACTCCGCTCCTCATTCACGAGAAAGGGCCGGTAACCGGGATGCCCAGTTCCATGATCCAAAAAGATCAAAGCAAATCAAAATAATTAAATAAAACTACCCCAGGGTTGTTGTTAGTTGGAGGCACTCGTTGTTTCGAGAAAGCCATGGATTGATGCTTGTTGGTGGTTGGGGGAGTATAAACCTTTACCATTCTATTTGGGAACTGCCTATAATGCATGTAGTATGGAAGATACAGCCATCTCATAGTTGTTGTGTTGACAGCAAAAGTATGCCCCTCAAAATGTTATTCAATCTCTATTTTAAAATCGAGCTCTGGCACCTCTACAAATCCCTGCTTCCCTCTGCGAAGGGCCTATCTATTTGCTTTTATGTTGAGTCATCACCCTTCTTATTAAAAAGCACCCGCTGGAGAGCACACTGTCATTTGCATTCATTATTATTGGTTTATATTGGGTATGACTTAACTGGATCTCTTTTACCATGAATTACAATGTTTAGTCAGTCCTTGATCTTTAAAGGTGCTCTGCATTTATGTTTTGCGGTCTTAGAAAGGGCTAGCGAGATACCATTTTGTTATATCATGTTATGATTGTCTTGAAAAAGTGTTGTCATCCGAGTTTTATTATTATGGCTCCCTAGCTGATTATGCCATTGATATGAGTAATTGTGAGACCTAGGTGTTATTGTGAGTATGGTTAGTTCATAATACTTGCTGAAACTTGAATGCTGGCTTTACATGTTTACAATAACAAGAGCAAACAGAGTTTGTAAAAGTTTTTCTTTATCACTTTCAGTTTATCAACTGAATTGCTTGAGGACAAGCAAAGGTTTAAGCTTGGGGGAGTTGATACGTCTCCAACGTATCTACTTTTCCAGACATTTTTGCCCTTGTTTTGGACTCTAACTTGCATGATTTGAATGAAACTAACCCAGACTGACGTTGTTTTCAGCAGAACTGCCATGATGTTGTTTTATGTGTAGAAAACAAAAGTTCTCGGAATGTCCTGAAAATCCACGGAGGCACTTTTTGGAAAATATAAAAAATACTGGCGAAAGAATCAAGACAAGGGGGCCCACACCCTGTCCACGAGGGTGGGGGGAGCGCCCACCCCCTGGGCGCGCCCCCTGTCTCGTGGGCCCCCTGACGCTCCACCGACCTCAACTCCAACTCCATATATTCCGTCTCCCGGAGAAAAAAATCAGAGAGAAAGTTTCATTGCGTTTTACGATACGGAGCCGCCGCCAAGCCCTAATCTCTCTCGGGAGGGCTGATCTGGAGTCCGTTCGGGGCTCCGGAGAGGGGGATTTGTCGCCATCGTCATCATCAACCATCCTCCATCACCAATTTCATGATGCTCACCGCCATGCGTGAGTAATTCCATCATAGGCTTGCTGGACGGTGATGGGTTGGATGAGATTTACCATGTAATCAAGTTAGTTTTGGTGTGGTTTCATCCCCAGTATCCACTATGTTTTGAGATTGATGTTGCTATGACTTTGCTATGCTTAATGCTTGTCACTAGGGCCCGAGTGCCATGATTTCATATCTGAACCTATTATGTTTTTATGAATATATGTGTGTTCTTGATCCTATCTTGCAAGTCTATAGTCACCTATTATGTGTTATGATCCGACAACCCCGAAGTGACAATAATTGGGATACTTCTCGGTGATGACTGTAGTTTGAGGAGTTCATGTATTCACTGTGTGCTAATGCTTTGTTCCGGTTCTCTATTAAAGGAGGCCTTAATATCCCTTAGTTTCCGTTCGGACCCCGCTGCCATGGGAGGGTAGGACAAAAGATGCCATGCAAGTTCTTTTCCATAAGCATGTATGACTATATACGGAATACATGCCTACATTACATTGATGAATTGGAGCTAGTTCTGTGTCACCCTATGTTATAGCTATTACATGAGGAATTGCATCTGACATAATTATCCATCACTTATCCAATGCCTACGATCTTTTCACATCTTGTGATTCGCTTATTTACTTTTACGTTGCTATTGTTACAATCATTACAAAACCCAAAAATATTATCTTTGCTACCATTACCTTTATTATCATACTACTTTGCTACTAAATACTTTGCTGCAGATACTAAGTTATCCAAGTGTGGTTGAATTGACAACTCAACTACTAATACTCAAGAATATTCTTTGGCTCTCCATGTGTCGAATCAATAAATTTGGGTTGAATACTTTACCCTCAAAAGCTGTTGCGATCCACTACATTTGTGGGTTATCATACGTCTCCAACGTATCTGTAATTTGTATTGTTCCATGCTGTTATATTACCATTCTTGGATGTTTTACAATCATTTTATAGTCATTTTATATCATTTTTTGGTACTAACTTATTGACATAGTGCCCAGTGCCAGTTGGTGTTTTCTGCTTGTTTTTTTACATCGCGGAAATCAATACCAAACGGAGTCCAAACGCAGCGAAACTTTTTGTGGATTTTTTTGGACCAGAAGACATCCAGTGGGCTAAGAAAGTACCTGAGGGGAGCTCCGAGGGGAGCACAACCCACCAGGGTGCGCATGGGGGCCAAGGCGCACCCAGGTGGGTTGTGCCCACCTCGGTGGCCTCCCGCACCGCCTCTTTGCTCTATAAATACCCCAATATTCCAGAAACCCTAGGAGAGTCGACAAAAATCCATTCCAGCCGTCGTAAGTTCCAGAAACACCAGATCCAATCTAGGCGCCATCTCTTCATCATGTCCATTGGTGCCTCTTCGATGATGCGTGAGTAGTTCTTTGTAGACTTGCGGGTCCATAGTTAGTATCTAGATGGCTTCCTCTCTCTCTCTTGATTATCAATACAATGGTCTCTTGGAGATCCATATGATGTAAGTCTTTTTGTTGTGTGTTTGTTGGGATCCGATGAACTTTGAGTTTATGTTCAGATCTATGTTTTTATCCATGAAAGTTATTTGAGTCTTCTTTGATCTATTATATGCATGATTGATTATAGCCTCGTATTTCTTCTCTGATATTTGGGTTTTGTTTGGCCAACTTGATCTATTTATCTTGCAATGGGAAGAGGTGCTTTGTGATGGGTTCAATCTTACGGTGCTTGATCCCAGTGACAGAAGGGGAGACGACACGTATGTATCGTTTCTATTAAGGATAACAAGATGGGGTCTATTTCTACATAAATAGATCTTGTCTACATCATGCCATCGTTCTTATTGCATTACTCTGTTTTTCCATGAACTTAATACACTAGATGCATGCTGGATAGCGGTCGATGTGTGGAGTAATAGTAGTAGATGCAGGAAGGAGTCGGTCTACTAATCTTGGACGTGATTCCTATATAATGATCATTGCCTCAATATCGTCATGATTATTTGAAGTTCTATCAATTGCCCAACAGTAATTGTTTTCCCACCGTTTGCTATTTTCCTCGAGAGAAGCCACCAGTGAAACCTACAGCCCCCGGGTCTCTTCTCATCATATTTGCCTTTGCAATCTATTCTCATTTGCTTTTATTTTCAGATCTATTAAACCAAAAATACAAAAATACCTTGTTGCACTTTATTTATTTCATGATCTATTTATCCTATCTATCATAGCTTTATCACGTTTTCTCACCAATTTGAGGCATCGTTACCCGAAAGGGATTGACAACCCCTTTAACATGTCGGGTTGCGAGTATTTGTTATTTGTATGCAGACGCTCCTACTGGTTCGATAACCTTGGTCTCATCACTGAGGGAAATACCTACCGTCACTGTGCTGCATCATCCCTTCCTCTTTGGGGAAATACCGACATAGTTCAAGCATGAAGCACTACACAAAAGGATCATCTCGGTGAAAAAGTTTCACCTACGGTTCAATTTGTGAATTAGTTGGGTCTGAGATCCATTTTGTCCAATTTTGCCCCGGTGTTCCCTGAACCGGCGGGAAGCTTCCCTAGGATCCTGATCCGAACCTCTTCCTTCTGATGCGACCGCTACCATGCGGTGCGATGTAGAGCAGTGCGCGAGTAGCGTAGCGGAGGAGGGAGGCTTTCACCATATGCGTCGTCACTTGCTCCCACGCACGTCGCTTGCTCCTATGCCTGGATTTTTGTTCGGCATGTGTGTGGTGAGTCGTTCGTGGCACCATGGAGGCTCCCTATCGTGCAGTGGACGAAGCTATCGGGCAGGGAGTGGCCCGGGGAGTTGACCCGATCGAAGACGGCGGGAGCCCGACCCCGGACAATACATAGACTACCAGTCGGGTCAGTCCTTTCAACGTTCCTATTTTATTTTTTATTTTTATATTATCATGTGAAGCCCATTAATATGGAGGCTGGTGGTCGCGTGACCACGGCTTCTCGGGTTGCTTTTCCGGTCAGATCCCCGAGGTGATCAAAAGGAAGAAGTGACGATTCGCTTGCACGACACCACAACATCACATCCATGTTTGACTGCTCGTCTAGTGCAGTACGGGTAGTATATTCGCCACATTTGCTCTAAGGCCTGTTGTAATGGGAATATCATAAACGGTATCATGCATGCCAACTAGACTTTTTGGATGATGTGGCGCACAATTAAATGAGGAAAGAGAGGATGTGGTATCATATCATGATACCGTATCATATTAAATGTTGTACTACTTTGTGTCATGCAAGGCAATTAATAAGGCAAGCTAAGATACTAACTTATGATACTATGCATTATGAAAGTAGTATCATATGCATGATACGAGTAAATGATACTCCCCATTACGACCAGCCTGATGCACCACCGAGGGTTGGACCAAAAGTGATCATGTGGCACAGCTAAAGTATACTATAGAACCACTTTAATGCATAGTAACACTGATAGTCTACTGTAATTTATGATACTCGAATTGGTCATGCCGATTGGGTTGTTCTAACAACACTGCTAGAGTTGCTCTAAAGAAAGAAATCTTGTCAGGTGAAGATTGAAGAACTACCTGTAGACGTCAAGAGTGGAAGAAACATCAATGTCATATGGAATTATCCTCACTTGATCCCTCCACACCTTAGTCGTCATCCACCTCGTTCGTTCCTACAATATTGATGAGGACATTAATGTTATTGAACCCCTTGAGAGGTTCTTAGGAAACGCATATCACCTTCATCATCAGCAACAAGGACCTCCATTTTACCAAACAAGGCTTGTGCCCCATATCACATCAACGACAATAAACCACAATACTTCTTGGTATTTAGTCATAAGAGCATAATTTTTTATATAGATATGATAATATACACACAATAAAAAGGTTTGCCCACAAGCAGTGGCGGAGCTTCGGTCAAAATGTTGGAGGGGCAATGGGACGGGGGGTGGGTGGGGGTGATACGTCTCCAACATATCTACAATTTTTGATTGATCCATTCTATTATATTATCTGTTTTGGATTTTTATATGCATTATTATGCTATTTTATATTATTTTTGGGACTAACCTATTAACCTAGAGCCCAGTGCCAGTTCCTGTTTTCCCCCTGTTTTAGAGTTTCATAGAAAAGGAATACCAAACGGAATAAAACTTTCGCGATGATCTTTCTTGGACCAAAACCAAACCAGGAGACTTGGAGATGAAGTCGGAGGAGCCTCAAGGCGGCCACAAGGGTGGAGGGGGCGCCCTGGGGGTAGGGTGCGCCCCCTATCTTGTGGGCCCCTCGTGGGTCTCCTGACCCAATTCTTTCTCCCATATATACTCTTATACCCCAAAACCACCAGAAGAATCCATGAAAATACTTTTCCACCATCGCAACCTTCTGTACCCGTGGGATCCCATCTAGGGACCTTTTCCAGCGTCCTGCCGGAGGGGGATTCGATCATGGAGGGCTTCTACATCAACAACATTGCCCTTCCGATGAAGCATGAGTAGTTTACCTCAGACCTACGGGTCCATAGCTAGTAGCTAGATGGCTTCTTCTCTCTCTTTGATTCTCAATACCATGCTCTCCTCGTTGTTCTTGGAGATCTATTCGATGTAATAACTTTTTGCGGTGTGTTTGCCGAGATCCGATGAATTGTGGATTTATGATCAGATTATCTATGAATATTATTTGAATCTTCTATGAATTCTTATATGCATGATTTGATGTCTTTGCAAGTCTCTTCGAATTATCAGTTTGGTTTGGCAACTAGATTTGTTCTTCTTGCGATGGGAGAAGTGCTTAGCTTTGGGTTCAATCTTGTGGTGTCCTTTCCCAGTGGCACTAGGGGTAGCAAGGCACGTATTGTATTGTTGCCATCGAGGATAAAAAGATAGGGTTTTCATCATATTGCTTGAGTTAATTCCTCTACATCATGTAATCTTACTTAATGCGTTATTCCGTTCTTTATGAACTTAATACTCTAGATGCATGCCGGATAGCGGTCGATGTGTGGAGTAATAGTAGTAGATGCAGAATCGTCTCGGTCTACTTGACACGGACGTGATGCCTATATTCATGATCATTGCCTTAGATATCATCATAACTTTGCACTTTTCTATCAATTGATCGGCAGTAATTTGGTCACCCATCGTATTATTTTCTATCTTGAGAGAAGCCTCTAGTGAAACCTATGGCCCCGGGTCTCTTTTTCATCATATAAAGTCTCTTCCATCCTATTAGTTTCTGATCTACTATTCTTGCAATCTTTTACTTTCCAATATATAAAGAAAAAATACCAAAAATATTTACTTTAGCGTTTATCTATCTCTATCAGATCTCACTTTTGCATGTAACCATGAAGGGATTGACAATCCCTTTATCGCATTGGGTGTAAGTTTGTTTGATTGTTTGTGCAGGTATTCGATGATTTGTGCATTTTCTCCTACTGGATTGATACCTTGGTTTTCAAACTGAGGAAAATACTTACTCTACTTTGCTGCATCACCCTTTCCTCTTCAAGGGAAAAACCAACGCAAGCTCAAGAAGTAGCAGGGGGTGGTCCAAAATATGGTTTGGGCAAATTTCAGTGCTTATATGGGCCAACTACTAAGGGATTATCACAGATAATCTTCTAACTGGGATAGTGGCTTATGTTGGCCCTCACTAAGCTTTGCCACTATCCACTAGACTAGCGGTTTCCGCATAAATGGCGAGTAATCGTGGGCCAACAAACAAAATACTAGAGTTAGGGGGTGTACTCATCAAGTTTATGCCTCATGCACCATACATGAGCCTCAATGTGCTGGAGCTTGTTGGCGATCTGATGGCGCATCTTCAACTTCTTAAGGTATTCAACAATCTTCTTGATAAATTGAGTAACTGCACATTTTACTTCAAGGCCATGCGCGAAGTTATAGATGCAATCCTCAGTGTCGTATGGCATCTCCCTTGCATGATCCCTACACACCTTAGCCTGGCCATCTAGCTTGTCCATTCATGCAATCTTGTCAAGAAGAACATTCTTGTTATTGAAGTCTTCAGTGAGCTTCTTAGGACTCGCATATAACCTTCACCACCATCAACGACAAGGACCTTCATTTAATCTAACAATTTTTATATCTGGGGCCCCACACCAGCAATAATAAAACCACAACAGTATTGTACTTGATAATATTTAGTCACGAGAGCATAAATTTATAGTGATAAAATAATATACACACAATAGAATGCTTTACCTCTCATATTCATCACACTAGCATTGTTCATGTCATTCCAATTTGCTTTTGTGAGGTGACTGTTATTTGGTGAGCTTGAAGAATAAATTCACAAGAGCATAAATTTATTTTCAGGGATTTCGGAGCAACACAAAGGCAGTGGGACGAAGTCCTGTGGGGCCCACACAGCCACACCCCAGGCCATACGGCCTGGCTGCATGGGGCACATAGGTCTGTCCATCAGAGGTCAGGTGCCTCCGAAAGCTTTTGTGGATTTTTTTTTTGTTTTTTTTGTTTCCTAAAATTGATTTTCCTAAAAGATTGACAACAGCATAAAACGACAACTTGCCATGGGTACTAGATTAATAGGTTAGTCTAGAAAAATATTAAAAATTGATGCCAAAACTGTTGGGGAACGTAGTAATTTCAGAAAAAATTCCTACGCAAACGCAAGAACATGGTGATGCATAGCAATGAGAGGGGAGAGTGTTGTCCATGTACCCTCGTAGACCGTAAGCGGAAGCGTTAGCACAACACGGTTGATGTAGTCATACGTCTTCACGATCCGACCGATCCAAGTACCGAACGTATGGCACCTCCGAGTTCAGCACACGTTCAGCTCGATAACGTCCCACGAACTCCAATCTAGCAGAGCTTTGCGGGAGAGTTTCGTTAGCATGACAGCGTGATGATGGTATTAATGATGCCACCGATGCAGGGCTTTGCCTAAGCACCACTACGATATTACCGAGGTGGAATATGGTGGAGGGGGGCACCACACACGGCTAGGAGAGATCAACAGATCAACTTGTGTCTAGAGATGCCCCTGCCCCTATATATAAAGGAGTGGAGGAGGGGGAGGGCCGACCCTCCTAGGGCGCGCCATGGAGGAGTCCTACTCCCACCGGGAGTAGGATTCCCCCCCTTCCAAGTAGTAGGAGTAGGAGTCAAGGAAAGGGAAAAGAGAAGAGAAGGAAGGAGGGGGCGTAGCCCCTCCCCCTAGTCCAATTCGGACTAGGCCTTGGGGGGGCGCGCAGCCTCCCCTCTCTCTTTCCCCTAAAGCCCAATAAGGCCCATATACTCCCCGCCGAATTCCCGTAACTCTCCGGTACTCCAAAAAATACCCGAATTATTTGGAACCTTTCCGATGTCCAAATATAGTCATCCAATATATCAATATTTACGTCTCGACCATTACGAGACTCCTCGTCATGTCCCCGATATCATCCGGAACTCCGAACTATCTTCGGTACATCAAAACACATAACTCATAATATAAATCATCACCGAACGTTAAGCGTGCGGACCCTACGGGTTCGAGAACTATGTAAACATGACCGAGACACATCTCCGGTCAATAACCAATAGAGGAACCTGGATGCTCAAATTGGCTCCCACATATTCTACGAAGATCTTTACCGGTCAAACCGCATAACAACATACGTTGTTCCCTTTGTCATCGGTATGTTACTTGCCCGAGATTCGATCGTGGGTATCTCAATACCTAGTTCAATCTCGTTACTGGCAAGTCTCTTTACTCGTTATGTAATGCATCATCCCACAACTAACTCATTAGTCACATTGCTTGCACGGCTTATAGTGATGTGCATTACCGAGAGGGCCCAGAGATACCTCTCCGACAATTGGAGTGACAAATCCTAATCTCAAAATACGCCAACTCAACAAGTACCTTCGGAGACACCTGTAGAGCACCTTTATAATCACCCAGTTACGTTGTGAGGTTTGGTAGCACACAAAGTGTTCCTCCCGTAAACGGGAGTTACATAATCTCATAGTCATAGGAACATGTATAAGTCATGAAGAAAGCAATAGCCACATACTAAACGATCAAGTGCTAAGCTAACGAAATGGGTCAAGTCAATCACATCATTCTTCTAATGATGTGATCCCATTGATCAAATGATAACTCATATCTATGGTTAGGAAACCCAACCATCTTTGATTCACGAGCTAGTGAAGTAGAGGCATACTAGTGACACTATGTTTGTCTATGTATTCACGCATGTATAATGTTTCCGGTTAATACAATTCTAGCATGAATAATAAACATTTATCATGAAATAAGGTAATAAATAATAACTTTATTATTGCCTCTAGGGCATATTTCCTTCAGTCTCCCACTTGCACTAGAGTCAATAATCTAGTTCACATCACCATGTGATTTAACACTAATATTTGTTGGGGAACGTTGCAGAAAATTAAAAATTTTCCTACGGTTTCACCAAGATCCATCTATGAGTTCATCTAAGCAACGAGTGATAGGAGTGCATATACATACCCTTGTAGATCGCGAGCAGAAGCGTTCAAGAGAACGGGGATGATGGAGTCGTACTCGCCGTGATCCAAATCACCGATGACCAAGTGCTGAACGGACAGCACCTCCGCGTTCAACACATGTACAGAGCGGATGATGTCTCCTCCTTCTTGATCCAACAAGGGGGAAGGAGAGGTTGAGGAAGAAGGCTCCAGCAGCAGCACGAGGGCGTGGTGGTGGTGGAGATGCAGTACTCCGGCAGGGCTTCGCCAAGCAACCGCGGGAGGAGGAAGAGGTGTAGCAGGGGGAGGGAGGCGCCAAGACTCAAGGGTGCAGCTGCCCTCCCTCCCCCCCTCCTTTATATAGGCCCCCAGGAGGGGGGCGCCGGCCCTGGAGATGGGAATCTCCCAAGGGGCGGTGGCCACGGGGGTGGAGTGCCCCCCAAGGCAAGTGGTGCGCCCCCCACCCTAGGGTTTCCAACCCTAGGGGGCCCAAAGGGGGGCGCACCAGCCCACTACGGGCTGGTTCCCCTTCCACTTCAGCCCACGGGGCCCTCCGGGATAGGTGGCCCCACCCGGTGGACCCCCGGGACCCTTCTGGTGGTCCCGGTACAATACCGGGTGACCCCGAAACTTTCCCGATGGCCGAAACAGCACTTCCTATATATAAATCTTCACCTCCGGACTATTCCGGAACTCCTCGTGACGTCCGGGATCTCATCCGGGACTCCGAACAACATTCAGTAATCACATACAAGTCTTCCTAATAACCCTAGCGTCACCGAACCTTAAGTGTGTAGATCCTACGGGTTCGGGAATCATGCAGACATGACCGAGACAGCTCTCCGGCCAATAACCAACAGCGGGATCTGGATACCCATGTTGGCTCCCACATGTTCCACGATGATATCATCGGATGAACCACGATGTCGAGGGTTCGATCAACCCCGTATACAATTCCCTTTGTCAATCGGTACGTTACTTTCCCGAGACTCGATCGTCGGTATCCCAATACCTCGTTCAGTCTCGTTACCGGCAAGTCACTTTACTCGTACCGTAATGCATGATCCCGTGACCAAACACCTGGTCACTTTGAGCTCATTATGATGATGCATTACCGAGTGGGCCCAGAGATACCTCTCCGTCATACGGAGTGACAAATCCCAGTCTCGATCCGTGTCAACCCAACAGACACTTTCGGAGATACCTGTAGTGCACCTTTATAGTCACCCAGTTACGTTGTGACATTTGGTACACCCAAAGCACTCCTACGGTATCTGGGAGTTACACGATCTCATGGTCTAAGGAAAAGATACTTGACATTGGAAAAGCTCTAGCAAACGAACTACACGATCTTGTGCTATGCTTAGGATTGGGTCTTGTCCATCACATCATTCTCCTAATGATGTGATCCCGTTATCAATGACATCTAATGTCCATAGCCAGGAAACCATGACTATCTGTTGATCAATGAGCTAGTCAACTAGAGGCTTACTAGGGACATATTATGGTCTATGTATTCACACGTGTATTACGATTTCCGGATAATACAGTTATAGCATGAATAAAGACAATTATCATGAACAAGGAAATATAATAATAATCTTTTATTATTGCCTCTAGGGCATATTTCCAACAGTCTCCCACTTGCACTAGAGTCATTAATCTAGTTATATTGTGATGAATCGAACACCCATAGAGTTCTGGTGTTGATCATGTTTTGCTCGCGAGAGAGGTTTAGTCAACGGATCTACGACATTCAGATCCGTATGTACTTTGCAAATATCTATGTCTCCATCTTGAACATTTTCACGGATGGAGTTGAAGCGACGCTTGATGTGCCTGGTCTTCTTGTGAAACTTGGGCTCCTTGGCAAGGGCAATAGCTCCAGTGTTGTCACAGAAGAGTTTGATCGGCACCGGCGCATTGGGTATGACTCCTAGGTCGGTGATGAACTCCTTCACCCAAATTGCTTCATGCGCTGCCTCCGAGGCTGCCATGTACTCCGCTTCACATGTAGATCCCACCACGACGCTCTGCTTGCAGCTGCACCAGCTTACTGCTCCACCATTCAACATATACATGTATCCGGTTTGTGACTTAGAGTCATCCAGATCTGTGTCGAAGCTAGCGTCGACGTAACCCTTTACGACGAGCTCTTCGTCACCTCCATAAACGAGAAACATGTCCTTTGTCCTTTTCAGGTACTTCAGGATATTCTTGACCGCTGTCCAGTGTTCCTTGCCGGGATTACTTTGGTACCTTCCTACCAAACTTACGGCGAGGTTTACATCAGGTCTGGTACACAGCATGGCATACATAATAGATCCTATGGCTGAAGCATAGGGGATGACACTCATCTCTTCTTTATCTTTTGCCGTGGTCGGGCATTGAGCCGAGCTCAATCTCACACCTTGCAATACAGGCAAGAACCCTTTCTTGGACTGATCCATTTTGAACTTCTTCAAAATCTTATCAAGGTATGTGCTTTGTGAAAGACCTATGAGGCGTCTCGATCTATCCCTATAGATCTTGATGCCTAATATGTAAGCAGCTTCTCCAAGGTCCTTCATTGAAAAACACTTATTCAAGTAGGCCTTAATGCTGTCCAAAAGTTCTATATCATTTCCCATCAAGAGTATGTCATCTACATATAACATGAGAAATGCTACAGAGCTCCCACTCACTTTCTTATAAACGCAGGCTTCTCCATAAGTCTGCATAAACCCAAACACTTTGATCATCTCATCAAAGCGAATGTTCCAACTCCGAGATGCTTGCACCAGCCCATAAATGGATCGCTGGAGCTTTCATACTTTGTTAGCATTCTTAGGATCGACAAAATCTTCCGGCTGCATCATATACAGTTCTTCCTTAAGATGTCCGTTAAGGAATGCCGTTTTGACGTCCATCTGCCATATCTCATAATCATAGTATGCGGCAATTGCTAACATGATTCGGACGAACTTCAGCTTTGCTACGGGAGAGAATATCTCATTGTAGTCAACCCCTTGAACTTGTCGATAACCCTTAGCGACAAGTCGAGCTTTATAGATGGTAACATTACCATCCGCGTCTGTCTTCTTCTTAAAGATCCATTTGTTTTCTATCGCTCGCCGATCATCGGGCAAGTCTGTCAAAGTCCATACTTTGTTTTCATACATGGATTCTATCTCGGATCGCATGGCTTCAAGCCATTTGTTGGGGTCTAGGCCCGCCATCGCTTCTTCATAATTCGAAGGTTCACCGTTGTCTAACAACATGATTTCCAAGACAGGGTTGCCGTACCACTCTAGTGCGGAACGTGTCCTTGTGGACCTATGAAGTTCAGTAGCAACTTGATCCGAAGTACCTTGATCATCATTATTTTCCTCTCCAGTTGGTGTAGGAATCACAGGAACATTTTCTTGAGCTGCACTACTTTCCTGTTCAAGAGGTAGTACTTCATCGAGTTCTACTTTCCTCCCACTTACTTCTTTCGAGAGAAACTCTTTTTCCAGAAAGGATCTGTTCTTGGCAACAAAGATCTTGCCCTCAGATCTTAAGTAGAAGGTATACCCAATGGTTTCCTTAGGGTATCCTATGAAGACGCATTTTTCCGACTTGGGTTCGAGCTTTTCAGGTTGAAGTTTCTTGACATAAGCATCGCATCCCCAAACTTTTAGAAATGACAGCTTAGGTTTCTTCCCAAACCATAATTCATACGGTGTCGTCTCAACGGATTTAGACGGAGCCCTATTTAAAGTGAATGTAGCTGTCTCTAGAGCGTATCCCCAAAATGATAGCGGTAAATCGGTAAGAGACATCATAGACCGCACCATATCCAATAGAGTGCGATTACGATGTTCGGACACACCGTTACGCTGAGGTGTTCCAGGCGGCGTGAGTTGTGAAACGATTCCACATTTCCTTAAGTGTGTACCAAATTCGTGACTTAAATATTCTCCTCCACGATCTGATCGTAGGAACTTTATCTTTCGGTCACATTGATTCTCTACCTCATTCTGAAATTCCTTGAACTTTTCAAAGGTCTCAGACTTGTGTTTCATTAAGTAGACATACCCATATCTACTCAAGTCATCAGTGAGAGTGAGAACATAATGATATCCTCCGCGAGCCTCAACGCTCATTGGACCGCACACATCAGTATGTATGATTTCCAACAAGTTGGTTGCTCGCTCCATTGTTCCGGAGAACGGAGTCTTGGTCATCTTGCCCATGAGGCATGGCTCGCATGTGTCAAACGATTCATAATCTAGAGACTCTAAAAGTCCATCAGCATGGAGCTTCTTCATGCGCTTGACACCAATGTGACCAAGGCGGCAGTGCCACAAGTATGTGGGACTATCGTTATCAACTTTACGTCTTTTGGTATTCACACTATGAATATGTGTAACATTATGCTCGAGATTCATTAAGAATAAACCATTGACCATCGGGGCATGACCATAAAACATATCTCTCATATAAATAGAACAACCATTATTCTCGGATTTAAATGAGTAGCCATCTCGTATCAAACGAGATCCATATACAATGTTCATGCTCAAACTTGGCACTAAATAACAATTATTAAGGTTTAAAACTAATCCCGTAGGTAAATGTAGAGGTAGCATGCCGACGGCGATCACATCGATCTTGGAACCATTCCCGACGCGCATCGTCACCTCGTCCTTCGCCAGTCTCCGCTTATTCCGCAGCTCCTGCTGTGAGTTACAAATATGAGCAACAGCACCGGTATCAAATACCCAGGAGTTACTAAGAGTACTGGTAAGGTACACATCAATTACATGTATATCAAATATACCTTTAGTGTCGCCGGCCTTCTTGTTCGCTAAGTATTTGGGGCAGTTCCGCTTCTAATGACCCTTCCCTTTGCAATAAAAGCACTCAGTCTCAGGCTTGGGTCCATTCTTTGACTTCTTCCCGGCAACTGGCTTACCGGGCGCGGCAACATCCTTGCCATCCTTCTTGAAGTTCTTCTTACCCTTGCCCTTCTTGAACTTGGTGGTTTTATTGACCATCAACACTTGATGTTCTTTCTTGATTTCTACCTCTGCCGACTTCAGCATTGAAAATACTTCAGAAATAGTCTTCACCATCCCCTGCATATTGTAGTTCATCACAAAGCTCTTGTAGCTTGGTGGGAGCAACTGAAGGATTCTGTCAATGACCGCCTCGTTCGGGAGGTTAATGTCCAGCTGGGACAGGCGGTTGTGCAACCCAGACATTTTAAGTATGTGCTCACTGACAGAACTATTTTCCTCCACCTTACAACTGTAGAACTTGTCGGAGACTTCATATCTCTCGACCCGGGCATGAGCTTGGAAAACCATTTTCAGCTCCTCGAACATCTCATATGCTCCGTGTTTCTCAAAACGCTTTTGGAGCCCCGGTTCTAAGCTGTAAAGCATGCCGCACTGAACGAGGGAGTAATCATCAGCACGTGACTGCCAAGCATTCATAATGTCTTGGTTCTCTGGGATGGGTGCTTCACCTAGCGGTCCATCTAGGACATATGCTTTCTTGGCAGCTATGAGGATGATCCTCAGGTTCCGGACCCAGTCTGTATAGTTGCTGCCATCATCTTTCAGCTTGGTTTTCTCTAGGAACGCGTTGAAGTTCATGTTGACATGAGCGTTGGCCATTTGATCTACAAGACATATTTTCAAAGGTTTTAGACTAAGTTCATGATAATTAAGTTCATCTAATCAAATTATTTTAATGAACTCCCACTCAATTTAGACATCCCTCTAGTCATCTAAGTGTTACACGATCCGAGTCGACTAGGCCGTGTCCGATCATCACGTGAGATGGACTAGTCATCATCGGTGAACATCTCCATGTTGATCGTATCTTCCATACGACTCATGTTCGACCTTTCGGTCTCTGTGTTCCAAGGCCATGTCTGTACATGCTAGGCTCCTCAAGTTAACCCTAAGTGTTTTTGCATGTGTAAAACTGTCTTACACCCATTGTATGTGAACGTAAGAATCTATCACACCCGATCATCACGTGGTGCTTCGAAACGACGAACTTTAGCAACGGCACACAGTTAGGGGAGAACACTTTCTTGAAATTGTTATAAGGGATCATCACATTTACTACCGTCGTTCTAAGTAAACAAGATGCATAAACATAATAAACATCACATGTAATTATATAGTAGTGACATGATATGGCCAATATCATATAGCTCCCTTGATCTCCATCTTCGGGGCTCCATGATCATCTTCGTCACCGGCATGACACCATGGTCTCCATCATCATGATCTCCATCATCGTGTCTTCATGAAGTTGTCACGCCAACGACTACTTCTACTTCTATGGCTAACGCGTTTAGCAATAAAGTAAAGTAATTTACATGGCGTTCTTCAATGACACGCAGGTCATACGAAAAATAAGGACAACTCCTATGGCTCCTGCCGGTTGTCATACTCATCGACATGCAAGTCGTGATTCCTATTACAAGAACATGATCTCATACATCACATATATATCATTCATCATTCATCACAACTTTTGGCCATATCACATCACAAGACACTTGCTGCAAAAACAAGTTAGACGTCCTCTAATTGTTGTTGCAAGTTTTTACGTGGCTTCTATAGGTGATCTAGCAAGAATGTTTTCTTACCTACGTTAAAGCCACAACGTGATTTGTCAACTTCTATTTACCATTCATAAGGACCCTTTTCATCGAATCCGCTCCAACTAAAGTGGGAGAGACAAACACCCGCTAGCCACCTTATGCAACTAGTGCATGTCAGTCGGTGGAACCTGTCTCACGTAAGCGTACGTGTAAGGTCAGTCCGGGCCGCTTCATCCCACAATACCGCTGAAGCAAGATAAGACTAGTAGTGGCAAGAAAGTTGACAACATCTACGCCCACAACAAAATTGTGTTCTACGCGTGCAATAGAGAACTACGCATAGACCTAGCTCATGATGCCACTGTTGGGGAACGTTGCAGAAAATTAAAAAATTTCCTACGGTTTCACCAAGATCCATCTATGAGTTCATCTAAGCAACGAGTGATATGAGTGCATCTACATACCCTTGTAGATCGCGAGCGGAAGCGTTCAAGAGAATGGGGATGATGGAGTCGTACTCGCCATGATCCAAATCACCGATGACCAAGTGCTGAACGGACAGCACCTCCATGATCAACACACGTACAGAGCGGATGACGTCTCCTCCTTCTTGATCCAGCAAGGGGGAAGGAGGGGTTGAGGAAGAAGGCTCCAGCAGCAGCACGACGGCGTGGTGGTGGTGGAGATGCAGTACTCCGGCAGGGCTTCGCCAAGCAACCGCGGGAGGAGGAAGAGGTGTAGCAGGGGGAGGGAGGCGCCAAGACTCAGGGGTGCGGCTGCCCTCCCCCCTCCTTTATATAGGCCCCCAGGGGGGCCGCCGGCCCTGGAGATGGGAATCACCCAAGGGGTGGTGGCCAGGGAGGGTGGAGTGCCCCCCAAGGCAAGTGGTGCGCCCCCCACCCTAGGGTTTCCAACCCTAGGCGCAGGGGGGCCCAAAGGGGGGCGCACCAGCCCACTAGGGGCTGGTTCCCCTTCCACTTCAGCCCACGGGGCCCTCCGGGATAGGTGGCCCCACCCGGTGGACCCCCGGGACCCTTCCGGTGGTCCCGGTACAATACCGGGTGACCCCGAAACTTTCCCGATGGCCGAAACAGCACTTCCTATATATAAATCTTCACCTCCGGACTATTCTGGAACTCCTCGTGACATCCGGGATCTCATCCGAGACTCCTAACAACATTCGGTAATCACATACAAGTCTTCCTAATAACCCTAGCGTCACCGAACCTTAAGTGTGTAGACCCTACGGGTTCGGGAATCATGCAGACATGACCGAGACAGCTCTCCGGCCAATAACCAACAGCGGGATCTGGATACCCATGTTGGCTCCCACATGTTCCACGATGATTTCATCGGATGAACCACGATGTCGAGGATTCGATCAACCCCATATACAATTCCCTTTGTCAATCGGTACGTTACTTTCCCGAGACTCGATCGTCGGTATCCCAATACCTCGTTCAGTCTCGTTACCGGCAAGTCACTTTACTCGTACCGTAATGCATGATCTCATGACCAAACACTTGGTCACTTTGAGCTCATTATGATGATGCATTACCGAGTGGGCCCAGAGATACCTCTCCGTCATACGGAGTGACAAATCCCAGTCTCGATCTGTGTCAACCCAACAGACACTTTCGGAGATACCTGTAGTGCACCTTTATAGTCACCCAGTTACGTTGTGACGTTTGGTACACCCAAAGCACTCCTACGGTATCCGGGAGTTACACGATCTCATGGTCTAAGGAAAAGATACTTGACATTGGAAAAGCTCTAGCAAACGAACTACACGATCTTGTGCTATGCTTAGGATTGGGTCTTGTCCATCACATCATTCTCCTAATGATGTGATCCCATCTAATGTCCATAGCCAGGAAACCATGACTATCTGTTGATCAACGAGCTAGTCAACTAGAGGCTTACTAGGGACATATTATGGTCTATGTATTCACACGTGTATTACGATTTCCGGATAATACAGTTATAGCATGAATAAAGACAATTATCATAAATAAGGAAATATAATAATAATATTTTATTATTGCCTCTAGGGCATATTTCCAACAATATTCTCATCTGCATGTGATTAACACCCATAGTTCACATCGTCATGTGACCAACGCCCAAAGGGTTTACTAGAGTCATTAATCTAGTTCACATCGATATGTGATTAACACCCAAAGAGTACTAAGGTGTGATCATGTTTTGCTCGTGAGAGAAGTTTAGTCAACGGGTCTGTCACATTTAGGGCCATATGTATTTTGCAAATATTCTATGTCTACAATGCTCTGCACGGAGCTACTCTAGCTAATTGCTCCCACTTTCAATATGTATCCAGATTGAGACTTAGAGTCATATGGATTGGTGTAAAAGCTTGCACTGATGTAACTCTTTACAATGAACTCTTTTGTCACCTCCATAATCGAGAAACATTTTCTTAGTCCTTTCTAAGGATATTCTTGACCGCTGTCCACTGATCTACTCCTAGATCAAAATTGTACTCCTTGCCAAATTCAGAGCAAGGTATACAATAAGTCTGGTACATAGCATAGCATACTTTATAGAACCTATGACTATGGCATAGGGAATGCCTTTCATTCTCTTTCTATTTTCTACCGTGGTCGGGCTTTGAGTCTTACTCAACTTCACACCTTGCAACACAGGCAAGAACTCCTTCTTTGACTATTCCATTTTGAACTACTTCAAAATCTTATCAAGGTATGTACTCATTGAAAAATCTTATCAAGCGTCTTGATCTATCTCTATAGATCTTGATGCTCAATGTGTAAGCAGCTTTACCGAGGTCTTTCTTTGAAAAAACTCCTTTCAAACACTCCTTTATGCTTTCCAGAAAATTCTACATTATTTCTGATCAACAATGTCATTCACATATACTTATCAGAAAGGCTGTAGTGCTCCCACTCACTTTCCTGTAAATACGGACTTCACCGCAAGTCTATATAAAACTATATGCTTTGATTAACTCATCAAAGCGTATATTCCAACTCCTAGATGCTTGCACCAGTCCATGGATGGATCACTGGAGCTTGCACACTTTGTTAGCACCTTTAGGATTGACAAAACCTTCTGGTTGCATCATATACAATTCTTCTTTAATAAATCCATTAAGGAATGTAGTTTTGACATCCATTTGCCAAATTTCATAAAATGTGGCAATTGCTAACATGATTCGGACAGACTTAAGCATCGATACGAGTAAGAAAATCTCATCGTATTCAACACCTTGAACTTGTCGAAAAACTTTTTGCGACAAGTCGAGCTTTGTAGATAGTAACACTACTATCAGCGTCTATCTTCCTCTTGAAAATCCATTTATACAATATGGCTTGCCGATCATTGGGCAACTCCACCAAAGTCCACACTTTGTTCTCATACATGGATCCTATCTCAGATTTCATGGCCTCAAGCCATTTCGTGGAATCTAGGCTCATCATTGCTTCCTCATAGTTCAAAGGATCTCCATGGTCAAGTAACATGACCTCCAGAATAGGATCACCGTACCACTCTGGTGCGGATCTTACTCTGGTTGACCTACGAGGTTCGGTAGTAACTTGATCCGAAGTTTCATGATCAATATCATTAGCTTCCTCACTAATTGGTGTAGACGCCACAGGAACCGGTTTCTGTGATAAACTACTTTCCAATAAGGGACCAGGTACAGTTACCTCATCAAGTTCTACTTTCCTCCCACTCACTTCTTTTGAGAGAAACTCCTTCTCTAGAAAGGATCCATTTTTAGCAACGAATGTCTTGCCTTCGGATCTGTGCTAGAAGGTGTACCCAATAGTTTCCTTTGGGTATCCTATGAAGACACATTTCTCCGATTTGGGTTCGAGCTTATCAGGTTGAAGTTTTTTCACATAAGCATCGCAGCCCCAAACTTTAAGAAATGACAACTTTGGTTTCTTGCCAAACCACAGTTCATAAGGCGTCGTCTCAACGGATTTTGATGGTACCCTATTTAAAGTGAATGCAGCTGTCCCTAATGCATAACCCCAAAACGATAGTGGTAAATCGGTAAGATACATCATAGATCGCATCATATCCAATAAAGTGCGGTTACGACGTTCGGACACACCATTACGCTATGGTGTTCCATGTGGCGTGAGCTGTGAAACTATTCCACATTGTTTTTAAATGAAGGCCAAACTCGTAACTCAAATATTCTCCTCTACGATCAGATTGTAGAAACTTTATTTTCTTGTTACGATGATTCTCCACTTCACTCTGAAATTCTTTGAACTTTTTAAATATTTCAGACTTATGCTTCATTAAGTAGATATACCCATATATGCTCAAATCATCTGTGAAGGTGAGAAAATAACGATACTTGCCGCGAGCCTCAATATTCATCGGACCACATACATCAGTATGTATGATTTCCAACAAATCTGTTGCTCGCTCCATTGTTCCGGAGAACGATGTTTTAGTCATCTTGCCCATAAGGCATGGTTCGCAAGTACCAAGTGATTCATAATCAAGTGATTCCAAAAGTCCATCAGTATGGAGTTTCTTCATGCGCTTTACACCAATATGACCTAAACGGCAGTGCCACAAATAAGTTGCACTATCATTATCAACTCTGCATCTTTTGGCTTCAACATTATGAATATATGTATCACTACTATCGAGATCAATAAAAATAGACCACTCTTCAAGGGTGCATGACCATAAAAGATATTACTCATATAAATAGAATAACCATTATTCTCAGATTTAAATGAATAGCCGTCTCGCATCAAACAAGATCCAGATATAATGTTCATGCTCAACGCTGGCACCAAATAACAATTATTCAGGTCTAAAACTAATCCCGAAGGTAGATGTAGAGGTAGCGTGCCGACGGCGATCACATCGACTTTGGAACCATTTCCCACACGCATCATCACCTCGTCCTTAGCCAGTCTTCGCTTAATCCGTAGTCCCTGTTTCGAGTTGCAAATATTAGCAATAGAACCAATATCAAATACCCAGGTGCTACTACGAGCTCTGGTAAGGTACACATCAATAACATGTATATCACATATACCTTTGTTCACCTTGCCATCCTTCTTATCCGCCAAATACTTGGGGCAGTTCCGCTTCCAGTGACCAGTCTGCTTGCAGTAGAAGCACTCAGTCTCAGGCTTAGGTCCAGACTTGGGTTTCTTCTCTTGAGCAGCAACTTGTTTGTCGTTCTTCTTGAAGTTCCCCTTCTTCTTCTCTTTAGCCTTTTTGTTGAAACTGGTGGTCTTGTTGACCATCAACACTTGATGCTCCTTCTTGATTTCTACCTCTGTAGCCTTTAGCATTGCGAAGAGCTCGGGAATTGTCTTGTTCATCCCTTGCATATTATAGTTCATCACGAAGCTCTTGTAGCTTGGTGGCAGTGATTGAAGAATTTTGTCAATGACACTATCATCCGGAAGATTAACTCCCAGTTGAATCAAGTGATTGTTATACCCAGACATTTTGAGTATATGTTCACTGACAGAACTATTCTCCTCCATCTTGCAGCTATAGAACTTATTGGATACTTCATCCGGGCATTTGCTTGAAATATTAACTTCAACTCCTGGAATATCTCATATGCTCCATGACGTTCAAAACGTTGTTGAAGTCCCGGTTCTAAGCCGCAAAGCATGGTACACTGAACTATCAAGTAGTCATCAGCTTTGCTCTGCCAGACGTTCTTAACGTCGTCAGTTGCATCTACAGCAGGCCTGGCACCTAGCGGTGCTTCTAGGACGTAATTCTTCTGTGCAGCAATGAGGATAATCCTCAAGTTACGGACCCAGTCCGTGTAATTGCTACCATCATCTTTTAACTTTGCTTTCTCAAGGAACGCATTAAAATTCAACGGAACAACAGCACTGGCCATCTATCTACAACAAACATAGATAAGCAAAATACTATCAGGTACTAAGTTCATGATAAATTTAAGTTCAATTAATTATATTACTTAAGAACTCCCACTTAGATAGACATCTCTCTAATCATCTAAGTGATCACGTGATCCAAATCAACTAAACCATAACCGATCATCACGTGAAATGGAGTAGTTTTCAATGGTGAACATCACTATGTTGATCATATCTACTATATGATTCACGCTCGACCTTTCGGTCTCAGTGTTCCGAGGCCATATCTGCATATGCTAGGCTCGTCAAGTTTAACCCGAGTATTCTACGTGTGCAAAAATGGCTTGCACCCGTTGTAGATTAACGTAGAGCTTATCACACCCGATCATCATGTGGTGTCTCGACACGACGAACTTTGGCAACAGTGCATACTCAGGGAGAACACTTTTACCTTGAAATTTAGTAGAGATCATATTATAATGCTACCGTCAACCAAAGCAAAATAAGATGCATAAAGGATAAACATCACATGCAATCAATATAAGTGATATGATATGGCCATCATCATCTTGTGCTTGTGATCTCCATCTTTGAAGCACCATCATGATCACCATCGTCACCGGCGCGACACCTTGATATCCATTGTAGCATTGTTGTCGTCTCGCCAACTATTGCTTCTACGACTATCGCTACCGCTTAGTGATAAAGTAAAGTAATTACAGGGCGATTGCATTGCATACAATAAAGCGACAACCATATGGCTCCTGCCAGTTGCCGATAACTTTGTTACAAAACATGATCATCTCATACAATAAAATTTAGCATCATGTCTTGACCATATCACATCACAACATGCCCTGCAAAAACAAGTTAGACGTCCTCTACTTTGTTGTTGCAAGTTTTACGTGGCTGCTACGGGTTGAACAAGAACCGTTCTTACCTACACATCAAAACCACAATGATAGTTCGTCAAGTTAGTGCTATTTTAACCTTCTCAAGGACCGGGCGTAGCCACACTCGGTTCAACTAAAGTTGGAGAAACTGACACCCGCCAGCCACCTATGTGCAAAGCACATTGGTAGAACCAGTCTCGCATAAGCGTACGCGTAATGTCGGTCCGGACCGCTTCATCCAGCAATACCGCCAAACCAAAGTATGACATGTTGGTAAGCAGTATGACTTGTATCGCCCACAACTCACTTGTGTTCTACTCGTGCATATAACATCTACGCATAAAACCAGGCTCAGATGCCACTGTTGGGTAACGTAGTAATTTCAAAAAAAATCCTACGCACACGCAAGATTATGGTGATGCATAACAACGAGAGGGGAGAGTGTTGTCCACGTACCCTCGTAGACCAAAAGCGGAAGCGTTAGCACAACGCGATTGATGTAGTCGTACGTCTTCACGATCCGACCGATCAAGTACCGAACGTACGGCACCTCCGAGTTCAGCACACGTTCAGCTTGATGACGTCCCACAAACTCCGATCTGGCAGAGCTTTGCGGGACAGTTTCGTCACCACGACGGCGTGATGACGGCGTGATGACGGTGTTGATGATGCTACCGACGCAGGGCTTCGCCTAAGCACTGCTACGATATTACCGAGGTGGAATATGATGGAGGGGGGCACCACACACGGTTGGGAGAGATAAAACAGATCAACTTGTGTCTAGAGGTGCCCCCCTTCCCCCGTATATAAAGGAGTGGAGGAGGGGGGAGGTCCGGCCCTCCTATGGCGTGCCTTGGAGGAGTCCTACTCCCACCGGGAGTAGGATTCCCCCCCTTCCAAGTAGTAGGAGTAGGAGTCAAGGAAAGGGAAAAGAGAAGAGAAGGAAGGAGGGGGCGCAGCCCCTCCCCCTAGTCCAATTCGGACTAGGCCTTGGGGGGCGCACAACCTCCCCTCTCTCTTTCCCCTAAAGGCCAATAAGGCCCATATACTCCCCGGCGAATTCCCGTAACTCTCCGGTACTCCAAAAAATACCCGAATCACTCAGAACCTTTCCGATGTCCGAATATAGTCGTCCAATATATCGATCTTTACGTCTCGACCATTTTGAGACTCCTCATCATGTCCCCGATCTCATCCGGGACTCCGAACTACCTTCGGTACATCAAAGCACATAACTCATAATATAAATCGTCACCGAACGTTAAGCGTGCGGACCCTACGGGTTGGACAACTATGTAGACATAACCGAGACACATCTCCGGTCAATAACCAATAGCGGAACCTGGATGCTCATATTGGCTCCCACATATCCTACGAAGATCTTTATCTGTCAAACCGCATATCAACATATGTTGTTCCCTTTGTCATCTGTATGTTACTTGCCCGAGATTCGATCGTCGGTATCTCAATACCTAGTTCAATCTCGTTACCGGCAAGTCTCTTTACTCGTTATGTAATGCATCATCCCGCAACTAACTCATTAGTCACAATGCTTGCAAGGCTTATAGTGATGTGCATTACTAAGAGGGCCGAGAGATACCTCTCCGATAATTGGAGTGACAAATCCTAATCTCGAAATACGCCAACTCAAAAAGTACCTTCGGAGACACTTGTAGAGCACCTTTATAATCACCCAGTTACGTTGTGACGTTTGGTAGCACATAAAGTGTTCCTCCGGTAAATGGGAGTTACATAATCTCATAGTCATAGGAACATGTATAAATCATGAAGAAAGCAATAGTCACATACTAAACGATCAAGTGATAAGCTAACGAAATGGATCATGTCAATCACAGAATGATGTGATCCCATTGATCAAATGATAGCTCATATCTATGGTTAGGAAACTCAACCATCTTTGATTAATGAGCTAGTCAAGTAGATGCATACTAGTGACACTATGTTTGTCTATGTATTCACACATGTATTATGTTTCCGGTTAATACAATTCTAACATGAATAATAAACATTTTATCATGAAATAAGGAAATAAATAATAACTTTATTATTGCCTATAGGGCATATTTCCTTCAAAAACTATGCCAAAATAATATAATTGTAGTATCAAACAAGAAAAAATGTAGATGTATCAGCATCCCCAAGTTTAATACCTACTCATCTTTTGAGTCATTAAACAACAACAAAATATTATATCAATAAACATAAAAAATGTAGATACACAATGGTGACGGCATCGTGAGGCAGCGTGCGACAGTCGTGACTCCCGATGTGGCCCTTCATCGGCCATGGCGAACGGCGACGTCACCAGTGAGCCAGTAACATGAGAGCCCGAGGTGGGTGGTAGGGGTGGGGATGAACCATGAGCACCCATTCCCATGGCATCCGAGGGCGTCGGTGGCGACGGGATCGGATGGGAGCTGAATGGGAAAGGGAAGGAGTTGAGCAGATTCCTCTTTTTTTATGAGTAGTGTCTTTCCTGAAACAAGTTTGGCCTAGTGGAGGAAACTTTGAGGAGGAAAGCTATCTTTTAGGACACTAAAACTTTTCAGGGGAAGGGCTAGGTGGAAATTAACCCCTCAAACAAGACAAAAGGGGGCACTAGGGAAGGGCTAGGTATGCTCATAAAGCATACACTCAAAAGACAACATATATTCCTCATAAAATGTGATGAAATCGACATTCCTTACCTGCTCACCAGTTTAACTGCCTTTTAGTTGCTTGTCTTTAAACTGTAAGACTCAAGAGGATATATTGTTTCTAAACTACTTGTCCTCTTGGCCGAGAATCATAACTAGCAAGCGATTGTCCCCTCGAACGAGTCTAATAAATATTTTTGGTAAAAGGGAGGTTAAACCCCTGGTTTCTAGATCATTGTGATGCACATAATCATTCTTATTCATTATTAAACGAGGTAGAGAACAAATGTAACCATGATTGAACCGTTATAATGTATAACTAAAACACCTATAACTATGTCGACGGCTTCCACAGCAATGCCTTCAAGAAGGAATAAGTGTCATCACATCCAACTGAAGATGGCCAAAACAAGGATTTTTGTCCCGGTTCATATGTGTTTTGTCGGTTTCCCGTAGGAAAATTTCTGTAGCGTCGAGTTTCAACCTTAGTTGAGGTTGTAGCTATTATTATGCAAAGAAGGTTTGTTTCACATGATTTTTTAGTTAATAACTCCCCAGAGTGTTAGTGCTGCTTCTGTTGGCCTATAATAATATGAAACGAACAGGCCGCTGAGCCGTTGGCACATGCACAGAGACTAGTGGAACCACACTTGCAGGCATAAATTAAGAGCATCTCTAGCAGACCCGTAAAAAGCCGACCCGCATATGGTGTGTATAGTTCGACGTCTGTTTTGTGGGTCGAAATCGTGCACGACAGAGTAGAACCCGTATATGAAACTGTATAATTTAAAAAAAACACTTTCGCGGGAGAAATTGCAACCACACTAGTTCATCACATACTACATGATCATACACTAGTTCATCATATACTACATGATCATACATACTACATTTGTACCACTACTACTGGGGGGTGGGGGATCTCACGGCAGCGAGGCCGAGGTCGATGTACCGAAATGGACGAGTTCGCGACCAAGGACAACGGGGTGGAGGAACTCAGTCCTCCTCGTTGGAGCTGACGAGGTCAATGAACTTATGCCTCTGCTCCTCGCGGATGTGCCGCCACTCGTTGTCCTTCTCCTTCGCGGCAAGGTTGGCCGTGACCGCCTGCTTGAGGATGGGATCTTCGAGCTCCTCGTCGTGGTACCGGTGCTCCGCCTCCTCGCGCAAGCTCCGTTCGGCAATGGCGGCCGCGACCGCGTCGACATCGGCCACATAATCTTCGGGCCCGACGATGCCTCGATGCTTGGTCTTCTCTGGCTCCTGCTTGATGGCGACGAGCTCGATCTCCTCCGGCTCCTCCGACCATTCCCTCTTCAGGGGAGAAGCGTCGCGCCGGTACGGCCCCTCGCGGCGGAGGAAGAGCCCGCGACCGAGGAGGGCGACCAGAGGAGCCCGTGCCGGCGGTCGTACTCCTCCGTCTCGCGACGGAGGAGCGACGCCGGCGGCTCGAGGCCTTGGTTGGTCCACTTCTTGGTCGCGCGCTTCCTCTCGCTGTCCGCGCGGACACACCGCTCGCGCTCGGGGTCGCTGCCTCCACCGGAGCCGCGGCCGGAGCTCCACATATAGCCCCACATGGCGGCTGGAGGTGGAAGCGCGCTCACCGGCAGCAAGAAATGCGAGGGAGGGATTGAGGAATTGCGGCGAAACGCGGCGTCGGGGGATAGGGTTTCGACCCGTATCTGGCCCGCAAACCCGTAGATATACTGCTTCGGGGAGGGGGAGGGCGGTTTGCAGGCCGCGGTAAATTTTTTTACGGGCCGGACGAGTATATGGGGTCTGTTCTGGCCAGAAAATTTGGCCGAGCCCGTATATTCGCCGGAATTTTGCGGGTTCACGAGATATACGGGGTCTGCTAGAGTTGCTCTAAAGGGCCACCACAAAGAACCACACTTGTTATTTGCTCAACATTTGGGGTGCATGTTGCCAAAGGGCATTTCAACTCCCTGGAGAGCAGTGCTATTCCATACGAATGCGCTGAGTTGGCATTCTGAATAGGAACAGCTTCGAGCCACACATCGGTCGTCGTACTATTGCCGCGGCATCTAGCTGACCCTCGTCTCTCTAGAGCACGTGCGGCTCTCTTCTTGAGTTGAACCTTACATGAGACCCGCCATGCCCGCCAGTGAACGGCTTGCGAGTTGCGACGTTCCCCTGAGGCCCTGACTGACTAGTCGCACTGCAATTGTCCGTTCCTGTGTAGTACGACGAGCACTTGTCTGCAGCAAGAAAATTTAGGCGAGACACGACGCAAGAAAAATCTAACCGCAAGCTCACGCACAGGCGATCGACGGCGACGGGTGCTGATCACGAGCCGGTTTCCTGTCACCATGGCGGCACGCGTGTGGCGAGTCGTTCGTGGCACCATGGCGGCTCGCTGTCGTGCGGTCACTGCGGTGGACGAAGCTATCGGGCGGGGAGTGGCCCGGGAGTCGACCCGATCGACGGCGACGGGTGCCCGACCCCGGCCGATACATAGACTAGCGGTCGGCTCAGTCCTTTCCACGGTCCTATTTTATTTTTTATTTTTATATTACCATGTGAAGCCCATTAATCTGGAGGCTGGTCGTCGCGTGACCGCGGCTTCTCGGGGAGCTTTGCGCCGGTCAGATCCCCGAGGTGATCAAAAGGAAGAAGCGCCGATTCGCGTGCACGACGCCACAACGTCACAACCATGTTTGACTGGTAGTCTAGTGCTGTGCAGTAGGAGTAGTATATTCGCCACATTCCGGTGATGCGCCACCGAGGGTGGACGAAAAGCGATTATGTGCCACAGCTAAAGTATGGTATATATATAGCACTAATGTGTGCAAAAATGATTTTGGAGGCCGAGCTCCATGAAAGCCTCCTTTTGCAAAATTCAACATTCATCAAAATTCATATTTTTTATATTTTAAAAAATTCTGAAAAAGTACTAATATTCATAGAGGCATAATGTACATGTGTGTAAATTTTCAGAATAAAATACGTCGAAATGAGGACTGTGAAGAAAAAATCTGGGGCTTCTTAACACAGATACTATTAATCCTCAAAGTTCAGAATTTTGTCTTTTTGTACAAATCGCGTTTCAAGAAATTTCATCCTGATTTTTTGCGCACATATACATTTCATCCTTGTACACTTGCATATCTTTTCAGTTTTTTTAAAATCAATAGTTTTGAATTTTGAATTTTTCAAAAATAAAGGGTTTCATGGAGCTCGGTCAGCAAAAGGCCCTACTCGTATGTATGATACTACTTTTGTAATGTATAGTATCATAAATTAGTACTAACAAACATGCCTGTGCCTCGCAAAAAAAACATGCCCGTGCGTTGCAACGGGATAAAAAGAAAATTGCATGCCTTATAACAAAATAAAAACAACCCAAGCCCCTCATTTTTCTATCCACGTCCTATGTTTCAACATGGCGTCCAACCGGTGCTGCCACATATTCTTTTTTTCGCCCTCGCTGGTGGTGGTCGTTGTGCCCACCTGATCTCAACGCCTTTCGAAGTGGTCAAATCTAAGGCTATCGATGAGCTCGGCCACCACACACATCTTTATTAAACTACACCACTGCAAGAGAATGTTTAAAACTATAACCCCATTGAGTTGGACACGTGGGCCGTCCGCAGTGAGCTACTCCATGCACCTCGTCAATACATCATCCCGCCCCTTATAAAGATTGACGACAAATGAGAAACAGAAAAGGAGTGCCAAACATTACCGGGAATTTATGGAGGCAACACACCTTGTATTTAAGAAGTGAGTATTAGTTACAATAGCATCATCTTCCGTTGACCACTCGACACCTGCCAAATTAAGTTCGATTGTGCATCATATAGTGAGAGAACAATGGGTTTAAATGAAGTGGGAATCTCACTTTGGACATCGCGTCGTCGCCTCAGCCATGTCCGCTTCGCAATGTTTGTGATTTGCTACGTACTAAATGGCGGTTGCCATAAACCCGGGTTTTCAAGTCGAGTAAGTTCCATATGAACTAAATATAAGCTTGATTCAATACGTATTGAATATTTGTTGTGAAAACAAGAAGCATGCATGAGAATTTAGTTTCAGACTGAATCTTACAAGAAATAAATTTGATTAATCCTTAACTAAAAAATTGTGCATAAGTGCACTAAGAATAACCCTGAGAATATATTGAAAATTAACACGCTGGTTAAATATTGATGCATTTTTTTACACCGATATCGATGCATTTGAAGTCCTAGAAAACACAATTACCTTGTTCATGCCCATGTAGTTGGCCTCCAACACCAAATGCCTTCTAATTACTGACATGTAAATTAAGGTTAGTGTAATCCACACCCAACATTCGCAAACTGCAAAATATATCACAGAAGTAAAACATATCAAGTATGAACAACTCCGCAAATGATTCCAGGAGGAATGTGTATTGTGTTCGTAAATCATTCGGAACAAAAAATAACTAACTAATGAACCTAGAACGAATGATCAAGTATGTAATGTTCTAACTTCTAAACAGAAGAACAAGATGCATGTAGATGTTTGCCCGCTGGTGGAGGCGTTTTATGAGCATAGTCTCATGTTGCCCTTGTAGAACTGAAGTGCACTTTGCACTGTCGGGAGTTTCATTTTTTGCTCTGCTCCCTTTAGGGCTCCTTTGATACAAAGGAATTTCATAGGATTTTTACAGGATTTGGATCCTTAGGATTTTTTCCTGTGATGTTCGTTTGTTTTGTAGGATTGGAATCCTTAGGTTTTTTCCATAGGATTCATTTGTACTACATTTTGGAGGAAATTTTTCATCCACTCATACTTCCTTGTAGAATTCCTTTGTTTTTCCTGTGCTATCAAACACTTCTCTAAATCCCATAGGATACAAGAGAACATGACACTCTATTCCTACATTTTTCATGTTCCCGTGTTTTGAGAATCCTGCGAATCAACGAGGCCCTTAGGGCTTCTTTGATTCAAAGGATTCTTAAGGAATTTTGGAGGATTCTAATCCTTGTGAATTTTTCCTATGTGGGTTGTTTGATTCATAGGATTGTAAACATAGGAATTTTTTTATAGGATTCATTTGCACTAGATTTCATAGGAAATTTTCCATCCACTCAAACCTCTTTGAAAGAATCATATGTTTTTCCTATGCACAATCAAACACTCGTACAATCCTGTAGGATTCAAGACGAAATGCCACTCTAACCCTACGTTTTTCCTATTCCTACGTTTTGGAAATCCTACGAATCAAAGAGGCCATTAGTCTTTTGCCCACATGTGCGTCCCAGGCTCTGGAAATGCCTCTAGATGCTCCTCCCTCAATACCCTTTTTCTTGCTCCTGATTGACAGCGCACTGGGTAATCTCACTCTAGTGTTGCTGCACAACTAAACTGAGGTTCAATTAGCTCCCGGGTCTTGCCATGTTTAGGCGTAGCATCGTGTCTTTCGTGGACCCCATAGCAATCTTCCTATATCCGTTCTCTCGTCACCTAGGCGGTAATCATCCATCAGCCAGCTTCTGGATATGTGGAAGCTTTTCACGTATATAAACTGGTGTGGTTGGATACAAGATGTAAAGGTGAGACCAATATAAGATGCAAACATGCTTTAGCTCAACTGGTCGTAGCCTTGCATTCTTGTTGGGAGGACATGAGTTCAATCTCATGTACTTACACTTATTTTCTTTTTTTGAGACATACTTACACTTATTTTCTCTTTTTTTAGGGTAAACTAGGGATTTTATTCAAAGTTCACGACATCCGGAATACAAGCAATCTCCGGTAGAACCCCTAGCCACACATGGGGGCCCATTGCGAGAGACACAGCTCCCTTAACTAGCAAGTGGGCCTCAAGATTATTGTCTCTACTCTCGAAACGGAAATCAACAGAAAAAAATTATTGCTACTAGAATGAATCTCTCGAAGAATAGGAGCATAAGATGGTACACCTGCAGATTTGATGTTAGAAATCACTTCTGCACAATCCGTGGCAATGGTGAGATCCTGAAGATTCAAATCCCGGGCTAGAGCTAGTGCTTCGCTGCATGCATGTGCCTCCAGACTTGCCGGGTCGGTGAGGCCATCAAAAACCACCGCAGAAGCACCAAGAAACTTGCCAAATTTGTCACGGCACACAACTCTTGCTGCTCCTTTGTCTCCTAAAGTTGACAGCCCCCCGTCACAGTTTAACTTTGCAGCCTCGCCAGGGGGCGGTAGCCACACTTTTGCTCTCGGCCGGTTCACTCGTATTTCATTGGCCCTGGGTCTGTGCGAGTTAGCTATTTCTGGCTCCTCCAAAAATCTCTTAATGAAACTCATAGTGGAAAGCGGGCTCTGAAATTCATTCTCATGGATGGCCTTCCTCCTGGCCCACCAAATTGCCCACATGGTCACTAGGATTCAAGCTAGGGATTTGACTTGTTGTCTCAAACAACCAGAACACCCAAAGCCTCGCATCTTTGGTTTGGTTTGATATCACATGCTCGACCAGTTCATCATCCTCCAAAGCCCAAACACATCTTGCCATGCGGCAACTCAGTAGCGAGTGGCGCCAAGTGTCCTCCTCCGCTCCACAGATAGAACAAGATGGAGAATCTGCCATATGCCTTTCATGTCTCACCAGTCCGGTTGGGATTGAAGTATGCGCCAAACGCCATACGAAAACTCGGATTTTTGAAGGAACCTTCACCTTCCATTGTTGGGTCCAAGAGTTTTTGTCGGCAGCAATATTAGAATGGCCCGGACGATGTTCTAGCCAATCCTCTCTTTGTGTTTTGATAGCACAAATCATCCTGTACGCTGACCGTACCGAAAAGATACCTCTCTTATCATAATGCCAAGCCCAAAAGTCCTCCTATTGCCTTGTACTAAGCGGTATATTAAGAATAACCTCGACATGAGCAGGTATGAAGTGCTCTATAAGGGCTTGCTTATTCCATGATCTAGTGACTGGATTGATTAGTTCTGAAACCACCATCGGCGGGTTCATTGATCGGGCGCAAATGGGCCTCATCTTATAATCTCTCGGCAGCCAGTTGTCCTGCCAAACGTTCGTGGCTGCTCCGGTGCCGATTCTCTTAATGAGCCCCAAGGACGGGATGTCGCGGCCCTCCAAAAGTGACCGCCAGACCTGCGAAGGGGCGCTGTCAAGCGTGGCGTTCAACAAATTAGTGTTTTGGAAGTAACGCGCTTTCAGAACGCGGGCGCTAAGGGATTCCGGCCGCTGCATCAACCTCCACGCTTGTCGGGAAAGAAGAGCCACGTTGAACAACTCTTGCACTTATTTTCTGTGTCCTTTCACAGAGTAGGTGGGCCAAGCGCAAAGTAGATGGGCTGGCTGAGATGGGCCAAGCGCAGGCTGGCGCTGAAAATTCCGGACGACGGACAAAAAAAATACATACTAACGAAAGTCTGGATTGCCTGTGTCGCGGACGGATGAAAATCATAATTACACGAACGAAAACTACGTGGGAAGAAGCAATATCCCCTTTATTAGGTAGGTATAGATATAGATTTTAGATGACCTTATTTATTGTTATGCAAAACACATATTACCCCCGTCTTGCTTTATTAGCCCCCCTTGTATTTAGGGTCATATTTTGACCATGATTTTAACTAATAAAATATAAGGTAAACATAGCAAAAATAATATTATCGAAATCTATATTCAAATATGAATCCAACGATGTAATTTTTGGTGACATGCATTAATACTTTCCTAGTTAAATATATGGTCAAAATTTGGCACAAAATACAAACGAGGCCAATAAACCAGGACGGGGGGAGAACTACTAGTCTACTATAGTATTGATTATGATACAATATCACTATATGATACTCAACCCTCTTTCTCTTCATTCAATTCTATGTCACCTCATCCAATTGCCTAGTTGCATTAATGATACTCCTATAGGTACTATGATACTCCTATTACGAGTACTCTAAATGAGTTCTTCTGGGATGATAGACTCGTCATGCGCGACCGACACTTCTCCACTTGTGCAGACATACTGTTAATACTCCCGGTACTATGATCACCAAATTAAACACAAAATTTGCCTAAGAGCAACTCTAACAACATCACTATATCTGCGATTGCCTATATGTAAGGGCATATTTATCCCTTAGGTGTTTTGGTGATTGATGACAATGCTTTTGCGGTCTAATCGTGTGCCTTGAGTTTCTCAGACACTTCATCACTAGGCACGAGACGATTCGGTGCCCCTCGAAGACTATTGAAGACGGCATTGTTCTACGTTTTTTTTGGTGGATTTGAGTCGTAGGAGAGCCGTACTATTAAGAGGGGGTCCGCGTCGGAAAGGTTCGGGTGGAATCATCATGTACACGTTTCCCTCCTTTCCTCCACCTTTCCCTTGCACTTTGGAGCTTTCGTCGTTATCCTCTTTGTTCTCTTTCTGGCGACTACTGTTGAACTTGCGGTAGTACTGCTCTACGGAGCGGTAGTACCGCAAGCTCACGCGGTAGTACTGCTGGGGTCCACGGTAGTACCGCTCCTCTGGAGTCTTAGTACCGTGGATCCCAGGCCTAGTGCCGCTCCGGTACGGTAGTAGGGGCGGATGTAATTTTTTACATCCGCGCCCACACGGTAGTACCGCACGTCCAGCGCGGTAGTGCCGCGTGTGCCCACGGTAGTACTGCTCCCCTGGAGTCGTAGTACCGTGGCCCTCATACCTAGTACCGCTACGCCGCGGTAGTAGGAGCGGATGTAATTTTTTACATCCCCGCCTCCACGGTAGTACCGCGCCTCGTGCGCGGTAGTACCGCGCGCGGACTGGTTCAGCTAGGTTACGGTAGTACCGCGTATTAGCGGTAGTACCGCGTCAGATTTTTGCACTATTTCGTTTTCAGCGGAAGTAGGCACGGATGTATTTTTATTCATTCACGCTCTTCGTAGGCTAGGACTTTCCTGCCTTGCGGTAGTACCGCAAGGGGGAGCGGTAGTACCGCGCTAGCGGAAGTACTTCTCTCAGTCAGGCAAGTCCCAGCCTGTGCTGCTGCCGCGGAAGTACCGTGGTCCACCACGGTAGTACCGCGTGGCCTTGCGGTAGTACCGTGCTCCTGGAGCGGTAGTACCGCATGTCGCAGGCTGAACATGTGGATAACGGTTGGATCTTTTTCGTGACTATAAAAGGGGTGTCTCCTACCTCTTGTTGACCACCTCTTCCACCTCTAAGCTCCATTGTTGCTCCAAGCTCCATTTTCGCCCGATCTCTCTCCCTAGCCAATCAAACTTGTTGATTTGCTCGGGATTAGTTGAGAAGGCCTCGATCTACACTTCCACCAAGAGAGATCTGATTCCCCCCACTTATCCCTAGCGGATATTGTTACTCTTGGGTGTTTGAGCACCCTAGACGGTTGAGGTCGCCTCGAAGCCATACTCCATTGTGGTGAAGCTTCGTGGTGTTGTTGGGAGCCTTCAATTGTTGTGGAGATTGCCCCAACCTTGTTTGTATAGGTTCGGTCGCCGCCTTCAAGGGCACCAATAGTGGAATCACGGCATCTCGCATTGTGTGAGGGCGTGAGGAGAATACGGTGCACCTAGTGGCTTCTTGGGGAGCATTGTGCCTCCACACCGCTCCAACAGAGACGTACTTCCCCTCAAAAGGAAGGAACTTCGGTAACACATCCTCGTCTCCACTAGCTCCACTCTTGGTTATCTCGCGCCTTTACTTTTGCAAGCTTACTTGTGTTGTTTCCCTTAATTCCTCGTGTGCTTGTTGTTGTCGCATCATATAGGTTCACCTAGTTGCATATCTAGACAACCTACTTTGATGCAAAGTTTAATTTGGTAAAGAAAAGCTAAAAAATGGTAGTTGCATATTCACCCCCCCCCCCCTCTAGTCAACCATATCGATCCTTTCAATTGGTATCAGAGCTTCATCTCTTTATTAAGGACTTTGCTGTCCGAAGAGTATGGTTGACACCACAGACGGTGCGGAGGAGCACTCCGGTGTGAATCCTATCTCGTCTATGGCCGATGGGGGAACCTCGGTCTCTTGTGAGGAATTCCATGTGGCTCTAGACACATTGAAAGACTCCATGACGACCAAGGTTGAAAGCATGTTTACTAAATTTCTTGAAGGACTTAAACTGTCCACCTCGCCGATGAAAGTGGGTGATCCCACTAACAAGGTGATGGATGCTACCTCCGACAAGGGGGAAGCTAACAGTGAAAAAAGTCCTTCTACTAGTGGTAGAAATGGCACCGGCATCTTTGCCCATGTGGAACCTCCAATTTATGGAGGACCGATTCCCTCTACTCATTTAAATCATGCCGGTCCTCCTCCTAAGATTGTGAAAAATGAGGATTTTGATTCTTGGGTGTATAGCTTCAAGCGTCATTTAAATCATGTGAATACTAACCTTTGGAGAATCATTGAAGAAGGTTTCTATCCACATGACCGAAGCAACTTCACCCCGAGAGAAGTGGTGGATAATCAATTCAATGAGAGTGCTCTCTTCATCATCCAAGATGCAATCCTTCCCGAAGATCTCCCTCATCTTCGACCTCATGCCATGGCCAAAGACACATGGCGATGCATTGTATCCCTCTATCGAGGAAGTGCTAGCATTCAACGCTCCAACTATGAAGTGGTACAAGATGAAGCCGATGAGTTTGCAATGAAAGAAGATGAAGAACCTCGTGAGCTCTTTCGAAGAGTGACCAAACTCGCGGTCTCACTCCGAGATCATGGGAGCAAGGATAAGGATGACAATTGGATCAAGCGCAAGTTCCTCAAGGCCATGATTCCCTACAACAAGGCCATGTCCTCCATCATTCGTCAAAGACCGGACTTCCACTCCATGACCTCAAGTGAAGTGTTGGATGAGTTCGTTGCAATGAGCATCTTGGACAAGACCGCCGACAATGCGGTGCTCCGTTCTCAAAGGGAAAAGAAGCCCAACCTTGCTTTGAAGGCCAAGGTTAGTGTGGAAGAAGAGGAAGAAGAGGAAGATGAGGAGAGCAACCCCAAAGACACCAAATATGATTATCATGAGCACATGGCTCTTGCTTCAAGACAATTTTGGAGCAAGAAGAATACAAGACCCAACTTCAACAAGAACAACTCAAGTGGCTTCAAGGGCAAGCAACGAGTTAGAACTTGCTTCAACTGTGGCAATGTGAGTCATTTCGTTGCGGATTGTCCTTACGAGAAGCGGGAAGACAATGGTGGAAAGTTCATCCGAAAAGACAAAGCCAAGTCCTTCCCCAACAAGAACAACTTCACCAAGAAGACTCCTACTCGTGGGTTGGTGGTTCAAGAAGAATACAATGAGGATGACGATGATGATGAAAATGGAGAAGCAATGGCCATGGCGTCCGTTGCCATTTCTACCACTCCCCGGGTGTCTCTCTTTGATTCACCCAATGAGAACATCACCGCCAAGTGCCTCATGGCTAAAGCTTCCAACAAGGTAACCCCCAACATCAAAACCACCATCATTACTAATCCCTCCTTGGAGGATTGCATTGATGAACATGATGAGTCTAATGAGGAAGTGAATGAATTTGAGTCTTTTATGAGTAAGCTCAAGGGCAAATCCAAGAAGCACTTTGTTGCTCTCTTGGAACAACTTGGTGAGGCCAATGACATGATCGAGGCTCACAAAGAAACCATCTCTAAGATGGAAGGTCATAGTCGTGACTATGCCGATGAGATATCGGATCTCTCTAATGCTCTTGAGGAAGAGCGTGGGCATCGTTTGACTCTTGAGGAGTCACACAACGATGACCATGCTAAGTTAAAGAAAGATCTTGATCATGCTCTTGTCGTGTCTTGTGTGCTAACTTCCGAGAAGGCTAAACTTGGGGTTGATCATGCTAGACTCAAGGAGGAGTTTGAGATACTTGACAAGGCCCACAAGGTCTTGAAGGGTGCTCATGCTAACCTCAAGGAGTCTCATGCTCAACTCCAAGTTAAGCTAACCAAGGAAAAGGCCACCTTCCCTCATATGGTATTAATTGATAATGCATATGCTACTAACCCGTGTTGTGAGCATGTGCATCTTGTGGAGGAGAATGCCGAGTTGAAGGATCAACTTGAGAAAGGAATTGTGACTTGCATTCAAGGTGAAAAGAACCTCAACGACCTTTTGAGCAATCGAAAGGAAGTTGTGGCCAAGAAGGGAATTGGTTTTGCACCCAAGTCCAAGAGTAAGAAGAAGAACGACAAGACCAAATGTCCTCCTCCTCTCAAGCAAACTTTTGCGAAAGAGGGAGAGGGTGCTTGAGGGAGTCCTGGACTAGGGGGTGTCCGGACAGCCGGACTATCATCGTCCACCGGACTCCAAGACTACGAAGATACAAGATTGAAGACTCCGTCCCGTGTCCGGATGGGACTTTCCTTGGCGTGGAAGGCAAGCATGGCGATACGGATATGTAGATCTCCTACCATTGTAACCGACTCTGTGTAACCCTAGACCTCTCCGGTGTCTATATAAACCGGAGGGCTTTAGTCCGTAGGACATAACCTCCATTACAACAATCATACCATAGGCTAGCTTCTAGGGTTTAGCCTCCTTGATCTCGTGGTAGATCCACTCTTGTACTACCCATATCATCAATATTAATCAAGCAGGACGTAGGGTTTTACCTCCATCAAGAGGGTCCGAACCTGGGTAAAACATCGTGTCCCTCGTCTCCTATTACCATCCGCCTAGACGCACAGTTCGGGACCCCCTACCCGAGATCCGCCGGTTTTGACACCGACATTGGTGCTTTCATTGAGAGTTCCTCTGTGTCGTCACCGATAGGCTCGATGGCTTCTTCAATCAATAACAACGCTGTCCAGGGTGGGACTTTTCTTCCTGGACAGATCTTCGTATTCGGCGGCTTCGCACTGCGGGCTAATTCACTTGGCCATCTGGAGCAGATCGAAAGCTACGCCCCTGGCCGTCAGGTCAGGTTCGGAAGCCTAAACTTCACAGCCGACATCCGCGGGGACTTGATCTTCGACGGGCTCGAGCCACAGCCGAGCGTGCCGCACTGTCACGATGGGCATGATCTAGCTCTGCCGCCGGACAGTGCCTTGGTGGCCGCACACGAATTCGCTCCGGCCCTTAGTCCGGAGCCGATCGCCCAGATCGAGGACCGGTGGATGGACACCGCCTCGGGGGCTGCAATTTCCACGGTGATGGAACCGAACACTAACCTTGTCCCTTGCGAAGCTCGTGACTCCGAGGTGCCGGACTCCCTGTCGGACTCCGAACCTCCTGCGCCCCAGCCAATCGAATCCGATTGGGCGCCGATCATGGAGTTCACCGTTGCGGACATCTTTCAGCACTCGCCCTTTGGCGACATCTTAAATTCGCTAAAGCATCTCTCGCTATCCGGAGAGCCCTGGCCGGATTATGGTCAGGATGGTAGGGATGCGGACAACGAAGAAATTCAAAGCCCACCCACCACCCACTTTGTAGCCACTGTCGACGATCTAACAGACATGCTAGACTATGACTCCGAAGACATCGACGGTATGAACGACGATGCCGGAGACGATCAAGAACCAGCGCCTACAGGGCACTGGAAGACCACCCCAACACATGATGTATACATGGTGGATACCCCAAAAGGAAGCGATAACGAGGACCAACGGGACGCGGCAAAGGATAATCCCGCTGATAAACAACCAAAACGGCGACGCAGACGCCGCCCTAAGTCCCGCCTCGACAACAACAGCGCCCCTCATGACCCAGCAATAGAGCAGGGCAAACCAGTGGACGACTAACATGCAGCCAAGCAACCGTCCGAACAGGACGAATCAGATAATCAATCCATGCCTGGCGAAACCAACAGTCCAGACGATCTCACGCCGGACACACCGCCGGAGAATAAAAACCTTCGGAAAGGACTCGTCGCCACAGCAAGAAGTTTGAAGAAGGAAAAACAGAAGCTCAAAACAGCGGAAGATATACTCAGAATGAGGTGGAGCAAAGTGCTCAAAACCGCAGACAAATACGGCAATGGCCATCAATCAAAGAGCTACCTGAAGCGCAAGCTGCTGCCAGAATTTGACGAGGAGGCCATAGAGCCCCCACAGTCAAAAAACAAAGAGGCCGCCTGGTCGGATAGACGGCCAGATGATAGGACAAAATCTAAAAGCGGCACCGCACACAAGCCGACTAATGACCCTGGAGAAACAGATGGCCCAGCTAGGTCCATTTACGGGCCAAAGAAGAGGGCCCCAGGAAGCAACGCAACACGCCAAGTGTCCGAAGACAGCGGTACACCCAAATACAGGGGCGCCACACACCCACTATGTTTCACCAATGAGGTGCTGGATCATGAATTCCCAGCAGGGTTTAAACCCATAAACATAGAGGCTTACGACGGAACAACAGACCCTGGAGTCTGGATAGAGGATTATATACTACACATACACATGGCTAGAGGGGACGATCTCCACGCCATAAAATATTTACCCCTCAAGCTCAAAGGGCCAGCCCGTCATTGGCTTAAAAGCCTCCCAGAAAACACTGTTGGAAGTTGGGAAGAGCTTGAGGACGCGTTTAGAGCAAATTTTCAAGGGACTTACGTCCGCCCTCCGGATGCAGATGATCTAAGTCATATAACTCAACAGCCCGGAGAGTCAGCGCGCAAATTCTGGCACAGGTTCCATACTAAAAAGAACCAAATAGTCGACTGTCCGGACGCCGAAGCCTTAGCAGCTTTTAAACACAACGTCCGAGACGAATGGCTCGCCAGGCACCTCGGCCAAGAGAAGCCGAGGACAATGTCCGCGCTAACAAGCCTCATGACCCGCTTTTGCGCGGGGGAAGATAGCTGGCTGGCAAGATGCAACACCAGCGACTCAAGTACATCCGAGATCAGAGATGGAAATGGAAAATCATGACGCAGAAAAGATCAGCGCCGGAATAAAGAGAAAAGCCCAAAGAACACGACGGTCAACGCTGGATTCAAAAGCTCGCGGCCAAACAACAAAACACTGCCTCTTAAGGATAATAGTGATGAGCTATCCAACTTAAACAAAATTTTGGGTCGGATATGTCAAATCCGCAGTACCCCCGGAAGGCCTGCAAACCACACCCACCGAGATTGTTGGGTTTTCAAACAGTCCGGCCGATTAAATGCCGAACACAAGGGGCTCGATGCATCAAGCGAGGATGATGATAAACCCCACCAGCAGAGCACCGGAAAACAAAAGACTTTCCCACAAGAAGTCAAAGCAGTAAACTCACTTCAGGTGATAATACGGAAAACTGCGGCACCCGCCAAGACGGGTCCCGCACGGTCCACCCCAGCGGAACCTCGAGATTGGATGTCAAAACCAATAACTTTTGACCACCTGGATTATTCCAAAAGTGTCCGAAATGCAGGATGGACTACTCTGATATTGGATCCTATAATCGACGGACTACAATTTACAAAAGTCCTGATGGACGGAGGCAGCGATTTAAACCTGCTATATCCAACCACAATCCGCAAGTTGGGGATAGACCTTACTAAAATTAGACATAGCCGCACTTCCTTTAAAGGAGTGACGCCAGGCCCTTACGCCAAGTGCACAGGCTCCTTATTACTAGAAGTTGTGTTCGGGTCACCGAACAACTTCCGACACGAAAAACTAATCTTTCATGTCGTCCCATTCAAAAGTAGCTATCAAGCACTACTGGGACGTGAAGCTTTTGTCCGCTTCAACGCCATACCGCATTACGCGTCTCTTACACTTAAGATGCCCGGTCCACGTGGCATCATTTCATTGCGAGGGTCATTTAAAGACCCCGGACACGGCTAGACGAGTCCGGCATAAATAAGCTAGGGGCTCCCTAGCCGCACACCCCTTCACAAGGGGCTGCGCGTACAAGCAACAATGAGCTAATATAAACTCCGCTTTACTTATTTATTAATATTTTTCATATACCTTTTTTTCTCTCGCACGATTTCCTTTCAAACTAAGTTCCTCTCTTTTTACAGATGAACAACGTGCACACCCGTCCAGGATAACGACACAACAGAGACACAGGCGCAGACGTGCAGTAGGGACCCGTCGCAAGGATTCTTTTCAGATTAAGACCCTGCGTAAACCTTTTTTACTGTCTCTTGTTGCTATAATCCCCTGGTTTCTCATTATAACTAGAGTGGAGCCTGACGTTTTGGCATCGGCCGCGTCAGAGGACCTTGCCCGTACCTGGACACTAGGGGCTTAGGGCATTGTTCTGCCCATTATTATAAAGACCGAACACCTTAGGGAGTGTTCGGCGTCTCGAGTTAGGGCTTATATGCATCAGCTCCGAATAATGTCTTTGGACAAATGTTGGGTTTGCCCGGCTCCTGTGTTTTGCTGCCTTACGTTCCGTATCATCGGCTAATGCGGCACCAGGAGAACTACTGCGATTGTGCCCCAGTTCGGCTGGGCGAGCACCTCAGTAGAGAAAGCCGAAAACTGACTGTCATGATACAGCGAGAGACTGGTCAACCACTCGATCGACCACCGGAATGTTTAGAATTCCGCCGCTTTGACGAAGGACCATTTCCCGGTCAGGCACACACGCGCCCCGAATTCGGAGAGCGCGGTGCCCCCAGGGGCTATATCGTAGCCCCACCCTCGAACTCCAATGGCTAAGTGAAAGTGATAAAGCATCATAGTCCGGTTGCCTCGTTTGCTACGCTACCACCTCCTCAACAGGACCGAGACATCGGATTAAGTGTGAAAACGTGCTATTTTTTGCGAACACCCCCGCACCTTGTGCGTGGGGGCTGAAGCCGAAGACTGCCATCTTTCAGGTTATACACACATATACATAAACGGCCGCATAGGAGATATCTCAATACTTGGAACGCACAAGTATAAAAAGCGATTACATCATAACCATTGTTTTATAAAATACAATGTTCACTTGAAAGTGACATTTTTCGAGCACTGCGACTCTATTACACGAGCACCACGCATAACTCCCCCAAAATAGTGCTCGGCGGGTAACCGGCTTTCGTCTGAACCCTGGGTTGTAATAGCGGTGACATCCATCTCTGTCCAATGTGTCTTCACACGGGCAAGGGCCATCCGCGCACCTTCTATGCAGGCCGACCGCTTCATCTCCTTGATATGCGGCACCGCTCCAAGAAATTGCTGCAATAAGCCAAAATAGCTCGTCGCTTTGGGCCTCTCTGGCCAGACATGAGCCACGATATCCGTCATGGCAAGTCCGAACAACCTGTTCAGCTCAGCCCATTCGGCCAACTGATCGGTCAGCGGAAGTGAACGATCCGGACTATGGAATTGAGACCAAAACAGCTCTTCCGTCTTGTGATCCTTCTGACTCTGGAAGTGCACATCGGCGTTCGCCACACTTGCCGCTAACTCCATATATGGATCCTCCGGACCCCACAGCTGGCCAAGCTGGGCATAATTCGGATCCGTAAACTGGCGACACAGCAGAAAAGGCTTGCCAGCCACAATGTCTCCGGTCTGACGCAGCTCCTCCTTCATAGCCCGCATTGCAGAACGGGCATCCTTGGCCTCGGCGGTGGCCTTCCCCAGGTCTTCTCGCTCCGATAGGCGCTCCTTTTCAAGAGCCTCATTGCGGTCGGTAGCATCATTCAATTTTACGGCCAATTCGGCCATCTCTTCCCTGCTTCGGCAGTGTGCAGCCCTTTCGGCTTCTAACTCTTCGGCCGCCCTCGAGGCAGCCGCATCACTCCTTCTGGCTTGCTCCTTGGCTTGAGCAAGTTCTGCCCGAAGGCTCTCCACAGCAGTAGCACCATCTGCGTCAAGCATAAATATTGTAAGAGGTGGGCTTTGACTCGCTTAAATAGGTGACTGCGGAGATACAAATTACCTTGCGACTCGTCAAGTCGCTTGTTGACTAGCGCGATGTCCGCATCCGCCACATCGAGCTGCCGCATTAATTCGGCAACTCCATCAGTCTGGCTAGCCCCCGGACTATCCGCCACCTGCAGAGGAAAGGCGACACTCAATACCTGCGATTTTGATCCTCGGCACGCTGTCGCTTTCGACAACCTACCGAGTCTCAGGGGCTACTATCTATACAGGGCGCACTTCTATGTGCAAAACTGTCAAAAAGGTGCGTCGTTTTTACGTACCTCAAATCCCGCCAGCAAACTCCTGACGGCATTATGCAATCCGCTTTCGGCGGACGAAATCCTTCCAATCACCATACTCATCAATGCACGGTGATCTTCAGAGATGGACGCCCTCTCAAGCAGATCCTTCAGCTCCCCCGGCCGAACACTAGTCGGCGCCGAACTCTTCGGCTCTGCCGGGCTCGGGGATACCCTCCATGATGACACTTCAGGCTCGTCCGCCCTATCCGATGGCGCAGCAGAGGGAGGCGTCTCGCTCTCCATCATCTCCGGACGAACATCCCCCGAAGACGAGCTCATCTGAGAAGGTCGCAGATCCGAACTACAAGGTAAAAATTTCGGTTATCCTCAGAAGCACAAATAGGGATGTTTTCTTACTGATGAACTCCCCTTTTTTCTACTAACGGCTCGCTGGAGGGCTGATTCTTTAGAGAAGATTGTACGGCCGGGGTCTCCCCGGACGCGGGACCCTCTGGTAAAGATTTCTTCCCCCGCTTAGAGACTTTGGCCTCCGGGTCTTCGGAGGCGGTCCTCTTCTCCCCCTGGAGGGAGGGACTCTCGATCCCCCCTTCTTCAAGCGCCCCCTTGGGCGAGGTGATAGCTCCTCTATTTTCCCCTTCGCCTTCTTCTACAGGCGCGACCTCCAACATTCTGACCAGCACGGGCTCCGGTGCGGTCTCTGGGAGGGGGGCCGGACACCTTATCAGCTTTGCTCGCGCTACCCACTCCTGATGAAGGATAACGGGTTAAAAGGCGAATTATAGAAAAGCAAACAAACGGTACGTCCGGACACTGAGCTGCTTACCTGAGTATCCGGGCAATTGCAGCTTAGGCCTGCATCCTCGGTCAATTCCGGACACGCCACCTGCGGTCCGAAGAACAACTTGTACATCTCCACGGGTGTCGTACCCATGAAGTGTTGGAGAATTCGTGGTCCCTCCGGATTGAACTCCCATAACCGGAGAGGACGGCGTTTGCAGGGCAGAAGACGCCTGATTAGCATGACCTGCATCACCACTACCAGATCGATCTCCCTCGCCTGGAGGTCTCGAATCCGGCCCTGCAATAGGGGCACATCTTTTGACGGCCCCCAATTGAGCCCTTGGTTGACCCACGACATCAACCGTCGTGGAGGTCCCGGGCGGAATGAAGGTGGCGGCTTTTGCCTGCTGCCCTTCGGAGCGGTGATATAGAACCACTCCTGCTGCCACAAGCCGAGCTCCTCTTGGAAGGAGCCCTCGGGCCACGGGGCATCGGTCCTCCTGCTTATGGCCGCCCCGCCGCACTCTGCTTGACGCCCCCCGATCATCTTTGGCTCCACATTGAAGGTCTTCAGCCACAGGCTAAAGTGAGGGGTGACGCGGAGGAAGGCTTCGCAAATGACAATAAATGTGGAAATATGGAGGATGGACTCCGGAGCCAAGTCATGAAAATCCAGCCCGTAGTAGAACATGAGCCCTCTCACGAAGGGATCTGTCGAGAAGCCTAAACCCCGACGGAGGTGGGATACGAAGACGACGTACTCACCGGGCTCGGGAGTGGGTATGGCCTGCCCTTGGGCGGGCAACTTGTGCGAAATCTCGTAAGACAGGTACTTGGCCTCACGCAGCTTTAGCACGTCCTCCTCCGTGACGGAGGAGGGCATCCACCGGCCCTGAAGGTCGGAGCCGGACATTGTTGAAGGTCCAAAGCACTTGAATCCGGGGCTCTGGGTGTTGGAACTTGGAGCAAGGAGAGGATTCGATGGAAGATTGAAGAAAAGAAACGAGCCTTGGTCCTGTTATAAAGAGGGGGAATACCAAGAGCCGTCTCCGTGACCGTTCGGGATTCGCCTTCGATAGAGGAGGCGTGGCGACGGGTGCGGTTGGGTTACCCACACCCGTATTGATGAGAATCCCGGGATAAGGGGAACACGATCTCTGCTTCGACAAGACGTGCCAAGGAAACCGCCTCGCTAAACATGTTGAGGTGGTATAATAAAAAACGATTCAAGTAAAGGCTTGGTAGTGGTGTGACGTCGTGCCGCAAAATACATCAGCAGATTGAACTTGTGTACATTTTATTCTCTCTACGGTGGAATGTGGAATTTATTTTGCAGAGCCGGACACTATCCTGGTGTTCATGATCTTCTCCAGATTATTCAAAGGAGGAACCCGCCTTGCAATGCCGAACATTATGCGCGCCGGACTTATCGTCATTGAAGCCTGGTTCAGGGGCTACTGAGGGAGTCCTGGACTAGGGGGTGTCCGGACAGCCGAACTATCATCGTCCGCCGGACTCCAAGACTACGAAGATACAAGATTGAAGACTCCGTCCCGTGTCCGGATGGGACTTTCCTTGGCGTGGAAGGCAAGCTTGGCGATACGGATATGTAGATCTCCTACCATTGTAACCGACTCTGTGTAACCCTAGCCCTCTCCGGTGTCTATATAAACCGGAGGGCTTTAGTCCGTAGGACATAACCTCCATTACAACAATCATACCATAGGCTAGCTTCTAGGGTTTAGCCTCCTTGATCTTGTGGTAGATCCACTCTTGTACTACCCATATCATCAATATTAATCAAGCAGGACGTAGGGTTTTACCTCCATCAAGAGGGCCCGAACCTGGGTAAAACATCATGTCCCTCGTCTCCTGTTACCATCCGCCTAGACGCACAGTTCGGGACCCCCTACCCGAGATCCGCCGGTTTTGACACCGACAGTGCTCCTAAGGAGAAGGAAAAAGTGAAGGGTGTTGATGTCAAAAAGGGCAAAACCATTTCCTCCAACAAAGCTGGCGACTTTAACCCGTCATATGTGTTGTGCCGTGCTAGTGATGGACATGTTTATGCTAAATTTGTTGGTTCTCCTTATGAGTACATTGAATGGTCTATTTGGGTTCCTAAGACCCTTGTTACTAACATCAAAGGACCCATTACTAAATGGGTACCTAAAACCAAGCATTGATCTCTTGTAGGTGTTTGCTTCCGGTGGGGGGTCATGGTTGCTTGATAGTGGAGCAACAAATCATATGACCGGGAGCAAGGACTTGGTGGTGGACGTGCAAAATATTCCATCTATGCCCACCAATGTCGAGTGGGGTGATGCCTCACATTCTAAGGTATTGGGTCTTGGCAAGGTTGTCATTTCTCATGATCTAACGATCGAGAAAGTCATGCTTGTTGAGTCCCTTGCATACCATTTACTTTCTGTTCGTCAACTTGCAATCATGGGCTTTGCCACTTTCTTTGACATTGATACTGTGGCCCTCTTGTGGAGCAAGACTCTTAAAGTAGCCTTTGTTGGGCATGTCGAGAACAGTCTCTATGTGATAAACTTTTCGGAGCGACCCACTAAGACCGCGACATGCCTAATGGCTAAAGTTGACGTGGGATGGCTTTGGCACCGCCGTTTAGCCCACGTCAATATGAGATCTTTGCAAAGTCTTCTCAAGGGGGACCATGTTCGTGGACTAACAAATGTTAGTTTTGCCAAAGACCGTGCTTGCAGTGCTTGTATTGAAGGAAAGCTTCATGAGAAGGCTCACCCTCCCACGACCATCATCTACTCAAAGAGACCCTTGGAGCTCCTTCACATGGATCTCTTTGGGCCCCCATCATTTGATAGTCTTGGAGGTAGAAAGTATTGCTTGGTGACTGTGGATGATTATTCAAGATACACTTGGGTATACTTCTTCAAGAGGAAGAGTGAGACTCAACAAACTGTCATCGACTTTGCAAATGAAGCTCAACGTCAACATAATGCAAAGATCTTGACAATAAGAAGTGACAACGGCACCGAGTTCAAGAACTACACCTTTGATGAGTTTCTTAGTGATGAGAGGATCAAGCATCAATATGCTGCACCATATACCCCTCAACAAAATGGTGTAGCAGAGAGGAAGAACCGGACGTTGATGGATGCGGCAAGGACCATGATGGCGGACTTCAAGTCTCCATATAACTTTTGGGCCGAAGCCATCAACACCGCATGTCATGCATCCAATCGGCTCTATCTCCACAAAGGTTTGAACAAGACTCCTTATGAGATACTCACCGGCAACAAGCCCAATCTCAAGTACTTCCGGGTGTTTGGGTGTAAGTGTTTCATTCTCAAGAAAGGTGTCCGTTTGTCCAAATTTGAGGCTAGAGCTTATGAGGGCATATTTGTTGGTTATGCTACAAACTCTCATGCTTACCGTGTTCTCAACAAGTCCACCGGACTCATTGAGGAGACGTGTAACGTGGAGTTTGACGAAAATAACGGCTCCCAAGTGGAGCAAAGTGGTACTTGTGATGTAGGTGATGAAATTCCTCCCCAAGCCATAAGAAGAATGGGTATTGGTCATAATCTACCCACTGAGGAACCCCTTGTGGCCGAAGGAGAAGGACAATGCTCCACTCAAGTGGAGCCATCACCTCCTCAAGACCCACACGCTTCCGAAGAACAAAGTGAAGGTCCTCAACCTCGTGAACAAGACCAAGGGCAAGATCAATCTCAAGATGGTGGTGAACCTCCAAATGATGCCCAAGGTCAAGTTCTCCCCCTCAAGCAAGCTCAAGATCAAGAACAAGCTCAAGACGGCGCCCAAGATGATCAAGTTAACCCTCCTCCTTCCACATCCGAGGAGGAATTAGAGCGTCGTGCCGCGAAGATTGCTTCCAAACTCACCACCAAAGGCCACCTCATGGAGAATGTGGTTGGAAGCCTAAGAAAGGGGGTAAGCACTCGTAGACAATTAGCAAACTATTGTGAACATCACGCGTTTGTCTCTTGTGTTGAACCCCAAAAGGTCTATGAGGCGCTCGAAGACTCAGATTGGCTCAATGCTATGCATGAAGAACTCAACAACTTCGAGTACAACAAGGTGTGGAGATTGGTGCCAAGGCCATCAGGGAACCACAACATCATTGGAACCAAGTGGATTTTCAAGAACAAGCAAGATGCTCATGGGAACATCATTCGCAACAAGGCAAGATTGGTAGCACAAGGCTACTCCCAAGTCGAGGGTATCGACTACGGTGAAACCTTTGCTCCCGTTGCTCGCCTTGAATCCATTCGTTTGTTGATTGCTTATGCTTCCCATCACAACTTTAAGTTGCAACAAATGGATGTGAAAAGTGCTTTTCTTAATGGTCCTATTAATGAGTTGGTCTATGTCAAGCAACCCCCCGGGTTCGAGGATCCCTACTTCCCGGATCATGTGTATCAACTCGATAAGGCACTCTATGGCCTTAAACAAGCCCCACATGTGTGGTATGACCACCTTACCGAGTTGTTACAAGATCGTGGATTTGAGGTGGGGCAAATCGATCCCACTCTTTTTACTAAGAAGGTCAAAGGGGAGTTTTTTGTATGCCAACTATATGTTGATGATATTATCTTTGGTTCCCCTAACAAAGCTTTCAATGAGGAATTTGCCGCTCTCATGACCTCCAAGTTCAAGATGTCTTCGATGGGAGAGTTGAAGTTCTTCCTTGGTTTTGATATCAAACAAAGAAGAGAAGGAACCTTCATCAACCAAGCCAAATATACTCAAGACATGCTAAAAAGATCAAGCTAAGTGATGTCAAGCCGGCTTCTACTCTAATGCCTACCAAGTGCCAACTTGACATTGATCCCAATGGTAAAGCGGTTGATCAAAAGGTATATCGCTCCATGATTGGCTCCTTGCTTTACCTTTGTGCATCTAGACTAGATATCATGTTGAGTGTGGGAATGTGTGCACGGTTTCAAGCCGCACCGAAGGAAAGTCACTATGTGGCGGTCAAGCAAATCTTTTGATATTTTGCTCATACCCCAAACTTTGGCTTATGGTACCCAAGAGGGGCAAACTTCAAGCTTGAAGGATATACGGATTCCGATTGGGCGGGAGACAAAGTGGATAGGAAGTCCACCTCCGGAGGGTGCCAATTTCTTGGCTGCTCTTTGGTGAGTTGGTCTTCCAAGAAGCAAAGTTGTGTGTCTCTCTCATCCACCGAAGCGGAATATGTGGTGGCCGGTAGTAGTTGTGCTCAACTCTTATGGATGAGGCAAACTTTAAAGGAGTACGGTGTCATTTGTGACAAAGTGCCTCTTTGGTGTGATAATGAAAGTGCCATCAAGATTTCTCTCAACCCGGTGCAACACTTCAAGACGAAGCATATTGAGATTCGGTATCACTTCATCCGGGATCACATTAGGCGAGGGGAGATCGAGCTCAAGTATGTCAACACTCATGATAACCTTGCAAATATTTTCACGAAGCCCTTGGATGAAGCAAGATTTCGCGAGTCAAGGAATGAGCTAAATATCATTGATTCGAGCAATGTGACTTGAACCCTTGCACCCCCACCACACTCAACTTGTTGTCTAGTTTAGGTGTAGGCATGGACATAGGGGGAGTGTTGTTCTCTCAATGAACTCTCCCTCCCCCCATTATGCATAAATAGATCAACTCTTTCACATTAGCCATTTTTTATGGTACTTGTGCTTCAAAGACGAGTTTTGGTCGTGGGCCCAAGGATAATTCTTCGCGGTGCCATACCAACTAACTCAAACATAGGTGGCTCCGGCCACCGCCATCTTCTTTTGAGAGGTTGTGTCGCATGGTGGTTTCTTGTTGCCTTTCTGCCTTTGGGTTGTGTGTGTTCTTGTGGTGTCCTTTGTGCTAAAAGTTTCCTTGCAAAGACCTTCTTCTTTTGTTGAAACCTGCTTTTTCTTGAGCTCACGGTACTACCGCAGCCAGCTATGGTACTACCGTGTGAGGGGAGCACGGTACTACCGCCCCCACGCGGCAGTAATTTTTTACTGCCGCCTGGGAGAGCGGTACTACTGCTTCGGTGCGGTACTTCCGCCCAAGCGGTACTACCGCGATGACATGCGGTACTACCGCGACATCTCAGACCGTGGGGATAAGGACGGGCAGGGGGAGTTCTAACTCCCCCACACCCATTCGTCAGTTTCCCCTCATCGCGTCTCTCTCTCCCACGCTCAAGAACGGGGCCGGCGTCCGTCGCCGGATCTCCGCCTCCGGCTGCCCTCCCGTGATTCCGTCCAGTGGGATCGTTCCCCACCACGTGCTCTTGCTATGGACCAAGGTCTTTCCCCAACTCCTTCTCGTTTTTGTTGTGTTCTTTGCCTCTAGGTTTTTGGGGGAGACCTGTGTGTTCTAGAGATCCTTAGGCTAAATCTATGCAAGAGTAGGATGAAGGAGAGTAGTATTGCGTAGGAATTATACTTGTCTTTTTGCCCTGTGCTAGATTTGATCACCGTAGCACCGCCGTGGTTTCGCGGTTCTTTTTAGATTCGAACTGTCGTTTGGATCTGACGCGGTGCGGTACTACCGCCCGTCTAGCACGGTACTACCGCTTGTCCGGTACTACCGCCCGTCTGGCGCGGTACTACCGCACTCGCTGCGGCACTAAAGTTTTACTACCGCTCCCACCATGGTACTACCGTGACCTCGCACAGTACTACCGCGACTTGGAGCGGCACTAAAATTTTAGTACCGCAGGCTCTGGCAGTACTACCGTGGATCACATCTATCTCATGGCAACTTTCACATATACTTTCTATGTGTTTCTTGTGCTTTGCCGTGGTCTTTGCACTGATCCTTTTTGCGTTTCGTGGGTGTTTTGCGTTTGTGTCTCAGGTGGTGGCTCTCGCCGTTCCAATCCCAGTCGTGACACGGGCTCCAAGCGTCTGCGCAATCCAGGTGAAGCACCAGAGGGCTCCTGTGCCCCCAAGCGCCATGTCAAGACATCAGCTAGCAAGCACAAGGAGTCCACTAAGGGCATGGACGAGATACCCCAATCTGAGTTCGTCCGTCTCAGGCAGCTCAACCCGTATGTGAACCCTCGTGCTACTGTCAGAGGTTGTGAGCTGTTTTGGAACAAGCAACAGACTCTCACTTATCTGGATGTCATCAAGAACAAGCAGAATACCTATGTGGATGTGAAATGGATTGAAATGCATCACATGAGGAAGGACAAGTATCGTGAGTACTTTGGAGAAGCTCTGGACTTGGTGGAGCAGTTTGGTATTGAACATGTGATCTCTTTTCACCTTGACTATGACCCTGAGCTTATCTGTCGGTTCTTTGCCTCAGTATACTTTCACCCTGATGAGGAGCGGAGGATGACCTGGATGACCAATGGCCGTAAGTTGACTGCTACTTGGAAGGAGTTCATGGATCTGCTCCATGTTCCTGATGACGGGCTCGCCACTCCCGTGGGTGTCCGCCCCATGCAAATTCTGAGTCTGCTAACAAGGACAAGCTTCAGCCATACTTTGTTGAGAAGGCGCTTGCAAATGGCAAGTCGGCGTGTGTGCTCAACTCCTTTCTGGATATCATGTATCGCATCTTCCGCAACTCATTGTTCCCTCGCATTGGTGACAAGGACAAGGTTCATGCCTATATGGTGGATATGATGCTCATATGCGAGGAGGCCCGTATGTCTCAGACTCAGCCACTTGATGTCTCACACATCATGTGGTGTGAGCTTTGGTTTGCCGTGTTCAACCGCAAGGTGCCCATCTATGGGCCCTATCTGTTTCTGCTGATCTCGAAGACTTGGGAGAAGACGTTCCCTAGTGATGAGTTCCTTGCTCCAGACTGGATTCGACATGATCCCAACACTACTACTCGTGCTGAGGCGACTGCTACTAGGGCTGCTGTTGATGAGGAGGATGCTGGCGCCGAGGATGTTGCTGAGGGTCGTGCTCCTCGGCCTTCCTAGAGTTCCTCTATGCCCTCGTGGGCCAAGAAGCTGAAGGAAAAGATGAAGACTCTTTTCTGCATGCAAGCCAAGGGGCAGTACAGGACTCATGTGGCATCTAAGGAGAGTCGCCGCCGGGACAAGAAGATCTTGCAGCTGTATGGCGAGGAAGTGTCTGGTGGTTCTGAGGATCGCATCACTCCAGTGGCCGAGTGGATGGAGAAGCAAGGCTATAGGTGGACTGATTCTGAGGAGGACGTCGAGGAGACCATCCTTGCCGCCGAGGAGTCTGACGAGGAGCCTTGGGATGAGTTCCCTGCTTGAGCCACCCCTTGTGTGTAGGTGTCCTCACTGCCTTTTTGGCGTCTCGATGCCAAAGGGGGAGAGAGTGTAGGGATTTGCGAGTCGTGTGTGTCGTGTGTCGTTCGTGTTCGGTGTGTTTGCTGCTTTCTTGTTTGAACCTCGTTTCAGTTGCTTTGGGTTGCTTTACTTCATATGGTGTAAGACATATGCACTCTATCTATCTTAGCGAGCTTGTGATATATTGTGCTACCTTTGTGCTATGCTCTGCTTAGATGTTAGATAGCTTGCCTTTGTCTCTAAAATTTAGGGGGAGTGTTGATCCTAGTTTGTGTGCTATGCAGTCCAAAGCATCCATCTAGATTGCACACATCTAGGGGGAGCCCGTCTATATTTTAGAGAGGAGGGGTTTGCCCTTTCTCAATATTATCTCATCTATGTGCAAATCCCGTATTGTCATCAATCCACCAAAAAGGGGGAGATTGTAAGGGTATATTTATCCCTTAGGTGTTTTGGTGATTGATGACAATGCTTTTGCGGTCTAATCGTGTGCCTTGAGTTTCTCAGACACTTCATCACTAGGCACGAGACGATTCGGTGCCCCTCGAAGACTATTGAAGATGGTGTTGTTCTACGTTTCTTTTTGGTGGATTTGAGTCGTAGGAGAGCCGTACTATTAAGAGGGGGTCTGCGTCGAAAAGGTTCGGGTGGAATCATCACGTACATGTTTCCCTCCTTTCCTCCACCTTTCCCTTGCACTTTGGAGCTTTCGTCGTTATCCTCTTTGTGCTCTTTCTGGCGACTACTGCTGAACTTGCGGTAGTACTGCTCTACGGAGCAGTAGTACCGCAAGCTCACGCGGTAGTACCGCTGGGGTCCATGGTAGTACCGCTCCTCTGGAGTCTTAGTACCATGGATCCCAGGCCTAGTGCCGCTCCGGTACGGTAGTAGGGGCGGATGTAATTTTTTACATCCGTGCCCACACGATAGTACCGCACGTCCAGCGCGGTAGTACCGCGTGCGCCCACGGTAGTACTGCTCCCCTGGAGTCATAGTACCGTGGCCCTCATACCTAGTACCGCTGCGCCGCGGTAGTAGGAGTGGATGTAATTTTTGACATTCGTGCCTCCACGGTAGTACCGCGCCTCGTGCGCGGTAGTACTGCGCTAGGCCTGGTTCAGCTAGGTTATGGTAGTACCGCGTCGGATTTTTGCACTGTTTCATTTTCAGCGGAAGTAGGCACGGATGTATTTTTATTCATTCGCGCTCTTCATAGGCTAGGACTTTCCTGCCTTGCGGTAGTACCGCAAGGGAGAGTGGTGGTACCGCGCTAGCGGAAGTACTGCTCTCAGTCAGGCAAGTCCCAGCCTCTGCTGCTGCCACGGAAGTACCGTGGTCCACCACGGTAGTACCGCGTGGCCTTGCAGTAGTACCGCGCTCCTGGAGCGGTAGTACCGCATGTCGCAGGCTGAACATGTGGATAACGGTTGGATCTTTTCCGTGACTATAAAAGGGGTGTCTCCTACCTCTAGTTGACCACCTCTTCCACCTCTAAGCTCCATTGTTGCTCCAAGCTCCATTTTCACCCGATCTCTCTCCCTAGCCAATCAAACTTGTTGATTTGCTCGGGATTAGTTGAGAAGGCCTCGATCTACACTTCCACCAAGAGAGATTTGATTTCCCCCACTTATCCCTAGCGGATCTTGTTACTCTTGGGTGTTTGAGCACCCTAGACGGTTGAGGTCACCTCGAAGCCATACTCCATTGTGGTGAAGCTTCATGGTGTTGTTGGGAGCCTCCAATTATTGTGGAGATTGCCCCAACCTTGTTTGTAAAGGTTCGGTCGCCGCCTTCAAGGGCACCAATAGTGGAATCACGGCATCTCGCATTGTGTGAGGGCGTGAGGAGAATACGGTGGCCCTAGTGGCTTCTTGGGGAGCATTGTGCCTCCACACCGCTCCAACGGAGACGTACTTCCCCTCAAAAGGAAGGAACTTCGGTAACACATCCTCGTCCCCACCGGCTCCACTCTTGGTTATCTCGCGCCTTTACTTTTGCAAGCTTACTTGTGTTGTTTCCCTTACTTGCTCGTGTGCTTGTTGTTGTCGCATCATATAGGTTGTTCACCTAGTTGCATATCTAGACAACCTACTTTGATGCAAAGTTTAATTTGGTAAAGAAAAGCTAAAAATTGTTAGTTGCCTATTCACCCCCCCTCTAGTCAACCATATCGATCCTTTCACTATATAACTTTGGTCGTATTTGACTTTGCTATTTGTTGGCATGTTTTTGTATGCATGTGTTGGTGTTGGCTGTGTGATTCCTAACTATGCAAAGGTCGGGTGTGTACTCATTGTGTTTGTGTCCTCTTCATACTTCATTATAAGCCGATAAAATCCATTCTTTGTCAAAAAACATATGTATATGAAGATTGCCTCGGCGACGCGTGCAAACTCAGAGTCATTAGAAGGCTGCCTCCATAGCACGGGATCCACTGCTCACTTGCCAGTGGGACAACCCCCCCCCCCCAAATCTTCAATACATAACCATTTGAACCCAAACACGAGGGCGAGGGCTTTTACGACCACTAGCAACACGGTGAGCATGATTCCGGCGGTGACTTTGGGATATCCATTCCGATCACGTCTATGTTTCGACGTTGATGTTCAAAATTATGATGAGCATAAGGCAGACATCCACGCAGATGTCCCATCTACTACTTATCAAAAAAATTGGCCATGTCATTTTTGGCGACGCGGGCTACTCAATTGTGGTGGCTTCTCACATTTCAAAAAAAATGGCATTGATTTCAGTCTCCCTAATGATAAAAATTATGCTAACATTTAGGGGGACACATACAATATTCTATGCGGAGATCATCAAGTGTCTCCCCAAATGGCTGATATAACTTCTACAAACACATCTCCACCTTTGAGAACAACACTGAGTTCACCGACAGTGATAGCGGAAGTCATGGGCAGCTAGAAGGGAAGAGGGATTTTTTATAGCTGCGGGCGGCAAACAACGGGAAAATAGGGCAGCGGCGGGAAAACATGGCAGAAGACAAGGAGGGAGCTGAAATTTCCCTCCCACGCCAACGGTTGGTAAATGACGCACTCCATATCCAGGCCCCTATCCACCAAATATGGAGTCTCACGGGTTGTATATGGAGCACCCTTCATAACCTATGGTGGCTCGTGGTCGGATGATGTCTCTACTAGAATGGCCTTTTCGGTCAAATTGGTCATGCACTTATTGTGCCGATTGGGTCGATCTGGCAACACTGCTAGAGTTGCTCTAAAGAAAGAGATCTTGTTAGGTGGAGAACTACCTAAACGTCAAGAGGGGAAGAAACATCAATGTCATATGGCATCGTCCTCACTTGATCCCTCCACACCTCAGTTGTCATCTACCTTGTTTGTTCCTACAATGTTGACAAGAAAAACATTGGTGTTGTTGAACCCCTTGTGAGGTTCTTAGGAATCACATATCACCTTCATCATAAGCAACGACAAGGACCTTCGTTTAACCAAACAAGTGCTTGTGCCCCCATATGACATTAATGACAATAAACCATAATACTTCTTGGTAATATTTAGTTACAAGAGCATAAAAATTATATAAATATGATAATACACACACAATAAAAAGGTTTGCCCACAAGCAGCGGTGGAGCTTGGGTCAAAATGTTGGAGGGGCAATGGGACCGAGAGGGAGGGGTGTCCAAAACATGGTTTTGGCCAATTTCACTCCTTATATGGGCCAACAACTAAGGGATTATCACAGATAATCTTCTGACTGGGGGCTTCGACCCAGGTTGGCCCTCACTAAGCTTCACCACTACCCACTAGACTAACGGTTTCCGCATAAATGGCGAGTGCTTGTGGACCAACAAGCAAAATACTAGAGGTAGGGGGTGTACTCATCAAGTTTATGCATCATGTACCGTACATGCATGAGACCCAGTGCACTGGGCTTTGTTGGCGATCTGATGGCGCATCTTCAACTTCTTAAGGTATTCAACAATCTTCTTGAGAAACTCAGTGGCTGCACATTTTACTTCAAGGCCATGCGCGAAGGCATATATGCAATCATCAATATCATATGACATCTCCCTTGCTTGATCCCTCCACACCTTAGCTTGGCCATCTAGCTTATCCATTCATGCAATATTGACAAGAAGAGCATTCTTGTTGTTGAGCTCTTCAGTGAGCTTCTTAGGACTCGCATATCACCTTCACCACCATCAACGACAAGGACCTTCGTTTAATCAAACAATTTTTATATCTAGGGGCCCACACCAGCAATAATAAAAACCACAGTAGTACCATACTTGATAATATTTAGTCACGAGAACATAAATTTATAGTGATAAAATAACAGACACACAATATGATGCTTTACCTCTCATATTCATTATACTACCATTTTTCATGTCATTCCGATTTGCTACCGTGAGTTGACTGTTTCTTTGGTGAGCCAGACAGTTTATGTGCTAGGCTTCTAAAGGCAAAATATTTCCCGGCTAGTAATTTACTGGACTCTGTGTTCTCTAACAATGGTTCTGCAGTGTGGAAAGGGATTGCATACGGTCTTGACCTTCTGAAGAAGGGGGTTATTTGGCGAGTGGGGGATGGGGCGTTCATACGTACTTGGCGAGACCCTTGGATTCCAAGAGCAACCTCGTCCCGCCCTATTACACCTGAGCACACATCCCGGCTGAACCGTGCGTCAGAGTTCTTGGATGAGAACGGTGCATGGCGGATGGATCGGTTGAGAGAGAATTTTTGGCCTATGGATATCAATTATATTGTGAAAATAAGGACGTCCCCAAGGCAGCGTTGTGATTTCGTATCGTGGTTCCTAGAGAAGAATGGCCAATTCTCGGTCAGGAGTGCCTACAGACTTGCCACATATGATCATAACATAGCGTTTGCGGGGGGAGCTTCATGTTCAGCACCAAGTGGAGTGAGATCAATTTGGAATGCTGTGTGGAAATCGGGAAATCGTCAGTACCTCAGAAGATGAAAATCACAACTTGGAAGGTAGTTGCAGGCGCCTTGCCAACAGCGCAACGTAAAAAGTTCAGACATATATCCACGCGCTCGACCTGTCCTTTATGTGGCGTGGAAGAGGAGGGCTCCTTTCACGCGCTAGTTACTTGTTCTAACGCACGTCTGATTTGGCTGAATATGAGGACTAGATGGCCTCTCCCCTTTGATGAGGCTCTAATTGACAATGGCAAGGAATGGTTACTGCATTTGCTGGTAAACTGTACTGATGAGGTTCGGGACATGGTGATCATGGTAGTTTGGCGAATTTGGCAACTGCGTACAGATCAATCACATGGTAAGGAAATCCCACCAACGGATGTCACGGTGGAGTTCCTCGACAGCTATTACAGGTCCATCAAACTAGCATGCCGTTTTAGCACGGAGGAAATAATCAAGGGCAAGATGCCAATTTCTGCCAATTGCTCAGGTCATATGCACAAAGTGAAACCCCCGACCATGCAATGGCCTGCGCCCCAGCCGGGCTACGTTGCCCTTTCCGTCGATGGGTCCTTTCTGGACTCCGATGGGTCAGCTGCTGTTGGCATGATACTTCGCGATGATAAAGGCAAGATTATTTTTTCAGCGTACCGTTATATCATTCATTGCAATGATCCGTTGGAAGCAGAAATACACGCCCTCATGCAGGGCATGGCTTTGGCTATACAAAATACTTCGCTACCGGTGGTCGTTCAATCAGATTCCGCTGAAGCTCTTTCAATCCTGTCTAACAATGGCCCGATGAAGTCAGCTTATGGGCAGTTGGTTCTTGAGATTAAAGAGTTGATGAGTAGTAGGGAGTTTTTACCCCAGAAAATTCACCGTAGTCAGAATTGTGTCGCAGATCGTTTGGCCACTTACAGCCGCTCCGAGAGAACCACAACTGTGTGGTTACAGTCGGCTCCACCTTGTATTGAGGATTTGTGGCCTCTTGATTGTAACACTATAACATTGCAATAAAAACTCCCTTTTTCCCCGAAAAAAAAGAATAAATAGTACACTTTTTTTAAAACAACAATAAATACACTTGGATTCACAGGATCCCCGGGTTATAAAATGGAAACGCATGGGAGCATTTGTTTCCAAACAATCTGAAACCGTCCGATCAAGCCAATCCGGCGGCTCCCGTGAAACCCTCCATCCTCCATCATCCAATGGGCAATCGCCAAGCCGGGGGACCGAAAGCTGGACGCGTCGGTTACCAAACAAAATCCGGCACGCCCCCGTTGTCTTACTAGTCTTGAGAAAATGGCATGTTCCAGCCACCTTCGATCGGCTTCCATAACTCCCATCCCATGTTCCGTGTTTAGGAACAAACAAACAAACGGAAACCCCCCGACACGCCCCCAACAGACCGGACGCGGGCGCCGATCCTCTGAAACTTCCGCCTTTTTTCTTTCCAATCTGTGCTAGCCTGTGATTCTTCCTCCCCTCCCCGCGCCGCCTCCCCTGATTTCTTTTCTCCCCACCCGCCGGATCAGCTGTCATCCTCCCCCCAATCCTATTTTTGCTGCTGCTGCGGCGGCGGCGGCGAGCCAGGCCGGTGGTGCTGTGCTGCCCGCGGGCTGATTGGTTGCCTCCGTGCCGGTAAGGAACCCTAGCTTGACAGCTCTTCGTCACCCCCCTTTCGCTCCGGCAGTTCGAGCTATCGAGAACCGAGCCCTCCTCCCTCCCCGTGCAGGCGGCGGCCGATTCGTCTGGCGCGGGTTCGGCCGAGCGGCGCCGTCTTCTCCACCAATCAAGATCGATCTTGGCTCTGACGGCAGGCCCTCGCGAGCTGGTACCCAGCCGCGGGCGTCGTCGGGGACATGAAGGCCGCGCCGCTGCCTCGCACGAGAGCGGCAGCTTCTCCGAGGCGACGCGTCTGGATACTCGCCGTCGCGGCCCTGGTCTCCGTCGTGGTGGTCTGGGCCTACCACTACCCGCCCCAGCATTACTCCTCCCCCGTCAGCAACTGGCTCCCGGTGGAGCCCGACAGGGAACTGACCGACGACGAGAGGGCCTCGCGCGTCGTCTTCGGCCATATGCTCTCCACGCCGCCTGTTCGGTCCAGGGGGTCCAAGATCGCCTTCATGTTCCTCACCCCGGGCAACTTGCCGTTTGAAAAACTATGGGAGAAATTCTTCGAGGTGCGTATCAATCAATTATACTACTATTTGTTATTACTAGCTCTTGCATCCACGTGCAGAGCAAGCTTTTAATTAAACTACATCCATGCTATCGAAAGCTGTGAATTCTGTATATAGTAAGGATTAAGGACATATAGTTCGACATCTGTGGCTTGCTAAATAAGCAAGATTTAGAAGTGGATTACTTGGTCTTTGTGCACATCTATTGCTCCATTTTTACCTCTCCGTACCTAGGATAGCCTGAACTGATTGCTATTGCCATGCTATGTCAACATTTTTTTATTGTCATTGGAATCTTGGACCTTCTGTCACAGCCGCGTACTGTTATAGGATAGAATGATACTTTGTAACCATTTCATTGACTTTATGTTCCATGTAGAAGTATCGATCTTTTCAGCAATGTCATAATTCTTGTGTCACCACATTTTGCTCAGAGTTATCTGTTCATGTCTTCTGCTGCCGTCTCTGTAGGGTCATGAGGGAAGATATACCATATATGTCCACGCCTCGAGGGAGAAGCCAGAACATGTCAGTCGCTTATTTATTGGTCGAGATATACACAGTGACAAGGTAATCTTTATCTTTATCTTTACCTAATAATAAAGAGAATTGGGTTTCTGTCGTCCGTCATCCACTTTTACAGAAAACACCCTGACTTTACTGATAATCAACCCGCAATCCTATTAACCAGTCAACCTGAACCGGTACGGGCAATAGAAAAGAAAAAAAACACCCGAGACCCATGACCTTGCCTCCCACCCGAGACCCACGCGGCAACGGCCGAGGAGCGCGCCCGGGAGGAGGGCCGGCTGGACTTCGTGGACATGCTCCGGTTGGTGACCTGGAGCATGCCGGAGCGAGACGGACAACGCCAGTCACGAGCAGAGGACGAAGCAAGGATGAGCGCCGCGGGATCGGCCGGGCCTCTGGGGGCATGTCGCAGGTGGCGGAGGCTGTGGGCGGGGCCGTCCGAAACGGATCGGAGGCGAGGCTGCTGGCCGGATCTGGAGCGGGCCGATGACTGGGGCGGGATGGCCAGATCAGACCCACGGCAGAGGAGCTTCCATGGTGCCTATGGGTTCCTCGCCGATAAGGGGTGCTGCCCTAGCTCTGGCCAGCCACCACGGCCGTGCACACTCCAGGAGAGTGGAGTGCATCGTCGACACAACACATGTAGAAGAGGAGGAGGAGCAACACTGGGTGATAGTGGCTGGAGAAGAGGAGGAGTAGTGCTGAGTGAGAAGGAGGAGTGGCGATGAAGATAAGGCAAGCAGATGGGCAGATGGATGAGAAGGAGTGGCGCTGGCCGGTCGGTGCTTTTATTTAATGAAACCAAATGGAATTGGTCTTGTACCGGCTAGAAGCTACCGGATGCATGCACGCTAGCATCAATTACAAATTTTTATTTTCTGGAAGAGCGACAATTATTACTTGCTGTTGTTTGTTGTTACTTGATGGTGTTTGTTGTTACATTATATATACGTTCTTCTTTCAAAATAAGTGTCATAATTTCAGTACAACTTTGTACCATAGTTAATACAAAGTTAAAACATTTATTTTAGAGTGGAGGGAGTATAGTAATTAAAAGTGAGTAAAATATTAGAAGGAAATCTTTCTTGAGGGAGAAGATATTTGAAGCTCAGCAGTGCTTGCTGTCCATGAAGATATTCCTCAAATCTGGATACCATGGGTGAGACAGGGTGGAGAGACGGGGGGATGAAGAATAGAGAGAGTGCAGTGCGACATCGGTGCATCTTGCTCGCGTCCTATTTCACCCAACACGACTTCTGGGAAGGGGGAGCACTACCCTCCGTGGTACCATCTATCCCGCAGTTCTGCGTACCCTAATCCTGATCCCCATCGATGCCCAACGATAATGTCCAGGGAAGTGGTCTTGTTGGCGTGGAGGGTGTGGTCCTACTGCTGACGGCAACGTGTCAACAAAGAACGACAAGCATTGTAAATACTTTACTTTTTGGCCATCATATTTTTAAAATGGGAAAGCATAAATATGAATCAATGTTAATAGGGATTGAGAGATATAGGTACAAGTATGTGAATAATGCACAATTACTTTCGCATCGAAGGATTAGCCGATGATTTACTCGATCGACGAATGTTTAGATATTTTAATTATTTTTACACGGGGTTGTTAAATAACAACAACTTATTAAATATATATTTTTTGGAGAGAGTTGAAGAAGTAGTTATATTGGTAGAGAAAAATATTACGAGCTTTTGGAATACAATAAGATCTTCATAAAGTGCATTCTTACGAGTCTTACAACCAATATAATTGGAAAATCTTATTATTCACCGTGACAGGTAAACTCTTGAATATCACATGAACACTCAGATCTATTTTATACCCGTTGCAATGCACGGGCATTTTTGCTAGTGACATCGTAAATAATGCACAGTTTGAACGCTGTTACAACAAGGCATGTACTGTTCATATTAATTTAACAGCTGGCAATACAAAACACAAATTAATTTCAGCATTACGTCTATTCTTTAGAAAAATGTTATTCCTTGATCGGTATCGATATTTGCCATATAGCCCATGTCTTGCAACAGTGTTCAGAAGCTAAAGACTGCCTTGGGTGATATATCTTTTTGTTGCAGGTACAGTGGGGTCAGATTTCTATGGTTGATGCTGAGAGGAGGTTGTTGGCGAATGCTCTACAAGACATTGACAACCAGCATTTTGTGCTGCTTTCTGACAGGTCCACAGAGTATAGTTTGCTTACATCTGATTTTCCTTCATGATAAAATCTATTTGACGTCAACTCTTGTGCTGTTACAGCTGCGTACCTTTGCACAATTTTGACTATGTGTATGACTACCTGATGGGAACAAATCTCAGTTTTATCGACTCGTAAGTCAAATATCTGCTTAAATTTTTTCTCAAGAACTAGCCTTAACATTATTGGAGCTTCTATTTCTTACTTCCATTTTATTTATTCCTTGGTCAGCTTCTATGATCCTGGACCACACGGAAATTTTAGATATTCGCAAAATATGTTACCTGAGGTTAGAGAGTCTGACTTCAGGAAGGGTTCGCAGGTAATCTACTGTACTAGTATCTATTAAGTTCCTGGGCTTAAGTATTTCGCACAGTAGATTCTTCAAGACAGCATGACTTTGTGTGTAAATTTTAAGCCTTTAATCCCCAGACAGTAATATTACTAAAGTTAATCCTTCGGTCACATAAGTTTGTGCCCCCCCCCCCCCCCCCTCCCTCTCTTTTACTCTATTTTTATACTCCCTCCGTTCCAAAATAGATGACTCAACTTTGTACTAAAGTTAGTATAAAGTTGGGTCATCTATTTTGGAACGGAGGGAGTATTGTATTTTCATATAGAAAGATGCATCTCAACAAAATCTCTAAATATTTCAGTGGTTCTCAGTCAAGCGGCAACATGCATTGATGACAATTGCGGACAGTCTTTACTATACAAAGTTCAAGCTTTATTGTAAGGTATGCCATGCCCTTTTACTCTTTCCTTTCCCATGTACAGTTGTCAGACATATCTCTGCCCAGTTGTCTCACAGCATGTAAGATTTGGTATATGCACTATATGGTAAACTTCATTTCATACTTTATTTTTCTTAAATTTGAGGATCGTGTGGCACAATATCACATCCCTTGCTAGTTTGATATTTGTCATTGGATGATATAGTGTACTATTGAACTATCTATTATCTATGAGGTTGTACTTACTATTTGCTTTTGTAGCAAAGGAAATCCGTTCTGTCTCATTCATCAAAAGATGACAAACTTTCCAAAAATAAAATAAAATGTCCGTGATCTTTGTAGGAGAGTTGCTTTACACTGTATGTGTGCATGTATTATTGTGTTTTAGGTATTAATGAGCTAATTACGAATTTATTATCAGTGGTTTTAGCACACATCGTTTCTTTTAGTTTACCATAATGGGCTCAGATGTATGACATGTTTGCTCTGTTTGCAGCCAGGAATGGAAGGTGGGCGCAATTGCTATGCCGATGAGCATTATATGCCAACACTATTCAATGTAAGTATATGACAGCCTTTTATATGTTGACATTTATCTCCATCAGTAATAACCATTGTGTCACTTACGATTATGGGAACTTGTATTTGCACAAAACAGATGATGGATCCAAATGGAATAGCGAATTGGTCTGTAACTCACGTTGACTGGTCGGAAGGAAAGTGGCATCCGAAAGCTTATCGGGCGCAAGATGTCACTTATGGGCTCCTGAAGAATATAACTGTATGTTTCTGTGTTATACACTTGTAGATTTGTCTCGTGTCATGTTTACTTGTCAGAGGTCCTTTAAGTTCATGTCTAACATGGTTCTAATTCCAATTCTTTGATCTCGCTGCAGTCAATTGACATGAGCCACCATGTTACAAGCGATAGCAAGGTCTCTCTCGCTCGCTCTGTGTGTGTGTGTGTGTCTCTCTCTCTCTCTCTCTCAATGCTTCGCGTGCACATTTACCTGACAAACTCAAAGTGATGAAGAAAAGGAACTAATACAGAAATACTTGATTTGTTTCCTTGTTCTTACAGAAAGTGGTTACGCAAAACCCTTGCTTATGGAATGGAGTGAAGAAACCATGCTACCTGTTCGCAAGGAAGTTCTACCCTGAGTCCATGAACAATCTCATGTACTTATTCTCGAATTACACCCTCTTTTGAGTGTGCTGTGCTCATCCCACATACTACAGGAATTTACAGGAGATATTTTTGCTATAGAAACATGTGTACATTTGGAAGGACATTAGATCTATTGACAAATTGGTGGATATAGAAGAAATACGGAGAAGGCATTCGCTGCAGTAATTGAGGGGTTCCCAATCCCATCTCCATCTCAGGCCATTTTAACTCACTCTAGGACATCATATTTAGGACGACCATGTCTTTTTACTAGTTTCTTTACAGATTTAGTCACAGATTCTATGATGTATAGTAAGATTACTGTAACTCAGAGAAGCCATTAGATGATGTCCATTATTGGTTACACTAATACCACTGAGTCTGCTCAAAGCTCCGTCGTATCATTTCGCTTGTTCAAGTGGTTCAAGTGGCTGTCTTGTTTCTGCATTTCATATTTCCACAGTACTTGCTTGATTTTGAAATACATAAGGTGTGTTTTTTTTGGAAAGTCAAAATTATCTTTTTTTCTGACCAAGTTTATATAGAATTTTTTCAATGTGTATTTTTGTTCATGAAATATATTTTGTTTTTATTGTTATTTTATCGGTACTGGGATGTTGATATCTTTTTTTATATACCAAATTAGACCCATCATGAAATATATTTTAACTATTCCTTATTGAGATGCTAATACTATATCTTTTCTATAAATTTGGTTAAACATATATGATTTTGATTTTTTTTTAAATAATGCACCATATATATTTTAAAACGAAGTAAAATTTAGCACCTCAGGAATATTTGGACTTGATAAATATTGCGGAAATAACTTTGAACTAAAACCATGTCAGTTTTTTTGGAACGGAGGGAGTATATTTCTTGTCAAAAAGACAGAGATAACAGCGACCGGACACCCAGTGGAACTGTTTCTTAAAAAGAAAAGGAAATACAAAATGGTAGAAATGGGCTTCAGTTGAGCTATCGCCTCGCCACACAAACTCCAGAAGAAAATGGCGACTTCTGCTGCGCCCCCTTGCGTCCGCATCTCCTGCTCCACACCTTCACTGACCGCTCTCCGCCGGCCACGCCGCCGGCGCGTCACCTCCGCCCGATGCTCCCTCGCCGCGGCCCCCGGCCTCCGGGCGCCGGCGGAGCTCGTCGACTCCATCCTCTCCAAGGTGACGCTCACATCTAGCCCCTTTTGCCCCACTCCAAGCTTCGTCCTAGCTTTTGCAGTCCTGCCAAGCAAAGAAAATTCCAACTCCTGCTAAGCAATTTCAGCATGAATAACTTGCAAGAAACCACCAAACATTAGTGTTTTTCGCACTAAATTTGGTCACAGTTATACTTTGCTTCGATCTTCGGCGTGATTTCTTAGCAGGTTAGCATGTTGCCGACAGGTGAAGGGGACTGACCGGGGCGTGCTGCTGCCAGAGGAAGGCCACCAGGAGGTCGCCGACGTCGCGCAGCAGCTGGGGAAGTACTGCATCGACGAGCCCGTCAAGTCCCCGCTTATATTCGGAGGTGAATCCTGCCCCTCTATCCCCAACCAAACCGTAGTTCATCTTATCCGGCAGTATCGTGGTGTGGCTGTGCCACTTACTGTCATGCCAAACCTTGCAACCATCAAACACGTGAGACCTGCATCTGGTATATTCTGTTGGTACCGCCGCATTTGGGGCTGCAGTGTTTGGTGAATGTTGTTCAATTCATGCTTCATGCCATCTTGATTCAGTTCTTGTGCTGTGCTGTGGTGCACTTGACCAGACTGGGACGTGGTGTATTGCTCGGTGCCGACCTCCCCCGGAGGGATTTACCGGACCCCTCTCGGACGGCTGGTGTTCAAGACCGACGACATGGTTCAGGTGGTGGAAGCCCCCGACATCGTCAGGAACAAGGTGTCCTTCTCCATCTTTGGCCTGGATGGCGCGGTGTCTCTGAAAGGTAAACCACATGTTGGTTCTTCACTCATTCGATTTAGACACTGCATATTGTTCAGAGTAGAAGTTCAGGTTATCTTTAAGCCATATGTGGTTGCGACAAAATACAGATATGTAAGATTGCGGGTAATGTGCCAGTGATCTTTTGATTCTGTGGTGTCATGCAGGCAAGCTGAATGTATTGGACAGCAAGTGGATTCAGGTCATATTTGAGCCCCCGGAACTGAAGGTAGGCCCCTTGGGTTTCCAATACGGTGGCGAGAGCGAGGTCAAGCTGGAAATCACCTATGTCGACGAGAAGATCAGACTCGGGAAAGGATCCAGAGGCTCGCTTTTCGTCTTCTTGAGACAAGATTAGAAGGGTAGGTTGCATATTTTGTATGTGCTCGATGCCACAAGGTATATCAGCCATATGGGTGTCTGCACAACTGCTTGCAAATGTAAATTCAGAGATAAAGCCCACAAAGTAGTTTTTTATGATATTCATTTCTACCTTAAGCAGATTGCCTTGTTGTGAGCGAAAATGTTTGCGGTACTCATTCTGATCTTATTTCTGGATGTACTTATGATAATACTGGGGTTTGAGCAGGACGATGTTAGTTTGAGAAACCGAGTATTCTGGCTAACTGTTATTGATACATGCCTCTCTTAATATTTGTCTTGCTCGGCTTAGGGGAGTATAACTGATAGTTTATGCTTTGATTCAGATAGATGAAGCCATACATTCTCCGTTGTTTTGTTACGTGCAAGTTTGGCTCAAGTTCAGCTTCCGATGCCAAGATATTTGATATGCTTGCCAAATCTAGGCCCAGTTCTTTTCACGCGGGATTCTGCAAAATCAAGATTATGGAAAATTCTCCCAGAATCTACTTCCCACAGAATTTGACGTCAAGTTCTTTCCTGAGATTGCAATTTGAGATTGTGGATTGAGTTGTGTGCTGAAATGACTATACTACCCTTAGATAGAAATTGTTTCATGAATTGTTACAATTAGAATGGTTTTACAGTAGCAACTAGCACCAAGCAGCAACATCACAGTATAAAAATTGATCAAAATTCTCACATACACAGCATCATTGACAGTACAAGAAAAAGTTATTCATACTGATACCATTCATCTGTCCATCAAACAAGTTAATACTAGCAAACAACACCATAATGGTTGGCTCAGAGATGAAAGTAGCAACATACTAATACCATTCATCGATTCATTCACAGTAAGACCATCCATCGATCCCTCGCTTGTGAACTGCTCGAAGGAGAGGGGTGGCTGGCAGCGTCGCCGTGCAGCGGCAGAGTTAGGAACCGGGGGGGGGGGGGGGGGGGGGGGGGCAGACGGGCACGGGCGGCGCAGAGGAAAAGAAGGAAGAGGGGCGGGTGCTGGCGGCGTCAGGAAGGGGAGGACGGGGCCGGCGAGGCGGTTCCGGTGGCGACGAGGACTAGGCCGGCGAGGTGGCGGCGCCGCTGCCGCGGTTGCCTCCCGCAACCCTAGCGCTGGATGAGCTCGATGGGCATGTTTGGTTGCAGTAGTGAACATTAATCGAAATCACTATGCAGACGACAATGCGCTGGACGATTCTCAGACGACCTGATGATCGATGGCTGCGGCCCACGTGAACTCAACTGATCGATGGCTGCTATAGCTTGTCGTCCACAGATCGGCCACAATCCATCGTGTGTGTAGCAGTCCTCAACATTAATTGCTTTGCATACACATCTCAACCCAACCTGGCTCTGAAAAAACAGCCTCATATGCGACATCTGCAAGTCGTTTGGTTGCCTGCATATGGACTTCCTGCATTAGGGGATCAACTTTGGCACGTAGTTTGGTTGCCTGCATTGTCTCGGCGCATACAACTACACGTTGTTTGGTTGCCCGCATGGGGTATGATTAAGAGCTAGCACTTGCACTTAGCACACATGGTTAAGAGCTAGCAAAGGAGGGGGAGAAGAAATGCAGTGTGCGCCGGACCATGGCGACTGCGGTGGACAGTGACCGTGGCGCCGTGTTCGACATGACGAGCACAAAGTCATGGGCGAGCGACCCCGTCGGCGAACTAGTTGGAGTGCTCGCGCAAAGATAGTGGACATAGTAGGAGAAATGCAGTGCTCATGCCATGGCATCGTCAGTGTAGTAGGACGAGAGAGAGGAGCTGAGATGATCGATGCTGGAAATGACTCCAGTGTAGTAGGACGAGAAAGAGGAGGCCGGGAGGAGGCCAAGATGATCGACCCCGTCGGTGGCAGAGAACAGAGGAGAACCCCGTCAGTGTGCGCGCCATGGCGGCTTAACTACAATAGGATCCTGGAGAGAAGGCCGAGATGAACGACGGCGACGATGATGCTACCACAACAAGATGCGAGAGTGGAGATCGAGAGAAACCATGCCGGCTAGAGGAATAATTAAGTAGTGTCTTAAATCGCAACACACATATCCATATGTACGGCCATGAGAAATATGTAGATCTTCTCGTCTACGATCGTCGAAAGAGGAAACTTGCAACACGAATGTTGTGCAAAACTGCGAGATTAGGCTGCTAGTCAAAGGAAATTTCAAACAATCGATCGTGCGCGACCAATCTAACAAAATTCGTCCAAAACAGCTCCAAACGGGAACAAAAAATTGAGCATGCACGGTCGAAGAAACTACAAACCGATCACCTGAATGGAACTGTAGCGTCGATGTGCATCTTTTTCGTGTAGAGCTTACATCAAATCGAAGCACCGTTGTGTAGATTAGAGGGACATGGAAGAGAGGAGATTAGAGAGGAGCTGACTAGAGGTTGAAGAAGACACCACTTAAACACCTCAACATCCCTCCCATCTCCACTCGTGCAAGGGCCCGCTGGCTTGCGCTCGCCTCGGCCTGGCTCGCAAGAAACTGCCGATCTGAGCGTTTCCAGCGAGCCAGGCCCAGAAGTGCTTTAAGTTTCGTGCTATGTAAGCCCAACAGTGTATGCGGCCTACCAAACAGGCTGGATCCTTCCCGCGCGGGCCTGGTCGAGGTGTATGCAGGCAACCAAACACGTCCGATGTGGAGCGTGGGGAACGAGCGCTGACCGTTTTGCGTGAGGCGTGGAGATGCCAGTGGCATTTAGGCCGCAATTACCAGCTCCGGGGTAGTATTATATTGGGTCCCGATAACTGTCACACGTGTGGCGTGGGCAGGAACCCGCTCGCACGCCTCGTGTGGCATGGACAGGAACCCGCCCGCACGATCGCGTCCGGGCGCGCGCAGCCACAGCCCGCACGTCCGGTGCAGCGCGATCGCCCCGCACAAGCACGTCCGGGCGAGCGAGCACGCAGCCCGCACGACCCGTCTCGGCCGTCGCCCCTCCCCGCCTGCGAGCCACACGCCCCGTGTGTCAGTAACCACGCGTCCCGCCACGATTGCCATGGTCCGGACCCTCTTCAGTTGCCATGTTGCTGAACTACAGGTGCCATGTCGGACAACTACAGTTGCCATGGTTGCTCAACTACAGTTGCCATCTTAGGTCAAGTGCTGGATGCCATTTTTGGGCAACTGCAGCTGTTGCCATGTCGGACAACTACAGTTATCATGATTTGGAAAACTTTAAGAGTTGCCCCCTACTAACACTGGACAGTTGCCATGTAGCACTAAAAAACATGGCAAAAAATATGTTGCGGGTAAAAAGAGAGTTGTCATCTGCTTACAAGCACGCTAGGGCAGTTGCCATGTATCCTGCAAAACACATGGCAACTGATGGCTTTTGATGTGTGGGACAGGAGACGGGCATGTGGGTGACGGTGGTATCTTTAGGAGTTGCCACCTACTAACACTAGACAGTTGCCATGTAACTCTACAAGACATGGCAACAATAACATGTTCGGGTAAAAAGAGAGTTGCCATATGCTTACAATCACAAATAAGGCAGTTGCCATGTACCCTTCAAAAACATGGCAAATGACAGCTTGGGTATGGGAGAGTGGGAGAATGGCAGTCGTGGGAGATGGGGAACAGGAGTGGTGCGTGGCGTGCGGGCGCGACAGCAGTTCCATCGCACGCCCCGACTGGCGAACGTTGGCCCCGGAGAGAAAACAGACGTGTGGGCGAACTCTCCCACATGCCACACACACGAGTTGTCCTACGTGGCGCACAAAATCAGCCTTTTATGCCAAGATTCGTGCAAAAGGCGCTGGACGGTGATGGAGGCGTATGGGCGAGTTGGCTAACGCCCACACGTGTGGACGTTAACATTTCCGATTATATTTGAAATGTTTTCTTTTAAGAGACTCCCTAGAATCCCGAGATTCTGCCAAAAACCAAGTATTTTGAGGATTTTGGATTGCACTAGGGTTCTCTAGAATCCTGTCAAGATTTTGGGACAAATCGAATTCTTTTCGCTTAGGATTTTCGAGCCCGAAATTCTTCATAATCTACTCAAAAGAACTGGGCCCTACTCTGCTTGCATAGTGTTTCCTCTCATTATTTCCAACTGATATGTTGGGTGTAGCTCTTAACAAAGTCATTCTTTGATGTGTCTTCTTTGCCTTAAGGCCTGAAGCACTTATCCGGCTTAAAAGACTACACGAGCTTGATTCGACCCCGACAAATTTGCCGAAAATTGGATAATGCGCCATTATCTTTGTAGTCAACTAAATTGACCGATTTATGCGTACATGATCTCCAACTGTGAATCAACATGTCACTCCGAAGGATCGGTTATAATATATTCCCAGAGTTATGACTGTTTTATAGATTCCATCATTTCAGCATTGCTCCGAGGACGTGTTCAAGCAGAAAATATTATGTTCATTGGTACCCTCTTCGTTTGGAATTACTTGTCGTAGAGATAAATAAAAAATAACGTATCTAAAATTAAAATACGTCTAGATACATTCATTTCTCCGACAAGTAGAAGTATTTTCTAATGAGAGAGTATCATTATTTTTGTTGAAGAAACTGCAAGCTCAATGTGAATGTTTAAGTTTGAGTGAATGATGCATGCCGTATTAACCAATTGAAGTAATTATGGATGTGATTAGGCAAGTGACCTTTTGGGGTTAGCTACCACCTCCATCCAGGTTTATAAACAGACACGAGTTTTTAGGTTTTTGTGACATAACGCAGACGCTTATATCCATGCAAACACACCCACATCTATGAACGACGAACACACATAATATGTTTTGAAGGTTCACCGATGGACTCTCCAAGCGATCCTTCTTGTTTGACATCACCAATTTGACCACGAGGATGCATGCATCGTCGTGTCGTGCCAGCATGCTTGCTTGACCAGGTTCTGGAGCCGTATCATTCGTCAATCATAAACAAAGATGCACGTTACATTTTTTTAATACGGTACAAATGCGGACATATATATACATGCATACACATTATACACGGATATCCTACCCTTATGAGCACCTCCGAAAGACTGAGTCGGCACATCATTTTAAGATTGACGAAGTAGTCAACAATATTTTTTTTCTTTCACTAAGCGCACATCACCGAAAGACCTAAAATACACTAAAAGATACAAGCACCGGTGTTAAATCTAGGACTTGAATCCTGATCTGCAAAAAAAAAAAAAAAAAAAACCTGATGGGCTGAAAATACCACTGTGCTCCTGACCATCCAACCACGACATACATTCTTTATTACTCCCGATAGTAGGTAACCGCCAGCCAATCAAGTAAAATAAGATTATTTTTGAACTGATCAAGCATAATAAGATAGTACTACTACTTTCCATCCCTCAAAAAAATTTATAATCCTAATACTCCCAAGGAGGATAGCGTCAAGGCAAACAACCCCACCGGCGAGAAGACGTAGTACCATTTCAGGGATTTGACCAAGTAAAACCACACCAAACCAGCGCCAATTTCCTCGTCGCGCGTGTTGCTTTGACCAGGTCCAAGTGTGATTAGTATTGGCCAGCTCCGCGTCTTGTTGCCTTTGCTCATTGCCCTCATTCCTTCATCTCCACCGCCGGGTGCCGCTGATCTTCCCAGGGGGGCAGCACCGCAGCAGAGAACTCCAGGCAACTGAAGCATGTCACCGGGATCAGAAAAAGGGTCGGTCTTTTGCCGTTTTGGCCGGGAGCAGAGGAGGGAGGAGATGGCCAAGGGGGCGGGGGAGCGGCGGCTCCCCCTCTTGCTGCTGCTCGTCTTGTGCCTCTTGGTCGAGTCCAGGATCGCCGCCGCCGCCACCCACCCACAGGATGGTATGTATGCCTGCTTGCTTGCTAAGCTTTTCTCCTTCCCCTTCCCCTTCTCCGAACTTCGGGGAGGAGGAGAAGTTTATTCAGACTGCGCCGGAAAATATGCTTGGTTGTTCGGAGGTTCAGTTTTGGTCTTCGGATGAGCTGGGGATTGGAAATCTTCCAGGCCCATGATCCCGTATACTACGAAATTAGCTGCTAGAATCATTTTCCCAACATATTGCTCAGTTGCAACTTTTTAGGGAAGAATCTATTTTTCTACTAATAGCAGTCTGCGCAACATCAAATTTCAGTTAACCAATCTCTTTATTTATTAGTAAAAGAGTATCCAGTAGTTGGTTCACAGGTCCCTGTCTCTCTCTATCCTGCCTTTGCAGCGGCTGCTCTCAAATCCTTGATGAGGAAATGGTCAAATGTGCCTGCTAGCTGGAGGAAGAAATCGAACGATCCTTGCGGCGACAAATGGGATGGAGTTGAATGCAATGGTGCCAACTCAAGGGTTACATCACTGTGAGCACAATTGACCCCCACCATTTGTTAGGAGCTAGCTGTTCAAGATCCTTATGTTTTGATTTCCCCTGACTCTCTTCTTCTATGTGGCAGAAATCTATTTGGCATGAACATGAAAGGCACTCTCAGTGATGACATAGGAAGCCTGACTGAGCTCAGGGTCTTGTGAGTGATGATATACTATTCATGTTATTGGCTGCCTTATGCTTACACAATAAAGTAGTAACATTAGGGCACTTAATCACTGATGACTGATGAATGCACACTGCAGGGATTTATCCTCAAATAAAGACTTAGGCGGTCCACTTACACCTGCCATTGGGAAATTGGCTCAGCTTATAAACTTGTAAGTTGCAACAGTTTCCATTGCTGTAAAAAGAGGCGGTAGGCCTATGAACTGTATAATCTTCTGTTTCCAGCTTAGTTACCGACTTACCATCTTCCGTGTAACTATTCTGTAGAGCATTAATAGGTTGCAGTTTCAGCGGTACTGTTCCGAGTGAACTAGGCAACCTGGCACAACTCGAATTCTTGTAAGATTCTGGTTGTTCTTTTGAAAACAATAATATCATAGTTTTGCTTGCAAGAATTCTCTATCTATTGGATCTTAATGTGGTGTCGTGACTCGATGTCCTTCCACAGCGGTCTGAACTCAAACCAATTCACGGGCAGAATCCCGTCCTCACTGGGCAAGCTCTCCAAGGTTAAATGGCTGGACCTAGCTGATAACAACTTAACCGGACTTCTCCCAAACTCAAGGGACCATGGCGCTGGATTAGACCAGCTTCTTAATGCCGAGCACTTGTAAGTGTCATCTAACATCAGTTATTAATCAGCGCTTGTTAATCATATGTGTCGTCTGGCTATCACTCATTCATAGGTCGCTTCTGCATTTTGTAGCCATCTTAACCAGAATTCTCTAGAAGGTCCTATCCCAGAATATATGTTCAACTCCAGCATGCACCTCAAGCATATGTAAGTTCAAATATAGCCTTTCACCCTGTATCATTTGGACCGTAATTTGTCTGACAATGGTTTGTTGTGTCTAGACTTCTGGACAGGAATAATTTTAGTGGAACTATCCCATCATCTATTGGGGTAATCCCAACACTTGAAGTACTGTAAGTGTTCACGCAGCTTGCTTCAGAATTACTTTGGGGAGTTGGCGTTTTTGTGGCAAGCTAATTATTTGATGTGCTTTTGGAATGCAGTCGTCTAAATAACAATAACTTCACAGGCCGAGTTCCGGCTATGAATAACCTGACTAAGCTCCATGTACTGTAAGTTGCCGTACCCACCATTCCCATCTTATTTGATGGTACTCTTGCACTTAGATGGGATGAGCACTAATGTATCACTTGTAATTTTGTTGGAAATCTCAGAATGCTGTCAAATAACAAGCTAAGTGGACCAATGCCGAATTTGACTGATATGAAGGGTCTTGGAAATGTGTAAGAAATTAGTGTGATCTTAATCAGCATTATTTACAAACTTTCACTCAATATCATTGACAAGTGATATGGCACTATATGCACAGGGATCTAAGCAATAACAGCTTCATGCCTTCTGGTGTTCCAAGTTGGTTTACAGAATTGCCCGGATTAATGACCCTGTAAGTTACAGTGCTATCTGAATTCAATAGTTAAGATGCAGTTTAAGAGCAGCAAATGATGGACTCTTTCGTTTTGCCGAGCAGTACAATGCAGTCAGTTGGGATTTCTGGGAAACTACCACAGAAGCTTTTCGGCTTGCGTGATTTGCAACATGTGTAAGACAATACAACAACCATAGGACCTCTACCTTGTACATTATTTATTGAAATGCACTAACTAGTCAATCACATGGCAGAATATTGAATGATAATGAACTGAATGATACGCTTGACATGGGCAATAACATCAACGACGGACTAGACCTTGTCGACTTGCGGAACAACAAAATTACCTCAGTTACAGTGTACAGCAGCCTTGACAGCAAGCTTCTCAAGTGAGTATTGTTGGCTGTTGCTCATTTGAAACTTATTTTTTGACAAAGAAATGTGTTCCATTTCCTTCAAATTCTTACTCTATTATCTTGCCACTCTGTTCTTGCCAGGCTTGAAGGAAACCCACTCTGCACCGACTCTCTTCTGTCAAACACGCTGCTCTGCACGGACCAGCTAACCGAATTTCCAACCATGCTACCCTTCTCTGATGTACAGTGTCCACATCCATTTGTTGAAACTATATTCTTCCGATCTCCTTCCTTTGGCGATGTCAGAAAGTTCCTTCCTGAACTGCACGACAACCTGTCGAGAACAGTGAGCAGTTGTACCCCGAACAAGCTAGGTTTGGTACCATACGTTGATGACGTGTACCTGAAAGTAGACATCAAGGCATGCCCAGTAAACCAGAAGAGGTTCAATTACTCTCAGGTGCTCAACTGCTTTAATCTGACACTTCAGACTTACAAGCCACCGGAGAATTTTGGACCTTACTATGTGAAATCACATCCTTATCCATTCCACGACAAAGGTGATTTATGGAGCCTGATCAGGTTCTTGTGGTGAAGTTTGTTAGGCTGGCATATTGATTGTGCTGATGTTTAGCTGTTGATGTATTGCAGCTTCTCGAGCTATTTTGATTGGTGTCGTGACTGGCTCTGTTCTTTTGGTTGTCGGGCTCGCGCTGATTGGACTTTACGCCGTGCGTCAAAAGAAACGGGCTAAGAAGCTTGTCTCCCAGAATAATCCTTTTGGTACCTCATACATTTCATACAGATTAGATCATAGTATTATGTTGGTTTACCTGCCTTGGTCTAAAATTCTAAATACTCATATTTTCAGCTTCATGGGGATCAACGCCGGAAGATATTGGTGAAGCGCCAAAACTCAAGAGCGCTAGAGCCTTCACACTGGAAGAGCTCAGGCTTAGCACAAACGACTTCAAACAAATCAATGCAATTGGAGAAGGAGGCTATGGAACGGTAATTAAGCAGCAGTCTTTTCGACAACTTAAAGTTCTTATCATCTTTAGGAGTTAGGACAGTTCTATAAATGTTCTTTATCGATGGAAACAGGTGTACCGAGGAAAACTTCTGGATGGACAGCTCATAGCCATCAAGAGGTCCAAGCAAGGGTCCATGCAGGGTGGGCTTGAGTTCAAGACAGAAATCGAGCTCCTTTCTAGGGTGCATCACAACAACTTGGTTGGGCTAGTTGGTTTCTGCTTCGAGAAGGGCGAAAAGATGCTGGTTTACGAGTTCATATCCAATGGAACTCTAAGTGAGGCGTTATATGGTATGTTAACATGTTCTTCCATCTCATTGTCAGAAGTAACTTTGATTTATACGAGGCGTGGGCCTTTTCTGGCCAACTTCCGGAATCAAGCAGTACATATATATTGTGGCACAGTTCTTCCAAATCTGAATTATCTTTTCTTCATGATTATCAGCTGGACTGATCATAATGGCTCACTGTAGGTATGAAAGGAGTACAATTGGATTGGAGTATGAGACTTAAGATAGCTCTAGATTCAGCTAGAGGGCTAGCTTACCTCCATGACCATGCCAATCCTCCAATCATTCATAGAGATATCAAGTCCACCAACATTCTCCTTGATTCGAAGATGACCGCAAAGGTTGCAGATTTTGGCCTCTCCTTGTTGGTATCAGATAGCGAGGAAGGCGAGCTGTGCACAAATGTCAAGGGAACACTGGTAGGCTTGCACTTTTGTATAAAATTAAATGGTTCTCGGTACCAACCATTTCAGTTCTAAGCTTTAAACACTTATTGTCAATGTAGGGTTACCTAGATCCAGAGTACTACATGACGCAGCAACTTACGGCGAAGAGCGATGTCTACAGCTTCGGCGTGGTACTACTAGAGCTCATAGTAGCCAAGCCACCCATATACGAGAAGAAGTACATTGTCCGTGAGGTGAAGACGGCACTAGACATGGAAGACACCATGTACTGTGGGCTGAAGGATGTGATGGACCCGGTTCTCTACAAAATTGGGGGCCTCCTAGGATTCCCAAGGTTTGTGACGATGGCACTGCAATGCGTGGAGGAGGTGGGACCTGACCGCCCGAAGATGAACAACGTGGTGAGGGAGATCGAGATGATAATGCAGGACAACGGGCTCACACCCGGTTCGATGTCGGCGAGCTCTTCGTTCAGCGTGGACTCGACAACAAGGACGTTTGCACCAAGGTATCCGTACTCCAGCACATCGACGCCGTCCACGACATATGAGATGGACAGCAGGGCCTTTGAGTACAGTGGGGGTTTCCCTTCTCAGGGCAGCTTGAAGAACAGGAACACATCCCCTAAACCTCGAAGCTCCCGGGAACGGAGGCTTCCTGGTTGATCGAGGCTGTTGGGTGTGCGGTGGGCCCCATTTGTATGTGTTTAGTACAGGATGATAGGCTTATAGACTTTAGCAGAATATCAGATTGTACAAATTGCAAAGAGAAACTGGGGAGTGGCATAGTTACAGGTATAAGATTCAGGAATGCACCCATAGTACACTGTAAATTGTTCTAAAATTCAAAGTCTGGTATTGAAAATAATGGAGCGGCCAACGAATTTGCACGGCTATATTTGTTGTTCTTGAACTTATTACAATATATCTGTTAATTAAAGGATCATTTGAGGCTATCGCATATTCACATGAAAGATGTTTTGTACTCCCTCCATAAACTAATATAAGAGCATTTAGAACACTACTTTAGTGATCTAAACGCTCTCATATTAGTTTACAGAGGGAGTAGAAGAAAATTCTTCACCTGTCCGATCTACTGCCCTGCGTCACACGGTGGGGTGAACACCCCATTCCTCTCCTAGGGTCTTCTCCAACTGATCTCCCTCACCACCACCGGATATCGCTACCTTGCAAACTGTGTGTGGCCGATGGTGGCGGCAAGGTCAAAAGGTGCCGCGGTTCTTTGTTGACATTTCATCAAACACCTTGTTTGCATCCATGAACATACATTGTAGTCGTCAAGCATTTAGTAGGTATATACCTGCAAGAACCCAATAACCACAATATTTGCTGGAAATATTAGCACCTTCTCGACTAATCTAATCCACGAGTAGATAATAAACATGGCAATCACAACTCATACCGATACCTAAGCATGTGAGCACGTACATTACATAGAATCGAAATATCTATGAACAAAACATATACGGCTAGCACAAGAACAAGCAAATAGGGGATGGACGAATCATACCCTTCGGTTGGCCTCGCCAACGTTGCGGCAGCAGCAGCAGCCTCGGCATCGCCCGATGCCTTCTTGGCGGCTTCGTCGTCAGCCATGGAGTCGATGCAAGGGAGGTGGTGGGTGCAGAGGCGGACAGAGACGGGGACGGATTGGGAGCAATCACGCCAAGACGCTCCCCGAAAACCTTATTGTCGTTCTCCCAGGATGGATCCCGAACGACAGGGTTTCGAGGGCACCTTCTGTCTCGACCAACCGTGCACGCGGTCGCCGGGATGGGATCGCCAGAACCAGCACAATGAGAGGAACAATAGACGGCGGCTTTGGTTATGCAGGAGCGAGTGAGTGAGTTAGGGTTCAGACCAGCGCCTCCTTATATAGGTCATCGGATAGATGGGCCTGGGCCTGACTTAGGCCCACGACCGAGTCGACCACCCCCGGGAAGGGAGTCATCATACCCCGAGAAGGGTCGCACCCATGTGAAGGGAGTCGACGTAAGCCCATGGCCCAACTCTCAGATAGTGGCACTTCCATTAGTGACTCGTTAATTAATCCACAATTAATTAATCATTTTTGACCGGCAATAAAAAGCTCGGCGTGGCGAGCGGCAGAGGAGGAGTGCGCGCGTACCACTCTTCTCAAGCTGTCTCAACTCTCCTCAACTAGTAAGGTTTTTTTTTGAGACAGCCTCAACTAGTAAGGCGGTACTAAACTTCTCACCACTTGCCATACACATACATGGGCCTCAAGATTAACGAGGAATCATTGTTCATATGGATCCAAAGTCCATCTATGATTCAACACTACTAACACACTAGGATGATCAACATACTTTACATTATTGATTTGTCGTGCTTTATGCTCCCATTTTACCGAAAAAGGGTTTCCCCCACTTTGTATACAAAGCAACCAACCAAACCATACAGGGATAGGTGCTGGGGCGGAAGCAGCATAGACACGCCCAAAAAAAACGACAGAGAAAGATCAAAAGAAACAAATGCCGACAACGGCGGATCAACAAAAACGAACAGGCCTCGCGATCGCTGCGCCCACCGGAATCTACCCCTAGGCTCCAAGACCCCGAAGCGCAGGCACCTATCAACACCTCCAAGAAGGATCGCGACGATGACGACGCTGCTGCCAAGGGTTTCCCTCGGTACACGACGAGGCGAGAGGCAGGGTAGCCCCCGACGCCCTCCCGGAAGGTCAGGTGGCACCCTCAAGCGCCATCGCGCCGGTGTCGGCCACGCCGACAGGGGTTTCCCCTGATCGCAACCCGCACCTCGGGCGCTTCGGATCCATCCACCAAACCAACCACCACCCTGTGCCAACGCGGTCATGAGGCCCCCACGCCGTCTCACCACGGCACCACGAAATGAGGGCAGTGCGGCGAAGGATCAGAGCCGGGACTAGGGCATCAGCACCATCGGCACGCGGGAGGGCCCCACCTCCACCGTTAGCGACGGTAGCCGTCCGGACGCAATAGCAGGAGCACACCAGGCCCGTGGGCCCACAGGCCCGGCCGAGCCCTCGTGGGCCCGTAAAGCTCCCGCCTTCGCGCTGCTGCCGGCACGCCATCGGCGCCGACGCCCCATATCCGAGCCGCTCCTCCTCCTCACCGCGCCGGGGGCCGGCCCGCTAGGACCCAGATGGGCCCACCGGGCCTAGATCTGGGCCGGGGGCGCGACATCGGTCATCCAGCACCACCACGCCGCCCCGCCGCCAAGGAGCAGCGCCGCCACCACGTCTGTCGCCGGCCACCCCGCCGGGCCACCGGACCGCCGCCAAGCCGAGCGACACCGCCGCCGCCCCCCTGCCCCGGGCCAGGAGGACGCGCGCACGGGGGAGGGAGATCCTGCCGCCGCCGGCACCCCCCGGGCCGGAGCCGGGGGCGCCCGCCGGTGACGGCAGGGGAGAGGAAGAACGGAGCGAGGCCGAGAGCAGCGGCGCGGGGGCCGCCCCGGCCGCCTCCCGGGGAGGCGGCGCGAGGGCGGAAGGAGGGGAGGGGGAGGAAGGGCGGGGGGAGGGAGGGCCGGCTCCGGGCGCGCGCCGGCGAGGGCGGCCGGATCCCGCCGGCGACGGGCAGGGGGAGGCGGCGGCGGCTAGGGTTGCGGGAGCGGGACGCGGTCGCGGGCACCTGCCTAGCTGTTTCTTATGCTCCCATTAGCAACCTTTTATTTTTATCATAATCATGTCAAGTCGTGTAGATACCAAATTAGTCAATTCACTTGAGAGTTGAGACCAGTGACACCTTGAGTGTGACCCGAACACTCATCCTAACGCTCACTTTTGTTGTTCGTCAAGACGATATAAACTAGGATAATACTTTCAGCATATTGTGTTTCAATCAGCCCTATGCATTTACATGACACATCTGTCGACAAGCATCGCAATAGAAAAGTGAGCATGCGTCCAGCAAGCACCAAAATTGACCCCCATTTTCATGTCATCGTCGTCGCCAAGGCCTCTCCTCCGGCAAAAATACGTTTTTAACATAGAAAGACGCATCTGCTTTTTAACATCTTCTACCAACCATTTCGCCAAAAAAGAAAAAAATATATCTTCTTCCCAACCGAACGGCGGCGTGCACCCAGCAAACCGGACCACCCCACCCGTCGTCCGCGCCCACCTCGCGAGCTTCTCTCGCCCCCACATCCTCCATGGGAGTCTTGCCATGGAGCTGTCGCTGCGGACTCAACCCCACCCCCAGCAAGAACAGGGGTGCGCCCGCGCGTCCTCCTCCAACTCCTGGTACAGCCTCAACCCCCTTCACCATTTCTCTGTTCGCTGCTCCTCTAAAGTCTAGCTGTCCTAATATTCTTACCATTTCCTGATTTCCCCCCTCCAATTCTGTTTTTTATTGTCCGATGCTCCCGCTTCTTCAGCTGCCCGAGTAAGGAGATCCAAATACACGGGACAATCTGTGGTAAGAAGCTCAGAGAAGAATTTCTGCAATTTTTCAGTTCAGTTATCCTCAACATCGCTGTCGTTACCGGTTCAGTTATCCTCAAGAAAAACCACCCACTTTGTGCAATTGTTTATCCGGTGGTAGTACTTGCAGGAAGATCTAGCTCTGTTTGTTCATACTCACTTACCTTCATAAGTTCAGAGAATAATTTAATCGAGCAAGACAGCAAAAAAGAAAATGATTTCAGAATCAGAGGTGTATATATTCTGTAATCTGTACTCATCACCGACCAATGCATAGTTCTGAACTTTGTCTTTCGTCCATATAAAGGGTCATACCGTATAGCCGAGATAATGGCCAAATTTATCAGTTCATTTGGGTTTTTAAATTATGTTTCTGTTGGTCCATATTTGCAGAGGGCAATGCCTATGCGTGTGCTAACAGTTGGTAAGAAGAGGTCTCAGGGGACGCAACTTATTGTTGAAGAGTACAAGGAGAAGCTCACTCACTACTGCGATGTTGAGGACACCCTTATCAAATCCAACCCAAAACTTACAAGGTAGGACATGTTGCATGATGCTATGAACATCCCCAAAGCAAGGGGCTATCTCTCATTGTTGTATGGATACCTACAAGCGCCCTATCACTATATTGTTTCACTCTACCGTGGGACAGTTTTTGTTGTTGCTGGACTGGCTTTCAACTGGTAAATCTACGCACTGGAAAATGTGAACTTGTTATCCTTTTGTTTGCATGTGTATAAACAAATATAACTTGTTTGATGCTGGCCTCTGATATTCTTTTACTTTTCAGTGATGTTAAGGTGCAAATTGAAGCAGAAGACGCGTCTATGATGCAACATCTCAAGGCTGGAGATTTCGTATGTTTCAGTGATGTCTTGTCCAGTCTTTGCCTGATAAATAGCTCGTCCATCCGTTAGGTTCTAGTAATCTAATTTTTCTGATCTTAGTATATGCATTATTAGGTTGTTGCATTGGATGAAAATGGGAAGGATGTCAGATCTGAGCAGATAGCTGATCTGATCGGGGATGCTGGCAACACGGTATGCTCTGCACTTTGGCTCATCGGATATTTAGTCGTCAACCACTACGTTTTAAAGTTCAAACTGCTGGAATTTCCTTGGGAGTACTTTAAAAAGCAAAATCTTGGGAGAACATACTCGCTTATAATATGTCTGTCCAAATGTTTTAGGGATCTTCAAGGCTCACATTTTGCATTGGTGGGCCATATGGTCTTGGGGAAAAGGTACGAGAGCGGGCCGATGCAACAATTAGGCTATCATCACTGGTTTTGAACCACCAAGTCGCTTTAATAGTTCTAATGGAGCAGCTCTACAGGTGAACAGTAAGCCTCTCTAGTGCAGTGCTGCTATTTTTACATTTGAACATATTTCTATGATTTTCAATGGAGCAACTTGCCAACACTAGTCTGATATAACATGTATAACCAACGCATTGAATGGTGTATCACAGATAAGATCTTGGTTGGTAGTCGCACATATTTAGCGGCGTCAGCAAATGCTTGCTGCTAATCGTGATGTCAATCGATCACTCATTCGGTGTCATGATTTTGCAGGGCATGGACAATCATCAAAGGACAGAAGTATCATCACTAGATTTTGAGTTGCAATAGCATCATCTGGTGCTCTTTGCACGCGCGGCCTCCCGATGCTGCCACCCGATCCGTTGTAGGCGATTTTTTCTTCCTCTGCAGTTCTTTTGTTAGTTGGCCTCATTTGTACGTCGCATCATCCTGATGTTTTTCCTCTCTAATACAAGACGGCAAGCATTTGGATGCATGTTCGGAAAAAAAATTACTTGCGTATTCTTTGATTAACGAGCATCATCTTTTGCAGAAGCACCATGGACAATTGGAGATTCGATGTATTTCCTGCCATTGCTTCACCAATTGGCGAAGAAACAAGAAAGCCATCGATCAGGTGGTGCCCTGCACACATGGGTCGCCTCCCCGCCTCGTTCTACAGAAAAATGGCACAGCAAGCATTTTGTGACCCATGCTAACCAGAGCATTTTCCGTTTCTGGTTGCACATCCAAACCAACCAACGATGCAGAAGAAGGGCAGATTTGTCGAGGAGCAACGTTTATTAGCAGAAGTGTTTATTTTTGCATGAATCTGCTGAGATGAAACAACCTTTAATTATAACAAACCAATGATTAGCTATCTACTACTCCCTCTGTCCCATAATGTAAGACGCTTTTTGACACTACACTAGAGTCAAAAAAACGTCTTACATTATGGGACGGAGGGAGTACTTCTGAAGGCCCTGGTTATCTAGAAATAGGTTTTCGTCAAAGCAAAAAATGCACATTACAACAGAGAAGGAGCCAGAGACATGATCCAGGACAAGCGAAAGATATAATGTACTCTCTGTACCAAAATATAAGATGTTTTTGTAGTTCACGTCTTATATTTTGATATTTTGATATAGAGGGAGCAATACTAAGAAGAACAACTAACAAAAACTACGAACAAATAAGTACTGAAGCCCGCTTGACACCACTGAAGCCCTCTGAACTCACGGCTAGTACAGATTGGGCGTGATCCACACCTCCGTAGGGCAGTCCATGAGCCGTGCAGACTCCGGCAGCAAGCCGGGGAACACGCGCTCGAACGTCCTCGTCCTCGCCTTGAGGTCATAGGCCCTGGCGCCTCCCCAGTCACCCACCCGCTCCAGCATCTCGGGAGCGCTGCTCCCTCTCCATGCTTCCATCCGTGCTCCCACTTCATCCTACGGCTGTTCTTTTTTCTTTTTCTTTTCTAATCTAATCATCTCCCTCCCTGATTTTCAGGGGGTGGGGCCGGGCCTTATTTTTTTCCAATCAAATCAAGCCATGTATGCGGGAGCACGGATGGGAGCATGGGAAGGAAACAGGCAAGTCTCGTCCTCCCCAGTCACCCACCCGCTCCAGCATCTCGGGAGCGTACTGCCTCATCCAAGGCGCGGAGAAGTAGAGCACGCCAGGCCTCACGCCGGGGAAACTCCTCGCCGGTAAACACGCCGACTTGTTCATCCCGAGGAACAGCGCGTGCTCCTGCATCGACCCCCGCTCCCCGGCTCCTCCTCCGGCGTCAGCGCCGTCGTCGTCGTCCACCACGCGGAACGTGAACCTGATCCCGTCCGGGGCCGCCGCGCGTGCCGGCTCCCACACCGCGCTGACCTGCCACAGCCCGCCGCCCGGCGAGGCCACCAGGTGCCTGGTGAGGACGGCGTCGTACTGCCGGAACAGCGCCACCACCTTCTTCAATGGCGGTCCGGCGTCGTCGAGGACCCATCGCTCCACGCCCCCCTTGTAGGTCACGGCGTAGATGCTCCCGTCGTGGTACGCGCACTCGGCGTAGATCCTCCCGTTGTGCTGATCTTGGCCCCAGTAGTGGTTGGAAACCAGCACCCGCCATCTGGCATCTCCGGCCCTGGCGTAGGAGACCCACTCGCCGCCGTAGTGGACGAGCGTGACGATGTAGTCGCCGCCGCCTCTCGACGGGTTGCCGGACAGCACCGCCTTCCGGTAGAAGAAGGTCGCCAGATGATGCGCGTCGTAGGTAACTTCTGGGTTGTGTTGGTATAGGGTTTTGAGACGGTAGCGTTCGATTTTCCCCTGATCGTCGCACACGGCCTCCACCCGCGGGAAGGCGGTGACCGGCGGCAGAGGGATCGTGCGCGAGGTGAAGAGGTTGTGGAGCGACAGGTTGCAGAGCTCGTCCACCACCACCAGCCACCTGTCGGAGGCGCCGCAGCAGGTGACGAAGGTGCCCTCCGGGAACGTGACGCTGTAGGCCTTGTCGACGTCGAAGAGATTGCGGAGCTTGCAGGTCACGGCCGAGCGGCTGCGCCCGATGGCTGGGTGGGGTTCTTGTTCCCAGGACATGAGCCATGGCGTGCCCGGAGGTGGGACGCCGCCGGCAGCCGCGGCCGAGCGCCATGACGCGCAGACGGTCGCGAAGGCGAGGGCTCCCGGGAGCTCGAGGAGCTGCACGATGCTCGTGAGGAGATCGGTTGGGAGGTCGGACCAGCACGGTGCAGCTGCCGCCGCCGCCGCCATGCCGAATCTTTGCGTGACGTTGTGCTTGTGACGACTATGCAACTAACGAACCACCCAAAGAAACATATCTATGTACGAGTCGGAGAGGGAATTCGTTGCGGCTTGGAAGGGGGGACGCAAATTTTGCTACGATTACTTTTTTTTTCACGTCGTGTCAAACACGCTTTTGATCTAATAAATCCCATCCTGAAAAAAACAGATCTAATAAATCGCAGATGTAAAATCATGTAGGATTTGAAAGGGCATGCCACTTCAATTCAGTTTTGTTAAGTCTCAATTCCTTTGATCTTGCATAGAGATTCGTATAATTTCTTTTTCAGTTTTTTTTTCGTCTTACATATTATATCACTTGATTAAGACTTGATTAAGTCTCAATCGACTGAGATCTAGCCAAACCCACTTCGATTATGTGTTTTCTCTCCTTCTGCATTTTTTTTGGACAACACTGGGCGCCGGTGCGCCGGCCGAACTTTCGGCCGGTCTGTCCCCAGCCGCCCGATTTGGCCACGCCAGACCGTCCGATCACAGCTCCTCTTCTACCTTTTTCTTACCTTATCCTCTCCTCCAGCACGCACGAGAGGAGCGAGCCCGTCGGGGCCGCCATGGATGCGCGACAATGAAGCACCGCCGGCTCGCACCGCCCGCCGCGCTGTTGCAACCGCCCGCTTCGCCGTCGCCGCTCGCCGTCGTCGCGCGAGGTTGCCATCATCGTGCCCGAGGTCGCCATTGCAGCTCCCCTGACCGCTCCGTGGTTGCAGCACCACGGCACACCGTCGCATCTCCACCACCAGCCGCCATTGCAGCTCCGCCATCACTGTTGTGCCCCCGTCCCAGCAAATCGACACCATGGCCACGGCTTTCCATCTCGTCATCGCTGCTTGTAGCTCCCGCCATTGATGGTTGTAGCATCCACTGATGAAGGTTGTAGCATCGCCGGCGCCCACTTCCAGCAAAAGAACGCTAGGGGTTGATGCTTCACGCCTAGACAGTAGTAGCATCCTGTAACGCCCACGATGCGGCTATATCTCTCACGTGTCGAGACACGACTTAGAGGCATAACCGCATTGTAAGTTTTGTCGCAAGAAGGGTCATCTTCACACAATCCCATGTAATGAACAAGAATGGGATAAAAAGAGTTGGCTTACAATCGCCACTTCACACAATACATAAATAGATTCATACATCATCCAAAATACACTCATAGACCGACTACAGTCAAATCGAAATGAAAAGAAGATAACCCCAAATGCTAGATCCCCGATCGTCCCAACTGGGCTCCACTACTGATCATCAGGAAACGAAACATAGTAACGACCAAGGTCCTCGTCAAACTCCCACTTGAGCTTGATTGCGCCACTTGCACTGGTATCCTCGGCACCTGCATCTGTTTTGGTAGAATCTGTGAGTCACGGGGACTCAGCAATCTCACACCCGCGAGATCAAGACTATTTAAGCTCATGGGTAGGAAAGGGGTAAGGTGGTGGAGCTGCAGCAAGCACTAAGCATATATGGTGGCTAACATACGCAAGTGAGAGCGAGAAGAGAAGCAACGCATCGGTCGAGAAGCTAGAAGTGATCAAGAAGTGATCCTGAAACTACTTACGTTCATACATAACCCAAACCGTGTTCACTTCTCGGACTCCGCCGAAAAGAGACCATCACGGCTACACACGCGGTTGATGCATTTTAATGAAGTCAAGTGTCAAGTTCTCTACAACCGGACATTAACAAATTCCCATCTGCCTCATAACCGCGGGCACGGCTTTCGAAAGATAATACCCTGCAGGGGTGTCCCAACTTAGCCCATCACAAGCTCTCACGGTCAACGAAGGATATACCTTCTCCCAGGAAGACCCGATCAGTCTCGGAATCCCGGTTTACAAGACATTTCGACAATGGTAAAACAAGACCAGCAAAGCCGCCCGATGTGCCGACAAATCCCGATAGGAGTCGCACGTATCTCGTTCTCATGGCACACCGGATGGTCAAGACGTCGGGTTGGCATAGACCCTGGTTGCCCAGGGGGCGCCGGACATCGCCCAGGTTGGGCCAGCACTCGAAGGAGCACTGGCACGGGGGGTTAAAATAAAGATGACCCTCGGGCTCGCGAAAACCCAAGGGAAAAAGGCTTAGGTGGCAAATGGTAAAACCAAGGTTGGGCCTTGCCGGAGGAGTTTTGTTCAAAGCGAACTGTCAAGGGGGTCCCATAAATCACCCAACCGCGTAAGGAATGCAAAATCAAGGAACATAACACCAGTATGACAGAAACTAGGGCGGCAAGAGTGGGACAAGACACCAGGCATAAGGCCGAGCCTTCCACCCTTTACCAAGTATATAGGTGCATTAGTTAAACAGGAGATACTGTGATATCCCAAAATATCCATGTTCCAACAAGGAACAAACTTCATCTTCACCTGCAACTAGCAACGCTATAAGAGAGGCTGAGCAAAAGCGGTGACATAGCCAAACAACGGTTTGCTAGGACAGGATGGTTAAAGGCTTGACATGGCAATATGGGAGGCATGATAAACAAGTGGTAGGTAGAGCAAACATAGCGATAGAGCGAGCAACTAGCAAAGCAAAGATAGAAGTGATATCGAGGGTATGGTCATCTTGCCTGCAAGGTTCTCAGAGTTGTTGAAAGCTTGATCCTCGTTAGCGTACTCAATAGGTTCTCGTTCACGTACTCATCTCTCGGATCTACCCAAAGCAATAACACAAGCAATGGAACCACAATAAATCACGGTGAAATGCACAAGCAACATGATGCAATACATGACATGATATGCGAGATGTGATATGCAATCCGTATGCGTGCTCCGGGAGGAAAAAGGGTGAACAAGGCATCAACTTGGAAAACCAAGTGTGCCGCTGGAAAGATGAGATGATTTCGGTTGAAATCGATATAAAGATCGCCGGGAACGGATGCACGGTTTGCAAATGGCAAGCAAAACAAGAATGATACAATTCTGCGGTTAACAGCATGATAGCACTTAGAATACCTCAAGAAACTATGCTACAGCACCCCAACATATCAACAAAGCACATGGAAGTGATCTACAAGATATGCTTGACAAAATATGAACACTGCGTTATGGCTAATTCACACATTAACAGGTTCAAACAAGCATGGCAAAAGTGCAAAAGATATCAGCTTCACAGACTTAGTGAAAATACTGAACATGGCAAAAACAACATTAGGAAACAATTTTAGGGCAAGCAAACATCATGCTACAGGAACATATCATAGAAACTTAAGGCATTGCATGATACTACTAAATGCATAGAATAAAAGTCCCTTACTGACCCTGAGCCCAAAAGGACCAGAAGATATGATGGCACCCATGTAAACATAGCAAGTCTCGTTAACAGATTCAGCAAACAGAGCATGGCATTAACAGAATTATGAAGGCATCTTTGCGAGCTCGATTCACTCACCACAAGTCAATGCATGACAAGATAAGCATAGCACCAGCAAGAAGACATGTTTATGAAACTAACCAAGGCAAGAACAAGTTCATATTATGCAAGGATCAACTACAACAACCTTGGCAAAATTGAATAGCATGTAAACAATTTTCCAGGAAACATTTTATAGCAAAAGTAGAGCAAGAAAATGGTATGCTAGAGCACTCCATAATTGCAAACAGAGGTTTGGATGGATAGAGCATAACTATATGTTCAAAACAACCTTACTGAAGTATCTCAAAATATGCATGGATATCTCTGTAGCATCAAGTTTACATGACATCAAAATAATAGCAGAACAGGGACTGAAATCAGCAACATCACGAAGCCTAGTTTGCATGCTGGTGATAGTCACCACATTGATCACAAAAATACATGGTATACACCCATGTAAAGATGGCATGGCATAGCCCAAAACACATGTAGAGCTCATGCCCATAAGATGCACATATTAAATGTAGCGAAAATGACAAATGCCCATAATCTGTTAAGAATCAGAAACTAACATTTTATAGCACTCTTGCATCAGAGATTTGGGCATCCAGATGACCTCAAATAAACATGACCCAATTAAACAAAATGAAGCGCACAACCTTATGAACATTTTGATGTATCACATGCATGAAACGGTGCTACGATGACGGAGTTATGATGCGATGAACAGGGCAATATAATGCAAAAATAAAAAGACTTGTGAGGAGATTTCGGGTCAACCCTAGGGTTCCAGATCTGGATCCGGGTGCGCGGACGCCGAGGCGGGCAGCGGCTTGCCGGAACTGGAGAGGAGGAGGCCGGAGGAGGAGCCGACGGGTCGGGGCGGTCGGGCCCCGCCGGATCTGGCGCCGGCGGAGGCGTCGGCGACCGGCACAGGCACGGGCGACGGTCGAGGTCGTCGGAGACGGCGGCGTGCGGCGGAGGCGCGGGGGCGGATGACGGCCGGCGGCGGAGGCGTGGGGCCGAGCGGGCGGCGGCTGACGGCGGCGCTTGGGCTCGGGCGGCGGAGCGCGGCGCCGGAGGGCAGGCGTGGCGGCGCGACGCGGAGTGGGCCGCGGGGGCTGGAGGCGGGCTCGGCGGGCCGGGGTGGCGCGCGGTGGCCGGGTGCCACGTGTCGCGCCCTGGTTCGCCGGGCGGCGGCGGCGCGGGTGTCCGGCCCGGGACGAACACGTCCGGCGGTGCGGAGGGAGGTTTGCTAGGGTTGGACTGCGAAAAATCCGGGGGAGCACATATTTATAGGTAGAGGGAGCTAGGAAACTCCAAATGGAGTGTAGTTTTCGCCCACATGATCGTGATCCGAAGAAGGAGAGCATGGAAGTGACTTAGATGGGTTATTGGGCTGTTTTGGAGCGGTGTTGTGCTGCAACACACAAGAGGTCTTTGCGGTTACCCGGTTAACCGTTGGAGTATCAAACGGCCTCCAAATGGAATGAAACTTGACAGGTGGTCTACCGGTGCTATACCAAGGCCACTTGGCAAGCCTTGGTCCATTCCGAGAACGTTTAACACCCGCTCACGAAAAGAGACGAGAGGGGTGCGCCGGTGCATGTGGGAGTGTCGAATTGCAAAACGGACAACGGAGAAAATGCTCGGATGCATGAAACGAACACGTATGCAAATGAGATGCACATGATGACATGATATGAAATGCATGACATGAACAAAATGCAAAACGAAAGACAAAAACCCAACCACGGAGGGAATATCATAACACATAGCCGAAAATGGCAAGAGTTGGAGTTACAAATATGGAAAGTTACATCCGGGGTGTCACAACACTCCACCACTACAAGAGGATCTCATCCCGAGATCTAGGACTGAAAGAACTCCGGATATTCGGAACGAAGGTGATCCTCGTGCTCCCAGGTGGCTTCTCGGTCGGAATGGTGTGACCACTTCACTTTCAGGAATTTGATTGACTTGTTGCGAGTCTTGCGCTCGGTTTCTTCAAGAATAGCAATGGGGTGCTCATGATAAGAGAGATCTTCTTGGAGGTCAATTTCTTCGAAGTTGATAGTGCGCTCAGGAGTCTTGAAGCACTTGCGAAGCTGTGACACGTGAAACACATCGTGCATGTTCGCGAAGTTGGACGGAAGCTCAAGTTGATAGGCGAGATCGCCTCTTTTGCCAATGATCTTGAAAGGACCCACGTATCTAGGGGAAAGCTTCCCTTTGATACTGAAGCGACGAGTGCCTTTCATTGGAGAGACATGGAGGTAGACATGGTCTCCGATTTCAAAAGCCACATCACGGTGCTTGTCATCATAATAGCTCTTCTGGCGCGATTGCGCGGCTTTGAGATTCTCACGAATGACTTTGCACATTTCTTTGACTTCTGTGATCAAGTCGTTGCCAAGAAGTTGGCGTTCACCTGTCTCGGACCAATTGAGAGGAGTACGGCACTTTCTGCCATATAGAATTTCGAATGGGGCCTTGCCCGAACTCGCTTGGAAGCCGTTGTAGGAGATCTCGGCATATGGAAGACAATCTTCCCACTTCATACCGAAAGAGATGACACAAGCCCTGAGCATGTGTTCGAGGATTTGATTGACTCGCTCGACTTGGCCACTTGTTTGAGGATGGAAAGCTGTGCTGAAACGAATGTTGGTGCCCATGGCCTTCTGAAAGGAGTCCCAGAACTTAGAGGTGAAAATGCTTCCACGATCTGAAGAAATCAATTGTGGGATGCCGTGCAAGGAGACAATACTGGAGGTGTATAGCTCTGCCAACTGAGCTGCTGTGATAGATTCTTTGATAGGAAGGAAATGAGTCACTTTAGTAAGCTTGTCAATGACAACGAAGATAGCATCATTTCCATGCTTGGACTTAGGAAATCCAGTCACGAAGTCCATCTCGATATGGTCAAACTTCCATTCTGGAATAGCAAGAGGTTGGAGGAGACCAGTTGGTCGTTGGTGTTCTACTTGTTGGGGAACGTAGTAATTTCAAAAAAAATTCCTACGCACACGCAAGATCATAGTGATGCATAGCAACGAGAGGGGAGAGTGTTGTCCACGTACCCTCGTAGACTGAAAGCGGAAGCGTTAGAACAACGCGGTTGATGTAGTCGTACGTCTTCACGGCCCGACCGATCAAGCACCGAAACTACGACACCTCCGAGTTCTAGCACACGTTTAGCTCGATGACGATCCAGCAGAATGTCGGGGAAGAGTTCCGTCAGCACGACAGCGTGGTGACGATCTTGATGTTCTACCGTCGCAGGGCTTCGCCTAATCACTGCTACAATATTATCGAGGACTATGGTGGAGGGGGGCACCGCACACGGCTAAGAGATCAAGAGATCAATTGTTGTGTCTCTGGGGTGCCCCCCCTGCCCTCGTATATAAAGGAGCAAGGGAGGAGGAGGCCGGCCCTAGGAGGGGCGCGCCAAGGGAGTAGGATTCCTACTCCTAGTAGGAGTAGGTTTCCTTCTTTCCTAGTCCAACTAGAAGAAGGGGGGAAAGGAGGGGAGTGGAGAAGGAAGGGAGAGGGGGGCCGCGCCCCAAACCCCTTGTCCAATTCGGACTGGGCTTGGGAGGGGCGCGCGCCACCTCCTGGCTCCTTCCCACTAAGGCCCATTAAGGTCCAATACTCTTCCCCGTATTCCCGTAACTCCCCGGTACTTCGAAAAATACCCGAATCACTCGGAACCTTTCCGATGTCCGAATGTCCAATATATCGATCTTTACGTCTCGACCATTTCGAGACTCCTTGTCATGTCCCCGATCTCATCCGGGACTCCGAACTCCTTCGGAACATCAAAACTCATAAACTCATAATAAAACTGTCATCGAAACCTTAAGCGTGCGGACCCTACGGGTTCGAGAACTATGTAGACATGACCGAGACACGTTTCCGGTCAATAACCAATAGCGGAACCTGGATGCTCATATTGGCTCCTACATATTCTACGAAGATCTTTATCGGTCAAACCGCATAACAACATACGTTCTTCCCTTTGTCATCGATATGTTACTTGCCCGAGATTCGATCATCGGTATCTCAATACCTAGTTCAATCTCGTTACCGGCAAGTCTCTTTACTCGCTATGTAATGCATCATCCCGCAATTAACTCATTAGTCACATTGCTTGCAAGGCTTATAGTGATGTGCATTACCGAGAGGGCCCAGAGATACCTCTCCAACAATCGGAGTGACAAATCCTAATCTCGAAATACGCCAACCCAACATGTACCTTCAGAGACACCTGTAGAGCTCCTTTATAATCACCCAGTTACGTTGTGACGTTTGGTAGCACATAAAGTGTTCCTCCGGTAAACGGGAGTTGCAAAATCTCATAGTCATAGGAACATGTATAAGTCATGAAGAAAGCAATAACAACATACTAAACGATCAAGTGCTAAGCTAACGGAATGGGTCAAGTCAATCACATCATTCTCCTAATGATGTGATCCCGTTAATCAAATGACAACTCATGTCTATGGCTAGGAAACACAACCATCTTTGATCAACAAGCTAGTCAAGTAGAGGCATACTAGTGACACTATGTTTGTCTATGTATTCACACATGTATTATGTTTCCGGTTAATACAATTCTAGCATGAATAATAAACATTTATCATGAAATAAGGAAATAAATAATAACTTTATTATTGCCTCTAGGGCATATTTCCTTCAGTCTCCCACTTGCACTAGAGTCAATAATCTAGTTCACATCGCCATGTGATTTAACACCAATATTCATATCTGTATATGATTAACACCCATAGTTCACATCGTCATGTGACCAACACCCAAAGGGTTTACTAGAGTCAATAATCTAGTTCACATCGCTTATGTGATTAACACCCAAAGAGTACTAAGGTGTGATCATGTTTTGCTCGTGAGAGAAGCTTAGTCAACGGGTGTGTCACATTCAGAGCCGTATTTATTTTGCAAATATTCTATGTCTACAATGCTTTGCACGGAGCTACTCTAGCTAATTGTTCCCACTTTCAATATGTATCCATATTGAGACTTAGAGTCATCTGGATCGGTGGAAAAGCTTGCACCGATGTAACTATTTACGACAGGCTCTTTTATCACTTCCATAATCGAGAAATATTTCCTTAGTCCTCACTAAGGATATTCTAGACCAATGTCCAGTGATCTACTCCTAGATCACTATTGTACTCCCTTGCCAAATTCAGAGCAAGGTATACAATAGGTCTGGTACATTGCATAGCATACTTTATAGAACCTATGACTGAGGCATGGGGAATGACTTTCATTCTCTTTTCTATTTTATGCCGTGGTCGGGATTTGAGTCTTACTCAATTTCACACCTTTGCAACACAGGCAAGAACTCTTTCTTTGACTGTTCCATTTTGAACTACTTCAAAATCTTTACAAGGTATGTACTTATTGAAAAACTTATCAAGCGTCTTGATCTATCTCAATAGATTTTGATGCTCAATATGTAAGTAACTTTACTGAGGTCTTTCTTTTAAAGAACTCCTTTCAAATACTCCTTTATGCTTTCCAGAAAAATTCTACATCATTTCTGATCAACAATATGTTACTCACATATATTTATCAGAAAGGCGGTAGTGTTCCCACTCACTTTATTGTAAATACAGGCTTCACCGCAAGTCTGTATAAAACTATATGCTTTGATCAAATTATCAAAGCGTATATTCCAACTCTGAGATGCTTGCACCAGTCCATAGATGGATCGCTAGAGCTTGCACATTTTGTTAGCACCTTTAGGATTGACAAAACCTTCTAGTTGCATCATATACAACTCTTCTTTAAGAAACCATTAAGGAATGCAGTTTTGACATCCATTTGCCAGATTTCATAAAATGTGGCAATTGCTAACATGATTCGGACAGACTTAAGCATCGCTACAGTTGAGAAAATCTCATTGCAGTCAACACCTTGAACTTGTCGAAAACCTTTTTGCGACAAGTCGAGCTTTGTAGATAGTAACACTACTATCAGCATCTGTCTTCCTCTTGAAGATCCATTTATACAATATGGCTTGCCGATCATCGGGCAACTCCACCAAAGTCCACACTTTGTTCTCATACATGGATCCCATCTCAGATTTCATGGCCTCAAGCCATTTCGCGGAATCTGGGCTCATCATCGCTTCCTCATAGTTCATAGGTTCATCATGGTCTAGTAACATGACTTCCAGAACAGGATTACCGTACCACTCTGGTGCGGACTGTACTTTGGAAGACCTACGAGGTTTTGTAGTAACTTGATCTGAAGTTTCATGATCATCATCATTAGCTTCCTCAATAATTGGTGTAGGAATCACTGGAACTGATTTCTGTGATGAACTACTTTCCAATTCGGGAGAAGGTACGAATTACCTTATCAAGCTCTACTTTCCTCCCACTCACTTCTTTCGAGAGAAACTCCTTCTCTAGAGATGATCAATTCTTAGCAACGAATGTTTTGCCTTCAGATCTGTGATAGAAGGTGTACCCAACAGTTTCCTTTGGGTATTCTATGAAGACGCACTTCTCCGATTTGGGTTTGAGCTTATCAGGTTGAAAACCTTTTTCATATAAGCATCGCAACTCCAAACTTTAAGAAATGACAGCTTAGGTTTACTGCTAAACCATAGTTCATACGGTGTCGTCTCAACGGATTTAGATGGTGCCCTATTAAACGTGAATGCAGCTGTCTCTAATGCATAACCCCAAAACGATAGTGGTAAACCGATAAGAGACATCATAGATCGCACCATATCTAGTAAAGTACGATTACGACGTTCGTACACCATTACATTGTGGTGTTCCAGGTGGCGTGAGTTGCGAAACTATTTCACATTGTTTGAAGACCAAACTCGTAACTCAAATATTCGTCTCCGCGATCAGATCGTAGAAACTTTATTTTTCTTGTTACGATGATTTTCCACTTCACTCTGAAATTCTTTGAACTTTTCAAATGTTTCAGACTTATGTTTCATCAAGTAGATATACCCATATCTGCTCAAATCATCTGTGAAGGTCAGAAAATAACGATACACGCCGCGAGCCTTAACACTCATCGGATCACATACATCAGTATGTATTATTTCCAATAAGTGAGTAGCTCGTTCCACTGTTCCGGGGAACGGAGTTTTAGTCATCTTGCCCAAAAGGCACGGTTCACAAGCATCAAATGATTCATAACCAAGTGATTTCGAAGATCCATCTTTATGGAGTTTCTTCATGCGCTTTACACCGATATGACCCAAACGGCAGTGCCACAAATAAGTTGCACTATCATTATTAACTTTGCATCTTTTGGCATCAATATTATGAATATGTGTATCACTACGATCGAGATCCAACAAACTATTTTCATTGGGTGTATGACCATTTGCAGGTTTTATTCATGTAAACAGAACAACAATTATTCTCTGACTTTAAATGAATAACCGTATTGCAATAAACATGATCAAATCATATTCATGCTCATCGCAAACGCCAAATAACATTTATTTAGGTTTAACACTAATCCCGAAAGTATAGGGAGTGTGCGATAATGATCATATCAATCTTGGAACTACTTCCAACACTCATCGTCACTTCCCCTTCAACTAGTCTCTGTTTATTCTGTAACTCCTGTTTCAAGTTACTAATCTTAGCAACCGAACAAGTATCAAATACTCAGGGGCTACTATAAACACTAGTAAGGCACACATCAATAACCTGTATATCAAATATACCCTTGTTCACTTTGCCATCCTTCTTATCCACCAAATATTCAGGGCATTTCCGCTTACAGTGACCATTTCCTTTGCAGTGTAAGCACTCAGTTTCAGGCTTTGGTCCAGCTTTGGTCTTCTTCACGGGAGTGACAACTTGTTTGCCATTCTACTTGAAGTTTCCCTTTCTTTCCCTTTGCCCTTTTCTTGAAACTAGTGGTACTGTCAATCATCAACACTTGATGCTCTTTATTGATTTCTACCTTCGTCTATTTCAACATCACGAAGAGCTTGGGAATCGTTTTCGTCATCCCTTGCATACTATAGTTCATCACGGAGTTCTAGTAACTTAGTGATGGTGACTAGAGAATTCTGTCAATCACTATCTATCTTATCTGGAAGATTAACTCCCACTTGATTCAAGCGATTGAAGTACCCAGACAATCTGAGCACATGCTCACTAGTTGAGCGATTCTCCTCCATCTTTTAGCTATAGAACTTGTTGGAGACTTCATATCTCTCAACTCGGGTATTTGCTTGAAATATTAACTTCAATTCCTGGAACATCTCATATGGTCCATGATGTTCAAAACGTCTTTGAAGTCCCGATTCTAAGCCGTTAAGCATGGTGCACTAAACTATCAAGTAGTCGTCAAACTATCAAGTAGTCGTCATATTGAGCTAGCCAAATGTTCATAACATCTGCATCTGCTCCTGCAATAGGTCTCTCACCTAGTGGTGCATTAAGGACATAATTCTTCTGTGCACTAATGAGGATAAACCTCAAATCCCGGATCCAATCCGCATCATTGCTACTAACATCTTTCAACACAATTTCTCTAGGAACATATCAAAATAAACATATGAAAGCAACAACGCGAGCTATTGATCTACAACATGATTTGCAAAATACTACCAAGACTAAGTTCATGATAAATTTAAGTTCAATTAATCATATTTCTTAAGAACTCCCCACTTAGATAGACATCTCTCTAGTCATCTAAGTGATCACGTGATCCAAATCAACTAAACCATGTCCGATCATCACATGAGATGGAGTAGTTTTCAATGGTGAACATCACTATGTTGATCATATCTACTATATGATTCACGCTCGACCTTTCGGTCTCCGTGTTCCGAGGCCATATCTGTATATGCTAGGCTCGTCAAGTTTAACCTGAGTTCCGCGTGTGCAACTGTTTTGCACCCGTTTTATTTGAACGTAGAGCCTATCACACCCGATCATGACGTGGTGTCTCAGCACGAAGAACTTTCGCAACGGTGCATACTCAGGGAGAACATTTCTTGATAATTAGTGAGGGATCATCTTAAAATGCTACCGACAAACTAAGCAAAATAAGATGTATAAAAGATAAACATCATATGTAATCAAAAATATGTGACATGATATGGCCATGATCATCTTGCGCCTTTGATCTCCATCTCCAAAGTACTGTCCTGATATCTATCGTCACCGGCACGACACCATGATCTCCATCATCTTGATCTATATCAATGTGTCGTCACATGGTCGTCTCGCCAACTATTGCTCTTGCAACTATTGCTATCGCATAGCAATAAAGTAAAGCAATTATTTGGCGCTTGCATCTTATGCAATAAAAACACAACCACAAGGCTTCTGCCAGTTGCCGATAACTCAGTTACAAAACATGATCATCTCATACAATAAAATATAGCATCATGTCTTGAACATATCATATCACAACATGCCCTGCAAAAACAAGTTAGACGTCCTCTACTTTGTTGTTGCAAATTTTATGTGGCTGCTACGGGCTGAGCAAGAACTGTTCTTACCTACGCATCAAAACCACAACGATAGTTCGTCAAGTTAGTGATGTTTTAACTTTCGCAAGGACCGGGCGTAGCCACACTCGGTTCAACTAAAGTGAGAGAGACAGACACCCGCCGGTCACCTTTAAGCAACGAGTGCTCATAACGGTGAAACCAGTATTGCGTAAGCGTACGCGTAATGTCGGTCCGGGCCGCTTCATCTCACAATACCGCTGAACAAAAGTATGACATGCTGGTAAGCAGTATGACTTATATCCCCCACAACTCACTTGTGTTTTACTCGTGCATATCACATCTACGCATAAAACCAGGCTCGGATGCCACTGTTGGGGAGCGTAGTAATTTCAAAAATTTCCTACGCACACGCAAGATCATGGTGATGCATAGCAACGAGAGGGGAGAGTGTTGTCCACGTACCCTCGTAGACCGAAAGCGGAAACGTTAGAACAACGCGTTTGATGTAGTCGTACGGCACCTCCGAGTTCTAGCACACGTTCAGCTCGATGATGATCCCCGGACTCTGATCCAGCAGAATGTCGGGGAAGAGTTCCGTCAGCACGACGGCGTGGTGACGATCTTGATGTTCTACCATCACAGGGCTTCGCCTAAGCACTGCTACAATATTATAGAGGACTATGGTGGAGGAGGGCACCGCACACGGCTAAGAGATCAAGAGATCAATTGTTGTGTCTCTGGGGTGCCCCCTGCCCCCGTATATAAAGGAGCAAGGGAGGAGGAGGCCGGCCCTAGGAGGGGCGCGCCAAGGGAGTAGGATTCCTACTCCTAGTAGGAGTAGGTTTCCTTCTTTCCTAGTCAACCTAGAAGAAGGGGGGAAAGGAGGGGAGTGGAGAAGGAAGGGAGAGGGGGGCCGCGCCCCAAACCCCTTGTCCAATTCGGACTGGGCTTGGGAGGGGCGTGCGCCACCTCCTGGCTCCTTCCCACTAACGCCCATTAAGGCCCAATACTCTTCCCCATATTCCCGTAACTCCCCGGTAATCCGAAAAATACCCGAATCACTCGGAACCTTTCCGATGTTCGAATATAGACGTCCAATATATCTTTACGTCTCGACCATTTCGAGACTCTTCTTCATGTCCCCAATCTCATCCGGGACTCCGAACTCCTTCGGTACATCAAAACTCATAAACTCATAATAAAACTGTCATCGAAACCTTAAGCGTGCGGACCCTACGGGTTCGAGAACTATTTAGACATGACCGAGACACGTTTCCGGTCAATAACCAATAGCGAAACCTGGATGCTCATATTGGCTCCTACATATTCTACGAAGATCTTTATCGGTCAAACCGCATAACAACATACGTTGTTCCCTTTGTCATCGGTATGTTACTTGCCCAAGATACGATCGTCGGTATCTCAATACCTAGTTCAATCTCATTACCGGCAAGTCTCTTTACTCGGTATGTAATGCATCATCCCACAACTAACTCATTAGTCACATTGCTTGCAAGGCTTATAGTGATGTGCATTACCGAGAGGGCCCAGAGATACCTCTCCAACAATCGTAGTGACAAATCCTAATCTCGAAATACGCCAACCCAACATGTACCTTCGGAGACACCTGTAGAGCTCCTTTATAATCACCCAGTTACGTTGTGACGTTTGGTAGCACATAAATTGTTCCTCCGGTAAACGGGAGTTGCATAATCTCATAGTCATAGGGACATGTATAAGTCATGAAGAAAGCAATAACAACATACTAAACGATCAAGTGCTAAGCTAACGGAATGGGTCAAGTCAATCACATCATTTTCCTAATGATGTGATCCCGTTAATCAAATGACAACTCATGTCTATGGCTAGGAAACACAACCATCTTTGATCAACAAGCTAGTCAAGTAGAGGCACACTAGTGACACTATGTTTGTCTATGTATTCACACATGTATTATGTTTCCGGTTAATAAAATTCTAGCATGAATAATAAACATTTATCATGAAATAAGGAAATAAATAATAACTTTATTATTGACTCTAGGGCATATTTCCTTCACTGCTTTCACCCTTCTACAGACATCACATTCATTCACGAATTGAGCAATCTCTCGCTTCATTCGAGTCCACCAATATGACTGCTTGAGGTCATGGTACATCTTCGTACTTCCAGGATGAATGGATAGAAGGGAATTGTCTGCCTCGTTCATAATGACTTTTCTCAGATCGCCTTTAGGAACCACAATTCGGTCCTCAAAGAAAAGAGTATCTTTGTCATCAATGTGGAAGCACTTGTATTTAGAAATGCCCTTGTCGATACCACACTTCACCTTTTTCACCATGGTATCCAGGAGTTGTGCCTCATGAATTTGGTCTTCCAAAGTTGGAGTGACTAGGAGGTTGGCAATAAAGCCTTGAGGAACAACTTGAAGATTCAGTTTGTGGAAAGCTTCACAAAGATCTGGTTGGAAGGGCTTGAGAATTAAGCTATTGCAATAAGCCTTTCTGCTCAAAGCATCTACAATCACATTCGCCTTGCCTGGAGTATATTCGATACTTGGATTGTACTCTTGAATCATTTCGACCCATCGAGTTTGCCTGAGGTTGAGGTTGGGTTGAGTGAAGATATACTTGAGGCTCTTGTGATCGGTGAAAATGTCCACTTTCCTTCCCAACAAGAGATGTCTCCATGTTATTAATGCATGGACAACTGCCGCCAACTCAAGATCGTGAGTGGGGTAGTTCTTTTCGTTGGGCTTCAACTGACGAGAGGTATAGGCCACAACTTTCTTATCTTGCATTAACACAGCACCGATACCTTGAAGAGAAGCATCACAGAAAACTTCGAATGGCTTGGATTCATCAGGAGGAGTCAAGACAGGAGCTGTGACTAGCTTCTCTTTGAGGGCATTGAAAGCAACGTCACACTCAAGTGACCAGACATACTTGACATGCTTCTGGAGGAGGTTGGAAAGAGGCTTTGCAATCTTAGAGAAGTTCTCAACGAACCTTCGGCAATAGCTTGCAAGACCAAGAAAACTTTGGAGCTGCTTGACATTCTGAGGAAGTTCCCAATTCACAATTGCAGACACCTTCTCGGGATTAACAGCAATGCCCTTGGCAGAGATGATATGACCAAGGTAAAGAACTTCATCAAGCCAGAACTCACATTTAGAAAACTTCGCATAGAATTGATGCTCTCTGAGCTTGTCGAGCACCAATCGCAAATGTTTGGCATGATCCTTCTTATTCTTGGAGAAGACCAAAATATCATTGAGATACACCAGAACGAATTCATTGGTGTAGGGGTTGAAGATGAAGTTCATCATTCGAGAGAATGTTGGAGGAGCATTGACAAGGCCGAAAGACATGACAGTATATTCATAAGAACCAAAGCTTGTACTGAATGTTGTCTTGGGAATATCTTGTTCACGAATGCGAATTTGATGATAACCCATACGGAGGTCAAGCTTGGAGAATACTTTAGCACCTTTGAGTTGCTCGAAAAGCTCATTGATGTTGGGATGTGGATACTTGTTCTTGATTGTCTTCTTGTTCAATGGACGGTAATCGACGCACAGTCGGTTCGTGCCATCCTTCTTCTGGACAAAAAGAACTCCACAACCCCATGGAGATGAACTCGATCTGATCAAACCCATACGCTCTTGTTCATCGAGTTGTTTCTTCAATTCCTTCAGCTCTTTAGGTCCAAGCTTGTAAGGACGCTTGCAAATGGGTTCAGTGCCAGGCTCAAGATCGATAATGAATTCGACTGGCCGGTGCGGAGGCATACCCGGAAGCTCTTCTGGAAAGATATCTTGGTACTCACAAACGACTGGAATCTAAGAGATTGCGTCTAGCTCGCCCTTCTCATTGAGAGAAAACAACCGAATGGTTTCATCACGAGCGGCATAGATGATAACATCCTCAGAAGAGTGCGTCAATTGAATCTTTCTGGCAGCACAATCAAGTTGAGCTTTGTGCTGAGAAAGCCAGTCCATCCCGAGAATTAGATCAATATCAGAGTCACCAAGGACCATTGGAGAAGACAGAAATTTATGGTCACCCATCTTGATAGAAACATCCGGAGCCATCATTTTGGTATTCATGAACAAACCCGGAGAGGAAACCGCTATCGGCTTAGGCAGATCAACAGTATGCAAATCGTGCATGGATGCAAAAGGCTTTGATATGAATGAAATATATGCACCCGTATTAAATAAAACTTTTGCAGGAATATCATTAACTGGAAGATTACCCATAATCACATCAGTAGATTCCTCCGCTTGCGCTGCATTCATCATGTTCACCATTGCAGACTTGGGATTATGCTTGACCACCGCATTGCTTGAAGATCTCACAGGAGGAGGAGGCGGAAGGCGCCTTTGGTTGAAGCACTTGTTCATGTAGTGACCTTTCTGCTGGCACTTGTTGCAAGTCACCTCTGAGAGCGGACGATGATAAGAAGCATTTGACCTTGGAGCTTGAGAATTTGACTTGTTCTGATAGCCTGGGTTGGGTGGGTGGGAAGATCCACGACCACCTGAGTTCTTCTGCTGATAAGGCTGACGAAACGGAGGAGGAGGAAGGTAGAACTTCTGCTACTTAGCTGCCACTTGTGAGGAAGAAGAAGACTGAACTGCATCCCTGATTCTCTTCTTAGAAGACTCACACTTGAGCTGAGCACCTTCTTGCTTGAGGGCCATATTATAGAATTGATCAAACTGAGTAGGCTCAACAAGAACAAGAGCTAACTGCAGATCCTCTCTAAGGCCACCTCTGAATTGATAGATCATACTCTTCTCATCAGGAACGTCTTGTTTAGCAAAGCGGGCAAGTTTCTGAAACTGCTTGTTGTATTTGTACACTGACATGCTACCTTGCTTGAGATTGCGGAACTCCTCACGCTTACTCTCAACAACACTGGTAGGAATGTGGTGAGCTTTAAAGTCCCGACAGAAGTCAGTCCAAGTAATCACTCGACCTCCTCTGGAATCTTTGTATTGCTGGAACCAATCAGCTGCTTGGTCCTTGAGCTGAAAAGAAGCGAATTTAACGTAGTCCTCAGGCCCGACATTGCTACATTCAAAATGCTTGTTGATATGCACGAGCCAATCATCGGCGTCTATGGCCTCGGCACAGTAGCTGAAAGACTTCGGCTGATTTGCAAGGAACTGGTTGAGGGTAGGAAACTGAGGTTGATGATTGAACTGCCCTTGACCTTGATTCCCTTGGTTGCCTTGGCCTTGGTTTCGCTCCTGCATGAGTTGAATCATCATCTGAGCGTTTGCGTTTGTGGCTGCCATCAAAGCTTGCCATGCCTCCAGAGGCGGAGGTGGAGGTGGAGGGTTCGCCTGACTCCCATCATTGCGTTCCGGATTCTGACGCGTTGGCGGAGCCATCCTGAAGAGGGTGACATCCATTAGCATCTTGATAGACAGATAGACAAGTTGAATCAATGGATAGAAATTGCAACATATAGTCTTCACAATAATCATTCGAACAAAGGATGAACGAATGAATTCCAAAGCTAACATCACACGTCCATTAAGGTGAGAAGCCACTTGATAAGAGATTGATGAAAGAAAAACCAAGGTACGAATGGAACAAATAAGTGGTAAGGATTACCCAATCACAAACCAAATATCTGCAGGAGGAAATGCTAGAGCTACTTGAATCCCACCTATAAACTCCCAAAAACTTCTGGTTATGCAATCAGGTGTTGGGGATACAGGGGAAGCAATATATCTCACCCAAACTAACAATCCCTACATCCAGCTGTATCCATCCGTCAACACATAACCAAGAAACCTTCGGAAATCGTGTACCTCAACCTTTGAAAAGCATCCGTTATACAAGTTATGGCAATACTCCTGAACTCCCCAGTACTGGGTGACGTCGAGGTTATCTCACCAACAACTGCATAAAAGAGATTTCTGATGTCGGCAAAACTCAGGTATTAAAGAACTGCAACGATAAAATTGTGACGAAAACACCTCGGAGCTCAACTCCCCGGAACACTGCCACAACCCCTAAATGTCAGGAGGCACCAAGAACAATGTACTTGTCACAAAACCATCGGAACGATTCCAAGATACCCGCGTGATCCTAAAAAAATTTAGTGAAATTTTAGGAGAGGAAAGTCAAAACATCTACGTCAGGAGACCTCACCGGAGCGACGAAGGGACTGAGGAGTAAAAATAATCCTACTCTCCGATATATATAATCCTAAGACTCAAAACATTTTTGTTCTAGACTCAACAACGCCAGCGATGCAATCAAGCAGGGGGATCCTAAGTCGGGGATGGCTCTGATTACCAACTTGTAACGCCCACCATGCGGCTATATCTCTCACGTGTCAAGGCACGACTTAGAGGCATAACCGCATTGTAGGTTTTATCGCAGGAAGGGTTATCTTCACACAATCCCATGTAATGAACAAGAATGGGATAAAGAGAGTTGGCTTACAATCGCCACTTCACACAATACATAAATAGAGTCATACATCATCCAAAATACACTCATAGACTGACTACGGTCAAATCCAAATAAAAAGAAGATAACCCCAAATGCTAGATCCCCGATCGTCCCAACTGGGCTCCACTACTAATCATCAGGAAACGAAACATAGTAACGACCAAGGTCCTCGTCAAACTCCCACTTGAGCTCAATTGCACCACTTGCACTGGTATCCTCGGCACCTGCATATGTTTTGGTAGAATATGTGAGTCACGGGGACTCAAAAATCTCACACCCGCGAGATCAAGACTATTTAAGCTCATGGGTAGGAAAGGGGTAAGGTGGTGGAGCTGCAGCAAGCACTAAGCATATATGGTGGCTAACATACGCAAGTGAGAGCGAGAAGAGAAGCAACGCATCGGTCGAGAAGCTAGAAGTGATCAAGAAGTGATCCTGAAACTACTTACGTTCATACATAACCCAAACCGTGTTCACTTCTCGGACTCCGCCGAAAAGAGACCATCACGGCTACACACGCGGTTGATGCATTTTAATGAAGTCAAGTGTCAAGTTCTCTACAACTGGACATTAACAAATTCCCATCTGCCTCATAACCGCAGGCCTGGCTTTCGAAAGATAATACCCTACAGGGATGTCCCAACTTAGCCCATCACAAGCTCTCACGGTCAACAAAGGATATACCTTCTCCCAGGAAGACCCGATCAGTCTCGGAATCCCGGTTTACAAGACATTTCGACAATGGTAAAACAAGACCAGCAAAGCCGCCCGATGTGCCGACAAATCCCGATAGGAGTCGCACGTATCTGATTCTCAGGGCACACCGGATGGGCAAGACGTCGGGTTGGCATAGACCCTGGTTGCCCAGGGGGCGCCGAACATCGCCCAGGTTGGGCCAGCACTCGAAGGAGCACTGGCCCAGGGGGTTAAAATAAAGATGACCCTCGGGCTCGCGAAAACCCAAGGGAAAAAGGCTTAGGTGGCAAATGGTAAAACCAAGGTTGGGCCTTGGTGGAGGATTTTTGTTCAAAGCAAACTGTCAAGAGGGTCCCATAAATCACCCAACCGCGTAAGGAACGCAAAATCAAGGAACATAACACCGGTATGACGGAAACTAGGGCGGAAAGAGTGGAACAAGACACCAGGCATAAGGCCGAGCCTTCGACCCTTCACCAAGTATATAGGTGCATTAGTTAAATAGGAGATATTGTGATATCCCAAAATATCCATGTTCCAACAAGGAACAAACTTCATCTTCACCTGCAACTAGCAACGCTATAAGAGGGGCTGAGCAAAAGTGGTGACATAGCTAAACAACGGTTTGCTAGGACAGGATGGTTAGAGGCTTGACATGGCAATATGGGAGGCATGATAAACAAGTGGTAGGTAGAGCAAACATAGCGACAGAGCGAGCAACTAGCAAAGTAAAGATAGAAGTGATATCGAGGGTACGGTCATCTTGCCTGCAAGGTTCTCAGAGTTGTCGAAAGCTTGATCCTCGTTAGCGTACTCAACAGGTTCCTCGTTCACGTACTCATCTCCCGGCTCTACCCAAAGCAATAACACAAGCAATGGAACCACAATAAATCACGGTGCAATCCACAAGCAACATGATGCAATACATGACATGATATGCGAGATGTGATATGCAATGCATATCTGTGCTCCGGGAGGAAAAAGGGTGAACAAGTTATCAACTTGGCAAACCAAGTGTGCCGCTGGAAAGATGAGATGATTTGGGTTGAAATCGATATAAAGATCGCCGGGAACGGATGCACGGTTTCCAAATGGCAAGCAAAACAAGAATGACACAATTATGCGGTTAACAGCATGATAGCACTTAGAATACCTCAAGAAACTATGCTACAGCACCCCAACACATCAACAAAGCACATGGAAGTGATCTACAAGATATGCTTGACAAAGATGAACATTGCGCTATGGCTAATTCACACATTAACAGGTTCAAACAAGCATCGCAAAAGTGCAAAAGATATCAGCTTCACAGACTTAGTGAAAATACTGAACATGGCAGAAACAACATCAGGAAGCAATGTTTAGGGCAAGCAAAAATCATGCTATAGGAACATATCGTAGAAACTTAAGGCACGGCATGATACTACTAAATGCATAGAATAAAAGTCCCTTACTAACCCTAAGCCCAAAAGGACCAGAAGATATGATGGCACCCATGTAAACATAGCAAGTCTCGTTAACAGATTCAGCAAACAGAGCATGGCATTAACAGAATTATGAAGGCATCTTTGCGAGCTCGATTCACTCACCACAAGTCATTGCATGACAATATAAGCATAGCACCAGCAAGAAGACATGTTTATGAAACTAACCAAGGCAAGAACAAGTTCAGCATGCAAGGATCAACTACAACAACCTTGGCAAAATTGAATAACATGTAAACAATCTGCCAGGAAACATTTTATAGCAAAAGTAGAGCAAAAAATGATATGCTACATCACTCCATAATTGAAAACAGGGGCATGGATGGATAGAACATAACCATATGTTCAAAACATCCTTACTAAAGTATCTCAAAATATGCATGGATCTCTCTGTAGCATCAAGTTTACATGGCATCAAAATAACAGCAGAACAGGGACTGAAATCAGCAACATCACGAAGCCTAGTTTGCATGCTTATGCTAGTCACCAAATTGATCACAAAAATACATGGTATACACCCCTGTAAAGATGGCATCGCATAGCCCAAAACACATGTAGAGCTCATGCCCATAAGATGCACACATTAAATGTAGCGAAAATGAAAAATGCCCATAATCTGTTAAGAATCAGAAACTAACATTTTATAGCACTCTTGCATCAGAGATTTGGGCATCTAGATGACCTCAAATAAACATGACCCAATGCAAAAAAATGAAGCGCACAACCTGATGAACATTTTGATATATCATATGCATGAAACGGAGCTACGATGACGTAGTTATGATGCGATGAACAGGGCAATATAATGCAAAAATAAAAAGACTTGGGAGGAGATTTCAGGTCAACCCTAGGGTTCCAGATCTGGATCCAAGCGCGCGGAAGCCGATGCGGGCGGCGGCTCGCCGGAATTGGAGAGGAGGAGGCCAGAGGAGGACGCCGGCGGGTCGGGGCAGTCGGGCCCCGCCGGATCTAGCACCGGCAGAGGCGTCGGCGACCGGCACGGGCGCGGGCGGCGGTCGAGGTCGCCGGAGACGGCGGAGGCGCGTGGGCGGGCGGCGGCTGACGGCGGCGCTCGGGCTCGGGCGGCGGAGCGCGGCGCCGGAGGGCAGGCGTGGCGGCGCGGTGCGGAGGGGGCCGCGGGGGCCGGAGGCGGGCTCGGCGGGCCGGGGCGGCGCGCGGTGGCCGGGTGCCATGTGTCGTGCCCTGGTTCGCCGGGCGGCGGCAGCGCGGGTGTCCGGCCCGGGACGGACATGTCCGGCGGCGCGGAGGGAGGTTTGCTAGGGTTGGTGAAAGCACAAGTGCTCCCTACGTGGTTTTGGTAATTAATGTCAACTTTGGAGGAAGATGGATGAGTCTACTTTGGGGATTCTTAGACATAGAGTGCCTATTCTTGATGGAGAGTATTTTCATTAGTGAAAAAATGAGATGCTTGTAATTTTCAATCAATATCATTTGAACAAGTACATTGCTAGCCCTTGTGCACCTCATGTTGATCCTATGCATCCTACTCTTGATGAGTCAATTGACATGATTAGGAATCTTAGAACTGTTAATCTTATCACTAGAGGCTTGCCTAGAAACTTAATTAGAAACTTGCCTACTCTTGAGTGTGCCTACACTATATGGAAATTTCTTGAGGAACGCTTTCCAAATTATTCCTTGAAAAATCTAGATGAAATTCTCCATAAGTCTATTGCCTTGAGTAAGATGAATACTAGTGATCCTATGTTTGGTGATCGTCTATTTGAACTTACAAACCTTATGCGTGCCAAAGGAGATGTTGGAATTATTGGTGATATTATTTCCGAAGCTATAAGAATTCATAAGCAAGATCATTGTCAAACTCACTCTAACGGATTACCCTCTCTAGGACTTGATCCACCACATGACGATGTTGAACATGGATACTATGATGAGGATGATGATAGTGACTTCAATCTTGACGATGCAATGAGACATTTTGGTCTTATGGCAAATCTTCGGGGATATATGTCAGGAGGAAAGGAATGGCTTCTTGACAGTGGATGTACCGATCACATGACCGGAGATAAAGACATGTTTCGTGATCTTGCTGAAACGATGGTCCTCGAAAGTATGTCACTTTCGGTGACAACTCAAAGGGTAAGGTGGTTGGCCTCGGTAAGGTGGCCATCTCACATGATAGCTCCATTCAGAATGTTATGCTCGTTGAATCTCTTGGCTACAACTTACTTTCAGTATCTAGACTTGCTGATTTCGGTTTCAATGTCCTATTTACTGAAGTAGATTGCCAAGTGTTTCGTCGAGACAATCATAAAATGGTCTTTACCGGTATACGTAGAGGTGATCTTTACATTGTTGATTTCTCTAAAAAGGCTCAACCTAAAACTTGCTTCATTGCTAAATCCTCAAAAGGTTGGTTATGGCATAGACGACTAGGTCACGTTGGCATGAGAAACCTTGACAAGCTTATTGTCGGTGTCAAAACCGGCGGATCTCGGGTAGGGGGTCCTGAACTGTGCATCTAGGCGGATGGTAACAGGAGACAAGGGACACGATGTTTTTACCCAGGTTCGGGCCCTCTCGATGGAGGTAAAACCCTACTCCTGCTTGATTGATATTGATGATATGGGTAATACAAGAGTGGATCTACCACGAGATCAAGGAGGCTAAACCCTAGAGGCTAGCCTATGGTATGATTGTTGTAATGGTTATGTTGTCCTACGAACTAAAACCCTCCGGTTTATATAGACACCGGGGAGGGCTAGGGTTACATAGAGTCGGTTACAATGGTAGGAGATCTACACATCCGTATCGCCAAGCTTGCCTTCCACGCCAAGGAAAGTCCCATCCGGACACGGGACGAAGTCTTCAATCTTGTATCTTCATAGTCTTGGAGTCCGGCCGATGATGATAGTCCGGCTATCCGGACACCCCCTAGTCCAGGACTCCCTCAGTAGCCCCTGAACCAGGCTTCAATGACAATGAGTCCGGCGCGCATAATGTTCGGCATTGCAAGGCGGGTTCCTCCTCCAAATAATTCATAGAAGATTGTGAACACCAGGATAGTGTCCGGCTCTGCAAAATAAGTTCCACATACCACCGTAGAGAGAATAATATGTACACAAGTTCGATCTACTGACGTATTTTGTAGCATGACGTCACGCCACTACCAAGCCTTTACTGGAATCGTTTTTTATTATACCACCTCAGCGCAATTAGCGAAGCGGTTTCCTTGGCACGTCTTGTCAAAGCAGAGATCGTGTTCCCCTTATTCCGGGATTCCCATCAATACGGACGTGGGTAGCCCAACCGCGCCCGTCGCCACGCCCCCTCTATCGAAGGCGAGTCCCGAACGGTCACGGAGACGGCTCTTGGTATTCTCCCTCTTTATAATGGGACCAAGGCTCGTTTCTTTTCTTCAATCCTCCCTCGAATCTTCTCCTTGCCCCAGGTTCCAACACCCAGAGCCCCAGATTCGAGCACTTCGGACCTCCAACAATGTCCGGCTCTGACCTACAGGGCCGGTGGATGCCCTCCTCCGTCACGGAGGAGGACGTGCTGAAGCTGCGAGAGGCCAAGTACCTGACTTACGAAATTTCGCACAGGCTGCCCGACGAAGGGCAGGTCATCCCCATCCCTGAGCCCGGCGAGTACGTCATTTTTGTATCCCACCTCCGTCGGGGCTTAGGCTTCCCGACAGATCCTTTTGTGAGAGGGCTCATGTTTTACTACGGGTTGGAATTCCATGACTTGGCTCCGGAGTCCATCCTCCATATTTCTTCATTCATCGTTGTTTGTGAAGCCTTCCTCCGCATCACCCCTCACTTCGGCCTGTGGTTGAAGACCTTCAATGTGGAGCCGAAGATGATTGAGGGGCGTCAGGCAGAGTGCAGCGGGGCGGCCATAAGCAGGAGGGCCGATGCCCCGTGGCCCGAGGGCTCCTTCCAAGAGGAGCTCGGCTTGTGGCAGCAGGAGTGGTTCTATATTACCGCTCCGAAGGGCAGCAGGCAGAAGCCGCCGCCCGTATTCCGCTCGGGACCTCCACGACAGTTGATGTCGTGGGTCAACCAAGGGCTCAACTGGGGGCCGTCAAAGGATGTGCCCCTCTTGCAGGGCCGGATTCAAGACCTCCAAGCGAGGGAGATCGATCTGGTTGTGGTGATACAGGTTATGCTGATTAGGCGTCTCCTGCCCTGCAAACGCCGTCCTCTCCGGCTATGGGAGTTTAATCCGGAGGGACCGCGGATTCTCCAACACTTCATGGGTACGACACCCGTGGAGATGTACAAATTGTTCTTCGGATCACGGGAGGTCTGTCCGGAATTGACCGAGGACGCCGGCCTAAGCTGCAATCGCCCGGATACTCAAGTAAGTAGCTCGGTGTTCAGACATACCGTTTGTTTGCCTTTCTACAATTCGCCTTTTAACCCATTGTCCTTTAACAGGAGTGGATAGCGCAAGCAAAGCTGATATGGTGTCCGGCCCCCCTCCCAGAGATTGCGCCGGATTCCGTGCTGGTCAGGATGCTGGAGGTTGCGCCTTCAGAAGAAGGCGAAGGGGAAAATAGAGGAGCTACCGCCTCACGAAAGGAGGCTCTTGAAAGAGGGGGGATCGAGAATCCCTCCCTCCAAGGGGAGAAGAGGACTGCCTCCGGAGACCCGGAGGCCAAAGCCCCTAAGCGGGGGAAGAAATCTTCACCAGAGTGTCCTGCGTCCGGGGAGGCCCCGGCCGCACAGTCTCCCCTAAGGAATCAGCCCTCCAGCGAGCCGTAAGTAGAGAAAGGGGAATTTGATAATAAGAGACATCCCTATTTGTGCTTCTGAGGATAATCGAAGTTTTTACCTTGTAGTTCGGATCTCCGACCTTCTCAGATGAGCTCGTCTTCGGGGGACCTTCGTCCGAAGATGGTGGAGAGCGAGACGCCTCCGTATGCTGCACCGTCGGATAGGGCGGACGAGCCTGAAGTGTCATCACGGAGGGTGTCCCCGAGCCTGGTAGAGCCGAAGAGTTCGGCGTCGACTAGTGTTCGGCCGGGGGAGCTGAAGGATCTGCTTGAGAGGGCGTCCATCTCAGAAGATCACCATGCATTGATGAATATGGTGATTGGAAGGATTTCGTCCGCCGAGAGCGGATTGCACAATGCCGTCAGGAGTTTGCTGGCGGGGTTTGAGGTACGTAAAAATGACACACCTTTTTGACAGTTTTGCACATAAAGTGCGCCTTGTATAGATAGTAGCCCCTGAGACTCGGTAGGTTGTCGAAAACGACAGCGTGCCGAGGATCAAAATCGCAGGTTTTAATTTTCGCCGTTCTTATGTAGGTGGCGGATCGTCCGGGGGCCAGCCGGACTGTTGGAGTTGCTGAACTAAAGCGGCAACTCGATGTTGCGGATGCGGACATCTCGCTAGTCAATAGGCGACTTGACGAGTCGCAAGGTAAGTGTTTATTTGCGGTCACCTAGCAAGAGAGCCGAAGCCCACCTCTTACAATATGTGTGCTTGACGCAGATGGTGCCACTGCTGTAGAGAGCCTTCGGGTAGATCTTGCTCAAGCCAAGGAGCAGGCCAGAAGGAGTGATGCGGCTGCCTCGAGGGCGGCCGAGGAGTTAGAAGCCGAAAGGGATGCCCACTGCCGAAGCAGGGAAGAGATGGCCGAAATGGTCGTGAAGATAAAAGATGCTACCGACCGCAATGAGGTTCTTGAAAAGGAGCGCCTATCGAAGCGAGAAGACCTGGGGAAGGTCACCGCTGAAGCCAAGGATGCCTGTTCTGCAATGCGGGCTATAAAGGAGGAGCTGCGCCAAGCCGGAGACATTGTGGCTGGCAAGCCTTTTCTGCTGCGCCGAAGGTTTACGGATCCAAAGTATGCTCAGCTTGGCCAGCTGTGGGGTCTGGAGGATCCTTATATGGACTTAGCGGCGAGTGCGGCGGATGCCGTTGTGCACTTCCGAAGTCAGAAGGATCACAAGACGGAAGAGCTGTTTTGGTCTCAATTCCATAGTCCGGATCGTTCACTTCCGCTGACCGATCGGTTGGCCGAGTGGGCTGAGCTGAATAGGTTGTATGGACTTGCCATGACGGATATCGTGACTCATGTCTGGCCGGATAGGCCCAAGCCGAAGAGCTATTTTGGCTTATTGCAGCAATTTCTTGGGGCGGTGCCGCATATCAAGGCGATGGAGCGGTCAGCCTGCATAGAGGGTGCATAGATGGCCCTCGCCCGTGTGAAGACACATTGGACAGAGATGGATGCCACCGCTGTTGCGACCCAGGGTTCGGACGAGAGCCGGTTACCCGCCGAGCACTATTTTGGAGAAGTTCTGCGTGGTGCTCGTGTAATAGAGTCGCAGTGCTCAAAAAATGTCACGTTCAAATGAACATTTTGGTTTGTAAGACGATGTTTATGATGTAAGCGCTTTTTATACTTGTGCGTCCAAGTAGTGAAATATCTCATGTGCGGCCGTTTATGTATACGTGTGTATAACCTGAAAGATGCAGTCGTCGGCTTCAGCCCCCACGCACAAGGTGCGGGGGTGTTCGTAAAATATAGCGCATTTTCACACTTAATCCAACGTCTCGGTCCTGTGAAGGAGGTGGTAGCGTAGCAAACGAGGCAACCAGACTATAATGCTTTATCACTTTCACTTAGCCATAGGAGTTCGATGGTGGGGCTTGATAGCTACTTTTGAATGGGGCGATATGGAAGGTTAGCCTTTCGCGTCGAAAGTTGTCGGGTGACCTGAACACAACTTCTAGTAGTAAGGAGCCTGTGCACTTGGCGTAAGGGCCTGGCGTCACTCCTTTGAAGGAAGTGCGGCTATATCAAATTTTAGTAAGGTCTATCCCCAACTTGCGGATTGTGTCCGGATATAGCAGATTTAAATCGCTGCTGCCGTCCATCAGGACTTGTGTAAATTGTAGTCCGTTGATTATAGGATCCAACATCAAAGCAGTCCATCCTGCGTTTCGGATACTTCTGGAATAATCCAGGTGGTCGAAAGTGATTGGTTTTGACATCCATTTTCGAGGTTCCGCTGGGGTGGACCGTGCGACACCTACCTTGGCGGGTGCCGCATTGTTTTTTCGTACTATCGCATGGAGTGAGTTTACTGTTTTGACTTCTTGTGGGAAAGTCCTTTGTTTTCCGGTGCTCTGCTGGTGGGGTTCGTCATCATCCTCGCTTGGCGCGTCGAGCCCCTTGTGTTCGGCGTTGAGTCGGCCGGACTGTTTGAAAACCCAACAATCTCGGTGGGTGTGGTTTGCAGGCCTTCCGGAGGTGCTGTGGATTTGACATATCTGATCCAAAATTTTGTTTAAGTTGGATAGCTCGTCACTGTTGTCCTTAAGAGGCAGTGTTTTATTGTTTGGCCGCGAGCTTTTGAATCCGGCGTTAACCGTCGTGTTCTTTGGGCTTTTTTCTTTATTCCGGCGCTGATCCTTTCTGCGCCGTGATTTTTTGTTTCCACCTCTGATCTCGGATGTACTCGGGTCGCTGGTGCTGCATCTTGCTAGCCAGCTGTCTTCCCCCGCGCAAAAGCGGGTCATGAGGCTTGTTAGCGTGGCCATTGTCCTTGGCTTCTCTTGGACGAGGTGTCTGGCGAGCCATTCGTCTCGGATGTTGTGTTTAAATGCTGCTAAGGCTTCAGCGTCCGGACAGTCGACTATTTGGTTCTTTTTGGTAAGGAACCTGTTCCAGAATTTGCGTGTTGTCTCTCCGGGCTGTTGAGTTATATGACTTAGATCATCTGCATCCGGAGGGCGGACATAAGTCCCTTGAAAATTTGCTCTAAACACGTCCTCGAGCTCTTCCCAACTTCCAACAGTGTTTTCTGGGAGGCTTTTGAGCCAATGCCGAGCTGACCCTTTGAGCTTGAGGGGTAGATATTTTATGGCGTGGAGATCGTCTCCTCTAGCCATGTGTATGTGTAGTATGTAATCCTCTATCCAGACTCCAGGGTCTGTTGTTCCGTCGTATGCCTCTATGTTTATGGGTTTGCACCCTGCTAGAAATTCATGATCCAGCACCTCATTGGTGAAACATAGTGGGTGTGCGGTGCCCCTGTATTTGGGTGTGCCGCTGTCTTCGAGCACTTGCCGTGTTGTGTTGCTTCCTGGGGCCCTCTTTTTTGGCACGTAAATGGACCTGACCGGGTCATTTGTTTTTCGAGGATCATGGGTCGGCTTGTGTGTGGCGCCGCTTGTCGCTTTTGGCCTATCATCTGGTCGTCTATCCGGCCAGGCGGTCTCTTTGCTTTTTGACTGTGGGGGCTCTATGGCCTCCTCGTCAAATTCAGGCAGCAGCTTGCGCTTCGTGTAGCTCTTTGTTTGGTGGCCATTGCCATATTTGTCCGCGGTCTTGAGTACTTTGCTCCACCTCATTCTGAGTGTGTCTTCCGCTATTTTGAGCTTCCGTTTTTCCTTCTTCAGACTTCTTGCAGTGGCGACGAGTCTTTTGTGAAGGTTCTTATGCTCCGGTGGTGTGTCCGATGTGAGGTCATCTGGACTGTTGGTTTCGCCGGGCATGGATTGATTATCCGATTCATGCTGTTCGGACGGTTGTTTGGTTGCATGTTCGTCGTCCACTGGTTTGCCCTGCTCTATTGCTGGGTCATTAGGAGTGCTATTTTTGTCGAGGCGGGGCTTAGGGCGGCGTCTGCGTCGCCGTTTTGGTTGTTTGTCGGCAGGATTATCCTTTGCCGCGCCCCGTTGTTCCTCGTTATCGCTTCCTTTTGGGTTGTCCACCATATATACGTCATGGGTTGGGGTGGCGTTCTAGTGCTTGGAGAGCGCTGGTTCTTGATCGTCTCCGGCATCGTCATCCGTACCGTCGATGTCTTCGAAGTCGTAGTCTAGCATGTCGGTTAGATCGTCGACAGTGGCTACAAAGTGGGTGGTGGGTGGGCTTTAAATTTCTTCGTCGTCCACATCCCAACCATCCTGGCCGTAGTCCGGCCAGGGCTCTCCGGATAGCGAGAGATGCTTTAGCAAATTTAGGATGTCGCCAAAGGGTGAGTGTTGAAAGATGTCCGCGGCAGTGAACTCCATGATTGGCGCCCAATCGGATTCGATTGGCAGGGGTGCGGGAGGTTCTGAGTCCGGCACCTCGGAGTCACGAGCTTTATAAGGGAGAAGGTCAGTATTCGGCTCCATCGCCGTAGCGGTTGCAGCTCCCGAGGCGGTGTCCAGCCACCCGTCCTCGATCTGCGCGGTCGGCTCTAAACTATGGGTCGGAGCGGATTCGTGTGCGGCCTCCAAAGTGCTGTCCGGCGGCAGAGTTAGATCATGCCCATCGTGACAGTGCGGCGCGCTCGGCTGTGGCTCGGATCCATCGAAGATCAAGTCTCCGCGGATGTCCGCCGTGAAGTTTAGGCTTCCAAATCTGACCTGGTGGCCTGGGGCGTAGCCTTCGATCTGCTCCAGATGGCCAAGTGAATTAGCCCGCAATGCGAAGCCGCCGAATACGAAGATCTGTCCGGGGAGAAAAGTCTCACCCTGGACTGAATTGTTGTTGATTGAAGAAGCCATCAAGCCTATCGAGGACGACACAGAGGAACTCTTAATGAAAGCACCAATGTCGGTGTCAAAACCGGCGGATCTCGGTTAGGGGGTCCCGAACTGTGCGTCTAGGTGGATGGTAACAGGAGACAAGGGACACGATGTTTTTACCCAGGTTCGGGCCCTCTCGATGGAGGTAAAACCCTACTCCTGCTTGATTGATATTGATGATATGGGTAGTACAAGAGTGGATCTACCACGAGATCAAGGAGGCTAAACCCTAGAAGCTAGCCTATGGTATGATTGTTGTAATGGTTATGTTGTCCTACGGACTAAAACCCTCCGATTTATATAGACACCGGGGAGGGCTAGGGTTACATAGAGTCGGTTACAATGGTAGGATATCTACACATCCGTATCGCCAAGCTTGCCTTCCACGCCAAGGAAAGTCCCATCCAGACACGGGACGAAGTCTTCAATCTTGTATCTTCATAGTCTTGGAGTCCGGCCGATGACGATAGTCCGGCTATCCGGACACCCCCTAGTCCAGGACTCCCTCACTTATTAAAGGGAATCATATCGTTGGTGTTAACAATGTCATATTTGATAAGGATAGACTTTGCAGTGCTTGTCAAGCAGGTAAACAGGTTGGAGGAAGGCATCCCGTGAAAAACATCATGACCACAAGGAGGCCACTTGAGCTACTTCACATGGATCTTTTCGGTCCCAACGCTTACAAGAGTCTCGGTGGAAATTCTTTTGGTCTAGTTATAGTTGATGATTTTTCAAGATTTACGTGGGTGTTCTTTCTCGATGATAAATCGCATGTCCAAAAGATCTTCAAAAACTTCGCCAGGAAGGCTCAAAATCAGTTTGAAGCGAAGATCAAGAAGGTTCGCAGCGACAACGAAACGGAGTTCAAGAACGCAAACGTGGACACCTTTCTTGACGAAGAAGGGATTTCACACGAGTTCTCGGCTACGCACACACCTCAACAAAATGGAGTTGTTGAGAGGAAGAACCGGACGCTCATTGAAATGGCGAGAACGATGCTTGATGAGTACAAGACACCGAAGCACTTTTGGGCAGAAGCGGTTGAGATAGCTTGTCATGCAACAAATCGCTTGTATCTTCACAAGCTACTCGGCAATACGGCATACGAGCTCCTCACCGGTAACAAACCCCAAGTTGGATACTTTCGAGTATTCGACTCAAAGTGCTACATTCTTGATAAGCATCGTCGTTCTAAATTTGCTCCTAAGTCTCATGAAGGTTTCCTACTAGGTTATGGATCAAACTCTCACACTTACCGTGTCTACAACAATTTCACCCGAAAGGTTGAAGAGACGGTAGATGTGAAGTTTGATGAATCTAACGGCTCGCAAGTAGAGCAACTGCCAATTGATGTAGGAGACAAAGATCCTTCGGAAGCAATCCAAGACTTGTCTATTGGCAAGGTCCGTCCAACGGAGGTGAAGGAGAGTACCTCGTCCGTCCAAGTGGAAGCTTCTACTTCACGATAAGGTGAACCAAGATTTGATACGGAAGCATCCACAAGTGGGACACACCAAGATGAAGAAAACGAGGAAGTGCATCAAGATGACGTCAACAACCTCCTTCTCCACCACGACAAAAGAACGACAACGCCAACAATGAAGAAGGCCAAGAAGAAGAACAAGATGAAGAAGAAGTTCATCCAAGAATCAAGAAAAAGCTTTCACGAGTTCGAGCAAGAATTGCTAAAGACCATCCCGTTGAGCAAATCTACAATGATATTCAAAACCGGAGAATCACTCGCTCTAGAACTCGTTTAGCTAACTTTTGTGAAAACTATTCTTTCATCTCTAGCATTGAACCTATGAAGGTCGAAAAAGCATTGGAAGATCCGTATTGGATAAATGCTATGCACGAAGAGCTACACAACTTTGAGAGGAACCAAGTTTGGACATTGGTTGAGAAGCCCGACAACAACCAAATGGGTGTTTCGCAACAAGCAAGATGAAGATGGACAAGTAGTTCGCAACAAAGCACGTCTCGTCGCCCAAGGCTACACACAAGTCGAAGGTATGGACTATGGTGAGACTTACGCTCCCGTTGCTAGACTTGAGTCCATTCGCATCTTACTTGCCTATGCTAATCACCATGATACTGTTGGGGAACGTAGTAATTTCAAAAAAAAAATCTACGCACACGCAAGATCATGGTGATGGCATAGCAACGAGAGGAGAGAGTATTGTCCACGTACCCTCGTAGACCGTAAGCGGAAGCGTTATGACAACGCGGTTGATGTAGTCGTACGTCTTCACGATCCGACCAATCCAAGTACCGAACGTATGGAACCTCCGAGTTCAGCACACATTCAGCTCGATGACGATCCCCGGACTCCGATCCAGCAAAGTGTCGGGGGTGAGTTCCGTCAGCACGACGGCGTGGTGACGATGATGATGCTCTACCGGCGCAGGGCTTCGCCTAAACTCCGCGACGATATGACCGAGGTGGAATATGGTGGAGGGGGGCACAGCACACGGCTAAGGAACGATCCGTAGATCAACTTGTGTGTTCTAGGGTGCCCCCCTGCCCCCGTATATAAAGGAGCAAGGGGAGGGGGTGCGGCTGGCCCTAGGAGGAGGCGCGCCGGAGGAGTCCTACTCCCATCGGGAGTAGGACTCCCCCCCTTTCCTAGTTGGATTAGGACTTGGGGGGAGGGAAAGAGGAAAGGGGGGCGCCGCCCCCCCCTTCCTTGTCCTATTCGGACTAGGGGAGGAGGGGGCACGCGGCCTGCCCTGGCCGGCCCTCCTCTTCTCCCTCATGGCCCATTAAGGCCCATTAACCCCCGGGAGGGTTCCGGTAACCCCCCGGTGTTCCAGTAAAATCCCGATTTCACCCGAAACCATTCCGATGTCCAAACATAGGCTTCCAATATATCAATCTTTATGTCTCGACCATTTCGAGACTCCTCGTCATGTCCGTGATCACATCCGGGACTCCGAACAAACTTCGGTACATCAAAACTTATAAACTCATAGTAAAACTGTCATCGTAACATTAAGTGTGCGGACCCTACGGGTTCGAGAACTATGTAGATATGACCTAGAACTATTCTCAGTCAATAACCAATAGCGGAACCTGGATGCCCATATTGGCTCCTACATATTCTACGAAGATCTTTATTGGTCAAACCGCATAACAACATACGTTGTTCCCATTGTCATCGGTATGTTACTTGCTCGAGATTGGATCGTCGGTATCTCAATACGTAGTTCAATCTCGTTATCGGCAAGTCTCTTTACTCGTTACATAACGCATCATCCCGAAACTAACTCATTAGTCACATTGCTTGCAAGGCTTATAGTGATGTGCATTACCGAGAAGGCCCAGAGATACCTCTCCGACAATCGGAGTGACAAAACCTAATCTCGAAATACGCCAACCCAACATGTACCTTTGGAGACACCTGTAGTACTCCTTTATAATCACCCAGTTATGTTGTGACGTTTGGTAGCACCCAAAGTGTTCCTCCGGTAAACGGAAGTTGCATAATCTCATAGTTACAGGAACATGTATAAGTCATGAAGAAAGCAATAGCAACATACTAAACGATCAAGTGCTAGGCTAACGGAATGGGTCATGTCAATCACATCATTCTCCTAATGATGTGATCCCGTTAATTAAATGACAACTCTTTTGTCCATGGCTAGGAAACATAACCATCTTTGATAAACGAGCTAGTCAAGTAGAGGCATACTAGTGACACTATGTTTGTCTATGTATTCACACATGTATTATGTTTCCGGTTAATACAATTCTAGCATGAATAATAAACATTTATCATGATATAAGGAAATAAATAATAACTTTATTATTGCCTCTAGGGCATATTTTCTTCAGTCTCCCACTTGCACTAGAGTCAATAATCTAGTTCACATCGCCATGTGATTTAACACCAATATTCACATCTGTATGTGATTAATACCCATAGTTCACATCGCCATGTGATCAACACCCAAAGGGTTTACTAGAGTCAATAATCTAGTTCACATCGCTATGCGATTAACACCCAAAGAGTACAAAGGTATAATCATGTTTTGTTCGTGAGAGAAATTTAGTCAACGGGTCTTTCACATACAAAGCCGTATGTATTTTGCAAATATTCTATGTCTTCAATGCTCTGCATGGAGCTACTCTAGATTAATTGCTCCCACTTTCAATATGTATCCAGATTGAGACTTAGAGTCATTTGGATCAGTGTAAAAGTTTGCACCGATGTAACTTTTACAACAAACTCTTTTATCATCTCCATAATCAGAAACATCTCCTTATTCCACTAAGGATAATTTTGACCAATGTCCAGTGATCTACACCTAGATCACTATTGTACTCCCTTGCGAAAACAGGGCAGAGTATAAAATAGGTCTGGACCATAACATGGCATACTTTTATAGAACCTATGACTGATGCATAGGAATGACTTCAATTCTCTTTCTATTTTCTGCCGTGGTCGGGATTTGAGTCTTACTCAACTTCACACCTTGGAACACAGGAAGAACTCCTTCTTTGACTGTTCCATTTTGAACTACTTCAAAATTTTATCAAGGTATGTACTCATTGAAAAAACTTATCAAGCGTCTTGATCTATCTATATAGATCTTGATGCTCAATATGTAAGTAGCTTTGCCGAGGTCTTTCTTTGAAAATACTCCTTTCAAACACTCCTTTATGCTTTCTAGAATAATTCTACATTATTTCCGATCAACAATATGTCATTCACATATACTTATCAGAAATGTTGTAGTGCTCCCACTCACTTTCTTGTAAATACAGGCTTCACTGCAAGTCTGTATAAAAGTATATGCTTTGATCAACTTATCAAAGCGTATATTCCAACTCCGAGATGCTTGCACCAGTCCATAGATGGATTGCTGGAGTTTGCATATTTTTTTAGCACCTTTAGGATTGACAAAACCTTCTGGTTGCATCATATACAACTCTTCTTTAAGAAAACCATTAAGGAATGCAATTTTGACATCCATTTGCCAGATTTCATAAATTGTGGCAATTGCTAACATGATTCGGACAGACTTAAGCATCGCTACAGTTGAGAAAATCTCATTGTAGTCAACACCTTGAACTTGTCAAAAACCTTTTTCCGACAAGTCGAGCTTTGTAGATAGTAACACTACTATCAACGTTCGTCTTCCTCTTGAAGATCCATTTATTTTTATATGGTTTGCCGATCATCGGGCAAGTCCACCAAAGTCCATACTTTGTTCTCATACATGGATCCCGTCTCAGATTTCATGGCCTCAAGCCATTTCGCGGAATCTGGGCTCATCATCGCTTCCTCATAGTTTGTAGGTTTTGTTGGGGAACGTAGTAATTTCAAAATTTTCCTACGCACACGCAAGATCATGGTGATGGTATAGCAACAAGAGGGGAGAGTGTTGTCCACGTACCCTCGTAGACCGTAAGCAGAAGCGTTAGCACAACGCGGTTGATGTAGTCGTACGTCTTCACGATCCGACCGATCCAAGCACCGAACGTATGGCACCTCCGAGTTCAGCACACATTCAGCTCGATGACGATCCCCGGGCTCCGATCTAGCAAAGCTTCGGGGATGAGTTCCGTCAGCATGACGGCGTGGTGACGATGATGATGTTCTACCGGCGCAGGGCTTCGCCTAAACTCCGCGACAATATGACCGAGGTGGAATATGGTGGAGGGGGGCACCGCACACGGCTAAGGAACGATCCGTAGATCAACTTGTGTGTTCTAGGGTGCCCCCCCGCCCCCGTATATAAAGGAGCAAGGGGGGAGGCCGGCCGGCCCTTGTGGGCGCGCCAAGGAGGAGGAGTCCTCCTCCTAGTAGGAGTAGGACTCCCCCTTTCCTACTCCTACTAGGAGGGGGAAAGGAAGGGGGAGAGGGGGAAGGAAAGAGGAGGGGGGCGCCGCCCCCCCTTCCTAGTCCAATTCGGACCAGAGGGGGGAGGGGGCGTGCGGCCCATGCTGGCCGCCCCTCTCTCCTTTCCACTAAGGCCCATAAGTCCCATTACTCTCCCGAGGGGTTCCGGTAACCCTCCGGCACTCCGGTTTTCTCCGAAAACGCCCGGAACACTTCCGGTGTCCGAATATAGCCGTCCAATATATAAAGCTTTATGTCTCGACCATTTCGAGACTCCTCGTCATGTCCGTGATCACATCCAGGACTCCGAACAAACTTCGGTACATCAAAACTTATAAACTCATAATAAAACTGTCATCGTAACGTTAAGCGTGCGGACCCTACGGGTTCGAGAACTATGTAGACATGACCTAGAACTATTCTCGGTCAATAACCAATAGCGGAACCTGGATGCCCATATTGGTTCCTACATATTCTACGAAGATCTTTATCGGTCAAACCGCATAACAACATACGTTGTTCCGTTTGTCATCGGTATGTTACTTGCCCGAGATTCGATTGTCGGTATCCAATACCTAGTTCAATCTCATTACCGGCAAGTCTCTTTACTCGTTACGTAATGCATCATTCCGTAACTAACTCATTAGCTACATTGCTTGCAAGGCTTATAGTGATGTACATTACCGAGAAGGCCTGGAGATACCTCTCCGACAATCGGAGTGACAAAACCTAATCTCGAAATATGACAATCGGAGTCACAGAAGATCTTCATTGGTCCCAATGCACTAGGTATGACACCTAGATCGGAAATGAACTCCTTCATCCAGACTCCTTCATTTGCTGCTTCCGAAGCAGCTATGTACTCCGCTTCACATGTAGATCCCGCCACGACGCTTTGTTTAGAACTGCACCAACTTACAGCTCCACCGTTTAATAAAAACACGTATCCGGTTTGTGATTTAGAATCGTCCGGATCAGTGTCAAGCTTGCATCGACGTAACCATTTACGACTAGCTCTTTGTCACCTCCATATACGAGAAACATATCCTTAGTCCTTTTCAGGTATTTCAGGATGTTCTTGACCTCTGTCCAGTGATCCACTCCTGGATTACTTTGGTACCTTCCTGCCAAGCTTATTGCTAAGCATACGTCAGGTCTGGTACACAACATTGCATACATGATAGAGCCTATGGCTGAAGCATAGGGAACATCTTTCATTTTCTCTCTATCTTCTGTTGTGGTCGGGCATTGAGTTTGACTCAATTTCACACCTTGTAGCACGGGCAAGAACCCTTTCTTTGCCTGATACATTTTGAACTTTTTCAAAATTTTATCAAGGTATGTGCTTTCTGAACGTCCTATTAGGCGTCTTGATCTATCTCTATAAATCTTGATGCCCAATATGTAAGCAGCTTCACCGAGGTCTTTCATTGAAAAACTTTTATTCAAGTATCCCTTTATGCTATCCAGAAATTCTATATCATTTTCAATTAATAATATGTCATCTACATATAATATCACAAATGCTACAGAGCTCCCACTCACTTTCTTGTAAATACAGGCTTCTCCAAAAGTCTGTATAAAACCATATGCTTTGATCACACTATCAAAGCGTTTATTCCAACTCTGAGATGCTTGCACCAGTCCATAAATGGATCGCTGGAGCTTGCACACTTTGTTAGCACCTTTAGGATCAACAAAACCTTCTGGCTGCATCATATACAACTCTTCTTCTAGAAATCCATTCAAGAATGCAGTTTTAACATCCATTTGCCAAATTTCATAATCATGAAATGCAGCAATAGCTAACATGATTCGGATAGACTTAAGCATCGCTACGGGTGAGAAAGTCTCATCGTAGTCAACCCCTTGAACTTGTCGAATACCTTTCACAACAAGTCGAGATTTATAGACAGTTACATTACCATCAGCGTCAGTCTTCTTCTTAAAGATCCATTTATTCTCAATGGCTTGCCGATCATCAGGCAAGTCAACCAAAGTCCATACTTTGTTCTCATACATGGATCCCATCTCAGATTTCATGGCTTCCAGCCATTTTGCGGAATCTGGGCTCATCATCGCTTCCTCATAGTTCGTAGGTTCATCATGTTCAAGTAACATGACTTCCAGAATAGGATTACCGTACCACTCTGGTGTGGATCTTACTCTGGTAGACCTACGAGGTTCAGTAGAAACTTGATCTGAAGTTTCATGATCAATATCATTAGCTTCCTCACTAATTGGTGTAGTTGTCACAGGAACCGGTTCTTGTGATGAACTACTTTCCAATAAGGGAGCAGGTACAGTTACCTCATCAAGTTCTACTTTCCTCCCACTCACTTCTTTCGAGAGAAACTCCTTCTCTAGAAAGGATCCGATTTTAGCAACGAAAATCTTGCCCTCAGATCTGTGATAGAAGGTGTACCCAATAGTCTCTTTTGGGTATCCTATGAAGACACATTTCTCCGATTTGGATTCGAGCTTATCTGGTTGAAGTTTCTTCACATAAGCATCGCAGCCCCAAATTTAAGAAACGACAACTTTGGTTTCTTGCCAAACCACAATTCATAAGGCGTCGTCTCAACGGATTTTGATGGTGCCCTATTCAATGTGAATGCGGCCGTCTCTAATGCATAACCCCAAAACGATAGCGGTAAATCAGTAAGAGACATCATAGATCGCACCATATCTAGTAAAGTACGATTACGATGTTCGGACACACCATTTCGTTGTGGTCTTCCGGGTGGCGTGAGTTGCAAAACTATTCCGCATTGTTTCAAGTGTAGACCAAACTCATAACTCAAATATTCTCCTCCACGATCAGATCGTAGAAACTTTGTTTTCTTGTTACGATGATTTTCCACTTCACTATGAAATTCTTTGAACTTTTCAAATGTTTCAGACTTGTGTTTCATTAAGTAGATATACCCATATCTGCTCAAATCATCTGTGAAGGTGAGAAAATAACGATACCCGCCGCGAACCTCAACATTCATTGGACCACAAACATCTGTATGTATGATTTCCAACAAATCAGTTGCTCGCTCCATAGTTCCGGAGAACGGCGTTTTAGTCACCTTGCCCATGAGGCATGGTTCGCAAGTACCTAGTAATTCATAATCAAGTGATTCCAAAAGCCCATCAGTATGGAGTTTCTTCATGCGCTTTACACCGATATGACCCAAACGGCAGTGCCACAAATAAGTTGCACTATAGTTATCAACTCTGCATCTTTTGGTTTCAACACTATGAATATGTGTATCACTACTATCGAGATTCAATAAAAATAGACCACTCTTCAAGGGTGCATGACCATAAAAGATATTACTCATATAAATAGAACAACCATTATTCTCTGATTTAAATGAATAACCGTCTCGCATCAAACAAGATCCAGATATAATGTTCATGCTCAGCGCTGGCACCAAATAACAATTATTTAGGTCTAAAACTAATCCCGATGGTAGATGTAGAGGTAGCGTGCCGACCGCGATCACATCGACTTTGGAACCATTTCCCACGCGCATCGTCACCTCGTCCTTAGCCAATCTTCGCTTAATCCGTAGTCCCTGTTTCGAGTTGCAAATATTAGCAACAGAACCAGTATCAAATACCCAGGTGCTACTGAGGAGCATTAGTAAGGTACACATCAATAACATGTATATCACATATACCTTTGTTCACTTTGCCATCCTTCTTATCCGCCAAATACTTGGGGCAGTTCCGCTTCCAGTGTCTAGTCTGCTTGCAGTAGAAGCACTCAGTTTCAGGCTTAGGTCCAGACTTGGGTTTCTTCTCTTGAGCAGCAACTTGTTTGCTGTTCTTCTTGAAGTTCCCCTTCTTTTTCCCTTTGCCCTTTTTCTTGAAACTGGTGGTATTCTTAACCATCAACACTTGATGCTCCTTCTTGATTTCTACCTCCACGGCTTTTAGCATTGCAAAGAGATCGGGAATAGTCTTGTCCATCCCTTAAAAATTATAGTTCATCACGAAGCTCTTGTAGCTTGGTGGCAGTGATTGAAGAATTCTATCAATGACACTATCATCAGGAAGATTAACTCCCAGTTGAATCAAGTGATTATTATACCCAGACATTTTGAGTATGTGTTCACTGACAGAACTATTCTCCTACATCTTGCAGCTATAGAACTTATTGGAGACTTCATATCTCTCAATCCAGGCATTTTCTTGAAATATTAACTTCAACTCCTGGAACATCTCATATGCTCCATGATGTTCAAAACGTCGTTGAAGACCCGGTTCCAAGCCGTAAAGCATGGCACACTGAACTATCGAGTAGTCATCAGCTTTGCTCTGCCAGACGTTCTTAACGTCGTCAGTTGCATCAGCAGCAGGCCTGGCACCCAGCGGTGCTTCCAGGACGTAATTCTTCTATGCAGCAATGAGGATAATACTCTGGTTACGGACCCAGTCCGTGTAATTGCTACCATCATCTTTCAACTTTGCATTCTCAAGGAACGCATTAAAATTCAACGGAACAACAGCACGAGCCATCTATCTACAACAAACATAGACAAGCAAAATACTATCAGGTACTAAGTTCATGATAAATTTAAGTTCAATTAATCATATTACTTAAGAACTCCCACTTAGACAGACATCTCTCTAGTCATCTAAGTGATCACGTGATCCAAATCAACTAAACCATGTCCGATCATCACGTGAGATGGAGTAGTTTCAATGGTGAACATCACTATGTTGATCATATCTACTATATGATTCACGTTCGACCTTTCGGTCTCCGTGTTCCGAGGCCATATCTGTATATGCTAGGCTCGTCAAGTTTAACCTGAGTATTCCGCGTGTGCAACTACTTTGCACCTGTTGTATTTGAACGTAGAGCCTATCACACCCGATCATCACGTGGTGTCTCAGCACGAAGAACTTTCGCAACGGTGCATACTCAGGGAGAACACTTCTTGATAATTAGTGAGAGATCGTCTTAAAATGCTACCGTCAATCAAAGAAAGATAAGATGCATAAAGGATAAACATCACATGCAATCAATATAAGTGATATGATATGGCCATCATCATCTTTGTGCTTGTGATCTCCATCTTCGAAGCACCGTCGTGATCACCATCGTCACCGGCGCGACACCTTGATCTCCATCGTAGCATCGTTGTCGTTACGCCATCTATTGCTTCTACGACTATCGCTACCGCTTAGTGATAAAGTAAAGCAATTACAGGGCGTTTGCATTTCATACAATAAAGCGACAACCATATGGCTCCTGCCAGTTGCCGATAACTTCGGTTACAAAACATGATCATCTCATACAATAAAATATAGCATCACGTCTTGACCATATCACATCACAACATGCCCTGCAAAAACAAGTTAGACATCCTCTACTTTGTTGTTGCAAATTTTACGTGGCTGCTACGGGCTTAGCAAGAACCGTTCTTACCTACGCATCAAAACCACAACAATAGTTCATCAAGTTAGTGTTGTTTTAACCTTCGCAAGGACCGGGCGTAGCCACACTCGATTCAGCTAAAGTGAGAGAGACAGACACCCGCCAGCCACCTTTAAGCACGAGTGCTCGTAACGGTGAAACCAGTCTCGCGTAAGTGTACGCGTAATGTCGGTCCGGGCCGCTTCATCTCACAATACCGCCGAACCAAAGTATGACATGCTGGTAAGCAGTATGACTTGTATCGCCCACAACTCACTTGTGTTCTACTCGTGCATATAACATCAACGCATAAAACCTAGGCTCGGACGCCACTGTTGGGGAACGTAGTAATTTCAAAATTTTCCTACGCACACGCAAGATCATGGTGATGGTATAGCAACGAGAGGGGAGAGTATTGTCCACGTACCCTCGTAGACCGTAAGCGGAAGCGTTAGCACAACGCGGTTGATGTAGTCGTACGTCTTCACGATCCGACCGATCCAAGCACCGAACGTACGGCACCTCCGAGTTCAGCACACGTTCAGCTCGATGACGATCCCCGGGTTCCGATCCAGCAAAGCTTCGGGGATGAGTTTCGTTAGCAAGACGGCGTGGTGATGATGATGATGTTCTACCGGCGCAGGGCTTCGCCTAAACTCCGCGACGATATGACCGAGGTGGAACATGGTGGAGGGGGGCACCGCACACGGCTAAGGAACGATCCGTAGATCAACTTGTGTGTTCTAGGGTGCCCCCCCCCCCGTCCCCGTATATAAAGGAGCAAGGGGAGGCCGGCCGACCCTTGTGGGCGCGCCAAGGAGGAGGAGTCCTCCTCCTAGTAGGAGTAGGACTCCCCCTTTCCTACTCCTACTAGGAGGGGGAAAGGAAGGGGGAGAGGGGGAAGGAAAGAGGGGGGGTGCCGCCCCCCTTCCTAGTCCAATTCGGACCAGAGGGGGGAGGGGGCGTGCGGCCCATGCTGGCCGCCCCTCTCTCCTTTCCACTAAGGCCCATAAGGCCCATTACTCTCCCGGGGGGTTCCGGTAACCCTTTGGCACTCCAATTTTCTCCGAAAATGCCCAGAACACTTCCGGTGTCCGAATATAGCCGTCCAATATATCAATCTTTATGTCTCAACCATTTCGAGACTCCTCGTCATGTCCGTGATCACATCCGGGACTCCGAACAAACTTCGGTACATCAAAACTTATAAACTCATAATAAAACTGTCATCGTAACGTTAAGCGTGCGGACCCTACGGGTTTGAGAACTATGTAGACATGACCTAGAACTATTCTCGGTCAATAACCAATAGCGGAACCTAGATACCCATATTGGTTCCTACATTTTCTACGAAGATCTTTATCGGTCAAACCGCATAACAACATATGTTGTTCCCTTTGTCATCGGTATGTTACTTGCCCGAGATTCGATCGTCGGTATCCCATACCTAGTTCAATCTCGTTACCGGCATGTCTCTTTACTCGTTACGTAATGCATCATTCCGTAACTAACTCATTAGCTACATTGCTTGCAAGGCTTATAGTGATGTGCATTACCGAGAAGGCCTGGAGATACCTCTTCGACAATCGGAGTGACAAAACCTAATCTCGAAATACGCCAACTCAACATGTACCTTTGGAGACACCTGTAGTACTCCTTTATAATCACCCAGTTACGTTGTGACGTTTGGTAGTACCCAAAGTGTTCCTCCGGTAAACGGGAGTTGCATAATCTCATAGTTACAGGAACATGTATAAGTCATGAAGAAAGCTATAGCAATATACTAAATGATCAAGTGCTAGGCTAACGGAATGGGTCATGTCAATCACATCATTCTCCTAATGATGTAATCCTATTAATCAAATGACAACACATGTCTATGGTTAGGAAACATAACCATCTTTGATTAATAAGCTAGTCAAGTAGAGGCATACTAGTGACGTTGTGTTTGTCTATGTATTCACACATGTATTATGTTTCCGGTTAATACAATTCTAGCATGAATAATAAACATTTATCATGATATGAGGAAATAAATAATAACTTTATTATTGCCTCTAGGGCATATTTCCTTCAGATTTATCATGGTCTAGTAACATGACTTCCAGAATAGGATCATCGTACCACTCTGGTGCGGACCGTACTCTGAAAGACCTATGAGGTTCTGTAGTAACTTGATTTGAAGTTTCATGATCATCATCATTAGCTTCCTCACTAATTGGTGTAGGAATCACTTGAACTTATTTCTGTGATGAACTACTTTCCAATTCGGGAGAAGGTACAAATTACCTTATCAAGCTCTACTTTCCTCCCACTCGCTTCTTTCGAGAGAAACTCCTTCTCTAGAAAGGATCCGAATTTAGCAAGGAAAATCTTGCCCTCAGATCTGTGATAGAAGGTGTACCCAACAGTCTCTTTTGGGTATCCTATGAAGACACATTTCTCCGATTTGGGTTTGAGCTTATCAGGATGAAACTTTTTCACATAAGCATCTTAGCCCCAAACTTTAAGAAACGACAACTTGGGTTTCTTGCTAAACCACAGTTCATATGGTGTCGTCTCAACGGATTTAGATGGTGCCCTTTTAACGTGAATGTAGCTGTCTCTAATGCATAACCCCAAAACAATAGTGGTAAATCAATAAGAGACATCATAGATCGCACCATATCCAATAATGTGCGGTTACGACGTTCGGACACACCATAACGTTGTGGTGTTCCAGGTGGCGTGAGTTGTGAAACTATTCCGCATAGTTTTAATTGAAGACCAAACTCGTAACTCAAATATCTGTCTCTGCGATCAGATCGCAGAAATTTTATTTTCTTGTTACGATGATTTTTCCACTTCACTCTGAAATTCTTTGAACCTTTCAACTATTTCAGACTTGTGTTTCATCAAGTAGATATACCCATATCTGCTCAAATCATCTGTGAAGGTGAGAAAATAACGATACCCGCCGCGAGCCTCAACATTCATTGGACCACAAACATCAGTATGTATGATTTCCAACAAATCAGTTGCTCGCTCCATAGTTCCGGAGAACGGCGTTTTAGTCATCTTGCCCAAAAGGCATGGTTCGCAAGCATCAAATGATTCATAACCAAGTGATTCCGAAAATCCATCTTTATGGAGTTTCTTCATGCGCTTTACACCGATATGACCCAAATGGCAGTGCCACAAATAAGTTGCACTATCATTATTAAATTTGCATCTTTTGGCGTCAATATTATGAATATGTGTATCACTACGATCGAGATCCAACAAACTATTTTCATTGGGTGTATAACCATCGAAGGTCTTATTCATGTAAACAGAATAACAATTATTCTTTAATCTTCAAATGAATAATCGTATCGCAATAAACATGATCAAATCATATTCATGCTCAACGCAAACGCTAAATAACATTTATTTAGGTTTATCACTAATCTTGAAAATATAGGGAGTGTGTAATGATGATCATATCAATCTTGGAACTATTTCCAACACTCATCGTCACTTCCCGTCAACTAGTCTCTGTTTATTCTGTAACTCCTGTTTTGAGTTACTAAATTTTTAGCAACCGAACAAGTATCAAATACTCAGGGGCTACTATAAACACCAGTAAGGTACACATCAATAACCTGTACATCAAAATATACCCTTGTTCACTTTGCCATCCTTCTTATCCACCAAATATTTGGAGTAGTTCCACTTCCAGTGACCATTTCCTTTGCAGTAGAAGCACTCAGTTTCAGGCTTAGGTCCAGCTTTGGGCTTCTTCACGGGAGTGACAACTTGTTTGCCATTCTACTTGAAGTTTTCCTTTCTTTCCCTTTGCCCTTTTCTTGAAACTAGTGATCTTATCAATCATCAACACTTGATGCTCTTTCTTGATTTCTACCTTCGTCGATTTCAACATCACAAAGAGCTTGGGAATCACTTTCGTCATCCCTTGCATATTATAGTTCATCACGAAGTTCTACTAACTTGGTGATGGTGACTAGAGAATTCTGTCAATCACTATTTTATCTGGAAGATTAACTCCCACTTGATTCAAGCGATTGTAGTACCCAGACAATCTGAGCACATGCTCACTAGTTGAGCGATTCTCCTCCATCTTTTAGCTATAGAACTTGTTGGAGACTTCATATCTCTCAACTCGGGTATTTGCTTGAAATATTAACTTCAATTCCTGGAACATCCCATTGGTCCATGACGTTCAAAACGTCTTTGAAGTCCCGATTCTAAGCCATAAAGCATGGTGCACAAAATTATCAAGTAGTCATCATATTGAGCTAGCCAAACATTCATAACGTCTGCATCTGCTCCTGCAATAGGGCTGTCACCTAGCGGTGCATTAAGGACATAATTCTTCTGTGCAGCAATGAGGATAAACCTCAAATCACGGATCCAATCCGCATCATTGCTACTAACATCTTTCAACACAATTTTCTCTAGGAACATATCAAAATAAACATATGAAAGCAACAACGCGAGCTATTGATCTACAACATAATTTGCAAAATACTACCAGGACTAAGTTCATGATAAATTAAAGTTCAATTAATCATATTACTTAATAACTCCCACTTAGATAGACATCCCTCTAATCCTCTAAGTCATCACGTGATCCATATCAACTAAACCATGCCCGATCATCACGTGAGATGGAGTAGTTTCAACGGTGAACATCAATATGTTGATCATATCTACTATATGATTCACGCTCGACCTTTCGGTCTCCGTGTTCCGAGGCCATATCTGTTATATGCTAGGCTCGTCAAGTTTAACCTGAGTATTCCGCGTGTGCAACTGTTTTGCACCCGTTGTATTTGAACGTAGAGCCTATCACACCCGATCATCACGTGGTGTCTCAGCACGAAGAACTTTCGCAATGGTGCATACTCAGGGAGAACACTTATTGATAATTTTAGTGAGAGATCATCTTGAAATGTTACCGTCAAACAAAACAGAATAAGATGTATAACAGATAAACATCATATGCAATCAAAATATGTGACGTGATATGGCCATGATCATCTTGCGCCTTTGATCTCCATCTCCAAAGTACTGTCATGATCTCTATCGTCACCGGCACGACACCATGATCTTCATCATCTTGATCTATATCAATGTGTCGTCACATGGTCGTCTCACCAACTATTGCTCGTGCAACTATTGCCATCGCATAATGATAAAGTAAAGCAATTATTTAGCACTTGCATCTTATGCAACAAAGAGACAACCATAGGGCTTCTGCCAGTTGCCGATAACTTCAACAAAACATGATCATCTCATAATAAAAATTTAGCATCATGTCTTGACCATATCACATCACAACATGCCCTGCAAACACAAGTTAGACGTCCTCTACTTTGTTGTTGCAAGTTTTACGTGGCTGCTACGGGCTGAGCAAGAACCATTCTTACCTACGCATCAAAACCACAATGATAGTTTGTCAAGTTGGTGCTGTTTTAACATTCGCAAGGACCGGGCGTAGCCACACTCGGTTCAACTAAAGTTGGAGAAACTGACGCCCGCCAGCCACCTGTGTGCAAAGCACGTCGGTAGAACCAGTCTCGCGTAAGCGTACGCGTAATGTCGGTCCGGGCCGCTTCATCCAACAATACCGCCGAACCAAAGTATGACATGCTGGTAAGCAGTATGACTTGTATCGCCCACAACTCACTTGTGTTCTACTCATGCATATAACATCAACGTATAAAACCTAGGCTCGGATGCCACTGTTGGGGAACGTAGTAATTTCAAAAAAATTCCTACGCACACGCAAGATCATGGTTATGGCATAGCAACGAGAGGAGAGAGTATTGTCCACGTACCCTCGTAGACCGTAAGCGGAAGCGTTATGACAACGCGGTTGATGTAGTCGTACGTCTTCACGATCCGACCAATCCAAGTACCGAACATACGGCACCTCCGAGTTCAGCACACGTTCAGCTTGATGACGATCCCCGGACTCCGATCCAGCAAAGTGTCGGGGGTGAGTTCCGTCAGCACGACGGCGTGGTGACGATGATGATGCTCTACCGGCGCAGGGCTTCGCCTAAACTCCGCAACGATATGACCGAGGTGGAATATGGTGGAGGGGGGCACCGCACACGGCTAAGGAACGATCCGTAGATCAACTTGTGTGTTCTAGGGTGCCCCCCTACCCCCGTATATAAAGGAGCAAGGGGGGGTGCGGCCGGCCCTAGGAGGAGGCGCGCCGGAGGAGTCCTACTCCCACCGGGAGTAGGACTCTCCCCCCCCTTTCCTAGTTGGATTAGGACTTGGGGGGTGGGAAAGAGGAAAGGGGGGCACCGCCCCACCCCCCTTCCTTGTCCTATTCGGACTAGGGGGAGGGGGCGCGCGGCCTGCCCTGGCCGGCCCTCCTCTTCTCCCTCATGGCCCACTAAGGCCCATTAACCCCTGGGAGGGTTCCGGTAACCCCCCGGTGTTCCGGTAAAATCCCGATTTCACCCGGAACCATTCCGATGTCCAAACATAGGCTTCCAATATATCAATCTTTATGTCTCGACCATTTCGAGACTCCTCATCATGTCCGTGATCACATCCGGGACTCCGAACAAACTTCGGTACATCAAAACATATAAACTCATAATAAAACTGTCATCGTAATGTTAAGCGTGCGGACCCTACGGGTTCAAGAACTATGTAGACATGACCTAGAACTATTCTCGGTCAATAACCAATAGCGGAACCTGGATGCCCATATTGGCTGCTAAATATTCTATGAAGATCTTTACCGGTCAAACCGCATAACAACATACGTTGTTCCCTTTGTCATCGGTATGTTACTTGCGCGAGATTCGATCGTCGGTATCTCAATACCTAGTTAAATCTCATTACCGGCAAGTCTCTTTACTCGTTACGTAACGCACCATCCCGCAACTAACTCATTAGTCATATTGCTTGCAAGGCTTATAGTGATGTGCATTACCGAGAGGGCCCAGAGATACCTCTCCGACAATCGGAGTGACAAAACCTAATCTCGAAATACGCCAACCCAACATGTACCTTTGGAGACACCTGTAGTACTCCTTTATAATCACCCAGTTACTTTGTGACGTTTGGTAGCACCCAAAGTGTTCCTCTGGTAAACGGGAGTTGCATAATCTCATAGTTACAGGAACATGTATAACTCATGAAGAAAGCAATAGCAACATACTAAATGATCAAGTGCTAGGCTAACGGAATGGGTCATTCAATCACATCATTCTCCTAATGATGTGATCCCGTTAATCAAATGACAACTCTTTTGTCCATGGCTAGGAAACATAACCATCTTTGATAAACGAGCTAGTCAAGTAGAGGCATACTAGTGACACTATGTTTGTCTATGTATTCACACATGTATTATGTTTCCGGTTAATACAATTCTAGCATGAATAATAAACATTTATCATGATATAAGGCAATAAATAATAACTTTATTATTGCCTCTAGGGCATATTTCCTTCATATATCACCTTGTACCAAATGGACATTAAAAGTGCTTTTCTAAATGGTGAAATAGAGGAGGAAGTTTATGTTAAGCAACCTCCCAGCTTTGTCAATCCTAAGAAACTAAATCATGTTTACAAACTTCACAAAGCCCTTTATGGTCTTAAACAAGCTCCTAGAGCATGGTATAGATGCTTGACCAAGTTCCTCATTGAAAAAGGCTTTGAAATTGGGAAAATTGATTCCACACTTTTTACTAAAAGGGTTAATGGAGAACTATTTGTGTGCCAAATCTATGTTGATGATATTATATTTGGTTCAACTAGCCCTCATTTTAGTGAAAAGTTTGGGAAGCTAATGTCGGAGAAGTTTGAGATGTCAATGATGAGTGAACTCAAATTCTTCCTTGGGTTGCAAATCAAGCAAACTAAGGAAGGAACTTTTGTTTCTCAAACGAAGTACACTAAGGACTTATTCAAGAAGTTCAATATGCAAGAGTGCAAAGGTATGTCTACACCCATGCCTACTAGTGGACACCTTGATTTGACCAAAGATGGTGAACCGGTTGATCAAAAGGTTTATCGCTCTATGATTGGTTCATTGTTATATCTATGTGCTTCACGTCCCGATATCATGCTAAGTGTGTGCATGTGTGCAAGATATCAAGCTGCTCCTAAAGAATGTCATCTTAAGGCCATGAAAAGGATAGTGAGATACTTAATCCATACACCAAATTTTGGCATTTGGTATCCTAAGAGGGCCTCTTTCGATCTTGTTGGCTACTCCGACTTGGACTATGCCGGAGACAAGGTTGATAGAAAGTCCACTTCGGGTACCTGTCAATTTCTTGGTAGATCTCTTGTGTCTTGGTCCTCCAAGAAACAAAACTCGGTATCCTTATCTACCGCCGAAGCGGAGTACATTGCCGCTGGTTCATGTTGTGCTCAATTACTTTGGATGACCCAAACTCTTAAAGATTATGGGATATATGTGAAACATGTTCCATTGCTTTGTGACAATGAAAGTGCTATCAAAATTGGTCATAATCCCGTACAACATTCTCGAACTAAGCATATTGAAGTTCGTCATCATTTCATTCGAGATCATGTTGCTAAGGGTGACATTAATCTTAAGCATGTTCGCACCAAAAAGCAATTAGCGGATATATTCACTAAACCTCTTGATGAGAAAGTGTTTTGCAGGTTGAGAGGAGAATTGAACATGATAGATGCTTCAAATTTGGAGTAGAAACTCCATTGGACACATGCAAGACATGAGCTTATGACTAATCCTTGATATTTCTCTTATGATGAAGATCTTATGTCTTGGATATATTTGCATCTTGCATGTCATATAACCCATGTAGTTACTTGGTTGGATCAAATTCCATGAGATTGTAATATACTCACGTCTTGAGCAATCGCTACATCACCAAGTCTCTACACTATGGTGGTTGAAGACAAGGAAGCACGGAACCATTCAAACATATCCTTTGACAAATTCTATGTTGAGCTTCATGATTGTCATTTTTGGATACACAAGTGCTCTTCCTCGCAAGAACTAACCCATGTAGGTAGATGGACTCAAATTCCAAGTGGTGCTCCCAATTCTTGATGAGCTACATCAACCTTGAGCAACCCACACAAGTTCAACTACATGTTCAACACCACCAACCAAGGTATGTTATTCCATCTTAGAGAAGCTTTACTCCAAGTCATGAGCTAAAGCAACTCGACAAGATGTGAATACATCAAGATGCTTAAATGAAAAATCGCAACCCCATTTTGAGATTAAACGATGAGTATGACCTATGATCAAGTGATCTCACTTGACTCCTAAGTCAATATACTCTAACATAGGTGACTTTGTCGCCGACCATCTCTAGATGAAGTTCTCTTGTGTTATTTTCTGTGTTTTTGCATTTGTCTCATGCATATTTGTTTCCCCTTTCAAAAAAAACTTCATCTAGATTTCTTTCTGTTTGCTCTGCATTTTCTGCATCCAATTCATTGCATATCATTCAGTAAATTCCTTGCAAATCTTTGTGAGATCTTACTAGTCTAGTGAGCTGAGGTGACAAGTGTTTTCTCTGTGATGAACTCAGTTTCACCAATTTGTTGTTTTCGGTCCAACCGAATCCTTTCGGTACAAACGAAACATACCACTCGGTGCCACTGATTTCACAACAAGAAAAACAGTTTGCCACTTATTTTGTGTTTCTTCTGATCCAGCTCCACTCAATGAATCTTGTCCTCTACAAGCATCACATTTTTATAAATGCTTTGTGTTGTGACTCAAGGATCAAACCCTTCTTGGAAATTGATTTCAAAGGGGGAGAGAGATATCACATCAAAGTTTATCACTTAGAGAGATCACATCAGAGAGAGAGTATCACCTCCTCAGGGGGAGAAAGAGATCTCCAAGGGGAGAGAATACTCAAGTAGAAAGTATTTCTCAAGGATCCCAGATGCTTGGTGTTCAAGAGGAGAGATGCCACATGTCTTCTTGAGGGGAAAGACATGTTCCTATGTGCTTATTTGCATTAGCTCTATTGTTTTATATCCTTCAGCTCTGATTTTCTGTTCCCTATCTTCTCCCAGTATCCCATGCTAGATTCAGGGGGGAGCAAGGCATCTAAGGGAAAGAAATCATTTAAATTCATTGCATATCTTTACTCTTGGGGACATGTCTGTTGGGGAACGTAGTAATTTCAAAAAATTTCCTACGCACATGCAAGATCATGGTGATGCATAGCAACGAGAGGGGAGAGTATTGTCTACGTACCCTCATAGACCGAAGCGGAAGCGTTGACGCAACGTAGAGGAAGTAGTCGTACGTCCTCCCGGTCCAACCGATCCTAGCACCATACTCCGGCACCTCCGAGTTCTTGACACGCGTACAGCTCGATGACGCACCCTCGATCTCCAATCCAGTAGAGGCTCCGAGGGGGAGTTCCGTCAGCATGATGGCGTGGTGACGATCTTGATGTTCTCCTGTCGCAGGGCTTCGCCTAAGCACCGCTACAATATGATCGAGGTGTAATATCGTGGAGGGGGGCACCGCACACGGCTAAGGAACGATCAATGATCAACTTGTGTGTCTTAGGGTGCTCCCCTACCCCCGTATATAAAGGAGGGAGGGAGGAGGTGGCCGGCCTCAAGGGGGGCACGCCATAGGGAGGGGGAAACCTACTCCAAGTAGGTTTCCCTCTCTTTTCCTTATCTTATTTGGAGGGGGAAGGAAGGAGTACTAGTATTAGGAAGTAGTACTAGTAGTAGGAAGGAAGAGAGGGGGAAGGAGAAAGGAAAGGGGGGGCCGGCCCCCCTCCCCAATTCGGATTGGGCTTGGGGGGGCGCGCCCCCCTCCCTTGCTCCTTCTCTCTTCCTCCTACATGGGCCCAATAAGGCCCATATACCTCCCGGGGGGTTCCGGTAACCTCCCGGAGCTCCAAACTTCTTCGGAACCTTTCCGGTGTCAAAATATATACGTCCAATATATCAATCTTTATGTATCGACCATTTCGAGACTCCTCGTCATGTCCGTGATCATATCCGGGACTCCGAACAACCTTCGGTACATCAAAATACATAAACTCATAATATAACTGTCATCGAAACCTTAAGCGTGCGGACCCTACGGTTCGAGAACAATGTAGACATGACCGAGACATGTCTCCGGTCAATAACCAATAGCGGGACCTGGATGCCCATATTGGTTCCTACATATTCTACGAAGATCTTTATCGGTCAAACCGCACAACAACATACGTTGTTCCCTTTGTCATCGGTATGTTACTTGCCCGAGATTCGATCGTCGGTATCCAATACCTAGTTCAATCTCGTTACCGGCAAGTCTCTTTACTCGTTCCGTAATACATCATCTCACAACTAACTCATTAGTTGAAATGCTTGCAAGGCTTAAGTGATGTGTATTACCGAGAGGGCCCAGAGATACCTCTCCGACATTCGGAGTGACAAATCCTAATCTCGAAATACGCCAACTCAACAAGTACCTTCGGAGACACCTGTAGAGACCTTTATAATCACCCAGTTACGTTGTGACGTTTGGTAGCACACAAAGTGTTCCTCCGGTAAACGGGAGTTGCATAACCTCATAGTCATAGGAACATGTATAAGTCATGAAGGAAGCAATAGCAACATACTAAACGATCGTGTGCTAAGCTAACGGAATGGGTCATGTCAATCAGATCATTCAACTAATGATGTGACCTTGTTAATCAAATAACAACTCCTTGTTCATGGTTAGGAAACATAACCATCTTTGATTAACAAGCTAGTCAAGTAGAGGCATACTAGTGACATTCTGTTTGTCTATATATTCACACATGTATTATGTTTCCGGTTAATACAATTCTAGCATGAATAATAAACATTTATCATGATATGAGGAAATAAATAATAACTTTATTATTGCCTCTAGGGCATATTTCCTTCAGTCTCCCACTTGCACTAGAGTCAATAATCTAGATTACACAGTAATGATTCTAACACCCATGGAGTCTTGGTGTTGATCATGTTTTGCTCGTGGAAGAGGCTTAGTCAATGGGTCTGCAACATTCAGATCCGTATGTATCTTGCAAATCTCTATGTCTCCCACCTGGACTAGATCCCGGATGGAATTGAAGCGTCTCTTGATGTGCTTGGTTCTCTTGTGAAATCTGGATTCCTTCCCTAAGGCAATCGCTCCAGTATTGTCACAAAAGATTTTCATTGGACCCGATGCACTAGGTATGACACCTAGATCGAATATGAACTCCTTCATCCAGACTCCTTCATTGGCTGCTTCCGAAGCAGCTATGTATTCCGCTTCACATGTAGATCCCGGCACGACGCTTTGCTTTGAACTGCACCAACTGACAGCTCCACCGTTTAATGTAAACACGTATCCGGTTTGCGATTTAGAATCGTCCGGATCAGTGTCAAAGCTTGCATCAACGTAACCATTTATGATGAGCTCTTTGTCACCTCCATATACGAGAAACATATCCTTAGTCCTTTTCAGGTATTTCAGGATGTTCTTGACCGCTGTCCAGTGATCCACTCCTGGATTACTTTGGTACCTCCCTGCTAGACTTATAGCAAGGCACACATCAGGTCTGGTACACAGCATTGCATACATGATAGAGCCTATGGCTGAAGCATAGGGAACACTTTTCATTTTCTCTCTATCTTCTGCAGTGGTCGGGCTTTGAGTCTTACTCAACTTCACACCTTGCAATACAGGCAAGAACCCTTTCTTTGCTTGATCCATTTTGAACTTCTTCAAAACTTTGTCAAGGTATGTGCTTTGTGAAAGTCCAATTAAGCGTCTTGATCTATCTCTATAGATCTTAATGCCCAATATGTAAGCAGCTTCACCGAGGTCTTTCATTGAAAAACTTTTATTCAAGTATCCCTTTATGCTATCCAGAAATTCTATATCATTTCCAATCAATAATATGTCATCCACATATAATATTAGAAATGCTACAGAGCTCCCACTCACTTTCTTGTAAATACAGGCTTCTCCAAAAGTCTGTATAAAACCAAATGCTTTGATCACACTATCAAAACGTTTATTCCAACTCCGAGAGGCTTGCACCAGTCCATAAATGGAACGTTGGAGCTTGCACACTTTGTTAGCTCCCTTTGGATTGATAAAACCTTCTGGTTGCATCATATACAACTCTTCTTCCAGAAATCCATTCAGGAATGCAGTTTTTACATCCATTTGCCAAATTTCATAATCATAAAATGCGGCAATTGCTAACATGATTCGGACAGACTTAAGCATCGCTACGAGTGAGAAGGTCTCATCGTAGTCAACCCCTTGAACTTGTCGAAAACCTTTTGCAACAAGTCGAGCTTTGTAGACAGTAACATTACCGTCAGCGTCAGTCTTCTTCTTCTAGATCCATTTATTCTCAATTGCTTGCTGACCATCGGGCAAGTCAACCAAAGTCCATACTTTGTTCTCATACATGGATCCCATCTCAGATTTCATGGCTTCAAGCCATTTTGCGGAATCTGGGCTCACCATCGCTTCTTCATAGTTCGTAGGTTCATCATGATCTAGTAGCATGACTTCCAGAATAGGATTACCGTACCACTCTGGTGCGGATCTTACTCTGTTCGACCTACGTGGTTCTGTATTAACTTGATCTGAAGTTCTATGATCATTATCATCAACTTCCTCACTAGTTGGTTTTGACGTCACAGAAACCGGTTCCTGTGATGTATTATTTTCCAACAAGGGAGTAGGTACAGTTACCTCATCAAGTTCTACTTTCCTCCCACTCACTTCTTTCGAGAGAAACTCCTTCTCTAGAAAGGATCCATTCTTAGCAACGAATGTCTTGCCTTCGGATCTGTGATAGAAGGTGTACCCAACTGTCTCCTTTGGGTATCCTATGAAGACACATTTCTCCGATTTGAGTTCGAGCTTATCAGGTTGAAGCTTTTTCACATAAGCATCGCAACTCCAAACTTTAAGAAATGACAACTTTGGTTTCTTGCCAAACCATAGTTCATAAGGTGTCGTCTCAACGGATTTCGACGGTGCCCTATTTAACGTGAATGTGGCTGTCTCTAGAGCATAACCCCAAAACGATAGCGGTAAATCTGTAAGAGACATCATAGACCGCACCATATCAAGTAAAGTATGATTATGACGTTCGGACACACCATTACGCTGTGGTGTTCCGGGTGGCGTGAGTTGTGAAACTATTCCACATTGTTTTAAGTGTAAACCAAACTCGTAACTCAAATATTCTCCTCCACGATCAGATCGTAGAAACTTTATTTTCTTGTTACGATGATTTTCAACTTCACTCTGAAATTCTTTGAACTTTTCAAATGTTTCAGACTTATGCTTCATTAAGTAGATATACCCATATCTGCTTAAATCATCTGTGAAGGTGAGAAAATAACGATATCCGCCACGAGCCTCAACATTCATTGGACCACATACATCTGTATGTATGATTTCCAACAAATCTGTTGCTCTCTCCATAGTACCGGAGAATGGCGTTTTGGTCATCTTGCCCATGAGGCACGGTTCGCAAGTACCAAGTGATTCATAATCAAGTGGTTCCAAAAGTCCATCAGTATGGAGTTTCTTCATGCGCTTTATACCGATATGACCCAAACGGCAGTGCCACAAATAAGTTGCACTATCATTATCAACTTTGCATCTTTTGGCTTCAACACTATGAATATGTGTATCACTACTATCGAGATTCATCAAAAATAGACCACTCTTCAGGGGTGCATGACCATAAAAGATATTACTCATATAAATAGAACAACCATTATTCTCTGATTTAAATGAATAACCGTCTCGCATCAAACAAGATCCAGATATAATGTTCATGCTCAACGCTGGCACCAAATAACAATTATTTAGGTCTAATACTAATCCCGAAGGTAGATGTAGAGGTAGCGTGCCGACCGCGATCACATCGACTTTGGAACCATTTCCCACGTGCATCGTCACCTCGTCCTTTGCCAGTGTTCACTTAATCCGTAGTCCCTGTTTCGAGTTGCAAATATTAGCAACAGAACCAGTATCAAATACCCAGGTGCTACTGCGAGCTCTAGTAAGGTACACATCAATAACATGTATATCACATATACCTTTGTTCACTTTGCCATCCTTCTTATCCGCCAAATACTTGGGGCAGTTCCGCTTCCAGTGACCAGTCTGCTTGCAGTAGAAGCACTCAGTTTCAGGCTTAGGTCCAGACTTGGTTTTCTTCTCTTGAGCAGCAACTTGTTTGCTGTTCTTCTTGAAGTTCCCCTTCTTCTTCCCTTTGCCCTTTTTCTTGAAACTAGTGGTCTTGTTAACCATCAACACTTGATGCTCCTTCTTGATTTCTACCTCCGCAGCCTTTAGCATTGCGAAGAGCTCGGGAATCGTCTTATCCATCCCTTGCATGTTATAGTTCATCACGAAGCTCTTGTAGCTTGGTGGCAGTGATTGAAGAATTCTATCAATGACACTATCATCAGGAAGATTAACTCCCAGTTGAATCAAGTGATTATTATACCCAGACATTTTGAGTATGTGTTCACTGACAGAACTATTCTCCTACATCTTGCAGCTATAGAACTTATTGGAGACTTCATATCTCTCAATCCAGGCATTTGCTTGAAATATTAACTTCAACTCCTGGAACATCTCATATGCTCCATGATGTTCAAAACGTCGTTGAAGACCCGGTTCCAAGCCGTAAAGCATGGCACACTGAACTATCGAGTAGTCATCAGCTTTGCTCTGCCAGACGTTCTTAACGTCGTCAGTTGCATCAGCAGCAGGCCTGGCACCCAGCGGTGCTTCCAGGACGTAATTCTTCTATGCAGCAATGAGGATAATACTCTGGTTACGGACCCAGTCCGTGTAATTGCTACCATCATCTTTCAACTTAGCTTTCTCAAGGAACGCATTAAAATTCAACGGAACAACAGCACAGGCCATCTATCTACAAGCAACATAGACAAGCAAGATACTATCAGGTACTAAGTTCATGATAAATTTTAGTTCAATTAATCATATTACTTAAGAACTCCCACTTAGACAGACATCTCTCTAGTCATCTAAGTGATCACGTGATCCAAATCAACTAAACCATAACCGATCATCACGTGAGATGGAGTAGTTTTCAATGGTGAACATCTTATGTTGATCATATCTACTATATGATTCACGCTCGACCTTTCGGTCTCCATGTTCCGAGGCCATATCTGCATATGCTAGGCTCGTCAAGTTTAACCTGAGTATTCTGCGTGTGCAAAACTGGCTTGCACCCGTTGTAGATGGATGTAGAGCTTATCACACCCGATCATCACGTGGTGTCTGGGCACGACGAACTTTGGCAACGGTGCATACTCAGGGAGAACACTACTTGATAATTTTTAGTGAGAGATCATCTTAAAATGCTACCGTCAATCAAAGCAAGATAAGATGCATAAAGGATAAACATCACATGCAATCAATATAAGTGATATGATATGGCCATCATCTTCTTGTGCTTGTGATCTCCATCTCCGAAGCACCATTATGATCACCATCGTCACCGGCACGACACCTTGATCTCCATTGTAGCATCGTTGTCGTTTACGCCATCTATTGTTTCTACGACTATCGCTACCGCTTAGTGATAAAGTAAAGCAATTACAGGGCGTTTGCATTTCATACAATAAAGCGACAACCATATGGCTCCTGCCAGTTGCCGATAACTTCGGTTACAAAACATGATCATCTCATACAATAAAATATAGCATCATGTCTTGGCCATATCACATCACAACATGCCCTGCAAAAACAAGTTAGACGTCCTCTACTTTGTTGTTGCAAGTTTTACGTGGCTGCTACGGGCTTAAGCAAGAACCAATCTCACCTACGCATCAAAACCACAACGATAGTTTGTCAAGTTGATGCTGTTTTAACCTTCGCAAGGACCGGGCGTAGCCACACTCGGTTCAACTAAAGTTGGAGAAACTGACACCCGCTAGTCACCTGTGTGCAAAGCACGGCGGTAAAACCAGTCTCGCGTAAGCGTACGCGTAATGTCGGTCCGGGCCGCTTCATCCAACAATACCGCCGAACCAAAGTATGACATGCTGGTAAGCAGTATGACTTATATCGCCCACAACTCACTTGTGTTCTACTCGTGCATATAACATCAAACCATAAAAACCTAGGCTCGGATGCCACTGTTGGGGAACGTAGTAATTTCAAAAAATTTCCTACGCACACGCAAGATCATGGTTATCCATAGCAACGAGAGGGGAGAGTGTTGTCTACGTACCCTCATAGACCGAAGCGGAAGCGTTGACGCAACGTAGAGGGAGTAGTCGTACGTCCTCCCGGTCCAACCGATCCAAGCACCTTTACTCCGGCACCTCCGAGTTCTTGACACGCGTACAGCTGGATGACGCACCCTCGATCTCCAATCCAGTAGCGGCTCCGAGGGGGAGTTCCGTCAGCACGACGGCGTGGTGACGATCTTGATGTTCTCCTGTCGCAGGGCTTCACCTAAGCACCGCTACGATATGATCGAGGTGTAATATCGTGGAGGGGGGCACCGCACACGGCTAAGGAACGATCAATGATCAACTTGTGTGTCCTAGGGTGCTCCCCTACCCCCGTATATAAAGGAGGGAGGGAGGAGGTGGCCGGCCTCAAGGGGGGCGCGCCATAGGGAGGGGGAAACCTACTGCAAGTAGGTTTCCCTCTCTTTTCCTTATCTTATTTGGAGGGGGAAGGAAGGAGTACTAGTATTAGGAAGTAGTACTAGTAGTAGGAAGGAAGAGAGGGGGAAGGAGAAAGGAAAGGGGGGGCCGGCCCCCCTCCCCAATTCGGATTGGGCTTGGGGGGCGCGCCCCCCTCCCTTGCTCCTTCTCTCTTCCTCCTACATGGGCCCAATAAGGCCCATATACCTCCCGGGGGGTTCCGGTAACCTCCGGGAGCTCCAAACTTCTCCGGAACCTTTCCGGTGTCCAGATATATCCGTCCAATATATCAATCTTTATCTATCGACCATTTCGAGACTCCTCGTCATGTCCGTGATCATATCTAGGACTCCGAACAACCTTCGGTACATCAAAATACATAAACTCATAATATAACTGTCATCGAAACCTTAAGCGTGCAGACCCTACGGTTCAAGAACAATGTAGACGTGACCGAGACATGTCTCCGGTCAATAACCAATAGCGGGACCTGGATGCCCATATTGGTTCCTACATATTCTACGAAGATCTTTATCGGTCAAACCGCACAACAACATACGTTGTTCCCTTTGTCATCGGTATGTTACTTGCCCGAGATTCGATCGTCGGTATCCAATACCTAGTTCAATCTCGTTACCGGCAAGTCTCTTTACTCGTTCCGTAATACATCATCTCACAACTAACTCATTAGTTGAAATGCTTGCAAGGCTTAAGTGATGTGTATTACCGAGAGGGCCCAGATATACCTCTCCGACATTCGGAGTGACAAATCCTAATCTCGAAATACGCCAACTCAACAAGTACCTTCGGAGACACCTGTAGAGCACCTTTATAATCACCCAGTTACGTTGTGACGTTTGGTAGCACACAAAGTGTTCCTCCGGTAAACGGGAGTTGCATAATCTCATAGTCATAGGAACATGTATAAGTCATGAAGGAAGCAATAGCAACATACTAAACGATCGTGTGCTAAGCTAACGGAATGGGGCATGTCAATCAGATCATTCAACTAATGATGTGACCTTGTTAATCAAATAACAACTCCTTGTTCATGGTTAGGAAACATAACCATCTTTGATTAACAAGCTAGTCAAGTAGAGGCATACTAGTGACATTCTGTTTGTCTATATATTCACACATGTATTATGTTTCCGGTTAATACAATTCTAGCATGAATAATAAACATTTATCATGATATGAGGAAATAAATAATAACTTTATTATTGCCTCTAGGGCATATTTCCTTCAATGTCTAATCCAATGTGGTACTTAGTACTCACTCTCTACATGTCATCCCAGTCTTGGTATTCTTGTGGTTTCTTCTATTTGCTCTGGCTAGTAGATGTACATGTGTTATCTAACCTTGCTTACGCGGGTTCATTCCATCCTAAGCCAACTCAAGACTACAAGGTAAGTATATGCATCACAATCATGTGTATGAGGAATTCTTGCTGATGTACATACTGTTTGCAAGAAGGACTCATGGGCATGAAGGTATTTTCTTTAATATTCTTTGCTCTGATGCATATGGCCAAGATACATGTAACACATTTCCTGCTCTATCATGGTTACGCTCTCACATGCTTCTATATTCCATATTCACATGATTGTATACATGTAGGGGGAGCCTATGCTTGTTACATGTCTTTCCAAAGCTTTACTTGCTATTCTTTATATCTTTATCTAAAGCTTTGATGTATGTTGTCATCAATTACCAAAAAGGGGGAGATTTAAAGCACAAGTGCTCCCTAGGTGGTTTTGGTAATTAATGTTAACATATCTCTTGTTGGACTAACACTTTTATCTAGTATGTTTCAGATAAGTTCAACAATGGAGTGGCATGGCCTAAAGGATGTGGGAACTCCTTCTAGATGCTAAGGACAAAGGATTGGCTCAAGCTTCAAGCTCAAGACTCTTCATTTTACATTTTAGTGATCCAAGATCACATTGAGTCTATAGGAAAAGCCAATACTATCAAGAAGGGATGAGGTGTTGCTTAATGAGTTTCTTGCTCCACAGTGCTTAGTGATATGCTTCAAAACCCGCAACTACTTTCCCACTTCCACACATATGACCTAAACCTAAAGTCAAACTCGGCCCCACCGATTCTTTCTATCCGGCGCCACCGAGTTCAAATGTCATAGCCACTGCCACAAACCCTAGACAAATCGGTCTCACCGATAGGGATCTCGGTCTCACCGAGATGGGATTGTAATCTCTCTGTGTATGTCTATTACCAAAATCGGTCTCACCGAGTTTGAGCAATCGGTACTACCAAGATTACAATGCAAACTCTCTGGTTAGCTTATTACCAAAATCGGTCCCACCGAGTTTGAGTAATCGGTCCCACCGAGTTTGCCTGACCAACTCTCTAGTTAGCTAATTACCAAAATCGGTATCATCGAGTTTGTGTAATCGGTCTCACCAAGATTACGTTATGCCCTAACCCTAACCATATCGGTCCTACCGAGTTGCATGTCGGTCCCACCGAAATTCCTAACGGTCACTAGATTTGCTAAATCGGTCCGACCGAGTTTGTTGATTCGGTCCCACCGAGTTTGGTAAATCGTGTGTAACAGTTAGATTTTGTGTGGATGCTATATATACCCCTCCACCTCCTCTTCATTCATGGAGAGAGCCATCAGAACAAACCTACACTTCCAACTTACCAGTTCTGAGAGAGAACTACCTACTCATGTGTTGAGGCCAAGATATTCCATTCCTACCATATGAATCTTGATCTCTAGCCTTCCCCAAGTTGCTTTCCACTCAAATCTTATTTCCACCAGATCCAAATCCTATGAGAGAGAGTTGAGTGTTGGGGAGACTATCATTTGAATCACAAGAGCAAGGAGTTCATCATCAACGCACCATTTGTTACTTCTTGGAGAGTGGTGTCTCCTAGATTGTCTAGGTGTCACTTGGGAGCCTCCGACAAGATTGTGGAGTTGAACCAAGGAGTTTGTAAGGGCAAGGAGATCGCCTACTTCGTGAAGATCTACCGCTAGTGAGGCAAGTCCTTCGTGGGCAACGGCCATGGTGGGATAGACAAGGTTGCTTCTTCGTGGACCCTTCGTGGGTGGAGCCCTTCGTGGACCCGCACAACCGTTATCCTTCGTGGGTTGAAGTCTCCATCAACGTGGATGTACGATAGCACCACCTATCGGAACTACGACAAAAACATTCGTGTCTCCAATTGCGTTTGAATCCTCCAAAACCCTTCCTTTTACATTCTTGCAAGTTGCATGCTTTACTTTCCGCTGCTCATATACTCTTTGCATGCTTGCTTGTTATGTATTGTGAATGTTAAACTTGTGCCTAAACTCCACTGCAACTTTGATACTTAGTGTCTAATCACCCCCCCCCCCCTCTAGACACCTCTTCTCAAGGTCCTACAGTTGGACCGCAAAAAATCCGGGGGGGAGCACATATTTATAGGTAGAGGGAGCTAGGAGACACCAAATGGAGTGTAGTTTTCGCCCACACGATCGTGATCCGATGACGGAGAGCATGGAAGTGACTTAAATGGGTTATTGGGCTGTTTTAGATGGGTGTTGGGCTGCAACACACAAGAGGCCTTTGCGGTTACCCGGTTAACCGTTGGAGTATCAAACGACCTCCAAATGGAACGAAACTTGACAGGTGGTCTACCGGTGCTATACCAAGGCCACTTGGCAAGCCTTGGTCCATTCCGAGAACGTTTAACACCCGCTCACGAAAAGAGACGAGAGGGGTGCACCGGTGCATGTGGGAGTGTCGGATTGCAAAACAGACAATGGGGAAAATGCTCGGATGCATGAAATGAACACGTATGCAAAGGAGATGCACATGATGACATGATATGAAATGCATGACATGAACAAAATGCAAAATGAAAGACAAAAACCCAACCATAGAGGGAATATCATAACACATAGCTGAAAATGGCAAGAGTTGGAGTTACAAATATGGAAAGTTACATCCGGGGTGTTACACATCCCGACTGCCGCTCGAAGCTCCTCGCACCACCAGTTCCAGCATCATTGGCGACCGGTTATAGCATGCCCATCTGCCGCTCGCACTGCCAATTCCGCATCACCGACGGACGGTTGTAGCAAAGAGCGACTCCGGTTGTAGCAAAAGGCAATGTGGTTGTACCAAAAATACGACGCTGGTGGTCATGGTTGCATATTCCTAGTCATGATTGTAGCCGCCGCCAGCCACAAACGCCGATTGTAGCAAAATTCCTCGCCGGTCGAAGCAAAATCCAACGATGGATGCAGCAAAACTCTGTCACCACCGTCGCGGTTGTAGCTTCGCCATGAAATCATTGTAGCAAAAAAACTCACAGGCCATAGAAAAATACGGCAAAGGATGTAGCAAAACTTTCGTCACTGCCGTCGCGGTTGCAGCTTCGCCATGAAAAATCCTTGTAGCAAATTTTTGAGTCGGCAGTAGCAAAACTAGACGACGGTTGTAGCAAAAAAATCATCACGACACACCCACTCTCCGCCGCCCTCGCCGGTTGAAACATCCCCCCCCCCCCCCCCCGGGCGTCATGGCCACCATCTGGCACAAAGGGGGCGAGTGTGTCAACGTCCATGTTTGGGTTACGGCACAGCAGGGTACACAAGTAGGAAAATGTGGGGAGGAGGTGCATGTCACACCCAATATGAGACCCTATCCAAAAGGAACTCGAAGGTCCCACCAAGGATAGACCCGCATATTGGAATGCTTTTGCAAGGTGGATATCATTACATCAACATTTCATAAATAGATGGGGATACATACAAAAGGCATACAATGTCGCACGAATACAATATCATCATACAAGATCAACATCCGACTACGGATGAAACATAAACAGAAACTCAAACAATATCCACCCTGCTAGCCCAGGCTGCCGACCTGGAACCTATCCCCTGATCGAAGAAGCAGAAGAAGAAACTCCAAAACAAGCAACATCGCTCTCGCGTCATGAACATCGCATAACCTGTACCTGCAACTGTTGTTGTAGTAATCTGTGAGCCACGAGGACTCAGCAATCCCATTACCATGGGTATCAAGACTAGCAAAGCTTAATGGGAAAGGAAGGGGTAAAGTGGTGAGGTTGCAGCAGCGACTAAGCATGATATGGTGGCTAACATACGCAAATGAGAGCGAGAAGAGAATCAAGCGGAACGGTCGTGAAGCTAGCAATGATCAAGAGGTGATCTTGAACACCTACTTACGTCAAACATAACACAGAAACCGTGTTCACTTCCCGGACTCCGCCGAGAAGAGACCATCACGGCTACACACGCGGTTGATCCGTTTTAATTCGGATCTGGTGTCAAGTTATCTACAACCGGACATTAACAAATTCCCATCTGCCACATAACCACGGGCACGGCTCTCGAAAGTTTATACCCTGCAGGGGTGTCCCAACTTAGCCCATGACAAGCTCTCGCGATCAACGAAGGAATAGACCTTCTCCCAGGAAGACCCGATCAGTCTCGGAATCCCGGTTTACAAGACATTTCGACAATGGTAAAACAAGACCAGCAAAGCCTCCCGGTGCGCCGACATCCTGATAGTAGCCGCGCGTATCTCGTCTCAGGCCACGACCGGATGAGCAGTCCGTACAACTAAAACCAGACCTCAAGTTTCCTTGAGGTGGCGCTGCAAAGCGCTCTAGTTTGGACCAACACTTAGACAAGCATTGGCCCGGGGGGGCTGAATAAAGATGACCCTTGGGTTAATTACTCCCAAGGGAAATATAGGTGGTGGTGAGGCAAATGGTAAAACCAAAGTTGGGCCTTGCTGGAGGAGTTTTATTCAAAGCGAACTGTCAGGGGGGTCCCATAAATCACCCGACCGCGTTAGGAACGCAAAATCTGGGAACATAACACCAGTATGACGGAAACTAGGGCGGCAAGAGTGGAACAAAACACCAGGCATAAGGCCAAGCCTTCCACCCTTTACCAAATATATAGATGCATTAATAATATAAGAGATATTGTGATATCCCAACATAAACCCTGTCCACCATGGAGCAATCTTCAACTTCACCTGCAACTAGCAACGCTATAAGAGGGGCTGAGCAAAAGCGGTAACATAGACAAACAACGGTTTGCATAGGAAAGGTGTCAAAGGTTAGAGATTCATGGCAATATGGGATGGCTTGATAAACAGGTAATAAGTAGCGCAGCATAGCGATAGAACGAAGCAACTAGCATAGCAATGATAGTAGTGAGATCCAGGGTAGCGGTCATCTTGCCTGAAATCCTGCAAGGAAGAAGAACGAGTCCATGAAGAAGATGAAGCCACGAAGACGAACCACACGTAGACGAACGCATCCTCACGATCGCAACGAAACGGGAACTATCGAGAAGAAGCACACAACATAGTAAACACACCACACATGAACAAGGCATGATGCACAACAAGCATGATGCATGACAAAGCTAGATGAGGCTACTCATGGCAAGAGATGATGCAAACAAGAACAACACATCAAGGCAAGTTTAAATGAGGCCGGGAACAACATATAACAATTCCGGTAAGTCCTCATATGCATATTTCGAAATTGGTCCAGAACTGAATAAATCTTATGTTCAAGTTGTTAAACAGCAAGTTAAAGAGCACCAAGAGGATCTACACGAAATTCTAGTCAAGTTACATATAAAGTTCATTAGATTCGGAGCTACGGCCTAGAAGATATGAGCAATACAAGTTAAACATGGCAATGATGCAAAATGCACCCAAACATCAAGCAAACACCTCAAAACATGGATGCAACATGATAATATGGAACTACATGCAAAATCAAGCAAGTTTCATATAGAGCACACTCGAAACGGAGCAACGGTGCAACACATACACTCTATACAAGTCATAGCAACAATCTGTCCATAACAGCAACTAGGCATCTTACAAGCATCAAAACAACATGCTACAGCACCCCAACATAAGATCAAAAGGCATGAGCATGAAGTACAGGTAAAGCATAACAAAACATGAACACTGAGCTATCTCCAGAAACAACTAGAACATGCTCCAAAACACATGGTAAGATTGCAAATAATAACAGTTTCAGACTTTAGCAGAAATAACATCAGGTTACAATGTTTAGAGCTATCGAACAACATGTTACAGGAACTTATCATGGCAAAAAAAGGCATGGCATGAATCTACTAATTGCATAGATCAAAATTCCCTTACTGACCATGAGCCAAAAAGGCATAGAAAATATGATGGCACCCATGTAAACATGGCAAGTTATATGACAGATTCAAACATGGCAGGAACAACAATAAGTAGGCATGTTCGTGAGCTCGAACCACTCACCACAGAGCAATACATGGCATGGCAAGGCAACCAACAGTAAGAAGACATGTTTATGAAGCTAAGCATGGCAAGAGCATGGTCATAGGATGCATGGATCACTAGGAAAACACATGGGAACAAGTGAACTTAATGTTAACACGCTGACAGCAACATTATCAAGCAACTTTGGAGCAATATAACAACATGTTCCAGCAGGCTATAATTGCAACCACGGGCATGAATGGATAGAGCATGACATGTAGATCAAAACATGTTTATAGAGCATCTCCAGATTATGCATAGAATGATTAGTAGAAGCATGTCAACATAGCAACAAAATATAACAGAATCTGTCAGGAAAACAGCAACAGCAACTACCCTACTTAGCAAGCTTGATACACTCAGCACACAACTCACAAAAATACATGGTTGGCACCCCTGGAAAGATGGCATGGCATATATCAACATTCATGTAGAGCTCATACTCACAGGATGCACACATCAATCATGGCAAAAATGATAAAACAACAAGTTATAACAGTTTCAGCAGATTAACATCAACATGCACTCTTCCAACAGCATTTCGGGCATCAAGATAAGCTCAAATGAAAATGATGCAATGGAATGAAATGAAATACTCGTCGAGGCGAACAATTTGACATATTATACGCACGAAACGAAGCTACGGATGCGGAGATGTGATGGCATGAACATGGCATGATTATGATAGAAAACAGGGACTTAGTCAATAAACGGGGTCAGCCTGCTGCACGGATTTCAAAGCGGCCGGAGTGCTCGCCGGAACTTCGCCGGAGATGCACGGGGAGGGGGCCGGGGAGGCGCGGTGGAGGCGGATCCGGCCGGTCCCTAGCCGGATCTGGCCGGAGGAGGGCACGAGGCGGCGAGGTGGAGACGGAGGCGGCGCGGGACGAGCTCCAGCGAGCTCGCCGGCCGGAGGAGCTCGCGGCCGAAGGGAGGGCGCGGGGGCGCGGACGCGGCGGGCGGCCGGCGCCGGGCGGCGGGGTCGCCGGCGGGCGGAGCCGCGGGCGCGGCGGCGACCCGGGCGAAGGCGGCGGAGGCCCGCCGAGCAGCGGCGCTCGCCGGCGGCGGGCATGGCGGCCGGCGGCGGGGACGGGCCCGGCGCGGGTGCGCGGGGGCGCGGTCGGGCCGGCGGCGGCGGATCTGGGCTCGCGCGGGCCCCGGATGGGCTCCGCGGGCCGGCGGCGCTGGGACGGCGGCGGAGGACACGTGGCGGCGGCGTATTGGACGGGGGGCGACGGGCGGACATGTCCGGCGGCGCGAGGAGGGAGAGGACTAGGGTTTGCCCGAGATTTCGGGGGGAGGGGGCTAATTTATAGGTAGAGGGAGCTAGGAGAGTTCAAATGAGGTGCGGTTTTCGGCCACGCGATCGTGATCGAATGACCGAGAGCATGGAGGGGAGTTAGATGGGTTTTGGGCCAGTTTGGAAGGGGTGTTGGGCTGCAACAAAAGAGGGCTTTACGATTACCCGGTTAACCGTTGGAGTACCAAACGACCTCCAAATGGCACGAAACTTGACAGGCGGCCTATCGGTGCTATACCAAGGCCGCTTGGCAAACCTCGGGCCATTCCGAGAAAGTTTAACACCCACTCACAACAGAAGAGAAGAAGGGGACGCCGGGAACATAGGAGTGCCGGATTGCAAAACGGACAACGGGGAAAATGTTCGGATGCATGAAACGAACATGTATGCAAAATGAGATGCACATGATGACATGATATGAAATGCATATGATGACATGGCAAAGTGCAACACGCAAGGAAATGACATGGCAACGACGGCGAATAACTGGCGGACACCTGGCGCAACGAATCCGGGGTGTTACAGTGCAGCACCGCAAGGGCAGTAGGGGAGGGTGGGCACCGGCCATGGCCACCACATGGCGGAAAGGGGAGGAGATGGGCGTCGTCGGTGGTGCAGCCATGGCGGAGAAGTAGGTGATGGGGAAATAAACAGAGGAAGGAGAGAGGAAACCTGTGCGTGGATGGATAAGGAAAAAGGGGTTGGTGGGATGAGCTGTGTGTGGCCCCGTGAGCGTCGCTGGGAAAGCGACCGACCGAGTGTTCCGCCGGCGCGCCGAAGCGAAACGTTTTCCATTTTTTTGGAGAGTACGCCAATGGTGTACCATATTTTTATTGAAGACAGAGAGTTCTAATTACAAGATGCCAAGTCAGGTTGCAAACAACCTGACTGGCGAACCCCACACCCACACCAGCTACACACCCTAAGTCACTCTCTCACAAAAGGATCTAAACCTCCTTTTGCATTTTGAGAATCCTACAAGAGATGTTAAATTTGTTCGACGTGTGCCCTATGATGTGCAAATATGTTTTGCAAGTACATCTCATCTTTTTTCCGAATGAGCCAAGACTCTATACTAATTAATCAAACACCATAGTACAAGAAAACCACTGAAGGAAAAAAAAATACAATCACATCCTTGGGAATCCTCCACCCTCTCCAACACGCACATACCGATGACACGTCGAAGTTGCCGCCTCTAGAGTTCCGCACCGCTACCAGAACAATAGAATAATATCTTATGAGTGCATTTTGCATCATGTTCTACTTAATGTTTTTGCATCGTAGACGTGGGATTTTCTGCATTTTACAGCGACGCAGTTATCCTTTTTGTCCGGGTTCCCCAGAATCAAGAGATTTGGGGTATTCATTGAAAATTCATTGGAAAACACTCATTTTTATAGCAAATATGTTGATTGGACGGCAGAAAAATCGTCCTCGTGAAGAGACGAAGATGTGGGAGGAAGTTGGGCTGCGTGCGACTTTCTAGAAGAGAAGATGACGCACGGTACGAGCGTGACCACTGCTGTTTTATTCAGAATATCCAGTCAGCCATGGTTGGGATGTTCTGGATGTTCTAAACAGAAGATAGAATAGTGTACAAGTGCTTCGGTGACTCTTAGTGTAGGCGTCATGTACACTCTGAAGGAACTAGAGATTTGTAACGACCATCTCTTGTAGGATTTGCATGTTGCGAATGAAAGATGTTCAGTGGTTCCTGATAGTGTAAAAACAAAAAGATAGTTGGAAATAGTTGATATGATTTAGGTGTTTTGGGAGTTTGATGCACATTTGGGACACCGCGTTCTTGATCGCCCTTACATTGTATCGGATACCTATGGCGTGATGTTGGATCACTAAAATACAAAAGCTAAATCCTTAGTTTGGCAAACACTTGTAGTGGAAGAAATAGGGGGTCACTAACCATATTTCTAGTTGCATCTTCGGGAACATAATTTGCAAATAGACTTGAATGTGCATCTTTGGGAAATTGGCTTTGAAAGACATATGACATACAACATATATTTCCCCAATTGGGTTTGGCAGGTTGCATGTCTTCCGTTCTTCATAAATTCGGGTTAGAGCTTCTTAAATTCTGGGGGTAAATTAGACATTTGAAACTAAAGGTTTTACATCCGGAAGTCAGAGATTTCACTTTAGAAATGGAAAGATTCGGGGATTAGATATTTCACTTTCAATTCAGAAATCGCAGGGTTCAGAAAATTAGCGGGCCCACTTTCCACAATTAAAGGTTAAAAAAACTAGAGGTTTCAGATTAAGGGCCTCTTTGATTCGTAGGATTTGAAAGCATAGGAATAGAAAAATTATAGGGTGGGTTGGAGTGACACGTTCACTTGAATCATATAGGATTAGCAATGAGTGTTTGATGCCACGGGAAAAACAAAAGAATTGTAAGAAGAGGTTGGGGTGGATGTTAGATTTTCTATGAAAATGTAGTACAAAATATTCCATAAAAAAAATTCCTGTGGAATCCAATAAAAGGATCAACATAGGAAAAAATCACAAAGATTTCAATCCTCCCGAAATCCTATAATATTTTCATTGAGTCAAAGGTAAATCACAAGTTTTCAGCCAACGCACACACGTCCTGCTATCTGCTTCCGACGGACCTGGTTATCGCCGGCATCTAGTACAGATTGGGCGTGACCCACACCTCCGTAGGACAGTCCATCAGCCGTGCAGACTCAGGCAGCACGCCGGGGAACACGCGCTCGAACGTCCTCGTCCTCGTCTTGTTGAGGACGCCGTAGGCCCTCGCGCCTCCCCAGTCACCCACCAGCTCGAGCAATTTTGGAGAGTACTGCCGCATCCATGGCGCCGAGAAGTAGAGCACACCGGGCCTCACGCCGGGGAAGCTCCCGGTGCCGGTGGGCAGCCACGCCGGCCGGTTCATCCCGAGGAACAGCGCGTGGGCCTGCACCGACTCCCGCTCCCCCTCGCCCCCGGCGTCATCGTCATCCTCATCGACCACGCGGAACGTGAACCTGACGGCGTCCGGGTACTCCGCGCGCCCGGGCTCCCACACCGCGCTCACCATCCACAGCCCGCCGCCGCCCGGCGAGACCACGAGGTTCCTGCTGAGGACGGCATCGCGCAGCCGTCGGTCTTGCACAACCTCCTCCTGCTTCTCCGACGGTGTCCCGGCGCCGGCGTCGTCGAGGGGCCACCGCTCGACGATCCCCTGGTATGTCACGGCGTAGACGCTCCCCTTGTGGTACGCGCAGTCGGCGTAGGCGTCCGGGTGGCCGTGGCCCCAGATGTGCCTGTTGGCGACCAGCACCCGCCACCTGGTGTCCCCCGCCCTGACGCGGGAGATCCACCTGCCGCCGAAGTGGACGACCGTGACGGCGTAGTCGCCGCCCCCGGACGGGTCGCCGGACAGCTCCGCCTTCCGGTAGAAAAACGTGGCCAGATGGTACGCGTCGTACTGCTGCGCGTCGATGTACTGGCCCGAGCTCCTGCTGAGACGGTAAGCCTTGATTTTCCCCTGGTCGTCGCGCACGACGGCCGTCACGCAGGGGAAGTCGGTGACCGGCGGCAGAGGGATGGTGCGCGAGGTGAAGGGGTTGTGGAGCGAGAGGTTGCAGAGCTCGTCCACCACCACCAGCCACCCGTTGGAGGCGCCACAGCAGGTGACGAAGGTGCCCGCCGGGAACGTGAGGCTGTGAACCCTGTCGATGTCGAGGAGGTTGCGGAGCTTGCAGGTCACGGCGGAGCGGCTCCGCCCGCCGGCCGGGTGGGGGTCTGGTTCCCAGGACATGAGCCATGGCGTGCGCGGATGCGGGATGCCGCCGGCGGCCGCGCGCCACGACGTGCAGACGGACGCGAAGGCGAGCGCTCCCGGGAGCTGGAGGAGTTGCAGGATGCTCGCGAGGAGATCGGTCGGGAGGTCCGACCAGCACGATCTTGCTGCTGCCATGGTGAATTTTTAGGTCTATCACGTTGTGCTTGTGGTCCAGCATATTTATGTGCAACGATGCAATTAACGAACGACCAAATACATCGGCCTACGAAATCCGTTGCGTAAACAGATACGCAATCCGATTTTGCGCCAGGCGGCTGACGACACAAACCCAAAAACCCCTCGATGGGATGGAGAAAAACAGCCAAAGGAGCACATATGCGGCAGCTGACTGCTCTTTTTTTTCGTCCCGATAACTGCCACACGTGTGTGCGTTAAGGGTTCTGTCCGCACGTTCTGTGTGGTGCCTAGGAGGACCAGCCCACACGTCTGTGTGTGGGCAAAACAACTAGCGCCCACACGCCTCTTTTTTTTCCCTCCCGGTCCCTCTTACACGCGTGCGTGTGGGCAAAATAGATAACGCCCACACGCCCGGTACGTCAGGCCTCGTATCTCATGGTCCCGTACGCCCCACGTGACACTTTATCGTGCGCCCCGCAGTTGTCATGGGCCGGACCCTCGTCCATGTTCGTTTAAGTGCAATTGCCATGTCGCTGAACTACGGTTGCCATGTCGGACAACTATAGTTGCCATGTTTGCTCAACTGCAGTTGCCATCTCGGGTCAAAGTTCCAGATTGCCATTTTTTGGACAACTACAGCTGTTGCCATGTGTGGTCTGGTCTACTGCAGTTGCCATAATTTCAAAACTTTAGGAGTTGCCACCTACTAACACTAGACAGTTGCCATGTAGCGCTACAAAAAAAGGCATGGCAAAAAACATGTTCGGGTAAAAAAAAGAGTTGCCATGTGCTCACAAGCACGCTAGGGCAGTTGCCATTTAAAAAAGAAATAGTTGCCATCTGCTTACGTGCACGCTAGGGCAGTTTGCCATGTACCATGCCAAACATATGGCAACTGACATGTTCGGGTAGAAAAAAGAGTTGCCATCTGCTTGCAATCACACTAGGGCAGTTGCCATGTACACTGCAAAATGCATGGCAACTGATAGGTTGGGTGTGGGAGAGGAGGTGGGCGTGTGGGTGAGATGGCAAACTGCCCACACACCAGCCCTTGTGCGTGGCTGAAACTGGTGTGTGGGCGAACTGCTAAACGCCCACACGGCCCCTCCGTGTGGTAAAATGGATGTGTGGGCGACCTCTCTGACACACCACACACATGAGTTGTCCTACGTGGCATACAAAATCAGCTAATTCGTGACAAGATTCGTGCAGAAGTTACTGGACGGTGATGGAGGCGTGTGGGTGAGTTGGCTAACGCTCACACGTGTGAGCGTTAACATTTCTGGGTTTTTTTTTGCTATAGGTTCAGTCACTTTCCCCTCCAACCCAAAAAACCCTCGATGTGAAGGGAGAAATAAAACAAGTTGTCTAGAAATAGCAAATGTGAAAAACAAATTAAAAAAAAACATATGTCATGTGACCGACAAATGCAAAACTTTAATAATTAATCAAGAGAAATAAATTGTTGTTTTAGAAATTGCATCTGTCTTGACCATAGGATGGACCCCGGCCTCACGTCAGCCACCGATTCCCCTCTCTACCAATGACATGCAGGGCCCACCCAGGACTCCATCATCTTAGTCTCCGCCTGGGTCGAGGAGTCGCGTGTCAAATCTTCTCATTATCCGCGCGATCCCCAACCATCTCGCGCATGTCAAATCTACCGACAACACGCCTGGGCGCGCGGACCCTAACCCTAGGGCGCCCGACCGCTCCGAGCGCCTCTCAGACAAGGTGGAGCTGATCGAGATCGACCTGTCCGAGGAATACCTTCTCCACCAGGTTCGGTCATTTCCCCCTCTGTTGGTTCCGTCGTCTTCCTCCTCCTCTCCACAAAACAGTGGTGGAGCTAGAATCCTTGCATCGGGGTGTCAAATAGTGCAATTTAATCTAAATATCGTCACAATTGATAAAAAAAACTCCTTCAATAGCATTAGATCATTGTACGATTAGTGTGTAATAAAATTTAAAACTAGATTAAACTTTAGAGGGGTGCCATGGTGGTTCCCTCACTAGATCTGCCACTGCCACAATAGCACTAGCATGCTACCACTTGTCGTCCACCATCGTTGGATGAACCACCGTCTCCAACCAGTCGCAGCAGGAGTGTTGCTGCAACGCTTGAGCCACCTCTTTCACTAAGTTGTTGCCGCCCCGCTCTGCCCATCCCTTGAAACCCCTCATTCTCCAGTGTCGGTGACCACATATCACTGCCCCCCCCCCCACCTTGGCAAGTTGGCGGGCGTGCCATCCCAGTATATAGCTCGAGCTTTGTGCCCTCATTCTCCTCCATAAATCATCTCGGGAAGGAAAAAACAATTGCCTTAGGACTATGATACGTATCTGGCGTACCTATAATTTTTTATTATTTCATGCCAATATTTTACTATTCCACATACTTTTGGCAACAATTTATATGATTTTCCTGAACTGACATATTGATCCAGTGCCCAATGCCAGTTTCTATTTGTTGCATATTTTTTGTTTCGTAGAAAATCCATATAAAATGAAGTCAAACATGAAAAAAAATACAGAGATTTTTTGGAATATATGTGATTTGGGGAAAAACAATCAACGCAAGATGGTGCCTGAGGACCCCACAAGACAACAGGGCGCGAACCAACCTACGAGGTGACCACAAGACATCAGAGCGCACCCTGATGTCTTGTGTTCATCTCCTAGGTCGGTTGGATCCCTTCTTTTCCACAAGAAAGATAATTTTCGGAGAAAACCTCCTCAAAATTCAGCCCAATCGAAGTTACGGATCTCCAGGAATATAAGAAACGGTTTTCGGCCAGAAACTGAGACACGAAACAGAAGAGAAACAGAGAGAGATCCAATCTCGGAGGGGCTCCTGCCTTGCGGGAGCCATGGCAGCCAAAGACTAGAGGGTAAACCCTCCTCCCATCTAGTGGGGAGGCCGAGGAAGAAGAAGGAGGAGGAGGGGGTGAGGGAGTCCTGGATTAGGGGGTATCCGGACAGCCGGACTGTATACATCGTCCGGACTATTTAAGCGTGAAGATACAAGACTCAAGACTTCGGCCCGTGTCCGGATGGGACTCTCCTTTGCATGGAAGACAAGCTTGGTGATCCGGATATTGTGTTTCCTTCTTGTAACCGACTCCATGTAAACCCTAGCACTCTCCGATGTCTATATAAACCGGAGAGGTTGGTCCTTAGAAGGCCGATCACAATCACAATCATACCATCATAGGCTAGCTTCTAGGGTTTAGCCTCTACGATCTCGTGGTAGATCTACTCTTGTACTACCCGTATCTTCAATATTAATCAAGAAGGAAGTAGGGTTTTACCTCCATCGAGAGGGACCGAACCTGGGTAAACATCTATGTCCATTGCTTCCTGTTACCATCAGCCTTGACGCACAGATCAGGACCCCCTACCCGAGATCCGCCGGTTTTGACACCGACATTGGTGCTTTCATTGAGAGTTCCTCTGTGTCGTTGCTAACAGGGCTCGATGGCGCCTTCAATCGTCAACAACATGGTCCAGGGGGAGACTTTTCTCCCCGGACTGATCTTCGTGTTTGGCGGCTTCGCACTACGGGCCAATTCGCTTGGCCATCTGAAGCAGATCGATGGCTACGCCCCGGGCCACCAGGTTAGGTTCAGAAACTTGAGATACACAGCTGATATTCATGGAGACTTGATCTTCGACGGATTTGGGCCTGCGCCAGGATCACCGAACAGTCACGACGTGCACGGCTTAAACCTGCTGCCGAACAAAGCTCAGGATCTAAACCCGGAGCAAGTTGCATTGCCTAAGGACGGAGGGGTGGACCTCGCCCTCCAGGCCGCACACTCATCAGCGATGGAGCCGAACACGGGTCTCACCTCTGTGGTGGCCTGTGACTTCGGACTCCCGAATTCGCATTCGGATGTTGGTTCCTGTCCGCGCTCTCCCGAGCCCGCCGAGCCTGGTTGGGCTCCGGTAATGGAATTCACCGCTGCGAACATCTTCCAGCACTCTCCCTTTGGCGACATGCTGAATTCGTTAAAAACTCCCTATTTGACAGAAAATTCCGGGCCGAACTATGTCCGGATCGAGTGGGAAGCGGGCGACGAAGGAATTCGTTACCCACCCACCACCCACTTCATAGCCACGGTTGATGATTTAACCGACGTGCTTGACTTCGACTCCGAAGGCATCAACGGTATGGATGACGATGCGGGAGAAGATTCAGAATCTATGGGGTTCCTGACTTCCGCCTCGTCACGCGACATATACATGGTGGATACGCCCAAGGAGGACGACAGTGATAATCCGGAAGATAAAACCCACAGGCAAAAGCCAAAGCGACAGCGCAGACACTCTTCCAAGTCCAACAATAGTAAAAACATCAGCAAGAGCGCCAGAAGGATTGATAATGTGGTCAACCCCGAAGGCAACAACGACCATACGGAACCAGCGATGGAGCAGGATGAACCAGGTCACGCCGAACACAGTTCGGAGCAAACGCCGAAGGACAATGATCTAGAGGGACGAGTTCATCAAACCGACCCAGGACAAGAAGACAGTCCGGACGATGATGCATTCATCATTTCGGAAGAACGCGTGGAACGAGATAACCTCCACAGAAAGCTTATGGCCACAGCGAGAAGTCTGAAGAAGCAGAAGCAACGGCTCAAAGCCGCACAGGAAACGCTCAACCGCAGATGGAATAAAGTGCTAGACACTGAAGAAAGATATGGCGACGATCGCCATACAAAGAGCTACCCAAAACGCAAGCTACTGCCAGAATTCGACGACGAGGTCGTTCCACCAAAGACTAATACGACCGGGAGGCCCAATGTACCGCTCCACAACCGCAACAAAGCGGCTACCGACACCGCGCATGATCTACATGAGCACCTGGATAAGAAAGCTGGCGCGGCTAGGTCCATCTACGGGTCTAAAGGACACACCCCGGCGAGGGACTATGGTCATCAAAACGATTATGTCAATCAAATACCAGTTCGGAATAAACACCGGACACAACAACAGCCGACGACATGCCACAGCATGTCCAGATACAGAGGGGCTGCTCACCCCCTGTGCTTTACCGAAGAGGTACTGGATCATGAATTTCCACAGGGCTTTAAACCTGTGAACATAGAGGCATACGACGGAACGACAGACCCAGGGGATCGCGGACTTTATCCTACATATACACATGGCTCATGGGGATGACCTCCACGCCATCAAATACCTTCCCCTCAAACTGAAGGGACCAGCTCGACACCGGTTGAAAAGCCTCCCCGAAAATTAAATTGGGATTTGGGAGGAACTCGAGGACGCTTTCAGGGCCAATTTTCAAGGGACTTATGTCCGGCCTCCGGATGCTGACGATTTAAGTCACATAATCCAACAACCGGGAGAGTCCGCCTACAAGCTTTGGAACAGATTTCTCACTAAGAAGAATCAAATTGTCCATTGTCCGGGTGCCGAAGCCTTAGTGGCATTCAAACACAGCATCCGTGATGAGTGGCTCGCCAGACACCTCGGCCAAGAAAAGCCAAGGACAATGGCAGCCCTAACAAGCCTTATGACCCGCTTTTTGTGCGGGTGAAGATAGCTGGCTAGCCCGTAAAGGCACCAGCGACCCCAACACATCCGAAATAAGGGATGGCAACGGGAAGCCACGGCGTAATAAAAATAAACGCCAAAACAAGGAAGAGAGCCTGGACAACACAACGGTTAATGCCGGATTCAGGGGCTCTCGACCTGATCAGCAAAAGAAGCCATCTAAAGGAAGCAAAGAGGGACCGTCCGGTCTGAACAGAGTCCTGGACAGACTGTGCCAAATTCATGGCACCCCTGACAAACCTACGAACCACACGCACAGAGAGTGCTGGGTCTTCAAACAGGCCGGCAAATTAATTGCCAAACACAAGGGAAGGGAAACACCAAGTGAAGACGAGGATGAACCTCGCCAGCCGAACACTGGGGGCAGAAAAAATTCCTGCCAGAGGTTAAAACAGTGAACATGATCCATGCGACTCATACATCCATGAGAAGGCACGAACGCACGCATAGAGACGCGTGCGATATAGAGCCCATCGTACCTAAACCTAACTAGTGGATGTCTTATCCAATTACCTTCGACCGCTTGGAGAGTCGAATTACTATTCGGCGCGAAGGATCAGAGGCCTTGGTGCTTGACCCAATAATCTACGGATACCACCTCACCCACGTCCTCATGGACGGCGGCAGCGGTCTCATCTAATATATGAGGACACCGTCCGCGGGATGGGGATAGACCCATCTAGAATTAGTCAAAGTAAAACCACCTTTGAAGGGGTGATACCAGGCGTTGAAGCCTACAGCCGGGGCTCTGTCATACTGGAGGTAACATTCGGCTCTCCAGGCAACTCCAGAAGCGAAGAACTACTCTTCATCATCGCACCCTTCCAAAGCGACTATCACACATTGCTTGGAAGAACGGCCTTCGCCCGCTTCAACGCATTGCTGCACTATGGCTACCTTACACTCAAGATGCCCAGTCCACGTGGCGTCATCACCGTTAGCGGAATAACAGAGCGCTCTTCACGCGCAGAGGAACACGCGACGGCCCTAGCGGCCGGACTATAAGCGGCCTCCAATACCAAAAAAACATGACTGGTCGTTAAGACCACAGACACGGTTAGACGAGTCCGATAGCCCAGATAAAATCGAACCAGGGCTATGTAATCCCATAGCGGACACCAGGGGCTATAGACACTTAATAAAGCCCCACACTTGGCTCAACCTTATTGGCAGGCCAACATCTTACACTTTTACTATCCATCGCATACTTACGTTGTACTCTCCTATGAGTTTTCTTTTTCCACAGACAACGTTCGCGCGATACCCTTCCAGGATACGGCACAACGGAGACAAAGGCGCAGACGTGCAGCAGGGCCCCGTTCAACAGGTTTCTTTTTAGATTAAGCCCATGTGTAAACCTTTTCTATTGCCTATTGTTGCTTAACCATCCCATGGGTTCCATACCCACAGAGGATACTGCCGTTTTTGGCATTTCGCCACGACAGATTAATGCGCGTACCTGGAAACACAGGGTTTATAATGAATGGGCATTCTTGAGCCCATCGTCTGTTATAAAGTCCGAATACCTTCGGGAGTGTTCGGCGCCACGAGTTTGGCCTTATATGCATCAGCTCCGAATCATGTCTTTGGTCAAATGTTGGGTTAGCCCGGCTCCTGGGTTTGGCGCCTTACGTTCCGTTATTATCAGCTAAGGTGGCCAAAGGAGAACTACTGCGATAGTGCCCTGGTTATTCCGGATGAGCACCTTACTAGAGAAAGCCAAAAACTGACTGTCATGATACAACGAGAGACTGATCAACCACTCGAAGACTCACCGGAATCTTTAGGATTCCTCTGCATTAGCGAAGGGCCCTCTCCCGGCCATGTACATACGCGCCCGTATTCGGATGCACGCGAAGGTACAAGGGGATACATAGTAGCCCCAACGTTAGACTCCCGTGGCTAAGCGAAAGTGTTACAGCTATATAGTCCGGTTGCCTAGTTCGACGTGCGATCACCTCCTTAACAGACCAAGACGTTGGATTAAGTGTGATTAAGCATATTTTTCGCGAACACCCCCACATTGTATGTGTGTATGTGTGTGTGTGTGTGTGTGTGTGTGTGTGTATAAACGGCCGCACAGGGGTCATAATCATATTTTCAGGCAAACAATATAAATATAGCCTTATAATCAAAATAACATTTGTTTTTACAATGATTCGATTTATCACTCGAACAAGACATTCTTCGAGCACTGCGTCTCTGTGAGGCGGGCGCCCTCTGTGACCTGCGCCAAGTAGTGCTCGGCCGGATATTGGCCCCCCACCGGATCCTTGGCCACTATAATGGTGGCATCCATATCCGTCCAATATGCTTTAACGCGGGCAAGAGCCATCCGTGCACCCTCTATACACGCCGACCTCCTCATGGCATCAATCCGAAGCACGCCCCCAAGGAATTGTTGCACCAGACCAAAGTAACTGTCCGGCTTAGGCCCCTTCAGCCAAAGATGGTCTATTACAGACCGTATTGCAAGCCCGGACAACCTGTGAAGCTCCGCTACAGCAGCCATCTTGTCACTTAACGGTAGCGGGCGAGTGGGAGCATTGAATTGCGACCAGAAAAGCTTCTCCACTTCTTTATCACCCTGACCATCAAAGAACTTCGCAGCGCCAGCTGTACTCTTCACCAAATCCGCATACGCGTCCGCAGGACTCCAGCGCCCATCCAGGGGAGCGTACTTCGGATCGAAAAACTTCGTCCGCAGCAAGTAGGAGCCCTCAGCCGCAATTTTACCGGCCTATTGAAGCTCCTCACGCGCACCCCTGAGCTCAGTCCGTATTTCCTTGGTGGCATTCAGTGCCTTGTCTAGATCGGCCGAACTATCCTTATGCTCCTTTTTAAGGAGCTCATACCGGTCAGCAGCATTTTTTTAACTCCAAAGCCATTTCGGCTATCTCTTCCTCGCTTCGGCGATGAGCAGCCTATTCGGCTCTCAATTCCTCTGCCGCCTTTAGGGCAGCCGCATCGTTAGCCCAAGCTTGCTGCTTGGCCTGGGCAAGTTCCGCCCTCAAGGCTTCCACGGCAGCAGCACCATCTGCAGTCCAAACATATTACATTAACATCATGCCGCCTTCATATTTCCATATATAAAGGAAGGCAGTGAAGGAAATATGCCCTAGAGGCAATAATAAAGTTATCATTTATTTCATCATATCATGATAAATGTTTATTATTCATGCTAGAATTGTATTAACCGGAAACATGATACATGTGTGAATACATAGACAAACATAGTGTCACTAGTATGCCTCTACTTGAACTAGCTCATTGATCAAAGATGGTTATGTTTCCTAACCATAGGCATGTGTTGTCATTTGATTAATGGGATCACATCATTAGGAGAATGATGTGATTGACTTGACCCATTCCGTTTGCTTAGCACTTGATCGTTTAGTATGTTGCTATTGCTTTCTTCATGACTTATACAAAGTTCCTTTAACTATGAGATTATGCAACTCCCGTTTACCGGAGGAACACTTTGTGTGCTACCAAACGTCACAACGTAACTGGGTGATTATAAAGGTGCTCTACAGGTGTCTCCAAAGGTACATGTTGAGTTGGCATAATTCAAGATTAGGTTTTGTCACTCCGATTGTCGGAGAGGTATCTCTGGGCCCTCTCGGTAATACTCATCACCTAAGCCTTGCAAGCATTGTAACTAATGAGTTAGTTATGAAATGATGTATTACGAAACGAGTAAAGATACTTGCCGGTAACGAGATTGAACTAGGTATTGGATACCGACGATCGAATCTTGGGCAAGTAACATACCGATGACAAAGGGAACAACGTATGTTGTTATGCGGTTTGACCGATAAAGATCTTCGTAGAATATGTGGGAACCAATATGAACATCCAGGTTCCGCTATTGGTTATTGACCAAGAATAGTTCTAGGTCATGTCTACATAGTTCTCGAACCCGTAGGGTCCGCACGCTTAACGTTACGATGACAGTTTTATTATGAGTTTATAAGTTTTGATGTACCGAAGTTTGTTCGGAGTCCCGGATGTGATCACAGACATGACGAGGAGTCTCGAAATGGTCAAGACATAAAGATCGATATATTGGAAGCCTATATTTGGACATCGGAATCGTTCCGGGTGAAATCGGCATTTTACCGGAGTACCGGGAGGTTACCGGAACCCCCCGGGGGGTTATTGGGCCTACATGGGCCTCGAGGGAGAAGAGGGAAGGAGCCAAGAGGGGGCCGCGCGCCCCTCCCCTTCCTAGTCCGAATAGGACAAGGGAAGGGGGGCGGCGCCCCCCCTTTCCTTCCCCTCTTCCTCCTCTTTCCCCCCTTCTCCTACTCCTACTTGGAAAGAAGGGAGTCCTACTCCCGGTGGGAGTAGGACTCCCCCCTTGGCGCTCCCTCCTTGGCCGGCCACCTCCTCCCCCTGGCTCCTTTATATACGGGGGCGGGGGGCACCCCATACACACACAAGTTGATCTATAGATTGTTCCTTAGCCGTGTGCGGTGCCCCCCTCCACCATATTCCACCTCGGTCATATCGTCGCGGAGTTTAGGCGAAGCCCTGCGCCGGGAGAACATCATCATCGTCACCACGCCGTCGTGCTGATGGAACTCATCCCCGACGCTTCGCTGGATTGGAGTCCGGGGGACGTCATCGAGCTGGACGTGTGCTGAACACGGAGGTGCCGTACGTTCGGTGCTTGGATCGGTCGATTCGTGAAGACGTACGACTACATCAACCGCATTGTCATAACGCTTCTGCTTAACGGTCTACGAGGGTACGTAGACAACACTCTCCCCTCTCGTTGCTATGCCATCACCATGATCTTGCGTGTGCGTAGGAATTTTTTTGAAATTACTACGTTCCCCAACAGGCAGAGCACATACCTTGTGATTTGTCCAGCCGCTCGTTCACCAGCATGATATCGGCATCGATCGATCCAATCTGCCTCGTTAGTTCGGCAACCTCAACGGATTGGCCGGCGGTCGGACCCACAGGTACCTGCACATATTTACAGCACAATCATTAGTTTATGATCCCCCGTTTGCTGCCTAGGGCGGGCAACCAGAGTCTTAGGGGCTACTATCTATATGGAGCACACCTAGCGCATGCCTCACAGCCAAAGAAATAGTGTATTCTTCATTACATACCTCAAAGCCTCTGAGCAGGATGGTAAATGCTTCATTCAAACCGCCGGTAGCGGATGAAATCTTCTTGAGCATCGCGCTCATTAATGAGCGGTGCTCCTCCGAGAGCACAGCTCGCTCCAGTAGGCCTGTCAGTACATCCGGCCGGACATTAAACTGTGTCGGACCCTCCCCATCGCCCCTCGAGGGAGCCAAACGCTCCGGGCTCAGGGCGGCTGACGCATTGGCTTCTAGCTTCGGCAGATCCGAACTCCTCCGTAACGACACCTTGGTGTCGCCTGCTTCATGAGTCGGAGAGGTGGGTGGGGTCTCGCTCTCCATCATCTCCGGAGGAAGATCCCCCAAAGACGAACTCTGTCGAGAAGAGCTGCTAGCCGACTGCAAAATACGGAACCTGGTTACTGATCTAGGAGAGATACAGTACCTTTGAATTAACGATTGACTTACAGCTCGTTGGAGGGCTGGCTCGTTGGCGGGCATAACGCGGTGAGGATGCCCGTCGCGGCAGAGCCCCTTGGTGATACCTTCTTCCCTTGCTCAGGCATCTCCGTCTCCAGGTCTTCGGAGGTGGCCCTCTTCTTCCCGCGCGGGGAGGAGGCCTTAGCCTCCCCTTCTCGACCATCCTCCCTAGGGGAGGTAACAATTCCCCCGGTTCGGGTGCGTAGCGTGTGGAGTTTGGTTTCTTCGTTCTTCCCCTTATCCTTCCCTGAGGGCATTCTGCTGAGTACCCGGTCAAGCATCTTGGCCATGGTGGGACCAGGCGAACCTTCGGGAAGTGGCGCCGGACACCTGATTCTCTCTGCCTTGTTGAGCCATTCCTGGCCACGGATGATTTTCAGAATAAACAATTATGACAAATACAAAACAAGGTGTCCGGTATCAAGGCTACTTACTTGGGTATCTAGGCGATTGCAGCTTAGGCCCGCATCCTCGGTGGTGTCCAGACACTCTACTTTCTGTCCGAAGAATAATTTGCACATCCCTTCGAGCTTCAAGCCGGAGAAGTGTTTGACAGTCCGCGGACCCTCCGGATTGAACTCCCACATCCGGAGAGGCCAGCGTTGGCACGACAACATCCGTCGGATTAACATCACTTGCATTATGCTGACGAGGTTAATGTCCCTCTCAAGAAGCTCCCGGATGTGATTCTGCAGTACTGGTACATCACCAGCGGACCGCCAATTCCGTCCTACATCTATCCAGGACACCAACTGTGACGGAGGGCCCGAGCGGAACTCGGGGGCGGCTACCCACTTTGTGCTCCTGGGGGCCGTGACATAAAACCACCTCCGCTGCCATACATCGGATACTTCTGGGAAAGAACCCTCTGGCCATGGGGCGTCGGTGTTCCTTCTTATTATGGCACCTCCGCACTCCACATGTCGCCCCTCGATCATCTTCGGCTTCACATTGAAGTTCTTGAGCCATAAGCCGAAGTGTGGGGTGACGTGAAGAAAAGCCTCGCACACGATAATGAACGACGAGATATGGAGGATAGCATCCGGAGCCAGATCGTGGAAATACAACCCATAGTAGAACATGAGCCCCCTCACAAAAGGGGTCGATGGTGAAGCCCAAGCCGCGGAGGAAGTGTGGGACAAAAACGACGCACTCATTGGGCTCCGTGTGGGGATGACCTGCCCTGGAGCAGGAAGCCTGTGCTGGATGTCGGCAGTCAGGTATCCGACCTCCCTAAGCTTTGCAATGTCTTCCTTTTGAATCGAGGAGGCCACCCACCGGCCTCCAGGGTCGGATCCGGACATATTGGAGGATGTGGGGTGTTGGAGCTTAAGTTTCGGGTGTTAGAACTCGAGGTGCGACAAGGCGCGAGGAAGGTGGAAAAGAGGCATAGGCCTCAACCCTTTTATAAAGGGGGCGAATGTCAAGAGTCCTCGGTGTGACGTTTGAGGCTTATCTAAAAACACACGGAGTTATACCAACGGCCGTCGTGGGGTCACGCATGCCCGTATTAATGAAAAATCCCGTAATAAGAGGAACACGATCTCTGCCTCGGCGGGTCGTGCCAATAAAACCGCCTCGTAACACGAGTCGAGGTGGGGTAAGAAACGCCGGTTCGCGTTGGACTAGGCCATGATGCAAGGGCACGACGTACGAGGATTGCCAGTGGATCAGATTTATGCTATGCGAAGATCATCTTGCAGATCCGGACACGGTTTACGTGTTCGATAACCACTTTGGAGTATTCGGAGAAGGAACCCGCCTTGCAATGTCGAAGACAAAACTGCGCGCCAGACTCATCGTCATTGAAGCCTGGTTCAGGGGCTACTGAGGGAGTCCTGGATTAGGGGGTATCCGGACAGCCGGACTGTATACATCGTCTGAACTATTGAAGCGTGAATATACAAGACTCAAGACTTCGGCCCGTGTCCGGATGGGACTCTCCTTTGCGTGGAAGACAAGCTTGGCGATCCGGATATTGTGTTTCCTTCCTTGTAACCGACTCCATGTAAACCCTAGCCCTCTCCGGTGTCTATATAAACCGGAGAGGTTGGTCCTTAGTGTTGGAAATATGCCCTAGAGGCAATAATAAAAGGATTATTATTATATTTCCTTGTTCGTGATAATTGTCTTTTATTCATGCTATAACTGTATTATCCGGAAATCATAATACATGTGTGAATACATAGACCATAATATGTCCCTAGTAAGCCTCTAGTTGACTAGCTCGTTGATCAACAGATAGTCATGGTTTCCTAGCTATGGACATTGGATGTCGTTGATAACGGGATCACATCATTAGGAGAATGATGTGATGGACAAGACCCAATCCTAAGCATAGCACAAGATCGTGTAGTTCGTTTGCTAGAGCTTTTCCAATGTCAAGTATCTCTTCCTTAGACCATGAGATTGTGTAACTCCCGGATACCGTAGGAGTGCTTTGGGTGTATCAAACATCACAACGTAACTGGGTGACTATAAAGGTGCACTAAAGGTATCTCCGAAAGTGTCTGTTGGGTTGACACGGATCGAGACTGGGATTTGTCACTCCGTATGACGGAGAGGTATCTCTGGGCCCACTCGGTAATGCATCATCATAATGAGCTCAAAGTGACCAAGTGGTTGGTCACGGGATCATGCATTACGGTACGAGTAAAGTTACTGGCCGGTAACGAGACTGAACGAGGTATTGGGATACCGACGATCGAGTCTCGGGCAAGTAACATACCGTCTGACAAAGGGAATTGTATACGGGGTTGTTTAATCCTCGACATCGTGGTTCATCCGACGAAATCATCGAGGAGCATGTGGGAGCCAACATGGGTATCTAGATCCCGCTTTTGGTTATTGACCGGAGAGTCATCTCGGTCATGTCTGCATGTCTCCCGAACCCGTAGGGTCTACACACTTAAGGTTCGGTGATGCTAGGGTTATTAGGAAGACTTGTATGTGATTACCGAATGTTGTTCGGAGTCCCGGATGAGATCCCGGACGTCACGAGGAGTTCCGGAATGGTCCGGAGGTGAAGTTTTATATATGGGAAGTTGTCATGCGGACACCGGAAAGTTTCGGGGGCATATCGGTATTGTACCGGGGCCACCGGAGAGGTTCCGGGGGTCCACCGGGAGGGGCCATCCCTCTCGGAGGGCCACATGGGCCGCAAGGGGCAGGGAACCAGCCCCTGGAGGGCTGGGCGCGCCCCCACCTTGGACTCATGCGCCTAGGGTTGGGGAGGAAACCCTAGAGGGGGCGCCCCCCCCCCCTTGCTTGGGGGGCAAGTCCCCCCTCCCTGGCCGCCGCCCCCTCTCTAGATCCCATCTAGAGGGGTCGGCCCCCCTTGCCCCTTCCCCTATAAATAGAGGGGTGAGGGGAGGGCTGCTGGACACAACTCAAGGCGCAGCCCCTCCCCTCCCCAACACCTCTCCTCCTCCGTTACGTGCTTGGCGAAGCCCTGTCGGAGTACTGCTGCACCAACACCACCACGCCGTCGTGCTGCCGTTGGAGCAATCTTCCTCAACCTCTCCTTCCTCCTTGCTGGATCAAGATGGAGGAGACGTCGTCCGTCCCGTACGTGTGTTGAACGCGGAGGTGCTGTCCATTCAGCACTTGGTCATCGGTGATCTGAATCACGGCGAGTACGACTCCATCATCACCCTTCCCTTGAACGCTTCCGCACTCGATCTACAAGTGGTATGTAGATGCAAACTCACTCCCTTGACTCGTTGCTTAGATGAACTCATAGATGGATCTCGGTGAAACCATAGGAAAAATTTTAATTTTCTGCAACGTTCCCCAACAGTGGCATCATGAGCTAGGTCTATGCGTAGTTCTCTATTGCACGAGTAGAACACAATTTTGTTGTGGGCGTGGATCTTGGCAACTTTCTTGCCACTACTAGTCTTTTTTTGCTTCAGCGGTATTGTGGGATGAAGCGGCCCGGACCAACCTTACACGTACGCTTACGTGAGACCGGTTCCACCGACAGACATGCACTAGTTGCATAAGGTGGCTGGCGGGTGTCTGTCTCTCCCACTTTAGTTGGAGCGGATTCGATGAAAAGGGTCCTTATGAAGGGTAAATAGAAGTTGACAAAATCACGTTGTGGTTATTCGTAGGTAAGAAAATGTTCTTGCTAGAACCCAATTGCAGCCACGTAAAAGATGCAACAACAATTAGAGGACGTCTAACTTGTTTTTGCAGCAATTGTCATGTGATGTGATATGGCCAGAAGTTGTGATGAATGATGAATGATATATTGCGATGTATGAGATCATGTTCTTGTAATAGGAATCACGACTTGCATGTCGATGAGTATGACAACCGGCATGAGCCATAGGAGTTGTCTTTATTTTTTGTATGACCTGCGTGTCATTGAAGAACGCCATGTAAATTACTTTACTTTATTGCTAAACGCGTTAGCCATAGAAGTAGAAGTAGTCGTTGGCGTGACAACTTCATGAAGACACGATGATGGAGATCATGATGATGGAGATCATGGTGTCATGCCGGTGACAAGATGATCATGGAGCCCCGAAGATGGAGATCAATGGAGCTATATGATATTGGCCATATCATGTCACTACTATATAATTGCATGTGATGTTTATTATGTTTATGCATCTTGTTTACTTAGAACGACGGTAGTAAATAAGATGATCCCTTACAACAATTTCAAGAAGTGTTCTCCCCTAACTGTGCACCGTTGCTAAAGTTCGTCATTTCGAAGCACCACGTGATGATCGGGTGTGATAGATCCTTACGTTCACATACAACGGGTGTAAGACAGTTTTACACATGCAAAACACTTAGGGTTAACTTGACGAGCCTAGCATGTACAGACATGGCCTCGGAACACAGAGACCGAAAGGTCGAACACGAGTCGTATGGAAGATATGATCAACATGAAGATGTTCACCGACGATGACTAGTCCGTCTCACGTGATGATCGGACACGGCCTAGTCGACTCGGATCGTGTAACACTTAGATGACTAGAGGGATGTCTAATCTGAGTGGGAGTTCATTGTAATAATTTGATTAGATGAACTTAATTATCATGAACTTAGTCTAAAACCTTTGCAAATATGTCTTGTAGATCAAATGGCCAACGCTCATGTCAACATGAACTTCAACGCGTTCCTAGAGAAAACCAAGCTGAAAGATGATGGCAGCAACTATACGGACTGGGTCCGGAACCTGAGGATCATCCTCATAGCTGCCAGGAAACAATATGTCCTAGAAGGACCGCTAGGTGACGCTCCCGTCCCAGAGAACCAAGACGTTATGAACGCTTGGCAATATCGCGCTGATGATTACTCCCTCATTCAGTGCGGCATGCTTTACAGCTTAGAACCGGGGCTCCAAAAGCGTTTTGAGCAACACGGAGCATATGAGATGTTCGAGGAGCTGAAACTAGTTTTCCAAGCTCATGCCCGGGTCGAGAGATATGAAGTCTCCGACAAGTTCTATAGTTGTAAGATGGAGGAAAATAGTTCTGTCAGTGAGCACATACTCAAAATGTCTGGGTTGCACAACCGCCTGTCCCAGCTGGACATTAACCTCCCTGACGAGGCGGTCATTGACAGAATCCTTCAGTCGCTCCCACCAAGCTACAAGAGCTTTGTGATGAACTACAATATGCAGGGGATGGTGAAGACCAATCCTGAAGTATTTTCAATGCTGAAGTCAGCAGAGGTTGAGATCAAGAAAGAACATCAAGTGTTGATGGTCAATAAGACCACTAAGTTCAAGAAGGGCAAGGGTAAGAAGAACTTCAAGAAAGACGGCAAGGATGTTGCCGCGCCCGGTAAGCCAGTTACCGGGAAGAAGTCAAAGAATGGACCCAAGCCTGAGACTGAGTGCTTTTATTGCAAGGGGAAGGGTCACTGGAAGCGGAACTGCCCCAAATACTTAGCGGATAAGAAGGCCGGCAACACCAAAGGTATATTTGATATACATGTAATTGATGTGTACCTTACCAGTACTCATAGTAACTCCTGGGTATTTGATACCGGTGCCGTTGCTCATATTTGTAACTCACAGCAGGAGCTGCGGAAAAAACAGAGACTGGCGAAGGACGAGGTGACGATGCGCGTCCGGAATGGTTCCAAGGTCGATGTGATCGCCGTCGGCACGCTACCTCTACATTTACCTACGGGATTAGTTATAAACCTTAATAATTGTTATTTGGTGCCAAGTTTGAGCATGAACATTGTATCTGCATCTCGTTTGATACGAGATGGCTACTCATTTAAATCCGAGAATAATGGTTGTTCTATTTATATGAGAGATATGTTTTATGGTCATGCTCCGATGGTCAATGGTTTATTCTTAATGAATCTCGAGCGTAATATTACACATATTCATAGTGTGAATACCAAAAGATGTAAAGTTGATAACGATAGTCCCACATACTTGTGGCACTGCCGCCTTGGTCACATTGGTGTCAAGCGCATGAAGAAGCTCCATGCTGATGGACTTTTAGAGTCTCTCGATTATGAATCATTTGACACATGCGAACCATGCCTCATGGGCAAAATGACCAAGACTCCGTTCTCCGGAACAATGGAGCGAGCAACCAACTTGCTGGAAATCATACATACCGATGTGTGCGGTCCAATGAGCGTTGAGGCTCGCGGAGGATATCGTTATGTTCTCACTCTCACTGATGACTTGAGTAGATATGGGTATGTCTACTTAATGAAACACAAGTCTGAGACCTTTGAAAAGTTCAAGGAATTTCAGAATAAGGTAGAGAATCAACGTGACCGAAAGATAAAGTTCCTACGATCAGATCGTGGAGGAGAATACTTAAGTCACGAATTTGGTACACACTTAAGGAAATGTGGAATCGTTTCACAACTCACGCCGCCCGGAACACCTCAGCGTAACAGTGTGTCCGAACGTTGTAATCGCACTCTATTGGATATGGTGCGGTCTATGATGTCTCTTACCGATTTACCGCTATCATTTTGGGGATACGCTCTAGAGACAGCTACATTCACTTTAAATAGGGCACCGTCTAAATCCGTTGAGACGACACCGTATGAATTATGGTTTGGGAAGAAACCTAAGCTGTCGTTTCTAAAAGTTTGGGGATGCGATGCTTATGTCAAGAAACTTCAACCTGAAAAGCTCGAACCCAAGTCCGAAAAATGCGTCTTCATAGGATACCCTAAGGAAACCGTTGGGTATACCTTCTACTTAAGATCCGAGGGCAAGACCTTTGTTGCCAAGAACGGATGCTTTCTGGAAAAAGAGTTTCTCTCGAAAGAAGTAAGTGGGAGGAAAGTAGAACTCGATGAAGTACTACCTCTCGAACGGGAAAGTAGTGTAGCTCAGGAAAATGTTCCTGTGATGCCTACACCAACTGAAGAGGAAAATGATGATGATGATCAAGGTACTTCGGATCAAGTTGCTACTGAACTTCGTAGGTCCACAAGGACACGTTCCGCACCAGAGTGGTACGGCAACCCTGTCCTAGAAATCATGTTGTTAGACAACGGTGAACCTTCGAACTATGAAGAAGCAATGGCGGGTCCAGATTCCAACAAATGGCTTGAAGCCATGAAATCCGAGATAGAATCCATGTATGAAAACAAAGTATGGACTTTGACAGACTTGCCCGATGATCGGCGAGCGATAGAAAACAAATGGATCTTTAAGAAGAAGACGGACGCGGATGGAAATGTTACCATCTATAAAGCTCGACTTGTCGCTAAGGGTTATCGACAAGTTCAAGGGATTGACTACGACGAGACATTCTCTCCCGTAGCGAAGCTGAAGTCCATCCGAATCATGTTAGCAATTGCCGCATACTATGATTATGAGATATGGCAGATGGACGTCAAAACGGAATTCCTTAACGGACATCTTAAGGAAGAGCTGTATATGATGCAGCCAGAAGGTTTTGTCGATCCTAAGAACGCTAACAAAGTATGCAAGCTCCAGCGATCCATTTATGGGCTGGTGCAAGCATCTCGGAGTTGGAACATTCACTTTGATGAGATGATCAAAGCGTTTGGGTTTATGCAGACTTATGGAGAAGCCTGCGTTTACAAGAAAGTGAGTGGGAGCTCTGTAGCATTTCTCATATTATATGTACATGACATACTCTTGATGGGAAATGATATAGAACTCTTGGACAGCATTAAGGCCTACTTGAATAAGTGTTTTTCGATGAAGGACCTTGGAGAAGCTGCTTACATATTAGGCATCAAGATCTATAGGGATAGATCGAGACGCCTCATAGGTCTTTCACAAAGCACATACCTTGATAAGATTTTGAAGAAGTTCAAAATGGATCAGTCCAAGAAAGGGTTCTTGCCTGTGTTGCAAGGTGTGAGATTGAGCTCTGCTCAATCCCCGACCACGGCAAAAGATAAAGAAGAGATGAGTGTCATCCCCTATGCTTCAGCCATAGGATCTATTATGTATGCCATGCTGTGTACCAGACCTAATGTAAACCTTGCCGTAAGTTTGGTAGGAAGGTACCAAAGTAATCCCGGCAAGGAACACTGGACAGCGGTCAAGAATATCCTGAAGTACCTGAAAAGGACAAAGGACATGTTTCTCGTTTATGGAGGTGACGAAGAGCTCGTCGTAAAGGGTTACGTCGACGCTAGCTTCGACACAGATCTGGATGACTCGAAGTCACAAACCAGATACGTCTATATGTTGAATGGTGGAGCAGTAAGCTGGTGCAGCTGCAAGCAGAGTGTCGTGGCGGGATCTACATGTGAAGTGGAGTACATGGCAGCCTCGGAGGCAGCGCATGAAGCAATTTGGGTGAAGGAGTTCATCACCGACCTAGGAGTCATACCCAATGCGTCGGGGCCGATCAAACTCTTCTGTGACAACACTGGAGCTATTGCCCTTGCCAAGGAGCCCAGGTTTCACAAGAAGACCAGGCACATCAAGCGTCGCTTCAACTCCATCCGTGAAAATGTTCAAGATGGAGACATAGAAATTTGCAAAGTACATACGGATCTGAATGTCGCAGATCCGTTGACTAAACCTCTCTCGCGACCAAAACATGATCAACACCAGAACTCTATGGGTGTTCGATTCATCACAATGTAACTAGATTATTGACTCTAGTGCAAGTGGGAGACTATTGGAAATATGCCCTAGAGGCAATAATAAAAGTATTATTATTATATTTCCTTGTTCGTGATAATTGTCTTTTATTCATGCTATAACTGTATTATCCGGAAATCGTAATACACGTGTGAATACATAGACCATAATATGTCCCTAGTAAGCCTCTAGTTGACTAGCTCGTTGATCAACAGATAGTCATGGTTTCCTGGCTATGGACATTGGATGTCGTTGATAACGGGATCACATCATTAGGAGAATGATGTGATGGACAAGACCCAATCCTAAGCATAGCACAAGATCGTGTAGTTCGTTTGCTAGAGCTTTTTCAATGTCAAGTATCTCTTCCTTAGACCATGAGATCGTGTAACTCCCGGATACCGTAGGAGTGCTTTGGGTGTATCAAACATCACAACGTAACTGGGTGACTATAAAGGTGCACTACAGGTATCTCCGAAAGTGTCTGTTGGGTTGACACGGATCGAGACTGGGATTTGTCACTCCGTATGACGGAGAGGTATCTATGGGCCCACTCGGTAATGCATCATCATAATGAGCTCAAAGTGACCAAGTGGTTGGTCACGGGATCATGCATTACGGTACGAGTAAAGTGACTTGCTGGTAACGAGACTGAACGAGGTATTGGGATACCGACGATCGAGTCTCGGGCAAGTAACATACCGTCTGACAAAGGGAATTGTATACGAGGTTGTTTAATCCTTGACATCGTGGTTCATCCGATGAAATCATCGAGGAGCATGTGTGAGCCAACATGGGTATCCAGATCCTGTTGTTGGTTATTGACCGGAGAGTCATCTCGGTCATGTCTGCATGTCTCCCGAACCCGTAGGGTCTACACACTTAAGGTTCGGTGACGCTAGGGTTATTAGGAAGACTTGTATGTGATTACCGAATGTTGTTCGGAGTCCCGGATGAGATCCCGGACGTCACGAGGAGTTCCGGAATGGTCCAGAGGTGAAGTTTTATATATGGGAAGTTGTCATGCGGACACCGGAAAGTTTCGGGGACATATCGGTATTGTACCGGGGCCACCGGAGAGGTTCCGGGGGTCCACCGGGAGGGGCCATCCCTCTCGGAGGGCCACATGGGCCGCAAGGGGCAGGGAACCAGCCCCTGGAGGGCTGGGCGCGCCCCCCACCTTGGGCCCATGCGCCTAGGGTTGGGGGGGGGGGAACCCTAGAGGGGCGCCCCCCCTTGCTTGGGGGGCAAGTCCCCCCTCCCTGGCCGCCGCCCCCCCTCTAGATCCCATCTAGAGGGGTCGGCCCCCCTTGCCCCTTCCCCTATAAATAGAGGGGTGAGGGGAGGGTTGCTGGACACAACTCAAGGCGCAACCCCTCCCCTCCCCAACACCTCTCCTCCTCCGTTACGTGCTTGGCGAAGCCCTGTCGGAGTACTGCTGCACCAACACCACCATGCCGTCGTGCTGCCGTTGGAGCAATCTTCCTCAACCTCTCCTTCCTCCTTGCTGGATCAAGACGGAGGAGACGTCGTCCGTCCCGTACGTGTGTTGAACGCGGAGGTGCTGTCCGTTCAGCACTTGGTCATCGGTGATCTGAATCACGGCGAGTACGACTCCATCATCACCCTTCCCTTGAACGCTTCCGCACTCGATCTACAAGTGGTATGTAGATGCAAACTCACTCCCTTGACTCGTTGCTTAGATGAACTCATAGATGGATCTTGGTGAAACCGTAGGAAAAATTTTAATTTTCTGCAACGTTCCCCAACACTTAGAAGGCCAATCACAATCACAATCATACCATCATAGGCTAGCTTCTAGGGTTTAGCCTCTACGATCTCGTGGTAGATCTACTCTTGTACTACCCGTATCTTCAATATTGATCAAGCAGTAAGTAGGGTTTTACCTCCATCGAGAGGGCCCGAACCTGGGTAAACATCTATGTCCCTTGCTTCCTATTACCATCAGCCTTGACGCACAGATCGGGACCCCCTACCCGAGATCCGCCGGTTTTGACACTGACAGGGGGCTCTCTCCCTCTCTCTCCAGGTGATGCCGGAGTGCCGCCGGGGGAACCCTCGTGGCGGTGATCTACTCCAACAACTCTGTCATCTTCCTCAACACCTCCATCACCTTCCCTCATCTATTGTTAGCGGTCCACTCTCTCGCAACTCACTGTACCCCCTACTTAAACATAGTGCTTTATGCTATATATTATTCATAGCTATCCTATGATGTTTGAGTAGATTCTTTTTGTCCTATGGGTTGATTGATGATCATCATTGGTTTGAGTTGTGTGTTTTATTTTGGTGCTATCCTATGGTGCATTCCGTGCCGTACACACGTGGGGGCTTTCCGTCGTAGGGTGTTGCAATATGTTCATGATTCACTTATAGTGGGTTGCCAGAGTGACGACAACCTAGACCCGAGTAAGAGGATTGTTGTGTATGGGATTAAAGGGACTTTACACTTAAAACTATGGCTGAGTTTTATCTTAATGATCTTTAGTAGTTGCGGATGCTTGCTAGAGTTTCAATCATAAGTGCATATGATCCAAATATGAAAAGTATGTTAGCTCATGCCTCTCCCTCGTATAAAATTGCTATAATGATTACTGATATTGTTATCAATTGCTAGGATAATTTGGCCAATCCTACCACCATTTTTTTCACACTTGCTAACTTAATTATACTTTTATTAAAACCCACACATAACTTTTTTGTCAGGTTCTTTGTTATCTTGAAACATATCCCATTAAATCAAGAAAGTAATTTATTACTTGTTCCTAGGTAAAGCAAATGTTAGTGTGCTTAGAGCATCTCTAGTGGATGGTGTATATGGAGGTGGATGCTAAATATACACGATCAAAATCAAAAAATCTTTCCCAGTGGATTGTGTATTAGGTCGTGTACCTATACACGTCGCTCCCACGAGCGTACCTGGCGTGGGACTAAACACGACCGAACCACGCTCGTGGGCTCGCGAACAGAAGGGAAAAGAAGAGAAAAAAGCCTCCTGCTCCCGCTCCCTTTCCTCTCCGTCCGCCTCCCCAAGGTCACCGTCGCCCCTCTCCGGCCGCCGCCCAAGGTCGCCGTCGCGTCTCCTCTCCGGCCGCTGCCCAAGGTAACCATTTTTTCCTTTCTCGCGAGCGGGAGCAGAGGGGTGGCGACCGCACGCCCTGCAGCCCGATCTGGCGGCGGTGCCGGTGCCGGCGCACGCCCTGGTGAGAATAGAGGGCGGGGACGGGGGGCTGGGCGATGAGTGGGGGCTGGGCGGCGGAGCAGTGGGGGAAGGGGGGAGATGCAGGGGCGGAGGCCGGGCGCGCCTGTCTGCTGGGGCGGCGGGACGAGCGGCGCCATGGGGAGATGCAGGGGTGGCGGCCTCTAGTGACCGGGCTGGCCTCTGCTGGATCCTCTGCCTCTGGTGACCGGGCTGGCCTTTGCTTCCAGGTCCACAATTTAAGAGGCAATTTGGGTAAATGGATAGTAAAATTGATCATATGCACAAAGCATAGCTCTTTGGAAGGAGAAGAAAATAATTTTTTGCTTGTCAATTTGATGCCGGATTGTGGTCTAAAATAGCTGTGCATTGGTTGCTTGCAGATGGATGCTGACCAAAGCTTCTTGGACACCCTTGGTTTTGGTTACACGCAAACACAACTAGAAAGTCCAATTGGAGAGCAAGCAATTCCATCAACTCAGCATGCTTATGCAATAACAGAGAAAGGAAAATCCAACAAAGGCAAAAATTGGTCTAGTGATGAGGACAAGGTTCTCATAGCAGCATGGGCAAATACAAGTTTGGATATTGTTGGGACAGATCAAAACCGGGATGCTTATTGGGATAGAATTTCAGAGTACTATAACACACACAAGGAATCATCATGGCCGGAGCGTAATGCTAATGCAATCAATTGCCGTTACACAACGATTAACAGAGAGACCTCTAAATTTTGTGGTTGCCTTCAGCAGATTTAAAATAGGCAAGAAAGTGGAAGGACTATACAAGAAAAGGTATGCGCCTTTCTTGGAATTCTATATGTGATGTGCAATATTCTATATGTGTTGTGCTTATTTTCGGCCGATGCATCCTCGGTACGTACTGATGCTACCTCGATACACACTGATGCTCTTGAACATGAGAAAAGACCTGATGGTGTGAAGAGGGACAAGAGAGGTAAAGCTGATGACAGTGCTTGCAAGCTGTCATTAGAAACTATGTGGGCAGCAAAGCTAGAGAAGGATGAGATCAAAGAGGCGGCAAGAAATGCTCGCTACGCACAGCAATTGGAATTGCGAAAAGAGGAGATTGCACTCAAAAAGAATGAGGATGCACGAAACGAGAGGGAGGATGCACGGAGACAGTTTGAATTAGATGAGAGGGTCATGCTCATCGACACAAGTGGTATGACTGATGTTCAAAGGCAGTTCTACCAAGCTAAGCAGAAGGAGATCCTTGCTCGCGGCCTAGGGTAATGTGAGCTATATGTTGTAGTTGTAAGAACTATTTACTGCTTTCTGCTAGTTGAGGACATGGATTACATCACTCATTGCATAAATATTTTTATTGATAGCTGCATTACAAAGACATGGATTACTCGTTTCCAAACTTTTGCCACACATGGTCAATTAGATCAAGTTTAAGCTGATCATGTTCATCGAAATTTCTAATCCGATGAGTCATCTGAATAAAAGAGCTCAGTTCTTCCGCGTGAGTATGAGAGACTGTGACTCTTTCTCCCATTGCCTCAAAAGTGCAGCTTTGCCGACCAGTTTGTCGCTCCTCTTCAACTATCATATTGTGCATTATGACACAAGCTTTCATGACATCAGTTCGGGAAAGCGAGGAACTTCTTTGAAGTAGTCGTCCCACAGAAGAAGAAATCCGGCATCTCTTCCTCGATCGATTGACTGACGTCCATGCTTGGAACCGCCATGGCGTCGAGCGTTCTTCCTCTCTTCCTCCTCGCGCTCGGCGAATGCTGCAAGTATGAGTTCATCGTCGCCAGATGAAGATGACGAAGAACTCATGTCCCAAGTGGATGTGTTCATTGTGTTGCGTGAGAAACGATAGAAAAATCTAGGTGAGAAAAGAAGTCACAGGTAGAAGTGTGCTGGAAGAGGTGGTAGGAGTGCTTTATATAGATCGAAAATATGGCCGTTGGAAATATAGCCGTTTGAAAATATAGCCGTTGGAATATACACTTCCTAATTTACACGTTCCACTGAAAAACTGGGAGGTATATAATTTAGCAAGGTGTATATGGACGTGTATATGGAGATATACACGTCCAAATTTACACCATCCACTAAAGATGCTCTTAGAGTTGTATCGGTAGTCGATAGAATTTGAAGATAATATACATTCTACTTTTAGCTCCTCGTTGAGTTCAACATTCTTACTTATCAAAAAAGCTACAAACGATCTCCTACACTTAAGGGTTATCAGACTAACAAATGAAAAAAAACGGAAGAAAAAATATATGTTGTGCAACTGTAGAGAAAAAGCAAAACTTTAATTAATTAATAAGAGAAATAAAATAGTGAGGGCGTGTCGTCCCTGTCTATGGCTTGAGCATTGGGCCTTTTTTCTCCTCCACAAATCATCTCGGAAATAAAACAGTTGCCTAAAAAATAAGAAATAAAAAACAAATTGAAGAGAAAAATAGATGTTGTCGTGCCCTTGGCGACTTCGCAAATCACAAGATGATATGTCTGCTCAGTCTCTCGGAGGCGTTCATAGGGGTAGAGTGTGCGTGTGTGCGTTCGTAGGGTGAGTGTATGCTCGTGAGGGACTTCGATTGTACTACGTTAAAGAAAAGCGAAACTTTAATTATAAGAGAAAAATAAAATGTATCCTTTAGAAATGAGACTTAGACTGCATTTCTCTTCACCACGGGTTGGACCCCGCGCGCCAGCCACCGATTCCCTCACTGCCAATGACACGCGGGCCCCGCGCACAAACTCCGTCGTCTTCGTCTCCGTCCGGGGCGAGTCGCGTGTCAAATCTTCCCATTATCCGCGCGATCCCTTAGCCATCTACCATGGCTCGCCTCCTCGCGCGAACCCTAACCCTATGCCGCCCGGCCGCTCCGGGGTCCTCCCTGCAGCCCCACCGCGCCCTGTCAGACAAGGTGGAGCTGATCGAGATCGACCTCTCCGAGGAATCCGCCTCCTCCACCTCATCCGGCGACTCCGCGGAGGAGCCGATGGGGATGGGGCGCCTGAACGACGCCATCCACGGCGTCCTCGTGCGGCGGGCCGCTCCGGAGTGGCTCCCCTTCGTGCCTGGGGGGTCGTACTGGGTGCCGCCGATGCGGCGGCCGCTCGGGGTGTCCGATCTCATCGGCACGGTCGTCTACAACGCGAGGGGCGCCGTCGATACGGCGGAGATGGCGAGGGCCACCATGGTTAAGGCCGCGATGACCAAGGAGGAGGCCATGTGCTTCACCACGCAGCGGGGATGGCCGTCAGAGGCGTATTTCGTGCAAGGTGAGGTCGATGAGACTTGTTTGGATTGCGAAATGATGATGTGTTGTGGGTGCATAGTCTTGGAGCTGAGCTGCCACGTTTAATCTGTGGGCGAAGCACGGAAGGGCGCATCTACCCCTGGCATCCAAAATGAATGCTAAAGCCGGAAAATTCAAACACGTACAATGATGTCTTACCATTCTCTATCCTCTAGGTGGATACTTGACCTTCTGCAGTTATAAATCATGGACCATTTTGTGTTTTATAACATGTTCTTGGAATTCTGTTTCTCCCCCAAGTGAAATCAATCCTAATCAACCATGATAGACTGTGCATATCATTAGCTTTGGGTTATATATTATGCGGTGCCTGATAAATTGCTCGCTATGGACATTTGATATGTGTTTGGATGATTTAGTTTACGCTAAATAGATATTTTTTTCTGCTGTACCACTTCCACCATGTGAAATTTAGTATGGGAGATATGCTACCTGATGAAATGTATGATAAGACATTTTAATAGGTATAGGAAGTTATGAGGATTTTTCCATGGTAGATGACATAGTTTGTGGGATACAGAAAACTACTGATAAATCATTTTTCTCTGTTCCATTTCATGCTTTTGCCTGTACTATTATGTTGTTCTGTTTTGTTGGTTCACCAAATTCAACTGCATGCTTATAGTATCATTGCATACACTTTCAAAATGGATAGTGCAGTTAGTGATTGTGATTTTTTCTGGAATGCACATCCAAATACGTGTCACTGTGCTGTAGCGATCGTGATTGTTTAACTTAGTATTGTTTTGTTTAAGATGAGTACTCCTTTTGTTAGCTCATGCAGGCCATGATGATTCTAGTAGCTGACTGTAATTTTTATGCAGCTTTAGGTTAATTGGCCTATGCATCTGCATTTCTGCAAGTTATTTGTCTTTGCCTGATGGATCTTAACAACCTAACAGACCTCCTAATCCACAATTAAATACTGGAAATTTTGCCTTTCTGGTTGAAGATAATTAATCCATTCAAATTCAACGCAGTGTACATAGGTCGGATCACCATGACTTATAGTGTATGTGGATGCTCTGAGATCCTCCACATAACTGTTATGCGATTTTTTTTCATGAGGCAGTCATTTATTTGATCTAGTGTCTTTAAATTACGTCTTGCAAGTTACTAGTAATCCTAGTAGTATAACCAGGCCCAGGAGTGGTGCCCTTATGTAATAGCACATTCTTCAGTTGGAGGTTTAACAGTCAGTATTCAGTGAGGTTATAACTGGTATGAAAATGATAATGATTCACATACGACTTAAATGACTTCATATGTATGACGGTCGTACAACGAAACACCATAACAGTAGCAATACTGAAAATCCTGTATACATGCTATACTAGCCTCCATGCCCATATATACTCACAAACACTCATCCTGTTTCTTATGCTTTATTTGTGTTCAGTATATTTAGGTTTTGAACATTGTTGGTCTGACAGACATATCCTTTGATCTCCTTCTCTCTAAGAGAAGAGAAAGTTCCAAAAACTTGATTTTTTAAGGAGAAACCTTGACTTTTGGTAGAGTCTCTTGTTGTTTGCTATGCAGCATCTAATTATTTTAAACATTTTTGTACTTGACCAAGTAATATTAGCGCCATAAAGGTGCTTATATTTTAATTTGTCTAGACAACGGTTATAAGCAGATCGGTAGACATAGAGAAGGATATCCTGGTGGGCCTTCGAATTTGGACTTGATGTGTGAGCAGGCTTCTTCTTTTCCACTCTAGGTAGAGGTTGCTGATATTGGTTTGTCATGTGATGCCTGCTGTGTCATACAACCATCATAAAAGAAATATTGAAACATCAGATATCATATATATAGTGGCACCAAAATAAAGAAAACCTGGTTTGGTGACATCTAGTCATGTGTTCGACAACTTCGGAGTTGTCTTATAAACATTGGTGGGTTGGATATTTGATGCTGTTTTCCACTGTTAGAATTATGTAGGGTATATATATTGGGTCTAGCATACTGCGCTACTGCTACCTTGAGGCCCAAAATGGTTACAACTGTCTTGTACCAGATATGATTTGGTGTGTGAGGCTTATGTTGAGTACTGTCTGGTTTTGAGTTAGATTTATATTTTGGAAGAGGTAATGGACTGATGGTAGTTTGATTACATTGGTTACAGATTATCCATGAGTCTATGAGTTAATAGATGCATGTGCATGCAAGACCTTGATTGTTAGATTGGGAACTTCCCCTTTTGGCTGTGCTCTTCATTATTGTTTGGTAAGCTAATAATTAATTTCTGTTAAAGGGAAAGTTTGGCATCCAGTGAAGAAGTCAAGGAAAAATGCCAAAACTGATGATGAGGAAAGCTAATTTGTCCTTGCAAGTTTACCTGGGGTAAGTTTGTTCACATTCCTTAGGATAATGTTTTAGCTACTCTATTGGTCTAACTGTCATTGGTATTCTATGCCACCATTTGATTTGAACTCTAGCCTTTAGGTGTGTCTTGTTTTATTGTTGTCACATTATGCCGCCATCTACACCTGATATATCCTTTTCATGCATGCTCTGATGATGTCAACACTAATACCTTTTTGCTGGAAAGAGTACAATAATAGAGTAGCTTACTGCAGTTCATTTGCGATAAACTAAAGTGGATAACTTGCTGGCTCCGATTATCATCACCTGGAATGTTACTATTGCCACTTTTGGGCAAGTGTTATTACGGATAATGTGATGCAGGGGCCCTTGCTGATTGACAGTCGTCGACTAGTGTTTACCTTAGTTTATCTAAAAACATCTGTCCAGTAATCCAGTATAAACCATTCATAGTAAGAGAACATGACTTGTTACCTAACACTCAAATTGAATACCTATGAAATAGTTTGGTAAGGAGTCATTTTCTATGCGACCTGAATGAGCTTTTGTCTGTTCTGAGCTTCATTCAGAAGCAAATCTGAGCCTAAGATGTTATGTTGTGCAGATCCCTAGGTGGACACAGGAAGACTCAGCTCGGAGAAGTAAAACCCTGCTGATGGCTGTACATATAGACGATATAGGTGTCTTAACAGACCCTAGCGACAATAATGAGCTGCCTCATCCCCCGTCTCTTCTTCGGTAGATCATGCTGCTTAAGATGAAATATGATGAATTTGTATTACAACACAGCCTAGTGTCATGTGCCCTTTGACTGCTCTCTGAGCTGAAGTTGTATGATGTACCAACTATTCTTTGTGGATTATTTCTGCTTGTACGGGCACCCGTCGGCTCCACGGGTTGTCGGCGTCAGTTGGTAATGTTAATACAGATTTCTTGCCGAACCTGTTGTACGTTGCCTCTTGCTGCAGAAATCGACCGTTTTAGTCGGTTGATGATGCCCTGGAGTTTGATCGCAGGCATGTTTTGCATAAGGAGAAGGAAGTCTGACGTCTTTCTGTCATTTCCATGTCGGCCACTCCAAATAAATTCTGTGGTAATGAATGCTTCTTTTTCTTTACTAAAGTTTGAAGCCCTGGTAGATCATATACTAGAGTACCAGACTAAAGTCAGTAGCGTCTTGATCAGGGAGAATATTGGTATAGACGAAGGTACAGTACTATGTCGGCATCGTTGATTTTGAGAAGTATCTTTATTCTTTTATTTATGTTGCGACCGTTAGGGTGATGTTGATGAGATGCGTACAATTCTAGGTGATGTTGATTTTGCACAATTTTGTTGGTACGATTTGTTCCCGTTAGTAGTGGTCGACAGATTAGTGTTGTAAATTTCTACGTGAGGCGGGTGGGGCGTCGCGTCACTCACCTAAGAGCCCTGGCTGATTTTGACAGGATCGCTGTCACTGCTGTTGGTATTCTGGGAGCACCAAACGTACCTCGCTTTCCGTAGCTTAGACGTGATTATATCCATGGAATTGTTTGCTTTAAACGTAAGAAGCAGCCGTTTCCTTGAAGAAATGTCATAAGACTCCTTGCAGAGCTCTCCGTTGGGTGATCCAAACACTACCGCAGAACTGCTCCAATGGCCCGTGCATGTACACCGACACTCCTGTGCATGGCGCCAAATTGGTATGAAACGAATGAATTTTTAGGGGATGCAGTTCAAAGTTTCAATGGGTGAAGTACTATGCCAATGTGGGATGGTGGCGTGTGAGTGAGGTGACACCCGTTGAAAGGTGGCCGCCATGATCGCGGCGCAATCCCGCCTGGAAGCGCTTTCAGACACACCGACGCAGCGGCAGCAGCACTAGCAGATCGGGATTGGAGACGACGAAAAATGCCCGGGCACACGTCCCGTCATGCAAAGCGAGGCAGGCGAGCCCACGACGAGCGCCCGGCCTGAACATGCGTTGGGAAACATCAGGTGCAGCTGCCAGTCCGTCCCTGAGATCACGGCGCTCCCCCATCCGTCCATTATCGCCCTACCGTATCCGTGCTGGTAGCAGCAGCAGTATGTGATATGACATGGCTTATTGGCTTGGGTACAGCGAAGTCCCAAGCAAGCCAGGGGCATGGCATGGCTCCTACATCTACATGCATCATGGGCTTTGCTTTCCTCTCGCCATTGGTGGCAGGCTACGCTACGCTACGCTGGACAGGTCGCTGGCGCCATGTTCGCCCACAGTGCTCGCGCCTTTTCCTTTTTACCTGTCGCCGGCCCTCCAATCATGCTCTCCCTCGACCGTCTGTCCTGCTAGTTTCGAATGTGAAATGCCCAAAGGATTTCAAATGATCTTGGCCCCCCTCCCTCCCTCCCTCCCTGGACGGGCCATGATTTGGGCCCCTGTCCTCGCTCCTGCTTTTCTCAAGAAAACTGATAATACAATCAAGTGGGAGTACTTAACAGCCCTAAGCTGTACTGGCGGCACCACACTGACGCGCTTCGAGGCTACACCCGTGTGTCGTTTCCTACTACTAGTGGTCTGTCTGACCGATGCATAATGCATACACTGGTCTCCGGTGTTCACAACTTCACACACCCCAATAGATGCACATCGGAATGGATGGGCAGACGATGCTACGTGCACGACGTGTAGCCGATAAATACTCTGCACCGTTAGATGCATTACGAACAAAAATACAGATGGCTGGATGGGACACGTCGTCTATGAGTCGTCTGAAAGTATCGGCTGTATAGCAGTCCCATTGAATACTCGCACCTGCAGCTGTTTGGTTTCAGGTAGACCGGCTGGCTGAGCGGCTACCATTTCCTTCCAACTAACGCTCTGACATTCAGTCTGGTAGTTGATATCTTCTCCCTTTCAAAGAGTTTACAAAACAACTCGAATTTTCGCTCCCACCATATATGCTTTTCCAGTGCTTGTTAAAAATTCCTGGCCGGAATTTTTTTAAGAGATGGCCAAGGGCGAACAAGAGAAGTGCATATGAACTTGAAAAAAAAATTAAACTGGTGAAGTCTGAACATGTGCCTCTCATTCTCATGCACTCTTCCGAGGTCTCAAACCAAATCGACAATCGTCGTCTGGCAATGCTCTCCCCCTAATCTCATGATCGATCTCGTCTGTCGTTTTCCCGAGGTACTAGCTACCAAAATATTTGACACTAGCCGGGGAATCACTGCATGTGAGGCTGGCCCCGTGTCCTAAGCTGAATCATGCAGGCTTGTTAGATTAACTCCACCCAACTCTGTTTGTAACCATGGTAGAAGTTTTTATAAAGGACAACTTTGACTCTACCATGTGTCGCACACTGATTGCGCATCATTAACCAAGTGATGTGATGTGATGGTCATAGACTCCATAGATATTCTAGCATATGAATTGTCGGTGCATGATTCAATACTGCTGGACGACGATGAAAACGTGTGATTCCTTTTCAACAACTGTCCAACCCCTAGCATGGCCAGCTACTACATGTGTAAGAATATTCAAAGATATTTGAGGGGAGAAAAAGAGCAAATGTTCAGTGTTATTTAAACACATATGAACCACTAAAACTTTGTTGCTCCTTTTTTTAAGAGGAAGTGTGTTGCTCTTTTGTTCATGTATGTCTTTTTTCTTGGCGAGGATTTGTTCTTGTATGTTTTTCAAGTTGACTGTAGCCTCTCGTGTTTCATTGTTTTTCCTCCGAATTCTCTTGTGCAGGGGAGATGTCATTATCATTGTTTGATCCACATAATTTAGATCAGGCATTTGATTTATCTTTTGTCTTTTCATCACCAAAGGCAAGCTATAAACAAATTTGAGCTCTGTTTGATGGGGGTAAATAAATGACTTAGTGTCTCACCACTCATTGTAATTAAAACACGCGAATGATTCTGGATGATAACTCTGAAGCGGTGCACTCAAGTATCTTCTCCCAAAAAGTAGATAATCAATTGATGTCAAAACATTCTCTTTCTTTCTTTTTTGGATAGGACGGACGGAGTATCATAACTGAATTAGCTGCCTTAGCAAAAGATAGATTAAAATTTATTTTTTAACTTCTATTTATGACATTGCGAACGTTTTTACCTGTTACAATTTTTGCCACATTTTATTCCCTAACTATGATATCATGATTTATTCCTATTTTATGTAAAAAAAATTCTCAAACTAAAAACCTAAATCCACATGTTAGAACAACACGAAAGTTGACTGGGCGCACAACCCGGTGGCGTACTCATTACTCGTTAGAGACATAAAAAGTATTGTCCAAATCCCTTAAATTTCATCAAATTCAATAAAACTCTAATAAATAGTGTATTATGACAGTACTAGTTTTTCGCATGGTAATACACATCTCATTCATATAATAAGATCAAGGCAGAAGCCACATGGGGGGAGGATCTAGAGTAATATTATTCACCGCCGCGTCACCCATGTCGGGGTCAAGTCGTCGAATGGCAGAAAATCTAAACCACTAAGGCCCTAACCCTACAAATACACGGACGCGTGAGATCTGGTGATCCCCCTCAACATCGACGAGCGAGAGGTCATCAGCGAAGGGGAGCCGCCGAAGGATGGTTGCACTAGGCAAGATTTGGATCGCCTCCCTTTTCTCCTGCGCCGCAGTGGATACTCCCATAGTCCCATGCCAAATACCGGCCTAAGATGTGTGTCTAGTTGGCTACCATGTCATAATGACACATAGAACCACATTGCTAGTCTTGGGAAATAAAAAACATGATAAAATAAAGCAAACCACAAGATTGTAACTAATTAAGAGGGAAAGCTGAAATTTGCTTAAAAATAGATTTGGACCCTCAAACCTTTCATTTTGAAGCGCAAGCTAATTTTTTTTGCGGGAAAAGCTAGATTAACAACATCGGCAAAACAACCACGTGCATGTGGCTTTTAATTAGCAAGGCTCCCAAAATTTGAGCTGCATTAACTACACCAAATTAATTTGTGTGTACTCCCTTCATTTCTATTTACTCCGCGTTAAGAATTGCGCGAAGTTAAACTATATGAAATCTAACCAAATTTTAATTAAAAAATACCAATATCTACAATACTAAAATTATACAATATTAAAAATTAATTTCATTATGCATGTAATGTGTTGATTTCGTACTACGAATATTGATATATTTTCTTATAAAGTTGGTCAAAGTTTGACTTCCGACGAATCTTATATGCAAAGTAAAAAGAAATGGATGTGGTACAATGTGGCTTCACAAAATCTGACCATGAAACGGTAATTGAGGTTAAGTGGCTCGAAATATGAGAGTGAAATTCAGAATCCGGCATGCGTGCCCATCGTGGGAATTCGGGTAGCTACAGTGCACACGAATTATTGGGTGTAGTACAGAAGTACACGTCCACGATACAGAGAGGCTCATCCGGATAGTGCAGTGCCCCCATGCATGTGGCATGTCTTCCATCGACCAATAACCCTTTTTCTTTTCTTTTTCTGCGTGTGCCTACCTTACACGTCCCCATCTCAAATTAAAATGTGTATAGTTGAAACTCAAGAAAACTAAGCATGCAATGCAATACATATGTATAAATAATTAGGGCTGTTTTAGTCCGTGCATGCACGCACCGGCTTGTGGAATGAACGGACCTCTCTGCCATGCCATCCCTGATCAAAGCCTTTTGGCGCGTGCTAGCATGTTTGGAGGCTCCAGGTTCTAGCTGGATTCATGGCCAGAACTTTCTCCTTTTTCGACGAGAACTATTGGGATCTGGATATCTTTTTTTTTCAGGTAGAAATATATGGATGCAGCCAGATTCGGTTGAAAAAGATACGATGAGCATGAGTGAGTGGCAATGAACACGATCTATTTGCCGGCATATTGTCGCGCGTGTGTGAGTAGTTGTTGCCTATGTGCATCCTAGCTATGTAAATGCTGAGTGCGTGCTCATTGTGCTATGTATCTTTTTGATATTTCATACAGTAAAATCTACCCTTTTGTCGGAAAAATGAGGGGTGAAGAGGTGTCTAAGGACACCTCAGCTCAAATGCGATGGAAGAACCGTACCCTGAGCAAAAGCAATACACATGACACATAGATCCATGCATGCACCTGCATGTGAATGGAAGACGAGGAAGAAGAAAGGTCGGCAGGACTACAGGAGTGGTCTCTCTCTCCCTTTCTTTCATCAAATTCTCTAATCTCTACACGCGGTACTCGTACCGTCCACCGACCGCTACTGCGTACGTATCATACATGCATGGTTCACAAGGATGATGGCGTACTGCGTGCTTCCTGAAAAAACTTGTGCTTTAATTAGTTGGATCGGTTGCGCTAAAAGAGAAAGAAAACTAGCGCTACCACCTCATTTTCTCTTTATGATTAACGTACACAGCATGCAACGTCCGACGTACGTACACGGCCGGCTGGATGGCTATCATGACGTCGTAAAGAACAACAGAAGCACTCCGACGGACGGCCGGTCCAAACAAGGCGAGAGATCTCTCGTGAATCATCATTATCACTCCACCACGATCTGTACGTACGTGCCTATGCTAATGCTATCCTGACCAGTTTGCATGTGGAGCGAAATCTCATGGAAAACAAAGCCCGTTGGTTGTCTTAATTAAGAAGCTAGCTAGCTAGGCAAAGACAAACTTTAGAAATCAGGCCATACGTTTGTATCATCTCATGCTGTGCCTGTGCGCGTTAGATGATGAGAGACGATGATGCTAAATTAGGTGGCACCAACCATGCATAACCAGGGCCATGCATGCATGAGAGGGCGATGGCGGGGCCCCACACGCCCCCTAGCCATGTGCATGGGCTTGAACTTGAACCCCCGCTCCAACGGCAGTTTGGAACCACCGTCCATTTTGGATCCTCTTTTAAGTGCCCATTTATGTATGGTCGGTCGACCAAATGCGTCCTCTTGCCTGAATGGTTGTACTGTTTCTATGAATACGCTTGATTAAACCGCCTTAGCCATGTATTAGCACTAGTAGAAAATAGGGCTTTCGTTCGGGCCAGATAAGCCCATTAGTCCCGGTTCAGTCACGAACCGGGACCCATGGGCGCATTGGTCCTGGTTCGTGAGGCCAGGGGGCCTGCCGGGCCTCGTGGGGGCATTGGTCCCGGTTCGTCTGACCCCTTTGGTCTTGGCGGAACGAACCGGGACCAATGGGCCTCGCTCCTGGTCCATCATCATTGGTCCCGGTTGGTGGCTTGAACCGGGACCAAAGGGCGGTCTTTAGTCCCGGTTCAGGCCATGAACCGGGACCAATGATGTGTCTATATATACCCCCCCCCCCCGGCGAGCAGAGCACACTGCTCTGTTTTTTTTGGACGGCGAGGGGAGGGCTTTGTGGTGCTCTAGCTCACCTCCTATGCACACGAGGTGTTCGATGGAATGCCCGAGCCATACTACTTAAGCTTTCTCCTCTCCAAGCTCGACCTCTAAACTCCATTTTCCTCAATATTTGTCTAGGTTTAGCGGTCCGTCACGTCTCGTTCCCGTCTTCACCGCCGTCGATCGCCCGCGCCGATCTCGTCGCCGACACCACCGCGGTGAGCCTCTTATTCTTATCTTCTTTATGAAAGGAAAAACAATTCTTACTTGTATGTTTAGATATATACTTGTATAATTTTCTTACTTTTATTATTGCTTCTTATTATATAGTGCGATGGTTTTGGTATCCGCCCCCGTCGGCCCTCGTCCTGCCTATAATTCGGATGTGGTATATATTATCTTTATAACTATTTGGTTCATTTATTGTTTATGACAATTATGCCGACCAACGTGACATAGATTTTATTTATCTAGGAGGTATGTGAACCGGAAATTCCAACCGACCCTATTGTCGAGAGGTTAAATGTAGTTGAAGAAGAAAACAATTTCTTGAAGGAAAAAATAAAAAAAATTGAGGAGGAGAAGATGATATTGGAGTTGCATGCTGCGGATGTCGTCGATGATCACAAGATCAAGATGGATGCAATGCGCTTGAAGATTAGAAAGATTAGAAAATATGCCATTCATGCCGAGGCTTGGTATCATTATGCCGTTGGATCAATTGTTACCTTGGTTGCGATTATGACCGCATTTGTTTTCGCATTGAAATGTTTTACATAGTTTCAATGTATGGTTTAATTAATTAGATGCTCTGGAGAGCTATATGTTGTTCAATGAGAACTAGGTATGTACTTTGGTTTTAATGTGATAATGAACTTCTATTAGTTTGGTCACTTAATTATCTAATCATGATGTTCTGTAATGGTTTTTGACACACTTAATTATATATAATGCACGCAGATGAACCGGCAATGGATGTACGGTGACAGACACATCTCCGAGTACATTAAGGGCGTGCATAATTTTCTCGAAGTGGCTGAGGCAAACAACCAAAATGGTTTTATATGTTGTCCATGCCCTATATGTGGGAATACGAAGTCTTACTCTGACTCGAAAACCATTCACACCCACCTGCTTTATAAGGTTTCATGCCACACTATAATGTTTGGACCAAGCACGGAGAAATAGGGGTTATGATGGAACACAACGAAGAAGAAGAGGACGATGACAACTATGTGCCCCCTGAATACGGTGATGCTGCAACGGGGGAAGCTGTTGAAGATCAAGAGGAACCAGACGATATGCCCGATGATGATCTCCGATGGGTCATTGTTGATGCAAGGAGACAGTGCGAAAGTCAAAAGGAGAAGCTCAAGTTCGACCGCATGTTAGAGGATCACAAAAAAGGTTTATACCCCAATTGCGAAGATGGAAACACAAAGCTCGGCACCGTACTAGAATTGCTCCAGTGGAAGGCAGAGAATGGTGTGCCTGACAAAGGATTTGAGAAGCTACTGAAAATATTGAAGAAGAAGTTTCCAAAGGATAACGAATTGCCTGACAGTACGTATGCAACAAAGAAGGTTGTATGCCCTCTTGGATTGGAGGTGCAGAAGATACATGCATGCCCTAATGACTGCATCCTATACCGTGGTGCGTACGAGGATTTGAACACATGCTCGGTATGTAGTGCATTGCGGTACAAGATCAACCGAGATGACTCTGGTGATGTTGACGGCGAGCGCCCCCGGAAGATGGTTCCTGCCAAGGTGATGTGGTATGCTCCTATAATACCATGGTTGAAACGCCTGTTCAGAAACAAAGAGCATGCCAAGTTGATGCGATGGCACAGAGAGGACCGTAATAAAGACGGGAAGTTGAGAGCACCCGCTGACGGGTTGCAGTGGAGAAAAATCGAAAGAACGTACTGGGAGGAGTTTGCAGGTGATGCAAGGAACGTATGGTTTGGTTTAAGCGCGGATGTCATTAATCCTTTTGGGGAGCAGAGAAGCAATCACAGCACCTGGCCCGTGACTCTATGTATCTATAACCTTCCTCCTTGGCTCTGCATGAAGCGGAAGTTCATTATGATGCCAGTTCTCATCCAAGGCCCTAATTAAGCAACCCGACAACGACATTGATGTGTACCTAAGGCCATTAGTTGAAGAAATTTTACAACTGTGGATTGGAAACGGTGTACGTGCGTGGGATGAGCACAAACAGGAGGAATTTGACCTGCATGTGTTGCTGTTTGTCACCATCAATGATTGGCCTGCTCTCAGTAACCTTTCAGGACAGACAAACAAGGGATACCACGCATGCACGCACTGTTTAGATGACACCGAAAGTATATACCTAGACAAAAATGCAGGAAGAATGTGTACCTGGGGCATCGTCGATTCCTTCCGACCAACCATCAATGTCGAAATAAAGGCAAGCATTTCAAAGGCAAGCTTAAGGCAGATCACCGGAAGAAGCTCGCCATGCGTACCGGTGATCACGTACTTGCTATGGTCAATGATTTAAAAGTAATCTTCGGAAAGGGCCCCGACGGACTATCTATTCCGAATGACGCTGAGGGACGCGCACCATGTGGAAGAAGAAATCTATATTTTGGGACCTACCCTACTGGAAAGACCTAGAGGTCCGCTCTTCAATCGACGTGATGCACGTGACGTAGAACCTTTGCGTGAATCTGCTAGGCTTCTTGGGCGTGTATGGGAAGACAAAAGATACACCGGAGGCACGGGAGGACCTGCAACGTTTGCATGAAAAAGACGGCATGCCTCCAAAGCAGTATGAAGGTCCTGCCAGCTACGCTCTTACCAAAGAAGAGAAGGAAATCTTCTTTGAATGCCTGCTCAGTATGAAGGTCCCGTCTGGCTACTCGTCGAATATAAAGGGAATAATAAATATGGCAGAGAAAAAGTTCCAGAACCTAACGTCTCATGACTGCCACATGATTATGATGCAACTGCTTATGGTTGCATTGAGGGGGCTTCTATCGGAAAATGTTCGATTATCCATTGTGAAGCTATGTTCATTCCTCAATGCAATCTCTCAGAAGGTGATCGATCCAGAAATCCTACCAAGGTTAAGGAGTGATGTGGCGCAATGTCTTGTCAGTTTTGAGCTGGTGTTCCCACTATCCTTCTTCAATATCATGACGCACGTCCTAGTTCATCTAGTCTTGTCATTTTGGGCCCTGTATTTCTACACAATATGTCCCCCTTTAAGAGGTTCATGGGAGTCCTAAAGAAATATGTCTGTAACCACGCTAGGCCAGAAGGAAGCATCTCCATTGGCCATCAAGCAGAGGATGACATTGGGTTTTTTGTTGACTTCTTCCTGACCTTAAGAAGATAGGTCTCCCTCAATCGCAGTATGAGGGGAGACTGGGTGGAAAAGGAACGCTAGGAGGGGACTCAATAATATGTAGGGACGGGCATTCTTGGTCTCAAGCACACTACACGGTTCTACAGAATTCTACCTTGGTGACCCCGTATGTCGATGAACACAAGAACATTCTGCGCTCCAAACACCCGGACCAGTGTGACGACTGGATTACATGTGAACACATCAGGAGTTTTGGCAGTTGGTTCCAAACACGTCTCAGGTGTGAAAACATTATTTTTGATGACCTGTACTCATTGGCGAGGGAACCATCTTCGACTGTAATGACTTACAAAGTGTACGAGACAAATGGGAATACATTTTACACGATCGCCCAAGATCAAAAGAGCACCAACCAAAACAGTGGTGTCCGCTTTGATGCAACAACCAAGAGGGGAAATGACACATATTATGGTTACATAGTGGACATACACTACTAGGGAAAAGCCTATACACAGAATCTTATCAGCAGCGCACTTCAAAATAACTCGCTGTTGCTAACTAGCAGTAGCGCGGACAATTGAAACTCGCTGCTGAGACAAATATAGCAGTAGCACGTCCACCCAAAGACGCGCTGCTGCTATAATACCTACGAGGCCGCCGCGAGGCTAGTTATAGCAGCAACGCGTTAAAATGACGCGCGCTACTGCTACGTAGCATAGTAGCAGCGCATTTCTCAGATAAGCGCTACTGCTAAGTTTCCTACAAAAATTTAGTCCCACCTCGCTCCGTGAAGAGAGTTTCTACCACCTTAATGTAACACCCTCGATGCGGCTATATCTCCCACGTATCGAAGCATGACTTAGAGGCATAACCGCATTGAAAGCAATGTCGCAAGTGAGGTAATCTTCACACAACCCATGTAATACATAAGGGAAGAGATACATAGTTGACTTACAATCGCCACTTCACACAATTACATGAATAAAGCATTACATCATCCAGATACAATCAAGGTCCGACTACGGAACCAAAATAAAAGAAGAACCCCAAATGCGACAAAGGTCCCCGATCGACCCCAACTGGGCTCCACTACTGATCAACTAGAACGAAACAACACAAAGGGCAAGATCTTCATCGAGCTCCTCCTTGAGCTCGGATGCGTCACCTGCACGGTTCATCGGCACCTGCAAACTGGTTTTGGAAGTATCCGTGAGCCACGAGGACTCAGCAATCCCATTACCATGGGTATCAAGACTAGCAAAGCTTAATGGGTAAGGAAGGGGTAAAGTGGTGAGGTTGCAGCAGCGGCTAAGCATGATATGGTGGCTAACATACGCAAATGAGAGCGAGAAGAGAAACAAAGGAACGGTCGTGAAGCTAGCAATGATCAAGAGGTGATCCTGAACTCCTACTTACGTCAATCATAACACAGAAACCGTGTTCACTTTCCAGACTCCGCCGAGAAGAGACCATCACGGCTACACACGCGGTTGATGCGTTTTAATTCGGATCTGGTGTCAAGTTATCTACAACCGGACATTAACAAATTCCCATCTGCCACATAACCGCGGGCACGGCTCTCGAAAGTTTAAACCCTGCAGGGGTGTCCCAACTTAGCCCATGACAAGCTCTCGCGATCAACGAAGGAATAGACCTTCTCCCAGGAAGACCCGATCAGTCTCGGAATCCCGGTTTACAAGACATTTCGACAATGGTAAAACAAGACCAGCAAAGCCTCCTGCTGTGCCGACAAATCCCGATAGGAGCTGCACATATCTCGTTCTCAGGGCACACCAGATGAGCAAGACGTCGGGTTGGCATAGACCCTGGTTGCCCAGGGGGCGCCGGACATCGCTCGGTTCGGACCAGCACTTAGACAAGCACTGGCCCGGGGGGGCTAAAATAAAGATGACCCTCGGGTTGGCCGACCCAAGGGAAAGGGATAGGTGGTGGTGAGGCAAATGGTAAAACCAAGGTTGGGCCTTGCTGGACAAGTTTTATTCAAAGCGAACTGTCAGGGGGGTCCCATAAATCACCCGACCGCGTAAGGAACGCAAAATCCGGGAACAAAACACCGGTATGACGGAAAATAGGGCGACAAGAGTGGAACAAAATACCAGGCATAAGGCCGAGCCTTCCACCCATTACCAAATATATATATGCATTAATAATATAAGAGATATTGTGATATCCCAACCAAAATCCTGTCCACCATGGAGCAATCTTCAACTTCACCTGCAACTAGCAACGCTATAAGAGGGGCTGAGGAAAGCGATAACATAGCCAAGCAACGGTTTGCATAGGAAAGGTGTCAAAGGTTAGAGGTTCATGGCAATTTGGGAGGCTTGAAGAGCAAATGATAGGTAACGCAGCATAGCGGTAGAACGAAGCAACTAGCATAGCAATGATAGTAGTGAGATCCAGGGTAGCGGTCATCTTGCCTGAAATCCCGCTAGGAAGAAGAATGAGTCCATGAAGAAGACAAACGGACGTAGTCGAACGAATCCCCACAATCGCAACATTACCGGGACTAAGAAGCAACACCGGAAAGAAACAAACAGCATGGTAAATGCAAACGCATAAACATGGCATGATGCACAAACAAGTATGATGCATGTCCGGTTTAATGAAGCATGGCATGGCAAAGTGCAACAAACAACCCTACAAATTAAGTGGAGCTCAATATGCAACGAGTTGCATATTGACGAAACACCACATGCAATTATTTAGTTTGATCTCGTTATAAGCTACTCAACAATATTAAATGTTGTTAAATATGGAAAGGGGTGAATCAAAAGTAAACTAAATATTTAGGCAAGTTTAAATGAGGCCGGAACAACAAACAACATTTCCGGAAAAAACTCATATGCAATTTATGAATTTGCTACTGTTCTGCCCTAAAACATATTTTAAAGTTGTTAAACAGGAAAATAAAGTGGACCATGTTAATCTAGGCATTTTTCCACCCCGTTTACATATAAAGTACATTTAAAACCAAGCTACGGTTATTTAGTTATGAATTAAATCATTTTAACATGGCATTTGAGCAAATTTAATCAAACAGCACTTTAAACATTTTAAACATGGATGAAAGTTGGATATTATGAAACTAGATGAAAAACTAAGCATTTTTCATATATAAATTATTTATATATGATGCACCACTTGTGAGTTATTAAATGCATGAACATGAGGTACTTTTCTATAAAACTGTAATTCACTGGATAATAGACAAATTCAGATCTGGGAAAAAAACATGATACGGGCCGAAACTGACTGGAGCAGGCCCAATAGAAGGAAAAAAAAGGAAGGCGCTGGGGGCCTCACCCATGGGCATCGGCCCGGTCGGAGCAGGCCGGCTGGGCGCTGGGGACTTGGCGCTCCCGAGGCCACGCGGCTGGGCCGGATCTAGCGAAGGGAGGTGGCTCAGGCGTGTGCAGTCGGTCGTGGAGCTTGACGCGGTCAACGCGAACGAGGAGCGGGACGAGGCGCAGGTTCAGGCGAGCGAAGCAGAGGCCGGCGACGGTGGACCTGGCGAAGGGCGGCGCGCCGGCGTGGGGTAGCGGAAGCAGAGGTGAAAAACTGGCTGTAAGGGAGACGCGGATCCGGGCGGTGGAGGTCGTTGGGGTCAAAACGAGGCATGGCGGCAGGGGACCTGTAGGCGCGCTGGCGATGAGGAGGTCGGGGCGCCGGTGTCCCGTGGCAGCGATGAGCGGCGGAGGAAGTCCATGGTGGTGGCGGCTTGATCCCCTGTCCATGAAAAAACAAAAGGGAGAGAGAGCTGAGCGACAGGGGAGGGAGAGCTTCAGCAAGGAAAGGGAAAGGGAAGGGAGCAGAGAGAGATGGCGGGAGGAGAGGAGCGGGATGAGGCAGGTCCTGGTCGCTGTTGCCGAAGGCGGGGTCGGGCGACGCTCGGGACTGCTGCTGCTTTGGTGGCCGGCGGCCATCGGCGTGAGGCTTGGTGTGGTACTGCTGCGGGAGGAGTCCGGCGAGGAGGCGGGAGGAGAATCGGGGAGGAGCAGTGGGGAACGCTGGTTGGTGGCTGGAGGAAAACGAGGAGAAGGGATCCCGAGGGGATTTGGTGGAGTGGCGGCGGCGATGAGAGGGATGGGACAGCCTGCCTTAAATTTACGGTTGGACTAGATTAGGTCAGGGGCTGCTCTATATATACGGAAAGAAGGGAGTTTTGATCATCTGATCGAAATTTGACAGTCAAGATAAAATGCTATGGGAGTCTAAATAAGAAAACGGGCATGTTTTGTAGACATTAGGGGATGATCTGGATCCAACGGTAACGACAGACCGGTTCAGGTTCGGGCAAGTTTCGGACACGCTCAAGAGGGGAGGTGGTTGTGCAGAGAGGGTCAAACAGTCAGACAACAAAAGAACGGTTGGTCTGAGAAACGTCAATGGAGGCGAGGGAGAAGCGGCAAGTAACAACGGATGCACGTTTTATGAAAACATGCGGATGCAATGCGCATGATGCTATGAGATGAAATGCATTACATGAACAAAATGCAAAACGAAAGACACAAACCCAACCACGGAGAAAATAATATATCGCATCTCCGGAAAAGGCAGGAGTTGGAGTTACGAATATGGAAAGTTGCATCCGGGGCGTTACAACACACCACCACTATGAGAGGATCTCGTCCCGAGATCTAGGATGGCACCGGAGAGAAACGGAAGAGGAAGAGAAGAGGTAAAACTAAGTTGCTTCTTTGACCAATGAGTGAAACCAAAGAACCTTGAGAGGTTGAACAAATTGAAAGAAACAAAACAACGGAGATGACCAGGATTGCAAACAATTCGTTGGACAAGAGGAACAAGGAATATGATGAGAACCAAGAGGTTTAGTGATAAGATAGATATTGAAACCAGTCCGGTTAAAACTAGATAGAGGAGGAATAAGATTGATATAATTTAGGCAGCACTCCGACTGTAAATGGAAGGAATTGAACATGAACTTGACAAGATGAGAGGATACATGATGAAATCAACAACACACTGCCTCCGGAATTGAAAGAATGGCACAAGGGGTAAGAAACATTACAAACCGCACTCCGGTTGAGAAGGGAGGCAAAACTTGATAAGATGAGAGAACTCGAATGAAACACGACACTCCGGCTAAACGGATAAGCAAGGAAAATTACATGATATTTACAAAATGAGATGATGGGTCGAAGAGAGTAACATCACAATGCCTCTGGAACAAAAGAATAGAAGATAGATCACTGGAATAACAGAATGCAGGAGAAAATGCAAACTTCTGCCACAAATGGGCTCGGAAAGCACCCTTCCAAGGAGGTTATAACGGAGTTGTTGGAAAACCAACAACGAAAAGAATAAGCTTGTGGCGGGCTTATGAAAACATCTCAAAATTATGAGGTGAGCTTCTGCCACCAACGGAAACAAATGATTGGATTGATATCAACAAGGAGACGAGAAGCTTATTTCACCTTGAGGACAAATGAAGAACTTGGGTCATTTATAAGCACCATAAATAGCAACAATCCTTAGGGAATGCTATATGTGAAATATAACCCAAGATAACTCCAATGAAGAGACTGATGGATTTACAATACCTCATTCTTGACAACAGTATGAATCATGAAACATGAAGGAAATTGTCAACAGTGACATAACACCATCTCAAAAGATAAGGTAGAAAGAATTGCACTTTGGAATGCAAGATGAAAAATACTTGAACGCCTCAAAACAAAACATGTGTTGAACACCATGTTTATTTTAAAGTATAGCTTGACGGATCTTAACTTCAAGAGAAATCTTGAAGAACAAATCAGGAATGAAAGGAATCCTTGACGAACCATCATGTAGAGCCTCCATGAAGAACTCCGGTAATAAAAGGATGATAGAAAGAAAGAGAAGTTGAAAACACAAGGTGAACGATGATTTAGAAGGAGCTTCGCGACAAGATAATGCGGAAAACTTGGAACTCCGAAAAAGAAAAGATGAAATACCAGAACCGAGAATTACCTCATCATGAACAATCTCTGGAAGAAAAGAATTGAATCACCTTGAGGAAATAAGAATAAGATTTATTGTATGCTTATCCTTTATCAAATTAAATTGATGACAAGCAATGGATTTGGCATACTACTTATTCCCGTAGAAAGGATTAAGAGAGATATAGCGCAAATTTTGAGAAGGTATTGATGGAACCACCGGTGGGATTTGGAAACAACGAATGAACTGATATGATAACAAAGGAAGAGAAATGCCGAACGAATCACCGTAAAAATTGGAAAAGAGAGTAGCAAGGGCACAATTCACCGGGAAGAATTGGAAAACAAATGAAGATACTTGAGGGGATTTAAATACATGAGAACAAGGAGATCATGAACTGATTAGAGGATATTTGAACGATTCACCGGAAGAATTCGAGAACGAGAGCTGAACGCTGAGAATTTAGAATTATGACATGATGGACTTCGGAGGAAAGAAATGGAAACAACTCATGAAATGCTCTGGATGGTAAGAAAAGAGTTGTCTCAATCGAAAGCAATTATGAGAGGATGACATCAAGCTAGGACCATGAATATTCAAGAGAATGGACCAAGATTTAAGAGAAATCCTTCTTCGGTCTTCAAATGATGAGAATGACAACGAGAAACACCACCAAGAATTATTGAGGCACACCGGAAGAATCAAAAGCGAAGAGGTTGAGCCAACTATGAAAAGAATTTGAAAGACCTTGGAGAAAAGCATTTGACTGATGATAACTCATTCTTACGTCAAACTTGGAGAAGAATTTAGGATAGCTCTGGGAAAATAGAATAGTCAGGTAAGATCCTGGGAAAAGACCTGTGGGTTAGGGCCCACTCAAAAGAACACCGTTGAAAAGATTTAAAAGAGATGTTGCACCGGTTGAATTAAATGACTTGAATGAGATACCAATCTCGAAAGAGCTCGAACGAATGCAGAGTGGAAACATGAATCTTCGAGATATCTTGAGCACTCCGGAATAACAAATAGCGAGAAGTAGAATGATAACGAGGTGCACCGGTATGAGAAGACATTGAAATGAGGAAAAAGGTATGATCAACAAAACTTGACTTGAATCCACCGGAGAAGAGAAAGGAATGAGGAATGACGAACTAGTAGAACGTCTTCTTGAGAACCACCTGGTAAGAACATTGATGGAAAAGAATGGAGAAACTTCACTCAATAAAATGGATACTTGGTTAAGAAATCTGAGTCCTTAAAGAAAGAGGGTGGGAGGGCGGGAAAAAAACAAAGGCAACTTGGAGACGGATGAAACAAACACCGTTGAGAAGAAATGATAATTGGTCTTGCTGATGTTGAAGTGATCGGATCCACTTGAAGAGAAACACGCCGGTTGAAAAGGATTGACATGACAATCTCGATTGTCGAGAAGGATTGGTATTCACATCGGAGTATGAGAACACCATTTCGGAAAGGTATGGATTCAACATTTGACTTCGAAGCAACTCGAATACCACAAATAAAACAAAACAAAGGATTGGCTTGCAGAATAAGCCGGAACAAACATATGATAGAGATTTCGTCCGAAGTTTTCGTGGTGGGGCCTACACGGGCTCAATCGTACAGCACCATCATGTACAAGGCAGTGCACATGACATACGAAGCGTCCCCGAGTCGGCATAGCCAAGGACTCTTTAAGACACAACGAGACCACTATAAAACCAACGGTGAATAGGCGGACCACTAGACGTCGAACCCCAATTTCATATCATACATCCGTCGGAAAGATATACTAAGAGCTATTTGAATTCCCACCTATGAAACTCCCGAAATTCTCCGGTTATGCAATCAGGTGTTGGGGATACAGGGGAAGCATAATATCTCACCCAAAACTAGCAAATCCTACATCCAGCTGTATCCATCCATCAACACATAACCAAGAAACCTTCGGAAATCGTCTACCTCAACCTTCGAAAAGCATCCGTTATACAAGTTATGGCGATACTCCCGTACTCACCTCAGTACTGGGTTATCGGGGTTATCTCACCAACAACTGCATAAAAGAGATTTTCGATGTCGACGTACTAAACTCAGGTATTCCAGAACTGCAACGATAAAATTATGACGACAACACCTCAGAGCTCAACTCCCCGGGACACTTCCACTAAACCCCTGACAGGAGGCACCAAGACAATGTTCTCATCATAAAACCATCGGAACGATTCCAAAATACCCGCGTGATCCTAATTTTTTTTAGTGAAATTTGAGAAGAGAAGAGTCAAAACTCTACGTCAGGAGACCTCACCAGAGCGACGAAGGGACTGAGGAGTAAAAAGAATTCCTAACTCTCCGATATATATAATCCTAAATGACTCAAAACATTTTTCTAGACACAACTCGGCCTCTAAAAACGATCAAGCAGTGGGGCTCCTAAGGTCGGGGAAGGCTCTGATTACCAACTTGTAACGCCCTCGATGCGGCTATATCTCCCACGTGTCGAAGCACGACTTAGAGGCATAACCGCATTGAAAGCAATGTTGCAAGTGAGGTAATCTTCACACAACCCATGTAATACATAAGGGAAGAGATACATAGTTGGCTTACAATCGCCACTTCACACAATTACATGAATAAAGCATTACATCATCCAGATACAATCAAGGTCCGACTATGGAACCAAAATAAAAGAAGAACCCCAAATGCGACAAAGGTCCCCGATCAACCCCAACTGGGCTCCACTACTGATCAACTAGAACGAAACAACACAAAGGGCAAGATCTTCATCGAGCTCCTCCTTGAGCTCGGATGCATCACCTGCACGGTTCAGCGGCACCTGCAAACTGGTTTTGGAAGTATCCGTGAGCCACGAGGACTCAGCAATCCCATTACCATGGGTATCAAGACTAGCAAAGCTTAATGGGTAAGGAAGGGGTAAAGTGGTGAGGTTGCAGCAGCGGCTAAGCATGATATGGTGGCTAACATACGCAAATGAGAGCGAGAAGAGAAACAAAGGAACGGTCGTGAAGCTAGCAATGATCAAGAGGTGATCCTGAACTCCTACTTACGTCAATCATAACACAGAAACCATGTTCACTTCCCGGACTCCGCCGAGAAGAGACCATCACGGCTACACACGCGGTTGATGCGTTTTAATTTGGATCTGGTGTCAAGTTATCTACAACCGGACATTAACAAATTCCCATCTGCCACATAACCGCGGGCACGGCTCTCGAAAGTTTAAACCCTGCAGGGGTGTCCCAACTTAGCCCATGACAAGCTCTCGCGATCAACGAAGGAATAGACCTTCTCCCAGGAAGACCCGATCAGTCTTGGAATCCCGGTTTACAAGACATTTCGACAATGGTAAAACAAGACCAGCAAAGCCTCCCGCTGTGCCGACAAATCCCGATAGGAGCTACACATATCTCGTTCTCAGGGCACACCGGATGAGCAAGACGTCGGGTTGGCATAGACCCTGGTTGCCCAGGGGGCGCCGGACATCGCTCGGTTCGGACCAACACTTAGACAAGCACTGGCCTGGGGGGGCTAAAATAAAGATGACCCTCGGGTTGGCCGACCCAAGGGAAAGGGATAGGTGGTGGTGAGGCAAATGGTAAAACCAAGGTTGGGCCTTGCTGGACAAGTTTTATTCAAAGCGAACTGTCAGGGGGTCCCATAAAACACCCGACCGCGTAAGGAACGCAAAATCCGGGAACAAAACACCGGTATGACGGAAACTAGGGCGGCAAGAGTGGAACAAAACACCAGGCATAAGGCCGAGCCTTCCACCCTTTACAAAATATATAGATGCATTAATAATATAAGAGATATTGTGATATCCCAACCAAAATCCTGTCCACCATGGAGCAATCTTCAACTTCACCTGCAACTAGCAACGCTATAAGAGGGGCTGAGCAAAGCGGTAACATAGCCAAGCAACGATTTGCATAGGAAAGGTGTCAAAGGTTAGAGGTTCATGGCAATTTGGGAGGCTTGAAGAGCAAATGATAGGTAACGCAGCATAGCGGTAGAACGAAGCAACTAGCATAGCAATGATAGTAGTGAGATCCAGGGTAGCGGTCATCTTGCCTGAAATCCCGCTAGGAAGAGGAACGAGTCCATGAAGAAGACAAACGAACGTAGTCGAACGAATCCCCACAATCGCAACATTACCGGGACTAAGAAGCAACACCGGAAAGAAACAAACAGCATGGTAAATGCACAAGCATAAACATGGCATGATGCAAAAACAAGTATGATGCATGTCCGGTTTAATGAAGCATGGCATGGCAAAGTGCAACAAACAACCCTACAAATTAAGTGGAGCTCAATATGCAACGAGTTGCATATTGACGAAACACCACATGCAATTATTTAGTTTGATCTCGTTATAAGCTACTCAACAATATTAAATGTTGTTAAACATGGCAAGGGGTGAATCAAAAGTAAACTAACTATTTAGGCAAGTTTAAATGAGGCCGGAACAACAAACAACATTTCCGGAAAAACCTCATATGCAATTTATGAATTTGCTACTGTTCTGCCTTAAAACATATTTTAAAGTTGTTAAACAGGAAAATAAAGTGGACCATGTTAATCTAGGCATTTTTCCACCCCGTTTACATATAAAGTACATTTAAAACCGAGCTACGGTTATTTAGTTATGAATTAAATCATTTAACATGGCATTTGAGCAAATTTAATCAAACAGCACTTTAAACATTTTAAACATGGATGAAAGTTGGATATTATGAAACTAGATGAAAATAATAAGCATTTTTCATATATAAATTATTTACATATGATGCACCACTTGTGAGTTATTAAATGCATGAACATGAGGTACTTTTCTGTAAAACTGTAATTCACTGGATAATAGACAAATTCAGATCTGGGAAAAAAACATGATACGGGCCGAAACTGACTGGAGCAGGCCCAACAGAAGGAAAAAAAAGGAAGGCGCTGGGGGCCTCACCCATGGGCTTCGGCCCGGTCGGAGTAGGCCGGCTGGGCGCTGGGGACTTGGCGCTCCCGAGGCCACGCGGCTGGGCCGGATCTAGCGAAGGGAGGTGGCTCAGGCGTGTGCGGTCGGTCGTGGAGCTTGACGCGGTCAACGCGAACGAGGAGCGGGACGAGGCGCAGGTTCAGGCGAGCGAAGCAGAGGCCGGCGACAGTGGACCTGGCGAAGGGCGGCGCGGCGGCGTGGGGTAGCGGAAGCAGAGGCGAAAAACTGGCGGCAAGGGAGACGCGGATTCTGGCGGTGGAGGTCGTCGGGGTCAAAATGAGGCGTGGCGGCACGGGACCTGTAGGCGCGCGGGCGATGAGGAGGTTGGGGCGCCGGTGTCCCGTGGCAGCGATGAGCGGCGGAGGAAGTCCATGGTGGTGGCGGCTTGATCCCCTGTCCATGAAAAAACAAAAGGGAGGGAGAGCTGAGCGACAGGGGTGGGAGAGCTTCAGCAAGGAAAGGGAAAGGGAAGGGAGCAGAGAGAGATGGCGGGAGGAGAGGAGCGGGATGAGGCCGGTCCTGGTCGCTGTTGCCGAAGGCGGGGTCGGGCGACGCTCGGGACTGCTGCTGCTTTGGTGGCCGGCAGCCATCGGCGCGAGACTTGGTGTGGTACTGCTGCGGGAGGAGTCCGGCGAGGAGGCGGGAGGAGAAACAGGGGACGAGGGAATCCAGAGGAGGCACAGGTTGGAGGTGGAGTGGATCGAGGGGCTGCTCTGGTTGGCCAGGCGAGCGAATCGGGGAGGAGCAGTGGGGAACGCTGGTTGGTGGCTGGAGGAAAACGAGGAGAAGGGATCCCGAGGGGATTTGGTGGAGTGGCGGCGGCGATGAGAGGGATGGGACAGCCTGCCTAAAATTTAGGGTTGGACTAGATTAGGTCAGGGGCTGCTCTATATATACGGAAAGAAGGGAGTTTGGATCATCTGATCGAAATTGGACGGTCAAGATAAAATGCTATGGGAGTCCAAATAAGAAAACGGGGATGTTTTGTAGACGTTAGGGGATGATCTGGATCCAACGGTAACGACAGACCGGTTCAGGTTCGGGCAAGTTTCGGACACGCTCAAGAGTTGAGGTGGTTGTGCAGAGAGGGTCAAACGGTCAGACAACAAAAGAACGGTTGGTCTGAGAAACGTCAACGGAGGCGAGGGAGAAGCGGCAACTAACAACGGATGCACGTTTTATGAAAACATGCGGATGCAATGCGCATGATGCTATGAGGTGAAATGCATTACATGAACAAAATGCAAAACGAAAGACACAAACCCAACCACGGAGAAAATAATATATCGCATCTCCGGAAAAGGCAGGAGTTGGAGTTACGAATATGGAAAGTTGCATCCGGGGCGTTACAACACTCCACCACTATGAGAGGATCTCGTCCCGAGATCTAGGATGGCACCGGAGAGAAACGGAAGAGGAAGAGAAGAGGTAAAACTAAGTTGCTTCTTTGACCAATGAGTGAAACCAAAGAACCTTGAGAGGTTGAACAAATTGAAAGAAAAAAAACAATGGAGATGACCAGGATTGCAAACAATTTGTTGGACAAGAGGAACAAGGAATATGATGAGAACCAAGAGGTTTAGTGATAATATAGATATTGAAACCAGTCCGGTTAAAACTAGATAGAGGAGGAATAAGATTGATATAATTTAGGCAGCACTCCGACTGTAAATGGAAGGAATTGAACATGAACTTGACAAGATGAGAGGATACATGATGAAATCAACAACACACTGCCTCCGGAATTGAAAGAATGGCACAAGGGGTAAGAAACATTACAAACCGCACTCAGGTTGAGAAGGGAGGCAAAACTTGATAAGATGAGAGAACTCGAATGAAACACGACACTCCGGCTAAACGGATAAGCAAGGAAAATTACATGATATTTACAAAATGAGATGATGGGTCGAAGAGAGTAACATCACAATGCCTCTGGAACAAAAGAATAGAAGATAGATCACTGGAATAACAGAATGTAGGAGAAAATGCAAACTTCTGCCACAAATGGGCTCGGAAAGCACCCTTCCAAGGAGGTTATAACGGAGTTGTTGGAAAACCAACAACGAAAAGAATAAGCTTGTGGCGGGCTTATGAAAACATCTCAAAATTATGAGGTGAGCTTCTGCCACCAACGGAAACAAATGATTGGATTGATATCAACAAGGAGACGAGAAGCTTATTTCACCGGGAGGACAAATGAAGAACTTGGGTCATTTATAAGCACCATAAATAGCAACAATCCTTAGGGAATGCTTTATGTGAAATATAACCCAAGATAACTCCAATGAAGAGACTAATGGATTTAAAATACCTCATTCTTGACAACAGTATGAATCATGAAACATGAAGGAAATTGTCAAGAGTGACATAACACCATCTCAAAAGATAAGGTAGAAAGAATTGCACTTTGGAATGCAAGATGAAAAATACTTGAACGCCTCAAAACAAAACATGTGTTGAACACCATGTTTATTTTAAAGTATAGCTTGACGGATCTTAACTTCAAGAGAAATCTTGAAGAACAAATCGGGAATGAAAGGAATCCTTGACGAACCATCATGTAGAGCCTCCATGAAGAACTCCGGTAATAAAAGGATGATAGAAAGAAAGAGAAGTTGAAAACACAAGGTGAACGATGATTTAGAAGGAGCTTCGCGACAAGATAATGCGGAAAACTTGGAACCCCGAAAAAGAAAAGATGAAATACCAGAACCGAGAATTACCTCATCATGAACAATCTCTGGAAGAAAAGAATTGAATCACCTTGAGGAAATAAGAATAAGATTTATTGTATGCTTATCCTTTATCAAATTAAATTGATGACAAGCAATGGATTTGGCATACTACTTATTCCCGTAGAAAGGATTAAGAGAGATATAGCGCAAATTTTGAGAAGGTATTGATGGAACCACCGGTGGGATTTGGAAACAACGAATGAATTGATATGATAACAAAGGAAGTGAAATGCCGAACGAATCACCGTAAAAATTGGAAAAGAGAGTAGCAAGGGCACAATTCACCGGGAAGAATTGGAAAACAAATGAAGATACTTGAGGGGATTTAAATACATGAGAACAAGGAGATCATGAACTGATTAGAGGATATTTGAACGATTCACCGAAAGAATTCAAGAACGAGAGCTGAACACTGAGAATTTAGAATTATGACATGATGGACTTCGGAGGAAAGAAATGGAAACAACTCATGAAATGCTCCGGATGGTAAGAAAAGAGTTGTCTCAATCGAAAGCAATTATGAGAGGATGGCATCAAGCTAGGACCATGAATATTCAAGAGAATGGACCAAGATTGAAGAGAAATCCTTCTTCGGTCCTCAAATGATGAGAATGACAACGAGAAACACCACCAAGAATTATTGAGGCACACCGGAAGAATCAAAAGCGAAGAGGTTGAGCCAACTATGAAAAGAATTTGAAAGACCTTGGAGAAAAGCATTTGACTGATGATAACTCATTCTTACGTCAAACTTGGAGAAGAATTTAGGATAGCTCTGGGAAAATAGAAGAGTCAGGTAAGATCCTGGGAAAAGACCTGTGGGTTAGGGCCCACTCAAAAGAACACCGTTGAAAAGATTTAAAAGAGATGTTGCACCGGTTGAATTAAATGACTTGAATGAGATACCAATCTCGAAAGAGCTCGAACGAATGCAGAGTGGAAACACGAATCTTCGAGATATCTTGAGCACTCCGGAATAACAAATAGCGAGAAGTAGAATGATAACGAGGTGCACCGGTATGAGAAGACATTGAAATGAGGAAAAAGGTATGATCAACAAAACTTGACTTGAATCCACCGGAGAAGAGAAAGGAATGAGGAATGACGAACTAGTAGAACGTCTTCTTGAGAACCACCTGGTAAGAACATTGATGGAAAAGAATGGAGAAACTTCACTCAATAAAATGGATACTTGGTTAAGAAATCTGAGTCCTTAAAGAAAGAGGGTGGGAGGGCGGGAAAAAAACAAAGGCAACTTGGAGACGGATGAAACAAACACCGTTGAGAAGAAATGATAATTGGTCTTGCTGATGTTGAAGTGATCGGATCCACTTGAAGAGAAACACGCCGGTTGAAAAGGATTGACATGACAATCTCGATTGTCGAGAAGGATTAGTATTCACATCGGAGTATGAGAACACCATTTCGGAAAGGTATGGATTCAACATTTGACTTCGAAGCAACTCGAATACCACAAATAAAACAAAACAAAGGATTGGCTTGCAGAATAAGCCGGAACAAACATATGATAGAGATTTCATCCGAAGTATTCGTGGTGGGGCCTACACGGGCTCAATCGTACAGCACAATCATGTACAAGGCAGTGCACATGACATACGAAGCGTCCCCGAGTCGGCATAGCCAAGGACTCTTTAAGACACAACGAGACCACCGTAAAACCAACCGTGAATAGGCGGACCACTAAACGTCGAACCCCAATTTCATATCATACATCCGTCGGAAAGATATACTAAGAGCTATTTGAATTCCCACCTATGAAACTCCCAAAATTCTCCGGTTATGCAATCAGGTGTTGGGGATACAGGGGAAGCATAATATCTCACCCAAAACTAGCAAATCCTACATCCAGCTGTATCCATCCTTCAACACATATCCAAGAAACCTTCGGAAATCGTCTACCTCAACCTTCAAAAAGCATCCGTTATACAAGTTATGGCGATACTCCCGTACTCACCTCAGTACTGGGTTATCGGGGTTATCTCACCAACAACTGCATAAAAGAGATTTTCGATGTCGGCGTACTAAACTCAGGTATTCCAGAACTGCAACGATAAAATTATGACGACAACACCTCAGAGCTCAACTCCCCGGGACACTTCCACTAAACCCCTGACAGGAGGCACCAAGACAATGTTCTCATCATAAAACCATCGGAAGGATTCCAAAATACCCGCGTGATCCTAAATTTTTTTTTAGTGAAATTTGAGAAGAGAAGAGTCAAAACTCTACGTCAGGAGACCTCACCAGAGCGACGAAGGGACTGAGGAGTAAAAAGAATTCCTAACTCTCCGATATATATAATCCTAAATGACTCAAAACATTTTTCTAGACACAACTCGGCCGCTAAAAACGATCAAGCAGTGGGGCTCCTAAGGTCGGGGAAGGCTCTGATTACCAACTTGTAACGCCCTCGATGCGGCTATATCTCCCACGTGTCGAAGCACAACTTAGAGGCATAACCGCATTGAAAGCAGTGTCGCAAGTGAGGTAATCTTCACACAACCCATGTAATACATAAGGGAAGAGATACATAGTTGGCTTACAATCGCCACTTCACACAATTACATGAATAAAGCATTACATCATCCAGATACAATCAAGGTCCGACTACAGAACCAAAATAAAAGAAGAACCCCAAATGCGACAAAGGTCCTCGATCGACCCCAACTGGGCTCCACTACTGATCAACTAGAACGAAACAACACAAAGGGCAAGATCTTCATCAAACTCCTCCTTGAGCTCGGATGCGTCACCTGCACGGTTCATCGGCACCTGCAAACTGGTTTTGGAAGTATCCGTGAGCCACGAGGACTCAGCAATCCCATTACCATGGGTATCAAGACTAGCAAAGCTTAATGGGTAAGGAAGGGGTAAAGTGGTGAGGTTGCAGCAGCGGCTAAGCATGATATGGTGGCTAACATACGCAAATGAGAGCGAGAAGAGAAACAAAGGAACGGTCATGAAGCTAGCAATGATCAAGAGGTGATCCTGAACTCCTACTTACGTCAATCATAACACAGAAACCGTGTTCACTTCCCGGACTCCGCCGAGAAGAGAAAATCACGGCTACACACGCGGTTGATGCGTTTTAATTCGGATCTGGTGTCAAGTTATCTACAACCGGACATTAACAAATTCCCATCTGCCACATAACCGCGGGCACGGCTCTCGAAAGTTTAAACCCTACAGGGGTGTCCCAACTTAGCCCATGACAAGCTCTCGCGATCAACGAAGGAATAGACCTTCTCCCAGGAAGACCCGATCAGTCTTGGAATCCCGGTTTACAAGACATTTCGACAATGGTAAAACAAGACCAGCAAAGCCTCCCGCTGTGCCGACAAATCCTGATAGGAGCTACACATATCTCGTTCTCAGGGCACACCGGATGAGCAAGACGTCGGGTTGGCATAGACCCTGGTTGCCCAGGGGGCGCCGGACATCGCTCGGTTCGGACCAGCACTTAGACAAGCACTAGCCCGGGGGGGCTAAAATAAAGATGACCCTCGGGTTGGCCGACCCAAGGGAAAGGGATAGGTGGTGGTGAGGCAAATGGTAAAACCAAGGTTGGGCCTTGCTGGACAAGTTTTATTCAAAGCGAACTGTCAGGGGGGTCCCATAAATCACCCGACCGCGTAAGGAACGCAAAATCCGGGAACAAAACACCGGTATGACGGAAACTAGGGCGGCAAGAGTGGAACAAAACACCAGGCATAAGGCCGAGCCTTCCACCCTTTACCAAATATATAGATGCATTAATAATATAAGAGATATTGTGATATCCCAACCAAAATCCTGTCCACCATGGAGCAATCTTCAACTTCACCTGCAACTAGCAACGCTATAAGAGGGGCTGAGCAAAGCGGTAACATAGCCAAGCAACGGTTTGCATAGGAAAGGTGTCAAAGGTTAGAGGTTCATGGCAATTTGGGAGGCTTGAGGAGCAAATGATAGGTAACGCAGCATAGCGGTAGAACGAAGCAACTAGCATAGCAATGATAGTAGTGAGATCCAGGGTAGCGGTCATCTTGCCTGAAATCCCGCTAGGAAGAAGAACGAGTCCATGAAGAAGACAAACGAACGTAGTCGAACGAATCCCCACAATCGCAACATTACCGGGACTAAGAAGCAACACCGGAAAGAAACAAACAGCATGGTAAATGCACAAGCATAAACATGGCATGATGCACAAACAAGTATGATGCATGTCCGGTTTAATGAAGCATGGCATGGCAAAGTGCAACAAACAACCCTACAAATTAAGTGGAGCTCAATATGCAACGAGTTGCATATTGACGAAACACCACATGCAATTATTTAGTTTGATCTCGTTATAAGCTACTCAACAATATTAAATGTTTTTAAACATGGCAAGGGGTGAATCAAAAGTAAACTAACTATTTAGGCAAGTTTAAATGAGGCCGGAACAACAAACAACATTTCCGGAAAAACCTCATATGCAATTTATGAATTTGCTACTGTTCTGCCCTAAAACATATTTTAATGTTGTTAAACAGGAAAATAAAGTGGACCATGTTAATCTAGGCATTTTTCCACCCCGTTTACATATAAAGTACATTTAAAACCGAGCTACGGTTATTTAGTTATGAATTAAATCATTTAACATGGCATTTGAGCAAATTTAATCAAACAGCACTTTAAACATTTTAAACATGGATGAAAGTTGGATATTATGAAACTAGATGAAAAACTAAGCATTTTTCATATATAAATTATTTACATATGATGCACCACTTGTGAGTTATTAAATGCATGAACATGAGGTACTTTTCTGTAAAACTGTAATTCACTGGATAATAGACAAATTCAGATCTGGGAAAAAAACATGATACGGGCCGAAACTGACTGGAGCAGGCCCAACAGAAGGAAAAAAAAGGAAGGCGCTGGGGGCCTCACCCATGGGCTTCGGCCCGGTCGGAGTAGGCCGGCTGGGCGCTGGGGACTTGGCGCTCCCGAGGCCACGCGGCTGGGCCGGATCTAGCGAAGGGAGGTGGCTCTGGCGTGTGCGGTCGGTCGTGGAGCTTGACGCGGTCAACGCGAACGAGGAGCAGGACGAGGCGCAGGTTCAGGCGAGCGAAGCAGAGGCCGGCGACGGTGGACCTGGCGAAGGGCGGCGCGCCGGCGTGGGGTAGCGGAAGCAGAGGCGAAAAATTGGCGGCAAGGGAGACGCGGATCCGGGCGGTGGAGGTCGTCGGGGTCAAAATGAGGCGTGGCGGCAGGGGACCTGTAGGCGCGCGGGCGATGAGGAGGTCGGGGCGCCGGTGTCCCGTGGCAGCGATGAGCGGCGGAGGAAGTCCATGGTGGTGGCGGCTTGATCCCCTGTCCATGAAAAAACAAAAGGGAGAGAGAGCTGAGCGACAGGGGAGGGAGAGCTTCAGCAAGGAAAGGGAAAGGGAAGGGAGCAGAGAGAGATGGCGGGAGGAGAGGAGCGGGATGAGGCCGGTCCTGGTCGCTGTTGCCGAAGGCGGGGTCGGGGGACGCTCGGGACTGCTGCTGCTTTGGTGGCCGGCGGCCATCGGCGCGAGACTTGGTGTGGTACTGCTGCGGGAGGAGTCCGGCGAGGAGGCGGGAGGAGAAACAGGGGACGAGGGAATCCAGAGGAGGCACAGGTCGGAGGTGGAGTGGATCGAGGGGCTGCTCTGGTTGGCCAGGCGAGCGAATCGGGGAGGAGCAGTGGGGAACGCTGGTTGGTGGCTGGAGGAAAACGAGGAGAAGGGATCCCGAGGGGATTTGGTGGAGTGGCGGCGGCGATGAGAGGGATGGGACAGCCTGCCTAAAATTTAGGGTTGGACTAGATTAGGTCAGGGGCTGCTCTATATATACGGAAAGAAGGGAGTTTGGATCATCTGATCGAAATTGGACGGTCAAGATAAAATGCTATGGGAGTCCAAATAAGAAAACGGGGATGTTTTGTAGACGTTAGGGGATGATCTAGATCCAACGGTAACGACAGACCGGTTCAGGTTCGGGCAAGTTTCGGACACGCTCAAGAGTTGAGGTGGTTGTGCAGAGAGGGTCAAACGGTCAGACAACAAAAGAACGGTTGGTCTGAGAAACGTCAACGGAGGCGAGGGAGAAGCGGCAACTAACAACGGATGCACGTTTTATGAAAACATGCGGATGCAATGCGCATGATGCTATGAGATGAAATGCATTACATGAACAAAATGCAAAACGAAAGACACAAACCCAACCACGGAGAAAATAATATATCGCATCTCCGGAAAAGGCAGGAGTTGGAGTTACGAATATGGAAAGTTGCATCCGGGGCGTTACAACACTCCACCACTACGAGAGGATCTCGTCCCGAGATCTAGGATGGCACCGGAGAGAAATGGAAGAGGAAGAGAAGAGGTAAAACTAAGTTGCTTCTTTGACCAATGAGTGAAACCAAAGAACCTTGAGAGGTTGAACAAATTGAAAGAAACAAAACAACGGAGATGACCAGGATTGCAAACAATTCGTTGGACAAGAGGAACAAGGAATATGATGAGAACCAAGAGGTTTAGTGATAAGATAGATATTGAAACCAGTCCGGTTAAAACTAGATAGAGGAGGAATAAGATTGATATAATTTAGGCAGCACTCCGACTGTAAATGGAAGGAATTGAACATGAACTTGACAAGATGAGAGGATACATGATGAAATCAACAACACGCTGCCTCCGGAATTGAAAGAATGGCACAAGGGGTAAGAAACATTACAAACCGCACTCAGGTTGAGAAGGGAGGCAAAACTTGATAAGATGAGAGAACTCGAATGAAACACGACACTCCGGCTAAACGGATAAGCAAGGAAAATTACATGATATTTACAAAATGAGATGATGGGTCGAAGAGAGTAACATCACAATGCCTCTGGAACAAAAGAATAGAAGATAGATCACTGGAATAACAGAATGTAGGAGAAAATGCAAACTTCTGCCACAAATGGGCTCGGAAAGCACCCTTCCAAGGAGGTTATAACGGAGTTGTTGGAAAACCAACAACGAAAAGAATAAGCTTGTGGCGGGCTTATGAAAACATCTCAAAATTATGAGGTGAGCTTCTGCCACCAACGGAAACAAATGATTGGATTGATATCAACAAGGAGACGAGAAGCTTATTTCACCGGGAGGACAAATGAAGAACTTGGGTCATTTATAAGCACCATAAATAGCAACAATCCTTAGGGAATGCTTTATGTGAAATATAACCCAAGATAACTCCAATGAAGAGACTAATGGATTTAAAATACCTCATTCTTGACAACAGTATGAATCATGAAACATGAAGGAAATTGTCAAGAGTGACATAACACCATCTCAAAAGATAAGGTAGAAAGAATTGCACTTTGGAATGCAAGATGAAAAATACTTGAACGCCTCAAAACAAAACATGTGTTGAACACCATGTTTATTTTAAAGTATAGCTTGACGGATCTTAACTTCAAGAGAAATCTTGAAGAACAAATCGGGAATGAAAGGAATCCTTGACGAACCATCATGTAGAGCCTCCATGAAGAACTCCGGTAATAAAAGGATGATAGAAAGAAAGAGAAGTTGAAAACACAAGGTGAACGATGATTTAGAAGGAGCTTCGCGACAAGATAATGCGGAAAACTTGGAACTCCGAAAAAGAAAAGATGAAATACCAGAACCGAGAATTACCTCATCATGAACAATCTCTGGAAGAAAAGAATTGAATCACCTTGAGGAAATAAGAATAAGATTTATTGTATGCTTATCCTTCATCAAATTAAATTGATTACAAGCAATGGATTTGGCATACTACTTATTCCCGTAGAAAGGATTAAGAGAGATATAGCGCAAATTTTGAGAAGGTATTGATGGAACCACCGGTGGGATTTGGAAACAACGAATGAATTGATATGATAACAAAGGAAGTGAAATGCCGAACGAATCACCGTAAAAATTGGAAAAGAGAGTAGCAAGGGCACAATTCACTGGGAAGAATTGGAAAACAAATGAAGATACTTGAGGGGATTTAAATACATGAGAACAAGGAGATCATGAACTGATTAGAGGATATTTGAACGATTCACCGAAAGATTTCAAGAACGAGAGCTGAACGCTGAGAATTTAGAATTATGACATGATGGACTTCGGAGGAAAGAAATGGAAACAACTCATGAAATGCTCTGGATGGTAAGAAAAGAGTTGTCTCAATCGAAAGCAATTATGAGAGGATGGCATCAAGCTAGGACCATGAATATTCAAGAGAATGGACCAAGATTTAAGAGAAATCCATCTTCGGTCTTCAAATGATGAGAATGACAACGAGAAACACCACCAAGAATTATTGAGGCACACCGGAAGAATCAAAAGCGAAGAGGTTGAGCCAACTATGAAAAGAATTTGAAAGACCTTGGAGAAAAGCATTTGACTGATGATAACTCATTCTTACGTCAAACTTGGAGAAGAATTTAGGATAGCTCTGGGAAAATAGAAGAGTCAGGTAAGATCCTGGGAAAAGACCTGTGGGTTAGGGCCCACTCAAAAGAACACCGTTGAAAAGATTTAAAAGAGATGTTGCACCGGTTGAATTAAATGACTTGAATGAGATACCAATCTCGAAAGAGCTCGAACGAATGCAGAGTGGAAACACGAATCTTCGAGATATCTTGAGCACTCCGGAATAACAAATAGCGAGAAGTAGAATGATAACGAGGTGCACCGGTATGAGAAGACATTGAAATGAGGAAAAAGGTATGATCAACAAAACTTGACTTGAATCCACCGGAGAAGAGAAATGAATGAGGAATGACGAACTAGTAGAACGTCTTCTTGAGAACCACCTGGTAAGAACATTGATGGAAAAGAATGGAGAAACTTCACTCAATAAAATGGATACTTGGTTAAGAAATCTGAGTCCTTAAAGAAAGAGGGTGGGAGGGCGGGAAAAAAACAAAGGCAACTTGGAGACGGATGAAACAAACACCGTTGAGAAGAAATGATAATTGGTCTTGCTGATGTTGAAGTGATTGGATCCACTTGAAGAGAAACACGCCGGTTGAAAAGGATTGACATGACAATCTCGATTGTCGAGAAGGATTGGTATTCACATCAGAGTATGAGAACACGATTTCGGAAAGGTATGGATTCAACCTTTGACTTCGAAGCAACTCGAATACCACAAATAAAACAAAACAAAGGATTGGCTTGCAGAATAAGCTGGAACAAACATATGATAGAGATTTCGTCCGAAGTTTTCGTGTTGGGGCCTACACGGGCTCAATCGTACAGCACCATCATGTACAAGGCAGTGCACATGACATACGAAGCGTCCCCGAGTCGGCATAGCCAAGGACTCTTTAAGACACAATGAGACCACTGTAAAACCAACCGTGAATAGGCGGACCACTAGACGTCGAACCCCAATTTCATATCATACATCCGTCGGAAAGATATACTAAGAGCTATTTGAATTCCCACCTATGAAACTCCCGAAATTCTCCGGCTATGCAATCAGGTGTTGGGGATACAGGGGAAGCATAATATCTCACCCAAAACTAGCAAATCCTACATCCAGCTGTATCCATCCTTCAACACATAACCAAGAAACCTTCGGAAATCGTCTACCTCAACCTTCGAAAAGCATCCGTTATACAAGTTATGGCGATACTCCCGTACTCACCTCAGTACTGGGTTATCGGGGTTATCTCACCAACAACTGCATAAAAGAGATTTTCGATGTCGGCGTACTAAACTCAGGTATTCCAGAACTGCAACGATAAAATTATGACGACAACACCTCAGAGCTCAACTCCCCGGGACACTTCCACTAAACCCCTGACAGGAGGCACCAAGACAATGTTCTCATCATAAAACCATCGGAACGATTCCAAAATACCCGCGTGATCCTAAATTTTTTTTTAGTGAAATTTGAGAAGAGAAGAGTCAAAACTCTACGTCAGGAGACCTCACCAGAGCGACGAAGGGACTGAGGAGTAAAAAGAATTCCTAACTCTCCGATATATATAATCCTAAATGACTCAAAACATTTTTCTAGACACAACTCGGCCGCTAAAAACGATCAAGCAGTGGGGCTCCTAAGGTCGGGGAAGGCTCTGATTACCAACTTGTAATGCCCTCGATGCGGCTATATCTCCCACGTGTCGAAGCACGACTTAGAGGCATAACCGCATTGAAAGCAATGTCGCAAGTGAGGTAATCTTCACACAACCCATGTAATACATAAGGGAAGAGATACATAGTTGGCTTACAATCGCCACTTCACACAATTACATGAATAAAGCATTACATCATCCAGATACAATCAAGGTCCGACTACAGAACCAAAATAAAAGAAGAACCCCAAATGCGACAAAGGTCCTCGATCGACCCCAACTGGGCTCCACTACTGATCAACTAGAACGAAACAACACAAAGGGCAAGATCTTCATCAAACTCCTCCTTGAGCTCGGATGCGTCACCTGCACGGTTCATCGGCACTTGCAAACTGGTTTTGGAAGTATCCGTGAGCCACGAGGACTCAGCAATCCCATTACCATGGGTATCAAGACTAGCAAAGCTTAATGGGTAAGGAAGGGGTAAAGTGGTGAGGTTGCAGCAGCGGCTAAGCATGATATGGTGGCTAACATACGCAAATGAGAGCGAGAAGAGAAACAAAGGAACGGTCGTGAAGCTAGCAATGATCAAGAGGTGATCCTGAACTCCTACTTACGTCAATCATAACACAGAAACCGTGTTCACTTCCCGGACTCCACCGAGAAGAGACCATCATGGCTACACACGCGGTTGATGCGTTTTAATTCAGATCTGGTGTCAAGTTATCTACAACCGGACATTAACAAATTCCCATCTGCCACATAATCACGGGCACGGCTCTCGAAAGTTTAAACCCTGCAGGGGTGTCCCAACTTAGCCCATGACAAGCTCTCACGATCAACGAAGGAATAGACCTTCTCCCAGGAAGACCCGATCAGTCTCGGAATCCCGGTTTACAAGACATTTCGACAATGGTAAAACAAGACCAGCAAAGCCTCCCGCTGTGCCGACAAATCCCGATAGGAGCTACACATATCTCGTTCTCAGGGCACACCGGATGAGCAAGACGTCGGGTTGGCATAGACCCTGGTTGCCCAGGGGGCGCCGGACATCGCTCGGTTTGGACCAGCACTTAGACAAGCACTGGCCCGGGGGGGCTAAAATAAAGATGACCCTCGTGTTGGCCGACCCAAGGGAAAGGGATAGGTGGTGGTGAGGCAAATGGTAAAACCAAGGTTGGGCCTTGCTGGACAAGTTTTATTCAAAGCGAACTGTCAGGGGGGTCCCATAAATCACCCGACCGCGTAAGGAATGCAAAATCCGGGAACAAAACACCGGTATGACGGAAACTAGGGCGGCAAGAGTGGAACAAAACACTAGGCATAAGGCCGAGCCTTCCACCCTTTACCAAATATATAGATCCATTAATAATATAAGAGATATTGTGATATCCCAACCAAAATCCTGTCCACCATGGAGCAATCTTCAACTTCACCTGCAACTAGCAACGCTATAAGAGGGGCTGAGCAAAGCGGTAACATAGCCAAGCAACGGTTTGCATAGGAAAGGTGTCAAAGGTTAGAGGTTCATGGCAATTTGGGAGGCTTGAAGAGCAAATGATAGGTAACGCAGCATAGCGATAGAACGAAGCAACTAGCATAGCAATGATAGTAGTGAGATCCAAGGTAGTGGTCATCTTGCCTGAAATCCCGCTAGGAAGAAGAACGAGTCCATGAAGAAGACAAACGAATCCCCACAATCGCAACATTACCGGGACTAAGAAGCAACACCGGAAAGAAACAAACAGCATGGTAAATGCACAAGCATAAACATGGCATGATGCACAAACAAGTATGATGCATGTCCGGTTTAATGAAGCATGGCATGGCAAAGTGCAACAAACAACCCTACAAATTAAGTGGAGCTCAATATGCAACGAGTTGCATATTGACGAAACACCACATGCAATTATTTAGTTTGATCTCGTTATAAGCTACTCAACAATATTAAATGTTGTTAAACATGGCAAGGGGTGAATCAAAAGTAAACTAACTATTTAGGCAAGTTTAAATGAGGACGGAACAACAAACAACATTTCCGGAAAAACCTCATATGCAATTTATGAATTTGCTACTGTTCTGCCCTAAAACATATTTTGAAGTTGTTAAACAGGAAAATAAAGTGGACCATGTTAATCTAGGCATTTTTCCACCCCGTTTACATATAAAGTACATTTAAAACCGAGCTATGGTTATTTAGTTATGAATTAAATCATTTTAACATGGCATTTGAGAAAATTTAATCAAACAACACTTTAAACATTTTAAACATGGATGAAAGTTGGATATTATGAAACTAGATGAAAAACTAAGCATTTTTCATATATAAATTATTTACATATGATGCACCACTTGTGAGTTATTAAATGCATGAACATGAGGTACTTTTCTGTAAAACTGTAATTCACTGGATAATAGACAAATTCAGATCTGGGAAAAAAACATGATACGGGCCGAAACTGACTGGAGCAGGCCCAACAGAAGGAAAAAAAAGGAAGGCGCTGGGGGCCTCACCCATGGGCTTCGGCCCGGTCGGAGCAGGCCGGCTGGGCGCTGGGGACTTGGCGCTCCCGAGGCCACGCGGCTGGGCCGGATCTAGCGAAGGGAGGTGGCTCAGGCGTGTGCAGTCGGTCGTGGAGCTTGACGCGGTCAACGCGAACGAGGAGCGGGACGAGGCGCAGGTTCAGGCGAGCGAAGCAGAGGCCGGCGACGGTGGACCTGGCGAAGGGCGGCGCGCCGGCGTGGGGTAGCGGAAGCAGAGGTGAAAAACTGGCGGCAAGGGAGACGCGGATCCGGGCGGTGGAGGTCGTCGGGGTCAAAATGAGGCGTGGCGGCAGGGGACCTGTAGGCGCGCGGGCGATGATGAGGTCGGGGCGCCGGTGTCCCGTGGCAGCGATGAGCGGCGGAGGAAGTCCATGGTGGTGGCGGCTTGATCCCCTGTCCATGAAAAAACAAAAGGGAGAGAGAGCTGAGCGACAGGGGAGGGAGAGCTTCAGCAAGGAAAGGGAAAGGGAAGGGAGCAGAGAGAGATGGCGGGAGGAGAGGAGCAGGATGAGGCCGGTCCTGGTCGCTGTTGCCGAAGGCGGGGTCGGGCGACGCTCGGGACTGCTGCTGCTTTGGTGGCCGGCGGCCATCAGCGCGAGACTTGGTGTGGTACTGCTGCGGGAGGAGTCCGGCGAGGAGGCGGGAGGAGAAACAGGGGACGAGGGAATCCAGAGGAGGCACAGGTCGGAGGTGGAGTGGATCGAGGGGCTGCTCTGGTTGGCCAGGCGAGCGAATCGGGGAGGAGCAGTGGGGAACGCTGGTTGGTGGCTGGAGGAAAACGAGGAGAAGGGATCCCGAGGGGATTTGGTGGAGTGGCGGCGGCGATGAGAGGGATGGGACAGCCTGCCTAAAATTTTGGGTTGGACTAGATTAGGTCAGGGGCTGCTCTATATATACGGAAAGAAGGGAGTTTGGATCATCTGATCGAAATTGGACGGTCAAGATAAAATGCTATGGGAGTCCAAATAAGAAAACGGGGATGTTTTGTAGACGTTAGGGGATGATCTAGATCCAACGGTAAAGACAGACCGGTTCAGGTTCGGGCAAGTTTCGGACACGCTCAAGAGTTGAGGTGGTTGTGCAGAGAGGGTCAAACGGTCAGACAACAAAAGAACGGTTGGTCTGAGAAACGTCAACGGAGGCGAGGGAGAAGCGGCAACTAACAACGGATGCACGTTTTATGAAAACATGCGGATGCAATGCGCATGATGCTATGAGATGAAATGCATTACATGAACAAAATGCAAAACGAAAGACACAAACCCAACCACGGAGAAAATAATATATCGCATCTCCGGAAAAGGCAGGAGTTGGAGTTACGAATATGGAAAGTTGCATCCGGGGCGTTACAACACTCCACCACTACGAGAGGATCTCGTCCCGAGATCTAGGATGGCACCGGAGAGAAACGGAAGAGGAAGAGAAGAGGTAAAACTAAGTTGCTTCTTTGACCAATGAGTGAAACCAAAGAACCTTGAGAGGTTGAACAAATTGAAAGAAACAAAACAACGGAGATGACCAGGATTGCAAACAATTCGTTGGACAAGAGGAACAAGGAATATGATGAGAACCAAGAGGTTTAGTGATAAGATAGATATTGAAACCAGTCCGGTTAAAACTAGATAGAGGAGGAATAAGATTGATATAATTTGGGCAGCACTCCGACTGTAAATGGAAGGAATTGAACATGAACTTGACAAGATGAGAGGATACATGATGAAATCAACAACACACTGCCTCCGGAATTGAAAGAATGGCACAAGGGGTAAGAAACATTACAAACCGCACTCCGGTTGAGAAGGGAGGCAAAACTTGATAAGATGAGAGAACTCGAATGAAACACGACACTCCGGCTAAACGGATAAGCAAGGAAAATTATATGATATTTACAAAATGAGATGATGGGTCGAAGAGAGTAACATCACAATGCCTCTGGAACAAAAGAATAGAAGATAGATCACTGGAATAACAGAATGTAGGAGAAAATGCAAACTTCTGCCACAAATGGGCTCGGAAAGCACCCTTCCAAGGAGGTTATAACGGAGTTGTTGGAAAACCAACAACGAAAAGAATAAGCTTGTGGCGGGCTTATGAAAACATCTCAAAATTATGAGGTGAGCTTCTGCCACCAACGGAAACAAATGATTGGATTGATATCAACAAGGAGACGAGAAGCTTATTTCACCGGGAGGAAAAATGAAGAACTTGGGTCATTTATAAGCACCATAAATAGCAACAATCCTTAGGGAATGCTTTATGTGAAATATAACCCAAGATAACTCCAATGAAGAGACTGATGGATTTAAAATACCTCATTCTTGACAACAGTATGAATCATGAAACATGAAGGAAATTGTCAAGAGTGACATAACACCATCTCAAAAGATAAGGTAGAAAGAATTGCACTTTGGAATGCAAGATGAAAAATACTTGAACGCGTCAAAACAAAACATGTGTTGAACACCATGTTTATTTTAAAGTATAGCTTGACGGATCTTAACTTCAAGAGAAATCTTGAAGAACAAATCGGGAATGAAAGGAATCCTTGACGAACCATCATGTAGAGCCTCCATGAAGAACTCCGGTAATAAAAGGATGATAGAAAGAAAGAGAAGTTGAAAACACAAGGTGAACGATGATTTAGAAGGAGCTTCGCGACAAGATAATGCGGAAAACTTGGAACTCCGAAAAAGAAAAGATGAAATACCAGAACCGAGAATTACCTCATCATGAACAATCTCTGGAAGAAAAGAATTGAATCACCTTGAGGAAATAAGAATAAGATTTATTGTATGCTTATCCTTCATCAAATTAAATTGATGACAAGCAATGGATTTGGCATACTACTTATTCCCGTAGAAAGGATTAAGAGAGATATAGCGCAAATTTTGAGAAGCACTTGAATATGTTACTTCTCACACTTTGACAAGCACTTGATCTTCATTGAACTCTATGTGTAGAATTTGTGGCTGCAATATGAGTCTTCACCTGTTCCTAAACCGGTGAGGACTCATATTGTCAAATCAGATTGTACACAAAAAGATAGTTGATGATCAATGTGTATTTTTGCATGCTGACACATAGCAGTAGCGCTTTACTGTGAAAAGCGCTGCTGCTAGATAGCTTAGCAGTAGCGTGTTTTCCTGAAGAGCGCTACTGCTAAGCCATCCATCTCCCTCATCTCCTCCCTTTGGATCCACTCACACACAGCCACTCAAAATCTGCGCCGCGCGCCCCCGTCGCCCCTCTCCTCCGTCTGCGCCGCGCGCCCCCGTCGCCTCTCCTCCGTCTGCGCCACGCGCCGTCACCTCCTCCTCCTTGCTGGACTCGGTACCGGCCTCCTCCTCCGTCCTCCCTCTCCACTCGCCGCTGGCCGGCCCCTCCTCGCTCCGCCTTCCTCCTCCGTCCTCCCTCAACTGGCCGCGCCGGCCGGCCCCTCCTCGCTCCGCCTTCCTCCTCCGTCCTCCCTCAACTGGCCGCGCCGGCCGGCCCCTCCTCGCTCCGCCTTCCTCCTCCATCCTACTCTCTTCTCCCTCCTCGAGTCGCCCTCCTTCTCCCTCCTGCTCATATGCAACATTTTGATTTAGTTGATATAATTTAGTTGACTTAGTAGGCTAGTTGATTTAGTTGACTTAGAACATTTTGATTTAGTTGATTTAGTAGGCTAGTTGATTTAGTTGACTTAGAACATTTTGATTTAGTTGATTTAGTAGGCTAATTCATTTAGTTAATTTAGTTGACTTAGAACATTTTTGATTTAGTTGATTTAGTAGGCTAGTTGATTTAGTTGACTTAGAACATTTTGATTTAGTTGACTTAGTAGGTTAGTTGATTTAGTTGACTTAGAACATTTTGATTTAGTTGATTTAGTAGGCTAGTTGATTTAGTTGACTTAGGAACATTTTGATTTAGTTGATTTAGTAATCCTTTGCTCCTATTGCTTTAGGAAGAATGGCGCCACCACCACCACCACTATGTCAACTGTGCAAGTCAAGATGTGCCAGCAGCCTTGCAACTGGCAAGTTGTTCTGCATCTACTTCCAGCCGAGTTTTCGTCATGCGGCGGTAAGAAATTAGATGAAATGTAATAACTATTTTATTTTTAGTGTTGGCATTACTGCATTGTGTCATTTTGCTTATTTTACACAGATCGTCCCATGCAATGTGAGGTTGAAATTCAACAAGCTGACAGGAGACACTGTGACATTTGAGGCTCCTGGGGGGCCGTACACTATGGAGGTCGAGAAAGGACGCAATATGTCGCAGATTGGAGGATATGGATGGGCCCATTTCGTCGCTCGCATGCATCTTACTGGTGGTGAGTTGATCAGCTTCAACTTCCGAGCAGAAAGACCCAAGCTAGCTGTCATTTATCTCAACCTGGTGGAAGATGATGAAGATGACGAAGATGATGAAGATGATGAAGATAATGAGGACCCACTCGATGAAGATGATGAGGACCCACTTCATGAAGCCATCATAGCTCAAAGAACAAGGCTGAGTGAGGAGGAGGTGTCCAACCTGTGGGACATAATTCCGCCACGTGCTGACTTTGTCGGGGTGCCATTCGTGACCCGCTTGACAAATACCATGGTTGATCGACATGATATGGTATGTTATACTTACAAACGCAAATTAATAGTGTGAATTACTTAGTGTACAGTCCAATGATATGGTATGTTGTGTGGAATCTAGTCGATGATATATATGTTTTAGTGTAGAGTTCGATCACATGCTTATTAATTGATATGTTTTTCTTATTCAGAAATTGGCAAAGAGCATATCTGTGAGTTATGGTATCGAGCCTGATGAAGAAGGCTCAGCTGGACTATGCCTTACTGCAAGGGGCTCCGTCACAACCTGTACTTACCGCGTGGACACGGACGGTCGCACACACTTAAGCTCGGTTGGGTGGAAGAAATTCCTCGATGGCAAGAATCTTCGTGTTGGACAAGCCATCCTAATTACTATCAAGAACACCAACCGCCCAGGCTTGAGGATGATGATTGTCTTCGATATCATCTAGAACTACATATGTGTGTGTGGCTATATCATCTAGAACTACATATGTGTGTGTGGCTATATCATCTAGAACTACATATGTGTGTGTGGCTATATCATCTAGAACTACATATGATGATCGTCGTCGATATCATCTAGAACTACATATGATGATGGCCGTTGATATGACCATGTACTGCTTGAGGATGCATGTTGGCTATGCATGAAATTGTTATCTTAGTACTCCCTTCGTTCCAAATTACTCGTCGTGGTTTGAACTAAAACCACGACGAGTAATTTGGAACGAAGGGAGTACTACCGTACCTAGTAATGGTTTATGAATTTGATATCTACTAGCAGTACCTAGTATCTAGTATCTGAAAGGAGAACTGAAAGTGAAAGGAGAACTGAAAGGGAATGGGGCAGTGGGAAAATGATGAAAGATATAGCAGTAGCGAGGGATGACGAAATCACTACAGCTAGTTAATAGTAGCGCGTTCGCAAAAAGCGCTGCTGATATCGTCAACAGTAGTAGCGCGGGTAGGGGCCGCGCTACTACTATGAGTTAGCTGTAGCGCCTTATTAGTAGCGCGGCCACCCGCGCTGCTGCTAGCCTGAAAACCCGCGCTGCTGCTAGCCTTTTCCCTAGTAGTGATATGGGAACTTGACTATGGATATGATATTAAGGTCCCTTTGTTTAAGTGCAAATGGGTCAATCTGTCAGGAGGCGGGGTACAGGTAGACCCACAGTATGGAATGACAACAGTGGATCTGAACAATCTGGGGTACACAGACGAGCCATTCGTTCTAGCCAATGATGTGGCGCAGGTTTTCTATGTGAAGGACATGTCTACCAAACCGAGAAAAAGAAAAGATAAGGAAGCGGATACATCATACGACGAGCCAAAGCGCCACATAGTTCTTTCAGGAAAAAGAGACATCGTGGGATTGGAGGGCAAGACAGACATGTCTGAAGATTATGAAAAGTTTCAAGAAATTCCTCCCTTCAAAGTCAAGGCTGACCCAAGCACCTTGTTAAATGATGAAGATTATCCATGGTTATGGCGCAATAAGCAAAGGACACAAGCAAAGAAAAAGTGAAGACTTTCTATAAACAACTATTATGATGATGCCTTTGATCTAGAATATCACTGCAGTTACATTTAAACAAATGAAATCCCTCTGTAACAAATGAGTTTTCGTGCGAAACCCTGATACTTTCAAAGAGATTGTCTGTTTTGTACACGAAGCGCATCTAGTTTTTGTCATAACCCTCTCAAACTTTTTAGCACATGCTATGTGGGTGAAATGATGATACCATGCCAACTTTCAACCTTTTCAGAGTTCATTTGTAGTGCTTTTCAATTTCAGGGCCATTTAGCTCAAATAATGAACTAATAGCAAAAAGAATGAACTAAAATAATCAATTAAAATATTCTGTTATGATCAACTAAAACAAAACTATAATATCCTTCAATAGCAAAAACAGTCAACTAAAAAGCTTTTATAAATCTCCAATAGCAAAAGGAATCAACTCAAAAAACTTTTATAAACCTCTAGTATTATTGAAACTAAAATTATATAAAATTTATGCAACCAAAATTATCAAAGTATTTTCTGTTCAAAACATTAAAAGCAAAAAGAATTTTCATAAAGAATATTTTTGTTAGAAACTTTAATAGCAAAAAGAATTATCATAAATAATTTTTGTGTTAGAAACTAAAATAACAAAATTTGTTTTTGAATATAATGATAAAACACAGTAATATTAAATAGCAGGAAAAAGAATCACTCAAAAATCTATTTTTATAGTAAAGCTATTTAAGAACTAGTGATTTACACAAATTTCAAAAAATTCAAATTTAAACTATTTAAATTGGAAAAAAATGGCACTAACAGAAAGTTTATAATTTTGATTACCTAAAAGCAAAAAGAACTAAAAAATAAAGCAAAAAACAAAAGAAAATAAAAAATGCAAAAAATAGAAAATAACTGGGAAAAATAAAGAAATGCCACCTACTAGGCCACTACGGCCTGAATACGACTAGAAACCCTACCATGGGCCAGGATTCATGCCCGCAGTAGGCCCAGTAGGCCCATCAGGCATAGGAGTGAGAATTAGGCATGTAAGCCTGCAATCGAGAGGAGCTCAGGGGTGCGGCAGTGGGGCTTATAAACCACTACGCGCCCCTCTCAACTAGCGAGGTGGGACTAAAGTTTTGGCCACGGGCAGCACGAGGCGTCTGGTCCCGGTTGATGGCACCAACCGGTACCAAAGGGGGGCATTGGTACCGGTTCGTGGCACCAACATGTACCAATGCCCCCCCTTTGTACCGGTTGGTGCCACCAACCGGTACCAAAGGCCTTTGTTTCCCGCCCTTTGGGCTGCTGAAAAGAGACCTTTGGTACCGGTTGGTGGCACCAACTGGTACTAAAGGGGGGCATTGGTACCAGTTGGTGCCACGAACCGGTACCAATGTCCTGGGTATATAAGCAACACTTAGCAGTTTCGACGAAATCCCCCACTTCTTCTCCACCGACGCCCGTTGCTACTCCTCGTCGCCGTCGCCGCCCGACGCCCCTGCTCCACCTTGCCATCGCCCCCGCTACCGACGCCGTCAGGCTGCTTGCCGTCGCCGTCGCCGCCGCCACCGCCGCCCCTGCCCCCTGCTCCTCCTCGTCGCCGTTGCCGCCCGACGCCCCTGCTCCACCTTGCCGTCACCGCCGCCACCGATGCCGTCAGACTGCTTGCCGTCACCATCGCTGCCGCCACCGATGCCCCTGCCTGCCCGGATGCGCCGCCCACCGTGCCCCGCCGCCCCCTGTGAGCAAGCCCTTGCTCCCGCACCCCTCACTTGTCCCGCGCACGCCCCTGCCTTGCCCCGCAGGCGCCGTCGCCGGCGCCGGCGCCGCCGCCGTGCCCCTCCGCCGTGCCCCTGCTCAATATATATAGATGTTATTTTTCTGTTATATGTGGATGTTATTTTTCTATTATATATAGATGTTGTTAGATGTTTTTGTATATATATGAAAACTTGGTCAATTTTTTTCTGTATTAGATGATGATGATATATGAAAACTAGCTTTGTCAATTTTTTGTACTAGATGATGATGATGATATATATATATATGATGATATATGAAAACTTTTTTAGATGTATATATGATGATGATGATGATGTAATTTTGTTCGATGATGTATGATGATGTAATTTTGTCGATATATATACCCCCTCCCCGATAACTTCAACATGAGGGGGGTCGATATACCCCCTCCCCGATAACTTCGACATGAGGGGGCCGGGGGTCGATATACCCCCTCCCCGATAACATTTTTTCTATGTATATGTCGTCATTGTTGATATACCCCCTCTCCGATAACTTCGACATGAGGGGGGGGGGTCGATATACCCCCTCCTCGATAACATTTTTTCTATGTATATGTCATCGTTGTCGATATACCCCCTCTCCGATAACTTCGACATGAGGGGGGGTCGATATACCCACTCCCAGATAACTTTTTTTTCAATGTATATGTTGTCGTTGTCGATATACTCCCTCCCCAATAATTTCAACATGAGGAGGGGGGGGGGGGGGTCGATATACCCCCTCCCCGGTAACATTTTTTCTATGTATATGTTGTCGTTGTCGATATACCCCCTCCCCGATAACTTCGACATAAGGAGAAGAAGAGGAGAAAAAAATAAGAAGAGGAAGAAGACGAAAAAAAAGAGGAGAAGAAGAAGGAATAGAGGAAAAAAATAGAAAACAATTTCTATTTTTTCTTCTTCTCCTCTTTTCTTCTTCTTCTTTTTCTTCTTTTTTTTCTTCTTCTCCTCTATTTTTTCTTCTTTTTTCCTCTTCTTATTTTTTTATGGGGAACGAGGGTGTCGGAAACTAGGGTAGAGGGTGTCGGGTCACCGAGGGGTCGAGGTCGTCGAGGGGTCGAGGGTCGCCGAGGGATCTATGTTTTCCACTATTAATATATCCATCTCTCATGTTTGTGTATTAATTGCCATGTTGTAATATTTGCAGAAACTATGGATCATCAAAGAGACTTCGAACAAGAAGAGATATTGGGGGACATAATCCATGGCGGAGGTGATGTCTTGTTGTTTCTCAACGACCTTGAAGAAGGTCCGGAAGGAGAGGAAGGAGGCAGTGATCAAACAATGGAGGAGGAAAGTCATGATCGTGATGGTGGCTCTGGCAACCGTGATGACGGCTCCGGTGACCGAACGGAGTCAGGATCAGCTGTTGGAAAGTCCGGCGAGGTATATATATATATATATATATATATATATATATATATTAATTAAGCCTGTGCTGACTAGCTAATTGATGCATTCATTGTTTTGGTATGTACATATATTAACTCTTCTTTCTTATTTTATAGCCCTCCGGATCAAGCAAAACTTCGGTAATGAAACGAGAGAAAAAGTTGCGCCCGGATGAAAGGTTCACGATCACAGAAAACGTGCGCGATGGCCAACCGATTAAACCCCTCCGGACCAAGGAAGCATTTTCTGCTCAGTGCGGGTGAGGGAGTCTTGGACTAGGGGGTGTCCGGACAGCTGGACTATCATCATCCGCCGGACTCCAAGACTACGAAGATACAAGATTGAAGACTCCGTCCCGTGTCCGGATGGGACTTTCCTTGGCGTGGAAGGCAAGCTTGGCGATACGGATATGTAGATCTCCTACCATTGTAACCGACTCTGTGTAACCCTAGCCCTCTCCGGTGTCTATATAAACCGGAGGGCTTTAGTCCGTAGGACACGACAAACATTACAACAATCATACCATAGGCTAGCTTCTAGGGTTTAGCCTCCTTGATCTCGTGGTAGATCCACTCTTGTACTACCCATATCATCAATATCAATCAAGCAGGAGTAGGGTTTTACCTCCATCGAGAGGGCCCGAACCTGGGTAAAAACATCGTGTCTCTTGTCTCCTGTTACCATCAGCCTAGACGCACAGTTCGGGACCCCCTACCCGAGATCCGCCGGTTTTGACACCAACATTGGTGCTTTCATTGAGAGTTCCTCTGCGCCGTCACCGATAGGAAGGATGCCTCCTCCCGTCTTCAAGGACGGTATTTTCGCCAAAGGAGCCTTGGCCGCCGACCAAACTATCCGGCTAGGTGGTTTTCTTATGACCGCCTGTCCGGCCACAGCTTCGACAATGACCTCTCAAGTCGTCAAAAGCAATCTTCACGTCAGCTCGGAATTCGCCGAGCGGCTGGATCCAATAGAGCTCTCTTCTGTAAACGGGATCTTGGATCGCATCGCCGCCCTGGGAGTCGCTACAGACTACAATCAGATTGGGCTTAAAACCGATCTGAGAGAGATTAACTCTCCCCAGGTCACCCACCACGTTGCAGTGGTAGAGGAACAATGTGGCGACTCTTCTCCTGTATTGAAAACTAGTCATGTCCGGACTCCCGAACCCTCCATGCCAGATTCCCACGGAGGGACGGACTTCGATCAAGTGCTGAACTTAAAGTCAGACATCGGACCGGACTCGTTGGACAACGTCCAACAATCCAAGCTTCCAAATTCGGAAACTTCTCGGCCTTTGAGCCTTTAGATGGGTAGGGTTCTGGACTTAATTCCACCCACCCGCCTAGACATATGCAATCTATCTCTAATCCGGCAAGAGCCCGCTGAAACAGTACATCACTACTGGGCCAGATTCCTCCTGGTTCTGGACAGGATAAAGGACTGCCAAGAGGAAAACGCAATCTCAATTTTTTGCAATAATTGCACGGACGAGGGAATCTTGAACGCCGTCAGCCGTCGCGAAATTACACGCTTCGCCGACCTGGCGTCCATAGTACGAAATTACTGTGCGATGGAGAGTTTCCGGAAAACCGAAAATAAGTTTTGGGACAATCCGGCCCCAACCCTAGTCCGCAACAAAAGGGTGCATTACACTCAGGCACCAGATACAAAAACCAAAAAGCAAAAACCCCATAAAGGGCACGGAACCGTACTGGAGGGATGGCTCAGCGGACCCTGTAAAATTCATAGTACAGAGGGCGCCATCCCAACACATAGCCTTCGAGCATGTTGGATATTACGGCAGGTGGCCAAAAGTGGCGAGGAGCTTCTAGCCCCGGAAAACCACTCCAACAATACCGGTACGGTATCAACAGTCTTCAAGACTTTCGCATCAAATAATATGCGGAAATGAACAATCCGCAGCCTCGCCGAAGTCTACGAAGTAGCAACAACAAATCCATGGAGCGACACAGCAATCACCTTCAACGCCAGCGATGAACCTAAATTCCGAACAGCCCGAGCACCAGCCGCACTGGTACTTAGTCCAATAGTGGACGGCTTTCGACTTACAAAGGTCCTCATGGATGGCGGCAGCGGATTAAACCTCATCTACGAGGAAACTCTTCAAAAAATGGAAATAGACTGGAGCCGCATTGAGCGAAGCAGCACAACCTTCAGAGGAATAATCCCTAGCCGGGAAGCGCGCTGCACCGGAAAAATCACACTCGATGTGGTGTTCGGCTCGCCGGACAATTACAGATCCGAAGAAGTCACGTTCCAAGTGGCCCCATTCAACAGCGGATATCACGCTATATTAGGACAAGAGGCATTCACAATTTTTCAAGCCGTACCCCATTACGGGTACATGAAGCTCAAAATGCCTGGGCCTGGCGGAATAATCACTCTCGTTAGTGATCCGGACATAGCACTCCACGCCGAAAACAAGACAACCGCATTAGCCCTGGAGGCACTATCCGAAGCCCTAGCGGCAGAAGAACTCACCGCGCTGCGCTCTACCGTGAATAGGGACGATGTGGTACTCGATAAGAGATCCAAGTACACCTCCTTTAAACCAGCGGACGAAATAGTAAAATTCCAGGTCCATCCAACGGACCCGACAAAGACGGCTTCCATCGGGGCACAGTTGAACCCTGATGTAGACGCCGCACTGCGAGAATTCCTTCGGGAAAATTGGGACATTTTCGCCTGGCACCCTTCGGATATGCCCGGAATCCCACGCAGATTGGCAGAACACAACCTAAACATCCTAAAAGGATTCAAGCCAGTCAAACAGGCTCTTCGACGATTTTCCGAACCCAAAAGACAGACAATGGGAGAAGAGCTAGCCAAACTATTGGAAGCCGGATTCATCAGAGATATCAAACATCCGGATTGGCTAGCAAACCTGGTAATGGTACCAAAGAAGGACAAATCCTGGCGCCTATGTGTCGATTTTAAAGACCTCAACAAGGCTTGCCCAAAGGATCCCTCCCCCCTCCCCCGCATCGACCAGATAATCGACGCTACCGCAGGACACGATTCATTGTGCTTCCTCGACGCATACTCCATCTACCATCAAATCAAGATGGCGGAAGCGGACCAAGCCGCAATGGCATTCATCACTCCATATGGACCATTCTGCTTCAACACGATGCCCTTCGGACTTAAAAACGCTAGCGCAACATATCAGCGCATGATTCAAACATGTCGGGCCACCCAGATCGGCAAAACAGTAGAGGCATACGTAGACGACGTAGTCGTCAAAACCAAACACATCGAAACTCTAGTAGACGACTTGAGGCTCACATTCGACAACCTCAGAGCATACGACATCAAGCTGAATCCAGAAAAATGCATTTTCGGCGTACCAGCCGGAAAGCTCCTAGGCTTCATTGTATCGGGTAGAGGAATTGAAGCAAACCCAGCCAAGATCTGAGCTGTGTCGCAGCTAGATATTCCAAAAGACCTCAAACAAATACAAAAATTGACTGGATGCGTGGCGGCTCTAAGCCGCTTTATCTCCCGTCTAGGAGAAAAGGCATTGCCCCTCTATCGCCTCCTTAGGCGCACCGAACACTTTGAGTGGACGGATGCTGCCACTGCCGGACTCGAAGAAATAAAATCCATATTGGCAACAAATCCGGTCCTGGCTGCGCCCAACCTGGGTGAACCAATGTTGTTATACATCGCGACAACACATCAAGTTGTAAGCGCGGTACTCGTCGTCGAACGAGAGACAGAAGGGCATAAATTCCCTCTTCAAAAACCAGTGTACTACGTATCCACTGTGTTAACCCCCTGCAAGTCCCGTTACCTGCATTATCAAAAGATAGCGTACGCGGTGTTCATGGCATCCCGGAAGCTCCGACACTACTTTCAAGAGTGTTCGATAACAGTGGCCTCCGAAGTACCCCTCAATGACATTATAAACAACCGCGACGCAACGGGCAGGATTGCAAAATGGGCCATTGAGCTCTTACCATTTGATATAACTTACAAACCTCAGCGAGCTATAAAGTCACAAGTTTTGGCTGACTTTGTCGCTAAATGGACCGAAGCCGAACTCCCTAAAGAGTACGGCGCATACTCCCATTGGATTATGCACTTCGACGGCTCTAAAATGTTGGCCGGATTGGGGGCTGGCGTTGTATTGACGTCCCCAACCGGAGACACAGTCCAATACGTACTTCAGATAATGTACACGGGCTCCAACAACGCAGCCGAATACGAGGCCCTTTTACATGGCCTCCGGATGGCAATCTCCATGGGCATTCAACGCCTAGAGGTGCGCGGGGATTCAAACCTTGCAATATCCCAAATAAATGGAAACTTTGATGCCAAGGATCCGAAAATGGCAGCATATCGCAACGCTGTCCTAAAAATGTCAGCTCGATTTGAAGGACTTGAATTCCATCACGTAGCCCGGGATAATAACCAAGCATCCGACATATTGGCACGCATCGGCGCAAAACGTGATGCGGTCCCTCCAAACATCTTCCTGGAACGGCTCTTTAAGCCATCCGTACTATGGGAAGAGGAGTCCGGAAATAACAAACCGGAAGTAGCCGCACCAACCGACACAGAGAATTCTGACATAACCGGTGATTCAGCCGAAATAACACCTTCAGCCCACGACATAATGGCAGTAATCGCCCCGTGGACAGAACCATTCCTAGCCTACTTGCTTAGGCAGGAACTTCCCGAAGACCATAATGAGGCCCGCTGCATAGCCCGGCGATCTAAAGCCTACAAGGTCCATGAGGGAGAACTTTACAAGAAAAGCACAACGGGAGTCCTTCAAAGGTGTATCTCCGAAGAGGAAGGGAGAAACCTTCTGGCTAAAATTCATGCCAGACTAGGCGGACACCATGCAACAGCTCGGGCCCTTGTAGGAAAGGCATTCCGTACAGGATTTTATTGGCCGACGACCCGGGCAGATGCTCAGGACTTAGTCCAAAGATGCGTCGGTTAGCTCTTTGCTAATCAGAGCCATATGCCACCCACCGCCCTCAAAACTATACCCATTACCTGGCCGTTCGCGGTCTGGGGGCTTGACATGGTTGGACCCCTTAAAGGGGGAACCCACAAGCAAAGGTACCTATTGGTCATGGTGGACAAATTTACCAAATGGATAGAGGCCAAGCCAGTCAAAATGGCAGAGTCCGGACCAGTGATAGACTTTATCTCCGGGGTAGTACACCGTTATGGTGTCCCCCACAGCATCATCATCGATAACAGCACGAACTTCACGGCCGATGAGGTTAAATCATGGTGCAAAAATATGGGCATCAAGCTCGATTACGCTTCAGTCTATCACCCTCAAACCAACGGTCAAGTGGAACGAGCAAATGGTCTAATAATGAGCGGCATCAAACCCAGACTAGTGCGGTCCCTTACGAAATCTGACATGCACTGGATAGAGGAGCTCGACTCCGTACTCTGGGGGCTGCAGACAACGCCCAACCGTACTACCGGATTCACACCATTTTTTATGGTATACGGCGCAGAGGTAGCTCTGCCCTGCGACATCATTCATGACTCACCTCGAGTGTGCATGTACGAAGAAAGAGAAGCCGAGCTGGATCGGCAGGATAGCTTGGACGCATTGGAGGAAGAACGCGACGTCGCCAAGGCTCGTTCCGCATTCTATCAGCAGCAGGCTCGAAGATATCAAAGCAGAGAAGTATGGGCCAAGACTTACAACGTTGGCGAACTAGTTCTACGCCTGCCGGACAAGAAAAAGGACAAGCTCAAGCCCAAATGGGAGGGCCCATTCATTATCGATCAAGTCCTGACCGGCGGAGCGTACCGTCTACGAAATGCGTCGGACAACCGACTCAAGCCGAACCCATGGAACGCAGCCCGCCTCCGAAGATTCTATGCCTAGCGCTGGACTAAGAGTTCATCCCCTTCCCCCATCCAAATTTTTACATTTCAGCTGTCTTTTGTTACTCTTTCTTCTCTCACCCCTTTTCCTAAAAAGCCCTTAAAGGCCTACTTGCGCATTGTTCGCACACACTTGACGTGCCATCCGCACTCATTATACCTGGGGGCTTCTTTACCAGAAGCTCAATTATAAGGGCTTCATGCCCAACACATGTGTCAAGCTTCCACATGTACCTTTTGTTCACCATTATATGCATCGATATGACTTAAGTTTTGGCCAAGCTGGGTTGCCTGGTTCCTGTGCTTACCCCTACGTTCCCGATTGTTCGGCTAGGAGGTAAAGGGAGCACCTCTGCGATTGTTACTGCCGGGTCAGCCGGATGTGTACCTCAGACTGGGTGAAGCCGAAAGCTAGCGTTCTTAAGGGAATATTCGGTCGGTGATTTGAAAGATGATTTTTTACCTACTTATTTATCTGCCCCCAGATGTTTTTCTGCTGTTTTCGCAGACCGGACATGCACTTTAGGGCATGCCTCCCAGGGAAAGGAACCCTTAACGGAACTATTCTCCCTGGAAGATGTTTCTTACTAACCATGTAATATAACATAACTAGTTGGGCACTTGTCTGATAAAGCACTAATGACCCCTACGCCTGGTCTCCATTCATGCCCCGATTGTTTCTTAACCGAGAAGGTATTCGGACACACTCCAAACTCTAGGGTCCCGAGGTTGAAGCGAAAAGGTCGGCAAAGACAAACGATCTACAATCCGGCTAGAAGGCATTTTACATGTCATTTTAAAATACATTGTCAAATCGACTGACTGTATTCCTCCTCAATCCCGTCTAACAGGCTGTCTAATTTACAGTCCCGTTGGGAAAATTTAGCGGCCAACTCTACTTGGCCGTATACTAAACTCACAGGGATCTCCTTCCCATCGGGCCCCACAGGTCCGACCTCGACCATGTGGTTGGGATCCGCCTTCTTGTACCGCGTCTTCACCATGGCCCAAGCCTCTCTGGCACGTTGGCGGCAGGCCAAAATCTTCCATAAACGGAAGCACTGCCGCACTCCCTGAAGCTTCTCCGCAAGCTCCCCAATGCCCTCGGGTAGGGAGAGGGCGGGCCATAAAGCTTGGACGACGCCGCTCATTGCCTGCCGGACTCATTCGAGCAGCCGCAACAGTTCGGGAAGTTGATCACCCGTTGATACGGGCATCTCCTCCGCAGGGCGACCTGTGAGTATACCTACAAGACATATTTTGTCAATTGACATCCTCGCCGAACTCTTCTTTTCAAAGGAGTTCGCTCAAGCAGTTACTATAGATGCCGCGACGAAGCCGCTGATTCTCCTTAACGGAGCCAGACAGCTCGGCCCGAACACCTTTCAGCTCTTCTCCGAGCTGGGCATGGGCATCCTGGAGCTTGTTCCTTTCCTGCTGCACTCTATTCAGCACCCTCTCGCCGGCCTTCAGCTGGCGTAGTAATTCTTGCCTGTCCGGATCTTGTCCTACAACACCTGCAATGTCATTATTAGACTTGCGCACACGCCGCACACCGCTTATGTTTTTAAAATAATGTGTTACCAGGAGGGGTCTCTGTGTTTCCTCCCGCGGCAGCAAGTGCGGCCTCGAATTGGGCCTTGCACTCTTGCAGCTCCTGAGACAGTTGGGTATTCTTCTCCGTAAGGTCCTGCGTTTCAAATGATCCTTAAATCAGTTAATATAACTACTTTAAGTCTCGGGGGCTACTGGCATATACAACTATTAAATTTTCTTACCCGTATGTCTTTTACATACTGCTCCGTGGCTCTGGTAAAACCATCTTGAGCAGCACGGAGGTGCGCGTCCCCCGTGTTAAAGGCATTCAACGCCTCAGGGGAGAAGCACGCGTCACGAAATACTGTCCGGCGGCGCCTGTGGTTCATGGCGCTCTCCACCTCACACTTGGTGGCTGACAGTCTGTCGGCATCCTCCGTTGGAGGAGTGCCCGGCTCGGGCCTTGCGCTCGCCTCCCCCTCCGGACCAGGTGCTGGAGCCTGGCTGGTAGAGGCTGGATTGGCAACCTCTACGCCCGCAGTCCGGCGGGTGCTTTTTCTCCTACAAAAGTCATGAGCACTCAAACGCTTCCTAGGAACGTTGCTCCAAATAATGAACTGTGAGCTATACCTTTGCGGCGACATTTCAATCCGCGCCGCGCTCCTATTCCGCCTGCTGGTCCGGACTGGCCTTTGTTGGTCAGCCGCCGCGGGCTTGGCTTCCCGCCTTGAAGGCGCTTCCTGCAAAACACTGTCATATGCGAAGGTCAGAAATGAGCAAGGAAGAAATAATGGTGTCGGGACTTCGGTCACAATCACCTGGGAAGCCGGACATAGTCCGGGGTAGTCAGCCGTAATGGCGACTAAAGCGTTATCCATGCTGAGCTGGTGGAACACCCCATCGATTAGCTCCACCTTTATGTCCGGATCCTCTTTGGAGGCCGGATCCTGGGATCTCTCTGGATCCTCGGGTTGCCGAGATGGATTTATAATGTCCTCCACAATCCGACACAGTTCCTGCGTCGAAGACACAATATAAGAAGCTTAAACTTCGAAAGCATGGGTCAGACACACAGAGTGTTCGCTTACCCAACGCCAGGGATTATTCATGGAGAACCCATTCAACGGGTTCGTCTGAAGGAAGTCCTCCTTCTCCCCCTTGTACAGGCCGGACAGGATCTTCGCTAGGTCCTCGGCCAAACCCGGCCCTTTGCGGCCATGACGGGTGGCATCGTCCCCCCCATTGAAATCCCACATGGGGTGGCCCCTGTATTGTAGTGGATGCACCCCCCGCATAATGCATGTTGCCATGACTCCAATCATGGTCAACCCGGAATGGGCCAGTAACCTTATCCGGCCCATCAAATAATGGACGCTCTTGTCTTCCTCCAGTTGGGGGCTCCGCGGACGCCAACTGAGGCGTTTCTTCAGAGGAGCAGTACTGAACTCCGGGAGGCCGATCCGAACAGGGTCCGGCAGCAGAGCGTCTTCTATGTAAAACCATTCCGAAGGCCAGTCTTCGGACGCCTTCTTAGGGGTTCCGTATGGATATTCGGTCCCGGCAATGCGCCATATTTCGGCGCCGCCCACTTGATATATGGACCCCTCGTGAGAGCGGCGTACGAGGCAGAACAACCTCTTCCACAGTGCAAAATGGGGCTCGATGCCCAAAAATAGCTCGCAAAGAGCTACGTAACCCGCGATATGCAGGATAGAGGCAGGCGTAAGGTGATGGAGCTGGAGTCCGTAGAACTCCAGAAGCCCACGGAGGAACGGATGTATAGGAAATCTGAGTCCCCTTATCAGATAGGGGACGAAGCATACCCGCTCCCCTTTGTTGGGACTTGGGGTAGCCTTTGCTTGCTTCCCACCTTGGTAGGTGGCCAACCCGGCTCGAACCGGGACCATGAAGGCCGGAGGGAGATATCCCTCTGCTTGGAGCGTCACCAGCGCGCTGTGCGGGACAGAACATCTCCGCCAGTCTCCTGGCAGTGGGCTGGGAGCGCGAGAGGAGGAGCCGCGTCGACGGTCCATGATGGAATGGATTCTTGGTCGGAGGCGCTCCGATGAGTACTCGCGGAAGGAAGATGGTGTGATTTGGATCTGGATTCTTGCCTCTCTTATAGGCAGATTATTTGCACATCTAGGGGGTAAAACATAAAAGATACCCTGGCTTTTCGCATTCGTGCGACGCGTGGAAGATGGTCATTATTGGGCGTGGAAGCCAAGAAGCGCAACATTGATAAGAAAGCCGGACACTGTTCGGCAAACACACGGAATTTGGAGGAGAACCCGCCTTGCAACGCCGAAGACTATATACGCGCTGGACTTATCGTCATTGAAGCCTGGTTCGGGGGCTACTGAGGGAGTCCTGGACTAGGGGGTGTCCGGACAGCCGGACTATCATCATCCGCCGGACTCCAAGACTACGAAGATACAAGATTGAAGACTCCGTCCCGTGTCTGGATGGGACTTTCCTTGGCGTGGAAGGCAAGCTTGGCGATACGGATATGTAGATCTCCTACCATTGTAACCGACTCTGTGTAACCCTAGCCCTCTCCGGTGTCTATATAAACCGGAGGGCTTTAGTCCGTAGGACACGACAAACATTACAACAATCATACCATAGGCTAGCTTCTAGGGTTTAGCCTCCTTGATCTCGTGGTAGATCCACTCTTGTACTACCCATATCATCAATATCAATCAAGCAGGAGTAGGGTTTTACCTCCATCGAGAGGGCCCGAACCTGGGTAAAAACATCGTGTCCCTTGTCTCCTGTTACCATCCGCCTAGACGCACAGTTCGGGACCCCCTACCCTAGATCCGCCGGTTTTGACACCGAGAGCGGGTTCTTGTTAGGGAAATGATCCCGATCAGCATCGAGCTATGGAATCAGCCTAAGAAGGAAGAGCTTCAAGTTTCTTTTGTCGAACATAGACAGAAAGCTGATCTTTGGACCGCACTGAAGGTAAATTTCACCCTACCAGAAGAGGAGGATCCGGAGAAGCCAGTTATAGAGCCATTGATCAAGTCTCATGCTCTCAAGAAGATGGCAGATCTATTCAGGAGGTGGAAGAATGAGTTGAAAGCAACGTATGTCGACAAAGGGAAGACTCCAGAATTCACCGACCGATTTGAGAAGATAAGAGATCACTGGCCCGCATTTGTGGCCAACAAGACATCGGAGAGGAGTAAGAAGATGTCAGCGATTAACAAGATAAATGCTGCAAAGAAGGAGAATCACCATCGCACAGGGTCAGGTGGCTACCTCAAAGCCCGGCCGTTGTGGGACAAGGCTGAGCAGGACCTGAGTGCTAAAGGGGTCGAACCAGAGACATTGCACTGGCCAGGCCGTTCAAGGACCTGGTTCTTCAGGGTTGGTGGAACTTTTGACCCTGAAACAGGGAAGTGCTGCTGAACGGACGAGCAACTTGCAACACCTGTCACAAAGCTTCGGAAAGCAATCAAGGAAGCGTGGGAAGGTACGTTCGTTCCCGAGAGAGAGAATGACGAGCTCACAAGGGCCCTCGGGAATCCTGAGCACCTTGGACGAACACGAGGCACGCCAGGCTCCATTTCATGGAAGGTTAGGTTTCCTGACGCAGGCGGTTACAAAACCCAAGAGAGGAGGAGGAAAGTGGAGCAGAGTGAACTGCAACAGCTTAAGGCAAGGGTACGAAAGCTAGAGGAACGACAAGATGTTGAGAACCAGCAGCTGCGGGATCCTGACCAAGAAGCTACCCCAGAAGCTACCCCGCCATCTCAGCGGAGAAGCAGTGTGGCTTCCACCGAGCCTGTTTAGCAGCCTGACTTGACGGGTCCTAGCTACCCCATGGATTTTATCACGGATTCACACCAATGCCACCTTATGACGTAATCGCTTCAGCTTAAAGTCAAGGCAGTTGTCAGCACTGTGCACCCTCCTTCATCCGGAGCAACTTTTCACTGTCGTTCGATTCCACAAGGCTATGCTGTTGTGATGGTGGACAAAATAACAGGGGGATTTGAGGAGCTCCAGCTTGAGCACAGGTGATGGGGAGACTCAGCTGGGTCTTGCTATGAAGACTTCGTGTCTATGGCGGAAGGAGCACATCAACCTTCTGAACTTCAGGGCTCCGGCGAGTTAGCTGGGCACTTCGCCTCCTCTGCCTCCTCCTCCTCTGGCGATTGATCAGGGTACTCCGCCTCCTGCTCCGGCGCATGAGGACGGCTGTACTCCGCCTCCTTCTCCGCCTGCTCTGGCATGTCCGAGCAGCCCTCCTCCTCCTTCGCCGCCTCGTAAGCGACAACGGAACATAGACGCCGCTACTCTGGCTGCTCCTGCGCGTCATAGCAGTCCGTCTCCGGCTGCTCCGCCTCTTAAGCAACGAAAGAAGACAGCCGCAGCCGCTCCGTCTGCTCTGGCGTCTAGCAGTACAGCCAGAAGCGGGAGGCAATACAAATTCGGTCCATCGTCTCTCAAGCCTCTAGAGAAGTTACCATACGAGAGGAGTGATGAGGAAAACCAGAAGATCTCTGAAGGCCAAGTGAATGACTTCTTTAAATCGATAAAAGCTAAGAAATATCCACCTCTGGCGGAGAAGATAGATCTGGTGAAAGCGGAGCGCACTTCGGATGCCCTGCATTGACCACCACCGCCTCCGCCGCAATCCAACTATGACCGCATCATTGAGATGACATATAAGGAAGCTGAGCAGTCAGGAAGTACTTGCACTGATCAAAGGCTAGTAGAACGAAGAAAAGGGAAAAAAATCCCCAGCTCGGCGAACAAGCGAAGCAATTGTGCCCCCCCGCTCAATGTGTCTAGCGATATCGTCGCTAATCTTCCAGGGATGCTGCCCGGTACCAATCCTGGAGATTACATGCTCGACTGCGATGCACTTTTTGAAACAATGGAGGTGGACACATTAAGATTCCGGCACGGGAAGCCTCTCGTCAAACCTGGTACTCCTCTAACAACGATGATGCGAAGATTCCATGATTGGTACATGGACATCTGCAGGAAGTCTGGGACATATACTTTGACGCTTTGAGTTATAGAGGAGCACAACCTCGTTGGAATTGATCTGTTGTCTGTTCCATATGAGGAGTTCTTCCAGTTTTTCAATCAGAAGGCCCTCGATAAAACAATCATCACTTGCTACTGTCTGTAAGTACTACTTCTCTGTAATTAATTAAGTCTCTATATATAGCTCAGCCCTTTCATTGCATGTATATATAATTATCCTCACTATATTATGCAGATTGAAGATCGCCGAATTGAAGAAAAGACAAGTAGGTGTTATTGGGTTCATTAACACAAATCTCATGGATGAATGGAATGTTAAACATGATCCCAAAGATACAGAGGCCAACTTGCTACGATCGTTACTTCAAAATCAAAACAAAGCTACAATACTCTTTCCTTACGAATACAAGTGAGTGTTACTGTCTTGTGCATATTCGGTTTCCCTTATTACTCGAGGTTATAGTAATGTAATTGATGAGTTATGCATGCGTGCGTAGCTTCCACTTTATTCTACTAGAGATTAAGCTGGAGCAGGGACTAGTAACCATCATAGACTCCAAACGAAAAAATCCAGAGGAGTATGCGACCATGACTAGAATGCTCGAGAAGTAAGTTCAACTGATCATTATCGCACCATATCGGAAACATTGTTCATTTCCTGATATCAAGTAATTGTTTTCTTTGTCTAGCAGGGTTTGGAAAAAGTTCACCGCACAAGCTCCGAGACTGCCGGCGCAGTTGCGATTTAACCACCCAAAAGGATGTACTAGCTACTAGCTAGTTCGACGCATCTCCCATTGATGCTAGCTAGTTTCATCAATACCATTTAGCATGCTTGCTTATCAGTTTGATTGACCTTTATTTCTTGTAAAGTGGTTGTGGCAGGAACCCGGGAATGATTTCTGTGGATACTACATTTGCGAGTTCATCCGCCCACACCACCATGAGTGGGGCTACTCTAAACAACAATATGAAGTGCGTAAGCAATAGTCACAATTTTATTTTATTACCATCATTTGTGTTGAGTTTCATTCATATATATGTATTGACCCCCTTATTTAAATTAGATGTTTCAGATGCAGGATGAACTCCTACCACAAGATCGCATACGAGCAATTCAAGAGGAATTGGCGGGATTCTTTCTTGACCACGTCATCGACAAACACGGAGAATACTATGTGGAAGTTGAGTTCAGATATTAGGGGAGTTTGTAAGGGATTTTTTAAGATATCAGGGGATATATATGTAGCCAGTAGCATCGGATTGCTATGGCTGGTTTGGCTAGGCCCACCGGGCATCTTAGCCCACAAGTTATCTTAGGTTAATTCTTATGCAAGTTATCTTAGGTTAATTCTTATGCAAGTTATCTAGGTTATAAATATAGGCTGTAAGACTCTTTTTGGAATTAAGCAATAAGAATATTATCTCTATTGCCCGGCTCCCAGAGGAGCCGGAACCCTAGCCACCCTCTACCCTTGCGTCGCTGCCGCCACCCTCCTCTCCCGCGACGGCACCTAGCCGCCGGCGCGGCCGCTCATCGCCATGCCCAGCCCCCTCCTTCCCTGACCGCTTACGCCCCAGGCCTGGTAGGGTACAAGTTCCTACCAATTTGGTATCAGGCACCCGGGTTTCAACCATGTCTTCGCCGCCACCAAACCCGCCACCACCACCGCCACTGCTGCCCGCCAACTCCCCCACCGCCGCTACCACCGACTCCACCATCGCTGCCGCTTCCTCGCCGGGCGCTACAGCCTCGCTGTCAGCGCCGATCTCCCCCACGCCCGGCACCATGCCAAGCCAGGGCCAGCCGCCGCCCCCAGTCTAACACTCGCCGCCGTTGCCTCCCCCCGTGCCACAGCAGTTTACGCTGGAGGCCATGGCCGGCGTGCTCAACGGCCTGGTCGTCGCGGTCCAGGGCATCCGCCTTTACTTGGCTAGCCCATACGGGCCGCCCCCGCCGCTCCACCCGGCCGTGCCCGCGGGACAGCCAACACTGCTGTGGTACTCCGTCCCCGCGGCCATCACTGGGGGATACCCGACGCTCCCATCACCGGCGGCTTCGACGCCGCCTTGGCCCTAGTGGCCGACGCCGGCACTTGCGGCACCACCCGCGCCGCCAGCCGCCACCCAGGGCCCGCAGTGGCCAGCCTGGACCGCGCCGTCCCTAGCCGCGCCGTCCCTCCCTGCGGCCACCGTGCAGGTGCCACCACCGCCCCCGCCCAGCCCTAGCCTGGGCCGGTCCGTGCCGAGCGGACTCCCGATCCAGGAGGTCCGCTTTCCGTCATCACCGTCTCCTCTTCCAGGCTGGCTCCACGGGACGTCCCCTCCACCGGCTTACACGGAGGCACGACCACCGTTGGGTTCCCAGTTGCATCCCGAGGCGTCGGGTGCCACGGGGAACTCCGCCGGCCTTCCCACCATGGACCGGGCGTCGTCATGAGCCCTCCGCACCATCGAGGCAGTGGGCCATGGGGCGCCACACCAGCAGCCGCCCCGGTTCGCCAAGCTCGACTTCGCCGCGTATGACAGCACGGAGGACCCCCTCAACTGGCTCAACCAATGCGACCAGTTCTTTCGCGGGCAGCGCACCCTCGCCTCGGACCGTACCTGGCTCGCCTCTTATCACCTCCTCGGCGCCGCGCAGACATGGTACTATGCTCTCGAGCAGGACGAGGGCGCCATGCCTCCTTGGGAGCGCTTCCGCGAGCTCTACCTCCTCCGCTTTGGGCCCCCGGTTCGCGGGAGCCGCCTAGCGGAGCTCAGCCGCCTTCCCCTCACCTCCACGGTGCAGGACTACACCGACCGTTTCTAGGCCCTGGCATGCCATGCGTTGGTGTGACGGCGCAGCAGCGGGCCGACCTCTTTGTCGGTGGCCTTCCGGATCACATCCGTGTGGATGTTGAGCTTCGCGGACCCCAGGATCTCCAGTCGGCATGTACTACACCCGCGCGTTCGAGCGCTGCGCGGTGGCCATCCAGCAGGAATCACTGTCGGTGTCAAAACCGGCGGATCTCGGGTAGGGGGTCCCGGACTGTGCGTCTAGGCGGATGGTAACAGGAGACAAGGGACACGATGTTTTACCCAGGTTCGGGCCCTCTCGATGGAGGTAAAACCCTATGTCCTACTGGATTAATATTGATGATATGGGTAGTACAAGAGTGGATCTACCACGAGATCAAGGAGGCTAAACCCTAAAGCTAGCCTATGGTATGATTGTTGTAATGTATGTTGTGTCCTACGGACTAAAGCCCTCCGGTTTATATAGACACCGGAGGAGGCTAGGGTTACACAGAGTCGGTTACAATGGTAGGAGATCTACATATCCGTATCGCCAAGCTTGCCTTCCACGCCAAGGAAAGTCCCATCCGGACACGGGACGGAGTCTTCAATCTTGTATCTTCGTAGTCTTGGAGTCCGGCGGACAATGATAGTCCGGCTGTCTGGACACCCCCTAGTCCAGGACTCCCTCAGTAGCCCCCGAACCAGGCTCCAATGACGATAAGTCTAGCGCGTATATAGTCTTCGGCATTGCAAGGCAGGTTCTCCCTTCAAGTTCCATGTACCTACCGAACAGTGTCCGGCTTCATCATAATACTGTGCTTCTTGGCTTCTACACCCAATAATGGCCTTCTTCCACGCGTCGCACGAATGCGAAAAGCCAGGGTGTCTTTTATGTTTCACCCCCTAGTCGTGCGAGTCATCCACCTACAAAAGAGGCAAAAATCCAGATCCAAACCACACCATCTTCCTTCCGCGAATACTCATCGGAGCACTTTTGACCTAAAAATCCATTCCACCATGGACCGTCGACGCGGCTCCTCTTCTCGCGCTCCCAGCCCGCAGCCTGGAGATTGGAGGAGGTGCTCTGTTGCACACAACGAGCTAGTGATGCTCCAAGCGGGGGGATATCTCCCTCCGGACTTCATGGTCCCGGTTCGAGCCGGGCTGGCCACCTACCAAGGTGGAAGGCAAGCGGAGGCCACCCCAAGTCCCAACAAAGGGGAGCGGGTATTCTTCGTCCCCTATCTGATAAGGGGACTCAGATTTCCAATACACCCGTTTCTCCGCGGGCTCCTGGAGTTCTACGGACTCCAGCTCCATCACCTTACGCCCGCCTCTGTCCTGCATATCGCGGGCTACGTAGCTCTTTGCAAGCTATTCCTGGGCATCGAGCCCCATTTTGCACTGTGGAGGAGGCTGTTCTGCCTCGTACCCCGTTCTCACGAGGGATCTATATATCAAGTGGGCGGCGCCGAAATATGGCGCATTGCCGGGACCGGATACCCATCCGGTACCCCTAAGAAGGCATCCGAAGACTGGCCTTCGGAGTGGTTTTACATAGAAGATGCTCTGTTGCCGGACCCAGTCCGGATTGGCCTCCCGGAGTTTAGTGCTGCTCCTCTGAAGAAACGCCTCAGCTGGCGCCCGCGGATCCCCGATTGGAGGAAGACAAGAGCGTCCATTACCTGATGGGCCGAATAAGACTACTGGCCCATTCCGGGTTGACCATGATTGGAGTCATGGCAACATGCATCATGCGAGGGGTACAGCCATTGCAATACAGAGGCCACCCCATGTGGGATTTCAACGGGGTAGACGATTCCACCCGTCATGGCCGCGAAGGGTCGGATTCGACCGAGGATCTGGTGCAGATCCTGTCCGGCCTGTACAAGGGGGAGAAGGAGGACTTCCTTCGAACGAACCCCGTGAATGGGGTTTCCATGAACAACCCTAGAGGCTAGGTAAGCGAACACTTCTAAGGGCTCAACCCATGCTTTCGAAGTTTAAGCTTCTTACATTATGTCTTCGGCGCAGGAACTACGCCGGATTGTGGAGGACATGGTAAGTCCCGCTCCGCAACCCGAGGATCCAGAAAGATCCCAGGATCCGGCCTCCGAAGAGGACCCGCCTATCAAGGTGGAGCTGATCGACAGGGTGTTCCACCAACTCAGCATGGATAACGCTTTAGTCGCCATTACGGCGGACTACCTCGGACTATGTCCGGCTTCCCAGGTGACTGTGACCGAGGTCCGGGCACCATTATCTCTTCCTTGCCCATTTCTAACCTTCGCGAACGATGGTGTTCTACAGGAAGCGCCCTCAAGGCGGGAAGCCGAGCCCGCGGCGGCTGACCAACAAAGGTCAGTCCGGACCAGCAGGCGGGAAAGGAGCGCGGCACGGACTGAAATGTCACCGCAAAGGTATAGCTCGTATTTAAATTTTCAGAGCAACGTTCCTAGGAAGCGTCTGAGTGCTCATGATCTTTGTAGGAGAAAAAGCGCCCGCCGGACTGCGGGCGTAGAGGTTGCCGATCCGACCTACCCCAGCCAGGCTCCAGCGCCCGGCCTGGAGGGGGAGGCAAGCGCAAGGCACGGGCCGGATACTCCTCCAATGGAGGATGCCGACAGACTGTCCGCCACCAAGTTTGAGGTGGAAAGCTCCATGAACCACAGGCGCCGCCGGATAGTATTTCGTGAAGCGTGCTTCTCCCCTGAGGCATTGGACGCCTTTAACGCAGGGGACGCGCACCTCCGTGCTGCTCAAGACAGTTTTACCAGAGCCACGGAGCAGTATGTAAAAGACATACAGGTAAGGGAATTTAATGGTTATATATGCCAGTAGCCCCCAAGACTTAAAGTAGTTATGATAACTGATTTAAGGATCATTTGAAACGCAGGCTCTTACCGAGAAGAATGCCCAGTTGTCTCAGGAGCTGCAAGAATGCAAGGCCCAACTTGAGGCCGCACTTGCTGCCGCAGGAGGAAATGCAGAGACCCCTCCTGGTAACACATTTTTATTAATAAATATAAGCGCTGTGCGGCGTGTGCGCAAGTCTAATAATGACATTGCAGGTGTTGTAGGACAAGATCCGGACAGGCAAGAATTACTACGCCAGCTGAAGGCCGGCGAGAGGGTGCTGAATAGAGTGCAGCAGGAAAGGAACAAGCTCCAGGATGCCCATGCCCAGCTCGGAGAAGAGCTGAAAGGTGTTCGGGCCGAGCTGTCTGGCTCCGTTAAGGAGAATCAGCGGCTTCATCGCGGCATCTATAGTAACTGCTTGAGCGAACTCCTTTGAAAAGAAGAGTTCGGCGAGGATGTCAATTGACAAAATATGTCTTGTAGGTATACTCACAGGTCGCCCTGCGGAGGAGATGCCCGTATCAACGGGTGATCAACTTCCCGAACTGTTGCGGCTGCTCGAATGAGTCCGGCAGGCAATGAGCGGCGTCGTCCAGGCTTTATGGCCCGCCCTCTCCCTACCCGAGGGCATTGGGGAGCTTGCGGAGAAGCTTCAGGGAGTGCGGCAGCGCTTCCGTTTATGGAAGATTTCGGCCTGCCGCCAACGTGCCAGAGAGGCTTGGGCCATGGTGAAGACGCGGTACAAGAAGGCGGATCCCAACCACATGGTCGAGGTCGGACCTGTGGGGCCCGATGGGAAGGAGATCCCTGTGAGTTTAGTATACGGCCAAGTAGAGTTGGCCGCTAAATTTTCCCAACGGGACTGTAACTTAGACAGCCTGTTAGACGGGATTGAAGAGGAATACAGTCAGTCGATTTGACAATGTATTTTAAAATGACATGTAAAATGCCTTCTAGCCGGATTGTAGATCGTTTGTCTTTGCCGACCTTTTCGCTTCAACCTCGGGACCCTAGAGTTCGGAGTGTGTCCGAATACCTTCTCGGTTAAGAAACAATCGGGGCATGAATGGAGACCAGGCGTAGGGGTCATTAGTGCTTTATCAGACATGTGCCCAACTAGTTATGTTATATTACATGGTTAGTAAGAAACATCTTCCAGGGAGAATAGTTCCATTAAGGGTTCCTTTCCCTGGGAGGCATACCCTAAAGTGTATGCCCGGACTGCGAAAAGCAGAAAAACATCTGGGGGCAGATAAATAAGTAGGTAAAAAATCATCTTTCAAGTCACCGACCAAATATTCCCTTAAGAACGCTAGCTTTCGGCTTCACCCAGTCTGAGGTACACATCCGGCTGACCCGGCAGTAACAATCGCAGAGGTGCTCCCTTTACCACCTAGCCGAACAATCGGGAACGTAGGGGTAATCACAGGAGCCAGGCAACCCAGCTTGGCCAAAACTTAAGTCATATCGATGCATATAATGGTGAGTAAAAGGTACATGTGGAAGCTTGACACATGTGTTGGGCATGAATCCCTTATAATTGAGCTTCTGTAAAAGAAGCCCCCAGGTATAATGAGTGCGGATGGCACATCAAGTGTATGTGAACAATGCAGAAATAGGCCCTTACGGGTCTTTGTCCGGCGCTAGGCATAGAATCTACGGAGGCGGGCTGCGTTCCATGGGTTCGGCTCGAGTCGGTTGTCCGACGCATTTCGTAGACGGTACGCCTCGCCGGTCAGTACTTGATCGATAATGAAAGGGCCCTCCCATTTGGGCTTGAGCTTGTCCTTTTTCTTGTCCGGCAGGCGTAGAACTAGTTCGCCAACGTTGTAAGTCTTGGCCCGTACTTCTCTGCTTTGATATCTTCGAGCCTGCTGCTGATAGAATGCGGAACGAGCCTTGGCTACGTCGCGTTCTTCCTCCAATGCGTCCAAGCTGTCCTGCCGATCCAGCTCGGCTTCTCTTTCTTCGTACATGCGCACGCGAGGTGAGTCATGAATAATGTCGCAGGGCAGAACTGCCTCTGCGCCGTATACCATAAAAAATGGTGTGAATCCGGTAGTACGGTTGGGCGTTGTCCGCAGCCCCCAGAGCACGGAGTCGAGCTCCTCTACCCAGTGCGTGTCTGATTTAGTAAGTGACCGCACTAGTCTGGGTTTAATGCCGCTCATTATGAGACCATTTGCTCGTTCCACTTGACCGTTGGTTTGAGGATGATAGACTGAAGCGTAGTCGAGCTTAATGCCCATGTTTTTGCACCATGATTTAACCTCGTCAGCCGTAAAATTCGTGCCGTTATCGGTGATGATGCTGTGGGGGACACCAAAATGGTGTACCACCCCGGAGATAAAGTCTATCACTGGTCTGGACTCTGCCGTTTTGACTGGTTTGGCCTCTATCCATTTGGTGAATTTGTCCACCATGACCAATAGGTACCTTTGCTTGTGGGTTCCCCCTTTGAGGGGTCCAACCATGTCAAGCCCCCAGACCGCGAACGGCCAGGTAATGGGTATAGTTTTCAGGGCGGTGGGTGGCATATGGCTCTGATTAGCAAAGAGCTGACAACCGACGCATCTTTGGACTAAGTCCTGAGCATCTGCCCGGGCTGTCGGCCAATAAAACCCTGTACGGAATGCCTTTCCTACAAGAGCCCGAGCTGCTGCGTGGTGTCCGCCTAGTCCGGCATGAATTTCAGCCAGGAGGTTTCGCCCTTCTTCTTCGGAGATACACCTTTGAAGGACTCCGGTTGTGCTTTTTTTATAAAGTTCTCCCTCATGGACCTTGTAGGCTTTAGATCGCCGGACTATGCAGCGGGCCTTGTTTTGGTCTTCGGGAAGTTCCTGCCTAAGCAAGTAGGCTAGGAATGGTTCTGTCCACGGGGCAATTACTGCCATTATGTCGTGGGCTGAAGGTGTTATGTCATCGGCTGAATCGCCGGTTGGCGCGGTTTTTTCCGGTTTGTCATTTCCGGACTCCTCTTCCCATAGTACGGATGGCTTGAAGAGCCGTTCCAGGAAGATATTTGGAGGGACAGCGTCACGTTTCGCACCGATGCGTGCCAGTACATCGGCCGCTTGGTTATTATCTCGGGCTACGTGATGGAATTCAAGTCCTTCAAACCGAGCTGACATTTTTAGGACAGTGTTGCGATATGCTGCCATTTTCGGATCCTTGGCGTCAAAGTCTCCATTTATTTGGGATATTGCAAGGTTTGAATCCCCGCGCACCTCTAGGCGTTGAATGCCCATGGAGACTGCCATCCGGAGACCATGTAACAGGGCCTCGTATTCGGCTGCGTTGTTGGAGTCCGTGTACATTATTTGAAGTGCATACTGGACTGTGTCCCCGGTCGGGGACGTCAATACGACGCCAGCCCCTAGTCCGGCCAACATTTTAGAGCCGTCGAAATGCATGATCCAATTGGAGTATGCGCCGTACTCTTTAGGGAGTTCGGCTTCGGTCCATTCAGAGACAAAGTCAGCCAAGACTTGTGACTTTATGGCTTGCCGAGGTTTGTAAGTTATATCGAATGGTAAGAGCTCAATGGCCCATTTTGCAATCCTGCCCGTTGCGTCACGGTTATTTATGATGTCATTGAGTGGTACTTCGGAGGCCACTGTTATCGAACACTCTTGAAAGTAATGTCGGAGCTTCCGGGATGCCATGAACACCGCATGCGCTATCTTCTGATAGTGTGGGTAACGGGACTTGCAGGGGGTTAACACAGTGGATACATAATACACTGGTTTTTGAAGAGGGAATTTATGCCCTTCTGTCTCTCGTTCGACAACGAGTACCGTGCTTACAACTTGATGCGTTGCTGCGATATATAACAACATTGGTTCGCCCAGATTGGGCGCAGCCAGGACCGGATTTGTTGCCAGTATGGCCTTTATTTCTTCAAGTCCGGCAGTGGCAGCATCCGTCCACTCGAAGTGTTCGGTGCGCCTGAGGAGGCGATAGAGGGGCAATGCCTTTTCCCCTAGACGGGAGATAAAGCGGCTTAAAGCTGCCACGCATCCTGTTAATTTTTGTATCTGTTTGAGGTCTTTTGGGATATCCAACTGTGACAGAGCTCGAATTTTAGCCGGGTTTGCTTCAATTCCTCTACCGGATACAATGAAGCCCAGAAGCTTTCCGGCTGGTACGCCGAAAACGCATTTTTCCGGATTCAGCTTGATATCATATGCTCTGAGGTTGTCGAATGTGAGCCTCAAATCGTCTACTAGAGTTTCGACGTGTTTTGTTTTGACGACTACGTCGTCTACGTATGCTTCGACTGTTTTGCCGATCTGGGTAGCCAGACATGTTTGAATCAAGCGCTGATATGTTGCGCCGGCATTTTTAAGTCCGAAGGGCATCGTGTTGAAGCAGAATGGTCCGTATGGAGTGATGAATGCTGTTGCGGCTTGGTCTGCTTCCGCTATCTTGATTTGATGGTAGCCAGAGTATGCATCGAGGAAGCACAACGAATCATGCCCTGCGGTAGCATCGATAATTTGGTCGATGCGGGGGAGGGGGAAGGGATCCTTTGGGCAAGCCTTATTGAGGTCTTTAAAATCGACGCATAGGCGCCAGGATTTGTCCTTCTTTGGTACCATTACCAGATTTGCTAGCCAATCCGGATGTTTGATATCTCTAATGAATCCGGCTTCCAATAGTTTGGCTAGCTCTTCTCCCATTGCCTGTCTTTTGGGTTCGGAAAATCGTCGAAGAGCCTATTTGACCGGCTTGAATCCTTTTAGGATGTTTAGGCTGTGTTCTGCCAATCTGCGGGATTCCGGGCATGTCTGAAGGATGCCAGGCGAAAATGTCCCAATTTTCCCGAAGGAATTCGCGCAGTGCGGCGTCTACGTCGGTTTTTAATTGTGCCCCAATGGAGGCCGTCTTTGTTGGGTCCGTTGGATCGACCTGGAATTTCACTATTTCATCAGCTGGTTTGAAGGAGGTGGACTTGGATCTTTTGTCGAGTATCACATCGTCCCTGTTCACCGTAGAGCGCAGCGCGGTGAGTTCATCTGCCGCTAGGGCCTCAGATAGTGCCTCCAGGGCTAGTGCGGCTGTCTTGTTTTCGGCGCGGAGTGCTATGTCCGGATCACTAGCAAGAGTGATTATTCCATCGGGCCCAGGCATTTTGAGCTTCATATACCCGTAATGGGGTACGGCTTGAAAAATTATGAATGCCTCTCGTCCTAATATAGCGTGATATCCACTGTTGAACGGGGCCACTTGGAACGTGACTTCTTCGGATCTGTAATTGTCCGAGCCGAACACCACATCGAGTGTGATTTTTCCGGTGCAGCGCGCTTCCCGGCTAGGGATTATTCCTCTGAAGGTTGTGCTGCTTCGCTCAATACGGCTCCAATCAATTTCCATTTTTTGAAGAGTTTCCTCGTAGATGAGGTTTAGTCCGCTGCCGCCATCCATGAGGACCTTTGTAAGTCGAAAGCCGTCCACTATTGGACTAAGCACCAGTGCGGCTGGTGCTCGGGCTGTTCGGAATTTAGGTTCGTCGCTGGCGTTGAAGGTGATGGCTGTGTCGCTCCATGGATTTGCTGTTGCTACTTGGTAGACTTCGGCGAGGCCGCGGATTGTTCGTTTTCGCATATTGTTCGATGCGAAGGTCTCAAAGACTGTTGATACCGTACCGGTACTGTTGGAGTGGTTTTCCGGGGCTAGAAGCTCCTCGCCACTTTTGGCCACCTACCATAATATCCGACATGCTTGAAGGCTATGTGTTGGGACGGCTCCCTCTGTACTATGAAGCTTGCAGGGTCCATTGAGCCATCCCTCCAGTATGGTTCCGTGCCCTTTATGGGGTTTTTGCTTTTTGGTTTTTGTATCTGGGGCCTGAGTGTGATGCACTTTTTTGTTGCGGACTGGGGTTGTATTCGGGGCCGGATTGTCCCAAAACTGATTTTCGGTTTTCCGGAAACTCTCCATCGCACAGAAATTTCGTACTATGGACGCTAGATCGGTGAAGCGTATAACTTTACGACGGCCGATGGCGTTTAATATTCCCTTGTCCGTGCAATTATTCCAAAAGATTGAGATTGCGTTTTCCTCTCGGCAGTCCTTTATCCTGTCCATAACCAGGAGGAATCTGGCCCAGTAGTGATGTACTGTTTCAGCGGGCTCTTGCCGTATTAGAGATAGATTGCATATGTCTGGGCGGGTGGGTGGAATAAAATCCAGATCCCTACCCATCTTGGGGCTTAACGGCCGGGGAGTTTCCGAATTCGGAAGCTTGGATTGATGGACACGATCCAGCGAGTCCGGAACGATGCATGATTTTAAGTTCAATGCTCGATCGAAGTCCGTCCCTCCGCGGAGATCCGGCATGGAGGGTTCGGGAATCCGGACGTGACTAGTTTTCAATATAGGCGAAGAGTCGCCGCATTGTTCCTCTACCACTGCGACGTGGTGGGTAACCTGGGGAGAGTTAACCTCTCTCTGATCGGTTTTAAGCCCAATCAGATTGTAGTCTGTAGCGACTCCCAGGGCGGCGATGCGATCCAAGAGCTCGTTGACAGACAAGAGCTCTATTGGATCCAGCCGCTCGGCGAATTCCGAGCTGACGCGGAGATTGCTTTTGACGACTTGGGAAGTCATTGTCGAAACAGTGGCCGGACAGGCGGTCATAAGAAAACCGCCTAGCCGGATAGTTTGGCTGGCAGCCAAGGCCCCTTTGGCGAAAATACCATCTTTGAAGACGGGTGGGGGCATCCTTCCTATCGGTGACGACACAGAGGAACTCTCAATGAAAGCACCAATGTCGATGTCAAAACCGGCGGATCTCGGGTAGGGGGTCCCGAACTGTGCGTCTAGGCGGATGGTAACAGGAGACAAGGGACACGATGTTTTACCCAGGTTCGGGCCCTCTCGATGGAGGTAAAACCCTACGTCCTGCTTGATTAATATTGATGATATGGGTAGTACAAGAGTGGATCTACCACGAGATCAAGGAGGCTAAACCCTAAAGCTAGCCTATGGTATGATTGTTGTAATGTATGTTGTGTCCTACGGACTAAAGCCCTCCAGTTTATATAGACATCGGAGGAGGCTAGGGTTACACAGAGTCGGTTACAATGGTAGGAGATCTACATATCCGTATCGCCAAGCTTGCCTTCCACGCCAAGGAAAGTCCCATCCGGACACGGGACGGAGTCTTCAATCTTGTATCTTCGTAGTCTTGGAGTCCGGCGGACGATGATAGTCCGGCTGTCCGGACACCCCCTAGTCCAGGACTCCCTCAATCACCGTTCTAGACCGCTGGGTCGCTAACCGGGCTGGATTCCGCGCAGGGTTGGCCTGTGCAGGCTTCAGCGGCACCCCTCGCCGCGACCACGGGACGCCCGTTCCGCCGGCTCACCCCAGCCGAGCTCCTCGAGCGTCGCAGCAAAGGGTTGTGCTTTAACTACGGTGAGCCCTACACGCCCGGCCATGCCTGCCCGCGACTCTTCTACCTGGAGGTTGTAGACTACATTCCGGAGGACTCCGTCGCCGCTGACCTGGCCGCCCCAGCTGTCGAGAAGGTGCTTGACGCTGGCTGATCGCCTCAAGGAGTTCCGCAAGTGCTTCCCCACATTACAGCTCGAGGATGAGCTATTTGTGAAGGAAATATGCCCTAGAGGCAATAATAAAGTTATTATTTATTTCCTCATATCATGATAAATGTTTATTATTCATGCTAGAATTGTATTAACCAAAAACATGATACATGTGTGAATACATAGACAAACATAACGCCACTAGTATGCCTCTACTTGACTAGCTCCTTAATCAAAGATGGTTATGTTTCCTAACCATAGACATGTGCTGTCATTTCATTGACGGGATCACATCATTAGGAGAATGATGTGATTGACATGACCCATTCCGTTAGCCTAGCACCCGATCTTTTAGTATGTTGCTATTGCCTTCTTCATGACTTATACATGTTCCTGTAACTATGAGATTATGCAACTCCCGTTTACCGGAGGAACACTTTGTGTGCTACCAAATGTCACAACGTAACCGGGTGATTATAAAGGAGCTCTACAGGTGTCTTCGAAGGTACATGTTGGGTTGGCGTATTTCAAGATTAGGTTTTGTCACTTCGATTGTCGGAGAGGTATCTCTGGGCCCTCTCGGTATTGCACATCACTATAAGCCTTGCAAGCAATGTAGCTAATGAGTTAGTTACGGAATGATGCATTACGTAACGAGTAAAGAGACTTGCCGGTAACGAGATTGAACTAGGTATTGGATACCGACGATCGAATCTCGGGCAAGTAACATACCGATGAGAAAGGGAACAACGTATGTTGTTATGTGGTTTGACCGATAAAGATCTTCGTAGAATATGTGGGAGCCAATATGGGCATCCAGGTCCAGCTATTGGTTATTGACCGGAAACGTGTCTCGGTCATGTATACATAGTTCTCGAACCCGTAGGGTCCGCACGCTTCACGTTTCGTTGACGATATAGTATTATATGAGTTATGCATGTTGGTAACCGAATGTTGTTCGGAGTCCCGGATGAGATCATGGACATGACGAGGAACTCCGGAATGGTCCGGAGATAAAGTTTGTTATATGGGATAATAGTGTTTGATCTCCGGAAGGGTTCCGGAATTCACCAGAAGGGGTTCTGGATGTTTCCTGAAATGTTTGGGTACGAGAACACGTTATTTGGGCCAAAGGGGAAAGCCCACAAGGTTTTTGGAAAGTGCAAAAGGAAGTTTTGCGGAGTCCAGGGGCCAGACGCCAGGGTCCCTGGCGTCTGGGTCCAGACACTGGGAACCCTGGCGTCTGGCCCTGGAGTCCGAGAAGGACTCTTGCCTTTCGGGTGAAACCGACTTTGTGGAGGCTTTTACTCCAAGTTTCGACCCCAAGGCTCAACATATAAATAGAGGGGCATGGCTAGCACCAAAGACACATCAAGAAACACCAAGACGTGTGCCGGCAACCCCGTCCCCTCTAGTTTATCTTCTGTCATAGTTTCCGTAGTGCTTAAGCGAAGCCCTGCGAAGATTGTTCTTCACCAACACCGTCACCACGCCGTCGTGCTGCCGGAACTCATCTACTACTTTGCTCGTCTTGCTAGATCGAGAAGGCGAGGACGTCATCGAGCTGAACGTGTGCAGAACTCGGAGGTGCCATGCATTCGGTACCTGGATCGGTCGGATTGTGAAGACGTACGACTATATCAACCGCGTTGATAAACACTTCCGCTTAGCGATCTTCAAGGGTATGAATATACACTCCCCTTCTCGTTGCTATACATCACCATGATCTTGCGTGTGCGTAGGATTTTTTTTTGAAATTACTATGTTCCCCAACAGTTTGTGCAGGAGGGGAGAAGTGTTATGGCCAGTTTAGCTAGGCCCACCGGGCATCTTAGCCCACAAGTTATCTTAGGTTAATTCTTATGCAAGTTATCTTAGGTTAATTCTTATGCAAGTTATCTAGGTTATAAATATAGGTTGTAAGACTCTTTTTGGAAATAAGCAATAAGAATATTTTCTCTATTGCCCGGCTCCCAGAGGAGCCAGAACCCTAGCCACCCTCTACCCTTGCGCCGCTGCCGCCACCCTCCTCTCCCGCGACGGCGCCCAGCCGCCGGCGCGACCACTCATCGCCACGCCCAGCCCCCTCCATCCCTTACCGCTTACGCCCCAAGCCTGGTAGGCTACAAGTTCCTACCACGGATAGATATATGAAAACTTGTTGTTGGACCAATCTATCAGAGAAGGAGAGGCCGATCACTTCTCTCTATGTATATGTTCATGACGATCTTATGTACTTAATGGTTTCCTTCATTTGCTTACTAGCTAGCTAGCGTGTCGAGTCCTCTCTATACGTGTAGTACGTAGAATCAACTGTCGTGGTTCTAAGGCTGACAGTAGAAAGGGGGGTAGGTATGGAGAGGCAAGATCTCAGCTATGGTGAAGATGTACACACGGGTTTTACGAGTTCAGGCCCTTCTCGGAGGAAGTAATAGCCCTACGTCTCGGTGGTCGATTGGATTATATGTGTGATGTTACAGGGGGTGCAAACCCTTTTGCCAGAGGAGGGGGGTGGCTTATATAGTGTTCACCAGGACCCTTTCCGCCCTCCATTACAAGGGACTTAATGTACATAAAGTGGTGGCGTTATTGGTAACGCCAGCCTTAAGTGTTGTTAATGACCTTAAAGACTATGGAGTGAATGCCTGCCCGTTGTAATGTTGAGTGAATCCTAATCTTCGGGAGGTCGAGTGATTCTCTGGATGGTCGAGTGACAGTAGGTAGGAAGATTCCCAAGTGACATGATGTTGAGTGGATTGCACTCGACATCTTCGACTGGGGGTCTCATGCTGCCTCTTGAACTTCTTGTCTTCTTGGGTAGTGACCTTGGGTAGGACGTATAGGTCAGGCCTATGACCCTACCCCAGGTCTGTATCCTCATCAGTATCCCCCGAATGGATTAAGGTTCGAGTGGAAAGTAGGTTGGAGTTGAACTTGTTCTGAGTCTTGGGCCTTCGCGAGCGTTTTCTGCAAGATGGAAAACTCGCGTGGGTACTTCAGCGTCGATTCAGTCGCCTTGATCCATTCAGGGAGTCCTCGACTGAACTTGTGGTGCCGTTTACTGAGTGTTGTATTAGAGTGCAGGATCTTGGGCGCAATTGGCTGCTGCGTATCCCATATTTTGCGGGATACAAAATTTCGGGGAAGCGCGCGGGACGGGGAGTGCCGAAGTGGGCGGAGCAGATAAACAGTGATGCCTCGATTTTCGTGCCACCTTTTTCGCCACGTACGCTGCGCACAACTGTTGCGGGATTTGACAGGATTGCCTGGTCCCACACGTCAGTCACTCAGAAGCAACCCTTTATAAGGTGACGGGGCCGAGGCGTCTGCACTGTGCATGCCCTTTCCTCCTTCTTCTTCCCCCACTTCTCCGTCGCGCCCAGCTCTTCTGTTCCACCGCCACCACTCCGCCGCCATGGTGAAGGATAAGACGGCGGTGCTAGAACGCGCAAAGAAGGCGAAGGGGGTGGCGAAGGGCAAAAAGCAGCACCGTGGGTCGTCATCGCGCGCGGGGCTGCCGCTGGGCTGGATCCAGGGCGATTGGATCCGGTCTTCGATTTGGCAGGAGGATCTGGACGAGCTGGCGGAGTCCGGGCTGATCGCCAAGGGAGCGGAAAGGTTGCTGGAGGGGGAGATGAATCCTCAGCCTCGACCGGGTGAGTGCGTACTACTCGCCACCCACATCGACCGGGGTTTTTCGCTTCCTCCGCATCCTTTCTTCTGGGGGTTCTTGAACTTTTTCGGTGCCAACTCCACCATTTTTCTCCTAACACCATCACGTATCTGGCCTCCTTTGTGTCGATGTGTGAAAATTTCTTGGGGTCTTGACCGCACTAGGGTCTTTTCAAATATATCTTCACCATCCGATCCCAGTCAGTCAAAAAGGCAAAGTCGAGTGACTCAAAGACCAATGTCATCCAAATGTGTGGGGGTTTAGGTATCCAGAAAAGACATAGGAGCTCCTTCCCTTCTATGACTCTCCCTGAATCAGTTAGAGGCTGGCAGTCGACCTGGTTCTATTGCCAGGACGAGGCAGCTCCAGGTCAGTCGACAGGCCTCCCTCACTTCACATTCGACCGCGTCCGAACTCCTTCTCCACTCAAAGTGACCGCTGCTGAGAACATGGAGACGAAAATGCTAGTAGAGAAAGTGGTTCAGCTTATCAATGAGGGTGTTACCGTCCTGGACCTGCTGGAAGTGTTCCTCAGTCGACGCATCCAATCTCTCCAGGCCCGTGATCATCCTATGTGGCTGTACTCTGGACCTAAAGACACCGCTCGGGTCCATCCAGAGGAAGTGTCGTCGGAGACCGTGGCCATGTGGTTGAGGAGTATCACAGGCAATCAGGACAATCCCAGAGGATCCAGGCGAGTTATCCCTTTCAGAGACGACAATCCACCTAACAAGGTATGCCCTTTTGTTCTGACTGCTTGGCGCATAAGTTCCGGCTGCATTTGATGTCGACTGATTTTTGCTTGACTTTTCATCTTGAGGTCTTCACCGAGATGTACTTTATGCCCAACGGTGAACAAGCCCTGGAGCAGGGCCAGGAGGAAGAGGCCAGCACAGACGAGAGCGGCGACTGGGAGTCTTTGGATGGAGAGGAGGAGGAGGAGAGCAAGGAGTCGGACGACGAGGAAGAGGTCTACTCGCCGCCGCGTTCCGAGCACCGATCCAAGCAGCAACACGACCCGGCGGGCGGGCGTGGGAAAAACGTGGCTCCGAGTACTCACGCTCAGAAGCGCACTCAGACATCGACTCCGGAACCGACAGAGAAGCTCCAATCCTTCAAACTTCTTTTCCAGCTTTCTAACAGCATTGCAATAACCAGTCATGGCTGGACTTCTGACATCCCATTCCTTCATCACTTGATTAACCACCAAATCTGAGTCGCCATATACCATAAGGTGACGAACGCCGAGTGAAATGGCCATACGCAACCCATATAAAAGTGCTTCATATTCTGCTTCATTATTGGAAGAATCAAAATGAATTTGGAGAACATAGTTAAGCTTGTCTCCACGGGGGGGACACCAATACTACCCCAACACCTGATCCGTTCAGCATCTTGGAGCCATCAAAGAACATAGTCCAGTGCTCCGAGTGAACTTGAGTCGGCAGTTGCTGCTCAATCCACTCGGCAAGGAAATCTGCGATTGCTTGGGACTTGATAGCTTTCTTTGCCTCAAACTTGATATCCAATGGAAGGAGTTCAATCACCTATTTTTCCACTCGACCAGTTGCATCTCTGTTATTCAGAATCTCAGATAATGGTGCGTCGCTGACGACTGTGATGGAGTGATCAGAGAAGTACTGTGCAACCTTTTTCATGGTCATGTATATTCCATAGACAAGCTTCTGATAATGAGGACATCATTGCTTGGATGGAGTCAAAACTTCGGAGAGATAATAAACTGGGCACTGAACCTTGTAGGCTTTTCCTTCCTCTACTCGCTCGACCGTAAGTACTGTGCTGACAACTTTTCCAGTGGCTGCAATATAAAGCAGTAAAGGCTCTTTGCTGATTGGCGTAGCGAGCACCGGCTGGGTGGAAATCAGGGTTTTGAGTTCTGCAAACGCTGCATCAGCTTCTTCAGTCCACTCGAACTTATCAGATTTCTTCATCATTCGGTAAAGAGGCAAGGCCTTTTCACCGAGACGAGAAATGAATCGACTCAAGGCAGCCAAACAACCAGTCAACTTCTGAACGTCCTGTACTCGCACATGGCGTTTCATTCGGAGGATGGTATCAACTTTTTTTGGATTAGCATCGATCCCTCGTTCGGAAAAGAGAAAACCGAGTAACTTTCCTCCTAGAACTCCGAACGTGCACTTTGACGGATTAAGCTTGATATCGTACCTCCTTAGGTTGGCAAAGGTCTCTGCGAGGTCAGTCAATAGGTCGGAACCTTTGTGAGACTTGACCACAGTGTCATCCATGTATGCTTCCACATTCCGACCATTTTGAGTGAGCAGGCACTTCTGAATCATTCTCATGAATGTGGCTCCGGCATTTTTAAGACCGAATGGCATGGTGACATAGCAAAAGCACCCGAATGGGGTGATGAAGGCTGTTTTTATTTCATCGGGACCATACAGTCAGATCTGATGATACCCGGAATATGCATCTAAAAAAGACAAGTGCTCACACCCCGCAGTCGAGTCAACAATCCGATCGATGCGGGGGAGAGGGAAGTGATCTTTCGGGTAGGCCCAATTGATATGCTTGAAATCAATGCACATACGAAGTGAATCGTCCTTCTTAGGAACCATGACTACATTGGCAAGCCACTCGGAGTGGTAGATCTCTCGGATGAACTCTGCTGCTAGCAGCCGAGCCACCTCTTCGCCAATTGCTATCCTCTTCTGCACGGCGAACTGACGAAGGTGCTCTTTGACATGTTTTGCCTTGGGGTCGACATGCAAACGGTGCTTAGCCAGTCCTCTGAGTACACTCGGCATGTCAGAGGGTTTCCATGCAAAGATGTCCCAGTTCTCACGGAGGAACTGGATGAGCGCTTCTTCCTATTTGTTGTCGAGTGTGTTGATATATGAGTCGGCGCGGCATTGGGATCGGTCGGGTGAATATGAATCGGTTCGTTTCACCAGACGACTGAAATGCAGAATCTGTGGCAGGCTTCTTGGCTTGGAGCAAATCACTCGGATCTGCATTCTTCTGATACTCGTGAAGTTCAACAGCTGCCATCTGCATATCGGCAATTTTGGAACCTTTCTAGAATCATTCCTCCGCCTTCTGTTGATTGCCAGTAACTGTGATCACACCTTTGGGGCCAGGCATCTTCAACTTGAGGTACACGTTACATGGTCGAGCCATGAAACGTGCGTATGCAGGCCTCCCCAGAATGGCATGATAAGCACTCTGGAAATCCACGACTTCAAATGTCAACTTTTCCTTACGGTAATGCTTGGAATCACCGAAAACCACGTCGAGAGCGATCTGGCCGAGTGATTCGGCTTTCTTTCCGGGGATAACACCATGGAAGCTCATATTGCTCTCGCTAAGTTTGGACATCGGAATGCCCATCCCCTTCAAGGTTTTAGCATAAAGGATATTCAGACCGCTACCTCCATCCATCAGCACTTTAGTCAGTCGAGTGCCTCCGATCACTGGGTCGACCACCAGTGCTTGCCTCCCGGGTGTGGCTACACGAGCAGGATGGTCAGACTGGTCGAATGTGATGTCTGTCTGAGACCATTTAAAGTATGTGGTCGCTGTCGCTGGAGCAACCATATTCACTTCTCTGTTGATAACCTTCAACCGACTCTTCCTCTCAACATCAGCAAAAATCATGAGAGTGGAATTGACTTTGGGATAACCATCGTCTTCCTCTTCATCCTCATCTTTGTCTGACTCTTTCTCCTTCTCATTGGGCTGTTTCTCTCAGAACTGTTGGATCAGGAGTCGACATTGTCGAGTGGTATGCTTTGGGTAAATTAGATTACCTTCTTCATCTTTCTTCGTGTGGATGTGACATGGCAAATCCAACACATCATTTCCTGCTTGATCCTATACCTTCTTAGGGGGCCAGGGCCCCTTAGGTTTTCCCTTAAACTTTCCTTGAGCCACTGCTGCAATCTCACCGGGTGCCGCTGGCTCAGGCTTACGCTTCTGTTTCCGACTGGAGTTACCTCCACCGGCCTCTTGGCCGACTGGTTTACTCTTCCCGCTACAGAGTCGATCCTCTTCTTGTTTGTTAGCGTATTGGGTGGCTATCTCCATCATCCGAGTCAGAGTCATATCCCCAGTCCGACCGAATTTCAGGACCAACTCTCTGTATTCGACGCCTTCCTTGAAAGCGCACACTGCTTGATGCTCTGATACATTTTCAACGGTGTGATGCAAAGTGGTCCATCTCTGAATGAATTCCCTCAAAGTCTCATTCGGCTTCTGTACACAATGCTGCAACTCGGGCAATCCTGCTGGTCGCTTGCATGTGCCCTCAAAAGTTCTAACGAACACTCGAGCCAGCTCCTCCCAACTGTGTATATTGCCTGGAGTCAACTGAGTGAACCACGCTCGGGCCGACCCTTCCAACATAAGAGGGAGATGCTTCATCGCTATTTCATCGTTTCCGCCTCCAATCTGCACAACCACTCAGTAATCCTCAAGCCAGGTTTCAGGCTTGGATTCTCCAATGCACTTACTGACTCTGGTTGCCAACCTGAAGTTGGGAGGAATCACTGCCGCCCTGATGGCTCTACTGAAACACTCTGGACCTGAAACATGCAATCTGCCGCCACTTGGACGATCTCTGCCAGGGTCTTCTCTATGCGCTCTGTTTCGGTCGACCAAGCCTTGAACGAGAATGGATCTTGGATCGAAGCCTGGCTCTCTTGGGTTGACTGGAGCTCTGTGCTCGTCACTGTGACGATGTCTATCATCGTTCTGCCGAGGCACATATGACGCACTCCTCGGAGGAGGCGTAGGCACTCGACGACGATTGTCGCGGTCGAGCTGATGATCATACTGTCCACGGCCTTCACGCCGCAGCGGCGATCTTGGGCTATGGGCCGGCTGAACTGTATTCGCTACTACGGATCTGCTGTGAATCCTATTCCGTGACTGAGACACTGCAGTGTTCCGCTCTCCTGTTACCCGGAGCAAGGCCCGGATTTGCATCAACCCTATGCTAGCCTCCGACTGGGAAGGTTGGATCGACTCTGCAATTCGGGCCGCAGCTATGATGTTCTGAATCGGAGTACAATATACCTTAGGTGGAGGCGGGAAAAGCTGCCGTCGACTAGACTCAGGGACCCGCTCTCGAGCCCGCTTGTCGAGAGCGTGCTACAGGTTCTCCAGTCGAGTGTGCTCAGCCAAATTAGCCAAGCGCGCCTCCTCCAAGGCCCGAGCCTCGGGGGTTTCTCTGACAATGGGCGTGTGGAGTGCATCCATGTTGTGGCGACGAAGTTCTTCCCTCTGCTGCGAAGAAAGGGGTTCGGGATGATATTCCTCATGGACGCGCGATGGATCACCGCCACCATCTTCGCCGTCTTTGCGACGGAAGCCAGGTGGGCCATGCGGACCATCGACCATCAAGACTTCAACCGCACGGTCGCTGCTATCGCACTCGGATGCAGTCTCCGCGGAGCCAGTCGACAGATCGAACAAGCCGTGGAGAGTTTCGTCGGGCTCGATTATTGCGACTTGGTGGGTGGCCGAATGCCGAGCCACCATGTGTTTCACCCACCGCTGAAGCCGCAATCGATCGGATCGCTTGCGGCGGCGAACAGCGGGGAGGGAAGACACCATCGGAGCCGACTGATACTGGGTCAAAGGCTGCCGGAGAAGGACGCCACGAACGCACTCGCGAAAGTGCATCGCCCCTCGGACGGGGAGCTCCACAACGTCAAGCGGAGCTTCCTGAAGCCACGCTGAGTCATTGGCGATGAAAACGAGCACGCCGAGACGGATCTCGCGGCCCTCAGCCAATCCGCCGCCGGAAACCATGATGATGATCGGAAAAACTTGCAACTTCACCAACAAGTTGCTAAGACACCTGCCCCACGGTGGGCGTCAACTGTCGTGGTTCTAAGCTGGCAGTAGAAAGGGGGTAGGTATGGAGAGGCAAGATCTCAGCTATGGTGAAGATGTACACACGGGTTTTATGAGTTCAGGCCCTTCTCGGAGGAAGTAATAGCCCTACGTCTCGGTGGTCGATTGGATTATATGTGAGATGTTACAAGGGGTGCGAACCCTTGTGCCAGAGGAGGGGGGGTGGCTTATATAGAGTTCGCCAAGACCCTTTCCACCCTCCATTACAAGGGACTTAATGTACATAAAGTGGTGGCGTTAGTGGTAATGCCAGCCTTAAGTGCTGTTAATGACCTGAAAGACTACGGAGTGAATGCCTGCCCGTTGTAATGCTGAGTGACTCCTAATTTTCGGGAGGTCGAGTGATTCTCTGGATGGTCGAGTGACAGTAGGTAGGAAGATTTCCGAGTGACATGATGTCGAGTGGAGACTGGGGGTCTCATGCTGCCTCTTGAAATTCTTGTCTTCTTGGATAGTGACCTTGGGTAGGACGTATAGGTCAGGCCTATGACCCTACCCCAGGTCTGTATCCTCATCATCAACCAAGCACGGAGATAAGAGAGGACACTTCTCTGTATTAGCTAGCTAACACAATAATTAACCCTACAAAACACCCACCCCCCCTTTCAGAAAAAACCCCCAGCCCATGAATTGCTGACGCGTGGAAGCCTTTTGGTCCCGGTTGGTGGCACCAACCGGGACAAAAGGCCCTCCTACCTTGGCAAGCCACAACATCCACGTGGAGCCCCATCTGTCCCGGTTCCTGGGCGAACCAGGACTAAAGGTATTGGGCTTTAGTACCGACCCTTTAGTCCCGGTTCGGCAACCGGGACAAATGGGCCTCAAGAATCGGGATAAATGGCCCGTTTTCTACTAGTGTAGTCAAATACGGAGTAGAAGCAAAAGCATGTGTACTTAAGAAATGCAACACAACACCAGCTGTTTGTAAGAGGCGAATGAAGGAAACGAAGGGTGGAATTATAGGTCGTGTAATATAATAGAGAATGTACATTAGGATATGTGATTGGTTGGTTCACAATTTTGACTTCATTGCCAAATTTTGCCATCATATTTCTTGATTAACATATGATCTTACCTCTAACTCTCTCTGGTCCTTTTTTGTCTGCATATAAGATTTGTCTGAAGTCAAACTTTGTAAAGTTTGATCATATTTACATGGAAAAATATCAACGTATACAATACTAAAGTTCTACAATGTTAAATTTAATTTCATGATGCATCTAATGCTATTGATGTCGTATTGTGAATGTTGGTATTTTTTCTATAAAGTTGGCCAAAATTTATGAAATTTGACTTCAGACAAACCTTATATGCAGAGTAATAAAAAGGACCGGAGGGAGTGCTTGGTTAACTGCTAAAATATTTGGTTGTTGACAAAAATGTATCAAATAAATCCCAGGGCTCAAACCTTTTTTCTAAAAAGGTTGGGTGTTCAATATTTGCCCATTCACTTCACATAATCTTAACAAATCTTACCAAATTTCCGAACAACAAATAGCCAAGGCATCACTAGCTTTCTAAAATGCAAACATTCACCAAGTGGACAGCTTGGTAAGCTATCTACAAACAATTGCAAAAAAAATGCAGACAATTTTTTTCTTCAACCAATAGTTGATCTCGCCCCAGTGGAAGTTCGTATTCCATTGCATACATGAATCATAGAGATGATATATAGTAGTACTACGAGTAACATTGTATGAATAACTTGAAGGTGTTGTAGCTACCATGCTAGGACAAACTATTCGAGGAAACAACGAGAAGGTAGTATAGCTACATCTGCACCAACGCGCTACATCAACTCTACACTACTACACCCGACCTCTATTAAGCCCCTCAAATCGCACACAACAGCAAAAAACTGTGTGTGAAAGAGGCATCAAAGACACTTAAAAAAAAATACCTGTTTGTAGAAATAATAATTGTGTGGGATCGATGGGCCATCACGTACGACCTAAAAAGTTAAACTATATGCAATACGCTGCGGACGATAGAAAGTGGAACCTGTTTGCGAAGCTGTTTGTTACAACCCATAGTTTCTTTAAGTGAATTGTTTGCAGTATAGGACCCAATTGACTAATACAATTGTCTGTGATGAATATAGCCACTCCACACAAAATTTATGGGGATCTATGTGTGATTAATTACATACAATTCAGTCATGTGGCAACACCATGCTCCCCTTCTTTACTCTAGCAGAACACACTCAATTAATCGACCAATAGATTTCATTCAATCACACTGTGACATTTCATTCCTATGATTTAACTACAATATTTAAACAAACTAACTAATTAATAGCGGTGGCGGCAGCATCTTGGGCGTTGGCATACTCCCGGACGTTAGGCCAAGCTTCAAGTCAGTCCATAATGTTCTGGACTTACACCTCCAGGAGCCGGTCGATGAGTTGGAGAGCGGCGACTGGGGATGTTGCAAGAAAGTGGTCAATGGTGGCGTCACAAGCCGCTCAGGCGGGCACTACTGGCACCGGCGCATGCACAGGCACATGCACCGGCGCGACGGGAAAAGGCACGTGCACGGGCACAGGGACCGGTGTGGCGGGGACATCGTGGATGCCCGTGGCACCCAACCCATCAATGGCACAGGGATGGGAGCTGCTGGCCAGAACGTGGGCGGGAGGATGGGAGCTGGCACGGGCACGGGGACAGACGTCGCGGCGACTTCATCCAGGGCCCTGTCAAAATCGTCAGAGTGCTCCTTATATTCCTACTCCTCTAGCTCGGGGTTTTCCTCACCAAAATGGAAGACTAGGGGTGATATGTCTCCAAAGTATCTATAATTTTTTATTGTTCCATGCTATTATATTACCCGTTTTGGATGTTTATGGGCTTTACTTTACACATTTATATCATTTTTGGGACTAATCTACTAACCGGAGGCCCATCCCGTATTGCAGTTTTTTTGCCTATTTCAGTGTTCCGAAGAAAAGGAATATCAAACGGAGTCCAAACAGAATGAAACCTTCGGGAGCATGATTCTTGGAACGAACGTGATCCAGAGGACTTGGAGTGCAAGTCAAGAAGCAGTCGAGGCGGCCATGAGAGTGGAGGCCCCCCTACTGGGCATGCCCCCCTATCTCGTGGGCCCCTCGGGCGTCCACCGACCTACTTATTCCTCCTATATACCCATGTACCCCGAGAACTTCAAAGGCGACCACGAAAAACTATTTCCACCATCGTAACCTTCTGTATCCGCGAGATCCCATCTTGGAGCCTTCGCCGGCGCTCCGCCGCAGGGGGAATTGACCATGGAGGGCTTATACATCAACACCGTAGCCTTTCCGATGAGTTGTGAGTATTTTACCACAGACCTTCGGATCCATAGTTATTAGCTAAATGGCTTCTTCTCTCTTTTTAGATCTCAATACCATGTTCTCCTCGATCTTCTTGGAGATCTATTCGATGTAATTCTTTTTGCGGTGTGTTTGTCGAGATCCGATGAATTGTGGGTTTATGATCAAGTTTATCTATGAGAAATATTTGAATCTCCTCTGAATTCTTTTATGTGTAATTAAGTTATCTTTGCAAGTCTCTTTGAACTATCAGTTTGGTTTGGCCTACTTGATTGATCTTTCTTGCAATGGGAGAAGTGCTTAGCTTTGGGTTTAATCTTGCGGTGTCCTTTCCCAGTGACAGCAGGGGCAGCAAGGCACATATTGTATTGTTGCCATTGAGGATAAAAATATGGGGTTTATATCATATTGCATGAGTTTATCCCTCTACATCATGTCATCTTTCTTAATGTGTTACTCTATTCTTTATGAACTTAATACTCTAGATGCATGCTGGATAGCGGTCGATGTGTGGAGTAATAGCAGTAGATGCAGGCAGGAGTCGGTCTACTTGTCACAGACGTGATGCCTATATACATGATCATGCCTAGATAATCTCATAATTATTCGCTTTTCTATCAATTGCTCGACAGTAATTTGTTCACCCACCGTAATACTTATGCTATCTTGAGAGAAGCCACTAGTGAAACCTATGGCCCCCGGGTCTATCTTTTATCATATAAGCTTTCAATCTACTTTTATTTGCATCTTTACTTTTCCAATCTATATCATAAAATACCAAAAATATATTTATCTTATCATACTATCTCTATTAGATCTCACTTTCTCAAGTGGCCGTGAAGGTATTGACAACCCCTTTATTGCATTGGTTGCGAGTTCTTTGTTTGTTTGTGTAGGTGGACTTTTGAGGAGCCTCCTACTAGATTGATACATTGGTTCTCAAAAACTGAGGGAAATACTTACGCTACTATTGCTACATCACCCTTTCCTCTTCAAGGAAAAGCAACGCAAACTCAAGACGTAGCAAGAAGGATTTCTGGCGCCGTTGCCGGGGAGGTCTTCGCTCAAGTCAAGACATAACAAGTACCCATCACAAACTCATCTCCCTCGCATTTACATTATTTGCCATTTGCCTCTCGTTTTCCTCTCCCCCACTTCGCCCTAGCCGTTTTATTCGCCCTCTCTTTCCCAATCTCCTCTCTCTTTTGTTTGCCCTTTTGTTTGCTTGTGTGTTGGATTACTTGTCGCCATGGAGCAAGATAATACCAAATTGTGTGATTTCTCCAATACCAATAATAGTGATTTCCTTAGTACTCCGATTGCTCCTCTTAATGATGTTGAGTCTTGTGAAATCAATACTACTTTGCTGAATCTTGTTATGAAAGATCAATTCGCCGGCCTTCCTAGTGAAGATGTCGCTACCCATCTAAACAACTTTGTTGATTTGTGTGAGATGCAAAAGAAGAAAGATACGGATAATGATATTGTTAAATTGAAGTTATTTCTGTTTTCACTTAGAGATCGTGCTAAAGTTTGGTTTTCGTCTTTGCCTAAAAATAGTATTGACTCATGGAATAAGTGCAAAGATGCTTTTATCTCCAAGTATTTTCCTCCCGCTAAGATCATCACTCTTAGGAACGATATTATGAATTTTAAACAACTTGATCATGAGCATGTTGCCCAATCTTGGGAAAGAATGAAGTTGATGATTCGCAATTGCCCTACTCATGGTTTGAATTTATGGATGATCATACAAAATTTTTATGCCGGCTTGAATTTTGCTTCTAGAAATCTTTTAGATTCGGCCGCGGGAGGCACGTTTATGGAAATCACTTTAGGAGATGCTACAAAACTCCTTGATAATATGATGGCTAATTATTCGCAATGGTACACCGAAAGATCTACTAGTAAAAAAGTGCATCCTATAGAAGAAATCAATGTTTTGAGTGGAAAGATGGATGAACTTATGAAATTGTTTGCTACTAAGAGTGCTCCTCTTGAGCCCAATGATATGCCTTTGTCTACTTCGATTGAGAATAATAATGAATCTATGGATGTGAATTTTGGTGGTAGGAATAGTTTTGGAAACAATGCTTATAGAGGAAACTTTAATCCTAGACCGTTCCCTAATAATTCCTCTAATAATTATGGAAATTCATACAATAATTCTTATGGTAATTTTAATAAGATGCCCTCTAATTTTGAGAACAGTGTGACAGAATTTTTATGATATCCCAAAAGAATTTTAATGCCTTGCTTGAAGAAAAGTTGCTCAAAGTTGATGATTTGGCTAGGAACATTGATAGACTTTCGCTTGATGTTTATTCTCTGAAACTTAGATCTACTCCTCCTAAGCATGATATCAATGAGTCTCTCAAAGCTATGAGAATTTCCATTGATGAGTGCAAAGAAAGAACCGCTAGATTGCATGCTAAGAAAGATTGCTTTGTAAAGGCATGTTCTTCTAGTTTCCATGAAAATAATGATGAAGATCTTAAAGTTATTGATGTGTTCCCTGTTAGATCTTTGTTTTTCAATATGAATCTTAATAATGATGGGACTGGAGATGAGTCAACTTTAGTTAAAAGGCATCCCAATGATTCGGAGTTTTTAGATCTTGATGCTAAATTTGGTAAAAGTGGGATTGGAGAGGTCAAGACTTTAAATAGCATTGAACCCACTATCTTGGATTTCAAGGAATTTAATTATGATAATTTTTCTTTAGAAGGTTGTATTTCCTTGTTGCAATCCGTTGTGAATTCTCCTCACGCTTATAGTCAAAATAAAGCTTTTACTAAACATATTGTTGATGCCTTGATGCAATATTTTGATGAAAAACTTAATTTCGAAGTTTCTATACCTAGAAAAATTAATTATGAGTGGGAACCTACTATAAATATTAAACTTAAAGATCATGAGTGTTATGCTTTGTGTGATTTGGGTGCTAGTGTTTCCACGATTCCGAAAACTTTATGTGATATTCTAGGTTTCCACGATCTTGATGATTGCTCTTTTAATTTGCACCTTGCGGATTCCACCATTAAAAAGCCAATGGGAAGGATCAATGATGTTCTCATTGTTGCAAATAGAAATTTGGTGCCCGTAGATTTTATCGTTCTTGATATAGATTGCAATCTTTCTTGCCCTATTATTCTTGGTAGACCTTTCCTTAGAACGATTGGCGCGATTATTGATATGAAGGAAGGGAATATTAGATTCCAATTTCCATTAAGGAAAGGCATGGAGCACTTTCCAAGAAAGAAAATTAAATTACCTTATGAATCTATCATGCGAGCTACTTATGAATTGAGTGCCAAAGATAGCACTACTTAGATCTATCCTTGCTTTTATGCCTAGCTAGGGGCGTTAAACGATAGCGCTAGTTGGGAGGCAACCCAATTTTTTTTGTTTTTTGTTCTTGCTTCTGTTTAGTAATAAATTTTGCATCTACCTTCTATTTAGATGTGTTTTCTTGTTTTAATTAGTGTTTGTGCCAAGTAGAACCTATAGGATAACCTATGGTGATAGTTAATTTGATTCTGCTGAAAAACAGAAACCTTTGCACGAACAAAAAATAGTTTTAGTAATTCACAGAAACGTGATTTTGCGTTGATTCTTTTTGCTGTAGATCAATAGACAAATTTCCCAGTACTTCCTATTTTGGTAGGAGTTTTAGAGTTCCAGAAGTATTCGAGAGTTACAGATTGCTACAGACTATTCTGTTTTTGACAGATTCTGTTTTTCCTGTGTTGTTTGCTTATTTTGATGCATCTATGGCTAGTGTGTAGGGTATGAACCAAAGAGAAGTTGGAATACAGTAGGTTTAACACCAATATAAATAAAGAATGAGTTCATTACAATACCTTATGTGGTGGTTTTTTCTTTCTTGCACTAACCGAGCTTATGAGATTTCCTGTTGAGTTTTGTGTTGTGAAGTTTTCAAGTTTTGGGTAAGGATTTGATGGACTATGGAATAAGGAGTGGCAAGATCCAAGCTTGGGGATTCCCATGGCACCACAAGATATTCAAGGATAACCAAAATCCTAAGCTTGGGGATGCCCCGGAAGGCATCCCCTCTTTCATCTTCGTCTATCGGTAACTTTACCTGGAGCTATATTTTTATTCTCCACATGATATGTGTTTTGCTTGGAGCATCTTGTATGATATTAGTATTTGATTTTAGTTTTCCACAATCATTCTTTATGTACACACCTTTTGGGAGAAGCCCACTTGATTGGAATTTATTAGAATACTCTATGTGCTTCACTTATATCTTTTGAGCTAGATAGTTTTTGCTCTAGTGCTTCACTTATATCTTTTAGAGCACGACGGTGGCTTAATTTTGTAGAAATTGTTAGTCTCTAATGCTTCACTTATATTATTTTGAGAGTCTCTTAGAACAGCATAAAATTGGTCCTAGAGTGGTGGGCATCCAAGTTGGGTATAATAAGAACTATCATAGGAAGTGAATTGGATGCTATGATTAATTTGATACTTGATAATTGTTTTGAGATATGGAGGTAGTGATATTAAAGTCATGCTAGTTGGGTGATTATGAATTTAAAGAATCCTTGTGTTGAAGTTAGCAAGTCCCGTAGCATGCACGTATGGTTAAAATTGCGTAACAAATATGAAACATGAGGTGTTCTTAGATTGTGCATCCTTATGAGTGGCGGTCGGGGACGAGCGATGGTCTTTTCCTACCAATCTATCCCTCTAGGAGCATGCGCATAGTGCTTGGTTTTTGATGACTTGTAGATTTTTGCAATAAGTATATGAGTTCTTTTGACTAATGTTGAGTCCATGTTTTATACGCACTTTCACCTTTCCATCATTGCTAGCCTCTTTGGTACCGTGCATTGCCCTTTCTCACCTTGAGAGTTGGTGCAAACTTCACCGGTGCATCCAAACCCCGTGATATGATACACTCTATCACACATAAAACTCCTTATATCTTCCTCAAAACAGCCACCATACGTACCTATTATGGCATTTCCATAGCCATTCCCAGATATATTGCCATGCAACTTTCCGCCGTTCCGTTTATCATCATGACACACATTACTATTGTCATATTACCTTGCATGATCATGTAGTTGACATCGTATTTGTGGCAAAGCCACCTTGCATAATTTCACACATGTCACTCTTGATTCATTGCCCATCCTGGTACACAGCCGGAGGCATTCATATAGAGTCATATTTTGTTCTAGTTTTGAGTTGTAATTCCTGAGTTGTAAATCAATAAAAGTGTGATGATCATCACTATTAGAGCATTGTCCCCCCAAAAAGAATGGCCAAAAAAAAGAAAGGCCAAAGAAAAAAAAGAAAGGCCAAAAATAAAAAAAGAAAGGCCCAAAAAAAGAAAAAAAAAGAAAAAAGGGGGCAATTTTACTATCTCTTTTTCCACACTTGTGCTTCGAAGTAGCACCATGTTCTTCATATAGAGAGTCTCATATGTTGTCACTTTCATATACTAGTGGGAATTTTTCATTATAGAACTTGGCCTGTATATTCCTACGATGGGCTTCCTCAAAATGCCCTAGGTCTTCGTGAGCAAGCAAGTTGTATGCACACTCACTATTTTTCTTTTGTTGAGCTTTCATACATTTATAGCTCTAGTGGATCCGTTGCATGGCAATCCCTACTCCTCATGTTGACATCAATTGATGCTCTAGTGCATCGTTGCATGGCAATCCCTACTCCTCATGTTGACATCAATTGATGGGCATCTCCATAGCCCGTTGATTATCCTCGTCAATGTGAGACTTTCTCCTTTTTTGTCTTCTCCACACAATCCCCATCATCATATTCTATTCCACCCATAGTGCTATATCAATGGCTCACGATCATGTATTGCGTGAAAGTTGAAAAAGTTTGAGATTATTTAAGTATGAAACAATTGCTTGGCTTGTCATCGGGGGTGTATAAGATGGGAGCATTTTTGTGTGACGAAAATGAAGCATAGCCTAACTATATGATTTTGTAGGGATGAACTTTCTTTAGCCATGTTATTTTGAGAAGACATGATTACTTTGATTAGTATGCTTGAAGTATTACTATTTCTTATGTCAATATGAACTTTTATTTTGAATCAATTGGATCTGAACATTCATGCCACAATAAAGAAAATTACATTGAGAATTATGCTAGGTAGAATTCCACATCAAAAATTCTATTTTTATCATTTACCTACTCGAGGACGAGCAGGAATTAAGCTTGGGGATGCTTGATACACCTGTCGTGGTTCTAAGACTGACAGTAGAAAGGGGGGTAGGTATGGAGAGGCAAGATCTCAGCTATAGTGAAGGTGTACACACGGGATTTACGAGTTCAGGCCCTTCTCGGAAGAAGTAATAGCCCTACGTCTTGGTGCCCGGAGGCGGTCGACTAGATTATATGCGTGTGATGTTACAGGGGGTGCTAACCCTTGTCCCAGAGGAGGGGGTGGCTTATATAGAGTGCGCCAGGACCCCACCCGTCCTCCATTACAAGGGGCTTAATGTACATAAAGTAGGGGCGTTACACATAACGCCAGCCTTAAGTGTTATTTATGACCTTAAAGACTACAGAGTGAATGCCTGACCGTTGCAATGCTGAGTGACTCCTGATCTTCAGTGGGTCGAGTGATTCCTTGAATGGTCGAGTGGCAATAGGTAGGGGGCAACCCGAGTGATATGCCTAGTCGAGTGGATTACACTCTACATCTTTGACTGGGGGTCTCTTGTTGCCTCCTGGACTTCTTAACTTCCGGGGTAGTGACCTTGGGTAGGACGTATGGGTCAGGCCCATGACCCTACCCCAAGTCTGTATCCTCATCAGTAGCCCCCGAATGGATTAAGGTTCGAGTGGAAAGTAGGTTGAAGTTGAACTTGTTCTGAGCTTTGCACCCCGCAAGCGTTTTCTACAAGATGGAAAACTCACGTTGGTACTTCAGAGTCGATTCAGTCGCCTTGATCCATTAATAAAGTTGCCGACTGAACTTATAGCACCATCTGCATAGTAGTGTTTTGGAGTGCAAAATCCTTGGCGTGATTGATTGCAGTGTATATCGGATTTCACGGGATACGAAATTTCAGGGAAGCGCGCGGGACGAGGAGCGCCGAAGTAGGCGGAACGGATAAATAGTGGTGCCTTGATTTCCACGCCACCTTTTTCGCCACGTACGTTGCGCACGACTGTTGCGTGTCGGATGTTGGGTTCTGGCAGACCCTTAAGGTTCGAACTCTGGGGTGCGCACAAAGATCTTTCCCCTACCGATCTACGTCCGATTGCCTTGCAAAAATCTAAGCTAAACGATGAACAACATGAGGGACACAAGATTTATACTGGTTCGGGCCATTGTTGTGGTGTAACACCCTACTCCAGTGTGCGGTGTGGTGGATTGCCTCAGGGGATGATGATGAACAATACAAGGGAAGAACAGCCTCGCGAGAGGTGTTCTTGAGCTGGCGCGATGAACTGCTTGGGTGAGTTCGATCGCCTCTCGATCTAATGAGCACTCGATCCGTCCCCCTTTCTCTGTGGTGGCTAGTCCTATTTATAGAGGCCCTAGTCCTCTTCCCAAATATTGAGCGGGAAGGGCGCCAACAACGACCATTTTGAAGGGGAACATCTAGTACAAGTTATCTTGACTAAAGTTGGTCTTCGGCTGCCAAAGGCTTTGGCGATGACGCCGTCTTGGGCTCCATAGTGACCTCCGTCCTACTGCTTTGCTGGTCTTGGTCTCGTTGCACTGAAATGGCAACTTTTGATTGATGCCTCAGTACTCCACGCCTGTGCTTGCCCCCTTTGCACCAAAGAGGAAACAAGGACACTGCGTAGGCGCCCGCCTGGTCACGATCGTCATGGCTTGCGACACGAGCACCTCGCGAGGTACCCTGCCTTGATCTCTCCGCCTCCTCGCGAGCCTGCCTGGCGAGGCCGTTCCTGAGGAAGTCGTGTGTCGTCCGCCCCGCGAGGCTTGGCCCCTCGCGAGGGTCTTGAGTCTTGCGCTGATGAAGATGGGCCGTAATGGGCCACCACTTGAGCCACGCCGTAGGCCGCAGGCAGGCAAGTCTGGGGACCCCCGTTCCCAGAACGCCGATAGTAGCCCCCGGGCCCAAGGCGCGCTTGGACTTAGCTTAGCAGAGAAGCGAAGGGGCAAGTGTGGAGCGCTGCGGGCAACGGCTCGACTGACAAAAGGTTGGCCCGGGGTTAGCCTTACCTTCATTACTCTCATTCTCCTTGCTCCCCCCTTTCTTGCTCTTCGCCCTCCTGCTTCCAAAATCTTCAGATTTGCCGCATCCTTTCTCCTTCGGCGAACGATGGCGCCTCGCAAGACACCGGCTGGGGCCGCATCGTCCTGGTACTCGGCGGCTCTGGTCTCCCCCAACGTGACGGAGAAGAATCTCGCCCTCACGCGCCAGATGGCGGCGTCGCAGATCAATGAGATGGGGGAGACTGTGCTCCGGCTAGGCTCCGCCCGGCCGGAGGACAAGGGGAGCACCTTCTAACCCCTCTTCATGAGCACCGTTATCGCTGGTCTGGTCCCTCCTTTCTCCGAGTTCTTCCTTGACATCCTTCGCCAGTATCAGTTGCATGCTCTGCATATCCATCCCAACTCCATCCTTCTCCTGTCGATCTTCTCCTACTACTATGAGGCGCACGTTGGGGTGATGCCCTCTGTGGCCTTGCTGCTCCACTTTTTCTTCCTCCGGGTCACCGGCGGCAATGTCTCAGTGTGCGTGAGCTTTGTCACGTACTCCAAGTCCAACGCCATCTTGAAGGCTGGGAAGAGGGCCGAGGGCTTCCGGAGCAAGTGGGTCATGGTGGACGCCAGGTGCCACAACCCCCTGCTGGAGCTGCCCACAAAGCAGCCTGAGGCTATTGAGGCGTGGTCCCGCGCGAAGCTTGATGATCGGCGGGCGAAGCTGGTGCTGGAGAAGATGAACGTCGGCCTGAGGCCGGGCAATCTGAGGGCGGCGGAGCTGACCAAGGCCTCGCTCCTGAGGGAGTTCCTGTCGCATCGGGTGGGCCCTCTTCAGGAGCACTCGCGCCCGCTGTGGAGGCTCGCGGACGCGGATGTCGTCCTCTGTCTGAGCTTGGACGCCCTGAATGACGAGGATCTGACCGCGGCCCTCCGCTTCTTGGTCGGAGAGGACGTGGCAGGTCTGGTGGACGCTCCGTTCCCTTTGTTCCTTCGTGATGACTGGAAACTGGTGGTGGACACCATGCCCACCTTCGACGGGGTCGGTCTGGTGCCAGCGGAAGATCCTGAGGGCCAGGCAGCGACTGCGACAGTGAACTTGTCCTCTGGTGACTCCAGCGGGGGAGAGGAGGAAGATGATGACGAGGACAAGGAGCGTGACTCAGAGGCGACCTTCGAGGGGACATGGGAGACTTCTCCCTGGCGCAGGTCCAGCGCCCTCCGCTCCATGCCTGACGACGACGAGACCGGCGCCAGGCGAGAGGGGGAGGACGCGCCCCTGCTCCCGAGGAAGGACAGGTCTGGGCTGATCTCCCGAGGGTCTACCCCAGCCCTTGCATCTGCCGAAGTCAGCTCTACCCCTTCAGGTGCGCCTTCTCCTGCGGCTGGGCCTGCGAAGGCTGAGCCCCGCAAGAGGCTTTCGGGCTTCAAGCTTGGCCGGAGTCCGTGGGATCCCGCGACAGTCAACCAGTAAGTGTTCGAATTCCGCCTTGCTCCTGTCTTTTGCTGTCGAGGCCTGACATCTTTTATTGGGTAGGCTGCTACCCGCGGTGAAGAGGCTGAAGGGAGACGTGCCGACCCAGACCGGGACGGGCTCCTCAGCCATGGCCGCGTCTTCACTCGCAGGAAAGGGAGGCAACGGAGCCTGCACGTCCCTTGCCCGATCATCCTTGTGAGGCCAGCAGGGACACTCGGGCGAGGAGTCAGCCCCCGTGGCCCCGCTGACTCTGGAGGCGCCCGTGCTCGATGATGTCGCCAAAGTTGCCAAGACTCAGGAGGTTCCTGCCACCCAAAACGTGATCACGCTGCCGTCTTCTCCTCCTACTCCGCCGGCTCCCGTCTCCTCTGCTTCCTCTGTCGCCTTGGACCGTGCCGCCGACGAGCTGAGTCGGCTGCGGGAGGATCTCTGAAGCGCGGACCCCCGCCTGGTGGCCGGGCACCTGGAGTTGGTCCCCAGCTGGGTTTGCTCTGATGCTTCCGTCCGAGCGGCGTTGAGCTAGGCTGTGAAGGCTTCCGAGGAGGGGAAGCAAGCCACCTCCCAAGCCATGGACGCTCGCGACGCAGCGTTGAAGGATGCCTCAACCGTCAAGGGCCACTGCGAGACGCTGGAGGGCAAGCTGCAAGGGCTGCGTGATGAGCTCGCCAAGGAGATTCACGACCACCAGGTGAAGGAGGAGGAGATGAAGGCTTGTGAGGCTGCTGTCAAGGACCGTGATGCCGAACTCTCAGCCGATCGTGACCGGCTGAAGATGCTGGAGCAGGCGCTGAAGATAGAGAGGGTCGAACTGGATGCCGAGGCGAAGGTCTTGGCCGAGGACTGCGTGGCCTTTGCGTGCTAAGAGGAGAGGGCCTGTATAGCGCTGAAGATGCTTTATGACGGGGGCCTGGAGAAACAGTTGGTCGGAGCTAAGGAAGGCCCCGCCAAGCTGGTTCCCTTCCTCATCGAGGCGCTTGAGGAAGTCATGATTGGCATCGGCCCCATGGCCGAAGTTGAAGCTCGCGTCCTTTCCTCTCCAGCGCTGACGCGGATCCTGAGCCACGTCTACCTCCGCAACCCCGACGCCAACCTTGACGACTTGCTGGAGCCTGTGGACGCCAAGCGCTCCGCCGCTGCTGCCAAAGCCGTCAAGGGTCGAGCGGAGGCCTTGTTGTCGATGTTCCACGCCTTCAACACCGCGCCCAAGCGAGGCGCTGCCGGCTCTGCAGCTCCAGGGGTGGGTCTGACAAGCGCGACTCCACCACGAGCGGTGGCGTGGCCCAGGGGTGGTCTTCTCGCGGCCTTTTTCCTGCTTTGATTCCTGCAACATGCACCATGCCTCGTGGAGGCGTTTAAATTTGTGTCTGGTATTGTGAGAAAAATCTATGGTCTATAACATTTACTTCTGGATTTGTTAGATTTCGCGGTTTCCTTCCTATTTGCTTGTGTTCTACATCGGCAGGGCCCGACCCCGCGCATACCTCAGCCGCCGTTAGCCCCGACCGGATCACCAGGACGGGACTAAGGAGTGAGGGGCTACGTGACAAGTTAGGCTCCGCTTGGGGAGAGGCGTGCGACGACCAGGTCCGAGGGACCTGGCTGGATGGCGTGTGCTCGGGCGTGGCCCGGGGCAGCCCCCGTGCCCAGCCCCCTCACGCAGCGCTCCCGAGGGGAGGCGTGGCGATGAGGCCAGACACTGAGCTCTGGGCTCCCTGAGGTTGATATAGCCGTGGGCTGCCTCAGTTTTTTATCACTAGCGCGGAGCATAGCGCTTCTGTATGTGTACGGGCATAGCCGCTCCTCGGCAGTGTCGTCAGCCAGCACGGAGCATGGTGCTTCCACTGGTGCGTGGGAGGGGGGCTCCCCTCCGGGAGGAGCCCCTGGGGCGTGTACATCCCCGCCCTGACACGTGGCCGGCACGGTAGGGCTATGAGAGGTGTATCTGGGCACCCGTGAGCCAGCGCGGGACTCACGAGGCCCTACCTCGAGGCGGGTTACGCCTGGCTCTGGCCTTTGTCGGTGGTATGTTCCTGCAAGGTGGTTAAAATGTAAATTCTCTACGTCCTCAGGTTCTGGCCCTCGACCAAGCTCAGCCGCCGCTGGTATGCCAGGTCGCGATGCCGTGGACAAGGCCAGGGGGTGAGGGCTAGAGAGCCAGTAAGAGCTCCTGAGTCGCGATGCTCAGGCGCCCCCTTTTAACATGCAAGCATTTTGCATGAGAGAGGAGAGGCCCGTGGTAGGCAGCAGACGGTAATCATAAGCAGGTTAAGCTTGAAGAAGCAAATCAACTTAGATAGATGGAGAGAAAGGCAAACGCCACTGGGTCAGGCCCAAGCGGCTTGGGAATGATGCATCCCGAGGGGCGCTCCCAACAAGGTAAGCAGAAGACAGAAGCAAAATGGATACATGCCGCAGGGACAGACCCACGCGACCTGGGAATGATGCAGCCCTGGGGGCACTCCCAGCTGAAACGGAACTTGAAAGAAGTCACCTGATACCATTGCAGAGCGAGTGTCGGAGTAGCTGACGGTGCGTGATGAAGAAGCCAATCCTCACGAGCCCTAGGAGCCCCAAGCCTCGGGAGACTCGGGAGGTCCGGGCGGCTCGGTGAGGTCCATCTCCATTTCCTCCAGGAGCGCGCGATGCCTGGCCACCTGAGCTTTCAGAATGCTTCTCATCAGGCGCTGGTGAGCAGCAGCTACGTTCGGCAAGCCGAAGGGCATGTGAACATAGTTGTGTGGTGGACCCTCGCAACGTCCCACGCGCGAAGTCCAGAAGCACTCCTGATACGCGACTCGATTGAGCCCTGGGTAGTCGATGCAGACGCACAGCCTGCCATCCTCGCCTGGATGGGGAGCTGCACTGGGCAGGCGGTGGTTGCCGCGCATGACTCTCGATTCCTGCAACTCCTGAGCGACCTTGGTGATGAACTCCCGAGGGTTGGGCCCTCCTTTCCATATGCCTTCCTGAGGGAAACGTGCCGCGAAGCACGCCTCCAAGTGGTGCCCGAGCGCCTCCCTCGTGACCCTGGCAAGGTCAGTGGCTCCCCAGAAGAGAGCCCCCGAGCCTTGCCTGAGGAGGGCGCCGGGCGCTCCTCCCTATGCGATGGAGGGCGGCGCCCCTTGGATGGGCGCAGATCCCGATGTGGCGCCTCTGGAGGTGCCTGCATCTTGAGGCTCTGAGCTAGGTGATGTCTTCTTCTTCTTGGGAGCTGCTTCAGGAAGGTTTCCACTCTTGCTGTCTGGGTCCTTGATTGATGCGACTTGGAAGGCGCGCTCGAGAGAGGACACCGCATCCTTCTCTTCACAGGGGACCGTGATGACCCCGCCACTTCCTGGCATCTTGAGGACGTTGTAGCCATGGTGAGTCACTGCCATGAACTTGGCCAGAGCAGGGTACCCGAGGGTGGCATTGTATGGCAGGTGAATGTGGGCGATGTCGAAGTCAATGAGCCCGGTACGGTAGTTCTTGCACTGCCCAAAGGTGACAGGGAGGCGGACCTGCCCTATCGGGACAGTGGAACCATCAGTGACTCCCGAGAAGGGCTTGGTTGGTTGAAGTTGATCTTATGGCACTTGAAGATTGTTGAACGTCTCGACGGACAGGACGTTGAGCCCTGCTCCGCCGTCGATGAGGGTCCTGGTAACTTGCACATTGCTGATGACTGGGGAGCAGAGCATCGGGAGGACACCGGCTGTTGACGCGCACTTGAGCTGATCCGCTGAGTTGAACGTGATGGCACATGCAGACCACCTGAGGGGGCGCATGGCCTCAAGCTTGGGAAGGACTGCATTCACTTCGCGAGCAAACTGCTTGAAGATGCGCTGAGAGGCTGGGGCCTGAGCGCCGCCCCAGATGCAAGCGATCGCACACGGCTCCTGGAAGCCCCCAGCCCCCTCGTCCTGATGATGGTCGTCATTCCTTCTTGGTGGCAGAGGAGGAAGTCCTGCATTGCCTTGCGGGCGATCCTCACGAGGCTGATCCCTCCAAGCGCCCTCGCGAGGCTGGTCCTGCCAGCGGTCCTTGCGAGGTCGATCACGCCACCCTTGGCGAGGGCCACGGTCATCCCAGCGTCCTCCACCTCTTGCTCCGCCTCGGCCATAGCCCCAATCGTTGCGCTTGGGGCATCGACCGACACGGCCTTCTCGCACGGCCATGAGCTCTTGGCATTCGTTGGTGTTGTGGGTATGGAGATCATGGTACATGATACGTCTCCAACGTATCTATAATTTTTGATTGTTCCATGCTATTATATTACCGCTTTTGGATGTTTATGGGCTTTATTTTACACATTTATATCATTTCTAGGACTAACCTACTAACCGGAGGCCCAGCCCATATTGCTGTTTTTTTTGCCTATTTCAGTATTTCGAAGAAAAGGAATATCAAACGGAGTCCAAACGGAATGAAACCTTTGGGAGCGTTATTTTTGGAACAAATCTGATCCGGAGAGCTTGGGGTGCAAGTCAAGAAGCTCCCGAGGGCCCCACGAGACAGGCCCCCCCTATAAGGCGCGCCCCCTGTCTAGTAGGCCCCTCGGGCGGCCACCGACATACTTCTTCCTCCTATATATATACCTACGTACCCGAAAACATCCAGGAGCACCACGATACAGTATTTACACCACCGTAACCTTCTGTATCCGCGAGATCCCATCTTGGAGCCTTCGTCGGCACTCTGCCAGAGGGGGAATCAACCACGGAGGGCCTCTACATCAACATCCTTGCCCCTCCGATGAGTTGTGAGTAGTTTACCACAGACCTACGGGTCCATAGTTATTAGCTAGATGGCTTCTTCTCTCTTTTTGGATCTCAATACAATGTTCTCCCCCTCTCTTGTGGAGATCTATTCGATGTAAACTCTTTTTGCGGTGTGTTTGTCGAGATCCAATGAATTGTGGGTTTATGATCAAGTTTATCTATGAATAATATTTGAATCTTCTCTGAATTCTTTTATGTATGATTGAGTTATCTTTGCAAGTCTCTTCGAATTATCAGTTTGGTTTGGCCTACTAGATTGGTCTTTCTTGCCATAGGAGAAGTGCTTAGCTTTGGGTTCAATCTTGCGGTGTTCTTACCCAGTGACAGAAAGGGTTGCAAGACACGTATTGTATTGTTGCCATCGAGGATAACAAGATGGGGTTTATATCATATTGCATGTGTTCATCCCTCTACATCATGTCATCTTGCTTAACGCGTTACTCTGTTCTTATGAACTTAATACTCTAGATGCAGGCAGGAGTCGGTCGAAGTGTGGAGTAATAGTAGTAGATGCAGGCAGGAGTCGGTCTACTTGTTATGGATGTGATGCCTATATACATGATCATGCCTAGATAATCTCATAACTATGCGCTTTTCTATCAATTGCTCGACAGTAATTTGTTCACCCATTGTAATACTTATGCTATCATGAAAGAAGCCTCTAGTGAAACCTATGGCCCCCGGGTCTATCTCTTATCATATTTGCTTTCAATCTACCTTTATTTGCATCTTTACTTTTTTGCATCTATATTACAAAATACCAAAAATATATTTATCTTATCATACTATCTTTATTAGATCTCACTTTCGCAAGTGGCCGTGAAGGGATTGACAACCCCTTTATTGCATTGGTTGTGAGTTCTCAGTTTGTTTGTGTAGGTGCGTGGGACTTTTGAGGAGCCTCCTACTGAATTGATACCTTGATTCTCAAAACTGAGGGAAATACTTACGCTACACTTTGCTGCATCACCCTCTCCTCATTGAGGAAAACCAACGCAAGCTCAAGACGTAGCAATCATCACCACCTCCATCACCTCCGAGGACATAATCACATGGGTATGGGCACTCCCCTTGGCAACTGCCACGCTTGGGGGAGGTGCCCCGGTATTGTATCACCATCACACTCCTATCTTTACCGTTTTATTTAGTTCGATTCCTTTAGTAGTATCTTGATCTAGTAGATTGAAGTTTTGATATCAAGTAGTTTCAAGTTTTGCTTTGTGATCTCTTTATGTAATCGAGTCCGTGAGCTATCTATAATAAAGATTAGTGTTGAGTCAAGGGCTTTGCTATCTTGCTATGATCTTGAGAAAGTAGAGAATAAAAGAGTTCATATTGATCCTATGGTTAGTGATGACTTCACACATAGAAAGTATGAGGCATAAAAGTCGTTGAGAGTTGATAAACGTAGTTTTGGTCATCGTTGCAATTAATTGGAAGTAATAAGGAAAGAGAGGTTCACATACAAATACATTATCTTGGACATCTTTTATGATTGGGAGCACTCATTAAGTATGACATGCTAAAAGAGTTGACGTTGGACAAGGAAGACAACGTAATGGTTTATGTTTTCTCACATCTCAGTTAAAGTATATTGTCATTGACCTTCCAAACATGTTGAGCTTGCCTTTCCCCCTCATGCTAGCCAAATTTCTTGCACCAAGTAGAGATACTACTTGTGCTACCAAATATCCTTAAACCCAGTTTTGCCATGAGAGTCCACCATACCAACCTATGGATTGAGTAAGATCCTTCAAGTAAGTTGTCATGTTGCAGGCAATAAAAATTGCTATCTAAATATGTATGACTTATTAGTGCAGAGAAAATAAGCTTTATACGATCTTGTTGTGGAGGCAATAAAAGCGAAGGACTGCATAATAAAGGTCCACATACAAGGGGCAATATAAAGTGCCGTTCTTTTGCATTAATATTTCATGCATCCAACCCTAAACGCACATGACAACCTCTGCTTCCCTCTGCAAAGGGACTATCTTTTACTTTATGTTTTTACTTTATGCTTGAGTCAAGGTGATCTTCACCTTTCCTTTTTTTATTTTATCCTTTGGCAAGCTCCTCGTGTTTGAAAGATCATGATATATATATCCAATTGGATGTAAGTTAGCATGGATTATTATTGTTGACATCACCTAAAGGTGAATACGTTGGGAGGCAACACAATAAGCCCCAGTCTTTCTCAGTGTCCGGTTGAAACTCCATAACCACAAGTAATGCGTGAGTGTTAGCAATTGTAGAAGACTACATGATAGTTGAGTATGTGGACTTGTTGAAAATCTCTATTCTTGACTCTTTCTGATGTTATGATAAATTGCAATTGCTTCAACGACTGAGATTATAGTTTGTTAGTTCTCAATGAAGTTTCTGAACCGTACTTGACATTGTGAATTGATTGTTACTTGAGTATAAGAAATCATATGATAAAACCTATATATGTTGCTGTTATAAGAATGATCATGATGCCCTCATGTCCGTATTTTATTTTTATCGACACCTCTATCTCTAAACATGTGGACATATTTTTTGATTTTGGCTTCCGCTTGAGGACAAGCGAGGTCTAAGCTTGGGGGAGTTGATACGTCCATTTTGCATCATGCTTTTATATCAATATTTATTGCATTATGGGCTGTTATTACACATTATATCTCAATACTTATGGCTTTTCTTTCTTATTTTACAAGGTTTATCATGAAGAGGGGGAATGCCGGCAGCTGGAATTCTGGCTGGAAAAGGAGCAAACATTGGAAATCTATTTTGCACTGCTCCAACAATCCTGAAACTCCACGACACTTATTTTTCGAATTATTAAGAATTATTGAGCGGAAGAAACACCTCAGGGGGCCCACACCCTGGTCAGGAGGGTTATCTTTGCATGTCTCTTCGAATTATCAGTTTGGTTTGGCCTACTAGATTGGTCTTTCTTGCCATGGGAGAAGTGCTTAGCTTTGGGTTCAATCTTGCAGTGTTCTTACCCAGTGACAGAAAGGGTTGCAAGACACGTATTGTATTGTTGCTATCGAGGATAACAAGATGGGGTTTATATCATATTGCATGTGTTTATCCCTCTACATCATGTCATCTTGCTTAATGCGTTACTCTGTTCTTATGAACTTAATACAATTGATGCAGGCAGGAGTCGGTCGATGTGTGGAGTAATAATAGTAGATGCATGCAGGAGTTGGTCTAGTTGTTATGGACGTGATGCCTATATACATGATCATGCCTGGATAATCTCATAACTATGCGCTTTTCTATCAATTGCTCGACAGTAATTTGTTCACCCACCGTAATACTTATGCTATCTTGAGAGAAGCCACTAGTGAAACCTATGGCCCCCGGGTCTATCTCTTATCATATTTGCTTTCAATCTACTTTATTTGCATCTTTAGTTTTTGCATCTATCTTATAAAATACCAAAAATATATTTATCTTATCATACTATCTTTATTAGATCTCACTTCCGCAAGTGGCCGTGAAGGGATTGACAACCCCTTTATTGCGTTGGTTGTGAGTTCTCAGTTTTTTTGTGTAGGTGCGTGGGACTTTTGAGGAGCCTCCTACTGGATTGATACCTTGGTTCTTAAAACTGAGGGAAATACTTACGCTACACTTTGCTGCATCACCCTCTCCTCTTCGAGGAAAACCAACGCAAGATCAAGACGTAGCAGTACACACAGTACCGACTGCCCTTGGACGAACGGAGCTTATAATACAGTAGGTTTAACACCAAATTAAATAAAGAATGAGTTCATGGCAGTACCTTATGTGGTGGTTTTGTTTTCTTTCACTAATGGAGCTTATAAGATTTCCTGTTGAGTTTTGTGTTGTGAAGTTTTCAAGTTTTGGGTAAAGCTTTTATGGACTATGTAATAAGGAGTGGCAAGAGACTAAGCTTTGGGATGCCCATGGCACCCCAGGATATTCAAGGATAGCCAAAATCCTGAGCTTGGGGATGCCCCGGGAAGGCATCCCCTCTTTCGTCTTCGTTCATTGGTAACTTTACTTGGAGCTATATTTTCATTCGCTACATGATATGTGTTTTGCTTGGAGCATCGTGTATTATATTAGTCTTTGATTTTTAGTTTACCACAATCATCCTTGCTGTACACACCTTTTGGGAGAAGCCTATTTGATTAGAATTTGCTAGAATACTCTATGTGCTTCACTTATATGTTTTGAGCTTGATAGTTTTTGCTCTAGTGCTTCACTTATATCTTTTAGAGCTCGGTGGTGTCTTAATTTTGAAGAAATTGCTAGTCTCCCATGTTTCACTTATATAATTTTGAGAGTCTTTTAGAACAGCATGGTATTTGCTATGATCATAAATTTGGTCCTAGAATGATGAGCATCCAAGTTGGGTATAATAAAAACTATCATAGAAAGTGACTTTGATGCTATGATCAATTTGATGCGTGATAATTGTTTTGAGATATGAAGGTAGTGATATTAAAGTCATGCTAGTTGGGTGATTATGAATTTAAAGAATGCTTGTGTTGAAGCTTGTGATTCCTGTAGCATGCACGTATGGTGAACCTCTTTGTGATGAAGTTGGAGCACAATTTTATTTATTGATTGTCTTCCTTATGAGTGGCGGTCGGGGACGAGCGATGGTCTTTTCCTACCAATCTATCCCCCTAAGAGCATGCGCGTAGTACTTTGTTTTTTGATGACTTATAAATTTTTGCAACAAGTATATGAGTTCTTTTGATTAATGTTGAGTCCATGGATTATACGCACTCTTTCACCCTTCCACCATTGCTAGCCTCTCTTGTACCGCGCAACTTTCGCCGGTACCATACACCTACCGTACTCCTTCCTCAAAACAGCCACCATACCTACCTATTATGACATTTCCATAGCCATTCCGAGATATATTGCCATGCAACTTTCCACCGTTCCGTTCATATGACACGCATTACTTTTGTCATATTGCTTTTTGCATGATCATGTAGTTGACATTGTATTTGTGGCAAGGCCGCCTTCATAATTTTCATATATGTCGCTCTTGATTCATTGCATATCCCGGTACACCGCCGGAGGCATTCATATAGAGTCATATCTTGTTCTAGCTTTGAGTTGTAAATCCATAAAAGTGTGATGATCTTCATTATTAGAGCATTTTCCTAGTGAGGAAAGGATGATGAAGACTATGATTCCCCCACAAGTCGGGATGAGACTTTCGACTTTACAAAAAAAAGGAGGAAAAAAAAGAGGAAGGCCAAAAAAAGGGAAGAAGGCCAAAAAAAAGAGAAAGAAAAATAAATAAAAAAATAAAAATAAAATGACAGAAAAAGAGAGAAAGGACAATGCTACTATCTCTTTTTCCACACTTGTGCTTCAAAATAGCACCATGATCTTCATGTTAGAGAGTCTCATAAGTTGTCACTTTCATATACTAGTTGGAATTTTTCATTATAGAACTTGGCTTGTATATTCCAATGATGGGCTTCCTCAAAGTGCCCTAGGTCTTCGTGAGCAAGCAAGTTGGATGCACCCCACTTAGTTTCTTTTGTTGAGCTTTCATATATTTATAGCTCTAGTGCATCCGTTGCATGACAATCCCTACTCACTCACATTGATATCTACTAATGGGCATCTCCATAGCCTGTTGATACGCCTAGTTGATGTGAGACTATCTTCTCCTTTTTGTCTTCTCCACAACCACCATTCTATTCCACATATAGTGCTATGTCCATGGCTCACGCTCATGTATTGCGTGAAAGTTGAAAAAGTTTGAGATTATTAAAGTATGAAACAATTGCTTGGCTTTTCATCGGGGTTGTGCATGATTAAATACTTTGTGTTTGAAGATAGAGCATAGCCAGACTATATGATTTTGTAGGGATAACTTTCTTTAGCCATGTTATTTTGAGAAGACATGATTACTTTGATTAGTATGCTTGAAGTATTACTATTTCTTATGTCAATATAAACTTTTATTTTGTATTCATTTGGATCTTAACATTCATGCCACAATAAAGAAAATTACATTACGAATTATGCTAGGTAGCATTCCACATCAAAAATTTCTTTTTTTATCATTTACCTACTCGAGGACGAGCAGGAATTAAGTTGGGGATGCTTGATACGTCTCCAACGTATCTATAATTTTTGATTGTTCCATGCTATTATATTACCCCTTTTGGATGTTTATGGGCTTTATTTTACACATTTATATCATTTTTGGGACTAACCTACTAACCGGAGGCCCAACCCATATTGCTGTTTTTTTGCCTATTTCAGTATTTCGAAGAAAAGGAATATCAAATGGAGTCCAAACAGAATGAAACCTTCGGGAGCGTTATTTTTGGAAAAAATATGATCCGGAGAGCTTGGAGTGCAAGTCAAGAAGCTCCCGAGGGCCCCATGAGATAGGGGGCCATGCCCCCCTGTAGGGCACGCCCCCTGTCTCGTGGGCCCCTCGGGCGGCCACCGACATACTTCTTCCTCCTATATATACCTACGTACCCTGAAAATATCCAAGAGCACCACGAAACACAATTTCCACCGCCGTAACCTTCTGTATCCGCGAGATCCCATCTTGGAGCCTTCACCGGCACTCTGCCGGAGGGGAATCAACCACGGAGGGTGAGGGAGTCCTGGACTAGGGGGTGTCCGGATAGCCGAACTATCATCATTGGCAGGACTCCAAGACTATGAAGATACAAGATTGAAGACTTCGTCCCGTGTCCGGATGGGACTTTCCTTGGCGTGGAAGGCAAGCTTGGCGATACGGATATGTAGATCTCCTACCTTTGTAAACGACTCTGTGTAACCCTAGCCCTCTCCGGTGTCTATATAAACCGGAGGGTTTTAGTCCATAGGACGAACAACAATCATACCATAGGCTAGCTTCTAGGGTTTAGCATCCTTGATCCCGTGGTAGATCTACTCTTGTACTACCCATATCATCAATATCAATCAAGCAGGAGTAGGGTTTTACCTCCATCGAGAGGGCCCGAACCTGGGTAAAAACATCATGTCCCTTGTCTCCTGTTACCATCCGCCTAGACGCACAGTTCAGGACCCCCTACCCAAGATCCGCCGGTTTTGACACCGACATTGGTGCTTTCATTAAGAGTTCCTCTGTGTCATCACCTATAGGCCCGATGGCTCCTTCGATCATCAACAACAACGCGGTCCAGGGTGAGACTTTTCTCCCCGGACAGATCTTCATATTCGGCGACTTTGCACTGTGGGCCAACTCGCTTGGCCATCTGAAGCAGATCGGAAGCTACGCCCCTAGCCATCAAGTCAGATTTGGAAGTTAGAACTATATGGCCGACATCCGCGAAGACTTGATCTTCGACGGATTCGAGCCACAGCCGAGCGCGCCACACTGTCACGATGGGCATGATTTAGCTCTGCTGCCGGACAGTGCGCGTGAGGCCGCACAAGAGTCTGCTCCGACCCTTAATTCGGAGCCGACTGCGCAGATCGAGGATGGGTGGCTAGACACCGCCTCGGGAGCTGACACCTCTACGGCGATGGAGCCAAATACCGACCCTGTCCCTTGTGAAGCTCGTGACCCGGAGGTGCGGACTCCTCGCCGGACTCCGAACCTCCCGCGCCCCTACCAATCGAATCCGATTGGGCGCCGATTATAGAGTTCACCGCTGCGGACATCTTTCAACACTCGCCTTTTGGCGACATCCTGAATTCGTTAAAGTGTCTCTCTTTGTCAGGAGAGCCTTGGCCGGATTATGGCCAGGACGGTTGGGATGCGGACGACAAAGAAATTCAATGCCCACCCACCACCCACTTTGTAGCCACTGTCGACGACCTAACCGACATACTAGACTTCGACTCCGAAGACATCGACGGTATGGACGACGATGCCGGAGACGACCACGAACCAGCGCCTACGGGGCACTGGAAAGCCACCTCAACTCACGATGTATACATGGTGGATACACCAAAAGGAAGTGATAACGAGGAACAATGGGACACGGCGAAGGATAATTCCCCCAAAAAACAGCCAAAACGGCGACGCAAACGCCGCCCGAAGTCCTGCCTCGACAACAACAGCACCCACATAGACCCAGCCGTAGAGCAGGGCGAACCAGTGGACGACAAACATGCCACCAAGCAACCGTCCGAACAGGATGAATTGGACGAGCAACCTATCCCGGCGAAAACAACAGTCCAGACGATCTCACGCCGAACACATCACTGGAGCATAAGAACCTCCACAAAAGGCTCGTCGCCACTGCAAGAAGTTTGAAGAAGCAGAAGCGGAAGCTCAAAACAGCGGAAGACGTACTCAGAATGAGATGGAGCAAAGTACTCAAGACCGCAAATAAATACGGCGATAGTCACCAAGCAAAGAGCTACCCGAAGCGTAAGCTGTTGCCCGAATTCGATGAGGAGGCCGTAGAGCCCCCACAGTCAAAGAACAAAGAGGCCGCCTGGTCGGATAGACGTCCACATGACAAGCAAAGAGCGGCAAGCGGCGCCGCACACAAGCCGGCACACGATCCACACAAGCGGCGCCGCACACAAGCCGGCACACGATCCACATGACAAGTAAAAAGGATGGCCCGGTCAGGTCCATCTATGGGCCAAGAAAGAAGGCTCCAGGGAGCAACACAACACGTCGAGTGTTCGAAAATAATGGTACACCTAAATACAGGGGCGCCGCACACCCCCTATGTTTCACCGATGAGGTACTGGATCATGAATTTCCAGCGGGATTCAAACCCGTAAACATAGAGGCATACGACGGAACAACAGACCCCGGAGTCTGGATTGAGGATTATATCCTACGCATACATATGGCATAAAATACCTACCCCTCAAGCTCAAAGGGCCAGCTCGGCATTGGCTCAAAAGCCTCCCAGAAAATACCATTGGAAGTTGGGAAGAGCTCGAGGATGCGTTTCGAGCAAATTTTCAGGGGACTTATGTCCGCCCTCCAGATGCAGACGATTTAAGTCATATAACTCAACAGCCCGTAGAGTCAGCCCGCAAATTCTGTAACAGGTTCCTCACCAAAAAGAACCAAATAGTCGACTGTCCGGACGTCAGGGCCTTAGCAGCCTTCAAACATAACGTCCGAGACGAATGGCTCGCCAGACACCTCGGCAGGAAAAGCCAAGGACAATGGCCGCACTAACAAGCCTCATGACCTGCTTTTGCGCGAGAGAAGATAGCTGGCTGGTAAGATGCAGCACCAGCGATCCGAGTACATCCGAGGTCAGGGATGGAAATGGGAAACCACGACGCAGAAAAGACCAGCAACGGACTAAAGAAAATGGCCCCAAGAACACGGCGGTCAACGCTGGGTTCAAAAGCTCGTGGCCGAACAACAAAACACTGCCTCTTAAGGACAACAGTGACGAGCTATCCAACCTAAAAAAAAATCTTGGACAGGATATGTCAAATTCACAGTACCCCCGGGAAGCCTGCAAACCATACCCACAGAGATTGTTGGGTCTTCAAGCAGTCCGGCCGACTTAACACCGAACACAAGGGACTCGACACACCAAGCGAGGACGATGACAAACCCCACAAGCAGAGTGCCGGAAAACAAAAGAACTTCCCACAAGAAGTCAAAACAGTGAATTCACTTCAAGTGATAACAAGGAAAAATAGGGCGGCATCTACTAAAGTACGTGCCGCACGGTCCACCCTAGCGGAATCTGGAGATTGGATGTCAAAACCAATTACTTTCGATCATCAGGATTACTCCAGAAGTATTCGAAACGCAGGATGGACTGCTATGATATTGGATCCTATAATCGACGGACTACAATTTACACAAGTCCTAATGGATGGTGGCAGTGATACAAACCTACTATACTAGGACACCATCCGCAAAATGGGGATAGACCCTACCAAAATTCGCCATAGCAGCACTTCCTTTAAAGGAGTGATGCCAGGCCCTCATGCCAATTGTACGGGCTCCCTACTACTAGAAGTTCTGTTCAGTTCATCCGAAAACTTCCGTCGCGAAAAGCTAATCTTCCATATCGCCCCATTTAAAAGTAGCCATCAAGCACTATTGGGACGCGAAGCTTTCGCCCGCTTTAACGCAATACTGCATTACGCATCTCTTACACTTAAAATGCCCGGTCCACGTGGCATCATCTCATTAAAGGGTAACTTTGAGTGTTCCTCGACCACGGAAAAATGTGAGACTGCCTTTACAGCCACACACTAATCCGTCCCAGCTGATCAAAGCCCCTAAAACAGGTCATTCGGACCCTGAACACGGTTAGGCGAGTTCGATATAGATAAACAAGGGGCTTCCTAGCCGCGTACCCCTTTACAAGGTGCTGCACGAACGAAGAATGAGAGCCAATAACGCTCAATTTTATTCATTTCTTAGATCATACTCTATTTTAAATACATTTTCCGCATGATCCTTTTTACAACTAAGTTCTTCTCTTTTACAGATGAACAATGTGCTACACCCGTCCAGGATACAGCACAATGGAGACACAGACGCAGACGTGCAGCAGGGACCCATTGCAAGGATTCTTTTCAGATTAAGACCCTGCGTAAACCTTTTTTACTGTCTCTTGTTGATACACATCCCCCGGTTTCTTACCATAACCGAGGAGGAGGCTGGCGTTTTGGCATCGGCCGCGTCAGAAGATTTCTCGCGTACCCGGACACTAGGGGCTTAGGGCATCGTTCTGCCCGTTTTCATAAAGACCGAATACCTCAGGGAGTGTTCGGCGTCTCGAGTTAGGCCTTATATGCATCAGCTCCGAATCATGTCTTTGGTCAAATGTTGGGTTTGCCCGGCTCCTGTGTTTTGCTGCCTTACGTTCCGTTTTATCGGCTAACGCGGCACCAGGAGAACTACTGCGATTGTGCCCCGGTTCGGCCTGGCGAGCACCTCAGTAGAGAAAGGCAAAAACTGACTGTCATGATATAGCGAGAGACTGGTCAACCACTCGATCGACTATCGGAATGTCTAGAATTCCTCCGCTTTGACGAATGACCATTTCCCGGTCAGGCACACACGCGCCCCGAATTCGGAGAGCGCGGTGCCCCTAGGGGCTATATCGTAGCCCCACCTTTGAACTCCTATGGCTAAGTGAAAGTGATAAAGCATTATAGTCCGGTTGCCTAGTTTGCTACACTACCACCTCCTTCATAGGACCAAGACGTTGGATTAAGTGTGAAAATGCGCTTTTTTGCAAACACCCCCGCACCATGTGCGTGGGGGCTGAAGCCGAAGACTGCCATCTTTCAGGTTATATATACATATACATTAACGGCTGCACAGGAGCTATTTCAATACTTGAACGCACAAGTATAAAAAGCCCTTATATTATAAATATGGTTTTACAAATCATACATGTCATTTGAACACAACTTTTTTCGAGCACTGCGACTCTATTAAACGAGCGCCCTGCAAGACTTCCTCAAAATAGTGTTCGGCGGGTAATCGGCTTCTGTCCGAATCCCGGGATGCAACAGCGGTGGCATCCATCTCCGCCCAACATGTTTTGACACGGGCGAGAGCCATCCGTGCACCCTCTATGCATGCCGACCGCTTCACGCCTTGATATGCGGCACCGCATCAAGGAATTGCTGCACTAAGCCAAAATAACTCTTCGGCTTGGGCCTTTCCGGCCACAGATGAGCCACGACATCCTTCATGGCAAGTCCGGACAACCTATTCAACTCAGCCCACTCAGCCAACCGATCGGTTAATGGAAGTGGACGCTCCGGACTATGGAATTGAGACCAAAAAAGCTCCTCCATTTCGTGATCCTTTTGGCTTCGGAAGTGCACAAATGCGTCCGCCACACTCGCCGCCAAATTCAGATAAGGATCCTCCGCACCCCACAACTGGCCCAACTGAGCATACTTCGGATCCGTGAACTTCCTACGCAGCAGAAAGGGCTTTCCAGCCGCAATGTCTCCGGCCTGACGCAGCTCCTCCTTTACAGCCCTCATTGCAGAACGGGCATCCTTGGCTTCGGCGGTGGCCTTCTTCAGGTCCTCTTGCCCCGCTCGGCGTTCTCTTTCAAGAACCTCATAGTGGTCGGTAGCATCCTTCAGATTCACGGCCATTCCGGCCATCTCCTCCCTGCTTCGGCAGTGAGCAGCCTTTTCGGCTTTTAGCTCTTCGGCTGCCTTCGAGGCAGCCGCATCACTCCTTCTGGCTTGCTCCTTGGCTCAAGCAAGCTCGGCCCGAAGGCCCTCCATAGCAGCGGCGCCATATGCATCTAGCATACATGTTGTAAGGCGTGGGCATCAGCTCCCTTACCAGGTGACCGCGGAGAAACCACCTACCTTGTGACTCGTCAAGTCGCTTATTCACCAGCGCGATGTCCGCATCCGCAACGTCCAGTTGCCGCTTCATTTCGGCAATTCTATCAGTCTGGCTGGCCACCGAACGCTCCGCCCCCTAAATAGGAACGGTGACATCTTAACACTGAGATTATGATCCTCGGCACGCTGTCACTTTTGACAACGTACCGAGTCTCAGGGGCTACTATCTATACAGGGCGCACTCTATGTGCAAAACTGTCAAAAGGTATGTCATTTTTACGTACCTCAAACCCCGTCAGCAAACTTCTGACGGCCTCATGCAACCCGCTCTCAGCGGATGAAATCCTTTCAATCACCATACTCATTAATGTACGGTGATCTTCTGAGATAGACGCCCTCTCGAGCAGATCCTTCAGCTCCTCCGGCCGTACACCAGTTGGTGCCGAACTCTCCGGCCCCGCCAGACTCAGGGAGACCTTCCGTGACGACACCTTAGGGTCGTCCGCCCCGCCTGACGGCGCGGCAGATGGAGGCGTCTCGCTCTCCATCATCTCCTATCGAAGATCCCCCGAAAATGAGCTCAATTGAGAAGGGCTGAGATCCGAACTACAAGGTAAAAACTCCGGTTATCCTCAGAAATAAAAATAGGGATGTCCCTTATTACAAAACTCCCCTTTTTCTAGTTACGGCTCGCTGGAGGGCTGATTCCCTTGGGGAGACAGTGCGGCCGGGGCTTCTCCTGGCACAGGACCTTCCGGTGCAGATTTCTTCCCCTGCTTTAAGGCCTTAGCCTCCGGGTCTTCGAAAGCGGTCCTCTTCTCCCCCTGTAGGGAGGGATTCTCGATCCCCCCTTCTTGAGAGCCTCCTTAACAGAGGTGGTAGTTTTCCTGTTCTCCCCTTTGCCCTCTTCCGAAGGCGCAACCTCCAACATCTTGACTAACATGGGATTCGGCGTGGTCTCAGGGAGGGGGGCCGGACACCGTATCAGTTTTGCTTTTGCTGTCCACTCCTGTTGAGGGGGTTGTCGGTTAAAAGGCAAGTCTATGATAAATAAACGGACGGTATGTCCGGACACATGACTACTTACTTGAGTATCCGGGCGATTGCAGCTTAGGTCGGCGTCCTCGGTCAAGTCCGGACACATCTCTTGTGATCTGAAGAATAGTTTATACATCTCCACGGGTGTCGTACCCATGAAGTGCTGAAGAGCTCGCGGCCCCTCCGGATTAAATTCCCACAGGCGGAGGGGGCGACATTTGCAGGGCAGAAGGCGCCGAATCAGCATAACCTGCGCCACTACGATCAGATTGATCTCCCTTTCTTGGTGGTCTCGAATGCGGCCCTGCAAAAGTGGCACGTCCTTGGACGGCCCCCAGTCAAGCCCTTTGTTGACCCACGATGTCAGCCGTTGTGGAGGGCCCGAGCGAAAGGCGGGTGGCGCCACCTGCCTGGTGCCCCTAGGAGCGGTGATGTAGAACCACTCCTGCTGCCACAAACCAAGCTCCTCTTGAAAGGAGCCCTCGGGCCATGGAGCATCGGCCCTCTTGCTTATAACTGCCCCTCCGCACTCTGCCAGCCGCCCCTTGATCATCTTCGGCTCCACGTCAAAGGTCTTGAGCCACAATCCGAAGTGAGGGGTAGTGCGGAGGAAGGCTTCGCAGACAACAATGAACGATGAGATATGAAGGATGGACTCCGGAGCCAAGTCATGGAATTCCAGCCCATAGTAAAACATGAGCCCTCTCACGAAGGGATCCATCGGGAAGCCTAAACCCCGACGGAGGTGAGACACGAACACGACGCTCTCACCAGGCTCGGGAGTGGAATTGACTTGCCCTTGGGCAGGCAACCTATGCGAAATCTCATAGGTTAGGTACCTGGCGTCTCTCAGCTTTAGCACATCCTCTTCCGTGACGGAAGAGGACATCCACCGGCCCTGTAGGTCGGAGCCGGACATTGTCGAAGGTCCGAAGCGCCCGAATCCGGGGCCTTGGGGCGAGGGGCGGATTCGATGGAGGATTGAAGAAAAGGAACAGGCCTTGGTCTCATTATAAAGAGGGAGAATACCAAGAGCCGTCCCCGTGACCGTTTGGAACTCGCCTTCGATGGAGGGGGCGTGGCAACGGGCGCGGTTGGGTTAGCCACGTCCGTATTGATGAGAATCCCGGAATAAGGGGACACGATCTCTGCTTCGACAAGACGTGCCAAGGAAACCGCTTCGCTAAACGCGCTGAGGTGGAATAATAAAAATGATTCGAGTAAAGGCTTGGCCGTGGGTGACGTCACACCACGAAATATGTCAGCAGATTGAAGTTGTGTAAATATTATTCTCTCTACGGTGGCATGTGGAATTTATTTTGCAGAGCCGGACACTATCCTAGTGTTCACAATCTTCTATGAATTATTCGGAGGAGGAACCCGCCTTGCAATGCCGAAGAAAATATGCGTGCTGGACTCGTCGTCATTGAAGCCTGGTTCAGGGGCTACTGAGGGAGTCCTGGACTAGGGGGTGTCCGGATAGCCGAACTATCATCATTGGTCGGACTCCAAGACTATGAAGATACAAGATTGAATACTTCGTCCCGTGTCCGGATGGGACTTTCCTTGGCATGGAAGGCAAGCTTGGCGATACGGATATGTAGATCTCCTACCTTTGTAACCGACTCTGTGTAACCCTAGCCCTCTCCGGTGTCTATATAAACCGGAGGGTTTTAGTCCATAGGACGAACAACAATCATACCATAGGCTAGCTTCTAGGGTTTAGCCTCCTTGATCTCGTGGTAGATCTACTCCTGTACTACCCATATCATCAATATCAATCAAGAAGGAGTAGGGTTTTACCTCCATTGAGAGTGCCCGAACCTGGGTAAAAACATCGTGTCCCTTGTCTCCTGTTACCATCCGCCTAGATGCACAGTTCGGGACCCCCTACTCGAGATCCGCTGGTTTTGACACCGACAGATGGCGTCTACATCAACATCCTTGCCCCTCCGATGAGTTGTGAGTAGTTTACCACAGACCTACGGGTCCATAGTTATTAGCTAGATGGCTTCTTCTCTCTTTTTGGATCTCCATACAATGTTCTCCCCCTCTCTTGTGGAGATCTATTCGATGTAAACTCTTTTTGCGGTGTGTTTGTCGAGATCTGATGAATTGTGGGTTTATGATCAAGTTTATCTATGAATAATATTTGAATCTTCTCTGAATTCTTTTTTGTATGATTGAGTTATCTTTGAAAGTCTCTTCGAATTATCAGTTTGGTTTGGCCTACTAGATTGGTCTTTCTTGCCATGGGAGAAGTGCTTAGTTTTGGGTTCAATGTTGCGGTGTTCTTACCCAGTGACAGAAAAGGTTGCAAGACACGTATTGTATTGTTGCCATCGAGGATAACAAGATGGGGTTTATATCATATTGCATGTGTTTATCCCTCTACATCATGTCATCTTGCTTAATGCGTTACTCTGTTCTGATGAACTTAATACTCTAGATGCAGGCAGCAGTCGGTCGATGTGTGGAGTAATAGTAGTAGATGCAGGCAGGAGTCGGTCTACTTGTTATGGACGTGATGCCTATATACATGATCATGCCTAGATAATCTCATAACTATGCGCTTTTCTATCAATTGCTCGACAGTAATTGTTCACCCACCGTAATACTTATGCTATCTTGAGAGAAGCAACTAGTGAAACCTATGGCCCCCGGGTCTATCTCTTATCATATTTGCTTTCAATTTACTTTATTTGCATCTTTACTTTTTGCATCTATCTTATAAAATACCAAAAATATATTTATCTTATCATACTATCTTTATTAGATCTCACTTTCGCAAGTGGCCGTGAAGGGATTGTCAACCCCTTTATTGCGTTGGTTGCGAGTTCTTAGTTTGTTTGTGTAGGTGCGTGGGACATTTGAGGAGCCTCCTACTGGATTGATACCTTGGTTCTCAAAACTGAGGGAAATACTTATGCTACACTTTGCTGCATCACCCTCTCCTCTTCGAGGAAAACCAACGCAAGCTCAAGACGTAGTAGTACACACAGTACCGGCTGCCCTTGGACCACTCCGGCTGTCCCTGCAACGATTCGTGTCCAGCTCTACTGCGAGCACAGCTGCTCCCTTGCGCTTCACATCCTTGGCTTTGGCTTTCTTCTCTTCTGGGTCTTCTGCCGGGAGCTCGAGAAGGGAGAGGCATCCTTCCTCAGCCCTTGCGCACTTGGTCGGCAGGTTGAAAAACTCCAGAGACGTACACAGATCTTCGTGGATCACCAGCTCCTCCTTCATCTTGACGTCGCGGACGCCATCAGAGAACACTGAGATGATGGCCTCCTCGGTTACGCTGGGAATCTTGAGGCGAGCACTGTTGAAGGGCTGGATGTACTTCTACAGGGTCTCTCCGGGCTGCTGCTTGATGCGGCGCAGGTCACCCACGGCTGGCGGACGTTCGCGAGTGCCCTGGAAATTGGTGATGAAGCGAGTGCACATCTCGTCCCAGGAGGAGATCGTGCCAGGAGGCAGGTTCAGGAGCTAGGTGCAGGCACCGTCCTTGAGTGCTATGGGAAACCAGTTCGCCATGACCTTTTCATCCCTGTTGACGGCTTTGATGCCTAGCTCACAGAGCTGTAGGAACTCTGCGGGGTCGGCAGTGCCGTCGTAGCGAGGGGGCAGGTCAGGTTTGAACTTGCTCGGCCAGGCGACACTGCGTAGCTCGGCGGTGAAGGCGCGGCAGCCTGCGGTGGCCACCGGAGCTCTTTGCTGATGCGGGGCTTGCTCTTGGGGATTCCCGCTCGCCGCTGCTTGGAGCAGCGCGGGGTCTTGATGTGGTGGCGCAGGGATGCGGTCATGGCGCACCGGTGCCGGGAGCACACGAGCACCTTCTTGGGGACGAGGGGTTTCTTGGCAGCTCCTCTCTTGTCGCGCGGGCGCCGGACGCGGTGGATCCCGTCCTAGGGCCACGCGCCTTGGAGCCAGGGCACCTTCTTGGGGAGGAGGTGGCGGAGGCACCTCCTGATCTGCGCCTCCTGCGCAGGACTGAGGGCCAGGCAGTGAGAGGGACGGCGCAGGGGAGCCCCCTGCGGCACTGACGAGCTCGGTGGTGCGAGCGAGCCACTCCTCGTAGAGGTCGTCAACGGGACGGTAGTGCTGAAGCTCGCGCGCCAGGAGCAATGCGGCATGCGTGTCCGCGGGGGCGCGACGGGCATGGGACGATGAACCAGATGGGGTCAACGACGGGGTGGCGGTGCAGCCTTCCCGCCGCATCGAAGGATGCAGCAACGAGGCCTGCTGCTCGTTCCACGCCGGGCCGATGGCGGCGTTGGCGGCAGGCGACAGGGAACGACGGGGAAACCCACCGACGGGAGCCATCTGGGCGATGCGGGCGACGAGTAGCCCGACGCTTGGCACGAGCCCGGGGAGCGTCCGCCATGGAGACGACGGAAGATCGAACGCGAAACAGTGGAAGAAAGATTCCGGCACACCCCTACTTTGCATGCCAAATGTCGGATGTTAGGTTCCAGCAGACCCTTAAGGTTCGAATTCTGGGATGCGCACGAAGATCTTTCCCCTACCGATCTACGTCCGATTGCCTTGCAAGAATCTAAGCTAAACAATGAACAACACGAGGGACACAAGATATATACTGGTTTGGGCCACCGTTGTGGTGTAACACCCTAATCTAGTGTGCGGTGCGGTGGATTGCCTCAGGGGCTGATGATCAGCAGTACAAGGGAAGAACAGCCTCGCAAGAGGTGTTCTTGAGCTGGCGCGATGAACTGCTTGGATGAGTTCGATCACCTCTCGATCTAATGTGCACTCGATCCGTCCACCTTTCTCTGTGGTGGCTAGTCCTATTTATAGAGGCCCTGGTCCCCTTCCCAAATATTGAGCGGGAAGGGCGCCAACAACGGCCATTTTGAAGGGGAACATCTAGTACAAGTTATCCTGACTAAAGTTGGTCTTCGGCTGCCAAAGGCTTTGGCAATGATGCCGTCTTGGGCTCCACGGTGACCTCCGTCCTGCCTCTTTGTTGGTCTTGGTCTCGTTGCACTGAAATAGAAACCTTTGCCTGATGCCTCGGTACTCCACGCCTGTGCTTGCCCCCTTTACACCAAAGAGGAAACAAGGACACTGCACAGGCCGGCGCCCGCCTGGCGTCCGCCTGGTCTCGGTCGTCATGGCTTGCGTCAGGAGAACCTCGCGAGGACCCTGCCTTGATCTCTCCGCCTCCTCGCGAGCCTACCTGGCGAGGCCATTCCTGAGGAAGTCGTGTGTCGTCCGCCCCGCGAGGCTTGGCCCCTCGCGAGGGTCTTGAGTCTTGCGCTGATGAAGATGGGCCGTACTGGGCCACCACTTGAGCCACGCCACAGGCAGGCAAGTCTGGAGACCCCCATTCCCAGAACGCCGACATTGCGGGATTTGACAGGATCGCCTGGTCCCACGCGTCAGCCACTCGGAAGTAGCCCTTTATAAGGCGACGGGGCCGAGGCGTCTGCACTGTGCACGCCTGTTTTCTTTATTCTTACCCTGCTTCTCCACCACAAACAGCTCCTCTGCTCTCGACGCTGCCGCTCTGCCGCCATGGTGAAGGACAAGACGGTGGCGCTGGAGCGTGTGAAGAAGGCGACGGGGGCGGTGAAAGGCAAGAAGCAGAACCGCGGGTCATCATCACGCGCGGGGCTGTCGCCAGGCTGGATCCAGGGCAATTGGATCCGGTCTTCACTCTGGCAAGAAGATCTGGACGAGCTGGTGGAGTCCAGACTGATCGCCAAGGGTGCGGCAAGGCCTCCTAACGGGGAGATGGAGCCACATCCTCGACCGGGTGAGTGTGTATTGCTCGCCACCCACGTCGACCGGGGATTTTTGCTCCCTCCGCACACGTTCTTCCGGGGCTTCCTGAACTTCTTCGGTGCTCAACTCCACCATTTTTCTGCCAATACCATCAAGTACCTGGCCGCGTTCGTGTCGATGTGCGAAAACTTTTTGGGGTGTCGACCGCACTGGGATCTTTTCAAACATATCTTCACCATCCGATCCCAGTCGGTGAAGAGAGCAAAAACGAGTGACTCGAAGACCCATGTCATCCAGATGTGTGGAGTTTTGGGTATTTACAAGAGGGATAGGAGTGCTTTCCCTGCTATGACTCTCCCTGAATCTGTTAGAGGCTGGCAGTCGACCTGGTTCTACTACCAGGACGTCGCAACTCCAGGTCAGTCTACTGGCCTTCCCCACTTCACATTCGACCGTGTCCAGACTCCTTCTCCACTAAAAGTGACTGCAGCTGAGAATGTGGAGACGAACATGTTGGTGGAGAAAGTGGTCCAACTGATTAATGAGGGTGTCACTGGCCTGGACCTGCTGGAAGTGTTCCTCAGTCGATGCATCCAGCCTCTTCAGGCTCGTGACCATCCTATGTGGTTGTACTCCGGATCTGACGACACCGCTCGGGTCCATCCAGAAGAAGTGCCACCCAAGACCGTGGCCATGTGGTTGAAGAGCTTCATAGGCAACCAGGACAACCCCAGAGTAGCCAGACGAGTCATCCCCTTCAGCGACGACAATCAGCCCGACAAGGTATGCTCTTTATTCCGACTGTCTTGCATATATGTTACGACTGTACTTGATCTCGACTGACTTTTACTCGACTTTTTGTCTTGTAGGTTTTCACTGAGATGATTTCGATGCCCAACGGCGAACAAGTTCTGGAGCAGGACCAGGAGGGAGAGGCCAGCACAGAGGAGAGTGGTGAATGGGAGTTTTCGGATGAAGAGGAGGAGGAGGAGAGCGAGGAGTCGAACAACAAGGAAGAAGTCGACTCGTCGCCGTGCTCCGAACACTGATCCAAGCAGCACCATGACCCGGCGGGCGGGCGCGGGAAGAACGTGGCTCCGAGTACACACACTCAGAAGCGCACTCGGACGTCGACTCCGGAGCCGACAGAGAAGGTCGCCAAGCAGCCCAAGGTTGCTCCTCCGAAGGCTCGGAAGACTTTGCCGCGGATCAACATGGACGTCCCTGTTGCTTCGGGGTGAGTATCTTGCTTGCGTTTATATAGGCTAACTGAAGTTTTTGTTCTGACCAACTAGATCATGTATCTTTCTAGCCCCACCTCTGCTGCCAATAACATGGACATCGACAAGGCACCAGGAGACGAGGAGACCGACGATGCTGCCACTTCTCGAGCTGGTAAGTCCGTTCGACCAGGTTTCATTTAGTTGAGTGGATCGTCAGTCGGCTGAATTTCTGATATTTCTCTCTTTCTGTAGTTCTGCAAGAGGTCGTCGTGCTCCCTGACGATGAAGAAGAAGAAGCGCCTCTACAGTAGAGGAGGAAGAGGAGTGCAGGCTCAAGTAGGAGGAGGCTTGAAGTTCAAGTCCCTCAGTCAACGCCGGCGCTTGAGGCGGTGGTCGAACATTCCAGAGATCCAGTTCGGACCAACGTCACATTCGCCAACCCGCTGACGACTGATCATCCGACGGGGTCAACTGCTCCGACTCCTGCCGCTCCAGTGCAACTCCATGCGTCTGACCCAGTAGCTGCTTCAACCGCCTTGGAGCCATCACTCTTCGCTGCATATCAGACTCCAGACGACTCGCCGAGTGCTGCCAGGGAGGCTCTTTGCCACGTGAACCTTGTCATGGAGCAGGTGAAGGTGATGCACGAGGCTAGTCAGGTGGCTTATAACGCAAGCACTGCCCTGCAAACCAATGTTCAGGTCAGCGAACTCCGACAGAACTTTTGAATGTTGTTTTATTTTCGATCACCCACTTGGGTGTACCTTTGTTTAGGGTTTAAGAAATCTTCCACTTTACTCGACTCGTGTTGAGTCATAGTAATCTGTCTGGACCAGTGGGGGCACACCGAGTGCACCCACTAGGTGTAGTCCCTGAGACCACGGTCGACTGTTGGTAGTCGGTTGAGGTCTTAAAATCTTCTCTTTCCTTTTTTGACTCACGTTGGGCAGACCCTGCTGAGTGTTGATCTGAACCAGTGGGGGCACGCTAAGTTCACCCACTGGGTGTAGTCCCGAGACTACTGTTGAATATTTGATTTGGCAGTAGTCTTAGAGTAACTTTTCACTGTCATTGCCTCTTATTTCTGTCGACTGACATATCTCTCTCGCTGACTGCAGAGGTCTTGTGATCTTGGAGGTCGACTTTCCGAGTTAAATAACAAGCATATCAGCGTTGAACTTGATCTTGAACTCGCAAAGAAGAACCCCAACACTGCTCATCAAGAGACGGCCATCATGGGAGGTAACCATTCGACTCTTTCCCACTTAGTAGCTCGCGTCTTTCACTACTTTTTCTTTCAGTCTCTTTGAACCGAGTGACTTCACACAAGCAGATGTGCATAGTGAAAACCGTCAACTTCAGGCTCGTCTGAAGAATGTTGTTTCTTTAGAGAGAATGAAGGAAGCTTTGGAGAAGAAGGACCAGGACCTTGCTGCTGCTCAGACTACTGCACGTGAGAAGACAACGCTTGCGGACCAGAAGTTGGCTTCAGTCGGCAAGTTGGAAGAGGAGAACACGAAGTTGAAGACCACCATCTCGGAGGCCAATCGGGAAGTCGAGCAACTAAAGAAGGACAAGGAGAACCTGACCACTGAAGTTGGAGGTCTCAGAGTCAAGACAGGCAAGCTAGAGTCCTATGTGGGACAACTTGCCGCTAAACTAGTTCTGAAGCTTGAAGGTACAACCACTCGACTGGTTAATTGTCGTCGATTGTAGTATGTTGTAATATTGTCAACTCATTATTTTTCACGATGGAATAGAACTTTGCCAGGATTTTGAAGCTGAAACCGGGCGGGTCGAGACAGGTCTCGACCCCATCAATTATCCCGTGAAAGATGATGTTGCGATGAACTTGCTGCAATTGGAATCACGCTTGGACGACGTTGTTGCCTATCTGGCTCGACTGAAGGCTGCGATGACCCGAGTGGATGCCGAACTCTGGCCTCAGGCGGAACTTTCTCAAGACCTTGAGTCGCTGATGGCTCGACTCAATTAGATTCCTGGCCGGGTGCAAGAGTGGAAGAAGTCATCCGCATGTTGTGGCGCTGACGTCGCCCTGTCATTGGTTCAAGTGCACTGCAAGGAGGCTTGATAAGACAAGTTGGCGGCCCTCAAGGTTGTGAATACCAAGAAGCACTCCTTCCAGCCCTTCATGGACACCTTCCTTGAGGCAACCACTCCTATTGCTGACAGCATCGACCTTGACAGCTTCTGCGATCCAGCCAGCCTTTCTCCCGCCGAGTGACTGAAAAAAAACATTACGCTTCGCCCTCATTTGCCTCGGAATGCCAAGTGATTTTTTAATCATTGAAACTCCTTTGGGCTTGACGCCCAAGTACTTTAATCTGCGGTTAGAAACCTTTGGGCTTATCTTTGAATATGTTGTGTTTATCTTCGAGTGAAACTCGTTCTTCTCTTGGATTGGTTTTTGTACTTTCGATGCAGCTTCTGAAGAAGAATCCGCAGTCGACTTGTTGGACGAGCCTTGAGCAGCATTGATCAGCTCATCAGCAAGGCACTCAGCAATGGTCTTGATGTTCGTGACAGCAGTTTGCTTTGGCGCCAGTCGTTGGATGAACCTCTGACAATGTGCACAATATCGTCCTTCTTCTTGGTGGTGCAGCCCTGGAGGGGGGGGGGGTCGTGGTCGACCCGACCACTCGGCAGGATTGATCAGCTCATGAAAGCAGCTTGTCTTGGCGCTAGCTGTTGGATGAGCCTTTGATGTCGGCTGTCGTATGAGCCTTTGACAGCACGCACAATCTCATCCTTCTTCTTGACAGTGCAGCCCCGGGGGGAGGGGTTGTGGTCGACCCGTATCATTCGGTCGGATTTTTTGAACTTAGGCGAGTACTGGACTGAAGCTAAGCCCCCGAGTGAGAGGATTACTCGTCACTTGGTAGGATTTTTTGTACTTAGGCGAGTACTGGACTGCAGCTAAGCCCCCGAGTGAGAGGATTGCTCGCCACTCGGTAGGATTTTTCGAACTTAGGCGTGTACTGGACTGCAGCTAAGCCCCCAAGTGAGAGGATTGCTCGGCACTCGGTAGGATTTTTCAAACTTAGGCGAGTACTGGACTGCAGCTAAGCCCCCGAGTGAGAGGCTGGCTCACCACTCGGTAGGATTTTCTAACACTTAGGCGAGTACTAGACTGCAGCTAAGCCTCCGAGTGAGAGGCTGTCTCACCACTCGGTAGGATTTTTTTAACACTTAAGCAAAACGGATTCGCAGCTAAGCCTCCGAGTGAGAAGCTGGCTCACCAATCTGTAGGATTTTCTCTTCAACTTAGGCGAAACGGATTCGCAGCTAAGGTACCCACGGGGGGATTTTAGAACATGTAAAAAATGAACAACAATCATTCGGAAGACGGTAAAATCATGTCTTTTGATAATCAAACTAAAAGGTACTTCTTATTACATCTCAAGAGTCTGAATGCTTTAAGAGTAAAAGGGGCAGAGTAGTTCCGCATTCCAAGCGCGTGGCTCATCTTTATTGTGCTCGACGTTGAAAATAAGATATGCTCTATTGTGGAGCACTTTGGTGACGATGAAAGGGCCTTCCCAAGCAGGAGCAAGCTTGTGTGGTTTCTGCTGGTCCACTCAAAGAACCAAGTCTCCCTCCTGAAATGCCCGACCCCTTACATTTCTGGCATCGAATCGATGCAGGTATTGTTGATAAATGGTCGACCGGATGAAGGCCATCTCTCTTTCTTCTTCCAGGAGATCGGTTGCATCTTGCTGAGCCTTCTCTGCTTCCTCTTTTGAGAAGAGCTTGACTCGGGGCGCATTGTGGAGTAGATCACTTGGGAGTACGGCTTTGGCTCCGTAGACTAAGAAGAATGGAGTTCGACCAGTCGACCGATTAGGAGTTGTCCTCAATCCCCAAAAGTACTAATGGAAGTTCATCGACCCAGGCCTCTGCTGCATGCTTGAGGTCACGCATCAACAGCGGTTTCAGTCCTTTGAGAATCAATCCATTTGCTCTTTCAGCCTTCCCATTCGACTGAGGATGGGCGACCGAAGCGTAATTGACCCTCGTGCCTTGGGAAGCACAAAAGGCTCTGAACTCGTCAGAGTTGAAGTTCGACCCGTTATCCGTGATGATGCTGTGCGGAACACCATATCTGAATATCAATTCTCTGATAAAACTTAGAGCTGTACTTACTTCAAGGTTTTTAATGGGTTTGGCTTCAATCCATTTGGTAAATTTGTCGACTGCCACCAGCATATGGGTAAATCCACTCCTGTCAGTCCTCAGAGGTCCAACCATGTCCAATCCCCAGGCAGCGAAAGGCCAGACGAGTGGAATAGTCTTCAGAGCTGACGTATGCTTATGGGACATGTTGGAGTAAAACTGACAGCCTTCACATTTGTCCACTATTTCTTTCGCCATCTCGTTGGCACATGTCCAGTAAAATCCAGCTCGGTATGCTTTGGCCGCGATGGTCCGAGAGGACGCATGGTGACCACAGGTCCCCGAGTGAATATCATTGAGGATCATTCGGCCTTCTTCTGGCGTGATGCATTTCTGGCAGACTCCAGTTACACTTTCTCAGAACAACTGACCTTTTATCATGGTAAAGGCTTTAGATCGTCGAACGATTTGTCGAGCCTCTTCTTCATCCTCTGGAAGTTCTTTCCTAAGAATGTATGCAACGCGTGGCATTGTCCTGTCGGGATTGATGACCAAAACCTCCATCACTAAGTCGACCACGGCTGGGATTTCGACTTCAGTCGGATCTGTGGCGCTCTTAGGCTGTGGGGACTCTTCAACGAAAGGATCTTCCTGAACTAAAGGTGAATGAATATGCTCCAAAAACACATTGCTGGGAATGACCTCTCTCTTAGAACCTATCTTTGCCAATTCATCTGCAGCTTGATTTTTCAGTCGTGGAATATGGTGAAGCTCCAACCCTTCAAACTTCTTTTCCGGCTTTCTTACCGCATTGCAATAACCAGTCATGGACGGGCTCCTGACATCCCACTCTTTCATCACTTGATTAACCACCAAATTCAAGTCGCCGTAGACCATAAGGCGACGGACGCCGAGTGAAATGGCCATACGCAACCCATATAAAAGTGCTTCGTATTCAGCTTCGTTATTGGAGGAATCAAAATGAATCTAGAGAACATAGCTAAGCTTATCTCCATGGGGAGATACCAATACTACCCCAGCACCTGAACCATTCAGCATCTTGGAGCCATCGAAGAACATAGTCCAAAGGTCCAAGTAAACTTGAGTCGGCAGTTGCTGCTCAATCCACTCGGCAAGGAAATATGCGATTGCTTGGGACTTGATAGCTTTCTTTTCCTCAAACTTGATATCAAATGGAAGGAGTTCAATCGCCCATTTTCCCACTTGACCAGTTGCATCTCTGTTGTTCAGAATTTCAGATAATGGTGCGTCGCTGACGACTCTAATGGAGTGATCAGAGAAATAATGTGCAACCTTCTTCATGGTCATGTAGATTCCATAGACAAGCTTCTGATAATGTGGATATCGTTGCTTGGATGGAGTCAAAACTTTAGAGAGATAATATACTGGGCGCTAAACCTTGTAAGCCTTTCCTTCTTCCTCTCGCTCGACCGTGAGTACTGTACTGACAACTTGTCCAGTGGCTGCAATATAAAGCAGTAAAGGCTCTTTGCTGATTGGCGCAGCAAGCACCGGCTGGGTGGAAAGCAGGGCTTTGAGCTCTGCAAACACTGCATCAACTTTCTCAGTCCACTCGAACTTGTCAGATTTCATCATCAATCGGTAAAGAGGTAAGGCTCTTTCACCGAGACGAGAAATGAATCGACTCAAGGCGGCCGAACAACCAGTAAGCTTCTGAACATCATGCACACGCACAGGGCATTTCATTCGGAGGATGGTATCAACTTTTTCTGGATTGGCGTCAATCCCTTGTTCGGAAACGAGAAAACCGAGTAACTTTCCACCTGGAACTCCGAATGTGCACTTTGAAGGATTAAGCTTGATATCATACCTTCTTAAGTTGGCAAAGGTTTCTGCGAGGTCAGTCAGTAGTTCGGAACCTTTGCGAGACTTGACCAGAATGTCGCCCATGTATGGTTCCACATTCCAACTGATTTGAGTGAGCAGGCACTTCTGAATCATTCTCATGAATGTGGCTCCGGCATTTTTAAGACCAAATGGCATGGTGACATAGCAAAAGCACCCGAATGGGGTGATGAAGGCTGTTTTTATTTCATCGGGACCATACAATCGGATTTGATGATACTCGGAATATGCATCTAAAAAAGACAAGCGCTCACACCCCGTCGTCGAGTCAACAATCTGACAGATGCAGGGGAGAGGGAAATGATCTTTCAGGCAGGCCCGATTGATATGTTTGAAATCAATGCACATACGAAGTGAATCGTCCTTCTTGGGGACCATGACTACATTGGCAAGCCACTCGGAGTGGTAGATCTCACGGATGAACTCTGCTGCTAGGAGCCGAGCCACTTCCTCGCCAATTGCTTTTCTCGTTTGTACGGCGGACCGCCGAAGATGCTCTTTGACGGGTTTTACCTTGGGGTCGACACGCAAACGGTGCTCAGTCAGTTCTCTGGGTACACCCAGCATGTCAGAAGGTTTCCATGCAAAGATGTCCCAGTTCTCACGGAGGAACTGGATGAGCGCTTCTTCCTATTTGTTGTCGAGTGTCGTTGATATATGAGTCGAGCGGCATTGGGATCTGTCGGGTGAATATGAATCGGCTTCGTTTCACCACGACTGAAATGCAGAATCTGTGGCAGGCTTCTTAGCTCAGAGCAAATCACTCGGATTTGTATTCTTCTGATATTCTTGAAATTCAACTGCTGCCATTTGCACATCGGCAATTTTGGAACCCTTCTGGAAGCATTCCTCTGCTTTCTGCCGATTGCCAATAACTGTGATCACACCTCTGGGGCCAAGCATCTTGAACTTGAGGTACACGTAACATGGTCGAGCCATAAAACATGTGTAGGCAGGCCTACCCAGAATGGCATGATAAGCACTCTGGAAATCCACAACTTCAAATGTGAACTTTTCCTTACGGTAATGCTTGGAATCACCGAAAACCACGTCGAGAGCGATCTGGCCGAGTGATTCGGCTTTCTTTCCAGGGATAACGCCATGGAAACTCATATTGCTCTCGCTAAGTTTGGACATTGGAATGCCCATCCCCTTCAAGGTTTCAGCATAAAGAATATTCAGGACGCTACCACCATCCATCAGCACTTTAGTCAGTCTAGTGCCTCCGACCACTGGGTCAACCACCAATGCCTGCCTCCCGTGGGTGGCTATATGCGTAGGGTGATCAGACTGGTCGAATGTGATGGCTGTATGAGACCATTTCAGGTATGTGCTCGTCGTCGCTGGAGCGACCATATTCACTTCTCTATTGATAACTTTTAAACGACACTTGCTCTCCACATCGGCAAAAATCATCAGGGTGGAATTGACTTTGGTATAACCATCATCTTCCTCTTCGTCCTCGTCTTTGTCCGGCTCTTTTTCCTTCTCATCGGGCAGTTTTTCTCGGAACTGCTGGATCAGGAGTTAACATTGTCGAGTGGTATGCTTAGGGTAAATCAGATTACCCTCTTCGTCTTTCTTCATGTGGATGTGACATGGTAAATCCAACACATCATTTCCTACTTGATCCTTTACCTTCTTAGGGGGCCAGGGCCCTTTAGGTTTTCCCTTAAACTTTCCTTGAGCCACTGCTGCAATCTCACCGGGTGCTGCAGGCTCGGCCTTACGTTTCTATTTCCGATTGGAATTACCTCAACCGGCCTCTTGGCCGAATGGTTTACCCTTTTCACTGCGGAGTCGATCTCTTCTTCTCCGTTAGTGTACTGGGTGGCTATTTCCATCATCCGAGTCAGAGTCATATCTCCAGTCCGACCGAACTTTAGGACCAACTCTTGGTATTTGACGCCTTCCTTGGAGGCACACACTGCTTGATGCTCTAATACATTTTCAATGGTGTGATGCAAAGTGGTCCACCTCTGAATGAAATCCCTTAAAGTCTCACTCGGTTTCTACACACAATGCTGCAACACTGTCAACCCTGTTGGCCGATTGCAAGTGCCCTCAAAAGTTCTGACGAACACTCGAGCAAGCTCTTCCCAACTATATATACTGCCTGGAGCTAACTGAGTCAACCACGCTCGGGCCGACCCTTCCAACATCAGAGGAAGATGTTTCATTGCTACTTCATCATTCCCGCCACCAATCTGCACAGCCACTCGGTAATCCTCAAGCCAAGTTTCAGGCTTGGACTCTCCAGTGAACTTACTGACTCCGGTCACCAACCTGAAGTTGGGAGGAATCACCGCAGCCCTGATGGCTCTGTTGAAACACTCTGGACCTGAAACATGCACTTTGCTGCAACTCGGACGATCTCTGCCAGGGTCTTCTCTATGCGCTCTGTTCCGATCGACTAGACCTTGAACGAGGATAGATCTTGCATCGAAGCCTTGCTCTCTTGGGTCGACTGGTGCTCTGCGCTCGCCACTGTGACGGCGTCTATAATCATACTGCCGAGGCAGGTATGATGCACTCCTCGGAGGAGATTGGGGCACTCGACGACGATTGTCGCAGTCGAGCCGATGATCATACTGTCCACGGCCTTCATGCCGCAGGAGCGATCTTGGGCTGTGGGCCAACTGAACTGTATCCGCTACTACGGATCTGCTGTGAATCTTATTCCGCGACTGAAACACTGTTGTGTTCTGTTCTCCTGCTGCCCGGAGCAAGGCCCGGATCTGCATCAAACCTCTGCCGGCCTCCGATTGGGAAGGTTGAATTGACTCTGCTATTCGGGCCGCAACTGTGAGATTTTGGATCGGAGTGCGGTATATCTTAGGTGGAGGTGGCAAAAGCTGTCGCCGACTGGACTCAGGGATCCGCTCCTGAGCATGCTGAAGGTTCTCCAGTCGAGTGTGCTCAGCCAAATTAGCCAAGCGCACCTCTTCCAAGGCCCGAGCCTCGGGGGTTTCTCCAACGATGGGCGTGTGGAGTGCATCCATGTTGCGGTGACGAAGTTCTTCCCTCTGCTTCCAAGAAAGGGGTTCAGGATGGTATTCCTCATGGACGCGCGACGGATTGCCACCACCATCCCCGCCGTCTTCATGGCGGAAACCAGGCGGACCACGCGGTCCATCGACCATCAAGACTTTAGCCGCAGGGTCGCTGCTATCGCACTCGGATGCGGTCTCCGTAGAGCCAGTGGACAGATCGAACAGGCCGTGGAGAGTTTCGTCAGGCTCGATTGCCGTGACATGATGGGTGTCCGAACATCGAGCCACCGCGTGTTTCACCCACCGCTGAAGCCGCGACCTACCGAATCACTTGCGGCGGCGAACAGCGGGGAGGGAAGACACCATCGGAGCCGACCGATACTAAGTCGATGGCTGCCGGAGAAGGACGCCGCGAACGCACACGCGAAAGTGCGTGGCCCCATGGACGGGGAGCGCCTCAACATCAAGGGGAGCTTCCTGAAGCCAAGTGGAGTCATCTGCGATGAAAACGAGCGCGCCGAGATGGATCTCGTGGCCCTCAGCCAATCCGCCGCTGGAAACCATGATGATGATGATCGAAAAAAGTTGCAACTTCACCAACAAGTCGCTAAGACACCTGCCCCAAGGTGGGCGCCAGCTGTCGTGGTTCCAAGACTGACAGTAGAAAGGGGGGTAGGTATGGAGAGGCAAGATCTCAGCTATGGTGAAGGTGTACACACGACATTTACGAGTTCAGGCCCTTCTCGGAAGAATTAATAGCCCTATGTCTCGGTGCCTGGAGGCGGTCGACTGGATTATATGCATGTGATGTTACAGGGGGTGCGAACCCTTGTCCCAAAGGAGGCCGGTGGCTTATATAGAGTGCGCCAGGACCCCAGCCGTCCTCCATTACAAGGGGCTTAATGTACATAAAGTAGGGGCGTTACTGATAACGCCAGCCTTAAATGTTATTTATGACCTTAAAGACTACAGAGTGAACGCCTGCCTGTTGCAATGCTGAGTGATTCATGATCTTCGGTGGGTCGAGTGATTCCTTGAATGGTCGAGTGGCAATAGGTAGGGGGCAACCCGAGTGATATGCCTGGTCGAGTGGATTACACTTGACATCTTTGACCGGGGGTCTCTTGTTGCCTCTTGGACTTCTTATCTTCCGGGGTAGTGACCTTGGGTAGGATGTATGGGTCAGGCCCATGACTTTACCCCAAGTCCATATCCTCATCAACGTCTCCAACGTATCCATAATTTTTGATTGTTCCATGCTGTTATATTACCCGTTTTGGATGTTTATGGGCTTTGCTTTACACATTTATATCATTTTTGGGACTAACCTACTAACCGGAGGCCCAGCCCATGTTGCTGTTTTTTTGCCTATTTCAGTGTTTCGAAGAAAAGGAATATCAAACGGAGTCCAAAGGGAATGAAACCTTCGGGAGCGTGATTCTTGGAACGAACATGATCCAGAGGACTTGGAGTGCAAGTCAAGAAGCAGTCTAGGCGGCCACGAGGATGGAGGGCGCCCCCCTACTGGGCGCGCCCCCTATCTCGTGGGCCCCTCAGGCGTCCACCGACCTACTTCTTCCTCCTATATATACCCACGTACCCCAAGAACATCAAAGGCGACCACGAAAAACTATTTCCACCACCGTAACCTTGTGTATCCGCGAGATCCCATCTTGGAGCCTTCGCTGGCGCTCCATCGGAGGGGGAATCGACCACAGAGGGCTTCTACATCAACACCATAGCCTCTCCGATGAGTTGTGAGTAGTTTACCACAGACCTTTGGATCCATAGTTATTAGCTAGATGGCTTCTTCTCTCTTTTTGGATCTCAATACCATGTTCTCCTCGATCTTCTTGGAGATCTATTCAATGTAACTCTTTTTGCGGTGTGTTTGTCGAGATCCGATGAATTGTGGGTTTATGATCAAGTTTATCTATGAGAATTATTTGAATCTCCTCTGAATTCTTTTATGTGTGATTAAGTTATCTTTGCAAGTCTCTTCTTATCAGTTTGGTTTGGCCTAGTAGATTGATCTTTCTTGCAATGGGAGTAGTGCTTAGCTTTGGGTTCAATCTTGCGGTGTCTTTTCCCAGTGACAACTGGGGCAGCAAGGCACATATTGTATTGTTGCCATCGAGGATAAAAAGACGGGGTTTATATCATATTTCATGAGTTTATCCCTCTACATCCTGTCATCTTTCTTAATGCGTTACTCTGTTCTTTATGAACTTAATACTCTATATGCATGCTGGATAGCGGTCGATGTGTGGAGTAATAGTAGTAGATGCAGGCAGGAGTCGGTCTACTTGTCACGGACGTGATGCCTATATACATGATCATGCCTAGATAATCTCATAATTATTCGCTTTTCTATCAATTGCTCAATAGTAATTTGTTCACCCACCGTAATACTTATGCTATCTTGAGAGAAAGCCACTAGTGAAACCTATGGCCCCCGGGTCTATCTTTCATCATATAAGCTTTCAGTCTACTTTTATTTGCATCTTTACTTTTCCAATCTGTATCATAAAATACCAAAAATATATTTATCTTATCATACTATCTTTATCAGATCTCACTTTTGCAAGTAGCCGTGAAGGGATTGACAACCCCTTCATTTCGTTGCTTGCGAGTTCTTTGTTTGTTTGTGTAGGTGCGTGGGACTTTTGAGGAGCCTCCTACTGGATTGATACCTTGGTTCTCAAAAACTGAGGGAAATACTTACGCTACCATTGCTGCATCACCCTTTCCTCTTCAAGGAAAACCAACGCAAGCTCAAGATGTAGCAAGGGGCAACTCATCTTGTTGCTCCATGGCGTGCGGCGAGGTCTAGCTGATTATTGGAGTGAGGCAGGAGAGAGGGGGATCAGAGGGGGAAGAAAGGATTGTAGCGAGAGCGAGGAGTGTGGCGGCTTATTAAACAGCGGCTCGAGGGCGCCATTGAGGGGGAAGTTGGGAGGAAGGCGATCATCATAGGGAGGTCAAAGAGCTCGCCTCCTGGTGAGCCTACGATGCGGCCTGATCACTCGCCTCCTGTCCCTTCAACTCACATTGCTGCTCGCACGGTGCTACTTCTTGAGCTTGCGTTGATTTTTCCCTTGAAGAGGAAAGGGTGATGCAGCAAAGTAGAGATAAGTATTTCCCTCAGTTAAGAGGATCACCCAAGTCTCCAATAGTTGCACCTGCACAAACTAACAAACACTTGCACACAACGCGAAAAGGGGGTTGTCTATCCCTTCACGGTCACTAGCAAGAGTGAGATCTGATAGAGATAGGTATAAAAGATAAATAAAAGTGCAAAATAAAGTAAATATAAATAAAGTGCAGCAAGGTATTTTTGTACTTTTGGTTTTATGGATCTAAAAATATATGGTGAGAAATAGACCCGGGGGCCATAGTTTTCACTAGAGGCATCTCTCTTGAAAGAACGCATGCGGTGGGTGAACAAATTATTATTGAGCAATTGACAGAAAAGCGCAAACTTATGACGATATCTAAGGCAATGATCATGAATATTGGCATCATGTCCGTGACAAGTAGACCGACTCCTGCCTGTATCTACTACTATTACTCCACACACCGACTGCTATCCAGCATGATGGACGGAGTAACGCCTTAAGCACGATGACATGATGTAGAGGGATAAACTCAAGCAATATGATATAAACCCCATATTTTTATCCTTAATGGCAACAATACAAATATGTGCCTCGCTACCCCTAGTGTCACTGGGTGAGGACACTGCAAGATTGAACCCATCATAAAGCACCTCTCCCATTGCAAGATAAATCAATCTAGTTGGCGAAACCAATCAATAGATCGGAGAGAAATACAAACCTATCTTAATCATGCATAAAATAGTTCAGAAAAACACTCAAATAATATTGATAGATAATCTGATCATAAATCCACAATTCATCATATCTCAACAAATGCACCATAAAAGAAGATTACATCGAATAGATCTCCAAGAACATCGAGGAGAACATTGTATTAAAGATCAAAGAGAGAGAAAAAGTCATCTAGCTACTAACTATGGACCCGCGGGTCTGTGGTAAACTACTCACACATCATCGGAATGGCAGCAAGGTTGATGTAGAAGTCCTCCGTAATCGAATCCCCCTCCGACAGAGGACCGAAAAAGGCCCCAAGATGGTATCTCACGAGAACAGAAGCTTGCGGCGGCGGAAAAGTCTTTTTGGTGTGCCCTCTGGTATAAGGGGAATATTTGAGTATTTATGGAGCTTATATTAGGCTTAGAGGGGCTACGGGGGCTTGCAGGGCGCGCCCCCAGGGCTCACCTGGTGAGCTTGTGGCCCACCCGTGGTTCTTCTGGCCTCCTCCCGAAGCTTCGTGGGTGTCTTATTGACCAAGAAAAATCGTCAAAAAGTTTCGTTCCATTTGGACTCCGTTTGGTATTGATTTTCTATAAAAGACAAAAATAAAGAAAAAAATAGCAACTAACACTAGGCACTAGGTTAATAGGTTAGTCCCCAAAAATGATATTATAGCATAATAATGCATATAAAACATCCAAGATGGATAATATAATAGCATTGAACAATAAAAAATTATAGATACATTGGAGACATATCAAGCATCCCCAAGCTTACTTCCTGCTCGTCCTCGAGTAGGTAAATGATAAAAATAATTTTTTGATTTGGAATGCTACCTAATACGTCTCCATTGTATCTACTTTTACAAATTATCCTTCCCTTGTTTTGAACTCTAATTTGCATGATTCGAATGAGACTAACCCGGACTGACGCTATTTTCAGTAGAATTGACATGGTGTTGTTTTTGTGCAGAAATCAAAGTTCTCGCATTTACCTAAAAATTCATAGAGAATTTTTGTTGAATATATAAAAAATATTAGCGGGAAAATATACCGGGGGTGGGGGGCACCCAGGAGCCATAAGCTCTAGGGGCGCGCCCACCAGGCTTGTTGGCCCCCCTGGACCTCCGACAAACTTATATCAACTCCATATATACCTATTCGCGGAGAAAAAATCAGAGAGAAGGATTCATCGCATTCCACGGTACGGATGCACCGTCACGTCTTGTTCTTCATCAGTAGGGCTGATCTGGAGTCTATTCGGGGCTCCAGAGGGTGGAAATCGACGCCGTCGTCATCATCAACCTTCCTCCATCATCAATTCCATGATGCTCATTGATACGTCTCCAACGTATCTATAATTTATGAAGTATTCATGCCATGTTTACAACAATTCTATATGATTTTGGTATGATTGAGTAGAACTAACCCGGACTAACACTGTTTCTCAGATGAACTACCGTGCTGTTGTTTTTGTGCAGAAATAAAAGTTCTCGGAACGAGCTGAAAATTTACGGAGAATATTTTTGGAAAATATAAAACATACTAGAACGAAAAGATATCGGAGAAGAGTCCCGAGGCCACCACAAGGGTGGAGGGCGTGCCCCCTGCCTTGTCGTCGCCTCATGGGCCCCCTTGACTTGTCCCTGATGCCAACACCTCCTATAAATCCCAAAACCTCTAGAAATTAACCTAGATCGGGAGTTCCGCCGCCGCAAGCCTCTATAGCCACGAAAAACCAATAGGGAGCCTGTTCCGGCACCGTGCCGGAGGTGGAATCCATCACTGGTGGCCATCGTCATCATCCCGGCGCTCTTACGAGGAGGCAGTAGTTCACCCTCGTGGCTGAGGGTATGTACCAGTAGCTATGTGTTTCATCTCTCTCTCTCTCTCGTGTTCTTGATTTGGCACGATCTTGATGCACCGCGAGCTTTGCTACTATAGTTGAATCATATGGTGTTTCTCCCTCTCTACCTTGTGACAAATTGAGTCTTTTCCTTTGAGGTTTTGTTATGTCGGATTGAATCTTTGGATGTGAGAGCACTTGATGTATGTCTTGAGATGGGATATCCGTGGTGACAATGGGATGTTCTGTTGATCCACTTGATGTATGTTTTGGTTATCAACTTGCGGATTCCCGTGGTGACATTGGGGTAATCTATGCATAGGGGTTGATGCACGTTTTCATATTCCTTTCTCCGGTAGAAATCTCGGGATGCTCATGAAGTTCTTTGTGTTGGATTGAATATTATGAATCTGAAGTTGTTTGATGCATATCATATAATTGACCCATGGATACTTGTGGTGACATTGGAGTATCTAGGTGACATTAAGGTTTGATTGATGTGTGTCATGTGGTGTTATTTTACTATGAACTCTAGGGATGTTTTTGACACTTATAGGAATAGCCCAATGGATTGATCGGAAAGAATAACTTTGAGGTGGTTTCGTACCCTACAAGCAATTTTATCTTATGTTTTCCGCGATAGGAACTTTGGAGTGATTCTTTGTTGCACATTGAGGGATTGTTATATGACCCAAATATGTTATCATTGTTGAGAGAACTTGCACTAGTGAAAGTATGTACCCTATACTGCTAGGAAAAACCTTATACACAGAATCTTACCAGGAGCGCTCTTCAAAATATGGCGCTACTGCTATTTAGCAGCAGCGCGTGCCAGAAAAACGCGCTGCTGAAAGAAAAATAGCAATGGCGCGTCCTATATAAACCGTGCTACTGCTATAATTGCCATGACCTCACCATCAAGCTAGTTATAGCAGTAGCGCGGTATTCCGCACCGTGCTACTGCTATAGATGTTAGCAGTAGCGCATTTCTATAAAGCTCACTACTGCTAAGTTTAGTCCACATGTTTAGTCCCACCTTGCTCCGCGAATAGGGTGTTTACCACCTTAAATATGTTACTTCTCAAAATATCAGAACCACTTGGTCTTCATTGAACTCTATGTGTAGAATTTGTGGATGCAATATGAGTCTTCTCCGGTTCCTACCGGAGAGGACTCATATCAACAATTCAGATTGTACACAAAAAGATCATTGATGGCCAATGTATTTTTGCATTGACAAACATTGATTTTTGCTTGCTTACACTTAGCAGTAGCGCTTTTTATAGTAAGGCGCTACTGCTAGGGAGTTTAGCAGCAGCGCGTTATCTAGATACGCGCTACTGCTAAAGCCATCCTATCACTAGGCCGACCCTCACTCTCCTCTCTCTGCTCCAATTCACTCTCCCCCGTACCGACCTTGTCGTCTGCCGCCGCCGCATTTTGGCCCCCTCCCTCCTCCATCCCGCCGTCAGCCGTCGCCCCCTCCCTCATCCATCCCGCCGCCGACCATCGCCCCTTCCCTCCTCCACCCCGCCGGCCGTCGCAACCCTCCCTCCTCCATCCCACTGCTGCCCCCCCCCCTGGCCGTCACCGCCATCGAGGTAGCTCCTCCTACCTCACCACTCCTCCCTCTCCATCCTTCCCATCTGTTCCCTCTTTCCTCTCACTCCTCCCTCCCTCCTTCCTACCCCTCCTCCCTCCCTCCTTCCTACCCCTCCGCCCTCTCTTCTCTCTGTTCTTGTAGAATGTAGGTAGTTTAAATGTAGTTTTTAGAATGTAGACATTGTAGAATGTAGGTTCTGTAATAGAATAATTTTTTAGCCTATTTTAGGTGTTTTGAATAGAGTAGGAAATTTTAGGTCTTTTGATTAGAAATTTTAGTAATGGAAAATTTTAGTTGGTAGAATTTGAAAAAATGTTCTGTACTTGTTATATTGTGAACTTAGGGCATATTTTTAGGGTTTAGTAAAAGAAATAGTAAAGTGGACGATGATGTAGATGTTTTAGGTATAGAACATTTTGAATAGATGATGATGTAGATTTTTTAGTACAACTAGTTTATTTAGTGTTGCTCAAGAATTGCTCATATGATGTAGATATAAACATGTATATCTAGTGTTGCTCAAATAGGATATGTGCTTGCCCAAGTGACCATGTTTGCATGTAACAGCTCCGAGTGGCCTATGTTTTGCCGGAGTGTTGATTAATATCTGTTCCGGCAAATTTCAGGCACTTGATATGTCCTCTTTTAGCAAAGGTCATGCCGGATTTTTCCTCTAAAGTGGATCGTTAATACTTTTCTAATATTTCTTTAGGAAAATGGCGACACCGCCACCACTAGAACCACCATGTTGACTGTGCAAGTCAAGATGCGCCAGCAGCCTTGCAACTGGCACGTCGTTCGGCATCTACTTCCAGCCGAGTTTTCTTCCTGCGGCGGTAACAAAATATATGAAACTTGTAACAACTATTTTGTTTTTAGTGTTATTGGCATTAATGCATTATGTATATATCATTGTGTATACACAGATCGTCCCATGCAATGTGAGGTTGGAATTCAACAAGCTGACCGGAGACACTGTGACCTTTGAGGCTCCTGGGGGGCCCTACACTATGGAGGTCGAGAAAGGACGAAATATGTCACAGATCAGAGGATATGGATGGAACCATTTCATCTGCCACATGGGTATCACTGGTGGTGAGTTGAACAGCTTCTCCTTCAGAGCAGAAAGACCCAAGCTGGCCGTCATTTATCTCAACATGGATGAAGATGATGAGGACCCACTTGATGAAGTCATCTATACTCAAAGAATAAGGCTGAGCGAGGACGAGGTGTGCAACCTATGGGACATAATTCCGTCACGTGCTGACTTTGTTGGGGTGCCATTGGTGACCCGCCTGACAACTACCATGGTTGATCGACATGTTATGGTATGTTATACTTAGTGTACAATCCAATTACATGCTTACTTAGTAGAATTCAAGCTTAGTAGATATGTAGTACTGTTTTTGATAGTGTAGAAACCTATACATAGTAGAAATATATTTGCAAGAGTATGTGCGAGGCTACTTATTAATTGATATGTTTTTCTTATTCAGAAATTGCCAAAGAGCCTATCTGTGAGTTGTTATATCGAGCCTCATGAAGATGGCTCTGCTAGAATACGCCTTACTGCAAGGGCTCCGTCACCACCTGTGCGTACAACATGGACACAGACGGTCGCACACACTTTAGCTCGGTTGGGTGGAAGAACTTCCTCATTGGCAAGAATCTTCGTATTGGACAGGCCATCCTAATTACTATCAGGAACACCCACCGCTATGGCTTGAGGATGATGGTCGTCGTTGATATCATCTAGAACTACATATGTGTGTGGCTATATGACTACCCCTAGTAGACTGCTATATTCTGTATGACTACCTAGTACTGCTTATAATATATACTCCTGTATGAACCATATATGCGTGTGAAGATGCATGTTGACTATATATGAGTACCTATAATGCTTAATGATATTGTATGACTACTATATGACTATATGGTATTGTGGTTAATGATATTGTTATCTGGTATATGTGAAATTGCAGTTTATTGAAACGGAGTATTGTTCTAGATCAATGGGAAGCAGGGAAAAAAATGTTGAAAGATATAGCAGTAGCGCGGGCAAAGAAAAATGCTACAGCTAGTTATTAGTAGCGCATGTTGGAAAACCACTACCACTACAAAAAAAGACACATCTGTGACATTTTGGGCCGAACGAATTTTTTTTCTGTCATACATATGACACTTCTATGACGATAATTGTGACAAAACCCGGTATCATCATAGATGTTGTGGGCTCCTACTTCTATGACAAAAAATCATGACAGAAAATGGGCTTTTCGTCTTGGGCGGGCCGGAGACGCAGCTGCATGACATTCTTTGGGCCGTCCATGACGGAAAAAACCGTGGTAGAAGCGAGCGGGAGGAAAATTTCGGGGAGTTGCCGGTTATGGTGGGAGGTCGGGGGCAGAGCGATGCGCGTTTCTCTCGTACGTACGTGCGTGTGTGCGAATCGTTGGCTCTAACTGAAGCAGAGCGAGGCGTTGGGCTCTAACTAAACCCGAGCGATTGCACTGCAGGCTACGCGTTACTGAACTCGAGCGATCGATCGATGGCTGTTAACTGAACCCGATGGAGCGATTCCTTCGCTACTACTGCTAATTGAAGCCAATTGATTGGATGAACAGTGAGCGTTGCGGGGGGGGGGGGGGGGGGGGTTGGATGAACAGTGAGCGGGGGTGTTGCCTCTGGATGAACACGATCCCGTGGTGTGGAGGGCTGGATGAACACTAGACGGTGGAGGGGTGGCCGTGGAGGGGTGGTTGAACAGGACCCCGTGGTGTGGAGGGCTGTATGAACAGTAGACGGTTGAGGGGTGGCCTTGGAGGGGTGGTTGAACAGGACCCCGTGGTGTGGAGGGCTGGATGAACAGTAGATGGTGGAGGGGTGCCTGTGGAGGGGTGGTTGAACAGTAGCCGGTGGAGTAGCGCGCGGTGGAGGCTGGATGAACAGGAGCCCGTGGAGGCTGGAGGAGGTCGACGGTAGCCCGTGGAGGCTGGAGGAGGTCGACGGTGGAGATGAACAGTATCCCGTGGAGTCCTGTTTTGCGGTACGCCACACCCCTCCCCCCCTGTTTCGACCGTAGCGCTCCAACACAAGTTTGTTTCGTCCGTTTTGCGGTACGCCACACCCCTCCCGATCAACAGGACCCCCGTTTCGACCATAGGAGGTCCGTTTCCTCCGTTTTGCTGTACGCCACACCCTCCCGATCAACAGGACCCCCGTTTCGACCGTAGGGGGTCCGTTTCCTCCGTTTTGCGGTATGCCACACCCCTCCCGATCAACAGGACCCCCGTTTCGACCGTAGGAGGTCCGTTTCCTTTGTTGTGCGGTTCGCCAGGCCTCGTTTCCATCGCTTGTTCCATCCAAGCCCTCCCGATGAACACGACCATGCATTCCATTCCGACCCAGCCGGTTGGTTCCCAAGCGTTCCGTTGCCTCCCGATGAACACGACGCATTCCGTTACCTCCCCATGAAAACGATGACGATGCTATTTCTCCGTTCCGACCCATCCATGTACGTATGCGCGAGTAGGCGTTCGAGACCCTGCCCGTATGTATGTACATGGCCGTATTTTCTTTCTTGCACCCTCGCCGCTGTACGTACGTGTACGTGCGCGCCTCTACTACGACTAGTATGTACGTACACGTTCGCGACCAGAATGACAACGCTATGTACGCTTTGACCAGGTGGGTCCCGACTGTCAGGCACTTCCTTGCCTGCGAAGATGTAGTTTGTGGGTCCCAGCAGTCAGGGGGCGAATCATTTTGGTTTTTTTGCCCAGACGCACTTCCTTGCGTGCGAAGATGTAGCTGGTGGGTCCCAGCAGTCAGGGGGGCGAATGGTTTTTTTCGGACGCACTTCCTTGCGTGCGAAGGTGTAGCTGGTGGGTCCCAGCAGACAGGGGAAATGTTTTTTTTGTGAAATACGGTGGCCCGTCCGGTGGGTCTCCGCTGTCAGGTGGAGGAATAATTATTTTGCGCGTAATAAGGAGGCACTTCCTTGCTGCGGCCGTGGACCTAGCTGTCAGCCTCTCCACGTACAGTCCACGTCCGATGGAAGCCATTCCTTGACCACGTTGACCATGCCACGCCGAGAGCACCAGGGCGGTGGACGACAGTGAAGCCTAGGAAGGGGACAATGGGGAGCAGGGGAAGACGCGGCAGTGCATGCCCACGCGTAGAGGAGTATGAGGGTTCACTCGTTCGGCTGCGGTGTGAGGCTGCCGTCGCCGCAGAATAACAGGGGGTTTGGGTGCGTAAAGGGATGGCCTAGTAGCGGTGGGACTAGTAGGGGGTGGTGAGGCCTCCGCGGCATCACAGCCGGCCACGGGCGGCAGGAGCAGGCGGCACGACCGGCGCTGCTTTGGGCGGCTGGAGCAAGAAAACCAGAGGTTGAAGAAGCACTACGGCCGTTGGATGGACATCATACGATCACTGGAGCTAGAATCGTTCATATATTGACTAAAGTTGACAAAGGCCTCCGTCCCAGTCAACTTAGTAGGCCCACAAGTCAGCCGCCCACCAAGGTTGGTCCCAGCTAGCAGGGGGTATTCATTTTTTTGTGCCTATACAAGGAGGCACTTCCGGTGGGTCTGAGCTGACAGCGGGAGGAACATTTTTTTTCACGAAATACGGTGGCCCGACCTATGGGTCCCAGCAGTCAGGGGGAAACGTTTTTTTTGTGAAATACCGATGGCCCGTCCAGTGGGTCCCAGATGTCAGGTGGAGGAATAACTATTTTCCGCGTAATAAGGAGGCACTTCCTTGCGGCTGCCGTGGACCTAGCTGTCAGCCTTTCCATGTACAGTCCACGTCCGATGGAAGCCATTCCTTGACCATGTTGACCAGCCACGCTAAGAGCACCAGGGCGATGGACGATGGAGAGGCCTAGGAAGGGGATGACGCGGAGCCGGGGAAGACGCGGCAGTGGATGCCCACGCGTAGAGGAGTATGAGGGTTCACTCCTTCGGCTGCGGTGTGAGGCTGCCGTCGCTGGAGAATAACAGGGGGTGTGGGTGCGTAGAGGGATGGCCTGGCAGCGGTGGGAGTAGTAGGGGGCGGTGAGGCCTCCGTGGCATCACAGCCGGCAGGAGCAGGCGGCACGACCGGCGCTGCTTTGGGCGGCTGGAGCAAGAAGACCAGAGGTTGAAGAAGCACTACGGCCGTTGGATCGACATAGTACGGTCATTGGAGCTAGTATCGTTCATATATTGACTAAAGTTGACAAAGGCCTCCGTCCCAGTCAACTTAGTAGGCCCACAATTCAGCCTCCCACCAAGGTTGGTCCCAGCTAGCAGGGGGTATTCATTTTTTTGTGCGTAATAAGGAGGCACTTCCGGTGGGTCTGAGCTGACAGCGGGGGGAACGTTTTTTTTGTGAAATACGTTGGCCCGTCCTGTGGGTCCTAGCAGTCAGGGGAAATGTTTTTTTTCGCGAAATACTGGTGGCCCGTCCAGTGGGTCCCAGATGTCAGGTGGAGGAATAATTATTTTCCGCGTAATAAGGAGGCACTTCCTTGCGGCTGCCGTGGACCCAGCTGTCAGCCTCTCCACATACAGTACTCTTCCTATGGAAGTCGGTCGTTGACCATATTGACCACGCCGCGCCGAGAGCACCACGGCGGTGGACGACGGCGAGGCCTAGGAAGGGGACGATGCAGAGCCGGGGAAGACGCGGCAGTGGAGGCCCGCGCGGAGAGGAGTACGAGGGTTCACCGGTTGGGATGCAGTGTGAGGCTGCCGTCACCGCAGAATAACAGGGGGTGTGGGTGAGTAGAGGGATGCCCTGGCCAGCGGTGGGAGTAGTAGGGGCGCTGAGGCCTGCGCGGTAGCACAACCGGCCGCGGAGGCGGGAGCAGGCGGTCCCGCCGGTGCTGCTTTGGCGGCTGGAGCAAGAAGATCAGAGATTGAAGAAACATGACGGCCGTTGGATTGACATCCAACGGTTACGTCTGCTAGAATCGTTTGTTGACGTAGTATATAATAACTAAAAAAACTCTTGCATACGCGTCAACTAAACAGGCCCACAATTCAGACCACTTCCTCTTTTTTTAATAATTTATATATAGCTCACGGCAACTTCTTATGCAATTTATTGCAGTCATTTTTTTTGGTTTGCCAGGGCCAATTTCGCATATTTCTGTGGGTTCGAAACTATTTTTAATACCGAAATGTCGTGCCAGATTTGAAGTACTTTGAAGATATATTTGAATTAGGTTAATGCCCAGTGAAACAGGAATCTGAAAATGTGGAAACATCAGAAATTATAAAGTAATTGCCAATTTGTCATCTGTTTTTATATTTACAACCCATTTCATATTACTTTCAAGGCGTAGAAAAATAAGTAGGCCTGGATTGGGTATTCTTCAAAAAAATAAAACTGGGCTCATTTGCACAAAGAAAAAATAGCTGGGCTGGTCACATGGTGAACATAAAATATAAGCCTGGGCTAGATGGGCCACAGGCCAGTTCAAACCCTGCTCCGTCTCAACAATACCAAACAAAAAAAATACTACTCGAGTAGCTACGTCCCAGGTGTCAGCCGATCTTGTGTTGTTCTCTTGTCTATTGACTATATACGCTCACAATGTCGTGGGTCCCAGATGTCAGGAAAACACTAGGAGGAAGCATTTTATTTTTCCATACGCTGACGTGGTGGGCCCCTACTGTCATCCTCTCCACGTACTACTGCCGATTCCTATTGTTTGTTGACCATGTTGACAATGTGAGAGGGCGACGCCGCGGCGAGCGCACCAACGCGCGCGGAGGACGTCGGCGTTAACTATTTAGTAGACGGTGGGGCGGCGATGCGTGCGCTGAGGCGCAGCCAGCCGTGGGAGGCGGAAGCAGGTGGCCCCGCCGGCGCTGGTTTGGTTTTGGCGGCTGGAGGAAGACATGACTGAAGAAACACGATAGACTGTAAATGCAGGAGGAGTACTTAACAACCTTAACTGAAACCAGCAGGGGCACTTAACAACCAAAGCTGAAAGCAGTATGAATACTTATACAGGTTCAACTATACAAAGCACGCCTCGAACAGTGCTACTTTGCCTACAGGCTACAGTTAACCAAGGGTGAGGCCGCCAAGCCCCAGGACAAGTCCCAGGCGCCACCCCGCGCATCCACAACCTTCTGAAAGCGGCCTCATCTCGCAACGTGGTCAATAAACAGGATATTCGCTTTAGAGCCATGGAAAAGCATGAACATAATCTTCTGTCCTATTCTCCAAGATGGACGGGCCTTCATTATCTGAGACCACCCACGAATAAGTATCTTTTTGCCTCCAAGAGGAATTGAGTAGGTCGACATAAACATCATGTTGTGACCAAGCGCAAGTCTGACCCGACCATGGTCAGGCATCTGTATGGGAACAATAGAACTCGGCAGTTCCTATTTCAAGAAGATCACAGCTGTAAAACTGTGTATAAGCTATAGTTTATGAACAACATATATAACAGAAAACAACTTGTACCATAAGTTTCTCGACACAGTTGGACCTGTTCAACGAGTGCAGCAGTGGCACACATATCCCACTTGGCCTTCCACCATGGAAACGCCCCACAAGCACCTCAAGACGATCAATAAAGTGTAGGAACATGTGTATGTCGATCCAGCCAACTTCAGTGCCATTAGTAACAGCCGAGTTATTACAGAGTAACAAACGAGTAGACTACTTAACTCTGAAAAACCTACACGTGCCACCAATTATAAGACAATATTAGTTAGAAGTAGCATCTTCATGAGAGATTCGTTGCTACTTCTAAAGTTAAATTGTGATTAGTTAGACAGAATAGGTGGATTAAGAAGTAATCGAGGCAACAAAAAAGAACCAGATACAAAACTACCATGGATGAACAATTGGAACGACGTCGGGGTGGAAGATCGCAGTGAAGATGAGACTAGGTTCTGCTATTTCCATCAACATTCGTGCGCCAACTTTCAGTCCGTAACACTTGAGAAAGTTTATCCAAGTTCGGCCATAAAAAAAGCAACGATCTTCTTGGTCCATGAACCCAACTCGGAAGCAATATCCATGGGTTGTCTTCACTGTGACCATTAAACTAGTGTATTCAATTATGGAAAGGCCGAGCATCTTGAGTAATGTGTTCTGGCAGAGCAAATAATACACTGCAGGAAAAATAATATGAGAACACAGCATGTTCAAAAAAACCCCACCCTCCCGGATAGAGAAGTGGATTCTAGGAACATACTGTGCGCGTTTCAAAATGTTGTGGTAGGATGAGAAGGAACAAGTGTGGCGTCTCGCCGTGGGCGCAAAAATCTGTAGGGTACTCGCACTTTGGGCACTGCAACTGAAACACACCAGATTCAGTACGAAGAAAAATGCATCAACGGCGGCGGCTGCCATCCTAGGATTACCTGCAACCAAGTGACTTGGATTTATCGGGGATGGATGAAGAATTCGTACCTGGTTCTCCATGAGAAAACCCTAGGCAATCTCCGATCAGGGGTTTTATCTGAACAAGCACACGAGGGAGAAGGGGATTCAGGCCCAGTGAAATATTGCTGCTTCGTCCGTCCAGCTTACTGCTAAAGTTGGAAAGGGGGGGGTTGTGATTTGACGGCTCATTGGGCATTGGTGCGGCGCTACAACCGGGGGGTGTCTACCGTGAAGTTGTGCACTCTAATTTGTGCATATGGCACGTGGACCCCGTTGCCAGATGCCCCACATATCAGCGAAAGGAAGTAGAAAGACAGGAGTAACTAGTTACACATAAATAGATTTTTTGACAGAGAGATACTCCCTCTGTAAAGAAATATACAAATCTTTTATATCACAGGCTCAGCTTGCCGAGAAATATACTCCCTCTGCAACGCACGGGCATTATGGGGGTTCAGCTTTTTTTTATGGGGGTTCAGCTGAGAATATAATACTCAGATAGGCTCACGGTTTTGGACTTTGGGCCTCAGGCCGACGCTGCATGTTTGGGGGGCCATGTGTTCTACCTCAGCGCTTTTCATATTGCAAGCGATCGGTACTGCGCTGGTTTTAGATGCTGTCGCAAGGCGAATACACAAAATTGAATAAAGCACGGCAGCTGTTGGAATGAAATCGAATGACAGTTCCTAACTAGCAATCAAAGTTGCAATTCTATCAACGATATACCATGTGATAGATAATACTGTCGTACTACTTATACACACAGAACACTTGTTTCACCATGCCAGATTATTACATCAAAATCTCTCGGAGGATAGATCAGTTCGGCAGTTCCGTGCTGCTACTGAAAAATTTCAAAGTTGATTTGGACCAGCTCTCCTTGCCGAGAAAGTTCGATTTTGACATCATCCCCTACCGCAAGATATGATTTAGATTCGAACCTTGACCAACCTTTAGCATCAATCATCATGCGACCATCCTTTGTACTTACGGTATATTGAGCAGGTTCATTCACACCAAGGCTGCGCATGGTAAGAGAAACTTGGCCGCGGTCACCCGGATTGTTGAACGACTCCCTCGTTGCTCTAGGAATTCTCTGTTTGAAAACAAGAAGACATACCCAAACAGTTAGATCAACATAGTGAATCATGTGAAACAACATGGAAAGAAAAAAGAACGAAGCACTTGGGCGGACAATGCTTACCAAGAAGGTGGACATGTCGGTTTTTGTAAGGACTTTGGTATATGAAGTGCGAACTGTAGCCCAGTCTGTTGCCGGTGCAACTGCACGGGCCGGACCTAATGCAAGTGCAAGTGTTGGTGCAGGTGCCGAAGCCGCCGCTGCTGCCGGAGATGGTGCTCCTTGTAGAGCTGGTGCCGGTGTCGATTCCCGATCCTCCGGTAGATCAGACTGATCCACTGACGCGGTCGGTGCCCAATCCTCAGCTGGATCAGACTGAGCTGCTGCCGCTGTCAGTGCTAGAGCAACAGCCGGTGCTCGATCTGTGCGAGACAACGGCGATCGTGTCTGGTCTGCTATGATCAGCTTTCTAACTTGACTAGGATCCATGACCGTGATCCAGTTTTTTTCTTCATTTCTTTTAAACACGAGAAGGACTAATTGTGGCGTTTTTGTTAAACCAAACTGCAGTTCATCATAGGGATTCAGCTTGTACTTAGACAACAGACTGATCCAATTTTTTCCAGTAATATAAGTGATGGACAGTACCTTCGTTACTGACACGACATAAGAAGTGAAACCTGCAAAAATAGCCATCGTAGAGCAAACCAAATGGTTTATTCTGTGTTGAATGTCACATGGCAAAACCTGCATCATAAAATTGCAGGAAAAGAAAGAAAACATGACATTAAATCAATAAGATTTAGACAATAAATCAATAAGATTTACTTGATGTGACACGAGTGAATCCTTACCAGGAAATCACTATGTTGAAGTACTAAACAGAAGATTGATCGTCCAACTACGCGTGGCATGCAGGGGCCCTGCCTACTCCCACAAGCAGGACAGTCAAAGGTCGTGACAAATCGTATGGACCGAACATCCATGGGACTGGAAATCCTGGTGGGTGCGATAAACCCTGCAATGAATACAGATATTGGAGTGTAACTGTCGGTGTCAAAACCGGCGGATCTCGGGTAGGGGGTCCCGAACTGTGTGTCTAGGCGGATGGTAACAGGAGACGAGGGACACGATGTTTTACCTAGGTTTGGGCCCTCTCGATGGAGGTAAAACCCTACGTCCTGCTTGATTAATATTGATGATATGGGTAGTACAAGAGTGGATCTACCACGAGATCAAGGAGGCTAAACCCTAGAAGCTAGCCTATGGTATGATTGTTGTAATGTATGTTGTGTCCTACGGACTAAAGCCCTCCGGTTTATATAGACACCGGAGGAGGCTAGGGTTACACAGAGTCGGTTACAATGGTAGGAGATCTACATATCCGTATCGCCAAGCTTGCCTTCCACGCCAAGGAAAGTCCCATCCGGACACGGGACGGAGTCTTCAATCTTGTATCTTCGTAGTCTTGGAGTCCGGCGGACGATGATAGTCCGGCTGTCCGGACACCCCCTAGTCCAGGACTCCCTCAGTAGCCCCCGAACCAGGCTTCAATGATGATAAGTCCAGCGCGTATATAGTCTTCGGCGTTGCAAGGCGGGTTCTCCCTTCAAGTTCCATGTACCTGCCGAACAGTGTCCGGCTTCACCATAAATACTGTGTTTCTCGGCTTCTACGGCCAACAATGGTATTTTTCCACGCGTAGCACGAATGCGAAAAGCCAGGGCGTCTTTTACGTTTCACCCCCCAGTCGTGCGAGTCATCCGCCTATAAAAGAGGCAAAAATCCAGATCCAAACCACACCATCCTCCTCCCGCGAATACTTCATCGGAGCGCCTTTGACCTAAAAATCCATTCCATCATGGACCGTCGACGTGGCTCTTCTTCACGCACTCCCAGCCCATCGCCGGGGAATTGGAGGAGGTGCTCTGTTTCACACAACGAGCTAGTGAAGCTCCAAACGGGGGGATTTCTCCCTCCGGCCTTCATGGTCCCAGTCCGGGCCGGACTGGTTACTTATCAAGGTAGGAGGCAAGCGGAGGCTACCCCAAGCCCCAATAAGGGGGAGCGAGTATGCTTCGTCCCCTATCTGGTAAGGGGACTCGGATTCCCAATACATCCGTTCCTCCGCGGGCTCCTGGAGTTCTACGGACTCCAGCTCCACCACCTCACACCCGCCTCTATCCTGCATATCGCGGGCTACGCAGCTCTTTGTGAGCTATTCCTGTGCATTGAGCCCCATTTTGCATTGTGGAAGAGGCTGTTCTGCCTCGTACCCCGTTCTCACGAGGGGTCCATATATCAAGTGGGCGGCGCCGAAATATGGCGCATTGCCGGGACCGAATACCCATCCGGTACTCCCAAGAAGGCGTCCGAAGACTGGCCTTCAGAGTGGTTTTATATAGGAGACGCTCCGCTGCCGGACCCAGTCCGGATCGACCTCCCAGAGTTTAGTGCTGCTCCTTTGAAGAAACGCCTCAGCTGGCGCCCACGGAGCCCCCGATTGGAGGAAGACAAGAGCGTCCATTACTTGATGGGCCGAATAAGATTAATGGCCCATTCTGGCTTGACCATGATCGGAGTCATGGCGACATGCATCATGCGGGGGGTACAGCCATTGCAATACAGAGGCCACCCCATGTGGGATTTCAACGGGGAAGACGATGCCACCCGTCATGGCCGCAAAGGGCCGGATTCGACCGAGGATCTGGTGGAGATCCTGTCCAGCCTGTACAAGGGGGAGAAGGAGGACTTCCTTCGAACGAACCCTTTGAATGGGTTTTCCATGATCAACCCTAGAGGATGGGTAAGTGAACACCTTTAAGGGCTCAACCCATGCTTTCGAAGTTTAGGCTTCTTACATTATGTCTTCGGCGCAGGATCTGCGCCGGACTGTGGAGGACATGGTAAGTCCCGCTCCGCAACCCGAGGATCCGGAAAGATCCCTAGATCCGGCCTCCGAAGAGGATCCGGACATCGAGGTGGAGCTGATCGACGGGGTGTTTCACCAGCTCAGCATAGACAATGCTTTGGTTGCCATTACGGCGGATTACCCCGGACTGTGTCCGGCTTCCCAGGTGACCGCGACCGAAGTCCGGACACCATTATCTCTTCCCTGTCCATTTCTAACCTTCATGAACGATGGTATTTTGTAGGAAGCGCCTTTACGGCAGGAAGCCGAGCCCGCGGTGGCTGACCAATAGAGGTCAGTTCGGACCAGCACGCGGAAAAGGAGCGCGGTGCGGACGGAAACGTCGCCGCAAAGGTATAGCTCGTATTTGAATTTTCAGAGCGACGTTCCTAGGAAACGCCTGAGTGCTCATGATCTTTGCAGGAGAAAAAGCGCTCGCGGACTGCGGGCGCAGAAGTTGCTGATCCAACCTACACCGGCCAGGCTCCAACGCCCGGCCTGGAGGGGGAGGCAAGTGCAAGACGCGGGCCGGATCCTTCTCCAACAGAGGACACCGACAGACTGTCCGCCACCAAGTCTAAGGTGGAGAGCGCCATGAACCATAGGTGCCGCCGGACAGTATTTCGTGAGGCGTGCTTTTCCCCTGAGGCATTGGATGCCTTTAACGCAGGGGACGCGCATCTCCGTGCCGCTCAAGATGGTTTTACCAGAGCCACGGAGCAGTATGTGAAAGACATACGGGTAAGGGAATTTTAATGGCTGTATATACCAGTAGCCCCCGAGACTTAAAGTAGTTATGTTAACTGATTTAAGGATCATTTGAAAACGCAGGCTCTTACCGAGAAGAATGCCCAGCTGTCTCGGGAGCTGCAAGATTGCAAGGCCCAACTTGAGGCCGCACTTGCTGCCGCAGGAGGAGATGCAGAGACCCCTCCTGGTAACACATTTTTATTAATAAATATAAGCGCTGTGCGGCGTGCGCGCGAGTCTAATAATGACATTGCAGGTGCCGCCGGACAAGATCCGGACAGGCAAGCATTGCTGCGCCAGCTAAAGGCCGGCGAGAGTGTGCTGAATAGGGTTCAGTAAGAAAGGAACAAGCTCCAGGATGCCAACGCCAAGCTCGGAGAAGAGCTGAAAGGCGCTCGAGCCGAGCTGTCCAGCTCCGTTAAGGAGAATCAGCGGCTTCGTCGCGGCATTTATAGTAAGTGCTTGAGCGGACTCCTTTGAAAAGAAGAGTTCGGCGAGGAAGTATTTTGACATGATATGTCTTGTAGGTATACTCACAGGTCGTCCTGCAGAGGAGATGCCCATATCAACGGGTGATCAGCTTCCCGAACTGTTGCAACTGCTCGAACGAGTTCGGAAGGTAATGACCGGCGTCGTCCAGGCTTTATGGCCAGCCCTCTCCCTACCCGAGGGCCTTGCGGATCTTGCGGAGAAGCTTCAGGGAGTGCGGCAGCGCTTCCGTTTGTGGAAGATTTCGGCCTGCCGTCAAGGTGCCAGGGAGGCTTGGGCCATGGTGAAGACGCGGTATAAGAAGGCGGATCCCAACCATATGGCCGAAGTTGGACCGGTGGGGCCCGATGGGAAGGAGATCCCTGTGAGTTTAGTATACAGCCAAGTAGAGTTGGCTGCTAAGTTTTCCCAACAAGACTGTAAGTTAGACAGCCTGTTAGACGGGATTGAGGAGGAATACAATCAATAAATTTGACAATGTATGTTTTCCTTTGAAGTGACATGTGAAATGCCTTCTAGACGGATTGTAGATCGTTTGTCTTTGCCGACCTTTTCGCTTCAACATCGGGACCCTAGAGTCCGGAGTGTGTCCGAATACCCTTTTGGTTAAAAAACAACCGTGGTATGCATGGAGACCAGGCGTAGGGGTCATTAGTGCTTTATCAGACAAGTGCCCAACTAGTTATGTTATATTACATGGTTAGTAAGAAACATCTTCCAGGGAGAATAGTTCCGTTAAGGGTTCCTTTCACTGGGAGGCATGCCCTAAAGTGCATGTCCGGACTGCAAAGAAAGCAGAAAAACATCTGGGGGCAGATAGATAAATAGGTAAAAAGTCATCTTTTAAGTCACCGAGCGAATATTCCCTTAAGAACGCTAGCTTTCGGCTTCACCCAGTCTGAGGTACACATCCGGCTGACCCGGCGGTAACAATCGCAGAGGTGCTCCCTTTACCTCCTAGACGAACAATCGGGAACGTAGGGGTAAGCATAGGAGCCAGGCAACCTAGCTTGGCAAAAACTTAAGTCATATCGATGCATATAATGGTGAGTAAAAGGTACATGTGGAAGCGTGACACATGTGCTGGGCATGAAACCCTTATAATTGAGCTTCTGTGAAAGAAGCCCCCAGGTATAATGAGTGCGGATGGCACATCAAGTGTATGCGAAAAAATGCAAAAGTAAGCCCTTAGGGGCTTTTTAATAAAAAGGTTATGAAAAGAGAAACGAAAGGCAGCCAAGGTATAAAAATTTGGACGGAGGGAGGGGACGAACTCTTACTCCGGCGCTAGGCATAGAATCTTCGGAGGCGGGCTGCGTTCCATGGGTTCGGCTCAAGTCGGTTATCCGACGCATTTCATAGACGGTATGCTCCGCCGGTCAGGACTTGATCGTTAATGAAGGGGCCCTCCCATTTGGGCTTGAGCTTGTCCTTTTTCTTGTCTGGCAGGCGTAGAACTAGTTCGCCAACGTTGTAAGTCTTGGCCCGTACTTCTCTGCTTTGATATCTTCGAGCCTGCTGCTGATAGAATGCGGAACGAGCCTTGGCGACGTCGCGTTCTTCCTCCAATGTGTCCAGGCTGTCCTGCCGATCCAGCTCGGCCTCTCTTTCCTCGTACATGCGCACTCGAGGTGAGTCATGAATAATGTCGCAGGGCAGGACTGCCTCTGCGCCGTATACCATAAAAAATGGTGTGAATCCGGTAGTACGGTTAGGCGTTGTCTGCAGCCCCCAGAGTACGGAGTCGAGCTCCTCGACCCAGTGCGTGTCCGATTTAGTAAGTGACCGCACTAGTCTGGGCTTAATGCCGCTCATTATTAGACCATTTGCTCGTTCCACTTGACCGTTGGTTTGAGGGTGATAGGTTGAAGCGTAGTCGAGCTTGATGCCCATATTCTTGCACCATGACTTAACCTCGTCGGCTGTGAAGTTCGTGCCGTTGTCGGTGATGATGCTGTGGGGGACTCCGTAACGGTGTACTACCCCGGATATAAAGTCTATCACTGGTCCGGACTCTGCCGTTTTGACCGGCTTGGCCTCTATCCATTTGGTGAATTTATCCACCATGACCAATAGGTACCTTTGCTTGTGGGCTCCCCCTTTAAGGGGTCCAACCATATCAAGCCCCCAGACCGCGAACGGCCAGGTAATGGGTATAGTTTTGAGGGCGGTAGACGGCATATGGCTCTGATTAGCAAAGAGCTGACAACCAACGCATCTCTGGACTAAGTCCTGGGCATCTGCCCGGGCCGTCGGCCAATAAAATCCTATACGGAATGCCTTTCCTACAAGGGCCCGGGCTGTTGCGTGGTGTCCGCCTAGTCCGGCATGAATTTCAGCCAGGAGGTTTCGCCCTTCCTCTTCGGAGATACACCTTTGAAGGACTCTGGTTGTGCTTTTCTTATAAAGTTCTCCCTCATGGACCATGTAGGCTTTCGATCGCCGGACTATGCAGCGGGCCTCGTTTTGGTCTTCGGGGAGTTCCTGCCTAAGCAAGTAGGCTAGGAATGGTTCTGTCCATGGGGCGATTACTGCCATTATGTCGTGGGCTGACGGTGTTATGTCATTGGCTGAATCGCCGATTGGCTCGGTTTTTTCCGGTTTGTCACTTCCGGGCTCCACTTCCCATAGTACGGATGGCTTGAAGAGCCGTTCCAGGAAGATATTTGGAGGGACAGCATCACGTTTCGCACCGATGCGTGCTAGTACGTTGGCCGCTTGGTTATTATCTCGGGCTATGTGATGGAATTCGAGTACTTCAAACCGAGCTGACATTTTTAGAACGGCGTTGCGATATGCTGCCATTTTCGGATCCTTGGCATCAAAGTCTCCATTTATTTGGGATATTGCAAGGTTGGAGTCCCCGTGCACCTCCAGGCATTGAATACCCATGAAGACTGCCATCCGGAGACCATGTAATAGGGCCTCGTATTCGGCTGCATTATTGGAGTCCGTGTACATTATTTGAAGTACGTACTGGACTGTATCCCCGGTTGGGGACGTCAATACGACGCCAGCCCCCAGTCCGGCCAACATTTTAGAGCCATCAAAATGCATAACCCAATTGGAGTATGCGCCGTACTCTTTAGGGAGTTCGGCTTCGGTCCATTCGGCGACGAAGTCAGCCAAAACTTGTGACTTTATAGCTCGCCGAGGTTTGTAAGTTATATTGAATGGTAAGAGCTCGGTGGCCCATTTTGCAATCCTTCCCATTGCGTCGCGGTTATTTATAATGTCATTGAGTGGTACTTCAGAGGCCACTGTTATCGAACACTCTTGAAAGTAGTGTCGGAGCTTCCGGGACGCCATGAACACCGCATATGCTATCTTTTGATAGTGCGGGTAATGGGATTTGCAGGGGGTTAACACAGTGGATACATAATACACTGGTTTTTGAAGAGGGAATTTATGCCCTTCTGTTGCTCGTTCGACGACGAGGACCGCGCTTACAACTTGATGCATTGCTGCGATGTATAACAACATTGGTTTGCCCAGAGTGGGCGCAGCAAGGACCGGATTTGTTGCCAATATGGCCTTTATTTCTTCGAGTCCGGAAGTGGCAGCATCCGTCCACTCAAAGTGTTCGGTGCGCCTGAGGAGGCGATAGAGGGGCAACGCCTTTTCTCCTAGACGGGAGATAAAGCGGATTAAGGCTGCCACGCATCCTGTTAATTTTTGTATTTGCTTGAGGTCTTTTGGAATATCCAACTGTGACAGAGCTTGGATTTTAGCCGGGTTTGCTTCAATTCCTCTACCGGATACAATGAATCCCAGCAGCTTTCCGGCTGGTATGCCGAAAACGCATTTTTCCGGATTCAGCTTGATGTCATATGCTCTGAGGTTGTCGAATGTGAGCCTCAAATCGTCTGCTAGAGTTTCGACGTGTTTTGTTTTGACGACTACATCGTCTACGTATGCCTCCACTGTTTTGCCGATCTGGGTGGCCAGACATGTTTGAATCATGCGCTGATATGTTGCGCGGGCATTTTTAAGTCCGAAGGGCATCGTGTTGAAGCAGAATGGTCCGTGTGGAGTGATGAATGCCATTGCGGCTTGGTCTGCTTCCGCCATCTTGATTTGATGATAGGCATAGTATGCGTCTAGGAAGCACAACGAATCGTGCCCTGCGGTAGCATCGATAATTTGGTCGATGCGGGGGAGAGGGAAGGGGTCCTTTGGGCAAGCCTTATTGAGGTCTTTAAAATCGACACAAAGGCACCAGGATTTATCCTTCTTTGGTACCATCACCAGATTTGCTAGCCAGCCCGGATGTTTGATATCTCTAATGAATCCGGCTTCCAATAGTTTGGCTAGCTCTTCTCCCATTGCCTGTCTTTTGGGTTCGGAAAATCGTCGAAGAGCCTGTTTGACTGGCTTAAATCCTTTTAGGATGTTTAGGCTGTGTTCTGCCAACCTGCGTGGGATTCCGGGCATATCCGAAGGATGCCAGGCGAAGATGTCCCAATTTTCCCGAAGGAATTCACGCAGTGCGGCGTCTACTTCGGGGTTCAATTGTGCCCCAATGGAGGCCGTCTTTGTTGGGTCCGTTGGATGGACCTGGAATTTTATTATTTCATCTGCTGGTTTGAAGGAGGTGGACTTGGATCTTTTATCGAGTATCACATCGTCCCTGTTCACCGTAGAGCGCAGCGCGGTGACTTCCTCTGCTGCTAAGGCTTCGGATAGTGCCTCCAGGGCTAGTGCAGCTGTTTTATTTTCTGCGCGGAGTGCTATGTCCGGATCGCTAGCGAGGGTGATTATTCTGCCGGGCCCAGGCATTTTGAGCTTCATGTACCCGTAATGAGGTACTGCTTGAAAAATTGTGAATGCCTCTCGTCCTAATATAGCGTGATATCTGCTGTTGAATGGGGCCACTTGGAACGTGACTTCTTCGGATCTGTAATTGTCCGGCGAGCCGAACACCACATCGAGTGTGATTTTTCCGGTGCAGCGTGCCTCCCGGCTAGGGATTATTCCTCTGAAGGTTGTGCTGCTTCGCTCAATATGGCTCCAATCGATTTCCATTTTCCGCAGAGTTTCCTCGTAGATGAGGTTTAATCTGCTGCCGCCATCCATGAGGACTTTTGTCAGTCGAAAGCCGTCCACTATGGGACTAAGCACCACTGCGGCTGGTGCTCTGGCTGTTCGGAATTTAGGTTTGTCGCTGGCACCGAAGGTGATAGCTGTGTCACTCCATGGATTTGCTGTCGCTATTTGGTAGACTTCGGCGAGTCCGCGGATTGTTCACTTTCGCATATTGTTTGACGCGAAAGTCTCGAAGACTTTTGATACTGTATCGGTATTGTTGGAGTTGTTTTGCGGGGCTAGAAGCTCCTCGCCACTTTTGGCCACCTGCCGTAATATCCAACATGCTTGAAGGCTATGAGTTGGGACGGCTCCCTCTGTACTATGAAGCTTACAGGGTCCATTGAGCCATCCCTCCAGTACGGTTCCGTTTCCCTTATTGGGTTTTTGTTTTTTCGTTCTTGCATCTGGGGCCTGAGTGTAACGCCCTTTTGCTGCGGACTGGGTTTGGGGCCGGATTATCCCAAAATTGATTTTCGGTTTTCCGGAAACTTTCCATCGCACAGTACTTTCGTACTATGGATGCCAGATCGGTGAAGCGCGTAATTTTGCGACGATCAATGGCGTTTACTATTCCCTTGTCCGTGCAATTATTGCAGAAGATCGAGATTGCGTTTTCCTCTCGGCAGTCCTTTATCCTGTCCATAACCAGGAGGAATCTGGCCCAGTAGTGATGTACTGTTTCAGCGGGCTCTTGCCGTATTAGAGATAGATCGCATATGTCTGGGCGGGTGGGTGGACTAAAATCCGGATCCCTGCCCATCTTGGGGCTTAAAGGCCGAAGAGCTTCCGAATTCGGAAGCCTAGGTTGCTGGACACAATCCAGCGAGTCTGGAGTGATGCATGATTTTAAGTTCAATGCTCGATCGAAGCCCGTCCCTCCGTGGAAGTCCGGCATGGAGGGTTCGGGAATCCGGACATGACTAGTTTTTAATATAGGCAAAGAGTCGCCGCATTGCTCCTCTACCACTGCGACATGGTGGGTGGCCTGGGGAGAGTTAATCTCTCTCAGATCGGGTTTAAGCCCAATCTGGTTGTAGTCCGTAGCGACTCCCAGGGCGGCGATGCGATCCAAGAGCTCGTTAACAGACGAGAGCTCTATTGGATCCAACTGTTCGGCAGCTTTCGGGCTGACGCGAAGATTGCTTCTGATGACTTGAGAAATCATTGTCGAAGCGGCGACCGGACAGGCGGTCATAAGAAAACCGCCTAGCCGGATAGTTTGGCCGGCGGCCAAGGCCCCTTCGGCGAAAACACCGTCTTTGAAGACGGGTGGAGGCATCCTTCCTATCGGTGACGACACAGAGGAACTCTCAATGAAAGCACCAATGTCGGTGTCAAAACCGGCGGATCTCGGGTAGGGGGTCCCGAACTGTGCGTCTAGGCGGATGGTAACAGGAGACGAGGGACACGGTGTTTTACCCAGGTTCGGGCCCTCTCGATGGAGGTAAAACCCTACGTCCTGCTTGATTAATATTGATGATATGGGTAGTACAAGAGTGGATCTACCACGAGATCAAGGAGGCTAAACCCTAGAAGCTAGCCTATGGTATGATTGTTGTAATGTATGTTGTGTCCTACGGACTAAAGCCCTCCGGTTTATATAGACACCGGAGGAGGCTAGGGTTACACAGAGTCGGTTACAATGGTAGGAGATCTACATATCTGTATTGCCAAGCTTGCCTTCCACGCCAAGGAAAGTCCCATCCGGACACGGGACGGAGTCTTCAATCTTGTATCTTCGTAGTCTTGGAGTCCGGCGGACGATGATAGTCCGGCTGTCCGGACACCCCCTAGTCCAGGACTCCCTCAGTAACCATAATTGATAAACCGTCCTCACAAAAAATATGATCTGGATACTTCAAAATGTATAGACTGAATTGAGTGGACAGACATTAACATAGACCGTTCTCAGGACTGACCACACACCAAAAGCGGCAGTACTAATAAACAATACAGGGTTCACAAACACAAATCAAGTACTGAACAATAGTACTTACTACAAACAAGCAAAGTTGCACTAACTAAACTCTGCAGACTATTTCTTGCCACCGACCTACGGGATGAACCCCGCATAACTGACTAGGCCATGGACTTCGTGTGAGATGTCTACATGCACCATCACCATCTTGTCAACCTTGGAGAACCTAACAGAGTGGTCTTTCCACTGATAAACATGATGATGAAGACATGCCGCATCAGATTTGTTGGGAAGCTTTACAAGAACCACACCCTTCGTAATCGAAGGCACAGCCAGGAAATTGTTGTGGTCAAGTACAGCCTCGAGAACACGCCTGACAACAATGCTACAGGAAAACACTAGTTCAGGACACATGGCGACAAGGACACAACAGCTGGATAGTTCAGCAATAGAACTCATCATCAGGTCTTCCAGTTCACATGGCATGACTTTGAGAACTTCATCTCCACTGCGGACCTGGTTCTAATTCAAACAGAAACCATATTTCATTACTACCTCCGTTCAGAAATATAAGATCATTTTCGATATTATACTCCATATATGACTACATATACACACAGAAATGAGTGAACAAAGACACTAGAACATGTCTTCAAAGGCATGAGAGCAGAGGGATTACATGCAATATCCATAACACAAGTTACTGAGGCAAATATACCCTCTTAAAAGGTAGCATTGATGTTCATAAAGTACTCCCTCCGTCCCAAAATTCTTGTCTTAGATTTGTCTAGATACGGATGTATCAACTCACATTTTAGTATCAGATACATCCGTATCTAGACAAATCTAAGACAAGAAATTTGGGACAGAGGGAGTAGTTGAAAGTAATCTATAAGAAATCAGTGTCAACCTCTCGCATGTTTTGGTCAAAAGAGGAATTTAGAACCGTCATTTGGCACACTAAAATCACATGCAAGATCACCCAGAAAGTTGTACTACCAGTACTAGTACTGCGTGTTAGATGAAGAAACATGATCAAGTTCGAGAAAAAGATCGTCAACAAGAGACATTACCTGGACTTGCTTAATGAGGGATCCCAGAGAGGGGGGCTTGGACAGGGCGATGGCTTTGAGCTTGTCTGCGGTAGTCTCGGCGGGGTGCTTGCGCTTCTTCGTACCATGAGCCTCGACGGTTTTGGCCAGAGCCATAGACATCACGTCGGCCGGTGCTCCAGCGTCCATCCAAGAGAGGAAGCTGAGAGAGAAGAGTGAAAGGAGAAATGAGATGAGGGAGAAACGAAGCGAGTGGGGGTTTTCTTCAAGAGAGGATGCTGAGAGAGAAGAGTGAAATGATGGTTGCTTCATCCGTCCAACTTACTGCTGGAAAGGAGGGGGCTTTGTGATTTGACGGCTCATTGGGCATTACTGCGGCGGTTCGATCGGGGTAGTCTACCGTCACTCTACTACGGAGTAATTTAGTGCATGGCTGGTGGACCCAGGTGCTGGCTATCCCACACGTCGGCGAAAGTGAGTAATTTAGTGCATGGCTGGAGGAGGATCCGCATGGTAGAGCGTGTCCACTGTTTTTCATTCTGAAGAAAAAAATGATTACAGCAAGTGTTTCCACTCTTACGACGGAGGAGTGCGAAACACGGCAGCCACTTGAACATACACAGTGCTCCTACTACTAGGCATGTGCAGTGGTTCATACGTCAGTACTACACAATTTTGTTGCTGTGTTGTGCGCATGTCAACTACTCCTATATGTAACATAGTACCGCTTTTTCGACTGTCCAGTCGAGAATGAACGGTGAGATCAATGTTAACAGAACCAGGTCCACGGCGCACGGAGAGTACGGTGCTACAGTACTCCACGAAACATGAACCATATGAAGCACATCCTATAGTGTTAGACAGGGTGTATGAAGGGTGCACGGGATGGGAGCAAAAGTTCCCTTCTCGACCCACTTTTGGGTGTTTGGCAGAGTGCATGAAGGGTGCATGAGTCCACACTAGTAGGTTGACAAAAATACATGAAGAGGAAACAACTATATTGAGATGAGAATGCAACCAAACACACCCACACGCTTTGTGCTACAGTGACGGATCTGCACCGTATGAGTTTGATCCAACGGTCATGTTGCGCCGAGACATGGACATGCCCATGCAGAGGGCACCTAAACACCACCGAAGTCCCTCTGCTTCTCGAGGCGCACGACGTTGGTGATGCAGGGTGCAACCGCCCACAGAGCCCACTCCCGGTCGACGGGAGCCAGCTCGTCAAAGACAGCATCCAATGGCACGAATGGATTCCGGTGATGGAGCCCTGAAAGGATTCACCTGGTAACCGCGATGGTAGCGCGCAACCCCTCCTTGTCCAGCTCAGCCCCCACCATCGCGCGGAAACGGCTCAGCTCATCGAAGATATAGGTGAAGAAGGAGACCAGGTCAGGAAGCCGCAGCTCCTTGAAGTGGACCGGGTGGTCGAACGGGTTTAGCCCGACGGCCGGCATCGTCGCGCTGGCACGATGGTAGGCATCGCGCAGCCGCAACATGTGCGTGGCAACTTGGTTCACCAAGTGGCTAAAGCGATCCTGGACCTCGTCACGATCGGCCCGCTTGCGCTCCAGCCGGCTCCCTTGACGGCTTATCGTATCTCCCGCTTTCTGCAGCAACGCCGCCGATGCCTCGAGCATCTTTGTGGTGGACGCCTGCCGCTTTTGAAGCTCCGTGAACTCCCGCACATAATGGAGGAGCATGGCACTCCTCTCCTCCTTGAGCTCACAGAGCTCCACGTCCTTGGCCCTAAGCTCCGCATCCTTGGCATGGAGCTCCTGTGTTAGGCACCTCACCTCGGACTCCGTGATCTGCTGCGCCGCCATGGCACCAGGTAGAAGCAATGTGGAGAGGAAGCAAAGGGGGCGAAACGGCTAAAAGGCAATGCAATCTACGGGAAGGCGGAGGGAGCCAGCCGTGGAGCGGGGAATCTTTTGGTTTTCACCACGGTAAAACACCAGTCGACGACTTCTCACATTAGGGAGCAGTGGGTTTTTACAGGCGGAGTCATCGTGACTAATTGCTACTGCGCCTGCTCCCGTCAATCAAAAAATTTAAAATCCTGCCGCGCCTGCTCCCGTCAATCAAAAAATTTAAAATCCTGCCGCACCCAAACACCAAAGCAACGCCGCGGTGGATATTTAAATTTACCTGCCGGCAAGTAGATAAAAAAGGGGTGAAAAAACAAATGTGGCGGCGGCCTAGCTAATCGGTCGAACTAGCCCAACTAGCTAGCCACCGTGCTTCACTGCTCGGTGGGAAAGGTGGTCTTTTGTGATTTTACGACTCATTTACTTGCTTCGGCGCTACGACCAAGGAGGACCCAGAAAACACGCGGTAGGGCGTCCCAAGTCAGGAAGAATATATGCGTGCACCACCCGGGAGGACCCCGAAACCGCGCGGTAGGGTGTGCCATGTCTCCGCATGGAGGAAAAATGTGCGTGTAAAAATATATTGTATCAGACGTAGTACCTATGGTTCGACCTCGGGACCCAGCCAGTCGGTCGAAAACACCGCACTAGCCACATAGCTTCATCGTGCAAACGTGGCACGGTTAGCTCCGTCTCGATCAGCCGCAACGTCTCTTGTTCTAGGCGATTCTTCTATTTTCCAAGCTTTTTTTAGTTGTAATAACACGACGGCAAGCTAGCTCCGCTCTTCGTGTGTGCCCGTGTAAAGGTTAGATGATGGAGAGAAGAGAGATTGAGATCGCAGACCTGGGACCACCCGTAAGTGAGACAACGGTCATGCACGTGTTGATGAGGCACTCCCTCTACTCTACTCAATGCAAGTACTGTATAAAATCAAGTTATGGGACAAAGCCAACAACCGTTCTTTTTTTCAGGCTATCGACTTACGCTTTGTAGTCCAGGTTGCCAGTTCGAATCTCGTCTTTCAGATTTGTTAGTTTTAGGTCCAAATTTGATTAATGACAAGTGGGACCCCCGTGTGTGTTTCTGATATTTCAGTGTAGGATGGTTTTTTTGAACAAACACTTTGCGCGGTTAGACAAGTAACGACACGAGTTACACATATTTTGCAAGTTTACAAACAAAAATGACAGTGGCATAGAATATCACATCCACCCACAGCTTAGATACTACGGTGATACGAGTTTTTACACCATTGGAAGTGAGATCCAATGGCTTGGGAGTAGTGTTTGTAATTATGCGCAATTTCCAAACTCTCCAAAGTTTTTTTTTTGCAAATAAAACATTCAGGCCTCGAGTGTGCCGCTGCATCTTCGATCCAACGGCACCCCGGTGCTAATATTAGGTGTTCCCCGTAGCTTAATTACCCGCTACGGTGATATGGGCATCTAGGTCGTATGAATAGTGATCAGATGGCACATGCATAGTACTTGTACTTTCTGCGCATTTCCCAAACTCTATCAGCTGTATATTGCAAAAACATTCAAACCTCCTACTGTGGGACGTTAGATCTCAGTGAACTCATATCACCATAGAATCTATGGTGCAGGAGCACCTCATACTCTCCCGTGCGAGAAAACATAAGGTGCTATCGCAGCTTGGATGCTACGGTGATACGAGCTTGGAGGTTGTTTGATCTGAGATCCAATGGCATCTGAGCAGTCTTTGTGCTTGTAAGCAGTGGCCGAACTCTTTTGGGGCTTTTCTACAAAAAACCATTCGAACCACCGAGGAGGTGTTGGGTCACAAATCCAACGCCTTCGAAGAGCGTTTATCACCAAAGCATCTAAGGTGTGGTGGCACATGATATTCTTACATACAGGAGAATATGATGTCCTCCTTCATCTTAGATGCTACGGTGATACGAGCTTCGAGGTCATTGGATATGGGATCAAAGGGCATCTAAGTAGTTTTTGTACAAATTGTGTGCAATTCTCAAACTCATCAAGGTTTCCTGCAAAAAAATTAAGACATGTCATATGAGCTGCTATATCTCAGATCTACAAGCTCCAAGCAACTCGTATCGGCATATAGCATGTAAGGTATGGGGGCACATGATATTCTCCCGGGGAGGAGGGGTGGGGGTGCACAACCAATTGGTGGTTGGGAGGGTGGGAACAAATATAATCTAAACAACCCTAAACAGAGCTCCACAGTTTTATCTAAGGTCGAGGGGTTGACCCCCGACAATCATAGCTCCGCCTAAACACAACATTTGCATGTACTGTAGTACTAGACTTAATATTCATGTTTCAGTTTCATGTTCATTTTAAATATTGAACCGAGGACCATGGATGTCTTACATTTTACTCCCTTCATTCCTAAATATTAGTCTTTTTAGAGGCTTCAAATGGACTGGCACATACGGATGTATATAGACATATTTTAGAGTCTAGATTCACTCATTTTGCTCCGTATGTAGTCACTTGTTGAACTCTCTAAAAGACTAATATTTAGGAATAGAAGGAGTATTTTTGAACTCGTGTCATACATGCATGGGTTGGAAAAATAGATGCACTATACTTATTGGACTGTTGTTGTGTTCGTGCTTGTGTGTGTGTGTGTGTGTGTGTGTGTGTGTGTGTGTGTGTGTGGTCATATGCTTGATACATACCAAGTTTTCTCACCTCCATATTGTTCATCTTTTAAATTTGAATTTGCATTGGAAAACTTACTAGGGATACCATGAAATTTGAAATCCACGTTGAGATCACTATATCACAAATTCACTCTAATTCAACGACTCGTCATAAATCAATTACAATGTAGAGATTAGTATTTGCAAGGAAAATACGGGTATTGTAATACACATAGATTCGTTCGGCAATTTAAAAGGTTCCTTTCTTATTCTCAAATGGTAGGACCCAACGGCGTACCAGCCAGACCTTGGCTCGTGTTGATCCTAAAAAAACGGGCCCGTGTCCTTCGGTGGCATGCGTGGTACGCACATTAGGCAACCCCAACCAGTCGAGCCTCAGCATTTCAAGTCGAAATATCTGGCGGCCAGAATTCCAGCCCTAGGTAATTCCCCTCATGTCCCTGGTCCATAATGACTATCGATTAACAACGGCGGGATGCTTTAGTAACTAGACAACGTTACCTATCGTGCCGAGCACGGTTCAATTCCCTCGGTCGCCGCTCGTCAATGTCACCCGTCAACTGCATTGCCTAGTACTACTACTACTACACCAGGATGAGCACAGAATTGAGCCCGTTTGTTCGTGCCTAGTACTCCGTACATTTTTTGTTCGTACCTAGTACTTGAGTTAATATATCAGGCAATGCACTGGTACGGAGGGATTATCCTTTTACTCCCTCCTTTCCGGTTTATAGGGCTTATCTCAAAATTTTAGTTTTCCCATTTTATAAGTCTCAATTTGGTTGTTCCCCATCACATGTTCAGATTTCAAGGTGCAATAAATCATTACATGCAAGTACTAAGAGAAAATTGACCAATGCATGTACTTTATGAATGCATGAATTGCAATTAATGCATTCGTAAACACAATTTTTGAGGAAAACAAGCGCATTAATTGAGTGGTTTTGCAAACTACAACAATTGTTCCTCCACTCACCATCTACCTTGGTTGGTGAGATTTTTGAATTGAGCCCTATAAACCGGAAAGGAGGTTTAACTAAGCAAAATGTTTGACCAAATCCTTTCTTAAGAAATACAACAGGACAGATGTACGGCTTCAAAATTTATTGCATGATGCAGGTTATGATATTGTTTCGAATCCTGGGTCTTAAATTTCAGAAAATCCAAAAGGGAGCATAAATTCTTGAAACTGAGCATGGTCACGTGATATGGCACAAATATTACTTCGTAAGTTTTTTCTTCAATTCGAGACAAGCTGCTTATGACAAGTTGCACAAATGAAGAGCCAATGTATTTTGGAACAAAGACCTGTCACGTTTTTTTTAGGGAAAAGACCTGTCGCGTTAAGGCGAATGCTTTCACTATTGAAACAGTGGGCATTTACGTGCCGCCACGAGTCCCCGCTTCTCATCGGCAGGTGCCATCCAAGAAAGCGTGTGAGTCGACGGGAGGCGTGCGAGCAGACTGCTGCGCCGGCTGTCAGGGAGGCGTACGAGCAGACCGCTGTGCAGACTCACCGGGAGGCGAGCCCTTTGACCAGGCTCCGCCGCCCACCGTCGTCCCAACTGCTCCCACTTTTAATGTCGCCGGCGCCGCAGTTTAAAATCAACCCGGCACTACCCGGTATCGCTACAATCCTCTCTCTTCCTTTCTGATTCTCCTGTCGTCTACCTCCAACTAGCCTGACCTAAACGTATGGCATGCCGCATCACGATGGTCTGCCCTTAGTATTCCAGTTTCATGAGGAAGACACCCAGCCGGAGTCTCAAGAACATAAGGTGCTTTGGGACGAGCTTGAACTGGCCTTGCGGGAAGACGCCGCGCCTGTCCCCGCTCCCATTCCGGCTCCCGTCGCCCCGACTGCGCCAGCGCCCATCCCTGTGGCATTGATGGGCTGGGAGCTGCACATTGTCGCCGAGCTTGAAGCCACGGGGTTCCACGAGGTCCCCGCCGACTTTCACGCGCCCGTGCACCTGCCAGCGCATTTGCCTGCGCGTGCACTGACGCGCACGCCCGTGCCGATGCTCGTGCACCTGCCAGCGCATGCGCCTGCGCGTGCACTGACGTGTGCGTCCGTGCCGGTGCCCATGCACACGAACATCTCCACCGCGCTGTTGACAGTGCCTGTCCCCGCGCGGGTGCCAGTGCCCCCGTCAGCGGCATGGATGGCGGCCGTCGACCGCTTCCTTGCACCAACGCTAGTCGCCTCCTCCCGCCAGTTGACTCACTCCAAAGTCCAGAACATTTTGGCCTTCCTTGAAGCTAAGCCAACATCATGGAGTACGCCAACAACGGCGCAAGACACCGCCGTCGCCGTCGGTCAGTGGCCCGACGACACACAGAGCACAGCAGAGGAGCCGCTTCCCACTGCGAGACGCCCCCGCCGCCGCCGCGTAATCTAAATTTGCCATGAAAAACGTTCGGATTGCCATGCTTAAAATCTGAACATTTATCATTTCCGTTTATTTTATATCAATCGTCGTATAATTTAAAGTCGAAGTCAGACTGAACGAAATGTATGGTTTGATCGATTGAATATTCTGCTAGAGCCGTATCATATTAAATGTAAAACATCATCAAGCCACATGTATTCCTTGTCATCCAACGACCTAGACTGCTTCAATGTCGAGCGCTCAACACGTTTAGCGTGCAGCTAATTTCATGCCAAAAATAGTGCTAATCACATGACAACACGCAAATAATATCCTAGTAGTTAATATCCGCATGCACTTAATATACTTCCAAATTAACGTGCATTGCACGTACACACTGACTAGTGCTGCTAGTACGTGAAACTAGTGCCGTGACTTGTGAGTTGTGAACGCGTCCAGATATGGTCAATGGCAACATCGCCCGTGAGTTCTTCCTGTTTGCCCATGCGTCTAAACGCAGAAGGGGAGGAGAGAGAGAGCACACATGGAACCCACCAGTAAGTGAAGGCGAATGGTACTAAAAATAATATTACATGTTATCCATTAATTACGTTTTGGTAATATAAAAACATTATGTGAACAAAGGGGGTATACAACAAACATTGCTATTCTACGCATGTTGCCTATTGACGTGTGGCTTGAAGGCCCGGTCGCAAGTTCCATCCTCGTCCTTTATTTTTTAATTTGTATATGGGTCCAAATTTGTTTCATGACACGTGCGCCCCTTGGTGTGTAGTTTGTAGCACTTTAATTTGTGGGTCGAAACTTGTTCCATTCGAAGTGGACTATCGGTGTGTAGTTTTGTAGCTTATTTATAATAATTAAAGAGAACAACATAGTTTTTTCAATAATACCATGGTGCGATGTTGAAGGAGAGAAAGGACGTGCGAGAGAGCGATGGCCGAGCCAGAGGGAAATCAACTAGGGGAGTTGCGTGGGTTGCAACAACGTTTGGAGTAGTTGTGGGCCGAATGCTATGAAAATATAATCTAAACCGACCGGAACAAATGCCTACACAAATTAATCCAAGGTCGGAGTGCCCCTCGCAATGTAAATAGCTCCGGCTTTGCGAGGGATGGAGAGGTAGTAGCTTCAATGCGTGGAAGATACGGTATGAGAAAGCGAGGTCAATCGAGAGACATATAGATAGAGAGACAAAGTGAGTGTGGTCCGACATTCATTGAACAAATATATATGCTCCGGAGAGATATTGTCCAATTGAGATTTTGGTAAGGGTGAGGGCTGGAAGATAGAGCTTGAGAGATGATCCAATCACAGACGTGTAGATATATTTTGTGCGTGGGAGGAAGCAAGGTCAACCGATCACATAGGGTCGCCGTGCGATCGAAAGAGCGAGACGGGTTGGAGAGAGTGACCTAGATAGACGATGTGCGTGAGAGAGTATACAATGTGAACAGGTCGAATTGGGCTCAAACAACGTGATATATCATTTTTGTCTGAGAAAGAGCGAGGTAAATCGAGACATACACACACACACACATAGAGAGAGAGAGAGATTGGGTGCGCGTGGCCCACCATGAGATCGAAAGAGTGGCGGCGGCTTGGATGGACTGACCTAGATAGACAATCTGCGTGAGAGAGTATACAGTGTGTCGATCGAGGCCCGAACAGGGAGATATATCATTTGTGTGTGAAAGAAAACGAGGTTAAACGAGACTCAGATAAAGAGAGCAAGATTGAGAGAGTGTGGCCCGCTGTGCGGAAGAAAGAGTGAGACAGACTCGAGGGAGTGCCCTAGATATACAACGTGCGTTCATGCGCACGAGAGGTTGGGGGGGCTAGATAGGCAATGCATGTATTTAGCTCGAGAGGGTGAGAGGGAGAGGGGGGAGAGAGAGAGAGAGCTCAGCATGGGGTGCAATGGCGGGTGTGTGAGGTAAAAATATTTGGTAACAGGAGTGGAAAAAGGGGTTATGTAGTTGAGAGACTTAGAGATCGAAACATGGAGAAAAAGAATGAACGTGTGTTGGAAACCGATAACTTGCTAAGGTGGTTAGGACAGGAAGATTGACCGATACAGGAAGTATGTAGCGTTTGTGCACGAGGGGGGGGGGAGGGACTAAAAACAACATTTGAATGTACATAGTACGAGACTTAATATCGATGTTTCAATTCGGTGTACATTGTAAGATTTGAACCGAGGACCAGGCATATGGGTAATTATTTCGAATTCGTGCCATACTAAGTTTCGAAAAGTTGACATTGGCTCAATTTGTTGTGCTATTTTGTAGGTCATATGTTTGAATCCATCCAAAAGTTTTCTCACTACCATGGTGTTCATCATATACATATGAATTTGCATTAAAAAACTAGCATGGATACAGTGAAATGCGAAATCCACGTTAGAATTGGAGATCGCTACGTGACACACACTCTAATTCAAATAACTAACTACGTGACACACACTCTAATTCAAATAACTAATTATGTGACACACTCTAATCCACGTTAGCGTGGGTACAGTTTTGATTTTTTTTCAAATAACTCCTCATTAATTATTTTATAGTACTCCCTATGTTCACTTTTATAAGACCATGAAGACATTTCAGACAATGTCCAAAACAGTTCATTTTAAGTTGTCTAAAACGACTTACAAAAGTAAACTGATGGAGGATCTCGTTTCGAATGACTAATTATTGCAAGGAAAACACGGGCATGGTAATACATATAGATTCGTTTGCAAATGAAAGAAGATTCCTTTGCATTCTCAAATGTAGGCGCACCAGGCAGACCAGGGTCGTGTCGGGGTGGACGCTGCTTTGGTGCCTTAGAGGCAATAGCCCTTGGGTGATTGACATATGGGCCAACCACCTGTTGGGCCCACATGTCATGGACACAAAGGCAGGTGCCTTAAGGCACCGAAGCGTAGTCCTGTCGGGGTGGTCGCGTGTGTCGGACGGATGCGTAGCACCCAGCCACCCACCCCCCTCCCCCCCCAAAAAAAGGAAGACGACAATATAAGTTCGCGCTTCCACGTTTCGGATTGAAATATCTGGTGTCCCCAATTCCAGCCCTGCAAAATCTCTCTTCTCCACCGTCCCCTTCCGCGCCCAGATTGCTCAAATCCCTTATTCGCCGCCATCCCTCGAATCGCCCCTCATCTCGTCTCTTTCCCCACTGTTCCCCACCTCTATGCCGGACGACAACGACGAAGACGACGGTCGCGCTTCCCCACTGCACCGGAGCTACCTCATCTACGCCCTCGTCCGCCGCACCGGGTGGTCCACCGACAACGTCTGCCGCCGCAACCGACGTGCCTCACAGACACCGAGTTCCACCGCATCAGGCGCGCTTCACCAATGCCGTCTCCCAGCTCACCGGGGTTACTTCACTGAGCACATTGTCGCACCTCCGCCCCCCGAGGTCGTTGGGGCTTCACCAACAGTCTCGTCCACCGCATCATAGCGCTCCGCTGCCACTCAAGATCTGCATACGTGCGCGGCCAGCCAACGCCAGCGCATCACCCTCAACGGCTCTGAAGTGACCCGCACTCTAGCTAGGCGAGCATGCCCAAACGCCGGCCCGAACTAGGTATCCACACATCACTCCCTTGTGCACTGTTCCGATGATGTTTGGATATCCTTTCACTGATCTCTTAGCTTACACGCCTATGCAACTCTGACTTTAACTCTTATTTCTTCTGGAGATATCATCTGAAACAAGCAAATCCATTTTTAGCGAAGCATGACGGGGCTACGGGATCTGGTACACATCCTGCACACCCGTATAACCTTGTAAGTATCTGTCCTCCGGTACAACATCAAGGTTGATTCCTCTTATTTGATCAACCATTCGCCGTGTCAAAAATGCATAGGGGGATGCAAGGAGCACAAGGCCTGCACATCCAAGCAAGTGGTAACATGGACTTGTACATGGAACATCCCAAATGCAAGCAGAGCTGCAGCGAGCCTGTACAACGAGCTACAATAAGTCCCTGCATTTCATTTAATTCGTACTGGCATTCATGTATGATTTGTGTGCAGTGGCTGATCCATGAATTCAAGTTACCAGGGGCGAACATTTAACTTAAAAAATATGAAGGCACTTGCACTCCGGAAATCAACATAACTTGAGAAATGTGAAGCTACATGCACTTTGAAAACCAGCTAATGATCCAAAGTAGTTCAGATTATAAACACTAAATGATGCAAGCACCAAAAACCAAAAAATGCAACATGGTGTACAAGGAATACAAACATGGTCTGTACCTGCCTGAATTATTCGTTCTCTGGCAAATATCGAAGTGTAATTGCACGTATAACCAGTGCGCAAACTGCATATCAATATATCTATCCTGCACAAGTATGCCAATAGTTTCAAACAACAGATTAGAAAAGTATTTATGCTATGTTGTCATGATACGGGGACTTTCTGGTAGATGGCCTCGACGTTTCCTCAAGCTATGAAAATGCACTATAATTTTCTTGTCATCAATGCCTGCAAATCTCTGTCTCTCTCAACATAGTAGATCATCATTAGACACTAAATCCTTCAATGAGATTGCAAAATGCTTGCATTAGATCCCTCATTAGACACTATATGTTCATCACTAGGAGCATGTAAAATGTTTGCATGAAATCCCTCATTAGCAGTCTGTTCATTAGACACTTCAGGCTCAAGAACAACATGAGCTTGTACGTTTGCACCGGAAACTTGATTAGATACATCAGATTCAGTCAGTTCAGTATTGATTGGAGGAGTTATAAAATAAGTAGAAATTGGTTTCATTTTCTCATAGATTCCCTACATACAAGCAGTTATACAACACCGTCAGGTTTAACTATTGGCCAGAAAATGAAGAGTTGAATTAGATATAATCAGGGATGTGATGTACCTACTCGTTGTGCATGCTACGCTTGCAAGCTGCAACTGTCCATGCCCGTGCTGCCGCCGCTGCCTCCCACGCAGGCTACACCCAGGGTTGGATCTTCATCTTCTTGTCCTTCCGTTCGCTTGAAGCCCGGCGACCGCCCTCCAATGAGTGCACGAGGAAGTGCTGTGTCAGTCTGTCCAGCGGCGGCTAGGTTAGGAGCGAACCAGACTGGAGGCTGGAGCGAATGAATTGGGAATTTTCCTGTTGTCGATAGATATGGGAGGCGCTCGTTTGGGCCGCGATCCTGCTATAGGGCCTGCCTTGCACTTTTTTGGAAATATGCCCTAGAGGCAATAATAAATTGATTATTATTATATTTCCTTGTTCATGATAATCATTTATTATCCATGCTATAATTGTATTGATAGGAAACTTAGATACATGTGTGGATACATAGACAACACCAAGTCCCTAGTAAGCCTCTAGTTGACTAGCTCGTTGATCAATAGATGTTTACGGTTTCCTAACCATGGACATTGGATGTCATTGATAACGGGATCACATCATTAGAAGAATGATGTGATGGACAAGACCCAATCCAAAGCCTAGCACAAAGATCGTAGTTCGTATGCTAAAGCTTTTCTAATGTCAAGTATCTTTTCCATAGACCATGAGATTGTGCAACTCCTGGATACCGTAGGAGTGCTTTGGGTGTACCAAACGTCACAACGTAACTGGGTGGCTATAAAGGTGCATTACAGGTATCTCCGAAAGTGTCTGTTGGGTTGGCACGAATCGAGACTGGGATTTGTCACTCCGTGTAAACGGAGAGGTATCTCTGGGCCCACTCGGTAGGACATCATCATAATGTGCACAATGTGACCAAGGGGTTGATCACGGGATGATGTGTCACGGAATGAGTAAAGAGACTTGCCGGTAACGAGATTGAACAAGGTATCGGTATACTGACGATCGAATCTCGGGCAAGTATCGTACCGATAGACAAAGGGAATTGTATACGGGATTGATTAAGTCCTTGACATCGTGGTTCATCCGATGTGATCATCGTGGAACATGTGGGAGCAAACATGGGTATCCAGATCCCGCTGTTGGTTATTGACCGGAGAACATCTCGGTCATGTCTGCATGTCTCCCGAACCCGTAGGGTCTACACACTTAAGGTTCGATGACGCTAGGGTTATAAAGGAAGTTTGTATGTGGTTACCGAATGTTGTTCGGAGTCCCGGATGAGATCCCGGACGTCACGAGGAGTTCCGGAATGGTCCGGAGGTAAATATTTATATATAGGAAGTCCTGTTTCGGCCATCGGGACAAGTTTCGGGGTCATCGGTATTGTACCGGGACCACCGGAAGGGTCCCGGGGGTCCACCGGGTGGGGCCACCTGCCCCGGGGGGCCACATGGGCTGTAGGGGGTGCGCCTTGGCCTACATGGGCCAAGGGCACCAGCCCCAAGAGGCCCATGCGCCAAGAGAAGAGAAAAAGGGGAGAGTCCTAAAGGGGGAAGGCACCTCCGAGGTGCCTTGGGGAGGATGGACTCCTCCCCCCCTCTTGGCCGCACCCCTTCCTTGGAGGAAGGGGCAAGGCTGCGCCTCCCCCCTCTCCCTTGCCCCTATATATAGTGGAGGGGAGGGAGGGCATCCACACCTGAGTCCCTGGCGCCTCCCTCCCTCCCGTGACACATCTCCCTCCTCCCGCAGCGCTTAGCGAAGCCCTGTTGGAATCCCGCTACTTCCACCACGCCGTCGTGTTGCTGGATCTCCATCAACCTCTCCCTCCTCCTTGCTGGATCAAGTCAAATGAGACGTCTCCGTTCCGTACGTGTCTTGAACGCGGAGGTGCCGTCCGTTCGGCACTAGGATCATCGGTGATTTGAATCACGACGAGTACGACTCCATCAACCCCGTTCACTTGAACGCTTCCGCTTAGCGATCTACAAGGGTATGTAGATGCACTCTCCTTCCCTCGTTGCTGGTTTCTCCATAGATAGATCTTGGTGATACGTAGGAAAATTTTGAATTTCTGCTACGTTCCCCAACACACTTATGTTATTGGCCCATCCAAATAGAAACATTTTCCTTCATTTTTTACATTGCCTGCTCGTGCATTGGGACGAACAAAACTAGCGTGGGCCAACCTGGACGACTCAAACTAGGTGCACACTTTACAGCCACCTGAGGCGGCCGCCCATACCAGCCCCTATGGTGGTGTCGCCCCTTTTTGCGTGTATGTTGGATAGTGAAAAATATTCTAGTGGCGCTTTTGATTTACCCATAGAATGGTTTGAATTGCTTGTTTCTATGAACTGAGTTCGCCAATAATGTGAAGGATGCCAGTCTTTTCATTTTATTGTAGATTGCTTAGATCTCGATATGCCAAAAGTAATCGCATGAAATATACAGTAAAATCCAATGTGATGTGTTTGGCTACAACTAGTCTGACTACACGTCCTCATATAACATATCAAGGATGCACCATTTTACCAGATTAACCATTCGACTTACCCATGCAGTGTGGGAAGAAAGAAGTATTGGGACTGCGTATCCAAGCAATTGATGTCATGGACTCCTTTGTACAATCTTGTAAGCGAAAAAGAAGTTGCAGTGTGCCTGTACAAAGAACTAGCGTAAGTTCAGTTACCTGCTTCTCGGAATTTTAGTTAGCAACTTGTTGCAAAATTGTTCAATTACGTTGCTTGGCTTAATTTAGTTTGCTACTGATGACATAATGGCATAGCATGTTAATCATATTGTAGACTGCGCCTATCTATGTGTTTGATACTTACTGTTAAGAATTACCTGTTTGCCTTAACTTAAATATCTACTTGTTTGTTTAACTCCTTTGCTGCTACAACAGCGGGTTACAATGATGTTAATAACTACTCCCTCCGTCCCATAATATAGGACGTTTTTTGACACTAGCATAGTGTTAAAAAACGTCTTACATTATGGGACGGAGGGAGTACTTTTCAGCATCCAACTGAAACTCTTTAATTCCTTGTTTTTTTAACTGATTTTCTATTATAACTCCCAGTTGAGATGTTTTGCTAACTTCAACTTTTCTGAATCCAATCGGAACTTTAATGGCAAAACAAGTTAGCCCAAGATCAAAGAGCGAGGTCCCCATGGAATTTGCATCATCCCACAGCAGTGGCACCGGTCCAATCGTGCATTATGAATTGCCAACTGCTGATGCTCTAGAGGCTAAACTAGTGGTAGAAAGAGATTCTGCTTCTGCACTTAGAGATGAAGTTGACATGTTGAGGAAGCAAACAGCACAATCACAAGCAGTACTCAAGACAACCATTAAATATTTGGTGGATTTCAAAACGAAGCAAGCTGAGACTGACCAGATTGTTAAGGTCCTGAAGGAAAAAAGGAAATTAAATTCCTACTTGGTAAATCATAGGTGAAATGTTATTTCCATAGTTGAATAACCTTTGTGTTGTCTGTTCATGTAATCAATCAAACTATTTGTTTTAGAGATCATGTAATATTTTTTTTTTGTTTTTTGGTTTGTTATTTTATTTGAGCACAAGTCTGTATTAATTGATAAGACTCAGACACATTTCATTTGGATTGCTGTGCCAGACCTACAAATATGCCAATCGGGCTGAATGTGCATTCAGCAATAGTAGTAGTATAGATGGACCGTGGCACACATCGGAAAGGGCCAAGATGCTGGCTAAAAAAAGATGTTGTTGTAGCCAAAAAAAAGTACAGCGGCCTGGCTTATGTATGTTAGTTGATATTATTGATCCATATACTCTATAAGTGTTTATATGTCTGTTAGTTCTGTACATTCTTGGTTGATTGACTCGGTATTTGAATCTTGATACATCACTTGTGTACATATCTAAATGGGAGTACACATTATGTTGCGTGTGACATTTAAGTTGGACATGAAGTGTTCCAAATATTCGAATTCACCTTAAACTAGATACTAGTTTCTGAATTTGAGTATCGGCATTTGTAAACCATATTCATATATGACAGTGGAATACATCTTTGTCGTCCTTTTGAAGATAAATAAAAACACATAGAACGATTTATAAAGATTCATATAGGAATACGAAATGGATTCGAATTTAGTTGCCAGGGTAAACGTGGGTGCTTATTGTCCCAAAATTCGAAAGAAGCTGCAAAATGTCCACTCCCACGTCGGCTGCCCGAAGCCAAGTGTTTGGGAGATGGAAATTACTGTCTACCCATTACACGGACAATCCATCAGCCCGATTTCCACTGCTCTAAATAGGGGTAGGTTAGTGACTTCAATTAGACGTGACACGACCGCCTCTGAGCCCATTCCGACACGGTGGGCGTCAAACATGGGCGGCAAAACACATTTGATTCAAGCTCATCCGAAAGACCTCTGCTTCTCCCTCCATTCCCCATTCATACACGGTGGGCGGCAAAACAAACTCGACTCGGCCGAAATCGATGTAGGCAAATATTTTCAATAGGGGCAGGTTTGTAACTTCACTCAAACGTGACACAACCGCCCTACTTGTCAGCCCTGTTCATACACCGTGGGCGCCAACCATGTGCGCCAACCACCCTCTCCTCGCCCAAAATTGCTCTGGGCAAATATTGGCGAGATGCGAGATTACCGTCCTATCCCCAACCGACGAGACGTCCAAATTTTAAACGGGGGCTAAGTTCATAAATTTCCCATATTTTAGACAGGCCCGTCCCAAAAACATGGTTCCCCCTACCTCTCCCTCCATTTTCCCATTCATACACCGTCTGCGCTAGAACACCCCATCCCCACACCAGCCTCTGTCCGCCACCCCATCCATCACCGCTGTCCTCCACCACATCCATAGCCACCGTCCTCCACCATGCTGGAGCGCCTACCAAGACCGCATCGTCCACTGCTAGAGATGGACGTTTCTCATCCATGGCGACGGACCAATAGCCTTGCATCGTGTCCTCTCGCTTCATCGGCGCCGTCGTCCTCTTTGCCGGGGCCGCTCACACGACCTTCTCTTCCACCGCAACGGGACTTATCCCCCGATGCACCCGTCTACCGTCGCAGATCTGCTTCAACGCCACCGACAGCCATCGCACCCCCGATGCCTACACGGCGCCGCAAGAGAGGTGGTACTTCATATCTCCTCAACTTTTTGACCTCAACCAGAAAATAGATCTTAACTTGGTTACTCTACTTTCTTTTCAGCTCTTAGAATTTAGTTCTTAGTTCGAAGCAAACAATGGATGCTAAATATCATTTCTCCGGTTTGCAGCTTCAAATCTGCCATGGCACAGCCATAATATGGTTTAATTGATCAAGCTTAGGGTTTAATTGATCATGTTGGTTCCGCGGTGGTTTCTTTAATAGAAATCGGAGGGAAAACCCTCTTTGCTAAAAAAATATGCTTAGAGTTTCCCCCTTTTATGATCACTATACAATCAGAATACGTGCTTCGTGTCATAATAACACTGCTCCACGCATCAAGCTAAACAAGCTTAGATGTTCAAATACGAATCTGATATTATTAAAACAGAGTTGTTTAATTGGTCGGCTAAATGTTCCTAAATTAGTTTCGAAAATGCATGTTCGCCGCTCGGGTGTGTATCTCTACAGGGTGCCCACGGTGCGCCGGCCACCCTGGGATTTTGGGTTGTCCCAGGCCCCGATTCCCCTCTGTTCTGTTGCACGCTTCCGATCTCTACTCGCCCCCAGCCGCCTGCCTCGCCGGCGACTTGCGTCCCCGGACGGCATGACTCTAGGAGGAGACGCCAGACTAACAAGAGGCCAGGACTATCATTAGGGTTTGTTGTGTGCTCAGTGCTACCTACACTTAATGGTTCAGATGTATTTCAGTAATCTTTAGTACCTCTAAAGTTCACAGGGTTTTCAAAATTCCAGCCCTCGGAACAGAAACTAGTCATTTTGGATTGTTGGTCGTTGTGACATTGACCCAGATTACTACTGCAAGCCAGGTTTGTTGACAATTTAACTTGTCTTTCTTTCTCATTCGATATAATATCCAATTATTCACATCGATTAGTTGCAAACAATAAGTGCTAGACAAACTTCTTCATTCAGATTTTGGACGGCCTCTTACTGAAGTTACAATTCTGCATACTTGTCCTAATAAGCTCACAAGTAAATGATTGATTCACTACATCTATGCTTGCCTTGTCATATTTGTTGTCAATATTCTTTTAGGGTGGACCACCCTGTTTCTAAATATTGGAACCGTAGACCTGAGTGAATAGTATTTCTCTATGTGATCTCTTCCATCATGTGTGGGTAACGAACACTGCATTGTATAGAAAGAAAGTGTCATTTCCAGCTTTTACATAGGTTTTGATCTTTTACATGGAATACAATCTGCCTACTTGCTTTGTGTCGCACTACCAACACTCCACCCTTGAAGCAAAACATTACGCCACTCATAATTGCTTAGTTTATTTGTTCAAATACGAATTTCATATGATTCTAATGTTCCTACTTCAGTTTTGAAATGTGTGTCTGCCTGTTATAGAGACATAAGGGGTTTGTATTTCTGTGTGTGGTCTGGTCAGCAAGGTTGGGGAGGTGAACTTTGCATATGCAGGGGTTTATAGGGAGACACTCTCCGAGTTGAATCCGCAATGCATTCCATAGATAATCTGACTACTTTTTATGTTTTCATCAATCTCAGATTCTGAATAGTATCATAATGATTATGAGATTGTGTGCATGAAAATAATAAAGAAGAACAATGCCATGGCTGTCAAACTTGGCATTAAGGGACTAAAATCAAGTCTAGATGCAATGCAATGCAAACTCTCTCCACCTACAGATTCATGCTCAGAATATGATCCTAAGAGTGATTCTGAGCTAGAGGGAGACCTAAGTCAATGTAGCTCCCTAGTGGAGGATTCAGAGGAAGATGCCCTATCTTATTCACCCATCAAGGTACTTGCTCTAACTTTCCAAGGATACATTGCTCGCACATATCTTGCAACTGATGCTTTGCGTTGCTTCTACTTTGTTGAACCGCCATTAGCTTAGTTTACACATCGTGTATGTGAATACGCCCTGCCTATCAATTTTCAGTACATATTTCACCTGTCATCATACCATATTTATCCATTCAAATGCTGCTCTTGTGTATCAGACGTTCTAAAGGAAGAGGGCGATTGCTGATCGTGGAGGAGCACAAGCAAAGTATTTGGAAAAGGTAGTGGCACCTCATAAATCAAATAGCCCATTAGGTGTAGCTGCAATATCACCTGACCCACAAAATACCCCAACTCTAGCAGACTCTAGCCCTACTACACTGGTCATTTCTGATGCCCCAACTCAGCAGACCCCAACTGCAGCAAACAGTATGATTATGCCAGTTGACATAGCACCAGCTGTACGATGCAAAACCCCCATTCCAGCAAAGAGTACACCAAATCCAGTTGCCAAATCCCTTTTTGAACCAGAGAGAGCCCCAATTGCAGCAAATAGGACCCCTGTTCCATTTCTTCCCAGTTTAGAAGATGAAGCTTATGTTGTTGTCAGGAACTTTGTGCGCATCTTTCCATCATGGAAAGATTATACTGCAGACATAGAACAATTTCCAGTCTTCCTCCGCAACTTACGCGTAAGTAATGTACTAATGTTATTCATGGTGATTACTGCATATGTTTCTGCTGACAGAAGACACAAAATTTCATTCTTTTAAATAGGCGAGGAGCAAACTGGATTGTGATGACGAGCAAGAGTTGGTTGCGCTTTTCAAGCACTCTTTGATGAAGTATCGTTCCTACCTGAGGCAAGCGCACTTTGATGGCAAGCCTCTGAACGAAATTTCTGTAAAGTCTCCGGTGCTACATTTATCCGACGGTGACTGGAATAATCTTGTTACACATTGGTCTCGGCTACAGCGTAAGGTACTGTCTATGATATCACATCACAATTTGAACTACATTTCTGCATTTGCCTTAATGTCTCACTTGTACGAAAACTGTTAGCATAAGAACATTCGTTCTCAAGGGACCACAGAATCTCGCAACTATACTGCACACTGCATTGCTCTCATGAGTACCTCTTGCCCTGTATGACCATACTTACTTTCATAGCTGTTTGATTATGTAGCATCACTGCACATGTTAGCCTCATAATCGCCCATTTGGTGGACATTATAAGATCCTTATGGACTCTTACACAAATTTAGAATCAACCAAATGCTTTTGAAGAGGTTTAGCTCTGCAGTCCTCTTGTAAGGACTGAAAATGGTCTATCACTGTACTTACATTAACAGCTACTCCCTCCGTCCCTAATATAAGAACATTTTGTACAATACACCAGTGTTCAAAACACTCTTGTATTATGGGAAGAGTGATTGGTTCATTTTGTAGCATTCTGCATATTATCTCCCTCGCCCACCATTTACGAGATCAGACCTATATTTAATCTTACCAACAAGTAGAATACATAGACAATGCCAGTGTAGAAGTGTAGCCCATTGCTCTTGTCAGTACATTTTGTCCTGTAATGCTTGTACTTACAGGGATTGGTAGTTGATCATGTAGCATCAATCTGCATCTTATCTTCATTATCCTCTATCCCTTCCAGTATTATCATATCTATAATTACTCTCTACAAAATGTAGAGTACAGGCAATGCTTATGAAGAAGATTCTATGCTGAAATTCTTGAGTTATCCTTCCCTTGACATGGAGAAGGGCATTATAAAGCCAGTGTTAACTGTTAATGTAAGTCAGTCCTTCTAAAGCCTTTATCCTCAACTGCTGTTTAATTTGCTCATACTCCCTATCGTTTACTGCTGTTTAGTTTGCTGTTTCTACCAAAATACATGTTCGTAAGAACCGTAAGTTCTAAGTTTTACTTGTAAAACCAAATTTCTTATTCATACCATGCACATTACTTAATACTCCCTGTATGTGTGATTGGTTTTGTGGATCTATAATCTAGTGTGTGGTGAAGCAGCCCACGTTTGCACCTTGTCATCTCCTGTTTTATCTTACTGATGCGGCTGATGATATGAACAACATGTCATGCACATTATCGAAAATAGATACAATGATTTTCTTTGCCATTCATCTATGCTTGTTATGTTGACATGGTAATCCAGTAGTGTGGTGAAGCTCCCCGCGTTATGAACAATGCCAAATTATGCTATTGATATTTTGAACTTACTCTTTATTTTCTAATTTGAAATTGGATAGAATTGACAGAACAGTTATCATCTTTGTTTATACACGTGCAAAACCTGTCATCTCTCTGCTTTGTTTATGGGTGATATGCCTGATGGCATGCACAAGTCTGCTGAAGGCTATGAGACAAACCCAACATATATTGCAGCAAAGAAGGCAAAACATCTTGAAGATAGCAAGACAACCCCAAAGTCTTCTCTTGATGCAGTGTTCAAGTTACTTGAGACTAACAGTCAGACAAACTCACAGCATTCGTTGTCTGAATCAGTTCGACTACTTCAGTCCCAAGTTCTAGCAGAAAGGCATTATGCAACTCAACTTCGACTTGAAGTCCTATCTCTAAGAAAGATTGCGGAGAACACCAATGAGAACCTCATCGCTAAACAGCTACACCTAGAAGCTATGACCGACATGCTAGGCCGGTCTCACAGCCTTGCTCAGCAGCTTGCGTAGCAGTTCCCCCACAAGGCTAACCTTTCTTGAACTGTCTTGGAAGTGGTCTCGGTTCAGTATTATTTTGTTACGCTGCAATGGTGCCTAGTTTTTGTAATCTACTTCTTCGTTGCGCTTTATGATCACTGGTGGCGAACTTTGATGCCCAGTGGATGTAATATACCTTAAATCCTTTATTGTATAGTGTAGGTTTATTCTTAGTTACTATGCCGTAATTTCTTTATTGTGTAGAGTAGGTTTGTTCTTAATTCCTACTAGTTACTGCCATCATTCGCTATCAGAAAAAAAATCAAATGTAGTCGACCGGGCCGAAACATTCGATAACGGGCCACAATTGGCCGGCCTGCATCTTTCTGGGGCTCGAATGATTGGGGCCTTCACACAATGCGCCAGGCCCAAACTTACACCGGCCTATATTTTAGTTGGGCCTTTTGTCGACCCAGCGCTTAGTTTGGCCCAGGTAGCGTTGGGGCATTAACAGGCTGAATATTGTACTGGCCTGTTACGGCCGAGATGAAACCACGGGCCTTTAGTAGGCCAAGATGCATGTTGGGCCTCAGTTTTTACAAGTCGTCCATGGGCCTTCAGCAGGCCGAAATGTAGACCTGGCCGTTATGGGCCCAGTTAGCTCACGGGCCATTACCAGGCCGAAACATATCTCGGGCCTTAGTTGGCCCACTGATATCATGGGCCTTTAAGAGGCCGAAAGCTTAGTACAGGCATCAACGGGCCGAATTATGCGACAGGCCTTTAACAGGCCCAAAGTCACGTTGGGCTTAACTGTTGCCACCTTTAGCACGGGCCGTTAGTGGGCCCGATGTCCCGTCGGACCATATATGGCCCATGGGCAGCACGGGCCATTCCCAGGCCGAAAGTCACACCGGGCTGAAATGGGCCCATGTCTACATCAGGCCTCTAACAGGCCGAAAGTCACTGGGCTGTAGTTGGGCCCGAATATTCAGCGAACAATTAACGGGCCAGATCTGGCTTCGTGCCGCAAATGGGCCCAAATATTGGGCGAACAATTAATGGGCCAGATCTGGCTTTGGGCCGTAAATGGGCCCAAATATTGGGCGAACAATTAACAGGTCAGATCTGGTTTCGGGCTGTAAATGGGCCTTTATTAAGCAGGCCGTTATTGGGCTGGCCCACTAGTACCTGATTAAGTTCTATGGGCCTTTGACTAGGCCGGCCTTTTTAACCTATATAGGCCTCTGTTGGGCCCAGCCACGTGTCAACGTACCATAGGCATGTCTCCTCCAATGGACGGGCGACATCTGGCCCACTGACGAGCTGACAGGTGTTCCCTTCGGCCAATCAGAATTTTACACGTGGAAATTTCCCATTGGTCGGGGCTGTTAACGGGTTATCGGACCAAAATCTGACCCGATAGCTTAACAGTGTTCCGTTACGGTGGATGCCACGTGTCGGTCACCCTTGACGAAAGCACTTCTGTGACGCGTGATTTATCGTCATGGAAGTGTACACTTCCGTGATGATAATTTTGGTAATGTCATGGAAAACTTCTACGACAGCACATGTATGACTATCTTGATTCTGTCATAAATTTGTCATGGATGTACATGCATGACAAAAAACGCAACCTACTGTGACAAACACGTATCATCACGGAAGTGTATTTTTTTTGTAGTGTACTGATATAGTCAATACTAGTAGCGCGGGTACATAGAGCGCTACTACTATCTGTTAGTTGTAGCGCCTTATTAGTAGCGCGGCCACCCGCGCTACTGATAGTGTTTAAACCCGCGCTACTACTAGGGTTTTCCCTAGTAGTGCTAGGCCTTGTTTTTAAGCATTGCAATACCATTTTCGCTCACTTTTGTTGCTTGCTACCTTACTGTTTTTATATTTTCATATTACAAAAACCTATATCTACCATCCATATTACACTTGTATCATCATCTCTTCGCCGAACTAGTGCACCTATACAATTTACCATTGCATTGGGTGTGTTGGGGACACAAGAGACTCTTTGTTATTTGGTTGCAGGGTTGTTTGAGAGAGACCATCTTCATCCTATGCCTCCCATGGATTGATAAATCTTAGGTCATCCACTTGGAGAAAATTTGCTACTGTCCTACAAAACTCTGCGCTTGGAGGCCCAACACGAGTCTACAAGAAGAAGGTTGCGTAGTAGACATCAAGCTCTTTTCTGGCGCTGTTGCCGGGGAGGTGAGTACTTGAAGGTATATCTTTAGATCGTGCAATCAAATCTTTTAGTTTCTTGTTTTATCACTAGTTTAGTCTATAAAAGAAAACTACAAAAAAATGGAACTGAGATTGCCTCATATGCTTCATCTTTTTAATATCTTTCGAGAAAATGACGGAAAGGAAAATTGTGCTCAAGTGTTAGAAGAAGAAGTCCATAAAATATTTGGCATAAAAACTTTGTATGATGAGCATGATTGCAGTGTTGTTAGTATGAGTTCTTTGAGTATCCATGATGCTAAAGATATGCAAAGTTACAAGCTTGGGGATGCTATGTTTGATGAATATGATATTTTTAGTCCCCCAAGTTTTGATGAGAATATTTATTATGATGAAAGCATGCCTCCTATTTATGATGATTATATTGATGAAAGTGGGATTGGAAGAGTGTCAACTTTGGGAAGTAATGATCCCACTATTTTGGAGGGTGTTGAATCTTATTGTGATAATTATGAAAGTGGATTTGGAGAGGTCATGACTTTATTTTGTGATGAATCTACTATTTCGGAAGAGGTTCCAATTGATTATAAGAACAAAGTTGCTATGTATGATGATTATTGTGATGACATGTATGCTATAAAGAATAATTATAACCATAAAACTTGTCATCCTGATTTTAATTTTCAATTGGGTTATGCCTCACATGATAGTTATTTTGTTGCGTTTTCTCCCACTACTATTCATGAGAAGAAATTTGCTTATGTGGAGAGTAATAAAAATTCTATGCTTATGCATCGTGAAAAGAGTGCTTTATGTGATAGTTATATTGTTGAATTCAATCGTGATGCTACTAAAAATTACTATGAGAGAGCAACATATGCTTTTACATATTGCAATAATATCAAATTTTCTCTCTATGTGTTGCAAATCTTGACGTCATGCTTGTTTTGCCTTCCTATGCTAGTTGATTCTTGTTCCCATAAGTTGTTTGATCACAAAACCCCTGTGCATAGGAAGTGGGTTAGACTTAAATGTGCTAGTCATATACTTCATGATGCTCCCATTATGTTTCAATTCTTATCTTTTATGTGAGCATCATTGACATCATCATGCCTAGCTAGAAAGGCATTAAAGAAAAGCACTTGCTGGGAGACAACCCAACATTTACCCCTATTGTTTTTGTGTGTCCACATGATTATGCTACTGTATTAATCATGTTTTATAGCTTTTGTTTCAAGAAAGTGCCAAGTAAAGCCTTTGGGATAGTGTGGATGATAGTTGACTTGATTTTGTGCAAAAACATAAAAATTTTATCTCAGTCCAGAAATTTTCAAAATTCACACCAATGTGATTTTGATATGAATTTCTTACACAATATTGATATACAAAGTGTCTACGTTGTCCTAACTCTTCAGAATTTTTGCAGTTACATAGGTATGGAAAGTTTCCAAATTACTACAACTTGTTCTGTTTTAAACAAATTCTGTTTTCTATGTGTTGTTTGCTTATTTTGATGAATCTATGAGTAGTATCGGAGGGTATGAACCATGGAGAAGTTGGAATACAGTAGATATAATACCAATATGAATTTATAATGAGTTCACAACTGTACCTAAGTGGTGATTTATTTTCTTATACTAACGAAGCTCATAAGATTTTCTCTTGAGTTTTGTGTTGTGAAGTTTTCAAGTTTTGCGTAAACTTTCGATGGACTATGGAATAAGGAGTGCCAAGAGCCTAAGCTTGGGGATGCCCAAGGCACCCCAAGGTAATATTCAAGGAATACCCAAGCAACTAAGCTTGGGGATGCCCCGGATGGCATCCCCTCTTTTGTCTTCAATCCATCGGTAAAATTACTTGAGGCTATATTTGTATTCACCACATGATATGATTTTTGCTTGGAGCGTCATTTTATTTTGTTTATATTTGCTTGCTATTATTCAGAGACATATTTTTTACCTTTTAGTTCAATAAAAAGGTCAATTATATCCTTTACCATTCTTATTTTGCAAGTCTATATGTTGCTGTTTGAAAACAGAAAGTTTGCCGTTATGTTTTGAAAATTGGTGAATAGTCGGAGCATAATAAAATCTTGAAATTTCTACACAGTGAGTAAAAATATTTTTTTTCTACATTGTGGTAATTTTTCAGAATTTTTGGAGTTAGGAAAGTATGATTCCTCTTGCATTTTTACAGACTGTTCTGTTTAGACAGATTGCTGTTATGTTTGCATTGCTTGCATATGTTTGCTTGTTTAATGATTCTATTCAAGGATGGGAGTATTAAATATGCAGAGGCATTTAGTATGCAATGCCAAATTTTAATTTTAGTGATTTTCTACAGTAGAGAATGATAAGGTTTTGCATGGATTTATACTAACTTATCCCATGAGTTCTTGTTGAGTTTTGTGTGTATGAAGTTTTTTAAGATTTAGGAAAACCGCGATATGAAAGGAATTAAGGAGACACAAGAGCTAAAGCTTGGGGATGCCCAAGGCATCCCTAGTTAATATTTCAAGAAGTCTCAAGCATCTAAGTTTGGGGATGCCCCGATTAGCATCCCACCTTTTTTCTTCAACAATGATCGGTCAGTTTTGGTTGAGCCTAAGTTTTTGCTTCTTCACATGATATGTGCTATCCTTGCAATGTCATTTCATTTTGCTTTGCTTGTTGTTTGAATAAAATATCAAGATCTGAAATACTTAAATAAGAGAGAGTCCTCACATAGCTAAATAATTATTTGACTACTCATTGATCTTCACTTATATCTTTTTGGAGTAGTTTGTCCTTTACTCTCGTGCTTCACTTATATCCCATGAGTAAATTGTTGAATGAATTGAATATCATAAATATGAATTTATATATGTTTCATATGCTTATGCCATGGGGACATATAAGAAGTAGAGGTAGTAAATTTATTGAAAGTTAGGAAACGTAGTATTGGTCACTTGAACAATTCATGAAAGAATATTGAAGGAAGAGAGATTTCACATATAAATATACTATCTTTGACATCTTCTATGATTGTGAGCCCCATTAATTATTTTCAAACTTGAGGAAATTAGTTGAAGTTGGACAAGGAAGAAAACTTAATGAGTTATGTTTGGGTATATTTGTATAGAAGTTATATTGTTATAGATCCTCCAACATGTGGTGCTTGCGTTTTAGAATCTTTTGTTAGCCAAAATTTCTATACTAAGTAGATATACTACTTGTGCATCCAAAAACCCTTGAACCAAGTTTCTTCCATGAGTGTCCACAATATCTACCTATATGCAGTATTTACCTACAGTTCCAAGTAAATTTGCATGTGCCAAACTCTAAACCTTCAAATAATAATCTGTTCTGTATGCCCGAATCGCTCATGTAGCGACTAGGGGCTGTTAGTATCTTCCATGCTAGGTGGGTTATTCTCACGATGAGTGGACTCTGCTCATCATTCACGAGAAAATGGCTGGTAAACGGGATGCTCAGTTCCATGCTCAAAGCAAAGAATATATAAATGCAAACAAAACTTGTGGCAACCAGACCTCAAACAGTTTAATCTCTGTGCATTAGTGTCATCCCTGGATCGGTAATACTGACATGCACAGTACTTGAGGATTTATAACAGAGTTCCAATCACACATTTATTACATCGAATGTCTCAAAAGAGAACTTATTACAATATTATGGCTTAAGGCCATCTAAACGATAACAGTGGAAGGCTTGGAAGATAAAGTGAGTCCATCAACTCCAACGACATAGCTGAGTGAACGACAACGACCTATGGCACCTTACTCGTCGTCTGAAATGTCTACAACATGAAATGTTGTAGCCCGAAACGGGTCAGCACATGGAATATGCTGGCAATGTAATACATAGAGTATTGAACAGAATAAATGTTATCACTTCATGCATATATGGCTGGTGGAAAGCTCTATGGTTACAGTTTTGCATAAAGCCATTTTTTCCTACAACAAAGAAATAAATTTTATTTAACTATCATGGTGGTTGATAAACATTGAGAAGGTTCCTCCAACTCAATCCCAATTAAACATCATCATTAAACCCAACAAATTAATTTAGAGTGATGAGATCAACATGATAATCCAAGAACCAGATACTCAAGATGTCCATAACCGGGGACACGGCTAACCATGATTAGTTTATACACTCTGCAGAGGTTTGCGCACGTTTCCCCACAAGACTCGAATACATCCAAGATCAGAGATTCGAGACATAGTCTTTCTGAAGCATTAACTCTCTACTCTGGGTAGACAGTACCACCTACAACCCACTACATCTGCTAGTCTACCTCTTCAAGACCTTCACGCAACTTACTCAACCATGCCAGAGCCCATATTGGCTTGTGGCTGCAAATGGAAGTTTCCAGCATGAATAATCTTATGATCCCTTTGAGCTTGGGTGGCAAACCGTAGGATGATCACACGGGTACTCCGGGATATCCTAGGACAACACCGGATTCTCCAGGTTCCCTGACAACCACTGGGTACTCCAGGGTGCCTCAACCAATCCAACCAGATGTTTATTTAAGTAGCCACCTTAAGTTAACCATTAATTAACAATACTCACATCTGTCATGGATACACTCACCCAATCCACGTCTACGAGCATAGCATAGCAATATAAGCATAAACGTAGAAGTAACTCCCAAAGGTTTGATAATAAAAGGGCAATAGGTTCTACCTCATCATCTACTTCCCAAACCCACATGTTATTCAGATTCTAACCATGCAATGTTTGAGGGTTGAAACTAATGCATAAAAACTGGGTAATAAAGGGATATGATCAAAGTGTTACTTGCTTTGCTGATGATCTGCAAAACCTAGAGACTTGTAGTAGCACGCTTCGCACTCCGGGTATTCTATCGCAAACAAACAGTAACATATATAAGCACTCAACTAGAAGCACGGGTAAAACTCAAATAAGAACATCTAACCAGAAGTTCAACTGAAGAACTCTGTTTTGCAAAAAGAATCAAATCAAACGGAGCAACGAAACTCAAACTACGAAAGAAACAAGATTCTTTTACTAAACTGGACTAAAGTCAAATTTTTACAGTACCAAAATCCTATTCAAGTTGGTTAAACAGAAAGAGGGCTTCGAGACAAAGATCTAGGCGCTTGAATCACCTGATTCGGATAAACGAGCGAAAAGATAAACTAAAACGAAGATTAGGGCAGAAATCACGATCGAAAATAATCGCGGGAAAAACCGTGGAAAAAAACCGCGACGAACAGGCTAACGAACGAACATTCGCTGTTTGTGGCTAACGGACAAACAACGTTCGTTAAAATGAACGTACGAACGAACATCCGCTATTAAACTAAACCAAAAAAACAAACCGAATCTAAAAAATGGATCTAGGGTTTCAAAAAAATCCGAACGGTTTTCCCGAGAAAACCGGCGGCGACGGCGGCTACCTCGACGGGCGGGGCGGTGGCGGCTCCGGCGATCGGCGGCTGCAGCGAGCGGCGACTTCGGCGACGGCGGCGGCTGCTGGCAGCGCGGAGCTGGTGGCTAGGATTCGGCGGGGGCGCGCCCCCCGGCTTATAAAGGCTGGTCGGGCTGGTGTCCAGGTCGAACATGGCCCGGTTAGGTCGGTAGCTTTTTTTAATAAATCCCGACGCAGAAAAACTAACGAAAGAAATACTAAACAGAGTCCAAAAATCCTAAAATAAATTTTCACGGTCCTCTAATAATATTGCGGACAAAGTGAACATTTATTTGGGCCTCGAATGCGTTTTGAAAAATGCATTTTTTTCCTAATTCAAATAAAATAGCAATAAAACTCTGAATAAAATTCTTATTTGATTTTAATATTTTTCCTCCAATATTTCTTTATTTTGGAGAAGTCATTTTATCCCCTCTCTTTTATTTTCATAAAAGAATTATTTGAAGAGAAAAATAATTAAAACCAACTGAGGGAGTCCTGGACTAGGGGGTGTCCGGATAGCCGAACTATCATCATTGGCCGGACTCCAAGACTATGAAGATACAAGATTGAAGACTTCGTCCCATGTCCGGATGGGACTTTCCTTGGCGTGGAAGGCAAGCTTGGCAATACGGATATGTAGATCTCCTACCATTGTAACCGACTCTGTGTAACCCTAGCCCTCTCCGGTGTCTATATAAACCGGAGGGTTTTAGTCCGTAGGACGAAAAAACAATCATACCATAGGCTAGCTTCTAGGGTTTAGCCTCCTTGATATCATGGTAGATCTACTCTTGTACTACCCATATCATCAATATCAATCAAGCAGGAGTAGGGTTTTACCTCCATCGAGAGGGCCCGAACCTGGGTAAAAACATCGTGTCCCTTGTCTCCTGTTACCATCCGCCTAGATGCACAGTTCGGGACCCCCTACCCGAGATCTGCCGGTTTCGACACCGACATTGGAGCTTTCATTGAGAGTTCCTCTGTGTCGTCGCTCATAGGCCCGATGGCTCCTTCGATCAATAACAACGACGCGGTCTAGGGTGAGACTTTCCTGCCCGGGCAGTTCTTCGTATTCGGCGGCTTTGCACTGCGGGCCAATTCGCTTGGCCATCTGGAGCAGATCGAAAGCTATGCCCCTGGCCATCAGGTCAGATTTGGAAGTTTGAACTATACGGCCGACGTCCGCGGAGACTTGATCTTCGACGGATTTGAGCCACAGCCGAGCGCGCCGCACTGTCGCGATGGGCATGATTTAGCTCTGCTGCCGGACAGTGCCCTGGAGGCCGCACGAGAGTCCGCTCCGACCCTTAAATCGGAGCCGACTGCGCCGATCGAGGATGGGTGGCTAGACACCGCCTTGGGGGCTGCTACCTCTACGGCGATGGAGCCGAATACTGACCCTGTCCCTTGCGAAGCTCGTGACTCCGGAATTGCTGTATCTGGTACGACGGTCATCGTCGCGCATCGTGGGGCGCCCACGCGATCCGTAAATCGATCTTGATTGTCTTGCCTTATCCTCCAATATGTCTTGCAAGTCCTGCGTATTCCCTTGTGGCTTTGTACTTTTCTAGTGATGCTGGGGAACGACTTTAGTGGTAGGCCTAGAGGCCTCTTTGTTGCGGCCATGAGGTGGCCGGTCGGCCGTATTGTGTGCTGGTGATGTAGGTTTATATGCTTCCTCCTCTAATCGGGGCAGCAGCTTGCATTTCGGGTAGCTTTTGGAGGGGCGTTCGAGTTCGTACTCTTCGGCCGCGAGGACTTCGGTCCATCTGTCGGCTAGCAAATCTTGATCAGCTCTAAGCTGTTGCTGCTTTTTCTTGAGGCTGCTTGTCGTGGCCATGAGCCTGCATTTAAAATGCTCTTGTTCGACGGGATCCTCAGGCACGACAAATTTGTCGTCGTCGAGGCTTGCCTCGTCTCCGGAGGGAGGCATATAATTGTCGTCCTCTACCTCTTTGTCTGCCGCTCTCTCATGAGGGCTGGATTCTTCATCCTCCTGTGCTGAATCTTGCTGGAGGGGATTGTCTTCGGCACTGTCCAGGGTGTTATTATCTCCAGTGCCGGAATCTCCATTCTTGCTGTGGCGGGATTATGAACGGCGCCGCTGACACCGGCGCTTGGGCTGTTTTTTGGAGGGGTCATCCTCCGCTGTTCCATCGCCATTCCCATCCTTTGGGATGTCCACCATGTATATGTCGTATGACAAGGTGGCTTTCCAGTGCCCTGTAGGCGCTGGTTCTTGGTCGTCTCCACCATCGTCGTCCATACCGTCGATGTCTTCGGAGTCGAAGTCTAGCATGTCGGTTAGGTCGTCGACAGTGGCTACAAAGTGGGTGGTGGGTGGGCTTTGAATTTTTTCGTCGTTCGCATCCCAACCGTCCTGACCGTGGTCTGGCCAGGGCTCTCCTGATAAAGAGAGATACCTTAGCGAATTCAGGATGTCGCCAAAAGGCGGGTGCTAAAAGATGTCCGCAGCGGTGAACTCCATGATCGGTATTCGGCTCCATCGCCGTAGAGGTAGCAGCCCCTGAGGCGGTGTCTAGCCACCCATCCTTGATCGGCGCAGTCGGCTCCGATTTAAGGGTCGGAGCGGACTCTCGTGCAGCCTCCAGGGCACTGTCCGGCAGCAGAGCTAAATCATGCCCATCGCGACAGTGCGGCGCGCTCGGCTGTGGCTCGAATCCGTCGAAGATCAAGTCTCCGCGGACGTCGGCCGTATAGTTCAAACTTCCAAATCTGACCTGATGGCCAGGGGCGTAGCTTTCGATCTGCTCCAGATGGCCAAGCGAATTGGCCCGCAGTGCAAAGCCGCCGAATACGAAGATCTGCCCAGGGAGGAAAGTCTCACCCTAGACCGCGTCGTTGTTATTGATCGAAGGAGCCATCGGGCCTATGAGCGACGACACAGAGGAACTCTCAATGAAAGCTCCAATGTCGGTGTCAAAACCGGCGGATCTCGGGTAGGGGGTCCCGAACTGTGCGTCTAGGCGGATGGTAACAGGAGACAAGGGACACGATGTTTTTACCCAGGTTCGGGCCCTCTCGATGGAGGTAAAACCCTACTCCTGCTTGATTGATATTGATGATATGGGTAGTACAAGAGTAGATCTACCACGAGATCAAGGAGGCTAAACTCTAGAAGCTAGCCTATGGTATGATTGTTGTTCGTCCTATGGACTAAAACCCTCTGGTTTATATAGGCACCAAAGAGGGTTAGGGTTACACAGAGTCGGTTACAATGGTAGGAGATCTACATATCCGTATCGCCAAGCTTGCCTTTCACGCCAAGGAAAGTCCCATCCGGACACGGTACGAAGTCTTCAATCTTGTATCTTCATAGTCCAGGAGTCCGGCCGAAGATGATAGTTCAGCTATCCGGACACCCCCTAGTCCGGGACTCCCTCACAACCACATGAAGGAAATTATCCTACCCATGACTTTGAGTTAGCAGCAGTTGTGCATGCCTTAAAATATGGAGGCATTATCTCATCGGCAAGCGGTGTCAATTATTCATTGACCACAAATGCCTCAACTACATATTCACTCAACCCGATTTGAATCTTTGACAAATAAAATGGCTTGAGTTGGTCAAGGATTATGACCTCGGCACCAATTACCATCCGAGCAAAGCTAATGTGCTTGCTGATGCTCTAAGTCGCAAGACAATCACATTAAATGCATTAATGGAATCTTTGCCTCCCGAGTTACAAGAAGAAATAGTCGAGCTCAACCTGGCTATTGTTAAGGCTGACTACACTGCTATGTTGGAAGTCATTGCCACTCTTGAAGAAGATATTCGCATGGCCTGGGAAGACGATCCATTACTGCAACACCATGTCACTGAATGCAAGCGGGCAAGACTAAAGATTTCCTGATAGATGAGCAAGGTACTCTACAGTTTCGAGGGAGAATATGTGTACCTGAAGTAGATGATCTGAGGAAGAAGATATTAACAAAGGCACATGAATCCTCGTACCCGATCCATCCAGGTGGTACTAAAATGTACGAAGACCTCAGGCAAATATTTTGGTGGGATGGAATGAAGAAGGATATTGCATATTTTATCGCCTGCTGTGATATATGCAACAAGGTAAAGGCAGAACACTAGAAACCCACCGGGCTACTTCAACCTTTACCCATCCCGCAATGGAAATGGGATGATGTCTGCATGGACTTCATCATCGCTCTTCCCAAAACTTCTCAGGGAAACAATGTCGTATGGGTTGTGGTGGACATGCTGACCAAAGTGGCCCACTTCGTTCCAATCCGAACCACATACCAGGCAGATCAACTGGCACAACTCTATGTGTCTAATAGTCAGTTTGCATGGAGTGCCAAAGACCATCACCTCCGACCGAGGGTCTATTTTCACCTTGGCATTCTGGTCACGTCTTCATCAAGCCTTGGGGACAGCACTAAAGTACAGTACAGCTTATCACCCTCAGATAGACGGACAAATGGAGCGAGTAAACCAGATATTCGAAGATATGCTTCGAGCATGTGCCCTTCCTCAAGGACCCAAATGGGAAGACAGTCTACCTTACGCGGCGTTTTCCTACAACAACAACTTTCAGAACAGTCTTAAGATGTCACCATATGAAGCTCTGTATGGTCATAAGTGTCGTACTCCGTTAAATTGGTCTCACATTGGAGATGGTCGTATTTTTGGGACTGGCTTGATGATGGAAACTGAGAAGCAAGTCAGGGAAATCCGAGACAGACTTCAAGTAGCCATGTCTCGACAAAAGAGCTACTATGATTCCAAGCACCGATGGATCAGTTTTGAACCAGGTGAATATGTATACCTTCGAGTCACACCCATGAAAGGAGTAAAGAGATTCCAGACTCGAGGAAAGCTCGCACCAAGATACATTGGCCCGTTCCCTATCATATCCCAGGTTGGTACAATGGCATATCAACTGGAACTTCCTCCTGAATTGTCAGAAATATACAATGTCTTCCAGGTATCACAGTTAAGAAGGCGTATCTCACTACCAGAGAAACAGACTGATATGGCAGAAATAGGGCTTGGTAAGGAACTGAATTATGAAGAGAAACCTTTCCGAATATTGGATGAGATGGAAAGAGTCACCCGCAGCAAGTTAGTTAAGTTTTACAAGGTGAAGTGGGAACACCATATCGAGAATGAAGCTACCTAGGAAAGAAAGGACTTTTTGAGAATGACATACACTGAACTGTTTCCTGAGCAACCAAATATCAAGGACAAGATTCATCCTAAGGGGGAGGTTTGTCACACCCTAGTTTCTGCCCATTTTCTTTCTCTAGAGTTTTATTGCAAATTTGGTTTGAAACTCTATTTTTGAATTAACTCATTTGGACTTAGCACTTGGGCATTGTTTTGATTTTCAACCAAGTGACTCCACTCACTTCCAAATCATCTCTTACTCTCTGATCTTTCAAAATATGGCCATGGGAATATTTTTCTCAAAGGAAAAATAGTCATTTTCCCTCTAAAAATGAATGATTCTCACTTCTGCTCCAAAGCAACCCCTATTTTTCGTGCTCCAAAAATTCTGAGAAAATTCTAAAATGTTCTTTGAACCTTGGCCCAACTTCCTATGGAAAAATATTTCATGGTAATGTGGAATATTTTTGCTATAGAAAATCGTTTCACTTCTGGTCAGAAAATGCACTTTGTGAAGGAAGTGCATTTTTGCTTGATCAACTTGAGCTGAAATTTTTACGGCATGATGACCTTCCTAACTAACCCTTAACCTTAAAGTTTCAGATCCTAACTCTCTCTAGAATTCTCTCTAATGATCACACAAGTTTTTGACCAGAAACTTGCCAAGAAGCTCAAGTCTATTCCTGTTGACCTCGCTATGATCTAATACCACAGAGTGACTACACCTTGCAAAGATAAGCCCCCAGACATGATTCAACTCCAAGGGCGCACCATGTTGCACTAGTGCACGCGGTGACTGTGTAAATCCAACATGCCAGGCATGCATTCGACACACTCTGGACGCTGGCAGTGGCCCTGTTCAGCACATGCATCCGCCCCCGCCCAAACCAGCTTGTCTTGTAGCTTCCCCTGCCTCGACTCGTCACCCATGACTGCTCGCTGGCGCTCCCCGACACCGGTGACAGCTGCTGCAAACGTGGCCACGGCGGAGAAGAGGGCACAGTGCGCTCGTGTGCTCGAGCCGTCCCCCTCCCACGCCCTGTTCTTCGCCCTTTGTCTCCATTATGTGCGCATGATGCTGTGGGGGAACGTTGCAGAAAACAAAAATTTTCCTACTCATTTCACCAAGATCATCTAGGAGTTCATCTAGCAACGAGTCATTAGATGCATCTACATACCTTTGTAGATCGCGCACGGAAGCGTTCAAAAGAACGGTGATGATGTAGTCGTACTCGACGTGATCCAAATCACCGATGACCAAGCGCCGAACGGACGGCACCTCCGCGTTCAACACACGTACGGGACGGGAGACGTCTCCTCCTTCTTGATCCAGCAAGGGGGGAGGAGAGGTTGATGAAGATCTAGCAGCACGACGGCGTGGTGGTGGATGCAGGGCGTCACAGCAGCAGGGCTTCGCCAATACTACGAGAGAGAGACGTAACGGGGGGAGAGGGAGGCGCCAGGGGCTGGTCTGTTTCCCTCCTCTCCCCCCCCCCCCACTATATATAGGGGTGCCATGGGGGGGGCGCCGGCCCTAGTAGATGAGATCTACTAGGGGGGGCGGCGGCCAAGGGGAAGTTTCCCTCCCCCCCAAGGCACCTAGGGGTGCCTTCCACCACTAGGACTCCTCCTAGGTGGAAACCCTAGGCGCATGGGCCTATAGGGGCTGGTGCCCTTGGCCCATGAAGGCCAAGGCGCACCCCCTACAGCCCATGTGGCCCCCCGGGACAGGTGGCCCCACCCGGTGGGCCCCTGGGACCCCTCCGGTGGTCCCGGTACAATACCGATAACCCCGAAACTTGTCCCGATGGCCGAAACAGCACTTCCTATATATAATTCTTTACCTCCGGACCATTTCGGAACTCCTCGTGACGTCCGGGATCTCATCCGGGACTCCAAACAACATTCGGGTTGCTGCATATACATATCTTCATAACCCTAGCGTCACCGAACCTTAAGTGTGTAGACCCTACGGTTCGGGAGACAAGCAGACATGACCGAGATGACTCTCCGGTCAATAACCAACAGCGGGATCTGGATACCCATGTTGGCTCCCACATGCTCCATGATGATCTCATCGGATGAACCACGATGTCGAGGATTCAATCAACCCCGTACTCAATTCCCTTTGTCAATCGATATGTTACTTGCCCGAGATTCGATCGTCGGTATCCCAATACCTCGTTCAATCTCGTTACCGACAAGTCACTTTACTCGTACCGTAATGCATGATCCCTTGACCAGACACTTGGTCACTCTGAGCTCATTATGATGATGCATTACCGAGTGGGCCCAGTGATACCTCTCCGTCATACGGAGTGACAAATCCCAATCTTGATCCATGTCAACCCAACAGACACTTTCGGAGATACCCGTAGTCTACCTTTATAGTCACCCAGTTACGTTGTGACATTTGGTATACCCAAAGCACTCCTACGGTATCCGGGAGTTACACGATCTCATGGTCTAAGGAAAAGATACTTTGACATTGGAAAACTCTAGCAAACGAACTATACGATCTTGTGCTATGTTTAGGATTGGGTCTTGTCCATCACATCATTCTCCTAATGATGTGATCTCGTTATCAATGACATCCAATGTCCATAGTCAGGAAACCATGACTATCTATTGATCAACGAGCTAGTCAACTAGAGGCTTACTAGGGACATGTTGGTGTCTGTTATTCACACATGTATTACGATTTCCGGATAACACAATTATAGCATGAATAAAGACAATTATCATGAACAAGGAAATATAATAATAATGCTTTTATTATTGCCTCTAGGGCATATTTCCAACAGTCTCCCACTTGCACTAGAGTCAATAATCTAGTTACATTGTGATGAATCGAACACCCATGGAATTCTGGTGTTGATCATGTTTTGCTCTAGGGAGAGGTTTAGTCAACGGATCTGCTACATTCAGGTCCATATGTATTTTACAAATCTCTATGTCTCCATCTTGAACATTTTCACGAATGGAGTTGAAGCGACGCTTGATGTGCCTCGTCTTCTTGTGAAACCTGGGCTCCTTGGCAAGTGCAATAGCTCTAGTGTTGTCACAGAAGAGCTTGATCGGCCCCGACGCATTGGGTATGACTCCTAGGTCGGTGATGAACTCCTTCACCCATATTGCTTCATGTGCTGCCTCCGAGGCCGCCATGTACTCCGCTTCACATGTAGATACCGCCACGACGCTCTGCTTGCAACTGCACCAGCTTACTGCCCCACCATTCAAAATATACACGTATCCGGTCTGTGACTTAGAGTCATCCAGATCTGTGTCGAAGCTAGCGTCGACGTAACCCTTTACGACGAGCTCTTCGTCACCTCCATAAACGAGAAACATTTCCTTAGTCCTTTTAAGGTACTTCAGGATATTCTTGACCGCTGTCCAATGTTCCTTGCCTGGATTACTTTGGTACCTTCCTACCAAACTTACGGCAAGGTTTACATCAGGTCTGGTACATAGCATGGCATACATAATAGAACCTATGGCTGATGCATAGGGGATGACGCTCATCTCTTCTATATCTTCTGCCATGGTCGGACATTGAGCTAAGCTCAATTTCATACCTTGTAACACAGGCAAGAACCCCTTCTTGGATTGATCCATATTGAACTTCTTCAATATCTTATCAAGGTATGTGCTTTGTGAAAGACCTATGAGGCGTCTCGATCTATCTCTATAGATTTTGATGCCTAATATATAAGCAGCTTCTCCAAGGTCCTTCACTGAAAAACTCTTATTAAAATAGGCCTTGATGCTGTCCAAGAGTTCTATATCATTTCCCATCAAAAGTATGTCATCTACATATAGTATGAGAAATGCTACAGAGCTCCCACTCACTTTCTTGTAAACGCAGGCTTCTCCATAAGTCTGTGTAAACCCAAACGCTTTGATCATTTCATCAAAGCGAATGTTCCAACTCCGAGATGCTTGCACCAGCCCATAAATCGAGCGTTGGAGCTTGCACACCTTGTCAGCATTCTTAGGATCGACAAAACCTTCCGGCTGCATCATATACAATTCTTCCTTAAGGAAACCATTAAGGAATGCCGTTTTGACGTCCATTTGCCATATTTCATAATCGTAGAATGCGGCAATTGCTAACATGATTCGGACGGACTTCAACTTCGCTACCGGTGAGAAAGTCTCATCGTAGTCAACCCCTTGAACTTGTCGATAACCCTTAGCGACAAGCCGAGCTTTATAGATGGTCACATTACCATCCGCGTCTGTCTTCCTCTTAAAGATCCATTTATTTTCTATGGCTCGCCGTTCAACGAGCAAGTCAGTCAAAGTCCATACTTCGTTTTCATACATGGATCCTATCTCGGATTTCATGGCTTCCAGCCATTTGTCGGAATCCGGGCCCGCCATCGCTTCTTCATAGTTCGAAGGTTCATCGTTGTCTAACAACATGATTTCCAAGACAGGGTTGCCGTACCACTCTGGTGCGGAACGTGTCCTTGTGGACCTTCGAATTTCAGTAGAAGCTTGATCAGAAGTATCTTGATCATTATCATTAACTTCCTCTCTAGTCGGTGCAGGCACCTCAGGAACATTTTCTTGAGTTGCGCCATTTTCCGGTTCAAGAGGTAATACTTCATCAAGCTCTACTTTCCTCCCACTTACTTCTTTCGAGAGAAACTCCTTCTCTAGAAAGGATCCATTCTTGGCAACAAAGATCTTGCCTTCGGATCTGAGGTAGAAGGTGTACCCAATAGTTTCCTTTGGGTACCCTATGAAGACGCATTTTTCCGACTTGGGTTCGAGCTTTTCAGGTTGAAGTTTGTTGACATAAGCATCGCATCCCCAAACTTTTAGAAACGACAGCTTAGGTTTCTTCCCAAACCATAATTCATACGGTGTCGTCTCAACGGATTTCGACAGAGCCCTATTTAAAGTGAATACGGCAGTCTCTAAAGCATAGCCCCAAAAAGATAGCGGTAAATCAGTAAGAGACATCATAGATCGCACCATATCTAACAGAGTGCGATTACGACGTTCGGACACACCATTACGCTGAGGTGTTCCAGGCGGCGTGAGTTGTGAAATTATTCCACATTTTCTTAAGTGTGTGCCAAACTCATGACTCAAGTATTCTCCTCCACGATCTGATCGTAGAAACTTGATTTTCCTGTCACGTTGATTTTCAACCTCACTCTGAAATTCCTTGAACTTTTCAAAGGTTTCAGACTTGTGTTTCATTAAGTAGATATACCCATACCTACTTAAATCATCAGTGAGGGTGAGAACATAACGATAGCCACCGCGAGCCTCAACACTCATTGGACCGCACACATCAGTATGTATGATTTCCAATAAGTTGGTTGCTCGCTCCATTGTTCCTGAGAACGGAGTCTTGGTCATTTTTCCCATAAGGCATGGTTCGCATGTGTCAAATGATTCATAATCAAGAGACTCTAAAAGTCCATCAGCATGGAGTTTCTTCATACGTTTGAAACCTATGTGACCAAGGCGGCAGTGCCACAAGTATGTGGGACTATCATTATCAACCTTACTTCTTTTGGTACTCACATTGTGAACATGTGTAGCATCACGTTCAAGATTCATAAAGAATAAACCATTCACCATAGGAGCATGACCATAAAACATATCTCTCATATAAATAGAACAACCATTATTCTCGGATTTAAATGAGTAGCCATCTCGAATTAAACGAGATCCTGATACAATGTTCATGCTCAAAGCTGGCACTAAATAACAATTATTAAGGTTTAAAACTAATCCCGAAGGGAGATGCAGAGGTAGCGTGCCGACGGTGATCACATTGACCTTGGAACCATTCCCGACGCGCATCGTCACCTCGTCCTTTGCCAGTTTCCGCTTATTCCACAGCCCCTGCTTTGAGTTACAAATGTGAGCAACTGCACCGATATCAAATACCCAGGAGCTACTACGGGCACTAGCAAGGTACACATCAATTACATGTATATCACATATACCTTTTGTTTTGCCGGCCTTCTTGTCCGCTAAGTACTTAGGGCAGTTCCGCTTCCAGTGACCGCTTCCCTTGCAATAAAAGCACTCAGTCTCGGGCTTGGGTCCATTCTTTGGCTTCTTCCCGGCAGCTTGCTTGCCGGGCGTGGCAACCTCCTTGCCGTCCTTCTTGAAGTTCTTTTTACCCTTGCCTTTCTTGAACTTAGTGGTTTTATTGACCATCAACACTTGATGTTCCTTCTTGACTTCTACCTCTGCTGATTTCAGCATAGCAAATACTTCAGGAATGGTCTTTTCCATCCCCTGCATATTGAAGTTCATCACAAAGCTCTTGTAGCTTGGTGGAAGCGACTGGAGGATTCTGTCAATGACCGCATCATCCGGGAGATTAACTCCCAGCTGAGTCAAGCGGTTATGCAACCCAGACATAGTGAGTATGTGCTCACTGACAGAACTGTTTTCCTCCATCTTACAGCTGAAGAACTTGTCGGAGACTTGATATCTCTCGACCCGGGCATGAGCTTGGAAAACCATTTTCAGCTCTTCGAACATCTCATATGCTCCATGTCTCTCAAAACGCTTTTGGAGCCCCGGCTCTAGGCTGTAAAGCATGCCGCACTGAACGAGGGAGTAGTCATCGGAACGTGCCTGCCAAGCGTTCATAACATCTTGTTCTGCAGGGAGAACAGGTGCGTCACCCAGCGGTGCTTGTAGGACATAATCTTTCTTGGCAGCTATGAGGATGATCCTCAGGTTCCGGACCCAGTCCGTATAGTTGCTGCCATTGTCTTTGAGCTTACTTTTCTCTAGGAACGCGTTGAAGTTGAGGACTACGTTGGCCATTTGATCTACAAGACATATTGTAAAATATTTTGACTAAGTTCATGATAATTAAGTTCAACTAATCAAATTATTAATGAACTCCCACTTAGATTAGACATCCCTCTAGTCATCTAAGTATTACATGATCCGAGCTAACTAGACTGTGTCCGATCATCACGTGAGACGGACTAGTCAACATCGGTGAACATTTTCATGTTGATCGTATCTTCTATACGACTCATGCTCGACCTTTCGGTCTTCTGTGTTCCGAGGCCATGTCTGTACATGCTAGGCTCGTCAAGTCAACCTAAGTGTTTGCATGTGTAAATCTGTCTTACACCCGTTGTATGTGAACGTCTGAATAAAACACCCGATCATCACGTGGTGTTTTGAAACAGCGAACTGTCGCAATGGTGCACAGTTAGGGGGAACACTTCTTGAAATTAGTATGAGGGATCATCTTATTTACTACCGTCGTTCTAAGTAAACAAGATGCAAAACATGATAAACATCACATGCAATCAAATAATAAACGTGACATGATATGGCCAATATCACATAGCTCCTTTGATCTCCATCTTGGGGCTCCATGATCATCTTGTCACCGGCTTGACACCATGATATCCATCATCATGATCTCCATCATCGTGTCTCCATGAAGTTGCTCGCCAACTATTACTTCTACTACTATGGCTAACGCATTTAGCAATAAAGTAAAGTAATTTACATGGCGTTTCTCAATGACACGCAGGTCATATAAAAGAATAAAGACAACTCCTATGGCTCCTGCCGGTTGTCATACTCATCGACATGCAAGTCGTGATTCCTATTACAATAGCATGAACATCTCATACATCACATATAGATCATTCATCATTCATCACAACTTTGGCCATATCATATCACAAACCACTCGCTGCAAAAACAAGTTAGACGTCCTCTAATTGTTGTTGCAAGTTTTACGTGGCTAAATTAGGGTTCTTGCAAGAACGTCTTCTTACCTACGTTAAAGCCACAACGTGATTTGTCAACTTCTATTTACCCTTCATAAGGACCCTGTTCATCGAATCCGCTCCAACTAAAGTAGGAGAGACAGACACCCGCCAGCCACCTTATGCAACTAGTGCATGTTAGTCGGTGGAACCGGTCTCACGTAAGCATACGTGTAAGGTTGGTCCGGGCCGCTTCATCCCACAATACCGCTGAAGCAAGAAAAGACTAGTAACGGCAAGAAAGTTGACAAATCTACGCCCACAACAAATTGTGTTCTACTCGCGCAAGAAGAACTACGCATAGACCTAGCTCATGATGCCACTATTGGGGAACGTTGCAGAAAACAAAAAATTTCCTACTCGTTTCACCAAGATCATCTAGGAGTTCATCTAGCAACGAGTCATTAGATGCATCTACATACCTTTGTAGATCGCGCACGGAAGCGTTCAAAAGAACGGTGATGATGTAGTCATACTCGACGTGATCCAAATCACCGATGACCAAGCGCCGAACGGACGGCACCTCCGCGTTCAACACACGTACGGGACGGGAGACGTCTCCTCCTTCTTGATCCAGCAAGGGGGGAGGAGAGGTTGATGAAGATCCAGCAGCACGACGGCGTGGTGGTGGATGCAGGGCGTCACAGCAGCAGGGCTTCGCCAATACTACGAGAGAGAGACGTAACGGGGGGAGAGGGAGGCGCCAGGGGCTAGTCTGTTTCCCTCCTCTCCCCCCCCCCCACTATATATAGGGGTGCCATGGGGGGGGGCGCCGGCCCTAGTAGATGAGATCTACTAGGGGGGGCGGCGGCCAAGGGGAAGTTTCCCTCCCCCCCAAGGCACCTAGGGGTGCCTTCCACCACTAGGACTCCTCCTAGGTGGAAACCCTAGGCGCATGGGCCTATAGGGGCTGGTGCCCTTGGCCCATGAATGCCAAGGCGCACCCCCTACAGCCCTTGTGGGCCCCCGGGACAGGTGGCCCCACCCGGTGGGCCCCCGGGACCCCTCCGGTGGTCCCGGTACAATACCGATAACCCCGAAACTTGTCCCGATGGCCGAAACAGCACTTCCTATATATAATTCTTTACCTCCGGATCATTCCAGAACTCCTCGTGATGTCCGGGATCTCATCCGGGACTCCGAACAACATTCGGGTTTCTGCATATACATATCTTCATAACCCTAGCGTCACCGAACCTTAAGTGTGTAGACCCTACGGGTTCGGGAGACAAGCAGACATGACCGAGATGACTCTCCGGTCAATAACCAACAGCGGGATCTGGATACCCATGTTGGCTCCCACATGCTCCACGATGATCTCATCGGATGAACCACGATGTCGAGGATTCAATCAACCCCGTACTCAATTCCCTTTGTCAATCGATATGTTACTTGCCCGAGATTCGATCGTCGGTATCCCAATACCTCGTTCAATCTCGTTACCGACAAGTCACTTTACTCGTACCGTAATGCATGATCCCGTGACCAGACACTTGGTCACTCTGAGCTCATTATGATGATGCATTACCGAGTGGGCCCACTAATACCTCTCCGTCATACGGAGTGACAAATCCCAATCTTGATCCATGTCAACCCAACAGACACTTTCGGAGATACCCGTAGTCTACCTTTATAGTCACCCAGTTACGTTGTGACGTTTGGTATACCCAAAGCACTCCTACGGTATCTGGGAGTTACACGATCTCATGGTCTAAGGAAAAGATACTTTGACATTGGAAAACTCTAGCAAACGAACTATACGATCTTGTGCTATGTTTAGGACTGGGTCTTGTCCATCACATCATTCTCCTAATGATGTGATCTCGTTATCAATGACATCCAATGTCCATAGTCAGGAAACCATGACTATCTATTGATCAACGAGCTAGTCAACTAGAGGCTTACTAGGGACATGTTGGTGTCTGTTATTCACACATGTATTACGATTTCCGGATAACACAATTATAGCATGAATAAAGACAATTATCATGAACAAGGAAATATAATAATAATGCTTTTATTATTGCCTCTAGGGCATATTTCCAACAGATGCTTCTCGTCCCCTCCCATCTGCTCTGAGCTCCATTCGTCGCCACTCCAGAGACTTCTCTAGCGACCTCGAACTCCTCCTCGCCCCTGCCTATATATAGGACCCCTCTTGATCTGCTCTGGCCATGCCACGCACCTCCATTGAACTCCAAACCTCTCGTAGATGGCCGCGACCAGGCCAGGCGGGCCTCTGGCCTCCGCTCTACACCGGAGATTGTCATCGATCCCCTATTGGTGCTCTGCTCCCTCCGACGCTCCTCGACGTCTTCCAACCCCTCCGGTGTGTTCGTGGTGCTCTACTGGTCGAGACGGTGTTGCTGGAGTTCCTGGAACCCCTCAGCCTCGCCGGAATTGCCTACTCCAACGAGCTCCCTCTGCCGTCGCTTGTGGAAAAGACCGCAGCGATGTCGTCTGCCCACCTTCGACCAAGGTACGGGTACATATGTGTTCCCCGTGCAGTAGCGCATCCATCCATTCACTCACCGGTGGCAGCCGTGGCCTCCTTGTAGGAGAACTACCGGCAGTCGTGTCGTCGTCCTCTGCCTCTCTCTCACTCTCTCTCTATCTATCTATCTCTCTCTCTCTCTTAACCTTGACGGCGGGCCCCACCCGTCAGCCTCTCTGTTCACCCATCGAAGCGGCATAAGTGGAATCGTATACCACAAATACACTTTCGATGTCACCCCCTCTCTGATTTTTCAAAAATCAATTTTAATTCAGAAATTTGACCCAACTTTGACCAACTCTAACTTTTATTCTACAAGTCCAAATCAGTTGATTCTTTTTTGCATTGGTTTTGTCTTGAACTCCTCTATCAGCATGCAAAAGTTCAGATTTTTGCTTGCTGTAGGTATTTTCTGGTGGCATTAAAAGTGTTAAGTGACATTTTCTTTTTGCCATTTTAATTATTTTCAGAAGGAACTTGTTGCCTTGAGGAGAACCAGGAGGATTGTGACCCTCCTCTGCACTAAGGCAAGCCATCACAAATATTTGCAAGAGTGACATTTCAATGACTATGATTTTTACTTGAATATGAACTCATGTAATGCATATAGTTACTTAATTAATTTTACTTGTGCTAGTTTCATGTTCATGCTATGCTTACTATGTTTTCAGTGGTATTTGAGTTGTTCGGTTAAGTTTATGCAATAGAGTAATATGATCATGAGCATGTGTAGGATAATATCGGCATTATGTTGAAATGATGCATATGGATATTGTTGCATTTTCATGGCATACTATGGCTCAATTATATTTCTTGGCTAATTTAAACATTATGTTAACTCAACTTGAACATGTTATTGATCGAGTCATGGTGCCACCGAATCGAGCTTCCCAGTGCAACCACATTTGCCTTTATGGGAAGGCCCTTTCTCGATCTGTTGTTATTCCTCTCACCGATGCCTCCAACTAGGGACGCTGCCCTGGCCCGGTAAGCAGGCATAGCCTTGTGTGCCCGTAGTTGTTTTCGTACCATTATCCCCGTTTAAGACCGTTTTGTTTTGCCACGCTGGTGGCCGTTGGGTGTCACAAGGTGACATCGGGGCCACCCATGACTTAGCCCAAAGGGGAGTTGGTCGGAGTGGCCGGGAGAGTGTCATGGAAATAGATTCACTACAAAAAAAAGACACATCCGTGACATTTTGGGCCGAACGAAAAAAAATCCTGTCATACATATGACACTTCTATGACGATAATTGTGACAAAACTCGGTATCATCATAGATGTGGTGGGCTCCTACTTCTATGACAAAAAATCATGACAGAAAATGGGATTTTTGTCCTGGGCGGGCCGGAGACGCAGCTGCATGACATTCTTTGGGCCGTCCATGACGGAAAAAAACGTGGTAGAAGTGAGGGGGAGGAAAATTTCAGGGAGTTGCCGGTTATGGTGGGAGGTCGGGGGACGAGCGACATGCGTTTCACATACGCGCGTGTGTGCGAGGCGTTGGGCTCTAACTGAACCCGAGCGACTGCACTGCAGGCTATGCGTTACTAAACCCGAGCGATCGATCGATGGCTGTTAACTGAACCCGATGGAGCGATTCCTTCGCTACTGCTGCTAACTGAAGCCGATCGATTGGATGAACAGTGAGCGTTGCGGGCGGGCGGGGGGGGGGGGGGGGGGGTTGGATGAACAGTGAGCGGTGGCGTTGCCTCTGGATGAACAAGACCCCGTGGTGTGGAGGGCTGGATGAACAGTAGACGGTGGAGGGGTGGCCGTGGAGGGGTGGTTGGACAGGACCCCGTGGTGTGGAGGGCTGGATGAATAGTAGACGGTGGAGGGGTGGTTGAATAGTAGCCGGTGGAGTAGCGCGCGGTGGAGGCTGGATGAACAGGAGCCCGTGGAGGCTGGAGGAGGTCGACGGTAGCCCGTGGAGGCTGGAGGAGGTCGACAGTGGAGATGAACAGTATCCCGTGGAGTCCCGTTTTGTGGTACGCCAGACCCCTCCCGATGAACAGGACCCCCGTTTCGACCGTAGCGCTCCAACACAAGTCCGTTTCATCTGTTTTGCGGTATGCCACACCCCTCCCGATCAACAGGACCCCCGTTTCGACCGTAGGAGGTCCATTTCCTCCGTTTTGTGGTACGCCACACTCCTCCCGATCAATAGGACCCCCGTTTCGACTGTAGGACGTCCGTTTCCTCTGTTTTGCGGTGCGCCACACCCCTCCCGATCAATAGGACCCTGTTCCGAACATAGGACGTCTGTTTCCTCCGTTGTGCGGTACGCCAGGCCTCGTTTCCATCGCCTATTCCGTCCAAGCCGTTTGGCTCCCACGCGTTCCATTGCCTCCCAATGAACACGACGCATTCCGTTGCCTCCCCATGAACACGACGCATTCCGTTGCCTCCCCATGAACACGACGACGACGCTGTTTCTCTGTTCCGACCCAGCCATGTACGTATGCGCGAGTAGGCGTTCGAGACCCTGCCCGTATGTACGTATGTGGCCGTATTTTCTTTCTTGCACTCTCGCCGCTATACGTACGTGTACATGCTACGTGCGCGCCTCTACTACGACACGTGTGCGCCTCTACTACGACACGTGCGCGCCTCTACTACGACACGTGCGCGCCTCTACATCAACCAGTATGTACGTACACGTTCACGACCAGAATGACAACGCTACGTACGCTTTGACCAGGTGGGTCCCGACTGTCAGGCACTTCCTTGCCTGCGAAGATGTAGCTGGTGGTCCCAGCACTCAGGGGGCAAATCGTTTTTTTTTTGCCCGGACGCACTTCCTTGCGTGCGAAGATGTAGCTGGTGGGTCCCAGCAGTCAGGGGGGTGAATCGTTTTTTTTTTGCCCGGACGCACTTCCTTGCATGCGAAGATGTAGCTAGTGGGTCCCAGCAGTCAGGGGAAAATGTCTTTTTCGCGAAATATGGTGGCCCATCCGGTGGGTCCCCGCTGTCAGGTGGAGGAATAATTATTTTGTGCGTAATAAGGAGGCACTTCCTTGCGGCCGCCATGGACCCAGCTGTCAGCCTCTCCACGTACAATACTCTTCCGATGGAAGTCGGTCGTTGACCACATTGACCACGCCGTGCCGAGAGCACCACGGCGGTGGACGACGGCGAGGCCCAAGAAGGGGACGACGCGGAGCCGGGGAAGTCGCAGCAGTGGATGCCCACGCGAAGAGGAGTACGAGGGTGAGGCTGCCGTCGCCGCAGAATAACAGGGGGTTTGGGTGAGTAGAGGGATGGCCTAGCCAGTGGTCGGAGTAGTAGGGGTGGTGAGGCCTCCGCGGCATCACAGCCGGCCACGGGAGGCAGGAGCACGCGGCACGACCGGCGCTGCTTTGGGCGGCTGGAGCACGAAGACCAGAGGTTGAAGAAGCACTACGGTTGTTGGATGGACATTGAGGGAGTCCTGGACTAGGGGGTGTCCGGACAGCCGGACTATCATTGTCCGCCGGACTCCAAGACTACGAAGATACAAGATTGAAGACTCCGGCTCGTGTCCGGATGGTACTTTACTTGGCGTGGAAGGCAAGCTTGGCAATACGGATATGTAGATCTCCTACCATTGTAACCGACTCTGTGTAACCCTAGCCCTCTCCGGTGTCTATATAAACTGGAGGGCTTTAGTCCATAGGACAACATACATTACAACAATCATACCATAGGCTAGCTTCTACGGTTTAGCCTCCTTGATCTCGTGGTAGATCTACTCTTGTACTACCCATATCATCAATATTAATCAAGCAGGACGTAGGGTTTTACCTCCATCGAGAGGGCCCGAACCTGGGTAAAAACATCGTGTCCCTCGTCTCCTGTTACCATCCGCCTAGATGCACAGTTCGGGACCCCCTACCCGAGATCCGCCGGTTTTGACACCGACATTGGTGCTTTCATTGAGAGTTCCTCTGTGTCGTCACCGATAGGCTTGATGGCATCTTCAACCTGCAACGCTGCCCAGGGTGAGACTTTTCTCCCCGGACAGATCTTCGTATTCGGCGGCTTCGCACTGCGGGCCAATTCACTTGGCCATCTGGAGCAGATCGAAAGCTACGCCCCTGGCCGTCAGGTCAGATTTGGAAGCTTAAACTTCACGGCCGATGTCCGCGGAGACTTGATCCTCGACCGACTCGAGCCACAGCCGAGCGCGCCGCACTGTGACGATGGGCATGATCTAGCTCTGCCTCCGAACAGTGCCTTGGTGGCCGCACACGGATCCGCTCCGGCCATCGGCCCGGAGCCGATCGCCCAGATCGAGGGCCGGTGGATAGACGCCGCCCTGGGGGCTTCAACATCCACGACGATGGAGCCGAACACTAATCTTGTCCCCTGCGAAATTCGTGATTCCGAGGCGCCGGACTCCTTGCCGGACTCCGAACCTCCCGCGCCCCTGCCAATCGATCCGGATTGGGCGCCGGTTATGGAATTCACCGCCGCGGACACCTTCCAATGCTCGCCTTTTGGCGATATCTTGAATTCACTGAAGCATCTCTCGTTATCAGGAGAGTCCTGGCCGGATTATGGCCAGGATGGTTGGGGAACGGACGACGAAGAAATTCAGAGCCCACCCACCACCCACTTTGTAGCCACTGTCGATGATCTAACCGACATGCTAGACCTTGACTCCGAAGACATTGACGGAATAGACGACAATGCTGGAGACGAACAAGAAACAGAGCCTATAAGGCACGGGAGGACTACCTCGTCACATGACATATATATGGTAGACACCCCAAAGGAGAGCGATAACGAGGATCAACGGGCCGCGGTAGAAGATGACCACGCCGATAAACGACCAAAACGGCGGCGCAGGCGCCATCCTAAGTCCCGCCTCGACAACAACGCTCCCAAAGAGCCCGCAATATGGCAGGGCTCGCAAACGAACGACGAACACGCAGATAAGCAACCGTCCGATCATGACGAGTCAGATAATCAGTCCAGGCCAGGTGAAAACAACAGTCCGGACGACCTCACGCCGGACACACCACCGGAGAGCAAGAACCTTTGGAAAAGACTCGTCAGTACTGCAAAAAGCCTGAAGAAGGAAAAACGGAGGCTCAAAACAGCGGAAGACACACTCAGAATGAGATGGAGCAAAGTGCTCAAAACCGCAGATAAGTACGGCAATGGCCACCAATCAAAGAGCTACCCGAAGCGCAAGCTGCTACCAGAATTCGACGAGGAGGCCATAGAGCCCACACTGTCCAAAAATAAAGGGGCTGCCTGGCTGGATAGACGACCAGATGATAGGCCAAATTCTGACAGCGGCGCCCCACATAAACCAACCAACGAAATTGGAAGGATAGATGGCCCAGCCAGATCCATCTACGGGCCAAGGGAGAAGGCCCCAGGAAGCAAGGCAACACGTCAAGTGTCCGATGATAGCGGCACACACAAATACAGGGGCGCCGCACACCCACTATGTTTCACTGACGAGGTGCTGGACCATGAATTCCCAGCAGGATTTAAACCCATAAACATAGAAGCCTACGATGGAACAACAGACCCTGGAGTCTGGATAGAAGATTATATACTACATATACATATGGCCAGACGAGATGATCTCCACGCCATAAAATACCTACCCCTCAAGCTCAAAGGGCCAGCCCGTCATTGTCTTAAAAGCCTCCCAGAAAATACTGTTGGAAGTTGGGAGGACCTCGAGGACGCGTTTAGAGCAAATTTTCAAGGGACTTATGTCCGCCCTCCGGATGCAGATGACCTAATTCATATAACTCAACAGCCCAGAGAGTCAGCGCGGAAATTCTAGAACAGGTTCCTTACAAAAAAGAACCAAATAGTTGACTGTCCGGACGCCGAAGCCTTAGCAGCTTTCAAGCACAATGTCCGAGACGAATGGCTCGCCAGGCACCTCGGTCAAGAGAAACCGAGGACAATGTCCGCACTAACAAGCCTCATGACCCACTTCTGTGCGGGCGAGGATAGCTGGTTAGCACGATGCAGCACCAGCGACCCAAGTACATCAGAGACAAGAGATGGAAACGGAAAATCACGGCGCAGAAAAGAACAGTGCCGGAATAAAGAGAAAAGCCCAAAGAGCGCGGCAGTCAACGCCGGATTCAAAAGCTCGTGGCCCAATAATAAAACACAGCCTCTTAAGGATGACAGTGACGAATTGTCCAACTTAAACAAAATTTTGGGTCGGATATGCCAAATCCACAGTACCCCCGGAAGGCCTGCAAATCACACCCACAGGGATTGTTGGGTTTTTAAACAGTCCGGCCGACTAAATGCCGAACACAAGGGGCTCGACGCGTCAAGCGAAGAAGATAAACCCCACCAGCAGAGCACCGGAAAACAAAAGACTTTCCCACAAGGGGTCAAAGCAGTAAACTCACTTCATGTGATAATACGGAAAAATAGTGCGGCACTTTCTAAAAAGAGCTTCGTGCGGTCCAACCCAGCAGACCGTAGAGATTGGATATCAAAACCAATCACTTTCGACCACCTGGATTATTCCAGAAGCGTTCGAAATGCGGGACGGACTCCCCTGATATTGAATCCCATAATAGATGGATTGCAATTTACTAATGTCCTAATGGACGGAGGCAGTGACTTAAACCTGCTATATTCAAACACAATCCGTAGGATGGGGATAGACCCTACCAAAATTTGACACAGCCGCACTTCCTTCAAAGGAGTGACGCCAAGCCATTACGCCAAGTGCACAGGCTCCATATTACTAGAAGTCGTGTTCGGATCGCCGAACAATTCTCGACGCGAAAAATTAATTTTTCACATCGTCCCATTTGAAAGTGAATATGAAGCACTCTTGGGACGAAAGGCTTTTGTCCGCTTCAACGCCATACCGCATTACGCGTCTCTTACACTCAAGATGCCCGGACCGCGCAGCGTAATTTTAGTGCGAGGGTCACTTAAAGACCCCCGGACTTGGATAGACGAATCCGGCATCAGTGGGCTAGGGGCTCCCTAGCCGCATACCCCTTCACAGGGGGCTGCGCGCACAAATAACCGCGGGTTCATACAAACCCCGCTTTAATTATTTATATTTCTAATATTTTTCGCACAAACTGTTTTTAAAACTAAACGTTCCTCTCTTTTTACAGATGAACAACGTGCATACCCGTCCAGGATAACGGCGCAACGGAGACACAGGCGCAGACGTGCAGTGGGGACCCGTTGTGAGGATTCTTTTCAGATTAAGACCCTGCGTAAACCTTTTTTACTGTCTCTTGTTGTTATTCTCCCTTGGTTTCTTCCTATAGCCAAAGCAGAGCCTGACGTTTTGGCATCGGCCGCGTCAGAAGACCATGCCCGTACCTGGACACTAGGGGCTTAGGGCATCGTTCTCCACATTATTATAAAGACCGAACACCTTAGGGAGTGTCCGGCGTCTCGAGTTAGGCATTATATGCATCAGCTCCGAATCATGTCTTTGGTCAAATGTTGGGTTTGCCCGGCTCCTGTGTTTTGCTGCCTTACGTTCCGTATCATCGGCTAACGCGGCACCCGGAGAACTACTGCGATTGTGCCCCAATTCGGCTGGGCGAGCACCTCAGTAGAGAAAGCCGAAAACTGACTGTCATGATACAGCGAGAGACTGGTCAGCCACTCGATCGACTATCGGAATGTTTAGAATTCCCCGCTTTGACGAAGGGCCGTTTCCTGGTCAGGCACACACGCTCCGACTTCGGAGAAGGGCGATGCCACCAGGGGCTATATCGTAGCCCCACCCTCGAGCTCCACTGGCTAAGTGAAAGTGATAAAGCATTATAGTCCGGATTGCCTCGTTCGCTATGCTACCACCTCTTTATAACAGGACCGAGACGTCGGATTAAGTGTGAAAACGCGCTATTTTTGCGAACACCCCAGCACCTTGTGCGTGGGGGCTGAAGCCGAAGACTGCCATCTTTCAAGTTATACACAAGTATACGTAAACGGCCGCACAGGAGAAGTTTTACTACTTGGACGCACAAGTATAAAAAGCAGTTATAACATAATCATCGATTTACAAGCTAATGCGTTCATTTGAATGTTACATTCTTCGAGCACTGCGACTCTATTACACGAGCGCCACGCATAACTTCCCCGAAATAGTGCTCGGCAGGGAGCCGGTCTTCATCCGAACCCTGGGCAGCAACAGCGGTGGCGTCCATCTCTGGACAATGCGCCTTCACACGGGCAAGAGCCATCCGCGCGCCCTCTATGCAGGCCGACCGCTTCATCTCCCTTATATGCGGCACCGCTCCAAGGAATTGCTGTAGTAAGCCAAAGTAGCTCGTCGCCTTGGACCTCTCTGGCCAGACATGGGCCACGATGTCAGTCATGGCAAGTCCGGACAATCTATTTAGCTCGGCCCATTCAGCCAACCGGTCTGTCAATGGAAGTGGGCGATCCGGACTGTGGAATTGAGACCAATATAGCTCTTCTGTCTCGTGATCCTTCTGGCTCCGGAAGTGCTTAATGGCATCGGCCGCACTTGCAGCTAAGTCCATATACGGATCCTCCGGACTCCACAGCCGCTCAAATTGAGCATACTTTCCTTCCATAAACCAGCGACGCAGCAGAAAAGGCTTGCCAGCCACGATCTCTCCGGCCTGGCACAGTTCCTCCTTCATAGCCCGCATTGCAGAGCGGGCATCCTTGGCTTCGGCGGTGGCCTTCTTCAGGTCTTCCCGCTCCGATAAGCGCTCCTTTTCAAGAGCCTCATTGCGGTCGGCAGCATCCTTTACTTTTATGGCCAATTCGGCCACCTCGGCCCTGCTTAGGCAGTGCGCAGCCTTTTCGTCTTTCAACTCTTCGGCCGCCCTCGAGGCAGCTGCTTCACTCCTTTGGGCTTGCTCCTTAGCTCGAGCAAGTTCGGCCCGAAGGCCCTCCACAGCAGCAGCACCGTCTGTAAAAACATCATATAATTTATCAGGGGAGGGCTTCGACCCCCTTAATAAAGCGACTGCGGAGAACTCTTTTACCTTGCGACTCGTCAAGTCGCCTGTTGACAAGTGCGATGTCCGCATCTGCCAAGTCCAATTGCCGATTTAACTCGGCAAACTCACTAGTCCGGCTAGCCCCCGGACTATCCGCCACCTACATAGGAACGACGGAATTCATTCCTTTAGATTTTGATCCTCGGTACGCTGTCGTTTCCGACAACCTACCGAGTCTCAGGGGCTACTATCTATACAGGGCGCATTTTTCATATGCAAAACTGTTAAAAGACAAAGGGGTGCGTCATTCTCGCATACCTCAAATCCCGCCAGCAAACTCATGGCGGCATTATGCAATTCGCTCTTAGCGGACGAAATCCTTCCAATCACCATACGCATTAATGCACGGTGATCTTCTGAAATAGACGCCCTCTCAAGCAGATTCTTCAGTTCTCCCGGCCGGACACTAGTAGGTGCCAAACTCTCTGGCCCCTCCGGACTCGGGGATACCCTCCATGATGACACTTCGGGTTCGCCTGCCTCATCTGGAGGCGCTGCGGACGGAGGAGTATCGCTCTCCATCATCTCCGGAAGAAGGTCCCCCGAAGATGAACTCATCTGAGAAGGCTGCAGATCCGAACTGCAATATAAATATTTCGGTTATCTACAGAAGCACAAATGAAGGTATTTCCTTATTAATTAACTCCTTCTTTCATACTCACGGCTCGCTGGAGGGCCGATCCTTTGATGATGATTGTGCGTCCGGATCCTTTCCGGGCGCCGGACCCCCCGGGGAAGATTTCTTCCCACGCTTAGGGGCTTTGGCCTCCGGATCTTCGAAGGCGGTCCTCTTCTCCCCCAGAAGGGAGGGGCTCTTGGTTCCCCCCTCCTCAGTCGCCCCTTTGGGCGAAATATTAGCTCCTCTATTTTCCCCGTCGCCCCCTTTTGTGGGCGCAACCTCCAACATTCTGACCATCACGGGCTCCAGTGCGGTCTCTGGGAGGTGGGCCGGACACCTTATCAGCCTTGATCGCGCCACCCATTCCTGTAAAGAACAAAGGGTCAGGAGGCGAACTCTAGAGAGGCACATAAACAGAATGTCCGGACTCTGAGCTACTTACCTGAGTATCCGGGCGATCACGGCTTAGGCCTGCATCCTCGGCTAAATCCGGATGCGCCACCTGCGGTCCGAAGAACAACTTGTACATCTCCACGGGTGTCGCACCCATGAAGTGTTGGAGAATCCGAGGTCCCTCCGGGTTGAACTCCCATAGACGGAGAGGACGGCGTTTGCAGGGCAGAAGATGCCTGATTAGCATGACCTACATCACCTTGATCAGGTCGATCTCCCTCGCTTGGAGATCTCGAATCCGGCCCTGCAGTGAAGGCACGTCTTCGGACGGCCCCCAATTGAGCCCTTGGTTGACCCACGACATCAGTTGGCGTGGAGGTCCCGGGCGGAATAACGGCGGCGGCTTTTGCCTGCTGCCCCTTGGAACGGTGATATAGAACCACTCCTGCTGCCACAGTCCAAGTTCCTCTTGGAAGGAATCCTCAAGCCACGGGGCATCGACCTTTTTGCTTATGGTCGCCCCGCCGCACTCCGCTTGGCGCCCCCCGATCATCTTCGGCTCCGCCTTGAAGGTCTTCAGCCATAGGCCAAAGTGGGGAATGACGCGGAGGAAGGCTTCGCAAACGATAATGAATGCGGAGATATGGGGGATGGACTCCGGAGCCAAGTCGTGAAAGTCCAGCCCATAGTAGAACAGGAGCCCCCTCACGAAGGGATCCGTCGGGAAGCCTAAACCCCGACGGAGGTGGGATACGAAAACGACGTATTCACCGGGCTCGGGGGCTGGCACGGCCTGCCCTTGGGCAGGCAACCTGTGCGAAACCTCGTAGGCCAGTTACTTGGCCTCACGCAACTTCAATATGTCCTCCTCCATGACGGAGGAGGGCATCCACCGGCCCTGGAGGTCGGAGCCGGACATGATTGAAGATCCGAAGCGCTCGAATCTGAGGCTCTGGGTGTTGGAACTGGGAGCGGGGAAGAGATTCGATGCGAGATTGAAGCACAATGGCGAGCCTTGGTCCTCTTATAAAGGGGAAGAAATACCAAGGGCCGTCTTCGTGACCGTTTGGGATTCCCCTTCGATAGAGGAGGCGTGGCGACGGGAGCGGTTGGGTTACCCACGCACGTATTGATGAGAATCCCGGAATAAGGGGAACACGATCTCTGCTTCGACAAGACGTGCCAAGGAAACCGCTTCGCTAAACATGCTGAGGTGGTATAGTAATTCAAACAAAGGCCTGGTGGCGGTGTGATGTCACGCCGCATAATACGTCAGCAGATTGAACTAAGTGTACATTTTATTTCTCTCTACGGTGGAATGTGGAATTTATTTTGCAGAGCCGGACACTATCCTGGTGTTCATGATCTTCTCTGGATTATTCAAGGGAGGAACCCGCCTTGCAATGCCGAACATTATGCACGCCGGACTTATCATCATTGAAGACTGGTTCAGGGGCTACTGAGGGAGTCCTGGACTAGGGGGTGTCTGGACAGCCGGACTATCATTGTCCGCCGGACTCCAAGACTACGAAGATACAAGATTGAAGACTCCGGCTGGTGTCCGGATGGTACTTTACTTGGAGTGGAAGGCAAGCTTGGCAATACGGATATGTAGATCTCCTACCATTGTAACCGACTCTGTGTAACCCTAGCCCTCTCCGGTGTCTATATAAACCGGAGGGCTTTAGTCCATAGGACAACATACATTACAACAATCATACCATAGGCTAGCTTCTAGGGTTTAGCCTCCTTGATCTCGTGGTAGATCTACTCTTGTACTACCCATATCATCAATATTAATCAAGCAGGACGTAGGGTTTTACCTCCATCGAGAGGGCCCGAACCTGGGTAAAAACATCGTGTCCCTCATCTCCTGTTACCATCCGCCTAGACGCACAGTTCGGGACCCCCTACCCGAGATCCGCCGGTTTTGACACCGACATTGGTGCTTTCATTGAGAGTTCCTCTGTGTCGTCACCGATAGAGCGGATGCCTCCGCCCGTCTTCAAAGACGGTGTTTTCGCCAGAGGGGCCTTGGCCGCTGGCCAAACTATCCGGCTTGGTGGTTTTCTCATGACCGCCTGTCCGGCCGCCGCTTCGACAATGACTTCTCAAGTCGTCGAAAGCAATCTTCGCGTCATCCCTAAAGCTGCCGAACAGTTAGATCCAATAGAGCTCTCGTCTGTTAACGAGCTCTTGGATCGCATCGCCGCCCTGGGAGTCGCTACGGACTACAACCAGATTGGGCTTAAAACCGATCTGAGAGAGATTAACTCTCCCCAGGCCACCCACCACGTCGCAGTGGTGGAAGAGCAATATGGCAACTCTTTGCCAGTGTTGAAAACAATTCATGTCCGGATTCCCGGACCCTCCATGCCGGATTCCCGCGGAGGGACGGACTTCGATCGAGCATTGGACTTAGAATCATGCATCGCCCCGGACTCGCTGGATTGTCCCCAGCAAAACACACTTCGAATTCGGAAACCCCTTGGCCTTTGAGCCTCAAGATGGGCAGGGATCCGGATTTTATTCCGCCCACCCGCCCAGACATATGCGATCTATCGCTAATACGGCAAGAGCCTACAGAAACAGTACATCACTACTGGGCCGGATTCCTCCTGGTTATGGACAGGATAAAGGACTGCCGAGAGGAAAACGCAATATCAATCTTCCGCAATAACTGCACGGACAAGGGAATACTAAACGCCATTGATCGTCGCAACATTACGCGCTTTACCGATCTGGCGTCCATTGTACGAAAGTACTGTGCGATGGAGAGTTTTCGGAAAACCGAAAATCAATTTTGGGATAATCCGGCCCCAAACCCAGTCCGCAGTAAAAGGGCGCCTTACACTCAGGCCCCAGATGCAAAAACGAAAAAACAAAAACCCAATAAGGGAAACGGAACCGTGCTGGAGGGATGGCTTAATGGACCCTGTAAGCTTCACAATACAGAGGGAGCCGTCCCAACACATAGCCTTCGAGCATGTTGGATATTACGGCAGGTGGCCAAATGTGGCGAAGAGCTCCTAGCTCCGGGAAACCACTCCAACAATACCAGCACGGTATCAACAGTATTCGAGACTTTCGCATCAAATAATATGCGAAAACGATCAATCCGCGAACTCGCCGAAGTCTACCAAGTAGCAACAGCAAATCCATGGAGCGACACAGCTATTACCTTCAATGGCAGCGACGAGCCCACATTCCGAACAACCAGAGCCCCAGCCGCACTGGTACTTAGTCCCATAGTGGACGGCTTTCGACTGAAAAAAGTCCTCATGGACGGCGGCAGCGGACTAAACCTCATCTACGAGGAAACTCTGCGAAAAATGGAAATCGATTGGAGCCGTATTGAGCGAAGCAGCACAACCTTTAGGGGAACAATCCCTAGCCGGGAAGCGCGCTGCACCGGAAAAATCACACTCGATGTGGTGTTCGGCTCTCCGGACAATTACAGATCCGAAGAAGTCACGTTCCAGGTGGCCTCGTTCAGCAGTGGATATCACGCCATACTAGGACGAGAGGCATTCACAATTTTTCAAGCAATACCTCATTATGGGTACATGAAGCTTAAAATGCCTGGGCCCAGCGGAATAATCACTCTCGCTAGTGATCCAGACATAGCACTCCGTGCCAAAAACAAGACAGCCGCACTAGCCCACGAGGCACTATCCGAAGCCTTAGCGGCAGAGGAACTCACTGCGCTGCGCTCTACGGTGAAAAGGGACGACGTGATACTCGATAAAAGATCGAAGTCCACCTCCTTCAAACCAGCAGACGAGATAATAAAATTCCAGGTCCATCCAACGGACCCAACAAAGACGGCCTCCATTGGGGCACAGTTGAACCCCAAAGTAGACGCCGCACTGCGCGAATTCCTTCGGGAAAATTGGGATATCTTCGCCTGGCATCCTTCAGACATGCCCGGAATCCCCCGCAGGTTGGCTGAACACAGCCTCAACATTCTAAAAGGATTCAAGCCAGTCAAACAGGATCTTCGACAATTTTCCGAGCCCAAAAGACAGGCAATGGGAGAAGAGCTAGCCAAACTATTGGAAGCCGGATTCATTAGAGATATCAAACATCCGGACTGGCTAGCAAATTTGGTGATGGTACCAAAGAAGGATAAATCCTGGCGCCTCTGTGTCGATTTTAAAGACCTCAATAAAGCTTGCCCAAAGGATCCCTTCCCTCTCCCCCGCATCCATCAAATCATCGATGCCATAGCAGGGCACGATTCGTTGTGCTTCCTGGACGCATACTCTGGCTATCATCAAATTAAGATGGCGGAAGCAGACCAAGCCGCAACGGCATTTATCACTCCATATGGACCATTCTGCTTCAACACGATGCCCTTCGGACTCAAAAACACCGGCGCAACATATCAGCGCATGATTCAAACATGTCTGGCCACCCAGATCGGCAAAACAGTCGAGGCACACGTAGACGACGTGGTCGTCAAAACAAAACACGTCGAAACTTTAGTAGACGATTTGAGGCTCACATTCGACAACCTCAGAGCATATGACATCAAGCTGAATCCGGAAAAATGTGTTTTCGGCGTACCAGCCGGAAAGTTGCTGGGCTTCATCGTATCCGGTAGAGGAATTGAAGCAAATCCGGCCTAAATCCGAGCTCTGTCACAGTTGGATATTCCAAAAGACCTCAAGCAAATACAAAAATTAACAGGATGCGTGGCAGCCTTGAGCCGCTTTATCTCCCATTTAGGAGAAAAGGCGTTGCCCCTCTATCGCCTCCTCAGGCGCACCGAACACTTCGAGTGGACGGATGCTGCCACTGCCGGACTCGAAGAAATAAGGGCCATACTGGCAACAAATCCGGTCCTGGCGGCGCCCACTCTGGGCGAACCAATGTTGTTATACATCGCAGCAACACATCAAGTTGTAAGCGCAGTCCTCGTCGTTGAACGAGCAACAGAAGGGCATAAATTCCCTCTCCAAAAACCAGTGTATTATGTATCCACTGTGTTAACCCCCTGCAAATCCCGTTGCCCGCACTATCAGAAGATAGCATATGCGGTGTTCATGGCGTCTCGAAAGCTCCGGCACTACTTTCAAGAGTGCTCGATAACAGTGGCCTCTGAGGTACCACTCAATGACATTATAAATAACCGCGACGCAACGGGCAGGATAGCAAAATGGGCCATTGAGCTCTTACCATTCGACATCACTTACAAACCTCGACGAGCCATAAAGTCACAAGTTTTGGCTGACTTCATCGCCGAATGGACTGAAGCCGAACTCCCTAAAGAGTACGGCGCATACTCCAATTGGACTATGCATTTCGACGGCTCCAAAATGTTGGCCGGACTAGGGGCTGGCGTCGTACTGACGTCCCCCACCGGAGATACAGTCCAGTATGTACTTCAAATAATGTACACGGACTCCAACAATGCAGCCGAATACGAGGCCCTGTTACATGGTCTCCGGATGGCGGTCTCCATGGGCATTCAACGCCTAGAGGTGCGCGGGGATTCAAACCTTGCAATATCCCAAATAAATGGAGACTTCGACGCCAAGGATCCGAAAATTGCAGCATATCGTAATGCTGTCCTAAAAATGTCAGCTCGGTTTGAAGGACTCGAATTCCATCACATAGCCCGAGATAATAACCAAGCGGCCGACGTCCTGGCACGCATCGGTGCTAAACGTGATACTGTCCCTCCAAACATCTTCCTGGAACGGCTCTTCAAGCCATCCGTACTATGGGAAGAGCAGCCCGGTAGCTACAAACCAGAGAAAACCGCGCCAACTGGTGATTCGGCAGACGACATAACACCCTCCGCTCACATCATAATGGCAGTAATTGCCGCGTGGACAGAACCTTTCCTAGCCTACTTACTTAGGCAGGAACTTCCCGAAGACCAAAATGAGGCCCGCTGCATAGTCCGGCGATCGAAGGCCTACAAGGTCCATGAGGGAGAACTTTATAAGAAAAGTACCACCGGAGTCCTTCAAAGGTGTATCTCTGAAGAGGAAGGGCGAAACCTCCTGGCTGAAATTCATGCCGGACTAGGCGGACACCACGCGGCAGCCCGGGCCCTTGTAGGAAAGGCATTCCGTACAGGAGTTTATTGGCCGACGGCTCGGGCAGATGCACAGGACTTGGTCCAGCGATGCGTTGGTTGTCAGCTCTTTGCTAATCAGAGCCATATGCCACCCACCTCCCTCAAAACCATACCCATTACCTGGCCGTTCGCGGTCTGGGGGCTTGACATGGTTGGACCCCTTAAAGGGGGAACCCACAAGAAAAAGTACCTATTGGTCATGGTGGATAAATTCACCAAATGGATAGAGGCCAAACCGGTCAAAACGGCAGAGTCCGGACCAGTGATAGACTTTATATCAGGGGTGGTACACCGTTACGGAGTCCCCCACAGCATCATCACCGACAACGGCACGAACTTCACAGCCGACGAGGTTAAGTCATGGTGCAAAAATATGGGCATCAAGCTCGACTATGCGTCAGTCTATCACCCTCAAACCAACGGTCAAGTGGAAAGAGCAAATGGTCTAATAATGAGCGGCATTAAACCCAGACTAGTGAGGTCACTCACCAAATCCGACACACAATGGGTCGAGGAGCTCGACTCCGTACTCTGGGGGCTACGGACAACGCCTAACCGTACTACTGGATTCACACCATTTTTATGGTATACGGCGCAGAGGCAGTCTTGCCCTGTGACATTATTCATGACTCACCTCGAGTGCGCATGTATGAGGAAAGAGAAGCCGAGCTTGACCGGCAGGACAGCTTGGACACATTGGAGGAAGAACGTGACGTCGCGAAGGCTCGTTCCGCATTCTATCAGCAGCAGGCCCGAAGATATCAAAGCAGAGAAGTACGGGCCAAGACTTATAACATTGGCGAACTAGTTCTACGCCTGCCGGACAAGAAAAAGGACAAGCTCAAGCCCAAATGGGAGGGTCCCTTCATCATCGATCAAGTACTGACCGGCGGAGCGTACCGTCTACGAAATGCGTCGGATCACCAACTCGAGCCGAACCCATGGAACGCAGCCCGCCTCCGATGATTCTATGCCTAGCGCCAGACTAAGAGTTCGTCCCCTTCCCCGTCCACACTTTTACACTTCGGCTGTCTTTTGTTTCTCTTTTTATCCTTCTCACATAAAAGCCCTTTCGGGCCTATTTTTGCATTCTTTGCATACGCATGATGTGCCATCTGCACTCATTATTCCTGGGGGCTTCTTTTACAGAAGCTTAATTATACGGGTTTTATACCCATCACATGTGTCAAGCTTCCACATGTACCTTTTATTCGCCATTATATGCATCGATATGACTTAAGTTTTGGCCAAGCTGGGTTGCCTGGCTCCTGTGCTTACCCCTACGTTCCCGATTGTTCGGCTAGGAGGTAAAGGGAGCACCTCTGTGATTGTTACTGCCGGGTCAGCCGGATGTGTACCTCAGACTGGGTGAAGCCGAAAGCTAGCGTTCTTAAGGGAATATTCGGTCGGTGATTTAAAAGATGACTTTTTACCTATTTATCTATTTGCCCCCAAACGTTTTACTGCTTTCTTTGCAGTCCGGACATGCACTTTAGGGCATGCCTCCCAGCGAAAGGAACCCTTAACGGAACTATTCTCCCTGGAAGATGTTTCTTACTAACCATGTAATATAACATAACTAGTTGGGCACTTGTCTGATAAAGCACTAATGACCCCTACGCCTGGTCTCCATGCATACCACGGTTGTTTCTTAACCAAAAAGGTATTCGGACACACTCCGGACTCTAGGGTCCTGAGGTCAAAGCGAAAAGGTCGGCAAAGACAAACTATCTACAATCCGGCTAGAAGGCATTTCACATGTCACTTTAAAGGATAATATACATTGTCAAATTTATTGATTGTATTCCTCCTCAATCCCGTCTAACAGGCTGTCTAGTTTACAGTCCTGTTGGGAAAATTTAGCAACCAACTCTACTTGGCTATACACTAAACTCACAGGGATCTCCTTCCCATCGGGCCCCACCGGTCCAACTTCGGCCATGTGGTTGGGATCTACCTTCTTGTACCGCGTCTTCACCATGGCCCAAGCCTCCCTCGCACCTTGACGGCAAGCCGAAATCTTCCACAAACGGAAGCGCTGCCGCACTCCCTGCAGCTTCTCCGCAAGCTCCCCGAGGCCTTCGGGTAGGGTGAGGATTGGCCATAAAGCCTGAACGACGCCGCTCATTGCCTGCTGAACTCGTTCGAGTAGCTGCAACAGTTCGGGAAGTTTATCACCCATTGATATGGGCATCTCCTCTGCAGGACGACCCGTGAGTATACCTACAAGACATATCATGTCAAAACGCTTCCTCGCCGGACTCTTCTTTTCAAAAGAGTTTGCTCAAGCACTTACTATAAATGCTGCGACGAAGCCGCTGATTCTCCTTAACGGAGCCAGACAGCTCGGCCTGTACGCCTTTCAGCTCTTCTCCGAGCTTGGCGTTGGCATCTTGGAGCTTGTTCCTTTCCTGCTGAACTCTATTCAGCACACTCTCGCCGGCCTTTAGCTGGCGTAGCAATGCTTGCCTGTCCGGATCTTGTCCGGCGGTACCTGCAAATGTCATTATTAGACTCGCGCGCACGCCGCACAGCGCTTATGTTTATTAATAAAAAATGTGTTACCAGGAGGGGTCTTTCCGTCTCCTCCTGCGGCAGCAAGTGCGGCCTCTAGTTGGGCCTTGCAATCTTGTAGCTCCCGAGACAGCTGGGCGTTCTTCTCGTTAAGTGCCTGAAATTTATAATGATCCTTAAATCAGTTAGCATAACTAATTTAAGTCTCGGGGGCTACTGGTATATACAACCATTAAAATTCCCTTACCCGTATGTCTTTCACATACTGCTCCATGGCTCTGGTAAAACCATTTTGAGCAGCACAGAGATGCGCGTCCCCTGCGTTAAAGGCGTCCAATGCCTCAGGGGAAAAGCATGCTTCTTGAAATACTGTCCGGCGGCGCCTATGGTTCATGGCGCTCTCCACCTCAGACTTGGTGGCGGACAGTCTGTCGGTATCCTCCGTTGGAGAAGGATCCGGCTCGCGTCCTGCGCTTGCCTCCCCCTCCAGGCCGGGCGCTGGGGCCTGGCCGGTGTTGGTCAGATTGGCAATTCCTGCGCTCACAGTCCGGCGAGCGCTTTTTCTCCTACAAAAACATGGGTACTTAGACGTTTCCTCGGAACGTTGCTCTAAAAATTCAAATACGAGCTATACCTTTGCGGCGACGTTTCCGTCCGCACTGCGCTCCTTTTCCGCCTGCTGGTTCGGACTGACCTCTGTTGGTCGGCCGCCGCGGGCTCGGCTTCCTGCCGTAAAGGCACTTCCTGCAAAACACCATCGTTCGCGAAGGTCAGAAATGGGCAGGGATGGGATAATGGTGTCCGGACTTCGGTCGCGGTCACCTGGGAAGCCGGACTTAGTCCGGGGTAGTCCGCCGTAATGGCAACCAAAGCATTGTCTATGCTGAGCTGGTGATACACCCCGTCGATTAGCTCCACCTCGATATCCGGGTCCTCTTCGGAGGCCGGACCCAGGGATCCTTCTGGGTCCTCGGGTTGCGGAGCAGGACTTACCATGTCCTCCACAATCCGGCGTAGACCCTGCGCCGAAGACATAATGTAAGAAGCTTAAATTTCGAAAGCATGGGCTGGGCCCTTCAAGGTGTTCACTTACCCATCCTCTGGGGTTGATCATGGAAAACCCATTCAAAGGGTTCGTCCGAAGGAAATCCTCCTTCTCCCCCATGTACAGTCTGGACAGGATCTTCACCAGATCCTCGGTCGAATCCGGCCCTTTGCGGCCATGCCGGGTAGCATCGTCTTCCCCGTTGAAATCCCACATGGGGTGGCCTCTGTATTGCAGTGGTTGTACCCCTCGCTTGATGCATGTCGCCATGAATCCGATCATGGTCAAGCTGGAATGAGCCATTAATCTTATCCGGCCCATCAAGTAATGGACGCTCTTGTCTCCCTCCAATCGGGGGCTCCGCGGGCGCCAGCTGAGGCGTTTCTTCAAGGGAGCAGCACTAAACTCCGGGAGGCGGATCCGGACTGGGTCTGGCAGCGGAGCGTCTTCTATATAAAACCATTCCGAGGGCCAGTCTTCGGACGCCTTCTTGGGAGTGCCGGATAGGTATCCGGTCCCAGCGATGCGCCATATTTCGGCGCCGCCCACTTGATATATGGACCCCTGGTAAGAACAGGGTACGAGGCAAGACAGCCTCTTCCACAATGCGAAATGGGGCTCAATGCCCAGGAACAGCTCGCAGAGAGCTACGTAGCCCGCGATATGCAGGACAGAGGCGGGCGTGAGGTGGTGGAGCTGGAGTCCGTAGAACTTCAGGAGCCCGCGGAGGAACGGATGTATTGGAAATCCGAGTCCCCTTGTCAGATAAGGGACAAAACATACTCGCTCCCCCTTATTGGGGCTTGGAGTGTCCTCTGCCTGTCTCCCACCTTGATAAGTAACCAGTCCGGCCCGGACTGGGATCATAATGGCTGGAGGGAGGAATCCCCCCGTTTGGAGCTTCTCGAGCTCGTTGTGCGAAACAGAGCACCTCCTCCAACTCCCCGGCGGTGGGCTGGGAGCGTGCGAAGAAGAGCCGTGGTGACGATCCATGATGGAATGGATTTCTAGGTCAAAAGGCGCTTCGATGGAGTATTCGCGGGAGGAAGATGGTGTGGTTTGGATCTGGATTCTTGCCTCTTTTATAGGCGGTCAACTCGCACAATTGGGGGGTGAAATGCAAAAAACACCCTGGCTTTTCGCATTCGTGCGACGCGTGGAAGAGGGCCATTATTTGGCGTAGAAGCCGAGGAACACAGTATTCAAGATGAAGCCGGACACTGTTCGGCAAGTACATGGAATTTGAAGGGAGAACCCGCCTTGCAACGCCGAAGATTATAGACGCGCTGGACTTATCGTCATTGAAGTCTGGTTCGGGGGCTACTGAGCGAGTCCTGGACTAGGGGGTGTCCGGACAGCCGGACTATCAATGTCCGCCGGACTATCATGACTACGAAGATACAAGATTGAAGACCCCCCCCCCCCCCCCGTGTCCGGATGGGGCTTTCCTTGGCGTGGAAGGCAAGCTTGGCGATACGGATATGTAGATCTCCTACCATTGTAACCGACTTTGTGTAACCCTAGCCCTCTCCGGTATCTATATAAACCGGAGGGCTTTAGTCCGTAGGACAACATATATTACAACAATCATACCATAGGCTAGCTTCTAGGGTTTAGCCTCCTTGATCTCGTGGTAGATCTACTCTTGTACTACCCATATCATCAATATTAATCAAGCAGGACGTAGGGTTTTACCTCCATCAAGAGGGCCCGAACCTGGGTAAAAACATCGTGTCCCTCGTCTCCTGTTACCATCCGCCTAGACGCACAGTTCGGGACCCCCTACTCGAGATCCGCCGGTTTTGAGACCGACAGTATTTATACTAAAGATCTGCTGGGCTTCATCGTATAAATACTGTCGGTGTCAAAACCGGCGGATCTCGGGTAGGGGGTCCCGAACTGTGCGTCTAGGCGGATGGTAACAGGAGACGAGGGACACGATGTTTTTACCCAGGTTCGGGCCCTCTCAATGGAGGTAAAACCCTACATCCTGCTTGATTAATATTGATGATATGGGTAGTACAAGAGTAGATCTACCACGAGATCAAGGAGGCTAAACCCTAGAAGCTAGCCTATGGTATGATTGTTGTAATGTATGTTGTCCTACGGACTAAAGCCCTCCGGTTTATATAGATACCGGAGAGGGCTAGGGTTACACAGAGTCGGTTACAATGGTAGGAGATCTACATATCCGTGTCGCCAAGCTTGCCTTCCACGCCAAGGAAAGCCCCATCCGGACACGGGGGGACTCTTCAATCTTGTATCTTCGTAGTCATGATAGTCCGGCGGACATTGATAGTCCGGCTGTCCGGACACCCCCTAGTCCAGGACCCCCTCAAATACAATATCATTAATAATGGCCCCACCTTTTGTCTCACAAAGTAGAGTATGTTGGAGTACAACCGGCTACACGTTTATAATCCGCTTCTCTTCTCTCTCCTCTTCTCTCTCCTTCAACTAAGCACAAATACTATATTTAAATCCTTATAGCCTGCTTATGTCAAGTGGAGCCGGATTAAGGATGTCCAACATGTCAGCGAAACGAAGTTGAATTGTTTCTGGCATTGCTATCAATCCTTCAGGATTTGTTTATATGTACGCATAATTTTGATGAAATTGTACTGTGATGCTATGAAGGTTTCAACCATGGTTCCCGCGGGAAAAAAGGTTTCAACTTAGGATTCATGTGTCTTGCCTCGAGATTATCTCGTTACAACATTCCATCAAATACAAATGAAACTACCATGGCTAATGCAGCTCAATGGTTCGCAGATCAGCGCCAATATTCACATCACAACTGAAGAGAAAGTTGTGAGAAGGTGTACAAATAGAGAAAAAAATATAATTGATCGATGATGTTCGTAGGCATGGCTCCATTTCCTTGGCACAGTGTTCATTGCTTGGCAGCTAGTTTCACCCAGCTCTGTAGCCAAAAAAGAGGTGTATGAAGGACACCACAATCCGATCATTTTGTGCAGCTCCACTAAAATCGGGCGGACCATCCCTGTTTGCAAAGATATCCAGTCAGTGTGATTACAATAATAGTGGAACTAGATGATGAAACATAACACACATAAATAGAAGCCGATCACCTCTACGATCTCTCTTTAGGACTAACTTCTTGTTGGAGAAGATTAGGCACGGAGTTGGATGAGGAGGATAGCAAAACCAATCTCCCTTTCCGCAGTCCCACAGAAATGTAAAAATGTTGCCCGTGTGACATTTTGGTGAAACTGCACAAAACACTCTTCAGAAAAGTGATTTGTGCAGTTCACCAAAAGGTTGCAATAGCAACGAGGTGAAAATGGATAGCCCTGTTTGCAAAAGGAGGTCGAAAGGAAACAATTACTGCCCAATAACACGAGTTGAAGACACATACGCCGACAAAAAAGAAGCATGTTCCATGTAAAAAGGGAAAGATAGCACATGGTGGTTTATCAAAAATGGTTTGAGGACGAGATTGCAAGATGGAAAGTACACCGGCCGAGATATGATTTAAGCAAACAACTAAAGAAGATCCACATGTAGCAACATGGGAAGATGGGCAGTGGAGCAAGGCCGGAGGAAGCTGTACCTGAGGGTCATCGGGATGTTACTAGGAGGGCGCCGGCAGCCGGGATCTGCCCATACTGCGGCAGCAAGCAAGTGGCGAAGGCCCTACCGCGCCGGAGCTTGGTCAGAGAGAACGGCGGATACCGCAGATCGGGACGAGCTGCCTCAACACCGTCGAACAAAGAGACGATGCACATCCTCCCTTTCCGCCGGCGGACGGGATGCGGCCGGATCACTGACCAACGCTGAGAGAGAGAGAGAGGCCACGGCGGCCTTGTGTGAGATTGTGTAACGAGACTCACGAGAGACAAACCCATTTTTTCATTTTCGCCACGGCAATCGTTTTATATTCTAGGCGTGGTACCCGAACCTCCTTTGAGTAAACAACCGCTACACGCGTCAAATTATCACGTGGGCTGCCTTTTCGTACAGAAACTAATTCCACCGTGTACCCGCGCGGGTGTGGGTGGGAACGAGTCGTGAGTACATGCGTCCTGCATGCACTTCTTCTTTAGGTGCAGGTACATACATGGGTGGGTGTGAGAGAGATGGTTTGTGCGAAACAGAGGCAATGTGTTGATGATATCTCAATCAGAAAAACATAACATATGCAATGTGTGTGAAATGGAGTCATGGACGTGAGATATCGATAAAATTGAAAACAGGGATGAAGTGTGTGGCTGCGCGATCAATAAAGAGTGTCATCGAATTTGTGTTTGCCCACGCCAAAGATATAGGGTTGCTGGCCTATTGGAATTTGAGAGGGCAGAGGTGCAGTTGTTCTCCGTGGCATGGATACCTACCTACAACGTTCGACTATCGGTGTGTGGGGGGTGTAGAGACCGGTCGACTAGTATATGTGTGGGAAAGGAGAGAGACCTAGCTATGTATTGAGGGAGATCAATCGACATCCATGGATATGTGTAGCAGAGGAATAAGGTTGGGAAAAAGACAAAGGTAGAGCGTCGGAGGGTTGGTGGTGGAGTGGCGTCTCACAAATGGTGGGAGAGGCCTGCTAGACAAACGGAGGGTATGAGTGCAATATCAATAAGAGAGGGCGCGGGATGTCTGTCTGTCTATGCACGTGCGTGTGAGAGATGGGTCGGGAGGTATTCAAGGATGATGAGGGGAGAAGATATGGTTGTGGTAAGCATGCGTAACTACATAGGAAGATCAACCTTCATGTGTCCGAGAAAAGGAGAGACATAACTAGCGAGGTAAGTGTATCGATGCTTGGTGAACACAAATTATAGTCGAACTGGCTATATGTAGGGAGATCAGTTCATATACACGCCTGCATGTGTTGGAAGCAAATAAGGTCCGTAGAGGCAGACAGGGGGAGAGGGTGTGGCTAAGAGGTGGTGCGAGAGGCCTACCATGTTGAGGGGGGAGGAGTGTGCGAGCATGTGATTAATGAAAAGAGGGGCGGGAGTGTGCACCTGCGTGGAATCATATTGGACATATGGGGGCATGGACGGTGAGAAGAGAAGAGGGGAAGTATATATGTGTTTGTTATAGGCACACTTGGCTAGAGAGGTATATCGACCAGTGTGTGCGAGAAAGAAGGAGCCGGGGGCCTACACACACTGCTGGTGGACGACCTAAAGAGAAATAATGAACGTGCGCGATGGAGGGAACGCTAAGGGTGTGTGAGGGGCGGGCGTGTGCATGCACGATAGAAAGTTAGCGCTAGCTAGCTGCAAATAGAAGAGGATCATGAAGGTGTAAAAGACGAACAAAGATCATAATTCATTATAAAAAGGTGGATACGGATACTTGAAGAAGATATCATAATGTAGCCGAGGCTGCTCCATCCCCACAGCACCGTCTTAACCTGCTCCACCGGAACTGCAACATCCTCGCCGACTCCTCGGACGAAGCCGAGGCCTACTCGGTGCCACCAAAGAGGTTGTACACTCATCACATCGCACCTTCTCCTTAACTCGACCTCCCGACACCGACGGTGCTCCATCCCGCACCCCCATGGAGCGGCTACCTTGAAGCCTGCGCCGCGGGCGACATCTCCACGGCGGCTCTCCCCAGTGCGAGGCCCCTTCGGCGACGGCGTCCATACCAGCCGGATCTGCTACTGCTGCTCCGGCTCTCGCTCGCTCGCTCGCGCTGCTGATGCTACTCCGGCTCTCGCTCGATCGCTCGCTCGCCCAGCTGGTGTTGCTGCTCTCCCCCTCGCTCGTGCTACTGCTCTGCTTCGATTAAGCCACACTTCAACCGACTGAATAGACTTTTGGGTCAGTCGATTTTCAGGCGTTGGGGGGCTCGCCGGAGTTAAGGAAGAACCACCCGCAGCGGGGACGGGGGCTCGCCGGAGAGGTACCCCACTATCTATCTTAGGGTTCAGGCTGGGGGCGGGGGGCCTAGAGGGCTGGTCGGGGCAGCGGTGGGGAGTTGTTTCGGGGCGGCTAGGCGGCACTGGGGCCGGCAGTTCGGCCGGTGGTGGCTGGCGGCTCAGGACGGTGCAGGTTGAAGATGAACTGCAGGCCTTCCCTAAACTACATGTCAAGTGCCTCTCTGCTACCACTGTGTTCAGTTTCGACAATAGCATTTAGATTCCACAGTAAATTTCAGTTTCGACAGTTCAGTTCAGAGTCAACAGTTTTTACCTCATCTGTTGTAGTCAGGTGGTTTTTGGTGATGTAAATTTTACATCTATTTTACATCATCTATTGGAGATGCTATTAGAATCCCACTTGAGATTGATGATGTATGTCTTGTGCTGCTTCAGCCTTGACGTCTTACGGCTCACCGGAGCTGCTCCAATGACAGAACGATCCATCACAACAGAGCAGTGCCCTGGACGCCGTCTACAGATTCCTCAGATCTTCCTCCACACCTCCGACAGCCACCTCTGCCTCAATTGCTTCAGCGACCAACCAATGATGCTGAGGTCGACACGGCTACGGCAAAGAGGTTGTACACTTGTTGCATCACTTATTACTATACATTCACGTCGATCCATTAGGGCTATTTTGGTTCAACGGGAAAACATAGCAATAGGGAATTTTCCAATGGCACTCTACTATTCAATTATTCATGCATTTTGTTGAAAGGAATGAAGCAAAACATCCACCTGGACCTACTTTTCAAAATCCTATGCATGAAAACAAGACCAAGTGCATTAATGCCAGAATAACATTCTAACTGTACACGCTTTCATATGGTTTCACTTTATTTTGGCCATGTTTCTTTGCATTCCTCTGCTCTTCCAATTCCTGTAAACCAAACACCCAAGTTGACAGAAATCCTGTGTTTACGAATGCTTTGTTTGCCATGTGCATTCCTATCCTATTTCGGTGTTTTTCCTATCCCTGTGTTTTAAGAATCATGCAAGCCAAATGAGCCCTTACAGAATTGCTTCAGTTACAGGTATGTGTCGAAGGGAACTCTGTGTGGTTTGTCCTGCTCCTGCCGCGACATCGTCCACCTCACTTGAGCTGCCCCACCGACAGAAGCATCCACCAAACCAGACATCACGACTCCTGACCGTCTTTCGCCCCCTCAGATCTCCTTCCCTGCCGCCGGCACCCACCGCAACGGCATCACCATCATCGACTCAGCAGATGAACCCGAGGAGTACACGGGTCCACAAGAGAGGTCGCACTCTTTTGTTTCTGCTTATGTTATGCATTGCTTAAACTTACCTGCTACTTTATCATCCTGTTCAGCTCTTGGACTCCCAAGTCAGGTCGAAATTCATGTTCAAACATGAGTTCTAAATTAGTTGTGGGGCACATATCGAGGCAGCAATGAATAGTATGTCTGTCTAATATCTGGTTCACCTAGGGTATGCCTATGTTATTCATCTTGGGTGGGAAACAAATAGTATAGAAAACATCATCTATCTTTTTATTAAATTAAAGTAATCATCAGCCTGCTATCATTATTTTTGGATCCATCTACTGGTTGTTACCATCACTCTAAATTTCTGCATGCTCTCCTTACATAATCTCACCATATTTTTTTGTATGCCTGTCAGATATTGTACACAGTCATGCTGAACATGTAGAGAAAAAGAGAAGAGTTTTGCGTGCCAATGCAATGTCATGCAGACATCGCTCCATGGAGGGTTCAATGGCAAACCCTCCCCACCCCTCTCTAGATTGTAATCCAGAGGAAGATATCTGTTCTGAGGCGGATTCAGACGCTGCTGACCACTCCTGTTTACCCCCCAAGGTGTTTTCTCTACCTTGGCATGATGATGTTAGTCATATCATGCATATGTTGCCTTGCGGTGCCAACTTTTGACATCATATATGTCATCTGCTTAGTTTAGACATGTTTTGTAATGCCACATGTTTAGTTTCTATATCATATATGGGAATTATGCAGTCTCATGTCTTTTAGCCAGCCATAATATATGTGAATTGTGCAATGCCATCCTGTTTAACCAGGCATCATATATTTGAATGATATCTTGCCCATCCTTTTCTTCATTACATTTCCATTTGTCGACAATGTTTGTACATTAAACTACTCTTCCTGTGAATCAGCCATTTGGGTGGGAGATGGAAAAATTTGGAGTGAAAACAAGGCCTTCAGAGCAGACAGTGCTACCTGTCGAAGCAGATCTCTTGTTGGGTCCTGATAGCTCCTCAGAGATGGATTCAGAGACGGATGACCAGTCCTATTCCCCCACCGAGGTGTATGCTCAAACTTGGCATAGTTATACTGCTCATATCATGCATATGGTGTCTTGCATTGCATAGTTTAGACATCATATACACAATATTCAACACCATGTTCTTAGTCCAGACATCATATAAATCACATATGTGAATTAAATGATGCGATCCTGATTACTTAGATACCATGTAGGTGAATTATGTCATGCGATTCTGTTTAGTTATTCATCATATCTTTGAATTATGTTATGCTATGCTATCCAGTTTAGATAGACATCATATATGTGAAATTATGTCATGCTATCCATTTTAGTTAAACAATATACATGTCAACTATTTCATGCCTTTTTTCCACACTATCTATTGCATCTGTCTCTCATACAATGTCTGTACATTCAACTATGTTTCCTGTTTCTCAGCCATTTGAATTGGAGTGGGTGATGCCAGTATCTAGCGGACTAAAACACGGTCTTCAAATAAAACAGTGCTACCTCTTGGTGGAGATAGCACCCCAGTTGTACATGCACAAGAACCAGCCCTACCACACATAACCCAAACTCTCGCAGATTGTACCCCTACTGCGATGGACAGAGAACCAGCTTCACCCAATCTAACCCCAACCCCAGCAGATAGTAACCCAGTTCCTGTTGACACAGCACCATCTCCACCATAGAGCTCCCAAACAAGAGCAGTTAGTAAGGCAGCTCCAGTGCCCAAAGGGCCAGTACTACCACGGCGAACCCCAACTCCACCAGTTAGTACGCCCATTCCTGTGGAGGAAGCACAACCAGCTAGTCGTAGTTTAGCAGCTATCGCATTTGATGTTGTTAAATCGTATGTGTGTATCTTCCCATCTTGGAAATATTATACTGAAGATGAAGGAAAATGCCAGTTGCAGGTGTTTGTCCAGGAGTTTTGTGTAAGTAATGTTATTCATGGCAATTACTTTGCTTTGTCCCATACATCTTACCTCCATGATGGTTATAATAGAGCAAATTTTCCCATTTTTCTCTATAGAGAAGGACCGATTTGGAAACTCAGGATGAGGTAACCTGTGCTAATAGCTCTGCTATCTTCAAGAATGCTTGGTGGCAGTATCAGAATTACCTGAAGAAAAGGTACGTCACCGGCAAAGAAACTCATCAAATTCCCTTATGTTCTCCTGAGACACATTTACTGGACGATGACTGGGAATGCCTTGTTCTGTACTGGTCCCGAACCAAGAATGTGGTAAGGTCTATGAGCTCATTTTTTATTTTTAAGTACTATATTCTTGTGTCTTACTATACTCTATTCATGTAGAACAAGTGCCTAAACCTGAAGAGCAACTGTTCTAATTTAAGATTCCATTTCTATCATAGTTCAAAAAAGCGCTAGGCGTTAATTGTGTGTTTTGCCACCGCCTTGCGCTTTACTGGCCAAAGCGCATGCTTATGCGCAGTTATGCACAGATTAAGCGTAGTTATGCGCAATGCGTTTTGCCAATGCCTAGAGCCTAGGCGCGCCTTTTTTAACTATGATTGCTATCGTGCATACTGCTTTGCTATTGTATCACTGTATTTACTCATACAGACTTATTTTTAAATTAAAGGATACAATCAAAACTCCAATGGCACAACAGGTATGTTCACGCATGTTTCTTTAATAGGTTTGCTCTTATCAATAGCTCTGTTGATTTCAATTTCAATTGTATATACAGTTGACTTCTCATATCATGCATATTACTAGCATCACAACAGAACCAATGGTGTTGTTGTACATGTAGACCCGTGGTACCCATCTGAAATCTTGTTGTGTCGTGTAGTTTCCCACGCTTTGTATTCTTTCACTGCTGCTTTGTCTTGAACTGATATGATTTGAACCGTGTCTCTATTTTGATTTGGCAAGACAATGCAGTGACCATAGGACATAGATATATGTTTGTTTGATGCTTTTATTATGTACTAGTACTTGGCAATAGAAGAATTGGTAGTTTAATCCTGTCCACCTTACTAATGAACTGGTTCACCAAAATGAGTTTCATATACTAGTACATGCTAAACCTGTTATATGTCTGCTTGTTTCTTCTTTTAGAATGTTGACAGAATATTGGGGAAGAGTGCCTTATTAAGAAATGGTAAAGGAAGTAATGCAGATCAGGTTCAGGATAGTGACACATCCTTGTTGGTCTCCAACAAAGCTGATAAAACAACTGAGGAAGACTATCTTGAAGACAGTGAGACAACGCCAAAGTCCTGTCTTGGTTTAGTGTTCGAGTTACTGGCCACTACCGCTTGCACAAGCTATTCAAACTCACTGTCTGAATCAATTCGGTTTCTTGAGTCTCAACTGCAAGCTGAAAGACATCGATCAGTTGTGCTGCGACAAGAAGTGGAAGGACTGCGGAAGTCCCTGGAGCATTCAGATGCATACTTTCTGGTGCAACAGCAAGCGTTGGAGGATTTTAGCGCCAAACAGGACAAAGCTAATAATCTTGCTAAGCTTATTGCCAGCATGGTGGATACCCAGGATAACGTTTCTTGAGCTCTTCTGAAGTTGTTTCAGTTATGCTCTTGTTTTGCTGCCGCGTTTATTTGCACTGGTGATCAATTTTGACGGCCAATGTATGTAATATGCTGCTTTGTTCCCTATATTTGCACTGGTGGTGAACTTTGATGCCCAGTGGATGTAATATGTGTAATAGCGGTAATAGGCTAGCGTTAATTGCTTGCTTATTTATTTCCTCATTGTCTTGTTTAGTTGTTTGCTTGTAGTCACTGCAGTTCTTTTTCTGTGTTTTTCTAGTGGACACAATAGCCTATTTTTGGTAAGTAGGCCAAAATAATCATGGCATCACACAAACTGTTGTAACCCTGGGCCTCCTGCGAGCCATATGATCCATGGGCCTTCTACGGTCGTAGGATCCATTGGCCTTTGTACGGGCCGTAGGATCCATGGGCCTTCTACGGGCCGTAGGCTCCATGGGCCTTCTACGGGTCGTAGGGTCCATGGGCCTTCTACGGGGCGTAGGATCCATGGGCCTTCTACGGGGCGTATCATCGTTTCGCCAATCATGGGCCGTACTATTCGTGGACCATAAAGGGCCGTATTTGACAACTATATGAAAACATCCCAACGATTTTTTTGACATGAAAATGGCCCAACGTATTAACGGTCCACAAGCGGGCCGACTGTAACGACGGGCTGAATTTGGCCCACAAGCAGAAAATGACAGTAACGGGCCGTAAGTAACCGAATGTTGCAAATGATCCCAAGAATAAATGGGCCCTGAGAAGGCCGAAAGATAACTTGGGTTGGAAACCGCCCAGTGGAATAATGGGCCGTTAATGGGTATAAAGTGATACACTGTTCATTATGGGTCAGTTTCACCACGGGCCTCATATGGGCCAAAGAAGTCATGGGCCACACATGGGCCGGAAGTTAAAACGGGCTGGAATCATATTGGACGGCCCAGATGATGCTACTGGGCCTAATTCGGATAGGGCGTAGCGGGCCCTGGGTTATCGAGTTGTAAATGGGCTATATGCTGACAGGCCGTTAACAGGCTTTCCGTGGGCCAGCCCGCCACCTTTTGACCAAGTCAAACGGGCCGGCCTTTTCACAGGAATGGGCCTCTATTGGGTTGTGCCACGTGTCGACGTATCATAGGCGCCTTGGGTCCAATGAGTGGATGACATCTGTCCCAACAGTGAGCTGACACGTGTTTCCTCCAGCCAATGATGATTTTACACGTGGAAAATCCCCATTAGTCGGGGCAGTTAACGGGTTATCGGATCCAAAACCCGACCCGGTAGCTTAACGGCGTTCCCTTACGGTGGATGCCACGTGTCGGTCGCTCTTGACGAAAGCACTTCTGTGACGCGTGATTTATCGTCATGGAAGTGGACACTTCCGTGATGATAATTTTGGTAATGTCATGGAACACTTCTACGACAGCACAGGTATGACAATCTTGATTCTATCATAAAATCATCATGGATGTACATGCATGACAAAAATGCGGCCTACTGTGACAAACTCGTATCATCACGGAAGTGTATTTTTTTGTAGTGACGCAAATCAAGCCGGGGAGCGACTGACCAGTGGGCGAAGAACTTGACGATGGCGAACTGCTCCCGCGAGGCCATGAGGAAGGCGTCCAAGCTGGTGGGGTTGAGGTCCACGGCTTCGCCCCCCTGCGCGGCGGCCTCGGCCCCCGCCTCGTCGCCGACGCCCAACAACCGAAGGGCGTCCGTGCGCCCCGTGAGGGAGGAGGCGACAGCGCGAACAAGGAGGAGGACTCACGCCGCCGTGGAGGCCATGGGATCGGCAAGGAGCTGGATCTCACTGGTCCGGTGCGGCGGGGATCCGCCGATCCGTCTCGCCACATCCGTACATCTCAGGAGGGAGGGAGGGAGGTCATCGGTGGGGGTGGTAGTCGGCCGGCGACGGGTTTGGAGAGGAATCGGGGGAGGGAGAGGAATTGAGTGGATCTCCAGCCAGGGAGGGAAGGGGAGGTGGAGGCCATGGTCGTGGTCACCGACGGTGTTGAAGTGGTGAGTGCCGCCATGGGAGAGAGAGAGGGGACGCTAGAAAGAGGTGGCCATGGCATCAATCTAGGGTTTCAGCGCGGAGAGAAGGAGAGGGTGGAGTGGAAGGCAGAGGTCGTCGGCGGGTATGAAGTAGAGGATGTCGCCAGGGCAGTCGGGGAGTGGGGGAGGAGGTCGCCGGTGGGGCTGGGGCTGGGTTTGGGGGAGCAAAGATCGACGGCGGGGCCGGGTTTGGGGTTGCGAGAGAGGAGAGGATGGATCTAGGGGACCGAGGGGAGGGGGAGTGGGTGAGTTGGGGTGGCGGCGGGTGGGGATCTGGGGGATCGAGGGGAGGGTGGGTGGGTGGGTTAGGGTTTTTGATTCTCGGGAGAAGCTCCACCGTTGGATAGATGCGTGATGGATAGCTCAGATTGCGTCCAATTTGGTGATCCGCATGAAAGCGGTTCCTCGCGTCTCATTGGCCAGCTATCTCGCAATTGAATCTCAAAATTTTGGACCCAAAACTTTGAATTTTTTAAAACATAACAATGGCATAGTTTGTCAAAATGATCTCGTTTTTCCATAAGTGTGCATCTTAGAATGGCAAACGATGCCATAGTTCGACGACTTTCATTTTCTTTGCACAAAAAGATTATTTTCCATTTTTCAAGTGCATAAAAAGGTTTTTTTGTGAAGAAGCTACCAAATATTTGTTCCAAAATAGCACAACTCCATTTTTCAAAAATATTAGACCACATTTTATGTAAAATTGACCAAATAGTTACATGTCAAAAGCTTTTGATCCACCTCTTATAAAGAACAAATTTCACCCATTCAGTAGGAAGCGGGGAAAATTTGAACGAAAATTTGTTCAAATGATTTCATATTGTGCACAAAGGTGCATATTGGAATGGCAAACAATGTTGCCTAAGGAGGTTTTCATTTTCTTTGGACGAAAAAATCATTTTCCATTTTACGAGTGCCCAAAATGAGTTTTTTTGTGAAGGACCTACCAAACAAATGTTGCAAATTTGGACCAAATCAATTTTATAAAATACTAGGCCATATTTAATGCACAATTGACCAAATTGTTGGGTGTCACAAGCTTTGATCCACCTCTGGTGAAAAAGACAAATTTCTACCAATTTAGTTGGAAGCGGGTCAAATTTGAACTGCAGCTACCTCGTAGTTTGCTCTATATTTTTTCCAAAAATCATTTTTAGGTACAAAAGTATCTATTTTATCAGAGAAACACCAAAAAATTTCCAAGATTCAACCACTAGCTAGGAACAGTCAAGTCGGTCGTTTTGACCGCATTTTGAAACGGGCATAAAAAATTCAAAAAAAATCAAAAAAAATGGAAAACCTTCACATTGTGTCACTATATGTGGCCAAGTTACCAATAAAAATAATAAACTTGTAATACGATAATTATTCTAAAAAAGTGTTCTCAGAAACGAGCTATCATGTGTGGAGATCAATGGCTTTCAAGCCAAATGATCAATCTTATGGCCCCATTCATGGCATAGTTTGTTCAAATGATGTCATATTGTGCACAAGGGTGCATATTGGAATGGCAAACAATGTTGCCTAAGGAAGTTTTCATTTTCTTTGGACGAAAAAATCATTTTCCATTTTCCGAGTGCCCAAAATGAGTTTTTTTTTGTGAAGGACCTACCAAATAATTGTTGTAAATTTGGACCAAATCAATTTTATAAAATACTAGGACATATTTAATGCACAATTGACGAAATTGTTGCGTGTCACAAGCTTTGATCCACATCTGGTGAAAAAGACAATTTTCTGCCGATTCAGTTGGAAGCGGCTCAAATTTGAAGTGCAACTGCCTCGTAGTTTGCTCTATATTTTTTTTCCAAAAATCATTTTTAGGTACAAAAGTATCTATTTAATCAGAGAAACACCAAAAGAAATCCAAGATTCAACCACTAGCTAGGAACGGTCAAGTCGGCCGTTTTGACCGCATTTTGAAACGGGCATAAAAAATTCAAATAAATCAAAAAAATGGAAACCCTTTGCATTGTGTCATTATATGTGGCCAAGTTACCAGGAAAAATAATAAACTTGTAATGCGATAATTATTTTAAAAAAGTGTTCTCGGAAACGAGTTATCATGTGTGGAGATCAATGGCTTTCAAGCCAAATGATCTATCTTATGGCCACATTCATGGCATAGTTTGTTGAAATGATCTCATGTTGTGCACATGGGTGCATATTGGAATGGCAAACAATGTTGCCTAAGGAAATTTCCATTTTCTTTGGACGAAAAAATCATTTTCCATTTTTCGAGTGCCCCAAATGAGGTTTTTTTGTGAAGAACCTAGCAAATAATTGTTGCAAAATTGTACCAAATCATTTTTCTAAAATACTAGGACATATTTAATGCACAATTGACCAAATGGTTGGGTGCAAAAAGTTTTGATCCACCTCTCGTGAAAAACACAAACTTCCGCTGATTCAGCTAGAAGCGGGTCAAATTTGAACTCCAGCTGCCTCATAGTTTGCTTTTTTCCAAAATCATTTCTAGGTATATAAGTATCTATTTAATAATATAAACACAAAAAAAATTCCAAGATTCAACCACTAGCTAGGAACGGTCAAGTCGGCCGTTTTGACCGCATTTTGAAACGGGCATAAAAAATTCAAATAAATAAAAAAAATGGAAACCCTTCGCATTGTGTCATTATATGCGGCCAAGTTACCAGGAAAAATAATAAACTTGTAATGCGATAATTATTTTAAAAAAGTGTTCTCGGAAACGAGCTATCATGTGTGGAGATCAATGGCTTTCAAGCCAAATGATCAATCTTATGGCCCCATTCATGGCATAGTTTGTTCAAATGATGTCATATTGTGCACAAGGGTGCATATTGGAATGGCAAACAATGTTGCCTAAGGAAGTTTTCATTTTCTTTGGACGAAAAAATCATTTTCCATTTTCCGAGTGCCCAAAATGAGTTTTTTTTGTGAAGGACCTACCAAATAATTGTTGCAAATTTGGACCAAATCAATTTTATAAAATACTAGGACATATTTAATGCACAATTGACCAAATTGTTGCGTGTCACAAGCTTTGATCCACATCTGGTGAAAAAGACAATTTTCTGCCGATTCAGTTGGAAGCGGCTCAAATTTGAAGTGCAACTGCCTCGTAGTTTGCTCTATATTTTTTTTCCAAAAATCATTTTTAGGTACAAAAGTATCTATTTAATCAGAGAAACACCAAAAAAATCCAAGATTCAACCACTAGCTAGGAACGGTCAAGTCGGCCGTTTTGACCGCATTTTGAAACGGGCATAAAAAATTCAAATAAATCAAAAAAATGGAAACCCTTTGCATTGTGTCATTATATGTGGCCAAGTTACCAGGAAAAATAATAAACTTGTAATGCGATAATTATTTTAAAAAAGTGTTCTCGGAAACGAGTTATCATGTGTGGAGATCAATGGCTTTCAAGCCAAATGATCTATCTTATGGCCACATTCATGGCATAGTTTGTTGAAATGATCTCATGTTGTGCACATGGGTGCATATTGGAATGGCAAACAATGTTGCCTAAGGAAATTTCCATTTTCTTTGGACGAAAAAATCATTTTCCATTTTTCGAGTGCTACAAATGAGGTTTTTTTGTGAAGAACCTAGCAAATAATTGTTGCAAAATTGTACCAAATCATTTTTCTAAAATACTAGGACATATTTAATGCACAATTGACCAAATGGTTGGGTGCAAAAAGTTTTGATCCACCTCTCGTGAAAAACACAAACTTCCGCTGATTCAGCTAGAAGCGGGTCAAATTTGAACTCCAGCTGCCTCATAGTTTGCTTTTTTCCAAAATCATTTCTAGGTATATAAGTATCTATTTAATCATATAAACACAAAAAAAATTCCAAGATTCAACCACTAGCTAGGAACGGTCAAGTCGGCCGTTTTGACCGCATTTTGAAACGGGCATAAAAAATTCAAATAAATCAAAAAAATGGAAACCCTTTGCATTGTGTCATTATATGCGGCCAAGTTACCAGGAAAAATAATAAACTTGTAATGCGATAATTATTTTAAAAAAGTGTTCTCGGAAACGAGCTATCATGTGTGGAGATCAATGGCTTTCAAGCCAAATGATCAATCTTATGGCCCCATTCATGGCATAGTTTGTTCAAATGATGTCATATTGTGCACAAGGGTGCATATTGGAATGACAAACAATGTTGCCTAAGGAAGTTTTCATTTTCTTTGGACGAAAAAATCATTTTCCATTTTCCGAGTGCCCAAAATGAGTTTTTTTTGTGAAGGACCTACCAAATAATTGTTGCAAATTTGGACCAAATCAATTTTATAAAATACTAGGACATATTTAATGCACAATTGACCAAATTGTTGCGTGTCACAAGCTTTGATCCACATCTGGTGAAAAAGACAATTTTCTGCCGATTCAGTTGGAAGCGGCTCAAATTTGAAATGCAGCTGCCTCGTAGTTTGCTCTATATTTTTTCCAAAAATCATTTTTAGGTACAAAAGTATCTATTTAATCAGAGAAACACCAAAAGAAATCCAAGATTCAACCACTAGCTAGGAACGGTCAAGTCGGCCGTTTTGACCGCATTTTGAAACGGGCATAAAAATTCAAATAAATCAAAAAAGTGGAAACCCTTCGCGTTGTGTCATTATATGTGGCCAAGTTACCAGGAAAAATAATAAACTTGTAATGTGATAATTATTTTAAAAAAGTGTTCTCGGAAACGAGCTATCATGTGTGGAGATCAATGGCTTTCAAGCCAAATGATCTATCTTATGGCCACATTCATGGCATAGTTTGTTGAAATGATCTCATATTGTGCACATGGGTGCATATTGGAATGGCAAACAATGTTGCCTAAGGAAATTTTCATTTTCTTTGGACGAAAAAATCATTTTCCATTTTTCGAGTGCCCCAAATGAGGTTTTATTGTGAAGAAGCTAGCAAATAATTGTTGCAAAATTGTACCAAATCAATTTTCTAAAATACTAGGACATATTTAATGCACAATTGACCAAATGGTTGGGTGTAAAAAGTTTTGATCCACCTCTCGTGAAAAAGACAAACTTCCGCCGATTCAGCTGGAAGCGGGTCAAATTTGAACTCCAGCTGCCTCATAGTTTGCTTTTTTCCAAAAATCATTTCTAGGTACATAAGTATCTATATAATCATATAAACACAAAAAAATTCCAAGATTCAACCACTAGCTAGGAATGGTCATGCCCGCCATTTTGACCGCATTTTGAAACGGGCATAAAAAATTCAAAAAAACAAAAAATTAGAAAAGCTTCGCATTGTGTCATTACATGTGACCAAATTACCAGGTAGAATAATAAACTTGTAATACGTCAATGATTTTAAAAAAGTGTTCTCAGAAACGAGCTATCAAGTGTGAAGATGCATGGCTTTCAACCCAAATGTTGAATCTTATGGCCACATTCATGGCATAGTTTGTTCAAATGATCTTATATTGTGTATAAGGGTGCATCTTGGATGGCAAACAATGTTTCCTAATGAAGCTTTCATTTTCTTTGGACGAAAAAAATCATTTTCCATTTTTTGATTGCCCAAAATGAATTTTTTTTGTGAAGGACCTACCATATATTTGTTGCAAAGTTGGACCAAATCAATTTTCTAAAATACTAGGACATATTTAATGCACAGTTTACACAATGGTCGGGTGTCAAAAGTTTTGATCCACCTCTCATGAAAAAGACAAATTTCCACCGATTCAGCTGGAAGCGGGTCAAATTTGAACTGCAACTGCCTTATAGTTTGCTATTTATTTTTTTCCAAAAATCATTTATAGTTACATAAGTACCTATTTAATAAGAAATACATGGTTTGGTGGCGATACATCGAGGTTTGGACGGTGGCCGAGGGCCCCAACTCTAGAGCGCGTAAACTCGCATGCCCGCCGCATGGTCAACACGTGGCTGTGGTGTTGGCATGCGTTCTAGGCGGCCTAGTCATATCTAGTGGGTTGGGCACTCCCCAGGTAGGTGCTAGGAAGAAAATTACAACATAAGATTCTCACGAGGAGACCGATCTATGCTCAAACATGAATTAGCAGCCAAATGTTTGGTTAGTGGTACGGGAAATGCACATGGCTAATGGGCGTGAGTTTTGGCTGAGGATGATCAGTTACTAAGAAGACTGTCTTCACAAATTTTCAGCTCAAAAGGAGGAGCCTAGGTGGTACTTTCTTTGCAAAGTAACGCACTGGACATAAGTACGAATGTTGAAGCTCAGCTCAAAATAATGAATGGATTGAGCTGAAATTTGGTGGAGGATGGTTATTTGGGCATAGGAAAGCACTGTAGAGAATGGATACCATTTGGACATGCCAAAGTGGTACCTCCTTCACAATGCTCTTCTCTAGACAGAAACTTCTGAAAATTAGTGAGAGAAATTGGCTAAATGAAACGAGCTCAAATTTGGTGTAGATAAGTTACATAGGCATATAGAATATGTGGCAAAAATTCAACTCATTAGGATATGCATAGCTAGTACTTCTTTCACAAAGGTTCTAGGTGGACAAAAACTTTGGAAATTTGCCGAGGAAGATTTACTAGGCAAATGCAACTGAATTTTATCATGAGGCAATGATTTGGATTGGAAAGAGTGCCCAAAAATTTTGAGGGCAACCAAGAATATAGAAATAGCACTTCCTTCACAATGCTCTTTTCTGGACAGAAACTTCGAAAAATAAGTGAGAGAAATTGGCTAAATGAACTGAGCTCGAATTTGGTGTAGGTAAGTCACATAGGCATATAGAATATGTGGCACAAATTCAACTCATTAGGATATGCATAGCTAGCACTTCTTTCATAAAGGTTCTAGGTGGACAAAAACTTTGGAAATTTGCCGAGGAAGATTTACAGGGTAAATGGAGCTGAATTTTGTCATGAGGCAATGATTTGGATAGGAAACAGTGCCACAAAATTTTGAGGGCAATCAAGAATATATAGATAGCACTTCCTTCACAAAGTGTTTCTTTGAATAGAATATGAAAATGAATATTGTTGAATTATTTTTGAACCAGCCAAGGAAGGTTTTTTTACATATTTGACGAATATATGACCCAAAGAATTTACGAGATTTTTTTGGGAATTTTGGGAATGACAGAAATATAGGTTGCTTCACAACCTAGGGCAAAAATTGACACATGGACATGACACTTAGGCAAAACTGATGAGGTGGCGCCTAGTCATAGCAACCCACCACAATTTACAAGGTTATGACCATCTATATTGGTCGTGATCAGCTTGAAATAAGGCAGCGGACCACTGTTGTCTGCTTTATGACCATTTCGTGTAAGGAGATTATGACCTTTCTGACCAAAATGGTCAATATAGTTTAGGGTTTGGAGCCCCCCGAACAGCTTTTGACCAATTGGTCTGAAATGGTCATAGATCTATGACCAATTCTTCCAGGGTCACTGACAGAAGGTCACTAGTTGACATATTTCTTGTAGTGTCAGTGCGTTTCTTGTGGAACTCCTCCTTGAGGTCATGCAACATCTTCTTGAAGATTTGAACATCTGCCACGCTGAGTTGGGCCATGTTCTTCTTGAAGTGAGCCTTCTCATAATCAATCTTGTTTTTCAGCTCGACAATCTTCTGAGCTAACGCCAATTCGCCAGCAATGGCTCCATGGAAGGTGAAGCTGATGTCCACAGGGAGCTGAAGATCATCAATACTGATGTCCTGGTTGTCGAACCACTCATCGATGAAGTTATTCAAAATATCAACATCAAAGAGGGGCAGATCGTTGAAGATTTCTGCCTCTTGCTTGTTCTTGATAAGCATTTCCAGAGCATCATCAGCAAGATCTTCATCACTGGACAGATCAATGGCTTCATCTTTGTTGCGCAGAACAGCAAACAGAGTCAGAGGTTGCCCAGTGGCCTTCTTGGGCAATGGCTTCTTGGTCCTCTTGGACACGCGAGATAAGTCTTTAGACTGCACACTGGATTCAGGCGGAGCAGTCTTCAGAGTCTTCCTTGTTGAAGCTTTTGGTGAAGAAGATGGCTTTGAAGCTTTTGCCTTCTTCTTCTTCTTTTCCTTAGGAGGTGAGGGAGCATCTTCAGTATCAGCTTCATCATCAGATTTGTCCATAGCTGCTCTCTGAGCAGTAATGTGAGACAAAAGCCCATCAAAATTGGCAAAGGGGTCAATTCTATTCTCATTAGCTTCACGTGTCCCATCAGATCTGGGAGCAGAGGGGCCAGGGTTGAAGTTGAGGCCAAAATCCTTTTTGTTCTTGGCGGCTGAATCTTTAGCAAACTGATAGTTGCGCTTGAAAAGATTGTCATCACGACACCACAATAGAGAAGATGGGTCGGCATTCTCAGACTGTGGTCCTCTGACCATGCAAGGATAGAATTCTTGCGCAATGGCTTTAGCCTTGCTCTTTGGCACCAAGCTGCGATAGAGACAGTCACCCCATGGGCGCTTGATGGCGTTCTTTTCAGCATATTCAGGTGTAACAAACCTGTACTTGAACCATTGCTCTGCCTAATATCTTCGGATCCACTGAACTCGGTTCTTGCGCTGATTGTAGTTCTCCTCTAGATCTGACTTGTATAGTTCATACAGATCAGGGGGCAGATCAAGTGTTGTGTTGCCTTGGCATTGCCTGCCACCCTTGCATGCAGACTTTTCTGCAGCCATGATATTCAGACTGATTGGCTTCAGCACAGCGAATGGCTTCCGTATGCTGGTCAGACAAGAACTGGCTTCAGGTGATTCAATGTGACGCTGTAAGTATTCTACAAATGAATGCAGACTATGAGAACCAAGGGATTCTCCCACGGACATGTACCTGTGACAGCATTAGAAATGCGAGGGAAGGGGAAGAGGTCATATGCATTCTTAGAAGATTTAGAAGATAAATCAGTTTAGAAGACATTGACCTCATAGTGTGAAGACATTCACTTATTTGGAGAGAGTTGGTTCCAGATTTGTACGAATCCACGAATAAGTACAAGTGAGGAATCTAACTAGTTTATGAAGCATAAGTGAATATACTTGGCATGATATGAGATGCAGAAGAGACCAAATCCAGATTTGGAAGTGAAGAAACCACTTTTGGTTGAAGTGGATGGATTTGACAGATCTAAAAGGCAGTAAAAAGTAAGATTTAATTATCACGGACAAATTGCTAGACGAGTTGGAAGATACGCCGAGTAGTTCAATCTCCTGCGCCCTAACTTGGCGGCGGAAGACACCTACAGCGACGGCGGAGAGGACGAGGTCCGCGGTCGGCGTGAGGACAACATCGAAGAAGTCACGGCAGCTAAGCGCTTCATCTCCGGCATCAACGCGAGCTAGCGGAGGCGCTAGGGTTTGTGCGAGGTGGCGAGGTGGAAGAACAAATATTGACAGCTCGGGTGAGTATTTATAAGGAGGAGGGCGGCGCAGCGCAATTATGCAGGTGCCCCTGGCGGTTCACATCTGAGAGACACATGGCATGCATGCAACTCATTGAAAGTTGTTCCATGTTCCCACGCACGCCTGGATTGTCCGGTGGTCGTTCCGGCTTCTCCAGTTTTCAGGCAATAAGGATACAACATTAAAACAGATTTAAATGTTTGTCAGATTGTCCTCTTCTGACAAGGACTCACAGAAGACAATCGACAAGTTTCAATAGAATGCATATGATTTGGACAGATAGAATTGAGGTAGAAGCACATGATAGGTTAGGGTCCGGTCACATTCACTTAGATCAATAAAGATTCAAGAATGAAGGTATAGCTATAAGTAAATGCTATGGAGGACAGAACACAATATATATATATATAGGACAGAGCTATTCTGTTACCGGTAACAGAATATTATTCTGTTACCCTCGGTCCCTATAAGGCGCAGCCGGCCCAAAAAAAGAAAACTACCCTGATCCCCCCGCAGATCCTTCTTACCCTGTGCCCACCACCGCCCGACCTCCTCCCCACCGCGCGGCCGGCCGGCCTCCTCCCAGCGCACCGCCGGCCGGCCTCCTCCTCTCCCCCGCGCCGCCGGCCGGCCTCCTCCCAGTGCGCCTCCGGCCGGCCTTGCCTCAAGCGCGCCGCCGCGACGGCCCTCGCCGCCACCAGCAGCACCTCCTCACTCGCGGTGCATGTGTCGCCGGCGTCCGAGCTTCACAGATTCACTCTCCTCGTCGGTGCGAGGTGTCGGTGCTACTCCGTGGCCGGCCATCCTCCACGGCAGCTCGATCCCGCTAGGTACGGCCCCGTCCCCTCCCCCACTGCCATGCTTCCATCTCCTCCTCTCCTATGTCGTGGCCGCCGCCGGCCATTGGCCTGCGCCGGCACGGGATCAATCAGTAGCTCATTCCGCGCAGAGATTGTCCGTGAATCAGTTCTTGTTCAGGGTTCAGATCAACAACGCGTCGAACAGTGGAATAAATTTCACTGTTCACGATCAGCACTCAGTGCACTGGATCCATCCTGAGAGCAGAGCAAGCGAACTCTAAGCTGCTACTAGCATACTATGAGCTTTCAGGTACCCTTGGCTAACTTGGATTATTTCTCTTTCCAGGGTCTTGGCTTGTTCGATTGAAGACGGAAAAAATCTAGCTTGTTGTTTTACTGTCAATTTATTCAAAGGCCTCCAAGCAGAATCGACGTAGCAAGCACGGTGAAGAAATATTCTTGCAGGCATGATCCGGCATCGATTTTAGCCTTTTTCTGTGAATTACTGCTTGGGCTTAGTGGCTTCCATCCTTTTCAGTTTTCAGTGAATTCTTGCAGGCACGATCTGCCGTCGATTTTGATCCATCTTTTTCCAGGGTGTAGACTGAAGAAGCAAATCTAGTGTACTGTCAGTGCATTCGGCAGCCTGACCTCCACACAGAATTGACAGAGCATGCAAATGGTCATGGAGGCAGCTCTTGTGGGTGTGGCGACAGGGGCCCTGAAGCCTGTCTTGTGGAAGCTGGGAACTCTGCTCGGTGAAGAGTACAGGCGGTTCAAGGGTGTGCGCAAGGAGATCACCGCCCATCCCTACCTTACCTACAGGTTCGGGTCTTAATTAAACTCGATTGTCAAAATGGATACAGTACTTAGGAAAACATTGCTTAGTGTTCCGTTCTTGTAGACTAATTAACCTATCAGGTTGGTGCTGATTTGGGACTATGATTAAAACTAGAGGCTGATGTTGTTCAGGCTCATGGAGCTCATGGAGCTCGACCTCTCCTCCGTGGCCTCCGTCTGCAAGTTCGCCGATGACATCCTCATGTATGTACGCCTCCTCTTCTAATCCCCACACTGCTTCGTACTAGTTCCAATAATGCCCCACCAAAAAAGAAAACATACACTAGGTGTCACAGTTCACTATGGATTTGATCATCAGTTCATAAAAAATCACAGAAAAAAGAACAATGTGTTACTACCATGGGAGGCTCCCTGCTGGATGTCGGCGCCGGAGGGGTATCCCCGCAGCCATAGACTTTCTTTTTGCAATAAATAAGTTCACTATCTCAGTACAATTAGTTGACCATCTTAGTACAGCTATTATTGGGTGTGCCAAAACTAGATGCTTGACTGCCTTATTATTATCACTAGTGCTTTGTATTCAGATTGCTCCTTCAGTCCAACCTGACCCTGCGTCCCACTCAGCCATCCGGTCTGACATCATCTTAGTATTCTTCTTCTATCCAATCTAATTCACACCCACAGTACAACTTCTGTATGCCCTCGTGTTCACAAATCTTGTAGTACTTTTTTCCATAAAAACCTTTAGTACTATGTAAAGCAAGCATGGCCAACACATAGTTTAGGTGTCGTGGTAGTACTCACTGTTGACGGTGGCCTTCTTTTGTGCCGCTACTACTTTGCCACCTAGAGTGGTACTGCTACTACTTATCATGTTGATAAAAACTCGCGAATAGTACATCTATTTGATTAATGATTCTATAGGGAGAAAAAGTTCACCAATGTACAATCTCTAATCTGAATATACCAAAACTTTTTGTTTAGTAGTTGGTACTGCTCAAGTTTATTTCTAGATGTACACATGATGTCCAAATTCTTCTTACAATTCGGTTCAATTTATATATTTCATTCAGTTCAACGAGGTGGAGATTGCGGCACGGTGGAGTGTGACCGTGTGTGCAGATGGCCCGCCGCAACGTCACCGGCCGGATCCTGCACTTCAGTGTATGTTTTGTATGCTTTTCAGTTCACCTACTTAACTACTGCAAGTCCAGTTTCCTCCTTGTTTCCATGTTCGCACCGCCGGCGCCCAACCCCTCCGTCCGCGAGCTAGGGTACTACGACGCCCTCCTCACCGCGGTGTCCTTGCTGGCCGTCAGCGGCGGAAGCGGGGTGGCAGCCGGGACCTTGTCGTGCTCGTCTCCGACTACTATCAAGGTATGTATCCACATCTGTACTTCAGTCAACAAAAGTCAGCAGGATTGGTATTATGATTTGTGTGTTGATCGGTCATGTGTGTTACTTTAATGTTGGACTGAGGAATCTAACATTAAAATGAATCATAAACAAGCTGGAACATGGAGCTTGCAGCTTATGTGTGTGTAATTTGAACTTAGGCTCGTCTTCCTCTCGTACTTCAGTTATTCTTTATTTTTCAGTATTGGTGTAGTCTATATGGTGAAGATGAAGTTCCTTTTTGAACTTCTCCAGTTGGGTTCGACGCTGCTGCGACCAGCAGTCCAACCAGTCCTCCCCAGGCCGTTCACCCTCGCAGCTCCCATGCCGATTGTGTTGAGCCTCCTGCCACTGCCGGTGGGGCTCCATCGCTGCACCGCCCATACCGCTCATCGCCGCCACACCGAGTCGTTCAACGACACAACCCGAAGCAGTTCGGCGTCGCGGCTCGGGAGGCACACACTTCGCCCCTTGATCCCAGGAGAGCAGTACATATCCTTGTGCGCGAGTAGTCCATTGCTGATGTACACTGCTGCTCTAAGCTCCTTGGCCACTGCTCCAGTATGTCCAGCGCTGTCCCCAGTCCAGCCCTGTGGCATCCAGACGGTCGAGTTCATGCCAAGCAGTAGTCCACGGCCGTCAACTCCTGTTTCCACTATAGTAGTTGGGTTGCCGTTTTCCTCATCCTTCCAGGTGCGCGACAACCTAGCCCACATGATGCTGCCGTCCACCACCCAAAAATAGCTTTGGCTCTTCCACAAGCAACCATTTGGAGAACCTTTTGGTGTTTTTTTCTGCTGCTGAATGATTTTAGCAATTTGTAGCTATCTTGCGTATGGAACCTGAAAGTTCAAGATTGGTGTAGATTCAATTCTTGTAGTACAAATGTCCCAGAGTTCAGTGACATCTCTAAGTGATGTACTATGGTCTTGCATCTCCAATGTATGTTGCTCAGCATCCTCCGAATCCGCTTGATCTTGTCCTGCTCCGGAGCATGCTTCAGTTCAAAAAAAAGCTCCAGAAAAGTTCAGAGTTCAGAGTGCTTTGCATTTATGGCCTAAAGTATATTATTTTTTGTAATGCTGCATCATAATCAGCTACAAATATTTGCTTATGTCCTCTCTAACACTTTTTTGCATCACATATGCCAGGCTGTGGATTACGGCCAACACGTTGTTCCGCAATGAGCCAGGATAGAGGTTGTTGGACACTGTCGTGCACGCCGTGATCAACCATGGTCATTGGCCACCCCTTCGGTTAGTTGTCTTTCCTTGATTTGGTCTATTGAAAATTGAATTGTTGAATTTTGAACTGAACCGTTGAAAAGTTGCTTATGAACCTGACCTTCTGTTTGAATTGAATGGTTGAACTGATGAACTACTACCTCTGATCTTGAACTATTGGAATGGAAATGTTGAATTTGGTCGTGACTTTAATGGGGACAAAGTATTGTTTAGTTTCTAATTTTACAAAGATCATGTGCAAAATACTTGATATACATATACAAAAGAATTGTATAAAAGATCATGGGTGGGTTTGCTGAAGACATGTGTTTGTGTGTATATTTTTAGGCTCGGAGTACTATATTATATTTACGTATCCTTCAAGATAGTGGAACTTCTAAGGAAATAGTGTGCTTCTATTTGTGTCCATATCATAGCCTAGATAGACATTAGTCTTGTTCATCAGTTCATAGATAAGCACATCTATCAGCTTGGTGTGTGTTCTAGAAATAATTCAGATTTATTGGTTCATAAAATAAGCACAAAATTGTTCTCGTGCATGTATTTGTTTACTTTCTTTTTGAGAAAGTACTTGTTTACTTTCTTGTTTGGAAAATCATTCATGGGTGACGGTTCATCGGAACGGCCCAGACTCTTGCTCACGGCCTGGATCTGGCATTTGCCGCCGCCTTGTGCTTAACCAGAGTCCCCGTCCTCCCCATTCTCCACTGCAACAAGCAGCTGCTCTGTCCTGCTCGCATCTTCTGCTACATGGTGATGCCTCTTTGTATTAATTGCACACAGCTGATGTGTTCTTATAGTTAGACATTAGATGGATCTTTGCATGGCAGATCTTTGCACTAGGTTGTTCTTATTTAATTTGTTAGCATCTTCCTCCTATTTTTCTCATTGATCATTTGGAACGCGGCCTGCTATCAAGTGTTTCTCTTACAATTTTGTTGTTGATTCTTGGACACATTATACTTTCTCGTATGTTTCATTAAATAGAGCACATCTAAACCTAAGTCAGCACTCAGTAATGTCAATTTTGTGATGCATCTTCTTTCCGTTGAAGATCTGCAGGAGTTTCGGCCAAGAACCATCGTTGGCCAGCAAGGTGTCGCCTGATTTTTGTGCAACAACGGCCATTGAGCTCGGTAAGCCTTGCACGAACAGGCTTCACAATGATGAATGCATGAAGATCTTTCCAGGTCCTGGCGACTGTGATAAAGGCAAGTGCTTATGTGGTTTCTGCTAAAGAAGAATGGCCTAGCTTACCTGGCGTAGCAGTACTCAAAGTGAAGTGTCGATGTTGTGGAAGCTTTGAAACTTTCCCTAGTTTCTTGACTACAATAACTATGCCTTTTGAGATTGTACCATTTGGTCATCTCTTGGCTTTGTATCGAACTTCTAGTCATCATGTTACAACTGTTCGATGAAGAAAATACATCAGTTAAAAAGCATGCATGTGCTAATGTTGTAGCGATCTCGTTCACAGCCGCAAGGATCTTGTTCTGTTTAATGTTGTTTGATGTTCATAGATACATGTAAAAGTTCACCTTTATAGCCTGAAAAAATTTCGGAGAAGGACAAAAGTTCCAAAAAAGAAACCTGTGATGTTCAGCTTTATCTTTGTTTTGAAGTTCGTGGGAAAGAGCTTTTGAAAGCAAACATCAGTCCAGCTGGTGGATGCGGAGGTGATTTTTCTATCTAAAATCATATGTGCTTTCTCCAATTGATTGTTTGTGTTAAAGATAGCGAGGAGAAGCTATAGGAGAAGAATTGTTGTTGTAGAAGTGTTTTTGCAAAAATTGTGTATGATCATGGAGCTGTGCATGTATGTAAATGTCTACAGTACATGTGTGAACATAAAGGAAAATCATGTATGTTGATTGATGAAATTTCAATGTAAAATAATAGCTCACATGCATAGATGTTTTCCGCTCTGGTGCAGCAGTTCAACATGTATTATATCATCAATGCAATAATCAAATGTGTAAACAATTCAATATGTGTATAGAGAAATTTGATACCAGTTCAAAGAAAAACATAGCATCGGTCCTGACTCGAGAGACAGTAAGTTCGAGAAAGGAAAAAAAACAACTTAAAAAGGAAACACGAGAAATTTTTGATTCAAAAAGTAATAAGTTCAATATGACGTTTGAAATAAGTTCATCGAAAAACACATAAGTTGTAAAATATTTTCACTTTGGAAAAAGGCTAAAAAAACACAAAAATTCAAAAAAGTTAAGTTCAAGTGGTAAAACAGAAGAAGTCTAGAACATCATCGCAAAACAAAGTTGAGTTCAAAAAAAATGAAACACACAACATTTTCTTTTTGTTAAAAGTATTATTCAGTTCAATGATATAAAACATGCAAGTTCGGGGACGCAAATACCGTAAACTGTTGAAAAGCTACGAGGAAAATCATACCAAAAAACAGAGTAAAATCTAGTATGTGAAAGCACGCTCAGTACAAACCCAGACGGACATAAGTTCAAGTACTCTTTTTTTGGAACCTTTCAAAATTACTCTCCGAAGAATAGATCAGTACAAACGCACACGTAGATCAGTACAAGTACTCTATTTTTTCTGACGGAAAAACAGCACGATGGGTCTCACCGTAATCCAAATTACTCTCCAACGGTTGTGAATTTGAGAAAACGTTCAACATGACTAAGTTTCGTATTTTCGATATCTTTCCAACGGTATATTATTTGCCTCATTTCGACAAACTTTTAAAAAAAATCGCGTTCAAAATCAAATTTGACCATATTCGAATTTGTTTTTAAATCGTAAGGAATTGGAAAAACATTTCAATACAAAAAAGTTGCGCATTTTCCATAGCTTTCCAACGCCGTATCATTTGCGTCAATCCGACTAACTGTTTGCAAAAAATCACGAAAATTCATTTCGCCCATAATTTCACCGTTTTTCAAATTACTTTTAAACCGTACAGAATTAGAAAAAACAATAGATAGAAGGAAGATGCGGATTTTTACCAGATTTCCAACGCCATCTTATTTTCTCAATTCCGACGAACCATTTAAAAATGGAGTCCAAAATACAATTCATGTTTTCGGTTTTGAAAAAAATGGTTTTTTCAAAACTGCTCTTAAACTATAATGATTTTGCAAAAACTTTCAATATACTTGAAATATGGTTGTCAAGAGCTTTACAACGATATATTACACGCCCCGTTCCGATAAAAAAATTACAAATGTTTTTTGAACTAAAGACGACGGTCTGTTAAACAGAACTGAAAGCATCAGTTCAACAGCTTCGAATACATCAGTACAACCACATGAAACCGTCAGTTCGAGTAGGGTAACATAATAATATTCTGTTATGCGTAACAGAATAGCCCATATATATAAGAACCAACTCAACATTGTGAAGAAAAATCATGAAGACAAATCAATGTTGAAGACAAACTAAATGCAAAGACTATGCAACCATAACGCCAAGAGAAACACTTCAATAAGAATTTGGTGGTGGAGTTATCCACCGTATCGGAAGTATTAGACCCAGACACGGTGCACAATTATCGTGGCGCTCCGAAGTCAAATTCCACATTAATGTGTTCACACTTAGAGGGTAAGTCTTCATTGATTGAAGATATACGTTACTTCGTGTGTTGCACATCTAAGTCGTCAACATGCATAAGCATTAGGATGTGTGTCCAATTATAGGACATTTGAGGATTCTAAGATATTTATCTCACTCCGCAACTTGCAAAACATTTTCTCATCCAAGGGCTTAGTGAAGATATCTGCCAATTGCTATTCAGTGTTGACATGAATGATATCAGTATCTTCCTAGTTGACATGATCTCTGAGAAAGTGATGACGGATCTGAATGTGCTTTGTCTTTGAGTGCTGAACTGGATTCTTGGAAAGCTTGATGGCGCTTTCATTGTCACAGAAGAGTGGTACATTCTTCGTGTTGATGCCATAGTCCTTGAGAGTTTGCTTCATCCATAGAAGTTGAGCACAGCATGATCCAGCAACAATGTATTCAGATTCAGTAGTGGAGAGTGATACACAGTTCTGCTTCTTTGAGGACCAACAGACAAGTGATCGATCGAGAAAGTGACATGTTCCTGAAGCGGACTTGCGATCAACCTTGTCACTAGCATAATCAGCATCAGAATATCCAATCAGATCAAATGTTGAGCCCTTTTGGTACCGTAATCCTATTGTTGGGGTAAAAGCCAAATATCAAAGTATTCGCTTCACCGCTAGGTGATGCGACTCCTTTGGTGCCGCTTGGAATCGGGCACACATGCAAAAGCTAAGCATTATATCTGGCCTAGATGCACATAAGTAAAGTAAAGAACCAATCATGGAGTGGTATACCTTTTGATCCAGCTCTTTACCATTGTCGTCAGGACCCAAATGACTTTTGGTTGGCATTGGCTTTGTGTATCCTTTGCAGTCTTGCATTCCAAACTTCTTTAGGCAATCTTTGAGGTATTTCTCTTGTGATATGAAGATGACATTCCTCTGCTGACGGATTTGAAGACCAAGGAAAAACTTTAGCTCACCCATCATGGACATCTGATATTGCTCTTGCATCATGTGCCCAAACTCATCACTGTATCTTTTGTCAGTGCAGCCGAAGATAATGTCATCCACATAGATTTGACACACAAACAATTCACCGTCATATGTCTTCGTGAAGAGTGTTGGATCTAGAGAACCAGGTTTGAAGCCTTTGCTCTTCAAGAATTCTTTGAGTGTGTCATACCAAGCGCGAGGAGCTTGTTTGAGGCCACACAATGCCTTGTTGAGCTTGTATACCATATCAAGATGTTTTGGATCTTCAAAGCCAGGTGGTTGTGCAACATACACTTCTTCTTCAATCTTGCCATTGAGAAAGGAACTCTTCACATCCATTTGGTACAGAAGAATGTTGTGGTGGTTGAAAGTGCGTTATATCGACTAGAGGGGGGTGAATAGGCGATTTTTATGACTTCTTCACTGAGGAATTTGCCGGTGAGGAAATTCCTTAGCGAAGAACTACTTGCAGCGGAATAAGTACTCAGAAGTAAGCATGACAGAATACACACATGGTCATCATGATGAAATGAAGACAAACACAGAGTACAGAAAGCGTAAACACAGGATAACACAAGATGAAGACAAACAGACTGAAGAAATTGAACTGAGGAAATTGAGAAAGTCTTCAGTCAAAGTCTTCAAACACAGATATGAACAATCACTCAACACAGTAAAGAAGAAATGAAAGAGTTGAGGAAATAGAACCAGTAAGGTTGGTGAAGACAATGATTTGGTAGACCAGTTCCAACTGCTGTCTCAGTTGTACATCTGGTTGGAGCGGCTGAGTATTTAAACTCGAGGACACACAGTCCCGGACACCCAGTGGTTGAGCACGCAGCTCAGGACACCAAGTCCTCACCGTATTCTCCTTGAACTAAGGTCACACAGACCTCGTCCAATCACTCGTGGTAAGTCTTCAGGCGACTTCCAAACCTTCACAGACTTCGGTCACTTGGCGATCTGTAAGTGCATCTAGTGCCCCTTAGGGATTTTGGTGTATTGAAGACTTATAGGTTAAGGGACTAATGCGTTTGTGAGTGTACACAGGTCTATAAGTCTATGAGGAGTTTGATATTTACAGAGAAAGTCGACCCCTAAAAATGAAGTTCTTCGACTGAAGACTTTGATATTCTGAAGACTTTCTGAATACTTTGAAAGTGAATAAATTGGTGTGACCTTGAAGACTTGATATTCATTTGAGGAACATGAAGCGTGAAGACTTTTGTTTTCGTAGTTTCTTTTTCTCTTTCTTGAGTCATAGGAAACACCATACTGTTAAAGGGGGTCGAGGAAATACTAAGGAAAAATTTCCATGTGATGCTCAACTCAAAGTCCTACACCTACCAATCCCTTCGAGTGAAGCCATTGGAAATCACATATAGTTCAGTCAATTTCTTCAGTGACAGAGACGCAGTTCTTCTGGTCACTGAGGACTTTGCTCTGACTGAGGAGTTAGGAATTCGCCAGTGTGAATTGCCTACACAGTGAGGAACATGATAGCCCTGAGGAATTTGAGAGTCAAATTTCCGACCGTTGCTGTGCTGCGCGCCGGCTGTCCCAAAATATCTTATCCACCTAACGGTCATATCATTGAAGGGCATTTATGTCTTATCATGTCGGGCTGCTCCCTAGGCTATAAATAGCCGCCCCCTACAACCACTAGCTGGTTGGCTGCTCCGAGAGAACTTGACACTTGTCATTTGAGAGCAACCCATCCTCCGAGGACTTTGAGAGAAAATCATCAAGTGAGGAAAATCCCAAAACCAAACCCCCACAAACCCAAAGTGATTGAGCATCACTGAAGAAATTGATCCTGCGTGGATCCGATGCTTGTTACCTTTGAAGACTGTGCTTCTTCCAGATGGTTAGGCGTCAAGGTCTAGAGCATCCAAGAGGAATTGTGGATCACCGAGTGACCAAGTCTGTGAAGGTTTGGAAGTCACCTGAAGACTTACCACTAGTGATTGGACGAGGTCTGTGTGGCCTTAGTTCAAGGAGAATACGATGAGGACTGGGTGTCCTGAGTTGCGGCTCAGTGACTGGGTGTCCGGGACTGCGTGTCCTCGAGTTTAAATACTCAGCCGCTCCAACCAGACGTACAACTGAGACAGCAGTTGGAACTGGTTTACCAAATCATTGTCTTCACCAACTAACTGGTTCTATCTCCTCAACCCTTTCATTTCCTCATTACTGTGTTGAGTGTTTGTTCATATCTGTGCTTGAAGACTTTGACTGAAGAGTTTCTCAAATTCCTCAGTTCAATTTCTTCAGTCTGTTTGTCTTCATCTTGTGTTATCCTGTGATTACGCTTTCTGTACTCTGTGCTTGTCTTCATTTCATCATGATGACCATGCTTGTATTCTGTTATGCTTACTTCTGAGTACTTATTCCGCTGCAAGTAGTTCTTCGCTAAGGAATTTCCTCACCAGCAAATTCCTCAGTGAAGAATTCATAAAAATCGCCTATTCACCCCCCCCCTCTAGTCGATATAACGCACTTTCAATTGGTATCAGAGCAAGGTACTCCCTTGTTCTGTGTGATTTTGGTTTAACCGCCTGGAGTTTTAGTTATGTCGACCGCAGGTATGATCAAGGTCTCGGCTGGGTGTCCTACCTTTGATGGGACGGACTACCCCTACTGGAAGAACAAGATGCGAATGCATCTTGAGGCAATTGATAATGATCTCTGGTATGTTGTGGAAAATGGTGTTCCCTCTGTCTCACCCTGACTGAACGCTACCGATGTGAAGAGATTGAAGCAACTCGATTCTCAAGCGAAGAATATCATATGTGGCCATCTGAGCAAAGGACAGTATGGAAGAGTGAGTGCTTTGGAAACTGCTAAGCTTATCTGGGATAGGCTGTCCAAAGTAAATGAAGGAGTCTCAACTTAGCGCGACTCTCGAGTTGATGTTCTTCGGAATCTCTTCAACCGCTTCAAAAGACTCGACAATGAAAATGTCCAACAAACCTTTGATCGCCTCACTGACATCTCAAATGAGCTTCAAGCCCTCGGTGCCACTGACATCACTGATCATGAGGTGGTGAAGAAACTATTGAGATCGCTTGATTCCTCATTTGATACTCTGGGACTGATGATACAAGAACGTGCTGATTACAAGTCTCTTGATCCTGCCGATATCCTCGAAAGGCTAAATACTCACGAGTTCCAGCTTGCTGAAAAGAGAGATCTCTATGGTTCAAACTATGGCAAACCACGTGCCCTGAAGGCCAAGGCTGTGTCTGACTCTGAATGTGAGGATTCTGGTAGTAGCCTTGGTGATCCTGAAGAATTGAGCCAGGAGCTAGCACTGCTTGTGAAGAAATTCCAGAAGTTCTCAAGACGTGGTCGCTTTGGAAAATCCTCAAGAAGCAGTGATTCCTCATCCAGTGACTATAAGAGAAGGTTGTGCCACAAATGCAAGAAACCTGGTCACTATATCCAAGATTGTCCTTAGTGGGAAAAGGAAATGAAGAAGAAGAAATACAAGGATTACAGTTCTGATGATGCAAAGAAGAAGAAGAAATCGTCAAAATCTTCGTCATCAAAATCCTCCAAGTCTTCATCTCACAAGAAGAACAGCTCCAAGAAGGCTCGGGCATTCATTGGCAAGAAGATGGACTCTGAAGCTGAATCTGAGGAAAATGAGGAAGAGGAGGCGTCTGAAGAATGTGAATCTGGTGTGGCGAGTCTGGCCTTCGCTACTGCTTTTGTTAGCAAGTCCATCTTCAACACTGAAGAAACTGACCCCACCAACAAGCCTGATGAAGATAATGATGACTATGCTCCCACCTATTGCTTCATGGCAAAAGGTGCAAAGGTACTCAAATACAACTCCTCTGAATCTAGTGAAAATGAATCTGATGAGGATCTCAAGCCCAGCTACTCTAAACTTGCTAAGATTGCTGTAAAACAACAACGGGCTTTTGAAAAGGTTCAAAACATGCTAGACAAAAGTGATGATATGTTGGGTGAAGAAATGGATCGCACTAAAGCCCTGACTGAAAATCTTCAGAGACTTCACTCTAGGTTTGATAACCTTCAAAGTCATCATAACACTCTCTTATCTGATCATGAGAAACTTTCTTATGAATTTCTTCAAGAAAAGCAAGATCATGAGAAGCTTTCCTCTGAATCTCTTCAAAGAAAGGAAGATCTTGAAAAGCTAAGAGTGTGTTATGAAGATCTTCAGAAGGAGCGTGATTCATTACTAGCTCAACAAATCAGCGCTTCTCAGGAAGAATTTGTTCCTCCATGCTTAAAGTGCATTGAACGTGAATCTGCTAATTCTTCACCTGAATGTTCAAATGCTTCAACTGTTACAAATTCTTCATCTGCCTCTGCTATCACTAATTCCTCACCTGAGGACATTGCTAGTATCACTGACAATGCAGGGCTGAAGGAATTGTACATGACAGGCATGTACAAAAGCCTCAAAGGGCATCAGACTCTTTGTGATGTGCTTAAAAAGCAGATCCTCAACAGAAACCCTAGGACAGAGGGTATTGCCTTTGAGAGGAAACTCAATGCTGATGGAACATATTGGAAGCCTGAGTAGTACCCCAAAACCTCATGGGTTGCTGCAAAGGGACCTCCAGTTGATCCATCTAACTTATCTGGCTTTACATGTGAATCTCCTCATTCTTCTGATGAGTCATTTGACTCCAACTATAAACTGTTCAAAAATCAAAACGGTGAAGTATTTGCTAGATATGTTGGCACTAACTGCAGGAACGGTTCCCCTATGAAGAAAATCTGGGTTCCCAAAAGTTATGTTGAAAGTCTTCAGGTGAATGTCCTCATGACACCACCTGTGAAGAACAGGAACCCCAGATCAAATTCTTCATATGGACCAAACTCTTCATATGGATCCAAGTCCTCATACGGACCAAATTCCTCACATGGATCAAATTCCTCAAAAGGATCAAAGTCCTCATATGATTATCATCGTGCTAACAATTCTGTCTCGTAGGGTAGAGCTAAGGGCTATGAATATGTGCATTATTCTTCAAACCATTATGTTCATAAGTCCTCGAAGAATTACTCTGCTTATTCATATGCTTACCCTAACCCCTCTTATGTGAAACGAAATGGTTTGGCATCTTTGCCACCTTTCTCATATGGTGCTCGCAGAGTGATGAATTCTTTGCCACCCCTCCAGATGTGGGTGGTGAAGAAAAAGAACTAATCTCTTCTGCAGGGTCAGGTCTCCAGACGTGCTTTAACGTCTGAAGAATTTTCTGGGGACCTGACATAATGCCTGAAAGGACGCAGGCGAATCATGATGAAATGAACTTTCATTTCACACGTCCTCATACTGCTATATCTGTTTACTGCTTGATGAAATTCATCTGATGAACTTGATATCATATTCTTCACTGATGAAGCATATGAGATTGTAAGCTACACTAATTCATCTACAGGATGATCAACCCAAAACTACTGAATGGGTCCTCGATAGTGGATGTATGAATCACATGACTGGTGACAAGAATCTATTGATGGATGCTCCCTTATCACCGTCACCTCTGAAGCATATCATCTTTGCTGACAAAGGCAAAAGTCAGGTATTGGGTCTTGGTAAGGTTGCGATCTCTAAGGATAAACACATGGACAAAGTCATGCTTGTTGAGTCCTTAGGATACAATCTCATGTCAGTCTCAATGCTTTGTGATCTTGATATGGTTGTTGTCTTTGGCAAGTATCGCTGTGTTGTGATTATGGAAGCTGACAATTCCAAAGTCTTCGAAGGCTTTAGGAGAGGAGATCTGTATATTGTTGATTTCTCTATAGGACCACAACCAGCCATGTGTCTACTTGCAAAAGCTTCAGAAGGCTGGCTATGGCATCGACGACTTGGTCACGCAGGCATGAGGAATTTGCACATGCTTGCAAAGGAGAAGCGTGTCATTGGCATTGAGAATGTCAAATTCCTCAAGGATCACTTATGCGGAGCCTGTGAAGCTGGAAAAATGACCAAGGCCAAGCATCCAACGAAGACTATCATGACCACTACCCATCCATTCGAATTGCTTCACATGGACCTCTTCGGACCTAATCATTACTCAGCAGTCACTAATGATGCATCTCTATATGGTTTTTTCATTGTTGATGATTACTCTCGATATACATGGGTACACATTGTTACTTACAAACATGAAGTGCAGGAAGTCTTCAAACAATTTGACTCGAGGGCTTCAACCAACTTTGGTGTGAAGATCAAGCACATCAGAAGTGACAATGGAACTGAGTTCAAGAATTCCGGTCCTGATGCCTATCTTGATGAACTTGGTATTACTCATGAGTTATCTGCTCCCTATACTCCTCAGCAAAATGGCGTCGTGGAGCGCAAGAACAGAACTCTTGTTGAGATGGCTCGCACTATGCTTGATGAATACAAAACGCCTCAGCGTTTTTGGATTGATGCAATTGATACTGCGTGCCACATCATCAACAGAGTATATCTTCACAAATTCTTCAAGAAGACGGCCTATGAAATCCTCACTGACAAGAAACCCAATGTGAGTTATTTCAAAGTCTTCGGTGCTAAATGTTGGATTAGAGATCCTCACCACAACTCTAAATTTGCACCGAAAGCACATGAAGGTTTTATGCTTGGTTACGGAAAGGACTCGCACACCTACAGAGTCTTCAACATTGTTCTTCACAAGATTGCTGACACTGTAGATGTGCGGTTCGATGAAACTAATGGCTCGCAAAGAGAGCACCTACCTTCTTTGTTAGATGAACCAGCACCTGAGGATTCTATCAAGTTCAAGGCAACTGAGGATGTCATTCCTACTGAAGAATCTGCTGAAGAATTTATTCCAGTTCATGAAGAACGTCGAGCTGATGCACCTGAAGAAAATGCCGAGGAAAATGGTGCTGAAGAAAATGCTGAGCAAATTCCTCAGCGACAACCAGCTCATCCTCGCGTTGCAAAAGAAGTGCAAGTGGAGAAGATCATCGATGACATTAGCGCACCAGGTCCTCTCAGACGCTCAAAAGCTTCACATTTATCTAACTTTTGTGGGCACTATGCTTTTGTCTCTATCACAGAGCCCACTAAGGTAGATGAAGCATTTCTGGAGCCGGAGTGAATTCAGGCTATGCAAGAAGAATTACATCAGTTCGAGCTTAACAATGTCTGGGAACTGGTCAATCGCCTAGATCCCCGCAAGCATAATATCATTGGCACAAAGTGGATCTACCGCAACAAGCAAGATGAAAATGGCCTTGTGGTGAGGAATAAGGCACGACTTGTAGCTCAAGGCTACACACAGGTTGAAGGAATTGATTTCGATGAAACTTTTGCACCTGTTGCTAGACTTGAGGCTATTCGCATATTACTTGCTTACGCTAACCATCATGATATCATCTTATATCAAATGGATGTGAAAAGTGCATTCCTCAATGGTAAGCTTGAGGAAGAAGTATATGTTGCTCGATCCCTAGGTTTTGAAGATCCAAAGAATCCTGACAAAGTCTTCAGACTCAATAAGGCTCTCTATGGCCTCAAGCAAGCCCCTCGGGCGTGGTCTGATACATTGAAGGAATTCTTCGTGAAGAATGGCTTCACACCCGGTTCACTCGACCCTACTCTCTTTACTAAATCTTATGATGGTGAACTGTTTGTGTGCCAAATATATGTTGATGATATTATCTTTGGATGTACTGACCAACGTTATAGTGATGAATTTGCCTATATGATGAGTGAAGAATATCAAATGTCTAAGATGGGAGAGTTGAAATTCTTCTTAGGTCTTCAAATTCGTCAGCAGCGCAATGGCATATTCATATCTCAGGAGAAATACCTCAAAGATGTACTGAGGAAATTCGGCATGCAAAATTGCAAAGGCGTCAAAATTCCTATGCCCACAAATGGCCATCTATACACTGATGAAAATGGTATTGACTTCGATCATAAGGTATACCGCTCCATGATTGGTTCTTTATTGTACTTATGTGCATCTAGGCCAGATATAATGCTTAGTGTTTGCATGTGTGCCCGATTTCAAGCTGCACCGAAGGAATCACACCATAAGGCTGTGAAGCATATTCTTCGATATCTAGCTCACACACCAACACTAGGATTATGGTACCCCAAGGGCTCTGCTTTTGATCTCATTGGATATTCTGACTCTGACTATGCTGGTGATCGTGTGGACCGCAAGTCAACATCTGGTACTTGTCATTTCCTTGGACGATCTTTGGTCTGTTGGTCCTCGAAGAAACAGAACTGCGTATCACTGTCTACTACTGAAGCTGAATACATTGATGCTGGCTCTTGCTGTGCACAACTGCTTTGGATGAAGCAAACCCTCAAGTACTATGGCGTCAACGTGAAGAATGTGCCTCTCCTCTGCGACAATGAGAGTGCCATCAAGATTGCACACAACCTAGTTCAGCACTCGAAGACAAAGCACATTCAGATTCGTCATCATTTTCTTCGTGATCATGTGTTGAAGGGCGACATCTCCATCGAGCACGTGAATACTGAAGAACAGCTAGCTGATATCTTCACTAAGCCCTTGGATGAGAAGAGATTTAGCAAGTTGCGGTGTGAGCTAAATATCTTAGAGTCTTCGAATGTTCTTTGAAAAAGGACACACATCCTAACACTTATGCAAAATTGATGACTTAGATGTGCAACACATGAAGAAACGTTTTTCTTCAATCAATGAAGAATAACACTCTAAGTGTGAAGAAATTAATGAAGAATTTGATTCTCAGAACCCTACGACAATTGTACGCGGTGTCTGAAATCATCATTCTTATACGGTGGGTCACGCCACCACAAAAAGTTGAAAATCTTCAATTTGAGTTTTTCCTCAGTTTTTGAAATTCTTCAGTTTTTCAAATTCTTCAGTTTTTCAAATTCTTCAACTTTACAAAATCTTCACTCTTTCCGTCGTTTTTCTTCATTGACTATATATATATATATGAGTTTATGTCCTCTACAGCATTCACATATGGCTATTTCTTCAAGTTGCGTTTTCTGCTAAGTGAATGTGATCGGACCCTTCCCCCTCTATGCTATACTCAACCCAATCTATTCACAAATTCTTCACGTGCGTTCTAATTGAAACCCGTTCAAAATCTTCACTGTGTCCTTGTCAGCTGAAGAAATTGCGAACAAAACTTTAAAACAAATCTTATCCAGATTTTCGGTTTCGCCGCTCAAACCGTTCCGCATCCCACGATGCATTATTATATTCACCCACGATCTTACACGATCTCATCTGCACAGTACGTGGGTGACACATGTCGCGTGAAGGAGAAAGGGCAGGGGCATGTTCGTCCCAAAATCTTCGGGCGAACAGTTTTTCACCATGGCTATAAATACCCCTCTCCCCTTCCTCACTTCATTTACTCCGCTCGACCGCGCTCTCTCTCGCTCGAGCTCCTCAAACCCTAGCGCTGCCGCTACTCCATCGTCGCCGGTCAGGAAGAGCTTCGCTGCCTCGACCTCGTCATCGTCGTACTCGTGCCAGCTGCGGAAATCTTCACTCCGCCGCCGCCGTAGCTGTTTCCCTCTGCCAAGTTAGGGCGTGGGAGATCTAACTTGACGAACTTCACCTCTGTTCATCTCAGTTTGTCGTGTTCTTCAGTTCGGGTAATTAAAAGTTACTTTTATTACTCACTTTGATTCTCAAGCTTTCCTGAAAATCTTCAAAGGTGTTTTATTCTTCAAATCTTCACACATCTGAACACCTCACACACTGTATGCTCTTGATCCATTTCTCTAAGCACTCATTTTCTTCAAGATTCCTCAATTGTGTGGATCTTCGGTCTGTACAACTCTGGAACCTAAGACAAGAACGCTTAGTGAAATTCCTCAAGGCTCAACTGGTCAAATTCCTCAAAACTTGTCTTTTCGAAAAACCTTCTGAGAACGCATATGACCTCTCCAAATTCCTCGCACCTACACTCTGTTCACAGGTACTCATGTCCGCTGTTGAATCACTAGGTTCTCATCAACTTAAATCATTTGCAGCGTTCCTCGAAGAAAAACTGCATACTTCTTTAGAGTGTTCAATTGTTCAAATTCCTCATTTGAAGAATATGGCTGAAGGAAAGAGACCGCAGAAAGGAGGAAAGAAACCTGAGGTCATGACTGCTTTCGAGATCCCTGATGACATATACAAGGACTATTGCACACCTAATGAAGCCAAGTTTGGCAAAGAGAACAAAAATCAGTGCAAGGTGCGCATTCAAAGGATTGAACGAAGATGGGCAAGAGAATGGAGGGAGTACAGATATGTAACTCCAAAGTACATGAAGAAATTCGCTTTAAATCCTCCATGCCCAAGAGCTCCATTGGCACCTGGCCAAGTAGCTGATCCCACCAGCATCAAGCGTGGTGAGGACTTCCCTGAAGAATGGGCTAGGCGCCAAGCTAAATTGGCAAGACAAGCCAAGGAGGCAGTGAGGAAATTCAATGAGGATTCTGCTACTGCTGCTGCTGAGACCTCCGTCAGACCGAGGAAATCAATGCCAAAGAAGCCTGCTCGCAAGCCAAGTGCTTCACCAACAGCGCCCTCACGGCCAAGTTCCTCAGCTATGCCCTCACGGCAAATTCCTCAGACCGCTACTGCTCCCTCAAAGTCCTCAACTCCTGTGCATCTGTCTACATGTCAAAGGACTACGAGTTTTTCAATTGCTTCTGGTGTCTCAGCAAGTTCTCAGCTGCACCAATGTCCTCATCAGGCCCCACACTGTTGAAGACTAAAGCAACAGCTGGACGCGGTCCTCGGCCAAGTCCAAGGAAGAAACAGGTCGCATTCCAAGTGCCCTCTGATGATGAAGCTTCTGATGATGAACTTGTAGAAATCATCAGAGACAGACAAGTGAAGGCCACTAGAGCCAAAGGCACATCGGTGCCACTGCTTTTGGATCCGAGGAAAATCCTCGACTACATTGACCTCTGGCACAAGGATCCAAACACCCCCATGCCTGATTTTCAACTGACTCCTGGTCAAAGTCACATGCTGACCCATTTCATCACTCAAGAGAAATGGAAGTTTGAAAAGGCCAGAGAGATCAAGAAGGCTCAATACAGGAAGGAGAAGCTCCTGAAGAAAAATGTTGTCAGAATGACACCTGAGGAACTTCTCCAGGCTCAGTCTGAAATCCAAGCCCTCAGCAAAGACTTCGATGCATACTATGCTGATTGGCAAGGAGCCAAAGTGAGATTCGTCAACCTGACGAAGAAAATGACAACTGTTGCAGCCCCATTGCAACAAGAAAATCTTCAGGCTGCAGACTCTGCTCAGCCTGCTGAAGAACATGCCAGCACCGCTGATGACTTTCAGCCTGCTGAAGAAAATGTAAGTTCCAGGGCTGATGACTCCATTCCAGCCGCTGATGAAATTGCCAGGGCATCCACTAGTGGTGCGCCTGAAGAAACTGAAGAGATCAGGGCAACTGCATCAGTTGCGCCTGAAGAAAATCAACCAGATTCCTCAGCTCCTCCCGCGCCTACACCAACTCCAATTCTTCCTTCTGCCTATGAAGTGAAGAAGACCAAGACTGCAGAGCGAGCTGCAGTGAAGAAAAGGAAGGCATCAACTACGTCAAATTCTTCGGCCGTGAAGAAAATGAAGCCAATGACCAGCTCACTTGAACATCCAATTGATGCTGTTCCAATTTCCTCCATGTCATCAAAGGAAATTGTTCCTTTTGGAGAAGACTACAAGATTCCAAGCGGATCTGATGAAGAAAATCATTCTGCTGCTTCGTCAGAGCAGATTGATGAAGAAATTGAAGTGGATACCATCCCTTCAACAACAGTCAATTCCTCACCTATGCCTCAGTTCACAGCTGATGAGGCTGGTGTTGAGGAAATTGAAGATGAAGATGTGGATATTGGATGCACTACACCAGTGATGAATGATGACTTTTGGGAAAGTCAGCATCCCAATACTCCTCTGTTCACACCTATCCAACAGATTCCTCAGTCCCCGGCAACAACTGTTCAAATGGGCTCTGAAGAAACTCATCCCATTCCCTCTGTTCATGAAGATATTCCAGCCGCTAGTGCTGAAGAACCTGCTGCTGATGATCATCAGATTGCACAAGAAGAGGAACCAGAAATTCCTCAGCCTGAAGAACCTGAGCTCGCGATTCCTGAGGTGGTACTGCAAATCACTGACACCCCTCTGCCAAAGCTGAAGAATCCGTTCTCAAGCAAACAGAAGTTCAAGGCTGAAGACTTCTTTTCCGAGCATGTATTCTTCACTTATTACAATCCCTATGACTCTGCTCGCATAAGGAAGAGGCGTTTCTGGACTGCTAGTCAAGCCAACTTCTATTCCTCAGTGCTATTTGACAAAGACAAAATCTTCGATCATGAACATATTCCTCACGTGGATATGGAATCTCTGCCATGCTTCGAGCCAGTCCTCAGTGTTCTTCATGATGCAGGATTACTGAATTTCTGCACTGACATTTGCGATTGGAATGAAGAACTCATTCTTCAGTTCTACGCTACACTGCATATCACTGGAGACGCTGAGGATGTCAATTCATGGGTGTTGGATTGGATGACTGAAAACACTCACTACAAGGCACCGGCAACTGAATTGCTTCGTGTCCTTCCTCTTGATCCTCCCCATGACAGTGCACGTTGCATCTACAATGACCCTGAACTGACAAATCACTATATGCAAGTGCTCATGAAGCCTTTGAAGCCTGGGCAGGCCCCATGAACCAAATTCCTCGTTAAGGAATTGCTCTATGTGCCTCGGACTGTCTATCGCATTCTGACGAAGACAATGAGTCCTATCAAAGGCCACGACTCAAATGATGAAGATGTCATTGGCATCATGAAGAACATGCTTTTCAACATCATTCATGGCGTTCCCGTCAACTTCCATGATTTCTTCATGAGGACTCTGGCCAATGTTGCTATGTCACCTTTCGAGCTGAAGCCTATGCGCCTTGGATTATGAGATTCATAAGGGCAAGATCTTCACTGAATTACAAAGCTGACACTCTGAACCATGGTAGCTACTTGCCTCACATTGAAGTCCTCAAACGGACAGTTTCTTCAGCTGATGATAAAGGCAAGGCAGTTGCTGTGATCGATGAAGGCATTCGTCCATTGGATGGTCAATTTCGCCTGGCTGCATCTTACTCTACCAATGACGACTCTACTACACATGACACTGCCGCAAATACCTTAGCCAAGCAAAATCCTCAAGCCACAGCACCCGGGGTGATGACTGACCATGAGTTACTCCTCAGTCTTCATCACAAGGTTGATCGCAATCACAAATGGGTAAAGCGTCAGTTTGCTGCCGTTCTTCACAATATGACCTCAACACATAATGCAGTGAAGAAAAACCATTATCACCTTCATGAAACCCTCAACCGCACCTGGGCTGTCCTCAGTCATGTCTATAGCGCGGAAGAACTGAAGACTATGGGTCTCAAGGAAGCATTTGACTGGTCTGCACCTCCTCCGAAGAAATTCAAGAGGGTCAAAGTTCTTGATCTGGTGGCCAGCTCTTATTCTTCATCGCGTGACACTGATGAGTATGAAGATTTGGACGACACTGCGGCAGGCCCTGCTACAACAAACAACCCCGACAACGCTGGCGCTCCTCCATCAACTTGAAATTCTTCAGGGGCGTTAGTCCTCAGTTTCAATCCTTTTGGTCATTTGATGACAAAGGGGGAGAAATCTGAGTTAGTCTTCAAGCGGGTCCATACTAAGGGCATTTTTTTCTAAGTTACAACTCTCGTTCTTCCGAAAGTTTTATTGGATCGAGTTGTAATCTTAAACCCGATGGTGCTCTGATACTTTTGGATGGTGCTCTGATACTTTTGTTGCACTATGCTCTGATACTTTTGATGCTTTCGGCATGTGAGGGAGTCCTGGACTAGGGGGTGTCCAGACAGCCGGACTATCATCGTCCGCCGGACTCCAAGACTACGAAGATACAAGATTGAAGACTCCGTCCCGTGTCCGGATGGGACTTTCCTTGGCGTGGAAAGCAAGCTTGGCGATACGGATATGTAGATCTCCTACCATTGTAACCGACTTTGTGTAACCCTAGCCCTCTCCGGTGTCTTTATAAACCGGAGGGCTTTAGTCTGTAGGACACAACGTACATTACAACAATCATACCATAGGCTAGCTTCTAGGGTTTAGCCTCCTAGATCTCGTGGTAGATCCACTCTTGTACTACCCATATCATCAATATTAATCAAGCAGGACGTAGGGTTTTACCTCCATCAAGAGGGCCCGAACCTGGGTAAAACATTGTGTCCCTTGTCTCCTGTTACCATCCGCCTAGACGCACAGTTCGGGACCCCCTACCTGAGATCCGCCGGTTTTGACACCGACATTGGTGCTTTCATTGAGAGTTTCACTGTGTCGTCACCGATAGGCTCGATGGCTTCTTCAATCAACAACGCTATCTAGGGTGAGACTTTTCTCCCCGGACAGATCTTCGTATTCGGCGGCTTCGCACTGCGGTCTAATTCACTTGGCCATCTGGAGCAGATCGAAAGCTACGCCCCTGGCCATCAGGTCAGGTTCGGGAGCCTAAACTTCATGGCCGACATCCGCGGGGACTTGATCTTCGACGGGCTCGAGCCACAGCCAAGCGTGCCGCACTATCACGATGGGCATGATCTAGCTCTGCCACCGAACAGTGCCTTGGTGGCCGCACAAGAATCCGCTCCGGCCCTTATTCCGGAGCCGATCGCCCAGATCGAGGACCGGTGGTTGGACACCGCCTCGGGGGCTGCAGCTTCCATGGCGATGGAGACGAACACTAACCTTGTCCCTTGCGAAGCTCGTGACTCCGAGGTGCCGGACTCCCTGCCGGACTCCAGACCTCCCACGCCCCTGCCAATCAAATCTGATTGGGCGCCGGTTATGGAATTCACCGCCGCGGACATCTTCCTACACTCGCCCTTTGGCGACATCCTAAATTCGCTAAAACATCTCTCGCTATCCGGAGAGACCTGGCCGGACTATGGCCAGGACGGTTGGGATATGGACAACAAAGAAATTCAAAGCCCACCCACCACCCACTTTGTAGCCACTGTCGACGATCTAACCGACATGCTAGACTATGACTCCGAAGACATCGACGGTATGGACGACGATGCCGGAGATGAACAAGAACCAGCGGCTACAGGGCACTGGAAGACCACCTCGTCATACGACGTATACATGGTGGATACCCCAAAAGGAAGCGATAACGAGGACCAACGGGGCGCGGCAGAAGATAATCCCGCCGACAAACAACCAAAACGGCGACGCAGACGCCGCCCTAAGTCCCGCCTCGACAACAACAGCGCTCCTAATGACCCAGCAATACAGCAGGGCAAACCAGTGGACGACGAACACGCAGACAAGCAACCGTCCGAACAGGACGAGTCAGATAATCAGTCCAGGCCCGGCGAAAACAACAGTCCAGACGACCTCACGCCGGACACACCGCCGGAGAATAAAAACCTTCGGAAAAGACTCGTCGCCACCGCAAGAAGTTTGAAGAAGGAAAAATGGAAGCTCAAAACAGCGGAAGATACACTCAGAATGAGGTGGAGTAAAGTGCTGAAAACCGCAGACAAATACGGCAATGGCCATCAATCAAAGAGCTACCCGAAGCGCAAGCTGCTGCCAGAATTTGACGAGGAGGCCATAGAGCCCCCACAGTCAAAAAACAAAGAGGCCGCCTGGTTGGATAGACGGCCAGATGATAGGCCAAAATCTAAAAGCGGTGCCGCACATAAGCCAACCAATGACCCTGGAAAAACAGATGGCCCAGCCAGGTCCATTTACGGGCCAAAGAAGAGGGCCCCAGGAAGCAACGCAACACGCCAAGTGTCCGAAGACAGCGGTACACCCAAATACAGGGGCGCCGCACACCCACTATGTTTCACCAACGAGGTGCTGGATCATGAATTCCCAGCAGGGTTTAAACCCATAAACATAGAGGCCTACGACGGAACAACAGACCCTGGAGTCTGGATAGAGGATTATATACTACACATACACATGGCTAGAGGAGATGATCTCCACGCCATAAAATACTTACCCCTCAAGCTCAAAGGGCCAGCCCGTCATTGGCTCAAAAGCCTCCCAGAAAACACTGTTGGAAGTTGGGAAGAGCTCGAGGACGCGTTTAGAGCAAACTTTCAAGGAACTTATGTCCGCCCTCCGGATGCAGATGATCTAAGTCATATAACTCAACAGCCCGGAGAGTCAGCGCGCAAATTCTGGAACAGGTTCCTCACCAAAAAGAACCAAATAGTCGACTGTCCGGATGCCGAAGCCTTAGCAGCTATGAAACACAACGTCCGAGATGAATGGCTCGCCAGACACCTCGGCCAAGAGAAGCCGAGGACAATGCCGCGCTAACAAGCCTCATGACCCGCTTTTGCGCGGGAGAGGATAGCCGGCTAGCAAGATGCAGCACCAGCGACCCAAGTACATCCAAGATCAGAGATGGAAACGGAAAATCACGGCGCAGAAAAGACCAGCGCCGGAATAAAGAGAAAAGCCCAAAGAACACGGCGGTCAATGCCGGATTCAAAAGCTCGCGGCCAAACAACAAAACACCGCCTCTTAAGGATAACAGCGATGAGCTATCCAACTTAAACAAAATTTTGGGTCGGATATGTCAAATCCACAGTACCCCTGGAAGGCCTGCAAACCATACCCACCGAGATTGTTGGGTTTTCAAACAGTCCGGCCGATTAAACGCCGAACACAAGGGGCTCGACGCATCAAGCAAAGATGATGATAAACCCCACCAGCAGAGCACCGGAAGACAAAAGACTTTCCCACAAGAGGTCAAAGCAGTAAATTCACTTCATGTGATAATACGGAAAAACAATGCGGCACCCATTAAAATGGGTCTCGCACGGTCCAACCCAGCGGAACATAGAGATTGGACATCAAAACCAATCACTTTCGACCACCTGGATTATTCTAGAAGCGTTCGAAATGCAGGATGGACTGCCCTGATATTGGATCCTATAATCGACGGACTGCAATTTACACAAGTCCTGATGGACGGAGGCAGCGACTTAAACCTGCTGTATCCAAACACAATCCGCAAGTTGGGGATAGACCTTACTAAAATTCGACACAGCCGCACTTCCTTTAAAGGAGTGACGCCAGGCCCTTACGCCAAGTGCACAGGCTCCTTATTACTAGAAGTTGTGTTCGGGTCGCCAAACAACTTTCGACGCGAAAAACTAATCTTTCATGTCGTCCCATTTAAAAGTAGCTATCAAGCACTCTTGGGACGAGAAGCTTTTGTCCGCTTCAATGCCATACCACATTACGCGTCTCTTACACTTAAGATGCCCGGTCCACGTGGCATCATTTCAGTGCGAGGGTCATTTAAAGACCCCGAACACGGCTAGACGAGTCCGGCATAAATAAGCTAGGGGCTCCCTAGCCGCACACCCCTTCACAAGGGGCTGCGCGCACAAGCAACAGCGAGCTCATATAGACTCCGCTTTACTTATTTATTTATATTTTTTCCTTCATATATATTTTTCGCACGATTTCCTTCCAAACTAAGTTCCTCTCTTTTTACAGATGAAAAACGTGCACACCCGTCCAGGATAACGGCACAACGGAGACACAGGCGCAGACGTGCAGTAGGGACCCGTCGCAAGGATTCTTTTCAGATTAAGACCCTGTGTAAACCTTTTTTACTGTCTCTTGTTGTTATAATCCCCTGGTTTCTCATTATAACCAAAGTGGAGCCTGACGTTTCGGCATTGGCCACGTCAGAGGACCTTGCCCGTACCTGGACACTAGGGGCTTAGGGCATTGTTCTGCCCATTATTATAAAGACCGAACACCTTAGGGAGTGTTCGGCGTCTCGAGTTAGGCCTTATATGCATCAGCTCCGAATCATGTCTTTGGTCAAATGTTGGGTTTGCCCGGCTCCTGTGTTTTGCTGCCTTACGTTCCGTATCATCGGCTAATGCGGCACCAGGAGAACTACTGCGATTGTGCCCCAGTTCGGCTGGGCGAGCACCTCGGTAGAGAAAGCCGAAAACTGACTGTCATGATACAGCGAGAGACTGGTCAACCACTCGATCGAATACCGGAATGTTTAGAATTCCCCGCTTTGACGAAGGACCGTTTCCCGGTCAGGCACACACGTGCCCCGAATTCGGAGATGCGCGGTGCCCCCAGGGGCTATATCATAGCCCCACCCTCGAACTCCAATGGCTAAGTGAAAGTGATAAAGCATCATAGTCCGGATTGCCCCGTTTGCTACGCTACCACCTCCTTAACAGGACCGAGACGTCGGATTAAGTGTGAAAACGCGCTATTTTTTGCGAACACCCCTGCACCTTGTGCGTGGGGGCTGAAGCCGAAGACTGCCATCTTTCAGGTTATACAAATGTATACATAAACGGCCGCATAGGAGATATTTCAATACTTGGAACGCACAAGAATAAAAAGCGGTTACATCAAAATCATTGTTTTACAAGATAAAACGTTCATTTGAACGTGACATTTTTCGAGCACTGCGACTGTATTACACGAGCACCACGCATAACTTCCCCAAAATAGTGCTCGGTGGGTAACCGGCTTTCGTCCGAACCCTGGATTGCAATAGCGGTGGCATCCATCTCTGTCCAATGTGTCTTCACACGGGCAAGGGCCATCCGCGCACCTTCTATGCAGGCCGACCGCTTCATCTCCTTGATATGCGGCACTGCTCCAAGAAATTGCTGCAATAAGCCAAAATAGCTCGTCTCCTTGGGCCTCTCTGGCCAGACATGAGCCACGATATCAGTCATGGCAAGACCGGACAACCTGTTCAGCTCAGCCCATTCGGCCAACCGATCGGTCAGCGGAAGTGAACGATCCGGACTATGGAATTGAGACCAAAACAGATCTTCCGTCTTGTGATCCTTCAGACTCCGGAAGTGCACAACGGCATCCGCCGCACTTGCCGCTAAGTCCATATATGGATCCTCCGGACCCCACAGCTGGCCAAGCTGGGCATAATTCGGATCCGTAAACCGGCGACGCAGCAGAAAAGGCTTGCCAGCCACAATGTCTCCGGCCTGGCGCAGCTCCTCCTTCATAGCCCGCATTGCAGAACGGGCATCCTTGGCCTCGGTGGTGGCCTTCCCCAGGTCTTCTCGCTCCGATAGGCGCTCCTTTTCAAGAGCCTCATTGCGGTCGGTAACATCCTTCAATTTGACGGCCAATCCGGCCATCTCTTCCCTGCTTAGGCAGTGTGCAGCCCTTTCGGCTTTTAACTCCTCGGCCGCCCTCGAGGCAGCCGCATCACTCCTTCTGGCCTGCTCCTTGGCTTGAGCAAGCTCGGCTCGAAGGCTCTCCACAGCAGCAGCACCATCTGCATCATAGCATAAATATTGTAAGAGGCGGGCTTTGGCTCCCTTAAATAAGTAACTGCGGAGAATTCATTTACCTTGCGACTCGTCAAGTCGCCGGTTGACAAGCGCGATGTCCGCATCCGCCACATCAAGTTGCCGCATTAACTTGACAACTCCACCAGTCCAGCTAGCCCCCGGACTATCCGCCACCTGCATAGGAAAGGCAACACTCAATACCTGCGATTTTGATCCTCGGCACGCTGTCGTTTTCGACAACCTACCGAGTCTCAGGGGCTACTATCTATAGAGGGCGCACTTCTATGTGCAAAACTGTCAAAAAGGTGCGTCGTTCTTACGTACCTCAAATCCCGCCAGCAAACTCCTGACGGCATTATGCAATCCGCTTTCGGCGGACAAAATCCTTCCAATCACCATGCTCATCAATGCACGGTGATCTTCTGAGATGGACGCCCTCTCAAGCAGATCCTTCAGCTCCCCCGGCCGAACACCAGTCGGCGCCAAACTCTCCGGCTCCATCGGCCTCGGGGATACCCTCCGTGACGATACTTCAGGCTCGTCTGCCCTGTCCGACGGTGCAGCAGACGGAGGCGTCTCGCTCTCCATCATCTCTGGACGAAGATCCCCCGAAGACGAACTCATCTGAGAAGGCCGCAGATCCGAACTGTAAGGTAAAAATTTCGGTTATCCTCAGAAGCACAAATAGGGATATTTTCTTATTAATGAACTCCCCTTTCCCTACTCACGGCTCGCTAGAGGGCTGATCCTTTAGAGACGATTGTACGCCCGGGGTCTCCTCGGACGCAGGACCCTCCGGTGAAGATTTCTTCCCCTGCTTCGGGGCTTTGGCCTCTGGGTCTTCGGAGGCGGTCCTCTTCTCCCCCTGGAAGGAGGGATTCTCGATCCCCCCCCTCTTCAAGCGCCCCCCTGGGCGAGGTGATAGCTCCTCTATTTTCCCCATCGCCTTCTTCTACGGGTGCGACCTCCAACATTCTGACCAGCACGGGCTCCGGTGCGGTCTCTGGGAGGGGGGCCGGACACCTTATCAGCTTCGCTCGCGCTACCCACTCATGATGAAGGATAATGGGTTAGAAGGCGAATTATAGAAAAGCAAACAAACGGAACGTCCGAACACTGAGCTACTTACCTGAGTATCCGGGCGATTGCAGCTTAGGCCTGCGTCCTCGGTCAATTCCGGACATGCCACCTGTGGTCCGAAGAACAACTTGTACATCTCCACGGGTGTCGTACCCATGGAGTGTTGGAGAATTCGTGGTCCCTCCGGATTGAACTCCCATAACCGGAGAGGACGGCGTTTGCAGGGCAGAAGACGCCTGATTAGCATGACCTGCATCACCACTACCAGATCGATCTCCCTCGCTTGGAGGTCTCGAATCCGGCCCTGCAATAAGGGCACGTCTTCGGACGTCCCCCAATTGAGCCCTTGGTTGACCCACGACATCAACCGTCGTGGAGGTCCCGGGCGGAATGAAGGCGTCGGCTTTTGCCTGCTGCCCTTCGAGGCGGTGATATAGAACCACTCCTGCTGCCACAAGCCGAGCTCCTCTTGGAAGGAGCCCTCGGGCCACGGGGCATCGGTCCTCCTGCTTATGGCCGCCCCGCTGCACTCTGCTTGACGCCCCCCGATCATCTTCGGCTCCACATTGAAGGTCTTCAGCCACAGGCCGAAGTGGGGGGTGACACGGAGGAAGGCTTCGCAGACGATAATGAATGCGGAAATATGGAGGATGGACTCCAGAGCCAAGTCATGAAAATCCAGCCCGTAGTAGAACATGAGCCCTCTCACGAAGGGGTCCGTCGAGAAGCCTAAACCCCGACGGAGGTGGGATATGAAGACGACGTACTCACTGGGCTCGGGAGTGGGTACGGCCTGCCCTTGAGTGGGCAACCTGTGCGAAATCTCGTAAGACAGGTACTTGGCCTCACGCAGCTTTAACACGTCCTCCTCCGTCCATCGGCCCTGAAGGTCGGAGCCGGACATTGTTGAAGGTCCGAAGCGCTCGATTCTGGGGCTCTGGGTGTTGGAACTTGGAGCAAGGAGAAGATTCGATGGAAGATTGAAGAAAAGAAACGAGCCTTGGTCCTCTTATAAAGAGGGAAAATACCAAGAGTCGTCTCCGTGACCGTTCGGGATCCACCTTCGATAGAGGAGGCGTGGCGATGGGCGCGGTTGGGTTACCCACGTCCGTATTGATGAGAATCCCGGAATAAGTGGAACACGATCTCTGCTTCGACAAGACATGCCAAGGAAATCGCTTCGCTAAACGTGCTGAGGTGGTATAATAAAAAACGATTCAAGTAAAGGCTTGGTAGTGGTGTGACGTCATGCCGCAAAATACGTCAGCAGATTGAACTTGTGTACATTTTATTCTCTCTATGGTGGAATGTGGAATTTATTTTGCAGAGCCGGACACTATCCTGGTGTTCATGATCTTCTCTGGATTATTCAAAGGAGGAACCCGCCTTGCAATGCCAAACATTATGCGCGCCGGACTTATCGTCATTGAAGCCTGGTTCAGGGGCTACTGAGGGAGTCCTGGACTAGGGGGTGTCCGGACAGCCGGACTATCATCGTCCGCCGGACTCCAAGACAACGAAGATACAAGATTGAAGACTCCGTCCCGTGTCCAGATGGGACTTTCCTTGGCGTGGAAGGCAAGCTTGGCGATACGGATATGTAGATCTCCTACCATTGTAACCGACTCTGTGTAACCCTAGCCCTCTCCGGTGTCTATATAAACCGGAGGGCTTTAGTCTGTAGGACACAACGTACATTGCAACAATCATACCATAGGCTAGCTTCTAGGGTTTAGCCTCCTAGATCTCGTGGTAGATCCACTCTTGTACTACCCATATCATCAATATTAATCAAGCAGGACGTAGGGTTTTACCTCCATCAAGAGGGCCCGAACCTGGGTAAAACATCGTCTCCTTGTCTCCTGTTACCATCCGCCTAGACGCACAGTTCGGGACCCCCTACCCGAGATCCGCCGGTTTTGACACCGACAGCATGCTTATTCCTCGTTAATATTATTGCACGCATGCTGAATTTCATCAGGCACCATATTTCATCATGCATTTCAAATTCTTCATATTATATATCAAATGCGTGTATGAATTACAAGACATAGGGGGAGATCTCCATGATTCAACTCTTCAAATGTGCATTGCCTCAAAAGCAAATTCCTCACTATGCACATCTTCAGGGGGAGTTCTTCTATATCTTGCAAACAAATTCCTCAATATCAGTAGTTACACTTCATATGTTTATCCCCATTGAAAACTTAACCTATGTTGTCATCAATCACCAAAAAGGGGGAGATTGTAAGTGCATCTAGTGCCCCTTAGTGATTTTGGTGTATTGAAGACTTATAGGTTAAGGGACTGATGCATTTGTGAGTGTACACAGGTCTATAAGTCTATGAGGAGTTTGATATTTACAGAGAAATTCGACCCCTAAAAATGAAGTTCTTCGACTGAAGACTTTGATATTCTGAAGACTTTGAAAGTGAAGAAATTGGTGTGACCTTGAAGACTTGATATTCATTTGAGGAACATGAAGCGTCAAGACTTTTGTTTTCGTAGTTTCTTTTCCTCTTTCTTGAGTCATAGGAAACACCGTATTGTTAAAGGGGGTCGAGGAAATACTAAGGAAAAATTTCCATGTGATGCTCAACTCAAAATCCTACACCTACCAATCCCTTCGAGTGAAGCCATTGGAAATCTCATAAAGTTCAGTCAATTTCTTCAGTGACAGAGACGCAGTTCTTCTGGTCACTGAGGACTTTGCTCTGACTGAGGACTTAGGAATTCGCCAGTGCGAATTGCCTACACAGTGAGGAACATGATAGCCCTGAGGAATTTGAGAGTCAAATTTCCGACCGTTGCTGTGCTGCGCGCCGGTTGTCCCAAAATATCTTATCCACCTATCAGTCATATCATTGAAGGGCATTTATGTCTTATCATGTCGGGCTGCTCCCTAGGCTATAAATAGCCGCCCCCTACAACCACTAGCTGGTTGGCTGCTCTGAGAGAACTTGACACTTGTCATTTGAGAGCAACCCATCCTCCGAGGACTTTGAGCGAAAATCATCAAGTGAGGAAAATCCCAAAACCAAACCCCCACAAACCCAAAGTGATTGAGCATCACTAAAGAAATTGATCCTGCGTGGATCTGACGCTTGTTACCTTTGAAGACTGTGCTTCTTCCAGATGGTTAGGCGTCAAGGTCTAGAGCATCCAAGAGGAATTGTGGATCGCCGAGTGACCAAGTCTGTGAAGGTTTGGAAGTCACCTGAAGACTTACCACGAGTGATTGGACGAGGTCTGCGTGGCCTTAGTTCAAGGAGAATACGGTGAGGAATGGGTGTCCTGAGTTGCGGCTCAGTGACTGGGTGTCCGGGACTACGTGTCCTCGAGTTTAAATACTCAGCCGCTCCAACCAGACGTACAACTGAGACAGCAGTTGGAACTGGTTTACCAAATCATTGTCTTCACCAACTAACTAGTTCTATCTCCTCAACCCTTTCATTTCCTCACTACTGTGTTGAGTGTTTGTTCATATCTCTGCTTGAAGACTTTGACTGAAGACTTTCTCAAATTCCTCAGTTCAATTTCTTCAGTCTGTTTGTCTTCATCTTGTGTTATCCTGTGATTACGCTTTCTGTACTCTGTGCTTGTCTTCATTTCATCGTGATGACCATGCTTGTATTCTGTTATGCTTACTTCTGAGTACTTATTCTGCTGCAACTAGTTCTTTGCTAAGGAATTTCCTCACCAGCAAATTCCTCAGTGAAGAATTCACAAAAATTGCCTATTCACCCCACCTCTAGTCGATATAACGCACTTTCACGATCCACAATTCCTCTTGGATGCTCTAGACCATGACGCCTAACCGTCTGGAAGAAGCACAGTCTTCAAAGGTAACAAGCATCGGATCCATGCAGGATCAATCTCTTCAGTGATGCTCAATCACTTTGGGTTTGTAGGTGTTTGGGTTGGGGTTTTTCCTCACTCGATGATTTCGCTCAAAGTCCTCGGAGGATGGGTTGCTCTCAAATGACAAGTGTCAGTTTCTCTCGGAGCAGCCAACCAGCTAGTGGTTGTAGGGGGCGGCTATTTATAGCCTAGGGAGCAGCCCGACATGATAAGACATAAATGCCCTTCGATGATATGACCGTTAGGTGGATAAGATATTTTGGGACAGCTGGCGCGCAGCACAGCAACGGTTGGAATTTTGACTCTCAAATTCCTCAGGGCTATCATGTTCCTCACTGTGTAGGCAATCCGCACTGGCGAATTCCTAACTCCTCAGTCAGAACAAATTCCTCATCGACCAGAAGAACTTCATCTCTGTCACTGAAGAAATTGACTGAACTGTATGAGATTTCCAATGGCTTCACTCGAAGGGATTGGTAGGTGTAGGATTTTGAGTTGAGCATCACATGGAAATTTTTCCTTAGTATTTCCTCGACCCCCTTAACAGTACGGTGTTTCCTATGACTCAAGAAGGAGAAAAACAAAACTATGAAAATGAAAGTCTTCAAGCTTCATATTCCTTGCATGAATATCAAGTCTTCACGGACACACCAATTTCTTCACTTTCAAAGTCTTCATGAAAGTCTTCAGGAATACCAAAATCGTCAGTCAAAGATATTCATTTTTAGGGGTCGACTTTCTCTGTAAATATCAAACTCCTCATAGACTTATAGACCTGTGTACACTCATAAACACATTAGTCCTTAACCTATAAGTCTTCAATACACCAAAATCACTAAGGGACACTAGATGCACTTACAATCTCCCCCTTTTTGGTGATTGATGACAATATAGGTTAAGTTTTCAACGGGGATAAACATATGAAGTGTAAGTACTGATATTGAGGAATTTGATTGCAAGATATAGAAGAACTCCCCCTGAAGATGTGCATAGTGAGGAATTTGCTTTTGAAGCAATGCACACTTGAAGAGTTGAATCATGGAGATCTCCCCCTATATCTTGTAATTCATACATGCATTTGACATATAATATGAAGAATTTGAAATGCATGATGAAATATGGTGCCTGAAGAAATTCAGCATGCGTGCAATAATATTAACGAGGAACAAGCATGCAGAATCAGAGCACAGTGCATCAAAAGTATCAGAGCACCATCGGTTTTAAGATTACAACTCGATCCAATAAAAGTTTCAGAAGAGCGAGAGTTGTAACTTAGCAAAAAAAAGCCCATATAATAGACCCGCTTGAAGACTAACTCAGATTTCTCCCCCTTTGTCATCGAATGACCATAAGGATCGAAACTGAGGACTAACGCCCCTGAAGAATATCAAGTTGATGGAGGAGCGTCAGCGTTGTTGGGGTGGGTTGTCGTAGTAGGGACTACCGCAGTGTCATCCAAGTCTTCATTTTCATCAGTGTTGCACGATGAAGAATAGGAGCTGGCTACCAAGGAAGGAACCTTGACCTTCTTGAATTTCTTCGGTGGAGGTGCAGACCAGTCAAATTCTTCCCTGAGACCCATTGTCTTCAGATCTTCTGCGTTGTAGACATGAGATAGAACAGCCCAGGTACGGTTGAAGGTTTCATGGAGGTAGTAGTGGTTTTTCTTCACTGCATTGTGTGTGGAGGTCATGTTGTGAAGAATTGAACCAAACTGACGCTTGACCCGTTTATGATTGTGATCAACTTTCTGATGAAGACTGAGGAGCAACTCACGATCAGTCATCACCCTGGGAGCTGTGGCTTGAGGAATATGCTTGGCAGAGGTGTTGGCGGCAGAGTCATGTGTGGCAGAGTCATCATTGGTGGAGTAGGATGCAACTTTGCGAAATTGACCATCCAATGGAAGAATGCCTTCATTTATCACAGCAGCTGCCTTGCCTTTGTCATCAACTGAGGAAAATGTCCATTTGAGGACTTCAATTGGAGGCAAATAGCTGCCGTGGTTCAGAGTATCAGCCTTGTAATTGAGTGAAGACCTTGTCCTGATGAACCTCATAATCCATGGTGCATAAGGCTTCAGCTCAAATGGTGACATAGCTATATTCGCCAGAGTCCTCATGAAGAAATCATGGAAGTTTGTGGGAGCGCCATGAATGATATTGAAAAGCATATTCTTCATGATGCCAACGACTTCTTCATCATTTCAGTCGTGGCCTTTGATAGGACTCATTGTCTTCGTCAGAATGCGATAGACAGTCCGAGGCACATACAGTAATTCCTTGACGAGGAATTTGGTTCGAGGGGCTTGCCCTGGCTTCAAGGGCTTCATCAGCACTTGCATGTGATGATTTGTAAGCTCAGGTTCACTGTAGATGCAACGAGCACCATCAAGGGGAGGACTGAGTGGGAGGGCATGAAGCAATTCAGTTGCTGGTGCCTTGTAGTGAGTATTTTCTGACATCCAGTCCAGCACCCAAGAGTTCACATCTTTAGAATTTCCTGTGATGTGCAGCGTTGCATAGAATTGAAGAATGAGTTCTTCATTCCAATCACACATGTCAGTGCAAAAATTTAGCAATCCAGCATCATGAAGAACACTGAGGATTGGCTCGAAGCCTGGCAGAGATTCCATGTCCATGTGAGGAATATGTGCATGATCGGAGACTTTGTCTTTGTTGAATAGCACAGAGGAATAGAAATTGGCTTGACTAGCAGTCCAGAAATGCCTCTTCCTTATGCGAGTAGAATCATAGGGATTGTAGTCAGTGAAGAACACATGCTCGTTGAAGAAATCTGTAGCCTTGAACTTTTGCTTCTTTGAGAATGGATCCTTTGGCTTGGGCGGAGGAGTGTCAGTGAGTTGCATCACAGCCTCAGGAATCACAATCTCCAGTTCTTCAGGCTGAGGAATTTCGGGTTCCTCTTCAGTGGCAGTCTGCGTGTTCAAAGGATCAGCAGCAGCAGTTTCTTCAGCACTAGTGGCTGGAATTTCTTCATGCATAGACGAGGTAGGATGAGTTTCTTCAGAGCCTATTTGAACAGTTGGTGTAGGGGACTGAGGTATTTGTTGTATTGGGGTGAAGTGTGGAGAATTGGGATGCTGACTTTCCCAAAAGTCATCATTCATCACAGGCGTAGTGCATCCAATATCCACCTCTTCATCTTCAATTTCTTCAACGCCAGCCTCTTCAGCTGTGAACTGAGGCATTGGTGAGGAAGCAACAGGCGTTGAAGGGATCACATCCGCTTTAATTTCTTCATCAATCTGCTCTGACGAAGTAGCAGAATGATTTTCTTCATCAGATCTGCTAGGGATCACATATTCTTCACCAAAAGGAACAAGGTCCTTTGATGGCAGGGTGGAAATCGGAACAGCATCAATTGGATTTTCAACTGAGCTGGTCATAGGCTTCATTTTCTTTGGAGCTGAAGAATCTGAAGCAGATGATGCTTTCCTTTTCTTCACTGCAGCTCTCTCTGCAGCCTTGGTCTTCCTCACATCTGATGCAGATGGAAGAGTAGGAGCTGGTGTAGGTGCAGGAGGAGCTGAGGAATCTGTTTGAATTTCCTCAGGCGCAACTGATGCAGTTGCCCTGACTTCTTCATTTTCTTCAGGAACACCACTAGTGGATGCCCTGGCAATGTCTTCAGCGGCTGGAATGGAGTCATCAGCCTTAGAACTAGCATTTTCATCAGCATCCTGAAAGTCATCAGCGGTGCTGGCATGTTCTTCAGTTTGCTGAGTAGAGGCTTCAGCTTGAGGAATTTCTTGTTGCGATGGGGCTGCAACATTGGTGAACTTCTCAGTCAGTTTAACGAACCTGACTTTGGCTCCTTGCCAATCAGCATAATAAGCATTTAAATCATCGTTGAGGGCTTTGATTTCAGACTGGATCTTGAGGAGTTCATCAGTTGTCATTTTGACAATGTTTTTCCTCAGGAACTTCTCTTTCCTGAACTGAGCCTTCTTGATTTGTCTAGCCTTCTAAAATTTCCATTTCTCTTCAGTGATGAAATGGATCAGCATGTGACTTTGGCCAGGAGTCAAATGAAAATCAGGCATAGGAGTGTTTGGGTCCTTGTGCCAGAGATCAATGTAGTCGAGGATCGCCTTTGGGTCCAAAAGCAGTGGCACATTTGTGCCTTTGGCTCTAGCGGCCCTTTCTTGCCTGTCTCTGATGATTTCTGCAAGTTCATCATCATCAGCTTCATCGTCAGATGGCACTTGGGAGGCAACCTATTTCTTCTTCAGATTTGGCCGAGGACCTCGACCAGCTGTTGCCTTTGTCTTCAGCAGAGTGGGGCCTGATGAAGAGTTTGGTGCAGCTGAGGAACTCGTTGAGACACCAGAGGCAATAGAGATGCCTGCAGTCCTTTGGCACATGGCTAGATGTACAAGTGTTGAGGACTTTGCCGGAGCAACTGAGGACTTTGGGGGAGGAGCTGAGGACTTTGGAGGAGCAGGAGCAGCATGAGGAACTGGCCGTGAGGGCTTTGAAGAATCTGGCCGTGAGGGCATTGCTGAGGAACTTGGCCGTGAGGGCACAGTTGGTGAAGCACTTGGCTTGTGAGCGGGCTTCTTTGCCATTGATTTTCTAGGCCTGACAGAGGCCTCAGTGGCAGCAGCAGTAGCAGAGTCTTCATTGAATTTCCTCACTGCTTCTTTTGCTTGTCTTGCCAACTTGGCTTGGCGTTTGGCCCATTCTTCAGGGAAATCCTCACAACGCTTGATGCTGGTGGGGTCAGCTTCTTGGCCAGGTGCCAATGGAGCTCTTGGGCATGGAGGATTTAGAGCGAATTTCTTCATATACTTTGGAGTAACATATCTGTACTCCCTCCATTCTCTTGCCCATCTCCTTTCAATCCTCTATATGCGCATCTTGCGCTGATTTTTGTTCTCCTTTCTAAACTTAGCCTCATCAAGTGTGCAATAGTCAGCATAGATGTCCTCGGGTATTTCAAACGCAGTCATGACCTCAGGCATCTTTCCTCCTTTCTGTGGTTTCTTACCGTCTGCCATATTCTTCAGTTGAGGGATTTGAACAATCGAATTCTCTGAAGAAGTATGCAACTTTTCTTCGAGGAACGCTGCAAATGAGTTAAGTTGATGAGAACCTAGTGATTCAGCAGCGGACATGAGTACTTGTGAACAGAGTATAGTTGCGAGGAATTTGGAGAGGTCATATGCGTTCTCAAAAGGTTTTCAAAAAGAACAAGTTTGAGGAATTTGACCAGATGAGTCTTGAAGAATTTCACTAAGCGTTCTTTGTCTTAGGTTCCAGAGTTGTATAGATTGAGGATCCACACAATTGAGGAATCTTGAAGATAAATGATGCTTAGAGAAACGAATCAAGAACAGATGACTAGTGAGGTGTTTTGTGTGTGGGAATTTGAAGAATAAAACACCTTTGAAGATTTTGTAGAGAAAATTTGAATCAAAGAGGGCAGTAAAAGTAACTTTTAATTACCCTGGATGAAGAACACGACGAACTGAGAAGTGTAGATTTGAAGCTCGTCAGTTCAGATCTTCCATGCCCTAACTTGGTGGAGGAAGACAGCTATGGCGGCGGCGGAGTGAAGATTTCCGCGGCCGGCGCGAGTACGACGGCGACGAGGTCGAGGCAGTGAAGCTCTTCCTCACCGGCGACTATGGAGTAGCGGCGGCGCTAGGGTTTGAGAAGCTCGAGTGAGAGAGAGAGAGAGCGGTCGAGCAGAGTAAAGGAAGTGAGGAAGGGGTGAGGGGGTATTTATAGTCGTAGTGAAAAACTGTTCACCCGAAGATTTAGGACGAACGTGCCCCTGGCCCTAAGGGTCCGATCACATTCACTTAGCAGAAAATGCAACTTGAAGAAATAGCCATAAGTGAATGCTGTAGAGGACATAAACTCATATATATATATATATAGCCAATGAAGAAAAATGACGGAAACAGTGAAGATTTTGCAAAGTTGAAGAATTTAAAAAAAACTGAAGAATTTCAAAAACTGAGGAAAAACTCAAATTGAGATTTTCAACTTTGGTGGTGGCGTGACCCACCGTATAAGAATGATGATTTCAGACACCGCGTACAATTGTTGTAGGGTTCTGAGAATCAAATTCTTCATTAATTTCTTCACACTTAGAGTGTTGTTCTTCATTGATTGAAGAAAAACGTTTCTTCGTGTGTTGCACATATAAGTCATCAATTTTGCATAAGTGTTAGGATGAGTGTCCTTTTCAAAGAACATTCGAAGACTCTAAGATATTTAGCTCACACCGCAACTTGCTAAATCTCTTCTCATCCAAGGGCTTTGTGAAGATATCGGCTAGCTGTTCTTCAGTCTTCACATGCTCAATAGAAATGTCGCCCTTCAACACATGATCACGAAGAAAATGATGACGAATCTGAATGTGCTTTGTCTTCGAGTGTTGAACTGGGTTGTGAGCAATCTTGATGGCACTCTCACTGTCACAGTAGAGAGGCACATTCTTCATGTTGATGCCGTAGTCCTTGAGAGTTTGCTTCATCCACAGCAATTGAGCACAGCAAGAACCAGCCGCAATGTACTCAGCTTCCGCAGTAGACAGTGATACGCAGTTCTGTTTCTTCGAGGACCAACAGACCAAAGATCGTCCGAGGAAATGACAAGTACCAGATGTTGACTTGCGGTCCACATGATCACCAGCATAGTCAGAGTCAGAATATCCAATGAGATCAAAAGTAGAGCCCTTGGGGTACCATAGTCCTAGTGTTGGTGTGTGAGCTAGATATCGAAGAATATGCTTCACAGCCTTATGGTGTGATTCCTTCGATGTAGCTTGAAATCGGGCACACATGCAGACACTAAGCATTATATCTGGCCTAGATGCACATAAGTACAATAAAGAACCAATCATGGAGCGGTATACCTTGTGATCGAAGTCAATACCATTTTCATCAGTGCATAGATGGCCATTTGTGGGCATAGGAATTTTGACTCCTTTGCAATCTTGCATGCCGAATTTCCTCAGAACATCCTTGAGGTATTTCTCCTAAGATATGAATATGCCATTGTGCTGTTGACGATTTTGAAGACCTAAGAAGAATTTCAACTCTCCCATCATAGACATGTGATATTCTTCACTCATCATATAGGCAAATTCATCACTATAACATTGGTCAGTACAGCCAAAGATAATATCATCAACGTATATTTGGCACACAAACAGTTCACCATCATAAGATTTAGTAAAGAGAGTAGGGTCGAGTGAACCGGGTGTGAAGCCATTCTTCACGAAGAATTCCTTCAAAGTATCATACCATGCCCGAGGGGCCTGCTTGAGGCCATAGAGGGCCTTGTTGAGTTTGAAGACTTTGTCAGGATTCTTTGTATCTTCAAAACCTGGGGGTTGAGCAACATATACTTCTTCCTCAAGCTTACCATTGAGGAATGCACTTTTCACATCCATTTGATATAAAGTGATATTATGATGGTTAGCATAAGCAAGTAATATGCGAATAGCCTCAAGTCTAGCAACAGGTGCAAAAGTTTCATCGAAATCAATTCCTTCAACCTGTGTGTAGCCTTGAGCTACAAGTCGTGCCTTATTCCTCACCACAAGGCCATTTTAATCTTGCTTGTTGCGGTAGATCCACTTTGTGCCAATGATATTATGCTTGCGAGGATCTGGACGTTTTACCAGTTCCCAGACATTGTTGAGCTCAAACTGATGTAATTCTTCTTGCATGGCCTGAATCCACTCAAGCTCCAGAAATGCTTCATCTACCTTAGTGGGCTCTGTGATAGAGACAAAAGCATAGTGCCCACAAAAGTTAGATGAATGTGAAGCTTTTGAGCGGGTGAGAGGACCTGGTGTTTCAATGTCATCGATGATCTTTTCAACTTGCACTTCTTTTGCAACGCGAGGATGAGCTGGTTGTCATCGAGGAATTTGATCCGCATTTTCTTCAGCACCATTTTCTTCAGTATTTTCCTCAGGTGCATTAGCTCGACGATCTTCGCATTCTGGAATGAATTCTTCAGTAGATTCTTTGGTAGGAATGACATCCTCAGTAGCCTTGAACTTGATAGAATCCTCAGGTGCTGGTTCATCTATCACAGAAGGTAGGTGCTCTCTTTGCGAGCTATTAGTTTCATTGAACCGCACATCTACAGTTTCAACAACCTTGTGAAGAGCGTTGTTGAAGACTCTGTAGGTGTGCGAGTCCTTTCCGTAACCAAGCATAAAACCTTCATGTGCTTTCGGTGCGAATTTAGCATTGTGATGAGGATCCCTAATCCAACATTTAGCACCGAAGACTTTGAAATAACTCACATTGGGTTTCTTGTCAGTGAGGAGTTCATAGGCAGTCTTCTTGAAGAATTTGTGAAGATATACTCTGTTGATGATGTGGCACGCGGTATCAATTGCATCAATCCAAAAACGATGAGGCCTTTTGTATTCATCAAGCATAGTGCGAGCCATCTCAACAAGAGTTCTGTTCTTGCGCTCCACGACGCCATTTTGCTGAGGAGTATAAGGAGCAGATAACTCATGAGTAATACCAAGTTCATCAAGATAGTCATTAAGACTGGAATTCTTGAACTCAGTTCCATTGTCACTCCTGATGTGCTTGATCTTCACACTAAAGTTGGTTGAAGCCCTCGAGGAAAATCGTTTGAAAACTTCCTGCACTTCATGTTTGTAAGTAACAATGTGTACCCATGTGTAACGAGAATAATCATCAACAATAACAAAGCCATATAGGGATGCATCATTTGTCACAGCTGAATAATGATTAGGACCGAAGAGATCCATGTGAAGCAATTCAAATGGACGAGTAGTGGTCATGATAGTCTTCGCATGATGCTTGGCCTTGGTCATTTTTCCAGCTTCACAGGCACCACACAAGTGATCCTTGAGGAATTTGAAATTCTCAATGCCAATGACATGCTTCTTCTTCGCAAGTGTGTGCAAATTCCTCATGCCAGCATGACCAAGTCATCGATGCCATAGCCAGCCTTCTGAAGCTTTTGCAAGTAAGCACACGGCAGGTTGTGGTCCTGTAGAGAAATCAACAATGTACAAGTCTCCTCTCCTAAAGCCTTCGAAGACTTTGGAATTGTCAGCTTGCATGATCACAACACAATGATACTTGCCAAAGACAACAACCATATCAAGATCACAAAGCATTGAGACAGACATGAGGTTGTATCCTAAGGACTCGACAAGCATGACTTTGCCCATGTGTCGATCCTTTGAGATCGCAACCTTACCTAGACCCAATACCTGACTTTTGCCTTTGTCAGCGAAGATGATATGCTTCAGATGTGACAGTGTTAAGGGAGCATCGATCAATAGGTTCTTGTCACCAGTCATGTGATTTGTACATCCACTATCGAGGACCCACTCATTTGCCTTGGGTTGATCATCCTGCAGATGAATTAGTGCAGCTTACAAACTCATATACTTCATCAGTGAAGAATATGACATCAGTATCATCAGGTCAATTTCATCAAGTAAATTGATCAGATAATCAGTATGAGGATGTGTGAAATGAAGGTTCATTTCATCATGATTAGCCTGCGTCCTATCAGGCACTGCTCAGGTCTCCAGCAAATTCTCCAGTCGTTTTGAGCACGAATGGAGACCTGACCCTACATAAGAGATTAGTTCTTTTTCTTCACCACCCACATCTGGAGGGGTGGCAAAGAATTCATCACTCTGCGAGCACCATATGAGAAAGGTGGCATGGACGCCAGTCCACTTCATTTCACATAAGAGGGGTTAGGGTAAGCATATGAATAAGCAGAGAAATTCTTTGAGGACTTATGAACATAATGATTTTAAGAATAATGCACATATTCATAGCCCTTAGCTCTACCCTACGAAACAGAAGGGTTAGCACGATGATGATCATATGAGGACTTTGATCCTTTTGAGGAATTTGATCCACGTGAGGAATTTTGTCCGTATGAGGACTTGGATCCATATGAAGAATTTGGTCCATATGAAGAGTTTGATCTGGGGCTCCTATTCTTCACTGGTGGTGTCATGAGGACATTCACCTGAAGACTTTCAACATAACTTTTGGGAACCCAGATTTTCTTCATAGGGGAACCGTTCCTACAGTTAGTGCCAACATATCTAGCAAATACTTCACCATTCTGATTTTTGAACAGTTTATAGTTGGAGTCAAATGACTCATCAGAAGAATGAGGAGATTCACATGTAAAGCCAGATAAGTTAGATGGATCAACTGGAGGTCCCTTTGCAGCAACCCATGAGGTTTTGGGGTACTGCTCAGGCTTCCAATATGTTCCATCAGCATTGAGTTTCCTCTCAAAGGCAATACCCTCTTTCCTAGGGTTTCTGTTGAGGATCTACTTTTTAAGCACATGACAAAGAGTCTGATGCCCTTTGAGGCTTTTGCACATGCCTGTCATATACAATTCCTTCAGCCCTGCATCGTCAGTGATACTAGCAATGTCCTCAGATGAGGAATTAGTGATAGCAGAGGCAGGTGAAGAATTTGTAACATTTGAAGCATTTGAACATTCAGGTGAAGAATTAGCAGATTCACGTTCAATGCACTTTAAGCATGGAGGATCAAATTCTTCCTGAGTAGCGCTAATTTGTTGAGCAAGTAATGAATCGTGCTCCTTCTGAAGATCTTCATAACTCACTCTTAGCTTCTCAAGATCTTGCTTTCTTTGAAGAAGTTCATAAGAAAGCTTCTCGTGATCAGATAAGAGAGTTTTATGATGACTTTGAAGGTTGTCAAACTTAGACTAAAGTCTCTGAAGATTTTCAGTTAAGTCTTTAGTGCGGTCCATTTCATCACCGAACATATCATCACTTTTGTCTAGCATGTTTTGAAGTTTTTCAATAGCCTTTTGTTGTTTCACAGCAATCTTAGCAAGTTTGGAGTAGCTAGGCTTAAGATTTTCATCAGATTCATCCTCACTTGATTCAAAGGTGGGGTATTTAGTTACCTTAGCAGCCTTTGCCATGAAGCAATAGGTGGGAGCGTAGTCGACATTGCCTTCATCAGTGTTGTTAGTGTTGCCATTTTCTTCAGAGTTGAAGATAGACTTGCTGACAAATGCGGTAGCAAGAGCTAGACTTGCCACACCTGACTCAGACTCCTCAGATGCCTCCTCTTCCTCATGATCCTTAGATTCAGCTTCAGAATCCATTTCCTTGACAATGAATGCCCGAGCCTTCTTAGAGCTGCTCTTCTTGTGAGATGAAGACTTTGAGGATTTTGATGATGAAGACTTTGAAGATTTCTTCTTCTTCTTGGCATCATCAGAACTATAATCCTTGTATTTCTTATTCTTTAATTCCTTTTCCCACTGAGGACAATCTTGAATGTAGTGACCAGGCTTCTCGCATTTATGGCATAGCCTTCTCTTATAGTCACTTGATGAGGAATCACTGCTCCTTGAAGATTTTCCAAAGAGACCACGTCTTGAGAATTTCTGGAACTTCTTCACGAGCAGTGCTAGCTCCTAGCTCAATTCTTCAGGATCACCAAGGCTACTACCAGAATCTTCACATTCAGATTCAGACACTGCCTTGGCCTTCAGGGCACGTGTTTTGCCATAGCTTGAACCATAGAGATCTCTCTTTTCAGCAAGCTGGAACTCATGAGTATTTAGCCTCTCGAGGATATCAGCGGGATCTAGTGACTTGTAATCAGCACGCTCTTGAATCATCAGTGCTAGAGTGTCAAATGACGAATCGAGTGATCTTAGCAATTTCTTCACCACCTCATGGTCGGTGATGTAAGTGGCACCGAGCGCTTGAAGCTCATTTGAGATATCAGTGAGGCGATCGAAGGTTTGCTGAACATTTTCATTGTCGAGTCTTTTGAAGCGGTTGAAGAGATTGCGAAGAACGTCAACATGAGAGTCACATTGAGTGGAGACTCCTTCGTTTACTTTGGAGAGCCTATCCCAGATAAGCTTAGCAGTTTCCAAAGCACTCACTCTACCATACTGCCCTTTACTCAGATGACCACATATGATATTCTTCGCTTGAGAATCGAGTTGCTTGAATCTCTTCACGTCAGCAGCATTCAAGGAAGGTGTGACTGAGGGAACACCATTTTCCACAACGTACCAGAGATCATTGTCAATTGCTTCAAGATGCATTCGCATCTTATTCTTCCAGTAGGGGTAGTCCGTGCCATCGAAGCTAGGACAGCCAGCAGAGACCTTGATCATACCTGCAGTCGACATAACTAGAACTCCAGGTGGTTAAACCAAAATCACACAGAACAAGGGAGTACCTTGTTCTGATACCAATTGAAAGTGCGTTATACCGACTAGAGGGGGGTGCATAGGCGATTTTTATGAATTCTTCACTGAGGAATTTGCCGGTGAGGAAATTCCTTAGCGAAGAACTACTTGCAGCGGAATAAGTACTCAGAAGTAAGCATGACAGAATACACACATGGTCATCATGATGAAATGAAGACAAACACAGAGTACAGAAAGCGTAAACACAGGATAACACAAGATGAAGACAAACAGACTAAAGAAATTGAACCGAGGAAATTGAGAAAGTCCTCAGTCAAAGTCTTCAAATACAGATATGAACAATCACTCAACACGGTAATGAAGAAATGAAAGAGTTGAGGAAATAGAACCAGTAAGGTTGGTGAAGACAATGATTTGGTAGACCAGTTCCAACTGCTGTCTCAGTTGTACATCTGGTTGGAGCGGCTGAGTATTTAAACTCGAGGACACACAGTCCCGGACACCCAATCGCTGAGCACGCAGCTCAGGACACCAAGTACTCACCGTATTCTCCTTGAACTAAGGTCACACAGACCTCGTCCAATCACTCGTGGTAAGTCTTCAGGCGACTTCCAAACCTTCACAGACTTCGGTCACTCGGCGATCCACAATTCCTCTTGGATGCTCTAGACCATGATGCCTAACCGTCTGGAAGAAGCACAGTCTTCAAAGGTAACAAGCGTCGGATCCACGCAGGATCAATCTCTTTAGTGATGCTCAATCACTTTGGGTTTGTAGGTGTTTGGGTTGGGGGTTTTCCTCACTCGATGATTTTCGCTCAAAGTCCTCGGAGGATGGGTTGCTCTCAAATGACAAGTGTCAGTTTCTCTCAGAGCAGCCAACCAGCTAGTGGTTGTAGGGGGCGGCTATTTATAGCCTAGGGAGCAGCCCGACATGATAAGACATAAATGCCCTTCGATGATATGACCGTTAGGTGGATAAGATATTTTGGGACAGCTGGCGCGCAGCATAGCAACGATCGGAATTTTGACTCTCAAATTCCTCAGGGCTATCATGTTCCTCACTGTGTAGGCAATCCGCACTGGCTAATTCCTAACTCCTCAGTCAGAACAAATTCCTCAGCGACCAGAAGAACTTCGTCTCTGTCACTGAAGAAATTGACTGAACTGTATGAGATTTCCAATGGCTTCACTCGAAGGGATTGGTAGGTGTAGGATTTTGAGTTGAGCATCACATGGAAATTTTTTCTTAGTATTTCCTCGACCCCCTTTAACAGTACGGTGTTTCCTATGACTCAAGAAGGAGAAAAACAAAACTATGAAAACGAAAGTCTTCAAGCTTCATATTCCTTGCATGAATATCAAGTCTTCACAGACACACCAATTTCTTCACTTTCAAAGTCTTCATGAAAGTCTTCAGGAATACCAAAATCTTCAGTCAAAGAGATTCATTTTTAGGGGTCGACTTTCTCTGTAAATATCAAACTCCTCATAGACTTATAGACCTGTGTACACTCATAAACACATTAGTCCTTAACCTATAAGTCTTCAATACACCAAAATCACTAAGGGGCACTAGATGCACTTACAGTGGTTGGCATAGGCTAGCAGTATGCGAATGTCTTCAAGCCTTGCCACAGGAGCAAATGTTTCATCGAAGTCAATTCCTTCAACTTGAGTGTAGCCTTGAGCAACTAGACGAGCCTTGTTTCTGACAACTTGACCATGCTCATATTTTTTGTTGCGATAGATCCATTTGGTGCCAATTATATTGTGCTTGCGAGGATCAGGACGCTTGACCAGTTCCCATACATTGTTCAGCTTGAACTGATGAAGCTCTTCTTTCATAGCTTGAATCCATTCAGGTTCCATAAAGACTTCAACAACTTTCTTGGTGATACGTCTCCAACGTATCTATAATTTTTTATTGTTCCATGCTATTATATTATCTGTTTTGGATGTTTAATTGGCTTTATTATATACTTTCATATTATTTTTGGGACTAACCTATTAACCGGAGGCGCAGTCCAAATTGTTGTTTTTTGCCTATTTTAGTGTTTCGCAGAAAAGGAATATCAAACGGAGTCCAAACAGAATGAAACCTTCGGGAGAGTCATTTTTGGAACAAACGCAATCCAGGAGACTTGGAGTGGACATCAAGGAAGCAATGAGGCGGCCACGAGGCAGGGAGGCATGCCTCCCACCCTCGTGGGCCCCTCGTGGCTCCCCTGACTGACTTCTTTCGCCTATATATACTAATATACCCTGAAAACATCCGAGAGCACCACGAAACCCTATTTCCACCGCCGCAACCTTCTGTACTCGTGATATCCCATCTTGGGGCATTTTCCGACGCTCCGTCGGAGGGGGAATCAATCATGGAGGGCCTCTACATCAACACCATAGCCTCTCCGATGAAGTGTGAGTAGTTTACCTCAGACCTTCGGGTCCATAGTTATTAGCTAGATGGCTTCTTCTCTCTCTTTGGATCTCAATACAAAGTTCTCCTCGATCTTCTTGGAGATCTATTCGATGTAATTCTTTTTGCGGTGTGTTTGTCGAGATCCGATGAATTGTGGGTTTATGATTAAGATTATCTATGAACAATATTTGAATCTCCTCTAAATTCTTTTATGTACGATTTGTTATCTTTGCAAGTCTCTCCGAATTATCAGTTTGGTTTGGCCTACTAGATTGATCTTTCTTGCAATTGGAGAAGTGCTTAGCTTTGGGTTCAATCTTGCGGTGTCCTTTCCCAGTGACAGCAGGGGCACCAAGGCACGTATTGTATTGTTGCCATAGAGGATAAAAATATGGGGTTTATATCATATTGCTTGAGTTTATCCCTCTACATCATGTCATCTTTCCTAATGTGTTACTCTGTTCTTATGAACTTAATACTCTAGATGCATGCTGGATAGCGGTCGATGTGTGGAGTAATAGTAGTAGATGCAGAATCATTTCGATCTACTTGTCGCGGACGTGATGCCTATATACATGATCATGCCTAGATATTCTCATAACTATGCACTTTTCTATCAATTGCTCGATAGTAATTTGTTCACCCACCATAATAATTATGCTATCTTGGGAGAAGCCACTAGTGAAACCTATGGCCCCGGGTCTGTTTTCCATCATATAAGTTTCCGATCTATTTTATTTTGCAATCTTTACTTTCCAATCTATATCATAAAAATACCAAAAATATTTATCTTATTATCTCTATCAGATCTCACTTTTACAAGTGGTCGTGAAGGGATTGACAACCCCTTTATCGCGTTGGTTGCAAGGTTCTTATTTGTTTGTGCAGGTACGAGGGATTTGAGTGTAGCCTCCTACTGGATTGATACCTTGGTTCTCAAAAACTGAGGGAACTACTTACGCTACTTTGCTGCATCACCCTTTCCTCTTCAAGGAAAAACCAACGCATGCTCAAGAGGTAGCAAGAAGGATTTCTCGCACCGTTGCCGGGGAGTCTACGCACAAGTCAAGACATACAAAATACCCATGACAAACTCTTATCCCTCGCATTACATTATTTGCCATTTGCCTCTCGTTTTCCTCTCCCCCACTTCACCCTTGCCATTTTATTCGCCCTCTTTTTCCCGTTTGCCTCTTTTTCGCTTGCCTCTTGTGTGCATGTGTGTTGGATTGTTTGTCATGATGGCTCAAGATAATACTAAATTGTGTGATTTTTCCAATACCAACAACAATGGTTTTCTTAACACTCCGATTGCTCCTATTACCAATGCTAAATGTTGCGAAATTAATACTGCTTTGTTGAATCTTGTCATGAAAGATCAATTCTCTAGCCTTCCTAGTGAAGATGCCGCTACACATCTAAACAACTTTGTTGATTTGTGCGATATGCAAAAGAAGAGAGATGTGGATAATGATATTGTTAAATTGAAGCTATTTTCGTTTTCACTTAGAGATCCTGCTAAAACTTGGTTTTTGTCTTTGCCTAAAAATAGTATTGATTCATGGAATAAGTGCAAATCTCTAAGTATTTTTCCTCCCGCTAAGATCATCTCTCTTAGAAACGATATTATGAATTTTAAGCAACTTGATCACGAACATGTTGCACAAGCTTGGGACAGAATGAAATTATTGATACGTAATTTCCCTACACATGGTTTGAATTTATGGATGATTATACAAAAAATATTATGATGGATTGAATTTTGCTTCTAGAAATCTTGTAGATTCGGCCGCGGGATGCACTTTTATGGAAATCACTTTAGGAGAAGCTGCTAAACTCCTAGATAATATTATGATTAATTAATCTCAATGGCACACAGAAAGATCTACTAGTAAAAAGGTTCATGCAACAGAAGAGATTAATGTTTTGAGTGGAAGATGGATGAACTTATGAAATTGCCTGCTAATAAGAGTGTTTTCCTCTGATCCTAATGATATGCATTTATCCACTTTGATTGAGAATCATAATGAATCTATGGATGTGAATTTTGTTGGTAGGAACAATTTTGGTAACAACGCTTATAGAGGAAACTTTAATCCTAAGCCATTCCCTAGTAATTCCTCTAATAATAATGGTAATTCCTACAACAACTCTTATGGAATTTTTAATAAGTTGCCCTCTGATTTTGAGATTAGTGTTAAAGAGTTTATGATCTCTCAAAAGAATTTCAATGCTTTGCTTGAAGAAAAATTGCCTAAGATTGATGAGTTGGCTAGGAACGTGGATAGAATTTCTCTTGATGTTGATTCTTTGAAACTTAGATCTATTCCACTTAAGCATGATATCAATGAGTCCCTCAAAGCCATGAGAATTTCCATTGATGAGTGCAATGAAAGAACCGCTAGAATGCGTGCAAAAAAGATTGCTTTGTAAAAGCGAGTTCTTCTAGTTTTCATGATAATAGGGATGAAGATCTAAAAGTGATTGATTTGTCTCCTATTAAATCTTTGTTTTGCTATATGAATCTTGATAATGATAGGACTAGAGATGAGTCAACTATAGTTAAGAGACGTCCCAATGATTCAGAGTTTTTAGATCTTGATGCAAAAAATTGGTAAAAGTGGGATTGAAGAGGTCAAAACTTTACATAGGAATGAACCCACTATTTTGGATTTCAAGGAATTTAATTATGATAATTGTTCTTTAATATATTGTATTTTCTTGTTGCAATCCGTGTTAAATTCTCCTCATGCTTATAGTCAAAATAAAGCTTTTACTAAACATATCGTTGATGCTTTAATGCAATCTTATGAAGAAAAGCTTGAATTAGAAGTTTCTATCCCTAGAAAACTTTATGATGAGCGGGAACCTACTATTAAAATTAAAATTAAAGATCATGAATGTTATGCTTTGTGTTATTTGGGTGCTAGTGTTTCCACGATTCCAAAAACTTTGTGTGATGTGTTAGGTTTTCGTGAATTTGATGATTGCTCTTTAAACTTGCACCTTGCGGATTCCACCATTAAGAAACCTATGGGAAGGATTAATGATGTTCTTATTGTTGCAAATAGGAATTATGTGCCCATATATTTTATTGTTCTTGATATAGACTGCAATCCTTCATGTCCTATTATTCTTGGTAGACCTTTCCTTAGAATGATTGGTGCAGTTATTGATATGAAAGAAGGAAATATTAGATTCCAATTTCCATTAAGGAAAGGCATGGAACACTTTCCTAGGAATAAAATCAAATTACCTTATGAATCTAGAGAGCCACCTATGAATTGAATACCAAAGATGGTGATACTTAGATCTATTCTCGCTTTTATGCCTAGCTAGGGGCGTTAAACGATAGTGCTTGTTGGGAGGCAACCCAATTTTTTTTTGTTCTTTGGTTTTTGTTCCTGTTTAGTAATAAATAATTCATCTAGCCTCTAGTTAGATGTGGTTTATGTTTTAATTAGTGTTTGTGCCAAGTAAAACCTATAGGATCCTCTTGGGTGATAGTTAATTTGATCTTGCTGAAAAACAGAAACTTTTGCACGCACGAGAATAATTTTCATAAATCACAGAAGCGTTGTTTTCAGTTGATTATTTTTGCATAAGATTAATAAACAAATTATCTAGGACTTCCTATTTTGGTAGAATATTTGGGGTTACATAAGTATTCGAAAGTTACAAATTGCTACAGATTGTTCTGTTTTGATAGATTCTGTTTTTCGTGTGTTGTTTGCTTATTTTGATGAATCTAAGGCTAGTATCGGGGGGTATGAACCATAAAGAAGTTGGAATACAGTAGGTTTAACACCAATATAAATAAAGAATGAGTTCATTACAGTAACTTAAAGTGATGGTTTGTTTTATTTCGCTAACGGAGCTCATGAGATTTTCTGTTGAGTTTTGTGTTGTGAAGTTTTCAAGTTTTTGGGTAAAGATTTGATGGATTATGGAATAAGGAGTGGCAAGAGCCTAAGCTTGGGGATGACCAAGGAACACCAAGGTAAAATTCAAGGACAACCAAAATCCTAAGCTTGGGGATGCCCCGGAAGGCATCCCCTCTTTCGTCTTCGTCCATCGGTAACTTTACTTGATGCTATATTTTTATTCACCGCATGATATGTGTTTTGCTTGGAGCGTCTTGTATGATTTGAGTCTTTGATTTTTATTTTACCACAATCATCCATGCTGTAAACACCTTTTGGGAGAGACACACATGAATCAGAATTTATTAGAATACTCTATGTGCTTCACTTATATCTTTTGAGCTAGATAATTTTGCTCTAGTACTTCACTTATATCTTTTTAGAGCACAACGGTGGTTTTATTTTATAGACATTATTGATCTCTCATGCTTAACTTATATTATTTTTAGAGTCCTTTAGAACATCATGGTAATTGCTTTGGTTAAAATTTTAGTCCTAATATGATGAGCATCCAAGATAGGTATAATAAAAATTATCATATAAAGTGCATTGAATACTATGAGAAGTTTGATACTTGATGATTGTTTTGAGAGGATGGTAATATTAGAGTCATGCTAGTTGAGTAGTTGTGAATTTGAGGAATACTTGTGTTTAAAGTTTGTGATTCCCATAGCATGCACGTATGGTGAACCGTTATGTGATGAAGTTGGAGCATGATTCATTTATTGATTGTCTTCCTTATGTGTGGAGGTCGGGATCGCGCGATGGTTAACTCCTACCAACCCTTCCCCTAGGAGCATGCGTGTAGTACTTTGTTTTGATAACTTGTAGATTTTTGCAATAAGTATGTGAGTTCTTCATGACTAATGTTGAGTCCATGTATTATACGCACTCTCACCCTTCCACCATTGCTAGCCTCTCTTGTGCCGCGCAACTTTCGCCGGTATCATACACCCACCATATATCTTCCTCAAAACAGCCACCATACCTACCTATTATGGCATTTCCATAGACATTCCGAGATATATTGGCATGCAACTTTCCACCGTTACGTTTATTATGACATGCTCCAGCATTGTCATATTGCTTTGCATGATCATGTAGTTGACATCGTATTTGTGGCAAAGCCACCATTCATAATTCCTTCATACATGTTACTCTTGATTCGTTATCCCTGTACACCGCCGGAGGCATTCACATAGAGTCATATTTTGTTCTAAGTATTGAGTTGTAAGTAAATAAAAGTGCGATGACCTTCATTATTAGAGCATTGTCCCATGTGAGGAAAGGATGATGGAAGCAATGATTCCCTCACAAGTTGGGATGAGTCTCCAGACTTTATGAAAAATAAAAGAGGCCAAAGAAGCCCAAATGAAAAAAAGGCCAAAGAAGCCCACCAAAAAAAACAAAAAAACAAAAAAATGAGAGAAAAAGAGAGAAGGGACAATGTTACTATCCTTTTACCACACTTGTGCTTCAAAGTAGCACCATAATCTTCATGATAGAGAGTCTCCTATGTTGTCACCTTCATATGCTAGTGGGAATTTTTCATTATAGAACTTGGCTTGTATATTCCAATGATGGGCTTCCTCAAATTGCCCTAGGTCTTCGTGAGCAAGCAAGTTAGATGCACACCCACTTAGTTTCTTTGATGAGCTTTCATACACTTATAGCTCTAGTGCATCCGTTGCATGGCAATCCCTACTCACTCACATTGATATCTATTAATGGGCATCTCCATAGCCCGTTGATACGCCTAGTTGATGTGAGATTATCTTCTCCTTTTTCGTCTTCTCCACAACCACCATCCTATTCCACCTATAGTGCTATGTCCATGGCTCACGCTCATGTATTGCGTGAAGATTGAAAAAGTTTGAGAATACTAAGTTATAAAACAATTGCTTGGCTGAAACCAGGGTTGTGCATGATTTAAATATTTTGTGTGATGAAGATAGAGCATAGCGAAACTATATGATTTTGTAGGGATAACTTTCTTTGTCCATGTTATTTTGAGAAGACATGATTACTTTGTTAGTATGCTTGAAGTATTATTACTCTTATGTCAATATTAAAATTTTATCTTGAATCTTTTAGATCTGAACATTCATGCCACAATAAACAAAATTACATTGAGAATTATGCTAGGTAGCATTCCACATCAAAAATTCTGTTTTTATCATTTACCTACTCGAGGACGAGCAGGAATTAAGCTTGGGGATGCTTGATACGTCTCCAATGTATCTATAATTTTTGATTGTTCCATGCTATTATATTATCTGTTTTGGATGTTTAATGGGCTTTATTATACACTTATATATTATTTTTGGGACTAACCTATTAATCGGAGGCCCAGTCCAAATTGCTGTTTTTTGCCTATTCCAGTGTTACGCAAAAAAGGAATATCATATCAAACGGAGTCCAAACGGAATGAAACCTTCAGGAGAGTGGTTTTTGGAACAAACGCAATCTAGGAGACTTGGAGTGGACGTCAAGGAAGCAACGAGGCGGCCACGAGGCAGGAAGGCGCGCCCAGGGGGGTAGGCGCGCCCACACCCTCGTGGGCCCCTCGTGGCTCCCCTGACCGACTTCTTTTGTCTATATATACTCATATACCCTGAAAACATCCGAGAGCACCACGAAACCCTATTTCCATGGCCGCAACCTTCTGTACCCATGAGATCCCATCTTGGGGCCTTTTCCGACGCTCCGTCGGAGGGGGAATCAATCACGAAGGGCCTCTACATCAACACCATAGTCTCTCCGATGAAGTGTGAGTAGTTTACCTCAGACCTTCGGGTCCATAGTTATTAGCTAGATGGCTTCTTCTCTCTCTTTGGATCTCAATACAAAGTTCTCCTCGATCTTCTTGGAGATCTATTTGATGTAATTCTTTTTGCGGTGTGTTTGTCGAGATCCGATGAATTGTGGGTTTATGATTAAGATTATCTATGAACAATATTTGAATCTCCTATGAATTCTTTTATGTATGATTTGTTATCTTTGCAAGTCTCTTCGAATTATCAGTTTGGTTTGGCCTACCATATTGATCTTTCTTGCAATGGGAGAAGTGCTTAGCTTTGGGCTCAATCTTGCGGTGTCCTTTCCCAGTGACAGCAGGGGCAACAAGGCACGTATTGTATTGTTGCCATCGAGAATAAAAAGATGGGGTTTATATCATATTGCTTGAGTTTATCCCTCTACATCATGTCATCTTGCCTAATGCGTTACTCTGTTCTTATGAACTTAATACTCTAGATGCATGCTGGATAGCGGTCGATGTGTGGAGTAATAGTAGTAGATGCAGAATCGTTTCGATCTACTTGTCGCGGACGTGATGCCTATATACATGATCATGCCTAGATATTCTCATAACTATGCACTTTTCTATCAATTGCTCGATAGTAATTTGTTCACCCACCGTAATACTTATGCTATCTTGAGAGAAGCCACTAGTGAAACCTATGGCCCCCGTGTCTATTTTCCATCATATAAGTTTCCGATCTATTTTATTTTGCAATCTTTACTTTCCAATCTATATCATAAAAATACCAAAAATATTTATCTTATTATCTCCATCAGATCTCACTTTTGCAAGTTGCCGTTAAGGGATTGACAACCCCTTTATCGTGTTGGTTGCAAGGTTCTTATTTGTTTGTGCAGGTACGAGGGATTTGAGTGTAGCCTCCTACTGGATTGATACCTTGGTTCTCAAAAACTGAGGGAAATACTTACGCTACTTTGCTGCATCACCCTTTCCTCTTCAAGGGAAAACCAACACATGCTCAAGAGGTAGCACTTGGGTTCAAATATAGAGACAAATGCAAAGTGCCCACAGAATTTTGCTAGTTGTGTTGCTCTAGAACGAGTGATTGGACCAGGTGCATTGATGCTATCAATTATCTTCTCAATTTGTACTTCATTTGCAACACGGAGATGAGCTGGACGAAGATTTTGCCCTTGCAGATCATTGTCTTCAGTTTCAGCATTGACTTCAGGCTGAGCATTGTCTTCAAGTTGACTTGATGCAATGATGAGTTCGTCTTCAGCCTGAGCTTCTGAAGGTATGATTTCTCCAGTACCCATGAGCTTGATAGATTCACTAGGAGGGACTTCATCTAGCACATTTGGCAGGTGCTCTCTTTGCGAGCCGTTAGTCTCATCGAACCGCACATCCACAGTTTCAACCACTTTATAGTGAAAGAGGTTGAAGACTCTGTAGGAGTGTGAATCCTTTCCGTATCCAAGCATAAAACCTTCATGTGCTTTCGGTGCAAATTTTGAAGTGTGATGTGGATCCTTGGTCCAGCACCTAGCACCAAATACTCTGAAGTAACTGACGTTTGGCTTCTTACCAGTTAGCAGCTCATATGATGTCTTCTTTAGAAGCTTGTGAAGATAAACACGGTTGATGACATGGAATGCAGTATCAATGGCTTGAGGCCAGAACTTCCTTGGAGTCTTGTACTCATCAAGCATCGTCCGAGCCATCTCAATGAGGGGTCTGTTCTTGCGCTCCATGATGCCATTCTGTTGAGGTGTGTAAGGAGCTGAAAACTCATGAGTGATGCCCAGTGTATCAAGATAAGTGTCGAGGCCTATGTTCTTGAATTCTATGCCGTTGTCACTCCTGATGTGCTTGAACTTGACGTCGTAGTTCGTCATGGCACGATTGGCGAATCGTCTGAAGACATCCTGCACTTCAGTCTTGTAGAGGATTACATGCACCCATGTATATCTTGAGTAATCATCAACAATGATGAAGCCATAGAGACAAGCAGTGGTAGTAAGAGTAGAGTAGTGAGTAGGGCCGAATAAGTCCATGTGAAGCAGCTCGAAGGGTTGTGATGTCGTCATGATTGTCTCCGAGGGATGCTTGGCCCTAGTCATCTTCCAATCTTCACAGGCACCACACAGATGATCCTTCTTGAACTTGACGACCTCGATGCCCACGACATGCTTCTTCTTTGCGAGAGTGTACAATTTCCTCATACCCGCATGTCCTAGCCTCGGGATGCCAGAGCTATGTAACGCCCCGGATTCGATGCGCTAGGTGTCTGCCAGTTATTCGCTGTCGTTGCCATGTCATTTGCTTGCGTGTTGCACTTTGCCATGTCATCATCTGCATTTCATATCATGTCATCATGTGCATCTCATTTCGCATTCATGTTCGTCTCATGCATCCGAGCTTTTTCCCCGTTGTTCGTTTTGCAATCCGGCACTCCTATGTCCTCCGGCGTCCCCTTCTCGCCTCTCTTCGTGTGTGGGTGTTAAACTTTCTCGGAATGGACCGAGTCTTGTCAAGCGGCCTTGGTATAGCACCGGTAGACCGCCTGTCAAGTTTCGTGCCATTTGGAGGTCGTTTGATACTCCAACGGTTAACCGGGTAACCGTAAGGCCTCTTTTGTTTGCAGCCCAACACCCCTTCCAAAGTGGCCCAAAACCCAGCAAACTCCCCTCCATGCTCTCGGTCGTTCGATCACGATCGTGTGGCCGAAAACCGCTCCTCATTTGGACTCTCCTAGCTCCCTCTACATATAAATAGGTGCCTTCCCCTCCAAATTCGCGGATGTTTCCTACCCTAACCCTAGCCTCTCTCCCTCTCAGCCGCCGGACGTGTTCGCTCGCCACCGGACACGCCCGCGCCGCCGCCCGCAGCCACTCCCAGCGCGACACGTGTCCTCCGCCGCCGTCCTCGCGCCGCCGGCCCGCGGAGCCCATCCGGGGCCCGCGCGGGCCCAGATCGCGCCGCCGCCCGGCCCGAGCGCCCGCCCGTGCCGCCGCTCCTCCGCCGCCGCCGCCCGCCGCTGGCGCCGACCTCCGCCACCGCCCGAGGCCATGGCGCTGCCGCCCGCCGCCTCCTCCGGCCGGCGCGCGCCTCCCCTCGCCGCCGGGCGACCCCGGGTGCGCGTGCCCGCGCCGCCCCACTCCCCGCGGCGCCTCGCCCGCATCCCGAGCCGCCGCCGGCCGCGGCCTCGCCGCCCCGCGCCGGGAGACGCGCCGCCGCCGCCTCCCGCATCCCGCGCCGCCGGTTCCGTCTCCGGCCGGATCCGGCAAGGGCCGGCCAGATCCGGCGCACCGGCGCCGCCCCCGGCCTCCTCCGCCCCTCTCCAACCTCCGGCCGCCGTTCTCCCTCCTCTCCGGCCACATCTCCGGCGACCTCTCCGACGTGCATCGATTTCCGTGCGAACCTGAGGTTGCCCCCGATTTCTCTAAGTCCCTGAAATCTTGCATAATCATGCCATGTTCATCATGCTGTATCTCTGCATCCGTAGCTCCGTTTCGTGCGTGTAATATGTCAAATTGTTCCCCTCGACGAGTACTTCATTCCTTTCCATCGCATCATTTTCATTTGAGCTCATCTTGATGCCCGAAATGCTGTTGGAAGAGTGCATGTTGCTGTTAATCTGCTGAAACTGTTATAACTTGCTCATTTGTCATTTTTGCCATGATTGATGTGTGCATCCTATTAGGTTGATGTCTACATGTGTTTTGATCTATGCCATGCCATCTTTCCTGTGGTGCCATCCATGTATTTTTGTGAGTTGTGTGCTGAGTGCATCGAGCTTGTTAAGTGGGGTACTTGCTGTTACTGTTTTGCTAGACAGATTCTGTTATATTTTGTTGCTATGTAAACCTGCTGCTACAAGTCATTTCGTGCATTATTTTGGAGATGTTCACTAAGGATGTTTTGTTATACATGTCTTGATCTATCCATTCATGCCCTTGGTTGCAATTATAGCCTGCTTTAGATTGTTGTTATCTTGCTCCAAAGTTGCTAAATAATTTTGCTGTCAGCCTGTTAACATTAAGTTCAATTGCTTCCATGCTTATTGCTAGTGATCCATGCACCCCATGAACTTTCTATTGCCATGCTTAGCTTCACAAACATGCCTTCTTACTATTGGTTGCCTTGCCATGCCATGTATTGCTCTGTGGTGAGTGGTTCAAGCTCACCAACATGCCTACTTATTGTTGTTTCTGCCATGTATGAATCTGTAATATGACTTGCCATGTTTACATGGGTGCCATCATATTTTCTGTGCCCTTTTGGCTCATGGTCAGTAAGGGACTCTTGTTATATGCATTTAGTAGTATCATGCCATGCCTTTGTTTGCCATGTTAAGTTCCTGTAACATGTTGTTTGATAGCTCTAAACATTGCAACTTGATGTTATTTCTGCTAAAGTCTGAAACTGTTATTATTTGCAATCTTACCATGTGTGTTGGAGCATGTTCTAGTTGTTTCTGGAGATAGCTCAGTGTTCATGTTTTGTCATGCTTTACCAGTAATTCATGCCCATGCCTTTTGTTATTATGTTGGGGTGCTGTAGCATATTGTTTTGATGCTTGCAAGATGCCTAGTTGCTGTTATGGGCAGATTGTTGCTATGACTTGTATAGTGTGCATGTGTTGAACCGTTGCTCCGTTTTGAGTGTGCTCTATATGAAACTTGCTTGATTTTGCATGTAGTTCCATATTATCATTTTGCATCCTTGTTTTGGTGTGTTTGCTTGTTGTTTGCATGTATTTTACCTCAATGCCATGCTTAACTTGTTTTGCTCATATCTTCTAGACCGTAGCTCCAAATCTAATGAACTTTATATGTAACTTGACTAGAATTTCGTGTAGATCCTCTTGGTGCTCTTTAACTTGCTGTTTAACAACTTCAACTTAATGTTTGTTCAGTTCTGGACCAATTTCTAAATATGCATATGAGGACTTACCGGAATTGTTATATGTTGTTCCCGGCCTCATTTAAACTTGCCTTGATGTGTTGTTCTTGTTTGCATCACCTCTTGCCATGAGTAGCTTCATGTAGCTTTGTCATGCATCATGCTTGTTGTGCATCATGCCCTGTCCATGTGTGGTGTGTTTACCATGCTGTGTGCTTCTTCTCGATAGTTCCCATTTCGTTGCGATCATGAGGATTCGTTCGTCTACGTGTGGTTCGTCTTCGTGGCTTCATCTTCTTCATGGACTCGTTCTTCTTCCTAGCGGGATTTCAGGCAAGATGACTGCTACCCTGGATCTCACTACTATCATTGCTATGCTAGTTGCTTCGTTCTATCGCTATGCTGCGTTACCTATCATTTTCTCTTCAAGCCTCCCAAATTGCCATGAACCTCTAACCTTTGACGCCCTTCCTAGCAAACCATTGCTTGGCTATGTTACTGCTTTGCTCAGCCCCTCTTATAGCGTTGTTAGTTGCAGGTGAAGATGAAGTTTGCTCCATGGTGGACAGGGTTATGTTGGGATATCACAATATCTCTTATATTATTAATGCATCTATATATTTGGTAAAGGGTGGAAGGCTCGGCCTTATGCCTGATGTTTTGTTCCACTCTTTCCGCCCTAGTTTCCGTCATACCGGTATTATGTTCCCGGATTTTGCGTTCCTAACGTGGTCGGGTGATTTATGGGACCCCCCTGACAGTTCGCTTTGAATAAAACTCCTCCAGCAAGGCCCAACCTTGGTTTTACCATTTGCCTCACCACCACCTACTTTTCCCTTGGGAGTAATTAACCCAAGGGTCATCTTTATTCAGCCCCCCCCCCCCCCGGGCCAATGCTTGTCTAAGTGTTGGTCCAAACTAGAGCCACTTGCAGCGCCACCTCGGGGAAACTTGAGGGCTGGTTCTAGTTGTACGTACTGCTCATCCAGTCGTGGCCTGAGACGAGATACGCGCGGCTACTATCAGGATGTCGGCACGCCGGGAGGTCTTGCTGGTCTTGTTTTACCATTGTCGAAATGTCTTGTAAACCGGGATTCCGAGACTGATCGGGTCTTCCTGGGAGAAGGTCTATTCCTTCGTTGATCGCGAGAGCTTGTCATGGGCTAAGTTGGGACACCCCTGCAGGGTATAAACTTTCGAGAGCCGTGCCCACGGTTATGTGGCAGATGGGAATTTGTTAATGTCTGGTTGTAGATAACTTGACACCAGATCCGAATTAAAACGCATCAACCGCGTGTGTAGCCGTGATGCTCTCTTCTCGGCGGAGTCCGGGAAGTGAACACGGTTTCTGTGTTATGTTTGACGTAAGTAGGTGTTCAGGATCACTTCTTGATCATTGCTAGTTGACGACTGTTCCTTTGCTTCTCTTCTCGCTCTCTTTTGCGTATGTTAGCCACCATATCATGCTTAGTCGCTGCTACAACCTCACCACTTTACCCCTCCTTTCCCTTTAAGCTTTGCTAGTCTTGATACCCATGGTAATGGGATTGCTGAGTCCTCGTGGCTCATAGATTACTACAACAACAGTTGCAGGTACAGGTTTATGCGATGATCTTAACGCGAGAGTGATGTTTGCTTGTTTGGAGTTCTTCTTCTGCTTCTTCTTCGATCAGGGGATAGGTTCCAGGTCGGCAGCCTGGGCTAGCAGGGTGGATGTCGTTTGAGTTTCTGTTTGTGTTTCATACGTAGTCGGATGTTGATCATATGTATGAGATGTTGTTGTATTCGTGTGGCATTGTATGCCTTATGTATGTATCCCCATCTATTATGTAATGTTGATGTAATGATATCCACCTTGCAAAAGTGTCTCAATATGCGGGTCTATCCGTGGTGGGACCTTCGAGTTCCTTTTGGATAGGGTCGCATATTGGGCGTGACAAGTTGGTAATCAGAGCCTCGACCGACCCTAGGAGCCCCCCATGATTGATCGTGTAGTTTGGTCGTTGTTGAGTCTAGAAGAAAACTGTTTTCGGAGTCTAGTTATATCAGAGAGTAGGAATTCTTTTTACTCCTCAGCCTCTTTGTCGCTCTGGTGAGGATTCTTGACGTAGGTGTTTTGATTTACTCCTCTTCCCCTTCAAATTTTTCTTTAGGTTCACGCAGTTGGTTTTCCGATAGTTGTTCCTCGGCTCTTTTTATCCGGTGCATTTCTCGTCAAGTTGACTCGAGCCTCTTCATCGTTGCCAAGTTCAATCCTCAGTTGTTTTCTTCTCCCACCCGCCCACCCTTCTTCCTCTCGGAACCGGAGTTCTTAATCGAGTATCTATCCTACTCATGCGAAGTCTTTGCTTTCTTTCCTCAATTGTTTCAACCGGTGTTTTCTCTTCAAGATATTTGTCGATTTTCCTCTCCAAGTTGCCTTTGTTTTATCCCGGTGCTTTGTTCAAGTATTCTTCAACCAGTTCACGATCCCGCCTTTATCTTGTCCTTTATTCCTCAAGTATCTTTGTGCTTTTCTAATTCTTCCCGGTGATCCAGTCTCTTTCATCAGTCATTTTCGAATTCTTACGGTGGTTCATTTAAGATTCTTTTCCTTGTTTATCATTTTTAATCCATTCGTTCTTTCGAATCCTACCGGTGGTTCATGAAGACCTTCTCAAATTTGCGATATGTCACTTCTCAATCCTTTTCAAGAAGAATAAGTAGTATGCAAAATCCATTGCTTGTCATCAATTTAATTTGATGAAGGATAAGCATACAATAAATCTTATTCTTATTTCCTCGTAGTGATTAATCCCTTCCTTCGGAGTTTGTTCTTGATGAATAAATTCTAGTTCCAAGTGTTTTCATATTTTCTTTTCCGGAGTTCATATTTCCTCGGTCATTTCATCGGAACCTCCATCTAAATCATCGCAAGGCTCATCTTATTCTTTCATCCTTCATTCTATCTCATCAGCCTTTATGTTACCAGAGTTCTTCATGGTGGTTCTTCATGATTTATTTCATTCTTCAAGAGTTCATCAAGTAACATTCCATCCTCTCAAGCTCGTGTTCTATTCTTTCCATTTTTAGCCGGAGTGCTGCCTAAATTCTTTCAGTCTTATCCGTTTCTTTTCTCATTCTAACCACTCTGGTTAGTACGAGTGATTTCGTAGTCTATCTGTTCCCGTGAGCTTTCGATTCTCGTCATTCTCGCCGTTCCTTTCTTATTCTCGAGGCTCTCAATTTCTTTGCTTCCTCTCTTGAGTTCTTGTTTCACCTCATTCCTTTTCCCTTCCGTCTCGGTCCTAAGATCTCGGGCCGAGATCTCTTGTTAGTGGAGGAGTGTTGTAACGCCCCGGATTCGATGTGCCAGGTGTCTGCCAGTTATTCGCCGTCGTTGCGATGTCATTTGCTTGCGTGTTGCACTTTGCCATGTCATCATCTGCATTTCATATCATGTCATCATGTGCATCTCATTTCGCATTCATGTTCGTCTCATGCATCCGAGCTTTTTCCCCGTTGTTCGTTTTGCAATCCGGCACTCCTATGTCCTCCGGCGTCCCCTTCTCGCCTCTCTTCGTGTGCGGGTGTTAAACTTTCTCAGAATGGACCGAGTCTTGCCAAGCGGCCTTGGTATAGCACCGGTAGACCGCCTGTCAAGTTTCGTGCCATTTGGAGGTCGTTTGATACTCCAACGGTTAACCGGGTAACCGTAAGGCCTCTTTTGTTTGCAGCCCAACACCCCTTCCAAAGTGGCCCAAAACCTAGCAAACTTCCCTCCATGCTCTCGGTCGTTCGATCACGATCGCGTGGCCGAAAACCGCTCCTCATTTGGACTCTCCTAGCTCCCTCTACATATAAATAGGTGCCTTCCCCTCCAAATTCGCGGATGTTTCCTACCCTAACCCTAGCCTCTCTCCCTCTCAGCCGCCGGACGTGTCCGCTCGCCGCCGGACACGCCCGCGCCGCCGCCCGCAGCCACTCCCCGCGCGACACGTGTCCTCCGCCGCCGTCCTCGCGCCGCCGGCCCGCGCGGGCCCAGATCGCGCCGCCGCCCGGCCCGAGCGCCCGCCCGCGCCCCCGCTCCTCCGCCGCCGCCGCTCGCCGCCGCCGCCGACCTCCACCACCGCCCGAGGCCATGGCGCCGCCGCCCGCCGCCTCCTCCGGCCGGCGCGCGCCTCCCCTCGCCGCCGAGCGACCCCGGGTGCGCGTGCCCGCGCCGCCCCACTCCCCGCGGCGCCTCACCCGCATCCCGCGCCGCCGCCGGCCGCGGCCTCGCCGCCCCGCGCCGGGAGCCGCTCCGCCGCTGCCTCCCGCATCCCGCGCCGCCGGTTCCGTCTCCGGTCGGATCCGGCAAGGGCCGGCCAGATCCGGCGCACCGGCGCCGCCCCGGCCTCCTCCGCCCCTCTCCAACCTCCGGCCGCCGTTCTCCCTCCTCTCCGGCCACATCTCCGGCGACCTCTCCGACGTGCATCGATTTCCGTGTGAACCCGAGGTTGCCCCCTATTTCTCTAAGTCCCTGAAATCTTGCATAATCATGCCATGTTCATCATGCTGTATCTCTGCATCCGTAGCTCCGTTTCGTGCGTGTAATATGTCAAATTGTTCGTCTCGATGAGTAATTCATTCCATTCCACTGCATCATTTTCATTTGAGCTCATCTTGATGCCTGAAATGCTATTGGAAGAGTGCATGTTGCTGTTAATCTGCTGAAACTATTATAACTTGCTCATTTGTCATTTTTGCCATGATTGATGTGTGCATCCTATTAGGTTGATGTCTACATGTGTTTTGATCTATGCCATGCCATCTTTCCAGTGGTGCCATCCATGTATTTTTGTGATTTGTGTGCTGAGTGCATCGAGCTTGTTTAGTGGGGTACTTGCTGTTACTGTTTTGCTAGACAGATTCTGTTATATTTTGTTGCTATGTAAACCTGCTGCTACAAGTCATTTCGTGCATTATTTTGGAGATGTTCACTAAGGATGTTTTGTTATACATGTCTTTATCTATCCATTCATGCCCTTGGTTGCAATTACAGCCTGCTGTAGATTGTTGTTATCTTGCTCCAAAGTTGCTAAATAATGTTGTTGTCAGCCTGTTAACATTAAGTTCAATTGCTTCCATGCTTATTGCTAGTGATCCATGCACCCCATGAACTTGCTCTTGCCATGCTTAGCTTCAAAAACATGCCTTCTTACTGTTGGTTGCCTTGCCATGCCATGTATTGCTCTGTGGTGAGTGGTTCAAGCTCACCAACATGCCTACTTATTGTTGTTTCTGCCATGTATGAATCTGTAATATAACTTGCCATGTTTACATGGGTGCCATCATATTTTCTGTGCCCTTTTGGCTCATGGTCAGTAAGGGACTCTTGTTCTATGCATTTAGTAGTCTCATGCCATGCCTTTGTTTGCCATGTTAAGTTCATGTAACATGTTGTTTGATAGCTCTAAACATTGCAACTTGATGTTATTTCTGCTAAAGTCTGAAACTGTTATTATTTGCAATCTTACCATGTGTGTTGGAGCATGTTCTAGTTGTTTCTGGAGATAGCTCAGTGTTCATGTTTTGTCATGCTTTACCAGTAATTCATGCCCATGCCTTTTGTTATTATGTTGGGATGTTGTAGCATATTGTTTTGATGCTTGCAAGATGCCTAGTTGCTGTTATGGGCAGATTGTTGTTATGACTTGTATAGTGTGCATGTGTTGAACCGTTGCTCCGTTTTGAGTGTGCTCTATATGAAACTTGCTTGATTTTGTATGTAGTTCCATATTATCATGTTGCATCCTTGTTTTGGTGTGTTTGCTTGATGTTTGCATGCATTTTGCATCAATGCCATGCTTAACTTGTTTTGCTCATATCTTCTAGACCGTAGCTCCAAATCTAATGAACTTTATATGTAACTTGACTAGAATTTCGTGTAGATCCTCTTGGTGCTCTTTAACTTGCTGTTTAACAACTTCAACTTAATGTTTGTTCAGTTCTGGACCAGTTTCGAAATATGCATATGAGGACTTACCGGAATTGTTATATGTTGTTCCCGGCCTCATTTAAACTTGCCTTGATGTGTTGTTCTTGTTTGCATCACCTCTTGCCATGAGTAGCTTCATGTAGCTTTGTCATGCATCATGCTTGTTGTGCATCATGCCCTGTCCATGTGTGGTGTGTTTACCATGCTGTGTGCTTCTTCTCGATAGTTCCCATTTCGTTGCGATCGTGAGGATTCGTTCGTCTACGTGTGGTTCGTCTTCGTGGCTTCATCTTCTTCATGGACTCGTTCTTCTTCCTAGCGGGATTTCAGGCAAGATGACTGCTACCCTGGATCTCACTACTATCATTGCTATGCTAGTTGCTTCGTTCTATCGCTATGCTGCGTTACCTATCATTTGCTCTTCAAGCCTCCCAAATTGCCATGAACCTCTAACCTTTGACACCCTTCCTAGCAAACCGTTGCTTGGCTATGTTACTGCTTTGCTCAGCCCCTCTTATAGCATTGTTAGTTGCAGGTGAAGATGAAGTTTGCTCCATGGTGGACAGGGTTATGTTGGGATATCACAATATCTCTTATATTATTAATGCATCTATATATTTGGTAAAGGGTGGAAGGCTCGGCCTTATGCCTGTTGTTTTGTTCCACTCTTGCCGCCCTAGTTTCCGTCATACCGGTATTATGTTCCCGGATTTTGCGTTCCTAACGTGGTCGGGTGATTTATGGGACCCCCCTGACAGTTCGCTTTGAATAAAACTCCTCCAGCAAGGCCCAACCTTGGTTTTACCATTTGCCTCACCACCACCTACTTTTCCCTTGGGAGTAATTAACCCAAGGGTCATCTTTATTCAGCCCCCCCCCCCGGGCCAATGCTTGTCTAAGTGTTGGTCCAAACTAGAGCCACTTGCAGCGCCACCTCGGGGAAACTTGAGGGCTGGTTCTAGTTGTACGTACTGCTCATCCGGTCGTGGCCTGAGACGAGATACGCGCGGCTACTATCAGGATGTCAGCACGCCGGGAGGTCTTGCTGGTCTTGTTTTACCATTGTCGAAATGTCTTGTAAACCGGGATTCCGAGACTGATTGGGTCTTCCTGGGAGAAGGTCTATTCCTTTGTTGATCGCGAGAGCTTGTCATGGGCTAAGTTGGGACACCCCTGCAGGGTATAAACTTTCGAGAGCCGTGCCCGCGGTTATGTGGCAGATGGGAATTTGTTAATGTCTGGTTGTAGATAACTTGACACCAGATCCGAATTAAAATGCATCAACCGCGTGTGTAGCCGTGATGGTCTCTTCTCGGCGGAGTCCGGGAAGTGAACACGGTTTCTGTGTTATGTTTGACGTAAGTAGGTGTTCAGGATCACTTCTTGATCATTGCTAGTTGACGACCGTTCCTTTGCTTCTCTTCTCGCTCTCTTTTGCGTATGTTAGCCACCATATCATGCTTAGTCGCTGCTGCAACCTCACCACTTTACCCCTTCCTTTCCCTTTAAGCTTTGCTAGTCTTGATACCCATGGTAATGGGATTGCTGAGTCCTCGTGGCTCACAGATTACTACAACAACAGTTGCAGGTACAGGTTTATGCGATGATCTTGACGCGAGAGCGATGTTTGCTTGTTTGGAGTTCTTCTTCTGCTTCTTCTTCGATCAGGGGATAGGTTCCAGGTCGGCAGCCTGGGCTAGCAGGGTGGATGTCGTTTGAGTTTCTGTTTGTGTTTCATCCGTAGTCGGATGTTGATCTTATGTATGAGATGTTGTTGTATTCGTGTGGCATTGTATGCCTTATGTATGTATCCCCATCTATTATGTAATGTTGATGTAATGATATCCACCTTGCAAAAGAGTCTCAATATGCGGGTCTATCCTTGGTGGGACCTTCGAGTTCCTTTTGGATAGGGTCGCATATTGGGCGTGACAAGCTAGCACTCTGAAGCTTTTGCTAGAAGACATACGGCTAATTGTGGTCCTGCTGAGAAATCTACCATATACAGATCATCTTTTCGATACCCTTCAAAGACTAGAGATTTGTCAGATTCCATAAGGACAAGGCAACGATATTTTCCAAATATCACAATCATGTTCAAATCACGTAGCATTGACACAGACATTAAGTTGAAACCAAGGCATTTAACAAGCATCACTTTATCCATGTGCTGATCCTTTGAGATTGCAAATCTACCAAGACCCAATACCTTGCTTTTACCAGTGTCAGCAAATGTGATGTGACTTTTGTCGGACGGGCGTAGGGTTGAATCCATTAGAAGACTTCGATCACCAGTCATGTGGTTGGTGCAGCCACTATCCATAATCCATTCTGAAGCCTTTGGTGTCATATCCTACAGTACAGTTTGGGGGATAGGCTTCACCAAGAGAGTTGTGAGGTAGAAACATCTGACGAACAAGCGGAACATGAAAGTTCAGATCTTGGTTAGGATAAATAGGATGATTGTCAAGGAATCCCGAACGAAATACATAGTAAGACCATTTGGACATTTTATCTTGCGTCCCACAAGACGTTTAAGGTCCCAAGCATAAGCATCAGACGCCTTTGATTTCCGGCTGGAGACCTTTCCCTGCAAAAGAGAGTTAAGTTTTCTTAACCACCCACATCTTTAGGGGTGTCTTAGAAGCAATGAGTCTAAGTGCAGCATCTGAGAACGTCGGCTTTGGAGCCCTAGCAAATCGCCTTGCAGGAGGTGAATAATACTCATAATAATAAGTAGAAAAGTTCTTAGACTTATGAACATAGCGGTTTGATGAAACACGCTCATATCCAAAAGTCTGAGTATGGTTTCCCTGCAAAACATTGGCGTTAGGGTGAATCAGGTGAGTCCTCTGTCTGTATGAAGCCTTTGGACCATATGAAGCCTTTGGTCCGGGATTAGTCTTCTTCCCAGGTGGTGCCATGACGACATTCATGGGAAGACGTTCCAGACAACTTTTGGGTACCCAGATCTTCTTGAGAGGTGGTCCATTCCTGCAGTTAGTACCAATATGCCTGGCAAACACTTCACAATTCTGATTCCTGAACAGTTTATAGTTTGCATCAAAGGATTCATCAATGATAATTGGGTTAGCACTAGTGAAGCTAGATAAGGTAGATGGGTCCACTGAAGGTTCCTTAGCAGCAACCCATGTGGTTTTGGGGTACTGCTCAGGCATCTAGTAAGAACCATCAACATTCAATTTCCTCTCGAACCCAACACCCTCTTTCCTAGGGTTTCGGTTCAGAATCTGCTTTTTGAGGACATCACATAGTGTCTGATGCCCCTTGAGACTTTTGTACACTCCTGTCTCAAGCAATGACTTCAACCTGGCATTCTCATCAGTAATAGTAGTGGTATCCTCAGCAGAGGGGTTAGTTACCACATTTGCAGTTGAAGATATTGCAACAGTAGTAGTAGTTGAACATTTAGCAACAAAGACAACATTATCACGCTCAAGACATTTTAGACATGGTGGTTCAAATCCTTCCTGAGCGAAACTGATCTGTTGAGCCTGGAGTGACTCGTTCTCCTTTTGAAGATCTTCATGAGCCGATCTCAATTTCTCAAGCTCCTGCTTCCTTTGAAGATAATCATAGGAGAGCTTTTCATGAGAGGTTGAGAGTGATTCATGATGACTTTCAAGTTCCTCATACTTAACATGAAGGTTTTTAATGTCTTCAATTAAGGACCGAGTTCGGGTCATTTCCGCGTCCAACAGGTCATCGCTTTTGTCTAACAACTTTTGAATATGTTCCATAGCATTCTGTTATTCAGTTGCAATTTTAGCAAGTGTTTTGTAGCTGGGTTTAGATTCACATTCAAAGTCATCTTCACTTGATGTTTGAAAGTAAGCATCGCGTGAGTTTACCTTGGCACCACGTGCCATGAAGCAGTAGGTGGGAGCAGAGTCATCCTCATCCTTGGCATCAGCGTTGGTGACGAGGCCATTGTCTTTAGTGTTGAAATGGACTTGGCGACATATGCAGAAGCTAGAGCCAGGCTTGCTACTCCAGAATCAGATTCCTCTTCAGACTCCACCTCTCCTCCTCAGATGCAGACTCCTCCTCTGAATCCATCTCCTTGCCAACAAATGCATGATCCTTGCTTGATGAGCTCTTCTTGTGTGATGAAGACTTCGATGAAGACTTGGAAGAAGCCTTTGAGGATTTCTTCTTCTTCTTGTCATCAGAATCATATTTCTTGCTCTTCTTCTTCTTCTTTGTCTCATTGTCCCACTGTGGACACTCAGAGATGTAGTGACCAGGTTTCTTGCACTTGTGACAAGTTCTCTTCTTGTGATCATGAGAGGAAGCTTCATCATTTCTTGAGCTGGATCTTGAAGACTTTCTGAAGTCTTTCTTCTTGGCAAACTTCTGGAACTTCTTCACAAGCATAGCAAGCTCCTTTTCAATATCTTCGGGATCCCCAAAACTGTAGTCAGATTCTTTTTCAGATGAGGAGACAACCTTTGCCTTCAAAGCGCGAGTATGGCCATAGTTGGGACCATAGATATCTCTTTTCACAGATAGCTGGAACTCATGTGTGTTGAGCCTCTCAAGTATGTCAGACGGATCGAGAGTCTTGAAGTCAGGGCGCTCTTGAATCATCAGGGCCAGGGTGTTAAATGAGCTGTCAAGAGATCTCAGAAGTGTCTTGACGATTTCGTGCTTGGTGATCTCAGTGGCGCCGAGTGCATGAAGCTCATTTGTGATGTCAGTGAGGCGATCAAATGTGATTTGGACATTCTCGTTGTCATTTCTCTTGAAGTGGTTGAAGAGATTGCGAAGAACACTGATCCTTGAATCTCTTTGTGTTGAGACGCCTTCATTGACCTTGGAGAGCCAGTCCTAGACTAGCTTCACAGTTTCCAGAGCACTCACACGACCATACTGCCCTTTGGTCAGATGACCACAGATGATGTTCTTTGCAGTTGAGTCCAGTTGGATGAACTTCTTGACATCAGCAGGAGTAACACCTTCACCGGCCTTGGGAACACAGTTCTTGACGACATACCAGAGATCAACGTCAATGGCTTCAAGATGCATACGCATCTTATTCTTCCAGTAGGGGTAATCAGTGCCATCGAAGACAGGGCACGCAACGGAGACCTTGATTATCCCTGCAGTCGACATAGCTAAACTCCAGGTGGTTAAACCAAATCACATAGAACAAGGGAGCATCTTGCTCTGATACCAATTGAAAGTGCTAGTATTCGACTAGAGGGGGGGATAGGAAATTTATGAATGTCCTCAAAACATGGGTGCTTTGAAGACAATCAATAGAAATGAACCTATTGATATGAAGAGGAAGGTAGACTACACTAGACAAGCCATAGTCAAGTAAGCAATGTAGTGAAAGCACGAAGACTATCAGCAGCTAGGTAGTATGGATCAGGATGGAAGATAGTACGAAGCCAAACAGTAAACAATCTTCACACAGTGAAGTCAATCAGATCAGGCAAATGGGCAAAGACTTCACGAATACAAACTGTAAGTAAAGTGAGAGAGGAAGGATAGAACCATTGGACCAGTTCCAGTTGCTGCGACAACTGTACGCCTAGTTAGGGAGGCTGAGATTCAACTCAGAAGACCGTGTCTTCACCTTATTCCCCTTGAGCTAAGAACACTTAGTCCTCTCCCAATCACTCAGGTAAGTCTTCAAGGGAGACTTCCAAACCTTCACAAACTTCGTTCACCGGTAATCCACAATGGCTCCTGGATGCTCAGAACGCGACGCCTAACCGGCTGGAGGATTCACAGTCCTCAAGTGTAATAAGTCTTCAGATCACACGGACAGAAAGACTTCAGTGATGCCTAACACTCTTTGGCTCTGGGTTGGGCTTTGTCCTCGCAATGATTTCTCTCTCAAAGGCTTCAGAGGTGGATTGCTCTCAAACGACAAAAGCCGTGCACTAACTTTGAGCAGCCACCAATTTATGGTGTAGGGGGTGGGCTATTTATAGCCAGGAGGCAACCCGGCCTGATTTGTCCAAAATGACCCTGGGTCACTAAGGAACTGACACGTGTCCAGTGGTCAAATTTCAAACACACGCGACAGCTTGACTTGGGCTACAAGTAAAGCTGACTCATCCAGCTCTGGATAAGATTTGCTCTCATTGTCTTCGCTCGAAGATATAGGATTTGGTTGAGCATCACATCAGTCACTCTGACTTTGTTCACTTGGACCCCACTTAATAGTACGGTGGTTCCTATGACTCAACAAATAAGAAAAGGAAACTACGAAACAACTATGTCTTCGCACTCCATAGTCTTCATGCGATGTCTCCTCTTGTCATAGTCTTCAATGTGGATATCTTCACAGACCACCATTGTCTTCAATGTCTTCACACATTTTTAGGGGTCATCTCTGGTAGGTAAACCGAATCAATATGGGACTACTACATGTGTTATCCTGCAATTCTCACAAACACATTAGTCCCTCAACCAAGTTTGTCGTCAATACTCCAAAACCAACTAGGGGTGGCACTAGATGCACTTACACTTCTCTCGAGAAAATAGCATACAGTGGGTAAACAAATTACTATTGGGCAATTGATAGAAAATCAAATAATTATGACGATATCCAAGTGAAAGGATCGATACATAGTAAAAATTATGTCAAATTTGTTTGTGATTTTATTTTTATTTTTGGGAAGGGTAGTAGGGGTGCCTCCAATTCATTCATCTCTAGTAAATCTTTTGTCCATTTTGCTTGTGATTTTGTTTTTATCTCCAGGAAGGTAAAAGGGTTTCCTATAATTCATTTCTCTGATGAATACCTTTTTTGTTTTGATTTGATTTTCATCTTCATGTAGGGTATAGGGGTGCATCTAATTCAATCAACCCTAGTAGAACTTTTCTGAATTTGGTCTTTTCTAGTAAGATCCATGCGCCGATTTACAATCAACCCCTGCATAGCTTTTGTGAATTTGGAGGATGATTTAGAACTGAGAATCAGTATTTCCCTTGGGGATAATCTCCAGATCTTGATGTGCGGTGGTTGGGACCAGGTGACTTTTGCGCTGATGTTAGCGGGTTAACGGGCCTTTTTTTTCAGTCCATCTTCTTTTCGGTGGTCTTCAGCCTCTTGTTGAGAGAAGGCCGAATTGGTTGTTTTGAAGGAAATCGACTCACAGGGAATTTGGGTCACTCGATTTTGTTTCAGCCGATCTTCTTTTATTAATCTGATTTTAAATAAATGGTTAAGAATAGTTTGACTCACGCAAAAAAAAAAATTCAGTCAACTGACCAGACCAGTTGCTACTTCCATAACAAAGTAATATATATATACTACTCCCTCCGTCTCATAATGTAAGACGTTTTTTGACAGTGTCAAAAAACGTCTTACATTATGGGACGGAGGGAGTACATTGCAGGGAAACGTAGACACTACATTGCATATTCAGCAAAGGTATCTACTCCCTCCGTTCCTAAATACTTGTCTTTCTAGGCATTTTAACAAGCGACTACATACGGAGTAAAATGAGTGAATCTACATTCTAAATATATCTACATACATCCGTATATGTTAGTTATTTGAAATGTCTAGAAAGACAAATATTTAAGAACGGAGGGAGTAGAAAGGAGATACGTACAATACCGCTCTTTAATTGGCCACCCCCTATACCAGTGTCCGTATTTTTTATATACCCTTTGGCCATGTGCCAGAGACACAGTCCGGGGGGCGCAGAGAGGAGACGAGGCACGCACTGTAGCGCCGTGCAACCGCGCGCTGTGCTGCACGAACGTCGGTCGGGCCCGTGCAGGTCCGTAGGGCGTGAACCGTATGCGAGCATCACGTGTAGGGTGGGCTGTGGTAGGGGGTCGCCAAGAGCAGAGCAGAGCCGAGCCCGAGCCGACCGTTGGTAATCTACCAGCACGCACCACACGCGCATAACATAATCCTCGTTCCTACATGATTTTGGACGCACCCATCATCCGGCCCGTTGGCACCACACACACGCGCCTCGGACGGAGCGACGGAGCCGAGACATGGCGTGTGCGTGCGTGTGCCGGTCGATCGCCTCCGCCTCCGCCTCGCCTCGTGCGCACCTACCGGCATGTCGTGGGTTCTGCGGTACCTGCGCCGTGTCGTGTCCGGCCGGCCCGGCCGGAGAGACGGGGAGAGGGGGAGGAGACTTTCAGTGCAATCCACTCAAACGCGCACACCAGAGCAGAGCAGAGCAGGGCGATTAGTTGGCTGGCGCGAGCGATCATGTAGTACCATACCACCATCACCACGATCATGATGGTTGCTTGCAAGCGATTATCAAGCTAACACTAACAGGGCCGTTAATTACGACCGCTAGTACCACTCCACTCGAGCGATTTCTTTTGCTCACGCATCCAAATTGGTTGTTTCCGAAAGGGGCGCGCTGGCTGGCTGGCTAGCTGAGTGCAGACTCCATACGAGGGAAACAACGCTGCTGGACAGAGGTCGAGCGGGACGGAGCAGTAGATCATCAGCGCCCCCGAAGAAAAGAAAGAGGAAGATTTGCATTGCGTCCCGCACCGACGCAACAATTAATCGCGCGCTGTTAACGGAAAGGAGGAGGAAAACGCAGCGCACCGTCGCAATCATCTCTCCGACTGGTAGCGCCACCCAACCAATTGGCATTTACCCCACGTAATTAATTAGAAATTACTCCAACCTAGTACTACCACTACCACTACTGCCAGCCAGTAACTCTTTCAAATCTGCCAAGACAAAAATGTACTACTCACATGCAAAAAAAAAGTTATAGAAAAGAGAAGAATTTAGGGGCATTATGGTCATTTCGCTCAGCAGCTACAGTAGTAGCGAGCAGCTGCATCACGGGGGAGGGGAGGAGAGAGAGTCGTTCGTCGTGGGAGTAACAGACAGACAGCACACCGCAGAGAGGGAGGGAGAGAGAGGGAGAGGAGCTGAAAGGCGTCGTACGCGCTCCCACCATCCCCACCCCACCCCCCTCGCGCTGCATTATTTTCTCTCTCTCCCTCCCCCCTCTCCGCCTCCCCGCTTATTCTCTCTCCCCCTCCCTACTCTCTGTCCCCCGTCTGCTCCATTTGTGCTGTGCGCGCTCCCCTCCCCTCCCCACCCACTCCCCCCATTCCGTCGGCGCAGCAGGCGAGCGGAGCTCACTCCCAAGAGAAGATGTCCGCCGTCCCATCGAGGTATGCAGAGATTTCCCACGCCTCCACCCGAAACCACTGCCGTTTCCGCGGGTTGTTGGCCCCTTCACGCGCCATTGCCGTCGCTCCCCCGTGCTTCTTGGTCCGGGCGAGTTCCGAGATTTTTTCTCCTTGCTTAGACGAATCTGCTCCGTCGTTCCGGGAGGAGGGGAGGGGTGGTTGCGGGAAACGAACGTCCTTTTTGCCACGAAAGGTGGTGGTTGTGGCGCTCCTTGCCGCGATTCTTGGGGACCGCCAGCGTCGCTAATGCGGCGCCTCGCTGTTTCCTTGTGTCGGTGGAGCCAGATTCCGGCGGGATTTCCACAGATTCGTCTTTCCGGGGGCTTCGACCTGTGAGATGCGGGCAGGGATTGGGCTTTCTAGTCGCTATATGTATTTACGGACTTTTTTTATTCTGAGTTTTGGGGGAATTACTGGAATATATTTGTCTTGTGGTCGAGGAATCATTTCTCACCTACCACTTCTTGGCGGAATGCTATTTCTAGTCGTAATTTCTGAAATTTTATAAAAAGGGGTATTTTGCCTTCTTGGTTGTTCAGAAAGATGCCTAGATCTGGCACTAGTTCATCCATCTTTTTCTCTTTTTGCGGGTGACTAAGTTCATCGATCTGAAACGGGCATTGCCCCAGTGAACTTTGCTGCCATGCTGCGATTTATTTTCCAGCGTTACTTTGTTCGTATGCTTAAGGCCTGGTTCGTTAGGATCTAGTAGATGTCATGCAAATCGATTACTCACTGCAGGAATAGAATGGTGTCGATATTTACCGTCCTGGTTGCTCCAAATAACTATGTTTGTTGTTATCACTGGGAGTCCTTTGCTCAATCTTCAAGCTATATCTTTTTTGAATGAACTTCAAGCTATATCTGAGATCTGATGTTGTCCTTGGCAACTTCACTGCACACTGGAAGTCATATTTCAACTGTGTTAGGGGGTGGGACACACGTTTCTTGCCGATGATGTTATCATAACTCTCAAAATTTAGCAGTTTCTTTTTTCTGCATACATTTGGGCGTGCTTAGTTATTTCAGGGGAGACCTCTCCATGAATCCTGCATGTTTCCAGAGTTTGTCTATAGCTTCATTTGGGGGGAATGCTATATTATCTTATTCCAACTTGACTTGTCATATCAGGTTTTATGTCTGAAACTTGTTATAGGGTTATATCTGAATCTTGAAGTAGATCTACTACGGCTGAGTCCTTCACTTTACGTATGTTTTGTTTAGCTACCTCTGCTATAGATGGCTTTGGTACTGAAATCCTATAGCTGGTCTGCTCAAATTATTTTGTGAGGCATGATGTTAATATCCTTTCCTACCATTAGTGAACTTCTTTTCAGTAAGTTGTGTGCGTCTTAGAATGGTGTTCCAATGATTGTGATAGAAAAAGATTCCAGCAATCGTTACAACAGGCTCTCATACCAGCCTATTATTAGGGTCACCTAATAGGAAAGCACGAAATGTGCCATCATACACTTATATGCTGCACTTATAAATATCTGAAAATCTTAGGCATTTCGTAACAGGCTCTCATACCAGCCTATTATTAGGGTCACCTAATAGGAAAGCACGAAATGTGCCATCATACACTTATATGCTGCACTTATAAATATCTGAAAATCTTAAGGCATTTCGTATGTGCCAGCGCACACATATAATGTGCCCGCACAGTAATGAAACAAAGGCATTTTTGGTAAGTGCCAGGTAAAATCTGTAGCATCAGTGGCATCTATAATTGCAAGACACATAAATGCCAGCTAAACTATATGCATGTGTGTGCTAGCTGAAAAGCAAGGTGGCCAATAATTGGCTTGTGTCTGAAAAGTAGAATTTCCGCTCTCCTAAAATTAACCCAAGCCATTCTTTCTCCCCCAATCAATTCCGCAGCATTCTTCACCTCGCCTTGGACCCTTAGTTCCTGCCCCTCACTGCTCCATCGCCGCTACTCGTCCCTCACCTAGCCCTCATAGCCTGCCGCACCATGCCATTGGTCCTGTCACTGGCGCCCTCTCCCTTTGAGCCGTACATGAAGGAACTGCTTGATTGCATTGTCTTTTCATGATGTGCAAGTTTTTACTCCAGTGTCAGACAAAAAAAAGTCTGACAAATTAGTAAATATGCTTAGCATAAGCTGTTGCCCTGTTAAGTCATCAGAATAAACTTCAAAGTGGAAACACAAATGTATGACATGCTAAATTTTCTTTGAAGAGTTGGTTCTTATTCTAGAATGTTTTTGTTTTTTGTGTGCCATGCATCAATTTTCTAATTAGCTCATGTTTTACTATAGTTAACCCACTCTGATGTAAAAGCTATTCATTTAAATTCCTGTATATGATCAGTATTATTGTGGTCCTTGCTAACATCAAACTTTTTCTTTATCTGCATGCTATTTGTTCTAAAGTGATTATCTCTTGGTCACATATTGGCAAAATGTACTTCACATGCATCGGCTATTTATATATTATTATGTCCTTTTTCAGGAGCTGATTCAAGTGTAGGTTGTACTATGTGAGAAGGACAGCTGTGCACATCAAGACTCAAATTAGCTTCGCTTGATTACACTAGAGTTACACTACAGCTGGTTGAATAATAGCATATACTTGATTTTGGTGGTTCAGAAACATGGGTTCTAGATTTCCATCACATCAGCTGAGCAGTGGCCTTTATGTATCTGGCCGACCTGAGCAACCTAAGGAGAAGGCCCCGACCTTTGGATCCAATGTGATGCCATACACTGGTGGTGACACCAAGAAATCTGGAGAGCTTGGGAAGATGTTTGAGCTCCATGCTGAAAGATCTAGAAAATCTGGTCCTCTAGGCAGTGCGCCTTCGAGAAATCCTTCATTTGGTGGTGCTGCTTCCAACTCTGGACCTGTGTCTAATGCTGGTGGTCGGTCAAACTACTCTGGTTCTCTTTCATCTTCAGTTCCTGGCGCCGGAGGATCAGCAAGAGCAAAATCTAACTCCGGACCACTCAATAAGCATGGAGAACCAGTAAAGCGGTCATCTGGTCCCCAGTCTGGAGGTGTGACCCCAATGGCTCGCCAGAATTCCGGCCCTCTCCCTCCAATGCTTCCTACGACTGGGCTTATCACATCTGGCCCTGTTACTTCTGGACCACTGAATTCGTCTGGTGCCCCAAGAAGGAAAGTATCTGGATCTCTTGATCCTGCTGCATCGATGAAGGCACGGGCCACGTCGCTTGCTCACAACCAGGCTGTTACTACACTCACCAGTGAAGGTGGTTTCTCAGTTATGGGAAGCATTTCAAAGTGGGTATTCTGGCTAGTGATCACACTCTTGCTGTTCGGGTTTGCAGTAGGTCTCTTCATTCTTATTGCTGTTCACAATGCGATTGTGCTGATAGTTGTTGTTGCAATGATTGGTTCTGTTGCTGCACTTGTGTCTTGGAATGTTTGGCGGGGCAGGAGAGGCGTGCTCAGGTTTGTCAATAGCTGTCCTGATACTGATCTCAGAACTGCAAAGGATGGAGAGTATGTGAAGGTTACAGGGGTATGTGAAATGCTTCTGATCCTGTTGGATTTATTGCCCTTATCTTCACTCTCATAAATTGCTGTTTAGCGTCAGTATTCATCCTGTTCTACTGAGCATATGCTCATCTGTTGCAATGCGCCCTAATGACACTAGCCTTTACATAGTTGAGTACTATCAGAGTCCAAGTCAGCACATAATATACCAATATATCACCAAAGTTCTGTATTTCGTATTACTATTCATGGTATAATTTGCATGATTGTTATAATTGAATTCTTGTAGTCACTTAATTCCACACGTAGCATAAACTCCTTGTCAGTTTTTGGAGATCGCGTACATTAATCTACAAGTTGACACATATTCTTTTTTGTTCTAAGAAAACTTGTTCCATTATCAGTTACCATTCAGTAATGATCAGTATGCCAAACATCACAGGTTGTTACGTGTGGAAATTTCCCCCTGGAGTCCTCATTTCAAAGGATTCCGAGATGTGTGTACACTTCAACTAGGCTGTATGAGTATAGGGGCTGGGATTCAAAAACTGCAAACCCCAAGCATCACCGGTTTACCTGGGGATTACGGACAGCAGAGGTGAGCTTTGTTTCTTCATGAGTGCCTAGAAAAATGACGCTTAAAATAAATTGATACAATGAATTATTCCCCAGTATAAAGATGTGTTGAAAAACTTTACTAATTCAGTTATATTACTTTCTTCTGAACTGACCTTGACATTTCGCCTGTAACTATTGCAGCGACATGCGGTCGATTTCTACATTTCAGATTTCCAGTCTGGGCTTCGGGCATTGGTGAGAACAGGAAGCGGTGCACGGGTGACGCCATATGTCGATGAATCGGTAGTAATTGACGTCAATCCTGAGAACAAGGACATGTCTCCTGAATTTCTAAGATGGCTACGAGAAAGGAACCTCTCAAGTGATGGTCGGAAAATGCGCCTAAAAGAAGGGTATTATTTTCTTCATGTTGCTTTCCACCTAGAAGGCTAGCATTGCTGCATAACTAGAGATTTTTACCCTGATTCCGAAGGTGTGCACCAAAAGATAAGTGAATAATTGTGTTCAACTCTATCTTGTACCTGCAGATACATCAAGGAAGGCAGCACTGTGAGCGTGATGGGGGTCGTTCAGAAGAATGAGAGCGTGTTGATGATAGTACCTCCATCAGAGCCCATCTCATCTGGTTGCCAGTGGGGAAGTTGTTTCTTCCCAGCGAACCTTGAAGGACTGGTCGTGAGATGTGAAGATACTTCAGACATGGATGTGATACCAGTATAGCAAGCTGATGATTGCTGTGGTGTGGAATAGCTGCTGTTGAAGAGGGAACGTTGGCCTGTCGAATCTTTTGACCTCGGGTTGGGTTTGATTTGGTAGAGTATTAGAACTGAGAAAAATGTACAAATGTTAGGTGTGATTAAGGCTAGTAAAGATGGGAGTATGGCTGCTGGTTAATCTGTGTTTGGCTGTATAGTCCTTTTTCAATGTGTTTTGTCCTCCTTTGCTCCTGTTTTTTCGGTTATGAGCTCTCAATACTTGTGTAATATGATTGCTTTTGGGCTGTTTGAAGACATGTTGAATCAGGTTTATGTGTTATTTAGGATGAACTTCTTGCACTGCTGTTAAAGCCTAAATATATTGTCAATGTTACTTTTATGTATCCATGTTGGCGGTCCATTTCATCCATGATGTCTTTTGGGTTGTTTGAAGACTTGGTCGAATTGGGTTTATATTTTATGTAGGTTGAATATTTCTTGCACTGCTGTTATAGATGTTACCTGTCACATTTCTGTGCCCACATTGTTTTGTATGTAATAAAAAATGTCAAATACACTGGCTTTGATAATTTGCAACTTGCTTAATTAGGATATGGGTTTTTTATTCTTCATTGCAGTGTATACATCTAATTCAGTAAAAATAATAGGCATCACCTTCTCTGTGTAAAATTGTTTATGCCATTGGGAGAGAAAGTTACAGGATGCACAGGTTTCTTTACTTCTGTTGAGATTGACAATTAGTTAGGGGTCTAATTACCCAAAACATAAGGTGGTGAAAACACACTGTACTGGGAAGTGTAGAAGGCAGCCGATCTGCACGTGTCCTGGAAAAAATATGGCCAAACTGTAGCTGATTATCCATTTTAGACTTGGTTGTAGAGATGAAAAGGGGCTCCCTGGTAAAGTAAAACCAGAGGATCTATTTGTCATAAAACAGAGGATTTCTTGGGCTCAGCTGCAATATTGTATAGTGTATATGGTGTGGCTGAAACAACTACAGGGGAACAGAAGGGCTTTGTTGTAAGAGAAGACGAGGCCACCGACAGAAGGCTCCAGGGGCATACCTGTAAGAGAAAAAAGTAGGAGCCAGGGACCGGCGCGCGAAATCTCAAAAAAATTTGGACCATTTCTCGATTTGTGCGTGTCATCCTTGCGCAGGGGCCATGCTAATCTTCTCTGTATCGTTCCAATTTTATCGGATGTCCCCGAAGGGACGAGTCCGCTGCAGCGAGCGCGCTTATAAACCGGTCGCGACGCTCTCTTGTAAGCGAGGTGGGACTAAACAATCCTAGATTGCTGTGTTGCTCTCCCCGGCCGCTCCCGCGAGCGCGTAAGCCGTCCGTGGGCCTAAAAGCCCAGCGGCAAGCAGCCTCGCAGTAAACCTCACGTGGGCTGCATCTCCTTACGTGGCCCAAATCGGTAGAGAGACGGAGCATAGTGCTGTTTTTTCTTCCTCCCCGTCCTACTCTTTTCTTTTTTTGCGGGACATCATCGTGTTGAGTTTGTCCACAGAGTTAGATTGTGTTGAGTTCAGTTGTATTCTCTAGTTTTTTTTTGTTGAGAAATTAGTTGTATTCTCTAGCTGTTGACAGCAATCTAGCCCCAACATTTTGACCTCTAATGAATAAGTCTGAGATGGGATGCTGGCTGGTTGGCTGGTAGTGAAGAGCTAGCAGCTGCTCAAAACTGTGGTGTATTGATGAACCTACTGCTTGCTTTAAGGTTCAGGTCAGCATGTGCAGCCGGCAATTTCAAGCGATCCGTGGGGCTTTCAACTGTCAATTATCACCAGTGTGTGCAGTAATGTTAAACCAGAGGCACAAGTTAGGGGAGAATTTTGTTTTTGATGAAACAACTCAGTGAGAATCTACCTACGGGAAGGAGCCGAACAAGCAGAGCAGAGCAGGTGCACTCCGTCAGCTGAGAATATCAGCTGAGAAGCAGATCACAACAGGAGTACCGGCGATCATTCTCAAGGCGGCCCCGAGCGTCGCACCACGAAACCAATATAAAAATACGCGCGTGTTGTTGGCAGAAGCAACGCATCTCATTTTCATCGCATATGGTTCAGGTTCATCAAGCGACCCGTCCTCCGATCTTGGCCGGCTTCATTGATTGGTCATCCAGCTAGAGCCGGGGACCAGGTCCTCGGGCCTCGATCGGCAAGTTGCCCTGGATATCAGCAACAACATTTTACACGGTGAGGCGGACCATGTCGACATACAGTAGAAAATTGAGGAATGGCTCTGAATCGACCTACGTACAATGTACTCCCTCCGTCTCAAATTTTTTGTCTTAGATTTGTCTAAATACGGATATACCTAATACTAAAACATGACTTGATACATTTATATTTAGACAAATTTAAGACAAGAATTTTGGGACGAAGGGAGTATCATGCAATGACGGGCAATCTCTTTTTCGGGTGTTATTTTCAGCTGGAAATTTTACCAGCGTGTGTTATTTGCAGTGAGCCCATGTGGGAATCGACACCCACCCGAAGATGAGAACAAGGGAATGAATGCACCAGCTCATGCTCGTGCCCAGACCCAAGTAAAAGGGGAGGATCATAACAGGAGCTCCTCTCCTCTCCCCCATGATTTTCTCCACCTTCCCAAGAACCCGTGATCACCACACAATCAATCATTCCTGGAACGGTCCGGTACGGTACGGCAGCTGGTCCCGTCCCGTGTTCTCCCCGCTAACCTCCCGAATTCCACTGTATGGACCCCTTTGATTTTCTTTTCACCTCGGGGTGGGTTTGTTTGGTAGTAGAATACTAGTACAACTGAGAAAAATGTACAAATGTTAGGCGTGATTATATGGCTAATAAAGGTTGATCGAGTATGGCTGGGTAATCTATTTTTGGCTGTATCGTCTTTTTCCAATGTATTACGTCCTCTTTTGCTCTTTTTTTTCAGTTGGAGCTCTGAATAATTGTGTAATATGATGCCATTTGGGCTGTCTGAAGGCTTGTTGAATTGGGCTTATATGTTACTTTGGGGCAAGGAAGATGATATGGAGGCAGTCGGAGAGCTTTCTGATAATGGTGCAGGTTTTAATAGGCACGGACTTGACCTGCAATCCTGATGCTATACTTCCTCTCTTCAAGACTGTGACATTCAGACTTATTCTATGCTACATTCAGCGTCTGTTGATGGCGATTCGATCCTTTGTGCCGCAGAGGCCCAGGGCTTTGTGCTGCAGGTTTATGTTACCAGCGTGTTTTCCTGAATGGCTGAATCTCATGTTTCACTTGCAAGTTTATTTTTACTTTTCCATAGTAGTGTGTGGAAGGAATGTTTTCTGTACCTGGCAAATGTATACTGAAGGAATGACAAACTTTTTTGTCATGCCTCCGAGAGCCTGAAAGACGTTTCATGTTTAAAGCAGACGCAATTTTATATGGACCAAAATATCTGCAGATGCAGATGCCACACTGCTGCAACGTGCCTGTTCTTCTGCCAGACATGTGTTCATGCTGATAGGCATATGTTCTTTTTTGGCTTAGGAAGGGTTTACATTTGCAGGTTCCAACAACAAAGCCATGATCACACAAAAAAGGAAAGAGAAAAAACATGATCACTTTGTTGGGAATTTGTGAACATGAAGTTTCCTAGTCCCATCTGTTTCCGGGTGTCACACTGACTGACAGTTTAGTTTAGTTTGCACTGCAGCTAAAGATGGGAAGGCCGCAACTGAAATTACAAGGGTTTATCTGTTAGAAACAGAGGATTCCAGGGGCCATGCTGCGATATTGTGAGAAGGCTCAGGGGCACGACTGTAATAGAGAAAGTAGCAGCCAGGGACCGGCACGGAAAATCTCAAAAAACTTTGGACCATTTCTTGATTTGTGCGTGTCATCCTTGCGCAGGGGCCATGCTAATCTTCTCTGTATCGTTCCAATTTTATCAGATGTCCCCGAAGGGACAAGCCTAGTTGCAGCGACCGAGCTTATAAACCGGTCAGAGATCTATTGAACAGGCAAGGTGGGACTAAACGAAGTAGAACTGCTGCGTTGCTCTCCCCAAATCGTGCGCACGTCGACCACCCGACAAAGCCCGATCATGCGGGCCTAAAAGCCCAGCGCGAGACCATTGCTGAACTCACGTGGGCTGCATCTCACTACGTAGGCCAGATCAGTGAGAGCCAGAGGGCAGTTATCTTCAGCTCTCTCGTAGTTCCTCTGATCCTCTGATCAATATTCCTAGTTCTATAATTTTTTTAAAAAATATTCCTAGTTCGATTCCCTCCTAGCAGTGAGTAACAATGTGCTCCTTGATAAATATTATAAATGTGTTGAGCACCAGAACTGTCAGAATAATGGGCTCGGTTCCTTCAGATTTTCTGAAATTCCTAGTGTAAATCTCAAAAGCTTTTCCATGTTGTAACACAAAGTGAAATGGGCTCAACTAGTTAGCGAGCTTTAGTTTCCCACCTGGTGCCCAAGTAGATGCATTATTCTCTGATTATTTTACCATACATTATGCACCGGTTCTCCATTGTAAGCAAGTAGGCATGTAGGCGTCCGCGAACGTCCGCAAGATAAAAATTGAGCCTGGCGCGGTTATGAAAGTAACATTGGAGCTTGAATAAATTTGACTGTGCATATGGTAAAATTACAACCTCATTCATAACTAAATACTCTGTTGTATACTAAACAGGCTCTGCAGGCAGCCAAGCACAAGTCGTCGAGCACAAATTCAACTACTAGAAGTTCAGGTGGGATTGAGTACCTGTGGAAAGATATTGTTGATCACGATATATCCTCTTGCAGCGGATAAAAAATTCTCCCTTTAACCACTGAGTGGATATTCATTTCCAAGGATACAGTAGAAAAAAACATAGGGATGACTATGTGAGTTCTTTTTCATTCTTGCATACAGCAGGGCATGTTGATGACAGATAGTCTAGCATGGTTTGTGTGATTAACAGGGAGATGAGTCTTACAATTTGTAACATCAGCAGTAAGATGGATGGTGGTATTTAAAGCATTGCTTCGTCAAATTTTTAGGAAAAATAAATTCATATCAATGAAGTCAGCTGGTTGTATCCACAATTATTATTTGCTTGCCACTTGAGAATTTCAGAAATTGATTGACTTATGAGCAAGTCATCCTTCTTGCATCTTTTCTGGCACTTTGTGGACATAAAGTTGATGAAGATAATATGCTCTGTTTTCGTCAACAAAGTTTGATTGAATTCAGGTGGAATGGTCAGTCAATTGCAAGCAAACGTATTTCTGAATTTGCACTTTTGTTTTGATTCATAATATAAATTTATCGTGCATGAATTGCAGTTTTTAGTCCCTTAATATGATCTACACTACTGATGTTTTTCGAGCTTGCATTCTACATAGGGCATGTACTTATTTCCTATGCACTACTCCCCTAACTACAAGGCATTGCTATGTATATTGTTACTTTCCTTCCTATGGATCGCTGGTGTTCCTCTGATAATGGTGCAAAAATTAAAATCACAAAAATTATCGAACTCTATCAGTTTTGCTAATTTTTTAGCATTGTTATAGTAGCTTTAAAATTGAGCTTGTCCTGACTATTATGGTGCCTTTACGATCATACATGTACTTATTTGCAGCAAGAGTCATGAAACAGCAGAAATGATCGCTAAGGCCACAGTGGAAATGCTTTGCATGTTGCCACTGAAAAGGTCAGCATGGATATGACAATAGTAGGGCACAGGTTCCTACCTCTTTATGGATGAAGAAGGCGATGTGAGGCATGAATACTACTCGAAACAGGCTTTCGCGCCGCTTTATATATAGAGCCACAACCGAACAAGGTACACGGCCGAATGATACAAGGTGGAGAGGTGGCCCTCTTACAAAGCCGATCCCAAGATAACTGGCAAACGCAGAACTCTGCGCAACCGAAAAAGAGAAAAAAAAAGGAAGACCTGAACACAACACCAAACTATGCCCTAGCACACCTAAGCTCCACAACAACGCCCTCATGAGGGAGAACGGCGCATGGGGCATGTGTTGGCCGTCTGGGGCTCTACTTTTACTGCAAGAAAGGTCCTGGATAATAAAATTAATTTAAAATTTCAGCCCGATCGGAGTTATGAATCTCTGCCTATTTAAGGAATGATGAGACAGAAAACAAAGATCCAATCTAGAGGAGAGATCCACTCCCTCCGAAGGGCCAAGGAATAAGAACAAGGAGGGGACCTTTCCCCCTCTTTGCTGGTGGCGCCGGAACACCGTCGGGGACATCTTCTCCATCACCATCACCATCACCAGCAACTCTCTCTCTCTCTCTCTCTCTCATGGTGATGTGAGCAGTTGATGACCCACAAGTGTAGGGGATCTATCATAGTCCTTTCGATAAGTAAGAGTGTCGAACCCAACGAGGAGCAGAAGGAAATGATAAGCGGTTTTCAGTAAGGTTTTCTCTGCAAGCACTGAAATTGTAGGTAATAGATAGTTTTGTGATAAGATAAATTGTAACGAGTATCAAGCAATGAAAGTAAATAAAGTGCAGCAAGGTGGCCCAATCCTTTTTGTAGCAAAGGATAAGCCTGGACAATTTCTTATAATGAGAAAAGAGCTCCCGAGGACACATGGGAATTATCGTCAAGCTAGTTTTCATCACACTTATATGATTCACGTTCGGTACTTTGATAATTTGATATGTGGGTGGACCGGTGTTTGGGTACTGCCCTTACTTGGACAAGCATCCCACTTATGATTAACCCCTATTGCAAGCATCCGCAACTACAAAAGAAGTATTAAGGTAAACCTAACCACAACCTTAAACATATGGATCCAAATCAGCCCCTAACGAAGCAACGCATAAACTAGGGTTTAAGCTTCTGTCACTCTAGCAACCCATCATCTACTTATTACTTCCCAATGCCTTCCTCTAGGCCCAAATAATGGTGAAGTGTCATATAGTCGACGTTCACATAACACCACTAGAGGAAAAGACACATACATCTCATAAAAATATCAAACGAATACCAAATTCACATGACTACTAATAGCAAGACTTCACCCATGTCCTCTGGAACAAACGTAACTACTCACAAAGCATATTCATGTTCATAATCAGAGGAGTAATAATATGCATTAAGGATCTGAACATATGATCTTCCACCAAGTAAACCAATTAGCATCAACTACAAGGAGTAATCAACACTACTAGCAACCCACAGGTACCAATTTGTGGTTTGGATACAAGATTGGATACAAGAGATGAACTAGGGTTTTGAGAGGAGATGGTGCTGGTGAAGATGTTGATGGAGATTGACCCCCTCCCGATGAGAGGATCGTTGGTGATGACGATGGTGATGATTTCCCCCTCCCGGAGGGAAGTGTCCCCGGCAGAACAACTCCGCTGGAGCCCTAGATTGGTTCCGCCAAGGTTCCGCCTCGTGGCGGCGGAGTTTCGTCCCGTAAGCTTGCCCACGATTTTTTCCAGGGTAAAAGCCTTCATATAGCAGAAGATGGACACCGGAGGGCCACTAGGGGGCCCAGGAGACAGGGGGTGCGCCCAGTAGGGGTGGGCGCGCCCCCCACCCTCCTGGCCAGGGTGTGGGCCCCCTGAGGTGTTTCTTCCGCTCAATAATTCTTATTAATTCCAAAAATAAGTTTCGTGGAGTTTCAGGATTTTTGGAGCAGTACAGAATAGGTTTCCAATGTTTGCTCCTTTTCCAGCCAGAATTCTAGCTGCCAGCATTCCCCCTCTTCATGGTGAACCTTGTAAAATAAGAGAGAATAGCCATAAGTATTGAGATATAATGTGTAATAACAACCCATGATGCAATAAATATTGATATAAAAGTATGATGCAAAATGGACGTATCAACTCCCCCAAGCTTAGACCTCGCTTGTCCTCAAGCGGAAGCCGAAATCGAAAATATGTCCACATGTTTAGAGATAGAGGTGTCGATAAAAATAAAATACGGACATGAGGGCATCATGATCATTCTTATAACAGCAACATAAATAGATTTTATCATATGATTTCTTATGCTCAAGTAACGATCAATTCACAATGTCAAGCATGGTTCAGAAACTTCATTGGAAGCTAACAAACTATAATCTCAGTCATTGAAGCAATTGCAATTTATCATAACATCAGAAAGAGTCAAGAATAGAGCTTTTCAGCAAGCCCGCATACTCAACTATCATGTAGTCTTCTACAATTGCTAACACTCACGCAATACTTGTGGTTATGGAGTTTCAATCGAACACTGAGAAAGATAGGGGCTTATTGTGTTGCCTCCCAACATATTCACCTTTAGGTGATGTCAACAATAATAGTCCATGCTAACTTACATCCAATTGGATATATATATATCATGATCTTTCAAACACGAGGAGCTTGCCAAAGGATAAAATGAAAAAGGGAAAGGTGAAGATCACCTTGACTCAAGCATAAAGTAAAAACATAAAGTAAAAGGTAGGCCCTTCGTATAGGGAAGCAGAGGTTGTCATGTGCTTTTAGGGCTGGATGCATAAAATCTTAATGCAAAAGAACGTGACTTTATATTGCCACTTGTATGTGGACCTTTATTATGCAGTCCGTCGCTTTTATTGCTTCCACAACAAGATCGTATAAAGCTTATTTTCTCTGCACTAATAAGTCATACATATTTAGATAGCAATTTTTATTGCCTGCAACATGACAACTTACTTGAAGGATCTTACTCAATCCATAGGTAGGTATGGTGGACTCTTATGGCAAAACTGGGTTTAAGGATATTTGAAAGCACAAGTAGTATATCTACTTGGTGCAAGGAATTTGGCTAGCATGAGGGGGAAAGGCAAGCTCAACATGTTTGGAAGGTCAATGACAATATACTTTAACTGAGATGTGAGAAAACATAAACCATTACGTTATCTTCCTTGTCCAACATCAACTCTTTTAGCATGTCATACTTAATGAGTGCTTCACAATCATAAAAGATGTCCAAGATAATATATTTGTGAAACCTCTCTTTCCTTATTACTTCCTATTAATTGCAACGATGACCAAAACTATGTTTATCAACTCTCAACAACTTTTATGCCTCATACTTTCTATGTGTGAAGTCATTACTATCCATAAGATCAATATGAACACTTTTATTCTCTACTTTCTCAAGATCATAGCAAGATAGCAAAGCCCTTGACTCAACACTAATCTTTATTATAGATAGCTCACGTACTCGATTACATAAAGAGATCACAAAGCAAAACTCAAAACTACTTGATACTAAAACTTCAATCTACTAGATCAAGATACTACTAAGAGGATCGAACAAAATAAGACGGTAAAGATAGGAGTGTGATGGTGATACGATACCGGGCCACCTCCCCAAGCTTGGCAGTTGCCAAGGGGAGTGCCCATACCCATGTGATTATGTCCTCGGAGGTGGTGAAGTAGGAGTTGTTGATGATGTAGGCTTGTCGTCCATCTTCCAAGGCATAGTCTCACCATCATAGAAGGATGATCGAGTCTCCGAGATCCTTAAATGTGCAGCCAAACTCATCCTCTTGAATCTATATTCATACTCACAGTTCTGGTTTTGCAGGTCATAGATCTGGGCTTGCAGGTGCTCGATTTTCTCTTGAAGCTTGAAGATGGTCTCCCCACTGACTTTGGCATCTAGCTTGTGGTTGTTGGTGAACTCTGTGATCATCATCTGGTTGGCGTTGAGTCCACGCTCCACCATCCCTTGGCACTTGAAGACTTGCTGCTGTCAGGACCGGTTTTCCAATAAAATATTTATTGAAAAATCGACCATTTTATCAGACCAGTATAGAAAAATCCTCCTTACTGGTAGACAAATCCTTGATATGGAAATCCAGAAGTACTATATATTATACAAGGTTGAGCCGAGGCTGCTCAACAATTTATTACAAGCATGCCGATATTATACATAAAGGCGTATATGACACAAAGAGTATGGTGGCATAACTACTGACTCGTAATAAAAGTGGTGGTAGATATGTCACAGTGAAGTGGGTGACATGACTCCAAAATCTTACAGCTCATCAAGCGCCGGAGTGAGGCTCGATGATTTTATTAGGGTAGCGGAAGCGTATATAATACAAGTGACCAACTCCAGGATCGCACGGGACTGACTCGGACTCCTCTAGGCGTCGGACTCGCTATCGTACTCTTCATCCATAAGATCGCCTTCGTCAACATCTGGCCAAATCAACAAGCCGGGTGAGTACTTTGAATGTACTCGCAAGACAGTTTGGACATAAGATATAACAAATGAAATATGATGCACATGAGCAGACTAGTAATGTGCACTCAGATAATAAATTTGCACTTCATGTTAAATAAAAAGGAAGTCAGGCGGTAGTCCTCCCGAAATCCCAATAAAATAACTGAAGACCGATCGGGTGTCAGAAGCGACGCCTCGAAAGGTAAAATAATTTAACATGCCGTAGTCGGGCGTCAGGGCGACACCACATAAAGGGCTTATATTGAAATGTAAACGACAGTACGTGCCACAGTCGGACGTCTAAGCGACATCTTGAAAAGGGCTTATAACGAAAGTAAATAACAAGGATGCCACAGTCGGACGTCTGAGCGACATCAAATAAAGGGCTTATATCAAAAGTAAATAACAAGAATGCCACAGTCAAACGTCTGAGCAACATCACATAAAGGGCTTATATCAAAAGCAAATAACAAGAATGCCACAGTCGGACGTCTGAGCGACATCACATAAAGGGCTTATATCAAAAGTAAATAACAAGAATGCCACAGTCGGACGTCTGAGCGACATCACATAAAGGGCTTATATCAAAAGTAAATAACAAGAATGCCACAGTCGGACATCTGAGCGACATCACATAAAGGGCTTATATCTCATCATTCGAATTCAAGTAGCTCATGAAGGTAACATCATTCCACGGAATACTCAGTACATGATAATAAATTGGTTAGTCCATCCACAGGAATAACATTCAGCCGGGTTTACCACTCTCAATTTCATGCTTATTCTCCGGAGACTGTCACTGAGACTGATACTGAGATTGACACTAATATGTTGATCAAAGTCCTTGACCATGGACATGGTTACTCGAATGGTTTTGACTCTGCAGAGTTTGTACTCTTTAACCACAGCCAACGGATTTCAGTAGTCACAAAGGACTAGTTCCGTTTACGGTATTTTAGGAGAAACACATCTAACCAGTACACACCCATTTCCACATTCCGCTGCCAGGAATCACCCTAGGCAACGTTCAAGAAAAACTCTAAGACGGGGAGGCTACAACCTCGAATAGCATGGGATAAAATTTATATCGCGCGCTCTAAGGGGTGCCCCCCTCTCGGTCCCAACCGGAAACACCCATGCCCCCTGACTGGATGACGGGCTTTAATCCAGGGCCATGGAACCCTCATCACGGCCCCTCTATTTGGTGTGTACAAGGAAAGATGTTTGCAACTGACTAAACCGCATTCTTTGCAGAAGACATGTGGCGGCACGAAAAGGGGACGAACGGGAACAAGACTTGGTCCATGTTAACACTAGAGTTAAACGGTTGACATAAAACTAGCATGCTTCAACAATACCAGCTTGCAACCTATCATGCCACCACATGATCAGGTTATCTCACCATCATATGAACACATCAAATTTCGAAGCTCACTTGCAGCTTGCTTTGCATGAAATATAACATTCACAAATGCTTATATAAACATGTCAGGAGAAAACCACTCAATCAATCATGAAAAACACTCATCATATCAAAGGTTCAAACATGCTTGCCTGGTTCGGAGTAGTCGGAGTCTAGCTCAACAAAGTTTGAGGCTCCGTCACCTCCTTCGGTATCTACGTTATAAAGGAAATTGGATACTAACGTAAATACCGTGCGCGCATAAAAATTGTTCCAAATATTTTTCAAATAAACATGATAAAAAACTAGATAGAAAAACAAAGATGACAGAAAAAGAATCAGCTCAAAATCATATTTTGTTTAAAAGTTATAAAGGTTTTAGTCCAGGGACTAATCTGTGATGAAACAGAAACTTTTAAGGGGCTAGTTTAAAAAAACAGAAAACGTTTCGGTTAGAAATACGCCGACCCAAAGGGAAAACGTACTTTTCCTGAAGGCGCTTTCAGAAAACGTTTCGAATAAAAGAGGAGAGGCTGACGAGGGGGTCCCGCATGTCAGGTTTAAAATCTCATCGTCGACCGAAGCAAACAATGATCGCCGGCGACGATCGACGGCGATCCAGAGGAGGGCAAGGGTATGGTTGCACTCACGGGACAATTCCGTGTCGGTGGGTGGTGGACTTGGTCGTCGGCGAGCACCACGCCGATGGCGGCTTCCACTCCGGCGGACGGCGGTTCGGTCGAGGATGGATCCCTCCAAAGAGAGCTGCAAACGCCAAATCGGAGCGCGGGTTAGGGGAGTGGGTGCAATAGGAGGTTCCTTCCCAAGTTTGAGCTAGAGCTATGCAAGGAATCGAGTGAATCAAGCTGGCTACCAGAGCGGGTCGCGGCGGCCGGAGTTGGGGAAGAAGGCCTCCTCGTGGTCCTTCTAGCGGCTGGGCGCGACTCTGGTGAGGTGGAGGAGTGGTGCTGGATCGAAGGCGAGCTCGGGGCCTCTATTTATAGCCGGCCTGAGGCGGTTGCCGAGAACGGGATTTCTCCGGCGAGTAATTACGGCGAGGTGGTGGTCGAGCTGACGGCTTAGGTGACTGGGCAGTTGCGGATTGGTCCACTGGCTCCATTCAACAGCTAAGCTTGATCGGATTTGGCCTGCTCCCATGGCTTCGACGAAACGGAGCTCACGGGCTCGTCAGCGGCAGAGAGCGTGCTCTGCGCCTCTCAGGCCACAGCGACAGTTCTGCAGTGTGCACAGAGAAGAGGACGGCCATGCGGAGGCTCCTGGTGGTGTGGGCGGTGCTGGACGGCGCCATACTGCAGGGCTGGCCCCTGCTGGCCGCCACGGGCGGTTCTGCCACCGCGGGAGGCGTCGGTGTTGACGTGACACGTCGCTACCGACGCTCGCGACCGGCCAAACAACCGTGCGACGCACTGGATAAGGAGGGGGGACAGGGAGTGAGGGAGTCCTAGACTAGGGGGTGTCCGGACAGCCGGACTATCAATGTCCGCCGGACTCCAAGACTACGAAGATACAAGATTGAAGACTCCGGCTCGTGTCCGGAAGGTACTTTACTTGGCGTGGAAGGCAAGCTTGGCGATACAGATATGTAGATCTCCTACCATTGTAACCGACTCTGTGTAACCCTAGCCCTCTCCAGTATCTATATAAACCGGAGGGCTCTAGTCCGTAGGACAACATACATTACAACAATCATACCATAGGCTAGCTTCTAGGGTTTAGCCTCCTTGATCTCGTGGTAGATCTACTCTTGTACTACCCATATCATCAATATTAATCAAGCAGGACGTAGGATTTTACCTCCATCGAGAGGGCCCGAACCTGGGTAAAAACATCGTGTCCCTCGTTTCCTGTTACCATCTGCCTAGACGCACAGTTCGGGACCCCCTACCCGAGATCCGCTGGTTTTGACACCGACATTGGTGCTTTCATTGAGAGTTCCTCTGTGTCGTCACCGATAGGCTTGATGGCATCTTCAACCTGCAACGCTGTCCAGGGTGAGACTTTTCTCCCCGGACAGATCTTCGTATTCGGCGGCTTCGCCCTGCGGGCCAATTCGCTTGGCCATCTGGAGCAGATCGAAAGCTACGCCCCTGGCCGTCAGGTCAGATTTGGAAGCTTAAACTTCACGGCCGATGTCCGCGGAGACTTGATCTGCAACGGACTCGAGCCACAGCCGAGCGTGCCGCACTGTGACGATGGGCATGATCTAGCTCTGCCGCCGGACAGTGGCTTGGTGGCTGCACATGGATCCGCTTCGGCCATTAGCCCGGAGCCGATCGCCCAGATCGAGGCTCGGTGGATAGACGCCGCCCCGGGGGCTCCAACATCCACGGCGATGGAGCCGAACACTAATCTTGTCCCCTGCGAAACTCATGATTTCGAGGCGCCGGACTCCTCGCCGGACTCCGAACCTCCCGCGCCCCTACCAATCGATCCGGATTGGGCGCCGGTTATGGAATTCACCGCCGCGGACATCTTCCAATGCTCGCCTTTCGGCGATATCTTAAATTCACTAAAGCATCTCTCGTTATCAGGAGAGTCCTAGCCGGATTATGGCCAGGATGGTTGGGATGCGGACGACGAAGAAATTCAGAGCCCACCCACCACCCACTTTGTAGCCACTGTCGACGATCTAACCGACATGCTAGACCTTGACTCCGAAGACATTGACGGAATAGACGACAATGCCGGAGACGAACAAGAAATAGAGCCTATAAGGCACTGGAAGGCTACCTCATCATATGACGTATACATGGTGGATACCCCAAAAGATGGGGACGGCGAAGAAACAATGGAGGCAGATCCTTTAAAGAAACAGCCCAAGCGCCGGCGTCAGCGGCGCCGCTCTAAATCTCGCCACAGCAAGAATGGAAATTCCGGCACAGGAGATAATAATACTCCAGAGAATGCCGAAGACAATCCCCTCCAGCAAGACTCAGCGCAGGAGGATGCAGAAGCAAGCCCTCATGAGGGGGCGGCAGATGAAGAGGTTGAGGATCATAATTATATGCCTCCCTCCGAAGACGAAGCAAGCCTCAACGATGACGAATTCGTCGTACCCGAGGATCCCGTCGAACAAGAGCGCTTCAAGCGCAGGCTTATCGCCACAGCAAAAAGCCTGAAGAAGGAAAAACGGAGGCTCAAAATAGCGGAAAACACACTCAGAATGAGATGGAGCAAAGTGCTCAAAACCGCAGATAAGTACGGCAATGGCCACCAATCAAAGAGCTACCCGAAGCGCAAGCTGCTACCAGAATTCGACGAGGAGGCCGTAGAGCCCCCACCGTCCAAAAATAAAGAGGCTGCCTGGCCGGATAGACGGCCAGATGATAGGCCAAATTCTGACAGCGGCGCCCCACATAAACCAACCAACGAACTTGGAAGGATAGATGGCCCAGCCAGATCCATCTACGGGCCAAAGGAGAAGGCCCCAGGAAGCAAGACAACACGTCGAGTGTTCGATGATAGTGGCACACACAAATACAGGGGCGCCGCACATCCACTATGTTTCACTGACGAGGTGCTGGACCATGAATTCCCAGCAGGATTTAAACCCATAAACATAGAAGCCTATGATGGAACAACAGACCCTGGAGTCTGGATAGAAGATTATATACTACATATACATATGGCAAGAGGAGATGATCTCCACGCCATAAAATACCTACCCCTCAAGCTCAAAGGGCCAGCCCATCATTGGCTTAAAAGCCTCCCAGAAAATACTGTTGGAAGTTGGGAAGAGCTCGAGGACGCGTTTAGAGCAAATTTTCAAGGGACTTATGTCCGCCCTCCGAATGCAGATGACCTAATTCATATAACTCAACAACCCGGAGAGTCAGCGCGGAAATTCTGGAACATGTTCCTTACAAAAAAGAACCAAATAGTCGACTGTCCGGACGCTGAAGCCTTAGCAGATTTCAAGCACAATGTCCGAGACGAATGGCTCGCCAGGCACCTCGGTCAAGAGAAACCGAGGACAATGTCTGCACTGACAAGCCTCATGACCCGCTTCTGCGCGGGCGAGGATAGCTGGTTAGCACGATGCAGCACCAGCGACCCAAGTACATCAGAGATAAGAGATGGAAACGGAAAATCACGGCGCAGAAAAGAACAGCGCCGGAATAAAGAGAAAAGCCCAAAGAGCGCGGCAGTCAATGCCGGATTCAAAAGCTCGCGGCCCAATAATAAAACACAGCCTCTTAAGGATGACAGTGACGAATTGTCCAACTTAAACAAAATTTTGGGTCGGATATGTCAAATCCACAGTACCCCCGGAAGGCCTGAAAATCACACCCACAGGGATTGTTGGGTTTTTAAACAGTCCGGCCGACTAAATGCCGAACACAAGGGGCTCGACGCGTCAAGCGAAGAAGATAAACCCCACTAGCAGAGCACCGGAAAACAAAAGACTTTCCCACAAGGGGTCAAAACAGTAAACTCACTTCATGTGATAATACGGAAAAATAGTGCGGCACTTTCTAAAAAGAGCTTCGCCCGGTCCAACCCAGCAGACCGTAGAGATTGGATATCAAAACCAATCACCTTCGACCACCTGGACTATTCCAGAAGCGTTCGAAATGCGGGACGGACTCCCCTGATATTGAATCCCATAATAGACGGATTGCAATTTACTAACGTCCTAATGGACGAAGGAAGTGACTTAAACCTGCTATATTCAAACACAGTCCGTAGGATGGGGATAGACCCTACCAAAATTCGACACAGCCGCACTTCCTTCAAAGGAGTGACGCCAGGCCATTACGCCAAGTGCACAGGATCCATATTACTAGAAGTCGTGTTCGGATCGCCGAACAATTCTCGACGCAAAAAATTAATTTTTCATATCGTCCCATTTCAAAGTGAATATCAAGCACTCTTGGGACGAAAGGCTTTTGTCCGCTTCAACGCCATACCGCATTACGCATCTCTTACACTCAAGATGCCCGGACCGCGTGACGTAATTTTAGTGCGAGGGTCACTAAAGACCCCGGACTTGGCTAGACGAATCCGGCGTCAGTAGGCTAGGGGCTCCCCAGCCGCATACCCCTTCACAGGGGGCTGCGCGCACAAATAACGGCGGGTTCATATAAACCCCGCTTTAATTATTTATATTTCTAATATTTTTCGCACGAATTGTTTTTAAAACTAAATGTTCCTCTCTTTTTACAGATGAACAACGTGCATACCCGTCCAGGATAACGGCGCAACGGAGACACAGGCGCAGACGTGCAGTAGGGACCCGTTGCGAGGATTCTTTTCAGATTAAGACCCTGCGTAAACCTTTTTTACTGTCTCTTGTTGTTATTCTCCCTTGGTTTCTTCCTATAGCCAAAGCGGAGCCTGACGTTTTGGCATCGGCCGCGTCAGAAGACCATGCCCGTACCTGGACACTAGGGGCTTAGGGCATCGTTCTGCCCATTATTATAAAGACCGAACACCTTAGGGAGTGTTCGGCGTCTCGAGTTAGGCATTATATGCATCAGCTCCGAATCATGTCTTTGGTCAAATGTTGGGTTTGCCCGGCTCCTGTGTTTTGCTGCCTTACGTTCCGTATCATCGGCTAACGCGGCACCAGGAGAACTACTGCGATTGTGCCCCAGTTCCGCTGGGCGAGCACCTCAGTAGAGAAAGCCGAAAACTGACTGTCATGATACAGCGAGAGACTGGTCAGCCCTCGATCGACTATCGGAATGTTTAGAATTCCCCGCTTTGACGAAGGGCCGTTTCCCGGTCAGGCACACGCGCTCCGACTTCGGAGAAGGGCGATGCCACCAGGGGCTATATCGTAGCCCCACCCTCGAGCTCCACTGGCTAAGTGAAAGTGATAAAGCATTATAGTCCGGATTGCCTCGTTCGCTACGCTACCACCTCCTTATAATAGGACCGAGACGTCGGATTAAGTGTGAAAACGCGCTATTTTTGCGAACACCCCAGCACCTTGTGCGTGGGGGCTGAAGCCGAAGACTGCCATCTTTCAGGTTATACACAAGTATACGTAAACGGCCGAAAAGGAGAAGTTTTACTACTTGGACGCACAAGTATAAAAAGCAGTTATAACATAATCATCGATTTATAAGCTAATGCGTTCATTTGAACGTTACATTCTTCGAGCACTGCGACTCTATTACATGAGCGCCACGCATAACTTCCCCGAAATAGTGCTCGGCAGGGAGCCGGTTTTCATCCGAACCCTGGGCAGCAACAGCGGTGGCGTCCATCTCTGGACAATGCGCCTTTACATGGGCAAGAGCCATCCGCGCGCCCTCTATACAGGCCGACCGCTTCATCTCCTTTATATGCGGCACCGCTCCAAGGAATTGTTGTAATAAGCCAAAGTAGCTCGTCGCCTTGGACCTCTCTGGCCAGACATGAGCCACGATGTCAGTCATGGCAAGTCCGGACAATCTATTTAGCTCGGCCCATTCGGCCAACCGGTCTGTCAATGGAAGTGGGTGATCCGAACTGTGGAATTGAGACCAATATAGCTCTTCCGTCTTGTGATCCTTCCGGCTCCGGAAGTGCTTAACGGCATCGGCCGCACTTGCAGCTAAGTCCATATACGGATCCTCCGGACTCCACAGCCGCTCAAATTGAGCATACTTTCCATCCATAAATCGGCGACGCAGCAGAAAAGGCTTGCCAGCCACGATCTCTCCGGCCTGGCGCAGCTCCTCCTTCATAGCCCGCATTGCAGAGTGGGCATCCTTGGCTTCGGCGGTGGCCTTCTTCAGGTCTTCCCGCTCCGATAAGCGCTCCTTTTCAAGAGCCTCATTGCGGTCGGCAGCATCCTTTACTTTCATGGCCAATTCGGCCACCTCGGGCCTGCTTAGGCAGTGCGCAGCCTTTTCGGCTTTCAACTCCTCGGCCGCCCTCGAGGCAGCCGCTTCACTCCTTCGGGCTTGCTCCTTAGCTCGAGCAAGTTCGGCCCGAAGGCCCTCCACAGCAGCAGCACCGTCTGTATAAACATCATATAATTTATCAAAGGAGGGCTTCGACCCCCTTAATAAAGCGTCTGCGGAGAACTCTTTTACCTTGCGACTCGTCAAGTCGCCTGTTGACAAGTGCGATGTTCACATCTGCCAAGTCCAATTGCCGATTTAACTCGGCAAACTCACTAGTCCGGCTAGCCCCCGGACTATCCGCCACCTGCATAGGAACGACGGAATTCATTTCTTTAGATTTCGATCCTCGGCACGCTGTCGTTTCCGACAACCTACCGAGTCTCAGGGGCTACTATCTATACAGGGCGCATTTTTTATATGCAAAACTGTTAAAAAACAAAGGGGTGTGTCATTCTCGCATACCTCAAAGCCCGCCAGCAAACTCATGGCGGCATTACGCAATTCACTCTCGGCGGACGAAATCCTTCCAATCACCATACGCATTAACGCACGGTGATCTTCTGAAATAGACGCCCTCTCAAGCAAATTCTTCAGTTCTCCCGGCCGGACACTAGTAGGTGCCGAACTCTCTGGCCCCTCCGGACTCGGGGATACCCTCCGTGATGACACTTCGGGTTCGCTTGCCTCATCTGGCGGCACTGCGGATGGAGGCGTATCGCTCTCCATCATCTCCGGAAGAAGGTCCCCCGAAGATGAACTCATCTGAGAAGGCTGTAGATCCGAACTGCAATATAAATATTTTGGTTATCTACAGAAGCACAAATGAAGGTATTTCCTTACTAATTAACTCCCTCTTTCATACTCACGGCTCGCTGGAGGGCCGATCCTTTGATGATAATTGTGCGTCCGGATTCTTTCCGGGCGCCGGACCCCCCGGGGAAGATCTCTTCCCACGCTTAGGGGCTTTGGCCTCCGGATCTTCGGAGGCGGTCCTCTTCTCCCCCTGAAGGGAGGGGTTCTTGCTTCCTCCCTCTTCAGTTGCCCCTCTGGGCGAAATATTAGCTCCTCTATTTTCCCCGTCGCCCCCTTCTGTGGGCGCAACCTCCAACATTCTGACCAGCACGGGCTCCTGTGCGGTCTCTGGGAGGGGGGCCGGACACCTTATCAGCCTTGATCGCGCCACCCATTCCTGTAAAGAACAAAGGGTCAAGAGGCAAATTATAGAAAGGCACATAAACAGAGTGTCCGGACTCTGAGCTACTTACCTGAGTATCCGGGCGATTGCAGCTTAGACCTGCATCCTCGGCTAAATCCGGACACGCCACCTGCGGTCCGAAGAACAACTTGTACATCTCCACGGGTGTCGCACCCATGAGATGTTGGAGAATCCGAGGTCCCTCCGGGTTGAACTCCCATAGACGGAGAGGACGGCGTTTGCAGGGCAGAAGATGCCTGATTAGCATAACCTGCATCACCTTGATCAGGTCGATCTCCCTCGCTTGAAGATCTCGAATCCGGCCCTGCAGTGAAGGCACGTCTTCGGACGGCCCCCAGTTGAGCCCTTGGTTGACCCATGACATCAGTTGGCGTGGAGGTCCCGGGCGGAATATGGGCGGCGGCTTTTGCCTGTTGCCCCTTGGAGCGGTGATATAGAACCACTCCTGCTGCCACGGTCCAAGTTCCTCTTGGAAGGAACCCTCGGGCCACGGGGCATCGACCTTTTTGCTTATGGTCGCCCCGCCGCACTCCGCTTGACGCCCCCCGATCACCTTCGGCCCCACCTTGAAGGTCTTCAGCCATAAGCCGAAGTGGGGAATGACGCGGAGGAAGGCTTCGCAGACGATAATGGATGCGGAGATATGGAGGATGGACTCTGGAGCCAAGTCGTGAAAGTCCAGCCCGTAGTAGAACAGGAGCCCTCTCACGAAGGGATCCGTCGGGAAGCCTAAACCCCGACGGAGGTGGGATACGAAAACGACATATTCACCGGGCTCGGGGGCTGGCACAGCCTGCCCTTGGACAGGCAACCTGTGCGAAACCTCGTAGGCCAGGTACTTGGCCTCACGCAACTTCAATATGTCTTCCTCCGTGACGGAGGAGGGCATCCACCGGCCCTGGAGGTCGGAGCCGGACATGATTAAGGATCCGAAGCGCTCGAATCTGAGGCTCTGGGTGTTGGAACCAGGAGCGGGGAAGAGATTCGATGCGAGATTAAAGAGCAATGGCGAGCCTTGGTCCTCTTATAAAGGGGAAAAAATACCAAGGGCCGTCTCCGTGACCGTTTGGGATTCCCCTTCGATAGAGGAGGCGTGGCGACGGGAGCGGTTGGGTTACCCACGCACGTATTGATGCGAATCCCGGAATAAGAGGAACACGATCTCTGCTTCGACAAGACGTGCCAAGGAAACCGCTTCGCTAAACATGCTGAGGCAGTATAATGATTCAAACAAAAGCCTGGTGGCGGTGTGACGTCACGCCGCATAATACGTCAGCAGATTGAACTAAGTGTACATTTTATTCTCTCTACGGTGGAATGTGGAATTTATTTTGCAGAGCCGGACACTATCCTGGTGTTCATGATCTTCTCTGGATTATTCAAGGGAGGAACCCGCCTTGCAATGCCGAACATTATGCACGCCGGACTTATCATCATTGAAGACTGGTTCAGGGGCTACTGAGGGAGTCCTGGACTAGGGGGTGTCCGGACAGCCGGACTATCAATGTCCGCCGGACTCCAAGACTACGAAGATACAAGATTGAAGACTCCGGCTCGTGTCCGGAAGGTACTTTACTTGGCGTGGAAGGCAAGCTTGGCGATACGGATATGTAGATCTCCTACCATTGTAACCGACTCTGTGTAACCCTAGCCCTCTCCGGTATCTATATAAACTGGAGGGCTCTAGTCCGTAGGACAACATACATTACAACAATCATACCATAGGCTAGCTTCTAGGGTTTAGCCTCCTTGATCTCGTGGTAGATCTACTCTTGTACTACCCATATCATCAATATTAATCAAGCAGGACGTAGGGTTTTACCTCCATCGAGAGGGCCCGAACCTGGGTAAAAACATCGTGTCCCTCGTCTCCTGTTACCATCCGCCTAGACGCACAGTTCGGGACCCCCTACCCGAGATCCGCCGGTTTTGACACCGACAGGGAGCAAGAGGCCAGGGCGAGAACTGGCGAGATTGACGCCAATCTCTGAAGAAAACGACACTGACGACTGAAGCTTAACGCTGAAACTCTGAATTTGAAGAGGAACAGTGCACACCAGCTGTTCGACGAAATGTTTGGCGCACGTGGAAAATTTTTCTTGAGCTGAAACTTGGTGGGATGGCCTCTTAATGCATCCAGAGACTGCCTGAATTTCTTCAGAATTTTCGGAAAAGGAAAAGAATGAATTTCACCAAAAATGGCAAATCTGGTCCAAACTTGCAGCAAGCAAATTTTGAAAATTTTGAACTGTGGACTAGCAGATCTTGATGGATCTAGGTTGAGGGCACTAAGGACTAGCTAGAGGAATTTATTTGGAACCAAAACTCAAAGGAAATCTAGTAGTTCCTTTGTAAATCACTAAGGTCCAAATAAATGGCAGAAAAAGATTTTTAGTTTAAAATAAATAGAATTGAAATCTAGGGGAAGTTGAACTTTGCTGGACTTGATGCTTGACTTGACCCAAAGTGGGGAGGTGGGTTTTGGAAGAAAGTTTTCAACATAGGTCATGGCAAGAGAGTAATTTTTGAATGGGGAAGAATAAAATCCAAAATTATAGGAATTCTTTTTAGTAAAAGGATTTGAAAGGTCCACTCAAAAGTATTTGTGTTGAGCCAACCCAAGATGAAAAATCTTCAAGACCAACAATCAAGGTTGGGAAGAACCCATAAAAATACTTGTCATAAAAGAAACTTTTTGAGAAGGAGAGTCTTTTAGAAAAAAATTTAAACAACCTCCTTCCAATTAATTAAATAATTTGATAAAAACCAAATCAAAATTTTTGGAGTGTTACAACACCTACCCCCTTAGGAAAAATCTCATCCCCGAGATTTCAGCTGAACCTCAAATAGGTGTGGGTACTCTGTCCGAAGAAAATCCTCTCTTTCCCATGTTGCTTCATCCTCGGTGTGATTGCTCCACTGAACCTTGAAAAACTTAATTGTTTTCTGACGGGTCCTCCTTTCGGACTCCTCCAATATTTTTATTGGACGTTTCGTGTAGGTGAGGTCTGGTTGTACACATGCTTCTCTGGGTTGCTTACACATTTCCTCAACTGTGAGACGTGGAAGACGTCGTGGACGTCTGACAGTTCTTCGGTTAGGTCTAGCTGGTAGGTCACTGTGCCTCTTCGTGCAATCACATAGAAGGGTCCAATAAACTGTGGTGCTAGCTTTCCTTTAACTTTGAATTGTTGCAGGCCCCCCACAGGAGATACTCGTAGATACACATATTCACCGGGTTCAAAGCTGACTTCACGATGTTTTTGATCGTAATAACTCTTTTATCGGCTCTGGGCTGTCTTGAGTCGATCCCTGATTAGCCTAACTTTCTCCTCAGCTTCCTTGAGCATGTCGGGGCTGGAGATACGACTTTCTCCTTTTTTTGACCAATTTAATGGGGTACGCCATCTTCGCCCGTACAAGGCTTCAAAAGGTGCCATTTGTAGACTGGCTTGGTAACTGTTGTTGTATCCGAACTCGGCATACGACAAGCTTTCTTCCCAACTGGTTCCATAGGTGAGAACACATGCTCTTAGCATGTCCTCTAGAATTTGGTTCACACGTTCAGTTTGTCCTCCAGTCTGGGGGTGGTATGCTGTACTGAATACTTGTTGAGTTCCCAGAACTTGTTGTAAATGATCCCAAAATCTAGAGACGAATTGAGTGCCTCTGTCGGATATTATAGTCTTTGGAATTCCATGCAGACAAACTATACGGGAGAGATAAAGTTTGGCAAGCTTCTGAGTGGTGTGGGTTGTCTTTACTGGGATGAAATGTGCCACCTTAGTTAATCTATCTATGATGACCCATATGGCATCATTTTCGTGTCGTGACCGAGGTATCCCGACAATAAAATCCATTCTAATTTCATCCCATTTCCACTCAGGTATCCTGTTTGGCTGTAATAGTCCTGCTAGTTTTTGGTACTCGGCTTTAATGCACTGACATGAATCACAACATGCAATGAATGTGGCTATATCCCTCTTCATACCGTGCCACCAAATTTTTCCTGAATGTCCTTGTACATTTTGGTTCCTCCAGAGTGGATTGAATATGGAGCGGTGTGGCCTTCGGCTAGAATTTGCTGTTTGAGGTCCTCTATATTTGGTACGCAAAGTCTGTCTCCGTACCATAATATTCCCTTATCGTCTATGATGAATTCTGAGGCCTTGCCCAGACTCACTTTTCTTTTTATGCCTTCGATGCTGGGGTGTCCATGCTGAGCCTTCTTAATCTGTTCCATTAGGGTGGGCTGTATTTCCAAATTTGACACATTGCCTTCAGTGACCATCACCAAGTTGAGTTTGGCGAACTCCTGCTGAAATTCAGGTCTCAAGTTCTGTAGACTGTCGTTGCCCGAGCTAGGGTTTCGACTAAGAGCATCTGCCACTACATTTGCCTTTCCTGGATGGTAGTGAATGCCAACATCATAATCTTTCACTAATTCCAACCAGCGCCGTTGTCGTAAATTGAGTTCTGGTTGTGTGAAAATATATTTGAGGCTTTTATGGTCCGTATATATTTCACAATGATTTCCAAGCAAAAAGTGCCTCCACTCTTTGAGTGCATGAATGATTGCTGCCAACTCCAAGTCATGAGTAGGATAATTTTCTTCATGCTTTCGTAGTTGCCTGGAAGCGTATGCGACTACTTTGCCTTCTTGCATTAATACGCATCCGAGGCCCTTCTGGGATGCGTCACAATACACTTCAAAACTTTTGTGTATGTCTGGCACAACCAATACTGGTGCTGTTGTTAATTTCCTTTTGAGTTCTTGGAAACTTTTCTCGCAAGCTTCAGTCCATACAAATTTCTTATCCTTCTTGAGTAACTGTGTCATTGGTTTTGCTTTGGTGGAGAACCCCTCAATAAACCTTCGGTAATTATCCTGCCATTCCCAGGAAACTTTGTACATCTGTTACGTTGGCTGGTGGTTTCCAGCCAAGTACGACCTTGACTTTTTCTGGGTCCATGGCAACACCTTCTTGGGTCAATACGTGGCCTAGAAAACCAACTTGTCTTAACCAAAATTCACATTTGCTGAATTTGGCGTATAATTGATGCTTCCTTAATTCTCCCAGTACAATTCTAAGATGTTCAGCATGTTCTTTTGGTGTCTTAGAGTATACCAGAATATCATCAATGAACACCACAACAAATTTGTCCATAAATTTCATAAACACTTTGTTCACGAGGTGGACAAAATATGCGGGGGCGTTTGTCAGTCCAAACGGCATTACTGTAAATTCATATAATCCATATCTGGAGGTGAATGTTGTCTTAGGGATATCTTCTATCCATACCTTTAATTGATGATACCCCAACCTTAAATCAATTTTTGAGAAAACCTTGGCTTGTGCGAGCTGGTTAAATAAATCATTTATCCGTGGCATCAGATATTTGTTTTTGATGGTGACCATGTTGAGTGCTCGATAGTCTATACATAATCTAAGTGTCCCATCCTTTTTCTTGGCAAATAATACTGGTGAACCCCAGGGTGAGGAGCTGGCTCGTATAAATCCTTTGTCCAGTAATTCTTTTATTTGCTTCTTTAATTCTACCAACTCGGAGGGTGCCATTCTATAGGGTTTCTTGTAAATGGGGGTGGTTCCAGGTTCTAGTTCAATGATGAACTCTATTTCCCGGTCTGGTGGCATGCCTGGTAGTTCTTCGGGAAATACGTCAAGGAACTCACACACCACTGGAACTTTTCTTAACTCTGAAATGTCCACCTTGTTCAACCTTGGTTGTCGTGATATTGGTCTTTCTTGAGCTGCAATTTTTATCGTCTTCCCGTGATGATGAGTAAGAATTACAGTCCGATTGAAGCAGTCGATAAATCCCTTGTTGGTGGTTAACCAGTCCATTCCTAGGATAACATCCAGTCCCTTATTTTCCAATACAATGAGGTTTGCCTGAAACTTTAGTCCCTCAATCTCAATAACCACACCTTGGCAGTAACTCTGAGTGATTTGCTTAATCCCAAGGGACTTGATGGTCATGGATTTTTCCAAGGGAAGCATCGAAAAATCATGTTGCAAAGCAAATTTCTTTGAAATGAACGAGTGAGAAGCTCCAGAATCAAACAAAACCGTGGCAGGTATTGTGTTTACAGTGAATGTACCGAGTACAATATCCGGGGCATTCTGTGCTTCCTCCTTGGTCACATGGTTCAAGTGACCCTTCTTGTGATTGTTATTGGGGTTGAAGTTGTTACGCTTAGGTGTTGAATTATTTCCACTGTTGTTCGGCTTGGTGGCCGAGTTTCTTGGCTTTGGGCACTGTTTGGCATAGTGTCCTTCCTCTCCACAAGCGTAGCAAGTAACACCTGGGTGATATGTAAAATCCTTGTTTTCTTGCATGAATTTTTTTGTTTGGGCGTGGAACAATGGTTGTGGATTTGTTCGCTCCAATTTTCTGAAAATCAGTCTTGTTCCGGTTGTTGCGAGCATGAGTAGTCTTGTCCCTTTTGCGCTTGCGAAAATCCTCCAAGCTGCAGCACTCATTTTCCAATGTAATAGCTTTGTCCACAAGTGTTTTGAAATCCGGAAAGGTGTGTACGACCAGCTGGCATTTAAGTGCTGGTGCCAGACCGTCCAGAAATTTTTCCATCTTTTTATTTCCAGTCATGTGCTCTTCGTTGGCATAACGAGATAATTGAGTAAACTGACTATTGTACTCAGTCACTATCATGCTTCTCTGCTTGAGGTCATCAAACTCCCTTTTCTTGATCCTCATAATGCTTCTAGGAATGTGCGCCCCATGAAAACCTTCTTTAAATTCTTCCCAAGTGATGTTATTTTCATTGGGGTGCATGTAGGAAATTTTCCCACCATGATGCAGCTGCTCCAGTGAGGTAGTGAGGTGCATAAAGTACCTTCTCACGGTCTGAACATTGTGCAATAATTAACTTCCTTTCAATGTCTCGAAGACAATCATCTGCCTCAAGAGGTCAATCAGTGTGAGAGAACGTTGAGGGACGTGTCTTTTGTAGTTCAGACAATTTGGAATGCTGCTGATATGGTTCACGATGATTTCCCATATTGATAACATGGTTCATCATTTCTTGATGCTGCTGCTGGCTTTGCTCATAAAGGCGACATACTTGAGAAAATGCTGCTTCACTGCCTTGCTGACTTGACTGCCCCTGTGTGAAATTGTTACTTGTCTGGGTACCATATTTTTCTACCAGCGAACTTGGCATGAAACGAGTCCAGGGACGAGGCATTTTCCACTCTGGGGTATTTTTGCAGAAATCATGAGAAAAACCGAGTGGCAAAAATAAATAATATTGCAAAGGTGGAATTTTTAAAACTCCAAGATTTTTTTTCAAGAAAATACTTGATTGCACATGGAGAATGACCGCTCAGTACATATCTTACACGCAAGCCATAATTATACAATACATCAGTCAGGATGTGCGTACACATTCCCGACATGTTATTTAGGCTAGTGCACTTCTCCGAGTTCCTACATGATGCGCACACAAACTACTTCTCACCAAACCTATATACATATAAACATATCATACAAGCTGGTACATCGCACGGCTGCTAGGCGCACTCAGTCGGAGATGGTAAAAACTTCCCTCGGCCTACCGAGGGTAAGACCCAGTGATGCTGGAGACTCAACCTCCTCCTCACTAATAGGCTCCAGGCGCAAAGTACTGGGTTGAGGAGATGGTGCGGGCGCGGTAGGTAGTGTGATACGTCTCCAACGTATCTATAATTTTTGATTGCTCCATGCTACTTTATCTACTATTTTGGACCATACTGGGCTTTATTTTCCACTTTTATATTACTTTTGGGACTAACCTATTAACTGGAGGCCGAGCCCAGAATTGCTGTTTTTTGCCTTTTTCAGTATTTCGAAGAAACAGAATATCAAACGGAGTCCAAACCGAATGAAACCTTCGGGATCGTGATTTTCCAACCGAATGTGACCCAGGAGACTTGGACCCTACTCCAAGCAGTGCCCGAGGAGGTCACGAGGGTGGAGGGCGTGCCCCCTACCTCGTGGACCCCTCGGAGCTCCACCGACGTACTCCTTCCTCCTATATATACATACGTATCCCCGAACGATCAGAATAGGATCCAAAAACATAATTCCACCGCCGCAACCTTCTGTATCCACGAGATCCCATCTTGGGGCCTGTTCCGGAGCTCCGCCGGAGGGGGCATCCACCACGGAGGGCTTCTACATCATCACCATAGCCCCTCCGATGAAGTGTGAGTAGTTTACTTCAGACCTTCGGGTCCATAGCTAGTAGCTAGATGGCTTCTTCTCTCTTTTTGGATCTCAATACAATGTTCTCCCCCTCTCTCGTGGAGATCTATTCGATGTAATCATCTTTTTGTGGTGTGTTTGTTGAGACCGATGAATTGTGGGTTTATGATCCAGTATTATCTATGGAAAATATTTGATTTTTCTCTGAATTCTATTATGTATGATTGAGTTATCTTTGCAAGTCTCTTCTAATTATCCTTTTTGGTTTGGCCAACTAGATTGGTAGTTCTTGCAATGGGAGAAGTGCTTAGCTTTGGGTTGAATCTTGCGTTGTCCTTACTCAGTGACAGAAAGAGTTGCAAGGCACGTATTTTATTGTTGCCATCGAGGATAACAAGATGGGGTTTTTATCATATTGCATGAATTTATCCCTCTACATCATGTCATCTTGCTTATTGCGTTACTTTGTTTTTACTTAATACTCTAGATGCATGCTGGATAGCGGTCGATGAGTGGAGTAATAATAGTAGATGCAGAATCATTTCGATCTACTTGTTTTGGACGTGATGCCTATATACATGATCATTGCCTAGATATACTCATAACTATGCTCAATTCTGTCAATTGCTCAACAGTAATTTGTTCACCCACCGTAGAATACTTATGCTCTTGAGAGAAGCCACTAGTGAAACCTATGGCCCCCGGGTCTATTCTCATCATATCAATCTATATCACTTTATTTACTTGCTTTGTTTTTACTTTGCCTTTACTTTTTACTTTGCATCTATGTATCAAAAATGCCAAAAATATTATCTCTATCAGATCTCACTCTCGTAAGTGACCGTGAAGGGATTGACAACCCCTAAGCGTTGGTTGCGAGTTGCTATCATTTTGTGTAGGTACGAGGGACTTGTGCGTGCTGGATTGATACCTTGGTTCTCAAAAACTAAGGGAAATACTTATGCTACTTTACTGCGTCATCCTCTCCTCTTCGGGGAAATCCAACGCAGTGCTCAAGAGGTAGCAAGAACAATTTCTGGCACCGTTGCCGGGGAGGCTCACGCAAGCAAGTCAACCATACCAAGTACCCATCACAATCCCTATCTCTCGCATTACATTATTTGCCATTTGCCTCTCGTTTTCCTCTCCCCCACTTCACCCTTGCCGTTTTATTTGCCCTCTCTTTCCCAATCTCCTCCTCTCTTTCCCGTTTGCCTTTTTCCCGTCGCCTTTCTGTTTGCTTGTGTGATTGGATTACTTGTTGCCATGGCACAAGCTAATACCAAATTGTGTGATTTCTCGAATACCAATAATAATGATTTCCTTAGTACTCCGATTGCTCCTCTTAATAATGATGAGTCTTGTGAAATCAATACCGCTTTGTTGAATCTTGTTATGAAAGATCAATTCGCCGGCCTTCCTAGTGAAGATGCCGCTACTCATCTAAACAATTTTGTTGATTTGTGTGATATGCAAAAGAAGAAAGATACGGATAACAATATTTTCAAATTGAAGTTATTTCCGTTTTCACTTAGAGATCGTGCTAAAGTTTGGTTTTCATCTTTGCCTAAAAATAGTATTGATTCTTGGAACAAGTGCAAAGATGCTTTTATCTCTAAGTATTTTCCTCCCGCTAAGATTATCACTCTTAGGAACGACATCATGAATTTTAAACAACTTGATCATGAGCATGTTGCCCAATCTTGGGAAAGAATGAAATTAATTCTTCGCAATTGCCCTACTCATGGTTTGAATTTATGGATGATCATACAAAAAATTTATGCCGGATTGAATTTTGCTTCTAGAAATCTTTTAGATTCGGCCGCGGGAGGCACTTTTATGGAAATTACGTTAGGGGATGCTACCAAATTGCTTGATAATATTATGGCTAATTATTCTCAATGGCAGACCGAAAGATCTTCTAGTAAAAAAGTGCATGCTATAGAAGAAATCAATGTTTTGAGTGAAAAGATGGATGAACTTATGAAGATGTTTGCTCCTAAAAATACTCCTCTTGATCCCAATGATATGCCTTTATCTACTTTGCTTGAGAATAATAATGAGTCTATGGATGTGAATTTTGTTGGTAGGAATAGTTTTGGAAACAACGCTTATAGAGGGAATTTTAATCCTAGGCCTTATCCTAGTAATCCTTCTAATAATTATGGAAATTCCTACAATAACTCTTATGGAAATTTTAATAATATGCCCTCTGAATTTGAGAGTAGTGATAAAGAGTTTATGAATTCACAAAACAATTTTAGTGCTTTGCTTGAAGAGAAAATTTTAAAGTTGATGATTTGGCTAGGAACGTTGATATAATTTCTCTTGAAATTGATTCTTTAAAGCTTAGATCTATTCCTCCTAAGCATGATATCAATGAGTCTCTCAAAGCCATGAGAATTTCCATTGATGAGTGCAAGGAAAGAACTGCTAGGATGTGTGCTTCCAAAGATGCCTTTAAAGCGTGTTCTTCCAATCCCTATGAAAATCAAGATGAAGATCTAAAAGTTATTGATGTGTCCCCCATTAAATCTTTGTTTTGCAATATGAATCTTGATGAATCTGAAGATTATCTTCCTTTACCTAGAAGGCGTTCTAAGAATTCAGAGTTTCTAGATCTTGATGATGAAATTGATGAAAGTGGGATCAAAATAAATAAAAACTGTGATGTTGCTAAACCCACTATTTTGGATCTCAAGGAATTTAATTATGAAAATTGCTCTTTGATTGGTTGTATTTCCTTGTTGCAATCCGTGCTATATTCTCCTCATGCTTATAGTCAAAATAAGGCCTTTACCGAACATATTGTTGATTCCTTGATGCAATCTTATGAAGAAAAACTTGAGTTGAAAGTTTATATCCCTAGAAAGCTCTATGATGAGTGGTAAACTACTATTAAAATTAAAATTAAAGACTTTGAGTTTCATGCTTTGTGTGATTTGGGTGCTAGTGTCTCTACTATTCCCAAAACTTTATGTGATTTGCTAGATTTCCGTGATTTTGATGATTGCTCTCTAAACTTGCATCTTGCGGATTCCACTATTAAAAAGCCTATGGGAAGAATTAATGATGTTCTTATTGTTGAAAATAGGAATTATGTGCCCGTAGATTTTATCGTTCTTGATATAGATTGCAATCCTTCATGTCCTATTATTCTTGGTAGACCTTTCCTTAGAACGATTGGTGCAATTATTGATATGAAGGAAGGGATTATTAGATTCCAATTTCCCTTAAAGAAGGGTATGGAACACTTCCCTAGAAAGAAAATAAAATTACCATATGAATATATCATGAGAGCCACTTATGTATTGCCTACCAAAGATGGCAATACCTAGATCTATCCTTGCTTTTATGCCTAGCTAAGGGCGTTAAACGATAGCGCTTGTTGGGAGGCAACCCAATTTTATTTTGTGTTTTTTGTTTTTGCTTCTGTTTAGGAATAAATAATCCATCTACCTTCTGTTTGGATGTGGTTTTATGTTTTAATTAGTGTTTGTGCCAAGTAGGACCTATAGGATAACCTACGATGATAGTTGATTTGATTCTGCTGAAAAACAGAAACTTTGTGCGCACGAATTTAGTTTTGATAAATCACAGGAACGTGCTTTTGCGTTGATTAGTTTTTCTGCTGATCAATAAACAAATTTTCCAGGACTTCCTATTTTATTAGAATTTTTAGAGTTCCAGAAGTTTGCGTTAGTTACAGATTGCTACAGACTGTTCTGTTTTTGACAGATTCTGTTTTTCGTGTGTTGTTTGCTTACTTTGATGAATCTATGGCTAGTAAATTAGTTTATAAACCATAGAGAAGTTTGAATACAGTAGGTTTAACACAAATATAAATAAAGAATGAGTTCATTACAGTACCTTGAAGTAGTCTTTTGTTTTCTTTCTCTAACGGAGCTCACGAGATTTCTGTTGAGTTTTGTGTTGTGAAGTTTTCAAGTTTTGGGTGAATTCTTTTGATGGATTATGGACAAGGAGTGGCAAGAGCCTAAGCTTGGGGATGCCCATGGCACTCCCAAGATAATCCAAGGACACCAAAAAGTCAAAGCTTGGGGATGCCCTGGAAGGCATCCCCTCTTTCGTCCACTTCCATCGGTAATTTACTTGGAGCTATATTTTTATTCACCAACATGATATGTGTTTTGCTTGGAGCGTCTTGTATTATTTGTGTATTTGCTTGTTAGTCTACCACAATCATCCTTGATGTACACATCTTTTGAGAGAGCCATACATGAATTGGAATTTGTTAGAATACTCTATGTGCTTCACTTATATCTTTTGAGCTTGATAGTTTTGCTCATAGTGCTTCACTTATATCTTTTGAGCATGATAATTTTTGCTCTAGTACTTCACTTAGATCTTTTAGAGCACGGTGGTGGATTTGTTTTAAAGAAACTACTTGATCTCTCATGCTTCACTTAGATTATTTTGAGAGTCTTTAATAGCATGGTAATTTGCTTAATGTTAATATACTTGGTGTTCAAGATATGTGAAACTTTCATTCGAGTGAATTGAATACTAAGATAAGTTTGATGCTTGATAATTGTTTTGAGATATGGAGGTGATAATATCAGAGTCGTGCTATTTGGGTGATTATGAATTTGAGAAATACTTGTGTTGAAGTTTGCAAGTCCCGTAGCATACACATATGGTTAAAGTTGTGTAACAAATTTGAAACATGAAGTGTACCTGGCTTGTGCATCCTTATGAGTGGCGGTCGGGGACGAGCGATGGTCTTTTCCTACAAATCTATCCCCCTAGGAGCATGCACGTAGTACTTGAATTTTTTATGGCTTCTAAATTTTTGCAATAAGTATATGAGTTCTTTTGGCTAATGTTGAGTCCATGGATTATACGCACTCTCACCTTCCCGCCTTTGCTAGCCTCTTCGGTACCGTGCATTGCCCTTTCTCACCTTGAGAGTTGGCGCAAACTTCGCCGGTGCATCCAAACCCCGTGATACGATATGCTCTATCACACATAAACCTCCTTATATCTTGCTCAAAACAGCCACCATACCTACCTATCATGGCATTTCCATAGCCATTCCGAGATATATTGCCATGCAACTTCCACCACCATCATCATGACATGCATTACTTTTGTCATATTGCCATTGCATGATCTTGTAGTTGACATCGTATTTGTGGCAAAGCCACCATGCATTATTTTCCATACATGTCGCTCTTGATTCATTGCACCATCCCGGTACACCGCCGGAGGCATTCATATAGAGTCATATCTTGTTCTAAGTTTCGAGTTGTAATCCTTGTGTTGTAATCAATAGAAGTGTGATGATCATCATTATTAGAGCATTGCCCAAAAAAAGAGAAAGTCCAAAAAGAAAAAAAGAAAGGCCCCCCCAAAAAAGAAAAGGGCAATGCTACTATCTCTTTTTCCACACTTGTGCTTCAAAGTAGCACTTTGTTCTTCATGTAGTGAGTCTCATATATTGTGCTTCAAAGTAGCACCTTGTTTCTCATGTAGTGAGTCTCATAAGTTGTCCTTTTTATACTAGTGGGAATTTTTCATTATAGAACTTGGCTTGTATATTCCTATGATGGGCTTCCTCAAATGCCCTAGGTCTTCTTGAGCAAGCAAGTTGGATGCACATCCACTAGTTTTCTTTTGTTGAGCATTCATAGCTCTAGTGCATCCGTTGCATGGCAATACCTACTCACCCACATTGATATCTATTGATGGGCATCTCCATAGCCCATTGATTCGCCTAGTTGATGTGAGACTTTCTCCTTTTTTGTCTTCTCCACACAATCCCCATCATCATATTCTATTCCACCCATAGTGCTATATCCATGGCTCACGCTCATGTATTGCGTGAAGGTTGAAAAAGTTTGAGATTATTTAAGTATGAAACAATTGCTTGGCTTGTCATCGGGGGTATAGAAGTTGGGAACATCTTTGTGTGACGAAAATGAAGCATAGCCTAACTATATGATTTTGTAGGGATGAACTTTCTTTTGCCATGTTATTTTGAGAAGACATGATTGCTTTGATTAGTATGCTTGAAGTATTATTATTTTTGTGTCAATATGAACTTTTGTCTTGAATCTTTCGGATCTGAATATTCATATCACAATTAAGAAGATTTACATTGAAATTATGCCAAAGTATCACTCCGCATCAAAAATTCTTTTCTTTATCATTTACCTACTCGAGGACGAGCAGGAATTAAGCTTGGGGATGCCTGATACATCTCCAACGTATCTATAATTTTTGATTGCTCCATGCTACTTTATCTACTGTTTTGGACTATATTGGGCTTTATTTTCCACTTTTATATTACTTTTGGGACTAACCTATTAACCGGAGGCCCAGCCCAGAATTGCTGTTTTTGCCTTTTTCAGTATTTCGAAGAAACAGAATATCAAACGGAGTCCAAACCGAATGAAACCTTCGGGATCGTGATTTTCCAACTGAACGTGACCCAGGAGACTTGGACCCTATTCCAAGCAATGCCCGAGGAGGTCACGAGGGTGGAGGGCGCGCCCCCTGGGCACGCCCCCTACCTCGTGGGCCCCTCGGAGCTCCACCGACGTACTCCTTCCTCCTATATATACCTACGTATCCCCGAACGATCAGAACAGGAGCCAAAAACCTAATTGCACCTTCGCAACCTTCTGTATCCACGAGATCCCATCTTGGGGCCTGTTCTGGAGCTCCGCTGGAGGGGGCATCCACCATGGAGGGCTTCTACATCATCACCATAGCCCCTCCGATGAAGTGTGAGTAGTTTACTTCAGACCTTCGGGTCCATAGCTAGTAGCTAGATGGCTTCTTCTCTCTTTTTGGATCTCAATACAATGTTCTCCCCCTCTCTCGGAGATCTACTCGATGTAATCTTCTTTTTGCGGTGTGTTTGTTGAGACCGATGAATTGTGGGTTTATGATCCAGTATTATCTATGGAAAATATTTGATTCTTCTCTGAATTCTTTTATGTATGATTGAGTTATCTTTGCAAGTCTCTTTGAATTATCCTTTTTGGTTTGGCCAACTAGATTGGTAGTTCTTGCAATGGGAGAAGTGCTTAGCTTTGGGTTCAATCTTGCGGTGTCCTTACTCAGTGACAGAAAGAGTTGCAAGGCACGTATTGTATTGTTGCCATCGAGGATAACAAGATGGGGGTTTTATCATATTGCATGAATTTATCCCTCTACATCATGTCATCTTGCTTATGGCGTTACTCTGTTTTTACTTAATACTCTAGATGGATGCTGGATAGCGGTCGGTGAGTGGAGTAATAGTAGTAGATGCAGAATCGTTTCGATCTACTTGTTTTGGACGTGATGCCTATATACATGATCATTGCCTAGATATAGTCATAACCATGCTCAATTATGTCAATTGCTCAACAATAATTTGTTCACCCACCGTAGAATACTTATTCTCTTGAGAGAAGCCACTAGTGAAACCTATGGCCCCCGGGTCTATTCTCATCATATCAATCTATATCACTTTATTTACTTGCTTTGTTTTTACTTTGCCTTTACTTTTTACTTTGCATCTATCTATCAAAAATACCAAAAATATTATCTCTATCAGATCTCACTCTCGTAAGTGACCGTGAAGGGATTGACAACCCCTAAGCGTTGGTTGCGAGTTGCTATCGTTTTGTGTAGGTACGAGGGACTTGTGCGTGGTCTCCTACTGGATTGATACCTTTGTTCTCAAAAACTGAGGGAAATACTTACGCTACTTTACTGCATCATCCTCTCCTCTTCGGGGAAATCCAACGCAGTGCTCAAGAGGTAGCATGGTGCAGCACTGACTGGAGTAGGAGCAATGACTTGGTCAAACTCCTCAGTGGTAGGCTGGCGGCGAGCAGTGGCTAAGATGGCAGGTGTATAGGATGCTGAGGACGAGACGTAAGTCAGTGGTGGTGCTGTATGGAGGAGCTCCCTCCTGTTGGCGGAACAGCCCTGAACTAAGTCCATACGAGCAGCCACAAAGTCGTCCACGAGGTTATCAAAAGCTGCCTCAAGAGCTTTGAGATACTCAACCAACATTTAAATAGCCTCATCTCTCTCCCCCCTAGCGCAAGCGAATTCATAGTGACATGTGTATGGCACGTGGCATGGGAGGTAGCAGTAGCGACGAGCCTTCATCGAAGGGAGGGCATCCCGGAGACGAGCTATCGCCTTACGGGCAGCCATCTGCATGGCATGCCTCTCCGTAGGCATGGCCCTTCCCACAAATCGGAAGCGGCGTGACTCAGAACGTCCTCCCTTGAATTGCACCGCGGCCCTGTGCATAGACATGCTGTCGCTGATCTTGTGCTGGTAGAGTGTGAACTCCGGATGAGACGATGGCCCGATCGCGACCTTGGTGATGGAGACGAGAAGCTTGATAAACCCCTCAGGTACATTGGCGAACACCCGTGACTCACAATCGCTGCCAGCCATCTACAAAGGTAGACAAAAATTTCGAATAGTCAAATCATAAATTTATGATGACTAACAGAAAATTGCTACATTTGTAAAATGTTAAAATAGCACTTATTACGCTAATAACCGATTAGCGATCGCACCTAGTGGCTTCCTACAGTCAGCCTGGCTCTGATACCAAGGTTGTCAGGACCGGTTTTCCAATAAAATATTAGTTGAAAAATCGACCATTTTACCGGACCAGTATAGAAAAATCCTCCTTACTGGTAGACAAATCCTTGATACAGAAATCCAGAAGTACTATATATTATACAAGGTTGAGCTGAGGCTGCTCAACAATTTATTACAAGCATGCCGATATTATACATAAAGGCGGATATGACACAAAGAGTATGGTGGCATAGCTACTGACTCGTAATAAAAGTGGTGGTGGATATGTCACAATGAAGTGGGTGACATGACTCCAAAATCTTACAGCTCATCAAGCGCCGGAGTGAGGCTCGATGATTTTATTAGGGTAGCGGAAGCGTATATAATACAAGTGACCAACTCCAGGATCGCACGGGACTGACTCGGACTCCTCTAGGCGTCAGACTCGCTATCGTACTCTTCATCCATAAGATCGCCTTCGTCAACATCTGGCCAAATCAACAAGCCAGGTGAGTACTTTGAATGTACTCGCAAGACAGTTTGGACATAAGATATAACAAATGCAAACATGATGCACATGAGCAGACTAGTAATGCGCACTCAGATAATAAATTTGCACTGCATGTTAAATAAAAAGGAAGTCAGGCGGTAGTCCTCCCGAAATCCCAATAAAATAACTGAAGACCGATCGGGTGTCAGAAGCGACGCCTCGAAACGTAAAATAAATTAACATGCCGCAGTCGGGCGTCAGGGCGACGCCACATAAAGGGCTGTGAAACGTAAACAACAGTACGTGCCACAGTCGGATGTCTAAGCGACATCTTGAAAAGGGCTTATAACGAAAGTAAATAACAAGGATGCCACAGTCGGATGTCTGAGCGACATCACATAAAGGGCTTATATCAAAAGTAAATAACAAGAATGCCACAGTCGGACATCTGAGCGACATCACATAAAGGGCTTATATCAAAAGTAAATAACAAGAATGCCACAGTCGGACGTCTGAGTGACATCACATAAAGGGCTTATATCAAAAGTAAATAACAAGAATGCCACAGTTGGACGTCTGAGCGACATCACATAAAGGGCTTATATCAAAAGTAAATAACAAGAATGCCACAGTCGGACATCTGAGCGACATCATATAAAGGGCTTATATCTCATCATTCGAATTCAAGTAGCTCATGAAGGTAACATCATTCCACGGAATACTCGGTACATGATAATAAATTGGTTAGTCCATCCACAGGAATAACATTCAGCCGGGTTTACCACTCTCAATTTCATGCTTATTCTCCAGAGACTGTCACTGAGACTGACACTGAGACTGATACTGAGATTGACACTAATATGTTGATCAAAGTCCTTGACCATGGACATGGTTACTTGAATGGTTTTGACTCTGCAGAGTTTGTACTCTTTAACCACAGCCAACGGATTTCAGTAGTCACAAAGGACTAGTTCCGTTTACGGTATTTTAGGAGAAACACATCTAACCAGTACACACCCATTTCCACATTCTGCTGTGAGGAATCACCCTAGGCAACGTTCAAGAAAAACTCTAAGACGGGGAGGCTACAACCTCGAATAGCATGGGATCAAATTTATATTGCCCGCTCTAAGGGGTGCCCCCCTCTCGGTCCCAACCAGAAACACCCATGCCCCCTTACCGGATGACGGGCTTTAATCCAGGGCCATGGAACCCTCATCACGGCCCCTCTATTTGGTGTGTACAAGGAAAGAGGTTTGCAACTGACTAAACCGCATTCTTTGCAGAAGACATGTGGCGGCACGAAAAGGGGACGAACGGGAACAAGACTTGGTCCACGTTAATACTGGAGTTAAACGGTTGACATAAAACTGGCATGCTTCAACAATACCATCTTGCAACCTATCATGCCACCACATGATCAGTTTATCTCACCATCATATGAACACATCAAATTTCGAAGCTCACTTGCAGCTTGCTTTGCATGAAATATAACATTCACAAATGCTTATATAAACATGTCACGAGAAAACCACTCAAGCAATCATGAAAAACACTCATCATATCAAAGGTTCAAACATGCTTGCCTGGTTCGGAGTAGTCGGAGTCTAGCTCGGCGAAGTTTGCTGCTCCGTCACCTCCTTCGGTATCTACGTTATAAAGGAAATCGGATACTAACGTAAATACCGTGCATGCATAAAAATTGTTCCAAATTTTTTTCAAATAAATATGATAAAAAACTAGATAGAAAAATAAAGATGACAGAAAAATAATCAGCTCAAAATCATCTTTTGTTTAAAAGTTATAAAGGTTTTAGTCCAGGTACTAATCTGTGATGAAACAGAAACTTTCCAGGGGCTAGTTTAAAAAAACAGAAAATGTTTCAGTTAGAAATACACCGAACCAAAGGGAAAACATACTTTGCCCGAAGGCGCTTTCAGAAAACGTTTCGAATAAAAGAGGAGAGGCTGACGAGGGGGTCCTGCATGTCAGGTTTAATATCTCACCGTCGACTGCAGCAAACGATGATCGCCGGCGATCCAGAGGAGGGCAAGGGTATGGTTGCACTCACGGGACAATTCCGCGTCGGTGGGTGGTGGACATGGTCGTCGGCGAGCACCACGCCGATGGCGGCTTCCACTCCGGCGGACGGCGGTATGGTCGAGGATGGATCCCTCCGAAGAGAGCTGCAAACGCCAAATCAGAGCGCGGGTTAGGGGAGTGGGTGCAATAGGAGGTTCCTCCCCAAGTTTGAGCTAGAGCTATGCAAGGAATCGAGTGAATCAAGCTGGCTACCAGAGCGGGTCGTGGCGGCCGGAGTTGAGGAAGAAGGCCTCCTTTAGGTCCTTCTAGCGGTTGGGCGCGGCTCTGGTGAGGTGGAGGAGTGGTGCTGGATCAAAGGCGAGCTCGGGTTCTCTATTTATAGCCGCCCCGAGGCGGTTGCCGAGAATGGGATTTCTCCGGCAAGTAATTACGGCGAGGTGGTGGTCGAGCTGACGGCTTAGGTGATTGGGCAGCTGCGGATTGGTCCACTGGCTCCATTCAACAGCTAAGCTTGACCGGATTTGGCCTGCTCCCGTGGCTTTGACGGAACGGAGCTCACGGGCTCGTCGGCGGTAGAGAGCGCGCTCTGCACCTCTCAGGCCACGACGATGGTTCTGCAGCGCGCACAGAGAAGAGGACAGGCACGCGGAGGCTCCTGGTGGTGTGGGCTGTGCTGGACGGCGCCATACTGCAGGGCTGGCCCCTGCTGGCCGCCACGGGCGTTTCTGCCACCGCGGGAGGCGCCGGAGTTGGCGTGACACGTCGCCACCGACGCTTGCGACCGGCCAAACAACCGTGCGACACACTGGATAAGGAGGGGGAACAGGAAGCAAGAGGCCAAGGCGAGCACTAGCAAGGTTGACGCCAAGCTCTGAAGAAAATGACACTGACGATTGAAGCTTAACACTGAAACTCTGCATTTGAACAGGAACAGTGCACACCAGCTTTTCGACGAAATGTTTGGCGCACGTGGAAAAAATTTCTTGAGCTGGAACTTGGTGGGATGGCCTCTTGATGCATCCAGAGACTGCCTGAATTTCTTCAGAATTTTTGGAAAAGGAAAAGAATGAATTTCACCAAAAATGGCAAATCTGGTCCAAACTTGCAGCAAGCAAATTTTGAAAATTTTGAACTGTGGACTAGCAGATCTTGATGGATCTAGGTTGAGGGCACTAAGGACTAGCCAGAGGAATATATTTGGAACCAAACCTCAAAGGAAATATAGTAGTTCCTTTGTAAATCACTAAGGTCCAAATAAATGGCAAAAAAAGATTTTTAGTTTAAAATAAATAGAATTAAAATCTAGGGGAAGTTGAACTTTGCTAGACTTGATGCTTGACTTGACCCAAAGTGGGGAGGTGGGTTTTGGAAGAAAGTTTTCATCATAGGTCATGGCAAGAGAGTAATTTTTGAATGGGGAAGAATAAAATCCAAAATTATAGGAATTCTTTTTAGTAAAAGGATTTGAAAGGTCCACTCAAAAGTATTTGTGTTGAGCCAACCCAAGATGAAAAATCTTCAAGACCAACAATCAAGGTTGGGAAGAACCCATAAAAATACTTGTCATAAAAGAAACTTTTTGAGAAGGAGAGTCTTTTAGAATTTTTCTAAACAACCTCCTTCCAATTAATTAAAGGATTTGATAAAAACCAAATCAAAATTTTTGGAGTGTTACAGCTGCTCCACGGCTTCGAGCTTTGTCTCCACGCTTCCGGTAGGCCTTGGTCCCTCCACATCGCGGATGTGCAGCACCCCCTCACGCATTTCAATGGTTTGAGGGTGTTGCAGCACCTCCGCGAGATAGGTGTTGATAAACCTCTCGAAAAACTTGTCCTTGGGAGTGCTTGGAGACGCCATGATGCTCTAGATCTGTAACAGAAAACAGCTCAAAACGAGAATAGAGGATATTTGCGTGATACGGTGGTCAAAACCTTCGGGAGTTTATATAATGAATTTTTACCGACCAAAATACATAACGTGCAAGAAAACGAAGTCCGGGAGGCATACGAGGTGGCCACGAGACAGGGGGGCGCGCCCAGGAAGGGTGGGCGCGCCCTCCACCCTCGTGGAGGCCTCGTGTCCTTCCCGGACTACTTCTTTCTTCCTACAATTCTTAAATATTCCAAAACTGATAAAAATTGCGATTAGAATTGTTTTGGAGTCGGTTTACTTACCGTACCATATACCTATTCCTTTTCGGAGTCTGGAACGTTCTGGAAAGTGTCCCTTATGTATTCCTCCGGGGTTACGGTTTCAATAATATTAGTTTCAACATTGATAGGATTACCTGAGATATAATGTTTAATTCTTTGACCGTTCACCACCCTCGGACTTGTGCCTTTGAAGTTGTTGATTTTTATGGCACCAGAACGATAGACCTCCTCGATAACGTAAGGACCTTCCCATTTAGAGAGAAGTTTTCCTGCAAAAAATCTTAAACGAGAGTTGAATAATAACACATAATCACCTACGTTAAACTCATGCTTTTGTATCCTTTTGTCATGCCAGCGTTTGACTTTTTCTTTGAATAGCTTGTCATTCTCATAGGCTTGGGTTCTCCATTCATCAAGTGAGCTAATATCAAACAACCTCTTCTCACCAGCAAGTTTGAAGTCATAGTTGAGCTCTTTAATAGCCCAATATGCTTTATGTTCAAGTTCAAGAGGTAAATGACATGCTTTTCCATAAACCATCTTATACGGAGACATACCCATAGGGTTTTTGTATGCAGTTCTATAGGCCCATAATGCATCATTAATTTTTTGGGACCAATTCTTTCTAGATCTATTGACAGTCTTTTGCAAAATTAATTTGAGCTCTCTATTGCTCAACTCTACTTGACCACTAGACTGCGGATGATAAGGAGATGCGATTCTATGATTAACATCATACTTAGCAAGCATCTTACGGAAAGCACCATGAATAAAATGTGAACCACCATCAGTCATAAGATATCTAGGGACTCCAAACCTCGGAAAAATAACTTCTTTAAGCATTTTAATAGAGGTGTTATGATCAGCACTACTAGTTGGAATAGCTTCTACCCACTTAGTAACGTAAGCAACATCAACTAAAATATGTGTGTAACCATTAGAGGCAGGAAAAGGTCCCATATAATCAAAGCCCCAAACATCAAACGATTCAATAACAAGAGAATAATTCATAGGCATTTCTTGACGTCTACTAATATTACCAATTCTTTGACATTCATCACAAGATAAGACAAACTTACGAGCATCTTTGAAGAGAGTAGGCCAATAAAAACCAAATTGCAGTACCTTATGTGCAGTTCTATCTCCAGCGTGGTGTCCTCCATAGGATTCAGAGTGACACTTGCGTAGGATCTGTTCCTGTTCATGATCAGGTACACAACGTATAATAACACCATCTACTCCTTCTTTATAAAGGTGTGGGTCATCCCAGAAGTAATGTCTTAAATCATAAACGGACTTTTTCTTTTGCTGGTATGTGAAACTAGGAGGTATAAATTTAGCAACAATGTAATTAGCATAATCAGCATACCAAGGAGCAGTACGAGAAGCATTAACGACCGCTAGTTGTTCATCAGGAAAGCTATCATCAATAGGCAGTGGGTCATCAAGAACATTCTCTAACCTAGACAAGTTGTCTGCAATGGGGTTCTCAGCTCCCTTTCTATCAATAATATGCAAATAAAATTCTTGGAGCAAGAGAACCCATCTAATGAGTCTAGGCTTAGCATCTTTCTTTTCCATAAGATATTTAATAGCAGCATGATTAGTGTGAATAGTAACTTTGGAATCAACTATATAAGGTCTAAACTTATCACATGCAAACACAACTGCTAAGTTCAGTAGTAGCATAATTTCTCTGGGCAGTATCAAGAGTCTTACTAGCATACTTGATAACATTCAATTTCTTATCAACTCTTTGCCCTATAACAACACCTATAGTATAATAACTAGCATCACACATAATTTCAAAAGGTAAATTCCAATCAGGTGGCTGAACAATAGGTGCAGTGATCAAAGCTTTCTTAAGTATTTCAAATGCTTCGAATATCTTTTTGCAATAAATTAGTCAGAGGCCTAGAGATTTTAGAAAAGTCCTTAATGAACCTCCTATAAAAACCGGCATGACCAAGGAAACTTCTTATACCTTTTATGTCCTTGGGACATGGCATCTTTTCAATAGCATCAACTTTAGCCTTATCAACTTCAATACCACTCTCAGAAATCTTATGCCCCAAGACAATGCCTTCATTAACCATAAAGTGGCACTTTTCCCAATTCAAGACGAGACTAGTGTCTTCACACCTCTGCAAAACTCGATCAAGGTTGCTCAAGCAATCATCAAAAGAGGATCCATAAACGGAGAAATCATCCATGAATACCTCACAAATCTTTTCACAAAAGTCAGAGAATATAGCCATCATGCATCTTTGAAAGGTAGCAGGTGCATTACATAAACCAAAAGGCATACGTCTATAAGCAAAAGTACCGAAAGGGCAAGTAAAAGTAGTTTTCGATTGATCCTTAGCTAACACAGGTATTTGGGTTGGAGAAAGCGGTAGGCGTAAGCGAGGCGATTGGCCTTCGCCTAGTGCCTAGGTGGTGCCAAGCGCCCTAGGCGCAGCCTAGGCGGTAATATAGTTTTTACTGGTAGTGTATTTTTGATTATTACATGGGTGTTGATATTAGTTTAGGGCATATAAATAAGTTAATTACCATCGACTACCATTGGAATATAACCCGTTTGGCATATTAGTGCAGTACATGGCATGATTTCTTGCTTGCGTAGGCAATTCCTTGCTTGCCCTGCCTAGACCTCCATTTATGCCCTAGGCGAGGCGTTTGACCATTGCCTAGCGCCTAGGCGTGCCTAAGCGCCTCCTAGGCACTGCCTTTTCCAACAGAGTTTGAGAGAAACCAGAATAACCATCTAGAAAGCAAAAATGTGTGTGTTTGGATAGTCTTTCTAGCATTTGATCAATAAAAGGTAAAGGGTAATGATCATTCTTAGTAGCTTTATTTAATTTACGGAAATCAATTACCATCCTATAACCTGTAATAATTCTTTGCGGGATCAATTCATCTTTATCATTAGGAACTACAGTAATACCTCCCTTTTTAGGAACACAATGGACAGGGCTTACCCAATCACTATCAGCAACGGGATAAATTATACCTGCCTCAAGGAGCTTTAGTATCTCCTTTCTTACCACTTCTTTCATCTTGGGATTCAGTCGTCGTTAAGGATCTCTAACTGGTTTGGCACCGTCCTCCAAATTAATTTTTTGTTGGCATAACGTGGGACTAATGCCCTTAAGATCATCCAGAGTATATCCAATAGCAGCGCGGTGCTTCTTCAGAGTTTTCAATAATCTTTCTTCTTCTTGCTCTGAAAGGTTAGCACTAATAATAACAGGATATATTTTCTTTTCATCAAGATAAGCATACTTAAGATTATCAGGTAATGGTTTGAGTTCAAACACGGGATCACCCTTGGGTGGAGGGGGATCCCCAAGAATTTCAACGGGAAGGTTGTGAGCATAGGTTCCTGTTTAAGGAACACTTCATCTATTTCCCTTCTTTCCTCCATAAACATATCTTTTTCATGGTCTAGCAAATATTGTTCTAACGGATCTGTAGGAGGTACAACAATAGAAGCAAGACCAATAATCTCATCCTTACTAGGTGATTCTCTATCACGAGGTTGTCTATGAAACTTAGCAAAATTAAACTCATGAGACATACCCTCTAAGCCAATTGTAATAGTATCCTTTTCACAATCAATCCTAGCATTAACTGTATTTAAGAAGGGTCTACCAAAAATGATGGGACAAAAGTCATCTTGTGGAGAACTAAGAACAAGAAAATCAGCAGGGTATTTAACTTTCCCACACAAGACTTCAACATCTCTAGCAACCCCAATTGGTGAAATAGTATCTCTATTGGCAAGTTTAATAGTAACATCAATACCTTCCAATTCAACGGGTGCAATGTCACGCATAATTTCTTTATATAAATCATAGGGTATTGCACTAGCACTAGCACCCATATCACATAAGCCATGATAACAATGATCTCCTATTTTAACATAAATAACAGGCATGCCTACCACAGGTCTATGTATCTTAGTATCTGGTCTAACAATATTAGCAGTCTCACCATAGAAATAAATAACATGCCCATCTAAATCATCATCAGAGAGATCTTTAACCATAGCAATACTAGGTTCAACCTTGATTTGCTCAGGAGGTGTATCAGTCCTAGTATTACTCTTACGAACAACAATCGAAGTTTTAGCATGATCCTTTATCCTAACAGGAAAAGGAGGTTTCTCAACATAAGTAGTAGGAACAATAGGATCACTATAGGTGACAGTATTTTCTTCAACTGTAATAGGTGCAACTACTTTTACTTCAACGGGAGGATTATATTTAAACCACTTCTCTTTAGGGAGATCAATGTGAGTAGCAAAAGATTCACAGAAAGAAGCTACTATCTCAGAGTCAAGTCCATACTTAGCGCTAAATCCACGAAAAGCATCAGTATCCATAAAAGATTTAACACAATCAAACTTAGGTGTCATACCTGACTCCTTACCATCGTCGGAACCCCAATCTTCAGAGTTGCATTTAATTCTTTCCAATAAGTCCCATTTAAATTCAATAGTCTTCAGCATATAAGAACCAGCACAGGAAGTATCGAGCATGTTGCGATCATTGAGAGAAAGACGAGCATAATATTTTTGAATAATCATTTCTCTAGAGAGCTCATGATTGGGGCATGAATATAACATTGACTTAAGCCTCCCCCAAGCTTGAGCGATGCTTTCTCCTTCGTGAGGCCAGAAATTATATATGTAATTACGATCACGATGAACAAGATGCATAGGATAGAACTTTTGGTGAAATTCCAACTTCAATCGTTTATAATTCCAAGATCCCGTATCATCACATAGCCTATACCATGTCAATGCATCTCCCTTCAAAGATAAAGGGAAGACCTTCCTTTTGACTACATCATCGGGAACACCTGCAAGCTTAAATAATCCACAAACTTCATCCACAAAGATAAGGTGTAAATCGGGATGCAATGTTCCATCTCCTGCAAATGGATTAGCTAGTAGTTTCTCTATCATACCCGAAGGAATCTCAAAGTAAATATTTTCAAAAAGTTCAGTAGGTTGAGGAGCAACTCTTTGCTCTTCTGGTCGGGGTGAAGATACCCCGAACAAGCCCCTCAAAGGATTAGTTTCCATAGTGACAAGTAACAGAAAATTTCAGCATACTATATAAATGTTTCCTTTCCAAGTTCCACTCACCAAAAGCGCTACACTCCCCGGCAACGGCTCCAGAAAAGAGTCTTGATGACCCACAAGTGTAGGGGATCTATCGTAGTCCTTTCGATAAGTAAGAGTGTCGAACCCAACGAGGAGCAGAAGGAAATGATAAGCGGTTTTCAGTAAGGTTTTCTCTGCAAGCACTGAAATTGTAGGTAATAGATATTTTTGTGATAAGATAAATTGTAACGAGTAACAAGCAATGAAAGTAAATAAAGTGCAGCAAGGTGGCCCAATCCTTTTTGCAGCAAAGGATAAGCCTGGACAATTTCTTATAATGAGAAAAGAGCTCCCGAGGACACATGGGAATTATCGTCAAGCTAGTTTTCATCACGCTCATATGATTCGCGTTCGGTACTTTGATAATTTGAAATGTGGGTGGACTAGTGCTTGGGTACTGCCCTTACTTGGACAAGCATCCCACTTATGATTAACCCCTATTTCAAGCATCCGCAACTACAAAAGAAGTATTAAGGTAAACCTAACCACAACCTTAAACATATGGATCCAAATCAGCCCCTAACGAAGCAACGCATAAACTAGGGTTTAAGCTTTTGTCACTCTAGCAACCCATCATCTACTTATTACTTCCCAATGCCTTCCTCTAGGCCCAAATAATGGTGAAGTGTCATGTAGTCGACGTTCACATAACACCACTAGAGGAAAAGACAACATACATCTCATCAAAATATCGAATGAATACCAAATTCACATGACTACTAATAGCAAGACTTCACCCATGTCCTCAGGAACAAACGTAACTACTCATAAAGCATATTCATGTTCATAATCATAGGAGTAATAATATGCATTAAGGATCTGAACATATGATCTTCCACCAAGTAAACCAATTAGCATCAAGTACAAGGAGTAATCAACACTACTAGCAACCCACAGGTACCAATTTGTGGTTTGGATACAAGATTGGATACAAGAGATGAACTAGGGTTTTGAGAGGAGATGGTGCTGGTGAAGATGTTGATGGAGATTGACCCCCTCCCGATGAGAGGATCGTTGGTGATGACGATGGTGATGATTTCCCCCTCCCAGAGGGAAGTGTCCCCGGCAGAACAGCTCCGCTGGAGCCCTAGATTGGTTCCGCCAAGGTTCCGCCTCGTGGCGGCGGAGTTTCGTCCCGTAAGCTTGCCCACGATTTTTTCCAGGGTAAAAGCCTTCATATAGCAGAAGATGGACACCGGAGGGCTACCAAGGGGCCCAGGAGACAGGGGGCGCGCCCAGTAGGGGTGGACGCGCCCCCACCCTCCTGGCCAGGGTGTGGCCCTCCTGAGGTGTTTCTTCTACTCAATAATTCTTATTAATTCCAAAAATAAGTTTCGTGGAGTTTCAGGATTTTTGGAGCAGTGCAGAATAGGTTTCCAATGTTTGCTCCTTTTCCAGCCAGAATTCCAGCTGCCGGCATTCCCCCTCTTCATGGTAAACCTTGTAAAATAAGAGAGAATAGCCATAAGTATTGAGATATAATGTGTAATAACAGCCCATAATGCAATAAATATTGATATAAAAGCATGATGCAAAATGGACGTATCAGCAGTTCATCCTCGGTGCTGAGGGTATGTACTAGTTGCTATGTGTTCAGTCTCTCTCTCCCATCTTCTTATAATGGGCTTATTAAAAAAGTTGGATCATATGATTTTCCCCCCTCTATTCTTTTTGTGGTGGATGTCTTGATCTTTTAAAATTCTTTATGTTGGATTGAATAATTTGGATTTGAGATTATATGAATGTCTAGTATAACATGCGGATACCCGTGGTGACACTGGGGTATTATATGCATAAAAGGTTGAACGATAGTATAATATGCTTTCGTCGTAGTGCAATTTTTGGGACTGAGAAACAATTTTTGGGATGGTTCAATATATTAAGGTTGGACAACGATTTGCTGTTAAGCGCACCTACGTGATTTCATCCTACTTTCTCCGATAAAAACATAAACTTTGGAGTGATTATTTACCTTAATTTTTTGGGGCATATCATGTTGTTTAACTATGTTAATGGTGTTGAGAATTGACACTAGAGGAAGTATGAACCCTAGGCCTTGTTTCCAAGCATTAGAACATAATTTTATTTACTTTTGTTACTTGTTATCCCGTTGTCCGTATCTACTTCTACCATCCATATTACGCATATATCATCACCTCCACAGGTTGATAAATCTTAGATTATCCAGTTGAGGAAAATTTGTTGTTGTCTTACAAAACTCTGTGCTTGGAGGCCCAACAAAGTCTACAAAAACAAAATTGTGTAGTAGAAATCAAGGGTGGAGTAATAGGTGAAGGCGTGTTGCATGTTGTGGAACTAGTGGAATTGGAGAAACAAAATTAATAAAGGGGAAGCTAGCCTCTTGATAGAGAGTGTTGACATGTAGGCGACCAGGTGGGTGACAAAATCTTTGCAACTGAGTACAAAAACCAGTATGAGGTAAGAGAAAAACATTTCTATGCATTGGAAACGACCGGAAGGTGACTTACTCAATATCGACATTGATGGAGCATATCATCCTGAGAAGTAGCAATGAACCTGGGGATTTATGGTCCGTGGTAGCGATGGGTTTGTCCAGGGATCAAGTGTAGGTTGTCTAAGACGCATGACGAGGGTGACATGGGCGGAGGCGGTGCATGCGGCTGCTGGTCGGGGAATGGTGAATATTCAGCTCGAAGCGGATGGCCAGAATTTTATACAAGCTTTGCAAAGTGATGAGTTTGATCATGCCGGAAGGAGTTATCTACAGAGAGACCAGCCTGTTTATTTGCATCAACTTTAATTCTATTAGTTTTTCTCATTGTCTGTGTGATTGTAATAAGTTAGCACACACAATGGTGGTGGTTGGTGCACGTTTGCGTGAACCTACGCAGCTATGAGCTGAGGACATGTCAACCGTTGTCGTGCTTGTTGTGCCGGCACATTTGCTGAGCTAGAGATTTAATGGAATTATGGTGTCCCATCTCAAAAGAAAAGGTCCATCTCGGTTGGACGCAAATTAGGCCCATATATCATCCATCCGAGGTAAGAATTAAATATGATACACCCTGAATATGTTTACCAGAGTTTGCTAGCCCATTTGATTATCGAGATTAAGACATTGTGTGCAGTCGCAAGGAAAATCCTACTTGACGCACGTTGCGTGTTGTCAGCGAGGGAGGATTTGGGCCAGCCCGCCCACCACTTCTACCATCCGGTTTTGGGAATCTTCCAGAGGTTCCTGAACCGGTTTTCTTCGGTTTTGGGAACTTTCTAGAAGGTTCCTAAACCGGTTTTTTACTTTCTCAATTTTTTCCCTATTTCTTTTTTTATTTTCTCTCCTTTTTTTGTTTCTTCTTCTTCGTTTTTATTTCAAAAAATATTCGTGTTTCTTGAAAATTCTTCACATATTTATTAAAAAGTTTGCATCTACAAAAAATTGGGAGTTTCAAAAAATTCTCATTTTCAAACAATGTTTGTGTTTCCAAAAATAGTTCACGTTTTCAAATTTCTTCCATAGTTTCAGAAAATGTTTGGGTTAATTTTCTTTTTATTTTTCCGTATTTCAGTTTCTTTACTTCCTTTTTTCTTTTAAGTTGTAATTCCCTTTTCTTCTCTTTCTTGTCTTGAGAATTTAAATTTTTTTCAAAAAATTAAAAAAGATGTTTAGAAGTGAAAAAAATGTTCCTGTTATTATCTTTTGTTCACAAATTCAAAAATTAATTCTCCATATTTTTAAAAATGTTCGCATATTAGAAAAAAGTTCACCTTTCAAATATTCTCCATTTTTTAACAAAAGGTTCATGTTTTCAAATTTTGTTCAGGAGTTTCAAAAAATGTTTCTATTTCAAATTTCATTCGCAATTTTAAGAAAATGTTCATGTTTTCCAATTTTAGTTGGTAGTTTCAAAATTTGTTAGCAAACTTCAAAAAAGTGTCTGTTTCTAATTTTGTTTGGTAGTTTCAAAAAATATACGCAAAATTTTCAAAATGTTTACATTTTCCAATTTTGTTCAGCAGTTTCCAATTTTTTCTCAATTTTTAAAAAGTGTTCACGTATCCAAAATTTGTTTTGGAATTTGGAAAATGTTCATCTTCTTTTTTTGGTTTTTCTGCTTATTTTCTGCTGTTCCTTTTTCGTTATTTAAGAATATTTTGCAGTTTTAAAAAATGTTCTTGATTTCATAAAAAAATGTTCATTTTTGCAACAAAGGTTCAAAAAAATTAAAAATGTTTTCATTTCCGTATTTTGTTCTGAGTTTGAAAAAATGTTCTTGGTTCAAAAATTGTTTATGGATTCCAAAAATATTCGCGTTTCCAAATTTTTGTTCAGAGTTTCAAAAAGGTTTCCCTTAAACAAAAATTTGTTCACATATTAAAAAATGTTCGTGATTTTAAAAAACGTGTTTGGTTTATCAAAAAATTGTTCATATATTCAAAAATGTTCGAGCTTTTTATTTTTCTTCTCAAATTTGAAAAGTGTTCGCTTTTTTTTTTAAAAAAAACACCTTTTCAAAATAATGATCGCGCTCGAAATTTTATAAAATGTTTGGATCTACATTACATGTAGCTTCGCGCGCCTTACTGAACCATTAAAGTTTCACTATCCCGTTGGCTAGGCACGCGCGAGAGCAGCGCGAGGTCCCTAGTTCGATCCCTCGCTTGAGCAGAATTTTTTGGGATTTTTCACTGTGTTATGCTAATGGGCCGGCCCAGATGAAGTCGCGCCTGTGCGTCCGCTCGGCAATTCGCCGCAGCGAGCGGCGCATAGGAACTCCCCAGTCGCAGTTCGATTCCATGCAAATACACCAATTTTTCACTGATTACTACATGGCCCAAGTGGGCTTATTGGGCGCAGGCTGGACTAGACACGGGCGAGCGCGACCCCCAATGACTTCTAGAGAGCATGTGCAGCAACAGTCGCCCTAGCCGATCCACCAAGGGCTGGATGAACACAAAAAAAGATGAACTTATAAACACAAACTCCTTTTTAATACTCTCTCAGATCCATATTAGTTATCACTGAAATAAATGTACCTAGATGTATTTCAGTGCTAAATATATTCATTTGAGTGACAATTAATTTGGATCAGTGGGAGTAGTAGCGATGAAATTACGTGTCACGATGTATTTGATATTCTAGATGTAAATATTTTTTTCTAAAAACTTGATCAATGTAAAGGTTGATTTTTCAAAAAGAATATAGACACTGCATTATGGAACAGAGGGATTATTCCGAATATGAAAATATAGAAAATTTCGAAACAACTTTCAGAGAAAAAAACAATTTTTTAAACATCCCTGCACTTTTGTTATTTGGTGGAAAAACGTTCCCAACTGAACCAGGCCGAATTCCGCGGCCCAGCGTCCGTCCCTATCTATCTATGGGCTGTAGCCCATCCTCCTTTCTTTCTCGTCTCTTCCACCTGGGCCTTGGCCCATCTTCTCTCTCAGCCACCCCCACCTCCACCTTCCACAGCCGCAGCCGCTGCAGTGGACGTAACGCCCGGCTGCGCCGCCGCCGCCGATCCTGCCGTTTCCTTAAAATTGATCGCGTCCGGCCTCCGTCCCAGTAATTCCCCGTGCCTCGACTCCTTCAGCCTCCATCTCCAATTCCCCATGGACATGGCGACCTGCCGTCTGCCGACCTGATTTGAGCGACTGACGACCACGCACTCGTCGGTTCCTCTGACCTCCTCAATTCCCCTTTTCTAGGTTGGAGCCGCACGCCACCGACGCCGGGCGGAGGCAGCCCGTGCACCCGCCGCTGACGCACTGGACCCGCTCCTCGCCTTCTCTTCGATCGGCACCGCACACCCACGCCCTACTGCACGCCGCCGACGCCTGCGCCCTGGTTACAGGTTATTGCTTAGACTGCCGGTCCTTCTAATCGATGAGTTATAAGTATCTGAAATTCATCACTCAAAATTTACGAGTTACAGTACAGACTTTGATGCACTAGTTGATGCCTAGACTTGGTCACATTACAGACTTAACATATTGATAATAAGAGAGATGTGGGCTGGAGCTTCAGCTGGATCGTTTTGTTGCGGATGATAAAAGAGATATGGCTTGTTTGCATGCATATTGTGTGTTTTTATATCTAATAACTGGCCCCCTCCACTTTGATCATCCTCCGCCACTGGGTTGGTGCCATCTAATCAACTGTCATTACCTGGGACGATTTTTCAAAAACAAAACAATTACACGACGAGAGAGAACTACTACTACCTCTTTCGAATTTGTCAAAGACCAAAGAAAATATGCAAAACAACTCTATTTGGTCTCCATGATAAACTTCAAAGTGGAAAAACAAATGTATGATAGATAAACTAATTTTTCTTTGAAGAGTTGGTTCTTGTTCTAGTATTCTTTTCATTGAGTTGTCCCATGCATCAATTTTGTAATTAGCTCATGTTCTACTATAGTCAAACCACTATGGTGTACTATTGTGCCACTCATTGTAAATCCTGTCGATATTCTTGATCAGTATTATTGTGGTTCTCGCCATCAGTGATTTTTCTTTATTTGCATTCTATTTGTTCTAACGTGATTATCTCTTGGTCACATAATGCGAAAATGTACCTCACACCCATGGTTTTTATAATATATATTTATCATCTCCTTTTTTAGGAGCTGATGCAAGGTGTAGGTTGTACTATGAGAAGGATGGTTGTGCACATCAAGACTCAAATTGACCTCAATTGATTACACTAGAGCTGGTTGAATAATAATACATAATTGATTCTGGTGGTTCAAAACATGGGTTCTAGATTTCCATCACATCAGCTGAGCAATGGCCTGTATGTATCTGGCCGACCTGAGCAACCTAAGGAGAAAGCCCCAACCATTGGCTCCAATTTGATGCCGTACACTCATGGTGACTTGAAGAAATCTGGAGAGTTTGGGAAGATGTTTGACCTCCATGCGGACAAGTCCAGAAAATCTGGTCCTCTGGGCAATGCGCCTTCGAGTAATACTTTATTTGGGGGTGCTGCTTCCAACTCTGGACCTGTCTCTAATGCTGGTGGCCGGTCAAACTACTCTGGTTCTCTTTCATCTTCACTTCCTGGTGCTGGAGGATCAGCAAGAGCAAAATCTAACTCCGGACCATTCAATAAGCATCGAGAACAAGCAAAGTGGTCATCCGGTCCCCAGTCTGGAGGTGTGACCCCAATGGGTCGCCAGAATTCTGGCCCTCTACCTCCAGTGCTTCCTACAACTGGGCTTATCACATCTGCCCCTCATTCTTCTGGGCCACTGAATTCGTCTGGTGCTCCAAGAAGAAAAGCATCTGGATCTCTTGATTCTGCTGCATCAATGAAGGTGCAGGCTACATCTCTTGCTCACAACCAGGCTGTTACTACTCTCACCACCGAAAGTAGTTTCTCAGTTAAGGGAAGCATTTCGAAGTTGGTACTCTGGTAAGTGATCACACTCTTGCTGATGGGGTTTTGCAATAGGTCTCTTCATTCTTGTTGTTGTTCACAATGCGGTTGTGCTGATAGTTGTTGTTGCAATGATTGGTTCTGTTGCCACACTTGTGTGTTGGAATGTTTTCAGTGGCAGGAGAGGCCTGCTCGGGTTTGTCAATAGCTATCCTGATACTGATCTCAGAACTGCAAAAGGTGGAGAGTATGTGAAGGTTACAGGGGTATGTGAAATGCTGCTGTTCTTGTTGGATTTATTGTCATTATCTTCACTCTGATAAATTTCTGTTTAGTGCCAGTATTCATCCTGTTCCATTGAGCCTATGATCGTTCTGTTGCAATGTGCGCTAATGAGACTAAGCTGAACATAGTTGAGTATTACTTTTAGATGATTTTTGTTTTGGTTTATGAATATACATGTACCATCATATTCCAAGTTACTTACCTTTCATGTTCCTTTCTGTCACATGTGCTTTGGACCTGTATACCAGCACATAATATATCAATATATCACCAAATTTCTGTATTTCGGTTTACTATTCGTGGTAGAATTTGTATGGTAGTTATAATTGGATTCTTATAATCACTTAGTTCCACATGTAGCATAAATTCTTTTTCAGTTTTTTGGAGATTGCATATGTTAATCTACAGGTTGACAACATATTCTTTTCTATTCTGAGAAAACTTGTTATTTTATCAGTACTTTCCGTTTGGTAATGATCAGTATGCCAAACATCGCAGGTTGTTACGTGTGGAAATTTCCCACTGGAGTCCTCATTTCAAAGGATTCCAAGATGTGTGTACACTTCAACTAGGCTGTATGAGTATAGGGGCTGGGATTCAAAAACTGCAAACCCCAAGCATCGCCGGTTTACCTGGGGTTTACAGACAGCAGAGGTGAGTTTTGTTTTTTCAAAAGTACCTAAAAAAATTATTTTTAAAAAAAATGATACAATGAATTACTTCCCAGTATAAAGTAAAAATGTTACAATCCAATTATATTACTTTCTTCCTAACTGGCCTTGACATTTCACCTGTAACTATTGCAGCGCTTTGCGGTAGATTTCTACATTTCAGATTTTCAGTCTGGGCTTCGAGCATTGGTGAGAACAGGAAGTGGTGCACAGATGACACCATATGTCGATGAACCCGTAGTAATTGACATCAATCCTGACAACAAGGACATGTCTCCTGAGTTTCTAAGATGGCTACGAGAAAGGAACCTCTCAAGTGATGGTCGGAAAATGCGCCTAAAAGAAGGGTATTATTTAACTCTTTTCTGAAGATGTATGCCAAAATACATTAGTGAATCATTGTGATTTACTCTATCTATACCTGCAGATACATCAAGGAAGGCAGCACTGTGAGTGTGATGGGGGTTGTTCAAAAGAGCGGGAGCATGTTGATGATAGTACCTCCATCGGAGCCTGTCTCATCTGGTTGCCTTTGGGGGAAGTGCTTATTCCCATCGAACCTTGACGGACTAGTCTTGAGATGTGAAGACACTTCAGACATGGATGTCATACCAGTATAACAAGCCGGGTGATGCGACATAGGTGCTGGTGAAGAGGGAACGTTGGCCCGTCAAATATTTGACCTCGGGTTGGGTTTGTTTGGTAGAATACTTGAACTGAGAAAAATGTACAAATGTTACGTGTGATTATGGCTACTAAAGATCGAGTATGACTGGGTAATCTGTGTTTTCACCGTATACTCTATTTTCAATGTATTACGTCCTCTTTTGCTCGTTTTTGGTTATGAGCTTTAATGTGTGTGTGATATGGTGGCATTTGGGTTGTTTGAAGACTTGTTAAATTGGGTCTAATCCTCTATAACACTAAGCTCCCTAGTTTTAAAGAGCCCACATTCAATTGAGGTCATCAATTAGAATTGGGTCACCCGATTTTGACTGGATCAACAGTTTATCAAAGCTCTTTCATTCAATTCTTTTATACTATATTCTATGCTTCCTAATTATTAAGGCCTCGCGATTAATTGAGCCATTCAATTTAACATTGGGTCATTCAATTTTGACTGGGTCAACGATTTCTCAAGCTCTCCTGTTCAATTCTTTTAATTCATTATGTTCCCTAATTTTGAAGTTCTTTCATTCAATTTTTTGGATTTGGTTTACGATTTTGACCGGGCCAATGATTTTTCAAATCAATCTGGAGCAACAGGCCTATAAAAACATATCAATCCCGCACACCCTCCCACCACCTAGAAAAAGGAAGTGTCACCATGTGATATTTTAGCACCAATATAGAAATGCGAACACCAACACAGTAATTTCCCCACGTAAATATAGATTGGTTAGCAGATAACACCAAATCACACCTTTTTTGCGGGATAACACCAAATAACACCACGAAAGTCCCACCAAAGCACCACATTGTAAATAAAAACAAAAAACATTATATCATCTTCCCCACCCACCACACTAAAAAAAAATAAAAAACATTATATCATCTTCCCCATCCACCACACCAAATGTTCCATCAGTTCCAAAATATAAGGGGTATTAGTTTTCTAGAAAGTCAAAATTCTTTAACTTTGACCAAGTTCAGAGACAAAATATCGACATCCACAATATTAAACATAAATGCATGGAAATTCATTTCATGACGAATCTAAAAATACCGATTTGATATTGATGGATTTTGATATATTTCTCTATGTATTTGATTAAACTTAAAAGGTTTGACTTTTTAAAAAAGTAATACACCTTATATTTTGAAACATAGTGTTTTTTTAAGAAACCCAACAATACCAGTGGCGCAGCAAATCGCACACAATCCTTCTAGTATATGTTATTCAAGATGGTTTTCTTGCACTGCTGCTAAAGATCTTGCGTGTTCCATCTCTGTGTCCACAATTTGCATTTACGTAATAGAAAATGTCGAAACATCACACTAGGTGTGGTAATCTGTAGTAACTTGCTTGATTAGGACATGGGCCGATTTTTGCAGTAGAAAAAAATGGCTTTCTGCTCCAGGTGATTAATGTTTTTGTTTCTTAATGTACATATATATGCACCTAATTCAATCAAAAGAACATGTACAATGTTCTTACGCATAAGAATAAAATCTTGACATTGTGTGTCACTGGAAGAGAAATTTATAGGACACATAGATTCCATTACTTCAATTGAGATTGAGATTTGGAGGTCTAACTACCAAAAGCATAAGGCGGCGAGGACATAAAGGTCTACTGCAAGAAGAGACGAAGAGTACAGCCAAGCAAGACGTGCCATTTGGGAAAATAAAAGGGCCAAATTGCAAGTGGTGCTCTATTAGGACGTAGATAAAGATGAGATGGGGCAGATAAAATACAGGGATCTATTTGACATATATAAAACTGTGCATTTCATGGTCACAGCTGCAATACTCAATAACAGGTATGGTGCAGCCAGAAAAAGTGCAGAAGGGCCTTGTTGTAAGAGAAGATGAGGCCGCCGAAAGAAGGTAATGTCATATAAATGGATGCACAGTTTTGTTATCATTTTCCAGTCAGTTTCTGTTGACAGATTTGAAGTAATATTCCATTGCAGAGTCGCTTGGTTCCCATGGGGACCAAGACTAAATTCTACATGAAGGACGAAGAAGAAAATATTTCTGGCCATACCTTGGTAGAAATTGTATTTCCGTACTATGAACTGTAAAGTTTGGATATTTCATATTAATATCTACCTTGAGACTGTTAAATTAGTTTGCATATCTAATTTCTTACCATATTTTAGTTACATTCTATACTTGACAACGGCAAAATAGAAAAATCATTTTTGTTCATATTCATGTATCCTACTTTTTGTTCACATTCATTTCTCTTATGACAGAGGCCTAATGTTATGGAATCATCCAAATGTTTCATATGCAGCTCATGTATACAAGATGCAGTGTTCTCAGTTTGCTTATAAGCCTCACATGCTACATCATCAACCATGCATGATTTCTTACAAACTACACTACGGCTTTTACCTACAATTTAGTAATTATATTGCCTAAATTTAGACTTAGTTTATCAACCGAGTGATCACCTTCATTTGTAATCAAGAAAAACTGTCATTAGTACTCCTTGGTCAGTTTCTACATGCAACTGTGTTATACCGAATTCTTAACATATTGTTCCTATTTATAGGGTAATCACTTCGATCTATAATTTTATAATTCGTTACACTTTTTGGGACTATGAATTAACTTTACAAAATTCCCGCAGCAACGCGCGGGGAATCATCTAGTTTCGTTAATGGTCGAGCCATATCTACCTTGACTATCCTTCGCAATATCACTGATATTACATGTTTGGCATCGAAGGCAATTAATTATGAAGCTCTGAATGCCTAGATCTTCTGCCAATGACAGGCCTTCTCGACATGCAATAGCTTCCAACGTCACTGCACGCGTCCTGTATCCACAGAACGACGAGAAGAACTTTCCATGTTCAAACTGATCGCGGCAAACAGCCGCTGCTAAGCCTCGCATATTTGAAATTGAAACACCCGCGTCAATGTGAATCTTAGCAAAGCCCGTTGGTGGTGCTCTTGGTCTCGCCGTTCTTGGTGGTGCCGGTTGCTGTAAGTTTCTGCTGGCGCTCCTAGTGCCCAACTCTTTTACGATTTCTACCTCCGAGATAAATCGCTCGACAAGAACATACCACGTGGCCCAAATCAGTAGAGAGCCAGATGGCCCTGTGATCCGTCTAAAAAAGGAATCTATCCCTAAAAAAAACAGGAATCTTCCACTCTCGTTTCTAAAAAAGAGGAATCTTCCGCTCCTCGTAGTCTGTCTGATCTGATAGCCCCGTGAGCAGAAAATCAGTGAAAGTACATGCCATTCCGCTGGTAAAGAGCTACTTGAAAAGTAGTGCGTTGATGAACTTTGCTCCTTCGATGGAGGTTCAGGTCATTGACTAGCTAGATTCAGGCCATCCCCGGGCAGCCTGTCGACCTGCCCGATCTTCCAAGTTCATTGATCATTCAGCATCTCAGCAACCGGCATGCATGGGGTGGGCACTATCTATGAATTGTACAACAACCAGGTGACTTGTCCAGTGTGACATCAAGGATGAAGGACCAGGTCCCGGATTTCGAGAAGTTGCCGCAGAAATCTAGAAGAACTATTTACATGTGTAGACGGTGTAAAGTGCAGAGAAATTTGAGGAATGGTTCTGAATCGACTACCAATCTGTCACAGTAGAGCCTAGAAATACATGCAATCTTCAGCTACGAGACTATGTCATACCCGCGCATGTATCAGAACATCAGTGGGAAGGCTTAGGAACAATCATGGGAAGTTCAACCAAGAATTTGCAAGAGGAAGCAGCAGTGCATCAGATGACCAAAACAAGGCAATAAGGGTGTGTTTGGTAGCCTGCACGATCCTAGCATGGCTAGTTAAAACTAATTGATCTTTTAAAGGAAAAAATAGTTTGGACCGTTAGCACCATTGCTCTAGTATGTTTCGATGTTGTAAAACGTACAAAACAAATGCATAGAACATGTATAGTACAACTAAAAGGCTAGGAGGATACGCTGAATTTGAAAATGTATGATTCACAAGGCTGTGCGCACAAATGTGATAAACACGGTAGCAATAGCAATGGCATAGCACATGCATGATTTCGACCGCTATCATTTTGAATATGCGATAAAATGATGAGTATGCTTTGTTTTCGTTGAGTTTTCAAGGATGACCACATGAATGAAATGATCGAGAAGCAATACATATCCTATTAACACTAGTAGAATGCCCGTGGGTTGCTACGGGCCATAATAAATCAAACAAATAATTAAGGTCGTCTTCGAGGTCGAAACTGATTTCTCCCTCATACTTTCGAGGCTCCACAAATTCAACGGTTTAGACAGTCCAAGCACCCCCAAATCCAAAATATATGACGGTGGAAAATGTGGTTTTATGGACTATCTGCCATGTTATCTCCAACACACTGACCCAATACAACAACCCCACCCCACGATGCACTCTTCCCCTTTTCATGCAGGAACCTCTCCTTCCCACTTGGTTTCCAGCCGTAGCGGGACATTTCTCGCTGGAGCACTGTCCTTTAAAACCGGATGAAGCTCACCTCACCTGGCCCTCTCTCCTTCACACCGTACTTCCCCATAGACTACCAAGGAGGAGTCCCCCGTCAACCGCCCCACTCTCCGCCTTGGTCCCCTCCCCACGTGTTTGTGTCGATCCGCCACCGCCATCAAGGAGGAGGAGGCATGCACCGTCCTTGATGCCCCCAACTTGGACATTTCAAGCACAGATTTGATAAGGCTAGAATTTCAACTTACTAATTTTATTGATGATATGAGACAAGATGATAGGTTTAGAAATGCAAGTAATATTGGTGAGCTCTCTATTATGCTTGTTGCAACAAAGAAGCATGTTCTTTATGATTTGGCCTACTTACTCATCAAATTGATATTGATTTTACCGGTGGCGACGGCGAGTGTTGAAAGAGTGTTTTCAGCAATGAATCTAGTGAAAAATAAGTTGAGGACTACTATGAGTGATGATCGCTTGAATGATTGCTTGGTGACTTTATTGAACGGGATGTGTTCATGGAAGTAAGCGAAGATGACATAGTTGATGCTTTCATGGCAATGCAAAAACGTAGAGTTACTTAGTGATGTAATTTTCTACTTGTGCTTCTTTAATGTAAGACTAATTGTATTGTAATTGAGCATATTTGAGATATATTTTGTGAACTAAATTGTTGTGAGATTTGCATTAAGATACTCATGTATTATTTTGCCATATTTTGTCTGACACATTGAGTAGGTGGGAAAAAATTTTAGAGTGTGCACACCCTTCATTTTTTTCTTGGGTCCGCCACTGCCCCCAAGCCAAAGAAGACAGATCCAATGTCTGCAAAGCAATTGCCATGTTGTAACATACAGTTGAATGTCATCCATTACCATAAAACAAAAATATGATATCCATTGTTGGGCATGGTACTGATATATACGCCACCGTGTCCACAGTTAACTCTTGAAGCAACCAATGAATGCATTTACCCTTCTATCCTAACCAAAAAGTGTACGATGATAAAAACATCATATGAACCACTCGCTCATGCAATTGTTACGAAGCCATCTTTAACAAAATGCAATTTGTCGTATTTTCTAAAGTAGGGAAACCGTAACTAAACATACAACCCTAACCCCCATGCACATCCACATCTGCCGCATATTATAAGTGGGAGACCCACATGTGTCCATATAATTTTTGATGGGATCATGGACATCCCACATAATCTCACGTCAATGATAGACTCAGCTAAACTGTTGTACTGACCCCCCCCCCCCCCCCTCCACCTACCACCGTCACTCACCCGTTGCCCCTCTATCAATATACCAATATCACCTAGCTCTCGAGCGTCCCCTCCATGATTGTGATGGTGTCGCCGCCCCAATGTCTGCTCCCTCAAACTCCCTCTCCCCATGTTACATCTCGACTATATCAAACACTGGATTCCTTTGAAAAATTGACAGCAGAATTATCCTAGCTTCCAGACGACCATGAAGAATCAAATTAGTCATTGGGTTAAATAACATGGTCCTACCTCCATATAAGTTGGAACATAATTTATTTTCTTAGCCACTGTTATATCAAAACTTACAATGTAAGAATCCACTATTTGTTCAAATAACTAACTAAATTTTCTGTTCCTATAGTTTCCACTCATTTTCACTTTTTCCCGATTCAATGATAAATCATATGGCCAGATGCCCATTAATTATATAGGAAGATCAATGAAATGCAACATCATCTCTCTTACATCATATACCAGAAAATGGAATTTTCAGTATACTATTGAACATGTCAAATAAGCAAAGAAAATGGCTAACAATTAACGAAAACTCAATTGGATAGCCCTTAAGAGCAAAAGAAGTATGAAATATTTCATTCAGAGTCAGGCAAGCGGGCATTCAGAGTCAGGAAATGTGGCAGAGTCAAGAAATGCCCATGCGCTGCCACAGAGAAGAATATTTTATAAAGATAATAAGCAATTCGTTAGTCATGCAGTTTAAGACAACAACGTCCAACCAACACCACAATCCAACTTGCTTCGCTAATCAGCAATCATCACACATCACTTTGATTTTGTTCATTTAGTCGCCCAACCGAGAAGAAAGAAAATGCCTCCCCCCTCTCTCATTCTTGTCCAACACCAAGTAATTTGTGCCGCCACCCATGTTGAATGTCATCTGGACCATAAATGGTTTATATCATGGTTGTGGGAACAAAATCAATTGAAAGATGTGGCTCATCAGCTCCTGCTGCAGAGCCAGAAAGAGGAAGCAAGAGGGCTCACTGAAACAAAGAAATATTTATTAGAGCATGTGATGTATTACTATGAATTGAAAAATCATATTTAAGAGAGCTTATTAATAATATAAATCAAGAAAAAAGTACCAATCATACCAATGTATAATTTGGCACATATCATCAACTTACCTGCACAATGTACCTGGGAAAAAAACTTACCTGCTCAATATATAACAGTCCCATTTGAAACCGAAAAAGTTGCTTTTGTCAAGCAAAAATTACCCGCTCAATAGTATATAACAGTCTCATTACTTTTCACTCTTCGAACTGTAGAAAATTCATCATCATGCAATTAGCATTGCTCAATTATTTGAAAAACACATACACAATAAGAAAAGTGTACGGATGCTAGTATTCAACAGATCTAGCTGTACGGTTCAATTTATTGATGAACTAATGCTGAATTTATATATGGCAAAACATTCAAAAGTGAGATGCTGGTCATGAAGAAGAAAATTCAAACGATATCAAGGTAAATTCTGTTGGACCTAAGTACATGAGAGTACAGAACTCAGAAGATGCTAGAGTTAATCTTACTCCACTCCTGAGTACGAGGATCAAGAGAAGAGCCCACATATCTTCATGAGATGTTCTCCATTAAAACACACAAGTGGAGTGAGTACGATGCGAAACCTATGTGTGGAGGAAGAGCAGCCAGCTTCAAGTGTAAACTACATGGGCGGTGAACTTCGGTCGTTCAGCGTGGTGGTCCACTCCAACTGTGTTGTTGCTTGTTGACTTGCCTCCACATAGCCTCCTCCGTGGCGATGTCAGGTGGGTGCAGGAAGAGCGCGACAATGACGAGGTACCTTATCCCCACGAGGTGTCAAACGAAGACATGCTCGCGGCAAGGATATCAAAGAGGAATAGACGATAGGGGAGACGGAGAGAGACGGTCGAGGAGCGTACATCGACCTCCACCACCTCAGACACCACCATCACTCACCCGCATGCACGAACACCGTCCGCCGCCGTGAGCTTCTTGCCGTGGACGTTCGGGAACATACTGCATCCTCCTTAGCCGCTCACTACTAGGGAAAACCTTATACACATAATCTTACCAGTAGCGAGGGACAAAAACAAGCGCTACTACTACTTACCAGTAGCGCGTGGCACTCAAACGCGCTGCAGCTAAGTGCATAGCAGTAGCGTGTCTCAGGGGAAGAAGCGCTACAACTACAATTCCCCTATTGTTCTCAGCAGGCTACCAATAGTAGTAGCGGGCTTAGCAAAAGCACGCTACCGCTAAGGTGGTTGTAGTAGCGTGTTTCAGGTGAAAAGCGCTACTGCTAATGAAAGGAAAATAAAATGAAAAACATATGGAATTGTAAAGGAAAATGAAAGAAATAGAAAAAGAGGAAGGAAAAAAAGAAAATGTGAAGAAAAACAAATGAAAAAGAAAAATAAAGGAGAAAGGCGTAGCAGCAGCGTGCTTTCCGGAAAGGCGCTATAGCTAACTTAGCAGTAGCGCACTTCGTAATCCCACGCTATAGCTAATGTAGCAGTAGCGCCTTTCCTGGAGCGCGCTACTGCTACTTCTGACTTAACCATGCGGTTCTTTCTTCCCGGCCACTTTCCCCAAATCGAACTCGACGCCGCCCCCGACCCCGACCTCGACGCCGCCCTCTGCCGCGCGCCCGAGCCCCGACCCCGAACTCGACGCCGCCTGCCCCTCCCTCGCCGCCGGCACCCGAGGTGAGCACGCCTCCTCCTCCCCCTCCCCTACCTCTACCTAGCTAAAGTTCCTAGGGTTCATCAAATTTTAGATTGCATCAAATTAGTTAGGGTTCATCAAATTAGATGCTAATTAGGGCAGTAGTTCCTAGGTAGGTTCATCTAATTAGTTAGTAAGAACTAGGGAAGTAGTGTTTAATAGAATTAGTAAGAAAATTAATATAACTAGTTGAACTAGTTTATTTTTAGTAAGAACTAGTTGAATTAATAGAACAAGTGTACTTTTAGTAAGAAAATTAATATAACTAGTTGAACTAGTTTATTTTTAGTAAGAACTAGTTTATTTTTATTTATAGTATGTTTATTTTTAGTAAGAACTAGTTGAACATGTCACGTTTGTTGTTATTTGTTTAGTTAAAGCAATTATTCCCGCATCGACGTCGACGATGCCTATCCCGCATCCTCGTCGTCGACTCGGCGGAGGACACCTACTTGATCAGATGGGCCATGTCCGGGATTGGGCTCCGCCGGGCTGGTACTGGGAGGCGCTACCTACCGGGTGGCACAGCTTGATGAGGAGCCAGCCCGTTGTTGATCCAAACCTTCTTTGGTGGCGGTCGCGTGGGCCAGTGATGGTGCAGAGGCTTGAGGACCCCGCGGAGGTGGTACGTCACCGTTTCAGCGAGGAGGACGCGCACGTCCGTTGCTACATGGTTGCGTTGGAGCGCAGGTTCTCCAATACCTGGCAGGTTCTCTAGGGATCTCGCTGGAGCTATGATCCTGTGATGGTTCCTTCTCTTTGAGTGTCCACCGCCCGCGCCGATACTCGTCGTTCGCTAGGGTTTTAGTTGTATTAGTGATGTTATATGTATGATACTATTCGAGATGTATTAGTGATAATATTCGACAATGTACGGACGCAAGAGATGATTTACTTTTGCTTATTGAATGCAGGCTAATTTGAATACTTATTTATTTTACGATTTGGTTTTGCTTATTGAATGCTCAAATTGGAGAAGTACTCCTATTTTGAATGCTCAAATTGGACCCCACTATGCAAGGCGTATGCATTTGATTAGTTGATAGCTTATAGTGTTTTTGTTTTTGCAGAAATCTAGGGGCCCCTCCATCATCCCTGCCGTCGTCCCCGTCACCGACCCCCTCCGACCTCGAGGTGAGACCAGCCAAATCTCCATGTCAATATGAGTCCTATAAGATATTTTGAAATGTTTTTGCTCATATTTTGAACCATTGAAATGCAATGACCATTAAGTTTGAATGCTCATATGATGTAGATAAAAACATGTATATCTTGTGCTGCTCAAATAGGATATGTGCTTGCCCAAGTGGCCGGTCATCTTTGCAGGTTACACCTCCGAGTGGCCTATGTTTTGCCAGAGTGTTGATTAATTTTCGTTCCGGAAATTTCAGGCGCTCGATATGTCCTTTTTTAGGAAAGGTCATGCCGGATTTTCAGTGAATTTTGGCATGATTTGTGCTAGAATATGCAGGAAATATCGAGTGGCCTAGATTTTCTAGAAAGATAAACGATATTTCGGGTTGACTTTAAGTCTGTCGAGGCTCCACCATATATGAGAGGACGAAGAATCCCGACTGTTGTCGTGTGGGTCGCTTCTCCTTCGTTCCCTGTGCTAGACATTTTGGTGTAATACACTCAGGGACGAAAGGAGGAGCGATCATCACCAACGGTCGAATGTATACACCACGTGAGCTGAGAGTTTTCAAGAAAAGACTCGGCAGACCGATAGTCAACCCATGATGAATAATAATGATGTAATTTAGTTTTTGTAGTACATATATTTAATTGTACAAGTTTAATCTTTGAATTATGAACATAGGAAATGTTGTACTCGGACAAGGAAAGTCTTCCGGGGGAGTGCGGCCGGTGCAACGACGACCGAGGTCTGTGCGACAGACCTCACCTAGACGAAGATCGGCGCTTCAGCATTAAGCTCCAGGAGACCTTCAATGTTGAAACGGTACGCAACGGCGGCAAGTGTGTTTTTTCATAATTAAGCACGAATTCAACTATTTCAACGTGTAATTTTCATCTTTTACAATTCGACTAGCTTATACCATGCCATGCAAGACGCTATGTCTTGAAGAGGATGGGTTTTGAAGACCATAAAAGTTTCGAAACAAAGAAAATTCACCTAAGGACTCATCATGGTATGGATTTTGAAGTAAATATGTACAATTCTCAAAGCGTAACTCATTTTGGTTGCACAAATTGGGAAGCACTTTGCAATATGTATGGTTTTTATGAGGATATGCTTGTCACCATGGATCTTGGTGATCCTGACATCGAGCAAGACAACATGGACATTTGGGTCCTTGTTGATACGCTTCGAATTCTACCGCTATGTGAGTTTCTCAAACATAGTTATTAACTAATTTATATTGTTTATTTCAAAATAGTTGACAACTTATTTCCATTGATAGCTTATTTTCATTCTTCAAACAATGTGCGGAAGATGGTAGACAGAACCTACTACACCGATGGCTCTGAGTTAACTTATCAGGAGAAAAATCATCTGGTCGCATTTTGTATTGATCTTGAGAATTACAATACCTATTATCAAACTCCTCCAAATTATGGTCAATACGTTCCACTAGTGCACATGTTGAACTACGGTAACATCCATGGAGATGCCATGGTAAGATTTTTTACTATTACGACATCCATGCATCTTTTGCATAAATTCTTCTAAAACTGAACTAGATTGCTAACTACGAAGTTATTACTATGTTTTTCAACAGAAAATCCCCAATGATTGTGTGCCTTATCCGATGTATCAGAATGGTCCACTACTAGGGAAAAGCCTATACACAAAAGCCTATACAATGGTCCACTGCTATATAGCAGCAGCGTGCTCCACTAGACCTCGTTGCTGAAATAAAACTAGCAGTAGCGTGCCTCCTTTAAGCCGCGCTACTGCTAAAATTGCCACGACCCGGCCATGAAGCCAGTTTTAGCAGCAGCGCGTTAATACAAACAGCGCTACTGCTACAGACAATAGCATTAGCGCATTGCTGTAATACACGCTGCTGCTAAGTTTACCAAAAAAATAGTCCCACCTCGCTCCGCGAAGAGGGTTTCTACCACCTTAAATATGTTACTTCTCAAACTATCACAAGCACTTGGTCTTCATTGAACTCTATGTGTAAAATTTGTGGCCGCAATATGAGTCTTCATCGGTTCCTAAACCAGTGAGGACTCATATTGAAAAATTAGATTGTACACAAAAAGATCATTGATAATCAATGTATTTTTTATGTCTATTTCAACATGCTGACACATAGCAGTAGCGCGTTCTGCGTGAAAGGCGCTACTGCTAGGTCATTTAGCAGCAGTGCCTTTCCCTATAGCGCGCTACTACTAAGCCATTCTATCTCGCACCCCATTCTCTCTATCCGATCCACTCACACTCACACTCACTCGATCTCGCCCTCAACCCCGCGCCAGTCCTCCCCCGCCGGCCTCCGTCGCCTACCCCTCCTCCCTCTGCGCCGCCATCACCTCCTCCTCCTCGCTGGAGTTGGTACCACCCTCCTCCTCCGTCCTTCCTCCACTCGCCGCCGGCGGCCCCTCCTCGCTCCGTCCTCCTCCTCCGTCCTTCCTCCACTCGCCGCCGGCCGGCCCCTCCTTGCTCCGCCTTCCTCCTCCGTCCTACTCTCTCCTCCCTCCTCCAGTCGCCCCTCCTTCTCCCTCCTCCCTCCTCCATCCACAACCCCTCCTCCCCGCTACATTTTGATTTAGTAGGCTAGTTCATATGCAACATTTTGATTTAGTTGATTTAGTAGGCTAGTTGATTTAGTAGGCTAGTTGATTTAGTTGATTTAGTTGATTTAGTAGGCTAGTTGATTTAGTTGATTTATATAACATTTTGATTTAGTTGATTTAGTACGCTAGTTGATAGCTTTGAAGATTTGGCACCACCTAGCTAGATGCTTGGAAAGAAATGCATCATTTTATTGTTATTTTTTCTGTGCATGGATAGCTAGATGCTTTTGTTTTTCTGTAATAAGTTATTTTTTGGCAAAATGTAGGTGCCAATTTAGTTAAATTTGCCACTTGTTTTTTACTCAATTATCTTAGGCAATAGGGGCTACTGAAATGCTTTGGTAGGCTATGAAAATATAACTGAAGAAGAACCAAAAATATCACATGGTACTGTTTTTCTTTCATGTGAAGTGGATCTTTAATCCTTTGCTCATATTGCTTTAGGGAAATGGCGCCACCACCACCACCACCACCATGTCGACTGTGCAAGTCAAGGTGCGCCAGTAGCCTTGCAACTGGCAAGCTGTTCAGCATCTACTTCCAACCGAGTTTTTGTCATGCGGCGGTAAGAAATTATATGAAATGTAACAACTATTTTATTTTTAGTGTTGGCATTACTGCATTGTGTCATTTTTCTTTTTTACACAGACCGTCCCATGCAATGTGAGGTTAAAATTCAACAAGCTGACATGTGACACTATGACATTTCAGGCTCCTGGGGGGTCGTACACTATGGAGGTCGAGAAAGGACGCAATATGTCGAAGATTGGAGGAGATGGATGGGCCAGTTTCCTCGCCCGCATGCGTCTTACTGGTGGTGAGTTGATCAGCTTCTCCTTCAGTGCAGAAAGACCCAAGCTGGCTGTCATTTATATCAACCTGGTGGAAGATGATGAAGATGACGAAGATGATGAAGATAATGACGACCCACTCGATGAAGATGATGAGGACCCACCTCATGAAGCCATCGTAGCTCAAAGAATGAGGTTGACCGAGGAGGAGGTGTGCAACCTATGGGACATAATTCCGCCACGTGATGACTTTGTCGGGGTGCCATTCGTGACCCGCCTGACAAGTACCATGGCCGATCGGCATGATATGGTATGTTATACTTACGAATGCAAATTATAAGATGATATGCTTAGTGTAGAGTCCAATGATATGCTGTGTGGAATCTAGTCGATGATATGCTTTAGTGTAGAGTACAAATGTTTAGTACTGTGTCTTTTGATAGTGTAGAAATCTATACTTTTAATAGAAATATATTGGCAAGAGTATGTGCAAGGCTATTTATTAATTGATATGTTTTTCTTATTCAGAAATTGCCAAAGAGCCTATCTACGAGTTGTGGTATCGAGCCTGATGAAGAAGGCTCAGCTGGACTACGCCTTACCGCAAGGGGCTCCGTCACCACCTGTACTTACCGCGTGGACACGGATGGTTGCACACACTTAGACTCGGTTGGATGAAAGAGATTCCTCGTTGGCAAGAATCTTCGTGTTGGACAGGCCATCCTAATTACTATCAGGAACATCCACCACACAGGTTTGAGGATGATGATCGTCGTTGATATCATCTAGAACTACATATATGTGTGGCTATATCATCTAGAACTACATATGATGATCGTCGTCGATATCATCTACAACTACATATGATGATCGTCGTCGATATCATCTAGAACTACATATGATGATCGTCGTCGATATCATCTAGTACTGCTTGAGGATGCATATTTACTATATATGAAATTGTTATCTAGTACTCCCTCCGTTCCAAATTACTCGTCGTGGTTTTAGTAACTAAAACCACGACAGGTAATTTGGAACGGAGGGAGTACTACCTGGTATGTATAATGCTTTATGAAATTGATATCTAGTAGTACCTAGTCTCTGGAAATTGCGGTTTATTGAAACTGAAACGGGATAGGAAGCGGGGGGGGGGGGGGGGGGGGAATGATGAAAGATATAGCAGTAGCGCGGGGCTAGGAAACCGTTACAGCTAGTTAATAGTAGCGCGTTCCAGAAAAATGCTGCTGATATAGTCAATAGTAGTAGCGCGCGTATAGACCGTGCTACTACTAACATTTAGTTGTAGCGCCTTATTAGTAGCGCGCCTACCCGCGCTACTGATAGCCTCAAAACCCGCTACTACTAGGGTTTTCCCTAGTAGTGGTCGCCTTGATGTTTTGAACATACAGCCAGGTTATCCTACGAATCACACCTGTCCATATCGGATTTCTAAAACCCGTGAAGACATGATAATCAAAGAATGAAAAAAATGTATGGACAGTCGTAGGGAGGTTCTTGGAAGCAACATTGTGCGAAAGGCAAGAATTGAAGACAGGATAATCTCCATTCTCCATAATGGAGAGTCGGGGCTATCTTGTTATATGCTATTTTACCTAACAGAATATAGTCGGTCCTAAGAGAATGTAGTAGGTCCTATGAGGTACAATGTTTATTATGTGGTACAATGTGTTAGAGTTGATGATGAGGAGTAGTTGTGATTATGACTAGTGACCAACTTGCTATGTGATGTCTCATTGATGAAAACGATGATCATGAGCAGGTGTTATATGACAATGATGTATGTTGGGGAATGTAGTAATTTCAAAAAAAAAAATCCTACGCACACGCAAGATCATGGTGATGCATAGCAACGAGAGGGGAGAGTGTGTCCACGTACCCTCGTAGACCGAAAGCGGAAGCGTTAGCACAACGCGGTTGATGTAGTCGTACGTCTTCACGATTCGACTGATCAAGTACCGAACGCACGGCACCTCCGAGTTCTGCACATGTTCAACTCAATGACGTCCCTCGAACTCCGATCCATCCGAGCTCTGAGGGAGAGTTCCGTCAGCACAACGGCGTGGTGACGATGATGATGTTCTACCGATGCAGGGCTTCGCCTAAGCACCGCTACGATATTATCGTGGTGGACTATGGTGGAGGGGGGCACCGCACACGGCTAAGAGATCCAAGGGATCAATTGTTGTGTCTATGGGGTGCCCCCTGCCCCCGTATATAAAGGAGCAAGGGGGGCGGGCGGCCTAGGAGGAAGGCGCGCCAAGGGGGGGAGTCCTACTCCCACCGGGAGTAGGACTCCTCATTCCCTTGTTGGAGTAGGAGAGAAGGAAAGAGGGGGAGAGGAAGAAGGAAAAGGGGCTGCACCCCTTGTCCATATACTCCCCGGCGAATTCCCGTAACTCTCCGGTACTCCGATAAATACCCGAATCACTCGGAACCTTTCCGATGTCCGAATATAGTCGTCCAATATATCAATCTTTACGTCTCAACCATTTCGAGACTCCTCGTCATGTCCCCGATCTCATTCGGGACTCCGAACTACCTTTGGTACATCAAATCACATAACTCATAATACAAATCGTCATCGAACTTTAAGCGTGCGGACCCTACGGGTTCGAGAACTATGTAGACATGACTGAGACACATCTCCGGTCAATAACCAATAGCGGAACCTGGATGATAATATTGGCTCCTACATATTCTACGAAGATCTTTATCGGTCAAACCGCATAACAACATACGTTGTTCCCTTTGTCATCGGTATGTTACTTACCCGAGATTCGATTGTCGGTATCTCAATACCTAGTTCAATCTCGTTACCGGCAAGTCTATTTACTCGTTCCGTAATGCATCATCCCACAACTAACTTATTAGTAACATTGCTTGCAAGGCTTATAGTGATGTGCATTATCGAGAGGGCCCAGAGATACCTCTCCGACAATCGGAGTAACAAATCCTGATCTCGAAATACGCCAACCCAATAAGTACCTTCGGAGACACCTGTAGAGTACCTTTATAATCACCCAGTTACGTTGTGACATTTGGTATCACACAAAGTGTTCCTCCGGTAAACGGGAGTTGCATAATCTCATAGTCATAGGAACATGTATAAGTCATGAAGAAAGCAATAGCAACATACTAAATGATCAAGTGCTAAGCTAATGGAATGGGTCAAGTCAATCACATCCTTCTCCTAATGATGTGATCCTATTAGTCAAATGACAACTCATGTCTATGGCTAGGAAACATAACCATCTTTGATCAACGAGCTAGTCAAGTAGAGGCATACTAGTGACACTCTGTTTGTCTATGTATTCACACATGTATCATGTTTCCGGTTAATACAATTCTAGCATGAATAGTAAACATTTATCATGATATAAGGAAATAAATAATAACTTTATTATTGCCTCTAGGGCATATTTCCTTCAGTCTCCCACTTGCACTAGAGTCAATAATCTAGTTCACATCACCATGTAATTTCACATCAATAGTTCACATGTTTATGTGGTTAATACCCATAGTTCACATTGATATGTGACCAACACCCAAAGGGTTTACTAGAGTCAGTAATCTAGTTCACATCGCTATGTGATTAACACCCCAAGAGTACTAAGGTGTGATCATATTTTGCTTGTGAGATAATTTCAGTCAACGGGTCTGTCACATTCAGATCCGTAAGTATTTTGCAGATTCTATGTCTACAATGCTCTGCACGGAGCTACTCTAGCTAATAGCTCCTACTTTCAATATGTATCCAGATTGAGACTTAGAGTCATCTGGATCAGTGTCAAAAACTTGCATCGATGTTACCCTTTACGGCGAACCTTTTGTCACCTCCATAATCAAGAAACATATCCTTATTCCACTAAGGATAATTTTGACCGTTGTCCAGTGATCTACTCCTAGATCACTATTGTACTCCCTTGCCAAACTCAGTGTAGGGTATACAATAAATCTGGTACACAGCATGGCATACTTTATAGAACCTATGGCTGAGGCATAGGGAATGACTTTCATTCTCTTTCTATCTTCCGTCGTGGTCGGGCTTTGAGTCTTACTCAACTTCACACCTTTGCAACACAGGCAAGAACTCTTTCTTTGACTGTTACATTTTGAACTTACTTCAAAATCTTGTCAAGGTATGTACTCATTGAAAAAACTTATCAAGCGTCTTGATATATCTCTATAGATCTTGATGCTCAATATGTAAGTAGCTTTACTGAGGTATTTCTTTTGAAAAACTCCTTTCAAACACTCCTTTATGCTTTCCAGAAAATTCTACATCATTTCTGATCAAAAATATGTTATTCACATATATTTATCAGAAATACTGCAGTGCTCCCACTCACTTTCTTGTAAATACAGGCTTCACCGCAAGTCTGTATAAAACTATATGCTTTGATCAACTTATCAAAGCGTATATTCCAACTCCGAGATGCTTACACCAGTCCATAGATGGATCGCTGGAGCTTGCATATTTTGTTAGCACCTTTAGGATTGACAAAACCTCCTGGTTGCATCATATACAACTCTTCATTGATAAATCCATTACGCTATGTTTGGATGTACGCATTGAGAGGAAGTATTGACATTGGGCATTTGTAACTACCGAATGCCAGTGTTTGGATGTCTTTAGTATTCGGTCGCGGAATTACATCCCGATATTGGACACAGCCTGCAAGACTAGCGAGTCCCCGCGCGAATTCCTCGCCTCCCCGCTCGGTTTTCGGGTGAAATTGCCCAACCCCGCTCCCTTTACCTCTCCGGCCCTTCCCCAAAACAAAAAAAAACAGAGCAGGCGCGCGGAGCAAGGAGAAGCGGCGCTCATCTCTCCCCGTCCTCCGCCTTCTCTCTCGTCTCCGGTAGGTCTCCTCCATCCCCGCCGCCCTCCTTCTTCTCCCCTAAATCTGAATCTGGCAGGCCTTCTCCCTATGGTTCACCCCCCCTCGCGACCCCAATCCTCCCCAATCTCCTACCTGCCTCTGTCCCCTGCGCCCCCGCCACCGGTCAGCCATCCCTGAACGGCCCTCTCCCAGCCCTGTTCCTCTCCCACCCACATCCCTCTTCTTCCTCTCTGACCCATCCCTAATCCCATAGCCTTCCCTCCTGGTCAGATCCAATGGCCGCCCCTCCCTGTTCCCCATCGGTTGTCCCTCCCTCTGCCCCATGGTCGCCCCTTCGCCTGTCAATCGCCGTCTTTCCCTTTGCATACATCCAACTTCTGCATGCTAAGATACTAGCTTACTAATTGTCTCTCTTAATTTAATTTTGCAGGTTATTTGGCTTGGTTTGGCACATCCCTGGGCTGACTGAAGGTATATTAATCAGTAATTTGTGCTTTTCACAAGGAACAAATATTTTCAGTTTGGTCATGCCTTCATATGATGTAGAGAAAAAATCAGTATACCTCATAGTAAAGGCTTCTTGTACCATGTCTTATATGACTGAATGCTTGCTGAAATTTTGATAACTTGTTGTAGCATACATTAGTACAACATTCTTAGCTGCAGCATATGACTGAATGCTTGTCTTTCATGGCTGATTGATTGCTTGTTGTGGCATAATTTTAGATAGCTTGTTGCACAATGTCTTGCTTATAGCTATTCATATATGAACAATTGATAGCTTGCTTGATTGCTTGTCTCCTGCTGATTGATATCTTGCTTGCTGAATTTTTGATGGCTTGTCTTTTATGGCTAATTGAATGAGGCATTCATGTCTAATTTCTGAAATGTAATGTAGCTGCACCATGTCTGACTTGGACTTGGTTGCTTACATAAACGAGGAGAACAAAAGAAGAAAGAGAAGGCGAATAGTTTTGACCAAACTGTACTTTGAATTGTTTCTTCTTGGGATAGCATATCTTAGTACGCAGAGGGCACCAAGGGATTTAGGAAGCTTTACTGACGATGAGGAAAAAAACATTCATCGGAAGTATTTGCTAAAAGGATTGTATGATGGGGCAGAAGTAACATGCTATGATCAGCTACGTTTAACTAAAAGAAACTTCCATGACCTATGCACCATGTTGCGTGAGAGGGCTGGTCTTTGTGACAGTGTCTATGTTTCCGTGGAAGAAAAGGTGGCAATGTTCTTGTTGGTAGTTGGCCATGGTATCAAAATGAGGATTCTGGGTGGCACTTACAAGCGCTCCTTATGGACTATTAGTACACACTTTGACGATGTATTAACAACGATTTTATCTCTAACCGGGGAGTTCATTAAGCTTCCCGATCCTTCTACTCAGCCACCTGATGATTACAAATGGAAGTGGTTTGGTAATGCATTTGGAGCGCTCGATGGGTGTCATGCTGATGTTTGTGTGCCCGTGTGTGACCAAGGGAGATATAGGAACAGGAAGCAAGCTATCACCACTAACATGCTTGGTGTGGTTGATTGGAATATGAAATTTATGTATGTCTTGCCTGGCTGGGAGGGTTCAGCTTCTGACTCAAGAGTCTTGCGTGATGCAATGAGGTTGAGCCGCCAAGATGCATTTGTCGTACCACATGGTATGACACTTTCTCTTGGTAATTCATTTCTCCTATGTAATTAATAGCTAACTCACTTGCTTGCCACACTAGGGAAATATTATTTAGTGGATGCTGGTTACACCAACGGTCCTGGATTTCTCGCTCCATTCAGATCGACTTGATATCACTTAAAAGAGTGGGTATCAAGTCAACAACAACCCCAAACTCCCAAAGAGCTGTATAACTTGCGTCATTCCTGAGCTAGAAATGTAGTCAAGAGAACATTTGGGTTGTGGAAGAAAAAGTGGGCTTTCCTACGTTGTCAATCTTCCTTTGACATAAAGGACCAGGTATGATGTGTCCATATGGTGGTGAATAAGATGCAAACTAAATGGAAAATGCTTACGATAAACAAATATAATTGCAGGTTCGAATTATTAATGCTTGTTGTGTGTTACACAACTTTGCAAGGGATAGGCACCATGTGATGGATGATTTGTTGCTGGCGGAAGTGGATAATGAAATAGCCTCTTGTGAAGATGATCCTCTAGATGATGCCAACTTAATTAGGAGTGTTCAAGTCAGCACTTCATGGACCAACTTTAGAGAGCAGCTAGCTACTGACATGTTTGATGAGTACCTCGTGAGACATGCTGAACTAGAGTTGGAGTAGGATGTGTGGGTCAACTAGATAATGGTGTACGTTCTCTTTTGTGCTAGCTTGTTGATATGGCTTTGCTAGGATGTGTGGGTCAGCACTGCATGGACTTTGCTTGTGTGATAGCCTAGCTTGCTAATGGTACCTTTTGGGTATTTTGTACATGCCTCATATTAAGATATATATATATATATATATATATATATATATATATATGTGTGTGTGTGTGTGTGTGTGTGTGTGTGTGTGTGTGTGTGTGTGTGTGTGTGTGTGTGATATTACCTTGCTGTCTTTGTGTTTCAATTTACATGCATCTTACGTTGTCTTTGTGTTTGGTTATTATGTGCATGCATTTTCTTGTAGGACCATGGCCGAAGAAGGTGGAAAAAAATTTGGTAGAAATTACCTCACATGGACAGATGAAATGGACATTGCACTACTGGAGGTCCTTGTTGAGCATCTCAACAATGGTGATCATGCCCAGAATGGATGGAAGTCCCATGTCTACAGTGCTGTTATAGGTAATGTGCATGAGAAGTGCAATGTGACCATCACAAGGGAAAACATAAGTTCAAGGTGTAAAACCTTTGAAAAGCACTATGAGGCCATTAGCAAGATGCTTTCTCAAAGTGGATTTGGGTGGGATTGGATCAATAACAAGCTGTCAATTGATAGTGAAGATGTGTGGATTAAATATGTCGCGGTAAGAAATTTATCCGTTCCACATTTTGATTGTATATTGCACCTATGTAAGATATACCTTTCTTTGACAATTCTCTCTTTGCGTGTGTGTGTATGTGTGTGTGTGCAGGCTAACAAGAAAGTGGGATTTTACAAGAACAAGGTCATTAAGAATTGGGATGCTATCACCACCATATACTCAAAAGATCATGCAAATGGTGAAGGTGCTGTCACAGGTGCTGAAACTGTTGTAGAACCAACTATGGAACCCAATGAAGCCTCTCCTGAAGTGCCACACAAAAAACAGCGGACAGGTGATGCCATCCTGTGCCTACTTGGGGATATGAAAGGCTCATTTAATGATGCTTTGAAGTCACTTGAGCCTTTACCTCTACCCCAAGTTACACCTCCTGCTAAAATCCTCGCGACACTTGAGATGATCCCTGATTTGGCTCGTGGTGACATATTGCGATCTTATGGTAAGTTGATCCTTAGCGAACGCTTGTACCAAGCGCTTCTTGAGCTTCCCATGAACTTCAGGAAGGAATGGTTGTTGATGTTGGAATAGTAGAATGGCTCTTGATGGATAATATGTATGTGTACTGCTACTTTTAGTTCTCCTAGTTTGTGTGAGACTTTTGAACTTGTCCTAAAGTTGCATGGTTGATGCACAAGACTTGTTATGTGTTCTGGATGGTGTGAGACATGTTATAATGTGTAATGGTGTTGGCAAGGCTATCATAATATGCTGCTGCTACCTACAGTTTTGAGCCTAATTCTAATATACTACTGTAATGTACAGTTTTCAGCCTATTTTTCACGCTTTTGGATAGTTCATATTGTCCAATGCATGATTATATGCTCCTGTTGCCTATCTACACTTTTCAGCCTATTTTTCATGTATTTTGGACAATTGATGTTGTCTGTACCAATTTTTAAATTATTTGCATGTGATTTTATTTTATTATAATACATAATCTCAAGTATATGGCATGATGATCAGATTTCATTTCCAAACTTGTACAAGCAATTATTATATTGTTCATACACTTCACAATGTCCAATTCTACACTATGTGCATCCAAACAAGATTTTGCATTGCTCCGTCCCTTGAATTCCAAGTGCCCAATACAAGAACATCCAAACACAAAGTGTGGCATTGCAGCTCAATACCAATGCCTTGGGATATTAGGCATTGGAGCCAATGCAATACCAAGGTCTTCAATGTCTACATCCAAACATAGCATTAAGGAATGCAGTTTTGTTTATCCATTTGCCAGATTTCATAAAATGCGGCAATTGCTAACATGATTCGGACAGACTTAACCATAGATACGAGTGAGAAACTATCATCGTAGTCAACACCTTGAACTTGTCAAAAACCTTTTACGACAATTCTAGCTTTGTAGATAGTAACACTACTATCAGCGTCCGTCTTCCTCTTGAAGATCCATTTAATCTCAATGGCTCACCAATCATTGGGCAAGTCAATCAAAGTCCATACTTTGTTCTCATACATGGATCGCATCTCAGATTTCATGCATGGCCTCAAGCCATTTTGCGGAATCTGGGCTCATCATCACTTCCTCATAGTTCGTAGGTTCGTCATGGTCAAGTAACATGACCTCCAGAACAGGACTTGTTGGGGAACGTAGCAGAAATTCAAAATTTTCCTACGTGTCACCAAGATCTATCTATGGAGAAACCAGCAACGAGGGGAAGGAGAGTGCATCTACATACTCTTGTAGGTCGCTAAGCGGAAGCGTTCAAGTGAACGGGGTTGATGGAGTCGTACTCGTCGTGATTCAAATCACCGATGATCCTAGCGCCGAACGGACGGAACCTCCACGTTCAACACACGTACGGAACGGAGACGTCTCCCATGCCTTGATCCAGCAAGGAGGAGGGAGAGGTTGATGGAGATCCAGCAGCACGACGGTGTGGTGGAAGTAGCGGGATTCCAACAGGGCTTCGCTAAGCGCTGCGGGAGGAGGGAGATGTGTCACGGGAGGGAGAGGGAGGCGCCAGGGACTCAGGTATGGATGCCCTCCCTCCCCTCCACTATATATAGGGGCAAGGGAGAGGGGGGAGGCGCAGGCTTGCCCCTTCCTCCAAGGAAGGGGTGCGGCCAAGAGGGGGGGGAGGAGTCCATCCTCCCCAAGGCACCTCGGAGGTGCCTTCCCCCTTGAGGACTCTTCCTTCTAGGGTTCCCTAGGCGCATGGGCCTCTTGGGGCTGGTGCCCTTGGCCCATGTAGGCCAAGGCGCACCCCCTACAGCCCATGTGGCCCCCCGGGGCAGGTGGCCCCACCCGGTGGGCCCCCAGGACCCTTCCGGTGGTCCCGGTACAATACCGATGACCTCGAAACTTGTCCCGATGGCCGAAACAGGACTTCCTATATATAAATCTTTACCTCCGGACCATTCCGGAACTCCTCGTGACGTCCGGGATCTCATCCGGGACTCTGAACAACATTCGGTAACCACATACAAGCTTCCTTTATAACCCTAGCGTCATCGAACCTTAAGTGTGTAGACCCTACGGGTTCGGGAGACATGCAGACATGACCGAGATGTTCTCCGGTCAATAACCAACAGCGGGATCTGGATACCCATGTTGGCTCCCACATGTTCCATGATGATCTCATCGGATGAACCACGATGTCAAGGACTTAATCAATCCCGTATACAATTCCCTTTGTCTATCGGTACGATACTTGCCCGAGATTCGATCGTCGGTATCCCGATACCTTGTTCAATCTCGTTACCGGCAAGTCTCTTTACTCGTTCCGTAACACATCATCCCGTGATCAACTCCTTGATCACATTGTGCACATTATGATGATGTCCTACCGAGTGGGCCCAGAGATACCTCTCCGTTTACACGGAGTGACAAATCCCAGTCTCGATTCGTGCCAACCCAACAGACACTTTCGGAGATACCTGTAATGCACCTTTATAGCCACCCAGTTACGTTGTGACGTTTGGTACACCCAAAGCATTCCTACGGTATCCGGGAGTTGCACAATCTCATGGTCTAAGGAAAAGATACTTGACATTAGAAAAGCTTTAGCATACGAACTACACGATCTTTGTGCTAGGCTTAGGATTGGGTCTTGTCCATCACATCATTCTCCTAATGATGTGATCCCGTTATCAACGACATCCAATGTCCATAGCCAGGAAACCATGACTATCTGTTGATCACAACGAGCTAGTCAACTAGAGGCTCACCAGGGACAGATTGTGGTCTATGTATTCACACGTGTATTACGATTTCCGGATAATACAGTTATAGCATGAATAAAAGACAATTATCATGAACAAGGAAATATAATAATAATACTTTTATTATTGCCTCTAGGGCATATTTCCAACAGTCTCCCACTTGCACTAGAGTCAATAATCTAGTTCACATCGATATGTGATTAACACTCAAGGTCACGTCCCCATGTGACTAACACCCAAAGAGTTTACTAGAGTCAATAATCTAGTTCACATTACCGTGTGATTAACACTCGATGAGTTCTGGGTTTGATCATGTTATGCTTGTGAGAGATGTTATAGTCAACGGGTCTGAATCTTTCAGATCCGTGTGTGCTTTACAAATCTCTATGTCATCTCCTAGATGCAGCTACCACGCTCTATTTGGAGCTATTCCAAATAACTGTTCTACTATACGAATCCAGTTTACTACTCAGAATAATCTGGATCAGTGTCAAAGTTTGCATCGGCGTAACCCTTTACGACGAACTCTTTTACCACCTCCAAAATCGAGAAAATTCCTTAGTCCACTAGTTACTAAGGATAACTTTGACCGCTGTCCTGTGATCCATTCTTGGATCACTCTTGTACCCCTTGACTGACTCATGGCAAGGCACACTTCAGGTGCGGTACACAGCATAGCATACTGTAGAGAGCCTATGATAAAAGCATAGGGGACGACCTTTCGTCCTTCCTCTCTATTCTGCCATGGTCGAGCTTTAAGTCTTAACTTCATACCTTACAACTCAGGCAAGAACTCCTTCTTTGACTGATCCATCTTGAACACCTTCAAGATCATGTCAAGGTATGTGCTCATTTGAAAGTTCCATTAAGCATTTTAATCTATCCTTATAGATCTTGATGCTCAATGCTCAAGCAGCATAATCCAGGCTTTTCCATTGAAAAATACTTTCCAAATAACCCTATATGCTTTCTAGAAATTCTACATCATTTCTGATCAACAATATGTCAACATATACTTATCAGAAATTCTATAGTGCTCCCACTCACTTCTTTGGAAATACAAGTTTCTCATAAACTCTGTATACACCCAAAACTTTGATCATCTTATCAAAGCATACATTCCAACTCCGAGATGCTCACTCTAGTCCTTAGAAGGATTACTGGAGCTTTGCATACTTATTAGCATCTTTCAGGATTGACAAAACCTTCCGGTTGTATCACATACAACCTTTCCTCAAGAAAAACGTCGAGGAAACAATGTTTTGACATCCTATCTGCAAGATTTCATAAATAATGCAGTAATCACTAATATAATTCCAACAGACTCTTAGCATCGCTACGAGTGAGAAAGTCTCATCATAGTCAACTCTTTGAACTTGTCGGAAAACATCTTAACGACAAGTCGAGCTTTCTTAATGGTGATACTTACCATCATTGTCCATCTTCCTTTCAAAATCCATATGTACCTAATAGCCTTACGACCATCAAGTAGTTCTTCCAAAGTCTACACTTTGTTTTCATACATGGATCCTATCTCGGTTCTTATGGCTTCTAACCATTGGTCGGAATTTGGGCCCACCATCGCTTCTCCATAGCTCGTAGGTTCATTGTTGTCTAGCAACATGACCTTCAAGACAGGATTACTGTACCACTCTGAAGTAGTACGTATCCTTGTCACCCTACGAGGTTCGGTAGTGACTTGATCCGAAACTTCATGATCACTATCATAAGCTTCCACTTCAATTGGTGTAGGTGCCACAGGAACAACTTCCTGTGCCCTGCTACACACTTGTTGAAGTGACAGTTCAATAACCTCATCAAGTCTCCACCATCCTCCCACTCAATTCTTTCGAGAGAAACCTTTCCTCGAGAAATGACCCAATTCAAGAAACAATCCATATTGCTTTCGGATCTGAGACAGGAGGTATACCCAACTGTTTTGGGTGTCCTATGAAGATGCATTTATCCGCTTTGGGTTCGAGCTTATCAGTCTGAAACTTTTCCACGTAAGCGTCGCAGCCCCAAACTTTTAAGAAATGACATCTTAGGTTTCTCTAAACCATAGTTCATACGGTGTCATATCATCGGAATTACGTGGTGCCCTATTTAAAGTGAATGTGGTTGTCTCTAATGCCTAACCCATAAAATATTGTGGTAATTCGATAAGAGACATCATGGTATGCACCATATCCAATAGGGTGCAACTATGATGTTCGGACACACCATCACACTATGGTGTTCCAGGCGGTATTAGTTGTGAAACAATTTCCACAATGTCTTAATTCTGTGCCAAACTCGTAATTCAGATATTCATCTCTATGATCATATCATAGATATTTTATCCTCTTGTCACGATGATCTTTCAACTTCACCCTGAAATTACTTGAACCTTTCAATAATTCAGACTCGTGATTCATCAAGTAAATATACTCAACATCTACTCAAATCATCTGTGAAGTAAGAACATAACGATATCCACTACATGCCTCAGCACTCATTGGACTGCACACATCAAAATGTATTACTTCCAACAAGTTGCTTTCCAGTTCCATTTTACTGAAACCAAGGCTTTCAGTCACCTTGCCTATATGGTATGATTTGCATGTCTCAAGTGATTCAAAAAATCAAGTGAGTCCAAATGGTCCATTTGCATGGAGTTTCTTCATGCATAAACACCAGTAGACATGGTTCGCATGTCTCAAACTTTTCAAAAACGAGTGAGCCCAAAGATCCATCAACATGGAACTTCTTCATGTGTCTTATACCGATATGACTTACGTGGCAGTGCCACAAGTAGGTGGTACTATCATTACTATCTTTTGGCACGAACATGTGTATCACTACGATCGAGATTCAATAAACCATCCATTTCAGGTGTAAGACCATTTGAAGGTATTATTCAAATAAACAGAGTAACCATTATTCTCTTTAAATGAATAACGTATTGCGATAGACATAATCCAATCATGTCTATGCTCAATGCAAACACCAATCTCGATGGTAGAGGGAGCGTACGATGCTTTGATCATATCAACACTTGGAAACACTTCCAACACATATCGTCAGCTCACCTTTAGCTAGTCTCCGTTTATTCCGTAGCCTTTTGTTTCGAGTTACTAACACTTAGCAACCGAACCGGTATCTAATACCCTGGTGCTACTAGGAGTACTAGTAAAGTACACATTAACACAATGTATATCCAATATACTTCTATCGACCTTGCCAGCCTTCTCATCTACCAAGTATCTAGGGTAATTCTGCTCCAGTGGCTATTCCCCTTATTACAGAAGCACTCAGTCTCGGGTTTGGGTTCAACCTTGGGTTTCTTTACTAGAGCAGCAGCTGAATTGCCGTTTCATGAAGTATCCCTTTGTTCCCTTGCCCTTCTTGAAACTAGTGGTTTCACCAACCATCAACAACTGATGCTCCTTCTTGATCTCTACTTTTGTGGTGTCAAACATCACGAATATCTCAAGGATCATCATATATGTCCCTGATATATTATAGTTCATCACGAAGCTCAAGCAGCTTGGTGGTAATGACTTCGGAGAACCATCACTATTTCATCTGGAAGATCAACTCCCACTCGATTCAAGTGATTGTTGTACTCGGACAATCTGAGCACAGGCTCAACAATTGAGCTTTTCTCCCTTAGTTTGTAGGCTAAGAAAATCGTTGGAGGTCTTATACCTCTTGACGTGGGCACGAGCCTGAAATCCCAATTTCAGTCCTCAAAACATCTCATATGTTTCACGACGTTTCAAAAACGTCTTTGGTGCCTCAATTCCAAACCGTTTAACTGAACTATCACGTAGTTATCAAAATGTGTATGTCAGATGTTCGCAACATCCACAAACAACGTTCGAGGTTCAGCACACTGAGCGGTGCATTAAGGACATAAGCCTTCTATGAAGCAATGAGGACAATCCTCAGTTTACGGACCTAGTCCGCATAATTGCTACTATCAACTTTCAACTAATTTTTCTCTAGGAACATATCTAAACAGTAGAACGAAGCGCGACATAATTTGCAAAGATCTTTTGACTATGTTCAGGATAATTAAGTTCATCTTATGAACTCCCACTCAGATAGACACCCCTCTAGTCATCTAAGTGATTACATGATCCGAGTTAACTAGGCCGTGTCCGATCATCACGTGAGACAGACTAGCCAATGTCGGTGAACATCTTCATGTTGATCGTATCTTCTATACGACTCATGCTCGACCTTTCGGTCTCCGTGTTCCGGGGCCATGTTTGTACATGCTAGGCTCGTCAAGTTAACCCTAAGTGTATTGCATGTGTTCCGAGGCCATGTCTGTACATGCTAGGCTCGTCAACACCCATTGTATGTGAACGTAAGAATCCATCACACCCGATCATCACGTGGTGCTTAGAAGCGACGAACTGTAGCAACGGTGCACAGTTAGGGGAGAACACTTCTTGAAATTTTAATGAGGGATCATCTTATTTACTACCGTCGTTCTAAGAAAATAAGATGTATAAACATGATAAACATCACATGCAATCAAATAGTGACATGATATGGCCAATATCATTTTGCTCCTTTTGATCTCCATCTTCGGGGCTCCATGATCATCATCGTCACCGGCATGACACCATGATCTCCATCATCATGATCTCCATCATCGTGTCTTCATGAAGTTGTCTCGCCAACTATTACTTCTACTACTATGGCTAACGGTTAGCAATAAAGTAAAGTAATTACATGACGTTTATGTTGACACGCAGGTCATAAATAAATTAAGACAACTCCTATGGCTCCTGCCGGTTGTCATACTCATCGACATGCAAGTCGTGATTCCTATTACAAGAACATGATCAATCTCATACATCACATATCATTCATCACATTCTTCTTGGCCATATCACATCACATAGCATACCCTGCAAAAACAAGTTAGACGTCCTCTAATTGTTGTTTGCATGTTTTACGTGGCTGCTATGGGTTTCTAGCAAGAACGTTTCTTACCTACGCAAAGACCACAACGTGATATGCCAATTGCTATTTACCCTTCATAAGGACCCTTTTCATCGAATCCGATCCGACTAAAGTGGGAGAGACAGACACCCGCCAGCCACCTTATGCAACTAGTGCATGTTTGTCGGTGGAACCGGTCTCACGTAAGAGTACGTGTAAGGTTGGTCCGGGCCGCTTCATCCCACAATGCCGCCGAATCAAGATAAGACTAGTAACGGCAAGCATATTGAACAAAATCAACGCCCACAACTACTTTGTGTTCTACTCGTGCATAGAATCTACGCAATAAACCTGGCTCATGATGCCACTGTTGGGGAACGTAGCAGAAATACAAAATTTTCCTACGTGTCACCAAGATCTATCTATGGAGAAACCAGCAACGAGGGGAAGGAGAGTGCATCTACATACCCTTGTAGATCGCTAAGCGGAAGCGTTCAAGTGAACGGGGTTGATGGAGTCGTACTCGTCGTGATTCAAATCACCGATGATCCTAGCGCCGAACGGACGGCACCTCCGCGTTCAACACACGTACGGAACGGAGACGTCTCCCATGCCTTGATCCAGCAAGGAGGAGGGAGAGGTTGATGGAGATCCAGCAGCACGACGGCGTGGTGGAAGTAGCGGGATTCCAACAGGGCTTCGCTAAGCGCCGAGGGAGGAGGGAGATGTGTCACGGGAGGGAGAGGGAGGCGCCAGGGACTCAGGTATGGATGCCCTCCCTCCCCTCCACTATATATAGGGGCAAGGGAGAGGGGGGAGGCGCAGCCTTGCCCCTTCCTCCAAGGAAGGGGTGCGGCCAAGAGGAGGGGAGGAGTCCATCCTCCCCAAGGCACCTCGGAGGTGCCTTCCCCCTTGAGGACTCTTCCCTCTAGGGTTCCCTAGGCGCATGGGCCTCTTGGGGCTGGTTCCCTTGGCCCATGTAGGCCAAGGCGCACCCCCTACAGCCCATGTGGCCCCCCGGGGCAGGTGGCCCCACCCGGTGGGCCCCCGGGACCCTTCCGATGGTCCTGGTACAGTACCGATGACCCCGAAACTTGTCCCGATGGCCGAAACAGGACTTTCTATATATAAATATTTACCTCCGGACCATTCCGGAACTCCTCGTGACGTCTGGGATCTCATCCGGGACTCCGAACAACATTCGGTAACCACATACAAGCTTCCTTTATAACCCTAGCGTCATCGAACCTTAAGTGTGTAGACCCTACGGGTTCGGGAGACATGCAGACATGACCGAGATGTTCTCCGGTCAATAACCAACAGCGGGATCTGGATACCCAGGTTGGCTCCCACATGTTCCACGATGATCCCATCGGATGAACCATGATGTCAAGGACTTAATCAATCCCATATACAATTCCCTTTGTCTATCGGTACGATACTTGCCCGAGATTCGATCGTCGGTATCCCGATACCTTGTTCAATCTCGTTACCGGCAAGTCTCTTTACTCGTTCCGTAACACATCATCCCGTGATCAACTCCTTGATCACATTGTGCACATTATGATGATGTCCTACCGAGTGGGCCCAGAGATACCTCTCCGTTTACACGGAGTGACAAATCCCAGTCTCGATTCGTGCCAACCCAACAGACACTTTCGGAGATACCTGTAATGCACCTTTATAGCCACCCAGTTACGTTGTGACGTTTGGTACACCCAAAGCATTCCTGCGGTATCCGGGAGTTGCACAATCTCATGGTCTAAGGAAAAGATACTTGACATTAGAAAAGCTTTAGCATACGAACTACACGATCTTTGTGCTAGGCTTAGGATTGGGTCTTGTCCATCACATCATTCTCCTAATGATGTGATCCCGTTATCAACGACATCCAATGTCCATAGCCAGGAAACCATGACTATCTGTTGATCACAACGAGCTAGTCAACTAGAGGCTCACCAGGGACAGATTGTGGTCTATGTATTCACAGTGTATTACGATTTCTGGATAATACAGTTATAGCATGAATAAAAGACAATTATCATGAACAAGGAAATATAATAATAATACTTTTATTATTGCCTCTAGGGCATATTTCCAACAGGACTATCGTACCACTCTGGTGCGGATCTTATTCTGGTTGACCTACGAGGTTCGGTAGTAACTTGATCTGAAGTTACATGATCATCATCATTAGCTTCCTCACTAATTGGTGTAGGAGTCACAGGAACAGATTTCTGTGATAAACTACTTTCCAATAAGGGAGCAGGTACAGTTACCTTACCAAGTTCTACTTTCCTCCCACTCACTTCTTTCGAGAGAAACTCTTTCTCCAAAAAGGATCCATTCTCAGCAACGAATTTGCCTTCAGATCTGTGATAGAAGGTGTACCCAATAATTTCGTTTGGGTATCCTATGAAGATGCACTTCTTCGATTTGGGTTCGAGCTTATCAGGTTGAAACTTTTTCACATAAGAATCGCCGCCCCAAACTTTAAGAAATGACAGCTTAGGTTTCTTGCTAAACCACAGTTCATACGGTGTTGTCTCAACGGATTTATATGGTGCCCTTTTTAACGTGAATGCAGCTGTCTTCTAATGCATAACCCCAAAATGATAGTGGTAAATCGGTAAGATACATCATAGATTTCACCATATCTAATAAAGTACGGTTACAATGTTCGGACACACCATTACGCTGTGGTGTTCCAGGTGGCATGAGTTTGTGAAACTATTCCACATTGTTTTAGTTGAAGGCCAAACTCGTAACTCAAATATTCGTCTCCGCGATCAAATCGCAGAAAACTTTATTTTCTTGTTACGATGATTTTCCACTTCACTCTGAAATTCTTTGAACTTTTCAAATGTTTCAGACTTATGTTTAATCAAGTAGATATACCCATATCTGCTCAAATCATCTGTGAAGGTGAGAACGATACCCGCCGGGACCCTCATCATTCATTGGACCACATACATCAGTATGTATGATTTCCAACAAATCTGTTGCTCGCTCCATTGTTCCGGAGAACGGAGTTTTAGTCATCTTGGCCATGAGGCATGGTTCGCAAGCATCAAGTGATTCATAATCAAGTGATTCCAAAAGCCCATCAGTATGGAGTTTCTTCATGCGCTTTACACCAATATGACCTAAACGACAGTGCCACAAATAAGTTGCCTATCATTATTAACTTTGCATCTTTTGGCTTCAATATTATGAATATGTGTATCACTACGATCGAGATCCAACGAACCATTTTCATTGGGTGTACAACCATAGAAGGTTTTATTCATGTAAACAGAACAACAATTATTCTCTAACTTAAATGAATAACCGTATTGCAATAAACATGATCAAATCATATTCATGCTCAACGCAAACACCAAATAACACTTATTTAGGTTCAACACTAATCCCAAAAGTATAGGGAGTGTGTGATGATGATCATATCAATCTTGGAACCACTTCCAACTCACATCGTCACTTCACCCTTAACTAATCTCTGTTCATTCTGCAACTCCTGTTTCGAGTTAGTAATCTTAGCAACTGAACTAGTATCAAATACCGAGGGTTTGTTATAAACACTAGTAAAGTACACGTCAATAACATGTATATCCAATATACCTTTGTTCACTTTGCCATCCTTCTTATCCGTCAAGTATCTAGGGTAGTTCCACTTCCAGTGACCGGTCCTTTTGCAGTATAAGCACTCAGTCTCAGGCTTAGGTCCAAACTTGGGCTTCTTCACTTGAGCAGCAACTTGCTTGTCGTTCTTCTTGAAGTTCCCCTTCTTTCCTTTGCCCTTTTCCTTGAAACTAGTGGTATTGTTAACCATCAACACTTGATGCTCTTTCTTGATTTCTACCTTCGCCGATTTCAGCATCGCGAAGAGCTCGGGAATTACTTTCGTCATCCCTTGCATATTATAGTACATCACGAAGTTCTATTAACTTGGTGATAGTGACTAGAGAACTTTGTCAATTACTATCTTATCTGGAAGACTAACTCCCACTTGATTCAAGTAATTGCAGTACTCAGACAATCTGAGCACATGCTCACTGGTTGAGCTATTCTCCTCCATCTTACAGGCAAAATACTGTCAGAGGTCTCATACCTCTCGACATGGGCATGAGTATGAAATACCAATTTCAACTCTTGGAACATCTTATATGCTCCGTGGCGTTCAAAACAATTTTTGAAGTCCCGTTTATAAGCCGTAAAGCATGGTGGACTGAACTATCAAGTAGTTATCATACCGAGCTTTGTCAAACGTTCATAACGTCTGCATCTGCTCCTGCAATAGGTCTGTCACCTAGCGGTGCATCAAGGACATAATTCTTCTGTGCAGCAATGAGGATAATCCTCGGATCATGGATCCAATCCGCATCATTGCTACTAACATCTTTCAACTTAGTTTTCTCTAGGAACATATCAAAATAAAACAGGGGAGCTAAACACGAGCTATTGATCTACAACATAGATATGCTAATACTACCAAGACTAAGTTCATGATAAATTTAAGTTCAATTAATCATATTACTTAAGAACTCACACTTAGATAGACATCCCTCTAATCATCTAAGTGATCACGTGATCCAAATCAACTAAACCATAACCGATCATCATGTGAAATGGAGTAGTTTTCAATGGTGAACATCACTATGTTGATCATATCTACTATATGATTCACGCTCGACCTTTCGGTCTCAGTGTTCCGAGGCCATATCTGCATATGCTAGGCTCGTCAAGTTTAACCTGAGTATTCTGCGTGTGCAAAACTGGCTTGCACCCGTTGTAGATGGACGTAGAGCTTATCACACCCGATCATCACGTGGTGTCTGGGCACGACGAACTTTGGCAACGGTGCATACTCAAGGAGAACACTTTTATCTTGAAATTCAGTGAGAGATCATCTTATAATGCTACCGTCAATCAAAGCAAGATAAGATGCATAAAAGATAAACATCACATGCAATCAATATAAGTGGTATGATATGGCCATCATCATCTTGTGCTTGTGATCTCCATCTCCGAAGCACCGTCATGATCACCATCGTCACCGGCGCGACACCTTGATCTCCATTGTAGCATCGTTGTCGTCTTGCCAACTATTGCTTCTACGACTATCGCTACCTCTTAGTGATAAAGTAAAGCAATTACAGGGCGATTGCATTGCATACAATAAAGCGACAACCATATGGCTCCTACCAGTTGCCGATAACTCGGTTACAAAACATGATCATCACATACAATAAAATATAGCATCATGTCTTGACCATATCACATCACAACATGCCCTGCAAAAACAAGTTAGACGTCCTCTACTTTGTTGTTGCAAGTTTTACGTGGCTGCTACGGGCTGAGCAAGAACCGTTCTTACCTACGCATCAAAACCACAACGATAGTTTGTCAAGTTAGTGCTATTTTAACCTTCTCAAGGACCGGGTGTAGCCACACTCGGTTCAACTAAAGTTGGAGAATCTGACACCCGCCAGCCACCTGTGTGCAAAGCACATCGGTAGAACCAGTCTCGCGTAAGCGTACGCGTAATGTCGGTCCGGGCCGCTTCATCCAACAATACCGCCGAACCAAAGTGTGACATGATGGTAAGCAATATGACTTGTATCGCCCACAACTCACTTGTGTTCTACTCGTGCATATAACATCAACGCATAAAACCAGGCTCGGATGCCACTGTTGGGGAACATAGTAATTTCAAAAAAAATTCCTACGCACACGCAAGATCATGGTGATGCATAGCAACGAGAGGAGAGTGTGTCCACGTACCCTCGTAGACCGAAAGCGGAAGCGTTAGCACAACGCGGTTGATGTAGTCCTACGTCTTCACGATCCGACCGATCAAGTACCAAACGCACGGTACCTCCGAGTTCTGCACACGTTCAACTCGATGACGTCCCTGGAACTCCGATCCAGCCGAGCTTTGAGGGAGAGTTCCGTCAGCGCGACGACATGGTGACGATGATGATGTTCTACCGACGCAGGGCTTCGCCTAAGCACCGCTACGATATTATCGAGGTGGCCTATGGTGGAGGGGGGCACCGCACACGGCTAAGAGATCCAAGGGGTCAATTGTTGTGTCTATGGGGTGCCCCCTGCCCCCGTATATAAAGGAGCAAGGGGGAGGCGGCCGACCTAGGAGGAGGGCGCGCCAAGGGGGGAGTCCTACTCCCACCGGGAGTAGGACTCCTTCCCTTGTTGGAGTAGGAGAAAAGGAAAGAGGGGGAGAGGAAGAAGGAAAAGGGGGCTGCACCCCTTGTCCAATTCGGACCAAAGAGGGGGTGCGCGCCTCCTTCCTTTTGGCCTCTCTCCTCTATTCCCGTATGGTCCAATAAGGCTCATATACTCCCCGGCGAATTCCCGTAACTCTCCGGTACTCCGATAAATACCCGAATCACTCGGAACCTTTCCGATGTCCGAATATAGTCGTCCAATATATCGATATTTACGTCTCGACCATTTTGAGACTCCTCGTCATGTCCCCGATCTCATCCGGGACTCCGAACTACCTTCGGTACATCAAATCACATAACTCATAATACAAATCGTCATCGAACTTTAAGCGTGCGGACCCTACGGGTTCGAGAACTATGTAGACATGACCGAGACACGTCTCCAGTCAATAATCAATAGCGGAACCTGGATGCTCATATTGGCTCCTACATATTCTACGAAGATCTTTGTCGGTCAAACCGCATAACAACATACGTTGTTCCTTTTGTCACCGGTATGTTACTTACCCGAGATTCGATCGTCGGTATCTCAATACCTAGTTCAATCTCGTTACCGGCAAGTCTCTTTACTCATTCCGTAATGCATCATCCCGCAACTAACTTATTAGTCACATTGCTTGCAAGGCTTATAGTGATGTGCATTACCGAGAGGGCTCAGAGATACCTCTCCGACAATCGGAGTGACAAATCCTAATCTCGAAATACGCCAACCCAACAAGTACCTTCAGAGACACCTGTAGAGTACCTTTATAATCACCCAGTTACGTTGTGACATTCGGTAGCACACAAAGTGTTCCCCTGATAAACGGGAGTTGCATAATCTCATAGTCATAGGAACAATGTATAAGTCATGAAGAAAGCAATAGCAACATACTAAACGATGAAGTGTTAAGCTAATGGAATGGGTAAGTCAATCACATCATTCTCCTAATGATCTGGTCCCGTTAATCAAATGACAACTCATGTCTATAGCTAGGAAACATAACCATCTATGATCAATGAGCTAGTCAAGTAGAGGCATACAGTGACACTCTGTTTGTCTATGTATTCACACATGTATAATGTTTCCGGTTAATACAATTCTAGCATGAATAATAAACATTTATCATGATATAAAGAAATAAATAATAACTTTATTATTGCCTCTAGGGCATATTTCCTTCAATGTATTATGATGATAAGTTGTTAATGATATGATGATGATGATGATGATGATATTTATTATATCATTGGGTGAAAGAACCGCGGATTAGTTTCAAGTGGATGTCCATCCACTTGAAACTAGTCCATGGTTCTTTCACCCAGTGATGTAATAACTCATTATAATGTAAAAACAATCTCTAAATTGTTGCTGTATGAAAACTTGTATAAAGGTGTATGAATACAACATGAAATAAAAAAGAGATAAAATACGAAATAATAGTAGTAGCGCGGGCTGGGAGAAGCGCTACTAGTAATTACCAGTAGGACTCTTTGGAGAAAGCACTACTACTAAGTCGATATAGCAGTAGCGTGGGTTAGCCCACGCTACTGCTAACCTTAAGCTGTAGCGCCGTACCAGTAGCGCTCCTGCTCGCGCTACTGATAGGCCTAAAACACGCGCTGCTGCTAGGCTTTTCCCTAGTAGTGGCTGATGATGCATGTGCATGCAGAAGAACCTTGACGTGGACGGATGGGACTTCACCAAGGAGAAACACCATCGCACATGGCACCGCAGGATTAACCTAGGCGAGTTTGCCCTAGTCAGCTCTGTGGGAACATGGGATCGACCTAGACGATTGGATCAGAGATGCAAAAGAACAACAAATGAGGCCAAGGTAAGGAAAGTTGTGATTATGTTCAGTTTTTGGCAAGTATTATTTTGTTGATGAGTACGATCGCTTGAGATATGGTGGAAGGCATTATTTGACCGGTCTTTGTGATAGATTAGAAAAAAAGACCAAAGATAAAAACGAGAAACACTGAATGTGGGGTTTGGCTGGGAAAAAATCGGTGGGAGGGCGAGGAATTCGTGGGAAGACCTACGAGGGAAACAAGGAGGACGGACGAACGAAACGAAACGAACGTATGATCACAACAACAGACTCCCGTTTTAGGAGTAGAGATTTGAAAAAATGGTGGATTTATGGAAAGAGTGTGTTTGATCGGTATATGTTTGATTGCGATGGAAATAGCGAAAAGATTTGATTGCGATGCGATTTCATTGTTGTTGTTTATGGAAGTTTTTTGTGATGTGATATGTTTTGGATGGAAGGTTTTAAATCCACCCTTCGATATGATTTGATTGGCGTCTTATATGGAAGGGCGCGATGGAAAGATGGAAGGTTTTTTTTTTTGGCATGGGACGTGTGGGTCTGGTGATGAATTAAAACTGGTGTTGGTTTTCGAAAGGAGGGGGAAAATCGGTGGAAGGGAGATCGCTTGGTGGGGGCATATATCGATCGCTTGGGGGAATACCAATGAACAACTTACGGACTGAGACATTAGGAGTAGAGATAAAGAGAACGGTGTACAAAACCACTGTATTATGTAGTTTTCTTAAATAACATGGCATTGCCCATGAAGAGAACGGTGTACAAAACCTTCGTATTATGTAGTTTTCTTAAAGAACATGGCATTGCCCATGTTCTTACGTGTTCACACATTGTGATGCATGATTGTGATGGCTGGACCAATCTACTTTTGCATACTCCTAGGGTGCATAGAGTAATACTCATGAGTGTGCTGTCTAGCAAAACCAAGACATTTAAAAAACATTAAATACCTTATCACTCTTTGTATGAAATCAATGAACATTTCCACACCAGCGTCATACTAGAGGACAAAATTGAGCGTCCTGGAATGTCCCACCAAAAGGGAGAAAACTATTTCCCAAGTCTGGGCCTCACATCACGAGTATCAAGCTCTATAGATTATAGTACCAACAATAATTGGATCTTACACGGTTCCAAAATAATTGAAGGCCTATGTTTGTCCTATAAACGAAACTGCTTCATGCACGACCACATCGAAATCCAGCAACCGGTGCATGATATACGCACGCATGTCTGTTCAGATTTTAAGCATCGTCTACGAGTTGTCTGATTTTGTCGTGTGTACAGCACTGCTGGTCCTAAATCAAACTAGTTTAAGATTGATCAACTATATAAAAAAATGCCAAGTCTAGAAAATCAAATACACATAGCATGAATATATATTTCAGAAGGAACCTCATATGACTACTTTGGTATTCTCGATGTTAATATATTTCTCTATGGAGTTGGTCAAATTTAAACAAGTTTGACTTAGGACAAACACATAACTTCAATTATTTTGAAATGGAGGTAGTAGTTGCGCGTTGCAGCCCTTTATTTACTAATTGAAGGTTTGTTTACAAAATAAAGAAAATACACCCTAAAAATGAAACCATTGACATACTAGTTACGTGCCTATGCTATTTATGAAAAAGAAACATTTCTGATCGGACGTGGAGTATCTACACCCGAGCTCAAATGCTCTTTGATGAACAGTGAAATAAAAAAGGTAAAAAAAATACTGAATTTTTTGGGGGGTGAACTTTGACAAATGTTTTGTGCGCTTGCAAAAATATATCATGACATGACATTAGTGGAAGTTGTGGGTTTTTTTCTTCGTGACTTCATGAATGTCATTTCACACTGAAATGTCTCGATTTTTTTTTTCAAATTTTGCCACACAAAAATTGTTGGATTTTTTAACCTTTTTACCATTTTACTGTTCACCCTGAGAAGAGGACTTTCGTTTCTTGATCCATCAACTATCAACTAGTGTCCACTCCAGTAGCAGACATTTTGGACCCTGGGCATTTGAAGCTGGACTTCAATTTTCCTATTATTATTATTTAGTATTGCCTTTGTGTTATTCATGGTCACTCATCTTGCATGATGCACTCACTTTAGTCATTGAACTCTAAAATTGCTTGTTAAATCCACTAGATTTGGTGAAGAGGTCCAATATGCTTCAGAACGAGCCACACATGCCCTTTTCTGTCGACATGGGCACCTTTATGGGGGAGAAACTAGGAGGATCCATGCTCACTAATAGGACATTGATATGTGGGATAAAAGTAACAACATTCCGATTTTCTCACAAGGATGGTGTGCTTTGAACCATATCGTTCATGTTTACAAAGTTTAGTGGGACGGGAGGGCATTCTGAGTAAACTCCGCACATCGTGCATAGTTGAGTGGGAAATTTTACTCTAAATGAAGGTACTAACAAAAATATTACCCATTAAACTCACGAATCAGAACATATATATAATTGACAAGGCCTTAGTCCCACCTGAACACAATTGCCAATCCACCATCACAAAAACCGATTACCCATTGATCAACCTCGATTTTCCATCAGAACATTATACGGCGTCGCTACTAGGCTAAGTTGGATCCTTCTCCTTGTTGTGGAGCCGACGACCATGTCCATATCAAGCTCATCTGGCTTAATTCCATTCGGGAGGCTCCAGTCGAAGTAGTACAGAAGCCGTGCTAGGACGAGCTCCAACGTAGCTAACCCAAAGGTACCACCAGGGCACATCCTCCTCCCACTTCCGAAAGGTAAGTACATGAATTGTGTGCCATTGTAGTCCACAGTGATGTTCTCGAACCTCTCCGGTCTGAATTCCTCCGCGTCATTCCAATTCTCAGTGCTCCTTGCTATCGCCCACGCATTAACCATGATCCTGGAGCCCTTCGAGACCTCATATCCACCGACATTGCAGGTCTCCTGACAGACGCGGGGGAGCAGAAGCGGTAGAACCGGGTGCATCCGCATGCCCTCCTTTATCACCATTTTCATGTATTTCAGCTTGTTCACATGGCCCTCGTGATCTTGTGGACTCTTGTTGTCTAATGTTTGTCGCACCTCTGCCTGCGTCTTTGCCATCACCTCTGGGTTTCTCATGAGCTCTGACATGATCCACTCCACCGTTGACGACGTAGTTTCCGTCCCTGCCGTGAACAAGTCCTATTGGGAAACCATGAGAGTTAATTCGACTAATGTCAATATTAGCACAATAGCTACTCCCTCCGTTCCTAAATATTTGTTTTCTAGAGAATTTAACAAGTGACTACATACGAAGCAAAATGAGTGAATCTACACTCTAAAATATGTCTATATACATCCGTATGTGATATTGCATTTTCTAGAAAGACAAATATTTAGAAACGGATGGAGTACATGTAAGTTGACTCAGTTTGCAATTTGGATAATTTGATCTTGTGAGAGGACGAACGGTTGGGAAAGGAAGAAAGCTGAAGGAAGAAGCAAGAAGGATTTTATAATCTAATAATGGCCCAGAAAATTAACTTACCCAAAATAATTTTTCACTGAGATTGACATAATTTTGGATATTGCGCACACACATTTCTCGGTGATAGATCTAATTCTTTGAGAAAAAATTGGGAGAGCAAAGCACTTACCACTATGATTGCCTTGACGTTTGTGGTGCCGATAGGGAACTCAAGCTCCCCCTCCTCCTTGATCCTAAGCATGACGCTCAGAAGATCATCATCTCCGGTCGTTGCTGCGGTCTTCTTTTCCTCTCGCCGCGCCTCGCACCCAGCGATGATCCTGTCAAAGACGTCGTCGAGCTGCCCGCGCGCATGCCATAGCCGTCGTTGCAGCCCAGTGACGACGTCCACGAACCGCAGGGACGGGAACAGGTCCCCGATGCAGAACCCGCTGCTGGTGTCGAGCACCACCTGGATCGCGGACAAGAACCGCTCTTGGAGCTCGGCGTCGCACCCGTCCCCGAACGTCGCCTTTGCGGTAATCGTGTTCGCGCACGACACGAGCAGCTTCCCGAGGTTGACCGGCTCGCCGCCTCCGCCGGCGGCAGCGGCGCGGATATTACTGACGAGGGACAGGGTCTCGCTGTCCCTGATGAGCGCGAACTGCCTCACCTTCCGCGTGCTCAGGAGCTCCACCAGGCAGAGCTTTCTCAGCGTCCTCCGGTACGCGCCGTATGGCGCAAAGGCGATGTCGGTGTTTCCGTAGCACACGATCTCCGTGGCCAGAAGGCTCGGCCGCGACGCGAAGTTGTGGTTGCTGTCCCGGAGCACCTCCTGAGCCGCCGCCGGCGAGGAGATCACGACGGTGTCGACCTGGCCCAGCCGCAGGTACATCACCGGGCCATGCTTCCTGGCCAGGTCCCGGAGAGCGACCTGCGGCGTCGCCGTCAGGAGGTGGAGGAGGCTTCCGATGAAGGGGAGACGCCGTGGGCCGGGAGGCTGCCTCTTCCTTGAACTGGGTGTTGGTTTGCGGCCAAGCAAGGAAAAGAGAGCGATCAGTGAGAAGAGGGAGAGGAAGAGGAGGGTGGCTGCGCTTAGCTCCATTGGAATCTGATTGCGATGAGCAGCAAGCGAGAACTGTTGCTTGTTGCTTGGATGTGGTCAACACAGCAGATGCTGTTCAATCGATCATGGTTCATTTTTATAGGGAATTTGATTGGAACGGTCGCTGTCCCACGAGCCACGCCCCATCCCGTCCACCCCAACCATCACCAACCACGCACGCCACCATGCCACCTATCCTCCCAAATGATAGGAGGTGCCCATGGGCATAAATAAGGGAAACACTTCCTATCAGTAGGCTGATAGGAAACATTCTTCAGACGCGTCCAATACCGTTGATTTTCTTTTAATCCCACGGACTATATTTTTGCCAATTTCATCTATCCTAACCGCACGTAAATCTCGCTAGCTGACTTTGACCGTGCGAGTAAATCTCGCAACTGACTCGCCTACTCCCACCTCGTCTCATTCCCACCTGCGCAAGGGCGCTCATCCGCAAGCTGGCCGAGCTCGGCTCTCCTTGCCGCCGGTCCCTATCCTCGCCTCCGTCTGCTTCACAGGCGCAGCTGCGGCGTCCTGCGCCCATCTACTTCGTCGCCCGGCCGGTGCTCAGCTGCTCCACGTCACAGCTGCGGCGTCCCGCCCTCATCTTCGTCGCCTCCGTCGGAGATCAGTTGCTTACCATCGTTGCCCTGCACCCCCCCCCCCCCCCCCCGCGACAAATCTGCCCCGCCACTGTCACGCCCACCGTGCTCGTAAGCCGTTTCGGCTCGGCAAATAATCTGCACGCGCGTCCCATCCTTCGCAACGGGGTCAGGGAAGCCGAGGGGAAGGTAGCACAATCTCATCTCGCTGGCGTGTTGGCCTCTTCACCAGTGCTGCTGCGTCCATGGTGCTCCTAATCGACACTCTCCGCCCATGCCGCTCCTACTAGACTCGATGTGCTCCTCCTCGGAGATGCCCTTGTTAATAACGATCAACATCATGTTTGGTTCATCCTACCATCAACACACCCGGTTCATGCACCTGAGTGTGAATGTCATGCTTCATTGTTACAGATCTAATGCTTCCGGGTCTGTGTGTGAAGTTTCCTACTGCCTATGCATGTGCTTCATTTGATTGAATACCACATATATTCTTCAGTCACATGTAGCATGTTTCCAAACTTGTACAATATGCTGCCCGCTTCCAAGTATCTAAATGTTTGCTTCGCTTTTACATATCCATGGCAATGCTTCAGTACTACTTTGTTTGTGCCTCAACAATTGTTAACCTATGCTTCTTATGCCTCACTAGCACATGAAATGAATCAGTGTTTTTGGTACTGCATTTTCATGCTTCAACCATAATAAAATTATGCTATGAAATACAACCCCTCGTGTTGCAGAAAATCGATCACAACAATGCTTGAAGAAAAACGCGACCATGAATTGAAGCATGGATTGTAGTGTGTTGGAAGCATGTTTATCATATGATAGGAACGTTTCGGAAAAAAAATCATATGATGTGTGAAAGTATGGAATGAAAGGAAGCATCATGCGTACATGGAAACATACATGATACTGAAAGTTTCTGAATATCGGAAGCATATTTGGAAGCAACTTGGTTAAAAGAAATTCCTAATTATAATGGAAGCATATTTTCTGTTAGATTTGAGCAAACTTCAGTGCCGTAAGAGAAACAATGAGAGTAACACTGGAGGCAAAATATCCTTCATGACAAAAAATAGTGGCAATCGAAACATTGTTTTTTTTGTTTCACTAAAAGCAAAATAAATTGTTAAACTGGACATAAATTTTTAGTAGGGTCGAAGCAAATATATATGTGGTGGAAGCAATTTTTTTGTACCAGAAATAATCTTTCCTTGAGTAAGAAACAGGAGAAAAAAATGGAAACTAGAAAACTTGCAGTTTTATTGCCGCTAGATTTTAGGGTGCGGTTCGTTTTACAAGAAACTAAGGTGGACCTACGTTTCAATTGATCCACCGTCATTTTGGTGTAAGCAGTTACCAAGTTTACCAGGAAGCATTAAACTAACGAACCATCCCATAAACCACGCGTGGACCAAAGCACAACCAGATCGGACGTCTCTCTTTGTTTTGATCGTAGGGTCTATTACTAGTCTGATGGATGCATATCATCAGTAGTCTGATGCCTAGTGGTTGCCCATAAATAATGGATCCCTGTAGCCGGCGAACGTTCTCAAGCTAGGGTGACAGTTGCGAACCCCCTGGTGGCAGTTTTTGTGTATTAGGTGAGCTGGGGTGGGATTGTGTAAAACTGTCATGACAGTTCCTTCTTTTAAGGGTTTTTTTTGTGAAAACTGCCATCCATCGGATGGAGATCGTGCGGTTCAGAGGGGTTCACTCGCAAAATGTCCCTGACTAACTTTCGCCGTTTAAGGTTTTCATAATTAATTACTTGTAAGGTCCTCTTTGATTCGTAAGACTGTATAAATGTATAAATAATCCTACATGATTTGAGTTTGTTTGATTATAATATCACGCGAAAAGCGAAGGTTATTTTCTAAAAGCTTTGAGCGGATGTTAAATTTTCTGTGGAATGTAACAAAATAATTGCTTAGGATTCAATCCAAAAATAAAAAAGCCAACGTAAAGAATTCTAATCCTGCAAAAATCACTCAAAAAATCCTCCAAAGATGTAATGGAAATTCCTTGATTAAAGAGATCCTTAACTTACTAATTAACACCACTTTTTACTTTTTGATAGAAAATACATTTTTATAATTTTTGTGGTGTACTAGTATATGCAATTCATATCAGTATAGCTATGCACTCCCCGATGGTCCCAACAGGCGAACATCAACTACATGCAGCATTGGACGTTGCAAACGATATATCTCGCTTATCCAGAGCTCTATTTGACCTTTTACTAGTATAAGCGTGCACGTGTGACGCACGTCTCGACTAATATTATAAATGTATGAAATTCATGTTTATAAAAAAGATAAAGCAAAGATATCCTAATAATACTGGAATTTGCAATATTAAAAAAGGCTATAATTTAGCATTACATATAGAGAGCAAAGACATAACTAAATAATTATTTCTTAATATTTTAAAAAATTCTCGTATAAATTCAGAAATCTTGGGTGCATCTTCAGTATTGTTGTACTTGAGTCAGTACATAAAAAACCGCTCCTTGTCTCCGAACCATCACATAGGATTATAAGTATTATCACTGAGTAAGCAATGGTAACTATGAAAAAGTAAGCATTGCATTGTTTGGTCTAGATTTGTATCCATCATCCATTAGGCAGACACCTTTCCATACTATTCGATTAGCGTGGCATGGTAATATTTTGCACATGATAGTGTTTCTTTACTGTGATAATTATGCTTTTAGTGGTATCTTTCAACACGAGGTTTTAACTCACATAGAGGTGCAAGCCGCATCCCGCTTCACCCCACGAAACTATCAATTAGCTCATCAATGCTACAAATTAACACTAAATTTGTTGTGCTATTATCGACCAACCCACACCACTTGCATCCCTAAGCGACACGGTACGACACACATAAATTTTTCCATGGCAGATTTTCTAGTTTGCATGAACTTAAATGCCATCATCCCAACATAAAAGCCTAGGCACTTGTCTTCCCTTTCTTTCTCAGTGGAGCACTGCTATGCACACGACGGATTCATGCACGATGAACAGATGACAGGTGACCTATCCATTGGATTGCCTCATTCTATCAACTTGTGTGGCTTCAAATCATGTCGTATGCAGTTTGTGCATGCACATATCATGTGCACATCACTTTCGTTCTGAGTGTGGTGTTCAGGAGCTGAGTTTGTCTGGACAACATAAAATATTGTTAGGGTATTCCCAAAGGAGAGGTTTGCTTGTAAAAGAAGTTTGCTTAAATAATTGAACACAGCTCTAACAAAGAAAGGAAAAAGGATAACAAAAACATTTGACAAAGGAATATCACTCATCAGACAGGGTAATAACATTTTAAAATTAAACGCAATAAAGATCGTTCAAACATCATAGAAATATTGTGTCTTTAGACGTGTTGGAAATATGCCCTAGAGCCAATAATAATTGTATTATTTATTTCCATGTTTATAATTAGATGTTTATATTCTATGTTATAACTGTTATTATTCTTGAATATGTGATTCAGAGAAAAACTCATAAGCACGTGTAGAGTAATAAACGATAAAAACCGATTTCTAGTCTTGCCTCTAGGACTAGATCAAGTGTTGCATGATGGTTATGTTTTCCTTATCACTGCTACGAGTTAAGCGTAACAAGGATGCCAGCAGCTTTGAGAGTATGGAGTTAGAAGGAGAATCATATTGAATTGACCCAACTTGTTTGTTATACTTTGAGATGTTATCGTCATAAGTCTATAGCCTATAACACGGAGATTTGAAGTATGCTCAGTTCCTTAGACCATGAGAGTATCAAGTCACTTTATACCAGATGATGCACTTTGGTGTTGTTCCAACATTATCCGTTACAGGGTAATCATGACAGCAACTTAAGGTTCATCAGAAAGTATGACAAGGGGCAAGATAGCTCAGGAGTGGCATTTGATCCTCCAATGAGGGATAGATATTCTTAGGGGCCTCTTGGTGTGACGACATACATCTTCATCTATCTAGACACAGGTGAAGTATAGCTCACAGGTATGCCGGAACGCAACAACGAGAAAGAAGAAAAAAATCAGTAATGAGGAGACCGGTATAGTGAGCATGTGAATGACACACGGGGATACCGATATATCTTACCTCAGGTTTTGTAATGTATCGTGAAGCAAAAGGAATAGTATATGATAACCAAAGGTTCACTCTAATATCATTTGTGTGAGTATAGGGATCAACATGGATGTTCACAGTTCCGCTGTTGATCATTGAATGAAAGGATGTTTTGTTGATGTATATATTTCACCGAACCTACAGGGTCACATGCTTAAGGGATTATGATCTGTTGAGTGATATAGGAGTTAGGAACATGAGAAAATATTACCGGAATAGTTTTGGTAATGGAAGAAATAGTTTTGAGAGAAATCGGAAGTGTTTTGGGGTTACCAAAAGGATATAGGAGAATATAGGGCAATGTTATATAGGCAAAAATAATTTTTGAGGACCTAATATAAATATGAGAGGGTTCCTGTAATTACCGGGAGCTCCCTAGGATTTATTTAGCGGCTATGGGCTAATAGAATTAGCTAAAGGCCACATAAGGGACAGTTAATGGGCCATATGGGCCCAATAAGAGTGGGGCGCCCTCTAGCTTGTAGGACAAGCTTTGAGGGCAGATTGGAGTTGGAGGGGGATTCCTCTCCTTGGTCGGTGCACCAAATGGAGTTCCCCTCCCCAAGTCGGTGCCCCCCTATCCCTCTGCCGACAGATATGGTACTATTCACAATAGTTTACTATTCGGTACACTATTTGAAATAGTACTTCACTATTCACATCAATATTTAATTTTGCATGTTCTAACCTGGTTATTTCTTTAATGCAGGATCTATTTAGGGCTAGTGAGGCCAACAATACGACCGACGGTGTGCGCAGTGGTGTAAAATCCTACTCAGTATTCACCATATTTTTCATTATGTTGTTTCAGATGTAGCTAGGTTCGTTTACTTGATATTTTTAATTGCAAATTTATGGGGTAAATTTCTTCAGTCTTCCCAGGCAGTTCCACTCGAAGGGAACACTTCTCTACGGCCACAAGGTTCTCATTCAAACGCCACACAAGGCTAAACAGAGAACTACCGGTAGAGGTTTCTCCTATAGGATCCCTACCATAAGAACTCGTCCCCCAAATTCATAAATAAAAATACCAAGTGAAACACGAAACTACTGGTAGTAGTAGTAGAATGGAATAAAGAATATTGATAGAATCTAGAATATTACCAAATATTGATATGGAAATATCAAATATATGGGCCGGGAAGACCCCTGTTAAAAAATTATAATGTAAATAAATAAATTATGATGAATAGTAAAGCGGCTTTGACATATATGCACGTAGGCACTAGCACAAGGATTCTCAAAGGCAGAAGAAGCTATCTATCTAAAGGCTAATCACATGAAGAATTGCATGGCTGAAGAGCGAAGATGATACGCAGAGGCCAGCCAATTATTCACTGAGAGACAATGCCCACATGAAAAAAGCAATGAGTCTGAAGATTGAAGCTTGTTAGGGCACTATCTCTCGCTCTTATCCAAACCCTAGAAGGACACACATGCATCCTACTACATATAAAATAAAGAAACGAAGGCGCCCGAAGGCCTCTCTTGCGGCTATAAAAGGAGTCATCTGCCAAGGAGGAGAGACACCAGACGAAGAAGAACCAGCCACTGATAGAGCAGAGAGCTGCGACTCAGCTAGCAAGCTCATTGCTCAGTAGTAGTAGTTCCTCATCCTGTAATAAGATCCACAATATTCAGTGTATTGTTGATAACCCACAAGTATAGGGGATTGCAACAGCTTTCGAGGGTAGAGTATTCAATCCAAATTTATTGATTGGACACAAGGGGAGCCAAAGAATATTCTCAAGTATTAGAAGCTGAGTTGTCAATTCAACCACACCTAAAAGACTTAATATCTGCAGCAAAGTATTTAGTAGCAAAGTAGTATAGAAGTAACGGTAACGGTGGCAAAAGTAACAGTAGCAGTTTTGTAGTAATCGTAACAGTCGCAACGGAGAAGTAACTTAGCAAGGTTCTATATGTGAAAAGCTCGTAGGCAATGGATCAGTGATGAATAATTATGTCGGATGCAATTCATCATGCAACAGTTATAACATAGGGTGACATAGAACTAGCTCTAGTTCATCAATATAATGTAGGCATGTATTCCGAATATAGTCATACGTGCTTATGGAAAAGAACTTGCATGACATCTTTTGTCCTACCCTCCCGTGGCAGCGGGGTCCTATTGGAAACTAAGGGATATTAAGGCCTCCTATTAATAGAGTATCCGACCAAAGCACTAGCACTTGGTGAATACATGAACTCCTCAAACTACGGTCATCACCGGGAGTGGTCCCGGTTATTGTCACTTCGGGGTTGCCAGATCATAACACTGTTGGAAATATGCCCTAGAGGCAATAATAAAAGCATTATTATTATATTTCCTTGTACATGATAATTGTCTTTATTCATGCTATAATTGTGTTATCCGGAAATCGTAATACATGTGTGAATAACAGACACCAACATGTCCCTAGTAAGCCTCTAGTTGACTAGCTCGTTGATCAATAGATAGTCATGGTTTCCTGACTATGGACATTGGATGTCATTGATAACGAGATCACATCATTAGGAGAATGATGTGATGGACAAGACCCAATCCTAAACATAGCACAAGATCGTATAGTTCGTTTGCTAGAGTTTTCCAATGTCAAAGTATCTTTTCCTTAGACCATGAGATCGTGTAACTCCCGGATACCGTAGGAGTGCTTTGGGTATACCAAACGTCACAACATAACTGGGTGACTATAAAGGTAGACTACGGGTATCTCCGAAAGTGTCTGTTGGGTTGACATGGATCAAGATTGGGATTTGTCACTCCGTATGACGGAGAGGTATCACTGGGCCCACTCGGTAATGCATCATCATAATGAGCTCAGAGTGACCAAGTGTCTGGTCACGGGATCATGCATTACGCTACGAGTAAAGTGACTTGCCGGTAACGAGATTGAACGAGGTATTGGGATACCGACGATCGAATCTCGGGCAAGGAACATATCGATTGACAAAGGGAATTGCGTACGGGGTTGATTGAATCCTCGACATCGTGGTTCGTCCGATGAGATCATCGTGGAGCATGTGGGAGCCAACATGGGTATCCAGATCCCGCTGTTGGTTATTGACTTGAGAGTCGTCTCGGTCATGTCTGCTTGTCTCCCGAACCCGTAGGGTCTACACACTTAAGGTTCGGTGACACTAGGGTTGTGAAGATATGTAGATGTAGTAACCCGAATGTTGTTCGGAGTCCCGGATGAGATCCCGGACGTCACGAGGAGTTCCGGAATGGTCCGGAGGTAAAGAATTATATATAGGAAGTGCAGTTTCGGGCATCGGGACAAGTTTCGGGGTTATCGGTATTGTACCGGGACCACCGGAGGGGTCCCGTGGGCCCACCGAGTGGGGCCACCTGTCCCGGGGGGGCCACTATTGGAAATATGCCCTAGAGGCAATAATAAAAGCATTATTATTATATATTTCCTTGTTCATGATAATTGTCTTTATTCATGCTATAATTGTGTTATTCGGAAATCGTAATACATGTGTGAATAACAGACACCAACATGTCCCTAGTAAGCCTCTAGTTGACTAGCTCGTTGATCAATAGATAGTCATGGTTTCCTAACTATGGACATTGGATGTCATTGATAACGAGATCACATCATTAAGAGAATGATGTGATGGACAAGACCCAATCCTAAACATAGCACAAGATCGTATAGTTCGTTTGCTAGAGTTTTCCAATGTCAAAGTATCTTTTCCTTAGACCATGAGATCGTGTAACTCCCGGATACCGTAGGAGTGCTTTGGGTATACCAAACGTCACAACGTAACTGGGTGACTATAAAGGTAGACTACGGGTATCTCCGAAGGTGTCTGTTGGGTTGACATGGATCAAGACTGGGATTTGTCACTCCGTATGACGGAGAGGTATCACTGGGCCCACTCGGTAATGCATCATCATAATGAGCTCAGAGTGACCAAGTGTCTGGTCACGAGATCATGCATTACGGTACGAGTAAAGTGACTTGCCGGTAACGAGATTGAACGAGGTATTGGGATACCGACGATCGAATCTCGGGCAAGTAACATATCGATTGACAAAGGGAATTGCGTACGGGGTTGATTGAATCCTCGACATCGTGGTTCATCCGATGAGATCATCGTGGAGCATGTGGGAGCCAACATGGGTATCCAGATCCCGCTGTTGGTTATTGACCTGAGAGTCGTCTCGGTCATGTCTGCCTGTCTCCCGAACCCGTAGGGTCTACACACTTAAGGTTCGGTGACGCTAGGGTTGTGAAGATATGTATATGCAGTAACCCGAATGTTGTTCGGAGTCCCGGATGAGATCCCAGACGTCACGAGGAGTTCCGGAATGGTCTGGAGGTAAAGAATTATATATAGGAAGTGCAGTTTCGGGCATCGGGACAAGTTTCGGGGTTATCGGTATTGTACCGGGACCACCGGAGGGGTCCCGTGGGCCCACCGGGTGGGGCCACCTGTCCCGGGGGGCCACATGGGCTGTAGGGGGTGCGCCTTGGCCTAGATGGGCCAAGGGAACCAGCCCCTATAGGCCCATGCGCCTAGGGTTTCCACCAAGGAAGAGTCCAAGTGGTGGAAGGCACCCCTAGGTGCCTTGGGGGGGAGGGAAACCTCCCCTTGGCCGCCGCCCCCCTAGTAGATGCCATCTACTAGGGCCGGCGCCCCCTGGCACCCCTATTTATAGTGGGGGAGAGGAGGGACTTGACAGACCAGCCCCTGGCGCCTCCCTCTCTCCCCGTTTCGTCTCTCCCTCGTAGTATTGGCGAAGCCCTGCTGCTGTGACGCCCTGCATCCACCACCACGCCGTCGTGCTGCTGGATCTTCATCAACCTCTCCTCCCCCCTTGCTGGATCAAGAAGGAGGAGACGTCTCCCGTCACGTACGTGTGTTGAACGCAGAGGTGCCGTCCGTTCGGCGCTTGGTCATCGGTGATTTGGATCACGTCGAGTACGACTACATCATCACCGTTCTTTTGAACGCTTCCGTGAGCGATCTACAAAGGTATGTAGATGCATCTAATGACTCGTTGCTAGATGAACTCCTAGATGATCTTGGTAAAACGAGTAGGAAAATTTTTGTTTTCTGCAACGTTCCCCAACAGTGGTATCAGAGCTAGGTCTATGCGTAGTTCTTCTTGCGAGAGTAGAACACAATTTGTTGTGGGCGTAGATTTGTCAACTTTCTTGCCGTTACTAGTCCTTTCTTGCTTCAGCGGTATTGTGGGATGAAGCGGCCCGGACCAACCTTACACGTACGCTTACGTGAGACCGGTTCCACCGACTAACATGCACTAGTTGCATAAGGTGGCTGGCGGGTGTCTGTCTCCCCTACTTTAGTTGGAGCGGATTCGATGAACAGGGTCCTTATGAAGGGTAAATAGAAGTTGACAAATCACGTTGTGGCTTTAACGTAGGTAAGAAGACGTTCTTGCTAGAACCCTAATTCAGCCACGTAAAACTTGCAACAACAATTAGAGGACGTCTAACTTGTTTTTGCAGCAAGTGGTTTGTGATATGATATGGCCAAAGTTGTGATGAATGATGAATGATCTATATGTGATGTATGAGATGTTCATGCTATTGTAATAGGAATCACGACTTGCATGTCGATGAGTATGACAACCGGCAGGAGCCATAGGAGTTGTCTTTATTCTTTTATATGACCTGCGCGTCATTGAGAAACGCCATGTAAATTACTTTACTTTGTTGCTAAACGCGTTAGCCATAGTAGTAGAAGTAATAGTTGGCGAGCAACTTCATGGAGACACGATGATGGAGATCATGATGATGGAGATCATGGTGTCAAGCCGGTGACAAGATGATCATGGAGCCCCAAGATGGAGATCAAAGGAGCTATGTGATATTGGCCATATCATGTCACGTTTATTATTTGATTGCATGTGATGTTTATCATGTTTTGCATCTTGTTTACTTAGAACGACGGTAGTAAATAAGATGATCCCTCATACTAATTTCAAGAAGTGTTCCCCCTAACTGTGCACCGTTGCGACAGTTCGCTGTTTCAAAACACCACGTGATGATCGGGTGTTTTATTCAGACGTTCACATACAACGGGTGTAAGACAGATTTACACATGCAAACACTTAGGTTGACTTGACGAGCCTAGCATGTACAGACATGGCCTCGGAACACAGAAGACCGAAAGGTCGAGCATGAGTCGTATAGAAGATACGATCAACATGAAGATGTTCACCGATGTTGACTAGTCCGTCTCACGTGATGATCGGACACGGTCTAGTTAACTCAGATCATGTAATACTTAGATGACTGGAGGGATGTCTAATCTAAGTGGGAGTTCACTAATAATTTGATTAGTTGAACTTAATTATCATGAACTTAGTCTAAATTTTTTACAATATGTCTTGTAGATCAAATGGCCAACGTAGTCCTCAACTTCAACGCGTTCCTAGAGAAAACTAAGCTGAAAGACGATGGCAGCAACTATACGGACTGGGTCCGGAACCTGAGGATCATCCTCATAGCTGCCAAGAAAGATTATGTCCTACAAGCACCGCTCGGTGACGCACCCGTTCTCCCTGTAGAACAAGATGTTATGAACGCTTGGCAGGCACGTTCCGATGACTACTCCCTCGTTCAGTGCGGCATGCTTTACAGCGTAGAGCCGGGGCTCCAAAAGCGTTTTGAGAGACATGGAGCATATGAGATGTTCGAAGAGCTGAAAATGGTTTTCCAAGCTCATGCCCGGGTCGAGAGATATGAAGTCTCCGACAAATTCTTCAGCTGTAAGATGGAGGAAAATAGTTCTGTCAGTGAGCACATACTCACTATGTCTGGGTTACATAACCGCTTGACTCAGCTGGGAGTTAATCTCCCGGATGATGCGGTCATTGACAGAATCCTCCAGTCGCTTCCACCAAGCTACAAGAGCTTTGTGATGAACTTCAATATGCAGGGGATGGAAAAGACCATTCCTGAAGTATTTGCTATGCTGAAATCAGCAGAGGTAGAAGTCAAGAAGGAACATCAAGTGTTGATGGTCAATAAAACCACTAAGTTCAAGAAAGGCAAGGGTAAAAAGAACTTCAAGGAGGACGGCAAGGAGGTTGCCGCGCCCCGCAAGCAAGCTGCCGGGAAGAAGCCAAAGAATGGACCCGAGCCCGAAACTGAGTGCTTTTATTGCAAGGGAAGCGGTCACTGGAAGCAGAACTGCCCTAAGTACTTAGCGGATAAGAAGGCCGGCAAAACAAAAGGTATATGTGATATACATGTAATTGATGTGTACCTTACTAGTGCCCGTAGTAGCTCCTGGGTATTTGATACCGGTGCAGTTGCTCACATTTGTAACTCAAAGCAGGGGCTGCGGAATAAGCGGAAACTGGCAAAGGACGAGGTGACGATGCGCGTAGGGAATGGTTCCAAGGTCAATGTGATCGCCGTCGGCACGCTGCCTCTGCATCTCCCTTCGGGATTTGTTTTAAACCTTAATAATTGTTATTTAGTGCTAGCTTTGAGCATGAACATTGTATCGGGATCTCGTGTAATTCGAGATGGCTACTCATTTAAATCTGAGAATAATGGTTGTTCTATTTATATGAGAGATATGTTTTATGGTCATGCTCCTATGGTGAATGGTTTATTCTTTATGAATCTCGAACGTGATGCTACACATGTTCACAATGTGAGTACCAAAAGAAGTAAGGTTGATAACGATAGTCCCACATACTTGTGGCACTGCCGCCTTGGTCACATAGGTGTCAAACGCATGAAGAAGCTCCATGCAGATGGACTTTTAGAGTCTCTTGATTATGAATCATTTGACACGTGCGAACCATGCCTTATGGGAAAAATGACCAAGACTCCGTTCTCAGGAACAATGGAGCGAGCAACCAACTTATTGGAAATCATACATACTGATGTGTGCGGTCCAATGAGTGTTGAGGCTCGCGGTGGCTATCGTTATGTTCTCACCCTCACCGATGATTTAAATAGGTATGGGTATATCTACTTAATGAAACACAAGTCTGAAACCTTTGAAAAATTCAAGGAATTTCAGAGTGAGGTTGAAAATCAACGTGACAAGAAAATCAAGTTTTTACGATCCGATCATGGAGGAGAATACTTGAGTCACGAGTTTGGCACACACTTAAGAAAATGTGGAATAGTTTCACAACTCACGCCGCCTGGAACACCTCAGCGTAATGGTGTGTCCGAACGTCGTAATCGCACTCTATTAGATATGGTGCGATCTATGATGTCTCTTGCCGACTTACCGCTATCTTTTTGGGGCTATGCTTTAAAGACTGCCGCATTCACTTTAAATAGGGCTCCGTCGAAATCCGTTGAGACGACACCGTATGAATTATGGTTTGGGAAGAAACCTAAGCTGTCGTTTCTAAAAGTTTGGGGATGCGATGCTTATGTCAAGAAACTTCAACCTGAAAAGCTCGAACCCAAGTCGGAAAAATGCGTCTTCATAGGATACCCAAAAGAAACTATTGGGTACACCTTCTACCTCAGATCCGAAGGCAAGATCTTTGTTGCCAAGAATGGGTCCTTTCTAGAGAAAGAGTTTCTCTCGAAAGAAGTAAGTGGGAGGAAAGTAGAGCTGGATGAAGTATTACCTCTTGAACCGGAAAATGGCGCAACTCAAGAAAATGTTCCTGAGGTGCCTGCACCGACTAGAGAGGAAGTTAATGATAGTGATCAAGATACTTCTGATCAAGCCCCTACTGAAATTCGAAGGTCCACAAGGACACGTTCCGCACCAGAGTGGTACGGCAACCCTGTCTTGGAAATCATGCTGTTAGACAATGGTGAACCTTCGAACTATGAAGAAGCGATGGCGGGCCCAGATTTCGACAAATGGCTAGAAGCCATGAAATCCGAGATAGGATCCATGTATGAAAACGAAGTATGGACTTTGACTGACTTGCTCGTTGAGCGGCGAGCCATAGAAAATAAATGGATCTTTAAGAGGAAGACAGACGCGGATGGTAATGTGACCATCTATAAAGCTCGGCTTGTCGCTAAGGGTTATCGACAAGTTCAAGGGGTTGACTACGATGAGACTTTCTCACCGGTAGCGAAGCTGAAGTCCGTCCGAATCATGTTAGCAATTGCCGCATTCTACGATTATGAAATATGGCAAATGGACGTCAAAACGGCATTCCTTAATGGTTTCCTTAAGGAAGAATTGTATATGATGCAGCCGGAAGGTTTTGTCGATCCTAAAAATGCTGACAAAGTGTGCAAGCTCCAACGCTCGATTTATGGGCTGGTGCAAGCATCTCGGAGTTGGAACATTCGCTTTGATGAGATGATCAAAGCGTTTGGGTTTACGCAGACTTATGGAGAAGCCTGCGTTTACAAGAAAGTGAGTGGGAGCTCTGTAGCATTTCTCATACTATATGTAGATGACATACTTTTGATGGGAAATGATATAGAACTCTTGGACAGCATCAAGGCCTATTTGAATAAGAGTTTTTCAATGAAGGACCTTGGAGAAGCTGCTTATATATTAGGCATCAAAATCTATAGAGATAGATCGAGACGCCTCATAGGTCTTTCACAAAGCACATACCTTGATAAGATATTGAAGAAGTTCAATATGGATCAATCCAAGAAGGGGTTCTTGCCTGTGTTACAAGGTGTGAAATTGAGCTCAGCTCAATGTCCGACCACGGCAGAAGATATAAAAGAGATGAGCGTCATCCCCTATGCATCAGCCATAGGTTCTATTATGTATGCCATGCTGTGTACCAGACCTGATGTAAACCTTGCCGTAAGTTTGGTAGGAAGGTACCAAATTAATCCCGGCAAGGAGCACTGGACAGCGGTCAAGAATATCCTGAAGTACCTGAAAAGGACTAAGGAAATGTTTCTCGTTTATGGAGGTGACGAAGAGCTCGTCGTAAAGGGTTACGTCGACGCTAGCTTCGACACAGATCTGGATGACTCTAAGTCACAAACCGGATACGTGTATATTTTGAATGGTGGGGCAGTAAGCTGGTGCAGTTGCAAGCAGAGCGTCGTGGCGGGATCTACATGTGAAGCGGAATACATGGCAGCCTCGGAGGCAGCACATGAAGCAATATGGGTGAAGGAGTTCATCACCGACCTAGGAGTCATACCCAATGCGTCGGGGCCAATCAAACTCTTCTGTGACAACACTGGAGCTATTGCACTTGCCAAGGAGCCCAGGTTTCACAAGAAGACAAGGCACATCAAGCGTCGCTTCAAGTCCATTCGTGAAAATGTTCAAGATGGAGACATAGAGATTTGTAAAGTACATACGGACCTGAATGTAGCGGATCCGTTGACTAAACCTCTCCCTAGAGCAAAACATGATCAACACCAGAATTCCATGGGTGTTCGATTCATCACAATGTAACTAGATTATTGACTCTAGTGCAAGTGGGAGACTGTTGGAAATATGCCCTAGAGGCAATAATAAAAGCATTATTATTATATATTTCCTTGTTCATGATAATTGTCTTTATTCATGCTATAATTGTGTTATCCGGAAATCGTAATACATGTGTGAATAACAGACACCAACATGTCCCTAGTAAGCCTCTAGTTGACTAGCTCGTTGATCAATAGATAGTCATGGTTTCCTGACTATGGACATTGGATGTCATTGATAACGAGATCACATCATTAAGAGAATGATGTGATGGACAAGACCCAATCCTAAACATAGCACAAGATCGTATAGTTCGTTTGCTAGAGTTTTCCAATGTCAAAGTATCTTTTCCTTAGACCATGAGATCGTGTAACTCCCGGATACCGTAGGAGTGCTTTGGGTATACCAAACGTCACAACGTAACTGGGTGACTATAAAGGTAGACTACGGGTATCTCCGAAGGTGTCTGTTGGGTTGACATGGATCAAGACTGGGATTTGTCACTCCGTATGACGGAGAGGTATCACTGGGCCCACTCGGTAATGCATCATCACAATGAGCTCAGAGTGACCAAGTGTCTGGTCACGGGATCATGCATTACCGTACGAGTAAAGTGACTTGCCGGTAACGAGATTGAACGAGGTATTGGGATACCGACGATCGAATCTCGGGCAAGTAACATATCGATTGACAAAGGGAATTGCGTACGGGGTTGATTGAATCCTTGACATCGTGGTTCTTCCGATGAGATCATTGTGGAGCATGTGGGAGCCAACATGGGTATCCAGATCCCGCTGTTGGTTATTGACCTGAGAGTCGTCTCGGTCATGTCTGCCTGTCTCCCGAACCCGTAGGGTCTACACACTTAAGGTTCGGTGACCCTAGGGTTGTGAAGATATGTATATGCAGTAACCCGAATGTTTTTCGGAGTCCCGGATGAGATCCCGGACGTCACGAGGAGTTCCGGAATGGTCCGGAGGTAAAGAATTATATATAGGAAGTGCAGTTTCGGGCATCGGGACAAGTTTCGGGGTTATCGATATTGTACCGGGACCACCGGAGGGGTCCCGTGGGCCCATCGGGTGGGGCCACCTGTCCCGGGGGGCCACATGGGCTGTAGGGGGTGCGCCTTGGCCTGGATGGGCCAAGGGCACCAGCCCCTATAGGCCCATGCGCCTAGGGTTTCCACCAAGGAAGAGTCCAAGTGGTGGAAGGCACCCCTAGGTGCCTTGGGGGGGAGGGAAACCTCCCCTTGGCCGCCGCCCCCCCTAGTAGATGCCATCTACTAGGGCCGGCGCCCCCCTGGCACCCCTATATATAGTGGCGGAGAGGAGGGACTTGACAAATCAGCCCCTGGCGCCTCCCTCTCTCCCCGTTACGTCTCTCCCTCGTAGTCTTGGCGGAGCCCTGCTGCTGTGACGCCCTGCATCCACCACCACGCCGTCGTGCTGCTGGATCTTCATCAACCTCTCCTCCCCCTTGCTGGATCAAGAAGGAGGAGACGTCTCCCGTCCCGTACGTGTGTTGAACGCGGAGGTGCCGTCCATTCGGCGCTTGGTCATCGGTGATTTGGATCACGTCGAGTACGACTACATCATCACCGTTCTTTGAACGCTTCCGCTCGCGATCTACAAGGTACGTAGATGCATCTAATGACTCGTTGCTAGATGAACTCATAGATGGATCTTGGTGAAACCGTAGGAAATTTTTTGTTTTCTGCAACGTTCCCCAACAAACACATAGTAGGTGAATATTGACTTGCAAGATAGGATCAAGAGCTCACATATATTCATGAAAACATAATAGGTTCAAATATGAAAGCATGGCACTCGGGCCCTAGTGACAAGCATTAAGCATAGCAAACTCATAGCAACATCAATCTTAGAACATAATGGACACTAGGGATCAAACCCTAACAAAACTAACTCGATTACATGATAAATCTCATCCAACCCATCACCGTCCAGCAAGCCTATGATGGGATTACTCACGCACGGCGATGAGCATCATGAAATTGGTGATGGAGGATGGTTGATGATGATGATGGCGATGGGTTCCCCTCTCCGGAGCCCCGAACGGACTCCAGATCAGCCCTCCCGAGGAAGATGAGGGCTTGGCGGCGGCTCTGTATCATAAAACGCGATGAATCCTTCTCCCTGATTTTTTTTCTCCCCAAAAGTGAATATATGGAGTTGGGGTTGAGGTCGGTGGAGGTCCAGGGGGGCCATGAGGCAGGGGCGCGCCCTGCACCCTCGTGGACAAGTGTGGGCCCCCTGATGCTGATTCTTTCGCCAATATTTTTTATTAATTCCAAAACCTGTCTCCGTGGATTTTCAGGTCATTCCGAGAACTTTTATTTCTGCACAAAAATAACACCATGGCAGTTCTGCTGAAAACTGCGTCAGTCCGGGTTAGTTCCATTCAAATCGTGCAAGTTAGAGTAGAAAACAAGGGCAAAAGTGTTTGAAAAAGTAGATACGTTGGAGACGTATCAACTCCCCCAAGCTTAAACCTTTGCTTGTCCTCAAGCAATTCAGTTGACATACTGAAAGTGATAAAGAAAAACTTTTACAAACTCTGTTTGATCTTGTTGTTGCAAATATGTAAAGCCAGCATTCAAGTTTTTAGCAAAGATTATGAACTAACCATATTCACAATAACATTTAGGTCTCATGTTTACTCATATCAATGGCATAATCAACTAGCAAGCAATAATAATAAATCTCGGATGACAACACTTACTCAAAACAATCATAATATGATATAATAAGATGGTATATCGCTAGCCCTTTCTGAGACTGCAAAACATAAATGCAGAGCACCTCTGAAGATCAAGGACTGACTAGACATTGTAATTCATGGCAAAAGAGATCCAGTCACAGTCATACTCAATGTAAATTAATAGCAATGCATGCAAATGATAGCGGTGCTCTCCAACTGGTGCTTTTTATTAAGAGGATGATGACTCAACATAGAAGTAAATAGATAGGCCCTTCGTAGAGGGAAGCAGGGATTTGCATAGGTGCCAGAACTCGAGTTTTGAAACAGAGCAATAATATTTTGAGCGGCATACTTCCATTGTCAACATAACAACCAAGAGATCTCGATATCTTCCATGCCACATACATTATAGGCGGTTCCCAAACAGAATGGTAAAGTTTATACTCCCCCACCACCAACGAACATCAATCCATAGCTGGCCCGAAATAACGGCTGTCGTCCAACTAACAACAATCCTGGGGGAGTTTTGTTTGCATTTATTTTGATTTGATTTGAGCATGGGACTGGGCATCCCGGTTACCGGTCATTTTCTCGTGAGTGATGAGCGGAGTCCACTCATTGTGAGAATAACCCACCTTGCATGGAAGATATAGATAGCCCTAGTTGATACATAAGCTATTCGAGCATACAAAACAGAATTTCATTTGAAGGTTTAGAGTTTGGCACATACAAATTTACTTGGAACGGCAGGTAAATACCGCGTATAGGAAGTTATGGTGGACTCATATGGATAACTTTGGAATTATGGAAGTGGATGCACAAGTAGTATTCCCACTTAGTACAAGTGAAGGCTAGAAAGAGACTGGGAAGCGGCCAACTAGAGAGCCACAACAGTCATGAACATGCATCCAGAAATATGAGAGGGAGGGATGCAGGAGGCTCCTTAGCGATTAGAGCTTCTCGGCCGTCTGATCGCTTTCCTGGACCGATCCCGGCCGTTGGATCTCGCCTCGGATCGTCCTCGCCCGTCGGATATTTACCCGGTCGTCTACAGCCGTCGGATTTTTTAGTAGTGGAAACCGCTTGCCACCGCGTGTAAAATTGGGTGCCCACCGAGGGCATTTTCGACATTCCACCTGGTTGGAAAAATATCCAACCACGACAGGGTTGATTGGGTGGGCACCGGGTCGTTCTCTCCCCCACCCGTCCACTCTCCTCTCTTCCTCGACCCCCTCCCAACCCTAGCCGTCGCTACCCATCGAGCCCGCCACCGCCGTGCGGCCGTTCTCCTCTCCTCCCCGTTCCCCCCCCCCCCCCCCCCCCCCCCCCCGATCTGAATCCTCCCCATCCATGGCGCCGCCCAGCCCGCTGCCCTCGGCCTCCTCACGCAGCCGCCGCTCGTCCTCCTCGACTTCCCCGTGTGCGTTCTCCTCCTCCTCTCCCTCTGCGCCAAGCCGGCGGCGGCGGTGGGGAGCAGTAGCCGCAGGCCAAGGCGGCGGGGAGCAGCAGCAGCAGGCCAAGGTGGCGCAGCAGCGGAGGGAGGACGCAGAGCACGACGGCGGCTGCGAGGAGCGGTGTACAGCGCCGCCAGGGCCGTGCTGGAGCGGCTCGACGGCTGCTAGCAAGGTGAGCCCTCTTTGCTTAGATTTGGAGAATGGTGCTCCGATTTGGTCCCTATGGTAGTATCTTCCCTTGTCTCCCAACTTTAATTTATAACTTTATGCTTTGATATGTTGTCTTGACATAAATTGAGGTCTACTGTTACAACATGGGATGTGTAGTGTTAACGGTTTCCTACACATGGTCGAGCTCGCCATCGTCTGCTCGGGTGAGGTGCTGGGCCAACGATCTCCGCCTCCACGGCTGCTAGCTCGGGTAAGCACTCCCATCCCCATGGCCCTTTCACTTTCCAGAGCCTCCTTCTCTTATCTGTTGAGTGTGTGTGCTCATGAAGCTTCTCTTCTCCATGGACGAACCTCACAGGCAACAGCAAGCGATCTCAAGGGAGGGGATTCTCAAGTCACCCCACGTCTAATCCATGGACGCCGTCCACAGGTGCTCAGTAAATTGTTGGGGTGGGCTAATAAGTGTTTTTTGCTTGTGGCTTGGTCTATGATTAAGACTGGGAGGGCAATACGTGGCCTACATGAGCTTGTTCGCTTGGGCGTCTGGGCCTGCTATGGCATGGACGATGTCCGTGTCAAGATGAGTGACTGGGTCTGCGATAGATGATTATATTCTTAAAATTTTAACTTCCAACTGGAGTCAGTTTATTATTTAATCTGAAAGTTTGATTCTTCTTCTGAGCTAGATACTCAAACTGTGCAACCATCCATTTACGTGTATACATAGTTTTGAAATCTTACTCTGTACAGTTGAAGTAGATAATAGGACAGGGTGCCATGACGTTTAGCAGCTCCTTCCAGAACCAAGTGTGGGATTTTTTCGATGAGGATGATCGCTCGATTCGATCTTCGTCAGCTGTATAATTATCCTCTACGTCATCTTTGTCAGCAGCAGGTTGGGGATGATCGCTCGACTCGATCTTCGACCCAAGTGTGAGATTATATCAATTTATATGAAAATATGAATCTAGCCGAAGCATTTCTGTACTTTTGGGGCGAGATCCTGAAAATATGATATCGAGGGGCTGAAATCGTTAATGATATCGATGTACTGGATCAGTAGTCGCTGAAAAGTTCTAGATTGGTTCCATGTTTTACCTAATTAGAAATACTCCCCCATTTTAATTTCGTCACTTTTTTGGACAGCGGTCCTTAATGTTGTATTATATATAGTTCATTCAGTGTCATTGGAACAACATGATTATGTCCAGAAGAAAAGTAGTAATATAGCACAGCCAACAATTGACAGATTAGATTACAGAGCTACTTGCCTTCAAAACTTAGTTTCACTAAAATTTTTAGTGTTGCAGGATATGCTATAAGTCTACTAAAGTAAACTGGTTTTGGTTTTACTTCCCGTTTGCACCCTCTTATATCATAGGTATGTGTTGTAAGTCTGTTTTCGTATTCCAGAGGCACATGGGAGTAAGCTCGAGCCACAGCCGAGTTCAGACTCTTCCTCTCACTTGGTGCTCCATAGGAGGAGCATGGTCTGCTGTGCCTCTCCCACCTCCTCAGCACTCAGTAAGATGGCCAATGCCGCTTAGTACCAGGGTGTTGATCACACAATACAGGGTTACCATTTTAATTTGGTCTGGAAATGGAGCTGAACCAATCAAAAGGCTTCTGGTGTATTGTTGTTTCAGAGATTTCAAGGTATGGTGTTGTTCACATCAATACTATGCCTTTGTTTTTGAAATACTGCTAAATTTCTCTACCATGTTACTTTATTGCTATTTATTTCACTAATTACTTCCTGGTACAAATCAGTATTAGATAATTGATTTATCTATTTAGTCACTCCTTACTGTTATTTAAAGTAGATGGATTGTACATGATGGAAGCTGAAGTTACTCGGATTATTGGTTTATCAATTTAGTTGGTCCTTACTGTTTTGACAACTATTGACCACCATCTTCAATTTTTATGCCCCTCTTCCACCCAAAAATCCCTTATGAGAATGTATTTCATAAAACGGTAGATATTGTTCTTTTCCTAGCTCATTGGTACTTATAGCCTTATAGGAGACTGATTCTTAAATTGGTTAATAAGACAGCAGATGATTGTCCTTTTGTTACTCTTTAATAATATAGCTGATTTTGTTTTTCATTTTTTGTTCATGGCAAAGAAGTGTCTATAGTATATACCCAATTTTATTCAAGTTTGACCATGTTATCTATAAAATCCTATCTACGAACATGGCTTTGTTCTGAAAGTTTTAGTAATAGTCCATGGCAAATTTAAAAGAAAATGTTCTCAAAACCATGACAATTTTTGTAAAGTGACATTGAAAATTTCTGAAACTTAGTTTATGCATCTTGAGCATTACTACTTTGTATGTGTTTTCGCTCTATATATGCGAATCCCTGGTTATATCTCATTTTTTATGGTATCGATGATGGCTCTGGCTAGGCGCTTCCGACGGTGTGGCGGTCGCCAAGGGAATAAACGGTTGTGGATGCTATTGAGCGGTGGCACTCGCTTGAAGGAGGAGGCATGAGGTGGCATGGAAAAGCAGACTTGTCAGGTGTGGTGTCCGCCCGATGTGTGTGTCGTACATAATGGGTGACGCCACCCAACACGTCCAGCTGCTCGTCAGAGATGACGCCTCACATCTCATACGTCTTCATCCTCCCACCCCAAGTCCTCTTCATATGCTTCAGTACGTACCCACAAGCGCTCTTTGTGATACAAAGTGTAGCCTGCGTTTATTGTAGTGCATTTTCTGTGATGCACATGAGTGAGATTAATTACGTAGTTGTTCATGCTATGTAGTTAGTCTGATGTGATGCTAATTTGAGCATGCCTTTGTTATGTTTTTTGGTTACAAAGCCCTTATCAATGCTCCAAATCAATGTAGTTTTTGTTCACATGTTGGTACAGGGCCATTTCACATGAGGATGCCAATTTTAAGTCTGTAGATCATATCTTTTGCATTCCTCTTTGATTTTTGACTTGGATTTCTACTTACTGTTGACCTGGTAGACATTGAGTACATGGCAATTATTTGTTTGATTTTCTTTGAACATGGCAAATTGATTAAAACATGTAGAATACAACATGGCAAAATGTTGAACATTAGTAGATTTTTTATAGTACTTTACACGAAATGTTTTGCTTACTGGAAATGTTATCTAGAACTTGACACATTTTGTTCAAACATGTTTGGTATTTTAGTTTTTACGGCAAATTTAAGAACAATTGGCGGCTGCGTTGCCGCGCTCCTTGGCATCGAGAAGATGTCGCTCCCGAGTCATTTCTGTACCACCTCCAGGTATACCGGATGCTTCTACTGTTCTCCCTACCCCTTCCTCCGTGGTCAATTGTTCACTAGGTTGTCCCATGGGAGAATTGATACCATTACTTAGTTCAATTATGTGTGCAATGATAGTATGATTTGTTTTACAAATGAACATTTGTCTTCTAAGAGCATAGCCTACCGACAGGCTGAAGCAAAGGCTAATTTCGTTGTTTATTCATCCTTCCTATTTATTGGGTACCTCTTCTTTTAGAAACAAACCAAACCCACTATATATATTTGTTCTGTTCCAAGAAAATGCATAAGAGGCATTTAATGGTTCTTATATTTGCACAGCTACACTAACATTGTCACAGAGCAAGCACAAAAGTCTAAACTCAATGGTTTCATTTAGTTTTGGTCTTCAAATTGGCAGTAGGTGCTTGGAAATTGGAATCGAGTCCGAGGACAAGTATCAAGTATTGTCACGCAATGTGAAGTTTAGTTTTTTAAACAGTGCGAACCTTTTGACAGGTCAAATACATACCCAACTTTATGTAAATAGACCGTTGGTGTCTTATAGATATACTATACCTTCATTGAAGGTGTGACTGATTAACAGACAAAATCGTGGCCATTGTTCAGGTGGTGATTATGCCTTTCCTCTTTTGTAACAAGATGATTATGTATCAATGCGACTCTGAGACTTTACTATACCCATTCTGTATATAGAACATTCTCTTAGGAGATTGTTTTATTTGTTCTGGTTGACGTATACTAAAGATTGTGTACCTATAAAAAGAAAAGACACTTCCAAGTTTTGTATGTAGTACTTGATGTATGTCTCAAGTGCAGCTTATAATGCTCCTACTCTTAGTACTTGCTCTCGCATGTTTATGCTCTTAGTACTGAGTTTAGTGTTAAGTGGTTAGCTTTTGTGGTCACATGAAAACTTGATGTGGCCTTATAATCCCATGACCATGTTGAACTTGATGATGGATTGCTTTTCATACAAGTGAATGTTTCTCCTTTCTCTTGAACCAGAATATCATTGTCCCGTTGGATACGTGCGCCAAACTATGCTCCCTACTAACTTTTTTTAAAAGGTGCTTTTGGTCTGAAACTTCTATGGTCTGATGAACGCATTGAAATTGATTTTGCCTTATAGTTACACGCCGATGCTTTTGGTTTCAAACTTACGTGGTCTGATGAACGCACTAAAATTGATTCTGCCTTATATTCTCATGCCGATATTGAGCACCATTACGTCTCGCTCCTATTACAATTGTATGTTTCTTTTTCATTGGATTTCTATTGACTTAGCACTACCTGCTTGACCAAAACGTTGGGACCGGCACCCTTGCGCCAAGGCACAATCTCGATCTAGTTAAGATTAATCAACAATGAGTGCAAGCATTAGTAGGATATAAATCACCGTGAACATAAATATCGTGAAGGCTATGTTGGTTTTGTTTCAACTACATGCGTGAACATGTGCAAAGTCAAGCCACTCGAATCATTCAAAGGAGGATACCACCCTATCATACCACATCACAACCATTTTAATAGCATGTTGGCACGCAAGGTAAACCATTATAAACTCCTAGCTAATTAAGCATGGCATGAGGAACTATAATCTCTAATTGTCATTGCAAACATGTTTCATCCATAATAGGCTGAATCAGGAACGATGGGCTAATCATATTTACAAAAACAAGATAGGTCGAGTTCATACCAGCTTATCTCATCTCATTCAGTCCATCATATATCGTCATTATTGCCTTTCACTCACACGACCGAACATTGTGGATAATAATAAGAGTGCACGTGCATTGGACTAAGCTGGAATCTGCAAGCATTTAATATAAAGGAGAAGACAAGGTAATATGGGCTCTTGGTTAGATCAACAATAATGCATATGAGAGCCACTTAAGATTTTCATCGTGGTTTTCTCCTCTCGACCCCAAAAAAATAAATAAAACTATTTACACGGAAAAGCTCCCAACAAGCAAAAGAAGAATGAGAAATCTTTTTGGGTTTTCTTTTTAATTACTATACTACAAGCATGGAAAGTAAACTAGCTAAAGGCTACAACTATTTTTTTTGTTTTTCTAAGGTTTTTCAAACACACAAGAAGAAAGCAAGAAAAGAAAATAAACTAGCATGGATAGTACAATTAAAAAGTATGAGCACCGATAACTAGCATGAGTGTGTGAACATGAATGTAATGTCGGTGAGAAATATGTACTCCCCCAAGCTTAGGCTTTTGGCCTAAGTTGGTCTATGGTCACTGCTGGCCTGGCGGATATCCAAAGTTGTAGTTGGGGTTGTACTGAGATGCAGCAGCTACTGCCTGAAGAGCTGCAGCTTGGAGGCGAGCTGCCTCCGTCCTCCTCTCATATTCGTTCGCCTCCTCCCTATTATAAAATATCTCCTTTTTGCCTGAAAGTTAAAGAAATTAGGAGCAGGGAGAGCAACATGGACAATACGCCGTCTGTCAAAGATTAGTCGCTACTGAAGGAACTGTTCATTCTTCTCAAGAAACTGATGGCGAACCATAGCACTATAATCTAAATAAGCAGGTGGCAACTCCATATCATTTCCATGTATGGGTACGCCAAGATAATTAGCTACACGAATTGCATAAATTCCACAAACAAATCTCCACTTGTTCCATTAAGGTGCAACCTCCGTGCAACAATGGCCCCCAAGTTGTATTGTTTATCACCTAATACTGCACTCTTGAGGACACTAAGATCTGGAACGCACATGTGACAAACCTCATCTTTACCGTTAATACATCTACCTATAAAGAGGGCAAAATAATGTATGAAAGGGAAATGAATGCTCCCTATGGTAGCTTGTGTGATTTCTCTAGTTTCCCCCACAGTGATACTAGCAAGAAAGTCTTTATATTCAGATTTGCGATGTTCACTAACATTGCCCCACTGCGGGAGTTTACAAGTAGTATTAAAATCTTATAGGTCCATGGTATATGATTTATCATAAAGATCAAATAAAATAGTGTGAGAATTATGCAAGGATAAAAATTTAAACCTCCTCACAAAGGAATCACCGAGGTAGTGGTACTGTCGGCACTTATCTGACACGAAGTCCTCAAGGTCATCATTACGCACATACGCATCAAATTCATCCTCGATGCCTGCTTGGACCATAAACTCCTCTGACGGCCATTCACAAGGTCGTACTTGAGCTTCCCTCGATGGTTCATCTTCCGGCTCACGTATCGCGAGCCTTGGTTGTTGCTTCCTTGAAGAACCACCTTGGTACATTTTCCTATGCATTTTTCTTTTCCTGAAAAATTTCTGATGACTCAAAATAAAAGTGAACCAAACTCAACAAGATTGATAGCAACTACTCCCACAAGTGCCTAGAGGCTATATCATGCATCAAAACTACTTTGGACTATATAAATTTGACATGCAAGCTCAAGAACAGGGTCACCTCAGTAGCAAAAATTTATAATAAATAAAGCACTAGAACAAAAACTAATTGGACCATTGGAGGAGTCACATACCGAAGAACAATCCCCCCAAACAGTTTTGTGAATGGAGCTTTGAGCAAGGAGATCGAAAATGGCACCAATATGAGCTAGAACACGGGTTTGAGCTATGGGTGGATTTTTTTTATGGAGGAAGACGAAGTGAGTGGGTGCTGGAATAAGTGGGGGGCACGTGGGGCCCATGAGGCGGAGGCCCAGGGGGTGGGCGCGCCCTGTGCCCTCATGGCCAAATGGTAGGTCCCCTGGTGTGTTCTCAGTGCCAGAAATTCTTAAATATTCTACAAAAAATCATACTTCATTTTCAGGACATTTGGAGAACTTTTATTTTCGGGGTATTTTTTATTGCATGGATAACTCAGAAAACAGATAGAAAAATATTATTTTTGCTTTATTTAGTCTAAATAACAGAAAGTAAAAGGCGGGTGCAGAGAGTTGTGCTTTCTAAGTTCAACCATCTCATGCTCATCAAAAGGAATCCACTAACAAGGTTGATCAAGTCTTGTTAACAAACTTCTTCCAAATAACATGAAACCGGAGAATTTTTGAATGACACTAGGTTACCTCAACGGGGATATGCATGTCCCCAACAATAAGAATATCATATTTATTTTTGACAGCAGGAAGAGGGAATTCAAAACCTCCAATAGTAATTGTTGAAATTTTCCCAATAGAATTGATACTATGAACTTGAGGTTATTTCCTCGGAAAATGTATCGTATGCTCATTACCATTAACATGAAAAGTGACATTGCCTTTGTTGCAATCAATAACAGCCCCTGCAGTATTTAGAAAAAGTTCTACCAAGGATGATCGACATACTGTCGTCCTCGACAATATCAAGAATAACAAAGTCCGTTAAAATAGTAGCATTCGCAACCACAACAGGCACATCCTCACAAATACCGACAGGTATAGCAGTTGATTTATCGGCCATTTGCAAAGAGATTTCAGTAGGTGTCAACTTATTCAAATCAAGCCTACGGTATAAAGAGAGATGCATAACACTAACACCGGCTCCAAGATCACATAAAGCAGTTTTAACATAGTTTCTTTTAATGGAGCTGAAGGAAATATGCCCTAGAGGCAATAATAAAGTTGTTATTTATATATTTCCTTATATCATGATAAATGTTTATTATTCATGCTAGAATTGTATTAACCGGAAACTTAGTACATGTGTGAATGCATACACAAACAGAGTGTCACTAGTATACCTCTACTTGACTAGCTCGTTAATCAAAGATGGTTAAGTTTCCTAGCCATAGACATGAGTTGTCATTTGATGAATGGGATCACATCATTAGAGAATGATGTGATTGACTTGACCCATTCCGTTAGCTTAGCACTTGATCGTTTAGTATATTGCTATTGCTTTCTTCATGACTTATACATGTTCCTATGACTATGAGATTATGCAACTTCCGAATACCGGAGGAACACTTTGTGTGCTACCAAACGTCACAACGTAACTGGGTGATTATAAAGGTGCTCTACAGGTGTCTCCAATGGTGTTTGTTGAGTTGGCATAGATCGAGATTAGGATTTTTCACTACGATTGTCGTAGAGGTATCTCTGGGCCCTCTCGGTAATGCACATTACTATAAGCCTTGCAAGCAATGTGACTAATGAGTTAGTTACAGGATGATGCATTACGGAACGAGTAAAGAGACTTGCCGCTAACGAGATTGAACTAGGTATTGAGATACCGACGATCGAATCTCGGGCGAGTAACATACCGATGACAAAGGGAACAACGTATGTTGTTATGCGGTTTGACCGATAAAGATCTTTGTAGAATATGTGGGGGCCAATATGAGCATCCAGGTTCCGCTATTGGTTATTGGCCGGAGACATGTCTTGGTCATGTCTACATAGTTCTCGAACCCGTAGGGTCCGCACGCTTAACGTTCGGTATTATGAGTTTATGTGTTTTGATGTATCGAAGGTAGTTCGGAGTCCCAGATATGATCACGGACATGACGAGGAGTCTTGAGATATTGGAGACATAAAGATTGATATATTGGATGGCTATGTTTGGACGTCGGAATGGTTCCGGGTGAGTTCGGGCATTTACCGGAGTATCGGGAGGTTACCGGAACCCCCCGGGGAGTCAATGGGCCTTATTGGGCCTTAGTGGAAAGGAGGAGAAGGCGGCCAAGGTGGGGGCGCCCCCCCCCCCCCCCCAAGCCCAATCGGGCCGGCCCCCATTTCCTTCTATCCTTCTCCCCCTTCCTTCCCTCTCCTACTCCAACTAGGGAAGGGGGAATCCTACTCCCACCGGGAGTAGGACTCCCCCCTTGGGCGCGCCTAGGAGGCCGTCCCTCTCCCCCTCTGTCGGTGTCAAAACCAGCGGATCTCGTGTAGGGGGTCCCGATCTGTGCGTCTTAGGCTGATGGTAACAGGAAGCAAGGGACACAATGTTTACCCAGGTTCGGGCCCTCTCGATGGAGGTAAAACCCTACTTCCTGCTTGATTAATATTGACGATATTAGTAGTACAAGACTAGATCTACCACGAGATCGTAGAGGCTAAACCCTAGAAGCTAGCCTATGATGATTATGATTGTAGTTGTGATCGACCTTCTAAGGACCAACCTCTCCGGTTTATATAGACACCGGAGAGGGCTAGGGTTTACACGGAGTCGGTTACAAGGAAGGAAATACAATATCTGGATCGCCAAGCTTGTCTTCCACACAAAGGAGAGTCCCATCCGGACACGGGACGGAGTCTTGAGTCTTGTATCTTCACGCTCCATTAGTCCAGACGATGTATATAGTCCGGCTGTCCGGATACCCCCTAATCCAGGACTCTGTCAGTAGCCCCTGAACCAGGCTTCAATGACGATGAGTCCGATGCACAGTTTTGTCCTCAACATTGCAAGGCGGGTTCCTTCTCCGAGTATTCCAAGGTAATCATTGAACACGTAAACCATGTCCGTATCTGCAAAATGATCTTCACATACCATCGTAGAGAGAATGATATTTCAGCTGACAACTTTTTAGACGACGTGATATGTCATTATGGTCGGGTCATTATTCGAACCATTTTCCCACAACCAGCCACATCACATATTGCGAGGTGGTTTCCTTGACACGTCTTGTCAAAGCAGAGATCGTGTCCCCTTATCACGGGATTGTCATCAATATGGGTATGGGTAATCCCACCACGCCATCAATCATGGCGCTTGGGAAGTAAGCGATTCTCAACGGGCGAGCGAGGAGGCGCACCGCTTTCGTCGCCTTTATAAAGGGATAAGGGCTCCCCATTTTCACCCACGCCTTCCCCCTCCTTTGCTCATCCTTACCTCCTCGAGCTCCAACACCCTAGTCCAAGTCCTCTCCACACAGCTGAATATGTCCGGAGCAGGAGGCAAGTGGGTGGCTTCCACTGTGAAGGAGAAGCATATCGCTAATCTTCGGGCGGCCGGATACTTGGCCGCAGACATAGCACACCGGCTACCAGACAACGGGCAGGTCTTTCCGACCCCGGGACCCCACGAGAGGGTCATGTTTCTCGCCCACTTCGTCCGTGGACTGGGGTTTCCACTTCATCCCTTCGTCTGCGGGCTCATGTTCTACTACGGGCTAGATTTCCATGATCTAGCCCCAAACTTCGTCCTCAACATCTCGGCGTTCATCGTCGTATGCGAGGCCTTCCTCCGCATCAAGCCTCACTTCGGCCTGTGGCTGCAAATCTTCTGCGTGAAGCCGAAGATCGTGAGCGGCCAGCAAGCGGAGTGCGGAGGGGCCATGGTGGGCAAGATGCCTAACGTCACCTGGCTTGACGGCTCCTTTGCGGAGACCGTGAAAGGGTGGCAGTCGGGGTGGTTCTACATCACCGAGCCGCGCAGTGCCAACTGGGCAGCGACCCCCGAGCTCTGATCCGAAACCCCCATGCGGCTCACCTCCTGGGAAAAGAAGGGTCTGGCCTGGGGCGAACCTACAGAGCTGATCGGGCTCCAAAACTACATCAAGAGCATGAAGGACAAGAACATCAAGCTTGTCAATGTGATCCAGGTCATGCTCGCTCGCCGGATTCTTCCGTGCCAAAGGCGGGCATTTAATCTGTGGGAGTTTGTCCTGGCCGAACACCAGACGCTTCGGAGGCTCTACGACATGACGCATAAAGACGCATGGAAGGTGTTGTTCAAGGCCTCCGAAGTACCCCCTCCCACATCCGAGGACCGTGGACTTCACGCTACGCGGCCTCCTAGTTCAGTGAGTTTTCTGACTACCACCGGATTCAGCTCTTCCTAGTATATTCGTGGGGGAGTCTTAAGTAATTGTGCATATTTAATCAGGATTATGTGGAGACAGCGGAGCAGATTGACTGTTCGGCTCCGCTGCCAGAAGGCCCAGCTGATGCTCTCCTGACGGAGATGCTAGTCCCGGCGCCCTACAAGCCACCGGAGAAGAGGGCCGAAAAGAAGGCCCCGGGGACCAGGAAGGGTCTCCGGCGTAAGGTTGTACCGGAAGCCTCGTCCGAAGACGACAAGGCACACTCCTCCCCCGAAGGGGAGGAAGAAGAAGAAGGGGCCACCCCATCCGGAGAGGATGAGGGGCCTGAGAAGGCGGAGCAGGGGGCCGGGAAAGGCCCCCGGCGCAAGGCCGTCATTCCCTCATCGTCCGACGATGACGAGGCAGATTCCTCCCGCGGAGGCGGGGGGAAGCAAGAAGAAACTCTACCTCCCCGCACTGGGGAGGAGAAAAAGAGGAAAGCCGCCCCGGGGGAGGAGGCTGGGATGTCCAAGAAGGGAAAGGTGTCCCTTCCGGACTACTCCGCCACGGCCGCCCATAGAGAGGAGGGGTGGCTGCCCAGGGGGAAGCCCCTAGCGCGATCGTAAGTATCCGCACTCTATCGTGATTTTACTTCATAGTCTTTTTATAACGCCGGACATATATGCAGTCCGGCCAGGGTTCATCCCGAGGTATCGTCTTTGGACGGGTCCCTGAACGATTCAGCGATGAACTCGCTCCCGACGGCCACTACTCCTCAGCCCGCGGATGACATGGAGGTGTTGTCCCGAAGGCTCCCAGAGCGGGGGGAGGTGACTCTGGAGACGCCCCAGGGCGGAATTCCAGATGTCGTACACGCGGGGTTCAAGATCCCCGCGGATTGTGTCGATGAGAGCCGCAGTAGGCCGGGCTCTCAGCCGAACACTGTTCCGGAACCTCCAATGGTTCCGGACTCAGGCGGGCAGCCCCTCATTAGGGAGGGCGAGCCGTCCGTGCCGAGAACTTCCGTACGCCCGAGGTGTCGGATTATCTGCTGGAAGCGCTTCGCGGCGCTTCCATGGATGAAGAGCACCATACTCTTACGAGTACGGTGATTCAGAAGGTTTTGTCCGCCAAGAGCGGACTAACCGAAGATTGCACCAGCCTCCTGACAGGCTTTGAGGTAAGTAATAAAAATGTGTGAAATTACCACCCGATAGGTAGTAGCCCCTGATACTCTGTTTGGTGTTTGGAAAGAAAAGCCAAACGGAGGGTCAATTATAATCCGCAGGAGTGTAATAATAAGTGTGCATGTGAAAAAGCAGGTTGTGCTGCTTGTCGCTGCTGTTCGCACAGCCGAGGTCGCCGGACTAAAGCGGGACCTGGAGCAGGCACAGGGGGAGCTCGACCTCACGAAGAGGCATCTCGAAGAGAACAAACGTGAGTGATTCCCCGCTCTCATGTAATGAAGGATAGATAAAATTGGTTATTTAACGACGAAGCGTCATGACTGTGTAACAGGGGCCACCATCGAAGTGGCGTCTCTGAAGAAAGCGCTGTCCGAGGCCGAAGACAAGGCGGCCTTGGAATGCAAGGAGCGCGAAAAGCAAGATGCTAGAGTGGGCGAGGTACAGCAAGAGCTCCAGGAGCTCGGCAAGAAGTTCGAGTCTGTGGAGCATGATCTTAAGATGAAAGAGGCCAAGCTTGCGAAGGCCCTTGCGAGTATGAGAGACACCAAGGCCGAAGCCGACAAGGCACAGCAGGAAACCCAGGCGGCCAAGAAGATAGCGGCGGGTAAGACATTCTTTATGCAAAGCAAACATGTGGAGGAGGCGTTTCTTTTACTTACCTGAATTTGGAGCTCTCCAGGGGCGTTCGCAGATCTGCCACGCAGCATATCAGATGCCGCGGAGTTCTACTGATACATCTCCAACGTATCTATAATTTTTGATTGCTCCATGCTACTTTATCTACTATTTTAGGCAATATTGGGCTTTATTATCCACTTTTATATTATTTTTGGGACTAACCTATTAACCGGAGGCCCAGCCCAGATTTGCTGTTTTATGCCTATTTCAGTGTTTCGAGGAAAAGGAATATCAGATGGAGTCAAAACGGAACGGAATCAACTGGAGAAGTTATTTTTGGAAGGAAAGCAACCCGGGAGACTTGGAGTCCACGTCAAGAAAGAAACGAGGAAGGCACAAGGTAGGGGGGTGCGCCCACCCCCCTGGGCACGCCCTCCACCCTCGTGGGGCCCTCGTGGCTCCCCTGACGTATTTCTTCCTCCTATATATACCAATATACCCAAAAACTTCTAGAACAGAAAATAGATCGGGAGTTCCGCCGCCGCAAGCCTCTGTAGCCACCAAAAACCTCTCGGGAGCCTGTTCTGGCGCCCTGCCGGAGGGGGAACCCATCACCGGTGGCCATCTTCATCATCCCAGCGCTATCCATGACGAGGAGGGAGTAGTTCACCCTCGGGGCTGAGGGTATGTACCAGTAGCTATGTGTTTGATCTCTCTCTCTCTCTGTGTGTTCTCTCTCGTGTTCCTCTATGGCACGATCTTGATGTATCCCGAGCTTTGCTATTGTAGTTGGATCTTATGATGTTTCTCCCCCTCTACTCTCTTGTGATGAATTGAGTTTCCCCTTTGAAGTTATCTTATCGGATCGAGTCTTTATGAGAACACTTGATGTATGTATTGCCGTGATTATTTGTGGTGACAATGGGATATCATGTTCCACTTGATGTATGTTTTGGTGATCAACTTGCGGGTTTCGTGACATTGGGAACCTATGCATAGGGGTTGGCACACGTTCTTGACTCCCTGATAGAAACTTTGGGGCACTCTTTGAAGTACTTTGTGTTGGTTGGATGAATCTGAGATTGTGTGATGCATATCGTATAATCATGCCCACGGATACTTGAGGTGACAACGGAGTATCTAGGTGACATTAGGGTTTTGGTTGATTTGTGTCTTAAGGTGTTATTCTAGTACAAACTCTTTTATAGATTGATCCGAAAGAATAACTTTGAGGTGGTTTCATACCCTACCATAATCTCTACATTTGTTCTCCGCTATTAGTGGCTTTGGAGTGACTCTTTGTTGCATGTTGAGGGCTTGTCATATTATCTATCTATGTTATTATTGTTGAGAGAACTTGCACTAGTGAAAGTATGAACCCTAGGCCTTGTTTCCTATCATTGCAATACCGTTTACGCTCACTTTTACCACTTGTTACCTTGCTGTTTTTATATTTTCAGATTACAAAAACCTATATCTACTATCTATTTTGCACTTGTATCACCATATCTTCACCGAACTAGTGCACCTATACAATTTACCATTGTATTGGGTGTGTTGGGGACACAAGAGACTCTTTGTTATTTGGTTGCAGGGTTGTTTGAGAGAGACCATCTTCATCCTACGCCTCCTACGGATTGATAAACCTTAGGTCATCCACTTGAGGGAAATTTGCTACTGTCCTACAAACCTGTGCACTTGCAGGCCCAACAACATCTACAAGAATAAGGTTGTGTAGTAGACATCATCTACCGTGCCAAGGAGGGGAGCTCAACGGAGAAGCTGTTCTGGTCCCAGTATGCTGGGGCCGAACACCCAATGCCTCTAAGTGACCAACTGAAGCAGTTGGTCGAACTCCACAGGGCGGCCGAAGTGGCTATGAAAGATTTCATAGTCCGAATGTGGCCTGGTGAGCCCCTGCCCACTAGCTACTTCGGCCTGATCAAGCGGATGGTGAATGTCTGTCCGCGGCTTGAAGTTATCAAGCGATCCATTTGCATTGAGGGTGCCCTCCGGGCCTTTGCCCGCGAAGGTGCATTGGGGCAAGCTGGATGCGGAGAAGCTGGTGAAGGACGGGCCGCCGGAGGGCAAGGCGCATCGCTATCCAGAGAAGTATTACGAGAAGGGCGCTCGTCTCGTGGCCGATGAATGTACCAAGGACACGATCCTTGAGTAAATGTACCTCTGTCGTTGTTGTAATATTAAGACGAAGTTATGTTTGATTTAAAATATTACCTTCTGTGCGGCTGTTTATAAAATTCTGAAAGTAGGCTAGTCATCGGCTTCCGCCCCCACGTAACTAGTACCGGGGTGTTCCTGGAAAAACCCGGATACTCTTTATCCAAATTTTTGGTCCCTTAAGGAGGTATCCGGCGCAGCGAACAAGGCAATCGGACTATGCGGCTTTATAACTTTCACTTAGCCATAGAAGTCTACAATTTTAAATTTCGGCGAAGCCCCTAGGATTCGGAAGACCGAATTGAGGCGCTATATACACCTAGATCGGACGAAGCCGATTCCTCGCCTAAAGCGGAAAAAATCTTTAAAGATTTCAAGACCTCTCGAACAGCGACTAGCTCTCGCCGCATCATGCCGGTCAGTTTTCGGCTTTCTCTACTGAGGTGCTTGTCCGGAAGAACCGGGACACAATCGCAGTAGTTCTCCCTGCGCTACCTTAGCTGATATAACGGAACATAAGGTACCAAAACAAGGGAGCCGGGCAAACCCAACTATTGACCCAAGACGTGATTCGGAGCTGATGCATATAGTGCTATAAGTTCGGGGTGCCGCACTGTTAAAAGTGTTCGGACTTGTTTTGCCATATTATGAGGTGCCATAAGAAGCCCCTGGCAAAATTGATCGTACCAAGGTGTACGGATGCAATATTAAATAAACATTTGTAAGAAAAAAAATGCTCAAATGATAATAATAAGCTAACGCTATATATGATCTCCCATTGATGAATAATACGTTTAAGTGTATGTTTACAATGGGTGCATTTAAGCGGGAGTAAATAGGACTATTTAACATGTCCTATCCAAGGGTAGGCTGCATGTAGGTATATAAAACAGGTATAACGATCGTGAACAGAACTCCGCCTATGTTTTCTCAACATAGCCGGTCCCAAGCCCGGGTAAAGGAGGAGGGTTGTGATAGGCTTGGCGAGCCAACGTAAAAACTCAGCCACTCTTATGGAGATGAAACCCAAAAGATTTTCGTTGGGGCGTAACCCTCTCAGCGACGCGCCACATCGGAACCCGGGTGTGGTGGAAAATGGGCAAGGGCCGGGCCGTCACCCCTCAAGTGGCGCGCCATATCTTGATCCGGATACGGTGGCAAGTGAGCGAGGATCGGGTCGTCGCATCCTTAGTGGCGCGCTACATCGGCGCCCGGATGTAGTGGAAAATGAGCAAGGGTCTTCGCATTTGACTCGATGAGTGCGAAGGGTAAGGAAGCTAGCCGAGCCTAGGAGGATTCGCTTAGGTAGCTGGAACGTAGGGTCTCTGACAGGGAAGCTTCGGGAGCTAGTTGATGCAGCGGTGAGGAGAGGTGTTGATATCCTTTGCGTCCAAGAAACCAAATGGAGAGGACAGAAGGCGAAGGAGGTGGAGGATACCGGCTTCAAGATGTGGTACACGGGGACGGCTGCAAACAGAAATGGCGTAGGCATCTTGATCAACAAGAGCCTCAAGTATGGAGTGGTAGACGTCAAGAGACGTGGGGACCGGATTATCCTGGTCAAGCTGGTAGTTGAGGACTTGGTTCTCAATGTTATCAGCGCGTATGCCCCGCAAGTAGGCCACAATGAGAACACCAAGAGGGAGTTCTGGGAAGGCTTGGAAGACATGGTTAGGAGTGTACCGATTGGTGAGAAGCTCTTCATAGGAGGAGACCTCAATGGCCACGTGGGTACATCTAACACAGGTTTTGAAGGGGCACATGGGGGCTTTGGCTATGGCATCGGGAATCAAGAAGGAGAAGATGTCTTAAGCTTTGCTCTAGCCTACAACATGATTGTAGCTAACACCCTCTTTAGAAAGAGAGAATCACATCTGGTGACTTTTAGTAGTGGCCAACACTCTAGCCAGATTGATTTCATCCTCTCGAGAAGAGAAGATAGGCGTGCATGCCTAGACTGTAAGGTGATACCTGGAGAGAGTGTTGTACCCCAGCATAAGCTGGTGGTTGCTGACTGCCGCTTTCGGATTCGTGTCCAGCGGGATAAGCGTGCCAAAGTCGCTAGAACGAAGTGGTGGAAGCTCAAGGGGGAGGTAGCTCAGGTGTTCAAGGAGAGGGTAATTAAGGAGGGCCCTTGGGAGGAAGGAGGGGATGCGGACAATGTGTGGATGAAGATGGCGACTTGCATTCGTAAGGTGGCCTCGGAGGAGTTTGGAGTGTCCAGGGGAAGGAGAAGCGAAGATAAGGATACCTGGTGGTGGAATGATGATGTCCAGAAGGCGATTAAAGAGAAGAAAGATTGCTTCAGACGCCTATACCTGGATAGGAGTGCAGACAACATAGAGAAGTACAAGATGGCGAAGAAGGCCGCAAAGCGAGCTGTTGGTGAAGCAAGGGGTCGGGCATATGAGGACCTCTACCAACGGTTAGGCACGAAGGAAGGTGAAAGGGACATCTATAATATGGCTAAGATCCGGGAGAGGAAGATGAGGGATATTGGCCAAGTCAAATGCATCAAGGATGGAGCAGGCCAACTCTTGGTGAAGGACGAGGAGATTAAGCATAGATGGCGGGAGTACTTCGACAAGCTGTTCAATGGGGAGAATGAGAGTTCTACCATTGAACTGGACGACTCCTTTGATGAGACCAGCATGCGTTTTGTGCGGCGCATCCAGGAGTCTAAGGTGAAGGAGGCTCTAAAAAGGATGAAAGGAGGCAAGGCGATGGGCCCTGATTGTATCCCCATTGAGGTGTGGAAAGGGCTCGGGGACATAGCGATAGTATGGCTAACCAAGCTTTTCAACCTCATTTTTCGGGCAAACAGGATGCCAGAAGAATGGAGACGGAGTATATTAGTACCAATCTTCAAGAACAAGGGGGATGTTCAGAGGTGTACTAATTACCGTGGAATTAAGCTGATGAGCCATACAATGAAGCTATGGGAGAGAGTCATTGAGCACCGCTTAAGAAGAATGACAAGCGTGACCAAAAATCAGTTTGGTTTCATGCCTGGGAGGTCGACCATGGAAGCCATTTTCTTGGTACGACAACTTATGGAAAGATATAGGGAGCAAAAGAAGGACTTGCATATGGTGTTCATTGACTTGGAGAAGGCCTATGATAAGATACCGCGGAATGTCATGTGGTGGGCCTTGGAGAAACACAAAGTTCCAGCAAAGTACATTACCCTCATCAAGGACATGTACAATAATGTTGTGACAAGTATTCGAACAAGTGATATCGACACCGATGACTTCCCGATTAAGATAGGACTGCATCAGGGGTCAGCTTTGAGCCCTTATCTTTTTGCATTGGTGATGGATGAGGTCACAAGGGATATACAAGGAGATATCCCATGGTGTATGCTCTTTGCGGATGATGTGGTGCTAGTTGACGATAGTCGGACGGGGGTAAATAGGAAATTAGAGTTATGGAGACAAACCTTGGAATCGAAAGGGTTCAGGCTTAGTAGAACTAAAACCGAGTACATGATGTGCGGTTTCAGTACTACTAGGTATGAGGAGGAGGAGGTTAGCCTTGATGGCCAGGTGGTACCTTGGAAGGACACCTTTCGGTATTTGGGGTCAATGTTGCAGGAGGATGGGGGTATTGATGAAGATGTGAACCATTGAATCAAAGCCGGATGGATGAAGTGGTGCCAAGCTTCTGGCATTCTCTGTGACAAGAGAGTGCCACAAAAGCTAAAAGGAAAGTTCTACAGGACGGCGGTTCGACCTGCAATGTTCTATGGCGCGGAGTGTTGGCCGACTAAAAGGCGACATGTTCATGTGACACCCCAAAAATTTGGCCTTGTTTTAATGAATTAAAATTTTTGCCAGGAATTAAAACTTTGAATTTCTGAGCTCCATTTTGATTTTCAATCATTTCCTTCCTTGTTATTATGGAGTTTTTCCCCAAAGTGAAAACCTTGCAAATATGTTATTGGATTTATTTAACCTCTCAAGAAAAACTTTTCTTTTATCAGTATGACTAATTAACTAATTAAATTGCTTGATCTTTATTTTCTTGAAAAATGGTTTTTCAAGTTATATGGCCATATTTGAACTACAACCATTTGATAAATTCACCTAAAATTCTAACCAAAAATTGGAGATATCATGTGATGTTTTTAAATCACTTTTATACAAAAATATCTTTTATTTATGTAATAAATTGAGCTTTGCATCAATTTTCCCTTCTCTGGTCCAGAGTGCAATTTGCACTACAACCCTTTTAAATAATTCTTTCTAGCCTCCACCAAAATTATGGGATATTGTTAATAGCCTATGATTCAACTCTATGCAAAAACCCAGTGATGTTATTTGAAAATTTTGATTGAATCAACCTCATCTTCATTCTGGCCCAACAGGATGGTTTGTACAGCAACCATATTTTTGCTTGCTCTTTAGCCCTTAATTCTTTCTCCTACTTATAGTCCTCCATATTAAACCCTTAAGTCCAGGAGCATGCACCCATTGGATTAATTTTGGTTCATGAAATAATGTCATTTATTTCCTGTCCAGAATTCAAATTCTGCAAAACTTGCACTAGCAAATTTCTCCTTTTGTCCATATGACCCTACCACTCTCTTTTGCATCTAAAGAGACCACCATCTGGAGTTTTTGGCCACTCCAAGTATTGCCTAAGTGCTCTTAGCATTTTGTCAAACACCTTTCGGGCATGATCAGTTTTGACATGAGTCCTTGTTTGCACTGTGGACTTGATCCCCTGGCCAAACCAGCATGTCAAATAGTTTTGCCTTAGATTATAACCCCACCCTGCCAACTCCCAGCTCCAACCAAGCGCTCTGGAGTGCCATGGCATTTCGCCGAGCACGTCCCGTGCACGCCCGGAGCGCGAGCAGAGCGTGCGTTTGGCACGCGTTTTGCACGTGCCACGCCCGAGCCGACGCGTCGCGCCCCTGGCCTTGCCTTCACTGCAGAGCTACGCCACGCACGTCCCTCCTCACCACTACACGCCAAGCCGCCCCTCGCCACGCCCCGGCAAGCCAACAGCTAGCCGCCACCGCCGCCGACAGCCCTTGCTCCGTTCAGCGCCGCCCAAGCCACCCTGGCTCGCCACCTGGCCCCGGCACAGCCCGAGCTCATCCACACAGGTGTCCGCTAGCGTTCGTCGCCGCCACGTCGCCCTAGCTACAAAGAGGCGGTTCGCCGGAGAGCTTATCCATGGCCGCCGCAGAACCGCCTTGCCACGCCTATAAAAGGAGGCCCCGAGCTTCCCCGAGCACGCAGGCGACCTCAGGCCACCCCAATGGCGCTCCCCTGCCTCGCTTTCGACCCGGGGAGGCCTCCTTCCGCATCTCCGGCAACTCCTGCCGCCGCCACCGTGCCGGCCAATCCGGCACCTCCAGTACCTCCCCCTCTCCGTTCTCTTCACCAAGAACTTCCTCATCATCCCATGAACCTTTCCCACTACTTGATTTTGATCGGGAGCCATCGCCGCCACAAAAGCACTTTGCTCCCGAAGCCTTCTCCGCCGCGAAGCTCGTCGCCGGCAGCTCCCTCCGTCCCCACCTGCTTGGCGACCACCAGAAGGATCGCCCTTGAGTGGCGGATCCATCCCCGCCCTCGGGGCCCCATGAGGAGCCACCAGTCGCCGGCGACAATCGCCGGAGCTCCGCCTCCGCTCGGGATAGAGGAAGGAGAGGGAGAAAGACTAGTCAAACCTGACTAGTGGGCCCCGTGGACCCACTGACAGTGACCCACTCCGCCGCCACGCGTGTTAAGTGAAAGCGTAATCTACACAGTACGTCTTCCCTGCACCGAAAGCGTATTCTGCCCAAAACGTTTTCTTTTTCTGTTTTTATTTATAAACAGATTTTGACCAAATCTTTGACTGCTTATATCTTTTTAAATATAACTCCAAATGAATTAATTATTTTTCCTACCTCTCTCAAATTTCATCTAGTTTATTTTAAGATTTATTTGAAAAAAATTCAGAACAACTTTTGGTGCTATTTTTATTTTGTGTGTTAATTCTTTTATATTGCTAAAATAGGATTTTTGAAGAGAGGAGAAATGTTTCAAGTTTTGGAGTGCACCCTGCCTTTCCACACATTGAAGGCAAGCATTCTGAATCCCGGCATAATATTTTTGGTGTGATCATTGATACATTTATAACACCACCGCAATTAGAAGGACTTGTTATTTCATGTGGTATGATCATATGCATGAGTGCATATTTGTGATTTCCATGCTGTTGGAAATGAACACATTTGTGATGATAATCACCCTCATGTGCCTTGCATGCATACCGGCAGGAACCCGGGAAAACCTCTGCCTTGGGTAGGCATGAGTTTGTCGCCGGTCTCCGTCGGGACGGTTATGTCTGGTATGGCATGGCAAGGTGATATGAGAGGTGACTCTGTTGGTTGAAATACTTTTGTCATGCTAACCATGCAGGGAATACTTAAACCTCCTGAGTCGACCGTAGATCGAGTCTTGTGCCAGTAACCCCCATACTTGTTTCGTACTACCACTCGTCTCTACAGCAAGTAGAGTACGGTTCAGTAAGTTGTCAACCTCTTCCTAGCACACACCGTACAGAGAGGCCATGGTGGAAGATACGGGTTGTAGCTGGTAGGCAGGCCACCTGGTCCGGGGGCATGGGTGTTTCCGGTTGGTACCAAGAGGGGAGGCCACCCCTTAGAGCGCGCGATATAAATTTGATCCCATGCTACGCAAGGTTGTAGCCTCCCCACTTAGAGTTTGCTTAACAGGTGTCGTGGGTGATTCCAGACACGTGTGAGTTAAGCTGGTGTGTGCAAGTTAGGTGTGTTTTCAACTAAAAGGCCGTAGACGAAATTAGTCCCGATGGACTAAAGAAATCCGTTACTCGTGGGTAAAGAGTACACCCTCTGCAGAGATTAAACCTATTCAAATAGTCGTGTCCATGGTTAAGGATTACAGTCTGGGATGGGTCAAGTGTCGGTCTTCGGAGGTGAAACTGTTAAACCAGAAATGGAATTACTACTTGTGACTTGTGATAACTATGATTATTATTATTGTTGACTAACCCGTGATATTATTGTTATTATCGAGTATCTCTGGGACGGTTCTACCTCCGGGATATTCACTATGATTATTTCTTTTAAAGCCCTTTATGTGGTGTCACTCAGACGCCCGACTGTGGCATTTCTTTTAAAGCCCTTTATGTGGTGTCGCTCAGACGCCCGACTGTGGCATTTCTTTTAAAGCCCTTTATGTGGTGTCGCTCAGACGCCCGACTATGGCATTTCATTTAAAGCCCTTTATGTGGTGTCGCTCAGACGCCCGACTGTGGCATTTCTTTTAAAGCCCTTTATGTGGTGTCGCTCAGACGCCCGACTGTGGCATTTCATTTAAAGCCCTTTATGTGGTGTCACTCAGACGCCCGACTGTGGCATTTCTTTTAAAGCCCTTTATGTGGTGTCGCTCAGACGCCCGACTGTGGCCGTGCTCGTTTTTTATTTTATAATTTTTTTATACTGCTATGTTATTGCATTTTTATAAATAACTTGCTTGCACGCATCAGAGTTTTATTTATCTTTTGTGACTGACGCCATGAGCATAAAATATTTTCAGCACATCATTGTTATATTATACCTGTGTTCATAATGTTTGCGAGTACATTCAAAGTACTCACTGGCTTATCCCTGGCTATTGTCTTGGCCAGATTTTCTTGCACGGAGAGGAGCGACGCGATGACAGCTCCGGAACCTAAGCAATGGAGATAGCAGCCTCGCGAAGATAGGAGTTAACCTGGTCAGCTGTTCCTGTGGGAAATGGAGTCCCATAAACACTGATGATCCACAACCCGCTTCCGCCATCAACCACTAGAAACCATTTGTTGTACTCACAGGCCAGAATGGTCTTGTACTACATATATTGTATTTGCTTGGAATTTCTGTATCAAGTTGGAGCCTCATCAGCTAACAGTAATCCTGGGGCTGATGAGCACGACGGTCTTTTCTGGAAATTCATACCCGGAAAACCGGTCGTGGCAGTTCAACAGTTAGGTGTGGCGGAGATGCGTATGTTGAGATGGATGTGTGGCCACACGAGGAAGGATCGAGTACGGAATGATGATATACGAGATAGAGCTGGGGTAGCACCAATTGAGGAGAAGCTTGTCCAACATCGTCTGAGATGGTTTGGGCATATTCAGCGCAGGCCTCCAGAAGCTCCAGTGCATAGCGGACGGCTAAAGCGTGCGGAGAATGTCAAGAGAGGGCGGGGTCGACCGAATTTGACATGGGAGGAGTCCGTTAAGAGAGACCTGAAGGATTGGAGTATCAACAAAGAGCTAGCTATGGACAGGGGTGCGTGGAAGCTTGCTATCCATGTGCTAGAGCCATGAGTTGGTTGCGAGATCTTATGGGTTTCACCTCTAGCCTACCCCAACTTGTTTGGGACTAAAGGCTTTGTTGTTGTTGTTGTATAACGATCGTGAACAGATTCCACCTGGGTATTTCCTTTTGTGCGCAAAGTCTGTTGCCTCCTTGGTTTTCTCTCCTATGTAAGTCCGACAATCCGGCTCTTCTGAAGAGGCTGCCCTAAAGCAATGTCCTGAAAGATAAAAAGGGAAGGTTATGAAGGTATGTTGCGGTGATACCGCACTATTGACTGAGTCACTGCTGCGCCTCCGCCTGTGCCCATGGTATTTTGAGTGCGTAATTGTGTACGCGTGGCACGAATGCTGCTTTGATGGGTCTTAAGCGGAGGCGAGACTGCTAGTCGCGCTCTTTGCGTGCCTGGTGATCCTGTTGCGGGGCGCTCCGGACTCGCTTGACGGTGCTCGAGGTTGTCGTCGCCGGAATGGTGGTTTGTCAGAGGAGGCCGCATTGTACTTCTGCCGCGAGGGCTGCAGTATGCTCTTCTGTACGGAGAGAGCGGTCCATATTTTCGTTGACTGTTATGACCCCGCGCGGTCCTGGCATCTTGAGCTTGAGGTATGCATAGTGTGGTACCGCATTGAATCTAGCGAATGCGGTTCGTCCGAGCAGTGCGTGGTAACCACTACGGAAAGGGACGATATCGAAGATTAACTCTTCGCTTCGGAAGTTATCCGGAGATCCGAAGACCACTTCCAATGTTATAGAGCCCGTACAACGGGCCTCTACTCCAGGAATTACACCTTTAAAGGTGGTTTTGGTGGGCTCCCTGTTCAAGAATTCATCCGATTAACCAGTTAACTTGCCGATTAATCCCTACTCGTAGGGTCACCGAGTAGCAGATAAACTCAAAAATCATCCGATTAATTGATTAAATGGCCGATTAACTTGACGATTAGCCGATTAATCCCCTACTCTTAAGCCAACCGAGCAGCTACTAGTTAATGATTTCCTCAACAATGGGTGAGCTTGATCCTTGAAGGGTCGATGCCCATTTTGTGCACTGTGTCCTGATAAAGCAGGTTCAGGTTGCTGCCGCCGTCCATAAGGACTCGCGTGAGGTGGAATCTGTCGATGATTGGATCTAGGACCAATGCGGCTGAGCCGCCGTGACGGATGCTAGTAGGGTGATCCCTACGATCAAAGGTGATCGGACAAGCTGACCATGGGTTGAATTTGGGGGGCGACTGGCTCCATCGCATAGACGTCCCGTAGTGCTCGCTTTTGTTCCCGCTTGGGAATGTGAGTAGCGTAGATCATGTTGACCGTTTTCACCTGGGGGGGAAGTTTCTTCTGTCCCCCCGTGTTCGGACGCCAGGGCTCTTCGTTATCGTTGTTGTGCAGCCCCTTGTCCTTGTCGGCATTTATTTTGCCGGCCTGTTTGAACATCCAGCAGTCTCTGTTGGTGTGGTTGGCTGGCTTGTCTGGGGTGCCATGAATTTGGCACGAACGCTCCAATATGCGGTCCAGACTGGACGGTCCCTGATTGTTTCTTTTGAACGGCTTCTTCCGCTGACCGGATTTGGATCCGCTGAATCCGGCATTGACTGCCATGTCTTTGGTGTTGCCGCTATTGTTCTGTCGCTTGTGTCTGTTGCGCCGTGGCTTGCCATTATTGTCACGAACGTCCGAAGTGCCAGAGTGTGGCGTGGTGCTGCTGCGAGCCAACCAGCTGTCCTCGCCCGCGCAAAAGCGGGTCATTAGTGTCGTGAGAGCTGCCATGGACTTGGGTTTTTCCTGGCCGAGGTGTCGGGCGAGCCACTCGTCACGGATATTATGCTTAAAAGCCGCCAGGGCTTCGGCGTCTGGACAGTCGACTATTTGGTTCTTTTTAGTTAGGAACTGAGTCCAGAATTTCCTGGCTGACTCTCCGGGCTGTTGAGTAATGTGGCTCAAGTCATCGGCATCCGGTGGTCGCACGTATGTGCCCTGGAAGTTGTCGAGGAACGCGTCTTCCAGGTTTTCCCAACTGCCAATGGAGTTTGCGAGCAGGCTGTTTAGCCAGTGCCGGGCGGGTCCTTTTAGCTTAAGGGGAAGATACTTGATGGCATGTAGGTCATCTCCGTGGGCCATGTGAATATGGAGAAGGAAATCTTCAATCCATACTGCGGGGTCTGTTGTGCCGTCGTATGATTCGATGTTTACGGGTTTGAATCCTTCTAGGAATTCGTGATCCATCACTTCATCGGTGAAGCTGAAGGGGTGTGCGGCGCCTCTGTGCCGGGCTATGTGGCTACGCAGTTCAAATTGATCTCGGTGGCTGTGTTCGGCCCGGCCGGACTTGTTTATGGTGTATCCGTCGCGACGGTCATCGTCGCGTGCTGGGGCACGCCCCCGCGATCCGTAGATCGATCTTAGTTGTCCTGCTTTGTTTTCCAGTATATCTTGCAGGTCTTGCCTGCTGCCCCGGGCCATAGTGTATTGGCGTGGGGGTGTGGGCTGGTATTCGGGCTGATATGCCGTTTTATCCCGGCCACGGGATGGCCGGTCAGCCGAGTGGCGCTCGAGTCTGTATTCCTCGGCTGCCAGGACCTCAGTCCATCTATCTGTGAGCAGGTCTTGATCAGCTTGGAGTTGCTGCTGCTTCTTTTTCAGGCTCCTCGCATTGGCCATAAGCCGACGCTTGAAGCACTCCTGCTCCACGGGATCCTCAGGAACGCCAAACTCGTCGTCGCTGAGGCTAATCTCGTCTTCGGAGGGGGGCATGTAGTTGTCCTCCTCCGGATATCCGTCAGTCGCTTGTTCGTCTAGGCTGACCTGCTCATCTTCCTGCTCGGCCTGCTCGAAGGCGGGCTGATCAGGGTTGTATTCCTCTTCGGCACCATCCGAATTGTTTTCGTCTCCTGGACCGGTATTGCTGTGGCGGGGCTTGGAGCGGCGTCGACGACGCCCATGCTTTGTTTTTCTCCCTGAGGGGTTATCCTCCGTTGCCTCATTGCCATTGGTTTCCTTCGGAGTGTCCACCATATATATATCATATGAGGAGGTGTCTGTCCACCGCCCTGTGAGTGGTGGTTCATGTACTTCTCCTGCATCGTCGTCCATACCATTGATGTCTTCGGAGTCGAAGTCAAGCACGTCGGTTAGATCATCGACCGTGGCAATGAAGTGGGTGGTGGGTGGGCAGCGAATTCCTTCGTCGCCTGCTTCCCACTCGAGCCGGACATAGTTCGGCCAAGAGACTCCTGACAAAGAGAGAGACTTTAATGAATTCAGCATGTTGCCAAAGGGCGAGTGCTTGAAGATATATGCAGCAGTAAACTCCATTACCGGAGCCCAACCAGGCTTGGCGGGCTCAGGAGCGCGCGGACTGGAACCTACAACCGGATACGAGTCCGAGGGTCTGGAGTCACAGGCTTCCTTAGAAGTGAGGCATGTGTTCGGCTCTACCGCCGATGAGTGTGCGGCCTGCGGGGCGGGGTCCATCCACCCGTCCTTGGGCCATGTAGTCTGCTCCGGATTTAGGCCCGGGACTACTGCAGGGGTAATATCGCGAGCATTATTCGACAGCAGGTCTCGGTCGTGCTCATCGTGGCTGCCCGGCACTCCTGGCACAGGCCCGATTCCGTTGAAGATCAAGTCTCCGTGGATATCGGCCGTGTAGTTCAGGTTTCCGAACCTGACCTGGTGGCCAGGGGCATAGCTGCCGATCTGCTCCAGATGGCCAAGCGAATTGGCCCGCAGTGCGAAGCCGCCAAACACGAAGATCTGTCCGGGGAGAAAAGTCTCGCCCTAGACCGTGTTGTCGACGATTGAAGGCGCCATCAAGCCTTGCAGCAATGACACAGAGGAACTCTCAATGAAAGCACCAATGTCGGTGTCAAAACCGGCGGATCTCGGGTAGGGGGTCCCGATCTGTGCGTCTTAGGCTGATGGTAACAGGAAGCAAGGGACACAATGTTTACCCAGGTTTGGACCCTCTCGATGGCGGTGAAACCCTACTTCCTGCTTGATTAATATTGACGATATGAGTAGTAAAAGAGTAGATCTACCACGAGATCTTAGAGGCTAAACCCTAGAAGCTAGCCTATGATGATTATGATTGTAGTTGTAGGTCACAAGGAGAGGGCTAGGGTTTACAGGGAGTCGGTTACAAGGAAGGAAATACAATATCCGGATCGCCAAGCTTGTCTTCCACGCAAAGGAGAGTCCCATCCGGACACGGGACGGAGTCCTGAGTCTTGTATCTTCACGCTCCATTAGTCTGGGCGATGTATATAGTCCGGTTGTCCGGATACCCCCTAATCCAGGACTCCCTCACCCTCCTCCACTCCTTTATATACGGAGGAGGGGGCACCCCATAGACACACAAGTTGATCATTGATCTCTTAGCCGTGTGCGGTGCCCCCCTCCACCATAATCCACCTCGGTCATATTGTTGCGGTGCTTAGGCGAAGCCCTGTGTCGGTAGCTTCATCATCACTGTCATCATGCCATCATGCTGACGAAACTCTACCTCGACACTTTGCTAGATCGGAGTTCGTGGGACGTCACCAAGCTGAACGTGTGCAGATCATGGAGGTGTCGTACGTTTGGTACTAGGATCGGTCGATTGTGAAGACGTACGACTACATCAACCGCATTGTTATAACGCTTCCACTTTCGGTCTACGAGGGTACGTGGACAACACTCTCCCCTCTCGTTTCTATGCATCACCATGATCTTGCGTGTGCGTAGGAAATTTTTGAAATTACCACGTTCCCCAATAGTGGCATCCGAGCCAGGTTTATGCCTTGATGTTATATGCACGAGTAGAACACAAGTGAGTTGTCGGCGATAATAGTCATACTTCTTACCAGCATGTCATACTTTGATTCGGCGGTATTATTGGATGAAGCGGCCCGGACCGACATTACGTGTACGCTTACACGAGACTGATTCTACCGACGTGCTTCGCACACAGGTGGCTGGCGGGTGTCAGTTTCTCCAACTTTAGTTGAATCAAGTGTGGCTATGCCCGGTCCTTATTGAAGGTTAAAACAACACATACTTGACGAAAAATCGTTGTGGTTTTGATATGTAGGTAAGAACGGTTCTTGCTAAGCCCGTAGCAGCCACGTAAAACTTGCAACAACAAAGTAGAGGATGTCTAACTTGTTTTTGTAGGGCATGTTGTGATGTGATATGGTCAAAACATGATGCTAAATTTTATTGTATGAGATGATCATATTTTGTAGCAGAGTTATCGGCAACTGGCAGGAGCTATATGGTTGCCGCTTTATTGTATGCAATGCAATCGCCCTGTAATTGTTTTTACTTTATCACTAAGCGGTAGCGATAGTCATAGAAACAATAGTTGGCGAAACAACAACGATGCTACGATGGAGATCAAGGTGTCGCACCAATGACGATGGTGATCATGACGGTGCTTTGGAGATGGAGATCAAAGGCACAAGATGATGATGGCCATATCATATCACTTATATTCATTGCATGTGATGTTTATCTTTTATGCATCTTATTTTGCTTAGTTCGACGGTAGCATTATAAGATGATCTCTCACTAAATTTCAAGGTACAAGTGTTCTCCCTGAGTATGCACCATTGTGAAAGTTCGTCGTGCCGAGACACCACGTGATGATCGGGTGTGATAAGCTCTACATTCACATACAACGGGTGCAAGACAATTTTGCACACGCAGAATACTCGAGTTAAACTTGACGAGCCTAGCATATGCAGATATGGCCTCAGAACACTGAGACCGAAAGGTCGAGCGTGAATCATATAGTAGATATGATCAACATAGTGATGTTCACCATTGAAAACTACTCCATCTCACGTGATGATCGGACATGGTTTAGATGATTTGGATCACGTGATCACTTAGATGATTTGAGGGATGTCTATCTAAGTGGGAGTTCTTAAGTAATATGATTAATTGAACTTTAATTTATCATGAACTTAGTACCTGATAGTTTTTTGCATGTCCATGTTGTTGTAGATAGATGGCCCGTGCTATTATTCCGTTGAATTTTAATGTGTTCCAAGAGAAAGCTAAGTTGAAAAATGATAGTAGCAATTACACGGACTGGGTCCGTAACTTGAGGATTATCCTCATTGCTGCACAGAAGAATTACCTCCTGGAAGCACCGCTAGGTGCAAGACCTACTGCAGGAGCAACGCCGGACGTTGTGAACGTCTGGCAGAGCAAAGCTGATGACTACTCGATAGTTCAGTGTGCCATGCTTTACGGCTTAGAACCGGGACTTCAACAATGTTTTGAACGTCGTGGAGCATATGAGATGTTCCAGGAGTTGAAGTTAATATTTCAAGCAAATGCCCGGATTGAGAGATATGAAGTCTCCAATAAGTTCTATAGCCGCATGATGGAGGAGAATAGTTCTGTTAGTGAACATATACTCAAAATGTCTGGGTATAACAATCACTTGATTCAACTGGGAGTTAATCTTCCTGATGATAGCGTCATTGACAGAATTCTTCAATCACTGCCACCAAGCTACAAGAGCTTTGTGATGAACTATAATATGCAAGGGATGAACAAGATATTTCCCGAGCTCTTCACAATGCTAAAGGCTGGGAGGTAGAAATCAAGAAGGAGCATCAAGTGTTGATGGTCAAAGACCACCAGTTTCAAGAAAAAGGGTAAAGGGAAGAAAGGGAACTTCAAGAAGAATGGCAAGCAAGTTGCTACTCAAGTGAAGAAACCCCCAAGTTTGGACCTAAGCCTGAGACTGAGTGCTTCTACTACAAAGGGACTGGTCACTGGAAGCGGAACTGCCCCAAGTATTTGGCGGATAAGAAGGATGGCAAGGTGAACAAAGGTATATGTGATATACATGTTATTGATGTGTACCTTACTAATGCTCGCAGTATTGCCTGGGTATTTGATACTGGTTCTGTTGCTAATATTTGCAACTCGAAACAGGGACTACAGATTAAGCGAAGATTGGCTAAGGACGAGGTGACGATGCGCGTGGGAAATGGTCCAAAGTCGATGTGATCGCAGTCGGCACGCTACCTCTACATCTACCTTTGGGATTAGTTTTAGACCTGAATAATTGTTATTTGGTGCCAGAGTTGAGCATGAACATTATATCTGGATCTTGTTTGATGCAGACGGTTATTCATTTAAATCTGAGAATAATGGTTGTTCTATTTATATGAGTAATATCTTTTATGGTCATGCACCCTTAAAGAGTGGTCTATTTTTATTGAATCTCGATAGTAGTGACACACATATTCATAATATTGAAACCAAAAGATGCAGAGTTGATAATGATAGTGCAACTTATTTGTGGCACTGCCGTTTGGGTCATATTGGTGTAAAGCGCATGAAGAAACTCCATTCTGATGGACTTTTGGAATCACTTGATTATGAATCACTTGGTACTTGCGAACCATGCCTCATGGGCAAGATGACTAAAACTCTGTTCTCCGGAACAATGGAGCGAGCAACAGATTTGTTGGAAATCATACATACTGATGTATGTGGTCCAATGAATATTGAGGCTCGCGGCAGGTATCGTTATTTTCTCACCTTCACATATGATTTAAGCAGATATGGGTATATCTACTTAATGAAACATAAGTCTGAAACATTTGAAAAGTTCAAAGAATTTCAGAGTGAAGTGGAAAATCATCGTAACAAGAAAATAAATTTCTACGATCTGATCGTGGAGGAGAATATTTGAGTTACGAGTTTGGTCTTCATTTGAAACAATGCGGAATAGTTTCGCAACTCACACCACCCGGAACACCACAGCGTAATGGTGTGTCTGAACGTTGTAACCGCACTTTATTAGATATATGGTGCGATCTATGATGTCTATTACTGATTTATCGCTATTGTTTTGGGGTCATGCTTTAGAGACGGCTGCATTCACGTTAAATAGGGCACCATCTAAATCCGTTGAGACGACGCCATGTGAACTGTGGTTTGGCAAGAAACCAAAGTTGTCATTTCTGAAAGTTTGGGGCCGCGATGCTTATGTGAAAAAGCTTCAACCTGATAAGCTCGAACCCAAATCGGAGAAATGTGTCTTCATAGGATACCCAAAGGAAACTGTTGGGTATACCTTCTATCACAGATCCGAAGGCAAGATATTCATTGCTAAGAATGGATCCTTTCTAGAGAAGGAGTTTCTCTCGAAAGAAGTGAGTGGGAGGAAAGTAGAACTTGATGAGGTAAATGTACCTGCTCCCTTATTGGAAAGTAGTTCATCACAGAAATCAGTTCATGTGATCCCTACACCTATTAGTGAGGAAGCTGATGATAATGATCATGAAACTTCAGATCAATTTACTACGAACCTCGTAGGTCAACCAGAGTAAGATCTGCACAAGAGTGGTACGGTAATCCTATTCTGGAGGTCATGTTACTTGACCATGATGAACCTACGAACTATGAGGAAGCAATGATGAGCCCAGATTCCACGAAATAGCTTGAGGCCATGAAATCTGAGATGGGATCCATGTATGAGAACAATGTGTGGACTTTGGTTGACTTGCCCGATGATCGGCAAGCCATAGAGAATAAATGGATCTTCAAGAAGAAGACTGATGCTGACGGTAATGTCACTGTCTACAAAGCTCGACTTGTTGCAAAAGGTTTTCAAAAAGTTCAAGGAGTTGACTACGATGAGACATTCTCGCCCGTAGCCAAGCTTAAGTCTGTCTGAATCATGTTAGCAATTGCTGCATTTTATGATTATGAAATTTGTCAAATGGATGTAAAAACTTCATTCTTGAATGGATTTCTGGAAGAAGAGTTGTATATGATGCAAACTGAAGGTTTTATTGATCCAAAGGATGCTAACAAAGTGTGCAAGCTCCAGCGATCCATTTATGGACTGGTGCAAGCCTCTCGGAGTTGGAATAAACGTTTAGATAGTGTGATCAAAACATATGGTTTTATACAGACTTTTGGAGAAGCTTGTATTTACAAGAAAGTGAGTGGGAGCTCTATAGCATTTCTAATATTATACGTGGATGACATATTATTGATTGGAAATGATATAGAATTTTTGGATAGCATAAAAGGATACTTGAACAAGAGTTTTTCAATGAAAGACCTCAGTGAAGCTACTTATATATTGGGCATTAAGATCTATAGAGATAGATCAAGACGCCTAATTGGACTTTCACAAAGTACATACCTTGATAAAGTTTTGAAGAAGTTCAAAATGGATAAGAAAGGGTTCTTGCCTGTGTTACAAGGTGTGAAGTTGAGTCAGACTCAATGCCCGACCACTACAGAAGATTGAGAGAAAATGAAAGATGTCCCCTATACTTCAGCCATAGACTCTATCATGTATGTGAAGGAAATATGCCCTAGAGGCAATAATAAAGTTATTATTTATTTCCTTAATTCATGATAAATGTTTATCATTCATGCTAGAATTGTATTAACCGGAAACATAATACATGTGTGAATACATAGACAAACATAGTGTCACTAGTATGCCTCTACTTGACTAGCTCGTTAATCAAAGATGGTTAAGTTTCCTAACCATAGACATGAGTTGTCATTTGATTAATGGGATCACATCATTAGGAGAATGATGTGATTGACTTGACCCATTCCGTTAGCTTAGCACTTGATCATTTAGTATGTTTCTATTGCTTTCTTCATGACTTATACATGTTCCTATGAGTACGAGATTATGCAACTCCCGTTTACCGGAGGAACACTTTGTGTGCTACCAAACGTCACAACGTAACTAGGTGATTATAAAGGTGCTCTATAGGTGTCTTCCGAAGGTACTTGTTGAGTTGGCGTATTTCGAGATTAGGATTTGTCACTCCGATTATCGGAGAGGTATCTCTGGGCCCTCTCGGTAATGCACATCACTATAAGCCTTGCAAGCAATATGACTGATGAGTTAGTTGCGGAATAATGCATTATGGAACAAGTAAAGAGACTTTCTGGTAACGAGATTGAATTAGGTATTGAGATACGGACGATCGAATCTCGGGCAAGTAACAACCGATGACAAGGGGAACAACGTATGTTGTTATGCGGTTTGACCGATAAAGATCTTCATAGAATATGTGGGAACCAATATGAGCATCCAGGTTCCGCTATTGGTTATTGACCGGATATGTGTCTCGGTCATGTCTACATAGTTCTCAAACCCATAAGGTCCGCACGCCTAACGTTCGGTGACGATTTATATTATGAGTTATGTGTTTTGATGTACCGAAGGTAGTTCGGAGTCCTGGATGAGATCGGGGACATGACAAGGAGTCTCAAAATGGTCGAGACGTAAAGATCGATATATTGAACGACTATATTCAGATATCAGAAAGGTTCCGAGTGATTCGGGTATTTATCGGAGTACCGGAGAGTTACGGGAATTCGTCGGGGAGTATATGGGCCTTATTGGGCTTTAGGGGAAAGAGAGAGGGGAGGCTGCACCCCCCCTCCCCCAAGGCCTAGTCCGAATTGGACTAAGGGGAGGGGCTGCGCCCCCTCCTTGCTTCTCTTCTTTTTTCCCTTTCCTTGACTCCTACTCCTACTACTTGGAAAGGAGGGAATCCTACTCCCGGTGGGAGTAGGACTCCTCCAGGGCGCGTCATAGGAGGGCCGGCCCTCCGCCCTCCTCAACTCCTTTATATATGGGGGAGGGGGGCACCCCATAGACACACAAGTTGATCTGTTGATCTCTCCCAGCTGTGTGCGGTGCCCCCCTCCACCATATTCCACCTTGATAATATCGTAGTGGTGCTTAGGCGAAGCCCTATGTCGGTAGCATCATCGACATCGTCATCACGCCATCATGCTGACAGAACTATCCTGCAAAGCTCTGCTGGATCGGAGTTCGTGGGACGTCATCGAGCTGAACGTGTGCTGAACTCGGAGGTGCCGTACATTCGGTACTTGGATCGGTCGGATCGTGAAGACGTATGACTACATCAACCGCATTATGCTAATGCTTCCGCTTACGGTCTATGAGGGTACGTGGACAACACTCTCCCCTCTCGTTGCTATGCATCACCATGATCTTGCGTATGCGTAGGATTTTTTTTGAAATTACTACGTTCCCCAACAGTGGTATCAGAGCCAGGTTTATGCATAGATGTTATATGCACGAGTAGAACACAAGTGAGTTGTGGGCGATACAAGTCATACTGCTTACCAGCATGTCATACTTTTGTTCGGCGGTATTATTGGATGAAGCGACCCGGACCGACATTACGCGTACGCTTACGCGAGACTGGTTCTACCGACGTGCTTTGCACACAGGCGGCTGGCGGGTGTCAGTTTCTTCAACTTTAGTTGAATCGAGTGTGGCTACGCCCGATCCTTGTGAAGGTTAAAACATCACTAACTTGATGAAATATCGTTGTGGTTTTGATGCGTAGGTAAGAATGGTTCTTGCTCAGCCCATAGCAGCGACGTAAAACTTGCAACAACAAAGTAGAGGACGTCTAACTTGTTTTTGCAGGGCATGTTGAGATGTGATATGGTCAAGACATGATACTAAATTTTATTGTATGAGATGATCATGTTTTGTAACAAAGTTATCAGCAACTGGCAGGAGCCTTATGGTTGTCTCTTTATTGCATAAGTGCAAGCGCTAAATAATTGCTTTACTTTATCGCTATGCGATAGCAATAGTTGCAAGAGCAATAGTTGGCGAGACGACCATGTGATGACACATTGATATAGATCAAGATGATAGAGATCATGGTGTCATGCCGGTGACGATGGAGATCATGACGATGCTTTGAAGATGGAGATCAAAGGCACAAGATGATGATGGCCATATCATATCACATATTTTGATTGCATGTGATGTTTATCTTTTATGCATCTTATTTTGCTTAGTTCGACGGTAGCATTATAAGATGATCTCTCACTAAATTTCAAGGTACAAGTGTTCTCCCTGAGTATGCACCGTTGCGAAAGTTTGTCGTGCCGAGACACCACGTGATGATCGGGTGTGATAAGCTCTACGTTCACATACAACGGGTGCAAGCCAGTTTTGCATGGCAAAATACTCGGGTTAAACTTGACGAGCCTAGCATATGCAGATATGGCCTCGGAACACTGAGACTGAAAGGTCGAGCGTGAATCATATAGTAGATATGATCAACATAGTGATGTTCACCATTGAAAACTACTCCATCTCACGTGATGATTGGACATGGTTTAATTGATTTGGATCACGTGATGGATTAGATGATTAGAGGGATGTCTATCTAAGCGGGAGTTCTTAAGTAATATGATTAATTGAACTTTAATTTATCATGAACTTAGTCCTGATAGTATTTTGCAAATAATGTTGTAGATCAAGCTCGCGTTGTTGCTTCCCTATGTTTTATATGTGTTCCTAGAGAAAACTAAGTTGAAAGATGATAGTAGCAATCATGCGGACTGGGTCTGTGATCTGAGGTTTATCCTCATTGCTGCACAGAAGAATTATGTCCTTGATGCACCGCTAGGTGACAGACCTATTGCAGGAGCAGATGCAGACGTTATGAACGTTTGGCTAGCTCAATATGATGACTACTTGATAGTTTAGTGCACCATGCTTAATGGCTTAGAATCGGGACTTCAAAGACATTTTGAACGTCATGGACCATATGAGATGTTCCAGGAGTTGAAGTTAATATTTCAAGCTAATACCCGAGTTGAGAGAGATGAAGTCTCCAACAAGTTCTATAGCTAAAAGATGGAGGAGAACTGCTCAACTAGTAAGCATGTGCTCAGATTGTCTGGGTACTACAATCGCTTGAATCAAGTTGGAGTTAATCTTCCAGATAAGATAGTGATTGACAGAGTTCTCTAGTCACCATCACCAAGTTACTAGAACTTCGTGATGAACTATAGTATGCAAGGGATGCCGAAAATGATTCCCGAGCTCTTCGTGATGTTGAAATCGACGAAGGTAGAAATCAAGAAAGAGCATCAAGTGTTGATGATTTACAAGACCACTAGTTTCAAGAAAAGGGCAAAGGGAAAGAAAGGGAAACTTCAAGTAGAATGGCAAGCAAGTTGTCACTCCCATGAGAAGCCTAAAGCTGGACCAAAGCCTGAAACTGAGTGCTTCTACTGCAAAGGAAATGGTCATTGGAAGCGAAAATACCCTGAATATTTGGTGGATAAGTAGGATGGCAAAGTGAACAAGGGTATATTTGATATACAGTTTATTGATGTGTACCTTACTAGTGTTTATAGTAGCCCCTGGGTATTTGATACTTGTTCGGTTGCTAAAAATTAGTAACTCGAAACAGGAGTTACAGAATAAACAGAGACTAGTTGAGGGTGAAGTGACGATGTGTGTTGGAAGTGGTTCCTAGATTGATATGATCATCATCGCACACTCCCTATACTTTAGGGATTAGTGTTAAACCTAAATAAATGTTATTTGGCGTTTGCGTTGAGCATGAATATGATTTGATCATGTTTATTGCAATACAGTTATTCATTTAAAGTCAGAGAATAATTGTTGTTCTGTTTACATGAATAAAACCTTCGATGGTCATACACCCAATGAAAATAGTTTGTTGGATCTCGATCGTAGTGATTCACAAATTCATAATATTGATGCCAAAAGATGCGAAGTTAATAATGATAGTGCAACTTATTTGTGGCACTGCCGTTTGGGTCATATCGGTGTAAAGCGCATGAAGAAACTCCACAAAGATGGACTTTTGGAATCACTTGGTTATGAATCATTTGATGCTTGCGAACCGTGGCTTTTGGGAAAGATGACTAAAACTCCATTCTCCAGAACAATGGAACGACCTACTGACTTGTTGGAAATAATACATACCGATGTATGCGATCCAATGTGTGTTGATGCTCGTGGCAGGTATCGTTATTTTCTCACAGATGCTTTGAGCATATATGAGTATATTGTTGGGGAACATAGTAATTTCAAAAAAATTCCTACGCACAAGCAAGGTCATGGTGATGCATAGCAACGATAGGGGAGAGTGTTTTCCACGTACCCTTGTAGACCAAAAGCGGAAGCGTTAAAACAATGCGGTTGATGTAGTTGTACGTCTTCACGGTCCGACCGATCCAAGTACCGAACGTACGGCACCTCCGAGTTCAGCACACGTTCAGCTCGATGACGATCCCCGGACTCCGATCCAGCAGGGTGTCGGGGAAGAGTTCCGTCAGCACGACGGCGTGGTGATGGTGATGATGTTCTACCGACGCAGGGCTTCGCCTAAGCACCGCTACGATATGACCGAGGTGGAATATGATGGAGGGGGGGCACCGCACACGGCTAAAGAACGATCACGAAGATCAACTTGTGTATCACGGGGTGCCCCCTGCCCCTGTATATAAAGGAGGGAGGAGAGGGGGCCGGCCAAGGGGGTGGCGCGCCCTAGAGGGGGGGAGTCCAACCCCAACCGGGAGTAGGACTCCCCCCTTTCCTATTAGGAGTAGGAGAGGGAAGGAAGAGGGGGGAGGGAAGAAGGAAAGGGGGGCGGCCCCCTTCCCAATTCGGATTGGGCTTGGGGGGCGCCCCCTCCTTTTCCCCTTCTACCTCCTTTCCACTAACGCCCAATAAAGCCCATATACCTCTCGGAGGCTTCCGGTAACCTCCCGGAGATCCGGTATTGTCCCAATCTCACCTGGAACCTTTCCGGTGTCCAAATATAGTCGTCCAATATATCGATCTTTATGTCTCAACCATTTCGAGACTCCTCGTCATGTCCGTGATCACATCCGGGACTCCGAACAACCTTCAGTACATCAAAACTCATAATAAAACTGTCATCATAACGTTAAGCGTGCAGACCCTACGGGTTCGAGAACTATGTAGACATGACCTAGAACTGTTTCCGGTCAATAACCAATAGCGGAACATGGATGCTCATATTGGCTCCTACATATTCTACGAAGATCTTTATCGGTCAAACTGCATAACAACATACATTGTTCCCTTTGTCATCGGTATGTTACTTGCCCGAGATTCGATCGTCGGTATCCAATACCTAGTTCAATCTCGTTACCGGCAAGTCTCTTTACTCGTTACGTAATGCATCATTCCGTAACTATCTCATTAGCTACATTGCTTGCAAGGCTTATAGTGATGTGCATTACCGAGAGGGCCCAGAGATACCTCTCCGACTATCGGAGTAACAAAACCTAATCTCGAAATACGCCAACTCAACATGTACCTTTGGAGACACCTGTAGAGCTCCTTTATAATCAGCCAGTTACGTTGTGACGTTTGGTAGCACACAAACTGTTCCTCCGATAAACGGGAGTTGCATAATCTCATAGTTATAGGAACTTTGTATAAGTCATGAAGAAAGCAATAGCAACATACTAAACGATCAAGTGCTAAGCTAACGGAATGGGTCAAGTCAATCACATCATTCTTCTAATGATGTGATCTCGTTAATCAAATGACAACACATGTCTATGGTTAGGAAACATAACCATCTTTGATTAATGAGCTAGTCAAGTAGAGGCATACTAGTGACATTAAGTTTGTCTATGTATTCACACATGTATCATGTTTCCGGTTAATACAATTATAGCATGAATAATAAACATTTATCATGATATGAGGAAATAAATAATAACTTTATTATTGCCTCTAGGGCATATTTCCTTCAGTCTCCCACTTGCACTAGAGTCAATAATCTAGATTACACAGTAATGATTCTAACACCCATGGAGTCTTGGTGCTGATCATGTTTTGCTCGTGGAAGAGGCTTAGTCAACGGGTCTGCAACATTCAAATCTGTATGTATTTTTCAAATCTCTATGTCTCCCACCTGGACTTGGTCTTGGATGGAATTGAAGTGTCTCTTGATGTGCTTGGTCCTCTTGTGAAATCTGGATTCCTTTGCTAAGGCAATTGCACCAGTATTGTCATAGAAGATCTTCATTGGTCCCGATGCACTAGGTATGACACCTAGATCGGAAATGAACTCCTTCATCCAGATTCCTTCATTTGCTGCTTCTGAAGTAGCTATGTACTCCGCTTCGCATGTAGATCCCTCCACGACGCTTTGTTTACAACTGTACCAACTGACAGCTCCACCGTTCAATATAAACACGTATCCGGTTTGCGATTTAGAATCGTCCGGATCAGTGTCAAAGCTTGCATCGATGTAACCATTTACGACTAGCTCTTTGTCACCTCCATAAACGAGAAACATATCCTTAGTCCTTTTCAGGTATTTCAGGATATTCTTGACTGCTGTCCAGTGATCCACTCTTGGATTACTTTGGTACCTCCCTGCTAAACTTATTGCTAAGCATACATCAGGTCTGGTACACAGCATTGCATACATGATAGAGCCTATGGCAGAAGCATAGGGAACATCTTTCATTTTATCTCTATCTTCTGCTGTGGTCGGGCATTGAGTCTGACTCAACTTCACACCTTGTAATACAGGCAAGAACCCTTTCTTTGCCTGATCCATTTTGAACTTTTTCAAAACTTTATCAAGGTATGTGCTTTGTGAAAGTCCAATTAAACGTCTTGATCTATCTCTATAGATCTTGATGCCCAATATGTAAGCAGCTTCACCGAGGTCTTTCATTGAAAAACTTTTATTCAAGTATCCCTTTATGCTATCCAGAAATTCTATATCATTTCCAATTAATAATATGTCATCTACATATAATATCAGAAATGCTACAGAGCTCCCACTCACTTTCTTGTAAATACAGGCTTCTCCAAAAGTCTGTATAAAACCATATGCTTTGATCACACTATCAAAATGTTTATTCCAACTCCGAGATGCTTGCACCAGTCCATAAATGGATCGCTGGAGCTTGCATACTTTGTTAGCACCTTTTGGATCGAAAAAACCTTCCGGTTGCATCATATACAACTCTTCTTCCAGAAATCCATTCAGGAATGCAGTTTTGACATCCATTTGCCAAATTTCACAATCATAAAATGCAGCAATTGCTAACATGATTCGGACAGACTTAAGCATCACTATGGGTGAGAAAGTCTCATCGTAGTCAACCCCTTGAACTTGTCGAAAACCTTTCGCAACAAGTCGAGCTTTGTAGATAGTTACATTACCATCAGCATCAGTCTTGTTCTTGAAGATCCATTTATTCTCGATGGCTTGCCGATCATCGGGCAAGTCAACCAAAGTCCATACTTTGTTCTCATACATGGATCCCATCTCAGATTTCATGGCTTCAAGCCATTTTGCGGAATCTGGGCTCATCATCACTTCCTCATAGTTCGTAGGTTCGCCATGGTCAAGTAACATGACTTCCAGAATAGGATTACCGTACCACTCTGGTGCGGATCTTACTATGGTAGACCTACGAGGTTCAGTAGTAACTTGATCTGAAGTTTCATGATCAATATCATTAGCTTCCTCACTGATTGGTGTAGTTGTCACAGGAACCGGTTCTTGTGATGAACCACTTTCCAACAAGGGAGCAGGTACAATTACCTCATCAAGTTCTACTTTCCTCCCACTCACTTCTTTCGAGAGAAACTCCTTCTCTAGAAAGGATCCGAATTTAGCAACGAAAATCTTGCCCTCAGATCTATGTTAGAAGGTGTACCCAATAGTCTCTTTTGGGTATCCTATGAAGATACATTTCTCCGATTTGGGTTCGAGCATATCTGGTTGAACTTTCTTCACATAAGCATCGCAGCCCCAAACTTTAAGAAACGACAACTTTGGTTTCTTGCCAAACCACAGTTCATAAGGCGTCATCTCAACGGATTTTGATGGTGCCCTGTTTAATGTGAATGCGGCCGTCTCTAAAGCATAACCCCAAAATGATAGCGGTAAATCAGTAAGAGACATCATAGATCGCACCATATCTAGTAACGTACGATTACAACGTTCGGACACACCATTTCGTTGTGGTGTTCCGGGTGGCGTGAGTTGCAAAACTATTCCGCATTGCTTCAAATGTAAACCAAACTCGTAACTCGAATATTCTCCTCCACGATCAGATCATAGAAATTTTATTTTCTTGTTATGATGATTTTCCACTTCACTCTGAAATTCTTTGAACTTTTCAAATGTTTCAGACTTGTGTTTCATCAAGTAGATATACCCATATCTGCTCAAACCATCTGTGAAGGTGAGAAAATAATGTGTTGGAAATATGCCCTAGAGGCAATAATAAAAGCATTATTATTATATTTCCTTGTTCATGATAATTGTCTTTATTCATGCTATAATTGTGTTATCCGGAAATCGTAATACATGTGTGAATAACAGACACCAACATGTCCCTAGTAAGCCTCTAGTTGACTAGCTTGTTGATCAGTAGATAGTCATGGTTTCCTGACTATGGACATTGGATGTCATTGATAACGAGATCACATCATTAAGAGAATGATGTGATGGACAAGACCCAATCCTAAACATAGCACAAGATAGTATAGTTCGTTTGCTAGAGTTTTCCAGTGTCAAAGTATCTTTTCCTTAGACCATGAGATCGTGTAACTCCCGGATACCGTAGGAGTGCTTTGGGTATACCAAACGTCACAACATAACTGGGTGACTATAAAGGTAGACTACGGGTATCTCCGAAAGTGTCTGTTGGGTTGACATGGATCAAGACTGGGATTTGTCACTCCGTATGACGGAGAGGTATCACTGGGCCCACTCGGTAATGCATCATCATAATGAGCTCAAAGTGACCAAGTGTCTGGTCACGGGATCATGCATTACGGTACGAGTAAAGTGACTAGCCGGTAACGAGATTGAACGAGGTATTGGGATACCGACGATCGAATCTCGGGCAAGTAACATATCGATTGACAAAGGGAATTGCGTACGGGGTTGATTGAATCCTCGACATCGTGGTTCATCCGATGAGATCATCATGGAGCATGTGGGAGCCAACATGGGTATCCAGATCCCGCTGTTGGTTATTGACTTGAGAGTCGTCTCGGTCGTGTCTGCTTGTCTCCCGAACCCGTAGGGTCTACACACTTAAGGTTCGGCGACGCTAGGGTTGTGAAGATATGTATATGCAGTAACCCGAATGTTGTTCGGAGTCCCGGATGAGATCCCGGACGTCACGAGGAGTTCCGGAATGGTCCGGAGGTAAAGAATTATATATAGGAAGTGCAGTTTCGGGCATCGGGACAAGTTTCGGTGTTATCGGTATTGTACCGGGACCACCGGAGGGGTCCCATGGGCCCACCGGGTGGGGCCACCTGTCCCGGGGGGCCACATGGGCTGTAGGGGGTGCGCCTTGGCCTAGATGGGCCAAGGGCACCAGCCCCTACTAGGCCCATGCGCCTAGGGTTTCCACCAAGGAGGAGTCCAAGTGGTGGAAGGCACCCCTAGGTGCCTTGGGGGGAGGGAAACCTCCCCTTGGCCGCCGCCCCCCCTAGTAGATGCCATCTACTAGGGCCGGTGCCCCCCCCTTGGCACCCCTATATATAGTGGGGGAGAGGAGGGACTTGATACACCAGCCCCTGGCGCCTCCCTCTCTCCCCGTTACATCTCTCCCTCGTAGTATTGGCGAAGCCCTGCTGCTGTGACGCCCTGCATCCACCACCACGCCGTCGTGCTGCTGGATCTTCATCAACCTCTCCTCCCCCCTTGCTGGATCAAGAAGGAGGAGATGTCTCCCGTCCCGTACGTGTGTTGAACGCGGAGGTGCCGTCCGTTCGGCGCTTGGTCATCTGTGATTTGGATCACGTCGAGTACGACTACATCATCACCGTTCTTTTGAACGCTTCCGTGCGCGATCTACAAAGGTATGTAGATGCATCTAATGACTCGTTGCTAGATGAACTCCTAGATGATCTTGGTGAAACGAGTAGGAAATTTTTTGTTTTCTGCAACGTTCCCCAACAGTGGCATCATGAGCTAGGTCTATGCGTAGTTCTTCTTGCGCGAGTAGAACACAATTTGTTGTGGGCGTAGATTTGTCAACTTTCTTGCCGTTACTAGTCCTTTCTTGCTTCAGCGGTATTGTGGGATGAAGCGGCCCGGATCAACCTTACACGTACGCTTACGTGAGACCGGTTCCACCGACTAACATGCACTAGTTGCATAAGGTGGCTGGCGGGTGTCTGTCTCTCCTACTTTAGTTGGAGCGGATTCGATGAACAGGGTCCTTATGAAGGGTAAATAGAAGTTGACAAATCACGTTGTGGCTTTAACGTAGGTAAGAAGACGTTCATGCTAGAACCCTAATTCAGCCACGTAAAACTTGCAACAACAATTAGAGGACGTCTAACTTGTTTTTGCAGCAAGTGGTTTGTGATATGATATGGCCAAAGTTGTGATGAATGATGAATGATCTATATGTGATGTATGAGATGTTCATGCTATTGTAATAGGAATCACGACTTGCATGTCGATGAGTATGACAACCGGCAGGAGCCATAGGAGTTGTCTTTATTCTTTTATATGACCTGCGCGTCATTGAGAAACGCCATGTAAATTACTTTACTTTATTGCTAAACGCGTTAGCCATAGTAGTAGAAGTAATAGTTGGCGAGCAACTTCATGGAGACACGATGATGGAGATCATGATGATGGAGATCATGGTGTCAAGCCGGTGACAAGATGATCATGGAGCCCCAAGATGGAGATCAAAGGAGCTATGTGATATTGGCCATATCATGTCACGTTTATTATTTGATTGCATGTGATGTTTATCATGTTTTGCATCTTGTTTACTTAGAACGACGGTAGTAAATAAGATGATCCCTCATACTAATTTCAAGAAGTGTTCCCCCTAACTGTGCACCATTGCGACAGTTCGCTGTTTCAAAACACCACGTGATGATCGGGTGTTTTATTCAGACGTTCACATACAACGGGCGTAAGACAGATTTACACATGCAAACACTTAGGTTGACTTGACGAGCCTGGCATGTATAGACAAGGCCTCAGAACACAGAAGACCGAAAGGTCGAGCATGAGTCGTATAGAAGATACGATCAACATGAAGATGTTCACCGATGTTGACTAGTCCGTCTCACGTGATGATCGGACACGGTCTAGTTAACTCGGATCATGTAATACTTAGATGACTAGAGGGATGTCTAATCTAAGTGGGAGTTCACTAATAATTTGATTAGTTGAACTTAATTATCATGAACTTAGTCTAAATATTTTACAATATGTCTTGTAGATCAAATGACCAACGTAGTCCTCAACTTCAACGCATTCCTAGAGAAAACTAAGCTGAAATACGATGGCAGCAACTATACGGACTGGGTCCGGAACCTGAGGATCATCCTCATAGCTGCCAAGAAAGATTATGTCCTACAAGCACCGCTCGGTGACCCATCCGTTCTCCCTGCAGAACAAGATGTTATGAACGCTTGGCAGGCACGTTCCGATGACTACTCCCTCGTTCAGTGCGGCATGCTTTACAGCCTAGAGCCGGGGCTCCAAAAGCATTTTGAGAGACATGGAGCATATGAGATGTTCGAAGAGCTGAAAATGGTTTTCCAAGCTCATGCCCGGGTCGAGAGATATGAAGTCTCCGACAAATTCTTCAGCTGTAAGATGGAGGAAAATAGTTCTGTCAGTGAGCACATACTCACTATGTCTGGGTTACATAACCGCTTGACTCAGCTGGGAGTTAATCTCCCGGATGATGCGGTCATTGACAGAATCCTCCAGTCGCTTCCACCAAGCTACAAGAGCTTTGTGATGAACTTCAATATGCAGGGGATGGAAAAGACCATTCCTGAAGTATTTGCTATGCTGAAATCAGCAGAGGTAGAAGTCAAGAAGGAACATCAAGTGTTGATGGTCAATAAAAACACTAAGTTCAAGAAAGGCAAGGGTAAAAATAACTTCAAGAAGGACGGCAAGGAGGTTGCCGCGCCCGGCAAGCAAGCTGCCGGGAAGAAGCCAAAGAATGGACCCAAGCCCGAGACTGAGTGCTATTATTGCAAGGGAAGCGGTCACTGGAAGCGGAACTGCCCTAAGTACTTAGCGGATAAGAAGGCCGGCAAAACAAAAGGGGCTGCGGAATAAGCGGAAACTGGCAAAGGACGAGGTGACGATGCGCGTCGAGAATGGTTCCAAGGTCAATGTGATCGCCGTCGGCACGCTGCCTCTGCATCTCCCTTCGGGATTAGTTTTAAACCTTAATAATTGTTATTTAGTGCCAGCTTTGAGCATGAACATTGTATCGGGAACTCGTTTAATTCGAGATGGCTACTCATTTAAATCCGAGAATAATGGTTGTTCTATTTATATGAGAGATATGTTTTATGGTCATGCTCCTATGGTGAATGGTTTATTCTTTATGAATCTCGAACGTGATGCTACACATGTTCACAATGTGAGTACCAAAAGAAGTAAGGTTGATAATGATAGTCCCACATACTTGTGGCACTGCCGCCTTGGTCACATAGGTGTCAAACGCATGAAGAAGCTCCATGCAGATGGACTTTTAGAGTCTCTTGATTATGAATCATTTGACACGTGCGAACCATGCCTTATGGGAAAAATGACCAAGACTCCGTTCTCAGGAACAATGGAGCGAGCAACCAACTTATTGGAAATCATACATACTGATGTGTGCGGTCCAATGAGTGTTGAGGCTCGCGGTGGCTATCGTTATGTTCTCACCCTCACTGATGATTTAAGTAGGTATGGGTATATCTACTTAATGAAACACAAGTCTGAAACCTTTGAAAAGTTCAAGGAATTTTAGAGTGAGGTTGAAAATCAACGTGACAGGAAAATCAAGTTTTTACGATCAGATCGTGGAGGAGAATACTTGAGTCACAAGTTTGGCACACACTTAAGAAAATGTGGAATAGTTTCACAACTCACGCCGCCTGGAACACCTCAGCGTAATGGTGTGTCCGAACGTCGTAATTGCACTCTATTAGATATGGTGCGATCTATGATGTCTCTTACCGATTTACCGCTATCTTTTTGGGGCTATGCTTTAGAGACTGCCGCATTCACTTTAAATAGGGCTCCGTCGAAATCCGTTGAGACGACACTGTATGAATTGTGGTTTGGGAAGAAACCTAAGCTGTCGTTTCTAAAAGTTTGGGGATGCGATGCTTATGTCAAGAAACTTCAACCTGAAAAGCTCAAACCCAAGTCGGAAAAATGCGTCTTCATAGGATACCCAAAAGAAACTATTGGGTACACCTTCTACCTCAGATCCGAAGGCAAGATCTTTGTTGCCAAGAATGGGTCCTTTCTAGAGAAAGAGTTTCTCTCGAAAGAAGTGAGTGGGAGGAAAGTAGAGCTTGATGAAGTATTACCTCTTGAACTAGAAAATGGCGCAACTCAAGAAAATGTTCCTGAGGTGCCTGCATCGACTAGAGAGGAAGTTAATGATAATGATCAAGATACTTCTGATCAAGCCCCTACTGAAATTCGAAGGTCCACAAGGACACGTTTCGCACCAGAGTGGTACGGCAACCCTGTCTTGGAAATCATGCTGTTAGACAACGGTGAACCTTCGAACTATGAAGAAGCGATGGCGGGCCCGGATTCCGACAAATGGCTAGAAGCCATGAAATCCGAGATAGGATCCATGTATGAAAACGAAGTATGGACTTTGACTGACTTGCTCGTTGAGCGGCGAGCCATAGAAAATAAATGGATCTTTAAGAGGAAGACAGACGCAGATGGTAATGTGACCATCTATAAAGCTCGGCTTGTCACTAAGGGTTATCGACAAGTTCAAGGGGTTGACTACGATGAGACTTTCTCACCGGTAGCGAAGCTGAAGTCCGTCCGAATCATGTTAGCAATTGCCGCATTCTACGATTATGAAATATGGCAAATGGACGTCAAAACGGCATTCCTTAATGGTTTCCTTAAGGAAGAATTGTATATGATGCGGCCGGAAGGTTTTGTCGATCCTAAAAATGCTGACAAAGTGTGCAAGCTCCAACGCTCGATTTATGGGCTGGTGCAAGCATCTCGGAGTTGGAACATTCGCTTTGATGAGATGATCAAAGCGTTTGGGTTTACGCAGACTTATGGAGTTTTTCAATGCCTATTTGAATAAGAGTTTTTCAATGATATAGAACTCTTGGACATACTTTTGATGGGAAATGATATAGAACTCTTGGACAGCATCAAGGCCTATTTGAATAAGAGTTTTTCAATGAAGGACCTTGGAGAAGCTGCTTATATATTAGGCATCAAAATCTATAGAGATAGATCGAGACGCCTCATAGGTCTTTCACAAAGCACATACCTTGATAAGATATTGAAGAAGTTCAATATGGATCAATCCAAGAAGGGGTTCTTGCCTGTGTTACAAGGTGTGAAATTGAGCTCAGCTCAATGTCCGACCACGGCAGAAGATATAGAAGAGATGAGCGTCATCCCCTATGCATCAGCCATAGGTTCTATTATGTATGCCATGCTGTGTACCAGACCTGATGTAAACCTTGCCGTCAGTTTGGTAGGAAGGTACCAAAGTAATCCCGGCAAGGAGCACTGGACAGCGGTCAAGAATATCCTGAGGTACCTGAAAAGGACTAAGGAAATGTTTCTCATTTATGGAGGTGACGAAGAGCTCGTCGTAAAGGGTTACGTCGACGCTAGCTTCGACACAGATCTGGATGACTCTAAGTCACAAACCGGATACGTGTATATTTTGAATGGTGGGGCAGTAAGCTGGTGCAGTTGCAAGCAAAGCGTCGTGGCGGGATCTACATGTGAAGCAGAGTACATGGCGGCCTTGGAGGCAGCACATGAAGCAATATGGGTGAAGGAGTTCATCACCGACCTAGGAGTCATACCCAATGCGTCGGGGCCGATCAAGCTCTTCTGTGACAACACTGGAGCTATTGCACTTGCCAAGGAGCCCAGGTTTCACAAGAAGACAAGGCACATCAAGCGTCGCTTCAACTCCATTCGTGAAAATGTTCAAGATGGAGACATAGAGATTTGTAAAGTACATACGGACCTGAATGTAGCGGATCCGTTGACTAAACCTCTCCCTAGAGCAAAACATGATCAACACCAGAATTCCATGGGTGTTCGATTCATCACAATGTAACTAGATTATTGACTCTAGTGCAAGTGGGAGACTGTTGGAAATATGCCCTAGAGGAAATAATAAAAGCATTATTATTATATTTCCTTGTTCATGATAATTGTCTTTATTCATGCTATAATTGTGTTATCCGGAAATCGTAATACATGTGTGAATAACAGACACCAACGTGTCCCTAGTAAGCCTCTAGTTGACTAGCTTGTTGATCAGTAGATAGTCATGGTTTCCTGACTATGGACATTGGATGTCATTGATAACGAGATCACATCATTAAGAGAATGATGTGATGGACAAGACCCAATCCTAAACATAGCACAAGATCGTATAGTTCGTTTGCTAGAGTTTTCCAATGTCAAAGTATCTTTTCCTTAGACCATGAGATCGTGTAACTCCCGGATACCGTAGGAGTGCTTTGGGTATACCAAACGTCACAACGTAACTGGGTGACTATAAAGGTAGACTACGGGTATCTCCGAAAGTGTCTGTTGGGTTGACATGGATCAAGACTGGGATTTGTCACTCCGTATGACGGAGAGGTATCACTGGGCCCACTCGGTAATGCATCATCATAATGAGCTCAAAGTGACCAAGTGTCTGGTCACGGGATCATGCATTACGGTACGAGTAAAGTGACTTGCCGGTAACGAGATTGAACGAGGTATTGGGATACCGACGATCGAATCTCGGGCAAGTAACATATCGATTGACAAAGGGAATTGCGTACGGGGTTGATTGAATCCTCGACATCGTGGTTCATCCGATGAGATCATCATGGAGCATGTGGGAGCCAACATGGGTATCCAGATCCCGCTGTTGGTTATTGACCTGAGAGTCGTCTCGGTCGTGTCTGCTTGTCTCCCGAACCCGTAGGGTCTACACACTTAAGGTTCGGTGACGCTAGGGTTGTGAAGATATGTATATGCAGTAACCCGAATGTTGTTCGGAGTCCCGGATGAGATCCCGGACGTCACGAGGAGTTCTGGAATGGTCCGGAGGTAAAGAATTATATATAGGAAGTGCAGTTTCGGGCATCGGGACAAGTTTCGGTGTTATCGGTATTGTACCGGGACCACCGGAGGGGTCCAGTGGGCCCACCGGGTGGGGCCACCTGTCCCGGGGGGCCACATGGGCTTTAGGGGGTGCGCCTTGGTCTAGATGGGCCAAGGGCACCAGCCCCTACTAGGCCCATGCGCCTAGGGTTTCCACCAAGGAGGAGTCCAAGTGGTGGAAGGCACCCCTAGGTGCCTTGGGGGGGAGGGAAACCTCCCCTTGGCCGCCGCCCCCCCTAGTAGATGCCATCTACTAGGGCCGGCGCCCCCCCCCCCTTGGCACCCCTATATATAGTGGGGGAGAGGAGGGACTTGATACACCTGCCCCTGGCGCCTCCCTCTCTCCCCGTTATGTCTCTCCCTCGTAGTATTGGCGAAGCCCTGCTGCTGTGACGCCCTGCATCCACCACCACGACGTCGTGCTGCTGGATCTTCATCAACCTCTCCTCCCCCCTTTCTGGATCAAGAAGGAGGAGACGTCTCCCGTCCCGTACGTGTGTTGAACGCGGAGGTGCCGTCCGTTCGGCGCTTGGTCATCGGTGATTTGGATCACGTCGAGTACGACTACATCATCACCGTTCTTTTGAACGCTTCCGTGCGCGATCTACAAAGGTATGTAGATGCATCTAATGACTCGTTGCTAGATGAACTCCTAGATGATCTTGGTGAAACGAGTAGGAAATTTTTTGTTTTCTGCAACGTTCCCCAACATAATGATACCCTCCGCGAGCCTCAATATTCATTGGACCACATACATCAGTATGTATGATTTCCAACAAATAAGTTGCTCGCTCCATATTTCCGGATAACGGCATTTTAGTCATCTTGCCCATGAGGCACGGTTCGCAAGTACCAAGTGATTCATAATCAAGTGATTCCAGAAATCCATCAGTATGGAGTTTCTTCATGCACTTTACACCGATATGACCTAAACGGCAGTGCCACAAATAAGTTGCACTATCATTATCAACTCTGCATCTTTTGGCTTCAACATTATGAATATGTGTATCACTACTATCGAGATTCAATGAAAATAGACCACTCTTCAAGGGTGCATGACCATAAAATATATTACTCATATAAATGGAACAACCATTATTCTCTGATTTAAATGAATAACCATCTCGCATCAAACAAGATCCAGATATAATGTTCATGCTCAACGCTGGCACCAAATAACAATTATTTAGGTCTAAAACTAATCCCGATGGTAGATGCAGAGGTAGCGTGCCGACCGCGATCACAACGACTTTGGAACCATTTCCCACGCGCATCGTCACCTCGTCCTTAGCCAATCTTTGCTTAATTCGTAGTCCCTGTTTCGAATTGCAAATATTAGCAATAGAACCAGTATCAAATACCCAGGTACTACTGCGAGCATTAGTAAGGTACACATCAATAACATGTATATCACATATACCTTTGTTCACTTTGCCATCCTTCTTATCCGCCAAATACTTGGGGCAGTTCCGCTTCCAGTGTCCAGTCTGCTTGTATTAGAAGCACTCAGTCTCAGGCTTAGGTCCAGACTTGGGTTTCTTCTCTTGAGCAGCAACTTGTTTGCTATTCTTCTTGAAGTTCCCCTTCTTCTTCCCTTTGCCCTTTTTCTTGAAACTAGTGGTCTTATTAACCATCAACACTTGATGTTCCTTCTTGATTTCTACCTCCGCAGCTTTTAGCATTGCGAAGAGCTCGGGAATAGTCTTGTCCATCCCTTGCATATTATAGTTCATCACGAAGCTCTAGTAGTTTGGTGGCAGTGATTGAAGAATTCTGTCAATGACACTATCATCAGGAAGATTAACTCCCATTGAATCAAGTGATTATTATACCCTGACATTTTGAGTATGTGTTCACTGACAGAACTATTCTCCTCCATCTTACAGCTATAGAACTTATTGGAGACTTCATATCTCTCAATCCGGGCATTTGCTTGAAATATTAACTTCAACTCCTGGAACATCTCATATGCTCCATGACGTTCAAAACGTCGTTGAAGACCCGGTTCCAAGCCGTAAAGCATGGCACACTGAATTATCGAGTAGTCATCAGCTTTGCTCTGCCAGACGTTCTTAACATCGTCAGTTGCATCTGCAGCAGGCCTGGCAGCCAGCGGTGCTTCCAGGATGTAATTCTTCTGTGCAGCAATGAGGATAATCCTCAGGTTACGGACCCAGTCCGTGTAATTGCTACCATCATCTTTCAACTTAGCTTTCTCAAGGAACGCATTAAAATTCAACGGAATAACAGCACGAGCCATCTATCTACAACAAACATAGACAAGCAAAATACTATTAGGTACTAAGTTCATGATAAATTTAAGTTCAATTAATCATATTACTTAAGAACTCCCACTTAGACAGACATCTCTCTAGTCATCTAAGTGATCACGTGATCCAAATCAACTAAACCATGTTCGATCATCACGTGAGATGGAGTAGTTTCAATGGTGAACATCACTATGTTGATCATATCTACTATATGATTCACGTTCGACCTTTCGGTCTCCGTGTTCCGAGGCCATATCTGTATATGCTAGGCTTGTCAAGTTTAACCTGAGTATTCCGCGTGTGCAACTGTTTTGCACCCGTTATATTTGAACGTAGAGCCTATCACACCCGATCATCACGTGGTGTCTCAGCACGAAGAACTTTCGCAATGGTGCATACTCAGGGAGAACACTTTTTGATAATTTAGTGAGAGATCATCTTAAAATGCTACCGTCAATCAAAGCAAGATAAGATGCATAAAGGATAAACATCACATGCAATCAATATAAGTGATATGATATGGCCATCATCATCTTGTGCTTGTGATCTCCATCTCCAAAGCACCGTCGTGATCACCATCGTCACTAGCGCGACACCTTGATCTCCATCGTAGCATCGTTGTCATTATGCCATCTATTGCTTCTACGACTATTGCTACCGCTTAGTGATAAAGTAAAGCAATTACAGGGCGTTTGCATTTCATACAATAAAGCGACAACCATATGGCTCCTGCCAGTTGCCGATAACTTTGGTTACAAAACATGATCATCTTATACAATAAAATATAGCATCACGTCTTGACCATATCACATCACGACATGCCCTGCAAAAACAAGTTAAACGTCCTCTACTTTGTTGTTGCAAATTTTACGTGGCTGCTACGGGCTAAGCAAGAACCGTTCTTACCTACGCATCAAAACCACAATGATAGTTCGTCAAGTTAGTGCTATTTTAACCTTCGCAAGGACCCGCCGTAGCCACACTCGGTTCAACTAAAGTGAGAGAGACAGACACCCGCCAGTCACCTTTAAGCACGAGTGCTCGTAACTATGAAACCAGTCTCGCGTAAGCGTACGCGTAATGTCGGTCCGGGCCGCTTCATCTCACAATACCGCTGAACCAAAGTATGACATGCTGGTAAGCAGTATGACTTGTATCGCCCACAACTCACTTGTGTTCTACTTGTGCATATGGCATCTACGCATAAAACCTGGCTCGGATGCCACTGTTGGGGAATGTAGTAATTTCAAAAAAAACCTATGCACACGCAAGATCATGGTGATGCATAGAAACGAGAGGGAAGAGTGTTGTCCACATACCCTCGTAGACCGAAAGTGGAAGCGTTAAAACAACGCGGTTGATGTAGTCGTACATCTTCACGGTCTGACCGATCCAAGTAGCGAACATACGGCACCACTGAGTTCAGCACACGTTCAGCTCGATGACGATCCCCGGACTCCGATCTAGCAGGGTGTCGGGGAAGAGTTCTGTCAGCACGACGGCGTGGTGACGATGATGATGTTCTACCGACACAGGGCTTCGCCTAAGCACCGCTACGATATGACCGAGGTGGAATATGGTGGAGGGGGGCACCGCACACGGCTAAAGAACGATCACGAAGATCAACTTGTGTATCATGGGGTGCCCCCTGCTCCCGTATATAAAGGAGAGAGGAGAGGTGGCCGGCCAGGGGGGTGGCGCACCCTAGGGGGGAGTCCAATCCCAACCGGGAGTAGCACTCCCCCCTTTCCTATTAGGAGTAGGAGAGGGAAGGAAGAGGGGGGAGGGAAGAAGGAAAGGGGGGGCCGGCCCCCTTCCCAATTCGGATTGGGCTGGGGGGCAGCCCCTCCTTTGCTCCTTCTCCCTCCTTTCCACTAAGGCCCAATAAGGCCCATATACCTCCCGGGGGTTCCGGTAACCTCCCGGAGATCCGGTATTGTCCAAATCTCACCCGGAACCTTTCCGGTGTCCAAATATAGTCGTCCAATATATCGATCTTTATGTCTCAACCATTTCGAGACTCCTCGTCATGTCTGTGATCACATCCGGGACTCCGAACAACCTTCGGTACATCAAAACTCATAATAAAACTGTCATCGTAACGTTAAGCGTGCGGACCCTACGGGTTCGAGAACTATGTAGACATGACCTAGAACTGTTTCCGGTCAATAACCAATAGCGTAACCTGGATGCTCATATTGGCTCCTACATATTCTACGAAGATCTTTATCGGTCAAACCGCATAACAACATACGTTGTTCCCTTTGTCATTGATATGTTACTTGCCCGAGATTCGATCGTCGGTATCCAATACCTAGTTCAATCTCGTTACCGGCAAGTTTCTTTACTCGTTATGTAATGCATCATTCCGTAACTAACTCATTAGCTACATTGCTTGCAAGGCTTATAGTGATGTGCATTACCGAGAGGGCCTAGAGATACCTCTCTGACTATCGGAGTGACAAAACCTAATCTCGAAATACGCCAACTCAACATGTACCTTTGGAGACACCTGTGGAGCTCCTTTATAATCACCCAGTTATGTTGTGACGTTTGGTAGCACACAAAGTGTTCCTCCGGTAAACGGGAGTTGCATAATCTCATAGTTATAGGAACTTTGTATAAGTCATGAAGAAAGCAATAGCAACATACTAAACGATCAAGTGCTAAGCTAACAGAATGGGTCAAGTCAATCACATTATTCTTCTAATGATGTGATCTCGTTAATCAAATGACAACACATGTCTATGGTTAGGAAACATAACCATCTTTGATTAATGAGCTAGTCAAGTAGAGGCATACTAGTGACATTAAGTTTGTCTATGTATTCACACATATATCATGTTTCCGGTTAATACAATTATAGCATGAATAATAAACATTTATCATGATATGAGGAAATAAATAATAACTTTATTATTGCCTCTAGGGCATATTTCATTCATATATCTACTTAATGAAGCACAAGTCTGAAACATTTGAAAAGTTCAAAGAATTTTAGAGTGAAGTGGAGAATCATCATAACAAGAAAATAAAGTTTCTATGATCTAAATGTTGAGGAGAATATTTGAGTTACGAGTTTGGCCTTCATTTAAAACAACAAGATTTACCAGGAGGTGAAGATCTGATGGCTCAGACACAAAATGAGGACGATCTAATGGCCAGGAAGGCAGCAAATCAGGGGATCACCGAGGAGCCAAGTTGGCTAGCAACCTTATAGGTTAGAAAGTGGGATAGTTTCACAGCTCACGCCACATGGAAGACCATAGCATAATGGTGTGTCCGAACGTTGTAACCGCACTTTATTGGATATGGTGCAATCTATGATGTATCTTACTGATTTACCACTATCTTTTTGGGGTTATGCATTAGAGACAGCTGCATCCACTTTAAATAGGACACCATCAAAATCCGTTGAGACGATGCCTTATGAACTGTGGTTTGGCAAGAAACCAAAGTTGTCGTTTCTTAAAGTTTGGGACAGTGATGCTTATGTGAAAAAGCTTCAACCTGATAAGCTCGAACCCAAATCGGAGAAGTGCGTCTTCATAGAATACCCAAAGGAAACTGTTGGGTACACCTTCTATCACAGATCTGAAGGCAAAATATTCGTTGTTAAGATGGATCCTTTCTAGAGATGGAGTTTCTCTCAAAAGAAGTGAGTGGGAGGAAAGTAGAGCTTGATAAGGTAATTGTACCTTCTCCCGAATTGGAAAGTAGTTCATCATAGTAATCAGTTCTAGTGATTGCTACACCAATTAGTGAGGAAGCTAATGATGATGATCATGAAACTTCAAATCAAGTTACTACAGAACCTCGTAGGTCTTCCAGAGTACGGTCCGCACCAGAGTGGTAATGTAATCCTATTCTGGAGGTCATGTTACTTGACCATGGCGAACCTACGAACTATGAGGAAGCGACGATGAGCCCAGATTCCGCGAAATGGCTTGAAGCCATGAAATCTGAGATGGGATCCATATATAAGAACAAAGTGTGGACTTTGGTGGACTTGTCCGATGATCGGCAAGCCATAGAAAATAAATGGATCTTCAAGAGGAAGATGGACACTGATAGTAATATTACTATCTACAAAGTTCGAATTGTCGCAAAAAGTTTGTCGACAAGTTCAAGATGTTGAAGATGATGAGATTTCCTCACTCGTATCGATGCTTAAGTCTGTCTGAATCATGTTAGCAATTGCCACATTTATGAAATCTGGCAAATGGATGTCAAAACTGCATTTCATAATGGATTTATTAAAGAAGAGTTGTATATGATGCAACCAGAAGGTTTTGTCAATCCTAAAGGTGCTAACAAAATGTGCAAGCTCCAGCGATCCATCTATGGACTGGTGCAAGCATCTCGGAGTTGGAATATACGCTTTGATGAGTTGATCAAAGCATATGGTTTTATACGGACTTTTGGAGAAGATCTGTATTTACAAGAAAGTGAGTGGGAGCTCTATAGCATTTCTAAAACTATATGTAGATGACATATTGTTGATTGGAAATGATTTAGAAATTCTGGATAGCATAAAAGGATACTTGAATAAGAGATTTTTCAAATAAAGACCTCGGTGAAGCTGCTTATACATTGAGCATCAAGATCTATAGAGATAGATCAAGACGCTTGATAAGATTTTTCAATGAGTACATACCTTGATAAGATTTTGAAGTAGTTCAAAATGGAATAGTCAAAGGAGTTCTTGCCTGTGTTGCAAGGTGTGAAGTTGAGTAAGACTCAAAACCCGACCAAGGCAGAAAATAGAAAGAGAATGAAAAGTCATTCCCTATGCCTCAGTCATATGTTCTATATAGTATGCTATGCTGTGTACCAGACATATTGTATACCTTGCTCTGTATTTGGCAAGGAAGTACAATTTTGATCTAGGAGTAGATCACTGGACAACGGTAAGAATATCCTTAGTGAGGACTAAGGAAATGTTTCTCGATTATGGAGGTGATAAAAGAGTTCGTCGTAAAGAGTTACATAGGTGCAAGCTTTTACATCGATCCAGATGACTCTAAGTCTCAACCTGGATACATATTGGAAGTGGGAGCAATTAGCTAGAGCAGCTCCGTGCAGAGCATTGTAGACATAGAATATTTGCAAAATACATATGGCTCTGAATAACACAGACCCGTTGACTAAACTTCTCTCACGAGCAAAACATGATCACACCTTAGTACTCTTTGGGTGCTAATCACATAGCGATGTGAACTAGATTATTGACTCTACTAAACCCTTCGGGTGTTGGTCACATGACGATGTGAACTATTGGTGTTAATCACATACAGATGTGAATATTGGTGTTAAATCACATGGTGATGTGAACTAGATTATTGACTCTAGTGCAAGTGGGAGACTGAAGGACATATGCCCTAGAGGCAATAATAAAGTTACTATTTATTTCCTTATTTCATGATAAATATTTATTATTAAATGCTAGAATTGTATTAACCGGAAACATAATACATGTGTGAATACATAGACAAACATAGTGTCACTAGTATGCCTCTACTTGACTAGCTCGTTAATCAAAGATGGTTAAGTTTTCTAACCATAGACATGAGTTGTCATTTGATTAACGGGATCACATCATTAGGAGAATGATGTGATTGACTTGACCCATTCCGTTAGCTTAGCACTTGATCATTTAGTATGTTGCTATTGCTTTCTTCATGACTTATACATGTTCCTATGACTATGAGATTATGCAACTCTCGTTTACCGGAGGAACACTTTGTGTGCTACCAAACATCACAACGTAACTGGGTGATTATAAAGGTGCTCTACAGGTGTCTCCAAAGGTACTTGTTGAGTTGGCGTATTTCGAGATTAGGATTTGTCACTCCGATTGTCAGAGAGGTATCTCTGGGCCCTCTCGGTAATGCACATCACTATAAGCCTTGCAAGTAATGTGACTAATGAGTTAGTTGCGGAATGATGCATTACGGAACGAGTAAAGATACTTGCCGGTAACAATATTGAATTAGGTATTGAGATACCGACGATCGAGTCTCGGGAAAGTAACATACCGATGACAAAGGGAACAACGTATGTTGTTATGCGGTTTGACCGATAAAGATCTTCGTAGAATATGTGGGAACCAATATGAGCATCTAGGTTCCGCTATTGGTTATTGACCGGAGATGTGTCTCGGTCATGTCTACATAGTTCTCGAACCCGTAGGGTCCGCACGCTTAACGTTCGGTGACGATTTATATTATGAGTTATGTGTTTTGATGTACTGAAGGTAGTTCAGAGTCCCGGATGAGAACGGGGACATGACGAGGAGTCTCGAAATGGTCGAGACGTAAAGATCGATATATTATACGACTATATTCGGACATCGGAAAGGTTCCGAGTGATTCGGGTATTTATCGGAGTACCGGAGAGTTACGGGAATTCGTCGGGGAGTATATGGGCCTTATTGGGCTTCAAGGGAAAGAGAGAGGGGAGGCTGTGCGCCCCCCCAAGGCCTAGTCCGAATTGGACTAAGGGGAGGGGCTGCGCCCCCTCCTTCCTTCTCTTCTTTTTTCCCTTTCCTTGACTCCTACTCCTACTACTTGCAAAGGGGGGAATCCTACTCCCGGTGGGAGTAGGACTCCTCGGGCGCGCCATAGGAGGGCCGCTCCTCCTCCACTCCTTTATATACGGGGGAGGGGGCACCCCATAGATACATAAGTTGATCTATTGATCTCTCCCAGCCGTGTGCGGTGCCCCCCTCCACCATATTCACCTTGATAATATTGTAGGGGTGCTTAGACGAAGCCCTGCGTCGGTAGCATCATCGACACAGTCATCACGCTTTCGTGCTGACGGAACTCTCCTACAAAGCTCTGCGGGATCGGAGTTCGTGGGACGTCATCGAGCTGAACGTGTGCTGAACTCGGAGGTGCCGTACGTTCGGTACTTGGATCGGTTGGATCGTGAAGACATACGACTACATCAACCGCATTGTGCTAACGCTTCCGCTTACAGTCTACAAGGGTACGTGGACAACACTCTCCCCTCTCGTTGCTATGCATCACCATGATCTTGCGTATGCGTAGGATTTTTTTTTTGAAATTACTACATTCCCCAACAGTATGCAATGCTGTGTACCAGACCTGATGTGTGCCTTGTGTAGGATCGAAAGTATGTCTAGAGGGGGGTGATTAGACTACTTGACCAAATAAAAACTTATCCTTTTCCCAATTTTAGTCTTTGGCATATTTTAGCTAACTTAGCACAAGTCAAGCAATCTTACACAATTCAAGCAAGCATGCAAAGAGTATATGAGCAGCGGAAAATAAAGCATGCAACTTGCAAGAATGTAAAGGGAAGGGTTTGGAGAATTCAAACGCAATTGGAGACACGGATGTTTTTGTCGTGGTTCCGATAGGTGGTGCTATCATACATCCACATTGATGGAGACTTCAACCCACGAAGGGTAACAGTTGCGCGAGTCCACGGAGGGCTCCACCCACGAAGGGTCCACGAAGAAGCAACCTTGTCTATCCCACCATGGCCGTCGCCCACGAAGAACTTGCCTCACTAGCGGTAGATCTTCACGAAGTAGGCGATCTCCTTGCCCTTACAAACTCCTTGGTTCAACTCCACAATCTTGTCGGAGGCTCCCAAGTGACACCTAGCCAATCAAGGAGACACCACTCTCCAAGAAGTAACAAATGGTGTGTTGATGATGAACTCCTTGCTCTTGTGCTTCAAATGATAGTCTCCCCAACACTCAACTCTCTCACACAGGATTTGGATTTGGTGGAAAGAAGGTTTGAGTGGAAAGCAACTTAGGGAAGGCTAGAGATCAAGATTCATATGGTAGGAATGGAATATCTTGGACTCAACACAAGTGTAGGTGGTTCTCTCTCAGAAAATGCAAGTTGGAAGTGTAGGTTCATTCTGATGGCTTTCTCCATGAATGAAGAGGAGGTGGAGGGGTATATATAGCCTCCACACAAAATCTAACCGTTACACACAACTTGCCAATCTCGGTGGGACCGAATTGAGAAACTCGGTCGGACCGATTCAGCAAATCTAGTGACCCTTAGAATTTTCGGTGGGACCGACATGCAACTCGGTAGGACCGATATGGTTAGGGTTAGGGCATAACTTAATCTCGGTGAGACCGATTACACAAACTCGGTAGGACCGATTTTGGTAATAAGCTAACCAGAGAGTTGGTCAGGTAAACTCGATGGGACCGGTTCGCTCATTTCGGTGAGACCGAAATGTTACGAAAAGGAAACAGAGAGTTTACATTGCAATCTAGGTGGGACCGATCGCTCATCTCGGTGGTACCGAAACGTTACGAAGGGAAACAGAGATATTACAATCCCATCTCGGTGAGACCGAGATCCCTATCGGTGAGACCGATTTGCCTAGGGTTTGTGGCAGTGGCTATGACATCTGAACTCGGTGGCGCCGGATAGAAAGAATCGGTGGGGCCGAGTTTGACTTTTGGTTTAGGTCATATGTGGATGTGAGAAAGTAGTTGAGGGCTTTGGAGCATATCACTAAGCACTTTGAGCAAGAGCCTCATTAAGAAACACCTCATCCCTCCCTGATAGTATTGGCTTTTCCTAGCTAATTTTTTTTAAATAATACATTTTTTATTAATTTTCACAAATATTACGCTAAAAAATTATTTTTCAAAAATAATACACCGTCGGCCCGCAGCGGGCCGACTGGGCCTAGTCGGCCAGCAGCTAGCCGAGTGGGCGCAGTCGGCCAGTAGCAGGCCGACAACTGGCCCGCCTGGCACGTGTCGGCCTGGGATTGGGCTGGCCACGTCGTGAGGGGGAGAGAGGGAGCTGTCGGCGTGGGTGCACCCCTGTCAGCCTGCCACAGGCCGATCGGCCAGCTGCTGGCCGACAGGGTGCGGCCCCACCTCGCGCGCGGCTGGCCCGGCTCCCTGCGGCCTTATCCTCCCTTTCCTCTACTCTTCACGCCCATCTTCTGTTCTTCTTTTGTTTCTTGCTTTCTCCTCTCTCTGTACAAAAATGCCACCAATTTGTACACCTAAATGAGCCAGTTTTTTTGTAGTTTTGGCACCGTGAATGGATTCAACTTAGTTAGGGCAGCCAAAAGAGGTATCGATCTACTGATGGGGTAGCTCGTGGTGGTTGTGGTGAGCATTTTGGTGGAGGTGGTGGTGGTGAAGTTGGGGTAGTGTGGTGGAGGTGAAGCTCATCGTTCGTCGTTCTTCGATGGAGGCGGAGCACCGGCAGTTTGGTGGCCGCCGTTCGTCGTTCTTCGTTCGCACGCACGCTTCAAGGGTATATTTCAGCAAACATTTTATTTTTTGTAGGTGCTCCGGTAGTATTTGTTAATATGTTTCGATGTGAAATAAATTAGGTGTGCGATTATTGTTATTTGCCCTGGTAGTATACGTAAATATATTTAGATGTCAACTAATTATTTGTGTAAAAAAGTGTAGTTGTTCCGGTGATACTTAGGAGTGTTAGTATTTGGAGTAGCTCCGGTAAAATCCATAATATAGGCAGTCAACTATTAAAATATGTAAATATTTGTAGTTGCTCCGGCAAATATTTGTAATATACTTATAGGTGTGCGAATTGTATTAGTTGCTCCGTTAATATTCTGTAATATATATATATAGACATGTCTAATATTTGTTAGTGAATTGTATTTCGTTGTTGTAAAAAAATAGGTGAGCCAAGATGTCTGATGTAGTGAAGTTAAGATTTTACTACGGTCCTGGTACTGTCCAAACAACTGAGATGGGAGCAGATCTGAGTGAATTTACTCACATAGAGGTGCCAATGAGCGCACCTCAAACATGGTCTGTCAGTCAGTTGAAAGAATGGATTGCGGCAAGTTTAGGTCTTGATACTGAAACACACACCGTCGGTGTTCATGCATTATGGACACGGTCAAGTACAATAATTTACTTTTATTTGAGGCCGATAGAGCAAGACTCTGATTGGTTGCGGTGGTTACAAGGTTGTGAACGAAGGGGATGCAATCCCATTGCTTTAGTGCTTCCCGTCGTGAAGGAGGTCACTGCACATGAAGGCGAGGGTGGCTACGAACCTGGTCATAGCAGTGTAGGGAGGCAGTTATCTATGTCAAATGCTGGAGATGATGGTTACGAACAAGGACAGAGCAGTCAGGTAGAAGGAGGAAATGCTTATGGTTATGAACCAGGGCAGAGTAGTCAGGTAGAAGGAGGAAATGCCGATGGTGATTACAATGGCGAGGTGGACGCTGACGAGGTAGATGGGCACATGCAGAACCAGATGGAAGAAGAAGACATTGATGTTGAAAGGGGTCATGCCGATGATTCTGACAAGTCAGATGAAGAAGAAAATGCAGAGGAGGTCCCGAATCCTGCATGGTGGAATCATGACTTCTCATCTGCAATGACCGTGAATGATGGACATGATTCAGCCTGGCAATATCATCAGAACAATATTGCAACGGGTGCTATGTATCTGAACAAGCAAGCCTTGAAGGATGCAATAATTAATTGGGCAATGTCCACGCAAAGGGTTTTCACAGCTCACGTGTCCAGTCAGAAATTCCTGACAATGGTATGCAAGAACGCAAATTGTCCCGCTAGGGTGCACGGCTTTCTCCCTAAGTATGGCACAAGTTGGGTGATAAGTGACTTAGTTAATCACACTTATCTTATCCCAGCATCCCTCAAGATCATGCCAACCTTTCATCCATGCTTATTGCTCGGTTGTTTTACGATGAGATAGTGCAGGGCAAAGCTATGGAAGTGAAGGCAGTCCAGACAAAAGTCTTCGCCAGGTTCAAGTACATAATTTCTTATGGAAAGGCTTGGAGGGCTAAGCATGCAGCGCTTGAGAGGAGATTTGGTTCTTATTTTGATGCATATGACTCTGTTGTCCAGCTCCTCCACACCCTGCAGCAGCGGAATCCAGGCACCTATATCGATATCCAAGACATGTTCATGCCAGAGTTCCCAACTGTGAGGGTGCTGCATTGTCTCTTCTTCTCTTTCGGTGTATGCATCGAAGCTTTCAGGCATTGCCGACCGGTGATATGTGTTGACGGTACTTTTCTTACAGGCAAGTACAAGGGTCAGATCCTGACAGCCATTGGTCAAGACGGCCAAAATCAAGTCATCCCACTCGCATTTGCTTTTGTGGAGAGTGAGAACATTGAAAGTTGGACATGGTTCTTCAGGCAGTTGTGAAGGAGAAGCCCAATGTGTGCATCCTTCATGACAGGCATGCAGGTATACTCAGTGCAATAAGGACACTAACAAACCCAGGCCCTGAGGAACAAGTTCCATGGCAGGACTTGCAGAGCCGTTGGTGCATGTGCCATCTGGGGGCTAATTTCTTCTCGCAGTTCAGAAATAAGAACCTGATGAATCTGTTCAAAAAACTCTGCAAGCAGAACTAGTTATGGAAGTACAATTTGATACGCGACAGACTTAATGTGTGCATGCAGAGACATGTGAGGGACAGGAAAGCTGCAAGAGATTCAGCGGTGAGGGCACATGTTGAAGCAGTAGCTGCACAGTTGGCAACAGGAACAGCGGCCGTGGAGGAGGAGCCTGTTGGGCTATGTGACTTGCCAGGCTTTGACCCACCTGGTACTAGGAGAAGGCTTGGGAGGTCGATTAAAACCTTCGAGCAGTGGATAGAGCATGAGCCTCTGGAGAGGTGGTCTTTGCTACATGACACACATGGAGCAAGGTACGGTGTCATGACAATGAACCTCGCGGAAACATACAATTTTGTCCTCAGAGGAAACCGAGCATTGCCACTTACAGCCATCGTTGAGGGTATTTTCTATGGCACCGTCAAGTATTTCAGAGGTAGACGTCAAAAAGCAGAGCAGCATATCTTCAACAACCCGAATACATGGTATTGTGAAAGAGTCACAAAGTACATGGACAACAAGATGCAAAAAGCTAGGTCACACAGTGTAGTCGCCATCGGTAATCAAGAAAGAAGGTTTGAGGTCCGCTTAGCCAACAACAAATTTGGATGTGCAAATGAGTTGAGGACGCATGAGGTGAAAATTGGTAATGAAGCCTGGCCAACATGTGAGTGCACATGCAACAAACCGAAATTGCTTCACCTACCTTGCCCACATGTACTTGCTGCTTGCGGGCAGCTTGGAATGGATGCAATATCGTTTGTGTCTCCATATTTTTTGAAAGAGTCTGTCGTCAATACCTGGACCGGTGAGCTGATGGGTTTTCGATCAATGGGTAATTTCAACACCGTCAACCCCGCTGAAAGGCATTACATTCTAAACCCAGAGCATATGCGTACAAGTAGAGGCAGACGGCAGTGTCAGCGCATCCGAAATGATATGGATGAACCTGAAGCAGGAGGTCCGACTAGGCAATGCATTCTACGCAATGAATTTGGCCATAGGGACACTAATTGTCCCACTTTCGTCACTGGGCGTGGACAAGGCAACCGGGGACGAAGAGGAGGTAGAGGAAATAGAGGAGTAAGAGGGAGAGGAAGAACCTAAGCTAGTAGTACTATGTTCTGAATTTGTATTAAGTGTGGCACTATGTTCTGAATTTGTATTAAGTGTGGCACTATGTTATGAATTTGTATTAAGTGTGGCACTATGTTCTGAATTTGTATTAAGTGTGGCACTATGTTCTGAATTTGTATTGAGTGTGGCACTATGTTCTGAATTTTTATTGAGTGTGGCACTATGTTCTGAATTTTTATTAAGTGTGGCACTATGTTCTGAATTTGTATTAAGTGTGGCACTATGTTCTGAATTTGTATTAAGTGTGGCACTATGTTCTGAATTTGTATTAAGTGTGGCACTATGTTCTGAATTTGTATTAAGTGTGGCACTATGTTCTGAATTTTTATTAAGTGTGGCACTATGTTCTGAATTTTTATTAAGTGTGGCACTATGTTCTGAATTTGTATTAAGTGTGGCACTATGTTCTGAATTTTTATTAAGTGTGGCACTATGTTCTGAATTTTTTATGTGCAGGAATGTCAGGACTGTGGTTGCTGAATGGGGACATTGATAGGGTTCATCGTGTTGCGATATGGTATGAGCGCAAGCTTGAGCCTCTGGTCACTCGCCCTCCTAAGGAAAACTGGAGGATACACCCAGGCTGGCTTCAGCGGTACGTGCTTTATTAATTTGCACACTGACATGCATATTAATGGGAGACACTAACTGAAATGTTCTCTGATGAAGGTTGAAATGGGCCGGCCTTTTACCTTTCGCGCGTCTGGTTGAGTCTATCCCGGGTGAGAAACGCCTCGCCATCGACGGGTCCTTGCTGAGCTGCTTAGTGGACCGTTGGAGGCCAGAGACCCACACGTTTCACTTCTGATGGGGAGAGATGGCTCCTACTCTTGAGGATGTGTCACTTTTGCTCGGACTACCGTTGGCAGGTCATGCCATAGGACCGCTGGACGCACCGGCTGGTTGGGAGCAAGCTCTTACACAACGTTTTCATGGTGTTTTTCCGGATGCTCCGGATCCGGTATGGGAGCATCACGGACCTAAGTATGAGTGGTTTCTCAATTTCCGGGTAATTTGCCCTACCTCTTATCTTCAAGTTATCGTGCATACGGTTTTACAAAAAATAACCGCGGCTTACTAAAACTTTCTCTTTGCTTAATGCAGATCCAGAACTTCCAGGCGCCGTTGACTGCGGAACAGATCACTCGGAGCCTGGAGGCCTACTTAATGTGGCTTTTCGGGAAGGTGATGTTCACAGAGAACCATGTCACCACTATTAGCGCGCTCTACATCCCTATGGCACTCGAGATAGCGAGCGCTCAGACGGCGGATCAGATCAAACAGAGGAGTTGGGGTTCGGCGGTCTTGGCGGCTACGTACCGAGGTATGTGCAACACTTGCCAGCTTACATCGAAAAAGCCAGCCCTTCTTGGATGCCCTCTATTCCTACAGCTATGGTCGTGGGAGAGGTTCTCTATAGGGCGGCCAGATGTACGTGTTCATGAGCCTATAGATGCCATGTTTGATGTTGACGGCATCGACATGCCTACTTTCGGTCTGTGTTGGACACGTCGCAAGGTATGCACCGTGTTGTAGTTCAATGCAACTTTTTCTGCACAAGAGATAGTTCGATGCTAGCGGATACTAACTTTTGTTATCTGCAGAGACGCTTTGCTAGTGATCAGACCGGGAAAGCATACACAGCATTGAACGAGCAGTTCGATGCGTACACCGGGGTCATCTGGCAGCCCTATACGAAGCAGCCATACAAGCGAGATACCCTGGTGGTATGTCCGTGCTATGCACAAGGGACCGAGATTACTGGATGACAAAATCAAAGATCATCTTTGATGTCTTCGTTGAGGAGATGGCACAACAGAGGGTTATGAGGCAATTTGGTCTTCTGCAGTTGGAGCTGCCTCCCCCTATAGAGAACCCGGTGCCAGACCACATCCACATGTATTAACCAGTTTTCAATGTTACATTATCTTTCATAGTACTCCATTAGAAGCTTTAGGTAATTTTTAAACACACACCACAATTTTAGGACAACAAGGAAGGGCGTGACTAGGACAACTGCTGAGTGGCTAGTAAGACTAGAGCCGTATGTCATAGAATGGGAGACAGCAAACACAAATCTATGGCATGAGAATCATAATTTTGAACTCAATGAATTCAATCTCTATTTGCGGCGCTACATGAGCGGAACACGGTTATGCATCGTTGAGCACTCTCACCCAGAGGAGATACCTGATCCTACTCCGTCGGATACGTACCAGAGCTATGATACTTCAGGCTCTAGGTAGTACGCGGTAAGATATATTTTCTTTAAATAATGTTGTCACATACATTGGCGTGCATACTTAATAATCGTCCTGAAAATTTGCAGGCTACCTTGACACACAAACTCTACAACGACGTGACCACCTTTGGACGATCACTGTCGTCAGGACCTCTTCTTCATCACCGTCCTGTCATACAACCCTTCTTGGAACGGATGCAGAACAAAATACGGGCTGTCTACGAGGCTATCACGTGCACCTGGATAAGCGACGTTGTTCAGCACCAACCACAGCAGCCGCGTCCCTCCATGCACCGACATCAACCACTTCCACGTCTAGCACATCAGCCGACGACCAGGCCACCCCCTCCTGAACAACCTGGCAGTTCATCGTGGCAGCACCCACAGCATTATGGTCCCACGTCGAGCTTCGTGTTTTCTCCACAGCCACAGCACCACGGTCCCTCGTCGAGCTTTGTGTTTTAGCCAGAGCAGCCGTCACAGCCAGCAGGTGTGTGTCTTCATATTTATTGTTTTCAATATTAGTTCAGGCGGCATCAGACTTCATGACTTAAAGTTCCGTCGTGCAGGAGCCTATGGATATCATGCGTCTATGTCGGCATCACATGATACGTGGGGGAGTGATCATCATCCCGAGGATCACATACAGGCTCCGATGTTGCAGCACACCCACTGGATGAACATGTTTTCGACTCCTCCACCAGGCCCCACACAGGATACACAGCATGACCAGGAAGAGTCTGAGATTGCTCCGCGTCCCATTAGGGCACCTGACAGATGGGGATGGACGCCGATTCTAGATCCGCCTCCCCGCCAGGCCAGACGTCGTCACTGACGCTTCTATCTATTAGTACAGACATTGCCATCTATTTATGTGTGAGACTTATGTCTATTCTATGTATGAGACAAATGACTATGTACTTATGTATGAGACATATGCCTACTCTATTTTAGTACTATGTTATCCGAACTACAACATCATATTTAGATAGAACAGAATGCTCGTACAACAAGACAGTACAAACAACTACATAGAACTACATCTAAATTAAATGGTACGTACGAGTGAACTTACAACATACAACATAAAACTACATGAAGTCATCATCGTCATCCTCCATCGATGCAGAACTCTTGCCCTTCGACGATGAAGAACTCTTGCCCTTCGACGATGAAGAACTCTTGCCCTTCGACGATGAAGAACTCTTGCCCTTCGACGATGAAGAAACCTTGCCCTTTGATGATGAAGAACTCTTGCCCTTCGAAGATGCAGAACCCGGAAGCGGCAGCATGAAGATATCATCTTCGTCCTCGCTCTCCTCAATCCATAAAGATGGATTATTTGCTGAAATCCTTCTGAAAGTTTCACTCTTCGGCACCACCACTTTCTTCCACCTTTCATGCAACCTAAGAAGTTCTTTACGTACCTCCACATAGGTCCTTTCAGGCCACCCAGACCTACGTAATTGGTGAGCCAACTCATTCATTATGATGTCACTACCGGTGAGTTCATCCCATGGAACTATCCTATTGTCCATCCTGAAATCGGTAGCTAGGCTCAGAAGAGTCCTGCTCATCCCAGGGTGAAAACTATGATCGAAAGGATAATGGGACATCTCAACTACACTACACTGGAATGCTTATCCAACTCCGTATGAAGGGGGTTTTATAGGTGGCGGGAAAGAGTTGGCGGGAACATATGGCGGGAAACAGGTGGCGGGACAAAGTTGGCGGGAACATATGGCGGGAAACGCGTGGCGGGAACATATGGCGGGAAAGAGTTGGCGGAACATATGGCGGGAAACGGGTGGCGGAAACATATGGCGGGAAAGCGTTGGCTGGCAAACATATGCGGGGAAAAAGGGTTGCGCGAAAAAACATCATAGTTTTGAAAAACAAATCTGTAATATTGTACGGGGCAAAAAAAATGTAATATGGGTGCATGCACCAGTCGGCCCACAGTAGACCAATTAGTTCCAGTCGGCCCACAGTAGACCAATTAGTTCTAGTCGGCCCACAGCAGGACGACTGGAACCTGTCGGCCTACAGTTGGCCGACTGGACTTGAGCTGGCGGCCGACATGCCACTCGGCCAGCAGCAAGCTGATAGGACGCCAGTCGGCCTGCTGTGGGCCGACTAGTTCCAGTCGGCCTACTGTGGGCCGATGGTGTATTATTTTTGAAAATAATTTTTTGGGCATAATATTTGTGAAAATTAATAAAAAATATGTATTATTTAAAAAAAATAGCCTTTTGCTATAGACTCAATGTGATCTTGGATCACTAAAATATAAAATTTAGTCTTGAGCTTTGAGCTTGAGCCAATCCTTTTGTCCTTAGCATTTTGAGGGGTCCACTTTTCTCATCCATGCCATGCCAATCATTGAGCTTTCCTGAAATATTCATCTTGAAATAGCATTAGCTCAATGATCTATATGTTGTTAGGAATTACCAAAACCACCTAGGGATAGTTGCACTTTCACCTTGCAATTAGTTTAGCAGGGAGGTACCAAAGTAATCCAGGAGTGGATCACTAGACAGCGGTTAAGAACATCCTGAAATACCTGAAAAGGACTAAGGATATGTTTCTCGTTTGTGGAGGTGACAAAGAGCTCGTCGTAAATGGTTACGTCGATGCAAGCTTTGACATTGATCCGTATGACTCTAAGTCACAAACCGGATACGTATTTTTATTGAACGGTGCACAAAGCGTCGTGGCGGGATCTACGTGTGAAGCGGAGTACATAGCTGCTTCGGAAGCAGCAAATGAAGGAGTCTGGATGAAGGAGTTCATATCCGATCTAGGTGTCATACCTAGTGCATCGGGTCCAATGAAAATCTTTTGTGACAATACTGGAGCCATTGCCTTAGCGAAGGATCCAGATTTCACAAGAGAACCAAGCACATCAAGAGACGCTTCAATTCCATCCATCATCAAGTGTCGGAAGGGGACATAGAGATTTGCAAGATACATACAGATCTGAATGTTGTAGACCCGTTGACTAAGCCTCTCTCACGAGCAAAACATGATCAGCACCAAGACTCCATGGGTGTTAGAATCGTCACAGTGTAATCTAGATTATTGACTCTAGTGCAAGTGGGAGACTGAAGGAAATATGCCCTAGAGGCAATAATAAAGTTGTTACTTATATATTTCCTTATACCATGATAAATGTTTATTATTCATGCTATAATTGTATTAACCGGAAACTTAGTACATGTGTGAATACATAGACAAACAGAGTGTCACTAGTATGCCTCTACTTGACTAGCTCGTTAATCAAAGATGGTTAAGTTTCCTAGCCATAGACATGAGTTGTCATTTGATGAACATGATCACATCATTAGAGAATGATGTGATTGACTTGACCCATTTCGTTAGCTTGGCACTTGATCGTTTAGTATATTGCTATTGCTTTCTTCATGACTTATACATGTTCTTATGACTATGAGATTATGCAACTCCCGAATACCAGAGGAACACTTTGTGTGCTACCAACCGTCACAACGTAGCTGGGTGATTATAAAGGTGCTCTACAGGTGTCTCCGATGGTATTTGTTGAGTTGGCATAGATCGAGATTAGGATTTGTCACTACGATTGTCGTAGAGGTATCTCTAGGCCCTCTCGGTAATGCACATCACTATAAGCCTTGCAAGCAATGTGACTAATGAGTTAGTTACAGGATGACGCATTACGGAACGAGTAAAGAGACTTGCCGGTAATGAGATTGAACTAGGTATTGAGATACCGATGATCGAATCTCGGGCAAGTAACATATACCGATGACAAATGGAACAACGTATGTTGTTATGTGGTTTGACCGATAAAGATCTTCGTAGAATATGTGGGAGCCAATATGAGCATCCAGGTTCCGCTATTGGTTATTGGTTGGAGACATGTCTCGGTCATGTCTACATAGTTCTCAAACCCGTAGGGTCCGCACGCTTAACATTTGATGACGATTGGTATTATGAGTTTATGTGTTTTGATGTACCGAAGGTAGTTCGGAGTCCTGGATATGATCACGGACATGACGATGAGTCTTGAAATAGTCGATACATAAAGATCGATATATTTGATGGTTATGTTTGGACGTCGGAATGGTTCCGGGTGAGTTCGGGCATTTACCGGAGTACTGGGAGGTTACCGGAACCCCCCGGGGAGTCAATGGGCCTTATTGGGCCTTAGTGGAAAGGAGGAGGAGGCGGTCAAGGTGCCCCCCCAAGCCCAATCCGAATTGGGAGGGGGGCCAGCCCCCCTTTCCTTCTCTCCTTCTCCCCCTTCCTTCCCTCTCCTACTCCAACTAGGGAAGGGGGAATCCTGTTGGGGAACGTTGCAGAAAACAAAAATTTTCCTACTCGTTTCACCAAGATCATCTAGGAGTTCATCTAGCAACGAGTCATTAGATGCATCTACATACCTTTGTAGATCGCGCATGGAAGCGTTCAAAAGAACGGTGATGATGTAGTCGTACTCGACGTGATCCAAATCACCGATGACCAAGCGCCGAACAGACGGCACCTCCGCGTTCAACACACGTACGGGACGGGAGACGTCTCCTCCTTCTTGATCCAGCAAGGGGGGAGCAGAGGTTGATGAAGATCCAGCAGCACGACGGCGTGGTGGTGGATGCAGGGCGTCACAGCAGCAGGGCTTCGCCAATACTACGAGGGAGAGACGTAACGGGGAGAGAGGGAGGTGCCAGGGGCTGGTCTGTCAAGTCCCTCCTCTCCCCCACTATATATAGGGGTGCCAGGGGGGCGCCGGCCCTAGTAGATGGCATCTACTAGGGGGGCGGCGGCCAAGGGGAGGTTTCCCTCCCCCCCAAGGCACCTAGGGGTGCCTTCCACCACTTGGACTCTTCCTTGGTGGAAACCCTAGGCGCATGGGCCTATAGGGGCTGGTGCCCTTGGCCCATCTAGGCCAAGGCGCACCCCCTACAGCCCATGTGGCCCCCCGGGACAGGTGGCCCCACCCGGTGGGCCCACGGGACCCCTCCGGTGGTCCCGGTACAATACGATAACCCCGAAACTTGTCCCGATGCCCGAAACTGCACTTCCTATATATAATTATTTACCTCCGGACCATTCCGGAACTCCTCGTGACGTCCGGGATCTCATCCGGGACTCCGAACAACATTCGGATTACTGCATATACATATCTTCACAACCCTAGCGTCACCGAACCTTAAGTGTGTAGACCCTATGGGTTCGGGAGACAAGCAGACATGACCGAGACGACTCTCAGGTCAATAACCAACAGCGGGATCTGGATACCCATGTTGGCTCCCACATGCTCCACGATGATCTCATCGGACGAACCACGATGTCGAGGATTCAATCAACCCCGTACGCAATTCCCTTTGTCAATCGATATGTTACTTGCCCGAGATTCGATCGTCGGTATCCCAATACCTCGTTCAATCTCGTTACCGGCAAGTCACTTTACTCGTACCGTAATGCATGATCCCGTGACCAGACACTTGGTCACTCTGAGCTCATTATGATGATGCATTACCGAGTGGGCCTAGTGATACCTCTCCGTCATACGGAGTGACAAATCCCAGTCTTGATCCATGTCAACCCAACAGACACCTTCGGAGATACCCGTAGTCTACCTTTATAGTCACCCAGTTACGTTGTGACGTTTGGTATACCCAAAGCACTCCTACGGTATCCGGGAGTTACACGATCTCATGGTCTAAGGAAAAGATACTTTGACATTGGAAAACTCTAGCAAACGAACTATATGATCTTGTGCTATGTTTAGGATTGGGTCTTGTCCATCACATCATTCTCCTAATGATGTGATCTCGTTATCAATGACATCCAATGTCCATAGTCAGGAAACCATGGCTATCTATTGATCAACGAGCTAGTCAACTAGAGGCTTACTAGGTACATGTTGGTGTCTGTTATTCACACATGTATTACGATTTCCGGATAACACAATTATAGCATGAATAAAGACAATTATCATGAACAAGGAAATATAATAATAATGCTTTTATTATTGCCTCTAGGGCATATTTCCAACAGTCTCCCACTTGCACTAGAGTCAATAATCTAGTTACATTGTGATGAATCGAACACCCATGGAATTCTGGTGTTGATCATGTTTTGCTCTAGGGAGAGGTTTAGTCAACGGATCCGCTACATTCAGGTCCGTATGTACTTTACAAATCTCTATGTCTCCATCTTGAACATTTTCACGAATGGAGTTGAAGCGACGCTTGATGTGCCTTGTCTTCCTGTGAAACCTGGGCTCCTTGGCAAGTGCAATAGCTCCAGTGTTGTCACAGAAGAGTTTGATTGGCCCCGACGCATTGGGTATGACTCCTAGGTCGGTGATGAACTCCTTCACCCATATTGCTTCATGTGCTGCCTCCGAGGCTGCCATGTACTCCGCTTCACATGTAGATCCCGCCACGACGCTCTCCTTGCAACTGCACCAGCTTACTGCCCCACCATTCAAAATATACACGTATCCGGTTTGTGACTTAGAGTCATCCAGATCTGTGTCGAAGCTAGCGTCGACGTAACCCTTTACGACGAGCTCTTCGTCACCTCCATAAACGAGAAATATTTCCTTAGTCCTTTTCAGGTACTTCAGGATATTCTTGACCGCTGTCCAGTGCTCCTTGCCGGGATTATTTTGGTACCTTCCTACCAAACTTACGGCAAGGTTTACATCAGGTCTGGTACACAGCATGGCATACATAATAGAACCTATGGCTGATGCATAGGGGATGACGCTCATCTCTTCTATATCTTCTGCCGTGGTCGGACATTGAGCTGAGCTCAATTTCACACCTTGTAACACAGGCAAGAACCCCTTCTTGGATTGATCCATATTGAACTTCTTCAATATCTTATCAAGGTATGTGCTTTGTGAAAGACCTATGAGGCGTCTCGATCTATCTCTATAGATTTTGATGCCTAATATATAAGCAGCTTCTCCAAGGTCCTTCATTGAAAAACTCTTATTCAAATAGGCCTTGATGCTGTCCAAGAGTTCTATATCATTTCCCATCAAAAGTATGTCATCTACATATAGTATGAGAAATGCTATAGAGCTCCCACTCACTTTCTTGTAAACGCAGGCATCTCCATAAGTCTGTGTGAACCCAAACGCTTTGATCATCTCATCAAAACGAATGTTCCAACTCCGAGATGCTTGCACCAGCCCATAAATCGAGCGTTGGAGCTTGCACACTTTGTCAGCATTCTTAGGATCGACAAAACCTTCCGACTGCATCATATACAATTCTTCCTTAAGGAAACCATTAAGGAATGCCGTTTTGACGTCCATTTGCCATATTTCATAATCGTAGAATGCGGCAATTGCTAACATGATTCGGACGGACTTCAGCTTCGCTACCGGTGAGAAAGTCTCATCGTAGTCAACCCCTTGAACTTGTCGATAACCCTTAGCGACAAGCCGAGCTTTATAGATGGTCACATTACCATCCGCGTCTGTCTTCCTCTTAAAGATCCATTTATTTTCTATGGCTCGCCGCTCAACGGGCAAGTCAGTCAAAGTCCATACTTCGTTTTCATACATGGATCCTATCTCGGATTTCATGGCTTCTAGCCATTTGTCGGAATCCGGGCCCGCCATCGCTTCTTCATAGTTCGAAGGTTCACTGTTGTCTAACAACATGATTTCCAAGACAGGGTTGCCGTACCACTCTGGTGCGGAACGTGTCCTTGTGGACCTTCGAATTTCAATAGGGGCTTGATCAGAAGTATCTTGATCATTATCATTAACTTCCTCTCTAGTCGGTGCAGGCACCTCAGGAACATTTTCTTGAGTTGCGCCATTTTCCGGTTCAAGAGGTAATACCTCATCAAGCTCTACTTTCCTCCCACTTACTTCTTTCGAGAGAAACTCTTTCTCTAGAAAGGACCCATTCTTGGCAACAAAGATCTTGCCTTCGGATCTGAGGTAGAAGGTGTACCCAATAGTTTCTTTTGGGTATCCTATGAAGACGCATTTTTCCGACTTGGGTTCGAGCTTTTCAGGTTGAAGTTTCTTGACATAAGCATCGCATCCCCAAACTTTTAGAAACGACAGCTTAGGTTTCTTCCCAAACCATAATTCATACGGTGTCGTCTCAACGGATTTCGACGGAGCCCTATTTAAAGTGAATGCGGCAGTCTCTAAAGCATAGCCCCAAAAGATAGCGGTAAGTCGGCAAGAGACATCATAGATCGCACCATATCTAATAGAGTGCGATTACGACGTTCGGACACACCATTACGCTGAGGTGTTCCAGGCGGCATGAGTTGTGAAACTATTCCACATTTTCTTAAGTGTGTGCCAAACTCGTGACTCAAGTATTCTCCTCCACGATCTGATCGTAAAAACTCGATTTTCCTGTCACGTTGATTTTCAACCTCACTCTAAAATTCCTTGAACTTTTCAAAGGTTTCAGACTTGTGTTTCATTAAGTAGATATACCCATACCTACTTAAATCATTAGTGAGGGTGAGAACATAACGATAGCCACCGCGAGCCTCAACACTCATTGGACCGCACACATCAGTATGTATGATTTCCAATAAGTTGGTTGCTCGCTCCATTGTTCCTGAGAACGGAGTCTTGGTCATTTTTCCCATAAGGCATGGTTCGCATGTGTCAAATGATACATAATCAAGAGACTCTAAAAGTCCATCTGCATGGAGCTTCTTCATGCGTTTGACACCTATGTGACCAAGGCGGCAGTGCCACAAGTATGTGGGACTATCATTATCAACCTTACTTCTTTTGGTACTCACATTGTGAACATGTGTAGCATCACGTTCGAGATTCATAAAGAATAAACCATTCACCATAGGAGCATGACCATAAAACATATCTCTCATATAAATAGAACAACCATTATTCTCGGATTTAAATGAGTAGCCATCTCGAATTAAACGAGATCCCGATACAATGTTCATGCTCAAAGCTGGCACTAAATAACAATTATTAAGGTTTACAACTAATCCCGAAGGGAGATGCAGAGGCAGCGTGCCGACGGCGATCACATTGACCTTGGAACCATTCCCGACGCGCATCGTCACCTCGTCCTTTGCCAGTTTCCGCTTATTCCGCAGCCCCTGCTTTGAGTTACAAATGTGAGCAACTGCACCGGTATCAAATACCCAGGAGCTACTACGGGCACTAGTAAGGTACACATCAATTACATGTATATCACATATACCTTTTGTTTTGCCGGCCTTCTTATCCGCTAAGTACTTAGGGCAGTTCCGCTTCCAGTGACCGCTTCCCTTGCAATAAAAGCACTCAGTCTCGGGCTTGGGTCCATTCTTTGGCTTCTTCCCGGCAGCTTGCTTGCCGGGCGTGGCAACCTCCTTGCCGTCCTTCTTGAAGTTCTTTTTACCCTTGCCTTTCTTGAACTTAGTGGTTTTATTGACCATCAACACTTGATGTTCCTTCTTGACTTCTACCTCTGCTGATTTCAGCATAGCAAATACTTCAGGAATGGTCTTTTCCATCCCCTGCATATTGAAGTTCATCACAAAGCTCTTGTAGATTGGTGGAAGCGACTGGAGGATTCTGTCAATGACCGCATCATCCGGGAGATTAACTCCCAGCTGAGTCAAGCGGTTATGTAACCCAGACATAGTGAGTATGTGCTCACTGACAGAACTATTTTCCTCCATCTTACAGCCGAAGAATTTGTCGGAGACTTCATATCTCTCGACCCGGGCATGAGCTTGGAAAACCATTTTCAGCTCTTCGAACATCTCATATGCTCCATGTCTCTCAAAACGCTTTTGGAGCCCCGGCTCTAGGCTGTAAAGCATGCCGCACTGAACGAGGGAGTAGTCATCGGAACGTGCCTGCCAAGCGTTCATAACATCTTGTTCTGCAGGGAGAACGGGTGCGTCACCGAGCGGTGCTTGTAGGACATAATCTTTCTTGGCAGCTATGAGGATGATCCTCAGGTTCCGGACCCAGTCCGTATAGTTGCTGCCATCGTATTTCAGCTTAGTTTTCTCTAGGAACGCGTTGAAGTTGAGGACTACGTTGGCCATTTGATCTACAAGACATATTGTAAAAAATTTAGACTAAGTTCATGATAATTAAGTTCAACTAATCAAATTATTAGTGAACTCCCACTTAGATTAGACATCCCTCCAGTCATCTAAGTATTATATGATCCGAGTTAACTAGACCGTGTCCGATCATCATGTGAGACGGACTAGTCAACATCGGTGAACATCTTCATGTTGATCGTATCTTCTATACGACTCATGCTCGACCTTTCGGTCTTCTGTGTTCCGAGGCCATGTCTGTACATGCTAGGCTCGTCAAGTCAACCTAAGTGTTTGCATGTGTAAATCTGTCTTACACCCGTTGTATGTGAACGTCTGAATAAAACACCCGATCATCACGTGGTGTTTTGAAACAGCGAACTGTCGCAACGGTGCACAGTTAGGGGGAACACTTCTTGAAATTAGTATGAGGGATCATCTTATTTACTACCGTCGTTCTAAGTAAACAAGATGCAAAACATGATAAACATCACATGCAATCAAATAATAAACGTGACATGATATGGCCAATATCACATAGCTCTTTTGATCTCCATCTTGGGGCTCCATGATCATCTTGTCACCGGCTTGACACCATGATCTCCATCATCATGATCTCCATCATCGTGTCTCCATGAAGTTGCTCGCCAACTATTACTTCTACTACTATGGCTAACGCGTTTAGCAACAAAGTAAAGTAATTTACATGGCGTTTCTCAATGACGCGCATGTCATATAAAAGAATAAAGACAACTCCTATGGCTCCTGCCGGTTGTCATACTCATCGACATGCAAGTCGTGATTCCTATTACAATAGCATGAACATCTCATACATCACATATAGATCATTCATCATTCATCACAACTTTGGCCATATCATATCACAAACCACTTGCTGCAAAAACAAGTTAGACGTCCTCTAATTGTTGTTGCAAGTTTTACGTGGCTGAATTAGGGTTCTAGCAAGAACGTCTTCTTACCTACGTTAAAGCCACAACGTGATTTGTCAACTTCTATTTACCCTTCATAAGGACCCTATTCATCGAATCCGCTCCAACTAAAGTAGGAGAGACAGACACCCGCCAGCCACCTTATGCAACTAGTGCATGTTAGTCGGTGGAACCGGTCTCACGTAAGCGTACGTGTAAGGTTGGTCCGGGCCGCTTCATCCCACAATACCGCTGAAGCAAGAAAGGACTAGTAACGGCAAGAAAGTTGACAAATCTACGCCCACAACAAATTGTGTTCTACTCGCGCAAGAAGAACTACGCATAGACCAAGCTCATGATGCCACTGATGGGGAACGTTGCAGAAAACAAAAAAAATTCCTACTCGTTTCACCAAGGTCATCTAGGAGTTCATCTAGCAACGAGTCATTAGATGCATCTACATACCTTTGTAGATCGCGCACGGAAGCGTTCAAAAGAATGGTGATGATGTAGTCGTACTCGACGTGATCCAAATCACCGATGACCAAGCGCCGAACGGACGGCACCTCCGCGTTCAACACACGTACGGGACGGGAGACGTCTCCTCCTTCTTGATCCAGCAAGGGGGGAGGAGAGGTTGATGAAGATCCAGCAGCACGACGACGTGGTGGTGGATGCAGGGCGTCACAGCAGCAGGGCTTCGCCAATACTACGAGGGAGAGACGTAACGGGGAGAGAGGGAGGCGCCAGGGGCTGGTCTGTCAAGTCCCTCCTCTCCCCCACTATATATAGGGGTGCCAGGGGGGTGCCGGCCCTAGTAGATGGCATCTACTAGGGGGGGCGGCGGCCAAGGGGAGGTTTCCTCCCCCCCAAGGCACCTAGGGGTGCCTTCCACCACTTGGACTCTTCCTTGGTGGAAACCCTAGGCGCATGGGCCTATAGGGGCTGGTGCCCTTGGCCCATCTAGGCCAAGGCGCACCCCCTACAGCCCATGTGGCCCCCCGGGACAGGTGGCCCCACCCGGTGGGCCCACGGGACCCCTCCGGTGGTCCCGGTACAATACCGATAACCCCGAAACTTGTGCCGATGCCCGAAACTGCACTTCCTATATATAATTCTTTACCTCCGGACCATTCCGGAACTCCTCGTGACGTCCGGGATCTCATCCGGGACTCCGAACAACATTCGGGTTACTGCATATACATATCTTCACAACCCCAGCGTCACCGAACCTTAAGTGTGTAGACCCTACGGGTTCGGGAGACAAGCAGACATGACCGAGACGACTCTCAGGTCAATAACCAACAGCGGGATCTGGATACCCATGTTGGCTCCCACATGCTCCACGATGATCTCATCGGACGAACCACGATGTCGAGGATTCAATCAACCCCGTACGCAATTCCCTTTGTCAATCGATATGTTACTTGCCCGAGATTCGATCGTCGGTATCCCAATACCTCGTTCAATCTCGTTACCGGCAAGTCACTTTACTCGTACCGTAATGCATGATCCCGTGACCAGACACTTGGTCACTCTGAGCTCATTATGATGATGCATTACCGAGTGGGCCTAGTGATACCTCTCCGTCATACGGAGTGACAAATCCCAGTCTTGATCCATGTCAACCCAACAGACACCTTCGGAGATACCCGTAGTCTACCTTTATAGTCACCCAGTTACGTTGTGACGTTTGGTATACCCAAAGCACTCCTACGATATCCGGGAGTTACACGATCTCATGGTCTAAGGAAAAGATACTTTGACATTGGAAAACTCTAGCAAACGAACTATATGATCTTGTGCTATGTTTAGGATTGGGTCTTGTCCATCACATCATTCTCCTAATGATGTGATCTCATTATCAATGACATCCAATGTCCATAGTCAGGAAACCATGACTATCTATTGATCAACGAGCTAGTCAACTAGAGGCTTACTAGGGACATGTTGGTGTCTGTTATTCACACATGTATTACGATTTCCGGATAACACAATTATAGCATGAATAAAGACAATTATCATGAACAAGGAAATATAATAATAATGCTTTTATTATTGCCTCTAGGGCATATTTCCAACAAATCCTACTCCCACCGGGAGTAGGACTTCCCCCTTGGGCACGCCTAGGAGGCCGGCCCTCTCCCCCTCCTCCACTCCTTTATATATGGGGGAGGGGGGCACCCCATAGACACACAAGTTGATCATTGATCTCGTAGCCGTGTGCGGTGCCCCCTCCACCATAATCCACCTCGGTCATATCTTTGCAGTGCTTAGGCGAAGCCCTGCGTCGGTAGCTTCATCATCACCGTCATCACGTCGTCGTGCTGACGAAACTATCCATCGACACTTTGCTGGATCGGAGTTTGTGGGACGTCACCGAGCTGAACATGTGCAGATCGCGGAGGTGTCATACGTTCGGTACTAGTATCAGTCGATCGTGAATACGTACGACTACATCAACCACGTTGTCATAATGCTTCCGCTTTCGGTCTACGAGGGTACGTGGACAACACTCTCCCCTCTCGTTGCTATGCATCACCATGATCTTGTGTGCTTAGGAAATTTTTGAAATTACCACGTTCCCCAACAGGAGCATGGTATAGTTGGTACTCCCGAATCTCCTAGTTCTTTTGGTATTCCACCTTTAAAACTACAATTGGCAAGCATGGTGGATATTTCAGCTTCCGGTATCTTTCTTTTATTTGTAACAATATATTTCATATACTTAGCATAAGGGTTCATTTTAAGCATATCAGTCAAACACATACGCAAAAAGATAGGTCTAATCATTTCAGCAAAGCGCTCAAAATCCTCATCGTCCTTTTTCATGGATAGCTTAGGAGGAATAGACATGGGTTTCTGAACCCATGGTTCTCTTTCTTTACCATGCTTTCTAGCAACAAAGTCTCTCTTATCATAGCGCTCATTCTTTGATTGTGGTTTATCAAGATCAACAGCAGGTTCACTTTCTACATCATTGTTATTACTAGGTTGAGCATCAACATGAACATCATCGTTAACATTATCACTAGGTTCATGTTCATTACCAGATTGTGTTTCAGCATCAAAAATAGAAATATCATTGGGATTCTCAGGTATGTCTATAACAGGTCCACTAGAAGCATGCAAAGTCCTATCATTTTTCTTTTTCTTCTTCTTAGAAGGACTAGGTGCATCAACATTAGTTCTCTGAGAATCTTGCTCAACTCTCTTAGGATGGTCCTTAGGAGACAAAGGTTCCTGGGTCATTCTACCACCTCTAGTCATAACTCTAACAGCATTATCATTATTCTTATTATTTAATTCACTGAGCAAATCATCTTGTGCCTTAAGTACTTGTTCTACTTGAGTGGTAACCATAGAAGCATGTTTGCTAATAAGCTTAAGGTCACCTTTAACTCTAGACATATAATCACTCAAGTGTTCAATCATATAAGCATTACATTTCAATTGTCTACCAACATAAGCATTGAAGTTTTCTTGTTTAACAATAAAATTATCAAACTCATCCAAACATTGACTAGCAGACTTATAACTAGGAATATCACCTTCATAAAATCTATAGAGAAAATTTACCTTTACTACCTGTGTCGGGTTATCAAGACCATGTATTTGTTCAATGGGTGGTAAATTCTTAACATCTTTAGCTTTAATACCTTTTTCGTTCATACATTTCTTTGCCTCTTGCATATCTTCAGGACTGAGAAATAGAATACCCCTTTTCTTCGGAGTTGGCTTAGGAGTTGGTTCAGGAAGTGTTCAATCATTATCATTGCTCAAAATATTATTCAATAGCAATTCAGCTTGCTCAACAGTTCTTTCCCTGAAAACACAACCAGCACAACTATCTAGGTGGTCTCTGGAAGCATCGGTTAGTCCATTATAAAAGATATCAAGTATTTCATTTTTCTTGAGAGGATGATCGGGCAAAGCATTAAGTAATTGGAGAAGCCTCCCCCAAGCTTGTTGTGGGAGACTCTCTTCTTCAGTTTGCACAAAATTAAATATTTCCCTTAGGGCAGCTTATTTCTTATGAGCGGGGAAATATTTTGCAGAGAAGTAATAAATCATATCCTGGGGACTACGCACACAACCAGAAGCAAGAGAATTAAACCATATCTTAGCACCACCCTTTAATGAGAAAGGAAACAATTTAAGGATATAGTAATAGCGAATTTTTTCCTCATGAGTAAATAGGGTGGCTATATCATTCAATTTAGTGAGATGTGCCATAACAGTTTCAGATTAATAGCCATAAAAAGGTTCAGATTCAACCAAAGTAATTAACTCAGGATCGATAGAGAATTCATATTCCTTATCAGTAACACAGATAGGTGAAATAGCAAAAGCAGGGTCATATTTTATTCTAGCATTCAAACACTTTTCCTTCAGCTTAGCTAACAGTTTCTTGAGATCATATCTATCTTTGCAAGCAAAAAGGTCTCTCGCAGTTTCTTCATCCATAACATAACCCTCAGGTACATTTGGCAATTCATATCTAGGGGGAGAATCTTCATCCTCACTTTCATCAATATTATCAGTTTCAGTAATTTCATTCTCTCTAACCCTAGCAAGTTGTTCGTCAAGAAAATCACCTAATGGCACAATATTATCAAGCATAGAAGTAGTTTCATCATAAGCATCATGCATAGCAGAAGTGGCATCATCAATAATGTGTGACATATCACAATAAATAGCAGGTGCACGTGTAGGTGTCGCAAGTTTACTTAAAATAGTGGGTGAATCAAGTGCAGAGCTAGATGGCAGTTCCTTACCTCCCCTCGTAGTTGAGGGAAAAATCTTGATTCTTTCATCTTTCAAGTTCCTCATAGTGATCATCAGATATCAATCCCAAGTGACTCAAAGAATAGAGCTATGATCCCCGGCAACGGCGCCAGAAAATAGTCTTGATAACCCACAAGTATAGGGGATCGCAACAGTTTTTGAGGGTAGAGTATTCAACCCAAATTTATTGATTCGACACAAGGGGAGCCAAAGAATACTCTCAAGTATTAGCAGCTGAGTTGTCAATTCAACCACACCTGAAAGACTTAATATCTGCAGCAAAGTATTTAGTAGCAAAGTAGTATAGAAGTAACGGTAACGATGGCAAAAGTAATAGTACCAGTTTTGTAGTAATCGTAACAGTGGCAATGGAGAAGTAACTTAGCAAGGTTCAGTATGTGAAAAGCTCGTAGGCAATGGATCAGTGATGGATAGTTATGTCGGATGCAATTCATCATGCAACAGTTATAACATAGGGTGTCACAGAACTAGCTCCAGTTCATCAATGTAATGTAGGCATGTATTCCAAATATAGTCATACGTGCTTATGAAAAAGAACTTGCATGACATATTTTGTCCTACCCTCCCGTGGCAGCGAGGTCCTATTGGAAACTAAGGGATATGTACCGGACCAAAGCATTAGCACGTAATGAATACATGAACTCCTCAAATTACGGTCATCACCGGGAGTGGTCCCGATTATTGCCACTTCGGGGTTGCCGGATCATAACACATCGTGGGTGACTATTGACTTGCAAGATGGGATCAATAACTCACATATATTCATGAAAACATAATAGGTTCAGATCTGAAATCATGGCACTCGGGCCCTAGTGACAAGCATTAAGCATAACAAAATCATAGCAACATCAATCTTAGAACATAATGGAAACTAGGGATCAAACCCTAACAAAAAGTTACTGCATGCCACATGAAAAGCTTCAGGGGACAAAAAGTTACTCTCGCTATAGGCGAGATATAGTTCTCATGAGCTTTTAGGTGCCCCCCCCCAAGAGAAAACAGTAGCAGCGAACACACCAAATAGCGAACGAATGAATGAACTATAGAAATGTAATAGTTTTCTGTCCAAATCCAATTCAGTATGCATTCAGTGTATGAGACGAACAATTCCATTTCATTCCATCTCTCAAACCAAACACCAAAATGTAACCATTCCATTTATCGGAACTGCTCTTACTAAACTCGAAAACGAGACAAACCCATTCTAATGTAATGGAACCATGACATTGCATTCCACTTCATTCTCAAATCAAATACATCCTTAGTTGTTCAGCCTTTCATGCCTCGCCAAGGTTGTATCTCGGCTACTACAAGACGGTAGGCAATCGCTAGATGGTCCAACCCTATTTGGGTTCCTGGGAAGCGATTTTTAGAAGCATAAAAATTGTTTTCTTTTTCATGTGTGTTTTCTGTGTAAGTTTTCAATGGTTTTTTGTATCTGGGCTTCACTTTTATGTGTTTCTTTGCCAATTTTTTTTATTTTCAGCCTTCATAATTTTTCAATAATGTCTATGTTACTCATACACATTATCAATTTTCTCTATACATCTGGAACTTTTTTTTGATACATGTAGAACATTTTTCCAAATACTGCTTGGTTCACGCTCGCTACACGTGAGCTATAGACGCGCCCTTCGGTCCTTCTACCCAAAATTGAACCACGCCATTCCTCGGAACCCTCTTGAGCTCGTGCGGGTGAGAAAAAAATAGTCACGCTAAACTTATAAAAAACAAACATGACTTTGTGGGAAAAGTTCCTGTTGTGGTATGGTAGTAAAATTCCTGGATATATGAGGTGTGGACCTATATGTGTTCCGGACAAAATAAGATTTAGAGCCATATACCCGACAATGATGTCCGGATGGGAAAACATGAATAATGTTCAGCCATTTGAACATGCAAAGGAAAAGATAAAGTGGGACCATTTTAACTCTAATCACAATGGTACGACCTATGAGCAAGTGTCTACCTCTTCAAGTTATCAAATGCTATGTTTAGCTGCCTGACATTTAGAGACCAATCCACTATTGGAACTATGCTCAGTCGTCAAATATCCCAAAGTCGTTAGATGCTCTGCATAACTACTTGATAAATAATCCATGTATTTTGATACGATTATCAATAGAAAATTGTATTCTAAGGAAATATAACAGACTGCACAAAACGGGGATGCTTTGGGCTAGAATCAACAATGTAAAATAAAACTAGACGCTGAAACACAAAAATCTCTCTCCTTTTTTTCGAGCCTTGTACACAAAGGAGCGAGAGATTTTTGTCTGTTGGGCCAACGAACGAATGTAGTTGTCTGTTGGGCCTTGTACACAAAAGTAAACCACGTCATTCCTCCGAACCCTCTCGAGCTCGTGCGGGAGAAGGAACAAGGAAAAAAAAAGACAATATAGCGGCGGCACAGTTTTGCAGAGAGGCCCCTGGTTTGACCCTCCGCCGTCCCCACCCCGCACCCACGACGCCGGCGATGGCGGCGACTGTGCGGTTCGGGCTCCTGGTGGCGATGTTCCAGGCCATGACGCGAGACCGCACGTCCGCGAAGAAGCGGGGCCGCCTCCGCACGTTCCTCGACCGCGCCTACGGGGCCAGCGGCAGGGACGACTACTTCAGCGCGCTCCGCCTCATCCTCCCGTCCCTCGACCGCGAGCGCGGCTCCTACGGCCTCAAGGAGGCTGCCCTTGCCGCCGCCCTCGTCGAAGCGCTCGGCATCGCCAAGGACTCCCCCGACGCCGTCCGGCTCACCAACTGGCGCCGCGGCGGCGGCGGCCGCAACGCGGGCAACTTCTCCCTCGTCGCCGCCGAGGTACAGTCGGGACCATTTTTTTCCCCACCATTCAGCATTGTCATTCTCGGTAATCTTCGCTGTCGATGGATTGCTGTGTGGGGTTCGATGGATTGTGCCAACTGATTGAATTGGGTAGGGTTTAGCCGTTGAGGATTAGAGGTTGACTTGGGGGTTTGACTTTCAGCTGTGTGTTTGGCATGACGTTTCTTCATATGCTTACCAATGCACGACTGGTTATCGTCAGTGCGTTCTTTGTGATTCGGGTGCACAACTTGTAACGAAAAATGGTCTAATGGCTTGAAAAATAGAAGGCTGGAAGCCTTATTGGTAGTTGTATGGTGTCATTGGTTTGATACTATAAATGTGTAAAGAAACGCCGATTCAGTTCAAAACACATGTAGCTGAATTGATTTATCAAGATGCTGCTTGTTCTAGCAGCTTATCTTGCCTCTTTTTTTTTTTCAGGCCGCTTTTGACATAATTTCGTTTTTCTACTCAGGTGCTGCAGCGGAGGCAAGGAATGACTTCTGGTGGGTTGACAATAAAGGAGGTTAATGACGCACTCGATCGTCTATCTGCAAGTGATACTAGGTAGCTTATGAATATATTTCCTTTGCATTCGTGTATGACTGAAAGTCAGAAATCAGAAGTTCTTCCTCATTTTGTATAGGTCTGAGAAGGCTTCCGTTCTTTCAAGTCTGATCAAGAAAACCAATGCCCTTGAAATGAAGTGGCTTCTAATGATTATTATTAAAGGTGAACTTGTTCTACAACTATTGTTTCTTTATGCTTAATAATTTGATGCGCATTCCAACAGTACTTTTGAATTTATTTTGATGTTTTCTATACCATCATAGACTTGAAATTGGGGATCAGTGAGAAGAGCATATTCCATGAATTTCATCCTGACGCTGAGGACTTGTTCAATGTTACTTGTGACTTAAAATGGGTCTGTGAAAAGCTTAATGATCGAAGTCAAAGGCATAAACGTCAGGTGATTATACTGTTGCTTGTACTTTGTTTCTGACACATACTATTCATGGTTCAATGGTCAAAGTCTTGAAAATGTAGTATTATTTCATAGCTCTTACCTTTTGCTCTTTTGTCTATGCATGGAGCCATCTTTTGGATGGATAGGTCATTGAATATCTTTCAGGCACACACAATTTTCTCATTACTTCTGTTACTCCTATGTTCTATGATCAGGACATAGAAGTCGGAAAGGCTGTGAGGCCTCAGCTAGCTATGAGAGTCGGTAATGCTTCATCTGCATGGAAGAAGGTATTTCCTTTTTTTTCCCTAGCTCCTAGTGTGACACTGCATGTTGTAACTATTGCCAAGGAAATACCCTCTCTGTATTTCTCTTTGGCATCACCTGAATCTGCTTCGTCAAACTGCCACCTCCCTGTCTCCAGCTTCATGGCAAACCAGTGGTTGCTGAGTGCAAATTTGATGGCGACCGTATCCAAATTCACAAGAATGGGGAAGAGATTCATTTCTTCTCACGGTAAATTAAATTGTTCCATATTTACTTGCACATTCTTCTGAAACGTATATATTTCTTGAGTTGTTCTCATATTACAGAGAGCCTCATCTTGGCCCACTAATGTTTTCTGTATGTCAGGACCTTTCTTGATCATTCTGAATATACATCTGGGATGTCCAAATTTATTAAGGAAAATATCCTGGTTGACAGGTATTGTTTATTATTACTAAGCAGTAGTATCCTCTTTTTTTGGGGGTACTGTAGCATTAATAAGAAATGATGCCAGACTTTGCATGAAAGAAGTCCATCTCAGGGCTTAGTCTTATCATAATAATCAAATGGACAAAATCTTTGCAGTGGTTATTGGAACATGTAGTCAGTTTGTTGGTCTTATTTGGCTAGTTAGCTAGATAGACAAACCCGAATGTGCTGAGTTATTATGGGATCTTCTTGCCCCTTATATTATTTCCTTGACAATATAAGCTCTCTGTGGGAATGATATCAATGTTTTGTGTAGATTATTTCACAATACAACTTGGTCACTCATTCTTAACTCTGATATGAATTCAACTGAATCCTCAGGTGTATTTTGGATGGGGAGATGCTTGTTTGGGACACTGCGCTTAATCGGTTTGCTGAATTTGGCTCAAACCAGGAAATAGGTTTTTAAACTTTCATTGGAATTAGTAATATTTTGCATGTTCTGTTGAATATTTTACAGTGAACTCAAACTATTTTATTTACAGCAAAGGCTGCTAGTGAGGGGCTGGAGACAAATCGACAGGTTTTATCATTAACTTGTTCACTATAGGTTCACTTTAGATTCACCCTGGTATGGCAGTCCCTATCTAACTGAATTTACTTTTTTTCCCTTGCAGTTGTGCTGTATCCTTCACTTTTAACTGCTTCTTGCATCTTGCTTTCTGTATTGATACCTAACTGGCAAATTGGTAATGAAACACCTTTTGGGTTTCAGTGTCCTGAAAACACTAGGACATTTGTTTTTCGGTTGGGTAGATCTATATGCATTTAACACATGACCTGAAAATTATTTTCCTTCGATTCGCAAATACTTAATTATGAGGAACAATGGAACATTATTTCACCCTTCTGTTTTTCATATCACTTTTTCTTTCCATGCTGGCCATGTTTTGCTTGACGCTAGGAATGTACAGATATTGCTTTTGACATTCTTTATTCTGGAGACACTAGTGTTATCCACCAAAGTTTGTCGGAGCGGCACGAAATTCTGCGGAAGGTTGTCAAACCTTTAAAGGGTCGTCTTGAGATTTTGGTCCCAACAGGTGGTCTAAACACCCATCGCCCCCCAGGTAGCTCCTGAAAGTTATATGCCGTCTCAATTTGACATCTGATTCAAATAAATTAATCTAGATGTCATCAAAAAATTTGCCTCAGGGGTGTTAACAGAATTGTCTTTTTGCTTTGACATGTATTTTTTTTATCTTTACAAATTTATTTTCTGCAGTGCTTAACGAGCTTGATTTTTTTGCTATATTTTTTTTCCTTTCATTAATATGTAACAGTAGTTATGCTTGCAAATTGTAGATGAACCATGCTGGTCCATTTTTGCTCCCAATATTGAAGACGTTGAGAAATTCTTCAAGGAGACTGTCGAAAACAGGTTTGTTTCCACTTCCTAAACACAAAACAACGTAGCAATCTGTTTGTAACACTAATAACTAAATGTGGTCTCATGATTTTTCAATCCATTGCTTGTGATTAGAGATGAGGGAATTGTACTAAAGGACCTTGATTCCAAATGGGAACCTGGTGATCGAACTGGAAAGTGGCTTAAACTAAAGCCTGATTATATACATGCTGGTGCTGATCTGGATGTTATTATTATAGGTCAGCATCATGATGCTTACTTGAAGTATTAACAGTAAACTTTTCCACCTGTTGATTGAGTGCAGTGATTGAGTGTATGTCCATTCCTTTATTTTTTAGGTGGATATTATGGATCAGGGCGTCGAGGAGGAGAGGTGTGTACATGTGCTTGTTTTGAATTTCACATACTTCTTTCACTGTTCTGGTTTCAACATTAACACTAGCTGAGGTGCAAAGTTTTGAATGTGTACTCTCTTGATTCTTACATAACAACTCATGACTTACCAATTGCAATTTTCTTGTAATGCTAAGACCATACTTAAATATCTTTGTTCTTCCAAGTGGATGCTATGAAGGAATTCTGATCATTCGAAATCGATTTATAGGTTGCACAGTTTTTAGTTGGTCTTGCAGTGTCTTCAGATGATAATAGTCACCCCAAAAGGTAAGCAAACCTTTTCTCCTACAGTAGTTTGTGTACCTTTATATCTACCAATGTGGGGGAAAGTAGGTGGATATATGGTTAAGAGAGGGAATTCGGTTCTCCTAATACTATATTGACGTTCTTAATAGCTAAGTTCTGGTCTCAAAAGGAAAAAAATAAGCATAAGCAAGTAAAGAAATTATAGCATTTTGATCGTTCAGTTTATCATGTTCTAGTTTTTCATGTTCTAATAGTTCTCAGTGTGTTTCTTACGAGCTTATGATATGGTCAAATTGTCAAAGTTTTTGTTTCCTACCTTTATGTATTTTGCTATCCTTGCAAGATTTCTTTCATTTTGTCGAGTCGGTACTGGTCTCTCCGATGAAGAACTTGCCACTCTAGTCGCAAAACTGAAGCCCCACTTTAGGTATATTTCTTTGTTTCTGCTGTTGCATTATTTTTAGTTTAGTATGCTACATGTTTGAATTTATTTGTTAAGGCACCCCATTTCCGTCTCATGAATGGCTATTTTTTTAATCAGCAAAAGTGGGACCCCCAAAAAAACACCCAGATTTTATGAAGTAACAAACAATTCGAAGGAGCGGCCAGATGTTTGGATAGAAAGCCCTGATAAGTAAGCTTTCTTTAATTGTTTGGGTTCTTGGCTTCTTACTAGCCAGCCTCAGCTGTAGTAAGAATCTGATCTGCTAAATTACGAATTGCAGGTCAGTCATACTATCTATAACAAGTGATATTCGAACAATCAAATCCGAGGTAATTCATTTTAAAGAATCGAATACTTGTTGTATTGCAGTCTTTAAAAAAGTTATGCTCAAGAAATATTTCTTCTTGTCCAATTTAGCCAATCACTGATTTGCTCTCCAATTGGTTTTTGACAATTGATTCCAATATATTGAAGGTTTTTGCTGCCCCATACTGTTTGAGGTTCCCCCGCATTCAACGAGTGAGATATGATAAGCCATGGCACGAGTGCCTTGATGTGCAATGTAATTCTTTTTTGCGCTTTTAATAGTTTTTGTTGTATCAACACCCTCATTTCAATTTGAATATCTCACAGTAAGGCACATTGCTTCTGATGCCATGCATATTGATTATGTATCTGAAAGATGAACTCTGGAATATTGATCATTGCAGCATTTGTGGAGATCGTGCACTCAAGTAATGGGTCAATGCACAAGGCAGAAGATGATAAGAGTCTGAAAAACGACAACTTAAAGAACCCGAAAACAAACAAAAGGGGGGAGAAGAAGAATGTATCAATCATCCCTTCACATCTTATGAAGACTGACATATCAGGCTTAAAGGGCGAAACCCTGATATTTGCAAACACGATGTTCTGTATCCTTTTTTTTGGCATATATGCCACTACCTACACATTTGTGTAGAAGGTCGAGCAACTATATCTGCATTTTTTTTAAAAGCACACCATATATTCGGAATGGTACATTCCTTATCATACTTAGATTTTGTCAACACCCCTCCGTCATATAACCTCGACTATTTCCATAAACTGGTTGTGGAGAATGGAGGATCTTTCTCAATGAATCTTAATGACTCTGTTACTCACTGCATAGCAGCGGAGAAGAAAGGTATTCCACTTTTGTTGTGCAGGGCTACTTTTCCTTATCCTGGGTGCTGAGTAAGTTTGAGGCTCTTTGCTGCACTCTCAGGTATCAAATATCAGGCGGCCATACGCCACGGAAGGATCATTCATTATTCCTGGATCTTGGACTGTTGCAAGCAAAAAATACTTCTTCGTTTGCAACCCAAGTTCGTCCTTTGCTTAAATCACATATTCCTCTCTAATCTTTTTACCCAACATATTTTAATGCATTTCGCTGTGCAGGTATATCCTCTTTCTTGCAGATTTTGCCAGGCACAAATTTCCTGAAGAGATAGACTCGTACGCTGATTTTTACTACTGGGACATCGATGTTTCTGACCTGAAGCAGGTACAAAGCTTATTTTGTATGCGGCAAATGCTTTATCTCATTCAACACATGTTGCAATTTTCCAAAATCAAGATGTGTTACGGGGGTCTGAATTAATCATGCTACCAGCTATAGTATGGCTGGTGGCATTGTTTATAGAAGAATGACGTAGACAACAGACTATAGAAGTGGTTGGCATTGTTTATAGAAGAACGACGACCTAGACACCAGGCACCAATACCATGAGAGTTGAACCCTGGTGGGTGGGTTCAGCGACAGAGCCACGTTGGGCTACCAGGGTGCACATGCATCAGGGCCCAGCATCTTTTTCCTATCTCATGGGCTCTACACCAATTTGGTTTATCCTCCTTAGCCCATGAGCTGTGCACCCTGGCCTTGTTTGGCCTAGAATCTAGATCATCCCCTGGGTGGGTTGATGTTCACGTGGCCCCACAAACTGAGTGGTGCTCAGTTCTCTCAGTCAGTTATATAGTAGAAGGTGCACATAGCCACATATTACAGTACACCCTGTAGCTAGCTGGAAGCTACATGGAAACCCCTCAACATGAGCCTTGGGATCAGATGAATCTGGAATAGGCTAGCTTTAGGGATATCTAAAGGCCAGTTATATGTACATTTTGTGAATAACGCCTCAAAGATAGAGAAATCACCATTGGATATCTCTTAGTTAGAGAAATCATGTTGCAATATCCCTTTCAGACACATAAATCTTCGACATAAAAAAAAAGGGCAACCTGGTGCATGTAGCTCCCGCTTGCGCAGGGTCCAGGGAAGGGTCCGACCACTTTGGGTCTATAGTACGCAGCCTTTCCCTACATTTCTGTAAGAGGCTGTTTCCAGGACTTGAACCCATGACCTCATGGTCACAAGGCAGCAGCTTTACCACTGCGCCAAGGCTCCCCTTCAAAAGGGCAACCTGGTGCATGTAGCTCCCGCTTGCGCAGGGTCCAGGGAAGGGTCCGACCACTTTGGGTCTATAGTACGCAGCCTTTCCCTACATTTCTGTAAGAGGCTGTTTCCAGGACTTGAACCCATGACCTCATGGTCACAAGGCAGCAGCTTTACCACTGCGCCAAGGCTCCCCTTCATAAATCTTCGACATATTTCACCAATTTAAATCTCCTTAATAATGTTCATCCAAAAACTCACCCAACGACCACTGTTGAAGTTTGGTTGACAGCACCCAAAGATAATAGTTTGGTTGACAGCACCCAAAGATGATTTTGCATTGTTACTTCGCCATAGAACTATGTATTGTTTGCATCCCCTGGCACTGCAATTTGTTGTTAAAGTTGTTTTAACACATAAAATTCTTAGCTTGTGCTAAGAAGGTTGCTCTGACTAGCGAGTGGCAGCGAAGGTGTTGCAGGCTGACTTGAAATATTGTTGCCTTTTGCCCTTTTATAAGGGCTAGTTTAAGATTATAGTTTCAGTTCTTTCATTGACTTCTTGTTCAGATTTTCATCAACATGGACAAAGTTACTGTCGATCCAAGCATGGTACATCGGTACAAAAAGAAGTATTATGCAGATGAAAGATTCTGCTTCTTCCAGGGTTGCTGCGTTTACTTGTATCATGCACCTTTAGTGTAAGTCTCATTTACTGTCAAATATCATATTCCATGTAATGTCACTACTTATTTGTTTCTCCTTTTCTTTTTGTTCTCTTCCTGAAGGAATGAGGACTACAATGTAATATCTGATCTTGCACTAAAGAGGGCGAAGCAGGACCTTACAATGCATGGTGGTCAGTATTGCAGTAGCCTTGCTCCTGCCACCCATTTGGTTATAGTTTCAGTTCTTCAGGTGTACAATTTTGACATATTGTACAAGAGGTGATGATTTAATGTTTTTTTGTGTATTATGTGAGTGACAGGGAATAGGAACAGTAATGAGTCTATTGTTTATGCAGCTTCTCTCCAGCTGAGAGGCGTTACCTACACGACAAAAGATTGCATGTTGTCAGTAACAAGTGGTTAGAAGATTCAGTGGAAAAACAAATGAAACTGCCTGAAACTGCCTACAACCTTAAACCAGATACATTAGAAGAAATACAAATCGAAAGGAGGTATATGTTGAATGTTCACATATCCACCATTTCATCATCTATGAAAACAACTATTTACCTTTTGATTGTTATCGTGATGTTTTATTTCAGTGAGGAAAAGGCCCAGCCCTCTAATGACAGGACTGCTGAAAATGAGGATGTTGAAATATCTCATGTTAAACATGCAAGGAAAAGGGGCAGGGCGGCCAGCAGTAGTTTGAGAACTGTACGGGCTGCTCCTAGGCCAGTCCGAACAACAAGGGCTAGAAGAGGAAATAAGCAGGCAAAAATAGATGATGGTGAACCTGAAGAAGACGGTCCTGGTGAAACAGGTCAAGATGATGAAAAGTCGAACACAGATCACATCTCCAGGATGGAAGAAGATAGCAGTGACAAGCACCAACGACCACCTCGAGCTGCTCCTAGACCAGTTCGAAGAACAAGTGCTAGAAGAGGAACCCGGCAGGCAAAAATAGACTGTCGTGAATCTGACGAAAGTGGCCCTGGTGAAACAGGTGAAGATCAAAAGCTGGGCACAGATTCCGTTGTAAAGATGGAAGAAGATAGCCTGGATGAGGACCAAGGACCGCCTGCAGGTGCCCAGTTCATCACGTTGGATGAGCGAGAGCCCAAAGTTGTCAAATTGAGTGCCGCTGAGGAGACGACGAGCAGTCCAAAGTACGAAAGCAAAGAAACTTCCCAGAGAAGAGACGCTGGTGAAGGAACGAGCATGGTAGGTGAGAAGATAGAACAGATGGTGGATCCTCTGCATGCGATGCTTCTCGACATGATACCGTCGCTTAGGGAGGACGCGAGCAGCGATCCCCCAGCCAAAGTTGAGCATGATCCGCCGCGTGTGAGAAGTTCCACGTCGGATAACAGGGTTCCGGTGCCTGAGACAGGAGGCTCTGCATCCAATCCTATGGCCCCGGCAACGCGTGCAGGAAGTTCGTCATACAGTGCTGGGCTTCCAGCCCCAGATCCAAATCCCGCGGCTCCGAAGAAGAAAAAGGTGAGCTACAAAGATCTGGCCGATGAGTTTCTGAAAGATTGGTGAGAGTGCCTCCCCACTTTGGGCTCGGGGTGCATGTACGCCGCACGTCTTTTTTTACCGTTTCCACGGTCCTGTAAATATGGCAGATGCTTGTAACCATCAACCTTTTCCGTACCATGGCCCTTGTTATCTTGTGGAGTGAGAGCACAGAGCAGAGACTGAGCTGTGCCTGAAAAAATTGATGCTGGACCAAACTGTGATGGCTTCCAGCACTCGTCGGCTTGCAGTGTGTACCGTAGTCGCGTCGGTAGCCTGGTTCGGCCCTATGGCTTGGTTGGTTTGCGTCGACGCGTCCATTGCCGATGCCGTCGTGCGGTTCAGCCGGCGGCGAACTACAGACCGCTTACGCACCAGGACGGCCTGCCTGTCGAGGACTTCTCAGATGAGGCCTCGTGTAGCGGAAGACGCACGACGCGACACCACGGGCTCACGGTGGGCGTGACGGGTGGTCGGCAGCACTGAGAAAGAAACGCACACGATGTATGGGTGACCTGAAGGCCCCAGGGGCTGATGGTATGCCTGCAGTATTCTACAAGAGATTTTGGGGTACGGTGGGGGAGGTAGTGGTGCAAGAAGTCCTCCGCGTGTTGCAGGGCGGCAATATACCGGAGGGATGGAATGAAACTATTGTTGTACTCATCCCAAAGGTTCGGAACCCAAATCGGATTAAGGATCTTTGCCCTATTAGCCTATGCAACGTGGTGTACAAACTTGTCTCCAAAGTCCTTGCCAACCGGCTCAAGATGATCTTGGATGAGCTCATTTCGCCTAATCAGAGTGCTTTCGTCCCAGGGCGTTTGATCTCGGACAACAATATATTGGCTTACAAAATGACACATTTCATGCGGAGAAAGAGAAGTGGAAAGGACGTTTATATGGCTCTCAAGCTAGACATGAGCAAAGCTTACGACCGCGTCGAATGGCCATTTCTGGAAGGGATGATGACACGGATGGGCTTCGCGGAGGAGTTTGTGCAGCTTATAATGAAGTGCGTAACGACAGTCACCTACCGGTTCAGAGTGAATGGGGACTTAACTGGATATATTGTTCCTGGTCGTGGGCTGAGACAGGGTGACCTGATCTCACCATATCTCTTTCTCATCTGCGTTGAGGGATTTTCAGCATTACTAAATCATGCAGAGGAGGAAGGACGCATCCGCGGCATACAGCTTGCTCCAACAGCGCCTCGGGTTAGCCATCTCCTTTTTGCCGATGACTCGTTACTGGTCATGGAAGCCACACTGCAAAGTGTACAGGCCATCAGTGAAATTTTACAAGTCTATGAGGAAAGCTCGGGTCAGGTCATCAATAGAGAAAAGTCCTCTGTGATGTTCAGTAGCAATGCAAAGCAAAGCGCCAAAAACCTGTTATTACAGGAATTGCAACTTGGTGCTGAATCAATGAGAGGAAAATATTTGGGGCTGCCAACATACATTGGGAAGTCGGTCAAGAGATGCTTTTCATACATAAAGGACAGTATAATGAGCAGACTTCACGGAGGGATGGAGAGATGCTTGTCCATGGCAGGGAAGGAGGTGTATGTCAAAGCAGTCGCACAGGCTATACCGACGTATGCTATGGGCTGTTTCGATCTCACTAGATCCCTGTGTGATGAGATAAGCCAATTCATATGCCGATACTGGTGGAACCAACAGGCAGAGGAGAGGAAAATGCATTGGGTAGGATGGGAAAAAATGAAGTTGTCAAAGGAGGAAGGTGGGCTAGGATTTCGGGACCTGCACTCCTTCAACATGGCCATGTTGGCTCGGCAAGGATGGCGATTACTCCAGGCACCAGACTCACTTTGTGCGCGAGTGCTGCGAGCCAAGTACTACCCAAGTGGGAGTTTGCTAGATGCTGAACCAGTGACGGGAATGAGTTATGTGTGGCGGAGTGTTCTCAAAGGTCTGGAAGTAATTAAAGAAGGGATCATTTGGCGAGTCGGAGATGGGTCTAAGGTGAGGATCTGGGAAGACCCGTGGATCCCAAGAGGGACTACTCGCAGACCGGCCTCGTATCGGGGCTCACATTTGTTCTCCAAAGTTTCTGAATTGCTTGATCCGATCACAGGCAGTTGGGACACAGACTTGGTTACGAACTGCTTCCACCACGATGATGTTCAGCATATCCTCCGCATCCCTATCTGTGACCAAGCGGAAGACTTTATAGCCTGGCATTTCGACAGTAAAGGAGTTTTTTCGGTCAAGTCGGCATACAAAATCCATGTACAGATGCAAAAAAATGAGGCCATAAGGCAACAGGGCCATAGTTCTGTGGTTGCTAATCAAAACGCTGAGTTGTTCAGAGCACTGTGGAAAATTCATTGCCCGCCGTGTGTACATCATTTTCTCTGGAGGTTTGCTCACAACAGCCATCCTATGTATGTGAACATTAACAGACGGGGTGTAGATTTAGACACCAGGTGCGCGGTCTGTGGAATTTTTTTTGAAGATGGAGGGCATCTATTCGTCAAGTGCAAAATGGTTAAGCAGAGATGGCGTGCCTTGTTACTTGAGGATGTCAGACTTCGACTTGTCGAATGCAACTCGGCCAAGGAATGTCTAGCATTCATATTCAGTCTGCCACAAGAGCGTTTGTTGCTGTCAGTAGCTCTTCTCTGGTGCTGGTGGACAGAACGCAACAAAGGCAACCATGGTGAACAAAGAATGGAGGTTGAGGCCTTTCGTTACACAGTGCAGCACCATGCAAACGAATGGAAAGAATTCCTGGTGGCCAAGCCGAAGAGCACAGTAGTTCAACAGCAAACATGGACGAAGCCTCCAAGTCATATGGTTAAGATCAACACCGACGCTACGTTATCTGAGCGGTCTGGAGCTGAGGGATGGGGCCTTATTTGCAGAGATGATGAGCAGGATATTCAGTTTGCAGCCGCTGGGGGTAAACATGATTTTGCTGATGCCTTGCATGCTGAAACTTTTGCCCTCGCTCAGGCTGTAGCGATGGCGGACCGCCTTGGTGTGGGTTGGGCAATTTTTGAAACTGACTGTCTGGTGCTCAAGCAAGCTACTACATCTAATGCCTATGATCTTGCACCGCTGGGTGTCATGTTTAGCGGCATTAGGTTCAAACTCCAAACTCTTTTCACAGAGGCTCGTGTGGCGTATGTGGCCAGAACCTGTAATAGGCCGGCGCATGTGCTGGCTAGTAAGGGTGCGGGACTAGCTGATGGTGAACACAGAGAGTGGTTCACTAACTATCCTGATGATGTAATCAGTGCGGTAACCGGTGACCAGGCCGTGTCGTAATGGAATACGAGTGTTCCATCTCAAAAAAAAAAAGAGAAAGAAACGCACACGATGTGTGACGGGTGGACCACATTGAAACTTGACGTGCCAACGGCCTCCGTGTCGGCAACACCGGACAGGTCCAGTATTTCTCAAAAAAAAAAAGGTCATCTGGTTGCTGTCCTAGTCAACCCACCGTGAGACAACGAGCCACACTATCCATGCCACTGACAAGCCGGTCTCCTCGCGTCCCAGCGTCCCATGAAGGCTGGAGCCAAGCGCAGCCCCCCGTGGCACCCACTGACCGTATGGCCCCCACGACCTGCGGCCCCAGCTGCCATTCTATACGCCATGAATATTCGCGAGTAACTGGCGCGTCCCCATCCGAGCATTTCCTCCTCACCTGTCGTCTCCCTCGGCTTCTTTCCATCCGTCACCCCTCTCTCTGTCTCACTGGTTTTCTCCACTCCCCCCAACCTTCATGTCAGCCCCCTTCTCCTTGACCAAAAATCCAGCCCGTTTCTACTTCTGGAGGCGCCGGCGATGGCATTCAAGCAGGTCTTCTGCGCCCTCCGAGAGGTCTTCCCGCAGGTATGGATTGGTCCGGCAGGCTCCACTAGATTTGTTCATGTTTTTGTTTGTAAATACCTCAAGGTCAATTTCTTCTATGTAATAGTAGTCCTATTTAGCAAAAATAAAATAAAAAATTTGGAGTAATTCATCTAGCTTACATGCGAAGATTCTACTTGGAGAATCTTCTTTTCTCTCCTCCTCAGCATTTTGGGTTTTTTTGCTCTATCTCCTACAAGGCACCACCATATGGGTTGCCGACAAACTGTTTGATGAAATCTATTAATTGGGCAATTAAAAAAAATCTATTAATAGGCTCCCGGGAGCATTTCAGTTTTTCTTAGGGGGAGGCAAATTTCCGGTTGAGGCCAATAAAGGATAATTTAATACTATTAAGAGAAAATTAATCTGCTCAGTGTGTATCATATATGGAAGGAACATCAGTAGTAGGCCTGCAGGCAGTGATCTAAACGATCTTATATTTCTTTACAGAGGGAGTAACTATAGGGAAATACAGTAAAAGATAGTGACAGAAGTAGCAAGGAGCCAACAACCAAGTAAAATGTCGAAGTATCAAGTCATTTACGCTGACATTATTCAACCTTTCCAAAAAATAAATATAAAATGCTGACATTTCATTGTGCAGCCCTGCTGGATTACTGATTTCCCTGTCAACCAATGCAAAACATGATTTACTTCGTCCTGGAGACTGGATTCATTAACATGAACATGAACATGAACCACCTCAAATATCTTGTACTTTATTTATGCAACCAATTCTAACATATGTGCAACTGTACATCGAGATAAAGAAAACATGGCATATTTAAGGTTATTTTTTTCCCTTTGTATTCGTGTTACAGGTTGATCTTCGAATATTGAAGGCTGTAGCCAGTCAGTATTCCTCTGATGTCGATGCAGCTGTTGGATTTGTTCTTTCCGATGTCATTCCAGCAGTAAGCGAACCTACCGAAACAGTTTTCACACTCCAAGATGTTGATTATGCAGAACACGGACCTGCTGATTGTAAGTAATTTTGTGCACTGTGTTTGCACCCTTTTTTTCATTCCTGTTGTTTGTTTTCACCCATTACGTGGAAATACTTGTAGCAATAAAAAAAAGAAATCAAATATGTGCATCTGCTAGTTGTTTATTCAATGGGGCCTTCAGTCTCATGCTTGTTTGTTTTCAAATGTTAGCCAGGAAGTCTAACTTACACTCTGGAGGGATATTATTGGTGGATCTAGTAGGAGCTAAAGAGGATGCCAGTGCCCTATTCGGTACGTCAGCTGAGAGCAGTGGCACTGTTGGTGAATGTGATCCATTTTCAGATTATGATGGACCGTTCCAGAGTAACAACAAAATAGAAAAATGTTCCCAGATCGAGGATAAGGTGGTGATAAATGAAACAAGAATTCCTACAACAGTAATGAACAGCTTTCTTCAGGAGCATTATGCTCTGCTTGGATCGTCATCGACATCTGCAACAGAGCCACATATGATAGAGTATGAGCAGTCTGATTCAGGAGGATGTAATGATCATTGTGCAGCTGAAAACGATGAAGTGACTCGAGAGACTGAAATAGGCAACCAGAAGCATTATAATGATAATTATGAGCTATCAGATTTGCTTGCCTCTTCTGGGAATATGTTGCCATTATTTATGGAGAGCCCTTCTGACTGTGCAGTGAAACATGGAGGGCAAGTGCCTCTGAAACTTTCTGATGAGGTAAGCAAACATGATTTCGCCAAGTCAGAAGATAACTGTTACTTGGAAACCTTACTTGTGAATTTTCACTCAAAGGAAGACAAACAGACATCAAAGAACTTGCGAAATGCTCCAACTGTCCATACGCTCTCCAACCCAAAGGATAATAGTGACTTACAAGTTCTGTTTGAAAACAAAGATAATGCTGGAGAAGAGTTGGGTGCCCTCTGTACTGCAGAAAATACCCCTGAACTCCACAAGTCAGCAAATGATGGCAACTTCTACAATTTATTTGGCGATCTATGCACAGTTGACGAGACAACAAAAGTACCTTTGAATTTTACTGAGGAGAAAAATGAGCAGTCTTTTGTTAAGCTAGACGATCAACACAAACTATTTGACTTATTTGCCTCATCCAAAATCGTCGATAATTCATTACAAGCCTTTCAAGAAAAGGGTGGTTCCGAGACAGTTCATAATGAGGAGCTACCTTCAATACATCTCAATTTCAATCATCGTGGAACATTTACTAGTGCGTGCAATTTCGATGGTGATAAGCACTACTCCTTAAGCCCGATGGTCGAGCTTGATGCAGATCAGCCTAATGAAGAATGGATGATGCCTGGTGCAGATAAAAGTGAGGGATTTCTCGATAACTCCACTCAGTCATTTCATATCACTGAAATAAACAAGAATATTTCTGATATCACTAAAAGCAAGGTAACTGTTGTACGACTAGGCTTTCTCCTTGGAAACAATATTTTTAATCCTACTTGCCAATAAACCACTTTAAAAGCTCAGTGAATTTTTTCGTATTCTTACATGCTTATTAGTCTCAGGCCAGGTGTTTTTTATATCAGTTTGATATTAATATATTACCCTTTATGAAAAAACATGCTTATTAGTCTAAAAATACGGTACAAAGCTAAGTCAATGGGATTACTTTTGATTCAACCCTTACTCTTCTTAATTGTGGAATCACAAATTATCAGTTACCTAGTTATGTTTATGTAAATTGTGAAGTTTAATCTTATTTCAGTCATTGGCATGTATGCAGCCAGTTATTTCTCTTTTTCCTCACTTGAAAGCATTAAGATAATACACTGAAACAAATTGAGAAACATATGGGTCCTGCTTTATGTCCCGATTTGGATGGCGTGCCATTGATAGACTAATTAGTTTATAGAGTAGTCTTGCTTGTGGGTATAATATCTCGTGGTAGTTATTGGCCAGGATGTTTTGGTCTCTTCTTTTTTAGCCGAGATTCATTTTTCTTGATGATGTAATAAACTCTGTTATAAGTGTGGCTGCATGCATCTAAGATGCAGAGGCCGGGGTTAAAAAGCTTCCATTAAAGAAAGGGCAGCCCGGTGCATGTAGCTCCTGCTTGCGCAGGGTCTGGGGAAGGGTAGCTTCCATTGTTTATTGATTTTTTTGCTTTGTTTAAGGCCTGAATTTTCCAAGGTAGTCATTGGTAAGCCAAGATTTTGCATGCCAACACTTGTCAAATTATGGTACCGAATTTTGTAATAAAATTTAAATTATTCTGTAATATACATAAGGTAATTTCGTTAAATATATAGAACACAATAAGATCATGAATTTTGTAGAAAAATCACATAAAGCTCATTGCAGGAATTATTGAGCTGTTTGTATGAATCAACAATCATGAAGATGAAAGAGGTTGAGCTTCAGGAGGAAAAGTCTCGACTAGCAAAACAAAATGCTGACAAGGCACATAAAAATTTTCTTGCCATGGCAGAGCACTTTAATCAGCTCATTGAGAATTCCAAAGAGTCAAACGATAAGGTACCATTTATTAATGCTCTGGTATTTCATATGTATTGAAAATTAGGCTTACTATTCATTCATTCCTAAATAGCAAGCTCAAGTAGTGTGCGAAGAAAATTGTTCGTTGGTGGCTCTAACTCAGGACCTTCAGTCTAAGCTTACCAAATTGGCTGCTCAAAGAAATGAAGCGCTTACAGCTGTTCAGGAGGTAACAACAGCTAAACTTTTTTTTTTGTGATGAACAACAGCTAAACTTAATTAAGAGCAAAATGCCAATAGAATAATATTGAACAAGGATGCTGTTATTTTGTGAGTAAGAAATTGATAGTAATGCTTTATGTTCATACCCACTACGATTGCGCAGATTAAATTTCAACTAGATGCACGTCTAGCAACTTCGCTGGAGGAAGAGGCTACAGCAATGGAGCAAATTATCCAAGAAGATAAGTTAGCTCTATTGGTACGTAAAGAGAAGGAAGCTACAATGGGGAGCATAATGGAGGAGTCAAGAAAGCTCCAAAAGGAAGCCGAAGAGAACATTTTGGTAATAGGCAAAATTAGTTTGTAGATTTTGCAGTTTCTTTCATACCTTGTATACCTTGTATTAATGGATTCAAAATTTTCTCATTGCAGCTGAGAGAACAATTGTTGGACCGGGGTCACATCATTGATATCATGCAGTATGTTACACTCTCCCATTCATAATATCATATAGGCTTACTGCTCACTCATACATGCATTTATTTGACCAGTGCTAGTGTGTATAATTTCAAAATGAGGCTCTACCATACTATGTCGTGTACATCCTTTTGTTTTGGAGCCTATCTCGATAGGAGGGTGGGTGCACTCCCCCATCACCCAACTCTTCATCCAAAACTTTGGTGACTCGTGTCTTCCTCGTAGTGAAAAATCTAGTTACCAACCTTGCCTTTCCATCTGGTAGCTGACTACCAACCTTTGTTGGACAAAACTGGTAACAAGTTTGTGGCTGGTGAGCGGGATGATCATCAAAGGAGGGTGGCTCGTCATGGTGAAAATGATTCTGCCCGCGATTCCATCCACACCATGATGGCAACTGAGATGGCAAGTGGCTGCTCGTGGCCATCAATAAGTGGTTGCGCAAGTTCTTCTAAACCGATCACCTCGATGCTAATGGTGGCAACTGCTCAGTAGCACGGTACGATGACTGCAGACCTGTCGAGCTGGGGGGCCTCGGCATGAAGAACCTGTAGAAAAGGAGCTTGGTGTTGCACGCGAGATCGCCTTTTTTTTAGCATAACAGTGGGGAATTCCCCACTGCAATTTTTATATTGTTAACATAAATCGATACTACATGATTAACAAGTGTCAAGCAAAGTAAAAAAAAAAACAGAGCTAAAAAGGAGAAAACTCATAACTAGTGAAGATTACTAAGCCATGCTTTGAATTGAGCTTCATATTGTCTTCTAACTCTTTGGCCAACCATAGTTAGCTCTTGTATTATCGATACAACCTCCGAATATGAATGCCCTTGTTTTACTTTTGTAGAGGAGAAATATCAAGCATCCACGCCCGTGTAAGCAAGCTTAAATCAGCCTTGGTGGCAACTAGCAGCTCAGCTAATTCTTCCCACAAGGATGACTGTAAGACTGCGTCAGTTGACACAGACCGGCCTTTGGGGAACGATGATAGCAGAAATGATGTGCCTCAGAGGAGTCATGCTAAGGACCATACCACATCTTCGGATGACGACGACGACGGATGGGAGGTACTAGAAGCAAATTAAGCCTAGAGTGGTTCAGTTCACTGTTCAAATATGTCTTGGTCAATAAGAGGGCAGTATCTTGGCTTGCCCAAAATGTATGTGCCAAGCAGCAGAATGTACAGCCCCAAACTGCTACTGTTGGAAGACTGAACCTCCAAACGATGCAGGTGTTTGGCTCTCGTGCTTTGTAAATATACAGATATGGAGATGGACATATATCAGTATTTACTGTTGTAATTAAACTTGGTTGTAATCTATCTGTCATGTAAATAAACATGAAATTATGTGCCTATGTTTGTACAGAATCAATTGTATCATATATATTGGCAAATAGTGTGCTTGTAATGTATGCATGTTATATTCCTGGCAAAGTGCGGATGACAAGTACAGAAGGAGGCGGATTGCTACAGCTATGGGACATGTCAGAGACAGCTATGGGACATGTCAGAGACCATTTGGAAAAAGGGTGAGACAATTGTGAAGTTGACTCAGGATGACAAAGGACGACGGTGAAATTCCTTCAAGTTTCAGATAGACAGCCAAGAAAGAGCGGTGATGTTGAATTCATGTAACTCTTATATGTGGTGTCCAATTTGTCAGTTGTTCACTTACACGCAAATTAGTGATCAGTGTGTGATGGCGTTGAACGGATACTTCGGAAGTTGGAAGCACAAATTAGAGTAACGGGGAACTTAATTTTTTGCTTGAGTGTTGACTACGAAGAAGACAAGAAGGGACTATAGTTGTAGGTGTAGTTATACAGAGTCTGGGAATAGCAGCGGTGCTCATGGTATAATCTCAAGTTCAATGTACATGGAGGTTCGACGCATGGATGAATCCAAGGTGATGAAGAATATTCACAAAAGTTGAGTTTGTTAGAGTTGTGTCGAATATTATTGTACAAGGTAGTGTATAGTGTTGGGAAACGTAGTAGAAAACAAAAAAAAATCACCCTACGATCACCCAGGAACAATATGAAGATGCATAACGGGTTGTGATCAACGATCGTTACAAACTCCCGGAGTGCAGGAAAGTAGATGAGTCGGTGTGGATCGTACTTGAAGTCCCTCGAACGTCGATGATGATTCCGCGAACCGCCCTCGAACGATCCCTCGAATGTAAGACCGAAAGCACGACCCCTCTACTTGGTTGCAAGCGTACGGTCTTCACGATCCGGCAGCGCTTCGCCATCCAGAGCTAATCATCATCGGAGAACTAGAGGGAGGAGATTAGAATGACAAGGGGCTTCTAATTACGAGGATTAGAGGTGGGCCGGGCTAGCTCTAATTAGTCAACTAGGACCAACAAGAACTAGAACTAGATCAACTAGAGGAGGCTCCAAAACTTGTATATCCATAGGGTGGAAATCCCCTAGTATATATGGGTTATAGGGGAGGGATAGGGCGACCACCAAGGGGGGAAAGTCCCCTTTGGGGCGCCGTCCTAGGAGAGGGAGTAGGACTCCCTCCCTATTCCAATTTAGCCCCCCCACAAGGAAGGGGGGGGGGGGGGCAACTCCTCTTGGGCCCTTTGTTACTTGTGAGCTGCGTTGGGATTTCCCCGAAGAGGAGGGGATAATGCAGTACAATAAACATAAGTATTCCCCTCAGTTATGAAACCAAGGGTATCAATCCAGTAGGAGAACCAAGCAACACTATGTAAACAACACCCGCACATAAGATAACAAATCCTCGCACCCAACACGAACAAGGGTTTGTCAATCCCTTGACGGCCAATTACAAGATTAAATTGTATGGTGATAGATAAATAGATTGCACAAAATATAAAATAAAATAAAGAAAAATTGCAGCAAGTATTTTTAGGATTTTTTTACATGATAAAAGATAGACCCGGGGGCCGTAGTTTTCACTAAAGGCTTCTCTCGAGAAAATAGCACACAGTGGGTAGACAAATATTGTTGGGCAATTGATAGAAAATCAAATAATTATGACGATATCCAAGGCAATGATCATGTATATAGGCATCACGTCTAAGATTAGTAGCCAAAACGATTCTGCATCTACTACTGTAACTCCACACATCGACGACTATCCAACATGCATCTAATGTATTAAGTTCATGGAAAAACGGAGTAATGCCTTAGGCAAGATGACATGATGTAGACAAGATAAACTCATGTATGAATAAACCCCATCTTGAAAGGATCAAGAAGAGGTGTCTAGAGGGGGGTGAATAGACTCTCAACCAAGAAAAGTAGCAATTTTTAAGTTCTTCAAGTTGAGGTGGAGTTTAAGCACAAGTTTAAACATTCACAATACATATCAAGCAAGCATGTCAAGAGTATATGAGCAGTGGAAAGTAAAGCACGCAAATTGCAAGAATGTAAAGGGATGGGATTGGAGTGTGCAAACGCAATTGGAGACACAGAGAATTTTGGCGTGGTTCCGATAGGTGGTGCTATCGTACATCCACGTTGATGGAGACTTCAACCCACGAAGGGTAACGGCTGCGCGAGTCCGCGGAGGGCTCCACCCACGAAGGGTCCACAAAGAAACAACCTTGTCTATCTCACCATGGCCATCGCCCACGAAGGACTTGCCTCACTAGGGTAGATCTTCACGAAGTAGGCGATCTCCTTGCCCGTACAAACTCCTTGGTTCAACTTCACAATCTTGACGGAGGCTTCCAAGTGACACCTAACCAATCTAGGAGACACCACTCTCCAAAAGGTAATAGATGTTGTGTTGATGATGAACTCCTTGATCTTGTGCTTCAAATGATAGTCTCCCCAACACTCAACTCTCTCTCATAGGATTGGATTTGGTGGAAAGATGATTTGAGTGGAAAGCAACTTGGGGAAGGCTAGAGATCAAGATCTATGTGGTTGGAATGGAATATCTTGGTCTCAACACATGAGTAGGTGGTTCTCTCTCAGAAAATGAATGCTGGAAGTGTAGGCACGTTCTGATGGCTTTCTCCATGCATGAAGAAAGGGTGGAGGGGTATATATAGCCTCCGCACAAAATCTAACCGTTACACACAATTTACCGAACTCGGTGAGACCGAATCGTGAAACTCGGTCAGACCGATTTAGTTCATAATGTGACCGTTAGGAATTTCAGTGGGACCGATATGATCAACTCGGTAGGACCGATGTGCAAGGGTTAGGGTAAATCTCATCTCGGTTTGACCGATTACACAAACTTGATGGGACCGATTTTGGTAATAAGCGAAACCGAGAGTTGGTCAGGCAAACTCGGTGGGACTGATTGCATATCTCGGTGACACCGAAATTATTGCAATAGGCAACACAGAGTTTGCAAGCCCATCTCGATGAGACCGAGATCCCATCGGTGAGACCGAATTGATTAGGGTTTCTAGCAGTGGCTATGTCAAGTGAACTCGGTGGCGCCAGATAGATCAAATCGGTGGGGCTGAGTTTGACTTTTGGTATGGGACATATGTGGATATGAGAAAGTGGTTGAGGGCTTTTGGAGCATATCACCTAAGCACTTTGAGCAAGCAAGCCATTAAGCAACCCCTCATCCCCTTTTATTGGCTTTTCCTATGGACTCAATGTGATCTTGGATCACTAAAAGTAAAATGTAGAGTCTTGAGCTTTGAGCTTGAGCCAATCCTTTGTCCTTAGCATCTTGAAGGGGTTCCACATCCTCTTGTCCATGCCACTCCACTGTTGGACTTATCTGAAATATACTAGATAAAAGTACTAGTCCAACAAGAGATATGTCGACATTAATTACCAAAATCACCCAGGGAGCACTTGTGCTTTCACATCTTTTTACCCTTAATAGCAACGATCAAACCCATTACAAAGCACCTCTTCCCATGGCAAGATAAATCAATCTAGTTGGCCAAACCAAACCAATAAATCTTAGAAGAAATATGAAACTATAACAATCTTGCATAAAATAGTTCAGAGAAAACTCAAATAATATTCATGGATAGATCTGATCATAAACTCACAATTCATCGGATCAAAACAAACACACCGCAAAAAAGAATTACATCGGATAGAACTCCAAGAACATCAATGAGAACATTGTATTGAAGAACATTGATAGAGAAGAAGCCATCTAGCTACTAACTATGGACCCGTAGGTCTGTGGTGAACTACTCACGCATCATCGGAGGGGAGGCAAGGTTGATGTAGAGCCCCTCCATGATTGAATCCCCCTCCGTCAGAGTGCTAGAAAAGGCCCCGGACGGGATCTCTCAAGAACAGAGGCTTGCGGCGGCGTAAAAAGTATTTCATGGACTCCCTGGTAGGTTTTCTGATTTTTGGGAATTTATAGAGGCGGAGTTAGGTCAAACGGAGGCTTGTGGGGCCCACTGTGTACCAGGGCACGCCCTAGGCCCCTAGCGCGCCCTGGTGCCTAGTGGGCCACTGGTTTGTCTTCTCATCCCCTCCTAAAGCTTCCAGGGTCTCTTATCGCCATAAAAAATCTTCAAAAAGTTTCGTGGCATTTGGACTTCGTTTGGTACTGATATTTTGCAAAGTCAAAAACAAGAAAAAAACAGCAACTGGCACTGGGCACTAAGTTAGTAGGTTAGTCCCAAAAAATGATATGAAGTTGCTTGTAAATGTATACAAAACATCCTAGATTGACACTATAATAGCATGGAACAATAAAAAATTATAGATACGTTGGAGACGTATCACCCTTCTGGCCCAAGTAGCCTTCCACCTCTTGGTATTTTAAGGCCCGTTGGTATTTAAATTAAATATAAAATGTTCTAAACACTTCTAGACCATTATATATATAATTTAACATCCTCGGAAACATTTCCCACTTATATATAATTAATCGGTAATACCCGGTATTACTGATATTCACCGAAACCCTTCTGATGACCGCGAAACGCTTTCGGAACCTCTCAAAACTATTGCGGATATTGACGAAATAATTCCACAAATATATTCTCATCACTCCCGTACCACTAACACTCAGCAGATCGTGATTACCTTAATCTTGTGACCCCGTAGGTTTGGTAAACCATAGACATGAACGAAACCCCTTCGTTCAATGACCGATAGGGGAACCGTGGACATCCATATCGGTCCCTATGATTACACAAATGATATTCGAGTAAACCTTTGGTTATCATGTGATGTTCCCTTTGCTTCGTGATACTTAACAAAACCCGGTGTGCATCGGTATCCTCCTCAATCATCACCATGCTCACTATATAGTTGCTCTTGTTACCAGTTTTGTTCTTCTTTCTCGTTAACGTATTCCGGCATCCCCGTGACGTAGTCACTTGTGTCTGGACAGAAGATGATGGATGCCCTCACACCAAGAGGACCCTAAGAATATCTCTGAATCATCGGAGGAGCAAATCCCACTCTCGAGTTGTCTGGTCACTTGTCAAACTTTCTAGTGTTCCTGAAAGTTGTCGTTATGATCACCTTGTTACACATGACGTTTGAGCAACCCCAAAGCCCACCGTCCGGGAGGAAGTGACCTGAGACACTCTCATGGTCTGAGGAAGTAAAACACATGCTAACACTCTGTGTTATAACATATGATTTCAGACAATATAATCACATAGCATAACAGACAAGTATTGGGTCGATTCAATATGCTTGTTCTTCTAACGTCATACCTACTACGTCTTGAGCTTGCGTTGGTTTTCCTTGAAGAGGAAAGGGTGATGCAGCAAAATAGCGTAAGTATTTCCCTCAGTTTTTTGAGAACCAAGGTATCAATCCAGTAGGAGGCTCCTCAAAAGTCCCACGCACCTACACAAACAAACAAGAACCTCGCAACCAACGCAATAAAGGGGTTGTCAATCCCTTCACGGTAAATTGCAAAAGTGAGATCTGATAGAGATAATATGATAAGATAAATATTTTTGGTATTTTTATGATATAGATTGGAAAGTAAAAGATGCAAATAAAAGATAGATGAAAACTTATATGATAAAAGATAGACCCGGGGGCCATAGGTTTCATTAGTTGCTTCTCTCAAGATAGCATAAGTATTACGGTGGGTGAACAAATTACTGTCGAGCAATTGATAGAAAAGCGCATAGTTATGAGATTATCTAGGCATGATCATGTATATAGGCATCACGCCCGTGACAAGTAGATCGAAACGATTCTGCATCTACTAATATTCCACACATCGACCGACTCCTGCCTGCATCTAGAGTATTAAGTTCATGAAGAATAGAGTAACGCATTAAGAAAGATGACATGATGTAGAGGGATAACTCATGCAATATGATATAAATCCCATCTTTTTATCCTCGATGGCAACAATACAATACGTGCCTTGCTGCCCCTGCTGTTGATAACCCACAAGTATAGTGGATCGCAACAGCTTTCGAGGGTAGAGTATTCAACCCAAATTTATTGATTCGACACAAGGGGAGCCAAAGAATATTCTTGAGTATTAGCAGTTGAGTTGTCAATTCAACCACACCCGGATAACTTAGTATCTGCAGCAAAGTGTTTAGTAGCAAAAGTGGTATGATAGTAATAGTGACGGTAGCAAAAGTAAAGATAAATGTTTTTGGTTTTTTGTAGTAGTTGTAACAGTAGCAACAGAAAAGTAAATAAGCGAAGAACAATATATGAAAAGCTCGTAGGCAATGGATTAGTGATGGATAGTTATGCCGGATGCGATTCCTCATGCAATAGTTATAACATAGGGTGATATAGAACTAGCTCCAGTTCATCAATGTAATGTAGGCATGTATTCCGTAAACAATCATATGTGCTTATGGAAAAGAACTTGTATGACATCTTTTGTCCTACCCTCCCGTTGCAGCGGGGTCCTTACGGAAACTAAGGGATATTAAGGCCTCCTTTTAATAGAGAACCGAAACAAAGCACTAACACATAGTGAATACATGAACTCCTCAAACTACGGTCATCACCGAGAAGTATCCCGATTATTGTCACTTCGGGGTTGTCGGATCATAACACATAATAAGTGACTATAGACTTGCAAGATAGGATCAAGAACACACATATATTCATGAAAACATAATAGGTTTAGATCTGAAATCATGGCACTCGGGCCCTAGTGACAAGCATTAAGCATAGCAAAGTCATAGCAACATCAATCTTAGAATATAGTGGATACTAGGGATCAAACCCTAACAAAACTAACTTGATTACATGGTAAATCTCATCCAACCCATCACCGTCCAGCAAGCCTACGATGGAATTACTCACACACGGCGGTGAGCATCATGGAATTGGTGATGGAGGATGGTTGGTGATGACGACGGCGACGAATCCCCCTCTCCGGAGCCCCGAACGGACTCCAGATCAGCCCTCCCGAGAGAGATTAGGGCTTGGCGGCGGCTCCGTGTTGTGAAACGCGATGAAACTTTCTCCCTGATATTTTTCTCCCCGAGACGGAATATATGGAGTTGGAGTTGAGGTCGGAGGGTGTCCAGGGGGCCCACGAGATAGGGGGCCGCGCCCTAGGGGGGGCCTTGTCTCGTGGATAGGCCGTGGGCCCCCTGGCACTAATTCTTTCGCCAAAAAATCTTATTAAATCTGAAAAGTGCCTCCGTGGATTTCCAGGACATTCCAAGAACTTTTCTTTTCTACACATAAAACAACATCATGGTAGTTCTGCTGAAAACAGCGTCAGTCCGGGTTAGTTTCATTCAAATCATGCAAGTTAGAGTCCAAAACAAGGGCAAAAGTGTTTGGAAAAGTAGATACGTTGGAGACGTATCAACTCCCCAAGCTTAAACCTTTGCTTGTCCTCAAGAAATTCAGTTGATAAACTGAAAGTGATAAAGAAAAACTTTTACAAACTCTGTTGCTCTTGTTGTTGTAAACATGAAAATTCAGCATTCAAGTTTCAGCAAATATTACGAACTAACCATACTAACAATAACACATAGGTCTCACAATTACTCATATCAATAACATAATCAGCTAGCGAGCCATAATAATAAAACTCGGATGACAACACTTTCTCAAAATAATCATAACATGATATAACAAAATGGTATCTCGCTAGCCCTTTCTGAGACCGCAAAACATAAATGTAGAGCACCTTTAAAGATCAAGGACTGACTAAACATTGTAATTCATGGTAAAAGAGATCCAGTCAAGTCATACCCAATATAAACCAATAATAATGAATGCAAATGACAGTGTGCTCTCCAGCGGGTGCTTTTAATAAGAAGGATGATGACTCAACATAAAAGTAAATAGATAGGCCCTTCGCAGAGGGAAGCAGGGATTTGTAGAGGTGCCAGAGCTCGATTTTAAAATAGAGATTGAATAACATTTTGAGCGGCATACTTTTGCTGTCAACACAACAACTATGAGATGGCTGTATCTTCCATACTACATGCATTATAGGCAGTTCCCAAACAGAATGGTAAAGGTTTATACTCCCCCAACCACCAACAAGCATCAATCCATGGCTTGCTCAAAACAATGAGTGCCTCCAACATACAACAACCCTGGGGGAGTTTTTTTTAATTATTTTGATTTGCTTTGATCCTTTTGGATCATGGGACTGGGCATCCCGGTTACCGACCCTTTCTCGTGAATGAGGAGCGGAGTCCACTCCTCTTGAGAATAACCCACCTAGCATGGAAGATATAGGCAGCCCTAGTTGAAACATGAGCTGCTCGAGCATACAAAACAGGATTTCATTTGAAGGTTTGGAGTTTGGCACATGCAAATTTACTTGGAACGGCAGGTAAATACCGCATATAGGTAGGTATAGTGGACTCATATGGAACAACTTTGGGGTTTAAGGAGTTTGGATGCACAAGCAGTATTCCCGCTTAGTACAGGTGAAGGCTAGCAAAAGACTGGGAAGCGACCAACTGAGAGAGCGACAACAGTCGTAAACATGCATTAAAATTAATTTACACCGAGTACAAGCATGAGTAGGATATAATCTACCATGAACATAAATATCATGAAGGCTATGTTGATTTGATTCAACTACATGCGTGAACATGTGCCAAGTCGAGTCACTTAATTCATTCAAAGGAGGATACCATCCCATCATAACACATCATAATCATTCTAATAGCATGTTGGCACGCAAGGTAAACCATTATAACTCATAGCTAATCAAGCATGGCACAAGCAACTATAATCTCTAAATGTCATTGCAAATATGTTTACTTCATAATAGCTGACTCAGGAACGATGAATCATCATATTTACAAAAACAAAAGAAGTCGAGTTCATACCAGTTTTTCTTATCCCAATAAGTCCATCATATATCGTCATTATTGCCTTTCACTTGCACGACCGAATGATGTGTATAATAATAAGAGTGCACGTGCATTGGACTAAGCTGGAATCTGCAAGCATTCAACTCAAGAGAGAAGACAAGTAATATGGGCTCTAAATTAAATAAACAATCATGCATATAAGAGCCACTAAGCATTTTCAATATGGTCTTCTCGACCCCCAAAAGAAAGAAAATAAAATAAAACTATTTACACGGGAAAGCTCCCAACAAGTAAAAGAAGAACATGAAATATTTTTGGGTTTTCATTTTAATTACTACTACAGGCAGGAAATTAAACTAACTAATTTTTTTGGTTTTTCTTAAGGTTTATCAAACACACAAGAAGAAAACTAGAAAAAGAAATTTAAACTAGCATGGATAATGCAATGAAAGAGTGTGAGCACCGACGACTAGTGTGTGAACATGAATGTAAAGTCGGTGAGAAATACGTACTCCCCCAAGCTTAGGCTTTTGGCCTAAGTTGGTTTAATACCAAGGACCGCCGCTACTCTCCCCGGTGTAGTGGGTGGTGTAATCAGGATACCACCGGCTGGTCATCTCCGGATCCCACTGGACAGATGATGCACGATAAGGGTCCATCTCAGGTTTCAGCTCAGGTTCAGGTTCTGGAGTAAAAGCTTGGGCTAGATGGTTGTTCACCGCTTCCGGCGTAACAAGGCGATTTTCTGCAAGCAAGTCAAATAACAGAGGTGCAGGCAAAATAATAAACTCAAAGTGTTTCTTATTGAATCTAAGTCTATACAAGAGCATCTTCTCTTCGTTGTCAACAATAAACTTATGTGCTACCATGCTCTTGTAATCTAAAATGTGAGGATGTAATTTTGTCTCCTCCTCTTCATGGTGCCTAATGGGTATCTGAAAATGTTCAGCAAGGCGTGCAGCATAGATACCTCCAAATACAGGGCCTTTTGTACGATTCAGGGCTAGCCGTTTAGCAACAACGGCACCCATACTAAAAGTATTGTCTCCCAGCAAAGCATGTTGAAGAATAATAATATCTGGAACGCTCAAATTTCCACTATTTCCACGACCAATCAAGCATCTACTAGCAAATATAGAAAATTAGCGTAAAACAGGAAAGTGTATGCTAGAGACTTTTGCCCCAGAGCCCTTCTTTGGCTCTTCTACAGCAATAGTTTTAACGAAGCCATCCACATCTTCACGATGGGGTTCCTCTAATTCTCCCTCATAAGGTATCCTACATACTGCACAAAAATCACGTAAAGACATTTCTCTGAATTCATCATATAAATGAAATGATACTGCAAGCGGTGACTTCTTAGGATAATAATAAAAGTTTTGCATGAAAGTATTGGTAAGTAAGATATACTGATCGATTCGGTCGTTCATGAAATCGGTGAGGCCTGCAATCCCGATTAAAGCATAAAAGTCTTCATGAATTCCGGCTTCTTTAAAGAAATCCTCACACGGCCATTCACATGACCGTACTTCCGCTAAGCGAGGAAGATTATACTTAGGTTTTTCCTTCTCTTTGTCTTGTTTTTCCTTAGAGCTTTGGCTAGAAGAGCCTTTAAAGAGCCTGCTTAACATTTTCTGAAAATTTCTGAAATTTTAGTAACTTCAAAATAAAAGTGAATAAAACTAAACAAGATTGATAGCAACCACTCCTACAAGTGCCTAGAGCCTATATCATGCATTGGAATTGCTTGGAACATCAAAAATTTAACATGCAAGCTCAAGAACAAGGTCACCTATGCAGCAAAAATTTGCAATGAATAAAGCACTAGAACAAAAACTAATTGGACCAATGGAGGAGTCACATACCAAGCAACAATCTCCCAAAGCAGTTTTGAGAATGGAGCTTTGAGCTAAGAGATCGAAAATCGCAGCAAAACGAGCTAGAACTCGGGCTTGAGCTGGATGGGGATTTTTTTCGGTAGAAGATGAAGTGTGTGGGTGCTGGCATACGTGGAGGGGGGCCACCAGGGGCCCACGAGATAGGGGGGCGCGCCCTACAGGGGGGCGCCCTCCTCTCTCGTGGCCTGGTGCTTGCCCCTCCTGCAGTGTTTTTAGTGCCTAAAATCCTCAAATGTTCTAGAAAAAATCATACTAAATTTGTAGGGCATTTGGAGCACTTTTATTTTCGGACTATTTTTTAACGCACAGATAATTCAGAAAACAGACGGATAATGCTATTTTTTCTTTATTTATTTTAAATAACAGAAAGTAAAAAGAGGGTACAGAAGGTTGTGCCTTCTAGTTTCATCCATCTCGTGATCATCAAAATGAACCCACTAACAAGGTTGATCAAGTCTTGTTAACAAACTCATTCCGAATAACACAGAACCGGAGAAATTTCGAATAACACTAAGTTACCTCAATGGGGTTATGAAAATCCCCAACAATAAGAATATCATACTTTTTCTTGACAGTAGGGAGAGGAAATTCAAAACCTCCAAAAATGATAGTTGGAACCTTTTCAATAGAATTGATGCTATGAACTTGAGATTGTTTCCTCGGAAAATGTACTATATGCTCATTACCATTAACATGAAAAGTGACATTGCCTTTGTTGCAATCAATAACAGCCCCTGCAGTATTAAGAAAAGGTCTACCAAGGATAATAGACATACTATCATCCTTAGGAATATCAAGAATAACAAAGTCCGTTAAGATAGTGACATTTGCAACCACAACATGCACATCCTCACAAATACCGACATGTATAGCAGTTGATTTATCAGCCATTTGCAAAGATATTTCAGTAGGTGTCAACTTATTCAATTCAAGTCTACGATATAAAGAGAGAGGCATAACACTAACACCGGCTCCAAGATCACATAAAGCAGTTCTAACATAATTTCTTTTAATAGAGCATGGTATAGTTGGTACACCCGGATCTCCAAGTTTCTTTGGCATTCCACCCTTAAAAGTGTAATTAGCAAGCATGGTGGAAATTTCAGCTTCAGGTATCTTTCTTTTATTTGTGATGATATCCTTCATATACTTAGCATAAAGATTTACTTTAAGCATATCAGTTAAGCGCATACGTAGGAAAATAGGTCTAATCATTTTAGCAAAGCGCTCAAAATCCTCATCATCCTTTGACTTGGATGGTTTAGGAGGAAAGGACATGGGTTTCTGAACCCATGGTTCTCTTTCTTTACCGTGCTTCCTAGCAACAAAATCACTCTTATCATAACGTTGATTCTTTGATTGTGGGTTATCAAGATCAACAGCAGGTTCAATTTCTACATCATTGTCTTTGCTAGGTTGAGCATCAACATGAACATTATCATTAACATTACCACTGGGTTCATGTTCATCACCTGATTGAGTTTCAGCATCAGAAATAGAAATATCATTGGGATTCTCAGGTGTGTCTACAGTAGGTTCACTAGAAGCATGCAAAGTCCTATCGTTTTTCTTTTTCTTCTTTTTAGAAGAACTAGGTGCCTATAAATTATTTCTCTGAGAATCTTGCTCGATTCTCTTAGGGTGGCCTTCAGGATACAAAGGTTCCTGAGTCATTCTACCAGTTCTAGTAGCCACTCTAACAACAAGGTCATTTTTATTATTCAATTCATCAAGCAAATCATTTTGAGGTTTAAGTACTTGCTCAGCTTGAGTAGCAACCATAGAAGTATATTTACTAACGCGGTGAAGTTCATCTTTAACTATAGCCAGATTATCACCTACGCATCCTATCTCGAAAGCATTATTCTTTAACTCTCTACCAACATAAGCATTAAAACTTTCTTGTCTAGCCATAAAGTCATCAAATTCATCTAAGCAAGGGCTATGAAATTTAGTAGAGGGTACTCCAACTTTATCATATCTATAGAGAGAATTTACCTTTACTACCTGTGACGGGTTATCAAGACAATGTGGTTCTTCAGGAGGTAAATTAAGACCATGTATTTCTTCAATAGGAGGTAAATTCTTAACATCTTCAGCTTTAATACCTTTTTTCTTTCATTGATTTCTTTGCCTCTTGCATATCTTTAGGACTGAGAAATAAAACACCTCTCTTCTTCGGAGTGGGTTTAGGAATAGGCTCAGGAGTTGGCTCAACTGGTTCAGGAATTACTTCAGGAATTGGCTCAGGAAGAGTCCAATTATTTTCATTAGTCAACATATTATTCTATAGTATTTCAGCTTCGTCGACTGTTCTTTCCCTGAAAACACAACCAGCACAACTATCCAAGTAGTCCTTGGAAGCATCGGTTAGTCCATTATAAAAGATATCAAGTATTTCATTTTTCTTAAGAGGATGATCAGGCAAAGCATTAAATAACCGGAGAAGCCTCCCCCAAGCTTGTGGGAGACTCTCTTCTTTGATTTGCACAAAATTATATATTTCCCGCAAGGCAGCTTGTTTCTTATGAGCAGGGGAATATTTAGCAGAGAAGTAATAAATCATATCCTGGGGACTACGCACACAACCAGGAGCAAGATAATTATACCAAGTCTTAGCATCACCCTTTAATGAGAACGGAAATATCTTAAGGATATATAAATAGCGAGACTTCTCATCATTAGTAAACAGGGTAGCTATATCATTCAGCTTGGTAAGATGTGCCACAACAGTTTCAGATTCAAGGCCATAAAAAGGATCAGATTCAACTAAAGTAATAATATCAGGATCAACAGAGAATTCATAATCCTTATCAGTAACACAAATAGGTGAAGTAGCAAAAGCAGGATCGGGTTTCATTCTAGCATTAAAAGACTGCTGCTTCCATTTAGCTAATAATTTCTTAAGACCATTTCTATCATTGCAAGCAAGAATGTCCATAGCAGCTATTTCATGCATAACATAACCCTTAGGAACAACAGGTAATACATAATCATTGGGGGTACCTTCATCATCACTATCATCAGTAATAGGATCTTCAGTAATTTCATTCCCCCTAAATCTAGCAAGTTGTTCATCAAGAAATTCACCTAATGGCAAAGTAGTATCACGCACAGAAGTAGTTCATCATGCATAGTAGAAGTGGCATCATCAATAACATGCGACATATCAGAATTCATAGCAGTAGTAGGTTTAGGTGTAGCAAGCCTACTGATAACAGAAGGAGAATCTAGTGCAAGGCTAGATGGTAGTTCCTTACCTCCCCTCGTAGTTGAGGGCAAAATAGTAGTTCGATCATCTTTCAAGTTCTTCATAGTGATCAACAGATATAAATCCCAAGTGACTCAGAGAATAGAGCTATGCTCCCCAGCACGGCGCCAGAAATTGGTCTTGATAACCCACAAGTATAGGGGATCGCAACAGCTTTCGAGGGTAGAGTATTCAACCCAAATTTATTGATTCGACACAAGGGGAGCCAAAGAATATTCTTGAGTATTAGCAGTTGAGTTGTCAATTCAACCACATGTGGATAACTTAGTATCTGCAGCAAAGCGTTTAATAGCAAAAGTGGTATGATAGTAATAGTAACGGTAACAAAAGTAAAGATAAATGTTTTTGGGTTTTTGTAGTAGTTGTAACAGTAGCAATGGAAAAGTAAATAAGCGAAGAACAATATATGAAAAGCTCGTAGGCAGTGGATTAGTGATGGATAATTATGCCGGATGCGATTCCTCATGCAATAGTTATAACATAGGGTGATATAGAACTAGCTCCAGTTCATCAATGTAATGTAGGCATGTATTCCGTAAACAATCATACGTGCTTATGGAAAAGAACTTGTATGGCATCTTTTGTCCTACCCTCCCGTTGCAGCAGGGTCCTTACGGAAACTAAGGGATATTAAGGCCTCCTTTTAATAGAGAACCGGAACAAAGCATTAACACATAGTGAATACATGAACTCCTCAAACTACGGTCATCACTGAGAAGTATCCCGATTATTGTCACTTCGGGGTTGTCGGATCATAACACATAATAGGTGACTATAGACTTGCAAGATAGGATCAAGAACACACATATATTCATGAAAACATAATAGGTTCAGATCTGAAATCATGGCACTCGGGCCCTAGTGACAAGCATTAAGCATAGCAAAGTCATAGCAACATCAATCTCAGAACATAGTGGATACTAGGGATCAAACCCTAACAAAACTAACTTGATTACATGGTAAACCTCATCCAACCCATCACCGTCCAGCAAGCCTACGATGGAATTACTCACGCACGGCGGTGAGCATCATGAAATTGGTGATGGAGGATGGTTGGTGATGACGACGGCGATGAATCCCCCTCTTCGGAGCCCTGAACGGACTCCAGATCAGCCCTCCCGAGAGAGATTAGGGCTTGGCGGCGGCTCCGTGTCGTGAAATGCGATGAAACTTTCTCCCTGATATTTTCTCCCCGAGACGGAATATATGGAGTTGAAGTTGAGGTCGGAGGGTGTCCAGGGGGCCCACGAGTTAGGGGGCCGCGCCCTAGGGGGGCGGGGGCGCCCCCTGTCTCGTGGACAGGCCGTGGGCCCCCTGGCACTAATTCTTTCGCCAAAAATTCTTATTAAATCTGAAAAGTGCCTCCGTGGATTTCCAGGACATTCTGAGAACTTTTCTTTTCTACACATAAAACAACATCATGGTAGTTCTGCTGAAAACATCGTCAGTCCGGGTTAGTTTCATTCAAATCATGCAAGTTAGAGTCCAAAATAAGGGCAAAAGTGTTTGGAAAAGTAGATACGTTGGAGACGTATCAGCTGTCACTGGGAAAGGACACCGCAAGATTGAACCCAAAGCTAAGCACTTCTCCCATTGCAAGAAAGATCAATCTAGTAGGCCAAACCAAACTGATAATTCGAAGAGACTTGCAAAGATAACTTAATCACACATAAAAGAATTCAGAGGAGATTCAAATATTTCTCATAGATAAACTTGATCATAAACCCACAGTTCATCGGATCTTAACAAACACACCACAAAAAGAGTTACATCGAATAGATCTCCAAGAAGATCATGGAGAACTTTGTATTGAGATTCAAAGAGAGAGAAGAAGCCATCTAGCTAATAACTATGGACCCGAAGGTCTGTGTTAAACTACTCACAACTCATCGGAGAGGCCTTGGAGATGATGTAGAGGCCCTCTGTGGTCGATTCCCCCTCCGGTGGAGCGCTGACGAAGGCTCCAAGATGGGATCTCGCGGATACAGAAGGTTGCAGCGGTGGAAATAGTTTTTCGTGGTGCTCCTGGATGTTTTCGGGGTACGTGGATATATATAGGAGGAATAATTAGGTCGGTGGACGCTCGAGGGGCCCATGAGGGTGGGGGGCGCGCCGGGCACCCTCGTGGCTGCCTTGTTTGTTGCGTGACTTCCACTCCAAGTCCCCTGGATTGCGTTTGTTCCAAAAAGATCGCTCCCGAAGGTTTCATTCCGTTTGGACTCTGTTTGATATTCCTTTCCTTCGAAACACTGAAATAGGCAAAAGAAACTACAATTCGGGCTGGGCTTCCGGTTAGTAGGTTAGTCCCAACAATGATATAAAAGTGTAGAGTAAAGCCCATAAACATCCAAAACGGGTAATATAATAGCATGGAACAATCAAAAATTATAGATACGTTGGAGACGTATCAAGCATCCCCAAGCTTAATTCCTGCTCGTCCTTGAGTAGGTAAATGATAAAAACAGAATTTTTGATGTGGAATGCTACCTAGCATATTTCTCAATGTAATTTTCTTTATTGTGGCATGAATGTTCAGATCCAAATGATTCAAGATAAAATCTTATAAAACATAAAAATAGTAATACTTGAAGCATACTAACAAATAATCATGTCTTATCAAAATAGCATAGCCAAAGAAAGCTCATCCCTACAAAATCATATAGTTAGGCCATGCTTCATTTTCATTACACAAAATACTCCCATCATGCTCAACCCCGGTTTCAGCCAAGCAATTGGTTCATACTTTTTAACACGCTTCAGCTTTTTCAACTCTTACGCAATACATGAGCGCAAGCCATGGACATAGCACTATATGTGGTATATGGTGGTTGTGAAGACAAAAAGGTAGAAGATAGTCTCACATCAACTAGGCGTATCAACATGCTATGGAGATGCCCATTAATAGATATCAATGTGAGCGAGTAGGGATTGCCATGCAACGTATGCACTAGAGCTATAAATATATGAAAGCTCAACAAAAGAAACTAAGTGGATGTGCATCCAACTTGCTTGCTCACGTAGACCTAGGGCATTTTGAGGAAGCCCATCATTGGAATATAGAAGCCAAGTTCTATAATGAAAAATTCCCACTAGTATATGAAAGTGACGACATAGGAGACTCTCTATCAGGGAGATTATGGTGCTATTTTGAAGCACAAGTGTGGAAAAGAGATAGTAGTCCCTTCTCTCTTTTTCTCTCATTTTTTTATTTGGTGGGCTTCTTTGGCCTTTTTTTTATTTGGTGGGCTTCTTTGGCCTCTTTTTTTATAAAGTCCGAAGTCTCATCCCGACTTGTGGGGGAATCATAGTCTTCATCATCCTTTCCTCACTTGGGACAATGCTCTAATAATGAAGATCATCACACTTTTATTGATTTACAACTCAATACTTAGAACAAAATACGACTCTATGTGAATGCCTCCGGCGGTATACCAGGATATGCAATGAATCAAGAGTGACATGTATGAAAAATTATGAAGGTGGCCTTGCCACAAATACGATGTCAACTACATGATCATGCAAAGAGCAATATGACAATGATGGAGCGTGTCATAATAAACGGAATGGCGGAGAGCTGCATGGCAATATATCTCGGAATGGCTATGGAAATGCCATAATAGGTAGGTATGGTGGATGTTTTGCGGAAGGTAAATAATGAGTGCATGATACCGGCGAAGGTTGTGCGGCATAATAAAGGCTAGCAAATTGGAAGGGTGAGTGTGCGTATGTCCATGGACTCACATTAGTCATAAAGAACTCATATACTTATTGCAAAAGTCTACTTGCCCTCGAAGCAAAGTACTACTACGCATGCTCCTAGGGGAAGGGTTGGTAGGAGTTAACCATCGCACGATCCCGACCTCCACTCATAAGGAAGACAATTAAAAGAGCACCCCATGCAACAAATTTTTCACACAACTTTTACCATACGTGCATGCTACGGGACTTGCCAACTTCAACACAAGTATTTCTCAGTTTCATAATTACCCAACTAGCATGACTCTAACATTACCACCTTTATATCTCAAAACAATTATCAAGCATCAAATTGACCATAATGTTTAATGCACTCTCTATGATAGTTTTTATTATACCCAACTTGGATGCTCATCATTCTAGGACCAAATTTATAACCATAGCAAATACCATGCTGTTCTAAAAGACTCTCAAAATAATATAAGTGAAGCATGATAGATCAACAATTTCTTCAAAATAAAGCCACCACCGTGCTCTAGAAAATATAAGTGAAGCACATAGAGCAAAACTATCTAGCTCAAAAGATATAAGTGAAGCACATAGAGTATTCTAATAAATTGTAAATCATGTGGGTTTCTTTCAAAAGGTGTGTACAGCAAGGATGATTGTGGAAATCTAAAAAACAAAGACTCATATCATACAAGACGCTCCATGCAAAACACATATCATGTGGCAAATAAAAATATAGCTCCAAGTAAAGTTACCGATAGACGAAGATGAAAGAGGGGATGCCTTCCGGGGCATCCCCAAGCTTAGGCTTTTGGTTATCCTTGAATATCTTGGGGTGCCATGGGCATCCGCAAGCTTAGGCTCTTGCCACTCCTTATTTCATAGTCCATCAAATCTTTACCCAAAACTTGAAAACTTCACAACACAAAACTCAACAGGAAATCTCATAAGCTCCGTTAGTGCAAGAAAGAAAAACCACCACATAAGGTACTGTAATGAACTAATTCTTTATTTATATTGGTGTTAAACCTACTGTATTCCAACTTCTCTATGGTTCATACCCCCCGATACTAGCCATGGATGCATCAAAATAAGCAAACAACACACGAAAAACAGAATCTGTCAAAAACAGAATAGTCTGTAGATATCTGTAACTTTCGAATACTTCTGGAACTCTAAAACTCCTACCAAAATAGGAAGTTCTGGGAAATTTGTCTATTGATCTACAGAAAAACAATCAACGCAAAATCAGTTTCTGTGAATTACTAAAATTATTTTCGTGCGTGCAAAGTTTCTGATTTTTAGCAGAATCAAATTAACTATCACCGTAGGTTATCCTATAGGTTCTACTTGGCAGAAACACTAATTAAAACATAAAAACACATCTAAACAGAAGCTAGATGAAAAATTTATTACTAAACAGAAGCAAAAAGCAAGAAATCAAAATAGAATTGGGTTGCCTCCCAACTAGCGCTATTGTTTAATGCCCCTAGCTAGGCATAAAAGCGAGGATAGATCTAAGTAGTGCCATAATAATAAGATAGATCATGAAAACTCATTTCATATTCTCTACGTTCAGTAGCAAGTTTTCTTTGAGGCAAGCAAAAGTAATCAAAAGGGCTAAATTTAATGGGACAGAAGTCCCCAAGATCAATCTCGGGAGGTATAGGTTCCTCCCTTGGCCCTTCATATTGCACAACTAGTTCATCGTTATAAGCATTCTTTTGGACGAACTTCGTGAGCCTATACTCAAGAGAATATCCTATCTCATTGTTTCGAAGAGCAAAATCATTATTAAGTTCGGAAATCTATCAACTAGGACATTAGTAGGAACCTTTTTTCTAAGGTTTTCATTAAAAGCAACATAGTCTAAAGATTGAAAACGCATTATTTCCTCTTGATCAAAGAGGATTGCCTCTATGGGAGGATGGCCGGCGTCCACCCTATAGTGCACAGATATTTCTGGCCTCTTTTATTATGAATCTGAACTCATGTGCCAAAAAGATAGTAGCGGCGTGCTTAATAGAAGAATGCTCAATATTAGAAAATTCTAGGAAAATCCTTTGTATGCAAGGGTGATGTGCATAAACTGTCTTTCAAGTTCAACAATAAGCATGGCGATAGCATCCGCAAGACTACTAGTTCTATGAAGAATAGAACCACCCATAGAAGGCAAAGCACCGACACAAGTAAACAAATCTTGAATAACCCCTTTTCCAATAATATTACCACTACCGATTCGAATTTTTTTGTATGTAAGATAGTGGGTTCTTTAGTAGGAGCATCTAAATTTTCCATGTTATTATTATTGTCCATATCAACGATAATTTCCCCAATTTCATACATTACGGAAGAAAATGCAAGGAGCAAGAGAAAGAAGAGGGCGAACAGGAAAGAGAGGGCGAATAAAACGGCAAGGGTGAAGTGGGGGAGAGGAAAATGAGAGGCAAATGACAAATAATGTAATGCGAGGGAGATGAGTTTGTGATGGGTACTTGGTATGTCTTGACTTGAGCGAAGACCTCCCCGGCAACGGCGCCATAAATCCTTCTTGCAACGTCTTGAGCTTGCGTTGGTTTTCCTTGAAGAGGAAAGGGTGATGCAGCAAAGTAGCGTAAGTATTTCCCTCAGTTTTTGAGAACCAAGGTATCAATCCAGTAGGAGGCTCCTCAAAAGTCCCGCGCACCTACAAAAACAAACAAGAACCTCGCAACCAACACAATAAAGGGGTTGTCAATCCCTTCACGGTAAATTGCAAAAGTGAGATATGATAGAGATAATATGGTAAGATAAATATTTTTGGTATTTTTATGATATAGATTGGAAAGTAAAAGATGCAAATAAAAGATAGATGAAAACTTATATGATAAAAGTTAGACCCGGGGGCCATAGGTTTCACTAGTGGCTTCTCTCAAGATAGCATAAGTATTATGGTGGTTGAACAAATTACTGTCAAGCAATTGTTAGAAAATCACATAGTTATGAGATTATCTAGGCATGATCATGTATATAGGCATCACGTCCGTGACAAGTAGATCGAAACGATTCTGCATCTACTACTATTACTCCACACATCGACCGACTCTTGCCTGCATCTAGAGTATTAAGTTCATGAAGAACAGAGTAACGCATTAAGAAAGATGACATGATGTAGAGGGATAAACTCATGCAATATGATATAAACCCCATCTTTTTATCCTCGATGGCAACAATACAATACGTGCCTTGCTGCCACTACTGTCACTGGGAAAGGACACCGCAAGATTGAACCCAAAGCTAAGCACTTCTCCCATTGCAAGAAAGATCAATCTAGTAGGCCAAACCAAACTGATAATTCAAAGAGACTTGCAAAGATAACTTAATGACACATAAAACAATTCAGAGGAGATTCAAATATTTCTCATAGATAAACTTGATCATAAAGCCATAATTCATCTGATCTCGACAAACACACCGGAAAAAGAGTTACATCGAATAGATCTCCAAGAAGATCAAGGAGAACTTTGTATTGAGATTCAAAGAGAGAGAAGAAGCCATCTAGCTAATAACTATGGACCCGAAGGTCTTGGTAAACTACTCACAACTCATCGGAGAGGCTCGGAGATGATGTAGAGGCCCTCCATGGTCGATTCCCCCTCCGGCGGAGCGCCAGCGAAGGCTCCAAGATGGGATCTCGTGGATACAGAAGGTTGCGGCGGTGGAAATAGTTTTTCGTGGTGCTCCTGGATGTTTTCGGAGTACGTGGATATATATTGGAGGAAGAAGTAGGTCGGTGGATGCTCGAGGGGCCCATGAGGGTGGGGGGCCCGTCGGGCACCCTCGTGGCTGCCTCGTTTATTGCGTGACTTCCACTCCAAGTCCCCTGGATTGCTTTTGTTCCAAAAAGATCGCTCCCGGAGGTTTCATTCCATTTGGATCCGTTTGATATTACTTTCCTTTGAAACACTAAAATAGGCAAAAAAATAGCAATTCGGGCTGGGCCTCCGGTTAGTAGGTTAGTCCCAAAAATGATATAAAAGTGTAGAGTAAAGCCCATAAACATCCAAAACGGGTAATATAATAGCATGGAACAATCAAAAATTATAGATATGTTGGAGACGTATCAATACCCTCAATGTTGTTTTAGGACTATCTTTACACTTAACGATATCCTAAGATCCGGAAAACATGATCACCAACAACACTTGAGGTAGTCTTAGAGGCGAGACCGGGAACCTATTGTTAATTGTTTATTGTTTGACACGTGCTTATGAGTTTTCCACTAAATCGCATATTCTAGGATCATAGCAATTATAACATGAAATATAAACTCTTAACTATGAATAACAAAAATATAATAATACAATATTATTTCCTCTAGGGCATATTTCCAACAGTCTCCCACTTGCACTAGATTCAATAATCTAGCTGCATGGTTTTACGAACACCCATGGGTAATCCGGTGTTGCTCATGCTTTGCTTGTAGTAGAGCCTTTGTCATTTGTTTTGACATATTCAAAACTCAGTAATATTTGTGTCAGTCTTGTCTGTTTTTAGGATCTCAATCCATTTTGCTTTGAGCTATAACATTTTATTCAAAATTAAATATCATTTAGATGCATTGCACTTAGAATCACATCAACTATATCAAGACTCTTCTTGACTATACATTATAATCATAATTCGGATTCACCCATTCATATCAAGATTCTTATTGACTGGCCATATTCATAAAATAATGCTTATGGGTTTATTACAACTTTTGTAATATCCAATTATATCAAGACATTTCTTGATTATTGGATCTAACCATTCATATCAAGACTTTTCTTGATTGTCTATATTCATAATGTCTATGGGTTTCTTTTACAACTTTTGTAATATCCAATTATATCAAGACATTTCTTGATTATTGGATCTTACCCATTTATATCAAGACTCTTCTTGATTGGCCATACTCATAATATAGTGTTAATGGGTTTCTTACAACTTTTGTAACATCCAATTATATCAAGACATTTCTTGATTCAGACAATATTGAAACATCTAATATTTTCAAAACAAGAATTATCATTATAGAGTCAACAATATTGTTCATAAAACGATTTTATCATAGCCCTAATTATATCAATCATGAAGTTGATATTCATATATTCTCAATAATGAATTTTCTAACTTCATATGCTCAAAATAATACATTTATTCTCTTAAGATCCTTGATATCTGTTACTAACACTTTGTAGAAATCTTGGCCCTTTCATACTATCAAGATGAATTTCTTTCATCTAGTCAAGCTTATTAATTGATTCTCATAAGCATCTAGTTATATGACACCGAGAGAAACAATTTCTCTATTTAAACCTTTGTCATAATATATAAATCTTTTAGCTCAATCAGACATACCGATCTATTTTCATTGATTATTTTATGTCCAATGTCTTGCTTTGCTTTTGATGAAAACTTGTTTCAAAAGCTATTTTGTTTTGTGCTAAGAAGCTTTTATATTATTTTTGTTCCATAATATGTCATGTACATATGGGATCAGAAATACTATATAGCTCCCAGTGGGTTATATATATACACACACAAAGTAATTTTATCATTTTGACAGGATCAAAATCTCAATACCAGCTCACTTGTTATAATCTTCAAAAAAACTCTTTTGAAGTTTGCACTTTTATCTGATATTCTGAGGATTTTAAAACTTTTCTAGTTGTATCATTTATACATCCTTTCCTTTTAGGAAACTTGTTTTAATATCCATTTCCTTCAAAACTCTTTGAAGTATTAACCAAGTTCTAAACTTGTTTATTATCATTTATGAAAATTACAATTAAGTTCTAAACTTAATTGTATATAGTTTTTTCATTCCGGTGTGCATGGCTATGAGCCATTCCTTTGAACTGGGCGCAACTATTGTTTTCTTGTAGTATGCTAGTTCATCTTATTTCCAAGATGAATATCTCATTGTAAAATTTCAGAAATTCAACAATATTCCTGATAAACCTGTTACAAGATTTAGAATTTCTACATACAATGTACTAATCTACGGTTTATTTTGCAAGCAAACTATCAGAATAATTTCCGATTTGTTAATTTCTTCTTATCACCGTGAGAGATTCAATAACCCTTTCTAAGCTGCAATATCCTCCCACTTATTTCTTTGACAAGAAAACCTTTTCTTGAAAAAGTGTCCATCTGTATCAAACATTTTGCCTTTTGAACATTTCAATGGAGGAACCCAAATCATTTTATTTGATATATCCTACAACATTTATCTGGTTAATAATTTCCATAACTCTTATGGTTTCATTAACCAGATTAATATATGGTACTCTGTTTAGTGTATATCTTGTTGTTTCAATTTATACCCCAAAGTATAAAAGCAGACCAGTAATAAATAATTCCATAATTATTCAAATGTTTTTGCTAAACTTCTGACCCAGATAATTTTCTTCAGTCCTAAAGAATTACTTTATATTTTGTCATAATGATCCTTATCTTCGTTATAAAATAGTTGAACTTTTTAAAAACATTCTGAAATTCCTTTGAACTATTCAAATATTTCAGTTTTTATTTATAAGTAAATCATATTTACCTAATTTTTAATGAAGCATTATTATCCACCGAGCCTTGGCTCGTTCATCGGACTTCATACATTACTATGTATTATGTTATATGATTTCTCAATTAAGAGAATTCAATACTTCATCTATATGAAGATTTTTTCCCAATATAGCCAAGCAATGACCCATTTAAGTGGATCTCATCAGTCTTCTCAAGATGTTTAGCATTAATGTTAAAATTTCAAATCAAGGTTCATGAATAAACCATCAAAAATCTGAGGTATTCTTATAATCACTTTTATAATATTGTTCAAAACTTTATAAGAATATCCATCGTATAATCCAAAATATAATGTCTTATACAACTCCGGAACGTAATAACTATTATTCGATCCTAAGATGAATCTTTAAGATAAATTAAAGCCATGATTCCATCGGTCCTGAGTAGCGATCCCATCACCATCCGTGACTAGCATCACGTCTTTATTTCTTCTCAACTTGTGAGCTTTCTGTAGTCCCTGCATCAGATTGCAAACGAGAGCAATCGATCAATATCAAATACTTGTGACTTACATAAACAAGAGTAATAACATGAACTTTGTATAACTTTTATACCTTTACCGAAAGAACCATTCTTGTTATCTGCCAGATATTTCTTGCAGTTCCGCTTCCAGTGACCCTTCTGTTTGTAGTAGAAACATTCAGTCTCCTTAGAGGCTCCGCCGTTCTTCTTCTTTAGAGAGACGATCTTACCAGCACCGGCGTATTTCTTCTTGGACTTTCCCTTCTTCTTAAAATTGGTAGTTTTGTTGACCATCAACACTTCTTTGTTCTTCTACATTCCAACTTTCGCAGTTTTGAGCATAGCAGGCAACTCGTTTGCACTTTTCTCCGTTCCATTCATGTTGTAATTCATGATAAAACTATCGTAAGATGGGGGGAGTGAAGCAAGCACAATATCTGTACCGAGTGTTGGCGGAATTCCAAATTCCAGTGAAGCAAGTCTATCAACATAGCCAACAAGCTTCACTATATGCTCACTCATTAAGGAACCCTCTTTCATCTTGCATTCGACCAGTGCCTTGGTTAATTCAAAACGTTCGATCCTTGCCTGTTTCTTGTACACTTCTGGTGACCCAATTATAAATTGAGTGGTAGATCATTCAAAATGCTTATGTAGTTTAGGATCCATGCAAATTAACGTGAGACACTGGACGGCCTCATAGTCATCACTACGAGCAGTATAAGAAGCAACTTCTTCTAGTGATGCATCCTTTGAGGGAGCATCACTTGGGGGTTGATCCAGCAGGTACTCCTTCTTAGAACTCCGGAGAACAAATCTCAGGTTGCGAATCCAATCCGCATAGTTTCCACCATTTGCAGCCAACTTTTCTTTCTCAAGCATAGGGGCTAAGTTGAACATATTACGAGCCTTTTAATCTACAACGATAACCACAAATAATTCTAGACATAATTCATAATTAATTTTTGCACTAGTCATTAAAATATATTTTAATTTTAAAGTACACTCCCACTCAAATTAATATCACTCATAATTAATAGTGAGTGATTCAAGATCAAAGTCTAGTTGTCAGCCATTAATGTGGACATCACTGATGACGAGAATTTTGACCGATGAGCAACTTTTGTCGATCATATCTCATATGACTGTTGTTCATCTTTCGATGCTTTGTGCTCCGAGCTCAGAACAATTCTGCTAGAGGTTCAAGACTGTTCGGACCGAGAGTATATCGACCAGAGGGGGAGGGGTGAATGGGAGATTCAAAAATTCTTACGAATGTTTTGAACAGAAAACAATTCACAAGAAATACTTTTAGGCAGCAGCATTTGGACAACAGGCTTACAAGCTTCCAGAAAAATGATAGCACAGACAACCAAAACAATTTTCCTAATATTTCTTTAACTTGACCTTTTTGCAGTACATCTAACATCAGCGGAAATAAGGGTTTGTTAGAAATGAACTCAATCAAGCAAGTTATTAATGAGAGCTAATGTTTGGCTCCCGGGAGCCATGGAGGCCTTTTTTTTGAAAACAAATCAAAGTTCAAACTTTTTGATTTCGAAAAAATCTGAAAAAAATGTGCAAGTAAACAAGTATGTTATGCCTATGTGTGTAAAATTTTAGAATGAAAAACGTTGAAATGTGACCTGTACAAAAAAGACAAATTCATGTCCTCGGAGGATGAATAGTATCATGTGTTAAAAAGCCCCAGATTTATCTTTTTTGCACAACCCTCATTTCAACTTATTTTGCCCTGAAAATTTACACACCTGTGTGCTATGCCTTCATGTATATGCGTGTTTTTTTTCAGAATTTTTTGAAATGTAGACAATATGAAATTTGACAAAATTCAAAATTTTCAAAACCGAGCTCCATGGAGCTCGACCTCCAAAGACAATATCCGATTATTGAGGAACAAAACTATCAAGATAGGGTGCAATAATAGACCGAGCATAGGATATCGCAGGTTTAATGATAATGATGGTAATGCAGTATGCGAGCAGAAATAGTAACATGATAGAGAACACATTATGAACCGCATGGAGAGAAAACGATGCTTAACAGAGATAGGTGAAGAAAAATAATATAGATAAAACACTTCAGACTAAATGCAGTAGGCACAATAAGTAGCTCATATGACTGGGGCCACTGTCATGAATGAAAGGAATGCAGAAGGGTGAGAAATGAGTGATAATTGATGAGGACGGAGGTGATGGATAAGAATGATATGCAACAGATAGATAATGATCGGATAAACTATCGACACAGAGCACGAAAGTAAACTGCCAAAAGTAATGTAGTAAAGTAGATTGAACTAGTGGTACTCGATGGCGACAAAGAGATTTGGTAGACCAACTAGCCCTTCTGCCAAAGGACTACGTCTGGTTGGAGGGGTTGTGATTACACACAGAAGATAAACTCTCTTCTCTCTATTCTCCTTCAACTCGGAGCTGATCATACTCCAGTTGATTTCACCCGTGGTAGATACACTACAAAAAAATACACTTCCATGATGATACATGTTTGTCACAGTAGGTCATGTTTTCTGTCATGTATGTACATCCATGATGATTTTATGACAGAATCAAGATAGTCATACCTGTGTTGTCGTAGAAGTGTTCCATGACAATACCAAAATTATCATCACAGAAGTGTTCACTTCCATGATGATAAATGACGCGTCATGGAAGTGCTTTCCTCAAGGGTAACCGACTATGGCATCCACCATAACGGGTCGCCGTTAAGCTGTCGGGTCCGATTTTGGATCCCATAACCCGTTAACAGCCCAGACCAATGGGGACTTTCCACGTGTAAAATTCTCATTGGCCGAAGGAAACACGTGTCAGCTCGTCATTGGGTCAGATAGGCGCCTATGATATATCGACACGTGCGATGGCCCAACAATGTCCCATTTAGGTTACAAAGGTCGGGTCGTTTAACTTGGTCAAAAGTTAGCGAGTCGGCCCAAAAAAGCCGGTTAACGGTTCGCATATAGCTCATTTTACAGCCCGGTAACTCATGACCCATTAGGGTCTTCCCGAAATCGGCCCAACAGCGTCATGTGGGCCATCAAATATAACATCAGCCCATTTCACTTTCGGCCCATGTATGGCCCATGACTTCTTTCGGCCCATATGAGGCCTTTCGTATCTTTAGGCCCTTTTGTGGCCCACGGTGACTCTGGCCCATAATGAACAGTAAATTTCTTTGTACCCATTGACGACCCATGATTCACATGGGCTGTTTCCAGCCCATGTTAGCTTTCGGCCTATTGACGGCCCATACGTTCTTGGGCTCCTTTCTGGCCCTCGATTACTTCCGGCCCATTACTGGCCTGTTCCCCTAATGGGCCAAATTCGACCCATGGTTAGAATCGGCCCGTTTGTGGCCTATTAACCCGTTGCACCGTTTCCAGTCCCACTAACGACCCGTTATGCATGTGATAGAATTAAGCCTTTGCTGTCTTTCGGTCTGTTAACAGCCCATTACCGTGTTGGCCCGATACCAATTATGCCCGTTTATGGCCCATGTGGACCCATTTATCCAACGGCCCGAGGCCCACTGATTCTACGGCCCGTTGGAGGCCCATTTATCCGATGGCCCGTAGGAGGCCCATGGATCCTATGGCCTGTAGCAGGGTCAAGGTTACCATGGCCCGTATATGGCCCATGGGTGTTGCGGCCACTAACAAACCAGGGAAAAAGAAGACTAGGAAATAAATAAGCCAGAAACTAATGCTAGGCTATTAAGGCGATTGCACAGATTACATCCACTGGGCATCAAAGTTCGCCACCAGTGCAAATATAGGGAACACCCTACATTATACAGAAATGGCTTGCTGTTTTCTCCAACCAGTGGCTGCACGTTAAGAACAAATTTTGTATCACAACAAAACAAATTACAACCATAAAACAAAAGGAAGGTTGGCATAAAAGTTAACAGTCTGGCAGATAAATGCACCACCAGAAGTTCAGAAGCTTAGTTCATTTGACCTGACTGTTACATTTTCATGCTATACTGTCCGATGGAGCACCATAACTTTGCCTTCATTTCTCCTAGGCTCCTGAAGAACATAACAAATGTCTGATAGTCCAGTTTCAAAACCATGCATATCTTGATGACATTGAACAATGGTTGTCCTTGTTTCACAAAGGGTCTCTGTTAGGGAAAGGGCTTGTGTCTGGAGCGTAGATATAACATTGTTTTGAGCTTGTCTTGATCATGAGGCAGTTTGGACAAGATTGCCTTAACAACCAACCCAGTATTATGCAGGAATGTGCTTTTGGCATTTTTAGTGGACAGGTACTGACCCACTGTAGCAAGAGGTGACATTACGGTTATAGTTGCCTCGTCACCTGCAGAAGGTTGCGATTCCACCATTTTTTCCATAGCTTGCTGAAAAGTTGAGTTTTTACATTAGTAGTACCAGAACAAAAGATATTGAGGCAGCAAAACCAAACAAAATAGCTTTGGTCTATATACAGAACTTATTCTGGTGAACCCGTGTAAAATATTAGTTGTATTTTACTGCAAAGTACATAATAAAACCAGGTTCCAAACACATGACCATGTACCATGGCTAATGTATTGTCTATTTCTTCACATTATATTGACAGCTAAGGATAAAGAGACAAAGTTTATAATACGGTAAGCATAGCATGACATCATTCACATAAAAAAACAACTGAGACAGATAAACGGGCAATTGTAACGTTGTGTGGGAAAGTCCATCACGGAACTAGATTACAGATCAAGATCAAAGGAACATCACTCCTCTCTTTTAAACCTTGTAAGGTGCAATGATACGCTAAGACAATTTTGCATAAAATTGAAAAGAGTAATAGACATTGGCTGCAAACCGTGCAGTTCAATGCACAAGTCAGAGTAAGTAGTAGTTAAAAGGCATGAGGATTAAGGACTTACAATAGCGGCTTTGACTGGTGTAGTCATGCCTTCGTCTTGCTGGTGTGACAATCCTTGAAGATTTCCACAACATTTGGTTCAGGTACTTTTTGGTCCTTGCAGGCTTTCCTCTGCATTTGGAACAAGTCAATATAGATCTGATAATATGGCACAGTGAAAATAGTGAAACAACAACTAATTACAAGAGGCTCGCAGTGTGCAATATAGCTACGAGATCATGTCGTATGTTGGAATTTCACTTTTGTACGGTTGGCCTCGTTCTTTGAACAGTTCACCTACAAGAAGATAGATTTGCGAGGCACGTGCATAAATAGGAGTTCAACATGTGATCTGATCACATACATATACTGTACTTGATACTTTGGATCAGACCAGTGTTTAACGAGGCCTCTCCAGTCTTCATCCAATATATTTTCCACTAGAGAATGTTTGGGCAAGTTTACTGTTAGCCTTGCCTTCAAAGTGAGTTTTCCTCAAGTTATACCGATACTGTTGCAGAGCAGACTTGAAAACATGGGTGCAAGCTTGTTTGGTTGCATCATCTTGGCTATCCAACTTGAACTCCTCTGTTGGAAAATATGGGAGTCTCATTATCAGCAACCTAGAAAGTATGGGACGGAGCAAGACAATATTACTAGCTTCCATACATAACCATACTTACAGATAAATGGTCGAGGAAGGTGTTGAACTGGGTTTCGTCTTTGTCATTCTTGTACTGAATCCATGTTGGGAGGTGATACGTCTCCAACGTATCTACTTTTCCAAACACTTTTGCCCTTGTTTTGGACTCTAACTTGCATGATTTGAATGAAACTAACCCGGATTGACGTTGTTTTCAGCAGAACTGCCATGATGTTGTTTTATGTGTAGAAAGCAAAAGTTCTCGGAATGTCCTGAAAATCCACGAAGGCACTTTTTGGAAAATATAAAAAATACTGGCGAAAGAATCAAGACCAGGGGGCCCACACCCTGTCCACGAGGGTGGGGGCGCGCCCTCCCCCCTGGGCGCGCCCCCCTGTCTCGTGGGCCCCCTGAGGCTCCGCCGACCTCAACTCCAACTCCATATATTCTGTCTCGCGGAGAAAAAAATCAGAGAGAAAGTTTCATCGCGTTTTACGATACAGAGCCGCCGCCAAGCCCTAATCTCTCTTGGGAGGGCTGATCTGGAATCCGTTCAGGGCTCCGAAGAGAGGGATTCATCGCTGTCGTCATCATCAACCATCCTCCATCACCAATTTCATGATGCTCACCGCCGTGTGTGAGTAATTCCATCGTAGGCTTGCCAGACGGTAATGGGTTGGATGAGATTTACCATGTAATTAAGTTAGTTTTGTTTGGGTTTGATCCCTAGTATCCACTATGTTCTGAGATTGATGTTGCTATGACTTTGCTATGCTTAATGCTTGTCACTAGGGCCCGAGTGCCATGATTTCAGATCTGAACCTATTATGTTTTCATGAATATATGTGTGTTCTTGATCCTATCTTGCAAGTCTATAGTCACCTATTATGTGTTATGATCCGACAACCCCGAAGTGACAATAATCGAGATACTTCTCGGTGATGACCGTAGTTTGAGGAGTTCATGTATTCACTATGCGCTAATGCTTTGTTCCGGTTCTCTATTAAAAGGAGGCCTTAATATCCCTTAGTTTCCGCTAGGACCCCGCTGCCACTGGAGGGTAGGACAAAAGATGTCATGCAAGTTCTTTTCCATAAGCACGTATGACTATTTATGGAATACATGCCTACATTACATTGATGAATTGGAGCTAGTTCTGTGTCACCCTATGTTATAGCTATTACATGAGGAATCACATCCGACATAATTATCCATCACTGATCCATTGCCTACGAGCTTTTCACATCTTGTGTTTTGCTTATTTACTTTTCCATTGCTATTGTTACAATCACTACAAAACCCCAAAACTATTATCTTTACTTTTGCTACCGTGACCTTTATTATCATACTACTTTGCTACTAAATACTTTGCTGCAGATACTAAGTTATCCAGGTGTGGTTGAATTGACAACTCAACTGCTAATACTCAATAATATCCTTTGGCTCCCCTTGTGTCGAATCAATAAATTTGGGTTGAATACTTTACCCTCGAAAGCTGTTGCGATCAACTACACTTGTGGGTTATCAAGACTAATTTCTGGCGCCGTTGCCGAGGAGCATAGCTCTATTCTCTGAGTCACTTGGGATTTATATCTGTTGATCACTTTGAAGAACTTGAAAGACGACAGAGCGATTTTGCCCTCAACTATGAGGGGAGATAAGGAACTGCCATCTAGCTCTACACTAGATTCTCCTTCCGTTATTAGTAAGCTCGCGACGCCTAAACCTGCTACTGCTATGAATTCCGACATGTCGCATGTTATTGATGATGCCACTTCTTCTATGCATGATACTTATGATGAAACTACTTCTGTGCGTGATACTACTTTGCCATTAGGTGAATTTCTTGATGAACAACTTGCTAGGGTTAGAGGGAATGAAATTATTGAAGATGCTATTATTGATGATAGTGATGATGAAAATTCTCCCAATGATTATAAACTGCCTTTTGTTCCTGAGGGTTTGTTATGAATGAAGAAGCTGCTAGAGCTATCTTTGCTTGCAATGATAGATGTGATCTTAAGAAATTATTAGCTAAATGGAAGCAGCAGTCTCTTAATGCTAGAATGAAACCTGACCCTTCTTTTGCTACTTCACCTATCTGTGTTACTGATAAGGATTATGAATTCTCTGTTGATCCTGAGATTATTACTTTAGTTGAATCTGATCCTTTTTATGGCCTTGAATCTGAAATTGTTGTGGCACATCTTACCAAGCTGAATGATATAGCCACCCTGTTTACTCATGATGATAAATCTCGCTATTATTATATCCTTAAGATATTTCTGTTCTCGTTAAAGGGTGATGCTAAGACTTGGTATAATTCTCTTGCTCCTGGTTGTGTGCGTAGTCCCCAGGATATGATTTATTACTTCTCTGCTAAATATTTCCCTGCTCATAAGAAACAAGCTGCCTTGCGGGAAATATATAATTTTGTGCAAATCGGAGAAGAGAGTCTCCCACAAGCTTGGGGAAGGCTTCTCCGATTACTTAATGCTTTGCCTGATCATCCTCTTAAGAAAAATGAAATGCTTGATATCTTTTATAATGGACTTACCGATGCTTCCAAGGACTACTTGGATAATTGTGTTGGTTGTGTTTTCAGGGAAAGAACAGTCAACGAAGCTGAATTACTTGAATAATATGTTGACTAATGAAAATAATTGGACTCTTCCTGAGCCAATTCATGAGGCAATTCCTGAACCAATTGAGCCAACTCCTGAGCTTATTCCTAAACCCACTCTGAAGAAGAGAGGTGTTTTATTTCTCAGTCCTGAAGATATGCAAGAGGCAAAGAAATCAATGAAAGAAAAAGGTATTAAAGCTGAAGATGTTAAGAATTTACCTCCTATTGAAGAAATACATGGTATTAATATACCGCCTGTTGAAGAACCACATTGTCTTGATAACCCGACACAGGTAGTAAAGGTAAATTCTCTCTATAGATATGATAAAGTTGAAATCCCCTCTACTAAATTTCATAGCCCATGCTTAGATGAATTTGATGACTTTATGGCTACACAAGAAAGTTTTAATGCTTATGTTGGTAGAGAGTTAAAGAATAATGCTTTCGAGATAGGACGCGTGAGCGATAATATGGCTAGAGTTAAAGGTGCTACTCAAGCTGAGCAAGTACTTAAAGCTCAAAATGATTTGCTTGATGAATTAAATAATAAAAATGACTTTGCTGTTAGAGTGGCTACTAGAACTGGTAGAATGACTTAGGAACCTTTTTATCTTGAAGGCCACCCTAAGAGAATCGAGCAAGATTCTCAGAGAAATAATTTAGAGGCACCTAGTTCTTCTAAAAAGAAGAAAAATAAAAACGATAGGACTCTGCATGCTTCTAGTGAACCTACTGTAGACACACCTGAGAATCCCAATGATATTTCTATCTCTGATGCTGAAACACAATCAGGTGATGAACATGAACCTAGTGATAATGTCAATGATAATGTTCATGTTGATGCTCAACCTAGCAAAAACAATGATGTAGAAATTGAACCTGCTGTTGATCTTGATAACCCACGATCAAAGAATCAACGTTATGGTAAGAGAGATTTTGTTGCTAGGAAGCACGGTAAAGAAAGAGAACCATGGGTTCAGAAACCCATGCCCTTTCCTCCTAAGCCATCCAAGACAAAGGATGATGAGGATTTTGAGCGCTTTGCTGAAATGATTAGACCTATCTTCTTATGTATGCGCTTAATTGATATGCTCAAAGTAAATCCTTATGCTAAGTATATGAAGGATATCATTACAAATGAAAGAAAGATACCGAAAGCTGAAATTTCCACCATTCTTGCTAATTATACTTTTAAGGGTGGAATACCAAAGAAACTTGGAGATCCAGGGGTACCAACTATACCATGCTCCATTAAAAGAAATTATGTTAGAACTGCTTTATGTGATCTTCGAGCCGGTGTTAGTGTTTTGCCTCTCTCTTTATATCGTAGACTTGAATTGAATAAGTTGACACCTACTGAAATATCTTTGCGAATGGCCGATAAATCAACTGCTATACCTATCGGTATTTGTGAGGATGTGCCTGTTGTGGTTGCAAATGTCACTATCTTAATGGACTTTGTTATTCTTGATATTCCCGAGGATGATAGTATGTCGATTATCCTTGGTAGACCCTTTTTGAATACTGCAGGGAATGTTATTGATTGCAACAAAGGCAATGTCACTTTTCATGTTAATGGTAATGAGCATACGGTACACTTTTTGAGGAAACAATCTCAAGTTCATAGCATCAATTCTATTGGAAAAGCTCCAACTATCATTATTGGAGGTTTTGAATTTCCTCTTCCTACTGTCAAGAAAAAGTATGATATTCTTATTATTGGGGATGTTCATATCCCCGTTGAGGTAACTTAGTGTTATTCAAAATTTCTCCGGTTCCGTGTTATTCGGAATGAGTTTGTTAACAAGACTTGATCAACCTTGTTAGTGGATTCATTTTGATGACCATGAGATGGATGAAACTAGAAGGCACAACCTTCTGTACCCTCTTTTTACTTTCTATTATTTAGAATAAATAAAGCAAAAATAGTATTATCTGTCTGTTTTCTGAATTATCCGCGCATAAAAAAATATCCCAAAAATAAAAGTGCTCCAAATGCCCTGCAAATTTAGTATGATTTTTTTAGTAGAATATTTGAGGATTTTAGGCACTGAAATCACTACAGGAGGGGCAAGCACCAGGCCACGAGAGTGGAGGGCGCGCCCACCTACCCTGGGCGCGCCCCCTGTCTCGTGGGCCCCTGGTGGCCCCACTCCACGTATGCCAGCACCCACACACTCCATCTTCTACCCAAAAAAATCCCCATCTAGCTCAAGCATGAGTTCTAGCTCATTTTACTGCGATTTTCGATCTCCTTGCTCAAAGCTCCATTCACAAAACTGCTTTGGGAGATTGTTGCTTGGTATGTGACTCCTCCATTGGTCCAATTAGTTTTTGTTCTAGTGCTTTATTCATTGCAAATTTTTGCTGCATAGGTGACCATGTTCTTGAGCTTGCATGTTAAATTTATGAGGTCCCAAGCAATTCCAATGCATGATATAGGCTCTAGGCACTTGTAGGAGTAGTTGCTACCAATCTTGTTTAGTTTTATTAACTTTTATTTTGAAGTTACTAAAATTTCAGAATTTTTTTAGAAAAAGAATTATGTCTAGGAGAATGTACCAAGGTGGTTCCTCGGTAAAGAAAGGGCCCAGGATTGCTATACATGAGCAAGATGTTGAATTACCGAGGGACGCGAATGTACGAGCTTGTGAGTGGCCATCCGATGATTTTATGGTCGAAGCAGGCTTTAAAGAAGAATTTGACGCGTATGTGCGTAATGCTGAGTTGGAGGACTTCTTACAAGATAAGTGTCCTCAGTACTATCAATTGACCGATTCCTTTGTGCGGAGGTTTAAATATAACTGCACGCGTAATTCTCCTAGTGTCCTATTTGATATTTATGATACATCTTATACCATGGACTTAGAGGATTTTACAACTGCTTGCAAACTCCCGCAGTGGGGTAATATTAATGATCCTCACAAATCTGAATTTAGAGATTTCCTTGCTAGTATTACTATGGGAGAATCCAGGGACATAGCACAAGCTACCATAGGGAGCATTTATTTTCCTGCTATACATTATTTTGCTCTCTTCATTGGTAGATGCATTAATGGTAAAGATGAAGCATGTCATATGTGTGTCCCTGATCTTTGTGTCCTCAAGAGTGCTATGTTGGGTTATAAAGGTTATAACTTGGGGGCAATAGTTGCACGTAGGTTGCAGAATAATAGTAGAACTGGAGATTTATTTGGAGGAATTTATGCAACCCGTGTGGCTAATTATATTGGTATAGCCCCACGAGAGGGGGATGTGATGATACCTCCTGCTTATTTAGATTATGACGCTGTGGTCAATCATCATTTTCTTAGGAGGAATGAACAATTCCTTCATTATCGACTAATCTATGACAGACGCAACGTCGTCCATGTTACTCTTCCTGCTCCTCTCCTTTTTGATTATCAGGCAAAAGGAAGATATGTTGTTACCAGGGAGGAAGTAGCTGAACACGAGGGGAGAGCGGAGGCAGCTCGCCAGCATGCCACAGCTCAGGAGGCGGTTGCTGCTACATCTCAGTACGACCCCAGCTACAACTACGGATATCAGCCAGGCGGTCCTTGGTATTAGAGTACGTATTTCTCACCGACTCTACATTCATGTTCACACACTAGTCATCGGTGCTCATACCCTTCCATTGTATTATCCATGTTAGTTTAATTTTCTTTCTCGCTTTCTTCTTGTGTGTTTGATAAACCTTAAGAAAAACCAAAAAAATTAGTTAGTTTAATATCCATGCTTGTAGTAGAATTAAAATGAAAACCCAAAAAGATTTCTAGTTCTTCTTCTTACTTGTTGGGAGCTTTCCCGTGTAAATAGTTTTATTTTCTTTTCTTTCCATTGGGGGTCGAGAATACCATATTGAAAATGTTTAGTGGATCTCTTATGCATGATTGTTTATTTAATTTAGAGCCCATATTACCCTGTCTTCTCTCTTGAGTTGAATGCTTGCAGATTGCAGCTTAGTCCAATGCACGTGCACTATTATTATTATACACATCGTTCGGTCGTGCAAGTGAAAGGCAATAATGACGATATATGATGGACTTATTGAGATGAGAAAAGCTGGTATGAACTCGACCTCTCTTGTTTTTGTAAATATGATGAGTTCATCGTTTCTGATTCAGCTTATTATGAGGTAAACATATTTGCAATGACATTTAGAGATTATAGTTGCTTGTGCCATGCTTGATTAGCTATGAGTTATAATGGTTTGCCTTGCATGCCAACATGCTATTAGAATGATTATGATGTGGTATGATGTGATGGTATCCTCCTTTGAATGAATTGAGTGACTCGACTTGGCACATGTTCACGCATGTAGTTGAAACAAATCAACATAGCCTTCACGATATTTATGTTCATGGTGGATTATATCCTACTCATGCTTGTACTCGGTGTAAATTAATTTTAATGCATGTTTACGACTGTTGTCGCTCTCTCAGTTGGTCGCTTCCCAGTCTTTTGCTAGCCTTCACCTGTACTAAGCGGGAATACTGCTTGTGCATCCGAACTCCTTAAACCCCAAAGTTGTTCCATATGAGTCCACCATACCTACCTATATGCGGTATTTACCTGCCGTTCCAAGTAAATTTGTATGTGCCAAACTCCAAACCTTCAAATGAAATTCTGTTTTGTATGCTCGAGCAGCTCATGTTTCAACTAGGGCTGCCTATATCTTCCATGCTAGGTGGGTTATTCTCAAGAGGAGTGGACTCCGCTCCTCATTCACGAGAAAGGGCCGGTAACCGGGATGCCCAGTCCCATGATCCAAAAAGATCAAAGCAAATCAAAATAATTAAACAAAACTCCCCCAGGGCTGTTGTTAGTTGGAGGCACTCGTTGTTTCGAGCAAGCCATGGATTGATGCTTGTTGGTGGTTGGGGGAGTATAAACCTTTACCATTCTGTTTGGGAACTACCTATAATGCATGTAGTATGGAAGATACAACCATCTTATAGTTGTTGCGTTGACAGCAAAAGTATGCCGCTCAAAATGTTATTCAATCTCTATTTTAAAATCGAGCTCTCGCACCTCTACAAATCCCTACTTCCCTCTGCGAAGGGCCTACCTATTTACTTTTATGTTGAGTCGTCACCCTTCTTATTAAAAAGCACCCGCTTGAGAGCACACTGTCATTTGCATTCATTACTATTGGTTTATATTGGGTATGACTTGACTGGATCTCTTTTACCATGAATTACAATGTTTAGTGAGTCCTTGATCTTTAAAGGTGCTCTGCATTTATGTTTTGCGGTCTCAGAAAGGGCTAGCGAGATACCATTTTGTTATATCATGTTATGATTTTTTTGAGAAAGTGTTGTCATCCGAGTTTTATTATTATGGCTCACTAGCTGATTATGCTATTGATATGAGTAATTGTAAGACCTAAGTGTTATTGTGAGTATGGTTAGTTCATAATATTTGCTGAAACCTGAATTATGGCTTTGCATGTTTACAACAGCAAGAGCAAACAGAGTTTGTAAAAGTTTTTCTTTATCACTTTCAGTTTATCAACTGAATTGCTTGAGGACAAGAAAAGATTTAAGCTTGGGGGAGTTGATACGTCTCCAACGTATCTACTTTTCCAAACATTTTTGCCCTTGTTTTGGACTCTAACTTGCACGATTTGAATGAAACTAACCCGGACTGACACTGTTTTCAGCAGAACTGCCATGATGTTGTTTTATGTGTAGAAAGCTAAAGTTCTCGGAATGTCCGGAAAATCCACGGAGGCACTTTTTGGAAAATATAAAAAATACTGACGAAAGAATCAAGACCAGGGGGCCCACACCTTGTCCACGAGGGTGGGGGCGTGCCCTCCCCCCTGGGCGTGCCCCCCTGTCTTGTGGCCCCCCTGAGGCTCCGCCGACCTCAACTCCAACTCCATATATTCCGTCTCGCGGAGAGAAAAATCAGAGAGAAAGTTTTATCGCGTTTTACGATACGGAGCCGCCGCTAAGCCCTAATCTCTCTCGGGAGGGCTGATCTGGAGTCCGTTCGGGGCTCCGGGGAGGGGGATTTGTCGCCGTCGTCATCATCAACCATCCTCCATCACCAACGTCATGATGCTCACCGCCGTGTGTGAGTAATTCCATCGTAGGCTTGCTGGACGGTGATGGGTTGGATGAGATTTACCATGTAATTAAGTTATTTTGTTAGGGTTTGATCCCTAGTATCCATTATATATGTTCTGAGATTGATGTTGCTATGACTTTGCTATGCTTAATTCTTGTCACTAGGGCCCGAGTGCTATGATTTCAGATCTGAACCTATTATGTTTTCATGAATATATGTGTGTTCTTGATCCTATCTTGCAAGTCTATAGTCACCTATTATGTGTTATGATCCGACAACCCCGAAGTGACAATAATCGGGATACTTCTCGGTGATGACCGTAGTTTGAGGAGTTCATGTATTCACTATGTGCTAATGCTTTGTTTCGGTTCTCTGTTAAAAGGAGGCCTTAATATCCCTTAGTTTCCGCTAGGACCCCACTGCCACGGGAGGGTAGGACAAAAGATGGCATGCAAGTTATTTTCCATAAGCACGTATGACTATTTACGGAATACATGCCTACATTACATTGATGAATTGGAGCTAGTTCTGTGTCACCCTATGTTATAGCTATTACATCAGGAATCGCATCCGACATAATTATCCATCACTAATCCATTGCCTACGAGCTTTTCACATCTTGTGTTTCGCTTATTTACTTTTCCGTTGCTATTGTTACAATCACTACAAAACCCAAAAACTATTATCTTTACTTTTGCTACCGTTATCTTTATTATCATACTACTTTGCTACTAAATACTTTGCTGCAGATACTAAGTTATCCAGGTGTGGTTGAATTGACAACTCAACTGCTAATACTCAATAATATTCTTTGGCTCCCCTTGTGTCGAATCAAAAAATTTGGGTTGAATAATTTACCCTCGAAAGCTGTTGTGATCCCCTACACTTGTGGGTTATCAAGAGGATATGTGCATGACACCTAACGGAAACCGCTGCCTCTGAGACTAACTTGGCTGACTCTGTAGCATCACGTGGCCTTTTTAAACCTGCCTCAAAACGGATCTCCATTCTTCCTCCTCTAGATTTAGTTAAGCTATCGAGCACTATCCTTGATGTTTGTTTCCTCTTGCGCCTAGGTGCTAGTCCAACAACGAGCATAGGAAGTGTTAGTGTACATCAAACTGTGAGACTACATATAAAGAAGCATGCAATTGTAACTTGACTTCAACAACTACCTTCTTGCTGTTGAAGCTCACAAGGTTCATCTGATCTTGCCAACTCGTCTTGTGTCAATAGTGCTTCAGAAGTAGTGTCAGGTGGCAAGGGAGCTTGGGAACGTGCTACTAGCTGAGTTGACAAACGAGTAACTCGTGCAGCTAATGGTGTTGTGGAAGGTGTTGAACAACTAGGGCTGTTGCTGCTTGTTTGGTCGCATCTATTAGTTTTTGTTTGGCTTGTTTTGCAGCTCGTGTAGCACGGGATACCGTGTTTGTACGATTTCCACTGGACTTTGACCTTCTATTGCACCATCAGTACCAGCAGAATCTGGATAATTCTTCTGCTTCCGTTGCTGTGTGTCCTTAGTACTAACACCATCCCCTGTCATTCTGTGTTCCTTCATCATTCTCTGTGCCATGTTAAGTCAAGCCGGCAAGAAAAAGGAATAAAAATTTAGTATTTCAGAACAAACTGATGCATGATACAGACAAACTAAACTTTGATGTTAGACAACCACATGATAGGAGGATGTAATATGTACGAAAAACAGTACGACATGAGATAATCAGAACTATGATGTGTAAACTAAGCAAAAGGCATTTCAATAAATTAGAAGCAATGCAATGGAAGGTAGATACCATATGAAAGATGCTACAAATATCAGTCTGCCAAGTTAACAGTGTCTCGTCATAACTGGCGTTCAAACAAATGTGAAGCAGTACAAGAAATAAACAATATGCAAGATGCAAACAACATCACACTACCAAGTTAAAGGTCTCTCGTCATTAGTGCCATTGCATATTCACAGCTTATCATGTATAAACTAAGCAGAAGGCATTTCAACAAATTAGAAGCAATGAAAGCTAGACGCCATATGTAAGACGCAAAAAATATCACTCTACCAAGTTAAAATTGTCTCATCATTAGTGCCATTTCAACAAATTAGTAGTATAAGCTAGAAAATAATGCGAGATGTAAACTATATCAGACTCCCAAGTTAAACGTGTCTTGTGAAAAGTGATTGTTGCAGGTTACACAACAATAGTACTTTGATGTAAGAACATGGTGTGATAGACAGATATTGTATGTTCTAGAAACAGGAACACGTGTCTTATTCACAAGTATAATGTGTAAAGTAAGCAGATGAAATTCAACAAAATTAGAAGAAATACAAGCTAGACATCATACATAACATGTAACCACATATAATAGTGCCATGCTAGAGGGAGCACCTATGATGGTGGACAAGGCGGGACGTGCTCATCATCAACACAACTACTTTGAGTGTCTATGCATGTGTTGTCTTCCAAATGTTGTTGGGGGGATGGCCGAGTAGAATGTGTAGAGGCCCTCCGTTTGGAAGAAGCACCTTTATCCACTGCCTTGCTAATTTCCTTCTACTTTATAGATTTTGCATTGTCAAGTAAAAGCGACAAGAAAAAGCAATAAAATTCACTCTTCAGAACTCATTCATGCATGATACTGACAATCACTACCTTGATGTAAGGCAAACACATGATACGACGATGGAATATGTACGAAAAACAGGATGGCATGGCATATTGAAAACTATTTATGTAAACTAAGCAGAAGTAATTTAATCAAATTACAAGCAATACAAGTGAGACACTATTTGCAACATGCAAGACAATATCACACTGCTAAGCTAGAGAAAGCACCTGGGATGCCGGTTTCGCTGAAAGACCGCCATCAATCCTTGCCTTATTTTTCCCTTCCTATTTCTTAATTGTATTGCCTTCTCAAGTCAAACCCACAAGAAAAATGAATTAAAATTCACTTTTCAAAACTCATTGATGCAGGATGTTGACGAGCACTACTTTAATGTAAGGTGACCGCATGATAGGACGATTGAATGTGTAAGAAAAAAGGACAGCTTGCATATTCACAACTATGATGTGTAAACTAAGCAGAAGGCATTTCAACAAATTATAAGCAATGAAAGCTAGACACCATATGAAAGATGCAAAAAATATCACTCTACCAAGTTAAAACTGTCTCGTCATTAGTGTCATTTCAACAAATTAGAAGTAGTACAAGCTAGAAAAGAATGCAAGATGTAACCCATATCACACTCCCAAGTTAGACATGTCTTATGGTAAGTGATTGTTGCAGGTTACACAACAGTAGTACTTTGATGTAAGAATATGGTGTGATAGACAGATATTGTATGTTCTAGAAACAGGAACACGTGTCTTATTCACAAGTATAATGTGTAAAGTAAGCAGATGAAATTCAAAAAAATTAGAAGAAATACAAGCTAGACATCATACATAACATGTAACCACATATAACAGTGCCATGTTAGAGGGAGCACCTGTGATGGTGGACAAGGCGAGACGTGCTCATCATCAACACAACTACTTTGAGTGTCTATGCATGTGTTGTCTTCCAAATGTTGTTGGGGGGATGGCCGAGTAGAATTTGTAGAGGCCCTCCATTTGGAAGAAGCACCTTTATCCACTGCCTTGCTAATTTCCTTCCGCTTTATTAATTTTGAATTGTCAAGTAAAACCGACAAGAAAAAGCAATAAAATTCACTCTTCAGAAATCATTTGTGCATGATGCTGACAATCAATACTTTGATGTAGGGCAAGCACATGATACCAGGATGGAATATGTATGAAAAACAGGATGGTATGGCATATTCACAACTATTTGTGTAAAGTAAGCAGAAGACGTTTCAACAAATAAGAAGCAATGCAAGCTAGAGAACACATGAAAGATGCAACCTATATGACTCTACCAAGTTACAAGCGTCCCATCATAAATGGCATTTCAAACAAATTAGAAGCAGTGCATGCTATAAATCATATGAAAGATGCAACTAATATCACACTGCATATACTAAAGGTGAGGGAGTCCTGGATTAGGGGGTATCCGGACAGCCGGACTATATACATCGTCCGGCCTATTGAAGCGTGAAGATACAAGACTCAAGACTTCGGCCCGTGTCTGGATGGGACTCTCCTTTGCGTGGAAGGCAAGCTTGGCGATCCGGATATTGAGTTTCCTTCCTTGTAACCTACTCCATGTAACCCCTAGCCCTCTCCGGTGTCTATATAAACCGGAGAGGTTGGTCCTTAGAAGGCCAATCACAATTACAATCATACCATCATAGGCTAGCTCTTAGGGTTTAGCCTCTACGATCTCGTGGTAGATCTACTCTTGTACTACCCATATCTTCAATATTAATCAAGTAGGAAGTAGGGTTTTACCTCCATTGAGAGGGCCCGAACTTGGGTAAACATTGTGTCCCTTGCTTCCTGTTACCATTAGCCTAAGACGCACAGATCGGGACCCCCTACCCGAGATCCGCCGGTTTTGACACCGACATTGGTGCTTTCATTGAGAGTTCCTTTGTGTCGTCGCTGCAGGGCTTGATGGCGCCTTCAATCGTCAACAACACGGTCCAGGGGGAGACATTTCTCCCCGGACAGATCTTCGTGTTCGGCGGCTTCGCACTGCGGGCCAATTCGCTTGGCCATCTGGAGCAGATCGACAGCTACGCCCCTGGCCACCAGGTCAGGTTCGGAAACTTGAACTACACAGCGGATATTCGCGGAGACTTGATCTTCGACAGATTTGGGCCTGCGCCAGGAGCACCGAACAGTCACGATGAGCACGACTTACACAAGCTGTCGGATGAAGCTCGGGATATCACCCCGGAAATAGCCTCGGATCTAAATCCGGAGCAGGTTGCGTTGCCTAAGGATGGAGGGGTGAACCTCGCCCCGCAGGCCGCACACTCATCAGCGGTGGAGCCGAACACAGGTCTCACCTCTGCGGAAGCCTGTAACCTCGGGCCCCCGGACTCGTATCCGGTTGTTGGTTCCGGTCCGCACACCCTCGAGCCAGCCGAGCCTGGTTGGGCTCGGGGTAATGGAGTTTACCGCTGCGGACATCTTCCAGCACTTGCCCTTTGGCGACATGTTGAACTCATTAAAGTCTTTCTCTTTGTCAAGAGGCTCTGGGCCAAACTATGTCCGGCTTGAGTGGGAAGCAGGCGACGAAGGAATTCGCTGCCCACCCACCACCCACTTCATTGCCACGGTCGATGATTTAACTGACGTGCTTGACTTCGACTCCGAAGACATCGATGGTATGGACGACGATGCAGGAGAATTACAGGAGCCACTGCTCACAGGGCGGTGGACAACCTCCTCCTCATATGATATATACATGGTGGACACTCCAAAGGAAACCAATGGCGACAAGGCAACGGAGGATAACCCCTCAGGGAGAAAAGCAAAGCATGGGCGACTTCGGCGCCGCTCCAAGCCCCGCCACATCAACATCGACCCCGGAGATGAAAGCAATCCGGATGGTGCCGAAGAGGAATACAGCCCTGATCATCCTACCTTCAAGTAGTCCGGACCGGCCACGGTGGGATACTTGGAGAGGGACAACTATACACCCCCCTCCGAAGATGAGGTAAGCCTCAGCAACGACGAATTCAGCGTGCCTGAAGATCCAGTGGAACAAGTTCGCTTCAAGCGACGGCTCATGGCCACGGCAAGGAGCCTGCAAAGGAAGCAAGAGCAGCTTAAAGCTGACCAAGATCTGCTAGTGGACAGGTGGACCAAGATCCTGGCCACCGAAAAGTACGGACTCGACCGCCCTAACAAGGGGCATACGCGGCACAACTGGCTACCTCAACCTAAGCAGGAGAACCAAAGGCACACACCCCGACGTCCACACATCACTATGGTCCAAGACAGTAAGAAGGATACACGAAGAGGCATCCTCAAGCCTCGGTGCAATGGTCATAAACGTCAAGTCAGGGAAGCTGGTGCCAAGTCCAGCAACTCTCAGCCCGGTCAACGGACAAAGAACAGCTCAAGCCTATTCGGCCCGAGCCACACACTCGATCAACCGTGTGAAATTCACGGTACTCCTAGAAGGACGGCAAAGCATACCAATAGAGAATGCCGAATCCTCAAAACAAAACGACCGGTCGTGTGCCGGAAACAATGAGGGGAGGCGTCTAGTCAAAGAGACCCCCCAGAGCATAAAAGTACGGCCGATCGCTTCCGATCACACTTACCACAGCAATTCAATTGCCGTACCCCTAGACCTAGTAGTCCGGGGGCTCCATAACACACAAAGCTCCCACGAGTACGAAACCAAAAATAACATCTTCTAAAGGATGCCAGGTGCAAAGGCCAAGTTTATTGGCCCACCATCCTAACGGTTGTTTTCGAGTCACCAAAAAATGCCACGCCAAAGAGTAATTCTTCAGCACCTTCCCCTCATACGATAATTTACCGTATGCTAATGGGACGAACCACATTGACTAGATTCCACGTCATAAACCATTAGGCCAACACAGTGTGATATAATCACGCCCACGGGCAAGGCCGGACCCCTCCCTTAGAGCGGAAATCATACAGCTGCCGGAGTAGCGAGTCGCGCATGCCTATCAAAATTTTGATATGGCAGCCAACTATCCGGACACCAACTGAGGAGTCCGCGCTACTTCACGGTATAACGGCTGGGTTCACCAGGGTCTGATCAGGAACCCTTAGACCAATCACAAGAGGACGTTCAGCTGCCTCCAAGCATTTGTATTTACAAACTAACTTTGACGTAGAACAGGATTGGCGGCGTGGAATCAGCCCAGACACACAATGGCAGGAACATGCAGGTAGAAGGCAGTTCAGATTCACTCTTGATCCACTCACAACCCCCTCCAGTCCGGCCATCACAGGTTCCGCCAAAAAACAACTCTTTTCATAATCATACATCATACTCATATGCATAGACATATCATCCTACTACAATGCGTAGACTTAAATAACACTTATCGGCCATCGTTTATCGCCGACGCCTCTTTGCCAAAAAATGGCAGCCACGCTTCGTGTTACGCCCGGTTATGCCAGGGGCTTCACAGTACGGCAATAAAGTCCGACCACCTTTTCGGTCTCTCGGCACCCCGAACTTATGGCACTATATGCATCAACTCTGAATCATGTCTTGGGTCATTGGTTGGGTTTGCCCGGCTCCCATGTTTTGGTACCTTACATTCCGTTCTATCGGCTAAGGTAGTGCTGGGAGAACTACTGCGATTGTGTCCCGGTTCTGCCGGACTAGCACCTCAGTAGAGAAAGCCGAAAACCGACTGTCATGATGCAGCGGGAGCTGGTCAGCTGTTCGAGAGGTTGTAAAATCCTTAAAGATTTATTCCGCACAACGCCATTATAAATGCAGAGTGCGACGGATCGGTCTTCTGATCAGGCGCCAATAGAGCCCCTAGTTTGGCCTTCCGAACACTAGGGGCTGCGCCGACCATACTCGAATTCCTATGGCTAAGTGAGAGTAATAAAGCCTTATAGTCCAATTGCCTGGTTCATGGTGAGAAACACCTCCTTAAAAGGACCGAACTATGGGATAAAGAGCGTTCAGATATATCCCGAACACCCCCGTATTCCTTTTTACGTGGGGGCAGAAGCCGACGACTGGCCAACTCTCAGGATTTACATACAATAAACAGCCGCACAGGAAGAACATATGTTCAAACAAAACAGGCAATGTATAATAAAAGTGCCATTATCCCATATTACAAAAAGCGGCATGAATGCCCTGAGGGAAATATAATGTCTTTGGCACACTTATCCGCCGCAAGGCGGGCCCCTTTCAGTACACCTTCATAGTACAGCTCGGGCTTGCGGTGATCCTTACCCTCCGGCGGCCCCTCAGTCATCAGCTTCTCCGCGTCAAGCTTCCCCCAGTGCACTTTTGCACGGGCAAACATCATGCGTGCACCTTCTATACAGACTGATCGCTTGATAGCGTCAAGCCGAGGACAGGCGCCCACAATCCGCTTCACGAGTCTGAAGTAACTGCTTGGAAGTGGCTCCGCAAGCCACAGCCGGACAACCAAGTCCTTCATGGCTAGTTCGGCCGCCTGGTGCAGTTCGACCAGCTCCTTCAGCTGATCGATAAAAGGCACCGGATAGTTCGGCGCCAAATACTGCGACCAGAAATTCCTCTCTGTAGACTTCTTCTCCTCGGTCCGGTAAAATTGGGCGGCATTTGATATGCTGCGAGGAAGATCCGCAAACGCCCCTGTAAAAACAAGAATTCAGCTTGTCGCTTAAGAGTTCTCCCCACTATCATGTAAAAATGGCCATGAATACAACAGGCCTTACCAGCCCGTACAACACCTCGGGCTTCTTCCCGAGCATCTTCCGCGGCTTGAAGAGCTTGGACGAGTTCGGATTCTTTCCCTATTAGACTCTGCTCCAAGCCCTCGCTTTTCATCACAGCCTCCTGGAGCTCCCTGCTACCTCTTGAGCACTGCGTTGGATTTCCCCGAAGAGGAGAGGATGATGCAGCAAAGTAGCGTAAGTATTCCCTCAGTTTTTGAGAACCAAGGTATCAATCCAGTAGGAGACCACGCACAAGTCCCTCGTACCTACACAAAATGATAGCAACTCGCAACCAACGCTTAGGGGTTGTCAATCCCTTCACGGTCACTTACGAGAGTGAGATCTGATAGAGATAATATTTTTGGTATTTTTGATAGATAGATGCAAAGTAAAAAGTAAAGGCAAAGTAAAAACAAAGCAAGTAAATAAAGTGATATAGATTGATATGATGAGAATAGACCCGGGGGCCATAGGTTTCACTAGTGGCTTCTCTCAAGAGCATAAGTATTCTACGGTGGGTGAACAAATTACTGTTGAGCAATTGACAGAATTGAGCATAGTTATGAGTATATCTAGGCAATGATCATGTATATAGGCATCACGTCCAAAACAACTAGATCGAAACGATTCTGCATCTACTACTATTACTCCACTCATCGACCGCTATCCAACATGCATCTAGAGTATTAAGTTAAAAACAGAGTAACGCCGTAAGCAAGATGACATGATGTAGAGGGATAAATTCATGCAATATGATAAAAAAACATCTTGTTATCCTCGATGGTAACAATACAATACGTGCCTTGCTGCCCCTTCTGTCACTAGGTAAGGACACCGCAAGATTGAACCCAAAGCTAAGCACTTCTCCCATTGCAAGAACTACCAATCTAGTTGGCCAAACCAAAAAGGATAATTCGAAGAGACTTGCAAAGATAACTCAATCATACATAAAAGAATTCAGAGAAGAATCAAATATTTTCCATAGATAATACTGGATCATAAACCCACAATTCATCGGTCTCAACAAACACACCGCAAAAAGAAGATTACATCGAATAGATCTCCACGAGAGAGGGGGAGAACATTGTATTGAGATCCAAAAGGAGAGAAGAAGCCATCTAGCTACTAGCTATGGACCCGAAGGTCTAAAGTAAACTACTCACACTTCATCGGAGGGGCTATGGTGATGATGTAGAAGCCCTCCATGGTGGATGCCCCCTCCGGCAAAGCTCCGGAACAGGCCCCAAGATGGGATCTCGTGGATACAAAAGGTTGCGGCGGTGGAATTAGGTTTTTGGCTCCTGTTCTGATCGTTCGGGGATACGTAGGTATATATAGGAGGAAGGAGTACGTCGGTGGAGCTCCGAGGGGCCCACGAGGTAGGGGGCGCGCCCTCCACCCTCGTGACCTCCTCGGACACTACTTGGAGTAGGGTCCAAGTCTCCTGGATCACGTTCGGTTGGAAAATCACGATCCCGAAGGTTTCATTCCGTTTGGACTCCGTTTGATGCTCTGTTTCTTCGAAATACTGAAAAAGGCAAAAAACAGCAATTCTGGGCTGGGCCTCCGGTTAATAGGTTAGTCCCAAAAGTAATATAAAAGTGGAAAATAAAGCCCAATATAGTCCAAAACAGTAGATAAAGTAGCATGGAGCAATAAAAAATTATAGATACGTTGGAGACGTATCAGGCATCCCCAAGCTTAATTCCTGCTCGTCCTCGAGTAGGTAAATGATAAAAAAAGAATTTTTGATGCGGAGTGTGTCGTGGGAGACTGATCCACAGACACCTATCGGGCCGGCGGACCGGGCCCCTTTCGGTTCGGCGGGGGGCGGAGGTCGCACGAAGAGCGGATCGAGGCGAAGCACACGAGCGGTTTACCCAGCTTCGGAGCTCTCCGGAGAGATAATACTCCTACTGCTGCATGTCTGATTGTATTGAGTTCTTGCTCGGGAGCGCTGAGTGCTATAGTACACACTAGCTGCTAACGAGACCAAGCGTGAGTGTTTTCTGGCCTCGAACCCCCTTCGACGTTGCGCATGGGCCTCCTTTTATATGCTCAAGGGGTCACCGACAGGTGGCAACGTAGACAAGGGTAAAAATGGAAAAGGTGTTGCGGTTGGTACAACTACCTATACAGTGTATCATACCTAACCATGGCGGCAGGGGACAAAGGCATTAAATGCCCGTCTGCGTCGGCCAAATAGTGCAGAAAGGGACCGTCAGGGACGCCACCGCTTGCCACGATGGCAATCTTGTCAGCGCCGCTTGCCACCGCGCACCGCTGGCTGCACAGCCTCTCGCCACGCGCGCCTGGAAAGGTCCCAGGGCGACACGTTGGTGGATGTGCTGGAGCGCGGGTACAGAGTGGTAGCTTGCCGCGGCAAGCGCCTTGCCACGGTCGTTGTCTTGTCGCGTCCGGAAGCTTGTCGCTCACCGAGCCTTGCTGGGACGCGTGGCGCGTCACGGCAAGTTCCTTGAGATTCCTCGGTTGGCCTTCCCAGCAAGCTCCTCTTGCTGGGGTCTTGTCTCCTTGGCTTGAATACTTTGTTCTTGAATGGCTCCAAAGGAACCACGGAGGACCTTGGCGGTCACCGGCAAGCCTTGCCGCGGGGTGCTGCGACTGCCCGTGCACAAGTTCGGGATACTAGGGTACCCCTACTCTAGTACACCGACAGGAGCCCCCGGGCCTGGGCCACACACGGTGCCGAGCGCTGTTGGGCCAGGCCCAAAAGAGGGCACGGGCACGCGCGGCCTGGGTTACGCCGCATCTTACTCCGTATCCACCGCGCCTTCCCCGAACGGCACGCGTTGAATGCGGCGTCGTGGGAGAGATCGTGGGTGGTTTCTTTATTCGGAAAGGCGGAACGTCCGCCCCCTCCCTCTTTATAAGCAGGGGAAACAGGGGCAGTTCACCCATCTTGCTGGTTGCTTATTCCAATCTCAGAAATCCTCCGCTGCTCCCCCCTCCTTCCCAAAGCTGAAAGAGAGCAGCGCTCCGCCCCCCATCGCCACCAGCACCACCAACGCCATCGATCTCCCTCACCACCTCCGCCATGGCTCTGAAAGCCGGCAAGGGGAAGGTCGTGAAGTCGACCGAGGCGCAGCGGCTCGCGGCGCTGCAAAAGGAGCGGACAACCTTCCCCCCAAGCTCGCCGCGAAGGAGCTGAGGGAGTACTACTACCTCTTCTGGTCGACGGAGACGCGAGCGCATCTGCGCACGAAGGTACTCTCCGCCGCCGCTTCGGAACGGGCTCCGAATGGATATCCCTTCTTCGTGTTGTTCTTCTACTGCGGGCTCTGCCCGCCTTTCTCTGAATTTTTCTGCGACATTATGAACACCTACGGGTTCCACCTCCTTGACTTCACCCCCAATGCCGTTCTGACCATGGCAGTTTTCGCACATCTCTGCGAAAACTTTGTCGGAGTCCATCCAAATGTAGCTCTTTTTCGCCACTTCTTTATGCCCCGAGTTGAGAGAGGGGAGCCTTTATCCGGCGGAATCGCCTGGATCTCGAGGGCTGGAAAGAAGGAAGCTTATCTGGAGGGAGAGCTCCGTGGCAAGTGGGAGGAATGGAGAGCAGACTGGTGCTGGATTGTCGAGGAGAAACCACAGCCGTTTACCGCCCAGCGCCAAACCCCAGTAGCGCGCGGCAACGATTGGAGCAACGTGGCCTTGGAAGACGATAGGCTGAAGATTGCCGTCACCCGGATCCTACGCCTCAGGCTTGCCGGGCTCACTGTAGGCGCCGTTGGCGCATATTTTCTTCGCTGCCGCATCGCCCCCCTGTAGGAGAGGAGGAGACCCGCCTGGGAGTTCCAGAATACGGCGGATATCATGAGGCTGCGCCCGGGCCTCAACTTCAACTTCACTGTCCTGGAGCTGGAAGCGATGCTCCAGGAACTGTTCAAGTACGACCGTCAACATCCCGAAGTGTTCAGGTTGCCGAAGGGTGTCGTTCCGCTGTGCAACAACTCCTCGCTCGACCGCATCCGTGCAATGATGCCGCTGTGCGATTCGCATGGAATTGTCCCAACTTGGCAAGAGCCTGCAGACGATGTCGTGCAGGAGTTCTTCGACGGCTTGGTAGAAGTGGCGATCCGCTCCGATGAACAGAAGAGCCTTACTCGCGACACCAACAACGCGGAGATGCAGCGCATCGCCACTAGGCTGAAGAGGCGGCGGCAGCCGCTGCCACTGGCGAGTTTGGATTCACCGTGGAGGAGGCAGAGGCAGCAGAGGCGGCAAGCCTTGCCGAGCGAGAGGAGCTTGCCGGAGAGGGAGAGCTTGCCGAGCCTGAAGCCGAGTCGAGCGAGCCTGCCGAGGGTGCGAGCGGCTCGTCGAAGACCAACTCCTCTTCCTCCTCATCTTCAGACAGCTCGCCGCAAGCAGAGCCCCTAGCTCCACCAAGAAGGCGCCTCCGCAAAGACGGGGACGTAGCGGGGCGGCAGACGAGTCAACAGCCGCCGCGCCGCGCGACACGCTCCACCGCAGCAAGCGCTGTTGCCGCAGGAGCACCTCACGCTGCTGCGGCAACTGGAGCGGGGTCCTCCCGGACCACCGCTTCTGCTCCTGCCGCTCCTCATGCCGTGGCGGCGGCCAGAGCTGGGTCGTCTCAGACCACCGCCACTGCCCCCGCCAAGCGGCTAAGGGAACCTACTCCTTCGCCTCGTCGCGCCGGAGGCGAGCCGGACTTCGACCTCTCCGCGCTCAGCTCCGACGAGGAAGAAGAAGAGTAAGATTCTTTGCTGTACTTGTAGTTCTTCAATTCTTGCTGTTTTGACTTGTATCTGATTTGCTTTACTCCGAATCCATTCCTTTTCAGGACTCTGGCCCAGAGAGCGGCGAAGAGAGCCAAGGTCCCGGTGATTGTCATCGAGGACGAACCCACCACGACAGCAGGGGGTGTGTCCGAGACCACCTTGCCGGACCCGGCAACTGTTCCCCAAAGCAGCTCTCAGCGCAGCCCCCAGCATAAGTATATGGTTTACTTCCCGCTATTAGGCGCGCATGGGTGCCCCTTCTTCGCTGACATCTGACTATTGGTTTGTGTAGGAGCAGAGCAGCCTCACCAGGAGTGCCCGGAAGCCGCCCCTGACATGTCATCTGCTTCGACTACACCGCCAAGGGAGGATTCCCCGGCAAGGGAGCGTTCCCCAGCAAGGGAGAAGTCTCTGGCAAGGGACAGCACCAGCGACCCCCCGGCGATGGAGACCATGACTGTAGAACCCAGCACAGGTAACCCTCTTGCTTGAAAACTTCCCTTGGGTTCTTCTTCTTCTGATTTTCTTTTTGGATATTTGCTTGACTTTTCTCCCCCTTCCGGCCTTCAGATCCCTCTGCTACGGAGCCGATGGAGACCGAGGTTGCCGGCGAGGAGAACGCGCGCGGCAATACCGACGGCGCCGCTGCCACCGAAGAAGCAGCTGACGCTGATGATCCCGCCGGCGAAGAGGCCGCCAAAGCTGCACCGCAAAAGCCGGCGAGGGGTCTAGAGATCGCACTGACGGCCCCGAGGCCGCAGGAGCGTCAGGCGCTACACCGACCGCTGATCCCCCCGCTGCTGCCGCAGCGTCAGGCTCCGAAGAGCCCCAGCACGGCGCCTATTTGAAGGCTGGTGATGGCGTCTTCATCAAGCTCCCCTGGGCGTCAAGCTCCAGGGCGCCGGTCGAAGGAGAAACCTTGGATGGAGAGGTGCTTGCCTCCGCTAGGCTGACGCTGGTTGATGCGCCGAGCAGCAGCGGTGGCGAGTCTGAGGAGGAGCAGCTGCTGCGGAAGCTGGTGTCGCTCTACCGCGCTCGGCAGGCCAAGGTGGAATCCCGAGAAGCGCTTGTCGCGAAGGCGGGAGTGGACATCGAGAAGCGCGCGAAGGAGCTCCGGGGTCGCAACCAGGAAGCTCTCCGGTCCCTGGCAGAGGGGCGAGCGCAACTCGTCGAGGAGCGGAAAGCCTTCCTCCTCGAGAAGGCTGAAGTTGAAGAGCAAGAGCGGCTTGCCGCCGAGGAGCTGTCTGCGCAGGAAGGCGAGTTGGCGCAGCGGAAGGTCAACCTTGACAGCCACGAGGAGGAGCTTGCTGCGCGCGAGCAAACATTCGGCGGGGCTCTCAAGGAAGCAGAGGATGCTGCCGCAGCTACCGAGGCCGCCAAGAAGGAGCTGGAGACGAAGGTGGCGCAGCTGGAAGCCGATCTCAAGGCGAGTGGTGAAGAGCTTGCCGCGCTCAAGCGTGAGCGCGAGAAGGACGCCTACACTCTTGGCGAGCTGCAAGGTTGTCTCGCCGAGAAGGGCAAGGAGCTTAGCGCTGCCAAGGACTCCAACGCAGATCTTGAGTTGAAGCTGACTACTTTGACCAAGACGCTGGACGGCGCCAGGGAGCAGGAGGTGGCCTTGAAGAAGCAGATCAAGGCCGACGAGGCGCTGCTGGCGAGTGCTGCTGCCACCCAGAACACTTTTAGGGAGAATGTGGAGCACTGGACGGAGGGTCTCGTGGATGTTGCCGCAGCCATCGACAGGGAGCTGGCGCAGCTGGGGATGGAGGATTTCGGGTACTCCTCCGATGAGAACCTCCAACCCAGCGCCAAGCTCATCTTGTTCTTCAAAGGCGTCGCGACGGCCCTCCAGCGACTCCGGGAGAAGATCCCAAAGCAGCTGGCCGACGAGTCGCGCAAGATCTGCACGGGAGCTCTTCAAAAGGTGTTAGTGAAGGTGGCCTTCCGCAACCCAGGCCTCAACCTCACTAACGTCCTCAGGACCTTGCCGCCGGATGCCGATCTGGAAGCGCTCAAGACCCTTGTCGCACCCATTGTGGACAAGGTGAGCGGGATCAAGAGGGTTGAGGGCGATCGCGTAGATTAGGCCGCCCGTTTTCTCCTTTTCTTGTCGCTGCTGGTCATGTTATGAAAACAATCTGTTAGAGATGCGACAAGCTATCTTGTAATATAACTCTGTTTTGGGTATCAGTTGCTATGTTATTTCCTTTACTTGATTCCTTCCTTTGTATGTTTTTGCCCTACGCTTTTAGGGAACTTGTCGGTGCAGGTGCCTTAGCCGCGAGCGCTGAGTGTGGGACGTCAGCAGCCTGCTGGCGGTGCCGCAACCGACAAGAAACCTTGTCGCAACTAGTCGCAGCTCACTTAAGTTGTTGAGCGGACTCGAAACAAAGTAAGGGCGCAACTAGCTATGAGTTGGTTCCTCCGCGCATAGGTTTTCCATACAAAGCACGGTCGTTTGAGGAAGATAACTTAAAAAATTTTAAAACTGATTGCTCAAACTTTGGCAACTTAGCTTTTCTGTCGTTTGTGTCCCGGTAAGGCGAAACTTTCTTGAACGACGCCTGGTCCACACCATTATCTTCTCCTTCCCCCCGACAAACTTGTGGGCGAGGGAACCTTCCTTTCTTTGAGAAAGAGAAAGAAGAGAAAATAAAGATATGGAGCCTTACGGCTCGTTATTGCTTACCGGGGGTAGGTGCTGCACAAGGTGTCAGATAACACATGCAAAAAATAGAAAGCATGAAATTGACAAGATGTGCGGAGCACATGAGCTTTACTTATGCACGGGGTCTGCACCCGGCTTTGTACAAAGGATTACATGCAACAGCGGCAAGACTTGTACAAAAGGTGGTTGCCGGAACAGGTTCCAGCAACCGCGCCCTACGGGTAAAACTTATGAAGATGCTCAATGTTCCAGGAGTTGCTCACCGGAGTGCCATCTTCGGTCTCAAGGCGGACAGCGCCAGGCCTAGTGACTCGTTTCACCCGGTAAGGGCCTTCCCACTTCGGCGTCAACTTGTTGGAATTCTTGGCAGACTGAACGGCCGAAGAACAAGGTCGCCTTCCTCGAGACTTCCGGCATTAACTTTGCGGCTATGGTAGCGGCGCAAAGCTTGCTGGTATCGAGCAGCTCGTACAGCAGCCTGAAGACGGTCTTCCTCAAGGAGCAGCGCGTCATCTTGTCGCAGCTGCTCTTGCTCGAGCTCATCATAAGAGAGCACTCGAGGTGACCCGTATACGAGTTCCGTGGGGAGAACTGCCTCTGCTCCATAGACTAGAGCGAAAGGTGTCTGGCCAGTGGCTCGATTTGGCGTCGTCCTGATCGACCAAAGATACACCGGCGCTCCTCAGTCTAGTTCTTTCCGCACTTGCGCAGCCTGTCGAAAGTCCTGGTCTTGAGCCCACGCAGCACTTCAGCATTTGCCCTCTCCGCTTGACCGTTGCTTCTCGGATGAGCAACAGAAGCGAAACAGACCTTGGCGCCAAGATCTTGGACGTACTGCATGAAGGTGCGGCTCTTGAATTGCGTGCCGTTGTCGGTGATGATCCTGTTAGGTATCCCGAAGCGGCAAACAATCGACCTGAAGAACTTGACTGCTGACTGTGCTGTCACCTTCCTCACTGCTTCCACTTCTGGCCACTTTGTGAACTTGTCGATTGCAACGTACAAGTACTCAAAGCCCCCGACAGCTCGGGGAAAGGGGCCGAGGATGTCGAGCCCCCAGACCGAAAATGGCCAGGATAAAGGGATCGTCTGGAGAGCTTGAGCTGGCTGGTGTATCTTCTTGGAATGGAACTGGCACGCTTCACACTTGGTTACTTGTGCAGTTGCATCCTAGAGGGCTGTTGGCCAAAAGAAACCTTGCCGAAATGATTTGCCGGCAAGCGCTCTTGCGCCAATGTGGTGACCACATATGCCTCCATGTATCTCTGCCAACAGCTTTTGTCCATCTTCCCGGTGAATACACTTCAATTTCACACCGTTGAGTCTTCTTCTGTACAGTGTGTTGTCGACAAACTGGTACATACTTGACTGCAGGGCTACTCTTTCCGCTTCTTCTTACTCTTCGGGAAGTTCTCCTGTCTGAAGGAAACGGACAATCTGCTGTGCCCATGCTGGAGCTTGCGGCTCGATAACAAGGACTAAAGGCACATCTGCTGCTGCGGGAACATCTGCTTCTACGGCGAGAACCTGCAGCTCAGCCGGAGCTTGACGTTCCCCGGCAAGTTTGCCGGAGCAAAACTTGTCGGGAGCGTCTGCTTCAACGGAACAAACCCTAGGGCTTGCTGGAGCAGACTGCTCCTCAGCACCCTTGGTGTTGATCTTGGGGACCTTCTTGGCGGCGGCTTCGGGAAGCTCTGCCGGAAAATAGTCGCCAAAAATCAATTTCCTCTTCTTGCTCTGTCCAGTTGATGGCATTACAGACGGTTGAGTCAGTTTGAGCACAAAGATCCCTGGTTCCACAGGTAACTTAAGTGCGGCGCACTTCGACAGGCCATCGGCAATGTCGTTCTGAGCTCTTGGAAGATGTTCCATCTGCAGGCCGTCAAAGTGCTCTTCTAACTTTCTCACTTCATCAACGTAAGCTTCCATCAACGGACTCTGATAATTCTTATTCACTTGGCGGATGACAAGCTGCGAGTCACCCCTGACAATGAGCTTCTTGATCCCAAGGTCTGCTGCAATCCTGAGACCGGCAAGCAAACCTTCATACTCTGCGGTATTGTTTGTTGCTTGTTCCTTGGGAAAGTGCATCTGGACTACGTACTTGAGGTGCTCTCCGGTGGGCGCAACAAGTAGCACACCCGCACCGGCGCCTTGCAGCGAGAAGGCACCATCAAAGTACATCAGCCACTCTTTGCTTGCTTCCTTGATGGGGATGCTCGTTTCTGGAATTTCTTCATCTGGTGTTGGCGTCCATTCTGCTATGAATTCTGCCAATGCTCTGCTCTGGATAGTTGAAGTGCTCTCAAACTTGAGGCCAAAGCTTGACAGTTCCAGTTCCCACTCGACAATCCTGCCTATTGCTTCTGGATTCTGCAGTATCCTCTTCAGCGGAAAACGAGTGACAAATGTGATCGCATGTGCTTGGAAGTAATGGCGCAGCTTTCTCGAGGCCATGAGAAGGCCGAAAAGCAATTTCTGCACACCAGAATACCTTGACCTAGCCCCCTGCAGAAGGGAACTGACAAAGTAAACTGGGCACTGCACCATTCTCTTCTGTATCTCCTCACGCGCCTGCGCAGATCCATCTTCGTCGGGACCAGAGCTTGTCGGTGAAGTCCCCTGCTTGTCGCTGGATGCATCTGCCGTGGTTGCTGGCTCATCATCCGCCTCCCTCTCCGCTACTAACGTAGCACTAACCACTTGATTGGTTGCCGCTATATACAGCAGCAACTTCTCTTGTGGCTTAGGTGCGACAAGTGTTGGAGTGGAGGACAGGTATCTCTTTAAGTCCTGCAGCGTAGCCTCCGCTTCCGGAGTCCATTTCATTGGACCTGCCTTTTTTAGTATTTTGAAAAACGGCAGGACGCGCTCAGCAGACTTAGAGATAAACCTGCTGAGAGCAGCCACGCAACCGGCAAGTCTTCGTACATCCTTGACGCGCTTTGGTGCTTCAATCTGCCCAATGGCCTTGATCTTGTCGGGATTGGCTTCAATTCCCTGCTGAGACACGAAGAACCCGAGAAGCTTGCCGGAGGGGACTCCAAACACACACTTCTCGGGGTTGAGCTTGAGGTTGATCTTGCGCAGATTTGCGAAGGTTTCGTCTAAATCCTGAATCAGAGTTGCCTTGTCCTTGCTCTTGACCACTATGTCATCCATGTAGGCTTCCACATTTCTATGCATTTGTGGCTCAAAAGCGTCATGGACTACCCTTGCAAATGTTGAACCAGCATTCTTTAAACCGAAAGGCATCCGTATGAAACAGTATGTGCCACATGGAGTGATGAATGCGGTCTTCTCCTCATCCTCTTCTGCCATGAAGATCTGATGGTATCCTGGGTATGCATCAAGAAATGAAAGCAAGTCACATCCAGTCGTGGAGTCAACAATCTGGTCAATGCGCGGTAAGGGAAATGGGTCTTTGGGACAAGCTTTATTGACATCGGTAAAGTCGATACAAAGCCTCCATTTCCCGTTTGCCTTGCGCACGACTATAGGATTGGCCAACCACGTAGGGTGGAGCACTCCTCTGACAAGGCCTGCTGCTTCCAATTTCTTGATTTCTTCTGCGATGAATTCTTGGCGCTCCACTGCTTGTTTCCTGACTTCCTGCTTGACGGGCCGCGCATGAGGACAGACGACAAGATGGTGCTCGATTACTTTCCTGGGAACACCGGGGATGTCAGACGGTTTCCACGCAAACACGTCGACGTTCGCCCGCAGGAAAGCAACGAGCACGCTTTCCTATTTAGGGTCGAGAGTGGCACTGATGGTGAAGGTACCACCAGTGCCGTCCTCCTTGGCGGACACCTTCTTGGTCTCCGGCGGAGCTGCCATTGCCTTCTTACACTTGCCGGTGGAGCTCGATGGTGCGTCCTCGACAGTAGCGGAGATGTCGTGGGAGACTGATCCACGGACACCTATGGAGCCGGCGGACCGGGCCCCTTTCGGTTCGGCGGGGGGCGGAGGTCGCACGAAGAGCGGATCGAGGCGAAGCACACGAGCGGTTTACCCAGCTTCGGAGCTCTCCGGAGAGATAATACTCCTACTGCTGCATGTTTGATTGTATTGAGTTCTTGCTCGGGAGCGCTGAGTGCTACAGTACACACTAGCTGCTAACGAGACCAAGCGTGAGTGTTTTCTGGCCTCGAACCCCCTTCTACGTTGCGCATGGGCCTCCTTTTATATGCTCAAGGGGTCACCGACAGGTGGCAACGTATACAAGGGTAAAAATGGAAAAGGTGTTGCGGTTGGTACAGCTACCTATATAGTGTATCATACCTAACCCTGACGGCAGGGGACAAAGGCATTAAATGCCCGTCTGCGTCGGCCAAATAGTGCAGAAAGGGACCGTCAGGGACGCCACCGCTTGCCACGATGGCAATCTTGTCAGCGCCGCTTGCCACCGCGCACCGCTGGCTGCACAGCCTCTCGCCACGCGCGCCTGGAAAGGTCCCAGGGCGACACGTTGGTGGATGTGCTGGAGCGCGGGTACAGAGTGGTAGCTTGCCACGGCAAGCGCCTTGCCGCGGTCGTTGTCTTGTCGCGTCCAGAAGCTTGTCGCTCACCGGACCTTGCCGGGACGCGTGGCGCGTCGCGGCAAGTTCCTTGAGATGCCTCGGTTGGCCTTCCCGGCAAGCTCCTCTTGCCGGGGTCTTGTCTCCTTGGCTTGAATACTTTGTTCTTGAATGGCTCCAAAGGAACCACGGAGGACCTTGGCGGTCACACGGCAAGCCTTGCCGCGGGGTGCTGCGACTGCCCGTGCACAAGTTCGGGATACTAGGGTACCCCTACTCTAGTACACCGACAGAGTGATACTTTGGCATAATTTCAATGTAAATCTTCTTAATTGTGATATGAATATTCAGATCCGAAAGATTCAAGACAAAAGTTCATATTGTCACAAAAATAATAATACTTCAAGCATACTAACCGAAGCAATCATGTCTTCTCAAAATAACATGGCAAAAGAAAGTTCATCCCTACAAAATCATATAGTTAGGCTAAGCTTCATTTTCGTCACACAAAGATGTTCCCAACTTCTATACCCCCGATGACAAGCCAAGCAATTGTTTCACACTTAAATAATCTCAAACTTTTTCAACCTTCACGCAATACATGAGCGTGAGCCATGGATATAGCACTATGGGTGGAATAGAATATGATGATGGGGATTGTGTGGAGAAGACAAAAAAGGAGAAAGTCTCATATTGACGAGGCTAATCAACGGGCTATGGAGATGCCCATCAATTGATGTCAACATGAGGAGTAGGGATTGCCATGCAACGGATGCACTAGAGCTATGAATGCTCAACAAAAGAAAACTAGTGGGTGTGCATCCAACTCGCTTACTCACGAAGACCTAGGGCATTTCAGGAAGCCCATCATAGGAATATAGAAGCCAAGTTCTATAATGAAAAATTCTCACTAGTATAAAAAGACAACTTATGAGACTCACTACATGAGGAACAAGGTGCTACTTTGAAGCACAACATATGAGACTCACTACATGAAGAACAAGGTGCTACTTTGAAGCACAAGTGTGGAAAAAGAGATAGTAGCATTGCCCCCTTTTTTTTCTTTTTTTTGGGCCTTTCTTTTTTTCTTTTTGGCCTTTCTCCTTTTTTTGGGCAATGCTCTAATAATGATGATCATCACAATTCTATTGATTACAACATAAGGATTACAACTCGATACTTAGAACTGGACATGACTCTATATGAATGCCTCCGGCGGTGTACCGGGATGGTGCAATGAATCAAGAGTGACATGTATGGAAAATAATGCATGGTGGCTTTGCCACAAATACGATGTCAACAAGACGATCATGCAATGGGAATATGACAAAAGTAATGTATGCCATGATGATGATGGTGGAAGTTGCATGTCAATATATCTCGGAATGGCTATGGAAATGCCATGATAGGTAGGTATAGTGGCTGTTTTGAGGAAGATATCAGGAGGTTTATGTGTGATAGAGTATATCGTATCACGGGGTTTGGATGCACCGGCGAAAAATGCGCCAACTCTCAAGGTGAGAAAGGGCAATGCACGGTACCGAAGAGGCTAGCAAAGGTGGAAAGGTGAGAGTGCGTATAATCCATGGACTCAACATTAGTCAAAAGAACTCATATACTTATTGCAAAAATTTAGAAGTCATCAAAAATTCAAGTACTACGCGCATGCTCCTAGGGGGGTAGATTGGTAGGAAAAGACCATCGCTCGTCCCCGACCGCCACTCATAAGGATGCACAAGCCAGGTACACTTCATGTTTCAAATTTTTTACACAACTTTAACCATACGTGCATGCTACGGGATTTGCAAACTTCAACACAAGTATTTCTCAAATTCATAATCATCCAACTAGCACGACTTTGATATTATCACCTCCATATCTCAAAACAATTATCTTCACTCAAAAGAGAGTTTCACATATCTTGAACACCAAGTATATTAACATTAAGCAAATTACCATGCTATTAATGACTCTCAAAATAATCTAAGTGAAGCATGAGAGATCAATAGTTTCTTTAAAACAAATCCACCACCGTGCTCTAAAAGATCTAAGTGAAGTACTAGAGCAAAAATTATCATGCTCAAAATATATAAGTGAAGCACTATGAGCAAAACTATCAAGCTCAAAAGATATAAGTGAAGCACATAGAGTATTCTAACAAATTCCAATTCATGTATGGCTCTCTCAAAAGATGTGTACATCAAGGATGATTGTATTAGACTAACAAGCAAAGACACAAATAATACAAGACGCTCCAAGCAAAACACATATCATGTTGGTGAATAAAAATATAGCTCCAAGTAAATTACCGATGGAAGTGGACGAAAGAGGGGATGCCTTCCGGGGCATCCCCAAGCTTTGACTTTTTGGTGTCCTTGTATTATCTTGGGTGTGACATGGGCATCCCCAAGCTTAGGCTCTTGCCACTCCTTGTTCCATAATCCATCAAAAGAATTCACCCAAAACTTGAAAACTTCACAACACAAAACTCAACAGAAATCTTGTGAGCTCCGTTAGAGAAAGAAAACAAAAGACAACTTCAAGGTACTGTAATGAACTCATTCTTTATTTATATTGGTGTTAAACCTACTTTATTACAACTTCTCTATGGATTATAAACTAATTTACTAGCCATAGATTCATCAAAATAAGCAAACAACACACGAAAAACAGAATCTGTCAAAAACAGAACAGTCTGTAGCAATCTGTAACTAACGCAAACTTATGGAACTCTAAAAATTCTACCAAAATAGGAAGTCCTGTAAAATTTGTTTATTGATCATCAGCAAAACGAATCAACGCAAAAGCACGTTCCTGTGATTTATCATAACTAAATTCGTGCGTGCAAAGTTTCTGTTTTTCAGCAGAATCAAATCAACTATCATCGTAGGTTATCCTATAGGTTCTACTTGGCACAAACACTAATTAAAACATAAAACCACATCCAAACAGAAGGTAGATGGATTATTTATTCCTAAACAGAAGCAAACACAAAATAAAATTGGGTTGCCTCCCAACAAGCGCTATCGTTTAACGCCCCTAGCTAGGCATAAAAGCAAGGATATATCTAAGTCGTGCCGTAATAATAAGATAGATCTTGAAAGCTCATCTCGTATTCCCTATGTTCGGCAGCAAGTTTCCTTTGAGTCAAGCAAAAATAATCAAAAGGGCTAAATTTAGCGGGACAAAAATCCCCAAGATCAATCACGGGAGGAATGTGTTCCTCCCTTGGCCCTTCATAGTGCACAACTATTTCATCACTGAAAGCATTCTTTTGGAAAAATCTTGTGAGCTTATACTCGATAGAGTATCCTAGCTCATTATTTCTAAGGGAAAATTCATTATTAAGCTCGTTAATGCAATCAACTAAGACATTGATAGGGACCTTTTTCCTAAGGTTTTCATTGAAAGTGACATAGTCCGAAGATTGAAAACGTCTAATTTCCTCTTGATCATAGAGGATTGCTTCTATGGGTGGACGAACGGCGTCCACCCTATAGTGCGCAAAGATTTCTTTGGCTTCTCTTATGATAAATCTAAATTCATGAGCCAAAAAGATAGTAACAGCGCGCTTGATAGAAGAGTGCTCAATATTGGAGAATTCTAAGAAAACTCTATGTATGCAAGGGTGCATATGCATAAATTGTCTTTCAAGTTCAACCACAAGCATAGCTATAGCATCTGCAAGGCTACTAGTTCTATGAAAAATAGAACATCCCATGGAAGGTAAAGCACCGGCACAAGTAAAGAAATCTTGAATAATGCCTTTGCCAATGATGTTACCACTACCGATTCGAAACTTTTTGGTATGCAAGATAGGAGGTTCATCGGCCGGAGCCTTGGGATTTTCTGTATTATCATTGTTGTCCATATCGACGATAATCTCCCCAATTTCAGCCATAGCGGCAAAAAAAGTAAAGCGGAAGAAAGCAAACAAAAGGGAAAGGAGGAGGAGATTGGGAAAGAGAGGGCAAATAAAACGGCAAGGGTGAAGTGGGGGAGAGGAAAACGAGAGGCAAATGGCAAATAATGTAATGTGAGAGATAGGGATTGCGATGGGTACTTGGTATGGTTGACTTTCTTGCGTGAGCCTCCACGGCAACGGCGCCAGAAATTCTTCTTGCTACCTCTTGAGCACTGCGTTGGATTTCCCCGAAGAGGAGAGGATGATGCAGCAAAGTAGCATAAGTATTTCCCTCAGCTTTTGAGAACCAAGGTATCAATCCAGTAGGAGACCACGCACAAGTCCCTCGTACCTACACAAAACGATAGCAACTCGCAACCAACGCTTAGGGGTTGTCAATCCCTTCACGGTCACTTACGAGAGTGAGATCTGATAGAGATAATATTTTTGGTATTTTTGATAGATAGATGCAAAGTAAAAAGTAAAGGCAAAGTAAAAACAAAGCAAGTAAATAAAATGATATAGATTGATATGATGAGAATAGACCTGGGGGCCATAGGTTTTACTAGTGGCTTCTCTCGAGAGCATAAGTATTCTACAGTGGGTGAACAAATTACTGTTTCGCAATTGACAGAATTGAGCATAGTTATGAGTATATCTAGGCAATGATCATGTATATAGGCATCACGTCCAAAACAAGTAGATCGAAACGATTCTACATCTACTACTATTACTCCACTCATCGACCACTATCCAGCATGCATCTAGAGTATTAAGTTAAAAAACAGAGTAACACCGTAAGCAAGATGACATGATGTAGAGGGATAAATTCATGCAATATGATAAAAACCCCATCTTGTTATCCTCGATGGCAACAATACAATACGTGCCTTACTGCCCCTTCTGTCACTGGGTAAGGACACCGCAAGATTGAACCCAAAGCTAAGCACTTCTCCCATTGCAAGAACTACCAATCTAGTTGGCCAAACCAAAAAGGATAATTCGAAGAGACTTGCAAAAATAACTCAATCATACATAAAAGAATTCAGAGAAGAATCAAATATTTTCCATAGATAATACTGGATCATAAACCCACAATTCATCGATCTCAACAAACACACCGCAAAAAGAAGATTACATCAAATAGATCTCCATGAGAGAGGGGGAGAACATTGTATTGAGATCCAAAAAGAGAGAAGAAGCCATCTAGCTACTAGCTATGGACCCGAAGGTCTGAAGTAAACTACTCACACTTCATCGGAGGGGCTATGGTGATGATGTAGAAGCCCTCCATGGTGGATGCACCCTCCGGCGGAGCTCTGGAACAGGCCCCAAGATGGGATCTCGTGGATACAGAAGGTTGCGACGGTGGAATTAGGTTTTTGGCTCCTGTTCTGATCGTTCGGGGATACATAGGTATATTTAGGAGGAAGGAGTACGTCGATGGAGCTCCGAGGGGCCCACGAGGTAGGGGGCGCACCCAGGGGGGCACGCCCTCCACCCTCGTGACCTCCTCGAACACTGCTTGGAGTAGGGTCCAAGTCTCCTGGATCACGTTCGGTTGGAAAATCACGATCCCGAAGGTTTCATTCCGTTTGGACTCCGTTTGATATTCTGTTTCTTCGAAATACTAAAAAAGGCAAAAAACAGCAATTCTGGGCTGGGCCTCCAGTTAATAGGTTAGTCCCAAAAGTAATATAAAAGTGGAAAATAAATCCCAATATAGTCCAAAACAGTAGATAAAGTAGCATTGAGCAATCAAAAATTATAGATATGTTGGAGACGTATCACTCCCGCTCAGCTGTGACGACCCTGGCCTCGTGTTTTTCATGAAGCGCCTGCTCGGCGGCAGCCTTCCCATTGGCATCAGCCACAGCCTTCTTTAGTGCCTCATATTCGGCACCCGCTCCTAGGGCATACAACAAAAATACTTTTCAAGAGGCACAATTACTCATTCGTGCCTAATGCAAGACTATGTTTCAACATACCTTGCTTATACTCTAATTGCTTCCTCACGCGGCCAAGTTCTTCCTCGGCCCGTTCCAGGCTCCGCTTCAGTTCGGACACTTCCGCATTATGAGTGGCCGTCTTCTTCGCAGACGCCTGTTTTCAAACAAGGAGGTACACATCATTAACAAATGTTCCCACGAAAAAAGAGGATTTGATCCCCTTCCCAGCTCTCTCTCTTTCGCCGGACAGTGTATCAGGGGCTACTACTCATAATATGATGATTCCTCCAAAGGTTTCTTAGAAACCATACCTCAAAAGCTTTTATAAGGCCGAGGCAGGACTCATTCAGCCCGCTTTCGGCAGACTGAATCTTTCCAACCACCGCACCCATGAGGGTCCGATGTTCATCGATGATAGATGCGTTCTTTAACGCTGTCGATAGACCGCCCGGTAGCTCTGCATGGACAGAGGTTATCGGTGGAGTAGGCCCGTTGAAGGTGGCCGCTCGCCCGATCCTGGAGCCTTAGAGGTCTCCGGGACCTTATCCGGCTGTGGTCCGAACCCGAGATCGCCCCCATCATCGACACGCTGTGGGGCCGCTACCCCCATGTGTCCGGCTCCAGAGACATGCCTCTCCTACTCTGCGTCTCTTTGAGATGACACCTCGGTGTCGCGCTTGGACTTTGGAGAAGGAGCCTCCGGGGGTGTCTCGCTTGCCACGGCATCCGAGCTCAGCGAGTCCTCCGATGAGGACTGTCCGGCAGGAGACCTCGCCGGGCTACACAAGATATGACGATAGTTAAAACTACTGTACCCAGACGGCCCAGGATGCATAGACGCATTCGGATTTCGGTTACTTACGATTTTTCCAGGGGCTGGGCCCTGGGATCCCACTCCGAGCTGTTGTCGGCAACTGTGGTGGATGCCTCTGGATGAGAACCTCTCCCGCTCTTGGGCGATTCGGCCTCCAGGGACGGGGAAGTTGCACGCTTCTTCCCACCTTCAGAGTGAGGCTCGTCCTCCTCTGCTTCCTCCTCTTCGTCTTCCGAAGAAGGAGCATCGCTTGAGTCTTTGAATTTTGCGTCCGAAGCGTCGTGGCGACGGAGGCCACTCCGGGTCTTCTTGACCTTCTTGGAGGCCTCCTTCTTTGGCGCCTCATAAGGCGCGGGGACCAGCATCTTCGTCAGAAGAGGTCCAGCCAGTTCCTCCGGTAGCGAGGCCGAACAATGTATCCGCTCCACCTTCTTTATCCATCCCTAAGGTCACGATGAAACACGATTATGATGTCTCCCTCATGACATGCCAACTGAAGCATGGATGGACAGAGTGTGGCTGTAACTTACCGGGCTTGCAGAATGGGATAATTGATACCCACGGTCCTCGGCGGAGCCCGGCCATGATTTGTCAGACTTGAAGAGCACCTTCCAGATATCCTTGTAGGAGGAATCATAGAGCTCCTGGAGGGTGTGGTGCTCGGTTGGGTCGAACTCCCACAGAGTGCAGGCTCGGCGCTGACAAGGGAGAACCAGGCGAACAAGCATCACCTGGACTACGTCGACAAGTTTGACGTCCCTGTCAACCACACTCTGAACGCGCGTCTGGAGCACTGACAGCTCATCGGACGAGGACCAGTTTGGGCCCTTCTTGGGCCAGGACGTGAGCCGCAGTGGAGCTCCGGATCTGAACTTAGGAGCTGCAACCCACTTTTTGCCGCGTGGTTCAGTGATATAAAACCACTTCTGCTGCCACTCCTTGACGGAGTCGTTGAAAGCGCCCTTCGGCCAAACGGCCTTGGGCATCTTATTCACCATGGTGCCGCCGCACTCGGCGTGTTCGCCACTCACCACCTTGGGCTTCACATTGAAAATCTTCAGCCACAGACCGAAATGAGGCGAAATCCAGAGAGAAGGCCTCGCACACGACGATGAACATCGAGATATTGAGAAAAGAGTTGGGGGAAAGATCATGAAAATCAATCCCATAGTAATACATGACTCCACGGACAAATGGGTGGGAGGGAAACCCGAGCCCACGGACGAAGTGGGGAAGGAACATGACTCTCTCGTGAGGCTCCGGAGTGGGGACGACCTGTCCCACTGGTGGGAGACGGTGGCCGATCTTCTTGGCCAAATACCCGGCTTCCCGGAGCTTCTTGATATCCTTCTCCCGGACGGTAGAGGCCATCCATCTGCCTCCTGCTCCGGATCCGGACATCTTTGGAAAACCTCTCTTTGATGGAAAAGAAGAGTGCTTGGGCGTTAGGGCTCAAACAGAGGGGAATGAGCTAGTGGAAAGAGAAGGCGTGGGTAAAGAGAAAGAGACCTTATCTCTTTATAGGGGCGGTAAATGCTTTTTGCGCCTCCCCATTTGCCTGGTGGAACCCGTTTGCCTCCTGCTCACCGCGATTAGCGGTGCGGTTGGATTACCCATACCTGTATTGATGAGAATCCCGTGATAAGGGGACACGATCTCTGCTTCGACAAGACGTGCCAAGGAAACCGCCTTACAATATACGTTGAGGCTGGATGTGGGAAAACGGTTCGGATAATGACCCGACCTTGAAGACATGTCACGTTGTCTGGAAAGTTGCTAGCAGATTGCATTTGTGAAGTATTATTCTCTCTACAGCGATATGTGAGGATCATTTTGTGGATCCAGACACGGTTGAAGTGTTCGATAAATTACCTTGGAGTATTCGGAGAAGGAACCCACCTTGCAATGCCAAAGACAAAGACTGCGCGCCGGACTCATCGTCATTGAAGCCTGGTTCAGGGGCTACTGAGGGAGTCTTGGATTAGGGGGTATCCGAACAACCGGACTATATACATCGTCTGGACTATTGAAGCGTGAAGATACAAGACTCAAGACATCGGCCCGTGTCCGGATGGGACTCTCCTTTGCGTGGAAGGCAAGCTTGGCAATCCGGATATTGAGTTTCCTTCCTTGTAACCGACTCCATGTAAACCCTAGCCCTCTCCAGTGTCTATATAAACCAGAGAGGTTGGTCCTTAGAAGGCCGATCACAATTACAATCATACCATCATAGGCTAGCTCTTAGGGTTTAGCCTCTACGATCTCGTGGTAGATCTACTCTTGTACTACCCATATCTTCAATATTAATCAAGCAGGAAGTAGGGTTTTACCTCCATCGAGAGGGCCCGAACCTGGGTAAACATTGTGTCCCTTGCTTCCTGTTACCATCAGCCTAAGACGCACAGATCGGGACCCCCTACCCGAGATCTGCCGGTTTTGACACCGACAAAAGGTGTCTCGTCATATTGATTGATGTGGGATACAAAAAAGGGATAATTGTATTTATACCCTTAGTTGTGTCCTCCTCAACCGAATTGCCCCTAGTTTTTGAAAACAGGTGGTCTTGCCCGACCCACTTTGTCATCTTGTGCTTTTGCCCTTTGACCGTTTGACCGTAACTTTGAAAACTTCATAACTAATTCATACTAAATCAGAAAAATGCAAATAAGATACCAAAATGTTTGGAAAAACATCACATGTATGTCAATGTCACTTGCATTCATGAAAAAAGTGTTGGTAAGTGTCCATCCGAGTTTTAGCTCTTATCATACCACCATGAACAGGAAAGTCTAAAAAACTTCAAAAAATTCAAGAATAATTTGGTGCCAAAGAATTGTAAATGTTTTAAGTGCTTGCCAAGTTTCATGAGGGAATGACATTCGTGGAAGTCTTGGCAAAAGAATAGTCTATTTTTGAGTGTTGACTATTTTTTTTGCCAAGACTTCCATGAATGTCATTCCCTGATGAAACTTGGCAAGCACTTAAAACATTTACAATTCTTTCGCACCAAATTTTTCTTGAATTTTTTGAAGTTTTTTAGACTTTCCTGTTCATGGTGGTATGATAAGAGCTAAAACCCGGATGGGCACTTACCAACACTTTTGTCATGAATGCAAGTGACATTGACATACAGGTGATGTTTTTCCAAACATTTTGGTATCTTGTTTGCATTTTTCTGATTTAGTATGAATTAGTTATGAAGTTTTCAAAGTTACGGTCAAAGGGTAAAAGCACAAGATGACAAAGTGGCTCGGGCAAGACCACGTGTTTTCAAAAACTAGGGGCAATTCGGTTGAGGGGGACACAACTAAGGGTATAAATACAATTATCCAAAAAAATAGTTTTATGTAAGGACATGCTTAATAGACAGATGTACTATGTACTAAAAACAGGAAGGCATGCCGCATTAACAGGTATAATGTATAAACTAAGCAGAATAGCACATGCAATTTAACCAGATTGGAAGAACTACAATCTAGACACCATATGCAACATGCAACCACATATCACGTTGCCAAGTTAGAGCAAGCACCTGCGATGCTGGTGTAGAGGAAATGCGGTCATTAACTATAGAGCTATGTTCACTATCTTCATCTAGCCTTGTTGTTTCTTGAGAATCATGTGGGGAGGCTGACACTGCATTCTTTAAAAGAGCATATTTTCTCACAGTAACCCACTGGCGTGACTGTCTCATCATAAGTGATTGATTAGGGATACACAAGAACATTAGTGTGATGTAAGAACATGGTTAATAGACATATGTAGTAGTATGTACCAAAAATAGGAAGGCATGTCATATTCAAAGGTATAATGTGTAAGCTAAGCAAATGCAATTTAACCGAATTGGAGGCAATACAAGCTAGACACCATATGCAACATGCAACCACATATGACACCGCGAAGTTAAAGCAAGCACCTAGGATGGTGGTTCATGGCAAGCGAGATCATCAACTCCAGAGCTACGTTTACCGTATCCATCTGTTGAACATGCAACCTTTAAAGTGCTGAGACGTGTCTTTCCTTCCAATGAAGAAAACAGGAGCGAATTCTCTCTTTTATTTCGTGCTTCTATCAAGGCAGAGTCTGAAATACCCATGCATAAAAAACAATAGTGAGAGTATGGGTGAAGTGTGTGCAGAACTAGTGCACTGTAAAAGTAGCAGATAGCAGGTGGCTGAAAAATAAATGACAGGCGACATATGATAGCTCTACAACATTGCACGGCAAACAAAATTAGATTCTACTCCATATGATTTTGTAATATATGAGCACAAGGATGCCTGGGAAATGCAGGTACTCCTCCAGCACACCACCACATGTGGTCCTATCAAAATAATAGTCGACCGAAAATAAATAGGTCAGTCGATTTTTTTATGAACCATCCGATCTACAAGGAACGGGCAGATGGCCTTTGTCTACCTCCCGCCAGTCACTATTGATGATCTTTCTCGAACCGCCAGCGACCACCGGCCCAGACCCCTGCCTTCGCCGCCCTGCCAACCCCTCGACCTCACACCATCGTTGCGCTTGGCAGCGCCCCCTGGCCATCCCTTTAAGCATGGCCAACCTCCGGATCGAGTGCTACCAGCTCCTAGGACCCACCCACCCCTAAGATAAACACCGAGGCGCTGCTTCCCCGACGTAATAGGCGAACTAGCGCCTGTTACGCTCGGGAATGCTTCCTTTAATTAGGAATCAACTGAAAAGGAATTGAAATCCAGGGGGGCGACAGACCTCTAGCTAAGGTGAAATAGTATACGAGGAGAAACCTTGTGCATCATTTATACGTCTCCGTCGTATCTATAATTTTTGATTGTTCCGTGCCAATATTATTCACTGTCATATACTTTTTGGCAACTTTTTATATTATTTTTGGGACTAACATACTGATCTAGTGCCCAGTGCCAGTTCCTGTCTATTGCATGTTTTTTGTTTCGCAGAAACCCACTATCAAATGGAGTCCAAACGGGAAAAAATGGACGGAGATTTTTTTTGGAATATTTATGATTTTTGGGAAGTAAAATCAACGCGAAACGGTATCCGAGGTGGTCACGAGGTAGGGGGGCGCGTCCTACCCCCCCAGGCGCGCCCCTGACCCTCATGGTCCACCCGTAAGGCGGTTGATGCTCTTCTTCTGGTGCAAGAAAGCTAATTTTACAAGGAAGATCTGAGCGAAAGATTCACCCCAATCGGAGTTACGGATCTCCGGATATAAAAGAAACGGTGAAGGGGCAGAATCAGAGAACGCAGAAACAGAGAGATAGATCCAATCTCGGAGGGGCTCTCGCCCCTCCCAAGCCATGGGAGCCAAGGACCAGAGGGGAAACCCTTCTCCCATCTAGGGAGAAGGCCAAGGAAGAAGAAGAAGAAGAAGGGGGGCTCTCTCCCCCTTGCTTCTGGTGGCGCCGGAACGCCGCCGGGGGCCATCATCATCACCGCGATCTTCACCAACACCGCTTTCATCTTCACCAACATCTCCATCACCTTCCCCCTTCTATCTACAGCGGTCCACTCTCCCGCATCCCGCTGTACCCTCTACTTGAACATGGTGCTTTATGCTTCATATTATTTTACAATGATGTGTTGTCATCCTATGATGTCTGAGTAGATTTTCGTTGTCCTATCGGTGATTGATGAATTCCTATGATTGGTTTGAGTTGCATGTTTTATTATTGGTGCTGTCCTATGGTGCCCTCCGTGTCGCGCAAGCATGAGGGATTCCTGCTGTAGGGTTTGCAATATGTTTATGATTTGCTTATGGTGGGTGGCGTGAGTGACAGAAGCACAGACCCGAGTAAGTAGGTTGTTTGCGTATGAGATAAAGGGGACTTGATGCTTTAATGCTATGGTTGGGTTTTACCTTAATGAATCTTTAGTAGTTGCGGATGCTTGCTAGAGTTCCAATCATAAGTGCATATGATCCAAGTAGAGAAAGTATGTTAGCTTATGCCTCTCCCTCAAATAGAATTACAATAGTGATTACCGGTCTAGTAACATAGTCAATTGCTTAGGGACAATTCCACAAATCCTACCACCACTTTTCCACACTCGCTATATTTACTTTATTGCATCTTTATCTAAACAACCCCTAGTTTATATTTACGCGTTCTTTACTTTCTTGCAAACCTATCCAACAACACCTACTAAGTACTTCTAGTTTCATACTTGTTCATAGGTAAAGCGAACGTCAAGCATGCGTAGAGTTGTATCGGTGGTCGATAGAACTTGAGGGAATATTTGTTCTACCTTTAGCTCCTCGTTGGGTTCGACACTCTTACTTATCGAAAACTGTTGTGATCCCCTATACTTGTGGGTTATCAAGACCTTTTTCTGGCGCCGTTGCCGGGGAGTCATAGCGTGGGTTGAATATTCTCGTGTGTGCTTGTTTGCTTTATCACTAAGTAATTTTTATTTGCTGTTCTTAGTTGTTCTCTATCTTTAGTTATGGATATGGAACGCAAAATACCAAAAAAATTAGCTGTACTTGCTACTCATGAGGATGGGTAACTCCTAAAACCCTCGATTCTCATTATGCGAGAGATATTATATACTACTTTGATAAGCTTGAGAAAACCCCATTCAACTTTATAATGGGAGACACGTTGGATGAACGTGAATACTTTAGGGATTATCACTCGACACAAAAAGGGAAACAATTATGGGATCAATTTATTATGTTGCGTTGGTATGCCTGGGATCTATGCTTGAGATATGATGTTACTTGTTGCTCTAGGATGGAGGCTCCACACCTTCCCTTTTCATGCGAATTTAATGATAATGAAACCTTAGCTTCTTATGCTAATGGTATATATGATTACTATGATGTGGAACAAATAGAAGAATTTGTTGCTTTTAAGGCTGCTTATGAAATTGAAGCTTTGTTTGAAAAGTATGAAGCTTTAGATGATGATGTTTATAGACCTGAAAATCTTGCTATACTTAGATATTGCTATGAAAATTATAAATGCAATTACTATATTAATGCATATATTAAGAAAGTCTCCGCTGTCCAAGAAGAGACTAATATTTTGCAGGAAGCTATGGAAGAAGAAATTGATGAAACTGTGAGCTCATTGGATGAAAAAGATGATGAGGAGAGCGAAAAACAAAAGGAGGAAGAATGGATTAGCTACCCGTGCACACCTTCTAATGAGAGTAACCCTCCAACTCATACATTATTTAATTCCCCTTCGTGCTTACCGAAGGATGATTGCTATGATGATTGCTATGATGATTGTTATGATCCCATTAATTCTCTTGAAATATCCCTTTTTGATGATGCTTGTGCCCAAGATGCCAATATGAATTATGCTTATGGAGATGAACTTTCTATAGTTCCTTATGTTAAACATGAAATTGTTGCTATTGCACCCACACATGATAGTCCTATTATCTTTTTGAATTCTCCAAACTACACTATATCAGAGAAGTTTGTGCTTATTAAGGATTATATTGATGGGTTGCCTTTTACCATTGCAGATGATGATTTTGATGAATGTAATATGCATGTGCTTGCTGCTCCTACTTGCAATTATTATGAGAGAGGAACTATATCTCCACCTTTCTATGTTTCTAACACGATAGAATTGCAAGAAATTGCTTATACTGTGCATTGGCCTTTACTTGGTGTGCATGAATTGTTCTTTTATGACATGCCGATGCATAGGAAGAGAGTTAGACTTCGTTGTTCCATGATATATGTTACTTTGTGCTCACTACTAAATTACAAATCATTGTTAATTAAAATTGTCTTTGATATACCTTGGGATTCGGGTGGATTCATTACTTGAGCACTAAATGCCTAGCTTATAATGGCTTTAAAGAAAGCGCTGCCAGGGAGACAACCCGGAAGTTTTAGAAAGTCATTTATTTCTGTTGAGTGCTTTCTTATAGTTTAAAAAACAATAAAAATAAAGAGGGGAAACTAAAACTTTTCAAAAAGGAAAGTGAAAGTGAGAGAGACAAGCATTGTTGAAGTGGGAGAGCTCCTTGAACTTTGTTCATGCTCACCGAAACTTTGTGAATCTTAATTACAGAAACTTTTCATCAAAAATAATTATCCCCTCTACAATTCCATTGTATTATAAAAATAATGTGCCAAGGTTTGCCTTTAGGATGTTTACAATGCTTGTTGGTTTGTACGGTGCAGGACAGAAACTTTGGCTGTAGTGCGCGATTTTACATTTTTAACTGGAACGTCAATTGGTTTTGTTTATTTTTGCACTGTCTTTCTACACAACTTGTTTATTTGTTCTAATTTTGGTAGAATTTTTGGGGTACCAGAAGTATGGTGGATGTTCAGATTGCTACAGACTGTTCTGTTTTTGACAGATTCTGTTTTTGATGCATAGTTTGCTTGTTTTGATGAATCTATCAATTTATATTAGTGGATTAAGCCATGGAAAAGTTATATTACAGTAGACACAATGCAAAAACAAAATATGAATTGGTTTATAACATTACTTAGAGTGGTGATTTGCTTTATTATACTAACGAATCTTACCGAGTTTTCTGTTGAAGTTTTGTGTGGATGTAGTGTCTAATCGAGGATGTTTCGATGTGAGAAGAAGGAAGAGAGGCAAAAGCTCAAGCTTGGGGATGCCCAAGGCACCCCAAGTAAATATTCAAGGAGACTCAAGCGTCTAAGCTTGGGGATGCTTGGGAGGCATCCCCTCTTTCTTCAACAAGTATCGGTATGTTTCGGATTCGTTTCGTTCATGCATTATGTGCAAGTCTTGGAGCGTCTTTTGCATTTAGTTTTCATTTTTCTTTTATGCACCATGCTGGTATTAGATAGTCGTTGGTTGATTTATAGAATGCTCATTGCACTTCACTTAAATCTTTTGAGTATGGCTTTATAGAATGCTTCATGTGCTTCACTTATATCATTTGAAGTTGGATTGCCTGTTTCTCTTTACATAGAACACCGCCATTTGTAGAATGCTCTTTTGCTTCACTTATATTTGTTAGAGCGTGGGCATATCTTTTGTAGAAAGAATTAAACTCTCTTGCTTCACTTATATCTATTTAGAGAGATGACAGGAATTGGTCATTCACATGGTTAGTCATAAAATCCTACATAAACTTGTAGATCGCTGAATATGATATGTTTGATTCCTTGCAATAGTTTTGCGATATAAAGGTGGTGATATTAGAGTTATGCTAGTGGGTGATTGTGGATTGTAGAGACACTTGTGTAGAGGGTTGCAAGTCCTGTAGCATGCATGTATGGTAACCGTTGTGTGACAAATTTGAAGCATGGGGTGTTTCTTTGATTGTCTTCCTTATGAGTGGCGGTCGGGGACGAGCGATGGTCTTTTCCTACCAATCTATCCCCCTAGGGGCATGCGTAGTAGTACTTTTCTTCGAGGGCTAACAAACTTTTGCAATAAATATATGAGTTCTTTATGATTAATGTGAGTCCATGGATTATACGCACTCTCACCTTTCCGCCTTTGCTAGCCTCTTCGGTACCGTGAATTGCCCTTTCTCACCTCGAGAGTTGGTGCAAACTTCGCCGGTGCATCCAAACCCCGTGATACGATACACTCTATCACACATAAGCCTCATTATATCTTCCTCAAAACAGCCACCATACCTACCTATCATGGCATTTCCATAGCCATTCCGAGATATATTGCCATGCAACTTCCATCATCATCATATACATGACTTGAGCATTCATTGTCATATTGCTTTGCATGATCGTAAGATAGCTAGCATGATGTTTTCATGGCTTGTCCACTTTTTGATGTCATTGCTACGCTAGATCATTGCACATCCCGGTACACCGCCGGAAGCATTCATATAGAGTCATATCTTTGTTCCAGTATCGAGTTGTAATATCGAGTTGTAAGTAAATAAAAGTGTGATGATCATCATTATAGAACATTGCCCCCTCAAAAAAGAGGAAAGGCCAAAGAAGCCTAAATAAAAAAGGGGGCCAAAGAAGCCCACCAAAAAAAGAAAAAAAAAGAGAAAAGAAAAGGGGCAATGTTACTATCTCTTTTTCCACACTTGTGCTTCAAAGTAGCACCATGTTCTTCATGTAGTGAGTCTCATATCTTGTGCTTCAAAGTAGCACCATGTTCTTCATAGATTGTCTCCTATGTTGTCACTTTCATATACTAGTGGGAATTTTCATTATAGAACTTGGCTTGTATATTCCAACAATGGGCTTCCTCAAATGCCCTAGGTCTTCATGAGCAAGCAAGTTGGATGCACACCCACTTAGTTTCTTTTGTTGAGCTTTCATACACTTATAGCTCTTAGTGCATCCGTTGCATGGCAATCCCTACTCCTCACATTGATATCTATTAATGGGCATCTCCATAGCTCGTTGATACGCCTAGTTGATGTGAGACTTTCTCCCTTTTTTGTCTTCTCCACATAACCTCCATCGTTATATTCTATTCCACCTATAGTGCTATATCCATGGCTTGCGCTTATGTATTGCATGAGAGTTGAAAAAGCTGAAGCGTGTTAAAAAATATGAACCAATTGCTCGGCTTGTCATCGGGGTTGTGCATGATGAGGGCATTTTGTGTGACGAAAATGAAGCATGGCCAAACTGTATGATTTTGTAGGGATAAGCTTGCTTTGGCCTTGTTGTTTTGAAAAGACATGATTGCTTTATTGGTACGCTCGAAGTATTATTGTTTCTATGTCAAATGATAGACTATTGCTTTGAATCACTCGTGTCTTAATATTCATGCCATGATTAGACATATGATCAAGATTATGCTAGGTAGCATTCCACATCAAAAATTATTCTTTTTTATCATTTACCTACTCGAGGACGAGCAGTAATTAAGCTTGGGGATACTGATACGTCTCCATCGTATCTATAATTTTTGATTGTTCCATGCCAATATTATTCACTTTCATATACTTTTTGGCAACTTTTTATATTATTTTTTGGACTAACATATTGATCCAGTGCCCAGTGCCAGTTCCTGTCTGTTGCATGTTTTTTGTTTCGCAGAAACACAATATCAGACGGAGTCCAAACGGGAAAAAACGGACGTAGATTTTTTTGGAATATTTATGATTTTTGGGAAGTAAAATCAACGCGAAACGGTATCCGAGGTGGTCACGAGGTAGGGGGGCGCGCCCTACCCCCCTAGGCGCACCCCTGACCCTCGTGGTCCACCCATAAGGTAGTTGATGCTCTTCTTCTGGCGCAAGAAAGCTAATTTTACAAGGAAGATATGAGCGAAAGATTCACCCCAATCGGAGTTACGGATCTCCGGATATAAAAGAAACGGTGAAGGGGCAGAATCAGAGAACGCAGAAACAGAGAGATAGATCCAATCTCGGAGGGGCTCTCGCCCCTACCAAGCCATGGGAGCCAAGGACCAGAGGGGAAACCCTTCTACCATCTAGGGAGAAGGCCAAGGAAGAAGAAGAAGAAGGGGGGCTCTCTCCCCCTTGCTTCCGGTGGCGCCGGAACGCCGCCGGGGGCCATCATCATCACCGCGATCTTCACCAACACCGCCGTCATCTTCACCAACATCTCCATCACCTTCCCCCTTCTATCTACAGCGGTCCACTCTCCCACATCCTGTTGTACCCTCTACTTGAACATGGTGCTTTATGCTTCATATTATTTTCCAATGATGTGTTGTCATCCTATGATGTCTGAGTAGATTTTTGTTGTCCTATCGGTGATTGATGAATTCCTATGATTGGTTTGAGTTGCATGTTTTATTATTGGTGCTGTCCTATGGTGCCCTTCGTGTCGCGCAAGCGTGAGGGATTCCCGCTGTAGGGTTTGCAATATGTTTGTGATTTTCTTATGGTGGGTGGCGTGAGTGACAGAAGCACAGACCCGAGTAAGTAGGTTGTTTGCGTATGGGATAAAGGGGTCTTGATGCTTTAATGCTATGGTTGGGTTTTACTTTAATGAATCTTTAGTAGTTGCAGATGCTTGCTAGAGTTCCAATCATAAGTGCATATGATCCAAGTAGAGAAAGTATGTTAGCTTATGCCTCTCCCTCAAATAGAATTGCAATAGTGATTACCGGTCTAGTAACATAGTCAATTGCTTAGGGACAATTCCACAACTCCTACCACCACTTTTCCACACTCGCTATATTTACTTTATTGCATCTTTATCTAAACAGCCCCTAGTTTATATTTACGCGTTCTTTACTTTCTTGCAAACCTATCCAACAACACCTACAAAGTACTTCTAGTTTCATACTTGTTCTAGGTAAAGCGAACGTCAAGCGTGCGTAGAGTTGTATCTGTGGTCGATAGAACTTGAGGGAATATTTGTTCTACCTTTAGCTCCTCGTTGGGTTCGACACTCTTACTTATCGAAAACTATTGTGATCCCCTATACTTGTGGGTTATCAATCATGAGTTACTAGGAATATCTAGTATTAGGAAGAAGGTGTAGGAAGAAGCGGTCAACTAGTGTCTTCTATGGGATGAATACCATGCAAGCAGACACACACGACTTGCACGAATAAGGGAAGAGGACTACCATTTCCGATTGCCAGTGTTGTGTTCTCCTGATATTGCGGCGATGTTCTTCTTTTTACCGGGGGAACCGATGTTTTGGAGGAGGGTGGAGCCTTGGACGAACCCATGGCCAAATTATTGACTGTGTTGCGGTGGCCATCTGTTGGCAGAGGGGAAGCAGGTCCGAAGCGGCCAAGGACGACGTAGCGAGAACAGTTCCGGTGTGATGGATGGTGCCGACGTTGGAGCGGCAGCGGTGAGGCACAGGACGGCGTGGTTGAACTGGCTTGGGTACAACGCACATCGGCGTCCTGGAGGCAGCTCGGCCTCGGCTTGAACTACTAGTCATGGAGGCAGCTCGGCCTCGGCTTCAACTACTAGCCCTGACATAGCAGCTCACCAGCTGATTTCTTTCTGTGTGCTGTTATAATTTGGTGCATCCATGATTATCCGGCTTTGGGCACTATGTCAGGGAAAACGACACATGGTTACAATGCATGTGTTCACTGTGACAGGAATTCGCTGTCATACGCCATACTTAGCAAGATCTGTTACATTGGACACCGTTGTTTCCTTGCCAAGGACAAGTCGTGTCCTACAAAATACCGAAGATATGTTTTCAATGCAATGCATGAAAACCGTGGTGCGCCAAAGAGGCTCACCGCCGATGAGTTGCAAGTGGAATTAGAGAAGGTCGGGCATATTACACCAGGAAACCATCCTGATAATGGTAGCGTGAAAAGGAAGCATGGCAAGCTAGAAGAGAGATTATTGGAAAGATTTGGATCTACGGCATAATCTTGATGTGATGCACATCCAGAAAAATATATGTGACAGCATTATCGGCACACTTCTTAATATTGAAGGCAAGACGAAAGATACCTTAAAATCTAGGATTGATTTGACACACCTTGGTATCAGACAAGATTTGTAGGTGCAAGATGAAGGTAAACCACGAGATATGGCAACAGCTGTGTACGTCTTGGACAAGGTAAAAAGAAAAGAATTCTGCGAGGTCCTGTCACGTGTGAGATTCCCACATGGATTTGCTTCCAAACCTGAAAGGAGAGTCAGTGCAGACGGAAACAAGATACAAGGGTTGAAAACTCATGACTGCCATGTCCTACTTCAAAGGGTTTTACCTGTTATCCTTAGAGGATTTGGCCGCCCTGACTTATATAGAGCAGTTGCAGAGTTGGGACAATTCTTCAGGGAACCTTGTAGTAGAAATATTAGGATAGATGCTTTGGAGCATCTTAGAGACAAGATACCAACTATCCTATGCGACCTTAAGAAGATATATCCTCCAGCCTTCTTTGATGTGATGGTGCATTTGGATGTTCATCTACCTGATGAGGCACTACTTAGAGGTCCGGTACAGTATGGCTGGATGTACCCTATTGAAAGGCGGCTAGGCACTTTTAAGGGCTATGTTAGGAACAGAGCTAGACCCGAGGGTTCCATTACAGAGGCCTACATTGCTACAGAAGCGTTGACATTCTGCTCAAAATACATTGAAACAGTTGATTAGCTTTGCAAAGAGGAGGGTGAAGACAATCCCAGGCTCAATGTTTTCGATTGTTCTGTTCGAGTTACAGGGAAGAGTCGACAAGACGACAAACCTAAAGATTTGGACAAAATGGTTTGTATGTGTTGAATGACTGTCCTGAGATTCTACCTTATATCGAGTAAGTGCTAAGTACTGTAGCTTATACATCATAATCTAGTAAACTTGCAGCACATTCTTATATATTTAGATGCATGACGTAATCACTATGTTGTGCAGGATCTACAAAAAGGATTTGCTGCCGCAAAATCCAAGAAACATTGACAAACTAGTTATGGCAGGATTTGCGAAATGGTTCAAGAGCCATGTAAGCTTTTGAATTGCACTGTCAGTTTTTTAATATATTGAGTACATAAGAGATCAACTTGTCTATTTTCTAACCATAGGTTAAGAAGATGCGAGAGGATGGGCAGGCATTTAATGATGCCCTTTACGCGCTAGCAATGGGTCCTGATACTCGGGTAAGACATTATGAATCTTGCGTTGTTGGAGATGTGCGCTACAACACCCTTGCACGCGACGAAGGCAGGAAGACACAAAACAGTGTCATCATGAGCACGGGGGTAAGACATTATGAATCTTGCGTTGTTGGAGATGTGCGCTACAACACCCTTGCACGCGACGAAGGCAAGAAGACACAAAACAGTGTCATCATGAGCACGGATAAGTACGGCGAAGAGACAACTGAAATGTATGCTAACATAACAGACGTTGTTCAGTTGCAGTATATCTCCAGTTTTGAGGTTCATTGGTGTGTGATTCTATTGTGCTGTCGTTGGTATAACATGTTTTCCAGGATCGCAAAACCCAGAGCTGATGATTATTTCAAATCCATCAATGTCAAGGCGGCATACCAGTCCTACGAGCCTTTTATTTTGGTAAATCAAGCAACACAAATATTTTTCTTGGAAGACACATTTGCAAGTAGCGATGACTGGAGAGTATTGCAAAGGTTTGAGAAGAGGAATTCGTTTAATGAAGTTGCACAACAAGATGATGCTTACACTGCTCCTGATGTAGAAGATTCCACAGATGTTCCTAATATCTTTGAGAACCATCACATCAATGACGCTGGCGAAAAGATTGCCTGTCAGGTTATGGACAAGAGTTGATCAATAAGACGCCAACGTTCGAGGACATTAAGGATGAAGAAGAACATGAGACTGGGGGGCATTACGATTCAGACTGATACACATGACGAAGATGTTGACGCTGCTGCTGTGGATGATGATTAGATTGCTTTTGTCGTATTTGCCTATCAGAAGACATTTTTTATTAAATTGTGTTTGCTATGACAACTGAAGCCTGATGAACTTGTTGTTTAGTATTTTGCTATGAGAACATCACTTATTATGTATGTGGATTTGTGTTTGCTGATTGTATGATGACTAAAACATGATGACATTGTTGTTTAGTTATACTCATATTTGGCTGTAAAACTTGTATTTGATGACATAGTTTGTTGTTGGACTGCAATTTGCTCGACATCTTTGAATGGGACCAAAGCTGACCCGACAGGGCCTCTGCTAATTTATTTATTTATTAGCAAAAGGGCCTCTGCTATTTATTTATTTATGAGCAAAAGGGGATTATGTCGGAGTAATGGGCCACGGGTAGGCCGACCCGGGACCCAGGATCTTTCAAGACATCGGGGCAGGCCGCGCCCCTCTGGCCGAGTCCCAGCTGGCGACCTTCGGGGAGGCCGAGTCTCAGAGGGCGATCCCCTGTGAAGCCGAGTCCCAGACGACGGCTTTGAAGCAAGCCGACTCCCGGCTTGCGACCTCCAGAAGTGCCGACGTGGCCGTCCCTTCCTGCCTACGAGGGGTTGGCATGGCTACAGTGAGCCGTATCGCCGGGAGATCACCGGTGAGGCGCGGCACTGTTGCCATGCCTCCCCTGACCTCAGCAACAGTGCGTGATGCACTGTGCCCATGACGCCGGCCTGTACGGCCCGAAGATCACAGGGCCACCTGTCAGTGAGAGAATCAAAGACGGCCAGAGCGCCTGAAGACGGCCCTGTGGGAGTCGGCCTCCTCGGAGTCGGCCGCCTCCCCGCCAGGGCCCCACAAGCCATAAACCAGATTCGATGGGGAGTGGCGACAGTGATCGCCTGACAGACGGCGGCACTGTTCCCACGACCCCATGACCGAGCCTGCGCCATCAAGAGTGCTGCACAGTGTTCTGCATGTCCGCGGGACCCACCAGTCGGCGGGCCCCAGAAGCCGGAAGGAAGGACGGCGGCATGAGAGACAGACGGCTGGGGGCCACGCCCAGTCAGATTACCATTGTACCCCCCGGGGGGTAGGCCTATATAAACCCCCCGGGGCACCCATGCAAATGGTTCGGCCTTTGATAGAGTTAGACACTTAGACAGGGGAGGAGAGAGCCAGCCTAGCTCCCTCCTGCCTCCCGATACAGCTCCAGGAGCACCCTTGTAATCTTTTCGCCATAGTGACCATGCGGAGACCCCGCAGAGCAGCAGTAGGGGTGTTATCTCCCCGGAGAGCCCCGAAGCTGGGTAAGATTCGCCGGCGTGCATGTCTGCGCCTCATCCCGTTTCCAGGCACCGGCGACGTTCTACTCGCCCCCACCATGATAAGCCATCCGTTGGCATATGTCGCACCCAACCCCCGACATTTGGCGCCCACCGTGGGGCGAGGTGCATCGTCGTCCGGAGATCTGTTCTGGACGGGAACCCTTTTCCTCCCTGGCGAGCGCAGCCAGCCAGGCTCGCCAGATGGAGCCTGCGCCGCGAGTGGCCTCGCCGAACTTATTGGCGAGGTGCACCTCTCCGACGAGCCTGCATCCGACGTAGGCACGGGTGGCCCCGAGAACCTTCTTGCGGGCCTCCTCGACCAACTCCACGTCGCCGGCGAGCCAGCCGTAGACTTGGAGTCCGTAGGCTCCTCCGACCCGATGCTGGTCGACTCCGACGCCGTATCGCTTGACATCTTCCCCACCAACGTGGTGGTCTACGACGAGCCGCTTCCATACAAGGAGAGTGGCGGAAGCGACGTCACGGAGGTGCTCGTCATCAGCCACGGCGAGCACTCCGGCGAAGAAATCAAGGACCCGATAGCCGCGGCCCTGCAAGACCTAACCGCGCCCATCCCAGAGGACGCGGACGCCGAGACGCTGGAGGCACGCCGCCTTCAGATCGTCGAAGGCGCCAAGAAGTTGGCAAGCATGAGACGCTTGTCAGAAGCATACCAGCGCGAAATGGATCGCGCCGTAGGCGGCTCGCCGGCTCCGACTGGGCCGAGCCGTCTAGGTGCGGTCCGACAGCGTGGTGCAGCCATTGCCGACTTGCTCGGGGCGAAACGCCCCGTGTACGCCACCCCAGCGGAGAATATCCACGCCGCCCAAGCGGCGACTGACGAGCTGAAGAACTTTGAGGGCGAAGAGCGCCGTGTGATGACGGAGCGAGTCCAGCAGCTCCTTGATGCGGTTGCTGCGCAAAACACGGCCGGCGGCCGCGCAGACGCGCTGCAGCAGCCAAATGACGACTTACCTCCCCGCCGAGATCAAGGTGCGACCTCCCGGACGCCGACTGGCGGAGTCCGCGGAAGGAAAGAGAAAGAGCCGGCTGCTAGTCACAGCAGGACTCGTATCACCATCGAGCGTGACCAAGACGGCCGCCCAAGAGCAGTAGAACGGCGGGACGATTATCTGCCTCCCCCGCCTAGAAGAGAACGGCGAGTTTCTCCGCCACCTGTTGAGCATCCGACTCTCGGAGGTCGCCTTGGCCGCCGAGAGGGAGTCGGAGAGAATGACGCCCGCCATCGGATCGACCGACTCCACCGATCCCTGGCGCTGGAAGAAGAAGATGAGTTGGGTCCGCCTTGCTTCGGGCCCCGCATCAGAGACGAGCCCTTCCCCAAAGGGTTCACGCTTCCCCGAGACACGCCCAAGTACACCGGCTCCGTAAAGCCGGAGGACTGGCTGATAGACTACTCCACAGCTGTCAACATAGCAAACGGCAACAAGCGGGTTGCCGTGAAGTATGTTCCTCTCATGCTCCAGGGCACGGCCCGGACGTGGCTGAACAGCCTAAAGCCCCGCAGCATCAACAGCTGGGTCGACTTCACCGAAGCCTTCATCCGCAACTTCACCAGCACGTACAAGCGACCTCCCAAGCCGCGCCAGCTCTCCTTGTGCGTGCAAGGTCCTGAAGAATCAACGCGCGACTACCTCACACGCTGGGGCGAACTTCGAAACTCCTGCGAGGGCGTACACGAGGTGCAGGCTATTGAGTACTTCACCGCCGGGTGCCGAGAGGGCACCCTCCTCAAGCACAAGCTCCTCTGCGACGAGCCAGAGACCCTCGACGAACTGCTAGTCATAGCGGATAAGTACGCCACGGCCGACTCTTCTATGAAGACGGAGATTCAAGTCAACGCGGCTAGCAAGGTGACTCCCCAGGCTCCCAGAGCCCCAGCTGGAGATGCCAGTCGGCGACAGCAGCAAAACGACAACAAGCGCAAGGCCCCACAGCCGACTTCGAGCAGTCGGCAGATCGCAGCAGTAGAAGATCAGCAGCCGGAGGGCAGCCTCTGGCAAAGCGGCAGAAAGGCGGCAAGTCCAATTGGTTGCCGGCTTTCTCTTATGAGCAGACTTTGGATGGTCCTTGCAAGTTCCACAGCGGCGCGAAGCCGTCGAACCACACCACCAGGAAGTGCCACTGGCTCGCCAGAATCGCCAACGGAGACGGCCTCACTCCTCCGCCGCCCACAGGGCCGCCGCCTCCGCCGCTGCCCCAGCAGCCGGCGGCTCGGCCAGTCGGCGCAATACAAGACGAGTTCCCAGAAGAGCATGGAGCCTACGTAGTATTCACCAGTGTGGCAGATGACCAGCGCAGCAGGCGCCAACAGCAGCAAGAAGTAAACACAATAGTAACAGATGCTCCAGAGTTCATGCATTGGTCCGAGAGGCCTATCAGTTGGAGTCGGGCGGATCACCCAGAGGTGATGCCGAGTCCAGGCTCCTACGCCCTGGTCCTAGGCGCGACCTTGGCCACTAATAGGCGGGCCGCCCGTTTCTCGCGGGTCCTGATAGATGGAGGTAGCAGCATAAACATCCTGTACAAAGACACCATGGAGAAGCTCGGAATCAGGCGAAGGCAGTTGCAGAGCAGCCGCACCGTGTTCCATGGAATCGTACCCGGCCTCTCCTGTTCACCGATCGGCAAGATCCTGATAGACGTCCTCTTCGGAGACAAAGATCACTTCCGCCGAGAGCCGGTCTGGTTCGAGGTGGTGGACTTGGAGAGCCCGTACCACGCCCTGCTTGGCCGGCCTGCCTTGGCCAAGTTCATGGCGGTTCCACACTACGCCTACCTCAAGATGAAGATGTCGAGTTCCAAGGGAATCCTGACCATTGCTGGCGACTACAAGAAATCATCCGCTTGCGCGGCCGAGAGCAGTCGGCTGGCCGAGTCCTTGGTGATCGCAGCCGAGAAACGGCTCCTTGACCGGGTCGTGGCGATGGCCGGAAAGCAGCCAGAGATGTCGCCCGACCCCAAGGAGTCGGAGGCAGAAGGATCATTTAAGCCGGCTAAAGAAACCAAGAAGATACCCTTGGATCCAGAGAACCCAGAAATATACGCTGTCGTAGGCACAGGCCTTGACAGCAAATAGGAAGGCGAGCTCGTCGATTTCCTCCATGAGAATCGGGACATCTTCGCATGGTCCCCCAAGGACATGCCGGGTGTACCGACGGAATTCGCCGAGCACAAGCTACACGTCAGGCCAGATATGAAGCCCATCAGGCAGCCCTTGCGCCGCCTGTCAGAAGAAAAAAGAAGAGTTGTTGGAGAAGAGATAGCCCGGCTCCTGGCAGCCGGTTTCATCATGGAAGTGTTTTTTCCGGAGTGGCTAGCAAACCCGATGTTGGTACTGAAGAAAAACAAGCAGTGGCGGATGTGCATCGACTACACAACCTCAATAAAGCCTGCCCAAAGGACCTGTTTGCTCTGCCAAGAATTGATCAGGTGATAGACTCCACAGCCGGATGCGAGCTGTTGAGTTTCCTAGACGCATACTCAGGGTATCACCAGATCAAGCTGAATCCTGCAGACAGACTGAAGACCGCATTCATCACGCCGTTTGGAGCTTTCTGTTACCTGACTATGACGTTCGGCTTAAGGAATGCCGGCGCCACCTTTCAGCGTTGCATGCAGAAGTTCCTCCTCAAGAAGCTCGGCAGGAACGCCCACGTCTATGTGGACGATGTGGTGGTGAAGACGGAAAAGCGTGGGACACTGCTGGAAGACCTCAAAGAGACCTTTGAGAATCTGCGCCGATTCCGGATCAAGCTCAACCCCGAGAAGTGCGTTTTCGGAGTACCAGCCGGCCAGCTCCTTGGCTTCCTGGTCTCCGAATGCGGCATAGAGTGCAACCCCGTGAAGATCAAGGCCATTGAGAGAATGGAGGTACCCAGCCGACTGCTGGATGTGCAGAAGTTCACCGGCTGCTTGGCGTCCATCAGCCGATTTATCAGTCGGCTGGGCGAGAAAGCTCTGCCCTTGTATCAACTGATGAAGAAGACCACCTTTTTTGAGTGGAACCACAAGGCGGATTAGGCATTTCTCCAACTGAAGAAGATGTTGGCTACTCCCCCTGTGTTGGCGGCTCCGACTCCCAAAGAGCCCATGCTCTTGTACATCGCCGCCACCAGCCGAGTAGTCGGCACAGTCATCGTAGTCGAGCGCAAGGAGGAAGGCAAGGCGCTCCTAGTGCAGAGACCGGTATATTACCTGAGCGAGGTACTGTCGACCTCCAAGCAAAACTACCCTCACTATCAGAAGATGTGTTACGGCGTGCATTTTGCCGCCAAGAAGCTGAAGCCCTACTTTCAAGAGCATCCAATCACTGTGGTTTGCACCGCTCCACTCGCCGAGATCATTGGAAGCCGAGACGCCTCTGGCCGAGTGGCCAAATGGGCTATAGATCTAGCCCCTTACACCATCTACTACTAGCCCCGCACCGCCATCAAGTCGCAGGCGCTGGCCGACTTCCTTGTCGACAGGGCCGAGACCCAGTACCTGCCACCAGCGCTCGACTCTACTCATTGGCGGATGCACTTCGACGGCTCCAAGATACGCACCGGCCTTGGAGCCGGCATCGTCCTCATCTCCCCCAAGGGCGACAAGCTCAAATACATGCTGCAAATCCACTTCGCCGCCTCCGACAACGTCGCCGAATATGAAGCGCTCATCCACTGGCTCCGGCTTGCCAAAGAACTCGGCATTCGCCGGATCCTGTGCTATGGCGACTCCGACTTGGTGGTTCAACAATCATCCGGCGACTGGGACGCCAAAGACGCAAACATGGCAAGCTACCGCTTCCTGGTGCAGCAACTCAGCGGATATTTAGAGGGGTGCGAATTCCTTCACGTGCCAAGAAACGACAACGATCAAGCAGATGCCTTGGCACGAGTCGGCTCCGCTCGCCAAGAGATACCTTCTGGCGTCGCCCTTCAACGCCTCCTCAAGCCGTCTATCAAGCCTTCACCAGAGTCAGATTCCATCTTCGTGCCAGCTCCGCCAGAAACAGTCGGATCCGACTCAAAGGCCCCAGCAGGCGACCTCAAGAAAGCCACAGTTAAAGCCAGCCCGGGGACTGCGCCAGTCGGCCCGGGGACTTCAGTGCCCGGCCCGGGGACTGCGCCAGTCGGCCCGGGAACTGCCCCAGTCGGCCCAAAGATTCCCTCAATCCAGCAAACGGCGGCAGACTCCAACCCGCCGCCTCCCAGCCCAGCCACCCTTGTCCAAGTCGTTGTGGTAGCAGTTGAAGAGATAGCAGCACCTTCATGGGCGCAACCCATCCTTAAGTTCCTAGTGAACAAAGAATTGCCAACAGATGAGATCCTGGCTCGGCAAGTGCAGCGCCGAGCGGCATCATACACCATAGTCAACAGAGAGCTTGTCAGGGGTAGTGTCACTGGTGTCTACCAGCGCTGCATAGAATCAGAGAAAGGCCAAGCGATCCTCAGAGACATCCATCAGGGCGAGTGCGGCCACCACGCGGCTTCAAGGGTGCTCGTGGCCAAAGCCTTTCGGCACGGTTTCTTTTGGCCGACTGCCCTGGAAGAAGCTAAAGAGCTAGTCCAAAAATGCAAGGGGTGCTAGATGTTCCGCTCCAAGCCCCTTCAGCCGGCTTCCGCGCTGAAGACAATCCCCATTGCCTGGCCCTTCGCAGTTTGGGGCCTGGACATGGTAGGACCATTCAAGATGGCCCGAGGCGGCCTAACTCATTTGCTTGTCGCGGTGGACAAGTTCACCAAGTGGGTGGAAGCAAAGCCCATCAAGAAATTAAACGGGCCTACAGCAGTAACCTTCATTGCCGACATCACGGTGCGGTATGGCATACCGCACAGCATCATCACCGACAACGGCACCAACTTTGCCAAAGGCGCCTTGGCTCGTTTCTGCGCGACACAGGGCATCCGACTGGACTTAGCGTCCGTTGCCCATCCGCAGTCAAACGACCAGGTGGAACGAACCAACGGCCTCATCCTGTCCGGCATCAAGCCTCGATTGGTCGAACCACTCGAGCGCTTGGCCGGCTGTTGGGTCGAGGAGCTGTCTGCCGTCCTCTGGAGTCTGCGCACAACCCCAAACAAATCAACTGGCTTCACGCCTTTCTTCCTCCTCTACGGTGCCAAAGCCGTCATCCCGACGGATATAGAGTTCGACTCTCCGCGAGTCTCCATGTACACCGAGGAGGAAGGCAAAGAAGCACGCCAAGACGGTGTCGATCTGCTGGAAGAGGGCCGACTGTTGGCACTCAGTCGGTCCGGCATCTACCAGCAGAGTCTGCGCCGATACTATAATCGCAAGGTCAAGCCAAGATCGTTTCAAGAGGGCGACCTTGTGCTCCGGCTGATTCAGAGAACAGCCGGCCAACACAAGTTGTCGGCGCCTTAGGAAGGTCCCTTCATCATCAGCAAGGTGCTAGGGAATGACGCCTACTATCTGATCGACGCTCAGAAGCCTCGAGCACGCAAGAGAGACGACTCCGGCAAAGAAACAGAGTGCCCATGGAACGCGAATCTTCTTCGAAGATTTTATAGTTGATGCAGTATGTATCGCACTACCCTCTTTGTATTAAAGTACTAAGACCTTAGGCCCCCCGGGATGAGCTCGGGGACTGCCTTTTTGATTATCTGTATGATAAGAACTACGCTTCCGAATATGCTGTTCCTTTTTATCATACTGTCTGGCACCAGGTCCGACTAGTCGGCCCGGGACTCGCTGTCTTGCGCTATGAAATGCTCCCTGCGGTCAGACAAGTAATGTGTTGCGCTCAAAGGCGTCTCCTATCGAAAGCCGCAACTCGCAGAGCGACTGTCGGTAGGCAGGGGACAAGCAAGAACGAGCGCACACATGAAAAATGGCTAAGGACCTAAAAGCTATGCATAGCCCAAGCCGGCTACCAGCCTCCCCCCACCGAGCCGACTCATGAGCAGTCGGCTCGCCGTCTCAACCTTTATCAAGGACAGCCGACTCTCGAATAGTCGGCCTGTCATTCCCTAGCCGACTTGCTGAAAACACTCTAAATGACTAAGTACTTGCCTTCCTGAAGTAGCCAAGCATTTGACCCAGCGGCAGTCCGCAGAGCGGCTGCCCAGCCGGCAAGGCGGCAACTAAAGGAAGGCGGCAAAGGAAAAAGTCTGAGGAGCAACAAGCAAGGAAAGGCGGAAATTAGATAAAATATTTACATAGGCCCTCGGCCGAATCACCGAATAAGAATTCAGGATACACCCAGTGGGTGGAATTGTTCGAATCTAACAAGTCTTGCAAAAAGTTAAAAAAAGACAGATAAACAGAAGCAATCTAGGAGGCGGCCTCTGGGGCCGGAGGATTGGAGGTGACGGCGGTATCGGATGCCGGGGCAGTCGGCTGGGCGGTCTCAGCCTGGTCGCCTCTGGCGGCGGGCGCCTTGTCCCTGCGCGGCTCGTTGCTGGAGGCGCGGTCGGGCTGAGGCTGGCCGCCTGCTTCGTCTTCTGGCGCCTCCTCCTCGCCTCTGTCCTCCGACTCGTCCTCCTCCTCGGCGCTGGAGTCGATCACCTCCGGCGAGTCCTCCTCGTACTCCGTGTTCATCCCGAACCAGTCCGGCGGTGCCTCCTCGCCGCCTTCAGTCCGCTCGGGCACGAAGACGCTGGTATCCGTGTACTTGGCGATGGCCGCCGCGCGCTCAACAAGGGCGCCTTCTGCGGCCTCCAGCTCGGCCTGGGCCTCTGACCGGAATGCGGCCAGACGGTCCAGGTCCAGCCCCGGATACCACCCCTTGACGAACTCCAAGGCTCGGCGTGCTCCGACCTGAGCCGAGGAGCCCTTCCAAGCCTCAAAGCGACCGGCGGCGACCTCCAGCCAGTCGGCGGTCCGACTGGCGGTGCGAAGAGCCGGCACGTCCATCCACAGGGCGGCAACCACTTGGGCACCGGCACGCTGAAGACGGCGCAGCAGACGGTGAGCTGGACGAAGACGAGCCCCGATGCTCAGAAGCTGCTCGTCGATGGTTCGGGGGGCGTTGGCGGCAATCACTTCACCCTTCGCCCTTCGCTCCTCCCGAGCCGCCTCGATGGCCAGAGGGACGGCCTACGAATGGCTGGGAAAGAAGTCTGCCAAGGCAGAAAAGAAGATAGTCAGAAAATCAAAAACCAGCTCGACACAGAGTTGGAAGACCAAAGAAGAGAAAAAGACTTACCATCGACGATGTCCTCGAGCTCGTGGTAGCCGGAGGTCAGCATCGCCTCCCGGTCGGTCCAGGCGGAGCGTTCGACCTCGAACTCGGCCATGAGGGCATCCTCCTGCGACTTGGCGTCGTCCCACGCCTTCCGGAGCAGCTCCTTCTGCTCGGCCAGCTACGTCGCCAGCAGATCGCGCTCTTTAACGAGCTTGTCGCACTCCTCCTCCTTGGCGCAATGAGCGGTGTTGGCCTCGCGCAGCTGCTCCTGGAGGGCGGCGTTGGCGCCTGAAGATCGAAGAAGAAGACAAGAAATTCATCAGCAAGGTAGATTGCCGGGGAGATCCGGCCCGACTGCTCAGCAGTCGGCCCGAATCTCGGGGACTACAGCCCGCGGGCGCGCCAGCGCGCCCCCGCAGAGAAGAAGGAAGATAGATCGCCGGGGAGATCCGGCCCGACTGCTCAGCAGTCGGTCCGAATCTCGGGGACTACAGCCCGCGGGTGCGCCAGCGCGCCCCCGCGAAGAAGGAAGAAAATAACTCACTTCGGCTTTCCGTCAGGTCGGCGGTCCACTTCTTCAGCTCCTCAACATCGCGGTTGAAGACAGCGGCACGGAGATTATGATATTCCTGCAAAAAGCCGGCAAAGGCAAAAGTTAGTACTCGGAGCTCACTAGAGGGAGTTCCGAACCGCCTGCTCAGCAGCCGGCCCCGAACTCGGGGACTACACCCAGTGGGTGCGCAGGCGCGCCCCCACAGAGAAAGCCAGAAATCGAACAAGAGAAAGGAAGCTTACTCGGACGGATGTCCTCAAGGCCAGATGCGCTCTGGTGCTGACCTGGAGGGCGTCGCCTTCCGCGCGCAGCTTTGCCTGGACGTCCAGGAGGGCCTGGTTCAGCGGGCCAGTGCCGCCTCCGCACAACCAGCCGGTGGGCGCGGCACTGGAGGCCTCGACATCCAGACTCGCCGAGCTAGCCGCGCCAGTCTCCCGAGCTCGCGGTGCCGAGCTCGTCCTCTCAAGCCGGCGGCGCGTCGGCATGGCGACCTGAAGAAGCAGCCGCGCCTCAGCGTCGTCCGTGGCCGGCGGATCCTGCGGGCCCACCGGCTGCTTGCCGTGCGGCCTCCCAGATGGTGGCGGGGGCGGCGGAGGCGGCGCGTGGGTGTCCGAACCTGAAGCATCGCCGCCCTCCTCCATGAGAGGGTTCGCGGTGCCGACCTCCCCGGTCTGCCAAGTGAACTCAGGAGCCGGCGGCGCTGACGACAACGGAGGGACGAGCATCGCCGAGCGGCGACGCGCGTCCTCCTCAGCACGCCGCTTCGTCGCGGCGGCAGTCTCGGCCTCCTCCAGCCTCCTCTGGGCGTTGGTGGCCGCCTTGTTAGCCTCCGCCTTCTCTAGGAGGTCGGCCTCCTCCTCCTCGCGCTTCTCCCGCGCGTTCTGTTCCGTCGCCTCCTGAAGGTCGGCGGTGGGATCGACCCGCCAGGTGTTGGAGGACGTCTCCACTGACCCCATGACAGAGGGGACGGCGGCTCTCTCAAGGGAGAGGGGAGCTCTGGAGAAGATCGAAGGGAAAAAATCAAGGAAAACTCGGATAAGATCCAGCAAAGAAAATGAAAGAGTAGAAGGACTTACGAGGAAATTAGCGGCGGCCTTCTCACTTCCTTTCGGAAGCGGTTGGCCTTCGCGGCCGCCTCCTCCCGCTTGGTCGCGGCGGCGGCTCCCTTGAACTTCTTCTGCTTGCCGCCGGGCGCGCTCGGCCCGGCGTGGCGCCTCTTTGCGCCGACTTGGCCGGAGGAGCCGGCCCTCGGCTGGCGGCGCGAGACGACTTCCACGTCGACGTCGTCCTCGGGCCAGTCGGCGAAGGTAGCCGACGGCCTGAGGCCGCCGTCTGGCCCCTCTCCGCCGCCTTCGGCGTCGGCCTCCAGCGCCGCCGCCCCCAAGTCGGGGTCGTCGATGTCGCTGTCCTCGCAATCTGGGACATAGTCGCGGGCCTCTCTCATGGCGCCAGCCGCGGGCGCCTTGAGGGGATTCTGCCCAGAAGAAACCAACAAAAAATTAGAAGACGGAGTCGGCTGCAAAGAAGATCAAGCTGCAGAAGCGTGCGACTTACCATTGGAGGGGGGTTGTCGCGCGAGTACGGCTCCTTGCCGAACTGCCAGTTCTCCGTGAACTCGCAGTGCGCGATGTGGTTCACCAAGTTCGCCACCTCCCCACGCGGCATCTCCTTGGTGCACAGACGGCTCGGATCGTGCCGGCCGCTCATCTGACAGATGAGGTGAGGCCAGCCCTGGAGCGGGAGGACTCGGCGCGCCACGAAGGCGGCCAGAAGGTCGGAGGCGACGAGCCCCTCCGACTGCTGCAGAACCCGGAGTCGCGCCACGGAGCCGGATCCAGAGGGCGAAAGTGACTTGGACCGGTGGGACCAACTGGCAAGCCTGCCAGTCAGAGGCTCGGGGTCGAAGGGCGCAGATTGACCCAGTCGCCGTCGGTGGAGATGTTCTTCACGTAGAAGTAAGATTTCTGCCACATCTTCACCGACTTCACCAACGGGATGGGAGGAAAAGGATTGTCGGCCGTCGAGCGCCGCACCGCGATGTAGGTGCCGCACTGAGCCGGCGTGCCGGCGGCCTAAGTACCGAGCTTCGAAGAGAAGAACTCCCCCCACAGCTCGAGGGTGGGGAGAACGCCGAGGTAGCCTTCGCACAGAGTGGCGAAGGCGGAAAGAAGCACCACCGCGTTTGGGCTGAGGTGGTGCGGCTGAAGCTTGTGGAACTCCAGAAACGAGCGGAAGAATCCGCTCGCCGGCAGCCCCAGCCCGCGCATTAGGTGCGAGCGGAAGATGACCCGCTCGCCCTCCTCCGGCGTGGGCCGGAGCTCTCCCGCTGGCGCGGGACGGGCGTGCACCAGGTCCGCGCTCGGGAGACGGCGGGTCCGGCGGAGAAAGTCGATGTGCTCCGCCTCCACGTCGGAATCGTCCCACACGCCGGAGCGCGAGGCGGGGGGCGCGGCGGAGGAAGAGCTCATCATCGACGGAGAAGATGCTCTGGCTCGCGGCAGAGGAAGAAGGGAAGGCAGGAGAGCGGGAGAGAGGGTGTGCGTGCAGTGCCGCCCCGCTCCTCCCCGCCTATTTATAGCCCTACGGGCTGAGGAGCCGAGGGGGCGGGCGTGGGATTAACTGCGCCCGAGGCCCCACGCCGCCCACGATTTACCCCACGAAGTTACTGCGCGTAGTAACAACGTGGGGATGCAAACCATCCGCAGCCACAGCGGATCCGCCCGGAAGCCGAGGCGTGGTAGTGGCGGGCCCCACCTGGCGGCCCGTCCCGTCGCACGCGTGGGTGGGCAGACTAATCTCCCCACATGGTGCCACACGATAGGACCGTCTCGATAGCGGCGGGGAAGCGTATCTGATACGCCGCCTGTTTTCCCGCCACGACTTACGAATAATGGCCCCTCGCTGAACAAGTCCGACTTCGGCGAGTCGGCCAAAGAAACGGCGGCCGAGTCCCAGAGTCGGCGCTGGGAAGATTGAAACTGTTGAAGCCCCACGAGGCAGCGCCCGCCTGGCTTCACCAGCTTTGGGGACTACTGTCGGAGTAATGGGCCACGGGTAGGCCGACCCGGGACCCAGGATCTTTCAAGACATCGGGGCAGGCCGCGCCCCTCTGGCCGAGTCCCAACTGGCGACCTTTGGGGAGGCCGAGTCTCAGAGGGCGATCCCCTGTGAAGCCGAGTCCCAGACGACGGCTTTGAAGCAAGCCGACTCCCGGCTTGCGACCTCCAGAAGTGCCGACTATGGGAGTCGGCCCACGACCTTTCACGAAGACCGATGCAGGGTACGGCCCGACGTGGCCGTCCCTTCCTGCCTACGAGGGGTTGGCATGGCTACAGTGAGCCGTATCGCCGGGAGATCACTGGCAAGGCGCGGCACTGTTGCCATGCCTCCCCTGACCTCAGCAACAGTGCATGATGCACTGTGCCCACGATGCCGGCCTGTACGGCCCGAAGATCGCAGGGCCACCTGTCAGTGAGAGAATCAAAGACGGCCAGAGCGCCTGAAGACGGCCCTGTGGGAGTCGGCCTCCTCGGAGTCGGCCGCCTCCCCGCCAGGGCCCCACAAGCCATAAACCAGATTCGATGGGGAGTGGCGACAGTGATCGCCTGACAGACGGCGGCACTGTTCCCACGACCCCATGACCGAGCCTGCGTCATCAAGAGTGCTCCACAGTGTTCTGCATGTCCGTGGGACCCACCAGTCGGCGGGCCCCAGAAGCCGGCAGGAAGGACGGCGGCATGAGAGACAGACGGCTGGGGGCCACGCCCAGTCAGATTACCATTGTACCCCTAGGGGGTAGGCCTATATTAACCCCCCGGGGCACCCATGCAAATGGTTCGGCCTTTGATAGAGTTAGACACTTAGACAGGGCAAGAGAGAGCCAGCCTAGCTCCCTCCTGCCTCCCGATACAGCTCCAGGAGCACCCTTGTAATCTTTTCGCCATAGTGACCATGCGGAGACCCCGCAGAGTAGCAGTAGGGGTGTTATCTCCCCGGAGAGCCCCGAAGCTGGGTAAGATTCGCCGATGTGCATGTCTGCGCCTCATCCCGTTTCCAGGCACCGGCGACGTTCTACTCGCCCCCACCATGATAAGCCATCCGTTGGCATATGTCGCACCCAACCCCCGACAGATTACCACCGATTTCCGTTAATAGAAATTATTAGATGTTCACAACACTACGCCTAGCCTGCTAAATAGGTTTCATTCATTACTAGTTTCAGCAAAGTGCTCATGTCATAGCCACTGAATACATCACAAGTGCTACATACACAGCAAATAAAGAGACAATCATCCTACAGAGCACATCGATTTTGCTCATTATCTTCACAAGCTCTTTCATCTCCTCATTGTTGTCAAGACCATTCAGCAACTGTTGCTTGGCCATGATCATAGGAACTGCATCTTTAACCTTCTGCTCTACATCTTCCTCTTCTGTTGTTCCTTCAGTTACTTGTCCAACACCCCAACCTGCTGGTATTGGGATTCCTCGGCTAACCAAATAGTCAGTGTAGTTGCATTCCCCCACATCAACAACTGCCCATAAATACAAATCACATGAATCTTCCATTTTCTGCACGAATCAAATTGGAAGATCAACAACCAAACTATTAAAAAATCAGCAACTGAAAGCAGCAGAACAACACTTAAACATATTATTACCCCATGATTCGGGCATTTGTAGAAGACTCGGCCAGGGTCGAGGATTGTAGTTGAGACGTGACGAATGATTATGCGTGATTTGTAGCAGTGGCACCACACCAAAGGTAGCAGGTTGTGATGAGCAACCGGCTATGGTGCATGTGCCGGCGGGGGTGTGACGAGACCCACATGCGATGGTACGGGTAGTGACTTGGCGCATATCTGGTTGTTGCCTGCTGAAGAGCAGGTGCACGAGCCGCCAGTGGACATGGTTGTTGCGGCCAGAGCTTCTGATGCTAGGCAGATTAAGTAGAGAAGAGGAGAAGCGAACGTTGGATATGTCAGTTTCATTGCTTGCAGAGTAGCATAGCACCATATATAGTCATAGTCTAGGTTTGGATTCGAACCAGCTACAGGAGCACCTTTCTCTTTTTTCTAAAACTCAGCAACTTCTCTTTACTGGTACACTAGCTTGTTCTGTACGTCTTCTCAAGTCTTTGATTTTCTTTCCTTTTTTCTGCGAGGAAGGAAGGAGGACAACATTGAGATTTCCTGGGACTCGAACCCAAAACCTCGAGGTTGAAAACCAAGGGTGCTAGTCACTAATGTGGCAAACGTTCCCTGGGAGGAGGACGACAGACAAACACATTTTCCTCACAGTTTTAGTTGGAACGCAAGATCGAATGGATGCAGTTTCAGGAATGTTATCAGGCCAACGAGCCCAGTTTTTCTTTTCTTCCTATACATAAAAAGTATGCTACTTGGTGTCGGCTTAGTCAACAAATGATTGTGTCAACCTTGAACGTTGGATTTACATTCAATGTCTATCGTGTTTCTTCAGTCTCTTCTTCCTCTGGCCGCTAAAGCCAAACCAGCGCCGGCGGGACCGCCTGCTCCCGCCTCCCACGGCTGGCTACGCTGCCGCGCACGCATCATGGCCACATCGCACCCTAAAGCTCTGTGCATCTTCCTCGGCTCCTGTTTGTTCCCGTCCGAGGCCTCACCATCATCCTCCGCCTTGGTTCGCTCGCCGCGGCGCCGCCCTCCGGTGTTGTCAACATGGTCAACAACCGAGAGGAATAAGGAGATGACTGTACATGGTGAGGATGACCGTAGGGACCTACCAGGATCATGGCAGTAGGCAAGCAAGTGCCTCCTTTATTACAAGAAAAAAAGGGTTCCTCCTGATGGTTTCCTAACATCTGGGTCACACGCCACTGTCAACATAGTCAATAAGCAAGATAAATGCACAAGGAGCGGCAGACGCCCGGGACCCAGCAGCGCGCGCATTTTTTTGGGACGGAGAAGGGTATCAACTGGGTTGTGCGGGAGCTGTGGCCCGTCTAGCCCAGGCTTTTATTTCATATGTCTACCACATGACCAGCCCAGTTTTTTTCCTTTCTAAAAATGGCTAACCCAATTATTTTGTTTTTTGCAGAATAACCAACGTAGGCCTACTTGCTTTAAAACTGTTGGGCTGGAAATCTTTCAAGACGAGGAGGGACGCATTTGGGCTTGCCATGAAAAGGGGCTATAAGTAATAATAAATGGGCTATAAAATGAAAAAATATAGCAAACAGGCAATTAGTTCCAAAATACTTTTTTCTTTCGGATTTTGATATTTTAAATTTCATTGTTTTTGTGCGGGTAAAATTTCATTGGATTTAAAATAGGTATGTTTAGTTTTTAAATTAATATGAATCTAGCTAGAATTTCGGGCTGTATGCTGTTTGGGACAGATTTGGAGGCTGACTTGTGGGTATACTAGGTTGACGTGTATGAAAGGCTTTGTCAACTTAGTCCACAAACGATTCTAGCAGCAATGACCATGGGATGTTAATCCAACAGCTGTGTTTCTTCTTCAATATCTGATCTTCTTGCTCCAGCGCCCAAACCAGCGCCGGTGGGACTGCCTGCTCCCGCCTCCCGTGTCCGGCTATGCTGCCGCATAGGCCGCACCACCCCACCCTACTCCATCGTTGGCCAGGCCATTCCTCTACTCACCCACACCTCCTGTTATTTTCCGAAGACGGAAACCAAACCAGTAAACCCTTGTACTCCCCACCGCGTGGGCAACCACTGCCGAGTCTTCCCCGGCTCCAGGTCGTTCCCTTCCTAGGCCTCGGCGTCATCCATCACCCTGGTGCTCTCGACGCGGTGTGGTCAACGTGGTCAACGAACGACATCCATCGGAAGAGGATAGTACATGGAGAGGCTGGCAGCTGGGTCCATGGTCGCACACAAGGAAGTGCCTCCTTATTATGCGCAAAATAATGATTCCTCCACCTGACAGTAGGGACCCACCGGAAGGGCCTCTGTATTTCGCAAAAAAAAATGTTCCTCCCGCTGACAGCTCGAACCCACCAGCTATATCTTCGTACGAAAGGAAGTGCCTCCTTATTATGCACAAAAAAATGAATACTCCCCCTGCTATCTGGAACCCACCATAGTTGGATGCTGACTTGTGGGCCTACTGACGCGGACGGAGGGCTTTGTCAACTTAGTCAATATGAACGATTCTAGCTCCAGTGACCGTACGATGTCCATCCAATGGCTGTGATGACCCACAAGTGTAGGGGATATATCATAGTCCTTTCAATAAGTAAGAGTGTCAAAACCAACGAGGAGCAGAAGGAAATGACAAGCGGTTTTCAGTAAGGTATTCTCTGCAAGCACTGAAATTATCGGTAACAGATAGTTTTGTGATAAGGTAATTCGTAATGGGTAACAAGTAACAAAAGTAAATAAGATGCAACAAGGTGGACTAATCCTTTTTGTAGCAAAGGACAAGCCTAGACAAATTCTTATATGAAGGAAAACGCTCCCGAGGACACATGGGGATTATCGTCAATCTAGTTTTCATCACGCTCATATGATTCACGTCCGTTACTTTGATAATTTGATATGTGGGTGGACCGGTGCTTGGGTTCTGCCCATCCTTGGACAAGCATCCCACTTATGATTAACTACTCTCGCAAGCATCCGCAACTATGAAAGAAGAATTAAGGTAAACCTAACCATAGCATGAAACATATGGATCCAAATCAGCCCCTTACGAAGCAACGCATAAACTAGGGTTTAAGCTTCTGTCACTCTAGCAACCCATCATCTACTTATTACTTCCCAATGCCTTCCTCTAGACCCAAACAATGGTGAAGTGTCATGTATTCGACGTTCACATAACACCACTAGAGGAAAGACAACATACATCTCATCAAAATATCGAACGAATACCAAATTCACATGACTACTTATAGCAAGACTTCTCCCATGTCCTCAGGAACAAACGTAACTACTCACAAATCATATTCATGTTCATAATCAGAGGGGTATTAATATACATATAGGATCTGAACATATGGTCTTCCATCGAATGAACCAACTAGCATCAACTACAAGGAGTAATCAACACTACTAGCAACCCACAGGTACTAATCTGAGGCTTTGAGACAAAGATCGGATACAAGAGATGAACTAGGGTTTGAGAGGATATAGTGCTGGTGAAGATGTTGATGGAGATTAACCCCCTCCCGATGAGAGGATCGATGGTGATGACGATGGTGACGATTTCCCCCTCCCGGGGGGATGTTTCCCTAGCAGAACAGCTCCGCCAGAGCCCTAGATTGGTTCCGCCAAGGTTCCGCCTCGTGGCGGCAGTGTTTCGTCCCGAAAGCTTGCTTATGACTTTTTCTAGGGTAAAAGACTTCATATAGCAGAAGATGGGCACCGGAGGCCTGCCAGGGGGCCCACGAGGCAGGGGGCCCACGAGGCAGGGGGCGCGCTGGGTAGGGCGCGCCCCCACCCTTGTGGATGGTGGGTGGCCCCCCTCTGGTATTTTCTTCGCTCGGTATTTTTTTAATTCAAAAAATAACTTCCATGGAGTTTCAGGACTTTTGGAGCTGTGAAGAACAAGTCTCTAATATTTGCTCCTTTTCCAGCCCAGAATTCCAGCTGCTGGCATTCTCCCTCTTCATGTAAACCTTGTAAAATAAGAGAGAAAAGGCAAAAGTATTGTGACATAACGAGTAATAACAACCCATAATGCAACAAATATCAATATCAAAGCATGATGCAAAATGGACGTATCAACTCCCCCAAGCTTAGACCTCGCTTGTCCTCAAGCGGAAGCCGATAACGAAAAATATGTCCACATGTTTAGAGATAGAGGTGTCGATAAAATAAAATACAGACATGAGGGCATCATGACCATTATTATAATAGCAACATATATAAATATTGTCATATGATTTCTTATACTAAAGTAACAATCTATTCACAATGTCAAGTATGAATCAGAAACTTCATTGGGAACAAACAAACTATGATCTCGGTCATTGAGACAATAGCAATTTATCATAACATCGGAAAGAGTCAATATAAGAGCTTTTCAGTAGGTCCACATACTCAACTATCATTTAGTCTTTCACAATTGCTAACACTCACGCAATACTTATGGTTATGGAGTTTTAATCGGACACAGAGAAAGATAGGGGCTTATAGTGCTGCCTCCCAACCTTTTACCTCAAGGGTAATGTCAACAATAATAGTTCATGCTAACTTACATCCAATTGGATATATATCAGGATCTTTCCAACACAATGTGCTTGCCAAAGGATAAAATGTAAGAAGGAAAGGTGAAGATCACCATGACTCTAGTAAAAGGTATAAGACAAAAGTAAAAGATAGGCCCTTCGCAGAGGGAAGCAAAGGTTGTCATGTGCTTTATGGTTGGATGCACGAAATCTTAATGCAAAAGAACGTCACTTTATATTGCCACTTGTGATATGGACCTTTATTATGCAGTCCGTCGCTTTTATTGCTTCCATATCACAAGATCGTATAAAGCTTATTTTCTCCACACTAATAAGGCATACATATTTAGAGAGCAATTTTTATTGCATACAACATGACAACTTACTTGAAGGATCTTACTCAATCCATGGGTAGATATGGTGGACTCTCATGGCAAAATTGGGTTTAAGGCTATTTGGAAGCACAAGTAGTATCTCTACTTGGTGCAAAGAATTTGGCTAGCATGAGAGGGAACACTACTAGGGAAAACCTTATACACAGAAATTTAGCAGTAGCACGGGTCAAAAACGCACGCTGGTGCTAAGTAGCAGTAGCGGCGCTACAGATAAAGTCCTAGCAGTAGCGCGCCTAATTCTGAACACGCTACTACTAAAATTCCCACGGCTTAGCCGATAGGCTACACATAGTAGTAGCGATCTATATAGAACCGCGCTACAGCTACTTGCTTTGTAGCAGTGCATTTACGCTGAAACGCGCTACTGCTAAAGGATGTAAGATTAAATGGAAAGCAAATAGAAAAGTAAATGAAAATGAAAGAAATAGAAGAAGGTGAAAGGAAAAAAATAAATTGTAAAGAAAAATAAATGAAAAAAGGGGGAAAAGAGAAAGGAGTAGCAGTAACGCGTATCGCAGAATGCGCCATAGCTAACGTGTCAGTTGCGCGCTTTCTGGAACGTGCTACTGCTACTTCTGACTTAACCACGGGGTTCGTCCTTCCCCACGGCCACTTCCCCCAAATCCAACTCCTCCGCTCTCGCCGCCGCCGTCGCCCGTCGGCCGCCGCGCGCTCTCCGCACACCCTCGACGCTGCCCCCGACCCCAGATTCGACACCGCCCCCACTCGACCTCGAGGCCTCCCCGGCCGCCGCCCCCGACCCCGACCTCGATGCTGCCCTCCGCTGCGCGCCCGAGCCCCGACCCCGACCTCGACGCCGCCTGCCCCTTCCTCGCCGTAGGCACCCGAGGTGAGCACTCCTGCTCCTCCCTCTCCCCTACCTCTGCCTTGGGTTCTTCAAATTTTAGTTGCATCAAATTAGTTAGGGTTCATGTAAGGGTGGAAATGAATCGGATGCAGATGCGGCTCAAATTAGTTAGGGTTCATGTAAGAGTGGAAACAAATCAAATTTCTAAGATGAATCATAAAACGAGTAAAATTTGACCACTTATTTCACTTTTAAGTTGGATAATTGGAATATTCGCTACCACTTTCCACACCCTAGGTTCATCAAATTAGATGGTAATTAGGGCAGTAGTTCCTAGGTACAAATTAGTTAGTAAGAACTAGGTACAAATTAGGTACTAGTTTATTTTTATTTATATTAAGTTTATTTTTAGTAAGAACTAGGTGAATTAATAAAACTAGTTGAAGATGTCACATTTGTTGTTATTTTTTTAGTTAAAGCAAATTTTCCCGCATCGACATCGACGATGCCTATCCCACATCCTCGTCGTCGACTCGGTGGAGGACGCCTGCTTGACCAGATGGGCCATGTCCGGGACTGGGCTCCGTCGGGCTGGTACTGGGAGGCGCTACCTACCGGGGGGCGCAGCTTGGTGAGGAGTCAGTCTGTCGTTGACCCGAACCTTCTTTGGTGGCGGTCGCGTGGGCCAGTGACGGTCGAGAGGCTTGAGGACCCCGCGGAGGTGGTAGGTCACCGTGTCAGCGAGGAGGAAGCGCACGTCCGTTGCTACTTGTTTGCGCTAGAGCACAGGTTATCCAATACCTCGCAGGTTCTCCAGGGATCTCACTGGAGCTATGATCCTGTGATGGTTCCTTCTCTTTGGGTGTCCACCGCCCGCGTCGATACCCGTTGTTTGCTAGGGTTTTAGTTGTATTAGTGATGTTATATGTATGATACTATTCGGGATGTATTAGTGATAATATTCGACGATGTACGGACGCAAGAGATGATTTACTTTTGCTTATTGAACGCATGCTAATTTGAATACTTATTTATTTTATGATTTGGTTTTTCTTATTGAATGCTCATGTCAATATGAGTCTTATAAGATATTTTGAAATGTATATTTTGTGTTGCTCAAATAGGATATGTGCTTGCCCAAGTGGCCGATCATTATTGCAGGTTACACCTCCGAGTGGCCTATGTTTTGCCGGAGTGTAGATTCATTTCCGTTCCGGCAAATTTTAGGCGCTCGATATGTCCTATTTTAGCAAAGGTCATGCCGGATTTTTCCGTGAATATTTGCATGACTTGTGCCAGAATATGTAGGAAATATCGAGTGCCCCGGATTTGTATGTTGAGTATCCTGCTAGTTGTCTTCGATCGATTTTCAAATAATGTTTCAACTATGAACATAGGAAATGACTAACGACGAAAAGGTTTTTGGTATTTGCAAATACTATGAATACGAGTGCGGCCTGTGCGACAGAATCTTCCTAGATGATGATAGGCGCTTCAGCATCAAGCTGGACGAGAACTTCGAAGTGGATATAGTAAGTCACAATGACATGTCTTTTTCCGTAATTAAGCATGACATCTGCTTCATTTGCTTCAACTTATAATTAATTTTTTTTACTATTCTACTAGCGCATCCCCTGCCATGCAAGAGTTTTTGTCTTGGATATGATAGGTTTCAGTCCTATGAAAACTACTATGGTGGTAAAGAGAGTTTACTTGAAGACCAAGCATGGTTGTATTTTCGACACAAAATTATACAATGCAAACACCTACACCTATTTTGGATGCAAAACTTGGCAAGCACTATCCAGGACTTATGCATTTGAGCCTGATATGGTTATCACCTTTGATATTCGTCCGGAAGATGATATTGAAGGTAATATCGACATCTGGGTCGATGTGCAAACACCTCCAGTTATACCATTATGTGAGTTTCTCAACCATATTTATGTCTTTGATATTGTTTATTGAAAAATAGTTGACAACTAATTTCTATTGACAGCTTATTTCCAATCAAGCAAACATGTCCAGCGCTTGGTAGACAGGACCTACTACTGTCCGGGGGCTGAACTAAACTGCGAGGAGATAAGTCATTATGTTTCATGGCTTGAGGATCTTCATACTGTCAAGACAAATTATTTTTTTGAACTTGAAAATCTTAGTACTCAAAACGTGTGACCAATAGTGTTCATACTTAACTACGGTCACATCTATTTAGGAAAGATGGTAAGATTTTTACTATTTGTCCTCAGTGCATCTTTTGCATACATTATTTTTTAAGATAAACTTCATTGCTAAGTATGTTACTAGTGGGCACTAAACCCGCGCTACTACTAAAAGGATAAAATGTAAAAAGGAAAGGTGAAGATCACCATGACTCTTGCATAAAGTATAAGACAAGAATAAAAGATAGGCCCTTCGTAGAGGGAAGCAGAGGTTGTCATATGCTTTATGGTTGGATGCACGAAATCTTAATGCAAAAGAACGTCACTTTATATTGCCACTTGTGATAGGGACCTTTATTATGCAGTCCGTCGCTTTTATTGCTTCCATATCACAAGATCGTATAAATCTTGTTTTCTCCACACTAATAAGTCATACATATCTAGGAGCAATTGTTATTGCTTGCAACAATGACAACTTACTTGAAGGATCTTACTCAATCCATCGGTAGATATGGTGGACTCTCATGGCAAAACTGGGTTTAAGGATATTTGGAAGCACAAGTAGTATCTCTACTTGGTGCAAAGAATTTGGCTAGCATGAGAGGGAAAGGCAAGCTCAACATGTTGGATGATCCATGACAATATACTTTATTTTCGATATAAGAAAACATAACCAATTACATTGTCTTCCTTGTCCAATATCAACTCTTTAGCATGTCATATTTTAATGAGTGCTCACAATCATAAAAGATGTCCAAGATAGTATATTTATATGTGAGAACCTCTCTTTCTTTATTACTTCCCATTAATTGCAACGATGACCAAAACTATGTTTGCCAACTCTCAAAAACTTTCATTCATCATAATCTTAATATGTGAAGTCATTACTCTCCATAAGATCTATGATCTCTTTATTTATTTTTATTCATTCTTTTATTCCCTCAAGATCAAAGTAAGATAATCCAGCCCTTGAGTCAACACTAATCTTTATTATATAAAGCTCACGGACTCGATTACATAGAGGAATCATAAAGCAAAACTCAAAACTAGATCATTCTAAAACTTTATTTTACTAGATCAAGATATTACCAAAAGGATCAAACTAAGAAAAACGGTAAAGATAGGAGTGTGATGGTGATACGATACCGGGGCACCTCCCCCAAGCTTGGCAGTTAGCAAGGGGAGTGCCCATACCCATGTATTTAGTTCTCCTTTGCTGATGAAGAAGATGGTGGTGATGATGGATAGTCGCACATCGAGCATAGGAGATCCTCCAATTTGTGGATAATGCCCATAAGTGCGGTGATATCCTCCTTCAACAAAATATTTTCACGTGTGAGATACTTGTTTTGTATGCGACCTAATTCAATCATCTTGAAAGCTTCAATCTCAGTTGGGGTAAGAAGATTGTGATGAAGTTGAAGGATGTCTTCTTCTTCTACTGCCGGAGCTTGATCCTCCATGGCCTTCTTGATCCTATCATCCCTGTTGATCTCTCCGGGTTCTTCTCTCTTCAGCTCTATCTTCATAAGCCAAGCATCATTGCCCTCATTATTGGAGGAGGGGGATGACATGATGCCTAACCTTGAAAACCCTGGCAGAAAATAGCTCGAAACAAAAACAGAGGATATTTGCGTGATACGAGGGTCAAAACCTTTGGGAGATTATATAATGAATTTTTACCGACCAAAATACGTATCGTGCAAGAAAACAGAGTCCGGAGAGCAAACGAGGTGCCCACGACACAGGGGGGCGTGCCCTCCACCCTCGTGGACGCCTCGTGTCCTTCCCGGACTACTTATTTTCCTATTTTCTTAAATATTCCAAAACGGAAAAAAACTGCTATCAGAACTATTTTGGAGTCGGTTTACTTACCGTACCACATACCTATTCCTTTTCGGAGTCTGGAACGTTCTGGAAAGTGTCCCTTATGTATTCTCCGGGGTTGCGGTTTCAATAACATTGGTTTCAACATTTATGGGATTACCTGAGATATAATGTTTGATTCTTTGACCGTTTACCACCTTTGGATTTGTGCCTTCAAAGTTGTTGATTTTTATGGCACCGGAACGATAGACCTCCTCGATAACGTAAGGCCCTTCCCATTTAGAGAGAAGTTTTCCTGCAAAAAATCTTAAACGAGAGTTGAATAGCAACACATAATCACCTACATTAAACTCACACATTTGTATCCTTTTGTCATGCCATCTTTTAACTTTTTCTTTAAGCAGTTTGGCATTCTCATAGGCTTGAGTTCTCCATTCATCAAGTGAGCTAATGTCAAATAACCTCTTCTCACTGGCAAGTTTGAAATCATAATTGAGCTCTTTAATGGCCCAATATGCCTTATGTTCTAGTTCGAGAGGTAAGTGACATGCTTTTCCATAAACCATTTTATATGGAGACATACCCATAGGATTTTTATATGCAGTTCTATAAGCCCATAATGCATCATCAAATTTCTTGGACCAATTCTTTCTAGATCTATTAACAGTCTTTTGCAAAATCAATTTAAGCTCTTTGTTACTCAGTTCTACTTGGCCAATAGACTGTGGGTGACATGGAGATGCAATTCTATGATTAACATCATACTTAGCAAGCATTTTACGAAAAGCACCATGAATAAAATGTGAACCACCATCAGTCATTAGGTATCTAGGGACTCCAAACCTCAGAAAAATAACTTCTTTAAGCATCTTAATAGAGGTGTTATGATCAGCACTACTAGTTGGAATAGCTTCTACCCACTTAGTAACATAATCAACATCAACTAAAATATGTGTATACCCATTAGAGGAAGGAAACGATCCCATATAATCAAAGCCCCAAACATCAAATGGTTCAATAACAAGAGAATAGTTCATAGGCATTTCTTGACGTCTACTAATATTACCAATTCTTTGACATTCATCGCAAGACAAGACAAACTTACGGGCATCCTTGAAGAGAGTAGGCCAATAAAAACCGGATTGCAATACCTTATGCGCAGTTCTATCTCCAGCGTGGTGTCCTCCATAAGCCTCGGAGTGACACTTGCGTAGGATATGTTCTAGTTCATGCTCAGGTACACAACGTCTAATAACAGCATCTACTCCTTCTTTATAAAGGTGTGGGTCATCCCAGAAGTACTGTCTTAAATCATAGAAAAACCTTTTCTTTTGCTGGTACATGAAACTAGGCGGTATAAATTTAGCAACAATGTAATTAGCATAATCAGCATACCATAGAGTAGTACGAGAAGCATTTATGACAGCTAATTATTCGTCAGGAAAGCTATCGTCAATAGGTAGTGGGTCATCAAGAACATTCTCTAACCTAGACAAGTTGTCTGTAACGGGGTTCTCAGCTCCCTTTCTATCAATAATATGCAAACCAAATTCTTGAAGTAGGAGAACCCATCTAATAAGTCTAGGTTTAGCATCTTTCTTTTCCATAAGATATTTAATAGCAGCATGATCAGTGTGAACAACTACTTTAGAATCAACGATATAAGGTCTAAACTTATCACAAGCAAATACAACTGCTAAAAATTCTTTTTCAGTAGTAGCATAATTTCTCTGGGCACTGTCTAGAGTTTTACTAACATATTGAATAACATTTAGTTTCTTATCAACTCTTTGTCCTAGAACAGCACCTATGGCATAATCACTGGCATCGCACATAATTTCAAAGGGTAAATTCCAATCAGGTGGCTGGACAAGTGCAGAAATCAAAGCTTTCTTAAGTATTTCAAATGCTTCTACACAATCATCATCGAAGACAAAAGGAATATCTTTTTGTAAGAGGTTAGTCAGAGGCCTAGAAATTTTAGAGAAGTCTTTAATGAACCTCCTATAAAAACCGGCATGACCAAGGAAACTTCTTATACCTTTAATGTCTTTAGGACACGGCATATTTTCAATAGCGTCAACTTTAGCTTTATCAACCTCAATACCTCTTTCAGAAATTTTATGCCCCAAGACAATACCTTCATTAACCTTAAAGTGGCATTTTTCCCAATTCAAGACAAGATTAGTTTCTTCACATCTCTACAAAACTCGATCAAGGTTGCTCAAGCAATCATCAAAAGAAGATCCATAAACAGAGAAATAATCCATGAAAACATCAACAATCTTTTCACAAAAGTTAGAGAATATAGCCATCATGCATCTTTGAAAGGTAGAAGGTGCATTACAAAAACCAAAAGGCATTTGTCTATAAGCAAAAGTACCGAAAGGGCAAGTAAAAGTGGTCTTTTCTTGATCCTCTTTTGACATAGGTATTTGAGAGAAACCAGAGTAACCATCTAGAAAAAAAATGTGTATGTTTGGATAATCTTTCTAGCATTTGATCAATAAAAGGCAAAGGATAATGATCCTTTTTTAGTAGCTTTATTTAATTTGCGGAAATCAATTACCATCATATAACCTGTAACAATTCTTTGTGGGATCAATTCATCTTTATCATTAGGAACAACAGTGATACCTCCCTTCTTAGGGACACAATGTCCATTACTTACCCACTGACTATCAACAACGGGATAAATTATACCTGCCTCCAGGAGCTTTAGCATTTCTTTTCTTACCACTTCTTTCATCTTAAGATTTAACGTAGTTGGTGATCAACAACTGGTTTGGCGTCTTTCTCCAATTTTATTTTGTGTTGGCATAGAGTGGGACTAATGCCCTTAAGATCATCAAGAGTATATCCAATAGCAGCACGGTGCTTCTTCAGAGTTTTCAATAATTTCTCCTCTTCCTGCTCTGAAAGGTTAGAACTAATAATAACAGGATATATCTTCTTTTCATCAAGATAAGCATATTTAAGAGTATTAGGTATTGTTTTAAGCTCAAACATGGGATCACCCTTGGGTGGTGGAGGATCCCCTAGAATTTCAACAGGCAAGTTGTGTTTCAAAATAGGTCCCTGTTTAAAGAATACTTCATCTATCTCCCTTCTTTCATTCATAAACATCTCATTTTCATGGTCTAGAAAATATTGTTCTAAAGGATCATTAGGAGGCACGACAATAGAAGCAAGACCAATAATTTCATCCTTACTAGGCAATTCTTTATCATGGGGTTGTCTACAAAATTTAGCAAAATTAAAGTCATGAGACATATCCCCTAAACCAATCGTAACAATATCCTTTTCACAATCTATCCTAGCATTAATAGTATTCAAGAAGGGTCTACCAAATATAATGGGACAAAAGTCATCTTGTGGGGAACCAAGAACAAGAAAATCAGCAGGATATTTAACTTTCCCACACAAGACTTCAACATCTCTAACAATCCCAACTGGTGAAATAGTATCTCTATTGGCAAGCTTAATTGTAACATCGATTTCTTCTATCTCAGCAGGTGCAATATCATGCATAATTTCTTTATATAAGGAATGAGGTATTGCACTTGCACTAGCACCCATATCACATAAGCCATGATAACAATGATCTCCTATTTTAACAGAAATAACATGCATGCCTACAATAGGTCTATGTTTATTTTTAGTATAAGGTCTAGCAATTCTAGCAGCTTCATCACAGAAGTAAATAACATGCCCATCAATATTATCAGCCAAGAGATCTTTAACCATAGCAATACTAGGTTCAACTTTAATTTGCTCAGGTGGGGTAGGTGGTCTAGTATTACTCTTATGAACCACAGTTGAAGCTTTAGCATGATCCATTATCCTAACAGGGAAAGGTGGTTTCTCAATATAGGTAGTAGGAACAATAGGATCATTATAAGTGATAGTCTTTTCTTCAACTTTAATAGGTGAAACTACTTTTACTTCAATGGGAGGATTATATTTAAACCACTTCTCCTTAGGGAGGTCAACATGAGTAGCAAATGATTCACAGAAAGAAGCTACTATCTTAGAGTCAGGTCCATATTTAGTGCTAAATTCACGAAAAGCATCGGTATCCATAAAAGATTTAACACAATCAAACTGAGGTGTTATACCTGACTCCTTACCTTCGTAGAGATTCCAATCTTCAGAGTTGCGTTTAATTCTTTCCAATAAATCCCATCTGAATTCAATAGTCTTCATCATAAAAGAACCAGTACAAGAAGTATCGAGCATGGAGCGATTGTTAAGAGAAAGCCGAGCATAAAAATTTTGAATAATAATTTCTCTTAAGAGCTCATGATTGGGGCATGAATATAACATTGAATTAAGCCTCCCCCAAGCTTGAGCGATTATCTCTCCTTCACGAGGCCAAAAATTATATATATAATTACGATCATGATGAACAAGATGCATAGGATAAAACTTCTGATGAAATTCCAATTTCAATCGGTTATAGTTCCATGATCCCATATCATCACATAGCCTAAACCATGTCAATGCCTTTCCCTTCAAAGATAAAGGGAAGACCTTCTTCTTGATAACATCCTCGGGCATACCTGCAAGCTTAAATAATCCACAAACTTCATCCACATAGATTAGGTGCAAATCAGGATGCAAAGTTCCATCTCCTGTAAAAGGATTAGCTAGCAGTTTCTCTATCATACCCGAAGGAATTTCAAAGTAAAAATTTTCAGTAGGTTCAGTAGGTTGAGGAGCAACTCTTTGCTCTACTGGTCGGGGTGAAGATACCAGGAACAAACCCCTCAAAGGGTTACTTTCCATAGTAACAAGTGACAGTAAATTTCAGCACACTATATAAATTTTTTCTTACCAAGTTCCAGTTACCAAAAGCGCTTCACTCCCTGGCAATGGCGCCAGAAAAGAGTCTTGATGACCCACAAGTGTAGGGGATCTATCATAGTCCTTTAGATAAGTAAGAGTGTCGAACCCAACGAGGAGCAGAAGGAAATGACAAGCGGTTTTCAGTACGGTATTCTCTACAAGCACTGAAATTATCGGTAACAGATAGTTTTGTGATAAGGTAATTCATAATGGGTAACAAGTAGCAAAAGTAAATAAGATGCAGAAAGGTGGCCCAATCCTTTTTGTAGCAAAGGACAAGCCTGGACAAATTCTTACATGAAGGAAAACGCTCCCTAGGACACATGGGAATTATCGTCAAGCTAGTTTTCATCACGCTCATATGATTCGCGTTCGTTACTTTGATAATTTGATATGTGGGTGGACCGGTGCTTGGGTGCTACCCTTACTTGGACAAGAATCCCACTTATGATTAACTACTCTCGCAAGCATCCGCAACTACGAAAGAAGAATTAAGGTAAACCTGACCATAGCATGAAACATATGGATACAAATCAGCCCCTTACGAAGCAACGCATGAACTAAGGTTTAAGCTTCTGTCACTCTAGCAACCCATCATCTACTTATTACTTCCCAATGCCTTCCTCTAGGCCCAAACAATGGTGAAGTGTCATGTAGTTGACGTTCACATAACACCACTAGAGGAAAGACAACATACATCTCATCAAAATATCGAACGAATACCAAATTCACATGACTACTTATAGCAAGACTTCTGCCATGTCCTCAGGAACAAACGTAACTACTCACAAATAATATTCATGTTCATAATCAGAGGGGTATTAATATGCATATAGGATATGGACATATGGTCTTCCACCGAATAAACCAACTAGCATCAACTACAAGGAGTAATCAACACTACTAGCAACCCACACGCACCAATCTGAGGCTTTGAGACAAAGATCGGATACAAGAGATGAACTAGGGTTTGAGAGGAGATGGTGCTGGTGAAGATGTTGATGGAGATTGACCCCCTCCCGATGAGAGGATCGATGGTGATGACGATGGTGACGATTTCCCCCTCCCGGAGGGATGTTTCCCCGGCAGAACAGCTCCGCTAGGGCCCTAGATTGGTTCCGCCTCGTGGCGGTGGTGTTTCATCCCGAAAGCTTGCTTATGATTTTTTCGAGGGCAAAAGACTTCATATAGCAGAAGATGGGCACCGGAGGCCTGCCAGGGGGCCCACAAGGTAGGGGGCGCGCCTAGGGGGGTAGGGCGCGCCCCCACCCTCGTGGATGGTGGGTGCCCCCCATCTGGTATTTTCTTCGCTCGGTATTTTTTATTAATTCCAAAAATAATTTCTGTGGAGTTTCAGGACTTTTGGAGTTGTGAAGAATAGGTCAATAGTATTTGCTCCTTTTCCATCCCAGAATTCCAGCTGCCGGCATTCTCCCTCTTCGTGTAAACCTTGTAAAATAAGAGAGAAAAGGCATAAGTATATGACATAACGAGTAATAATAGCCCATAATGCAATAAATATCAATATCAAAGCATGATGCAAAATGGACGTATCAGACTGTATTGCTTCTTCAACCTCTGGTCTTCTTGCTCCAGCCGCCCAAACCAGCGCCAGTCGTGCCGCCCGCTCCTGCCTCCCGTGGTCGGCTCTGCTGTGGTGCAGGCCTGACCACCCCACCCTACTCTAACCTCTGGCCAGGCCATCCCTCTACTCACCCACTACCCTTGTTATTCTATGGCGACGACAGCCTCACACCGCAGCCGAACCAGTCAACCCTCGTACTCCTCTCCGTGTGGGCATCCACTGTCGCGTCTTCCCCGGCTCTGTGTTGTCCCCTTCCTAGGCCTCGCCGTCGTCCACCACCTTGGTGCTCTCGGTGCGGCGTGGTCAATGAGGTCAAGGAACGACTTCCATCGGAAGAGTACTGTACGTGTAGAGGCTGACAACTAGGTCCACGGTCGCAGCAAGGAAGTGCCTCCTTATTACGCGCAAAATAATGATTCCTCCACCTGACAGCAGGGACCCACTGGATGGGCCACCATATTTTGCGGAAAAAATGTTTCCCCCTGACTGTTGGGACCCACCAGCTACATCTTCGCACGCAAGGAAGTGCGGCCACATTACGAGCAAAAAATATGATTCTTCCCCTGACAGTTGGGACCCACCAGCTATATCTTCGCACGCAAGGAAGTGCCTCCTTACCTCCCTGACAGCTGGGACCCACCCGGTCAAACCGTATGTAGGGTTGTTTGTCTGGTCGCGAATGTGTACGTACATACTGGTCGATCGGTCTGTTTGCAGGCTGCAGCGATGAACTGTGGCCGAGTAAGGAATGGCACATGTCGTAGTAGAGGCGCGGACGTAGCATGTCACGTAGTCCCATCTATATCGTGTACATGTATGTACAGCCAGGGTGCAAGAAAGTAAATATGGCCATGTATGTACATACGGGCGGGGTCTCGAACGCCTACTCGCGCATACGTACGGCCAGGGCTCGTGTACATGGAGAGGCAGCGAAGAGTAGCGATGGCGTCCTGTTCATCGGCAGCCAACCAGCTCGGTCGGAACGGAGAAACTGCATCGTGTTCATCAGGAGGCAACGGAATACGTCCTGTTCATTGGGAGCTAACCGGCTTGGATGGAATAGCCGAAACGAGGCCTGACGTACGCAGAATGGAGGAAACGGCCTTTTGTTCGACTGCCTACAGTCGAAACGGGATCATGTTCACCGGGAGGGGTCTGGCGTACCGCAAAACGGAGGAAACCGACTCCTCTTCGACCTCCTACGGTCAAAACGGGGTCTTGTTGATCGAGAGGGGTGTGGTGTACCGCAAAATGGAGGAAACAAACTTCTCTTCGACCTCCTACGGTCGAAACGGGGGTCATGTTCATCGGGAGGGGTGTGGCGCACCAGAAAACGGGACTCCATGGGCTACTATTCATCCCTTGTCTACAGCCTCGCTCCAGCCTTCACGGGATACTGTTCATTCACCGCCAACCTCCTTGAGCCTCCACCTGCGGCTGTTCATCCATGGAGTCTCCCTCCTGCCTCCACCAACTACTGTTCATCCACAGGCTCATGTTCATCCAGCCTCCATCGGCTACTATTCAACCAGCCCTCCATGGAAAATGTTCATCCAGCCCTCCACCGCCTACTGTTCAACCAGCCCTCCACGGGGTCCTATTCATCCACCCCCAACCGGCTCAATTGGGGTCATGTTCATCCAGCGGCAATGGCCTCTACTACCATAGTGTCCTGTTCATCCAACCCCCACCGGGAACTGTTCATCCAACCCCCAACAACGCTCATTGTTCATCAAGAGGCAGCAGGTTCAATCGGCTTTAGTTAGCAGTAGTAGCAAAGCAATCGCTTGATCGGGTTCAGTTAACAACCAGGGATCGATCGATCGCTCGGGTTCAGTAATGCGTAGCTAGTGCAATTGCTCGGGTTCAGTAGGCAAACGCCTTGCTCGGGTTCAGTTATAGCCCAACGCCTGGCACCCACGCACGTATGTGTACGAGAGAAACGCGCAATCCCTCCATGCATCGCTCAGCCCCGACCACCCACCGTAATCGGGAACTCCCTGATATTTTCCTCGCCCTCGCTTCTACCATGGTTTTTTCCATCATGGACGACCCAAAGAAGGTCATGCAGCTGCGTCCCCGGCCCACCCAGGATGAAAAGCCCATTTTCTGTCATGATTTTTTGTCATAGAAGTAGGAGCCCACCACATCTATGATGATACCGGGTTTTGTCACAATTATCTTCATAGAAGTGTCATAAGCATGAGAGAGAAAAATGTTGGAAATATGCCCTAGAGGCAATAATAAAATGGTTATTATTATATTTCCTTGTTCATGATAATTGTCTATTGTTCATGCTATAATTGTGTTATCCGGAAATCGTAATACATGTGTGAATACATAGACCACAACATGTCCCTAGTGAGCCTCTAGTTGACTAGCTCGTTTATCAATGGATGGTTATGATTTCCTAACCACAGACATTGGATGTCATTGATGACGGGATCACATCATTGGGAGAATGATGTGATGGACAAGACCCAATCCTAAGCATAGCACAAGATCGTGTAGTTCGTTTGCTAGAGATTTGCTAATGTCAAGTATCATTTCCTTAGACCATGAGATCATGTAACTCTCGGATACCGTAAGAGTGCTTTGGGTGTACCAAACGTCACAACGTAACTGGGTGGCTATAAAGGTATACTACAGGTATCTCCGAAAGTGTCTGTTGGGTTGACACGAATCGAGACTGGGATTTGCCACTCCGTATGACGGAGAGGTATCTCTGGGCCCACTCGGTTATGCATCATCATAATGAGCTCAATGTGACCAAGTGGTTGGTCACGGGATCATGCATTGCGGTACGAGTAAAGTGACTTGCCGGTAACGAGATTGAACGAGGTATTGGGATACCGACGATCGAATCTCGGGCAAGTAACGTACCGATTGACAAAGGGAATTGTATACGGGATTACTTGAATCCTCGACATCATGGTTCATCCGATGAGATCATCGAGGAGCACGTGGGAGCCAACATGGGTATCCAGATCCCGCTGTTGGTTATTGACCGGAGAGTCGTCTCGGTCATGTCTGCGTGTCTCCCGAACCCGTAGGGTCTACACACTTAAGGTTCGGCGATGCTAGGGTTGTAGAGATATTAGTATGCGGTAACCCAAAAGTTGTTCGGAGTCCCGGATGAGATCCCGGATGTCACGAGGAATTCCGGAATGGTCCGGAGGTGAAGATTTGTATATAGGAAGTCCAGTTTCGGCCATCGGGAAAGTTTTGGGGGTCACCGGTATTGTACCGGGACCACCGGAAGGGTCCCGGGGGTCCACCGGGTGGGGCCACCTATCCCGGAGGGTCCCATGGGCTGAAGTGGGAAGGGAACCAGCCCCTGGTGGGCTGGTGCGCCCCCCTTGGGCCTCCCCCTGCACCTAGGGTTGGAAACCCTGGGGTGGGGGTGCCCCACCTGACTCGTGGGGCAAGTCCCCCCTTGCCCCCCCCCCCTTGAGATTGGATCTCTAGGGGGCCGGCGCCCCCCCCCCCCCCAGGGCCCCTATATAAAGAGGGGGGAGGGAGGGCTACGCACCAAATCCCCTGGCGCCTCCCTCTCCCCCCGTAACACCTCTCCCTCTCGCTGAGCTTGGCGAAGCCCTGCCGAGATCGCCGCTGCTTCCACCACCATGCCGTCGTGCTGCTGGATCTCCATCAACCTCTCCTTCCCCCTTGCTAGATCAAGAAGGAGGAGATGTCTTCCCCAATTGTACGTGTGTTGAAAGCGGAAGTGCTGTCCGTTCGGCGCTAGGATCATCGGTGATTTGGATCACGACGAGTATGACTCCATCAACCCCGTTCTCTTGAACGCTTCCGCTCGCGATCTACAAGGGTATGTAGATGCACTCCTCTCTCTCGTTGCTAGATGACTCCATAGATTGATCTTGGTGATGCGTAGAAAAATTTTATTTTTTGCTACGATCCCCAACAGTGGCATCATGAGCTAGGTCTATGCGTAGTTTCTATGCACGAATAGAACACAAGATTGTTGTGGGCGTTGGTTTTGTCAATTTTATTGCCACTACTAGTCTTATCTTGTTTCGGCAGCATCATGGGATGAAGCAGCCCGGACCGACCTTACACGTATGCTTACATGAGACAGGTTCCACCGAATGACATGCACTAGTTGCATAAGGTGGCTAGCGGGTGCTGTCTCTCTCACTTTAGTCGGATCGGATTCGATGAAAAGGGTCCTTATGAAGGGTAAATAGAAATTGGCATATCACGTTGGGCTTTTTAGCGTAGGTAAGAAACGTTCTTGCTAGAAACCTATAGCAGCCACGTAAAAACATGCAACAACAATTAGAGGACGTCTAACTTATTTTTGCAGCATATGCCTTGTGATGTGATATGCCAAAAGGATGTGCTGAATGAAATATATGTGATGTATGAGATTGATCATGTTCTTGTAATAGGAATCACGACTTGCATGTCGATGAGTATGACAACCGGCAGGAGCCACAGGAGTTGTCTTTATTTTTTGTCTGACCTGCGTGTCATTGAATAACGCCATGTAATTACTTTACTTTATTGCTAAACCGTTAGCCATAGAAGTAGAAGTAATCGTTGGCGTGACAACTTCATGAAGACACGATGATGGAGAGCATGGTGTCATGCCGGTGACGATGATGATCATGGCGCCCCGAAGATGGAGATCAAAAGGAGAAAAATGATATTGGCCATATCATGTCACTATTTGATTGCATGTGATGTTTATCATGTTTTTGCATCTTATTTGCTTAGAACGACGGTAGTAAATAACATGATCCGTCATAATAATTTCAAGAAAGTGTTCCCCCTAACTGTGCGCCGTTGCGAAAGTTCGTTGTCTCGAAGCACCACGTGATGATCGGGTGTGATAGATTCTAATGTTCACATACAACGGGTGTAAGCCATATTTACACATGCAAAACACTTAGGTTTACTTGACGAGCCTAGCATGTACAGACATGGCCTCGGAACACAAGAGACCGAAAGGTCGAACATGAGTCGTATAGAAGATACGATCAACATGAATATGTTCACCGATGATGACTAGTCCGTCTCACGTGATGATCGGACACGGCCTAGTTGACTCGGATCATGGATCACTTAGATGACTAGAGGGATGTCTATCTGAGTGGGAGTTCATTATATAATTTGATTGGATGAACTTAATTATCATGAACTTAGTCTAAAATCTTTGCAATATGTCTTGCAGTTCAAATGGCCCATGCTAATGTTGCCTCAACTTCAACGCGTTCCTAGAGAAAACCAAGCTGAAAGACGATGGCAGCAACTATACGGACTGGGTCCGGAACTTGAGGATCATCCTCATAGCTGCCAAGAAAGCATATGTCCAAGATGCACTGCTAGGTGAAGCACCCGTTTTCCCAGCAACTCAAGACGTTATGAATGCCTGGTAGTCACGTAGTGATGATTACTCCCTCGTTCAGTGCGGCATGCTTTACAGCTTAGAATCGGGGCTCCAAAAGCGTTTTGAGCAGCATGGAGCATATGAGATGTTCCAAGAGCTGAAAATGGTTTTCCAAGCTCATGCCCGGGTCGAGAGATATGAAGTCTCCGACAAGTTCTACAGTTGTAAGATGGAGGAGAATGGTTCTGTCAGTGAGCACATACTCAAAATGTCTGGGTTGCACAACCGCTTATCTCAACTGGGAGTTAATCTCCCGGATGACGCGGTGGTCAACAGAATCCTCCAGTCGCTCCCACCTAGCTACAAAAGCTTTGTGATGAAATTCAATATGCAGGGGATGGTGAAAACCATTCCTGAGGTATATTCAATGCTGAAATCAGCGGAGGTGGAGATCAAAATGGAATATCAAGTGTTGATGGTCAATAAAACCACTAGTTTCAAGAAAGGCAAGGGTAAGTGATACGTCCATTTTGCATCATGCTTTTATATCAATATGTATCGCATTATGGGCTGTTATTTCACGATATGTCACAATACTTATAGCTATTCTCTCTTATCTTACAAGGTTTACCATGAAGAGGGGGAATGCCGGCAGCTGGAATTCTGGCTGGAAAAGGAGCAAATATTGGAGACCTATTCTGCGCAACTCCAAAAGTCCTGAAAGTCCATGGAATATCTTAAAATAAATAAAGAAAAATCGTCGCCAAAGATGAAGGCCAGGGGGCCCACACCCTGCTCACGAGGGTGGGGGGCGCGCCCCCCTACCTCGTGGGCCCCCTGGTGGCTCTCCGACGCCCATCTTCTCCTATATGAAGTCTTTCAGTGAGAAAAAAATTCAGAAGCAACCTTTCGGGACGAGACTCCACCGCCATGAGGTGGAACCTTGGCGGAACCAATCTAGGGCTCCGGCAGAGCTGTTCTACCGGGGACACTTCCCTCCGGGAGGGGGAAATCATCGTCATCATCATCATCAACGCTCCTCTCATCGGGAGAGGGCAATCTCCATCAACATCTTCACCAGCACCATCTCATCTCCAAACCCTAGTTCATCTCTTGTATCCAATTCTTGTCTTCAAGTCCGGGATTGGTGCTAGTAGGTTGCTAGTAGTGTTGATTACTCCTTGTAGTTGATGCTAGTTGGTTTACTTGGTGGAAGATCATATGTTCAGATCCTTTATGCATATCATTACTCCTCTGATTATGAACATGAATATGCTTTGTGAGTAGTTACGTTTGTTCCTGAGGACAAGGGAGAAGTCTTGCTATTAGTAGTCATGTGAATTTGGTATTCATTCGATATTTTGATGAGATGTATGTTGTCTAACCTCTAGTGGTGTTATGTGAACGTCGACTACATAACACTTCACCATTATTTGGGCCTAGAGGAAGGCATTGGGAAGTAATAAGTAGATGATGGGTTGCTAGAGTGACAGAAGCTTGAACCCTAGTTTATGCGTTGCTTCGTAAGGGGCTGATTTTGATCCATATGTTTCATGCTATGGTTAGGTTTACCTTAATACTTTTGTTGTAGTTGCGGATGCTTGCAATAGAGGTTAATCATAAGTGGGATGCTTGTTCAAGTAAGAATAGCACCCAAGCACCGGTTCACCCACATATCAAATTATCAAAGTACCGAATGCAAGTCATATGAGCGTGATGAAAACTAGCTTGACGATATTCCCATGTGTTCTCGGGAGCGCTTTTCCTATTATAAGAATTTGTCCAGGCTTGTACTTTGCTACAAAAGGATTGGGCCACCTTGCTGCACTTTATTTACTTTTGCTACTTGTTGCTCGTTACAATTTATCTTATCACAAAACTATCTGTTATCACTTATTTCAGTACTTGCAGAGAATACCTTGCTGAAAACCGCTTATCATTTCCTTCTGCTCCTCGTTGGGTTTGACACTTTTACTTATCGAAAGGACTACGATAGATCCCCTATACTTGTGGGTCATCAAGACTCTTTTCTGGCGCCGTTGCCGGGGAGTGTAGCGCCTTTGGTAAGTGGAATTTGGTAAGGAAAAATTTATATAGTGTGCTGAAATTTTCTGTCACTTGTTACTATGGAAAGTGAATCTCTGAGGGGCTTGTTCGGGGTATCTTCACCCCGTCCAGTAGAGCAAAGAGTTGCTCCTCAACCTACTGAACCTATTGAAAATGAAACTCCTTTTGAATTTCCTTTGGGTATTATGAAAAAACTGCTGGCTAATACTTTTACAGGAGATGGAACAAAGCATCCCGACGAGCATCTACGCAATGTGGATGATATTTGTAGATTATTTAAGCTTGCAGGTATACCTAATGATGTTGTTAAGAAGAAGGCTTTCCCTTTATCTTTGGAGGGAGATGCATTGACATGGTATAGGCTATGTGATGATACGAGATCATGGAACTATAAAAGAGTGATATTGGAATTTCATCAAAAGTATTACCCTATGCATCTTGTTCATCATGATCGCAATTATATATATAATTTTTGGCCTCGCGAAGGAGAAAGCATCGCTCAAGCTTGGGGAGGCTTAAATCAATGTTATATTCATGCCCCAATCATGAGCTTCCAAGAGAAATAATTATGCAAAGTTTTTATGCTCGGCTTTCTCATAATAATCAAACCATGCTCGATACTTCTTGTGCTGGCTCCTTTATGATGAAGACTATTGAATTCAGATGGAATTTATTGGATAGAATTAAACGCAACTCTGAAGATTGGGACTTCGACGAAGGTAAGGAGTCAGGGATGACACCTAAGTTTGATTGTGTTAAATCTTTTATGGATACCGGTATTTTCCGTAAGTTTAGCACTAAATATGGACTTGACTCTGAGATAGTAGCTTCTTTCTGTGAATCTTTTGCTACTTATGTTGATCTCCCCAAGGAGAAGTGGTTTAAATATCATCCTCCCGTAGAAGTAAAAGTAGCTGCACCTATTAAAGTTGAAGAAGAGACTATCACTTATAATGATCCTATTGTTCCCACCTCTTATGTTGAGAAACCACCTTTCCCTGTTAGAGTAAAGGATCATGCTAAAGTTTCAACTGTTGTTCGTAAAAGCAATACTAGAACTTATACACCTCCTGAGCAATTCAAAGTAGAACCTAATATTGCTATTGTTAAAGATCTCTTGTCTGATAATATTGATGGGCATGTCATTCAATTCTCTGGCGAAACTGCTAGAATTGCTAAACCCTGTGATAGAGATAAACATAGACCTGTGGTAGGCGTGCCTGTTATTTCTATTAAAATAGGAGATCATTGTTATCATGGCTTATGTGATATGGGTGCTAGTGCTAGTGTTATACCCATTGACTTATATAAAGAAATTATGCATGATATCGCACCTGCTGAGTTAGAAGATATTGATGTTACAATTAAACTTGCCAATAGAGATACTATATCTGCAATGGGAATTGTTAGAGATGTTGAAGTCTGGTGTGGAAAAACCAAATATCCTGCTGATTTCCTTGTTCTTGGTTCTCCACAAGATAGCTTTTGTCCCATTATTTTTGGTAGACCCATCTTGAATACTGTTAATGCTACGATAGACTGCAAAAAGAATGTTGTTACTGTTGGCTTGGATGATATGGTTCATGAGTTTAATTTCTCTAAATTTAGTAAACAACATCGTGAGGAAGAATTGCCTAGTAAGGATGAAATTATTGGTCTTGCTTCTATTGCCATACCTCCTAGTGATCCTTTAGAACACTATTTGCTAGACCATGAAAATGAGATGTTCATGAATGAAAGAAGGGAAATAGATGAAGTATTCTTTAAACAGGAACCTATTCTGCAACACAATTTGCCTGTTGAAATCCTAGGGGATCCTCCTCCACCCAAGGGTGATCCCGTGTTTGAGCTCAAACCGTTGCCTGATAATCTTAAATATGCTTATCTTGATGAAAAGAAAATATGTCCTGTTATTATTAGTGCTAACCTTTTAGAGCGTGAAGAAGAAAGATTATTGAAAACTTTGAAGAAGCACCGTGCCGCTATTGGATATACTCTTGATGATCTTAAGGGCATTAGTCCCACTCTATGTCAACATAAAATAAATTTGGAAGCGTATGCCAAACCAGTTCGTGATCCTCAACGACGCTTGAATCCTAAAATGAAAGAAGTGGTAAGAAAAGAAATACTCAAGCTTCTGGAGGCAGGTATAACTTATCCCGTTGCTGATAGTCAGTGGGCAAGTCATGTCCATTGTGTCCCTAAGAAGGGAGGTATTACTGTTGTCCCTAATGATAAAGATGAATTGATCCCGCAAAGAATTATCACAGGTTATAGGATGGTAATTGATTTCCGCAAGTTAAATAAAGCTACTAAGAAAGATCATTACCCCTTACCTTTTATTGATCAAATGCTAGAAAGATTATGCAAACATACACATTATTGCTTTCTAGATGGTTATTCTGGTTTCTCTCAAATACCTGTGTCGGCTAAAGATCAATCAAAGACTACTTTTACATGCCCTTTTGGTACTTTTGCTTATAGACGTATGCCTTTTGGTTTATGTAATGCACCTGCTACCTTTCAAAGATGCATGATGGCTATATTCTCTGATTTTTGTGAAAAAATTTGTGAGGTTTTCATGGATGACTTTTCCGTCTATGGTTCCTCTTTTGATGATTGCTTGAGCAATCTTGATCGAGTTTTGTAGAGATGTGAAGAAACTAATCTTGTCTTGAATTGGGAAAAGTGCCACTTTATGGTTAATGAAGGTATTGTCTTGGGGCACAAAGTTTCTGAAAGAGGTATTGAAGTTGATAAAGCCAAGGTTGATGCTATTGAAAAGATGCCATGTCCCAAGTACATCAAAGGTATAAGAAGTTTCCTTGGTGACGCTGGATTTTATAGGAGGTTCATTAAGGACTTCTCAAAAATCTCTCGTCCTCTGACTAATTTATTACAAAAAGATGTACCATTTGTCTTTGATGATGATTGTGTAGAAGCATTTGAAATACTTAAGAAAGCATTAGTCTCTGCACCTATTGTTCAGCCACCTGATTGGAATTTACCCTTTGAAATTATGTGTGATGCTAGTGATTATGCTGTAGGTGCTGTTCGAGGGCAAAGAGTTGATAACAAATTAAATGTTATCCATTGCTAGTAAGACTCTAGACAATGCTCAAAGAAATTATGCTACTACTGAAAAGGAACTCTTAGCAGTTGTGTTTGCCTGTGATAAATTCAGACCCTATATTGTTGATTCTAAAGTAACTATTCACACTGATCATGCTGCTATTAAATATCTTATGGAAAAGAAAGATGCTAAACCTAGACTTATTAGATGGGTTCTCTTGCTGCAAGAATTTGATTTGCATATTGTTGATAGAAAAGGAGTTGAGAACCCAGTTGCAGACAACTTATCTAGGTTAGAGAATGTTCTTGATGACCCACTACCTATTGATGATAGCTTTCCTGATGAACAATTAAATGTCATAAGCACTTCTCGCAGCACTCCATGGTATGCTGATTATGCTAATTATATTGTTGCTAAATTTATACCACCTAGCTTCACATACCAACAAAAGAAAAAGTTCTTTTATGATTTGAGACATCACTTTTGGGATGATCCACATCTTTATAAAGAAGGAGTAGATGGTGTTATTAGATGTTGTGTACCTGAGCATGAATAGGAACAGATCCTACGCAAGTGTCACTCTGAAGCTTATGGAGGACACCACGCTGGAGATAGAACTGCACATAAGGTACTGCAATCTGGTTTTTATTGGCCTACTCTCTTCAAGGATGCCCGTAAGTTTGTTTTGTCTTGTGATGAATGTCGGAGAATTGGTAATATTAGTAGACGTCAAGAAATGCCTATGAATTATTCACTTGTTATTGAACCATTTGATGTTTGGGGCTTTGATTATATGGGACCTTTTCCTGCCTCTAATGGATATACACATATTTTAGTTGTTGTTGATTACGTTACTAAGTGGGTAGAAGCTATTCCAACTAGTAGTGCTGATCATAACACTTCTATTAAAATGCTTAAGGAAGTTATTTTTCCAAGGTTTGGAGTCCCTAGATATTTAATGACTGATGGTGGTTCACACTTTATTCATGGTGCTTTTCGTAAAATGCTTGCTAAATATGACGTTAATCATAGAATTGCATCTCCATATCACCCGCAGTCTAGTGGTCAAGTAGAATTGAGTAATAGAGAGCTCAAATTAATTTTGCAAAAGACTGTTAATAGGTCTAGAAAGAATTGGTCCAAGAAACTTGATGATGCGTTATGGGCCTATAGAACTGCATATAAGAATCCTATGGGTATGTCTCCGTATAAAATGGTTTATGGAAAAGCATGTCACTTACCTCTCGAATTAGATCATAAGGCATATTGGGCTATTAAAGAGCTCAACTATGATTTCAAACTTGCCGGTGAGAAGAGGTTATTTGATATTAGCTCACTTGATGAATGGAGAACCCAAGCCTATGAAAATGCCAAGTTATTTAAAGAAAAAGTTAAAAGATGGCATGACAAAAGGATACAAAAGTGTGAGTTTAATGTAGGTGATTATGTATTACTATACAACTCTCGTTTAAGATTTTTTGCAGGAAAACTTCTGTCCAAATGGGAAGGTCCTTACGTTATCGAGGAGGTCTATCGTTCCGGTGCCATAAAAATCAACAACTTCGCAGGCACAAATCCGAAGGTGGTAAACGGTCAAATAATCAAACATTATATCTCAGGTAATCCCATAAATGTTGAAACCAATATTATTGAAACCGTAACCCCGGAGGAATACATAAGGCACACTTTCCAGAACGTTCCAGACTCCGAAAAGGAATAGGTATGTGGTATGGTAAGTAAACCGACCCCAAAACAATTTTTAAAGCAATATTTCTCCGTTTCGGAATATTTAGAAAAATAGAGAAATAAGTAGCAGTCCGGGGAGGACACGAGGCCTCCACGAGGGTGGAGGGCGCGCCCTACCCCCTGGGCGCGCCCCCTACCTCGTGAGCACCTCGAGTGCCCTCCGGACTCCGTTTTCTTGCACGATACGTATTTTGGTCGGTAAAAATTCATTATATATTCTCCCGAAGGTTTTGACGACCGTATCATGCAAATATCCTATGTTTTCGTTTCGAACTGTTTCCGTTGCAGATTTGAGGATTCCGGAGACTCGATCATCCTTCTATGAGGATGAGCCTATGCCATGGAAGGTGGACGACAAGCTTCCATCATCAACAACACCTCCACCACCAACAACAAATAAGGATATATAATCATATGGGTATGGGCACTCCCCTTGGCAACTGCCAAGCTTGGGGGAGGTGCCCCGGTATCGTATCACCATCACAACTCCTATCTTTACCGTTTTTCTTAGTTCGATCCTATTAGTAGTATCTTGATTTAGTAGAATAAAGTCATGGCATGATCTAGTTTTGAGTTTTGCTTTATGATCCCTCTATGCAATCGAGTCCGTGAGCTATATATAATAAAGATTAGTGTTGAGTCAAGGGCTTGATTACTTTGCCATGATCTTGGGTGAATAAAGAAAAGAATAAAAAGAAACAAAGAGTTCATATTGATCTTATTGAGAGTAATGACTTCACATAAAAAGAGTATGATGATTAAAAGTTGTTGGGAGTTGGCAAATACAGCTTTGGTCATCGTTGCAATTAATAGGAAGTAATAAGGAGAGAGAGGTTTCACATATAGATATATTATCATTGACATCTTTTATGATTGGGAGCACTCATTAAAATATGACATGCTAAAGAGTTGATGTTGGACAAGGAAGACAACATAATGAGTTATGTTTTCTTACATCTGAGATAAAGTATGTTGTCATGGTTCCTCTAACATGTGGAGCTTGCCTTTCCCCCTCATGCTAGCCAAATTCTCAGCACCAAGTAGAGATACTACTTGTGCTTCCAAATACCCTTAAACCAGTTTAGCCATGAGAGTCCACCATATCTACCTATGGATTGAGTAAGATCCTTCAAGTAAGTTGTCATCGGTGCAAGCAATAAAAATTGCTCTTTAAATATGCATGACTTATTAGTGCAGAAAAATAAGCTTTGTACGAACTTCTTGTGGATGCAATAAAAGCGATGGACTGCATAATAAAGGTTCACATACAAGGGGCAATATAAAGTGACGTTCTTTTGCATTAAGATTTTGTGCATCCAACCATAAAAGCGCATGGCAACCTCTGCTTCCCTCTGCGAAGGGCCTATCTTTTATTATTATCCTCTACTTTATGCAAGAGTCACGGTGATCTTCACCTTTCCTTTTTCATTTTATCCTTTGGCAAGCTCAGCATGTTGGAAAGAACATGATATATATATATATCTAATTGGATGTGGGGGAGCATGAATTATTATTGTTGACATTACCCTTGAGGTAAAAGGTTGTGGGGCAAAACTACAAGCCCCTATCTTTCTCTGTGTCCGGTTAAAACTCTGTAACCACAAGTATTGCGTGAGTGTTAGAAATTATGAAGGACTAAGTGATAGTTGAGTATGTGGACTTGCTTTTAAGCTCTGACATAGACTCTTTCCGATGTTATGATAAATTGCAATTGCTTCAATGACTGAGGGTATAATTTGTTGGTGCTCAATAAGGTTTATGATTCATACTTTGGCTTTGTGAAAAGATCATCACTTGAACATAAGTAATCATATGACAAATCTATATATGTTGCTGTTATGAAAATAATCATGTTGCCTTCATGTCCGTATTTTATTTTTATTGACACCTCTACTTCTAAACATGAGGACATATTTATTGTTATCGGCTTTTCGCTTGAGGACAAGCGAGGTCTAAGCTTGGGGGAGTTGATACGTCCATTTTGCATCATGCTTTTATATCGATATTTATCGCATTATGGGCTGTTATTTCACGATATGTCACAATACTTATGGCTATTCTCTCTTATCTTACAAGGTTTACCATGAAGAGGGGGAATGCCGGCAGCTGGAATTCTAGCTGGAAAAGGAGCAAATTTTGGAGACCTATTCTGCGCAACTCCAAAAGTCCTGAAACTCCACGGAATATCTTAAAATAAATAAAGAAAAATCGTCGCCAAAGATGAAGGCCAGGGGGCCCACACCCTGCTCATGAGGGTGGGGGGCACGCCCCTCCCCCCTGGGCGTGCCCCCCTACCATGTGGGCCTCCTGGTGGCTCTCCGACGCCCATCTTCTCCTATATGAAGTCTTTCGATGAGAAAACAATCAGAAGCAACCTTTCGGGACGAGACTCCACCGCCACGAGGCGGAACCTTGGCGGAACCAATCTAGGGCTCCGGCAGAGCTGTTCTACCGGGGACACTTCCCTCCGGGAGGGGGAAATCATCGTCATCATCATCACCAACGCTCCTCTCATCGGGAGAGGGCAATCTCCATCAACATCTTCACCAGCACCATCTCATCGTCAAACCCTAGTTCATCTCTTGTATCCAATTCTTGTCTTCAAGTCCGGGATTGGTGCTAGTAGGTTGCTAGTAGTGTTGATTACTCCTTGTAGTTGATGCTAGTTGGTTTACTTGGTGGAAGATCATATGTTCAGATCCTTTATGCATATCATTACTCCTCTGATTATGAACATGAATATGCTTTGTGAGTAGTTACGTTTGTTCCTGAGGACAAGGGAGAAGTCTTGCTATTAGTATTCATGTGAATTTGGTATTCGTTCGATATTTTGATGAGATGTATGTTGTCTAACCTCTAGTGGTGTTATGTGAACGTCGACTTGAAAGTGCTAGTATCGACTAGAGGGGGGTGAATAGGCGATTTTTATGAAAGTCTTCAAAACTTGGAAGTTTCGAAGACAAACAACAGAAACAACCTAATTGATATGCAGCGGAAGATAAACTACCCTGAACAAGCCATAGTCACGCATGTCATGATGTGAAAGTACAGGACTAGTAGCAGTCAGGTAGTAAGGATCAAGTTGGAAGATAGTATGAAGCCAATCAACAATAGTAGTCAAGCAATGAAGTCAAACAGATACACAGACAAGCAATGACTTCATGAAGACAAACTTAAGTAAGGTTGGAAGGGATAGAACCAGTTGCTTGTTGAAGACACAGGATTTGTTGGCCCAGTTCCAGTTGCTGTGACAACTATACGTCTGGTTAGGGAGGCTGAGAGTTAACTCAGAAGACTGTGTCTTCACCTTATTCCCCTTGAGCTAAGGACACCCAGTCCTCGCCCAATCACTCGGGTAAGTCTTCAAGGGAGACTTCCAAACCTTCACAGACTTCGTTCACCGGCAATCCACAATGACTCTTGGATGCTCAGAATGTGACACCTAATCGGCTGGAGGATTCATAGTCCTTAAGTGTAATAAGTCTTCAGGTCACACAGACAGAAAGACTTCAGTGATGCCTAACACTCTTTGGCTCTGGGTGTTTGGGCTTTGTCCTCGCAAGGATTTCTCTCTCTCTCAAATGCTTCGAGGTGGGTTGCTCTCAAACGACAAAAGCCGTGCACAAACTCTAAGCAGCCACCAATTTATGGTGTAGGGGGTGGGCTATTTATAGCCACTCGGCAACCCGACCTGATTTGTCCAAAATGACCCTGGGTCACTAAGGAACTGACACGTGTTCCAACGGTCAGATTTCAAACACACGCGGCAACTTTACTTGGGCTACAAGCAAACCTGACTCATCCAGCTCTGGATAAGATTCGCTCTCATTGTCTTTGCTCGAAGACATAGGATTTGGGTTGAGCATCACTTCAGTCACTCTGACTGAGTTCACTTGGACCCCACTTAACAGTACGGTGGTTCCTATGACTCAACAAAGAAGAAACGAAACAACGAAAACACACAGTCTTCGCGCTCCAAAGTCTTCACGCAATGTCTTCTCATGTCATAGTCTTCAATATGAATATCTTCTCATACCACCATTGTCTTCAATGTCTTCACACATTTTTAGGAGTCATCTCCGGTAGGTAAACCGAATCAATGAGGGACACTACCTGCGTTATCCTGCAATTCTCACAAACGCATTAGTCCCTCAACCAACTTTGTCATCAATACTCCAAAACCAACTAGGGGTGGCACTAGATGCACTTACAATCTCCCCCTTTTTGGTGATTGATGACAAACTGGTTGAAGTTTTAAACGGGGATAAAGTATGTGAAATTGTAAGGATAGGAATTTGTCTTCATAGGTTGCAAGGGCTCCCCCTGAAGATGTGCATATAAGTAATTTGCTTTTGGAATGCAAATGCACATGGCAGGTTGTACTTGTGGAGATCCACTTCAACATATGAAGATAATTCATCATGCATGAAATGATATAGCAATAAGAATGACATGCATAATGAAAAATGGACGTCTGCAGAATGATCTAAGTGCGGAAGTTATCATCGCACATGCGGAATTTATCATCGCAAAGCAAATAAGTAGCAGAAGTAGCAGACGACCATCAAGTTTAGGTGTTACAACTCAAAGAACCAAATGTTTCAAAACGCAAGAGTTGTAAGCACACAGCAAAATATAATGCAACCGCCCATATGAAACCGCTTGAAGACTATCAACTCATACGCTTCTCCCCCTTTTGTCAGTAATGACCAAAAAGGTTTGAAGACATAGAGCATCTACTCATCATCATGAGTAGGTGAAGCAGCAGGGTTGTCATCGTTGGTTGGCGGTGCAGACGAGCTTGGTGCAGTGTCGATGCGCACAGTAGTAGTTGGAGGTGGTGAAGTAGCGTCATCTTCATCATCGATCACTCTGGCATTAACTGTTGCCGTGGAAGAGGAATATTCATAGTCTTCAAGAGATGGAGTTCGACGCAGGGTAGCAGTCCTTGGAGGAGTGGAGTCGAACTGGAATCTTTCATTGAAGCCGTCATCTTGAAGATCAGCTTCAACACTAAGCAGGGTCAAGCTCTTCCATGATCTTCGGCAAGTTTCATGAGCAACAAAGGCATTCTTGGTGGCAAGGTTGCGAATGTGATTGACATCCACCAAGAGGCTTTGCATTTGGCGCTTGAGCCAGAAATGATGCTTATCCTGCTTCTGATGAAGAGCCACAAGAAGCTCTCGATCATTAAGAACACGAGAACGCTTCCGAGGCCTTTGCGCAATGGTGCTTTCAGTGGCTTCAGTTAGCGCTCTGTGAGGCAGACGGGTGTCACCAGCTAGTGGGTAGACTCTTGTTGCTGCTTGAACACCTTCAATAGGCTGAGTGAAGCTCTGGTGCTCAATGTTCTGAAGACAGAGTGGCATCTTGGCAGGGTCAGAGTATACAGCATCAACTAACATATCAACCTATGGCAGAAATATGATGTGATTGCGAGCAGAGGGCTGATAATTGACAGATGAGTGTTGCTTGATGAGGCGCATGACCCATGGAGCATAAAACTTTAGACCAAACAGGTCAGATCCGGAAGCGGCAAGTTGCCTGATGAAGAATTCCTGAGTGTTGAAGCTGATGCCATTGAGAATATAGAAGACCAATGTCTTCATGGCTCCTTCAAGCTTGGCTGATGATGAGTGTCCCTTTACTGGCCATAGAGTTCGCCTGATGATATGATATATGGTGCGAGGCAGATACTCAAGGTCTTCAACAAAGAAATGTGTGGGATACTCAGCGTCAGATGGCAAAGGCTTCATCATAGTCAGCATCTGGCTCATATTGGGTTCTGGCTTATGAAAGATGCTCTCCACAGCATTGCGGTGTAGCTGACAGTTAGGCTCATACAGTTCTCCAGGAGTGGCTAGTCCAGTAAGCTCGATGATGTCCATAGCTTTGGCTTCATGATGAACATTGCCAGTCATCCACTCGAGGACCCATGTCTTGATGTCTCTGTAGTAGCCGCGAATGTGCGGAGTGGCATAGAATTGAAGCAATAGCTCTTCATTCCAGTGTTCCTTGTCTGTCACAAAATGAAGCAGACCAGCATCGCGAAAGCAGTCAAGTGCTTCTTCCAAGCACGGCAGTCCAGCAATAGCTTCAGTGTCAAGACGCATATGAGGGGAAATGCGCCCTTGATCATATAGCACGGATGAGTAATAGCTTCTCTGCTGATAGCTCCAGAACCGATCTGATGAAATCCTTGGCTTGGAGTAGGGGTTCTTGGCGCTGTCAAAGAAGGTATTGTGGCTCTTGAAGCCATTTGCATTGAAAGACCTGGGGGAGTTGGCAGTACCTGGAAACCTTGGCAATCTCGGCTTTGGCTTCTCGACCTGAGGCCGATGCTCAACATGATAGTCAAATTGGGGGCCGGAGGCAGCAGGCGGAGGCACCAGAACAGGCCATCGGACAGTGACAAGCTGACCGTGATCGTATGCTTGCTCAATAGCGTGAGGCCTTGGAGGCGGAACAGGAGCAGGGGCAACGTCAGAGGGTTCAGGCTGCACAACAGGTGCTTCAGGAGCAGTTGTCATATTTGCTTCAGGTGCAGCCTCCTCATTGGCGTTAGGTGCAGCAGTCTCATGAGCTTTAGGTGCAACATTGTCAATGGTTTCAAATGCAGTGGCCAGATTAGCTTCAGGCACAGTGGCCTTATTGGTTTCAGGCACACTGGTTGGTGCAGGCTCCACATTGGCATCAGCCATGACCACATCATTGGCTTCATTGGCATTGGTGGTGGCAGCCTCAACATTTTCAACCTCTTCTTGACGAGCAGGAGGGTTGGGCACAGGCACGTTCAAATCATGAACTGCCTCTTCTTCAATCGCTGGGGGTGTCGATACACGAACTTCTTCTTCTTCAATAGCAGGGGGAGTTGGTACACGTACTTCTTCTTATTTTTCTTCGGCTGATGCAGCCGGAATGTCTTCGGCAGCATGTGCTTCAGACATGGAGATGTTCACTGTTGGAGCTGGTTCAGAGAATACTTGCCGTGCAACAGGTGAACGTTGCACTTCTCCTTCAGGAACGCTCGACGGAGGGACTTCAGGCCTTTGTCCTCTTCGAAGCCTGCGAAGCGCTGGCTTCAAGTTAGGAGATGGACTTTGTTGAGCCTGAAAGTCTTTATCCTCTTCTTGCACTGGGGGTGGAGCTTGTTGTTGTTGTTGGGGAGTACTGGGGGAGTCTTGTTACTGTGGGTGATCAGCCCATGAATCATCATGTGCGATTGGCGTCAATGGACGACCAATGCTGATGATTTTGCTGTTCGTACGAACAGGCGATGATACCACTTGATGTTCGATCTGAGGAAGAACTTCATCATCATTTACATTGTCATCTTGACCAATGTCTTCAGCAGCGTTGGGTTCAGCTGCTGGAATATCTTCAGTCTCATGAGCCTCTGTGGTAGCAGGCTCATGGACAACCATCCCTCTTTCTTGATGAACAGACACAGGGCGAACAACGGAAATGGGTTCAACGACTAAGGGCTCTGTGGAAGCAGCCCTAGTCTTCTTGGTCTTGCGCTTCTTCTTGGAGGGAGCGGCATCAGAAGCTTCTGCATGCTTTCTCTTTCTGGCATCAGCCTCAGCAGCCTTTGTCTTCTTCTGTTCTGAAGCGGTTGTGGTGACCTTTGGCTTCGAGTCAGTCATGCTACTCGGGAAGATAATGCGAGGGGCTTCTTGGCTTGAAGGCTCAGGTTGTTCAGCAGGGTGCTTCTTCTTCCTCTTTGCAGCCATCCTGGGATCAATGCCTGGACGGCCAAGGGACTTGCGCTTCTCAGCCTCATTGTAGGCAAGCACACACTTATCAGCCAAAAGCTTCATGCGTTCTCGAGAGCCCTGAGCTTCTTGGCGTTTCATCAGAAAAGCTTCTTTAAGCTCATGGAGCATGACCTTGAAGTTTCGGACGTCTTGAATACTCAGATTGGCCACATGCTTCTTGAATTGAGCCTTCTCAAAATCAATCTTGTTTTTGAGCTCAACGATGCGCTGAGCAAGAGCTAGCTCAGAAGCAATGGCGCCATTGAAGACGACACTGAGGCCAATTGGGAGCTGTAAATCTTCAAAGCTAACGTTGGGGGTGTCGAACCACTCATCAATGAAATTGTGAATGATGGCCACATCAAACAGAGGCAGGTTGCTGAAGATTTCTGCTTCCTCTTTGCTCTTGATCAGCTGCTCAAGGGCATCATCCGCAAGATCTTCATCACTTGATAGATCAATGGGTTCTTCACGCAGAATGGCAGTAGGAGTCAAAGCTCGCTGATCAGATGGTCTAACAAGTTGCTTCTTCTTGTCCGTTCTCTTGGATACACGGGACAGATCTTCTGATTGCACACTGGCTTCAGGAGGTGCAGTGGCCAGTGGCTTCGCACGCAAAGTCTCCGGCGGTAGCTTTGCAGCTGAGGATGAAGCCTTTGACTTCTTTTGCTTCTGCGGCTTTGGAGGTGGAGGAGCAGGGGCTTCATCAGAGTCAGCACTATCGTCAGAATGATCTACTCTGGCGCCTTGGACCATGATATAGGTGATGAGGCCGTCAAGGTTGGCATAGGGGCCAATGACACTGGGATTGGCTTCACGGGAGCCATCAACACGGGGAGCAGAGGGACCTGGATTGAAGTCCAAACCCAAGGACTTCTTGCTCTCCTTGGCCGAAGCCACAGCAAACTGATAGTTGCGCTTGAAGAGCGAATCTTCACGACACCATAGAAGTGAAGTGGGATTTGCGTTTGCTGGCTATGGCCCACGGACCATGCATGGATAGAAGCCTTGTTCAATGGCTTCAGCTCGGCTCTTGGGTTGCAGCCCTCGATAGATGATATCACCCCATGGGCTCTTGATGGCATGCTTCTCTGTATATTCCTTTGTCACAAATCTGTACTTGAACCACTCCTCAGCCCAGTAGCGTCGAATCCATTGGGTTCGCGTCTTCCTCTGATGATAATTCGCTTCAGGATCTGTCTTGTACAGTTTTGCTAAATCATCAGGCAGATCTCTAGATGTGCCACTTCTGTGCTGTCTGCCACCCTTCCTTGCTGATTTCTCTGTTGCCATGAACTTCAAGCTGAAAGGCTTCAGTACGTTCAAAGGCTTCAGAGGTTTCCGTTTGCTGGTCAGGCAGGAACTGGCTTCAGGAGAATTCAACTGATGCTGTAAGTATTCTGCAAACGAATGCAGACTATGAGAACCAAGGGATTCTCCCACGGACATGTACCTGTGATAGCATTAGAGATGCGAGGGAAGGGGAAGAGGTCATATGCATTCTCAGAAGATTTTGAAGATAAATCAGTTTGAAGACATTGACCTCATGTTGCGAAGACATTCACTTATATAGGTGAGTTGGTTCCAGATTTGTACCAATCCGTGAATAAGTACAAGTGAGGAATCAAACTAGAAGAAATCTAAGTGAATCGACTAAGCAGTATGAGATGCAGACGGAATCGATCTAGCTTTGAATAGACAGAAACAACTTTCGGTAAACAGGATGAATCTTGAAGATCAAAAAGGTGGTAAAAATAGGGTTATAATTACCGCATGAAGAACTGCTAGATGGAGAAGAATAGGAGACCGAGCAGTTTAGCCCACCGTGCCCTAACTTGGTGACGGAGGACACCTACGGCAACGGCGGAGAGGACGATGTCCGCGGCCGGCGTGAGGACGGCGTCGGAGAAGTCGCGGTAGCTAAGCGCTTCGTCGTCGGCGTCGTCTCGAGCTAGCGGTGGCGCTAAGGTTTTGACGGAGGTGGAGAGGTGGAAGAAGTATTTCTTTACCGCAGGGGGACAGGTATTTATAAGTAGGTGAGAGAGACAGCGCAATTACGCTGGTGCCCCTGCCGGTTCATATCTGAGGGGTACGTGGCAAGCATGCAACACACCCAGGGTTGTCCCACGTTCCCACGCCCGCCAGGCATGTCGGAGAGTTGTTCCGGCTTCTCCGGATTTCAACAGTAAAGGTAAGCCATTAAAAATAGATTTAATGTTTGTATTTGTGCCTTCTGCTGACTAGGACGCAGAGAAGACATTCGACAGTTTCAACAGAATGCATATGATTTGGATAGATAGAATTGAGATAGAGAGCATAGAGAGGTTAGGGTCCGATCACATTCACTTAGTGCAAAAAGATCCAATCTTGAAGACATAGCTATAAGTGAACACTGTAGAGGACAGAACACTAGTATATATATCAGAGAGCAATCAAATCATCATAGTGCAGAAAGTCATGAAGACAAATTGAAACTGAAGACAAACCAAATGCGAAGTCATTGCAATATAACGCCTTGAATGAAACACTTCAAACAAGAAAGGTTGGTGGTGGCGTTACCCACCGTATAGGAAGTATTAGACCCAGACACAGCGCACAATTATCGTGGCGCTCCGAAGTCAAATTCCATGTTAATGTATTCACACTCAGAGTGTAGATCTTCATTATTGAAGATATACATTACTTTGTGTGTTGCACATCTAAGTCATCAACATGCATAAGTGTTAGGATGTGTGCCTGATCACAGGACATTAGAGGATTCCAAGATATTTAGCTCACACCGTAACTTGCAAAACCTTTTCTCATCCAAGGGCTTTGTGAAGATATCTGCCAGTTGCTCATCAGTGTTGACATGAATGATATCGATATCTTTCTTCATAACATGATCTCTGAGAAAGTGATGACGAATTTCAATGTGCTTTGTCTTCGAGTGTTGGACTGGATTGTTGGCTATTTTGATGGCACTCTCGTTGTCACAGAAGAGAGGTACTTGTGTCAGGTTGATGCCATAATCCTTGAGAGTTTGCTTCATCCATAGAAGCCAAGCACAACAGGATCCAAGCAGCAATGTATTCAGATTCAGCAGTTGAGAGTGATACACAGTTCTGCTTCTTCGAAGACCAACAGACAAGTGATTGACCAAGAAAATGGCATGTGCCAGATGTAGACTTGCGATCCACCTTGTCACCAGCATAATCAGCATCAGAGAATCCAACCAAATCGAATCTTGAGCCCTTGGGATACCATAATCCGAGTGTTGGGGTGTAAGCCAAATATCGAAGAATTCGCTTCATAGCTAAGTGATGCGATTCCTTTGGTGCCGCTTGGTACCGAGCACACATGCAAACACTAAGCATAATATCTGGCCTAGATGCACATAAATAAAGCAAAGAACCAATCATGGAGCGGTATACCTTTTGATCGAACTCTTTACCATTGTCGTCGGGACCAAGATGGTGTTTGGCTGGCATTGGCGTCGTGTAGCCTTTGCAGTCTTCCATTCCAAACTTCTTCAGACAATCTTCGAGGTATTTCTCTTGAGATATGAAGATGCCATTCCTCTGCTGACGAATTTGAAGACCAAGGAAGAACTTCAGCTCACCCATCATGGACATTTGATATTGCTCTTGCATCATGTACCCAAACTCATCACTGTACTTCTGGTTGGTGCACCCGAAGATAATGTCATCCACACATATTTGGCACACAAACAGTTCACCATCATATGTCTTCGTGAAGATAGTGGGATCGAGGGATCCAGGTTTGAAGCCTTTGCTCTTCAGGAAGTCTTTGATTGTATCATACCAGGCGCGAGGGGCTTGTTTGAGGCCATACAGTGCCTTGTTTAGCTTGTACACCATATCAGGATGTTTTGGATCTTCAAAGCCAGGTGGTTGTGCGACATATACTTCTTCAATCTTGCCATTGAGAAATGCACTCTTTACATCCATTTGATATAGCAAGATATTGTGGTGATTAGCATAGGCTAGCAGTATGCGAATAGCTTCGAGCCTAGCAACAGGAGCAAATGTTTCATCGAAGTCAATTCCTTCCACTTGGGTGTATCCTTGAGCCACAAGACGTGCTTTGTTTCTGATGACTTGACCATGCTCATCTTGCTTGTTTCGATATATCCATTTTGTTCCAATAATATTATGCTTGCGAGGATCAGGTCACTTGACAAGTTCCCAGACATTATTTAGCTTGAACTGTTGAAGTTCTTCTTGCATGGCTTGAATCCATTCAGGTTCCATAAAAGCTTCAGCAACTTTCTTGGGTTCTGATATTGACACAAATGAAAAGTGCCCACAGAAGTTTGCTAGTTGTGTTGCTCTTGATCGAGTGAGCGGACCAGGTGCATTGATGCTGTCAATTATCCTCTCTATTTGAACTTCATTTGCGACATGGGGATGAACAGGATGAAGATTTTGCTCTGGCTGATCATTGTCATCATCGGGAGGATTGTCTTCGGTCTGAGCATTGTCTTCAGGTTGATTTGGTGCAGAGATGATAAGTTCCTCTTTAGGATGTGCTTCAGAGGGCATGATTTCACCAGTTCCCATCATCTTGATTGCCTCGTTTGAAGGTGCTTCATCCAATGTACTTGGCAGAATTTCTCTCTGTGAACCATTGGTTTCATCAAATTTCACATCCACAGTTTCAACGATTTTGTAGAGATAAAGGTTGAAGACTCTGTAGGAGTGTGAATCCTTTCCATAGCCAAGCATGAAGCCTTCGTGAGCCTTAGGTGCAAATTTGACTTGTGATGGGGATCCTTTATCCAGCATCTTGCTCCAAATACTCTGAAGTAACTGACGTTTGGCTTCTTGCCAGTAAGCAGCTCATATGATGTTTTGTTCAGAAGCTTATGAATGTATACACGGTTGATGATGTGACATGCTGTATCAATAGCTTCAGGCCAGAACTTTCTTGGTGTCTTATACTCATCTAGCATTGTTCGAGCCATTTCAATGAGGGTTCTGTTCTTGCGCTCAACAATGCCATTTTGCTGAGGTGTGTATGGAGCAGAGAACTCATGAGTGATTCCCATTGTATCCAGATACAGATCAAGTCCAGTGTTCTTGAATTCAGTGCCATTGTCACTTCTGATGTGCTTGATCTTCACACCATAGTTGTTCATTGCTCGAGTTGCGAAGCGCCTGAAGACATCTTGCACTTCAGTCTTGTACAGAATTATATGAACCCATGTGTATCTTGAGTAGTCATCAACAATGACGAAGCCATAGAGACACGCAGTTGTTGTGAGGGTGGAGTAGTGTGTGGGTCCAAATAAGTCCATGTGTAACAGCTCGAAGGGTTGAGATGTTGTCATGATTGTCTTCGATGGGTGCTTTGCCCTTGTCATCTTTCCAGCTTCACAGGCACCACACAGATGATCCTTCTTGAACTTGACATCTTCGATGCCTATGACATGCTTCTTCTTGACGAGTGAGTGTAAGTTCCTCATGCCAGCATATCCCAGCCTTCGATGCCAGAGCCAGCATTCTGAAGCTTTTGTGAGAAGACAAACGGCAAGTTGTGGACCTGCTGAGAAATCTACCATGTACAGATCATCTTTTCGATACCCTTCAAAGACTAGAGATTTGTCAGATTCCATTAGTACAAGGCAACGATATTTGCCAAATATCACAATCATGTTCAAGTCACAAAGCATTGAGACAGACATTAAGTTGAACCCAAGGGATTCAACAAGCATCACTTTATCCATGTGTTGATCCTTTGAGATTGCAACTCTACCTAGACCCAATACTTTGCTTTTACCAGTGTCAGCAAATGTGATGTGACTCTTGTCGGATGGACGTAAGGTTGAGTCCATGAGAAGACTTCGATCACCAGTCATATGATTTGTGCATCCACTGTCCATAATCCACTCTGAAGCTTTTGGTGATGTACCCTACAGTGCAGTTAGGAGGATAGGCTTCACACAAGTGTTGTGAAGCATATGCATTTGATACATATAGGGACAGTCACATCTTATATCAAGGTTAGGACATAGTATGACTGATATGCAATTTAGATGTGAAGCATATAGAATGATATTTTAGCATGCGTCCTCAATGAGTTTTAGGTCCCCAGCAATAGTATCGGACACCATTGATTGCTGGCTGGAGACCATTTTCTGCAAAAGAGAGTTAGTTCTTCTTTGCCACCCACATCTTCAGTGGGGGCTTAGAAGAAATGAGTCTAAGTGCAGCATCTGAGAACTTTGGCTTTGAAGCCCTAGCAAATAGCCTTGCAGGAGATGAATGATACTCATATGAATAAGCAGAAAAGTTCTTAGTCCTATGAACATAGCGGTTCGAAGATACCTGCTCATATTCATAAGTCTGAGCATGATTTCCCTACAAAACATTGGTGTTAGGGCGACTCATGTGAGTCATGTATCTGTATGAAGCCTTTGGGCCATATGAAGCTATAGGTCTGGGGTTTGTCTTCTTCCTAGGTGGTGTCATGATGACATTCACAGGAAGATTCTCAATGTACCGCTTAGGTACCCAGATCTTCTTCATAGGTGGTCCATTCCTGCAGTTAGTACCAATGTACCTGGCAAACACCTCACCATTTTGATTTTTGAACAGCTTATAGTTTGCATCAAAGGATTCATCAATGATAATAGGATTAGCACAGGTAAAGCCAGATAAGGTAGATGGATCTACTGAAGGTCCCTTGGCAGCAACCCATGTGGTTTTGGGGTACTGCTCAGGCTTCCAGTATGAGCCATCAACGTTCATTTTCCTCTCGAACCCAACACCCTCTTTCCTAGGGTTTCGGTTCAGAATCTGCTTTTTGAGGACATCGCAGAGAGTCTGATGTCCCTTCAAACTTTTGTACATCCCTGTTTCAAGCAATGTCTTCAACATAGCATTTTCATCAACAACAGTAGTGGTATCCTCCGCAGAGGGGTTAGTGACCACATCAGTAGGTGAAGACAATGAAACAGTAGCTGTAGTGGAACATTTAGCAACAGATGTAGCGTTATCACGCTCAATGCATTTTAAACATGGTGGTTCAAATCCTTCCTGAGCGGAACTGATCTGTTGAGCGCGAAGTGACTCATTCACCTTTTGAAGATCTTCATGAGCCGCTCTCAATTTCTCAAGCTCTTGTTTCCTTTGAAGATAATCATAGGAGAGCCTTTCATAAGTTGTTGAGAGCGATTCATGACGACCTTCAAGTTCTTGGTACTTAGCATGAAGATTTTTTATGTCATCAACTAAGGACTGTGAACGTGTCATTTCAGCGTCCAACAGGTCATCGCTTTTGTCTAACAGTTTTTGAGTATGTTCCATAGCCTTTTGTTGTTCAGTTGTAATTTTAGCAAGTGTTTTGTAGCTGGGTTTGGATTCACAATCAGAGTCATCTTCACTTGAAGTTCGAAAGTAAGCATCGCGTGATTTTACCTTGGCACCGCGTGCCATGAAGCAGTAGGTGGGAGTAGGATCATCTTCGTCATTAGCTTCAGCGTTGGTGTGGAAGTCATTGTCTTCAGTGTTGATGATGGACTTAGCAACATAGGCAGTGGCTAGAGCCAGACTTGCAACGCCAGGGTCAGACTCCTCTCTAGACTCCACCTCCGCCTCCTCGGAAGCAGACTCCTCCTCTGAATCCATTTCCTTGCCAACAAAAGCACGAGCTTTGCCAGATGAGCTCTTCTTGTATGATGAAGACTTGGAAGAAGACTTAGAAGACTTTGAGGATTTCTTCTTCTTCTTGTCATCGGAATCATATTCCTTGCTTTTCTTCTTCTTCTTCTCATTGTCCCACTGTGGACACTCAGATATGTAGTGACCAGGTTTCTTGCACTTGTGGCAGGTTCTCTTCTTGTGATCATGTGTGGAAGCTTCATCATTCCTAGAGCTAGATCGTGAAGACTTTCTGAAGCCTTTCTTCTTTGTGAATTTCTGGAACTTCTTCACAAGCATAGCAAGTTCCTTCCAATGTCTTCAGGATCTTCAGAACTGCAGTCAGATTCTTCTTCAGATGAGGAAACAACTTTTGCCTTCAAAGCACGAGTTCGGCCATAGCTTGGACCATAGATATCTCTTTTCTTAGATAGCTGGAACTCATGTGTGTTGAGCCTCTCAAGTATATCAGATGGATTGAGTGTCTTGAAGTCAGGACGTTCTTGTATCATGAGGGCAAGGGTGTCAAAGGAGCTGTCAAGTGATCTCAGCAGTGTCTTGACGATTTCATGCTTGGTAATCTCAGTTGCGCCAAGAGCTTGAAGTTCATTTGTGATATCAGTGAGGCGATCAAACGTGAGCTGGACATTCTCATTGTCGTTTCTCTTGAAGCGGTTGAAGAGGTTGCGAAGAACACTGATTCTTTGATCTCGCTGGGTTGAAACGCCTTCGTTGACCTTGGATAGCCAGTCCCAGACTAGCTTCGACGTTTCCAGAGCACTCACACGGCCATACTGTCCTTTGGTCAGATGACCACAGATGATGTTCTTCGCAGTAGAGTCCAGTTGAATGAACTTCTTGACATCAGTGGGGGTGACACCTTCACCAGTTTTGGGAACGCCATTCTTGACGACATACCAGAGGTCGACATCAATGGCTTCAAGATGCATGTGCATCTTATTCTTCCAGTAGGGATATTCAATTCCATCGAACACGGGGCAAGCAACGGAGACCTTTATTATCCTGCAGTCGACATAGCTGAAACTCCGGGTGGTTAAACCGAATCACACAGAACAAGGGAGTACCTTGCTCTGATACCAATTGAAAGTGCTAGTATCGACTAGAGGGGGGTGAATAGGCAATTTTTATGAAAGTCTTCAAAACTTGGAAGTTTCAAAGACAAACAACAGAAACAACCTAATTGATATGCAGCGAAGATAAACTACCCTGAACAAGCCATAGTCACGCATGTCATGATGTGAAAGTACAGGACTAGTAGCAGTCAGGTAGTAAGGATCAAGTTGGAAGATAGTATGAAGCCAATCAACAATAGTAGTCAAGCAATGAAGTCAAACAGATACACAGACAAGCAATGACTTCATGAAGACAAACTTAAGTAAGGTTGGAAGGGATAGAACCAGTTGCTTGTTGAAGACACAGGATTTGTTGGACCAGTTCCAGTTGGTGTGACAACTGTATGTCTGGTTAGGGAGGCTGAGATTTAACTCAGAAGACCGTGTCTTCACCTTATTCCCCTTGAGCTAAGGACACCCAGTCCTCGCCCAATCACTCTGGTAAGTCTTCAAGGGAGACTTCCAAACCTTCACAGACTTTGTTCACCAGCAATCCACAATGACTCTTGGATGCTCAGAACGCGACACCTAACTGGCTGGAGGATTCACAGTCCTCAAGTGTAATAAGTCTTCAGGTCACACAGACAGAAAGACTTCAGTGATGCCTAACACTCTTTGGCTTTGGGTGTTTGGGCTTTGTCCTCGCAAGGATTTCTCTCTCTCAAATGCTTCGAGGTGGGTTGCTCTCAAACGACAAAAGCCGTGCACAAACTCTGAGCAGCCACCAATTTATGGTGTAGGGGGTGGGCTATTTATAGCCACTAGGCAACCTGACCTGATTTGTCCAAAATGACCCTGGGTCACTAAGGAACTGACACGTGTTCCAACGGTCAGATTTCAAACACACGCGGCAACTTTACTTGGGCTACAAGCAAAGTTGACTCATCCAGCTCTGGATAAGATTCGCTCTCATTGTCTTCGCTCAAAGACATAGGATTTGGGTTGAGAATCACTTCAGTCACTCTGACTTAGTTCACTTGGACCCCACTTAACAGTACGGTGGTTCCTATGACTCAACAAAGAAGAAACGAAACAACGAAAACACACAGTCTTCGCGCTCCAAAGTCTTCACGCAATGTCTTCTCATGTCATAGTCTTCAATATGAATATCTTCTCATACCACCATTGTCTTCAATGTCTTCACACATTTTTAGGGGTCATCTCCGGTAGGTAAACCGAATCAATGAGGGACACTACCTGCGTTATCCTGCAATTCTCACAAACGCATTAGTCCCTCAACCAACTTTGTCGACAATACTCCAAAACCAACTAGGGGTGGCACTAGATGCACTTACACGACTACATAACACTTCACCATTATTTGGGCCTAGAGGAAGGCATTGGGAAGTAATAAGTAGATGATGGGTTGCTAGAGTGACAGAAGCTTGAACCCTAGTTTATGCGTTGCTTCGTAAGGGGCTGATTTGGATCCATATGTCTCATGCTTTGGTTAGGTTTACCTTAATACTTTTGTTGTAGTTGCGGATGCTTGCAATAGGGGTTAATCGTAAGTGGGATGCTTGTTCAAGTAAGAACAGCACCCAAGCACCGGTCCACCCACATATCAAATTATCAAAGTACCGAATGCAAATCATATGAGCGTGATGAAAACTAGCTTGACGATATTCCCATGTGTTCTCGGGAGCGCTTTTCCTATTATAAGAATTTGTCCAGGCTTGTCCTTTGCTACAAAAGGATTGGGCCACCTTGCTGCACTTTAGTTACTTTTGTTACTTGTTGCTCGTTACAATTTATCTTATCACAAAACTATCTGTTATCACTTATTTCAGTACTTGCAGAGAATACCTTGCTGAAAACCGCTTATCATTTCCTTCTGCTCCTCGTTGGGTTTGACACTTTTACTTATCGAAAGGACTACGATAGATCCCCTATACTTGTGGGTCATCAAGACTCTTTTCTGGCGCCGTTGCCGGGGAGTGTAGCGCCTTTGGTAAGTGGAATTTGGTAAGGAAAAATTTATATAGTGTGCTGAAATTTTCTGTCACTTGTTACTATGGAAAGTGAATCTCTGAGGGGCTTGTTCGGGGTATCTTCACCCCGTCCAGTAGAGCAAAGAGTTGCTCCTCAACCTACTGAACCTATTGAAAATGAAACTCCTTTTGAATTTCCTTCGGGTATTATGGAAAAATTGCTGGCTAATACTTTTACAGGAGATGGAACAAAGCATCCCGACGAGCAGAGAATACCTTGCTTAAACCCGCTTATCATTTCCTTTTGCTCCTCGTTGGGTTCGACACTTTTACTTATCGAAAGGACTACGATAGATCCCCTATACTTGTGGGTCATCAGTAATAAAAACTTCAAGAAGGACGGCAAGGGAGTTGTCGCGCCCGGTAAGCCAGTTACCGGGAAGAAGCCAAAGCATGGACCCAAACCTGAGACTGAGTGCTTTTATTGCAAGGGAAGCGGACACTGGAAGCGGAACTGCCCCAAGTACTTAGCGGACAAGAAGGTCGGCAACACCAAAGGTATATGTGATATACATGTAATTGATGTGTACCTTACCAGTACTCGTAGTAGCTCCTGGGTATTCAATACCGGTGCGGTTGCTCATATTTGTAACTCAAAACAGGAGCTGCGGAATAAGCGGAGACTGGCGAAGGACGAGGTGACGATGCGCGTTGGGAATGGTTCCAAGGTCGATGTGATCGCCGTCGGCACGCTACCTCTACATTTACCTACGGGGTTAGTTTTAAACCTCAATAATTGTTATTTAGTGCCAGCTTTGAGCATGAACATTGTATCTGGATCTCGTTTAATACGAGATGGCTACTCATTTAAATTCGAGAATAATGGTTGTTCTATTTATATGAGAGATATGTTTTATGGTCATGCCCCGCTGGTCAATGGTTTATTCTTAATGAATCTCGAACGTGATGTTACACATATTCATAGTGTCAATACCAAAAGATGTAAGGTTGATAACGATAGTCCCACATACTTGTGGCACTGCTGCCTTGGTCACATTGGTGTCAAACGCATGAAGAAGCTCCATGCTGATGGACTTTTGGAGTCTCTTGATTACAAATCATTTGACACATGCGAACCATGCCTCATGGGCAAAATGACTAAGACTCCGTTCTCCGGAACAATGGAGCGAGCAACCAACTTATTGGAAATCATACATACTGATGTGTGTGGTCCAATGAGCGTTGAGGCTCGCGGAGGCTATCATTATGTTCTCACTCTCACTGACGACTTGAGTAGATATGGGTATGTCTACTTGATGAAACACAAGTATGAGACCTTTGAAAAGTTCAAGGAATTTCAGAGTGAGGTAGAGAATCAACGTGACTGAAAGATAAAGTTCTTACGATCAGATCATGCGGGAGAATATTTAAGTCACAAATTTGGTACGCACTTAAGGAAATGTGGAATCGTTTCACAACTCACGCCGCCTGGAACACCTCAGCGTAATGGTGTGTCCGAACGTCGTAATCGCACTCTATTGGATATGGTGTGATCTACGATGTCACTCACCGACTTACCGCTATCATTTTGGGGATATGCTCTAGAGACAGCTACATTCACTTTAAATAGGGCACCATCTAAATCTGTTGAGATGACACCGTATGAATTATGGTTTGGGAAGAAACCTAAGCTGTCGTTTCTAAAAGTTTGGGGATGCGATGCTTATGTCAAGAAACTTCAACCTGAAAAGCTCGAACCCAAGTCAGAAAAATGTGTCTTCATGGATACCCTAAGGAAACCATTGGGTATACCTTCTACCTTATATCTGAAGGCAAGATCTTTGTTGCCAAGAACGGGTCCTTTCTGGAGAAAGAGTTTCTCTCGAAAGAAGTAAGTGGGAGGAAAGTAGAACTTGATGAAGTATTGCCTCTTGAACTGGAAAGTAGCGCAGCTCAAGAAAATGTTTCTGTGGTGCCTGCACCGGATAGAGAGGAAGTTAATGATGATGATCAAGGTACTTCGGATCAAGTTGCTACTGAACTTCGTAGGTCCACAAGGACACGTTCCACACCATAATGGTATGGCAACCCTGTCCTAGAAATCATGTTGTTAGACAACGGTGAACCTTTGAACTATGAAGAAGCGATGGCGGGCCCAGATTCCAACAAATGGCTTGAGGCCATGCAATCCAAGATAGGATCCATGTATGAAAACAAAGTATGGACTTTGACAGACTTGCCCGATGATCGGCGAGCGATAGAAAATAAATGGATCTTTAAGAAGAAGACGGACGCGGATGGTAATGTTACCATCTATAAAGCTCGACTTGTCGCTAAGGGTTATCGACAAGTTCAAGGGGTTGACTACGATGAGACCTTCTCACCCGTAGCGAAGCTGAAGTCCGTTCGAATCATGTTAGCAATTTCCGCATTCTACGATTATGAGATATGGCAAATGGACGTCAAAACAGCATTCCTTAACAGCTTTCTTAAGGAAGAATTGTATATGATGCAGCCGGAAGGTTTTGTCGATCCTAAGAATGCTAACAAGGTATGCAAGCTCCAGCGATCCATCTATGGGCTGGTGCAAGCATCTCGGAGTTGGAACATTCGCTTTGATGAGATGATCAAAGCGTTTGGGTTTATGCAGACTTATGGAGAAGCCTGCGTTTACAAGAAAGTGAGTGGGAGCTCTGTAGCATTTCTCATACTAAGATGACATACTTTTGATGGGAAATGATATAGAACTTTTGGACAACATTAAGGCCTACTTGAATAAGTGTTTTTCAATGAAGGACCTTGGAGAAGCTGCTTACATATTAGGCATCAAGATCTATAGAGATAGATCTAGACGCCTCATAGGTCTTTCACAAAGCACATACCTTGATAAGATATTGAAGAAGTTCAATATGGATCAGTCCAAGAAGGGATTCTTGCCTGTGTTGCAAGGTGTGAAATTGAGCTAGGCTCAATGCTCGACCACGGCAAAAGATAGAGAAAAGATGAGTGTCATCCCCTATGCCTCGGCTATAGGGTCTATTATGTATGCCATGCTGTGTACCAGACCTGATGTAAACCTTGCCGTAAGTTTGGTAGGAAGGTACCAAAGTAATCCCGGCATGGAACACTGGACAGCGGTCAAGAATATCCTGAAGTACCTGAAAAGGACTAAGGATGTGTTTCTCGTGTATGGAGGTGACGAAGAGCTCGTCGTAAAGGGTTACGTCGACGCTAGCTTCGACACAGATCTGGATGACTCTAAGTCACAAACCGGATACGTGTATATTTTGAATGGTGGGGAATTAAGCTGGTGCAGTTGCAAGAAAAGTGTCGTGGCGGGATCTACATGTGAAGCGGAGTACATGGCAGCCTCGGAGGCAGCGCATGAAGCAATCTGGATGAAGGAGTTCATTACCGATCTAGGAGTTATTCCCAATGCGTCGGGGCCGATGACTCTCTTCTCTGACAACACTGGAGCCATTGCCCTTGCCAAGGAGCCCAGGTTTCACAAGAAGACCAGGCACATCAAGCGTCGCTTCAACTCCATTCGTGAAAATGTTCAAGATGGAGACATAGATATTTGTAAAGTGCACATAGATCTGAATGTCGCAGATCCGTTGACTAAACCTCTTCCGCGAGCAAAACATGATCAACACCAGAACTCTATGGGTGTTCGATTCATCACAATGTAACTAGATTATTGACTCTACTGCAAGTGGGAGACTATTGGAAATATGCCCTAGAGGCAATAATAAAATGGTTATTATTATATTTCCTTGTTCATGATAATTGTCTATTGTTCATGCTATAATTGTGTTATCCGGAAATCGTAATACATGTGTGAATACATAGACCACAACATGTCCCTAGTGAGCCTCTAGTTGACTAGCTCGTTTATCAATGGATGGTTACGGTTTCCTGACCATAGACATTGGATGTCATTGATGACGGGATCACATCATTGGGAGAATGATGTGATGGACAAGACCCAATCCTAAGCATAGCACAAGATCGTGTAGTTCGTTTGCTAGAGATTTTCTAATGTCAAGTATCATTTCCTTAGACCATGAGATCGTGTAACTCCCGGATACCGTAAGAGTGCTTTGGGTGTACCAAACGTCACAACGTACGTAACTGGGTGACTATAAAGGTATACTACAGGTATCTCCGAAAGCGTCTGTTGGGTTGACACGAATCGAGACTGGGATTTGTCACTCTGTATGACGGAGAGGTATCTCTGGGCCCACTCGGTAATGCATCATCATAATGAGCTCAATGTGACCAAGTGGTTGGTCACGGGATCATGCATTGCGGTACGAGTAAAGTGACTTGCCGGTAACGAGATTGAACGAGGTATTGGGATACCGACGATCGAATCTCGGGCAAGTAACGTACCGATTGATAAAGGGAATTGTATACAAGATTACTTGAATCCTCGACATCGTGGTTCATCCGATGAGATCATAGAGGAGCATGTGGGAGCCAACATGGGTATCCAGATCCCGCTGTTGGTTATGGACCGGAGAGTCGTCTCGGTCATGTCTGTGTGTCTCCCGAACCCGTAGGGTCTACACACTTAAGGTTCGGTGATGCTAGGGCTGTAGAGATATTAGTATGCGGTAACCCTAAAGTTGTTCGCAGTCCCGGATGAGATCCCGGATGTCACGAGGAGTTCCGGAGGTGAAGATTTGTATATAGGAAGTCCAGTTTCGGCCACCGGGAAAGTTTCGGGGGTCATCGGTATTGTACCGGGACCACCGGAAGGGTCCCGAGGGTCCACCGGGTGGGGCCACCTATCCCGGAGGGTCCCATGGGCTGCAGTGGGAAGGGAACCAGCCCCTGGTGGGCTGGTGCGCCCCCCTTGGGCTTCCCCCTACGCCTAGGGTTGGAAACCCTGGGGGTGGGGGGCGCCCCACCTGACTTGGGGGGCAAGTCCCCCCCTTGGCCGCCCCCCCCCCCCCCCTTGAGAATGGATCTCTAGGGGGGCGGAGCCCCCCCCCCCAAGGCCCCTATATAAAGAGGGGGGAGGGAGGGCTGCGCACCAAAGCCCCTGGCGCCTTCCTCTCCCCCCGTAACACCTCTCCCTCTCGCTGAGCTTGGCGAAGCCCTGCCGAGATCGCTGCTGCTTACACCACCACGCCGTCGTGCTGCTAGATCTCCATAAACCTCTCCTTCCCCCTTGCTGGATCAAGGAGGATACGTCTTCCCCAACCGTACGTGTGTTGAACGCGGAGGTGCTGTCCGTTCGGCGCTAGGATCATCGGTGATTTGGATCACAACGAGTACGACTCCATCAACCCCGTTCTCTTGAACGCTTCCGCTCGCAATCTACAAGGGTATGTAGATGCACTCCTCTCTCTCGTTGCTAGATGACTCCATATATTGATCTTGGTGATGTGTAGAATTTTTTTATTTTCTGCTACGATCCCCAACAAAAAATTCGTTCGACCCAAAATGTCACAGTTGTGTCTTTTTTTGTAGTGATACTTGTAGGTGATCTCCAAACCTTTGGCCGAACTTCTCAAACCACAATGACTCTTGGTTGCTGAAGATCTAGCTTGGTGTAGACAGCAACTCTTCAACACTCGAGCCAAAACCTATCCGTCTAGGGAGTGCGCAGCTCTCAAGAGTAATAGGTACAAGAACTCTAACTCAGAACTAGTGTGATGCTCAACCGCTGTCTAAGTTTGGGCTCTGGATTGTTCTCTTGGTGGATCTTAAACTCAAATCAGTCAGAGAGGGGATGCTCTTAAGCGGAGCAGCCAACGGACAACGTTGGAGCGGGGAGGCTATTTATAGCCGCAGCCTTCCCTGAAGGGAAAAGACCAAATTGGACATCAAGAGCAGCCAATGTCCGAACATCACAAGTCCAACAATCGGAAATTGATCACAACGGTAATATTACTTGTGGAGCAAGTAATGCTAACTCCTCAATCAGAAAGATATCTCCTACAGCGCGAAGAACAACGTCTACTGCTGGTAGGTAACCATTCGAAACTCAAAGAGATTTCTCTCAGTCTCTCATAGGTTTGGGCCAAGAATCATAGCGGATCTAAGCTTCGAGAACCTATACCCCTGTTAATAGTATGGAGGTCCTATGACTCAAATAAATTAAAGAAGAACAACTAAATGAATACTACATCTTCACTTAGTCTTCGACTTCCATTCGCTGCAGTCATTTTTCTTCAGACAGAAACTCCAAACCAATTGCTTCATGCAGCAATAAGCTTTCGAGGGGTTAACTCCTTCACATCCAAATTCTCGCCTACATATCTTCAACAAATGTAGATCATACTTCTCTGCATCGTAGATATTCTTCGGTGAAGTTCCTCGAACTTTACACCGGAGACAACATTCTCTTCGGTTCTGCATGGACTATTTCTCTCTGTTGTGCACTAGCAAATAAATCAGTCCATGCCTGTTTCTGTCAATAATCTCCAAAACACAGGAGGGCAAATATTGCACCAACAAAGACAACCGAGTGCTATCTGCATACATGGTCTGACCATCTCTGTCTTATACCCCATGTCCCTTTTGTACTCATGTGGACATGACGCACTCCGGAACGCTACGTGTTATAGACTATTGCAACACTGGGAAGAGCGCCTTTTAAATTGATATTCACTATGAGAGATCACCCTAATAATTGACTAATGTGCAATCAAAGGGTGCAAACAACAAAGGGATGAACATATCAAACAATTCGTAATAGCATGATATGGTATAGCCCTGGGCGCCGAGAGTACTCCATGATCGTCTTCAGTCTTCAGTTGAAGCGACGTGATGGCCAATATTCTGTTGCCGTGGAAACCATTTCAAAAAAAATGTTGTCGTGGCAGCAATCTCAGAAAAAGTTGTCATGGCGGCCGTTTCAGAAAACGTTGCTGTGGCACCAAAAACTGAAATTCTGCTACGGCACGAAATTATAGCTCCCCATCATGTGTCTTGGTACACCTTATCCTCATCGGGATCCTTCGTGTATGTCTTGCCACTGTCACTTGTAACCTATTTCTACAATATTTACGTTAAGGTGGCAATCTCGTGGCTCCTGCCATCATGTCATGACGCGCAGGCCATGGTGTCTGCTAGAACTACGTTGGTATTTCCCCAAATAGGAAGGGATGATGAAGTATAGCGACCGTAGGTATTTCCCTCAGTGATGAGACCAAGGTTATCGAACCAGTAGGAGAACCTCCTCACACCACGTAAACAGTACTTGCACAGAAATAACAATACTCGCAACCCGACGTGTACAGCGCCTCAAGATAGGCAAAAACGTGAGGTAAAAAGTGGTAGATAGGATAAATAGATCGCGGAACAAATAAATTGCAACAAGGTATTTTTGTATTTTTGGTTTAATAGATCTGAAAATAAATGCAAGAGAAAATAGATTGCAAAGGCAAATATGATGAAAAGAGACCCGGGGGCCGTAGGCTTCACTAGTGGCTTCTCTCGAGAAAAATAGCAAAGGTGGGAAAACAATTACTGTTTGGCAATTGATAGAACTTCAAATAATCATGACGATATCCAGGCAATGATCATTATATAGGCATCACGTCCAAGATAAGTAGACCGACTCCTGCCTGCATCTACTACTATTACTCCACATATCGACCGCTATCCAGCAAGCATCTAGTGTATTAAGTTCATGAGAAAACGGAGTAATGCATTAAGTGTTGGGGAACGTAGTAATTTCAAAAAAATTCCTATGCACACGCAAGATCATGGTGATGCATAGCAACAAGAGGGGAGAGTGTTGTCCACGTACCCTTGTAGACCGAAAGCGGAAGCTTTAGCACAACGCGGTTGATGTAGTCGTACGTCTTCACGGCCCGACCGATCAAGCACCGAAAGCACGACACCTCCGAGTTCTTGCACACGTTCAGCTCGATGATGTCCCTCGAACTCCGATCCAGCCGAGTGTCGAGGGAGAGTTCCATCAGCACGACGGCGTGGTGATCATGATGTTCTACCGTCGCAGGGCTTCGCCTAAGCACCACTACGATAATATCGAGGAGGACTATGGTGGAGGGGGGCACCGCACACGGCTAAGAGATCAATGATCAATTGTTGTTGTGTCTAGGATGCCCCCCTGCCCCAGTATATAAAGGAGCAAGGGGGGAGGTGCGGCCGGCCAGGAGGAGGCGCGCTAGGAGGAGTCCTACTCCCACCGGGAGTAGGACTCCCTCCCTTCCTTGTTGGATTAGGAGAAGGGGGAAAAGAGGAGGAAGAGAGGAAGGAAAAAGGGGGGGGCTCCGCCCCCCTCTCCTTGTCCTATTCGGACTAGGGGGGAGGGGCGCGCGGCCCTGCCCTAGCCGCCTCTCCTCTTCTCCACTAAGGCCCACTATGGCCCATTAAGCCCCCGGGGGGTTCCGGTAACCCCTCGGTACTCCGGTAAAATCCCGATTTCACCCGGAACACTTCCGATATCCAAATATAGGCTTCCAATATATCAATATTCATGTCTCAACCATTTCGAGACTCCTCGTCATGTCCATGATCACATCCGGGACTCCGAACAACCTTCGGTACATCAAAACTCATAAACTCATAATATAACCGTCATCGAAACTTTAAGCGTGCGGGCCCTACGGGTTCGAGAACTATGTAGACATGACCGAGACACGTCTCCGATCAATAACCAATAGCGGAACCTGGATGCTCATATTGGCTCCTACATATTCTACGAAGATCTTTATCGGTCAAACCGCATAACAACATACGTTGTTCCCTTTGTCATCGATATGTTACTTGCCCGAGATTTGATCGTCGGTACCTAGTTCAATCTCGTTACCGGCAAGTCTCTTTACTCGTTATGTAATACATCATTTCATAACTAACTCATTAGCTACATTGCTTGCAAGGCTTATAGTGATGTGTATTATCGCGAGGGCCCAGAGATACCTCTCCGACAATCGGAGTGACAAAACCTAATCTCGAAATACGCCAACTCAACATGTACCTTTGGAGACACCTGTAGAGCTCCTTTATAATCACCCAGTTATGTTGTGACGTTTGGTAGCACACAAAGTGTTCCTCCGGTAAACGGGAGTTGCATAATCTCATAGTTGTAGGAACATGTATAAGTCATGAAGAAAGCAATAGCAACATACTAAATGATCAAGTGCTAAGCTAACGTGATGGGTCATGTCAATCATATCATTCTCCTAATGATGTGATCCCGTTAATCAAATGACAACTTATGTCTATGGTCAGGAAACATAACCATCTTTGATTAATGAGCTAGTCAAGTAGAGGCATACTAGTGACACTATATTTCTCTATGTATTCACACATGTATTATGTTTCCGGTTAATACAATTCTAGCATGAATAATAAACATTTATCATGATATAAGGAAATAAATAATAACTTTATTATTGCCTCTAGGGCATATTTCCTTTAGTCTCCCACTTGCACTAGAGTCAATAATCTAGATTACACAGTAATGATTCTAACACCCATGGAGCCTTGGTGCTGATCATGTTTTGCTCGTGGAAGAGGCTTAGTCAACGGGTCTGCAACATTCAGATCCATGTGTATCTTGCAAATCTCTATGTCTCCCACCTGGACTTGGTCTAGGATGGAATTGAAGCGTCTCTTGATGTGCTTGGTACTCTTGTGAAATCTAGGTTCCTTTGCCGAGGCAATTGCACCAGTATTGTGACAGAAGATCATCATTGGTCCCGATGCACTAGGTATGACACCTAGATCGGATATGAACTCCTTCATCCAGACTCCTTCATTTGCTGCTTCCGAAGTAGCTATGTACTCTGCTTCGCATGTAGATCCCGCCACGACGCTTTGTTTAGAACTACACCAACTGATAGCTCGACCGTTCAATATAAACACGTATCCAATTTGCAATTTAGAATCATCTAGATCAGTGTCAAAGCTTGCATCGACGTAACCATTTACGACTAGCTCTTTATCACCTCCATAAACGAGAAACATATCCTTAGTCCTTTTCAGGTATTTCAGGATATTCTTGACCGTTGTCCAGTGATCCACTCCTGGATTACTTTGGTACCTCCCTGCTAAACTTATTGCTAAGCATACATCAGGTCTGGTACACAGCATTGCATACATGATAGAGCCTATGGCTGAAGCATAGGGAACATCTTTCATTTTCTCTCTATCTTCTGCTGTGGTCGGGCATTGAGTCTGACTCAACTTCACACCTTGTAATACAGGCAAGAACCATTTCTTTGCTTGATCCGTTTTAAACTTTTTCAAAACTTTATCAAGGTATGTGCTTTGTGAAAGTCCAATTAAGCGTCTTGATCTATCTCTATAGATCTTGATGCCTAATATGTAAGCAGCTTCACCGAGGTCTTTCATTGAAAAACTTTTATTCAAGTATCCTTTTATGCTATCCAAAAATTCTATATCATTTCCAATTAATAATATGTCGTCTACATATAATATCAGAAATGCTACAGAGCTCCCACTCACTTTCTTTTAAATACATGCTTCTCCAAAAGTATGTATAAAACCATATGCTTTGATCACACTATCAAAGCATTTATTCCAACTCCGAGAGGCTTGCACCAGTCCATAAATGGATCGCTGGAGCTTGCACACTTTGTTAGCACCTTTTGGATCGACAAAACCTTCTGGTTTCATCATATACAACTCTTCTTCTAGAAATCCATTCAGGAATGCAGTTTTGACATCCATTTGCCATGTTTCATAATCGTAAAATGCGGCAATTGCTAACATGATTCGGACAGACTTAAGCATCGCTACGGGTGAGAAAGTCTCATCGTAGTCAACTCCTTGAACTTGTCGAAAACCTTTCGCAACAAGTCGAGCTTTGTAGACAGTTACATTACCATCAGCCTCAGTCTTCTTCTTGAAGATCCATTTATTCTCGATGGCTTGCCGATCATAGGGCAAGTCAACCAAAGTCCATACTTTGTTCTCATACATGGATCCCATCTCAGATTTCATGGCCTCAAGCCATTTTGCAGAATCTGGGCTCATCATCGCTTCCTCATAGTTCGTAGGTTCGCCATGGTCAAGTAACATGACCTCCAGAATAGGATTACCGTACCACTCTGGTGCGGATCTTACTCTGGTTGACCTACGAGGTTCGGTAGTAACTTGATCTGAAGTTTCATGATCTATATCATTAGCTTCATCACTGATTGGTGTAGTTGTCACAGGAACCGGTTTCTATGATGAACTACTTTCCAATAAGGGAGCAGGTACAGTTACCTCATCAATTTCTACTTTCCTCCCACTCACTTCTTTCAAGAGAAATTCCTTCTCTAGAAAGGATCCGAATTTAGCAACAAAAGTCTAGCCTTCAGATCTGTGATAGAAGGTGTACCCAATAGTATCCTTTGGGTATCCTATGAAGACACATTTCTTCGATTTGGGTTCGAGCTTATCTGGTTGAAGTTTCTTCACATAAGCATCACAACCCCAAACTTTAAGAAATGACAACTTTGGTTTCTTGCCAAACCACAGTTCATAAGGCGTCGTCTCAACGGATTTTGATGGTGCCCTATTTAACGTGAATGCGGCCGTCTCTAAAGCATAACCCCAAAATGATAGTGGTAAATCGGTAAGAGACATCATAGATCGCACCATATCTAGTAAAGTACGATTACGATGTTCAGACACACCATTACGTTGTGGTGTTCCGGGTGGCGTGAGTTGTGAAACTATTCCGCATTGTTTCAAATGTAAACCAAACTCGTAACTCAAATATTCTCCTCCATGATCGAAACGTAGAAACTTTATTTTCTTGTTACGATGATTTTCCACTTCACTCTGAAACTCTTTGAACTTTTCAAATATTTCAGACCTGTGTTTCATTAAGTAGATATACCCATATCTGCTTAAATCATCTGTGAAGGTGAGAAAATAACGATACCCGCCGCGAGCCTCAATGTTCATTGGACCAGATACATCAGTATGTATGATTTCCAACAAATCTGTTGCTCGCTCCATTGTTTCGGAGAACGGCGTTTTAGTCATCTTGCCCATGAGGCACGATTCGCAAGTACCAAGTGATTCATAATCAAGTGATTCTAGAAGTCCATCAGTATGGAGTTTCTTCATGCGTTTTACACCAATATGACCCAAACGGCAGTGCCACAAATAAGTTGCACTATCATTATCAACTCTGCATCTTTTAGCTTCAATATTATAAATATGTGTATCACTACAATCGAGATTTAATAAAAATAGACCACTCTTCACGGGTGCATGTCCATAATATTACTCATATAAATAGAATAACCATTATTCTCTGATTTAAATGAATAACCGTCTCGCATCAAACAAGATCCAGATATAATGTTCATGCTCAACGCTGGCACCAAATAACAATTATTCAGGTCTGAAACTAATCCCGAAGGTAGATGTAGAGGTAGCGTGCCGACCGCGATCACATCGACTTTGGAACCATTTCCCGCGCGCATCGTCACCTCGTCCTTAGCCAATCTTCGCTTAATCCGTAGTCCCTGTTTCGAGTTTCAAATATTAGCAATTGAACCAGTATCAAATACCCAGGTGCTACTACGAGCATTAGTAAGGTATACATCAATAACATGTATATCACATATACAATTATTCACCTTGCCATCCTTCTTATCCGCCAAATACTTGGGGCAGTTCCACTTCAAGTGACCAGTCTGCTTGCAGTAGAAGCACTCAGTCTCAGGCTTAGGTCCAGATTTAGGTTTCTTCTCTTGAGCAGCAACTTGTTTGCCGTTCTTCTTGAAGTTCCCCTTCTTCTTCCCTTTACCCTTTTTCTTGAAACTGGTGGTCTTATTGACCATCAACACTTGATGCTCCTTCTTGATTTCTCCCTCCGCAGCTTTTAGCATTGCGAAGAGCTCGGGAATAGTCTTGTCCATCCCTTGCATATTATAGTTCATCATGAAGCTCTTGTAGCTTGGTGCCAATGATTGAAGAATTCTGTCAATGACACTATCATCAGGAAGATTAACTCCCAATTGAATCAAGTGATTATTATACCCAGACATTTTGAGTATATGTTCACTGACAGAACTATTCTCTTCCATCTTGCAGCTATAGAACTTATTGGAGACTTCATATCTCTCAATTCGGGCATTTGCTTGAAATATTAACTTCAACTCCTGGAACATCTCATATGCTCCATGATGTTCAAAACGTTGTTGAAGTCCCGGTTCTAAGCCGTAAAGCATGGCACACTGAACTATCGAGTAGTCATCAGCTTTGCTCTGCCAGACGTTCTTAACGTCGTCAGTTGCATCTGCAGCAGGCCTGGCACCCAGCGGTGCTTCCAGGACGTAATTCTTCTATGCAGCAATGAGGATAATCCTTAGGTTACGGACCCAGTCCGTGTAATTGCTACCATCATCTTTCAACTTAGCTTTCTCAAGGAACGCATTAAAATTCAATGGAACAACAGCACGAGCCATCTATCTACAACAAGCATAGACAAGCAAAATACTATCAGGTACTAAGTTCATGATAAATTTAAGTTCAATTAATCATATTACTTAAGAACTCCCACTTAGATAGACATCCCTCTAATCATCTAAGTGATCACGTGATCCAAATCAACTAAACCATGTCCGATCATCACGTGAGATGGAGTCGTTTTCAATGGTGAACATCACTATGTTGATCATATCTACTATATGATTCACGCTCGACCTTTCGGTCTCAGTGTTCCGAGGCCATATCTGTATATGCTAGGCTTGTCAAGTTTAACCTGAGTATTCCGCGTGTGCAACTGTTTTGCACCCGTTGTATTTGAACATAGAGCCTATCACACCCGATCATCACGTGGTGTCTCAGCACGAAGAACTTTCACAACGGTGCATACTCAGGGAGAACACTTATACCTTGAAATTTAGTGAGAGATCATCTTATAATGCTACCGTCAACCAAAGCAAAATAAGATGCATAAAGGATAAACATCACATGCAACCAATATAAGTGATATGATATGGCCATCATCATCTTGTGCTTGTGATCACCATCTCCGAAGCACCGTCATGATCACCATCGTCACCGGCGCGGCACCTTGTTCTTCATCGTAGCATCGTTGTCGTCTCGCCACCTATTGCTTCTACGACTATCGCTACCGTTTAGTGATAAAGTAAAGCAATTACAGGGCGATTGCATTGCATACAATAAAGCGACAACCATATGGCTCCTGCCAGTTGCCGATAACTTGGTTACAAAACATGATCATCTCATACAATAAAATATAGCATCACGTCTTAACCATATCACATCACAACATACCCTGCAAAAACAAGTTAGACATCCTCTACTTTGTTGTAGCAAGTTTTACGTGGCTGCTACGGGCTGAGCAAGAACCGTTCTTACCTACGCATCAAAACCACAATGATAGTTCGTCAAGTTAGTGTTGTTTTAACCTTCTGAAGGACCGGGCGTAACCACACTCGGTTCAACTAAAGTTGGAGAAACTGACACGCGCCAGCCACCTGTGTGCAAAGCACGTCGGTAGAACCAGTCTCGCGTAAGCGTATGCGTAATGTCCGTCCGGGCCGCTTCATCCAACAATACCGCCGAACCGAAGTATGACATGCTGGTAAGCAGTATGACTTGTATCGCCCACAACTCACTTGTGTTCTACCCATGCATATAACATCAACGCATAAAACCTAGGCTCGGATGCCACTGTTGGGGAACATAGTAATTTCAAAAAAATTCCTACGCACACGCAAGATCATGGTGATGCATAGCAACGAGAGGGGAGAGTGTTGTCCACGTACCCTCATAGACTGAAAGCGGAAGCGTTAGTACAACGCTGTTGATGTAGCCGTACATCTTCACGGCCCGACCGATCAAGCACTGAAAGCATGACACCTCTGAGTTCTTGCACACGTTCAGCTCGATGACGTCCCTCGAACTCCGATCCAGCCGAGTGTCGAGGGAGAGTTCCGTCAGCACGATGGCGTGGTGACGATGATGATGTTCTACCGTCGCGGGGCTTCGCCTAAGCTCCACTACGATATTATTGAGGAGGACTATGGTGGAGGGGGGCACTGCACACGGCTAAGAGATCAATGATCAATTGTTGTTGTGTCTAGGGTGCCCCCTGCCCCCGTATATAAAGGAGCAAGGGGGGGAGGTGCGGCCGGCTAGGAGGAGGCGCGCCAGGAGGAGTCCTACTCCCACCGGGAGTAGGACTCCCTCCCTTCCTTGTTGGATTAGGAGAATGGGGGAAAGAGGAGGAAGAGAGGAAGGAAAAAGGGGGGGGGCGCCACCCCCCTCTCCTTGTCCTATTCGGACTAGGGGGAGGGGCACGCGGCCCTGCCCTAGACACCTCTCCTCTTCTCCACTAAGGCCCACTATGGCCCATTAAGCCCCCGGGGGGTTCCGGTAACCCATCGGTACTCCGGTAAAATCCCGATTTCACTCGGAACACTTCCGATATCCAAATATAGGCTTCCAATATATCAATCTTCATGTCTCGACCATTTTGAGACTCCTCGTCATGTCCGTGATCACATCCGGGACTCCGAACAACCTTCGGTACATCAAAACTCATAAACTCATAATATAACCGTCATCGAAACTTTAAGCGTGCGGACCCTACGGGTTCGAGAACTATGTAGACATGACCGAGACACGTCTCCGATCAATAACCAATAGCGGAACCTGAATATTGGCTCCTACATATTCTACGAAGATCTTTATCGGTCAAACCGCATAACAACATATGTTGTTCCCTTTGTCATCGGTATGTTACTTGCCTGAGATTTGAACGTCGGTATCTCAATACCTAGTTCAATCTCGTTACCGGCAAGTCTCTTTACTCGTTATGTAATACATCATTCCGTAACTAACTCATTAGATACATTGCTTGCAAGGCTTATAGTGATGTGTATTACCGAGAGGGCCAAGAGATACCTCTCCGACAATCGGAGTGACAAAACCTAATCTCGAAATACGCCAACTCAACATGTACCTTTGGAGACACCTGTAGAGCTCCTTTATAATCACCCAGTTACGTTGTGACGTTTGGTAGCACACAAAGTGTTCCTCCGGTAAACGGGAGTTGCATAATCTCATAGTTGTAGGAACATGTATAGGTCATGAAGAAAGCAATAGCAACATACTAAACGATCAAGTGCTAAGCTAACGGAATGGGTTATGTCAATCATATCATTCTCCTAATGATGTGATCCCGTTAATCAAATGACAACTTATGTCTATGGTCAGGAAACATAACCATCTTTGATTAACGAGCTAGTCAAGTAGAGGCATACTAGTGACACTATGTTTCTCTATGTATTCACACATGTATTATGTTTCCGGTTAATACAATTCTAGCATGAATAATAAACATTTATCATGATATAAGGAAATAAATAATAACTTTATTATTGCCTCTAGGGCATATTTCCTTCATTAAGAACGATGGCATGATGTAGATTAGATTCGTTTATTTATTGCGACAGATATAGATCTCATCTTGTTATCCTTAGTAGCAACGATACATACGTGTCGGTTCCCTTTCTGTCACTGGGATGAAGCACCATAAGATCGAACCCACTACAAAGCACCTCTTCCCATTGCAAGATAAATAGATCGAGTTGGCCAAACAAAACCCAAATATCGGAGAAGAAATATGAGGCTATAAGCAATCATGCATATAAGAGATCAAAGAAGACTCAAATAACTTTCATGGATAAAAACATAGATCTAATCATAAACTCAAAGTTCATCGGATCCCAACAAACACACCGCCAAAAGACTTACATCATATGGATCTCCAAGAGACCATTGTATTGATAATAAAGAGAGAGAGAGAGAGAGAGAGAGAGAGAGAGGAAGCCATCTAGCTACTAACTACGGACCCGTAGGTCTACAAAGAACTACTCACGCATCATAGTATAGGCACCAATGGAAGTGGTGAACCCCTCCATGATGGTGTCTAGATTGGATCTTGGTGGTTCTGGACTCTGCGGGCGGCTGGATCAATATTCCGTCGACTCCCCTGGGGTTTCTCGAATATTTGGGTATTTATAGAGCAAAGAGGCGGTTCGGGGAGCACCCGAGGTGGGCACAACCCACCAGGGCGCGCCTGGCCTCCTGGTGCGCCCTGGTGGGTGCTGCTCACCTCGAGCAGCCCCTCAGGTGCTTCCTTGGCCCATTGGCTTTGTTCTGGCCCAAAAAAATCCTCCAGGAGTTGCATTGCATTTGGACTCCGTTTGATATTGATTTCCTGTGATGTAAAAAACATGTAGAAAACAACAACTAGCACTGGCACTATGTCAATAGGTTATTACAAAGAAATGATATAAAATGACTATAAAATGATTGTAAAATATCCAAGAATGATAATATAATAGCATGGAACAATAAAAAAATTATAGATACGTTGGAGACGTATCAGGCCACTTAACATTACAACATATAACCACCTCATACATAAACTCATTATCATGACGAAGGCTATACCACATTGCTACTTCTTGAGCTTGCATTGTTTTTTACCTTGAAGAGGAAAGGGTGATGTAGCAAAGTAGAGATAGGTATTTCCCTCAGTTTGAAAACCAAGGTATCAATCCAGTAGGAGGTACAAGCAAGTCTCCAATCTATACACCTCCACAAACAATCAAACACTTGCACCCAACGCGATAAAGGGGTTGTTAATCCCTTCATGGCCACTTGCAAGGATGAGATTTGATAGAGATGGATATAAAAGATTACTAAAACGTAAAACAAAGTAAAAGTAAATAAATTGGAGCAAGGTATTTTTGGGTTTTTTGTTTTATAGATCTGAAAATATATGATGGAAAATAGACCCAGAGGCCATTAGTTTCACTAGAGGCATCTCTTTTGAAGAAAGCATATGGTGGGTAAACAAATTACTGTTGAGCAATTAATAGAAAAGCGAATAATTATGATGATATCCAAGGCAATGATCATGAATATAAGCATCACATCCGTGATAAGTAGACCGACTCCTGCCTGCATCTACTACTATTACTCCACACATTGGCCGCTATCCATCTAGAGTATTAAGTTCATAAGAATGAAGTAACGCCTTAAGCAAGATGACATGATGTAGAGGGATAAAGTCAAGCAATATGATATAAACCCCATCTTTTATCCTTGATGGCAACAATACAATACATGCCTCGCTACCCCTTTTGTTACTAGGTGAGGACACCACAAGATTGAACCCAAAACTAAGCACCTCTCCCATTGCAAGAAAAACCAATCTAGTTGGCCAAACCAAATCAATAGTTCGAAGAGAAATACAAAGATATCTTAATCATGCATAAAAGAGTTCAGAGAAGACTCAAATACTATTCATAGATAATCTAATCATAAACTCACAATTCATCGGATCTCAACAAACACACCGCAAAAAGTATTACATCGAATAGATCTCCAGGAACATCAAGGAGAACATTGTATTGAAGATAAAAGAGAGAGAAGAAGCCATCTAGCTACTAGCTATGGACGCGTAGGTCTGTGGTAAACTACTCACACATCATCGGTAGGGCAATACAGTTGATGTAGAAGCCCTCCGTGATCGAATCCCCCTCCAGTAGATCGCCAGAAAAGGCCCCAAGATGGGATCTCATGAGAACAGAAACTTGCGGTGGCAGAAAAGTATTTTCGTGGATGCTTCTGGCGGTTTAGGAATATTTGGGAATTTATATTGCAAGAATTAGGGTTAGGGGACTCCTGAGGGGCCCACAAGCCCTCAGCCCCCCAGGGGCGCGCCTAGCGGGCTTGTGGTCTCCTCAGAGATCTTATGACCCCCTCTCCAAGCTCCTTGGATATCTCTGGTCCAAGAAAAATCATCGCAAAAGTTTTATTCTATTTGGACTGTTTGATATTCCTTTTCTGTAAAACTCAAAAACAAGGGAAAAAACTAAAACTGGCACTGGGCTCTAGGTTAATAGGTTAGTCCCAAAAATAATATAAAATAGCATATAAAACATCCAAGATATATAATAGAATAGCATGGAACAATAAAAAATTATAGATACATTGGAGACATATCAAGCATCCCCAAGCTTAATTCCTGCTCCTCCTCGAGTAGGTAAATGATAAAAACAATTTTTTTATGTGGAATACTACCTAAAATATTTTTTAATGTAATCTTTTTTATGGTGATATGAATGTTCAGATCCATAAGATTCAAAACAAAAGTTTAATATTAACATAAAAACAATAATACTTCAAGCATACTAATAAAGCAATCGTGTCTTCTCAAAATGACATGGCCAAAGAAAGTTATCCCTACAAAATCATATGGTATGGCTATGCTCCATATTCATCACACAAAATATTTCATCATGTACACCCCTGGTATTGACCAAGAAATTGTTTCATACTTTAGTGTCCTCAAACTTTTTCAACTTTCACGCAATACATGAGCATGGTCCGCCAACAGTAATAACCTTCCATCCAAAATTGGCATACATTGGATGGCCGACTTATCCAACGTCAAGAAGACTATTAAAATGAACATGCAAAGAGGATATTAAATCCTAATATCAACGATCTACTACACACTAGGGTTCATCCATATTCCCAAGAACTAAGGGAAGTACTCACTCATGAAGGCAACAATCATCATAACACCATACATAGAGGACGTGAATGAATCACACATGTAACACACAAGTAATCCTAGTTTAGTGTTCCTGAGATTACAATGAGGGGAAGGTGAATGATTATGATGAAAGTGGGGATGATGTTGGAGCCTTCTTGGTGAAGATGGTGGAGGCGACAACCTCCCTCTTGCCGTTTCCTCTATCCGGATTACTGTGGCGGCTAGGGTTCCTGCTTCTGGATGAGTTTCTGGTTTCTCCCAGCGTCTGATCCACAATCTGTCTTCACTAGGTTAATATAGTTGACCAGGCGATGGCGATGGCACTCCATACAACTGCTCATATGGGCGGGCGCGGTCGTATGGAACACCGTTTTTTGCCCTGGAGATCCCGCGACAATTGCTTCGTCACCAAATTTGCTTCCTTCTTTTATGGTAGGTGATTATCACTTTAATTATGTGATTCCACTACCATTTTCTGGTACTTCTTCCATATAATAATATATAGTCCGGAGAAGCGTTATCTGAGGAAAACGGCAAAAAGAAGTGTGCGAACGCGGTAAAATCCCACAAATCCTACTGAGTATGCACAAAAATACTAACAAAATAATCACATAATTTGGACTCATTGGTGGTAGGAGTTCTTCATAGAGGAATCGTCCATTGTGATTACCCTAGAAAGTTTGTGAAGGTTTGGAGACCGCCTCAAGGTCAACCACTAGTGGTTGAGAGTTGCCTTCATGGTGATATCTCAAGGGAAAATAGGGTGAGCCTTCGTGGTGTTGGTGTGCCTCCGTGGTAACATCTTCTCCTCCAACAGTGACTAGCTTTCCTCCAATGAAGTGAACATCAGATACATCCGTGTCTCCGGAGTTTCGGCTATCCCTAATCCCAACTCTTTACTTGTGGTTATTTGTCTCCTTATCTTTACTTATATCATATTATGCTTGCTTGCATCTCTCTAGTTGTCGTTGAATATATTGCTACCGCTAGAATCACCTTTGCAATTGGTAGGTTCACTTTTATATTCCACATAATTGCCTAAAATTGATAGGTAGTAATTAAAATTTGTAATTGTACCTATTCAGCCCCCTCTAGGTCCATCTCAATCCTTTCAAACACACGCGATGTTACAACGATGGAATCCACACCGACGATGAGCTCAGTGTTCGTGCAACAGAGTGCAAGAGCTTGTAGTTAACTGATCTGCTAAGGCATCTACAAGACCTTCCGAGCAAACCCATGAGCTTAGACAACTCATAGAAAGTCTTGATTTGCGACAATCATCTCGCCGACATGACTACCTATAACCCTCATGGCGCACGCCACTATGGTAGGAGGAAAGAATGAGGAGGGAGGGATTTTGGCCGGAGTTGTACCGCAAACACGATGGTGCGCTGGGTTTGATCAAAGGTGGTCGAGGTCATTGGAAATTGGAGGAGCAACGTTGACGACCAAAAGAAGACATTGAGGAGTAATGTAGACGTCATAGACGATTTCGCGGTTCTTCTAGACAACTTCGCCAGAGTTGAGGAGGACATTGGCTACTTATAGGTGCATGCCATGACGAGGGTGGTGGTTAGGTTCACTCGCAGGTTACAGTATGGTGGTGTCGTCGCTTACCTAGCGGCAACGGACGGATGAAGAGGTTATGGCTAGGAATTTGGGCAAGGTGGGTATGCCTCTCTCTTTTTTGTGGGGAAGATGACAAGGGAGATGACAAAAGGAGGATGAACAGGTCGGGTAAGCCGGCCTAGGTACACCTCCTCTTGTTTTCTTATTTTCTTTTTACAAATGTAGAATTATGGTTGTTTACAACTATTTGGAGGTTCAAATGAACTCCAAAAGATTTGATTTTTTTAATGTGGTCTCTCTCTGGAATATTTCAAAGCTCCAAAAAAATTAGGGTTTATGGACAAGGTTTGATGTTTGTTTTGAAAATAAATTGTAGAAATGGCATAATGGTTGTTTGAATTATGTCTAGTTGATAGGCTTTCTCAAAATTTGTGAAATAATTTTGGGGCTCACAGATATTGTGGAAAGACCATGTTCAAAGTTTGGGGTTCTATCTCATTCTAAAACATTGAAAGGGGAAAATGGTGTAGATCATAGCCCAATAAAATAAAATGGTAAAATAATTAGGTTTTGTGTGTTTGACATTTTTGTGATGCAATTCAGAATAATGCACATTGGAATTATGGCATGATGATGCAAAATAAAAATATCAGTTATTAGCTATTATTTAGGTAGGGAATTACTCTAATATGTTACACACAATGACAGCTGGAGAAAGATGTTAGCTCTGGAGCAAGATTGGTGGTCCATGGGGAGCGATCCCGACGTTCTTCTCGTCTCTGACGGTGGGAAGCGGCGAAGCTAGATCTGGATTAGCATGGGGATTGGGGACGATCATCAACCGACATGCCACATCAACATGCGCCTTGTTGTAAGGAGCGAGCCTGTTCATCAACTCTCAAAGCCACAAAAAGGTGATGGTGATGGCATGGATCTAGGGCTGTTGGAGGCTTGCCTCCTCCCTCGGCGTGTGTCACGACAATGTTGGGAGTTGGCGGCGGCCGTAGGATCGATAGTTTGCAGGGACCACAAATGGTCATTTTGTTTTAACCCTTTTATTGAGGTCATTTTTGTAAAGTTCTTATGACTATGGTTTTTTCTCGGTCTATTCGGTAGATTCTGTATATATTTGTACTTATACTTTGTCCATTGTTACATTATAGTATGCAGTTTCTCTAAGAAAAAGATCGTTTTACAGTCACATTCCTGTGACCACAACATATTCATCCACTCCAGAGACCTGCAAAGAACCATGGATTTCACCGTGAATTTTGTCCCCGAGTAGAAGGGCATTTTCCTGTCTCTATTTTAGGCTTTCCGACGACGTTTGTTCAGTGGGGGGTGATGTTTTCGCCGACTATGAGGGCATGTGGCGACTTTGTCAATTTCAAGATGTTGCCCTGAGTCAGTATCTCAAAGATGTTCATAAAGGTAGAGAGCGTGTACATGTGTTTATAGGATTGAGTGTACGTTCATAAAGAAGAGACAAAGGCATGGTATTCGCTACTGAGAGCGGTGATTTGGTGTCCGGATTCAGATGAGCCCGGGCATGAACAATTCCACGATTTGAAAGGGAAAAAGAGTTCAAAAAAATTCATTTTTTTATGGTGCAGGATGCTTCTCTGCACGGAGTTCACGCACAGGAGCATCTTGCACAAAAAAAGTTCAAAAAACTTTTGCACGGAGTTCACGAATAGGAGCATCTTGCATAATTTTTTCTGGAGTTTTTAAACCTTTTTCCCTTTCAAATCGTGGTAATGTTTACCTGTGGAGTTCAATTATCTATGGGCAGTGTTAGGCGCCGGTGCGCCGGCCCAGTTTTTCCGCCGGTCAAGCCCCAACCGTTCGATCTGACTTAAAAAAGCCGTCTGATCTGGCATCTCCTCCCTCCCTGAGTCGTCTTCAACCTTTCGCCAGCGCGCTTCCGCCCCTCTGCCCCACGCACCTCCGCCCCTCTGCCCATGCGCCTCTACCTCTGTGCGTAGCTCCGCGAGGGCGCCGCTCGCCGGCTGCCAACCGCTCGCCGCTCGCACCCGACGCCCCACGACCCCTCTACGGCTCGCACCCGTCGCCTCACAGCCCCCTCGTGCAGCTCTCCCTCAACCTGATTGCAACTCCGTCGTAGATCGGTTGCAACTCTTGCCATTGATGCTCCATGGATGTAGCACCACCGCCGGCGCCATCGCCCGTCGTCAACGCTCGCTGCCGGAATTGCGCGGTCAACGCCCACCAGTAAAGAAACGACATTGAACGGATGTAGCAAAAAATATTGCCTATAGTCGCAAAACACATCACCGGTCATAACAAAAAAATGGCAGACGGTTGCAGTAAAATCGATCACCGGCTGTAGCTTTTGTGTTTGCCGGTTCCAGCAAAAACAACTTCTGTTTCCAGCTCGAGGCTTCTCTGGTAATACAACGGTTGTAGCACAACACAGTCACCGGGTTTCGACAACCTCATTATAAAGGATGTAACAAATGATAGTGCGGTAGTAGCAAAAAACCAAAACCGTTGTAGCAAAAAGTGGTACAGAATAATTCCAGCAAAAGAACATGGCAGCAAAATACGAAGACGATGGTATCAAATTAGTACACTGGTTCCAGCAAAAACAAAAAGGGAGCAAAATCTGAGGTTGGTTCCAACAAAACCCGAAGATATTAGTAGCAAAATTTAGAGCTGGTTCCAGCAAAAAAAAGGCATGGTTAAAGCAAAAAGAACTCGAGTTGTGCCATGGTCGGAGACCTGCGAGCTCCCATGGTCAGAGACATGTGGCGGCCACTGCCACGCCGCATCGATTGCACGGTTGCAGCTCGCCGTCGTCAGACGCCAATGGATGCAGCTCCATCGATAGGTGGTTGTGGCACCACCAGCGACTGGTGGTAGCATCCCCGGCGAGGTGGCTGCAGCTCTGACGCCCCAACGGTTGCAACACCTTCGCGCCCAAATCCGCCGGCGGCCGCCTCACTTGCAGAATCAGCCACACCAATCGCTCGTTGCCTCTGTCGTCTTTCACAGAGAAGAGCAAGTGCTAGGCTGGAGGTGGAAGAAAAAGTGCTATGGCGATGTGTGGCCAGAGGAACGAGGGGAAAAGGAAGAGATAAGCTTCAGGGGAAAGCGGTTCATGCGGGCCCACAATAACACGCGTCTCGTGCGGGGTCGTTTTTGTGGACGTGTGAAGCCAGCGTGTCACGCGCCGGCCGAACGGTTCCGCCGGTGCCCCGGCTCGAAACGTTTATCTAAGGGAAACGTTTATAAACGGCGCGCCGGCCGAACTATTCCGCCGGACGACTCGACACGCACTGCAGCTCGCGGGCCCATGCGCAACTCTTCCTGCCCAAACACATCAAGTGGCTGGGGATCACGTGGGGCCACGTGGCCCACTCCACACCACACCTTATCTCTTTCGTCTCCCACCACACCTTATCTCTTTCTTCTTTCTTCTTCCTCCCGTAGTATCCACTCTTTCTCCACTGCCTTTTCTCTTTCTTTCTCCCGCAACGAACCACTCCGCGAGCTGCTGGTGACGCACGAGGGGCGGCGAGTTATGCTACAAGGGGGTACCGGTGCTGCACTCCAGCCACCTCACGGCCAGCCTTCTCTTTTCCCTACCGCTGCCACACCCCCACGCGCAAGGTCGACAAGCATGACGAGGCGGCAGCCGCCATGGATGTTGTGCTGCAAACGGCAGCGAGATGCTACAACCACTCGCGAGAAATGCTACATCCGACGGTAGGGATGCTACAACCGACATTTTTTTTGCTGGAACCAACCATCAGAGTTTTGCTGAATTTTTTGTTTGCTGGAAGCGACATTTTTATTTGCTGGAACCGGCTAATTCTTTTGTTTCAACAGACAATTGAGCTTTCGTTTGCTGAGATTTTTTGCTGGAACCGGCATTAATTTTTGCTACTACCGGCGAACTTTTTGCTACATCCATCAAGACGGAGCTGCGACCTCGCGACGGCGGCGACGACATTTTTGCTGCAACCGTTGTCAGGTTTTGCTACGACCGGATAAGTTTTTTGCTACATCCGTTCAATGGCGTGATTGGCTGGTGGGAGTCGTCGACGCAATTCCGTTCAGCGAGCATCAACGGCGAGGGGCGGCGGCGGAGCTGCAACCAGAGCCGCTGAGAGCTGCAACTGCAGGTGCAGCTGTTGCATGGGTCGAGGCAGTGACGAGGAGGACCGGCGAGGGTGGGAACCAATGATGAGGACGGCCGGCGAGGGTGCGGATCGGCGACGAGGAAGGCCACCGGAGGGGAGATGAGGCACCGGAGGGGAGCTGCGCGAGATGGCAGAGACGCGGGGATCTGCGCGAGCGTGAGATGCACGAGGAGGAAGAAGATCTGAGACGAATCAATTTTTTTTCGCTAGATCGAACGGCCAGAGCAAGTGGCATCCTGCGCTTGGGGTGTGACCGGCCTAAACTTTGGGCCGGTGCGCCGGCGCAGATTACTCGCCTTTCCCTTACCATTATCTATCGTTCGCTGCTCTTCTTCAGTATTGAAGTGGTTATTTACCGGAAGTAGAGTCGGGCCCACATTTAGCGATGACTGCCGAGACCCTCGAACTGTCAAACACTGACGGACAGAGAAAACACTGAAGCACACACATCCACGCGGGGACAGCACGACCGACCGCACGCACACGCGCGCGTCCCCGGCGACGTCACCGGAGGGAGACGGCGACGAGCTTCGGTCCCCGCGACCTTCTCGCCGGAGCTCCCTAGGCAGCCGCCGCCATGGCCCGCCGGTCTTCGTCCTCCTCCTCGTCGGGGGCGTGGCGGTACCTCAACCCCGCCTACTACCTCAAGCGGCCCAAGCGCCTCGCGCTCCTCTTCTTCGTCTTCGTCGCCGCCACCTTCGCCTTCTGGGACCGCCAATCGCTCGTCAGCGAGCACGAGGTGCGCTCCCCCCGTCTCGCCCCCGGAGAATTCTCCCCTGATCCGGGTCGGAACCGCGGGGATCTGATTGAATTTGGTTGTTGCGGCCAAGTAGCTTCGAATTCGTCGCGGCGCTGGTTGGGCGCTGGATCTGGGTGTAGCGACGACGACTTGTGGCTAGAGCCGTCGGGATAAATGGGTTTAGGCTTATGCTGCGTCTGCCTATCTGGGGTTCATTTGGGAGAGATTGTGCCGAGGATCTGGCGTTCCGTTTGAATCTTGACGCTTTTGTCTGAGATTTGATCTTTTGAGCGAGTGGATCTTATGAGGGACCACTAGGCTACAGCTCAACTATACGTGTGTAACGATTATTGGTATTAGCTTAGAATTCTTTCCAGCTTTGACTGTAAATTTGGCGAAGAATTGTGCGTCTTCCCAATCCTAGAATTAGTGGGATGAATATGGGTACAGTGAGGTACTTTAGCAGCTTAGATTTTTCTCAGGCGGGAAGACCTTAACTGTTTTAGTTAATCCGGGGGAATAATCAAGACCTTGCCATGTTTCTCAATTACTACATGGTGTAGATTTGGAGAACTGAATACTCCCTCCGTCCGCAAATACTTGTCATCAAAATGGATAAAAAGAGATGTATCTAGAACTAATATACGTCTAGATACATCCCCTTTTATTCATTTTGATGACAAGTATTTCCGGGCGGAGGGAGTACTAGTTTGAACATTATTATACATGGCACATGCAACTTTATGATTGTGGTTTGTAGTGAAACTGTTCGAATAGCTGTTGTATTCTAAGGAGCGGCTGTAACTGTGATTGCCCTATTATGTTAGTATAGTCAATTAGTCATGTAGAGACTCATATTGGTTTAAGCTTGGCGAGATACTAATGTTCATTGGGACTTGTTATGAGTAATTAAATAATTTGGTGGATGCGAGTATGTGACACGTGAGCTGTACTATTTATCGTTTGTTAGATATGCTAGTTAAGTTGATCCAGTTCTCAGTAATCGGATGAGTGAAATCTGAATTAGATGTAAGGTTGATATCCCATCTGCTATTTAGAAATGCTATTTATTTGGTCTTTTCTCTAATTTTGTAGTGCCCTTCTTGTGTGATAGTGAATGAAGGTATAGTATTCAGTCAAGAAATTTTGGTAACGGCTCATGTATTTGACGTCATCACGGATGGCAAGGTATAGTGTGGCATTAGATTGTTGTAGTTCATTGCCACTGTTACTGTGATCAGTAGGTATAGTTGGGAGTTGCGTGTGTATGGCTGTACAGTGACATATTATTTGATTTAATTCAACTAATGTAAATCTTTCTGAAATATGCATATACCTCTTACATTCCTATATCACTTGAGTTCCTTGTCAAATCTCAAATGTAAAGCTTAAGAACCTGAGCATCACTATAATTAGTGCTATCCAAAAGCAGCATGTGGCCAAGTTGAATTGTGCTTGTTGGTATGATAGCTACCACTGGCGGAGCTACGTGAGGGCAAAACCAGGCCGTGGCCAGCCCAACTCCCGGGGGAAATAAAAAATTTGTACATGTAACCAATCCAGTAGGAGAACTAACCAAAGTAGCAGTGCATGTCTCCTCTGCATGCATCCATCCAGCACCGTCGACTCGCCTCAGACACTGACTGATGCCTACTTAATTGTACGGTTTAGAATCAAAAATATTCTTGGCCCGCCCATCTTATTTGTTGTAGCTCCGCCACTGATAACTACAGCTGCTAAATGTGAATGAATAATGATGAGGTTTTGGGATGCACTTGATAAATGTGTTCTTGCCGCTTCATTTAATTGGTACCATCTGTACTCTGTAGACATGCAGTTCAGCTTCTCTTTTTTTTGAAGAAAGGCATCGAGTGTCATTTTATATTTCATTATTCATTGGTTGTTTTTCAACCTTATTTACTGTGTTAATCTAATTTCTGTTTTCTTGTGTTGCAGTCTGAGGTTTCCCGATTACAAAATGAAATAAATCAGTTGCATGGTCAGGTATGTACTATTGCAATTTTTGTAACTTCCATACTGGTTGACTTTATTTCTTCCTTTTAATCAATATTATTCTTTTTTCTTTTGAAAATTTAGCGCATTTTCTGTCTCTGTAGTTAAGGAAGGCTGGTATTCTACTGGAAGAAAATCCAGCAACTGAAATTCCCAGAAAAGATCTTGTAGAGATTGATCCTATTAATAATGAAAGGAGGGAAAAGGTTAAGGAGGCTATGCTCCATGCCTGGAATTCCTATGTAAAGTATGCATGGGGAATGGATGAGCTTCAGGTATGCTTAGTATTCTGCTCTATAATTTGTTTTCATTTTCAATTTGTCTCGAAAAACTCTACAATGTTTTCATTCTTCACCTTTTCAGCCTCAATCAAAGAATGGTGTTAATAGCTTTGGCGGTCTTGGGGCAACCCTTGTGGACTCTCTAGATACACTGTATATAATGGGCCTACGAGATGAGTTTCAGAAGGCCAGAGAGTGAGTTCCCTTGTATTGAACCATGCAAAGATTTCAAAATGCTGCAGCTGGTTCTTTCATTTCATCCATTACCGAAATTAGCATTTGATTTTAGTTTGCTTTTATGAAAGTTCAGTTCTGTACATGAAGCTGTGCTGTCATCTCCTTTTATATTACATGATGCATAGATATGAATTCCCTAATTTGGAAAGTAAGCTCATTATATACTCGAGTTGGATGGCCTTGGCATCCAGTGGCTTGTCGGCCTGTTGATGGAAGGCACACCATAAGGAGGTGCCAAGAATAACAACACTGCTTGTATAGCTGGCCACCCAAAAAGGATATCTAAAGCTACCAATCTTTTAAAGACATATTCTATCTGGTCCACTGGAGCATAAAGATATGCATCTAACTAATTAGGCTATGTTACCTTTAACTTCCTAATGTAAAGATATGCATTGGACTAAATCAATTTGTAGGATATGATTTTAGCAATTCCATAGTTCTCATGGCCCTCAGGGGTGGCCAAAGGGGGCTTGTCTAGGCGCATGGCTATTACAAGGCTTATTGGGCATTTATGTATTTTTTCCATTCATATGTCCATATATTCCCTCTATGTTACAGGATAATCCAAAGGGTCTTCTTGACTATCTTTTTGTTGGGCAGTCTATTGGTTTCATGGCTTTCATCTGTTCTATCCATGCAATAATAGACTAATATTTTATTAATGTATTATATCTTTAGTGTCTCCGTTTCTTTTATGTCGTCTCACATCATAGTATTCCTTGCAGCCATTTGAATACTTTGTTGTGATTTATGTCATACTCCGGATCTGACTTGTGTCCATTTCATGATAATAGCTGGGTGGCAGAGTCATTAAGCTTTGACAAGGATTATGATGCAAGCGTTTTTGAAACGACCATAAGGTTGCATTACAAGGTTTATCTTTGTTGTAGTATTCTTGCAGAGGGCTGTATAGGTCTATGCCATATTGCCATGTAGCCATATCACGTTATTATTTACTAGCTTAACTCTCTAAGCTTCTGTTATCTATTCTTATTTAGGGTTGTTGGAGGTCTCCTCAGTGCATATGATATGTCGGATGACAAAGTATTTCTCGAAAAGGCGAAGGATATTGCTGATCGATTGTTACCTGCCTGGGATACATCATCTGGTATCCCTTATAATTCAATCAACTTAGCTCATGGCCGAGCTCATAATTTTGGATGGACCAACGTGAGTAACTGATGCTCTATTTTCCATTAGGGACATTTACATTTGTGCCCCTAACTCGAACCCACTACTCAGATTTGCCCCTAATTTCGAAGGATGCTCAAATTTGCCCCTCTACCGTTAGGTGCACTTATAGAAATGCCCTTCTGTGCTGTTACCGTCTGGTCAAAGGGCTTTGACTGTTAACTGGACATTTTGCCCCTGACTCCATGTGTCACTTACAGGTGGGACCCACTCGACAAAAATAAATGGGAAAAACTCTTTCTCTCACCACCTCTCTCTCACACACTTACATGTGGGGCCAAACAAAAAAAGAAAAAGAAAAAGAAGACTCTCTCACACAATCCCCCCCTCTCTCTCCCTGACCCATGGGCCACTTGAGTCTTGTGTGGCTCGGCCGATGATGGCCATCGCCGGCGAGGGGTGGCACACCTGCGGTTGAGCACCAAGGTGGCAGAGGCAATAGTAGTCGCTACCGCGGCAGCACTGTGAATCAGGTGGTCCATCGAGGGGCGGCGCACCTGCTAGCTCTGTTGTTCTCTCAAAAAACAAGAATGTCCACAGGTCGCCGCCGGCGTAGTTCATCATTTTCGCAGCAAGAGTCGATCCCAAGCTTAGAAAGCATGCCCATTACCTTCTTATATCCCTATAGAGCCTCCCGTATGGAGGAAATCGATGGGGGTGTCGTAAATCATTGGATCGGCCTTCATCTTCTCCGCCTCCGATGTCGCGCTGCCGCGCCTCGATCTCCTCGTCTAGGCCACCCCGATGCTCTCTGTCCGCTTCCTAGTCAAATATTGATGCTTCTATGCCTGCTAGATCCCTCGCCCCGAGTCGTCGCCCCGAGTCGTCGCCCCGCGAACAGCCGCACCCCCGCCTAGCGCCGCCGCTCGCCGCTGCAAGCAGTTAACGTGGCCTGGGTCATTGAACGTCGTGCAGCTTGCTGCTGTGATTCCTGACCACGCCGGCATGCTCGCACCTCACACTCCCCCTCCTAGCGTGTTCCCGAGCCATCCAGTAGTACGCCGGCGTGCTCACACACTCGCTGGAGTACAATGTGTGACTGACCGGTAGGTCCGGCCTTGATAATTAGATTACGCTTAATCCTATTAGTTCTTATTAACGTATTTCAGACACTGACCAGTGGTCCCCCCATTCTAATAATCCAATGAATAACGTTTCAAAAAATAATAAAACAATGACAGGTGGGCCTATGCCTAGAGTTTTTAAGATATATTTTTTCTTTTTCTTTTTTTGTTGGGTCCCACATGTAAGTGTGTGAGAGGAGTGAGAGAAAGTGTTTTTTCCATTTATTTTTTTATAGTGTGGGACCCACCTGTAAGTGACACATGGAGTCAGGGGCAAAATGTCCAGCGAATGTCCAGTTAACGGTCAAAGCCCTTTGACCGGACGGTAACGGCACGGAAGGGCATTTCTATAAGTGCACCTAACGGCAGAGGGGCAAATTTGAGCATGCTTCGAAATTAGGGGCAAATCTGAGTAGTTGGTTCGAGTCAGGGGCACAAATGTAAATGTCCCTTTCCATTAAGTACCTACTGACGCTGCAAGTTCCTTCCAAACACATGAATATTACAATCATGTTTATTTACCAGCATACCAGTAAGCTTCAATTTTATACCAAGGCCTAGAAATCCATCTCAAGCTTCAATGCACAAATACACAAGTCATTAACATGCTACTGAGCGTTGATCTCTGCGGTGCAACTTACCATTGAGAATCACTATCAAATATTGTCTTTTTTTATGATAGATTTCACCTGAACCTATTTTGTTTTCTGTAATGGACAATGAATCATATGCTTTATTATTTCTGCAGGGTGATAGTATCCTTGCGGATTCTGGAACAGAGCAACTTGAATTTATAGCTTTGTCCCAGAGAACCGGAGATCCTAAGTATCAGCTGAAGGTTAGTATTTCATTCATCGTATCAATTTTATGTAATTTGCTGGGACAATTCTTGTTACCAAGTGTTGTAGCTAGTTTTGTGCAAAACATAGCTACCAGCCACAAGCAAGAGTGGGAAGTTTTCTTGTTGGATTCGTAGTGCCAATCTACTGCTATTTTTTGCTAGTAAAATTCCCATGTATGTCTGGATGTTTATACATTCAAATCCATCCTATATGTCTTCTTTTTTTGCCCCTTTTTTTCAGTATTGATCTCTCATGTTTGTTGCCAAAATATGATTCTAGGCAGAAAATGTCATCCGACAGCTTCAGAAGATATATCCAAGTGATGGCTTACTTCCTATCTACATAAATCCTCAGTCAGGGCAAGCATCATACTCAACAATAACATTCGGTGCTATGGGAGATAGGTAATGCTATTTGTCCTACTATTTGAACCAAGTTATATTCTTCCTCAAATAGTGGTGCTCTATTTTTGCCAGTCAACTATGTAATATTTTGTGCAAATTGTTAAGCAAGTTTTATCTATCTTATTGGACCAAGGATAATTTTTTTATCACATATTCGGTTGATATGACTCCAAAAGACAAAAAGAACTCATATTTGCATGCGCGTTTCAGCTTCTACGAGTACTTGCTCAAGGTCTGGATTCAGGGGAATAAAACCGAGAGCGTAAAACATTACAGGTGCAGGCCTGACTTCACAATTCATCATATTCCTTTTCATCATTTTTTAGTGAAAAGTCCATTTATTCTGCTTTGTAACGTGATTAACATTTCCATATGCGGTGCTTAACTCAGACAAATGTGGGAGACATCAATGGAAGGTTTAATAAGCTTGACCAGGCAAACTACACCCTCTAATTACACATATATCTGCGAGAAAAGTGGTGGCTCGTTGTCTCACAAGGTAAAGAATCTCCATTCTGCTGATTGTCAGCAGGATGCTTTCTAAAGCTTATCTTTGTCTCTCTAAAGTTCTGACTGGTTCAGCTTGTGACCGACACAGATGGATGAACTTGCATGCTTCGCCCCTGGTATGCTGGCACTTGGTGCCTCTGGTTATGGGCCTGAAAAAGCTAAACAAATTATGAATCTGGCAGAAGAGGTAAATCCTCTTAAGGAATCTCATTTTCGTATCCAATATTTCTAATTATTGCATATGGTTTTGTTCTATTTGTCCATCTGATTTCCTTTTCCTATTCTCTTTATAGCTTGCTCGGACCTGTTATAACTTCTACCAAACAACTCCCACAAAGTTGGCTGGAGAGAATTATTATTTCCACGCTGAACAGGTAGTGTGCGGGCCCTTATCTTCTTTCTAGCAATCCAGTACCATGGCATCAACTCTTCTGTTAAAAACAATGTCAGCAACTAATGGTACTTTCCAACTCCATAGGATATGAACGTGGGCACGTCATGGAATATCCTGAGACCAGAGACTGTGGAATCACTTATGTACCTGTGGCGCCTTACAGGGAACAAAACATACCAAGATTGGGGATGGGACATATTCCAGGCATTTGAGAAGAACTCCCGCATAGCATCTGGATATGTAGGACTAAGAGATGTAAGTTTTTAGTGGCACCTTCCATCCTCGAATTTCCCCACTGAAAACACCTGCCTTACACTACACAAAACTTATTGCAATGCTTCGATCTCAGGTGAATAGTGGTGAAAAGGACGACAAGATGCAGACCTTCTTCCTAGCAGAGACGCTGAAGTACCTCTATCTGCTGTTCTCCCCTCCGTCAGTCGTATCTTTCGACGAGTGGGTCTTCAACACTGAAGCTCACCCTTTGAGAATCGTTCCGACACATGGTAGCAACGGCCAGTCAATTGAAACTGCAAGGCCAGTGGTCCGACCGTTCGGTAGGAAGCAAGGGAAACAGGGGTAGGCCTGAACAACAGAGCAGAGGATTTTTGCATCCGCCGTGTGATTGTGACCTGCCTTGTTGAGAACGTTACGTTACGATGGGAATTTCTTCCTGCAGCGGCAAGGGTTGCAAATCACGGCACTAGGCTATTTAGGCAACACAATTGTAGGTAGAGCATGATGGATAATCTGGGGCATGCTGAACCTTCAGGGTATAATCGAAGATCAGCATCCCCATGAAAGTTTTCATCTTCAAACTTGCCAACGCTCTGCGGGTTATTGATTTGCAACACATATGTAACTTAGTGTCCATAGGTTGTTGCTTTCATGGGGCTCTCCTGGAGTTGTATCCTTATTGTTTTGATTATATGATATATAAAAAGGGTTGTGTTTCCTTTCAGTATCTACATTTTGTTAGGACTTTTGGAGAACTTACTACATTTAAGAGAAAAAGGTATGTGGGCCTGTATTTGCAGACTGTTTTCTGTGTTACTTGGTGAGAATATATATTCATAATATATAGTAAAGATGTGAAATTAAAATGAATAAGCAATCATACATAATCAAACCGAAGGAATTAATTTGCTTATTTAGGAGGGTCAGTGTCAATTTCTACTATCTCTGGGTTAGAGTATTTTGTTGATTTATACACATGTTTGGTGGCGTGTCTATTTTTCTGACTGGACATCCAAGATGGAAATTAATCTGGATTCACAAAGGCTAGCTGTGTTTTGTGTTTCATTTTGTAACCAACGCCGTTTCGCCTAGGGCATACATAAACCATAGTGCATCGGAATATTCTAAGGAAAAACGTGGCCGTATTTTCATACCATGTCCAGTTACTTATTTTCAGAGTCAAGGTGGTCGTATTTTCATACTACCAGGCTTGTGATGGCCTAATGCTGCATACTACATTGGAGATGCCCTAATGCACCTTATATATGTTAATTCCTCGGCAATAACTACACCTTCTCTGCAAACAAACAAAAACAATAGCCACACTGGAAGCAAGGAAAATAAAAGGCAGCAGCTGGCATGTGGAGTTTGGTGAAGCAATGAAGTCTGCACTCACACCCAATCTATAAATAACTACTTTCCTCCTGTAGTGGAAGCAATGCTCGAAACTATGGTAGAGGTACTTCTCTTTTTGAGGTAACTACAGTAGAGGCGTCTGACAGTGTGAGGCAGTCACACATAATGTCAGTATGGAGAAGTCTAAGAGGAGAGTACAAATGTCCAGCACAACGAGTGCAACGCTAATACTTGAGTGGGGACATCTTTTAGAAATGGGATGTATTAGAAATTTCAGTTAGAGTTAGAGGCTATTGACACGTCCAATATCATAAGGAATTGGAAGCGCAGTCGTCTGTTGTAGTGCTATGTGGAGATAGGCGTCTTTTCAGATTCGGAATCCTCAGAAAATAGTGTCCTTTTTAGTTAGGGGATCCCCGGGTTTCTTGAGGAAAAAGAAGATCCCAAGAAATCGAACCTTTCATATGAAGGGAACGGGATGACAACAATTGTTCCCTTTTTCTTTTTTATTTGAAACTAAATGGCAACAGGTCAATAATCAAGTACAGAGGTAGAATCCTTGTAGTTTCAAGGCGTACTCTAAAAAAAAGGTATTACCCCCATGATTTACTAAAATATGGAAAATGGTCACTGAAGCCAAAGATAACAAAACAAACCTTCCAGCAGAACATACAGACATGATCGATAAACTTGCCAGTGTAAATGACATTACTATTCTTCCATCCATTAGTTTCATCCTGCGATGAGTGGGTCTTCGATACTGAAGCTCACCCATTAGGAGTCTTGTGATACATGATATCAAACCAACCAACTAACTCTGCAACGTCAGTGTCCAATTGTTTTGGAGGAAGCAGGGAAAACAAAGGAAGGACTCAGAGGGTTATTTTCATGTGTCGTGCTATTGTTTTTTTCGCGAATACGCAAAGCTTGTGTATCATTGCATTGTTAGAAGGAATAGAATGAGTACAGAGGGAATACATCACATGACACGAACGCAGGCAGGCGTGAACATGATGCCCGGAGCAGGAAGACAAGGGATGCTCGGCCCGAACAAGGATAGAACACAGCTAGACCTACCAAGCCTGAACCAAAAGCCGCAAAGCCAAACTAGCGAGAATACCAACATCGCGAAAACCAAAAACCGGGGGCACCACGAGCGAGCAAGATAGCGCCTTCAAGAAGGAAGACGACGCCGAGATGCCATCGCCATCCGGTCCGGAGGACCTAGGGTTTCCCCTGTGCTCGAGGAGGGGCTCAGCCAAGGGCCTTGACAGTGCCTCCAAGAAGGAAACGACATCCGCAGACGCCGACGCTGCTAGCACCGAGAAGGAAACGACATCCGCAGACGCCGACGCTGCCAGCACCGACAAGCCGGGCAGAGATTTCGCTCCGGCCATAGGTTGAGCAATCCCATAGCCACCGTATCTGGAGCCGAAGATGAGGAAGCCGTCACTAGCCAGAGCCACTGATTCGGGAGGCCGTTGGCCGGGCTGCACCGTATCTGGTGTCGTGCTATTGTGACCTTCCTGGTTAAGAACGTTACGTTACAGGCGGAATCTCTTCTTGGAGTGGCAAGGGTATTAGGCTATTTAGACAATAAAATTATATAATACTCCATACATGATATATAAAAAGGGTTGTGTTACCTTCCAGTATTTGCATTCAATTGAAAAAGGTGTCGGGGGCTATATGTTCATGGTATATAGTAAAGATGTGGAATTAAAATGAATATAAGCCATCATCCATGATCAAACCCAAGGAATTATCATTTTTATTTAGGAGGGTCAGCCTCAATAATGAACTGGCAATTCTACAATCTTTGGTTTCGAATGTTTTGTTGATTTATCCACATGTTTGGTGTCGTACTGCTGTATATATTCTTCTGCCAGGCCATCCCAAGACAGAAATTAATCCCACTTCACAAAGTCTAGCTGTGTATCCCCTGTAACGCCCCGGATTCGATGCGCCAGGTGTCTGCCAGTTATTCGCCGTCTTTGCCATGTCATTTGCTTGCGTGTTGCATTTTATCATGTCATCATGTGCATTTCATTTTGCATATATGTTCGTTTCATGCATCCGAGCATTTTCCCCGTTGTCCGTTTTGCAATCCGGCACTCCTATGTCATCCGGCGTTCCCCTTTTGTCTTCTGTTGTGAGCGGGTATTAAACTTTCTCGGAATGGCCCAAGGTTTGCCAAGCGGCCTTGGTATAGCACCGATAGACCGCCTGTCAAGTTTCGTGCCATTTGGAGGTTGTTTGGTACTCCAACGGTTAACCAGGTAACCGCAAACCCCTTCTTTTGTTTGCAGCCCAACACCCCTTCCAAAGTGGCCCAAAACCCATCTAACTCCCCTCCATGCTCTCGGTCGTTCGATCACGATCGTGTGGGCGAAAACCGCTCCTCATTTGGACTCTCCTAGCTCCCTCTACCTATAAATATGTCTTCCTTCCCGAAATCCCGGTCTAAACCCTAGTCTCCACCTCCCTCTCGCCCGACGGACATGTCCGCGCCCGCCGGACGAATCCCGCCGCCGCGCCCAGCCAACCAGGTCGCGCCACCTGTCCTCCGCCGCCGTCCCCGCGCCGCCGGCCCGCGGAGCCCATCCGGGGCCCGCGCGGGCCCAGATCCCGCCGCCGCCTGGCCCGTCCCCGCCGCCGCGGCCCGCGCCCCGCGTCGGCGCCCTCCGCAGCACAGCCCGCCTCCGGCCGGCGAGTCACCGGAGCTTGCCGGCTCTGCCCCGCCGCCGGTCGCCCCGATCCGGCGCCGCCCGGCCCCGCGTCGCCCACGCCCGAGCGCGCCTCGTGCCCCGCCGCCCGTCCATCTCCGCGCCGCTCGGCCGGCCGCGCCTCGCCCGCGCGGGCGACCCCGCGCCCTCGCCGCTGTCCGCCGACCCCGCCGGCGCAGCGCCGCCCTCCGGCGACCTTCGCCTCCGGCCGCGCCGCCCCGACCTCCTCCGCCTCCCCGTGCCCAGATCCGGCCGGATCCGGCGAGATCCGGCCCGGATCCGCCTCCCCGGCATCATCCCCGTCAACTCCGGCGTGTTCTCCGGCTAACTCCGGCGTGCATCGATATCCGTGCAGACCCAGAGGTTGACCCGTTTTCCACTAAGTCCCGAATATTTGACATTATCATGCCATGTTCATCATGCTGTATCTCTGCATCTGGAGCTCCGATTCGTGCGTGTAATATGTCAAATTGTTCACCTCGACGAGTACTTCATTTCATTTCATTGCATAATTTTCATTTGAGCTCATTTTGATGCCCTAAATGCTGTTGGAAGAGTGCATGTTGATGTTAATCTGCTGAAACTGTTATAACTTGCTCTTTTGTCATTTTTGCCATGATTGATGTGTGCATCCTATGAGGTTGATGTCTACATGTGTTTTGATCTATGCCATGCCATCTTTCCAGGGGTGTATGCCATGTATTTTTATGATCAATGAGGTGACTAGCACAAGCATGCAAACTAGGCTTCGTGATATTGCTGATTTTAGTCCCTGTTCTGCTGTTATTTTGATGCCATATAAATTTGATGCTACAGAGAGATCCATGCATATTTTGAGATACTTCAGTAAGGGTGTTTTGAACATGTGGTTATTGTATATCCATTCATGCCCTTGTTTGCAATTATGGAGTGGTCTAGCATGTCATTTTGGTGCTCTACATTTGCTTCAAAATGTTTCCTGGCAGATTGTTTACATGTTATTCAATTTAGCAAGGTTGTTATAGTTGATCCTTGCATGCTTTGGACTTGTTCTTGCCTTGGTTTGTTTCACAAACATGTCTTCTTGATGATGCTATGATTATCTTGTCATGTAATGACTTGTGGTGAGTGAATCGAGCTTGTTAAGTAGTGTACTTGCTGTTGCTGTTTTGCTAGGCTGAATCTGTTATTTCGTGATGCTATATAAACATGTCGCTACTAATCATTCTATGCATAATTTGGAGATTTTCTATAAACATGTTTTGATCTACATGTCATCCTCTAACCATACATGCCCCTGGTTGCATTTATAGGTTCCTGTAGCTTGTCCATATCTTGCTCCAAAGTTGCTAAATAATGTTGCTATCATCCTGTTAACATGAAGTTCAGTTTTGGCCATGTGCTTTTCTAGTGATCCATGCACCCTATGAACTTGTTATTGCCATGCTTAGCTTCATAAATATGTCTTCTTACTGTTGGTTGCCTTTCCATGCCATGTATTGCTCTATGGTGAGTGGTTCAAGCTCACCAACATGCCTACTTATTGTTGTTTCTGCCATGTTTGAATCTGTAATATAACTTGCCATGTTTACATGGGTGCCATCATATTTTCCGATCCATTTTGGCTCATGGTCAGTAAGGGACTTTTGATCTATGCTATTAGTAGGTTCATGCCATGCCTTTGTTTGCCATGATATGTTCCTGTAACATGTTGTTTGATAGCTCTAAACATTGCAACCTGATGTTATTTCTGCTAAAGTCTAAAACTGTTATTATTTGCAATCTTACCATGTGTTTTGGAGCATGTTCTAGTGATTTCTGGAGATAGCTCAGTGTTCATGTTTTGTTATGCTTTACCTGTACTTCATGCCCATGCCTTTTGTTATTATGTTGGGGTGGTGTAGCTTATTGTTTTGATGCTTGCAAGATGGCTAGTTGCTGTTATGGACAGATTGTTGTTATGATTTGTATAGTGTGTGTGTGTTTTGCACCGTTGCTCCGTTTTGAGTGTGCTCTATATGAAACTTGCTTGATTTTGCATGTAGTTTCATATTATCATGTTGCATCCTTGTTTTGAGGTGTTTGCTTGATGTTTGTATGCATTTTGCATCAATGCCATGTTTAACTTGTTTTGCTCATATCTTCTAGGCCGTAGCTCCGAATCTAATGAACTTTATATGTAACTTGACTAGAATCTCGTGTAGATCATCTTGGTGCATCTTAACTTGCTGTTTAACAACTTGAGCATAAGGTTTATTCAGATCTGGACCAATTTCGAAATTTGCATATGAGGACTTACCGGAATTGTTATATGTTGTTCCCGGCCTCATTTAAACTTGCCTTGATGTGTTGTTCTTGTTTGCATCATCTCTTGCCATGAGTAGCTTCATGTAGCTTGGTCATGCATCATGCTTGTTGTGCATCATGCCTTGTTCATGTGTGGTGTGTTTACCATGTTGTGTGCTTCTTCTCGATAGTTCTCGTTTTGTTGCGATCGTGAGGATGCGTTCGTCTACGTGTGGTTCGTCTTCGTGGCTTCATCTTCTTCATGGACTTGTTCTTCTTCCTTGCGGGATTTCAGGCAAGATGACCGCTACCCTGGATCTCACTACTATCATTGCTATGCTAGTTGCTTCGTTCTATCGCTATGCTGCGCTACCTATTACCTGTTTATCAAGCCATCCCATATTGCCATGAACCTCTAACCTTTGACACCTTTCCTATGCAAACCGTTGTTTGGCTATGTTACCGCTTTTGCTCAGCCCCTCTTATAGCGTTGCTAGTTGCAGGTGAAGTTGAAGATTTCTCCATGGCGGACAGGGTTATTTTGGGATATCACAATATCTCTTATATTATTAATGCATCTATATATTTGGTAAAGGGTGGAAGGCTCGGCCTTATGCCTGGTGTTTTGTTCCACTCTTGCCGCCCTAGTTTCCGTCATACCGGTGTTATGTTCCCGGATTTTGCGTTCCTAACGCGGTCGGGTGATTTATGGGACCCCCCTGACAGTTCACTTTGAATAAAACTTGTCCAGCAAGGCCCAACCTTGGTTTTACCATTTGCCTCACCACCACCTATCCCTTTCCCTTGGGTCGGCCAACCCGAGGGTCATCTTTATTACAGCCCCCCCCCCCCCCCCCCCGGGCCAATGCTTGTCTAAGTGTTGGTCCAAACTAGAGCACCGTGCGGGACCATTCCTTGGCAACTTGGATTCGTCGGTACCTGTACGCTTCGCTTATCCGGTGTTGCCCTGAGAACGAGATATGTGCAGCTCCTATGGGGATTGTCGGCGCATCGGGCGGCTTTGCTGGTCTTGTTTTACCATTGTCGAAATGTCTTGTAAACCGGGATTCCGAGACTGATCGGTTCTTCCTGGGAGAAGGTCTATTCCTTCGTTGATCGCGAGAGCTTGTCATGGGCTAAGTTGGGACACCCCTGCAGGGTATAAACTTTCGAGAGCCATGCCCGCGGTTATGTGGCAGATGGGAATTTGTTAATGTCCGGTTGTAGATAACTTGACACCAGATCCGAATTAAAACGCATCAACCGCGTGTGTAGCCGTGATGGTCTCTTCTCGGCGGAGTCCGGGAAGTGAACACGGTTTCTGTGTATGTTTGACGTAAGTAGGTGTTCAGGATCACCTCTTGATCATTGCTAGCTTCACGACCGTTCCGCTTGTTTCTCTTCTCGCTCTCATTTGCGTATGTTAGCCACCATATCATGCTTAGTCGCTGCTGCAACCTCACCACTTTACCCCTTCCTTTCCCTTTAAGCTTTGCTAGTCTTGATACCCATGGTAATGGGATTGCTGAGTCCTCGTGGCTCACAGATTACTACAACAACAGTTGCAGGTACAGGTTATGCGATGATCTTGACGCGAGAGCGATGTTCCTTGATTTGTAGTTCTTCTTCTGCTTCTTCTTCGATGAGGGGATAGGTTCCAGGTCGGCAGCCTGGGCTAGCAGGGTGGATATTGTTTGAGTTTCTGTTTATGTTTCATCCGTAGTCGGATGTTGATCATGTGCATGATGTATTGTTGTATTCATGTGACATTGTATGTCTTGGATGTACCCCCACTATTATGTAATGTTGATGTAATGATATCCACCTTGCAAAAGCGTCTTCAAGATGCGCTTCTATCCTTGGTGGGACCTTCGAGTTCCTTTAGGATAGGGTCGCATCTTGGGCGTGACAAGTTGGTATCAGAGCCTCGACTGACCTTAGGAGCCCCCTTGATTGATCGTGTAGTTTGGCCGTTGTTGAGTCTAGAAGAAAACTGTTTTCTGAGTCTAGTTATATCGGAGAGTAGGAATTCTTTTTACTCCTCAGCCTCTTCGTCGCTCTGGTGAGGAATCGTGACGTAGGTGTTTTGAATTACTCCTCTTCCCCTTCAAATTTTCTTTAGGTTCACGCAGTTGGGTTTCCGGTAGTTGTTTCCTCAGCTCTTTTTGTCCGGCGCACTCCTCGTCAAGCTGATTCGAACCTCTTTGTCTTTGGGAGATCAATCCTCGGCTCTTTTCGATCGATGTTGTTTCCTTGTCCGAAGTTGTCCTTGTTTTTCCCACCCGCCCTCCTTCTTCTTCTCGAATCCGGAGTCCGTAATCGAGTATCCATCCTACTCGTGTGAAGCCTTTGTTTTCTTTCAATCGGTGTTTTCTCTTCAAAATATTCGTCGTTTCTCTCTTCCAAGTTGGGTTTGTTCTCCCGCCCTCCCACCCTTTTTCTTCCCGGAGTCTGAGTCTCTCTCGACTATCTATTTCATTCGTGCGGAGTATCTTCAATCTTTCCTCAATTGTTTCAACCGGTGAATTCTCGTATCGTTTGACATTCTTCATCTCTTTTCCGGTGGTTTCAATTCAAGTTTTTCGGTGTTGATCGTATTCTTTTCCTCGGCTCAAATGTTTTCCCCTTGATCATTCGCCTCTCGCCAGTTTATCCTTCCGGAGTGTTCAAGACATCTTAGGAGATTCGTCCATGTTCCAATTAATTCGAGGTTGTCACCTCATTCAAATATTTCAATTGTTCCGGTGCATCATCTATCTGTTCAACAATCCTTTCCAACGGTGTTTTTCTCTTTAGTGGGCCCTAACCCACAGGTCTTTTCCAAGGATCTTACCTGACTCTCCTAATTCCCTCGGAGTTATTTTCAAATTCTTTTCAAGTGTGATGTAAGAATGGATCCCATCAGTCACTTGCCTTCTCCAAGATCTCTTTCATCGTCGACTCTACCTCTTTGCTTTTCATTCAACTGGAGTATCTCAGTAATTTCGGTGGTGTTTATCGTCATCATTTGAAGATTGAAGAAGAGTTTCTCTTAAATCTTGTCCATTTTCCCGAAGATTCATGTCGCTAGCTTGAGGCTATCCGCTCAAATTGTTTCCAGTCGTGCAATTCTTTTTCATCCATCCGGAGTATGACAGGAGTTGATTTTTGTTCCTTTTCATCCGGAGGCCATCTTTTCGGAAGATTTCTTCGTTCTAAGTTTTCAAATTCGTTCTCCAATTATTCTATATCCGTGCCTTTCGTTCGTCTCAATATTCTTCCGGTGCTTCGTTCAAGTATTCTTCAATCAGTTCGCGTTCTCTTCGTTCTTTTGCATCAAAATCCCCTCAAGCATATTTGTTCTTCTAATTCTTCCCGGTGATTCAGTCTCTCTCGTCAGTCATTTCCGAATTCTAACGGTGGTTCTTCCAGATTATTTTTCTTTGATTATCATTTTAATTCATTCATTCTTTCCAATCCTACCGGTGGTTCATGAAGACCTTTCTCAAGTTTTGCGCCATTTTTCCCTCAATCCTTTTCAAGAAGAATAAGTAGTATGCAAAATCCATTGCTTGTCATCAATTTAATTTGATGAAGGATAAGCATACAATAAATCTTATTCTTATCTCATCCAAGTGGTTAATCCTTTTCTTCGGAGTTTGTTCTTGATGAATAAATTCTAGCTCCAAGTTTTTTCATCTTTTCTCTTCCGGAGTTCAAATTTCCTCAGCCATTTCGTCGGAACCTCCATCTAAATCACCGCAAGGCTCATCTTATTCGTTCTTCCTTCATTTTATCTCGTCATCCTTTTTGTCACCGGAGTTCTTCATGGCGTTCTTCAGGATTTAATTCACTCCTCAAGTGTTCATCAAGATTCTTCTCGAAGGAGCTCAAGTATCTTTCTTCTTGCATATCAAAGTGCAATTAATTCTCCATATCCTTTTGAAGTGGAGTTTTGCATTTCTTCGTTCTTCTCAGCTATTTAATCTTTTCTGCTCGTGGTCGTTTATCACCTCATAATTTTGAGATGTTATCCGTAAGTCCATGACAAGCTTATTCTTTTCGTTGTTGATTTTTCTCAACAGCTCCGTTCAATCCTTTCTTCTGAGGTTGCTATCTATTTCATTCGTGGCACAAGTTGTCATTTTCTTCTCCGTTCTTTTCTTTCCACTATTTCAATTCTTTCCGGAGGTTTTGTCAAGTATCATTCCATCCTCTCAAGTTCATGTTATATTCCTTCCTTTTTCAGTCGGAATGCTGTCTAAATCCTTTCAGGCTTATTCGTTTCTTATCTCGTTCTAACCGGAGTTGTTTTCGTATTCTATCTGATTCCGTGAGCTTTCGATTCTCGTCATTCTCGTCGTTCCTCTCTTCTTCTCGAGTGCTCTCGATTCTGTGCTTTTTCACTTGATTTCTTGCTTCACCTCATCCCTTTTCTCTTCCGTCTCGGTCCTAAGATCTCGGGACGAGATCTCTTGTTAGTGGAGGAGTGTTGTAACGCCCCGGATTCGATGCGCCAGGTGTCTGCCAGTTATTCGCCGTCTTTGCCATGTCATTTGCTTGCGTGTTGCATTTTATCATGTCATCATGTGCATTTCATTTTGTATACGTGTTCGTTTCATGCATCCGAACATTTTCCCCGTTGTCCGTTTTGCAATCCGGCACTCCTATGTCATCCGGCGTTCCCCTTTTGTCTTCTGTTGTGAGCGGGTATTAAACTTTCTTGGAATGGCCCGAAGTTTGCCAAGCGGCCTTGGTATAGCACCGGTAGACCGCCGGTCAAGTTTCGTGCCATTTGGAGGTTGTTTGGTACTCCAATGATTAACCGGGTAACCGCAAACTCCTTCTTTTGTTTGCAGCCCAACACCCCTTCCAAAGTGGCCCAAAACCCATCTAACTCCCCTCCATGCTCTCGGTCGTTCGATCACGATCGTGTGGGCGAAAACCGCTCCTCATTTGGACTCTCCTAGCTCCCTCTACCTATAAATATGTCTTCCTCCCCGAAATCCCGGTCTAAACCCTAGTCTCCACCTCCCTCTCGCCCGGCGGACATGTCCGCGCCCGCTGGACGAATCCCGCCGCCGCGCCTAGCCAACCAGGTCGCGCCACCTGTCCTCCGCCGCCGTCCCCGCGCCGCCGGCCCGCGGAGCCCATCCGGGGCCCGGGCGGGCCCAGATCCCGCCGCCGCCTGGCCCGTCCCCGCCGCCGCGGCCCGCGCCCCGCGTCGGCGCCCTCCGCCGCCCAGCCCGCCTCCGGCCAGCGAGTCACCGGAGCTTGCCGGCTCTGCCCCGCCGCCGGGCGCCCCGATCCGGCGCCGCCCGGCCCCGCGTCGCCCGCGCCCGAGCGCGCCTCGTGCCCCGCCGCCCGTCCATCTCCGCGCCGCCCGCGCCGCTCGGCCGGCCGCGCCTCGCCCGCGCCGGCGACCCTGCGCCCTCGCCGCCGTCCGCCGACCCCGCTGGCGCAGCGCCGCCCTCCAGCGACCTTCGCCTCCGGCCGCGCCGCCCCGACCTCCTCCGCCTCCCCGCGCCCAGATCCGGCCGGATCCGGCGAGATCCGGCCCGGATCCGCCTCCCCGGCATCATCCCCGTCAACTCCGGCGTGTTCTCCGGCTAACTCCGGCGTGCATCGATATCCGTGCAGACCCAGAGGTTGACCCGTTTTCCACTAAGTCCCGAATATTTGACATTATCATGCCATGTTCATCATGCTGTATCTCTGCATCTGTAGCTCCGATTCGTGCGTGTAATATGTCAAATTGTTTGTCTCGACGAGTACTTAATTTCTCTCCATTGCATCATTTTCATTTGAGCTCATCTTGATGCCCTAAATGCTGTTGGAAGAGTGCATGTTGATGTTAATCTGCTGAAACTGTTATAACTTGCTCTTTTGTCATTTTTGCCATGATTGATGTGTGCATCCTATGAGGTTGATGTCTACATGTGTTTTGATCTATGCCATGCCATCTTTCCAGGGGTGTATGCCATGTATTTTTGTGATCAATGTGGTGACTAGCACAAGCATGCAAACTAGGCTTCGTGATATTGCTGATTTTAGTCCCTGTTCTGCTGTTATTTTGATGCCATATAAACTTGATGCTACAGAGAGATCCATGCATATTTTGAGATACTTAAGTAAGGGTGTTTTGAACATGTGGTTATTGTATATCCATTCATGCCCTTGTTTGCAATTTTGGAGTAGTCTAGCATGTCATTTTGGTGCTCTACTTTTGCTTCAAAATGTTTCCTGGCAGATTGTTTACATGTTATTCAATTTAGCAAGGTTGCTATAGTTGATCCTTGCATGCTTTGGACTTGTTCTTGCCTTGGTTTGTTTCATAAACATGTCTTCTTGATGATGCTATGCTTATCTTGTCATGCAATGACTTGTGGTGAGTGAATCGAGCTTGTTAAGTAGTGTACTTGCTGTTGCTGTTTTGCTAGGCTGAATCTGTTATTTCGCGATGCTATATAAACATGTTGCTACTAATCATTCTATGCATAATCTGGAGATGTTCTATAAACATGTTTTGATCTACATGTCATCCTCTAACCATACATGCCCCTGGTTGCATTTATAGGTTGGTGTAGCTTGTTCATATCTTGCTCCAAAGTTGCTAAATAATGTCGCTGTCATCCTGTTAACATGAAGTTCAGTTTTGGCCATGTGCTTTTCTAGTGATCCATGCACCCTATGAACTTGTTATTGCCATTCTTAGCTTCATAAACATGTCTTCTTACTGTTGGTTGCCTTTCCATGCCATGTATTGCTCTGTGGTGAGTGGTTCAAGCTCACCAACATGCCTACTTATTGTTGTTTCTGCCATGTTTGAATCTGTAATATAACTTGCCATGTTTACATGGGTGCCATCATATTTTCTGATCCTTTTGGGCTCATTGTCAGTAAGGGACTTTTCAACTATGCTATTAGTAGGTTCATGCCATGCCTTTGTTTGCCATGATATGTTCCTATAACATGTTGTTTGATAGCTCTAAACATTGCAACCTGATGTTATTTCTGCTAAAATCTGAAACTGTCATTATTTGCAATCTTACCATGTGTTTTGGAGCATGTTCTAGTGATTTCTGGAGATAGCTCAGTGTTCATGTTTTGTTATGCTTTACCTGTACTTCATGCCCATGCCTTTTGTTATTATGTTGGGGTGGTGTAGCTTATTGTTTTGATGCTTGCAAGATGGCTAGTTGCTGTTATGGACAGATTGTTGTTATGACTTGTATAGTGTGTGTGTGTTTTGCACCGTTGCTCCGTTTTGAGTGTGCTCTATATGAAACTTGCTTGATTTTGCATGTAGTTTCATATTATCATGTTGCATCCTTGTTTTGAGGTGTTTGCTTGATGTTTGTATGCATTTTGCATCAATGCCATGTTTAACTTGTTTTGCTCATATCTTCTAGGCCGTAGCTCCGAATCTAATGAACTTTATATGTAACTTGACTAGAATCTCGTGTAGATCATCTTGGTGCATCTTAACTTGCTATTTAACAACTTGAGCATAAGGTTTATTCAGATCTGGACCAATTTCGAAATTTGCATATGAGGACTTACCGGAATTGTTATATGTTGTTCCCGACCTCATTTAAACTTGCCTTGATGTGTTGTTCTTGTTTGCATCATCTCTTGCCATGAGTAGCTTCATGTAGCTTGGTCATGCATCATGCTTGTTGTGCATCATGCCTTGTTCATGTGTGGTGTGTTTACCATGTTGTGTGCTTCTTCTCGATAGTTCTCGTTTCGTTGCGATCGTGAGGATGCGTTCGTCTACGTGTGGTTCGTCTTCGTGGCTTCATCTTCTTCATGGACTTGTTCTTCTTCCTTGCGGGATTTCAGGCAAGATGACCGCTACCCTGGATCTCACTACTATCATTGCTATGCTAGTTGCTTCGTTCTATCGCTATGCTGCGCTACCTATTACCTGTTTATCAAGCCATCCCATATTGCCATGAACCTCTAACCTTTGACACCTTTCCTATGCAAACCGTTGTTTGGCTATGTTACCGCTTTTGCTCAGCCCCTCTTATAGCGTTGCTAGTTGCAGGTGAAGTTGAAGATTTCTCCATGGCGGACAGGGTTATTTTGGGATATCACAATATCTCTTATATTATTAATGCATCTATATATTTGGTAAAGGGTGGAAGGCTCGGCCTTATGCCTGGTGTTTTGTTCCACTCTTGCCGCCCTAGTTTCCGTCATACCGGTGCTATGTTCCCGGATTTTGCGTTCCTAACGCGGTCGGGTGATTTATGGGACCCCCCTGACAGTTCACTTTGAATAAAACTTGTCCAGCAAGGCCCAACCTTGGTTTTACCATTTGCCTCACCACCACCTATCCCTTTCCCTTGGGTCGGCCAACCCGAGGGTCATCTTTATTACAGCCCCCCCGGGCCAATGCTTGTCTAAGTGTTGGTCCAAACTAGAGCACCGTGCGGGACCATTCCTTGGCAACTTGGATTCGTCGGTACCTGTACGCTTCGCTTATCCGGTGTTGCCCTGAGAACGAGATATGTGCAGCTCCTATGGGGATTGTCGGCGCATCGGGCGGCTTTGCTGGTCTTGTTTTACCATTGTCGAAATGTCTTGTAAACCGGGATTCCGAGACTGATCGGTTCTTCCTGGGAGAAGGTCTATTCCTTCGTTGATCGCGAGAGCTTGTCATGGGCTAAGTTGGGACACCCCTGCAGGGTATAAACTTTCGAGAGCCATGCCCGCGGTTATGTGGCAGATGGGAATTTGTTAATGTCCGGTTGTAGATAACTTGACACCAGATCCGAATTAAAACGCATCAACCGCGTGTGTAGCCGTGATGGTCTCTTCTCGGCGGAGTCCGGGAAGTGAACACGGTTTCTGTGTATGTTTGACGTAAGTAGGTGTTCAGGATCACCTCTTGATCATTGCTAGCTTCACGACCGTTCCGCTTGTTTCTCTTCTCGCTCTCATTTGCGTATGTTAGCCACCATATCATGCTTAGTCGCTGCTGCAACCTCACCACTTTACCCCTTCCTTTCCCTTTAAGCTTTGCTAGTCTTGATACCCATGGTAATGGGATTGCTGAGTCCTCGTGGCTCACAGATTACTACAACAACAGTTGCAGGTACAGGTTATGCGATGATCTTGACGCGAGAGCGATGTTCCTTGATTTGTAGTTCTTCTTCTGCTTCTTCTTCGATGAGGGGATAGGTTCCAGGTCGGCAGCCTGGGCTAGCAGGGTGGATATTGTTTGAGCTTCTGTTTATGTTTCATCCGTAGTCGGATGTTGATCATGTGCATGATGTATTGTTGTATTCATGTGACATTGTATGTCTTGGATGTACCCCCACTATTATGTAATGTTGATGTAATGATATCCACCTTGCAAAAGCGTCTTCAAGATGCGCTTCTATCCTTGGTGGGACCTTCGAGTTCCTTTAGGATAGGGTCGCATCTTGGGCGTGACAAGTTGGTATCAGAGCCTCGACTGACCTTAGGAGCCCCCTTGATTGATCGTGTAGTTTGGCCGTTGTTGAGTCTAGAAGAAAACTGTTTTCTGAGTCTAGTTATATCGGAGAGTAGGAATTCTTTTTACTCCTCAGCCTCTTCGTCGCTCTGGTGAGGAATCGTGACGTAGGTGTTTTGAATTACTCCTCTTCCCCTTCAAATTTTCTTTAGGTTCACGCAGTTGGGTTTCCGGTAGTTGTTTCCTCAGCTCTTTTTGTCCGGCGCACTCCTCGTCAAGCTGATTCGAACCTCTTTGTCTTTGGGAGATCAATCCTCGGCTCTTTTCGATCGATGTTGTTTCCTTGTCCGAAGTTGTCCTTGTTTTTCCCACCCGCCCTCCTTCTTCTTCTCGAATCCGGAGTCCGTAATCGAGTATCCATCCTACTCGTGTGAAGCCTTTGTTTTCTTTCAATCGGTGTTTTCTCTTCAAAATATTCGTCGTTTCTCTCTTCCAAGTTGGGTTTGTTCTCCCGCCCTCCCACCCTTTTTCTTCCCGGAGTCTGAGTCTCTCTCGACTATCTATTTCATTCATGCGGAGTATCTTCAATCTTTCCTCAATTGTTTCAACCGGTGAATTCTCGTATCGTTTGACATTCTTCATCTCTTTTCCGGTGGTTTCAATTCAAGTTTTTCGGTGTTGATCGTATTCTTTTCCTCGGCTCAAATGTTTTCCCCTTGATCATTCGCCTCTCGCCAGTTTATCCTTCCGGAGTGTTCAAGACATCTTAGGAGATTCGTCCGTGTTCCAATTAATTCGAGGTTGTCACCTCATTCAAATATTTCAATTGTTCTGGTGCATCATCTATCTGTTCAACAATCCTTTCCAACGGTGTTTTTCTCTTTAGTGGGCCCTAACCCACAGGTCTTTTCCAAGGATCTTACCTGACTCTCCTAATTCCCCCGGAGTTATTTTCAAATTCTTTTCAAGTGTGATGTAAGAATGGATCCCATCAGTCACTTGCCTTCTCCAAGATCTCTTTCAAATCATTTTCATCGTCGACTCTACCTCTTTGCTTTTCATTCAACTGGAGTATCTCAGTAATTTCGGTGGTGTTTATCGTCATCATTTGAAGATTGAAGAAGAGTTTCTCTTAAATCTTGTCCATTTTCCCGAAGATTCATGTCGCTAGCTTGAGGCTATCTGCTCAAATAGTTTCCAGTCGTGCAATTCTTTTTCATCCATCCGGAGTATGACAGGAGTTGATTTTTGTTCCTTTTCATCCGGAGGCCATCTTTTCGGAAGATTTCTTCGTTCTAAGTTTTCAAATTCGTTCTCCAATTATTCTATATCCGTGCCTTTCGTTCGTCTCAATATTCTTCCGGTGCTTCGTTCAAGTATTCTTCAATCAGTTCGCGTTCTCTTCGTTCTTTTGCATCAAAATCCCCTCAAGCATATTTGTTCTTCTAATTCTTCCCGGTGATTCAGTCTCTCTCGTCAGTCATTTCCGAATTCTAATGGTGGTTCTTTCAGATTATTTTTCTTTGATTATCATTTTAATTCATTCATTCTTTCCAATCCTACCGGTGGTTCATGAAGACCTTTCTCAAGTTTTGCGCCATTTTTCCCTCAATCCTTTTCAAGAAGAATAAGTAGTATGCAAAATCCATTGCTTGTCATCAATTTAATTTGATGAAGGATAAGCATACAATAAATCTTATTCTTATCTCATCCAAGTGGTTAATCCTTTTCTTCGGAGTTTGTTCTTGATGAATAAATTCTAGCTCCAAGTTTTTTCATCTTTTCTCTTCCGGAGTTCAAATTTCCTCAGCCATTTCGTCGGAACCTCCATCTAAATCACCGCAAGGCTCATCTTATTCGTTCTTCCTTCATTTTATCTCGTCATCCTTTTTGTCACCGGAGTTCTTCATGGCGTTCTTCAGGATTTAATTCACTCCTCAAGTTTTCATCAAGATTCTTCTCGAAGGAGCTCAAGTATCTTTCTTCTTGCATATCAAAGTGCAATTAATTCTCCATATCCTTTTGAAGTGGAGTTTTGCATTTCTTCGTTCTTCTCAGCTATTTAATCTTTTCTGCTCGTGGTCGTTTATCACCTCATAATTTTGAGATGTTATCCGTAAGTCCATGACAAGCTTATTCTTTTCGTTGTTGATTTTTCTCAACAGCTCCGTTCAATCCTTTCTTCTGAGGTTGCTATCTATTTCATTCGTGGCACAAGTTGTCATTTTCTTCTCCGTTCTTTTCTTTCCACTATTTCAATTCTTTCCGGAGGTTTTGTCAAGTATCATTCCATCCTCTCAAGTTCATGTTATATTCCTTCCTTTTTCAGTCGGAATGTTGTCTAAATCCTTTCAGGCTTATTCGTTTCTTATCTCGTTCTAACCGGAGTTGTTTTCATATTCTATCTGATTCCGTGAGCTTTCGATTCTCGTCATTCTCGTCGTTCCTCTCTTCTTCTCGAGTGCTCTCGATTCTGTGCTTTTTCACTTGATTTCTTGCTTCACCTCATCCCTTTTCTCTTCCGTCTCGGTCCTAAGATCTCGGGACGAGATCTCTTGTTAGTGGAGGAGTGTTGTAACGCCCCGGATTCGATGCGCCAGGTGTCTGCCAGTTATTCGCCGTCTTTGCCATGTCATTTGCTTGCGTGTTGCATTTTATCATGTCATCATGTGCATTTCATTTTGTATACGTGTTCGTTTCATGCATCCGAACATTTTCCCCGTTGTCCGTTTTGCAATCCGGCACTCCTATGTCATCCGGCGTTCCCCTTTTGTCTTCTGTTGTGAGCGGGTATTAAACTTTCTTGGAATGGCCCGAGGTTTGCCAAGCGGCCTTGGTATAGCACCGGTAGACCGCCGGTCAAGTTTCGTGCCATTTGGAGGTTGTTTGGTACTCCAACGATTAACCGGGTAACCGCAAACTCCTTCTTTTGTTTGCAGCCCAACACCCCTTCCAAAGTGGCCCAAAACCCATCTAACTCCCCTCCATGCTCTCGGTCGTTCGATCACGATCGTGTGGGCGAAAACCGCTCCTCATTTGGACTCTCCTAGCTCCCTCTACCTATAAATATGTCTTCCTCCCCGAAATCCCGGTCTAAACCCTAGTCTCCACCTCCCTCTCGCCCGGCGGACATGTCCGCGCCCGCTGGACGAATCCCGCCGCCGCGCCTAGCCAACCAGGTCGCGCCACCTGTCCTCCGCCGCCGTCCCCGCGCCGCCGGCCCGCGGAGCCCATCCGGGGCCCGCGCGGGCCCAGATCCCGCCGCCGCCTGGCCCGTCCCCGCCGCCGCGGCCCGCGCCCCGCGTCGGCGCCCTCCGCCGCCCAGCCCGCCTCCGGCCGGCGAGTCACCGGAGCTTGCCGGCTCTGCCCCGCCGCCGGGCGCCCCGATCCGGCGCCGCCCGGCCCCGCGTCGCCCGCGCCCGAGCGCGCCTCGTGCCCCGCCGCCCGTCCATCTCCGCGCCGCCCGCGCCGCTCGGCCGGCCGCGCCTCGCCCGCGCCGGCGACCCTGCGCCCTCGCCGCCGTCCGCCGACCCTGCTGGCGCAGCGCCGCCCTCCAGCGACCTTCGCCTCCGGCCGCGCCGCCCCGACCTCCTCCGCCTCCCCGCGCCCAGATCCGGCCGGATCCGGCGAGATCCGGCCCGGATCCGCCTCCCCGGCATCATCCCCGTCAACTCCGGCGTGTTCTCCGGCTAACTCCGGCGTGCATCGATATCCGTGCAGACCCAGAGGTTGACCCGTTTTCCACTAAGTCCCGAATATTTGACATTATCATGCCATGTTCATCATGCTGTATCTCTGCATCTGTAGCTCCGATTCGTGCGTGTAATATGTCAAATTGTTTGTCTCGACGAGTACTTAATTTCTCTCCATTGCATCATTTTCATTTGAGCTCATCTTGATGCCCTAAATGCTGTTGGAAGAGTGCATGTTGATGTTAATCTGCTGAAACTGTTATAACTTGCTCTTTTGTCATTTTTGCCATGATTGATGTGTGCATCCTATGAGGTTGATGTCTACATGTGTTTTGATCTATGCCATGCCATCTTTCCAGGGGTGTATGCCATGTATTTTTGTGATCAATGTGGTGACTAGCACAAGCATGCAAACTAGGCTTCGTGATATTGCTGATTTTAGTCCCTGTTCTGCTGTTATTTTGATGCCATGTAAACTTGATGCTACAGAGAGATCCATGCATATTTTGAGATACTTAAGTAAGGGTGTTTTGAACATGTGGTTATTGTATATCCATTCATGCCCTTGTTTGCAATTTTGGAGTAGTCTAGCATGTCATTTTGGTGCTCTACTTTTGCTTCAAAATGTTTCCTGGCAGATTGTTTACATGTTATTCAATTTAGCAAGGTTGCTATAGTTGATCCTTGCATGCTTTGGACTTGTTCTTGCCTTGGTTTGTTTCATAAACATGTCTTCTTGATGATGCTATGCTTATCTTGTCATGCAATGACTTGTGGTGAGTGAATCGAGCTTGTTAAGTAGTGTACTTGCTGTTGCTGTTTTGCTAGGCTGAATCTGTTATTTCGCGATGCTATATAAACATGTTGCTACTAATCATTCTATGCATAATCTGGAGATGTTCTATAAACATGTTTTGATCTACATGTCATCCTCTAACCATACATGCCCCTGGTTGCATTTATAGGTTGGTGTAGCTTGTTCATATCTTGCTCCAAAGTTGCTAAATAATGTCGCTGTCATCCTGTTAACATGAAGTTCAGTTTTGGCCATGTGCTTTTCTAGTGATCCATGCACCCTATGAACTTGTTATTGCCATTCTTAGCTTCATAAACATGTCTTCTTACTGTTGGTTGCCTTTCCATGCCATGTATTGCTCTGTGGTGAGTGGTTCAAGCTCACCAACATGCCTACTTATTGTTGTTTCTGCCATGTTTGAATCTGTAATATAACTTGCCATGTTTACATGGGTGCCATCATATTTTCTAATCCTTTTTGGCTCATTGTCAGTAAGGGACTTTTGAACTATGCTATTAGTAGGTTCATGCCATGCCTTTGTTTGCCATGATATGTTCCTATAACATGTTGTTTGATAGCTCTAAACATTGCAACCTGATGTTATTTCTGCTAAAATCTGAAACTGTCATTATTTGCAATCTTACTATGTGTTTTGGAGCATGTTCTAGTGATTTCTGGAGATAGCTCAGTGTTCATGTTTTGTTATGCTTTACCTGTACTTCATGCCCATGCCTTTTGTTATTATGTTGGGGTGGTGTAGCTTATTGTTTTGATGCTTGCAAGATGGCTAGTTGCTGTTATGGACAGATTGTTGTTATGACTTGTATAGTGTGTGTGTGTTTTGCACCGTTGCTCCGTTTTGAGTGTGCTCTATATGAAACTTGCTTGATTTTGCATGTAGTTTCATATTATCATGTTGCATCCTTGTTTTGAGGTGTTTGCTTGATGTTTGTATGCATTTTGCATCAATGCCATGTTTAACTTGTTTTGCTCATATCTTCTAGGCCGTAGCTCCGAATCTAATGAACTTTATATGTAACTTGACTAGAATCTCGTGTAGATCATCTTGGTGCATCTTAACTTGCTGTTTAACAACTTGAGCATAAGGTTTATTCATATCTGGACCAATTTCGAAATTTGCATATGAGGACTTACCGGAATTGTTATATGTTGTTCCCGGCCTCATTTAAACTTGCCTTGATGTGTTGTTCTTGTTTGCATCATCTCTTGCCATGAGTAGCTTCATGTAGCTTGGTCATGCATCATGCTTGTTGTGCATCATGCCTTGTTCATGTGTGGTGTGTTTACCATGTTGTGTGCTTCTTCTCGATAGTTCTCGTTTCGTTGCGATCGTGAGGATGCGTTCGTCTACGTGTGGTTCGTCTTCGTGGCTTCATCTTCTTCATGGACTTGTTCTTCTTCCTTGCGGGATTTCAGGCAAGATGACCGCTATCCTGGATCTCACTACTATCATTGCTATGCTAGTTGCTTCGTTCTATCGCTATGCTGCGCTACCTATTACCTGTTTATCAAGCCATCCCATATTGCCATGAACCTCTAACCTTTGACACCTTTCCTATGCAAACCGTTGTTTGGCTATGTTACCGCTTTTGCTCAGCCCCTCTTATAGCGTTGCTAGTTGCAGGTGAAGTTGAAGATTTCTCCATGGCGGACAGGGTTATTTTGGGATATCACAATATCTCTTATATTATTAATGCATCTATATATTTGGTAAAGGGTGGAAGGCTCGGCCTTATGCCTGGTGTTTTGTTCCACTCTTGCCGCCCTAGTTTCCGTCATACCGGTGTTATGTTCCCGGATTTTGCGTTCCTAACGCGGTCGGGTGATTTATGGGACCCCCCTGACAGTTCACTTTGAATAAAACTTGTCCAGCAAGGCCCAACCTTGGTTTTACCATTTGCCTCACCACCACCTATCCCTTTCCCTTGGGTCGGCCAACCCGAGGGTCATCTTTATTACAGCCCCCCCCCCCCCCCGGGCCAATGCTTGTCTAAGTGTTGGTCCAAACTAGAGCACCGTGCGGGACCATTCCTTGGCAACTTGGATTCGTCGGTACCTGTACGCTTCGCTTATCCGGTGTTGCCCTGAGAACGAGATATGTGCAGCTCCTATGGGGATTGTCAGCGCATCGGACGGCTTTGCTGGTCTTGTTTTACCATTGTCGAAATGTCTTGTAAACCGGGATTCCGAGACTGATCGGGTCTTCCTGGGAGAAGGTCTATTCCTTCGTTGATCGCGAGAGCTTGTCATGGGCTAAGTTGGGACACCCCTGCAGGGTATAAACTTTCGAGGGCCGTGCCCACGCTTATGTGGCAGATGGGTATTTGTTAATGTCCGGTTGTAGATAACTTGACACCAGATCCGAATTAAAATGCATCAACCGCGTGTGTAGCCGTGATGGTCTCTTCTCGGCGGAGTCCGGGAAGTGAACACGGTTTCTGTGTATGTTTGACATAAGTAGGTGTTCAGGATCACCTCTTGATCATTGCTAGCTTCACGATCATTCTGCTTGTTTCTCTTCTCGCTCTCATTTGCGTATGTTAGCCACCATATCATGCTTAGTCGCTGCTGCAACCTCACCACTTTACCCCTTCCTTTCCCTTTAAGCTTTGCTAGTCTTGATACCCATGGTAATGGGATTGCTGAGTCCTCGTGGCTCACAGATTACTACAACAACAGTTGCAGGTACAAGTTATGCGATGATCTTGACGCGAGAGCGATGTTCCTTGATTTGGAGTTCTTCTTCTGCTTCTTCTTCGATCAGGGGATAGGTTCCAGGTCGGCAGCCTAGGCTAGCAGGGTGGATATTGTTTGAGTTTCTGTTTATGTTTCATCCGTAGTCGGATGTTGATCTTGTGCATGATGTATTGTTGTATTCATGTGACATTGTATGTCTTGGATGTACCCCCACTATTATGTAATGTTGATGTAATGATATCCACCTTGCAAAAGCGTCTTCAAGATGCGCTTCTATCCTTGGTGGGACCTTCGAGTTCCTTTAGGATAGGGTCGCATCTTGGGCGTGACATCCCCCCCCCCTTTAACTAACACCATTGTCATTTGGACTATGGTTGATGACATGTAAATCTGCAAGGGCATCCATAAACCATAGTGCATCGAAATATTTTGGTACAAAGCCAGTGACTGTATTCTCACACCATGGCCATTTACACATTTCACAAGCAACATGGCGGACCAGGCTTGTGACGGTCTGATGTCGCATATACATTGGGATGTCCTAATGTAACTTAGAGGTGTTAGTTCCCCTTGATGATAACTACACTCTTTTCGCAAAAACAAAACAATAGCTACACTTGTATAAGAAATAAATAAAGTAGGTGGCATGTGGAGTTTGATGAAGCAATGAAGTATGTGCTCACACCTAGCAATGCCTGCAACTATAATAGAGGTGTTTACCCTTTTGAGGTGACTACAGTAGAGGTGGTATAGTGGTATAGAGGTGTGTGACAGTGTGAGGCATGGAGAAGTCTAAGAGGAGAGCAAAAATGTCCATCATGATGAGTATGGCACCGATACTTGAATGAGAACGTCTTTTGGAAATGGGATGTATTGGAAATTTTCAGTTAGAGTTAGAGGCTGCTAACATGTCCAGTATCATAAGGAATTGGAAGCAAAGCAGCACCTTCATGTATAGATTGTAATCATTAAGCGAGTAAATTTGGATGTTGAAACTGTACGACACATACACCGTCTCATTTCGGAAAATAGTGTCCTTTTAGTTAGAGGATCTCTGGTTTTCCTTGAGAAAAAAGAGGAACCCTGATTTCATTAACCATATGGGGATTAGGTCCTTCAAGTCAAAATAAGGAACAAATCCTCAATTTTGTGACCCAAACAATAACATATCTTTTGTCTCATTTCACTAATCTGTTCAGAGTGAAGAACATCTACCTGGTCAAAGAGTAATACTCGAACTAACAAAGGTTTATCAGAATGATCTCATTTCAGAAAATAGGTTGTCCAGGAGGATGTCTCTCATTTCAACACACATTAACAATCACAATGAAAAGCATGCATCCTTAATCACATAGAGCACCATGGATTGAACTTTTGTAGATTATGGCTAATAAGAGTATTCTTGATGGACTATACAATAAGAACTCACACTAGAGAATTTGATCATTAACTAAGAACTAAAAGTGATTTGGTCTTCAATTAGAAACAAGTATTCTAGGCATACCGATTTGAAGGTTCAACTGCCTATGGTAGTTAGTAATGCATACTTCCATGTGGTCGAAACAGGCTTTCACCCAGCTTTAAGCCCAAATAGTCAAACCAATGCAAAGTGGTGAGTAAATCCCCATACAAGTAGGCCAACAGAGAAAAACGACATCCGAGAGCGTGGCTAGAACGGCACCCACTCGACCGAGCATGAAAACAGGAGTTGTCATACCTAACAAGAGGCGACCTAGATTACCGGCCAGAAACTAAACCGCGCCGCTTGGGAAACCACCGGACCCTGATGCACCGAACACACCAAGCTATTGCGGGAGAAATGGTATCACAGGGCCTATATTTGGAAATTGTTTTCTACGCTACTTGGTGACAGTATATTCATGGTATATAGTAAAGATGTGAAATTAAAATGAATAAGTGGTCATCCATAATCAATCCCAAGAAATTATTTTGTTTATTTAGAAGGGTCAATCTCAACAATGGATTGGCAATTCTACAATCTTTGGGTTTCAATATTTTGTTGGTTTATACACATGTTTGATGCCGTGTCTATTTTCTGTCCGGCCATCGTAAGATGAAAATTAATCTCAATTTAGTGACAGATACAGAGAGACATTTGGGGCATGATAAACCATATTTTTGCACCATGGTCATTTACTCATTTTCATACAAACATGGGGACCAAGCTTGTGACGGTCTGAGGCGGCATACATTGGAGATGCCCTAATGCATGTTAGCAATGTTAGTTCCTTTTGATGATGACTACACTCTTCTAAAAAAAGTTAAATTCATAAGAAAGAGACTTGAAGGCAGCAGCTAGCATGTGGAGTTTGGTGAAGCAATGAAGCCTGCACTTGCACCCAGTCTAAATAACTACCTTACTGACGTAACGACAACAATGCTAGAAACCATGGAAGAGGTGTTTTTCTTTGTGGTAACTACAGTAGAGCTGTGGTAGATGTGTGTGAGGTGTGAGACAATCAAATATAATGGCATTACAGAGAGGAGAGCAAAATGTCTAGCACGATGAGTGAGGTGCCGATACTTGAGTGGGGACATCTTTTACAAATGGGATGCATTGGAAATTTCTGCTGGATTTAAAGGCCACTAATACGTACAATATCATAACGAATTCGAAGCAACAACGTACCTTCCCGCGCCTTCTAGAATCAATGCTCAAGCAAATTTGGATATTTTCTCAATATTTTTTTGGGAAACAAGTATTCTAGGCACACTGATTTGAAGGTTTAGTTACCGTGCCACTTAATAGTACCTCCATCTAGTCTCACTTCACAGCTTTAGCTACGACACAGAACACACCCCTGTGTGGGGACCATGCATGTATTAGCACGCATAACTTTTTCATAACTAGCAAAATGGTTCGTGCATTGCAACGAGAGAAATAAAAATCATAATCTCCGACAGCCATGACCACATTTTGCTGCATCACCGAGATAAACTACCACTCTCATTTCCATGAAATCGTGAACAATTTATGAAAACCATGAACATTTTTTAAACTCGTGAACATGTTTACAGATTTTTGAACAATTTCTAAAATCATGGGCATTTTTTGAATAAATGAACATTTTATACTATTTGCAAACATTTTCTAAAAAACTGTCAACATTTTCTAAATCTTCTATCTTGAATAGGCGGACATTTCTGGAATCGACGAACATTTTTTTTTGGAAATTGGTGGAACAATTTTTGAAATTCATGAACATTTTTTGATTTAACAAACATTTTTTGAAATGCATGATCTTTTTTCAATTAGTGCACATTTTATGAATCAATAAACTATTTTGCAAGTCACGAATAATTTTTGAATTTTGAGGATATTTTTCAATTCATGATATTTTTTGAATTGGCGAAATTTTATTCAATTTCATTAACAAATTTTAATACACAAACTTTAAAAAAACATGATTTTTATATTTCATGAATATTTGTCTGAAAAATTGCTAACATTTTTTTGAATATGCAAACATTTTGTAAACATCGCGAACATTTTGTGAATCTAGAAACATTAATGAATTACTAAACATTTTAGTTCAAAATTCTCTTTTTTTTCACTTTTTGGAACATTTTTGAAGTTCCAAGTTTTTTAAAGTAGAAAAAAGGAAGATGAAAAGGAAAACAAAAACAAAAAAAAGAAATTTAAAAAACAGGCCTCCCAGATATGGCCCGGCCCAAACAGGGTCGCTATATCTTCTCCTAGCGCACAGAGCGCAGTATAGAAGATTCCTACTGCATTGGCCGGCCCAGGCGGGTATTTCCCTATGTGAAATGTTTTTTTATCACTTATAGGTGGCATCGTTGGGTAAAATTTACAATTTTCGGGGCAATTTCGGCGACGTGCCGCCAGAAGCAATAACCCCTTTATTATTAGGCATAGATTTAAATAGGTATTGTGCATCATACTAAACATATAAAAAAGAAATATTTTCACGACTAAGGTCGTACTCACATGATACAGATGCAAAACAAGAAGTTAATAAATATGAACTTCCTCATAGACAGAGAAACACAACATGGAGAGGCCAAGAAATTGCCGAACTGTAAATCATAAGAATTCAGAATATATCCATTGATTACATAATGGAGCGTGGGACTGGTCAATAATCAAGCACAAATGGCATGCAGAATCCTTGTAGCCTCAAGACATTAGCCTAATGATTTACTAAAACAAGGAAAATCGTCACTAAAGCCAATGATAACAAACCTTCCAACAGAACACGCAGACATGAACCAATAATCTTGCCAATGCAAATGACATTTAGCTATTGTTCTCCCCTCCATCAGTTGTATCCTTCGACGAGTGGTTCTTCAACACTGAAGCTCGCTCCTTTAGAATCTTGTGATATGTGATAGCAAACCAACCAACTTACACTGCAACGTCAGTGCCTCAGTGGTCCTATCATTTTGGAGGAAGCCGGGAAAACAGGGGTAGGAGTAGGACTCGAGAGGGTTATATTCATAAGCTTGCTATTGTGACCTACCGGGTTAAGAACGTTATGTTACAGAGGGGAATTTCTTCCTGGAGCGGCAAGGGTTGCAAATCATGGCATTGGGATATTTAGGTAGCACAATTAAAGGTAGAGCGTGATGGATAGTTTGGGCGCGCTGAACCTTCAAAGTATAATCGAAGATCAACATTTTCTTTGTTCCTTTATTTTTCTCGATGATGTAAAACTATTGGTGGTTTCTGTAGTGAAAATGGATATTCAAAAAACAATAATTCAAAGATCAGCAGTCCCATGAAGGTTTTTATCTTTGAACTTGCCTACGCTCCATGTGTTATTGACTTTGGAAATGGTTCACCATGCTACTTGTTGACTATGTAATCTTAGTGCATAGAAGGAAGAAGGAACATGCACATGAGAAAGAGAGGGGAAGAAATAGACAGAGAAAGACTCGAGGACATGCTGATTTTCTAAAGCCCGTGGCCATATTCTCACACCATGGACATTTTCGCAACCAAGATGGAGCCAAGCATGAGGCTGCATAAATTGAAGATGCCTTAATGCACCTTAGAGATGTTAGTTCCTTAACAACAACTACACTCTATGTCCCATAATGACTAAGCTTGCAAAAGATAAAATAAAAAGGTAGCATCCAACACATGAATTTTGGTGAAGCAATGAAGTCTGCACTTACACATGGTTTATAAATAACTAGCTTTCACATGTAGCAGAACCAATGCTTGAACTACAATAGAGATGTGTGGTAGTGTGAGGCAATCACATACAGTATGGAAGTCTAAGAGGAGAGCAAAAGTGGCCATCACGATGTGCCCGACACTAGTAGTTGAATGGGGACAACTTTTAGAAATGGGATGCGTTGGAAATTTTTGGAGATCAACCTCCATGATACGTCCGATGTCAGAAGAACTTTGTGGGATAAGAGTGCTAAATGGTACATGAATCCGAGAATGAATGTTAAATGACAGGAGCCTACTATGTAAGTGGATCTTGAAGCTTCTCAATGAGAAAGCCATATGGCAAGAACCTCATTCTGGATAAACATTTCGGCTCTAAAATACTACTATCGAATGTTGTAGCGCAGATGGGTCAAAATGGCTTACTGCTGATGAGAGCTGGCCCATAATAAGGTTTTCATCAGTGATGACTTGGTGACCGTTTGATGGGTCGGACGACCCGAAAGCGATGAGATTCAATGCTAACGGGCGGACCTATAGGCATTGTTTAACATCTTGAAATTCTTTCTGGTAGGACCAAGTATCCCATTGATTTCATAGGGGTCTAAGAACTTGAGGTTTGTAGGCCCATAAAAATGAATGCTCCTAAGGGCAGCTCCAACGGTGACCTGCAAATTTCCGCCTGCATTCGTCCGCGGACAAGGGGATCAGTCCACAGATGCGAATACAGGAAGCCGCCATCCAACGCGGCTCTCATACATTTCAAACTCTTTTTCAACAAACCAGATGAAATTCATGCAAACACGGCTAGATTTCATATAAACATGCCAGATTTCATCTAAACATGACGTATTTCATAAAAGCTGGATGAAAACATTTACATTTTGGACATATTTTTAACTAAATACTATACCGGACTAAGATAAAACAAGTCTACGACCGGCACCGGCGGATCTCCATTCCGACGACATGGACACCCTTGACTAGTCTACTACTGATAACCAAAAGTATAGGGGATCATGACAGTCTTCGAGGGTAGTATTTCACCGAAAATTATTGATTCAGCACAAGGGGAGCCAAAGAATATTTATGAGTCTTAGTAGTTGCGCCCAGGAAATTATATTTCTACAGCAAAGTGTTTAGTAGCACAATAGCAATAGTAATAGGAGCGGTAACAAAAGCAATTTGCAGTGATTGTAACAGCAACAACAATGATACCTTAGCAAAGACAATTATGAGAAAAGCCTAGGCATTGGATCAACGATGGATATTTGTGTTGGATAATATTCATCATGTAGCAATCACAACCTAGAGGCATACACAATAGCTTTAATTTATCAATGTAGGCATGTTGTAACATCCTGATGTTTGGAGTGTTTAAATTTTTCCAAAAAGTTGGGCCAGAAAATTTCGTTTGATTTTTTTGGTTAACAAAGGCTTAAATTGAGTTTTTAAAATTTCAAAGTTATAATTTGAATTAACGCCATCCTAAATTAAATTTGAGCTTTTGTTCTTTTCTTTTAGCTGGACTTTATTTTTCTCATCTTAAGCATATTTTAATATGCGACTTGAATTTTCTTTGGGTTCCTGAAATTCGTTTGATTGCTCGAGCTTCTTTTCCGTCTCTAGATTTCCTAAAACGGAAATCAATTTCTTTTCCTTTTCTCGGCCAAATTCCATCGGACCATCAGATACGTTCTACTATTTGAATTGTTCACATATCTCTACCTCTCTACCTAATAATAAAGCAAATTGGGTTTCGGCGGTCCGTCACGCACTTTTGCAGAAAACCCCCTGCGTTTTTTATGAATTAACCCGCAATACACACTTAAGTCAAACCGAACCGTTATTTTACATTTTTACGAAACCCCCTTGACGTATTAGATAATTCACCCGCCGATTATATATAAGTCAAACACATGTTTTTTCTAAATTATCCATATCTTTTAAACCGTAACTCCGATTTTAACATGTTATATATGAAAATAGATTAGAAAAATGTGTAGAATCTGAATATGACGTTATTTTGTTTGTTAAATATTTTTAAAATATTATTTTGGAAGATATTTAAGTCAAACAAATATTTTTCTTAATTATCCATATCTATTAAACCATAACTCTGATTTTAACATGTTATATATGAAATTTGAATAAAAAAATATGTAGAATTTGAACATGATGTTATTTTTACCTATTAAATATTTTAAAAGCAAACTTGTAACTTATAAGGCACGTCCGTTTTTCTTTCATACCGCGACGATCTGGATTGCAAATAAACAACCACTAAAATCATAAAGAGACGAAAGAAAACATCGATAACCACACATGAGCACCTCTGAACAAACTGGCAGGGGAAAACAACATTCAAACACACTTTGGTTTGTGTGAACACTGAGGCCACTGAAGATGAGAAGGAGGATAAGCGGCAACACAAAAATGATGTCTCGCTAAAATAAAGGGCATGAACATATTATGGTTATTGGGTTAAGAGTGTCTGCTATTTTTTTCTCCCGTTGCAACGCACGGGCTCTTTTGCTAGTCTTACTCATACTTCCATCCACGCGTACAATGTTTCCGAGACAAATCTACCAATACATACATCTGTACATCTCTCTTCTCTTCCGTGGATTCATCCCATTGTTTTTGTTTTCTTTCTCAAGTCACATGGGCCTAGCCCATCTATTTTTTTCCACTCTTAATTTCCTCCTCCCCTCCTTCCTCATGGGCCTTGCCAACCTGGGCCATCTCTCTCACCCGAGCCAGAGCCTCCTCTCGTTCGGTAGATTTCCAATCTTATATATATATATAGGATGGGTCTATTATGATAACACCCTTTCAGCCCTTCACGATTCCCATCTTCTCCCCTTCTCCCCGCAATCAATTTCCCCACCAGGAACGCACATAAAACGGATGGGGGATGCGAGCGATCTTCTGCCGTCACCACCCAAAGAAGGATTTTATTTTTCCCTTAGCCCACATCTTCTTCATCCATCAGCACCACCATAGCTGGGTGTCCGCGCTCCTTCGCCTCCACCCTTGGCGCCCGGCTCCTTCCGCTACCACATGTGCTGGAAGGGATAAATTGGAGCCGTCACAGCTTCGCCATGGATAATCTGTATCCCTCAACGGGTACACCGTCATGAATGCAAGTTGAATCCCCCGACTCATCTCCTTCATGGATCACGTGGGTTGGATGAGACAAATCTGGAACCATGGCTGCCACCACCGCGCCACCCGCAAACGCTGCTAGCGAATCTGAATCCCTCTACTGGTACGCCTTCGTCCCTTACGAGCTTCTCACTGTTGTATCCTGAATCAGGTTCCTGATGGTGTGTTTATTAGTCCCTAATCCATGGATATTTGCTTCTTATCCGTTCAGTTTCTTCATGTACCAGATTCAAGGTATTTAGATTTAATTGGGGGAAGCGGTCAGTGTCTTCTCGTCTGCAATTAATTGGCTACACCGGCATTTATATGACAGATTATTTATTTTGTTGAAACATACTGTAAGCTATCGGATGATTTGCTGTTAATCTTCACTGAGCCTGTCATCTAATCTTGATCTGCGACCTCTTTATTCTCAGTCAGGTTTGTTGTAGATATAGTAGATTAGATTTATGTAAAATTGTACTCTTTGTCATGTGTTTTTTTTCTTTTTGCAGGAATGGCATTGCTACAGATGAAACCAAATTAATTTACCATGTATGTTGTCCACATATTCCTCGAATAGTTTATATCGTCTGGGGCTGGAGCATAGCAATGATTTACTTTTGTTCGATCATATATATGCTTATGATGAGGTTAGTTTGTTTGCAAACAGGCATGACTAGCGGACATATAGTTGAATAAAGATACTACTACACTTTTTAATGGAAATGAACTTGATCTGTAATAGTATATTCCACTTACCTAATCTACATGATGGAAATGGAAATTGAATATAGTCCATATGTTCCTTTATTTATTATTACATGATTTCTAGATTTTTTTATGTCTAAGCAGTGATGACTTCGCTCAAAATTTCTCACTATTTTTGCCCTTTTTGTGGTCACTCACACATGTAATCTCAAATTACTGGATTGACACCAACACAAGTTTGTTCCATCATATTAGCCTTCTAATGGTTTTCACTACAGAATATATAGTGTAGCATCCCTTTGTTAGATTATATCGATGCTTGCAGTTGCACATAGAACGTGAGAACCAAATAATTGTGGCACATTTCCTTGCCATTTATTTTGCAAATTAAGTTAGGCTCTTACGTTGTTGATTATTATTCCTGCTGACATCCATGATCATGAGCCATCCATTTTGATACTATATAGCCATGTGTTATTTTTAGTGAATACATAGCTATAGTTCCCGCAGCAACGCGCGGGGTATCATCTAGTTCTGCTAACACCTCTCACCACCGATCCCACCCCGACCCGACAACACAAAAAGTCAATGCACCTACCCTTCTCCTCCCACGTTCTACTCGTGCCCGATCCCCTCCTTCTCACCTTCTTCCTCCTGCGCAACCTCCTCCCACCTCCCCTCCACCTTCCACTACCGGCGACACCAGGGGCTCGTGCCTCCGATGCCAGGGCCATGCCGCCGCCCTCGTATCTCTCCTGCCCTGGCAACCCACCGGCACGCGCCGCCCAGACCCTAGCCAGCGCGCCACCGCCCCTTCACCTTCCTCTCGCCGGATCTTGCTGCCGCGTCCTAACCGCGCGACGGATCCGAGCCGCGGACGGCCCTCGCCTTCCACCACATCCTGCCCAGCCAAGCTGCAAATGGATCTGGCGAGATTTCCCGCTGCCAGCCACCTTCCTCCACTCTTGCGCCGCCCCCGAGCTCCACCCGCGCCGGATCCGCACGATGGCAGTTATTCTCCATGGCATCCTCTGGATCCGGATGGCCGCATCCCATCCTTCGATGAGGCCTCTTCGCTGCACAGCTTGCAGTCCCCCCGACCGCCGACCGCCAACCTCCACCCCCGCAAGGACCACACGTTCCTGCACCGCTCGTCCCGCACCGCAAGTGTGCACGCGTCGTCGGCAGTGTGTAGATCCTCCATCGTCGGGCTGGCGTGCAGCTCCTCAAACCCCCATCGATCTTATGGGAACCGGCGATCCCCATCCCGCCGAGATCTCTCTACAGCCCCTGCTCAGATTTCACCTGTCACTGCAGTCCATCGCAGGGGCACTTGCAGCTCTCTCTACGTCTTGAGGAGGTACATCGCCAACTGGTACCTCCATCCCGGTGTGGCGCTGCAGTCCACCCGGCGCGGTACTGCAGTCCCCTCCCTTCCATCCCCTACTTCTACCTCTAGCCTCCCTCCATCGCCGGTCGGTGCGGCCTCGGCTGACCGCACCACCAGCCCAACTCCCCCGCGTCGCCTCTCTTCGCGCCTGCCCAGATTGCCGCGCCACCCTTCTCTAACGCGCCCTGGTTCGGTCGCCGCCTCCTCTCTGTTCTCGACGTGGTTCGGTCACCAACGTGATTCAGTGCAGCTCCCCGGCGTGGGCAGCTCCAGCCGCGGCATGCAGTCCGGTTTGCCTAGCAAAGTTTGCTGGCGCTGGTGCTCGGGCCAACAAGGGACCCGAGTGTTTGTATTTTTGGTGTTTTTGATGCAGTGCGTTGTCCTCTCGGTGCAGTACATAAGCATTTTTTGTTTTTTTCTTCATATTTGGCCGTGTGTTTAATCTCTAGTTCGGTGGAGTAGAGTTCCTAGCAGTGCAGTTTTGCACACAAAATGGTGACCAGCCTCAGATTACATAGGCGCACTCCCAAATCGCAGTTGCGGGCGAACGCACGTAAAGCAGTACGGCAGTGTGCGAGCGTGCAGTGAAGTGTAACCCCGGGACCCCGTGCAGCTCGGTTGCTGCCCCCGTTCAGTTCGGTTGGGTCTCTTCTGCAGCACGTCGCCAGCTCAGTTCCAGTACGTTTGTAAGGGAGCATTGGTTCTCACTTACAAAGAAATTAAACAAAATCTTCAATGTGGCTCAATCTTGGCTGTTACTGTAGTCCAACTTACTGTTTTGCACGAGGAAAATGGGAGAAAAGGAGAAAACTGCATTGCATGAGAAAAAACATTTTTTGTTGTTTTTTTGGTATTTTGGATGTACAGGAAACTCTTGCAGTGCGGATTGTGTTTCGGTGCAGGTTTGGGTATTTTCGACGCACTGCGGAGTCCTCTCAATGCAGTGCATAAGCATTTTTTTGTTTTTTTAGATTTGGCAAAAAAGTTGTTCACTTTAATTTGTGTAGCAGCTTATTACCCCTCTGTATGAAGTGCAAAAATTGTTTCATGTATCTCTGAGTCGACTACATCAAATACGTGCAGTGCGTTTGGTCCTTGGATGTGGTTCATTTTCTAGAGTGATGTTGTTCACTTACACCGAACATGAAAGTGCTAAAAATTTAGCGCAACAACAAAAATAAATATGAGGTTCACTTCGATATATGTCGTGGTTCACTTGCCTCCTCTCTGCGGTCCACTCTCATTCACAAAAGAAATAAAAAAAGACAACAAAAACTCGTCTGAGAAAAATTTATGTTCGACAAAAAAATCATGAAGTTCTCTTGCCTGTCTGATGCAGTGCGGTTTTCGTCCGATGCAATGCGGTTTTCTGTCGGATGACGTACGCTCGCTGATTTGGGTGTCGCAAAAAAACAGTGTCCACACTTCCGTAATTTTAAAACTGCTCTTAAACCGTAAGGAATTAGAGGAAGCGTTCTACATGAAAAAGTTGTGTCTCGACGATATCTTTCCAACAGCGTACAATTTGAATCATTTCAACCAGCGGTTTGCAAAAATTTCTCAAAAAACGGCCGCTGCCTCTCGTAGTCAGCCGCACGATTTTCAAAATTAACTAAAAACCGTAAGGAATCTCAAAACCATTTCTACATATGAAAGTTGCGCCTTGTCCATAGCTTTCCAACGACGTATTACACGCCTCGTTTCGACGAACGGTTCAAAAACTAGAGCGAAAACAGTACCGAAAATTGCAAAAATTTCAAAAAAACGTAATTCCACGATTTAGTAAATTTGAAACTGCTCTTAAACCGTAACGAATTAGAAAACATAATAGATATGAAAAAGATGCGCCTTGACGATATCTTTCCAACGGCGTATCATTTGCTTTATTCCGATGAGCGGTTTAGAAAAAATCACGAAAATACGTTCACTGCCACTCGTCATCCACCGCGCCGTTTTTGAAACTGCTCTTAAACCGCGAGGAATCTCGAAAAGTGTTCAACATAGAGAAGTTGCGCCTAATCCATAGCTTTTCAACGGTATATTATACGCCTCGTTCCGATAAACGGTTAAAAAATTAGAGCGAAAACAGTACCAAAAAAATAACACGTGCAGTTTTTTCCGACGAGAAGTTCACTAGTCTCTCTCTCTCTCTCTATATATATATATATATATATATATATATATATATATATCTTATACTAATCGGAAGCACCAATGAAGACACCACGTTAATCCTCAAGAATTAAGGAAAATTATCCATCGGCCTGTGCTAGCGTACACATGCAGCAGCTTCTTTCTATCCATCAAGAATACGTACATGGCTGTTGCATTGCATGGCGGCGGCGGCGGCCGCGACGGCGACGATGTTGTGCAACAACAAGAACATGAAGATCTGTTAGCAAAAGGATGCTCCATGTGCACGTCGTTACAGATTACCCAATGAAACCCAAGCAGGCGGAGAGGATAGTCAAACCGAGAACTGACGGCGAGGGCGCAACCCATGTCTCCAAGTTCATGTGCTTCATGCAGTGCTATGTATGCATGTATGTACTAGACCATATGTCTTATTTTTAGGACTAGTAAGCATGCACGTGCAACGCACGCATCATAATTTATAAAAAAAATCTATTTAAATCTTAACCTTTTAATGAGTTTTCTTATTGAGCCACTGAAATATGTCTCATGCCCAACAATGAGAGCGCGCATGTAATATACGATCCACAGACATGTTTTCACAAAAAATTCACGATCACAGTGTAATATATGGTCCACATACATGTTTTAAAAAAATTCACGATCACATAAATAGATTATAATTTTTTACATATTAAAAAAACAACAACTAAACAACATTATTTACTACGCCCTTTGTGAACTAGACTGCAAAAATGTCTTATATTAACGTACAAAGGAGATGTTTATTATAAGAATTGATTTTTTAGAGAGATAAAAAATATTGGATTGTTTTTAGTGAGATAGAAAGAATGAATTGAGTCTTGATTGAAAAAATGACAAATATATTCATGTATTAAAATTTAGAAAAAATAAATCCAAATAAAAAGGTGGTTTTTTGAAGAAAAAAAAGCTTGCTAATATCACTCAAAAAAAATTGTGTGGGGAATATCACTCAACTTAGTCTAAGTCAACCGAAATCTAACTACACCTTTAAAAATACTTTAGTTTTGGATATGATTCATTCGTTGCCTACCTAGCAGCTAGCTTGGTTTCCGATTCAAGAACGCAATCGGTAATTAGCCGGTAAAAAATCAGCCGGACGGTTGGGCTGGATCGATTGGACTTTTGATAATTTTCCTGACCCATATCAATGCATCTAGCATCGCCACCTACCTTCAATTAGCCACACCGTCACCTACCTTCCCACCGCCCCTCACATTTCTCCCCGTCGTTCCCCATTCTTCCTTGGTCGCCAGCTCCCTCTCTCCACCTCGTCAGGCCACCCCTCCCCTTTGTCCCCACCGCCAGCAAGAGGGTCGCAACCCCTTCTCTTCCCCGCGTTTTCATCGAATCCGGTCGCCCAAGTGGCCGAGGAGGTCCCCCAGCTCGGCATGCTCGCGAGCATCCTAGCGTTAGGCTCCGTCGGATGCGCGCGACTTCCCCGCCCCTGCTCTTCCCCGTCCTTCTTCGAATCCGTTCGCCGAAGTGCCCAAGGAGGCGCTCGAGCTCGGCGCACTCACGGGCGACCCAGCGCGAGGCGGGCGCCGAGGCCCGCAACAAGCCAACAAGGAGCGGGCGTGGGTGCGCAACAATATCTGGGCACAGTTCGATGCCTGGACTGTTATGAGCAAATCAATTGTTGCTTCCTTCTCTCTGTTGCTTGTGGAATGAGCTAATAATAGATCGCTTCAGCTGAGTCGTGGAGATGTGCAGGAGCCAGTGAGATACGGACACCTCCCAGCCAGTTCACCAGCCTCCGCGAAGATGTGTAGGAGCCAGTAAGATATGACCATTGCATGTTCTCACATTTTATCTCTCTAATTGATTCTCACGGCTCAGCTCCAGCTTTCCTTAGCTAGTGTACTGATTGATTATTTTGCAATTTGCACAAGTCAATAATATATTAATGTTATGAAATGAATTCTCATCGCTGTATTAACCATCAGGATTAATTCTGATTTGATCGTAGTCCTTAGACATTACTTCGTGTCTGGATTATCCTATCTTTGCAATTAAATTTTAATTCATTCTGTGCGTTTACCATGTACTAATGTACAAATGTAATTTCAATTAGGTGTGCCTCTGTGTGATGTGCTATTCAAGATACCTCTACATATTTCCCCCTTCTTAATGAAAAGGCAGCGCTCCTGTCGGTCCCTCAAAAAAATTGTGTTATTCAGGATACAATGGCACTCGATAATGCTTGCTAAGAAGGTCTGCAATATGAACTGGACTGTTGCTTGCCAGATGACTGGAAGATGGGTACTTCATCCTCTCTTTTTTTGTGAAGCAAGATAAATAAGGTTCAGGCATTGTAATGAAAACTGCAGATTTAGCTAAATTCAACTGATGGTGTAATATCTCTTCCTATGGGCAGCAGTAATGATATCTTCTTAGGAGTAATAAGGCGTCGCTGCATAAATATACTTGACTTTCAAATGAGTGTGTCAAGAGGTTTAATTAGCGTCGATCCCTACTGTAATTATAGCTGGATATCTCGCTCCTGTACTATTTGAAACTCAATTAGATGTTCAGAATAACAGAAATTTGCTAGATAAGCTAACATTAGAAGGGGAAGTAAACATTAAACATTTCAGATAGTGAAGGTGAATATCTGATATGTCATCATTGTGTGTTTCCTGTTGTAGATAAATTTGCTTGCAGGGCTCTTGATGATATATCCACTTTCATCAAATGCTTAAGGGTATGGTCACTTGGAGAAGACATAGCTATGACTACAAAGATCTGTTTTTTCAGGTGATGAATTGTAACCTTATATCCTTTATTACTTGGAATTGAAAATCACAGGAAACAATCCGTAATTAATTTGGAGAGAATCTTTTATTCTTTTCTGTCTTGCTCCTGTTCAGTATAGGATGTACTCCCTCTGTAAAGAAATATAAGAGCGTTAGTGTTCTAAATGCTCTTATATTTCTTTACGGATGCAGTATATCATTATCATTATCATGTAACAAATTTACCGTAGAAAGTACAAAACTTTGGAAGATCACCATCAGGTGCAGACATACTCTTTCTTCCACATACTACAGTAGTACCCCTCCAATCAGATGTACAGAAATTTGCTTGCTAAAAAACTAATCAATAATCCATGAAATTTAACTGGATTAATTAAGGATCAATAATCCATCTCTCCACGTTCCTGCATGTGAAGAATTGATCAGTGCTTCAGGTCAGAACTACTGCATAGTGCATACCTTATACATGGAGCCCTTACTAAAAATTTAGAAGAATATGCAGAATATCCATTTTTATTGACATAGATATCTGCAGTCCTAGACAAAATGTGACCATAATCCACACTACTACAAATGAATTACTATATAGCTACCTTATGGGGCCTATATGCCTGATCCTCATATCTTCTTGTTTGGCAAAGAGTTCACCAGTTGCACTTAGTCTTGAATGGAGAAGATTGCACATGCTATTGTACAACTGGGCAATGGTGTGGAGCTCCATAAGCGACGGCGGCGACTCTAGCTGTCCTTCTGGCCTACACATCCCAACGGAGAAGCTTTAGAAACTAATCTGTTTACTCCTCATTCAGGATCAGTAATGAACATATTATTACACAAATTAATTTACCAAAACCGGGTTCTCATTGTTGGTGATGAAAATGTAGCAACATTGACATGGTTTTTGTCAATACTACAACACTATTGATGCAGGCTTGACACACAACTGGATTATAGATCAATTATCTTCTCACTTCAGTAACACCATGATCTTGTGCTTGCTTTTTGAAAATCATGGAAGAACAACCTGTGATCTGGTACCAATTTTTGGCACAACCATTAACTCCCAAAGTGATTCACCAGAGTGCTTTATGCTTTCCAACAGGTATGCGTCGTACAAGATGGATTTATTCTTGACCGATTGGAAGCATACCGCAACACGGACGTACACAAGGGCTAGCCTAAGCATGCAGGTAGATGGATTATAGACGTCTTGTTAATACTGGTGCAAGGATGCAATTTCCATGACCAAGCGCAACGTCGGTGGATCTGTATCTTTGGGTTCAGAATTTTGAAAGAAAGGGGATATGGGAAACAAGAAGAGGGGAGCTCTACCTTGGCTAGGATCCATGACGGCGAGGTAGCACCGCCGACTGTTGGGACCAGGTGTTGGGCGTCGCCGGCGCCGGTGTCGTGGGCAGGCGGCTTGGCCTACTCGACGGCGTAGGCGGCCTCGATGGCCTGGAACTCCGCCTCGCTCGTCCGCGACATCCCAGTAGAAATCGTCGGCGTCATGGGCGGCGCAGCCACCGGAGCTAGGGCTGGGCGACGTATGGAGGTGCGGCGGCGTTGAGCGAGAAAAAATCATGATGCCGATCGATCTGAAGGGCAGAACGCGGGGCAGACGTGGGTGGCAGAACATTGAATCTGAGCCATCCAATCGGATGGCAGACCGCTGAATGAATCTGTGCTGTTAGATTTCATTAGATGTAATTGATCGTGGGGTGCAGGTTATCCTGTGTACATTTTATGGTGTGGTTGTAGGAGAATTCATGTTTGCTCTTTTAATAGTAGTGTAGATGAATAATTCTTCTCACTACTTTACTCCTTTTGATATGACGCAGATGGTCAACTCATATGATCCTGGAGAACATGGAATCATGATGGGTTGCTGGGGCTAGGTTAACAGAGGACTACGGATGCTTATCAGCATACACATAAACCAGCTAGCACTGACGTTGTGATATAGGTATGTATAATCCTATATGCATGTGAACTATGTATTTATGTTAACCCTGTATGTAAGAGAGCAAATTCCCTATCAAAAACAATATGAGGCAAAAAAAACCTATGTAATCTAGAACTTGCTACAAATTAAGCTATCTATGGGAACCACCCATGCATGAAAAAGATCTCATATACATGGTTACGTATACCATAGATCTCATATACATATGCACGTGTTTAGTCTTACAATGATTTATTTTTTCTAAAAATACTTCATTAATAAACGAACAAGATGTCCATGTCAACGCCCCTCATCTAGCCTCTCTATTAGTATAAGGAGAAATATATATATGAACAAGAATAATCAGTTATATCTTTTGAGTTATGACCAGAACATTTTGATGGATTTGTTGTATACCATGAAAATAAAATAAGTGCCATCCTATTATCCTAACAAAACATACGGATTGGCAACTCATAGTTATTAAAATAATCAGCAAAGTTAGTATAGAAGGTAAGGAAAATTTATTACACATGGAAGAGGTTTTGATGAATATCTTGCGGCGTTTAAATACATAGCATTTAATCACATTTTTGCAACAACAAGGACAAGCGCACTGTCAGAATAAAGCTCAAAGTGAATACATTTTCACTAAAACAACCACCCGTACACATAAATATTGATTCGTCAAGGAGGTTGATCCAAGTCATACATGCCTAGAAGGAGCCCGAGTACATTCACAGGTGCGATTATTGTGCAACCACTAACTAAAAAAAAGGTCAATGATTGACTCCCCTAAATGCAAATAAATAATTATGAAAAACTATTAGTTTTGTGCTCTTTGTAAAAAAGGGAAAATTATTAAATGGTTTTTTAAGAGCACCCAATTTCTTCTTTAGGGGAGACAAAATGTTTTGACATAAGATATACAAGAATGTTGAAGACTCGAACAAGCACAAGCCAAATTATTTCATCTGGCGGGTGCAACTACATCCACTAGACAAAATACCTCTTTGTGCAGAAACACACACACACGCACACGCACACGCATGTATGTATGTATGTATGTATGTATGTATATTTGTACTAATTTATTTTTCATTTATTTTCTCTTCAGGTGCATGTAAATGTATATAAATGTCAGACTACTTATGATATAATCTGATTAGTTGATTTGGTACAGTAATTTATCTTAACCATGTCATTCAAACAAATAGAAATAAGTACATTCTTCAAAGGCCTTCATCTATTGTAACAACTAGATGACTCGTTGCGCCAATGGCGCAAAGGCCGAGAGGGAGTCAAGTATTGTGAGAATATTTAGACATCCAAGTCAAAAACCAAATGTGGCCAACACTCTGGCATCCTCTGCTTGGAAGTCGCCTTTTCTCACCGGATCTAACATAGATACATGATTTTTCAAGAGCAAATTTCAGAGAAAATATAAAGCATGGAAGGCTTTAAGTTGTACTATTGAGACCATACCACCATATCTTCATTTAGTTTCTTTGGAAATCTAAAGGTCTAAGAGGACAGTACATGTCAGAAGCTGTGAATCCACAACAAAAGACTAAACCAACTTCCAAACAAACATTTCAAGTTTGGAAGCCACAAAGAAGCAGCCCAGATATCTCGTTGTAGTGCAGGTACATGTCCTTAATCCTGCATCCACAGCCCATACTCAACACCTAAATCCACGAAATCCAACAGAAGGAAATCATAGCAGAAACATGCGTCGTGGCTTACGTCTCTGAGAAGGACTTCTTGACATTCTTGTGCAGGTTGGACACAGCAATCCTCGCTGCGAGCTGCAGAAGAACCACACAGGCACCTTCCTTCACCTTGCCCTTGGGGAGGAGGGGGGAACACTTGCAGCGCCGCGACAAGGCCTCATTAGATAAACCTTTACTCTTGTAATCTACGTTGGTGAATCCATTGATACCTTTCTTTACCATATGCTCATTGAACCTTCAAAACAATATAAGTGGTCGACCTATCAAGACTAACCGTTTCAACTGACAAAAAGAGATATCAAAGCTAGCAGAAAAACAGATGATAGACATCCAAGAAAGAAACTTGTATTTACACCCATGTCAATTGTTGCTTCAAAAGGCCAGTATTTCTCTGGAACTTCTTTCACCGCAAGCCCAAAGCCATTTCACACAACTGCACGGCAATGTACTTGGGTCAAAAGCAGGCCCAATAGAATGCAATGAACATATCAAAGTCAAAGAGCCAACATATACGCAGGAAAACATGAAGTAATGATCTTGGATTAAATTTCATTCTAAAACCTGAACACGCACGTTGAATGTACCAAGTTAACAGTACGTCGCCAACTGCCCATTTCATAGGTAAAAAACAAATTAGGTGATCGCTCACACTTATCTTACTACTTTATACTTCATCCTGACAATTAATAAAATCAAGCATCGTCACTTTTATTGCCTCTTGCAGCAGGTTCATTCATCAGAATGTTACACACTGTATTTGTGTCTTATTTACTTATTAGGAAATTGTTCTCTTATCAAATTCTACAATTCTTTTGGTGATGTGAATTTTCAGGCCCCCCACTGACTGTAACTACAACAGAACACAATTTTCTCTTAGAGAAGAAGCATACAGAAACAATTATAGTTCAACAAAAATCTGTCGAAGCTACTGAAGATCTGCATACTCTGCTTCGGCCGTTTTAATAGCAGGTAAAACTTTAGTTGTCAGGAGACCTTCATAGTGAGTCTTCTCCAGGTTCACATATTCAGTGGAAGAAACTACCATCAGTATATACATGCTACAGAAAATTGAGTGATCACTATTTGGAAGTACTTGTAACTAACTGGTGGCCTTGGATGGAACTAAATCGAAACAGCAAAAATAGTTGAATATCAATAAATTTAAGTACGTACCTAGCAGAAGCGAAGGTTGCTATTCTCCTTCGGAATTAACTACAGTATGTGTCTCCTGAGAAACATGCATTGTTAGCATAACAATATTCAGTTGTTGAACCCTCTGTACATTGCGTCGACAGCAGATGGAATCGAAAAATACATCGTCTATGGTACATCTAGGAACCAGCCGTGACCATGCTCCACTATGAGCAGGTCAAAAGCATGGGAAAAAGAAAGAGGCTGACCTTGGAACAAACGCACTGAGCAAACGCACAACAGAAGACGAAGCAGCAAATAAAGCCGCGCCATCTCACTATGATCTTGATTTAGACCGCATGCCTGTACTTTGTATTCACTACATACATACTACTTTTAAAGTTGAAGTTGAGATTACTAAATGAAATGAACATATGAGGCATTAAATTATTATATACAAACTCAAATTTGAATTTATGCATGGAACTGAACAATGCTAAAGGCGACAAGTATTTGGTATAACTGAAGTATCGAAAGCAGGGCCCATAACGCCACCGAAAAAGTATGATCACACTTCAGGTTACATATATTTTTCCCGCATATTGCAGGTGCCACATAACCAAACCAATAGTACACTAACCAAAAGGTCATTGAGTAACCAATAAATGCAAGCTAACCAAAACGCCATATCTATACCCAATGTTCTTTACATAACTGATACTAAACCTGGTAAATAAATTATTCTAAAACCTGCATATAAGCAATCAGATATTGTACCATTCTGTCAAGAAAATAGATAACTGAAGCACTCCTGCTGTATAAAACATGATTAACAGATGCACGCCGTAGATGGACGATTATATGCATATTACCAGCCTCATCCTATCGTCGAGAGGAGCAAACCACAAACGAAGTTGGATGTTATAATAAGTGATTACTCAGGTGAAGAATTCCTATGCTATATTAATGATTGTGAGACCCAATCGCATAATATTGTCGTTCAACCACTTGGCGAAAACTTTGCCCTTAGGAAGATACGGAAAATAACAAATATTTTGGCAAATAGGCTCAGTTTCGGTACTTTACTCGCTGAGTCTGGTTGTAAAAGTATTAATGGCAGTTTTGGGAACATGTAGTTTAGCAGTTAAATCAAGCAAAAGACCGGAAAAGGATTCATCTTAGTGACTTCCGAGGAAGATATTTCAGTGTCAAATAGTACAACAACAACAAAAGCCTTTAGTCCCGAACAAGTTGGGGTAGGCTAGAGAAATGGGGAGAAATGATAGCTAAGTGCACCTTGGAGCTTAACAGAGTTTGATCTATGCAAGATAAAGTGCAATTCTGAATAGATTCTTAATTGTAACATAATAAATTGTATTGTTTTATAGAAACATCTGCAGACAAATACTTGAAAAAAAATATGCCATGAACCCTTATTCCTTTAAAGGGTCTAAAATAAATAAGCATCAATATGTATGACCACACAAGCCATTAAATCTTGTGCTTTTAAATTTTCAATTATAGCAACGGAGTTCATTTTCGAGGGATTTTTAACGATCATGTATAATAACTCAAATGAACATCTGAAAGTACCATCTAGGAAAGCTGATTGCAAAATTACAAATTGTAAGCCAAATCAGTTCAAATCTGACCAAACTCTGGATGACTATCTCATGATGCCCAATATACTGCTCTTTCAAGGCATCAAACGAAGTGCACTCCCTATGAAATGTGAAATCGAGAAACAATCAACGCCTATGGACACACGTCAATACCAATGCAAAATAAAGAAATAAGCAAGCAAACACTCAACAACCTACCAAATGTTAGGGTCAAGACATCCAGATGCTCCATAGTTTTTTCTTCTGGTGGAGCACAATGCTTACTCGAGATCAGATTCTACCCCGGATGAGTGTATGCATCGACAGTAGTAAATTTCTCTCCTAAATTTACCAAGCCAAGCAAACAGTAGCAGACACACAGAATAACTGATGTAACTAAACGAATTTATGTCAGGGATACCCTCATTGATATACCCAAAAGCAGGCCAAGCGACCAATGAGCCCCTTGTTCCCGTCGGAAAGAAACAAGGAGGAAAACAATATCAAGGACACTAATCATAAAGAATCAAGATCGTTGTATAGAAAGCATCCGAAATAAATGTCACAAACAATGTGCTGCCTGCCTTTTTCTCTCTAGCACCATGGGGGTCGGGGGAAGGGGAGCTAGGGATGGAAGGTGGAGGGGCTAGCATGGGGAGGAGGAAGAGGAGAGGCGGCGGCACAGGAAAGAGAGAGGAGGAAGAGAGAGGCAGCGGCAGTGTCTAGGAGGGAGGTCGAGGAGGAGGAGGGACGGTCGCATGCTATCGTGGGTGTGGGTGGTGAAGCTGATGCAACCAGACACCAAAGCACCCAGCTCGGCGAACATAGTCACAAGTTCTACATCATTACAACACATACAGAACAACCAGCACAACAACCTGATGTGGCTGCAACTGCCTCAGGCTTAGAATTGTGGAACCGGCTGGACTGATATGGACGTTTCACTGCATAACTTTGCAGTGCTTGAAATGATCATCGCCTAGTCAGTAAAACAACTAATTCTATAGGATTTTATATGCTACCCAAGCCTTATAACCCTAAACCCACACCAGATTTTGGAGAGGAAAACATGGGAGGTGAAGTAGAAAACACCTGAACTATTTTCCAGCCATTGCGTCATTATGTAGAGTGAAGGTGAGAACGGTCCAAGTAGTAAATATAGTAATTTAATCTTGTGTTTTTTATGGGATTTTTTCCCCTCAAACATGTGAAGCAAAAAAAAAATCACTAAGAGATGGCAGTTTCACAAGTAATTCAAAATCATGGCCAATACAGAAGTGAATAACAGGAAGGGTAAATTTAACTACAAGTATTTCCTCTATGTCCTACTCAAAGTGTTAACCAGTTAGAAACACAACATATTAACTCCGAAAATACTGAACTTCTATCCTAAATTAATGTGTTAAGGTGTGCTAGCCTGAGCTTACTTGGTCAGACCTCTAAAACTAAATACACCTACCACGGATCCCCTAGAGGAGAGAAAATTTCAAGTAAAGAAAATCGAGAATGATTTGTAAGGAGGCAATCAAAGTAACCAATCAAAAGGCAAACATGCAAGGCAAAATTTAACCGACAACATTCAGTAATGAGATAGACATTTAAAGAATTCGTTTGACTTAGGTCAAAACCCAAATGATAACAGAAAGGAAGTATACATGATCCTGATTCTACCTAGTTTCCAGGTGGTTCTATTAATTGTACATAGATCAAGTTTCCAACATTGAAGCTTTATTCTGAATAATGATCTAAATTTTAACTCGGTCAACCAAAGGAAGTAAGATGGCCGAATCATACCTAGCTGCATTTTCTTTCATGAAAGCACAACGGTACCTCTCGATGGCATCTAAGATAACATGAACAACCTCTGTAAAAGAGGCAGCAAAGCATACATCCTAGTTAGCACCATAGGGTTACCGGTTTACGCCAAAGAAGGCTCCGTCAGGTCACCGATCACAAGAGAGTTGGCCCTTGCAGTTCCTTTGATGAGAAGTTCCCGTTGAAACAAAAATACAAACACATGTAAGATTGGTTGCGATCGCGCAAACCACCTTTCAGATGCAAAGGCTCTATGCATGAGTAACAAAATTATCTGAATTCAAATGACATTAAAATATTTCGAGAGACCAAGATGTCAGCAATAAAGAGGAAAAAAAATAGCAGGTCACGACCATCAAGATTCAAATGGCACTTACATCACATTACGACATGGTTACCATCCACTGATTTCCATCAAAACCATTCCCAAACATATAAATTCCTCCATAGGTCTCCTTATCTTTTAGTCAAATCTATTATCATCTGATGCATGCAAAATATTCTTTGATTACACAAGCAATACCTGTATTTTTCCTCAACAATTGTTTGAGATATCCATTGACCATAAACTCAGCAACAGTTGCTAAGCTTCCATCAGGATCACCACAAACAACGCCATAAAATGGAACTACATTTGGATGGTGAAATGAGTCGAGGATCTGAGCGTCTTTCCAGAAATCCGCTATTTGCAAATAGATCACAACTAAAATCCAAACTCTTTTCACTGCTTCTTAAATAAAAAACTAAAAATGAAGCTCATCTCATTTGCTCCTCTCACAAAGAGTACTCAGTTTCACAAATAACCGAATAAGGAAGCAACCAGCAGCAGGTAGTAGCACATGGCAGCAGCACAAGCAACAGCAGCAGCCAGTAGCACATCACGGCAGCACAAGCAACATCAGAACCAGAACAAAAGAGCACTGAAGACTGAGCACATATATAACAAGCAGCACACACATCTAGGCATCTAGCAGCATAAGTAGTAGTCGTAGCCCACAAAGCGACAACACAAGCACACGACATTAAGCGAACAAGGGAAAAACTCACCCTCTTCTTTTCAAAGAAGTCGCAATCCAAATAAGCGAACAACCATGGGGTCTCCTTATTAGTTATTTTACAGCCTGCAGAATCAAATTGAAACGACGAGCGTTGCATTAAAGGAAAAAATCAACAACGGTTCATGGGTTAATGAGTCACCTCCATGGTAGGCTATTTAAAAGCAAAATCAATCATTTACTGTTATCAACGAAGGGAGAACAACTACAGATCTGGATCGTTATAGATTTGAGAAATACCTGCTCAGGTAGATTGTTAGTAGCAGATGTTGGAGCTGGGGAAAGTTGGTCATATACTTCTTCATTATCCATTGACCCGAGCAGCACCCTTGGAAATCATAGAAACTGCGAAACAAAAAAGAAAGAAACCGGTTAGAGCTAAAAAAAATAGCCTATCCCAACTTCACTGGATCTGTAGATTCCAAAGGGAAAATACAGCTGGATAGCAAGATCCTCATGAGAGATTTGTAAACTAAAACACTAAAACAAAATAATAGTCTATTAAAAAACAACTGCACACAACTCAACATCAAGATGATCAAGACAAACAAACTACTAACCAGACCATGTATGATTGCGCAGCTAATTAGACATCTATATAAAACAGATCAATGCAGACAATTTCTATTTCATACATCTCAAGTTCTACTTATTATGCTATTTCTTTGAAGCTGTAAGTATGTTTTGTTTTAGCTCTTTACTTATGTATTCTCACTATATCACTCTCTTCTCTGCATCATCTCATGTTCTTGTACTTCTGCTTGTCTGTACAAGGCTACAACGTATGGTTTATCATGTCTAGAACTGATTGTGTCTTGCTTTCTCTCTATCTATTCTCAGCTAGAAAGTGTAGGATTCATACTCTTTTAACTCTGCAAATCTTCTCTCTATTCTAATTTCTTAGTTACTCTCTCATTCTTTTTACTCTTAAAACTATGACTTGCTGTTCTATTCTATTCTTCGCTGCTGCTCTCTCTTCTAAACAAGTTTAATCTCTCTTATTACTTCGTATTTCAATAGTCAAATAAGGAGCGCGTCCTGAGATCCTCTCTTCCTCCTGCAGGTCTACTTCCTCATCCTAACACAGAGCAAATCATGGCACAAGTAATCATGGCAGGAGGGGGGTTAAACGGGATCTGACCTAGATCGGGGAGAGAGAAAGAAGAACTCATCGCGGTGGCCGGCCTCCCTCGCACCATTCGCCGCTGGGCCGTCGTTACCGGGGAGTACCCCAAGTGCCAGTCCACCCCTGGTGGGGATCTGCTGCATCTTCGAGCTCCGCGATGCCCACGAGCGCCGCCGCCATTGCCGGGAAGCTCATCTCCGCACCCGGGGCGGACGAGATGCGGGGGGAGGGGCAGAGGAGGAGGGGACGGGGTGGGAGGAGGAGGGGGCGGCGATGGGAGGAGAAGGAGGGGGCGACGAGGAGGGGGAGGCGAGTGGGACGGGAGGCGGCAGCGAGGGTTTCTCAGCGTGGTCGGCTGTGATTTATACCCCTGCATGTAAAAAGACTAAAATGCCCCTGGCGGGGCATGGAATTTACAGGCGGTGGCACAAGTACTGTTCATGATGAATTAAAGGCGACGTGGCCACCTTCGTTGTGACTATCACTTCTTCAGGGTTTATATGTTCAATGCTTCATTGCATGTTTCTTCTTGGGGAATATATGTACAATTAACTAACTAAATTCCAATTCTAATGACCTTGAATATGTGTTAATCATTCTTGTCCCTTAATTGGGCATGTGATTCCTTCTAAATGTTTCTTAAAAGTCCTTATTTGATTTGTTTCCAGTTTAATCATCACAGAGTGGTATTCTTCTCTTAATCTGCAATGTATAATGATAGTTTAGGAGATTTTCATAATTGTTTTCCATGTCCTCATGTATTTTAAACAATTACTATATTAACATGATAAGTTCTTCAATCTTTTCCTACTACTTTGATGTATTCTAAAACACTAGCCCGTGTGGCTGCACGGGTTGATGACTAGTCTACATAATAGAAATGACCACCTACACCTACACATAAGAGAGGAAGCGTTCAGCCATATGGAAACTCCTTCTCTTAATCCCCTTTAATTTCTACCGTTTCCAAATATGAAATTATGTAGACTTGGTTCTTCTCCCACTGCCAGCCCGATCGTTTCTCCTTCCTCAACTCGCACATACACGTACACGCACACAGAAGCTGGAACGTACAGTCACTCGCACCCTCCCCTCTAATGCCCATTAAGTCTCCACTGTTTCCAAAACTGATGCCATCATATTGTGCACCTCCACCTCCTCTTCCATTCCCGTAACATCTCCTGCCATATGTCTTCTCCATCCTCTCAAAATCCCTTCTCAAAAAATGGTGCTCCATGGACACCGATGCTCGTTCCGGCGACTCCAAGCATCTCCATCAAAACCCTTGCGCCAAGTTCTTCTCCTCCATGCCATGAAATTAAAATGAACAAGCAATCATACATAATCAAACCGAAGGAATTAATTTGCTTATTTAGGAGGGTCAGTGTCAATTTCTACTATCTTTGGGTTAGAATATTTTGTTGATTTATACACATGTTTGGTGGCGTGTCTATTTTTCGGACTGGACATCAAAGATGGAAATTAATCTAGATTCACAAAGGCTAGCTGTGTATTGTGTTTCATTTTGTAACCAACGCCATTTGGCCTAGGGCATACATAAACCATAGTGCATCGGAATATTCTAAGGAAAAACGTGGCCGTATTTTCATACCATGGCCAGTTACTTACGTTCAGAGTCAAGGTGGTTGTATTTTCATACTACCAGGCTTGTGATGGCCTAATGCTGCATACATTGGAGATGCCCTAATGCACCTTATATATGTTAATTCCTCGGCAATAACTACACCTTCTCTGCAAACAAACAAAAACAATAGCCACACTGGTAACAAGGAAAATAAAAGGCAGCAGCTGGCATGTGGAGTTTGGTGAAGCAATGAGGTCTGCACTCACACCCAATCTATAAATAACTACCTTCCTCCTGTAGCGGAAGCAATGCTCGAAACTATGGTAGAGGTACTTCTCTTTTTGAGGTAACTACAGTAGAGGCGTGTGACAGTGTGAGGCAGTCACACATAATGTCAGTATGGATTAGTCTAAGAGGAGCGCACAAATGTCCAGCACAATGAGTACAATGCCGATACTTGAGTGGGGACATCTTTTTAAAAATGGGATGTATTGGAAATTTCGGTTAGAGTTAGAGGCTATTGACACGTTCAGTATCATAAGGAATTGGAAGCACCGTCGTCTGTTGTTGTGCTATGTGGAGATAGGCGTCTTTTCAGATACGGAATCCTCAGAAAACACTGTCCTTTTTAGTTAGAGGATCCCCGGGTTTCTTGAGGAAAAAGAAGACCCCAAGTTTCATTAACCATACGGGGATTAGAGTGGCACAGGAAAAAATGGAACCTTTCATATGAAGGGAACGGGATAATAACAATTGTTCCCTTTTTCATTTTTATTTCAAACTAAATGGCAACAAGTCAATAATCAAGTACAGATGGCACGCAGAATCCTTGTAGTTTCAAGGCGTGCTCTCGAAACAAAAAGGTATTACCCCGATGATTTACTAAAATACGGAAAATCGTCAGTCAAGCCAAAGATAACAAAACAAACCTTCCAACAGAACATACAGACATGAACCGATAAACTTGCCAGTGTAAATGACATTTAGCTACTATTCTCCCATCCATTAGTTGTATCCAGCGATGACTGGGTCTTCGACACTGAAGCTCACCCATTAAGAATCCTGTGATACATGATATCAAACCAACCAACTGACTTTGCAATGTCAGTTGTCCAATTGTATTGGAGGAAGCAGAGAAAACATGGGTAGAAATCGGAGGGTTATTTTCATGTGCCGTGCTATTGTGACCTGCCTGGTTAAGAACGTTATGTTACACGCAGAATCTCTTCCTGGAGCGGCAAGGGTTGCATATCATGGTATTAGGCTATTTAGGCAACACAATTATATGATCAAACCCAGTACCTGCATTTTGTTAGGACTTTTAGAGACACTTTAGTGCATTCAATTGATAAAGGCGTAGGGGGCTGTATATTCATGGTATATAGCAAAGATGTGGAATTAAAATGAATAAGCCATCATCCATGATCAAACCCAAGGAATTATTTTGTTTATTTTAGGAAGATGCCTCTCATTTCAATGCACATTAAACGAACACAACAAAAAGCATGCCAACTTAATCGCATAAAGTACCTCGGATTAAACTTTTGCAGATTATGGCTAATAAGAGTAGTCTCGATGGCATATACAATAAGAACTCACAGTAAAGAATGCGATCATTAACTAAGAATTAAAGGCGATTTGGTCTTCAATTAGAAACAAGTATGGGAAACACTTACTATCAGTAGGCTGATAGGAGGCCAACATCAGACGAATCGATGACCGTCGATTCAATAGAGATCTTGTGCTCTATATATCGTTTTAAGAAAAAAGGAAATCCCCTGCTAGGAACTAACTACCCGCAATCCCGCCAAGTAACTTCTCCCTAATTACTCTCCCCATATCTCTCCTGAGTCCACTTCCCGCCAGTCCACGCACCTCCCAGATCCTCTTCTCCCTCGGCCTTGCACGCACCTGCATCTCATCGTCGTCGAGCAGCACGGCCACTTCCGTCTCATCCACCGCGCCAGAGCATTCTTCCGTACATGCAGCTGTGCTCATCCACAACCAAGGTGGCCGCAGGTGTGGTTGCCTAACCATGCTCCCGGAGGGATCACTACATGCCAGGAGAATCAGAAGCCATAAGAATCAGCACGCAACCCTTTTGGTTGTTCCTTTTTGCCGAATTCGTTGCGTCCATGCAGGTACTATTTTGAGATTGTATGAGTATATGCTTTCAATTTTCCATGGGTACGTATTATATTGCTTCTACCCGACATACAATTCCCTTCGTACATACATAGCTGTAGTTCTTGACCAAATGTTCAAAAAAAATAAAAAACTGTAGTTCTTGACCGTGTATAGTTTGCTTCATATGTTTCATACACGCGCTTCTACACTATGTTCAACTTGCTTCATTTGCATGCTTCGTAATGTTTTGTAGGCCTTGTGTTTGAATTCAATTCAAACAAGTAATTTGTTAATTTCAGCAGGGTCGTCAACAGCGGAAGAACATGCCATGCCACCCATGAGATCAATATTATGTGTGGTCGCAACGTGAGATCAATTTGGAAGCAAACTAGCATGTCACACACTCGGTGGCCACATGTCAAGATTGTTGGCCCCTCAATGGCGTCGACACTCGCCGAGGTTGACAACCGTAGATTTGTGGGAGAAATGAAGGTCGTGTCAAGACTAGGCCGGACATGGTTGGATGGAGCATAGAGGGGAACACTACAGATTAGGAAGCACGATTTGTGTTTCAAAGCATTACTTTCACATGATTAATTTCATCATTCATTGTGCTTCCACGTGAACGAAGATTTTTTTTCATTATACAACAAGATTGTATCAATTGCAATTACTAATTGGTTGTAAGAAATTTTATAAGTGATGGAAGCACGAGATTGCTGCTTTTGAAACAAGCAGAAATACATTTTTTTAACAATGCGTCATCATTCATGTTGTGCTCCAATGTGATTTCTTTGCGAAGCAAAATTTTCTTTATTTGGAAAACATTGTGTCACATGCAATTTTATTACTTTTTGGTTGAAAGCAATTTTATAGTTGATGGAAGCACGAGACTAATGCTTTTGAAACAAGCGGGAATATGTTTTTTTCTAACAATGCATCATCATTCATGTTGTGCTTCCACGTGATTTCTTTGCGGAGCAAAAATTTTCTTTATTTGAAAAATATCGTGTCACATGCAATTCTATTACCATTTGGTTGGAAGCAATATTATGGTTGATGGAAGCACGAGAATGATGCTTTTGAAACAAGTGGAAATATATATTTTTCTAACAATGTGTCATCATTCATGTTGTGCTTCCACGCGATTCTTTTGCGAAGCAAAATTTTCTTTATACTAAGAGATTGTTTTCTTTGCAATTTCATTACTACTCCCTCCGTCTCAAAATAGATGTTTCAACTTGTACTAATTTTAGTATAAAGTTGTACTAAGGTTGAGACATTTTTTTCTGGGACAGAGGGAGTATTTGATTGGAAGCAATTTTATAGTTGATGGAAGCGCCAGGTTGATACTTTTGAAACAAGTCAGAAAAATGCTTTTTTTATTTGAAGGAAACAAATCACTGTTTGGTTGGATGAATTCTCTAGTCGATGGAACAATGCTTCCGGCACAAAATATTTGTCACTAGGATCTAGGTTTGGAAGCAAATATTAGAAACGAAGTTGGAAGCAAATATTCAGTGTCATGCTCATGCTTCCTTGACCGGGGAAGGATCAATTAACATACTCAGCACATAATTAGTGGACAGAGAGATTAGCAGCCGGAGAGGACATGCTAGAATACAACACGCAATTAATAGAGGAAAGGGACAACTTAACGCCTGACTTGTTCCTACTAGATCCGAGGAATAGCATTGTTTTAATCCTAGGGTCACCGACTAGTCTGATAGAATACAACATTTTCCGCAAAAAAAAGAATACAACATAGCAGTAGTCTGATGGCTAGTGCTCCCCAGTAAGTATTCTAGGCATGCCGATTTGAAGGCTTGGCTGCCTGTGGCACTCAATAATGCATAGTTCCATGTGGTCAAAACAGGCTTTTGCCCAGTTTTAAGCCCAAACAGTTGAACGGATACAGTGGTGAGGAAATCCCCATATAGGCAAGTCAAAAGAGAAAATGACATCTGAGAGGGTGGCGAGAACGGCACCCACTCAACCAAGCACAACAAGAGGATGCCTAGATTACCGACCAAGAACTGAACTGTACCGCCTGGGAAACCACCTGACCCTGATGCATCGAACACATCAAGCTATTGCTGGAGAAAAGGTATCACATGCCTGCATTTGGATTTTTTTTTTGCACTACTTGGTGACAATATATTCATGGTATATAGTAAAGATGTGAAATTAATAAGTGGTCATCCATAATCAGCCCCAAGGAATTATTTTGTTTATTTAGGAGGGTTAGTCTCAACAATGAATTGGCAATTCTAGAATCTTTGGGTTTGAATATTTTGTTAGTTTACACACATGTTTGGTGCAATGTCTATTTTTCCGTCTGGCCAGCATAAGATGAAAATTAATCTCAGTTTAGTAACAGAGACAGAGACATTTGGGGACATGATAAACCATATTTCCACACCATGGTCATTTACTTATTTTCATAACTAACAGGGGAACCAGGCTTGCGATGGTCTGAGGCTGCATACATAGGAGATGCCCTAATGCACCTTAGCGATGTTGGTTCCTCTTGACAATAACCACAATCTTATAAAAAAAGAGTTACACTCATAAGAAAGAGACCAAAAGGTAGCAGCTGACATGTGGAGTTTGGTGAAGCAATGAAGTCTGCACATGCGCCCAGTCTATAAATAACTACCTTCCTCATGTAACAACAGCAATGCTTGAAACCAAGGTAGATGTGTTTTTCTTTGAGGTAACTACAGTAGAGTTGTGGTAGATGTGTGTGAGGTGTGAGGTAATCACACATAATGGCATTATGGAGAGGAGAGCAAAAATTTCCAGCACGATGTGTGAGGTGCCGATACTTGAATGGGGACATCTTTTAGAAATGGGATGCATTGAAAATTTCTGCTGGAGTTAAAGAAGCCAATACGTACATTATCGTAACGAATTCAAAGCAATAGCGTGCTTTGCTGCGGCGTCTAGAATCAATGTGCAAGAAAATTTCAATATTTTCTCAAGCAAATTTGGAAAACAAGTATTCTAGGCATACTGATGTGAAGGTTCGGCTGCCTTGCCACTTACTAGTACCTCCATGTGGTCTCGTTTCATAGCTTTAGCTACGACACAGAACACACCCCTTTGTTGGAGACCATGAATGTAACACTTAATTTTTTGATAATTTAAATAGGTATTGCACATCGTACTAAACATACCAAAAATAATAATTTCACGAGTAAGGTCATACTCAGAAGATACACATGCAGAACAAAAGCAAGTTCATAAACATGAACTTCCTCAAAGAGACATAAACACAACATAGAGAAGCCTGCAGTTTTGTGGGACCGTAAATTGTAAGAATTAAAAAATATCCACTGATTACATAATGGAGCGTGAGATTGGTCAATAATCAAGCACAAATGGCATGTAGAATCCTTGTAGTTTTAAGATATTAGCCTAATGATTTACTAAAATAATATTTGTAAAAAAGATTTACTAAAATAAGGAAAATCGTCACTGAAGTGGAAGATAACAAACCTTCCAACAGAACATGAACCGATAATCTTGCCAATGCAAATGGCATTTAGCTACTGTTCTACCCTCCATCAGTTGTATCCTTCAACAAGTGGTTCTTCAACACTGAAGCTTGCTCCTTTAGAATCTTGTGGTACGTGATAGCAAACCAACCAACTTACACTGCAATGCAGTGCCTCAGTGGTCCTATCGTTTTGGAGGAATCAGGGAAAACAGGGGAAGGAGTAGGACTCAGGAGGGTTATTTCCATAAGACTGGTATTGTGATCTGCCGGGTTAACACGTTATGTTACAGAGGGGAATTTCTTCCTGGAGCGGCAAGGGTTGCAAATCATGGCATTGGGCTATTTAGGCAACACAATTAAAGGTAGAGCGTGATAGATAGTCTAGGCACGCCGAACCTTCAAAGTATAATCGAAGATCAGCATTTTCTTTGTTCCTTTATTTTTTCGACGATGTAAAACAATTGGTGGTTTCTTTAATGAAAATAGGTGAGTAGGCTCGTTGTTAAATAAAAAAAAAATCAAAGATCAGCAGCCCCATGAAGGTTTTCATCTTTGAACTTGCCTACGCTCCCTGCGTTAATGATTTTGGAAATGGTTCTCCACGCTACTTGGTGACCATGTAATCCTAGTGTATCTAAGGAAGAATGAACATGCACATGAAAAAGAGAGGGGAAGAAATAGACAGAGAAAGACTCGGGGACATGCTGATTTTATTTTTAAGCCCGTGGACGTGTTCTCACACCATGGCCATTTTCACAACCAAGATGGAGCCAAGCATGAGGCTGCATAAATTGAAGATGCCTTAATGCACCTTAGAGATGTTAGTTCCTTAACAACAACTACACCCTATGTCCCATAAACGATTAAGCTTGCAAAAAATAAAATAAAAAGGCAGCATCTGGCACATGAAGTTTGGTGAAGCAATGAAGTATGCACTTACACCTAGTCTATAAATAACTAGCTTTCACATGTAGCAAAACCAATGCTTGAACTACAATAGAGATGTGTAGTAGTGTGAGGCAATCACATACAGTTCCAGTATGGAAGTCTAAGAGAAGAGCAAAAGTGGCCATCACGATGAGTCCGACACTAGTAGTTGAATGGGAACAACTTATAGAAATGGGATACCTTGGAAATTTCCGTTGGAGATCAACCTCCAGGATACGCCTGGCATCTGAAGGACTCTGCCGGACCAGAGGCCTATTGTGTAAGTAGCTCTTGAAGCTTCTCAATGAGAAAGTCATGTGGCAAGAACCTCATTCCGAATAAACATTTCGGTTTTAAAATACTACTACTACACAATGTTTTAGCCCCGACGGGTCAAAATGGCTTACCGCTAGCTGATGAGGGCTGGCACATAAGGTTTTCATCAGTGATGACTTGGTGACTGTTGACGGGTCGGACGACCTGAGAGGTATGAGATTCAGCGCTAACGGGCGGACCTATATGCATTGTTTAATATCTTGAAATTCTTTGTGGTAGGACTTAGTATCCCATTTATTTCATAGGGGTGACTAAGGGGTTGTTTGGATAGCGATGATTAGCCATGAGTTTATAGAAAACAGGTTTTTAGCCGACTTTTTGTAAAATCAGTTTTACTAGTTTGTTTATGACTAATCGGTTTATGAGCAATCACGTTTGGAGTAAGAAAAGTTAAAGCTGGCTTCTCTTGTTTCTTGTTTGGATATTTATCCTTTCCGTGAGATGAGGAAGGAGCGGGCTGCCAGAAAAGAGTGGGATGGCGTGAGTCCGTTAGGATCCAGTATTTACCAAACTCGTTTATAGAAAAACTACTAATTCTCGTTTTTCCATAACCTTGAAATTATGGGTTTCCGAGAACCACGTTTTACTAGTCGGAACAGCCAAACAAGATTTTATTAGGTTAGACGGTTTTTCTAATTTATAGAGATTACGTTTTGTATATTCTATCTATCCAAACAACCCCTAAGAGCTTGAGCTTTGTACGCCGACAAAAATGAATACTGGCCGGAGGGAGTAAATTACAAAGAACATATTTGGGCTCTAGGGTATCAGAAATTTACTTCTCCCGAGATGGTGACTGCTGCTACCATGTGATAAACAGACAATGTACCGGCAGCTGCCAACCGTTCAAGTCGCTCCACAGCATGCAATCACATCGCACCTCAATCATACACACATGCCGTGCACCGGTGTTCCTGCTTGTGCCTACCCTGAAATGGAAATTAGCTAGATCCCTGCGGTCCCAGATCAGTTGTAATAATGTATGGGTCGGTTGCTACAGTTTTAGGTGTACTATAATTTGGATTTGTTAGGGTCCGCTAGCTGCTACAAGCATGATTAACATCTTGCCTTAGCTTCACTCGGGGATATGCTTCCGCTATAGTTGCCACTGGTCTCTTCTTAACCAGCTGGCTACGTCCTCTCCAGTTTCCCAGGCGCTCCCTGTAAGAATGGTGCCTGTCACCCTGCATATTCCTGTGAATATACCGTGCCGGGAAAGAATATACTCGCACAAGTGTAGGAGTAGTAGCTCGTTTGCTTAAACATTTCAGTGTCCCGTCGCACTTACACCAACAACCAGCTTGTATGCGTAACATTTCGTGCGTCCCGTCACATTTAGACTGCAAATCATGCAGCATTACATTGTCTAGTCGGTAATCACATGCCGCCCCAATCTGCACGAAAAGTCTACAAGAACGCCATTCCTGAGCAAGTGTAGGCGCTCGTGATTATGCAAGCGCATACCTCAACATCGCAACCAGTATGAGCTATCCTTTTTGCGTGCGTTTCTTCTTTCTTGTGCCTCCGCAGCTTAATTTGCTGCTGAAACGGCAAGATGCCGCGTGTGGCACGCAAGGCATCTATCTCGTCTCTCATTTCAGCTGCTAGCACGAACCGTCTGATTCAGTGTCAAATCACGCGGCGGAGGGAAAATGGACTTTTGGGGATCGGAAGAAATTGAAGAAAAACGGGGCGCATAGATTTGTGGACAAGTGCCCCGTGCATAATCCTTATGACTTACAAATTATGCACGGGGCACTTGTCCACAAATGTCATAAGGAGAATAAAATATAGGGGGGAGACAATGCGGTGAGCGAGGGTGGCATCCTTGGTCGGCCTGGGATCCGGAGGTGAGGTAGAAGCTAGGTAGGGGCACACCCCGCCGACCGCCGCCCCGGCGCCGGCTGCCACCCCAACGCCGTCTCCACCCCCGGAGGCGGCGTCCACCCTTCTCGTCGCGCGCTACTCCAGCCACGACGACCACCCAGCCCGGTGTGCCCCGCAACGGCTTGGAAGCTAGAGCACGGCCACCACGTTCACGGTTTTCTCCTTCGTCTACGGCTGGTCTCTTTCAATCACAGCTCTCTCCGATCTTTTGGTTGTTGCTGCCTGTTTCTTTTGATGCATGCCGCCCCTACCACCTTGATGCATTTTAGTTCTTCTTCTTTCTGCTTTTTCTGCTAGTTCTCTGTGTCTGCCCCATGGAAGGTGCTCGGTTTCAGGATGCCATGCTCTCGCGTTATGGATGCGCCACTGTCGAGGCGATAGCTGGCCGGCGGCGCCCCGCCGACGTGCGTGCCGTCGTTCTCAACGACGGCGTTGTTCTCTCGCCGGACTTCTTTGCCTCCCTCCTAGTCAGTTGGTTTGGTGGGTTTGCCAACGGCTACGAGGTCAGATGCTGTCAGCCTGGCTGTTTTTTCTTCCGTGTCGCTCATGAATGCATCGCCAAGGAGATAGTTCTCCGCGATTGCTGGGCATCCGGTTTGCTTCGTGTCAGGATGTCCCTTTCCTGCTTGTCTTTTCCTGCACCAGCCTTGTCCTTTCCGCCCGTCCTTTCTCCCACCTGGGCCTCCAACGCTGCCCTGCCTTCTATCCTAGGACCCCACCCCATGCACGCTTCTCGTGCCCGGGTTTCCAGGAACCCTGGGTCAGACTCGCAGGTTTCCCCCCCTCTCTTCAGCATGCGCACGATGGCAATCAAGTGCCTGACGGTTTAGATACTCCGTATCCCCCCCTCCCGCTCTCGCGCCGGCCCGCTGCCCTATCGGGGCACGATCGGGGCCGCTCTCCTGTCGCTTCCCCTCCCCCTGTTGCGCCTCCTGCCCGCCCCTCTACCTCCCCTGCCACCTCGCACGTCTCCCTATCTGATAGTCCAACCTCACCGCGCCATGCAACCTATAGAGACGCCTTGCTCTCGCGTAAACCGGGGTTATCAGGATCAAGTGCCTCGTGCTCCGTAGCGTATCGCTTTCTTAGATACGGTAAGCCTACTGACCTCCACCGGCGATGCTACCGCTGCCTCTCCTATAGCCACAAGAGGCGTGATTGCAGAGATCCAGCCGTTTGCTGGCTTTGCCGCCGGGTTGGCCATCTTAGTTTCCAATGCGACCTACGCGTTTACTCATCTAACCCTAAGCCGCCATCCACCCCTACTAATACCAGCCCTCCACCATCACCACCCTCCACTGCCATCTCGCATCAGGCTCCTCCCTCCTCTCTTGCCATCGTCCCTTTCTGCCCTAGCTTGCCCCAACCTGCACCAGCCACCCCCATGGAGCCTGTGATCCAAGGTCGTCCCACATCGCTAGACGTCCACTTCCCCCTCAACCCCGACCAAAACACCCTTGTTTGCCTCATCAACATCTCGCCACCCAAAACCAATTTCCTGCCCTGGATCCGGCGGGTGTTCCGGCAGAGGCTTGCGATTGCCGCAGTGCGTTTCGCTGGCTCCGCCGTGGGCACTACCTTTGCCATGTTCCAACGCGAAGAGGAGCAAGCCGCGGCCTTCTCCGCGAGCCCTCTCTATGTCGGCTCCCACACTGTCCGGATCCTTCCGCACGACGCGGGGGACAACGCCTTCTCCTTCTCCTATCGCCACATTGTCAGCCTTTCGCTGGAGAAGCTACCCCTCGAGCTATGGAACAGGCGCGGTGTGGCCGCCTCCGTCGCCGGCTTCGTAGGCCTTCTGCGGGTTGAGCATGCCTGCCTACACGGCAACGACTTCGCCGGCATCTTTGTCCTCGCCAAGGTCGAGGCTCTGCAACACATCCCCCACCACATCGCCTTTCACCGCTTTGACGGAGCCGGCGCGTACGCCGACGTGCTAATCAACGAGATCTGGGACGTCGCGCGGTCGCTGGGGTCCCCATCTGCACCTCCTCGGCCCCCGTCTGAAGGAAATATGCCCTAGAGGCAATAATAAAGTTATTATTTATTTCCTTATATCATGATAAATGTTTATTATTCATGCTAGAATTGTATTAACCAGAAACATAATACATGTGTGAATACATAGACAAACATAGTGTCACTAGTATGCCTCTACTTGACTAGCTCGTGAATCAAAGATGGTTAAGTTTCCTAGCCATAGACATGAGTTGTCATTTGATTAACGGGATCACATCATTAAGAGAATGATGTGATTGACATGACCCATTCCGTTAGCCTAGCACTTGATCGTTTAGTATGTTGCTATTGCTTTCTTCATGACTTATACATGTTCCTGTAACTATGAGATTATGCAACTCCCGTTTGCTGGAGGAACACTTTGGGTGCTACCAAACGTCACAACGTAACTGGGTGATTATAAAGGAGTACTACAGGTGTCTCCAAAGGTACATGTTGGGTTGGCATATTTCGAGATTAGGTTTTGTCACTCCAATTATCGGAGAGGTATCTCTGGGCCCTCTCAGTAATGCACATCACTATAAGCCTTGCAAGCAATGTGACTAATGAGTTAGTTACGGAATGATGCATTACGTAACGAGTAAAGAGACTTGCCGGTAACGAGATTGAACTAGGTATTGGATACCGACGATCGAATCTCGGGCAAGTAACATACCGATGTCAAAGGGAACAAAGTATGTTGTTATGCGATTTGACCGATAAAGATCTTCGTAGAATATGTAGGAGCCAATATGGGCATCCAGGTTCCGCTATTGGTTATTGACCGAGAATGGTTCTAGGTCATGTCTACATAGTTCTCGAACCCGTAGGGTCCGCACGCTTAACGTTTTGATGACAGTTTTATTATGAGTTTATAAGTTTTGATGTACCGAAGTTTGTTCGGAGTCCCGAATGTGATCGCGGACGTGACGAGGAGTCTCGAAATGGTCGAGACATAAAGATTGATATATTGGACGACTATATTCGGACACCGGAAAGGTTCCGGGTGATTTCGGAGAAAACCGGAGTGCCGGCGGGGTTACCGGAACCCCCCGGGAGAGTTAATGGGCCACATGGGCCTCGGTGGGAAGAGAGAGGGGCGGCCAGGGTGGGCCGCGTGCCCCCTCTCCCTCTGGTCCGAATTGGACTAGGAGGGGGGGGGGCGGCGCCCCCTTTCCTTCCTCCCTCTCCCCCTTCCTTCCCCCTCCTAGTAGGAGTAGGAAAGGAGGAGTCCTACTCCTACTAGGAGGAGGATTCCTCCTCCCTTGGCGCGCCCAAAGGGGCCGGCTGGCCTCCCCCCTTGCTCCTTTATATACGGGGGCGGGGGGCACCCATGGACACACAAGTTGATCTACGGATTGTTCCTTAGCCGTGTGCGGTGCCCCCCTCCACTATATTCCACCTCGGTCATATCGTCGCGGAGTTTAGGCGAAGCCCTGCGCCGGTAAAACATCATCATCGTCACCACGCCGTCGTGCTGATGGAACTCATCTCCGGAGCTCGGCTGGATCGGAGGCCGGAGATCGTCATCGAGCTGAACGTGTGCTGAACTCGGAGGCTCCGTACGTTCGGTGCTTGGATCGGTCGGATCGTGAAGACGTACGACTACATCAACCGCGTTGTGCTAACGCTTCCGCTTACGGTCTACGAGGGTACGTGGACGAACACTCTCCCCTCTCGTTGCTATGCCATCACCATGACCTTGCGTGTGCGTAGGAATTTTTTTGAAATTACTACGTTCCCCAACAGTGGCATCCGAGCCTAGGTTTTATGCGTTGATGTTATATGCATGAGTAGAACACAAGTGAGTTGTGGGCGATACAAGTCATACTGCTTACCAGCATGTCATACTTTGGTTCGGCGGTATTGTGAGATGAAGCGGCCCGGACCGACATTACGCGTACGCTTACGCGAGACTGGTTTCACCGTTACGAGCACTCGTGCTTAAAGGTGGCTGGCGGGTGTCTGTCTCTCTCACTTTAGCTGAATCGAGTCTGGCTACGCTCGGTCCTTGCGAAGGTTAAAACAGCACCAACTTGACGAACAATGGTTATGGTTTTTTGATGCGTAGGTAAGAACGGTTCTTGCTAAGCCCGTAGCAGCCACGTAAAATTTGCAACAACAAAGTAGAGGACGTCTAACTTGTTTTTGCAGGGCATGTTGTGATGTGATATGGTCAAGACGTGATGCTATATTTTATTGTATGAGATGATCATGTTTTGTAACCGAAGTTATCGGCAACTGGCAAGAGCCATATGGTTGTCGCTTTATTGTATGAAATCCAAACGCCCTGTAATTGCTTTACTTTATCACTAAGCGGTAGCGATAGTCGTAGAAGCAATAGATGGCGTAAACGACAACGATGCTATGATGGAGATCAAGGTGTCGCGCCGGTGACGATGGTGATCACAACGGTGCTTCGGAGATGAAGATCACAAGCACAAGATGATGATGGCCATATCATATCACTTATATTGATTGCATGTGATGTTTATCTTTTATGCATCTTATCTTGCTTTGATTGACGGTAGCATTTTAAGATGATCTCTCACTAATTATCAAGAAGTGTTCTCCCTGAGTATGCACCGTTGCCAAAGTTCGTCGTGCCCAGACACCACGTGATGATCGGGTGTGATAAGATCTACGTCCATCTACAATGGGTGCAAGCCAGTTTTGCACACGCAGAATACTCAGGTTAAACTTGACGAGCCTAGCATATGCAGATATGGCCTCGGAGCACGGAGACCGAAAGGTCGAGCGTGAATCATATAGTAGATATGATCAACATAGTGATGTTCACCATTGAAAACTACTCCATCTCACGTGATGATCGGTTATGGTTTAGTTGATTTGGATCACGTGATCACTTAGATGACTAGAGAGATGTCTGTCCAAGTGGGAGTTCTTAAGTAATATGATTAATTGAACTTAAATTTATCATGAACTTAGTCCTGGTAGTATTTTGCAAATTATGTTGTAAGATCAATAGCTTGCGTTGTTGCTTTCATATGTTTATTTTGATATGTTCCTAGAGAAAATTGTGTTGAAAAATGTTAGTAGCAATGATGCGGATTTGATCCGCGATCTGAGGTTTATCCTCATTGCTGCATAGAAGAATTATGTCCTTAATGCACCGCTAGGTGACAGACCTATTGCAGGAGCAGATGCAGACGTTATGAACGTTTGGCTAGCTCAATATGATGACTACTTGATAGTTTAGTGCACCATGCTTAACGGCTTAGAATTGGGACTTCAAAGACGTTTTGAACGTCATGGACCATATGAGATGATCCAGGAATTGAAGTTAATATTTCAAGCAAATACCCAAGTTGAGAGATATGAAGTCTCCAACAAGTTCTATAGCTAAAAGATGGAGGAGAATCGCTCAACTAGTGAGCATGTACTCAGATTGTCTGGATACTTCAATCGCTTGAATCAAGTGGGAGTTAATCTTCCAGATAAGATAGTGATTGACAGAATTCTCTAGTCACCATCACTAAGTTACTAGAACTTCGTGATGAACTATAGTATGCAAGGGATGACAAAAACGATTCCCGACCTCTTCGTGATATTGAAATTGACGAAGGTAGAAATCAAGAAAGAGCATCAAGTGTTGATGATTGACAAGACCACTAGTTTCAAGAAAAGGGCAAAGGGAAAGAAAGGGAACTTCAAGTGGAAAGACAAGCAAGTTGTCACTCCTGCGAAGAAGCCCAAAGCTGGACCATAGCCTAAAACTGAGTGCTTACACTGCAAAGGAAATGGTCACTGGAAGCGGAAATGCTCTGAACATTTGGTGGATAAGAAGGATGGCAAAGTGAACAAAGGTATATTTGATATACAGGTTCTTGATTTGTGCCTTACTAGTGTTTATAGTAGCTCCTGAGTATTTGATACTTGTTCGGTTGCTAAGATTAGTAACTCGAAATAGGAGTTACAGAATAAACAGAGACTAGTTGAAGGGGAAGTGACGATGAGTGTTGGAAGTAGTTCCAACATTGATATGATCATCATCACACACTCCCTAAACTTTTGGGATAAGTGTTAAACCTAAATAAATGTTATTTAGCGTTTGCGTTGAGCATGAATATGATTTGATCATGTTTATTGCAATACGGTTATTCATTTAAACTCAGAGAATAATTGTTGTTCTGTTTACATGAATAAAACCTTCAATGGTCATACACCCAATGAAAATAGTTTGATTGGATCTCGATCGTAGTGATACACATATTCATAATATTGAGGCCAAAAGATGCAAAGTTAATAATGATAGTGCAACTTATTTGTGGCACTGCCGTTTGGGTCATATCGGTGTAAAGCGCATGAAGAAACTCCATAAAGATGGATTTTCGGAATCACTTGGTTATGAATCATTTGATGTTTGCGAACCGTGCCTTTTGGGCAAGATGACTAAAATTCCGTTCTTCGGAACAATGGAACGAGCTACTGACTTATTGGAAATAATACATACTGATGTATGCAGACCAATGAGTATGAAGGCTCGTGGCAAGTATCGTTATTTTCTGACCTTCACAAGATGATTTGAGCAGATATGGGTATATCTACTTGATGAAACATAAGTCTAAAATAGTTGAAAGGTTCAAAGAATTCCAGAGTGAAGTGGAAAAATCATCGTAATAAGAAAATAAAGTTTCTGCGATCTGATCGCGGAGACGAATATTTGAGTTACGAGTTTGGTCTTCAATTAAAACAATGTGGAATAGTTTCACAGCTCACGCCACCTGGAACACCACAACGTTATGGTGTGTCCGAACGTCGTAACCGCACTTTATTGGATATGGTGCGATCTATGATGTCTCTTACTAATTTACCAATATTGTTTTGGGGTGATGCATTAGAGACAGCTGCATTCACATTAAAAGGGCACCATCTAAATCCGTTGAGACGACAACACATGAACTGTGGTTTAGCAAGAAACCCAAGTTGTCATTTCTTAAAGTTTGGATTTGCGATGCTTATATGAAAAAGGTTTTCAACCTGATAAGCTCAAACCCAAATCGGAGAAGTGCGTCTTCATAGAATACCCAAAGGAAATTGTTGGGTACACCTTCTATCACTGATCCGAAGGCAAGATATTCGTTGCTAAAAATGGATCCTTTCTAGAGAAGGAGTTTCTCTCGAAAGAAGTGAGTGGGAGGAAAGTAGAACTTGATGAGGTAACTGTACCTCCTCCCGAATTGGAAAATAGTTCATCACTGAAATCAGTTCTAGTGATTTCTACACCAATTAGTGAGGAAGCTAATGATGATGACCATGAAACTTCAGATCAAGTTACTACAGAACCCCGTAGGTCTTCCAGAGTACGATCCGCACCAGAGTGGTACGGTAATCCTGTTCTGGAAGTCATGTTACTAGACCATGATAAACCTACGAACTATGAGGAAGCGATGATGAGCCCAGATTCCGCAAAATGGCTAGAGGCCATGAAATCTGAGATATGATCCATGTATGAGAACAAAGTGTGGACTTTGGTGGAGTTGCCTGATGATCGGCAAGCCATATTGTATAAATGGATCTTCAAGAGGAAGACAGATGCTGATAGTAGTGTTACTATCTACAAAGCTTGACTTGTCGCAAAAAGGTTTTCGACAAGTTCAAGGTGTTGACTACAATGAGATTTTCTCAACTGTAGCGATGCTTAAGTCTGTCCGAATCATGTTAGCAATTGCCACAATTTATGAAATCTGGCAAATGGATGTCAAAACTGCATTCCTTAATGGTTTTCTCAAAGAAGAGTTGTATATGATGCAACCAGAAGGTTTTGTCAATCCTAAAGGTACTAACAAAATGTGCATGCTCTAGCGATCCATCTATGGACTGGTGCAAGCATCTCGGAGTTGGAATATACGCTTTGATGAGTTGATCAAAGCATATAGTTTTGTACAGACTTATGGTGAACCCTGTATTTACAAGAAAGTGAGTGGGAGCACTACAGCATTTCTGATAAGTATATGTGAATGACATATTGTTGATCGGAAATAATGTAGAATTATTCTGCAAAGCATAAAGGAGTGTTTGAAAGGAGTTCTTTAAAATAAAGACCTCAGTAAAGCTACTTACATATTGAGCATCAAGATCTATTGAGATAGATCAAGACGCTTGATAAGATTTTCAATGAGTACATACCTTGACAAGATTTTGAAATAGTTCAAAATGGAACAGTCAAAGAAGGAGTTCTTGCCTGTGTTGCAAGGTGTGAAGTTGAGTAAGACTCAAGACCCGACCATGGCAGGAAATAGAAAGAGAATGAAAAGTCATTCCCTATGCCTCAGTCATAGGTTCTATAAAGTATGCTATGCTGTGAACCAGACCTATTGTATACTCTGCCCTGGTTTGGCAAGGGAGTACAATAGTGATCTAGGAGTAGATCAATGGACATTGGTCAAAATTATCCTTAGTAGAATAAGGATATGTTTCTCAATTATGGAGGTGACAAAAGGTTCGTCGTAAAAGGTTACGCCGATACAAGTTTTGGCACTGATCCAGATGACTCTAAGTCTTAATCTGGATACATATTGAAAGTGTGAGCAATTAGCTAGAGTAGCTCCGTGCAGAGCATTGTAGACATAGAATATTTGCAAAATACATACGGCTCTAAATGTGACAGACCCGTTGACTAAGCTTCTCTCACGAGCAAAACATGATCACACCTTAGTACTCTTTGGGTGTTAATCACATAAGCGATGTGAACTAGATTACTGACTCTAGTAAACCCTTTGGGTGTTGGTCACATGACGATGTGAACTACGGGCGTTAATCATATACAGATATGAATATTGATGTTAAATCACATGGCGATGTGAACTAGATTATTGACTCTAGTGCAAGTGGGAGACTGAAGGAAATATGCCCTAGAGGCAATAATAAAGTTATTATTTATTTCCTTATATCATGATAAATGTTTATTATTCATGCTAGAATTGTATTAACCAGAAACATAATACATGTGTGAATACATAGACAAACATAGTGTCACTAGTATGCCTCTACTTGACTAGCTCGTGAATCAAAGATGGTTAAGTTTCCTAGCCATAGACATGAGTTGTCATTTGATTAACGGGATCACATCATTAAGAGAATGATGTGATTGACATGACCCATTCCGTTAGCCTAGCACTTGATCGTTTAGTATGTTGCTATTGCTTTCTTCATGACTTATACATGTTCCTGTAACTATGAGATTATGCAACTCCCGTTTGCTGGAGGAACACTTTGGGTGCTACCAAACGTCACAACGTAACTGGGTGATTATAAAGGAGTACTACAGGTGTCTCCAAAGGTACATGTTGGGTTGGCATATTTCGAGATTAGGTTTTGTCACTCCAATTATCGGAGAGGTATCTCTGGGCCCTCTCAGTAATGCACATCACTATAAGCCTTGCAAGCAATGTGACTAATGAGTTAGTTACGGAATGATGCATTACGTAACGAGTAAAGAGACTTGCCGGTAACGAGATTGAACTAGGTATTGGATACCGACGATCGAATCTCGGGCAAGTAACATACCGATGTCAAAGGGAACAAAGTATGTTGTTATGCGATTTGACCGATAAAGATCTTCGTAGAATATGTAGGAGCCAATATGGGCATCCAGGTTCCGCTATTGGTTATTGACCGAGAATGGTTCTAGGTCATGTCTACATAGTTCTCGAACCCGTAGGGTCCGCACGCTTAACGTTTTGATGACAGTTTTATTATGAGTTTATAAGTTTTGATGTACTGAAGTTTGTTCGGAGTCCCGAATGTGATCGCGGACGTGACGAGGAGTCTCGAAATGGTCGAGACATAAAGATTGATATATTGGACGACTATATTCGGACACCGGAAAGGTTCCGGGTGATTTCGGAGAAAACCGGAGTGCCGGGGGGGTTACCGGAACCCCCCGGGAGAGTTAATGGGCCACATGGGCCTCGGTGGGAAGAGAGAGGGGCGGCCAGGGTGGGCCGCGTGCCCCCTCTCCCTCTGGTCCGAATTGGACTAGGAGGGGGGGGCGGCGCCCCCCTTTCCTTCCTCCCTCTCCCCCTTCCTTCCCCCTCCTAGTAGGAGTAGGAAAGGAGGAGTCCTACTCCTACTAGGAGGAGGATTCCTCCTCCCTTGGCGCGCCCAAAGGGGCCGGCTGGCCTCCCCCCTTGCTCCTTTATATACGGGGGCGGGGGGCACCCCATGGACACACAAGTTGATCTACGGATTGTTCCTTAGCCGTGTGCGGTGCCCCCCTCCACTATATTCCACCTCGGTCATATCGTCGCGGAGTTTAGGCGAAGCCCTGCGCCGGTAAAACATCATCATCGTCACCACGCCATCGTGCTGATGGAACTCATCTCCGGAGCTCGGCTGGATCGGAGGCCGGAGATCGTCATCGAGCTGAACGTGTGCTGAAATCGGAGGCTCCGTACGTTCGGTGCTTGGATCGGTCGGATCGTGAAGACGTACGACTACATCAACCGCGTTGTGCTAACGCTTCCGCTTACGGTCTACGAGGGTACGTGGACGAACAATCTCCCCTCTCATTGCTATGCCATCACCATGATCTTGCGTGTGCGTAGGAATTTTTTTGAAATTACTACGTTCCCCAACACCGTCCGCACGCCGCTACGGGGAGGGAGGGGGTTCCGGTGATGGACGTGCTCTCCCTCGTACCCTGCCTCGTCAGGGCCACTCCATGACCCGGGGTTCCGGCTCCGCTCCAGGCGGACAGGTTGACGACGAGGGCATGGCCACCCAGGCATACCGCGCCTTCCTGCAACCCCAGATCGCCTCCGACCAAGACTTCATGGCCATGCTGAAGATTTCTTACAAGCCCAAGCTCATCAAGGGGGCTCCTTTCTCGCTCCCCACGGTTGAGCAGCTCGCGCACGAGGACGAGCTGCGTGGATGCCTGCGCTCCTTCCTGCTCGCTGCGGAATGCGCTCGGCCATGCGTGGCCATCTCCTTCGACCCGGATACCATGGCCTTCTCCTTCGTTTTACAGCTTAGCAACTGTCGGGCTGCTAAAGGGACGATCCAGGTGCGAGCGATCGCACTGGACGACGGCTTCTTCCCTTGCTTCGACTTGCGCTCTGAGGCTGTGGCGCGGGAAAGCTGTCGATCCATGCTGTTTAAATTCTGGCCGCAGGATGAGGCTGGCCTCATGTGCTCCCGCACCCTCCCCCTCCTTCCATCCTTGGATAACACCCACCCTCCCAAGCCTGTTATGCCACATGGGCTTCTGCCCACTGTCGGCCCGCCACTCTCTGCTCGCCATAATGCCATCCTGCCTGCTGAAGCCTACTTTCCAGCCCACGCGCGCGTTCAAGCCCACCAAATTCTCGCCACTAGGCCCATCTGCCCCAGGCCGCTCCGGCACGCCCCTGCTTTAGGCGACGGCTTTCTTAGCTATGACCGCTCTCCTGTTGCTAACTCCAACCTGCTGCACGGGGCGTGTGCCCTGCTGCCTGCGCATATCGTCACCACTTTCTGCTCCTGCCGCACGCCGCCGCCGAAGCCTCAAGCCGAGGATCTCCGCCCCTTCCCACCAACGCTCCGGCTCTTCGATGCCCCTGCGCCGCCGCTACAGCTGGGCTCCCCAACTCCTGCCCCCTCTGGGGCCATACCCGGAGTAAATCTCGATCTCGGCGTCGGCTCCGCCATGCCCTCCGAGAGGCCGCCAAACCAGATGGCTGCGGACGACGTTGGCGATGACCCTGCTGCTCAGCCTATGGTGGCTGGCGCTGGCCTTAATGCTCAGCCTCTGCTGTCTGCTGGGCAGGCCGAGCTTTGAGCTAGCGATGGCCCTGTGGCCGTCCCTGCTGTTCAAGATCTGAACGCGCCTCCCCCTTCTGCCGCTCGCCGCAGCCCTCGTGTCATGAGGATGTATGATGGGGAGCGCGTCGGCTCCGTCGAGCGCGCTTCCAAGCGCAAGGCGGCTTCTGCTGGCCCCAGCCACGGTGGCTCCAAGCATCGACCCACCTCGTCTGCTGCCAAGCGCAAGAAATCCAAGGTCGTGCCTGTTTCTGATTTGTTGGATCTTCAGTTCAGCAGCGCTCCAAGACCAATGACCAGGGGTAAGATCAAGCAAATCGCCAAATGTTGCGACCTCAATGTGGACGCCATTCTCGCTCAAGCTTCGTCATCCTCCACGGCCGGGACTGGCTGTTCTAGCCAATTGGACGGCTCCTCCGCTTCTTCCATGGGCGCAAACCTTGTTACTGATGTCTAGGTGCCTTTCAGATCTGCTCTTGCACCTCCCAGGGTTAGCTGGCATCTTCTATGCCCTTCTTTGCATTAGTTGTAGTCCCAGAGCATGTTTAGTTTCTGTTATCCAAACTCATTGCCAGTTTGTTGGCTTAGCTATGTACTTGGTCAGGGTCTCTCTCTGTCTTTATGATCTGTTAAGTCTAGTTTCTAGGCCAAGTTGTATCCCCTGTTATGCATCAATGTTATCCACCTTATGCTACTTTCCGTTACATCCTTCCTCTCATACACATGTTTTTTTCTTCCTTTTGCACGGGCAGTACCACCATGATCTATGAAACTTGTTGATTGGAATGTTCGTGGCCTAGGCGATGAGAATAAGTGTTCTTTGGTTCGTGATGTTCTAACTACCTGTTGGCCTAGCATTGTTTGTTTTCAGGAAACAAAACTGGAAACAGTCACCACCACAAAGCTCAGGAGTTTCTTGCCAGTCTGCTTCGACAACCATGCCATTATGCCCTCGACAGGCTCCTCAGGCGGCCTGTTAGTTGATTGGGATTCCTCTGCCCTCTCTGGGCAGGTCATGGCATCACACAGTTTTCACCTCACTGTCAGATTCTCTTCAACTACGTCAGAGACTGCTTTTGTTGTCACTACGGTCTATGCTCCCTGCGTTCACCAGGAACGACTACCCTTCTTGAATGAGATCGATGCTGTGGCAGCCTTGATAACTGATCCATGTATTGTTATCGGTGACTTCAATATGTACCGTTTCAAAGAGGAGAAATCGAGGGGCAGAGTCAATTGGGCCATGATGGAGATGTTTAATGACTGGATCAGAGCTCATGGGCTTGATGATGTGGACATTTGCAACCGGAAGTTCACCTGGTCGAATAAACGAGTGGATCCCACCATGGCACGGCTTGACAGAGTGCTGATCAACACGGCCTGGTTATTATCCTTCTCCCAAACCTCAGCTATGGTGACACCCTCTGCCACATCAGATCATGTGCCTCTCTTGGTCCAATTTGGCAACGCTAAGTTGAAAAGCAATCTCTTCAGAATGGAGAATCACTGGCTCCTCTTAGAAGAAACAAGAGCTATCATTCAAAGCTGCTGGAACCAAAACGCCAGAGCAACTAACTCAGCCGCTTCCCTCTTTAACTTGAAGTTCAGACGTATCCGAGCTGCTTTACGGAGTTGGAAGAGGAACAGAGCCAGTCTGGATATGCTAATATCGAACAATAAACACGTGATACTTTACCTCGACACTGTCGAAGAACGGAGGCCCCTTTCTCTGCTCGAGAGAGTGCTTAGAGTCTTTGCCACGCAAAAAACAGAGCAGCTCATTTTGTGGAGAACCGCTACTTGGAAACGAAGAGCTAAGCTGCGTTGGTGTATATCCGGAGATGAGAACTGCAACTTCTTCCACGTTGCTGCTTCTGGACATGCCAGGAGAAATAAAGTCAGGGTCCTCGTCAAAGATGGAGTGGAGTTTTTTGACAATCAGTAGAAACTTCAGTTAGCGACTGATTTCTTCTCAGCTCTTCTGGGTCAGCCATCACGCTTGGAACCTACAGTACAGCTTGATCAACTCTATGAGCAAGTTGACCTATCCTGCCTTGCGAGGGAGTTCACTTGGCAGGAAATTGTCGAAGCTATCAATCACTCTCCCAACTACCGCAGCCCCGACCCGGATGGTTTCACAAATGAATTCTACAAAGCCTTCCATGGTGTTATCAAAGAAGACCTGCAGCTGTTTTTCTCCCAGCTGTATCAGAATCAGTTAGACATGTCTGGCATCAACCTGGCTCACATCTCTCTCTTGCCCAAAAAAGAGGCACCACTTTAACTAAAGGACTTCCGGCCTATATCCATAGTTCACAGTGTGCCCAAACTTGCTAGCAAAGTCCTAACCAGGAGACTGCAAGCCCAGATCCCAAGCCTCATTCACTCATTGCAATCTGGCTTTATCAAGGGCAGAGCCATCATCGAAAATTTTGCCCTAGCTGCAGATATGATACAAACGGCACATAGGAGGAAATTGCCCATGGTAGCCCTGAAGTTGGACTTTCAAAAAGCCTTTGACTCCGTCAATTGGTCTTACCTGCACAATGTCTTGGCCGCCCGTGGCTTCCCTCAGCGATGGATTAACTGGATAGAGTGCTTACTTTCTTCGGCAACATCCCGAGTCTTACTTAACGGGGAGTTGGGTGACTGCTTTGCGAATAAAAGAGGATTCAGGCAGGGCGACTCCATCTCACCATATCTCTTCATCCTGGTGGCTGATGTCTTGCAACGGCTATGCTGCTCCGCTTTTGACTCCGGCAGCCTGATTCACCCTCTTGGATCGGACAGGATGTTCCCTATTCTCCAATACGCTGATGACACCTTAATCCTCTTCCACGGCTCTGTCCAACAAGCTACCATCATCAAGCAAATCCTGTCAGATTTCTCTGCTTTCTCTGGGCTACAGATCAACTACCACAAGAGCACTCTCATCCCCATATGCATCGATAACTCTACCGCTGATGAGATCGTTGGAGTGTTCGGCTGCTTAGCGTCAAGCTTTCCCTGCACTTACCTAGGTTTGCCCCTCTCTCTGCACAAGATCAGACATGATTTGCTGCTCCCAGTCATTCATAAAGTGGACAAGAGGTTATCGGGATGGCTGGCTACTCTTTTGTCCTGGGGAGGCAGGTTAACGCTGATCAATTCTGTCTTGGCTAGCATACCAAGTTACTTCATGACATGTTTCCGCTGGCCTAAAGAATCCATCCATAAGCTTGAGAGCTTGTTGAGATCCTTCCTATGGCAAGGAACAAATGCAGCAAAGGGAGGCCAATGCCTGGTTGCCTGGCACTACGTCACTATGCCACGATATGCTGGTGGCCTAGGTGTCAGAGACCTATCTGCTCACAATCAGGCCCTGTTGACAAGTTTTACAGCCAAGGTTCTTCAACACTCCTGCGTACCCTGTTATCAATGGTTTGCCCAACAATATTGCCGCGGCTCTATAACCAGTAAGACTTGTGCTCGTGACACTGCGATCTGGAGTGGTTTCAAGCAGTCCCTCCCCTTGGTTCTGGCCTCCTCAAGATGCTCCTTAGGCCTTGGGAGGCTTATTTCCTTCTGGCATGACTGCTGGCTTACAGCAGGACGACTCAGCTCTACTCTGCCCACCCTTTACACTTTTGCAAGGGATCAGGACTGCTCCGTGGCCTCACAACGCCACCAGGACTCATGGCAACCGCAGCTTCATCCAAACCTGTCAGCAACTGCCATGCATGAACTTCAGCTTCTACTCTCCCTTCTAGCTCCTGTCACGCCAGCATCAGAAATTTCAGACTCCAGGGTTTCTGCGATCGACAACAAGGCCATCACTACAGCCGGTATGTACGAGCTGCTAACTTTCCGCGGCGCGTCCTGCGCCTATGGTTCTTGGGTTTGGGACGGGATCATCCCCCTCAAGCATCGTGTCTTCTTATGGCTGCTTTTCTGGGACCGGTTGAACACCAGAGACAACATGATGAAGAAACATTGGACCTCTGTTGCAGCTCACCCAGAATGCGATATATGTCCTGCTCCTGAATCTGCTTCCCATATGCTGCTACGTTGTGCTCCAGCTTCTGTGATCTGGGACGTGCTCGGTCTCATAGAACTTGCCTCCAACTCTATGGATCTGGTCAGCTTCGTCGAGAGGGCCGAACAACTGTGGCCGGCCCCGGGTAAATTCCACCCCCTCTTCGCTGCAGCAGCTGTCACAGCATGGCACTCCCGGAATGACAGGATTTTCAACTCCAAGCGATGGCCCTCATCCTTTATCAAACATTACACACAACAACTGCTACTTCTTTGGCGAAGCCGGAGCCATAAACAGGATGACAATGATGCTATCGATGCCTGGATCAATCTCTTAGCCTAAGTCTTTCAAGTGTTTCGTCTCAGTGTCGACTCTCCTGCTGTTTCTCTCCTCCCCTCTTCTCAAACTAAAACTTGGCGGCTTACAGCCAGGGCACCATTGGTGCTAAATGTAAGCTTCATGTAATCGACCCCCACGGGTCTCCAGGCTCCCAGCCTGTTTTGAAATATATAAGGTAGACCATATCTGCCTTTTCATTTCAAAAAAAAGAATAAAATATATAGAAGTAGTAGCAATTCGTATCCAACACTTCTTCAATAATAAGCTCCACGACTTTAATATTTTCCCCCGCAAAAAAAGACTTTAATATTTGAATATGAACACCAAAGGGGCATTTTCTATGTGAAGGTAAAAGAGAGGCATTACCGGAAAGAAATAGTTTTTCTTTTTTGAAATAACCACACATATATTGATTAGACAAACGTATTACAAAGAGTACACATGTGGTCATCACTAGAGACGTATATAGATTTCTTGCAATATTGCACCAAAGACTTCGCAAGAATTAAAACTAGAATTTCACCACGGCAAAATCTTGTGCCACACCAAATCTTCGCCCACCATCGTCCTCCTCCGCCGCCGAGGCAACATTGAAGAAAGAGGGGAACTGCCATCATGCCAAGATCTTTGGAGGAGCACTTTTGCACACAAGGATGCTTTTCGAGCCGATGAACTGGACCACCGCAAGAAACGAGACCGAGGCTTTGTGGCACATCGGCCGGGGTTCTTCCCAGTGTCGTCAACTTTTTTCGATGTGATCGAAGAAGAGGAATGCCGCTGCAGGCCGCCATCCATGCACCCCACTGCAAGACATCAAACACAACTGCAACCAGCACAACCGACACCAACGCCACCCTAGAGAGTGTCGTGCGCCGACTATCAGACACAAATCACGCGGGAGGCATCAATTTGCGATCCGATTGATGCATGCGGCCTAAGAAGTTATGGCTTGATATGTAGCTTTTTGGGCCTCCAAAAATAGCTTACCAAAGACAAAGCCATTGTCGTTGAAAAAATCTGACCGGGGCAACATCCTGGATACACCATCAAACTCCAGATCTGGCACCCACCTGCTTCCCCCAATGAAGATCTCGAAGGAGAAAACCATACATGTCAGCCACTAACCATGAACCCAACACACAATCCACCAACTTTTAAATGCTGCTGATGCAAACCACCATCTGCATTCACTCCTGGATTACCTCCCAACCTCCATGCCGACGCTGAAGCAAACGTCGCTGGAACGGCGAAGCCCGGGACACAATTTCACCACATGGATTACACCGCCGTCACGCAATCACCGCTTGAACAAACTAGTTCCCAAATCCCTCATCGACCATAGAGCAAGAAGCCTCATCAGAGAAAGATCTGGAGCTTCTTTATTATGCTTCGCCGTGACCGTCGAAGCCAAGACGTTAGACGATCAAAACCTGAAATTAACACGACCCTAAACTATAACTACACACGTTCGCATGTGTGAGATCCAGCGAACCCCCTCACCAGCGACCAAAAGGTCGTCACCGGAGTCCGGAGGGGAGCCGCCCCCTTGCGGCTAGGCCGCTTTCTTTCTTCTACGGGAAGAAAGGAAAGTCCTAATTAACTCGGCTAGCACCTTTGGACCTAGAGCGCCCTAGTGTAAAAGGGTTTTGGTATTTCCGAAATGTTGCATGAGCATGCCGTGTGCATTTTTTATGAGAGCGGCCACGAGAGAGAAGATAGCGTTGGCATGTATACATGTACGTCACATCCGGTTCGTAGGCTGCGGCCTGTGTCACGTACATGCCGGCACTAGGGGAGGGTCCGAGGGACCAGGCAAGACAAGGCGCTGTAACCAATCGGCACGTCGCTTACCGGGGAGGAGGCCCAGTTGTGCTGTGCACCGCTGCGAGGAGGGCCGTCCAAAGTGGTCTCCTCAGGGACCTGCAACGGGCAACGCCCAGATCTGCCTCCCATGCTGCGCCCGGTCCCGTCACCTCATCAAGGCCGACGACGCCAGCGTGCTGCAAAGTGCAAACCAGGCGCCTAGGTTGTACTACCATACAGGTAGAAGAGGTGAGGTCCAACCAAGAGTCCTTTGAGGAGAAGGATGTCATCGGGTAAAAAAAGGACAGTACTCGGTGCCGGCGCACCGGCCTAATAATTCGCCCGGTCCTCCTAAGACGGTACAATTCTTATATTGCTAGCTGTCGGATGTGCCTCCTCGCTTCGTCCTTTTCTTCATCATCTTCCTAAAAAGATCACAGCGCCACTTATCGGAGTGAAAGAGGAGGAGGCTGCAGCAAGCAGCGTCGAGGGTCGAGGGACACATAGTTGTCATCATCCTCTTCTTCTTCGATGTCTTCCATCATAACCCCTGTTTTTTCGTGCTTGGTCCAAACATTATGGTGTGACATGAAACCCTTATAAAGCAGGTGGCCGTGAAGGATTTTCCGGTCAGAGTAAGACTTCGTATTTCCACATATAGGGCATTGACAACACATAAAATCATTCTGCTTGTTTGCCTCGTCCACTTCGAGAAAATTATGCACGCCCTTAATGTACTCGGAGGTGCGTCTGTCACCGTACATCCATTGTCGGTTCATCTGCGTGCATTATATATAATTAAGTGTGTCAAAAACCATTACAGAACATCATGAATACAAAAGTGACCAAATTAATAAAAGTTCATCATCACATTAAAACCAAAGTATGTACATAATTCTCATTGAACAACATATAGCTCTCCAGAGCATCTAATTAAACCATACATTGAAACTATTTAAAACATTTTAATGCAACAACAAATGCGATCACAATCGTAACTAAGGTAACAATTAATCCAACGGCATAATGATACCAAGCCTCAGTATGAATGGCATATTTTCTAGTTTTTCTAATCTTCAAGCGCATTGCATCCATCTTGATCTTGTGATCATCGACGACATCCCCAACATGCAACTTCAATATCATCTTCTCCTTCTCAATTTTCTTCAATGTTTCCTTCAAGTAATTGTTTTCTTCTTCAACTAAATTTAACCTCTCGACAACAAGGTTGGTTGGAATTTCCGGTTCACATACCTGCTAGATAAGAAAAACTATGTCACATTGCTCGGCATAATTGTCATAAACACTAAATGAAACAAATATTTATAAAAGATAATATATATACCAAATCCGAATCATAGAGAGGACGAGGGCCGACGGAGGTGGATATCAAAACCATCACACTATATAATAACAAATAATAATAAGTAAGAAAACTACACAAGTATCGATCTAAATCATACAAGTAAGAACTTTTTTTTAGAAAGAAGATAAGAACAAGAGGCTCACCACGGTGGTACCAGCGACGAGATCGGCGCGGGCGATCGACAGCGGTGAGGACGGGACGGGACATGACAAACAGCCTAACCTAGACAAATCTTGAGAAAAATGGAGTTTGGACAAGGAGCTTCGAGAGGAGAAAGCTTAAGTGTGGCTTGAACATTTCATCGAACACCTCATGTGCATAGGAGGTGAGCTAGAGCACAACACACCTCTGACACACCTCTCCCAAAAAAACAGAGCACTCCACTGCTCTGCTCGCGGCCAAGGGGTATATATAGGCATCTCATTGGTCCCGATTCATGGCTGGAACCGGGACTAAAGGACAACCTTTGGTCCCGGTTCAAGCCACCAACCGGGACCAATGATGGTGGGCTAGGAGCGAGGCCCATTGGTCCCGGCTCATGCCTGGAACCGGGACCAAAAGGGCCAGACGAATCGGGACCAATGCCCCACGAGGCCCGGCCGGCCCCCTGGCCTCACGAACCGGGATCTATGCCTCCATGGGTCCCGGATCGTGAGTGAACCGGGATTAATGGGCTTTCCCTGCTTGGACCAAAACCCTGTTTTCTACTAGTGGCAGAGCAACACGTTAATAAATATGACTTCCTCATAGACAGAGAAACACAACATGGAGAGGCCCGCAACTTGCCAGACTGTAAATCATAAGAATTCAGAATATATCCATTAGTTACATAATGGAGCGTGAGACTGGTCAATAATCAAGCACAAATAGCATGTAGAATCCTTGTAGTTTTAAGACATTAGCCCGATGATTTACTGAAACAACGAAAATTGTCACTAAAGGCGAAGAGTAAAAACCTTCCAACAGAACACACATACATGAACGGATAATCTTGCCAATGCAAATGCAATTTAGCTACTGTTCTCTCCTACATCAGTTGTATCCTTCGACGAGTGGTTCTTTAACACTGAAGCTCGCTCCTTTAGAATCTTGTGATACGTGATAGCAAACTAACCAACTTACACTGCAACGTCAGTGCCTCAGTGGTCCTATCGTTTTGGAGGAAGCAGGGAAAACAGGGGTAGGAGTAGGACTCGAGAGGGTTATATTCATAAGCCTGCTATTGTGACCTGCCGGGTTAAGAACGTTATGTTACATAGGGGAATTTCTTCCTGGAGCAGCAAGGGTTGCAAATCATGGCATTGGGCTATAAGGCAACACAATTAAACGTAGAGTGTGATGGATAGTCTGGGCGCACTAAACCTGCAAAGTATAATCCAAGATCAGCATTTTCTTTGTTCTTTTATTTTTTGATGATGTAAAACTATTGGTGGTTTCATTAATGAAAATAGATGAGGAGGCTCGTTGTTCAATAAAAAAAAATCAAAGATCAGCAGCCCCATGAAGGTTTTCATCTTTGAACTTGCTTACGCTCCATGTGTTACTGTTTTTGGAAATGGTTCACCATGCTACTTGGTGACTACGTAACCCTAGTGCATCGAAGGAAGAAGGAACATGCACATGAGAAAGAGAGGGGAAGAAATAGATAGAGAAAGACTCAGGGCATATGCTGATTTTTTTAAGCCCGTGTCCGTAATCTCACACCATGGATATTTTCACAACCAAGATCGAACCAAGCATGAGGCTGCATAAATTGAAGATGCCTTAATGTACCTTAGACATGTTAGTTCCTTAACAACAACTACAGTTTCTGTCCTATAAATGACTAAGCTTGCAAAAAATGAAAGAAAAATGCAGCATCTAGCACATGAGGTTTGGTGAAGCAATGAAGTCTGCATTTACACACGGTTTATAAATAACTAGCTTTCACATGTAGCGGAACCAATGCTTGAACTACAATAGAGATGTGTGGTAGTGTGAGGCAATCACATACAGTTCCAGTGTGGAAGTCTAAGAGGAGAGCAAAAGTGGCCATCACGATGAGTCCGACACGAATAGTTGAAGGACAACTTTTAGAAATGGGATGCGTTGGAAATTTTGGTTCGAGATCAACCTCCAGGATACATCTGATGTCAGAAGGATTCTGTCGGATAAGAGAGCAAAATGGCATAGGAATCCGAGACTAGAGGTTACACGACATGAGCCTAGTGTGGAAGTGGCCCTTGAAGCTTCTCAATGAGAAAGCCATATGGCAAGAACCTCATTCCGGATAAACATTTCGGCTCTAAGATACTACTTCCGAATGTCATACCGCAGAGGAGTCAAAATGGCTTTCTATTGATGAGAGCCGGCCCATAATAAGGTTGTCATTAGTGATGACTCGATGACCGTTGACGGGCCGGAAGACCCGGAAGTGATGAGATTCAGCGTTAACTGGCGGACCTACAGGCATTGTTTAACATCTTGAAATTCTTTGTGGTAGGACTAAGTATCCCATTGATTTCATTGGGGTCTAAGAACTTGAGGTTTGTAGGCCGATAAAAATGAATGCTCGATCGCCTAAGGGCATCTTCAACGACGACTAGCAAATTTCCTCCTGCATCTGTCCATGGACCCTATGGGGGAGGGGGGCATCCAACGCTGCCCGCATACATTTCAAACTCGTTTTCACAAACTGGATGAAATTCGTGCAAACACGGCCGGATTTCATATATATAAACATGACGGATTTTATACTAACCGGATGAAACGTTTATATTTTGGACATATTTTAAACTAAAAATGATACCAAACTAAGATAAAACAAGTCTACGGCCTTGTACGCCGGTGTCGCCTCGGTGGTGGCCTTCATGGGACTCAAGCAACGGCGGCCTCCCGTGTTCTACATCTCCTCGATGATGGCGGCGGGCACGGACGTGTTGGCCGCCATCACGTCGATGTCCGTGCAGCTGACTTCTTTCTCTGTCAGCAAGGTGCGGTTACGCGCACGTTGACGTCCGATGGCGCGACCACATGCATGGGAGGGGTGGTATGACACAACGACGTCCACGGAAGCCATGATGCTCGTGCCGCCATGCCCCCCTCCTCCCTTCCCCACATGTTGGCCGGGAGCAATTTGTTGGGGAACGTAGTAATTTCAAAAAATTTCCTACGCACACGCAAGATCATGGTGATGCATAGCAACGAGAGGGGAGAGTGTTGTCTATGTACCCTCGTAGACCGAAGCGGAAGCGTTGACGCAACATAGAGGAAGTAGTCGTACGTCTTCCCGGTCCAACCGATCCAAGCACCGTTACTCCGGCACCTCCGAGTTCTTGACACACGTACAACTCGATGACGCACCCCGAACTCCGATCCAGCAAAGCTTCGGGGAGGAGTTCCGTCAGCACGACGGCGTGGTGACGATCTTGATGTTCAACTGTCGCAGGGCTTCGCCTAAGCACCACTACAATATGACCGAGGTGTAATATCGTGGAGGGGGGCACCGCACACGGCTAAGGAACGATCACGAAGATCAACTTGTGTGTTCATGGGGTGCCCCCTACCCCCGTATATAAAGGAGTGGAGGAGGGGAGGGCCGGCCCTCTTCTATGGCGCGCCCTAGGGGAGTCCTACTCCCACCGGGAGTAGGATTCCCCCTTTCCTAGTCCAACTAGGAGTCCTTCCATGTATTAGGAGTAGGAGGCAAGGAAGGGGAAGAGAGAAGGGAAGGAAGGAGGGGGTGTGGCCCCTCCCCCTAGTCCAATTCGGACTAGGCCATGGGGGGCGCGTGGCCTGCCCTAGGCAGCCCCTCTCTCCTTCCCGCAGGGCCCAATAAGGCCCAATACTTCTCCCCGGCGAATTCCTGTAACTCTCCGGTACTCCGAAAAAATACCCGAATCACTCGGAACCTTTCTGAACTCCGAATATAGTCGTCCAATATATCGATCTTTACGTCTCGACCATTTTGAGACTCCTCGTCATGTCCCCGATCTCATCCGGGACTCCGAACTCCTTCGGTACATCAAAACTCATAAACTCATAATAAAACTGTCATCGAAACCTTAAGCGTGCGGACCCTACGGTTCGAGAACAATGTAGACATGACCAAGAAACGTCTCCGGTCAATAACCAATAGCGGGACCTGGATGCCCATATTGGTTCCTACATATTCTACGAAGATCTTTATCGGTCAGACCGCATAACAACATACGTTGTTCCCTTTGTCATCGGTATGTTACTTGCCCGAGATTCGATCGTCGGTATCCAATACCTAGTTCAATCTCGTTACCGGCAAGTCTCTTTACTCGTTCCGTAATACATCATCTCACAACTAACTCATTAGTTGCAATGCTCGCAAGGCTTAAGTGATGTGCATTACCGAGAGGGCCCAGAGATACCTCTCCGACATTCGGAGTGACAAATCCTAATCTCGAAATACGCCAACTCAACAAGTACCTTTGGAGACACCTGTAGAGCACCTTTATAATCACCCAGTTACGTTGTGACGTTTGGTAGCACACAAAGTGTTCCTCCGGTAAACGGGAGTTGCATAATCTCATAGTCATAGGAACATGTATAAGTCATGAAGGAAGCAATAGCAACATACTAAGCGATCGGGTGCTAAGTTAACGGAATGGGTCATGTCAATCAGATCATTCAACTAATGATGTGATCCCGTTAATAAAATAACAACTCTTTGTCCATGGTTAGGAAACATAACCATTTTTGATTAACAAGCTAGTCAAGTAGAGGCATACTAGTGACACTCTATTTGTCTATATATTCACACATGTAATATGTTTCCGGTTAATACAATTCTAGCATGAATAATAAACATTTATCATGATATAAGGAAATAAATAATAACTTTATTATTGCCTCTAGGGCATATTTCCTTCAGTCTCCCACTTGCACTAGAGTCAATAATATAGATCACATCACCATGTGATTCACATCGATAGTACACATCATCATGTGATTAACACCCATAGTTCACATCGCCATGTGACCAACATCCAAAGGGTTTACTAGATTCAGTAATCTAGTTCACATCGCTATGTGATTAACACCCAAAGAGTACTTAGGTGTGATCATGTTTTGCTTGTGAGAGAATCTTAGTCAACGGGTCTTTCACATTCAGATCCGTTATGTATTTTGCAATTTTTTTATGTCTACAATGCTCTGCACGAAGCTACTCTAGCTAATTGCTCCCACTTTCAATATGTATCTAGATCGAGACTTAGAGTCATCCAGATCGGTGTCAAAACTTGCATCGACATAACCCTTTACGACGAACCTTTTGTCACTTCCATAATCGAGAAACATATCCTTATTCCACTAAGGATAATTTTGACCGCTGTCCAGTGATCTACTCCTAGATCACTATTGTACTCCCTTGCCAAACTCAGTGCAGGGTATACAATAGATCTGGTACACAGCATGGCATACTTTATAGAACCTATGGCCAAGGCATAGGGAATGACTTTCATTCTCTTTCTATCTTTTGCCGTGGTCGGGTTTTGAGTCTTACTCAATTTCACACCTTGTAACACAGGCAAGAACTCTTTCTTTGACTGTTCCATTTTGAACTACTTCAAAATCTTGTCAAGGTATGTACTCATTGAAAAAACTTATCAAGCGTTTTGATCTATCTCTATAGATCTTGATGCTCAATATGTAAGCAGCTTCACCGAGGTCTTTCTTTGAAAAACTCCTTTCAAACACTCCTTTATGCTTTGTAGAATAATTCTATATTATTTCCGATCTACAATATATCATTCACATATACTTATCAGAAATGCTGTAGTGCTCCCACTCACTTTCTAGTAAATACAGGCTTCACTGCAAGTCTGTATAAACTATATTCTTTGATCAACTTATCAAAGCGTATATTTCAACTCCGAGATGCTTGCACCAGTCCATAGATGCACATTTTGTTAACACCTTTAGGATCGACAAAACCTCTTGGTTGCATCACATACAACTCTTCTTTAATAACTCCATTAAGGAATGCAGTTTTGTTTATCCATTTGCCAGATTTCATAAAATGCGGCAATTGCTAACATGATTCGGACAGACTTTTAAGCATCGATACGAGTGAGAAAATCTCATTGTATTCAACATCTTGAACTTTGTCAAAAACCTTTTTCGACAAGTCTAGCTTTGTAGATAGTAACACTACTATCAGCGTCCGTCTTCCTCTTGAAGATCCATTTATTTTCTATGGCTTGCCGATCATCGGGCAACTCCACCAAAGTCCACACTTTGTTCTCATACATGGATCTCATCTCAGATTTCATGGCCTCAAGCCATTTCGCGGAATCTGGGCTCATCATCGCTTCCTCATAGTTCGTAGGTTCATCATGGTCTAGTTACATGACTTCCAGAACAGGACTACCGTACCACTCTGGTGCGGATCTCACTCTGGTTTACCTACGAGATTCGGTAGTAACTTGATCTGAAGTTACATGATCATCATCATTAGCTTCCTCACTAATTGGTGTAGTAGTCACAGGAACAGATTTCTATGATGAACTACTTTCCAATAAGGGAGAAGGTACAATTACCTCATCAAGTTCTACTTTCCTCCCACTCACTTCTTTCGAGAGAAACTCCTTCTCTAGAAAGGATCCATTTATTAGCAACGAATGTTTTGCCTTCGGATCTGTGATAGAAGGTGTACCCAACAATTTCCTTTGGGTATTCTATGAAGACGCACTTCTCCGATTTGGGTTTGAGCTTATCAGGATGAAACTTTTTCACGTAAGCATCGCAGCCCCAAACTTTAAGAAACGACAACTTTGGTTTCTTGCTAAACCACAGTTCATATAGTGTCGTCTCAACGGATTTGGATGATGCCCTATTTAACGTGAATGCAGTTGTCTCTAATGCATGATCCCAAAACAATATTGGTAAATCGGTAAGAAACATCATAGATTGTACTATATCCAATAAAGTACGGTTATGACGTTCGGACACACCATTATGATGTGGTGTTCCAGGTGGCATGAATTTGTGAAACTATTCCACATTGTTTTAATTGAAGACCAAACTCGTAACTCAAATATTTGTCTCCACGATCAGATCGTAGAAACTTTATTTTTCTTGTTACGATGATTTTTCCACTTCACTCTGAAATTCTTTGAACCTTTCAACTATTTCAGACTTATGTTTCATCAAGTAGATATACCCATATCTGCTCAAATCATCTGTGAAGGTCAGAAAATAACGATACCCGCCGCGAGCCTTAACACTCATCGGATCGCATACATCAGTATGTATTATTTCCAATAAGTCAGTTGCTCGCTCCACTGTTCCGGAGAACGGAGTCTTAGTCATCTTGCCTATGAGGCATGGTTCGCAAGCATCAAGTGATTCATAATCAAGTGATTCCAAAATCCCATCAGCATGGAGTTTCTTCATGCGCTTTACACCAATATGACCTAAACGGCAGTGCCACAAATAAGTTGCACTATCATTATTAACTTTGCATCTTTTGGTTTCAACATTATGAATATGTGTATCACTGCGATCGAGATCCAATGAACCATTTTCATTGGGTGTGTAACCATATAAGGTTTTATTCATGTAAACAGAACAACAGTTTATTCTCTTACTTAAATGAATAACCGTATTGCAATAAACATGATCAAATCATATTCATGCTCAACGCAAACACCAAATAACATTTATTTAGGTTCAACACTAATCCTGAAAGTATAGGGAGTGTGCGATGATGATCATATCAATCTTGAAACTACTTTCAACACACATCGTCACTTCACCCTTAACTAGTTTCTGTTTATTCTGCAACTCCCGTTTCGAGTTACTACTCTTAGCAACTGAACCAGTACCAAATACCGAGGGGTCGCGATAAACACTAGTGAAGTACACATCAATAACCTGTATATCAAATATACATTTGTTCACTTTGCCATCCTTCTTATCCGCCAAATACTTGGGGTAGTTTTGCTTCCAGTGACCAGTCCCTTTGCAGTAGAAGCACTTAGTCTCAGGCTTAGGTCCAGACTTGGGCTTCTTCACTTGAGCAGCAACTTGCTTGCCGTTCTTCTTGAAGTTCCCTTCTATCCCTTTGCCATTTTCTTGAAACTAGTGGTCTTGTTAACCATCAACACTTGATGTTCTTTCTTGATTTCTACCTTCAATGATTTCATCATCATGAAAAACTCGGGAATCATTTTCATCATCCCTTGCATACTATAGTTCATCACGAAGTTCTACTAACTTGGTGATGGTGACTAGAGAATTCTGTCAATCACTATCTTATCTGGAAGATTAACTCCCACTTGATTCAAGCGATTGAAGTACCCAGACAATCCGAGCACATGCTCACTAGTTGAGCGATTCTCCTCCATCTTTTAGCTATAGAACTTGTTGAAGACTTCATATCTCTCAACTCGGGTATTTGCTTGAAATATTAACTTCAATTCCTGGAACATCTCATATGGTCCATGATGTTCAAAACATCTTTGAAGTCCCGATTCTAAGCCATAAAGCATGGTGCACAAAACTATCAAGTAGTCATCATATTGAGCTAGCCAAACATTCATAACGTCTGCATCTGCTCCTGAAATAGGTTTGTCACCTAGCGGTGCATTAAGGACATAATTCTTCTGTGCAGCAATGAGGATAAACCTCAGATCGCGGATCCAATCCGCATCATTGCTACTAACATTTTTCAACACAATTTTCTCTAGAAACATATCAAAATAAACATATGAAAGCAACAACGCAAGCTATTGATCTTACAACATAATTTGCAAAATACTACCAGGACTAAGTTCATGATAAATTTAAGTTCAATTAATCATATTACTTAAGAACTCCCACTTAGACAGACATCTCTCTAGTCATCTAAGTGATCACGTGATCCAAATCAACTAAACCATAACCGATCATCACGTGAGATGGAGTAGTTTTCAATGGTGAACATCACTATGTTGATCATATCTACTATATGATTCACGCTCGACCTTTCGGTCTCCGTGCTCCAAGGCCATATGTGCATATGCTAGGCTCGTCAAGTTTAACCTGAGTATTCCGCGTGTGCAAATCTGGCTTGCACCCGTTGTAGATGGACGTAGAGCTTATCACACCCGATCATCACGTGGTGTCTGGGCACGACGAACTTTGGCAACGGTGCATACTCAGGGAGAACACTTCTTGATAATTAGTGAGAGATCATCTTAAAATGCTACCGTCAATCAAAGCAAGAATAAGATGTATAATAGATAAACATCATATGCAATCTAAATATGTGACATGATATGGCCATGATCATCTTGCGCCTTTGATCTCCATCTCCAAAGTACTATCATGATCTCTATCGTCACCGGCACGACACCATGATCTTCATCATCTTGATCTACATCAATGTGTCATCACATGGTTGTCTCACCAACTATTGCTCTTGCAACTATTGCTATCGTATAGCGATAAAGTAAAGCAATTATTTGGCACTTGCATCTTATGCAACAAAGAGACATCCATAGGGTTTCTGCCAGTTGCCGATAACTTCAACAAAACATGATCATCTCATACAACAACTTATATCTTATCACGTCTTGACCATATCACATCATAACATGCCCTGCAAAAAACAAGTTAGACGTCCTCTGTCAGCAAGGTGCGGTTACGCGCACGTTGACGTCCGATGGCGCGACCACATGCATGGGAGGGGCGGTATGACACAACGACATCCACGGAAGCCATGATGCTCGTGCCGCCATGCCCCCCTCCTCCCTTCCCCACATGTTGGCCGGGAGCAATTTGTTGGGGAACGTAGTAATTTCAAAAAATTTCCTACGCACACGCAAGATCATAGTGATGCATAGCAACGAGAGGGGAGAGTGTTGTCTACGTACCCTCATAGACCGAAGCGGAAGCATTGACGCAACGTAGAGGAAGTAGTCGTACGTCTTCCCGGTCCAACCGATCCAAGCACTGTTACTCCGGCACCTCCGAGTTCTTGACACACGTACAGCTCGATGACGCACCCCGAACTCCGATCCAGCAAAGCTTCGGGGAGGAGTTCCGTCAGCACGACGACGTGGTGGCGATCTTGATGTTCAACTGTCGCAGGGCTTCGCCTAAGCACCACTACAATATGACCGAGGTGTAATATCGTGGAGGGGGGCACCGCACACGGCTAAGGAACGATCACGAAGATCAACTTGTGTGTTCATGGGGTGCCCCCTACCCCCGTATATAAAGGAGTGGAGGAGGGGAGGGCCGGCCCTCTTCTATGGCGCGCCCTAGGGGAGTCCTACTCCCACCGGGAGTAGGATTCCCCCTTTCCTAGTCCAACTAGGAGTCCTTCCATGTATTAGGAGTAGGAGACAAGGAAGGGGAAGAGAGAAGGGAAGGAAGGAGGGGGTGCGGCCCCTCCCCCTAGTCCAATTCGGACTAGGCCATGGGGGGCGCGCGGCCTGCCCTAGGCAGCCCCTCTCTCCTTCCCGCAGGGCCCAATAAGGCCCAATACTTCTCCCCGGCGAATTCCCGTAACTCTCCGGTACTCCGAAAAAATACCCGAATCACTCGGAACCTTTCCGAACTCCGAATATAGTCGTACAATATATCGATCTTTATGTCTCGACCATTTCGAGACTCCTCGTCATGTCCCCGATCTCATCCGGGACTCCGAACTCCTTCGGTACATCAAAACTCATAAACTCATAATAAAACTGTCATCGAAACCTTAAGCGTGCGGACCCTACGGTTCGAGAACAATGTATACATGACCGAGAAACGTCTCCGGTCAATAACCAATAGCGGGACCTGGATGCCCATATTGGTTCCTACATATTGTACGAAGATCTTTATCGGTTAGACCGCATAACAACATACGTTGTTCCCTTTGTCATCGGTATGTTACTTGCCCGAGATTCGATCGTCGGTATCCAATACCTAGTTCAATCTCGTTACCGGCAAGTCTCTTTACTCGTTCCGTAATACATCATCTCACAACTAACTCATTAGTTGCAATGCTTGCAAGGCTTAAGTGATGCGCATTACCGAGAGGGCCCAGAGATACCTCTCCGACATTCGGAGTGACAAATCCTAATCTCGAAATACGCCAACTCAACAAGTACCTTTGGAGACACCTGTAGAGCACCTTTATAATCACCCAGTTACGTTGTGACGTTTGGTAGCACACAAAGTGTTCCTCCGGTAAACGGGAGTTGCATAATCTCATAGTTATAGGAACATGTATAAGTCATGAAGGAAGCAATAGCAACATAATAAACGATCGGGTGCTAAGCTAACGGAATGGGTCATGTCAATCAGATCATTCAACTAATGATGTGATCCCGTTAATCAAATAACAACTCTTTCTCCATGGTTAGGAAACATAACCATCTTTGATTAACAAGCTAGTCAAGTAGAGGCATACTAGTGACACTATATTTGTCTATATATTCACACATGTAACATGTTTCCGGTTAATACAATTCTAGCATGAATAATAAACATTTATCATGATATAAGGAAATAAATAATAACTTTATTATTGCCTCTAGGGCATATTTCCTTCACAATTCGCCACTCCTTCGCGAGCCGGCTTGGAGCAACGAGTTGCTGAACCACGCTCCGGCTTGGGGCAGAAACTTGCTCCGCCGGGCTAGGCGAGGGAGGTGGAGCAGCAAGCAGCCTCGCTCGTACCCGCAGGCCACCCAACCGGCTTTTATGCCGGAGAACTGCTCTTCCTGCTCGTTGGATTCCATCGACAGGGTGGAGAAAATGGTGAAAGGAGGAGACGGGGAGCGACGGAGTGGTGCGATTCTTGCACGGCGTCTGGCGTCTTTTAAATAGCGGGAAGACGGGACAAACTTGCCCGACGTTGTGTTTAATTCGGCCGGAGTAGGTTTCTGGGCTTCCACGCGGGTTTAATTGAGGCGTTTCAATGCGGCGAGGGGGCGTGTTCAGCCGGGCGTGCAGCGGGCGGCGCCCTCGGCCGGTGCGCAGCTTCAATGGTGGAGGCAATGAGAGGTCGCGTCCGCCTTGAGCCGTCTTCAATGTGGAGTGGCGCGCTCTATAGCGGCATGAATGCGGGCAGCTGGGCAGGAAGGGAGCGCGCACGAGGGAGGAGGGGGTTTGGGTGGGTCAGGACAGTCAGAAGCAGGCAAGCGTGTTGTCCGAGCGCCTGCAAAGCCCTCCACGTTTGTCTTCAGTTTACGGGAGAAAGTATATCTGGACTGCGCCGCGGAACAATACAGACCCACGTTGGATGGCTTCCGCGGTATGGACAGATGGGAGCGGTTTGAGGATCGGCGTCGGAGATGCGGAGTATAAGTTACAAAGAACATATTTGGGCTCTAGGGTATCAGAAATTTACTTTTCCGGAGATGGCGACTGCTGCTCTCATGTGATAAGCTGCCAACCGTTCAAGTCGCTTCACAGCATGAAATCACATCACAGCTCAATCATACACACATGCCGCGCACCGGCGTTCCTGCTTGTGCTTACCCTGAAATGGACATTAGCTACAGTTGTACAGTAATAATGTATGGGTCGGTTGCTACAGTTCTAGGTGATAACAGGTACTATAATTTAGATTTGTTAGGGTCCACTAGCTGCTAGTACAAGTATGATTAACATCTTGTCTTAGCTTCACTAGGGGAATATGCTCCGCCATGGTTGCCACTGATCTCTAAACCAACTGGCTTACGTCCTCTTCAGTTTCCCAGGCGCTCCTTGTAAGAATGGTGCCTGTCACCCTGCATATTCCTGTGAATATACCGTGACGGGAAAGAATATACTCGCACAAGTGTAGGAATAGTAGCTCGTTTGCATAAACATTTCAATTTCCCGTCGCACTTACACTAACAACCAGCTTGTCTGCGTAACATTTCGTGCGTCCCGTCACATTTAAACTGCAAATCATGCAGCATTATATTGTCTAGTTGCTAATCACATGCCGCTCCAATCTGCAAAAGAACCGTGGACGAAAAGTCTACAAGAACGCCATTCCTGAGCAAGTGTAGGCGCTCGTGATTATGCAAGCGCATACCTCAACATCGCAACCAGTATGAGGCTATCCTTTTTGCGTGCGTTTCTTCTTTCTTGTGCCCCCGCACCTTAATTTGCTGCTGAAACGGCAAGATGCCGCGCGTGACACGCAAGGCATCTCTCTCGTCTCTCATTTCAGCTGCTAGCACGAACCGTCTGATTCAGTGTCAAATCGCGCGGCGGAGGGAAAATGGACTTTTGGAGATCGGAAGAAATTGCAGAAATATGGGGCGCATAGATTTGTGGACAAGTGCCTCGTGCATAATTTGTAAGTCATAAGGAGAATAAAATATATAGAAGTAGTAGCAATTCGTATCCAACACTTCTTCAATAATAAGCTCCACGACTTTAGTATTTCCCCCGCAAAAGAAAAGACTTTAAAATTTCAATATGAACACCAAAAGGGCATTTTCTATGTGAAGGTAAAAAAGAGGCATTACTGGAAAGAAATAGTTTTTTCTTTTTTGAAATAACTACACATATAATCATTAGATAAACTTATTACGAAGAGTGCATATGTGGTCATCACCAGGGACGTATATAGATGTCTTGCAATATTGCACCAAAGACTTCGCAAGAATTAAAACTAGAATTTCACCACAGCAAAATCTTGTGCCGCACCAAAACTTTGCCCAGCATCGGCCTCCTCCGCTGTTGAGGCAACATTGAAGAAAGAGGGGAACTACCGTCATGCCAAGATCTTCGGAGGAGCACCTTTGCACACAAGGATGTTTTTGGAGCCGATGAAATGGACCACCGCAAACAACGAGACCGAGGCTTTGTGGCACATCGGCCGGGGTTCTTCCCGGTGTCCGCTAGATATCAGTGTCGTCAACTTCATTCGACGCGATCGAAGAAGAGGAACGCTGCTGCATGCCGCCATCCATACACGGATGTACCCCGCTGCAAGACACCAAACACAACTGCAACAACCGACACCAACGCCACCCTAGAGAGTGTCGTGCGCCGACTATCAGACACAAATCACACGGGAGGCATCAATTTGCGATCCGATTGATGCATGTGGCCTAAGAAGTTATGGCCTGATATGTAGCTTTTTGAGCCTCCAAAAATAGCTTATACCAAAGAAAAAGCCATTGCCGTCGAAAGAATCTGACGGAGGCAGCATCCCGGATACACCATCAAACTTCAGATCTGGCACCCACCCCCTCCCCCCAATGAAGATCTTGAAGGAGAAAACCATGTCTGTCAGCCACCAACCATGAACCCAACACACAATCCATCATCTTTTAAATGCCGCTGACGCAAACCACCATCCGCATTCGCTCATGGATTACCTCTCAACCTCCATGCCGCCGCTGAAGCAAACGTCGTTGGAACGACGAATCCCGAGGACACAATTCCACCACATGGATTACGCCGCCGCCACACAATCACCGCTTGAACAAACTAGTTCCCAAATCCCTCATCGACCATAACGCCTCATGAGAGAAAGATTTGGAGCTTCTTTATTATGCGCGTCGACACCGTAGCCGAAGCCAAGACGTGAGACGACCAAAACCTAAAATTAACACGACCCTAAACCTAGAGCTACACACGTCCGCATGTGTGAGATCCAACGAACCCCCTCACCAGCGACCAAAAGGTCGTCACCGGAGGGGAGCCGCCAGAAACGGCGTTGGAGAGCTTGTCGCCCTTGCGGCTAGGCCGCTTTCTTTCTTCTACGGGAAGAAAGGAAAGTCCTAATTAACTTGGCTACCACCTTTGAACCTAGAGCGCCCTAGGATAAAAGGGCTTTGGTGTTTCCGAAATGTTGCATGAGCATACCGTGTGCATTTTCTATGAGAGAGGCCACGAGAGAGAAGATACCGTTGGCATGTCACGCCCTGCACGGTGCAAGGCCGTACATGTACATCACGTCCGGTGCGTAGGCTGTGGCCGTGTCACGTACATGCCGGCACTAGGGGAGGGTCCGTGGGACCAGACAAGACAAGGAGCTGTAACAAACCGGCACGTCGTGTACCGGGGAGGAGGCCCAGATGTGCACCGCTCCGAGGATGGCCGTCCAAAGTGGTCTCCTGAGGGACCTGCAACGGGCAACGCCCAGATCTGCCTCCCATGCTGCGCCCGGTCCCGTCGCCTCGTCAAGGCCGACGACGCCAGCGTGATGCAAAGTGCAAACCACGCGCCTAGGTTGTTTTTTTTTTTTGATGGAACACTCGTATTCCATTACGACACGGCCTGGTCGCCGGTCACCACACTGATTACATCATCAGGATAGCTAGTGAACCACTCTCTATGTTCACCATTAGCTAGTCCCGCACCCTTACTAGCCAGCACATGCGCCGGCCTATTACAGGTTCTGGCCACATACGCCACACGAGCCTCTGTGAAAAGAGTTTGGAGTTTGAACCTAATGCCGCTAAACATGACACCCAGCGGTGCAAGATCATAGGCATTAGATGTAGTAGCTTGCTTGAGCACCAGACAGTCAGTTTCAAAAATTGCCCAACCCACACCAAGGCGGTCCGCCATCGCTACAGCCTGAGCGAGGGCAAAAGTTTCAGCATGCAAGGCATCAGCAAAATCATGTTTACCCCCAGCGGCTGCAAACTGAATATCCTGCTCATCATCTCTGCAAATAAGGCCCCATCCCTCAGCTCCAGACCGCTCAGATAACGTAGCGTCGGTGTTGATCTTAACCATATGACTTGGAGGCTTCGTCCATGTTTGCTGTTGAACTACTGTGCTCTTCGGCTTGGCCACCAGGAATTCTTTCCATTCGTTTGCATGGTGCTGCACTGTGTAACGAAAGGCCTCAACCTCCATTCTTTGTTCACCATGGTTGCCTTTGTTGCGTTCTGTCCACCAGCACCAGAGAAGAGCTACTGACAGCAACAAACGCTCTTGTGGCAGACTGAATATGAATGCTAGACATTCCTTGGCCGAGTTGCATTCGACAAGTCGAAGTCTGACATCCTCAAGTAACAAGGCACGCCATCTCTGCTTAACCATTTTGCACTTGACGAATAGATGCCCTCCATCTTCGAAAAAAATTCCACAGACCGCGCACCTGGTGTCTAAATCTACACCCCGTCTGTTAATGTTCACATACATAGGATGGCTGTTGTGAGCAAACCTCCAGAGGAAATGATGTACACGCGGCGGGCAATGAATTTTCCACAGTGCTCTGAACAACTCAGCGTTTTGATTAGCAACCACGGAACTATGGCCCTGTTGCCTTATGGCCTCATTTTTTTGCATCTGTACATGGATTTTGTATGCCGACTTGACCAAAAAAACTCCTTTACTGTCAAAATGCCAGGCTATAAAGTCTTCCGCTTGGTCACAGATAGGGATGCGGAGGATATGCTGAATATCATCGTGGTGGAAGCAGTTCGTAACCAAGTCTGTGTCCCAACTGCCTGTGATCGGATCAAGCAATTCAGAAACTTTGGGGAACAAATGTGAGCCCCGATACGAGGCCGGTCTGCGAGTAGTCCCTCTTGGGATCCACGGGTCTTCCCAGATCCTCACCTTAGACCCATCTCCGACTCGCCAAATGATCCCTTCTTTAATTACTTCCAGACCTTTGAGAACACTCCGCCACACATAACTCATTCCCGTCACTGGTTCAGCATCTAGCAAACTCCCACTTGGGTAGTACTTGGCTCGCAGCACTCGCGCACAAAGTGAGTCTGGTGCCTGGAGTAATCGCCATCCTTGCCGAGCCAACATGGCCATGTTGAAGGAGTGCAGGTCTCGAAATCCTAGCCCACCTTCCTCCTTTGACAACTTCATTTTTTCCCATCCTACCCAATGCATTTTCCTCTCCTCTGCCTGTTGGTTCCACCAGTATCGGCATATGAATTGGCTTATCTCATCACACAGGGATCTAGTGAGATCGAAACAGCCCATAGCATACGTCGGTATAGCCTGTGCGACTGCTTTGACATACACCTCCTTCCCTGCCATGGACAAGCATCTCTCCATCCCTCCGTGAAGTCTGCTCATTATACTGTCCTTTATGTATGCAAAGCATCTCTTGACCGACTTCCCAATGTATGTTGGCAGCCCCAAATATTTTCCTCTCATTGATTCAGCACCAAGTTGCAATTCCTGTAATAACAGGTTTTTGGCGCTTTGCTTTGCATTGCTACTGAACATCACAGAGGACTTTTCTCTATTGATGACCTGACCCGAGCTTTCCTCATAGACTTGTAAAATTTCACTGATGGCCTGTACACTTTGCAGTGTGGCTTCCATGACCAGTAACGAGTCATCGGCAAAAAGGAGATGGCTAACCCGAGGCGCTGTTGGAGCAAGCTGTATGCCGCGGATGCGTCCTTCCTCCTCTGCATGATTTAGTAATGCTGAAAATCCCTCAGCGCAGATGAGAAAGAGGTATGGTGAGATCGGGTCACTCTGTCTCAGCCCACGACCAGGAACAATATATCCAGTTAAGTCCCCATTCACTCTGAACCGGTAGTTGACTGTCGTTACGCACTTCATTATAAGCTGCACAAACTCCTCCGCGAAGCCCATCCGTGTCATCATCCCTTCCAGAAATGGCCATTCGACGCGGTTGTAAGCTTTGCTCATGTCTAGCTTGAGAGCCATATAAACATAAGGTAAAAATAAGGCAGTACCCTGCGCGGGCGCACCGGCCCAACAATTCGGCCGGTCTACCTAGGACGGTACGATTCCTATACTGCTAGCTGTCGGATGTGCCTCCTCGCTTTGTCTTTCTTCTTCATCTTCCTGAAAAGATCGCAGCGCCGCGCATCGGAGCGAAAGAGGAGGAGGCTGGCGACCGAGTTCGAAGCACCGCCCCATGCCCCGGGCTCGCCGCCCTCACAGAACCTTTTCCTCACGCTCGAAACCCCCGATCCATGGAGCTTGTAGCAAGAATCCTCGCCGGTTCCAGAATGAAAAATCCTCATCCACAGCCTCGTTGTCGTCATCCTCGTCCTCGTGCACGGCCATCGACGACCGTAGTATCTTGTACCAGTATCATTGCCGGTTGTAACATTTCACGGTATGTGTTTGTAGCAAACCACGACGTCTGTTGTAGCCGGATGGAACGCGGTAGTAACAATTCGCAATGCTGGTTGTAGCATGTAGCAAAAAAACACAACACCGATTGTTGCCTGGAGGCTGGAGCAGCGCCGCCCATCCTCGCCGACCGTGGTCATGACGCTCAGTGCCCCGCCGCCATCCTCTCGTTTGTAGCAAAAAATAAGCCAGTTGTAGCAAACAACAGAGCTGGTTGTAGCTTTTCGTCATTGTCCATGGCTTCCGTCGTCTATGGTCGAAACGTTTTTCACCGCCGGTTGAAGCTTTTCTGGTAGACGGTTGCAACAAATTAGATGCCAGTGCAAGCTCCTGCTCCTAAAAATGGGAACCGATGGAAAATATTTGATCGTAGAACTATCTCCTTTTAAGGAAAAAGGAGGTCTTGTAATTTATTGCATGTATAAGATTAATTATGTATGGCTGGATCAATGGTTTTATATGATTATATAATCCATATGAGTTTTTCATGTAATCTACTTTCTATATAATTTAGATGGATTTTCCTTTTCATAGAGTCTACCTTAACGGAATTCTTTCATTTTGGTGACAATCATCGTATACATCTAGTCCAGTAGAAGAATGCTATCTTTTCAACATGACATGTCATCAAATTTCTACATTTTTCCTATGTCGGTATCTTCAAAATTATGAACAAAATTAAAATGTGGAGGGCTACGCATTTTTTTACCTTTACATATTGTTTACCCATTAATGTTAAACAATTAAATCTTGAGTTGTAGTTAAGTGAGAACTAAACTAAGAGAATTTGACATGCACATCATTGTAGTATGTTTCCTCGGATGTCCTATTTTTCCAATGATACAATCTGGAACCCGATAGGTTTGACCTTTTTTTCCACGAGAAAACATTCAGTATATTCATCTTCAATCATGACAATACAACGAACACTAAAAATAATAAAAAATACGTGTAGATCCGTAGACCACCTAGCAACGGCTACAATCACTGAAGCGAGTTAAAGACGCGCTGTCGTCATCGCCCTACCTCGTCGGAGTCGGGCAAAACTTGTTGTAGTGGACAGTCGAAGAGTCACCGTGTTAAAGCCCTATAGGACCAGCACAACAGAATACAACCGGCGCCGATGAAGAGTAGCGTAGGTCGGAAGGTTTGACCTTTTGTTTAAGATAAGATCAAGTGATACAATATGGGTACCTTGCTTTTCCGTTGAGGGGTCATGGAAATAACACTACATGTATTGGGTATGATCGATGTTTATATATGTGCTTGATCATAATGTTTTCGTGGTTCTATTTGTCGTATTGATGTGTCGAACTCAACCGATGACTTGTAGGGTGACGAAACCTTACCGTCTGCGTTAATTAATTTGTGCATCTAAGGAAGGATAGTGGAAACTTCACGTGATTAAAGCGTGGAGGTTATTCCAGCAAAAAATAATAATGGGCACAACGGTTTTTTCCTTATTTTTAAACCGAACTAGAGTTACATTGAAGTGGAATGTTGAACTAAAAGAGAATTCGACAATGAGTACATACATGGCATTACATGGGGAGTATTTATAAGCAGTGACTTGATTTAGGGAAGAGTCAGGCGGTCGATTCTTTTTGGCGAAAATCAAAATGGTCAATGTAAATATGTATCTTGTAAAGAAGAAAAACACAGATAACATGTAATAATATTGAACTATGCAAATTTGGCACGTGCACATTTTCCATTTTCTAGTATTGTTTGTAGGCAACATATACAAATGACTTGCTGGGGCATGGCATATCGAGACAGGTGGGAGAACAACTATATCCAAACTAAGATGTCTTCAACCGTAGGCCTTATCGTGTTCATCGTCTAGCCCAGAAGACCAAAAACTTTATCTTATCATGGATGCGTACGAAAGCAAGATGGGCACACGCATGCATAAACTTTAATTTTTATTAGTCAACAAATAAACACATATAGTAATGTACTGTATCAAACTGTTTGTGTAGCAGTATGATTTTTAAAAGAATGTAATGTACACTAGCGCCGCTAAAAGAACAAAAAAAAAAGGAGCAAAGCCCTGCTACTGTAGCGTGTACTCTTCCACTGGGGAGCCGCACATGGGCTTCCCGCGGGTCGCATATCCATCGAGACGTACGCGAGCCGGTAAAAGCAAAACCCAAACGGGTCGCTGCCGCGCGCGGTCCTGCCCCTTCTTCCCGCCTGCGCCCTCGTCCCCTCCGCTATATATATGGGGCCTGCCATGCCATCCCCGTCACCGGCCACAAAAATCCCCAGACTTTTCGAAAGGCAAGATCCCACCTCCCTCCAATCCCCATCTCCTTCCTCTGGCGCGACCGAGGGTATCGTCCATCGATGGCAGCAATGGGCGTGGGCGGAGCGGTGAAGATGATCATCGGGGCGAAGGAGGAGCGGGTGGTGGGCACGGGCAAGGCGCCCGGCGCGTGCCCGTCCTGCGGCGGCCCCGTGGTGGCCACCGACGTGGAGAGCGAGCGGCGCATCCTCTGCCTCCCGCTGTGCCTCAAGAGCAAGCGCAAGTACTCCTGCACCAGGTGCTTCCGCCGCCTCGTCACCGTCTACAGCTAGTAGCTCCTCAAGCCTCTCCTCCTGCTGATCCATCCGTCCGTCAATCAACTAGCGTGCGGAGTTCTTTGGTTCTTGTTAGTTGGCCGTGGTTACGGCCCTAGAGTAGCTTGCTAGCCTGGCTAATGTAATGTAATGGTGATTCTGAGTTAAATTCTTCTATATCTAGCTTATTTGGTGGGCGTGCATCACGTGAAGGGCTGCAAAACTGGCACTCTCCTCTCTTCTATATCTAGCTTATTCTGGGCGGGGCACCTCCGCGTTAATGCGCAGGCCAGTAATGGAAATCTGGAACGCGCCAGCTCCTCCTTCCTGATTAAGTTTTCTTTTTAGTAATCCTTCTTGATTAAGTTTTTTTGAGATATAATCCTTCTAGATTAAGTAAGATGGTGTAATTAACGCACGGCTGGGACCGACCATAATGGCGATCGAGTGATAAAATGCAGTCACGGCCCACTCCCCTCTGTTTGTCCAAAAGAAAAAAAAGTACATTGACTCGTCTCGATCAAGGCTGTTCAACCTGCGCTGTTTTCTTTCCTTTTTTGCGAAGGTTACAGTAACCTGTACTGATAAACAGTATAGCAGCCACAGAATCTCCGTCCCCACAGATCGATGGTGACCCCCACAGCCAGAGGTTTTGGCTGGCAGTGCCAACAGCTAATGGAATGCTCCCACAAGCCACGGCACGCAGAAACAGCCGGCCGGCGCGCGGCCCGTCCGTCCGTTGGTTACCTGTTCCTTTCGCGGGCAATCACGAACGTCGTAGGAGTAGCGTCCCCGCGATTTTGAAAAAAAAAACATCCCCGCGATTCGATCTGCACGGCTGCACACTAGCCGGCCGTCGGCGTCCAAACTGAACGCGCAAATGAGCCAGATCCTTCTCTTCAGTGTTCACTTTTTAACCGGAGTCTGTCATGACAATTCATCATCAGTTGCCAAAAGGGGAAGGTTAATTTGTGCGTGCAAGCCATGCGCGGCGCATTTATTCGGTGTCTAATCAGGGATCACGGCACATGGAAAACACGATTTATCCAAGAGAGATCTCAACGACAAGTCTAGAGGGGAAGGGAAGGGCAGGCAAAGTAACTACTCCCCCCGTCCGAAAAAACTTGTTCCAACCTTGTTTCTCAAATGGGCGTATTTAGCACTAACTTGATGCTAGGTACATTTATTTGAAGGACAGGTTTGCTAGGTATATATTTTTTCTCGAATACGCATGAGTGTGCGTATCATTCATTAAAGGAGGAGGGGGAAAAGCTTCCCAAAGTCACAAGTTTACATCATATGTACAAGCGGTCGAGCCGCATCCACCTCGCATGCCTAGGCTAACTACTCCCTCTCTGCCCACTCCACGTTCCTCGCATGCCTAGGTACATTTATTTGAAGGACAAATTTTTCCGGGCGGAGGGAGTAGTAGCGAAGAAGGAAGGTAGAGGCCCGTTCAACTTTGCCCGCCCGGCACGTGTGTACGCAAGAAATAAAATAGAACAAGCTAAATCTCCATGCTTCAATTAGAAAATGAGAACATGGATAGAAATGTATTAATATGCAGATTCATGCATCCCGTGGTAGGGCATGGCTGCTGATTCCGGCCGACGCACGCTAGGAAATTGCGCCGCACGAGTAACAGACGACCGTTCGGGCTGCTAGCTCGTGCGTTTGTACCCAAATCCATGTCGCTGTTATCTGCTCATGTCCACGAGAGATGTTACTACAGTATATAGTGGTGTTGTTGATATCGATAGTAGACACAGGCTCCAGGACAGGCAAGAAGCTTCCACGCACACACAAAGCTCGTTGTGAAGCAGACAAAAAGGCGAGGGATGAGTACTACGTGCGTGGAGATCTTATCACGAAGCTGCTGATTGGCTTGACCTTGACCGAGCGCAACTAACTCATCCGAAAAACTGATAGCGACGACACAAGACGTCGCTCGGGTTGCAACTGCCGAAAACGGAAAGGCCAAGACCGGAGGTTGGAGTCACCGCCACGCGTCGTTCTTTTTTAGCATCAGTACAGACACAAGCGCTCATATACACGCGCATACACTCGCCCTTATAAACGCACACACGCACAGCCTACCCCTATGAGTATCTTCGAGAGACTGAGCCGGCATATCATTTTAAGATTTACGAAGCCACAGTAGGCGCCTCGTCATCGATGGGAACGTCTCCTCCCACTGAAAGCGCATCGCCGGAAATTCTGAAATAAATAAAGGAATAATGCGAGCACCAGGATTTGAACACTGGTGGGTTGGAGATACCACTGTCCACCTAACCATCTCAACCACAGGTTGGTTCGCACCGCCACGCACCGTTGGATCTATTTCTGCGTTGTAGTACCCACCACCGGAAGCGTAGGTCGCCTGAAATTTACACAGACAATGAAGATTTGTGTACTAAAATTATGGAAAAGATCGGTCTGTGCCACTGCCCAAGTTGCATGTTCGAACCCTATCACTCAAACTTGCTTAGTTTGGTCAGGGTCATTATTCTTTACGAAGAAATTAGGTTCATGCCACTCCGTGCCGTCTTCTTAAGGGCATCTACACTGCAAGGCGCCTAATTAGACGCTTAGGCTGTAATAAAAAATGTTTTTCTTCCTGGCGTCTGGCCTAGTGCCCCTGTTTCCAACGCTAGGTGCCAAGTACAGGCGCTATTGACATGAAAAAAGAACGAGCAATTGGACTAGCGCCCACGACTGGTGCGACACTGATGCTAGCCTATTTCCTGGAATCGGACGGGATCTGACGAAAACTACCAGGATTCTGACCCTAGCGCCCGGCCTTAGCGCCTGCGTTGGAGATGCCCTAACAACAACTATACTTGCACTACAAGAAATATATCAACTTGTGACCACCACTATTGGTCACTGAATGGTCATTGTTTTCAATTTATGACCTTTTTGTGACCAAAAACATAAGGTCAAAAGCTGGCCGTCGTTAACTGACTATAGCGACCTTTCTTCTGGAATGGTCGTAGACGTTTATGACCAAAATATGTCTACTGTGGCGTTTTGGTCACTAGCAACCTCCCCAGACCACGTAGGCATCCAGCGTGGCAAGCTGATGTGGCACAAGAATCAGCCCGGTCCGATTCGGTTTTCTACATGGGCCTAGCCCAATAATTCAAGCTTTTTTCCAAGTTAATTCTTGTGGGCTACATGGGCCAAGCCCAATATTCCAGCTTCTTTATTTTTTGGCCTTGGCCTTCTTACAATCATTTATTTTCTATTTCAATAACTAGTAATAATGTACGTGCAATGCACGTTTATATTAGGTAGGATATTTGTTGCATGTTATATTAGGTAAGATATATCTGTTGCACGTTGGTATTTGGTAAGATATCAATTACTTTTTCACAGGAATGGTAGGACATTAATTATATGGCAGATTTCAAGGGATAGCGTTGAGTCAAAACGTGTTTATAACCAATGGTAGTGGTGGGTAATTAGAGTGCTAAACGCGTTTGGTGCTCAACATTGGAGCGATTTGAACCGCTAGATAACATGATTTGACGGTCGAGATGGTTTGGATCTGCCCATTTGGGTCTTTTTATATTGGTATAGATTATATTTTAGCGTTGGTCCCACTAGTCATAATGCCATACATCAGTCACATGTCAGAAATTTCAAAATTGCTCAGATTATATTCATAACTGGGTCCCACTAGTCAAGTTTCCATTTCACATCTTTTCAACATACATAGTCATTATTTCAAATAGGACAGAACAGATATAATTCATTAACACTACATTAACACTACAATCATTTATTTTCTATTACAATTTACACTTGGCTTCACACTTCAGAACCAAAAACTCTTTGCTAAGTACAGAACCAAAAACTCTTTGCTAAGTACTGCTTCACACTTGGCTTCACAGCTTCACACTTGGCTTCATGGCTTCACACTCCAAAAAAAATAGGCCTGGAGCTCCTGTAAAAGAATGAACATAAAGGCCACCAAAATTAGAGTGTACTACTGCTGAGGCCAGAACCAAACAACTTCAATATTACAATAAAAAGAAGTCTCAGGTTTGTCAAGCACAGTAAAACAGCACTGTGGCCATCAGTCAGATCTGAATATAGAACAAAAGAGGTCTCGGGTTTAGACTGAAAAGGAAGAGCTAGTTATGCATGATGTCTCAGGTTTAAACAAAAGATCAAGACCACAATTTTAACAGGAGATATATAGTCAGCCCAACTGAACAAAACCTAGACAGTAGCATTATGAGTATTTAAGTGGAGATGTAGCAGGCAATCAAATGAATTTATTCTGGAGACGATGAATAAAATTAGGCAATCAACAGCTTAAGCATCATAAGAATGAGCAGTACAAGAATGTGTTAGCAGCACAAGAATTAGCAGCACATACATGTCTGCACGATCCAACAAGAATGATTATATTCAATTTTGTTAGCAGCACAAGAATGAGCAGTAGCAGCCCAAGCAGCACCACCACCAGCACAAGTGCACACCTACACTACAAGAAATACGGTCAATTATGACTCCCCATTTTGGTCGTTATTTTGTCATTGCTTTCATTTATTGACCTTTTTTACCAAAGTTGGAAGATCAGCAGTGGGCCGTCAAGAACGAACAAACGTGACCTTTTTTGAAATTTTTGTCATAGCCACCCTTGTCCAAAATTTTGGTCGCTAAATCTTTAACCAAAATTATGGTCATTACTAATGAGCCTAGGCCACGTAGGATCTGATGTGGCTAAACCAACATGGCAATGATGTGGCAAAAATGATGACATGGATGCCATGTAGGATCAATCCAAATCAGTTGTTTTAATGGGCGAAGCCCAATAATTTAGCCCATTTTACATTTACTTTTGGGCCATAGCCTATTAATGTTAGTTCTTGGGCTCAAGCAATGTGCAGTCCATTTACTCAATCTACCATTAGTTGGGCCAGCCCTTCTCTCTACCCAAAAAAAATATTGAATCTTTTTTCTATAAAAAAACTACATTGGGCCTTGAGATGAGCCAGCCCACTCATACAATTTAGTATTTTTGGTCCAGCCAATAACCAATAGTAGCTCAACAAAAATTCATTGCACAGTTTGGCAGTCAACCAATACAGGAGAATAAAATGATAATAATAATACAATTCTCCAAGATTTCATTAACTTAGGCCCAGCAGTATCATTACACCACAAGTTCATAAGATGCACCAACCAAAATAACATAGCCAGTAACACAGCCAAAGAAACTCATCAACCCCAGGTCCAAATAACTCAGCATCAAAAGTCCCAAAGCCAACATCAACCACGTTGTAGTAACTAATTTACCTTCAAGCAGATCCATGAGACACACAAATCTAGTATCTCTTGCTGCAACCCTAGCATCGGTGGCCTCAACTCTTTGCAGTAACAACTGATACTCTGCGGCGCGTGCAGCTTCGGTCTCCTCTGATTTCTTCTTGACCTCAGCAAGCTCCTCTTGCATCAACTCAGTGGCTCGCCTCTCATTCTCAAGCTTGTACTCTAGTTCTTGTACATGAGCATCCAAAGTAACTGCAGATCTGTTGAACTTCTTCTTGGAGCTCGACTCAAGGCCAACATTTTGAAGGAATGTGCTGGAGGGACATTCTTTAGTGATAATGTCAGCAACAACAGCAGCAACATTCTTTGGTTCTCCACCTTCTGGTACCCCTTGTTCCATAACTTTTTCCATGTCAGCCTGACATTTAGAGAAAGATGTACACACATGTCATTGCAGTTGGTTCTGAATAACTAGGAAACTTTATAAGCAAACTACTCAAGAATGTTGACCAAATAATAATCTAGTATCCGTGCTACTAATTAACTAGTTAGTTGAAAACTTTGAAGCAGGCAAGCAGAATTAATCATCCTTGGGAATCACTTTTTTTTGCAAGTTACTATCAGCTACATGAAAGAAGCATGGCACCAGGTTTATTATGCATGTAAGCATACACAACAAACCATTGTTGAAATTTAAATTAGGCAACTATGTGCACCTCTGTTTAGCTTAAATGGGAACATGGAGCAGTTAAGAATGTAGTACGTTTCAGGAGCGCATATGATGTTTCTTTAGTACAGTATACAGTATCAGAGAAATCCACTTCGACAAGTCCTAAACATTTCATTCAGATTGTATATGAAATGGCAGATTTTCTCCACTCCGAAAGATGGGAAGATAGATGCTCCAGGCAATCACTAGACAAATAATAAAAGAGCATACTTGTGTGCGGAGGATAAGAAAAAGCAGCAGCACATGCTTTTCCTATTAGCATCTCCGGTCAAAGAAACAGGATGCAGCCAGTGATTACATTGACCCCGATTTAAACATTTTAAGTACTGGACAATCATAAACATCCAATAGTAGGCAAATCTAGCACTGTCATACCAACAATCAACAGTATATCTATCTAGTAGTGAAGATTGAAGTTGCAACAGTAGGCAAATGCCACATCCAGTCAACATCCAACAATGGAATCCAAACAAAAGTCTAAGAATGTACCCCTAAAATACATCTGGAACTGAAGTAAAAAAAGAAAGCGGTTTGCCGAGATGCGCTCACCATCTGATGAAGTCGATACGGCCGGTGCTGTCGTCGAGTGCGAAGGACACGTCCGTGTTCCGCTCCGCCTTGCCGCTGACCATCCCCACAAGCCGGGCCTGCACATGTAGCAATGTTATACATAGCAAAACTTCAGTATTTCCGATTTCGTGGTACAATGAAAGAGCAGTTCAGTTGAAGAATTTAGCTTGCCATTCTCAATTTTACTACTTAAAGACATAATGTAACAAATACTGGATACTTCACAGCAAGCAAATAGTGCAATAAATTCATTGGTCTATGGATACGATCACAAATTCAAATGAGGCGTGCATGGAATATAGTGCAAATAACAATGGAAATTTAAAGAAGCTCGCATGTTAACGAAGGCCTACCAATCACTTCAACCTAACCTAAAAATAAGAGTACATAGATTGTTACATAGTACTGCTATGTAATTGATATGCAAAAGAAGATACATCTCCCATGTTCAGCAATCAAGATCAACCTGGTGCTTTGGAGACAAGAAGGTTGTACCTGGTATTCTGGTTCAGAACATATACCGAGGATGCGGTGGCGTGTGGTCTGTGGTTTATCGGTTACGATCAAAAGCTACTGACCAATGATTAAGTTTATCAGGGTGCTCTTGCCGACATTTGGCTTCCCCAACACAGCAACATAACCTATGGAGACACACAACACAGACTCACAGTATTATAACATGGCAATTGTCATTTAGAAATTATAAAGCAAATAAGTTGTTTCATCTGAATTCTCCCAGAATCTTGTAAAAATTCTTTTGCAGGAGGCACTTTTCCTCTGAACTGTCATTTACTTATGCTGCACAATGACAGATTCCTGAATTTTACTGAACCAAGAATGCTACTGGTCGCATTTGACGCTTCAGAAACACTAAACGCTGAAATAATCTACTTGGCCAGGGAGTGCTGAATGAAATCCAGCTAGGTACGTACTATAAACAAAGCAAACCACAAAGAAGAAGAAGAAGGCTCACCACTGCGGTGGTTTGCGCAGAGCGCCACCCCCAGCTCCTCCGAATCGTACTCGTCCAGCAGCGCCAGGCACCGGTCCAGCTTCTCGATGAGCTCCAGCCGCGGCCTCGCCATCTCCTCCCCCTCGTCCACCTCCCCATCTTCAACCACCGCGTAGCTCACACCCCCACTCGTCGACACAGCCCCAGCCCTCGTACTCTCGCGCCTCCCCGCCCGGACTTTGCTCCTTACTGGCACGCACGGCGATGCAACATACCCGCGGGGGAGGCGCGCCGGTGGCGCGGCTAGCTGGAGCGTGAGGCCTAGCTCCACCGCGCAAAGAGCAGAGCAAGCAGCCGAGGCGAAAAAGTGGCTATGGAGACTAGAAGGAGTGCACCAGGTCGGCGACTGCAGGGTGCGGCGTGCTGCTCCCGTATCCTACAGGAGGAGCCTCCCAGGTCGTGAATCTGGCGGCCCTCGTCACCGTCAGGCGCTGGATCCATCGGCGAGGCTGCGGCCATCGATCCAGAGGGAGGAAGGAGTGCACCATGGATCCAGATCAGAGTGGGCAAGGCTGCGGCCATCACGGTCTGGAAGCACCGCCTCGCACTACCCAACATGGGGCCAGGGTGAGGGGAGGGCACGGTGGTGTGCGGCGGCGGCATGGGTTGTCGACGATGAGGGTGGAGCGGCGGCTGCGGGAGTGTATCCCATCTCACTTAACCGAGAGAGAGCAGCGACTGGGACGGAGGGGTGGTGGAAGTGGGGATGGCCGGGGATGGGGCCGGAGGAGGGATCAGGGAGTGGTGCAGGGGACGGGGAGGAGGTGGCGGCGGCGAGGTTGGTGGCGAGGAGTGGTGCAGGGGACGGGGAGGAGGTGGCAGCGGCGGTGAGGAGATGGGGACGAGGGAGGAGGGGTGCGATGGGGGATCTGAGCTAGGGTTTGGGGCTGCGGGATGGAATCTTTTTCTTTTCTTTTTTCTTTAGATAGATGGATGGATGGATGTGGGGTGGAGATATGGATGGATGGATGGATGGATGGGCGCCATGTCATCGATCCGTGGGAAGAGTTCTCATTGTTTCGAAAAATCAGTGATTTAAAATAGTCTTCAAGTATTAAAAATAGAGGGATTTTGTGAAGCAGCTATCAAAAATATTTTGCAAAAGGGCACTACACAAATTTTCACTAGACTTAGACCACATTTTATGGATAAGGACCAATTTGTATGCATTTCTGATCTTTCTAGCTATTTTAAATCATTTCCGAGTGGCAAAAATGGGGTTTTTTTGTGAAGAACCTACCAAATATTTGTTGCAAAATTGGATTACATCAATTTTATAAAATACTAATCCATATTTAATATACAATTGACCAAATGGTTGGGTGTCTAAAGTTTTGATCCACCTCTGGTTAAAACGACAAATTTTCGCCGATTCAGCAGGAAGCGGGTCAAATTTGAACTGAAGCTGCCTCATAGTTTGCTATTTATTTTTTCCAAAAATTATTTTTAGGTACATCAGTATCTATTTAATCATAGAAATACAAAAAAATTCCAAGATTCAAGCACTAGCTAGGAACGGTCATTACCGCCGTTTTGATCGCATTTTGAAACGGTATAAAAACTTCAAAAAAATCAAAAAATTGGAAAACATTTGCATTGGGTAATTACATGTGACCAAGTTACCATGAAAAACAATAAACTTGTAATACAGTAATTATTTTAAAAAACTGTTCTCAGAAACGAGCAATCCGGATGCTCAATCTTATGGCCACATTCATGGCATAGTTTGTTCAGATGATCTCATACTGTTCACAAGGGTGCATATTGGAATTGTAAACAATGTTCCCTAAGGGAGTTTTCATTTTATTTGGAAGAAAAATCACTTTTTCATTTTTCGAGTGCCCAAAATGAGTATTTTTTGTGAAGGACCTACCATATATTTGTAGTAAAATTGGACCAAAACAATTTTATAAAATACTAGGCCATATTTAATGCACAATTGACCAAATGATTAGGTGTCAAAAGTTTTGACCCACCTCTGGTGAAAAAGACAAATTTCTGCCGATTCAATAGGAAACAGGTCAAATTTGAACTGTAGCTGCCTCATAGTTTGCTCTTTATTTTTTTTAAAATCATTTCTAGGTACATAAGTATCTATTTAATCATATAAACGCCAAAAAAATCCAAGATTCAACCACTAGTTAGGAATGGTCAAGCCCGCCGTTTTGACTGCATTTTGAAACAGGCATAAACAATTCAAAAAAAATAAAAAAATTAGAAAACCTTCGCATTGTGTTATTATATGTGACCAAGTTTGTAGGAAAAATAATAAACCTATAATACAGAAATTATTTTAAAAAAGTGTTCTCAGAAATGAGTTATCATGCATGAAGATTCATGGCTTTCAAGCCAAATTATCAATCTTATGGCCATATCCATGGCATAGTTTGTTCAAATGATCTCATATTGTGCACAGGGGTGCATCTTGAAATTCCAAACAATGTTTCCTAAGGGAGTTTTTATTTTCTTTACATTGAAAATTCATTTTCCATTTTTCGAGTGACCGAAATTAGTTTTTTTTTGTGAAGGACCTACCATATATTTGTTGCAAAATTGGACCTAATAAATTTTATAAAATACTAGGCCATATTTAATGCACAATTGACAAAATTCTTGGGTGTCAAAAGTTTCGACCCACCTCTGGTGAAAAAGACAAATTTCCGCCGATTCAGTTAGAAGCGGGTCAAATTTGAACTGCAGCTACCTCGTAGTTTCCTCTTTAGTTTTTCCAAAAATCATTTCTAGCTACATAAGTATCTATTTAATAAGAGAAACATCAAAATGTTTCCAAGATTTAACCTCTAGCTAGGAACGGTCAAGCCCACCGTTTTGACCGCATTTTGAAATGGGCATAAAAAATTCAAAAAAAATCAAAAAATGGAAAACCTACGCATTGTGTCATTATAGGTGGCCAAGTTACCATAAAAAATAATAAACTTGTAATACGACAATCAATTTAAAAAAAGTGTTCTCAGAAATGAGCTATCAAGTGTGAAGATTCATGTCTTTTAAGCCAAATGATCAATCTTATGGCCACATTCATGACATATTTTGTTCAAATGATCTCATATTGTGCACAAGGGTGCATCTTGGAATGGAAGACAATGTTGACTAAGGGAGTTTTCATTTTCTTTGGACGAAAAAATCATTTTCTATTTTTTGAATGCCCAAAATAAGTTTTTTTGTGAAGGATCCACCATATATTAGTTGCAAAATTGGTCCAAATCAATTATATAAAATATTAGGTCATGTTTAATGCACAATTGATCAAATGGTTGGGTGTAAAAAGTTTTAATCCACCTCTGGTAAAAAGACAAATTTCCGCCGATGCAGTTGGAAGTAGGTCAAATATGAACTGTGCTTGCCTTATAGTTTGCTCTTTATTTTTTCCAAAATTCATTTCTATGTACATAAATATTTATTTAATCAGAGAAACGCCAAAAAAATTTCAACATTCGACTACTAGCTAGGAATGGTCATTCTCGTTATTTTCACCGCATTTTGAAATGAGCATAAAAAATTAAAAAATATCAAAAAAAATTGGAAAACCTTCGCATTGTGTCATTATATGTGACCAAGTTACCACATTTTTATATACAACATTTAAATATTTTTTTATACAACATTTAAATATTTTTTGAAAACTAGATTAATATTTTTAATACATGGTTAATATTTTTTTATCTACTCATTTTAACATTTTCAAATGCTTGATTTACATTTTTATATAATTATTTAACATTTTTTAAATGCTCGATTAACATTTTTAAATATACACACATTGTATATTTTTTGTACATATGGTAATAATTTTCTTTATACACATGTAAGATTTTCAAATGCTTGGTTAACATTTTTTTCAAACGTTTTATGTGAAGTTTGATTTTCAGTATATATATATATATATAGAATAATTGGAAGTATAAATAATAAACAAAAGTAAAAAAAGAATGAAAACAAACAAATAACAAACCAAAAAACGAGCCGCAGCCCAGTAGTTGGCCCACTCGGCGGACAAAAAATATAAAATAAAAAAGGTGCCCTTGTCCCACCAAGGCCCAAGCCCACTCGATACTACCCATTAAATAGGTTGTGGGCGAGAATGTACCAGTGTCTTTGTTACGGTGTGGTGGTTTGTCCCCTTAGGGGAACTCGACTGGTAGCTCATTGGAATCACGTGGCGTGGTTTCTTTTTTGCTTTATTCACCTTTGTGGGACGGATCCTTTTTTTCTTTGAGAGTGGTATTTTGGCGCTGTGGCCTTTCTTTTTTGCTTTATTCACCTTTGTGGGACGGGTCCTTTTTTACTTTGAGAGTGGCGTTTTGGATCTTAGATGTAGATACACCTATTATGAAATATGTATAGAAAAATCCCATGTGTACATCTGGACATCCTATGTTCGCACACAAAATTTCGGTGTAAAAGGGCATTTTTGTTGCATGTGTAAAAAAGATTAAAAATGGCTTGTGAATAGCTGTAATAAAGCATCGAAAATTGTCGTTTTTACACAAGCCACAAAAATGTCATTTTTCATCGAAACTTGGTGCACGCACATAGTGTCCGGATTTACACGCGAGATTTTTTTCTCGATTTTTCTACTTTTTAAGATATGTATTTAGATAATGGGTGCATATACACCTATGAGCCAAAGTGAATTTTCGCCCTTTTCTACTTTATTCACCTTTGTGGGACGGGTCCCACATGTCATTTGTACTGTGTTAGTTGGCCCCGTCTGTAAACGTAGACCCAATTTACTCAACAAGTCAATCTATGGACAGACTGACGCTACAACCAACACATAAGCCAAAATGACACGACACATAGGTAAAATTGATGATGTGGACGTCCAGTCATCCATGTTACAACACCATGACCATCTGGATTGGTCGTAATCAGCTAGAATTAAGGCTGTCGACCACTGTTGTCTGCTTATGACCATTTTGTGTAAGAAAATTACGACCTTTTTGACCAAAATAGTCACTATGGTTTATGGTTTCAACTCTCCTAAACAGGCCATGACCAATTGGATCGAAATGGTCATGTATTTATGACGATTTCTTCCACGGTCACTGCCAGAAGGTCACAATTGAGCATATTTCTTGTAGTGCTAGTCAAGCAAGCAGCTAGCAGTAGAAGCATTCAAACAGCAGCAGCACTGTCACATGTCAATCTTATAAACTTAGGCATGTGTTCTCAGGTTATCCTTAACATCACGCACTATCTTGGGTAATTAGCAGCAAACAATACATATCAGTACAAGGCTAGGCAAGATAATAAAGTCTTGGGAAAAGATAGCAGAGTTTAAAAAATGATACATGCCCTTGAGGAGAGGGCAGTGGCAAGCGCGACCACGAACATATGCATTCATGTAACGAATATAGCAATTATTTTAAAAAAGTGTTCATGTAAACAGGTGAACACTACAGTAACCTTATGAATGCAACGAATATAGCAATGCCATCCTGGGGCATAGGTGATTCCATGCAACTAGTTTCATAGAACAATAGAGAATTATTTCATCATATAACAAAAAATATTTCATCCTCCAATTGTTCCCCAGATAATGAAACATGGAGAAGTGTTAAAAGGTAGACTGAAATGATTCTAGGGCACTGCATTCATCTCCATGGCGGCAAAAGATGCCAAGGAGCCAAATTTCAGTCCTGTTCTATAGTCAAATATTCTAACACAACAAAAAGTAAAAAATTATTACAAAAGCACAAACCACTAAAATAAATTTGTAGAAATGAAAATTAGAGACAAACTATCTATAAATGCCCTAAATGGCAAGCAAAATCCATCTTGCTATACCAGTTTTAAACTCCAGACTACCCAACAAAGATGCAATTGCCTCAGACAATGCATTCGCCTTTAAGGCACGGCAAAAGCAAGTCAATGAGGTAAACTTCAGTCCCAATTCTACGAACTAAAAGTTTCAGTGCTACAAACTTCAGCGGGTATCACTACACATGTGAAGCAAATATGTACACAGTTCAGCTTATCTCACAAATAAGTACATCAAGCAATTAACAGCCACAAAACAGATATTAACCACCTCATTCTACAAAAGCTAATCATGAATCTCAGGAATTAACACGGTCCCAAGCGTATGTTATAGTACTACCCTTCGGATCTAGCAGACAAAGGAACTAGCAGATCAGCCACAACGATAAATCAATTAACAGTGACAAAAAGATCCATACCCTTGGAGCTGCGCAGCGTCTTGAGGACGGTCTTGTAGCCGAGCATGTACTTGCCGCTCTTCATCACTAGCTGCATCTTGTTGTTGATGTTCTCCCCGCTCTTCTTCTGCAGAGCGCATCCGTCAATCGAAAAACAGTGAGAAGATCTCTCGGAAAGAAAGACACGGTGAGATAACCACCAGAGAATGAATCAGGCCGAAATGGGAGGAGCAGCGGGTGGGGATCGATTAGGGTTCGTACCTCCTTCTTGGTGGGAGCCATCGCGTCGGGTGGCGTCAGAGGGCACCAACCGCACGGCCGCGTCGTCGTCGTCGACCACACAGCAACAGAAGAAGCAGACGGAGCCGTGGTCTCCTACTAGGCGGTGCACCTACGCGCATGCATTAGGGAGGGGAGGAAGTAAACCGCATCAGCAAAATCAAACCAAGCAACAGAGAGAGACCAGGAGGAGGAGAGAGAGGCGGACCTTACATGGCTTCAAGCACGGCGAGGAAGGTGGCGAGCAGAGCAAGGAGGCGTCGCTTTGCTCCCCGTCCTCGGCCTAGTAGAACACGCCCATGATCTTCCCAAGATCCTCCCCGCCCCAACCATCAGAGGTGTCTGATCTGGCCGCGTAGGTGGCGTCGTTCATGCTGCCGGCATCGGTGCGGGTGTAGTTGAAGGAGAAGGGGAGGAGGCCGCCCAGGATGCCGCCGAGGTTGAAGAGGCAACAGAAGAGCGAGATCCTGCCGTCGTTGCTGCCCGCTGGCACCACCGGCGAACAGTGTGAGCGCGAGATGTAGGAGGACCGTTGTCCGAGCCAGAGTCCTCCGCCTACGGTCGGTCAGTCGCCATGGCCGCGCCCGGGCAGCTAGGGTTTCCGGCGCGAGGAGGGAGCGTATCTTGCCGTGGGAGCGGATCTGGCCGCTCGAGAGGATCTACGAAGAGGCAGAGGATGGGAGAGGGCACCAGCGATGGAGTGGAGGTTGTGGTTGGGGAAGACTGCGGAGGCCAACGGCGGCTTTGGGGGTCAAGAGTGGGGGAATGGATCGGGAGAGGAGTGGATCGGGAGGGGGGCGACGACGGCGAGGAGATGGGGGAGATGGGAAGGGGATTGATCTGAGCTAGGGTTTGGGGGGTATCTTTTTATTTTTTTATTTTTTTCTGTAGAAAGATGGATGGATGGATGTGGGATGGACAGATGGATGGATGGATGGACGCCATGTCATCAATCCGTGAGAAGAGTTCTGATTGGTTCGGAAAATTAGTGACTTAAAATGGTTTTCAAATACTAAAAACAGAGGGATTTTGTGAAGTAGCTATCAAAAAAATTGCAAAATAGCACCACACAAATTTTCACTAGAGTTATACCACATTTTATGGATAAGGACCAATTTGTATGCATTTCTGATCTTTCTAGCTATTTTTAATCATTTTTCGAGTGGCAAAAATGATTTTTTTGTGAAGAGCCTACCAAATATTTGTTGCAAAATTGGACCAAATAAATTTTATAAAATACTAGTCCATATTTAATATACAATTGACCAAATGGTTGGGTGTCAAAAGCTTTGATCCACCTCTCGTGAAAAAGAGAAATTTCCGCCGGTTTAGCTAAAAGCGGGTCAAATTTGAACTGTAGCTGCCTCATACTTTGCTCTTTATTTTTTCCAAAAATCATTTCTAGGTACATAAGTATCTATTTAATCAGAGAAACACCAAAAAAAATCCAAGATTCAGCCACTAGATAGGAACGGTCAAGCCCGCCGTTTTGACCGCATTTTGAAACGGGCATAAAAAATTCAAAAAAAATCAGAAAATTGGAAAACCTTCGCATTGTGTCATTATATGTGACCAAGTTTCCAGAAAAAATAATAAACTTGTAATACGGTAATTATTTTAAAAAAATGTTCTTAGAAATGAGCTATCAAGCGTGAAGATTCATGACTTTCAAGCCAAATGATCAATCTCATGGTCACATTCATGGCATAGTTTGTTCAAATGATCTCATACTGTGCACAAGGGTGCATCTTGGAATTCCAAACAATGTTGCCTAAGGGAGTTTTCATTTTCTTTGCACAGAAAATTCATTTTCCATTTTCCGAGTGCCCGAAATGAGTTTTTTTTGTGAAGGACCTACCATATATTTGTTGCAAAATTGGACCTAATCAATTTTATAAAATACTAGGCCATATTTAATGCACAATTGACAAAATGGTTGGGTGTCAAAAGCTTTGATCCAGCTCTGGTGAAAAAGACAAATTCCCGTCGATTCAGTTGGAAGCGGGTCAAATTTGAACTGCAGCTGCCTCGTAGTTTGCTCTTTAAATTTTCCAAAAATCATTTCTAGGTACATATGTATCTATTTAATCAGAGAAACACCAAAAAAAATCCAAGATTCAACCACTAGATAGGAACGGTCAAGCCCGCCGTTTTGACCGCATCTTGAAACGGGCATAAAAAATTCAAAAAAAATCGAAAAATTGGAATACCTTCGCATTGTGTCATTATATGTGACCAAGTTTCCAGGAAAAGTAATAAACTTGTAATACGGTAATTATTTTAAAAAAGTGTTCTAAAAAATGAGTTATCAAGTGTGAAGATTCATGACTTTCAAGCCAAATGATCAATCTTATGGCCACATTCATGGCATAGTTTGTTCAAATGATCATATACTATGCACAAGGGTGCATCTTGGAATTCCAAACAATGTTGCCTAAGTGAATTTTCATTTTCTTTGCACGGAAAATTCATTTTCAATTTTCTGAGTGCCCGAAATGAGTTTTTTTTGTGAAGGACCTACCATATATTTGTTGCAAAATTGGACCTAATCAATTTTATAAAATACTAGGCCATATTTAATGCACAATTGACAAAATGGTTGGGTGTCAAAAGTTTTGATCCACCTCTGGTGAAAAAGACAAATTCCCGTCGATTCAGTTGGAAGCGGGTCAAATTTGAACTACAGCTGCCTCGTAGTTTGCTCTTTATTTTTTCCAAAAATCATTTCTAGGTACATAAGTATCTATTTAATCAGAGAAAGACCAAAAAAATCCAAGATTCAACCACTAGATAGGAACGGTCAAGCCCGCCGTTTTGACCGCATTTTGAAACGGGCATAAAAAATTCAAAAAAATAACAAAAATTGGAAAACCTTCGCATTGTGTCATTATATGTGACCAAGTTTCCAGGAAAAATAATAAACTTGTAATACGGTAATTATTTAAAAAAAGTGTTCTCACAAATGAGCTATCAAGTGTGAAGATTCATGACTTTCAAGCCAAATGATCAATCTTATGGCCACATTCATGGCATAGTTTGTTCAAATGATCTCATACTGTGCACAAGGGGGCATCTTGGAATTCCAAACAATGTTGCCTAAGGGAATTTTCATTTTCTTTGCACGTAAAATTCATTTTCCATTTTCCGAGTGCCCGAAATGAGTTTTTTTATGAAGGATCTACCATATATTTGTTGCAAAATTGGACCTAATCAATTTTATAAAATACTAGGCCATATTTAATGCACAATTGACAAAATGGTTGGGTGTCAAAAGTTTTGATCCACCTCTGGTGAAATAGACAAATTCCCGCCGATTCAGTTGGAAGCGGGTCAAATTTGAACTGCAGCTGTCTCATAGTTTGCTCTTTGTTTTTTCCAAAAATCATTTCTAGGTAAATAAGTATCTATTTAATCAGAAATACATGGTTTGATGGCGAGACATCGAGGTTTGGACGGTGGCCAAGGGCCCCAACTCTAGAGCGCGTAAGCTCGCATGCCCGCCGCGTGGTCACCGCGTGACCGTGGCATTGCCATGTGTTCTGGGCGGCCTAGTCATGTCTATTGGTTTGGGAACTCCCCAGGTAGGTGCTAGGAAGAAAATCACAACATAAGATTCTCACGAGGAGACCGATCGATGCTCAAACATGAATAAGCAGCCAAGTGTTTGATTTGCGGTACGGGAAATGCACATGGCTAATGGGCGTGAGTTTTGGCTGAGGATGATCAGTTACTAAGAAGACCGCCTTCACAAATTGTCATCTCAAAAGGAGGAGCCTAGGTGGTACTTGCTTTGCAAAGTACCACACTGGACATAAATACGAATGTTGAAGCTGGGCTCAAAATAATTAATGGATTGAGATGGCATTTGGTGGAAGATGGTTATTTGGGCATAGGAAAGCACTGTAGAAAATGGATACCATTTGGACATGCCAAAGTGGTACTTCCTTCACAAAGTGCTGCTCTGAACAGAATAGGAAAATGAATATTGTTGAGTTATTTTTGAACTAGGCAAGGAATGTTTTTGACATATTTGATGAAGATATGATCCAAACAATTTATGAGAATTGTTTGGGAATTTTTGGAATAACAGAAATATAGGTTGCTTCAGAACCTAGGGCAAAAATTGATACATGGACATGACACATAGGCAAAACTGATGAGATGGCGCCTAGTCATCACAACCCACCACAATCTACAAGGCTATGACCATCTATATTGGTCGTTAACAACTAGAAATAAGGCAGCGGACCAGCACTGTTTGCTTTATGACCATTTCGTTTAAGGAAATTACGACCTTTCTGACCAAAATGGTCGCAATGGTTTAGCGTTTGGAGCCCCCCGAACAGCTTTTGACCAATTGGTCTCAAATGGTCATAGATCTATGACCAATTCTTCCAGGGTCACTGATAGAAGGTCACTAGTTGACATATTTCTTGTAGTGTTGCAGGACCCATTAGAAACTACACTCGCAAAAAAATAGATTAAAAAGGCAGCATCTCGCAGATAAATTTTGAGAAACACACTGCGAATGCAGACGTTCATGAACAGACTCACCAGTCACCTCTATAAATAACTGGCTTCCTCGTGTAACAGAAGCGTGCTTCAAACCACAATAGTGACGTGTGATAGTGCGAGGCACGTGCACTTGCAGTATGGAACCCTAAGAGGATAGCAAAATGGCCAACATGATGAGTCTGCCACTAGGAAATGGGATGCATTGGAAAATTTTGTTGGAGTTCCATGGAAGTTACAAGTATGAGGGCACAAGCACTCGGTCGCACTAGAAAACCAAGAGGTACATGCACTACTAGGGAAAACGTTATACACAGAGGTATAGCAGTAGCGTTGGTCAAAACTCGGCGCTCGCGCTACTTAGTAGTAGCGCTTGTTGCAAAACCACTCTACAACCATTGTTTTAGCAGTAGCGCGTCTTCACAGAAAAGCGCTACTACTAAAATTCCCTCACTAATGCCGGTAGGCTAGGAATAGTAGTAGCGGTTATCCCAGAAGCACGTTACTGCTAAAAACTTTGTAGCAGCGCGTTTATGCTTTAGAGCGCTACTGCTATGAAAAAGAAAATAAATAGAAAAATAAGTAGAAAAGTAAATGAAAATGAAAGAAATAGAAAAAGGAGAAATGAAAAAAAGAAAATGGAAATAAAACAAAAGAGAAAGGAAAATAAAACCGAAAGGAATAGTTGTAGCGCGTTTCTCTGGAACACGCTATAGCTATCTTAGCTATAGCGTGTGTCGGCAAAACGCGCTACTGCTAGTTTGACTCAAATCCCGGCAGCCTGGGCTCAAAATTTCGCTAAGTCCTTCCCCCTCTCTACTCCCCCCTGTCCCCCAACTGCTCCATCGCCGTCGTCGCCCTGCCGCCTTCGACCACACCGCCACCACCCGAGGCCGCCTTCGACCACATCGGCGCCGCCCCGCCGCCTTCGACCACACCGCCGCCGCCCGAGGCCGCCCTCAACCTCACAGCCGCCGCCCGAGGCCGTTGTCGACCTCACCGTCGCCTCCCTCGAGCTCGCCGCCGCCGCCCTCGACCTCACCGCCGCCGCCCGAGCCAGAGCTTGCCCTCGCCGCCGACCGTAAGGCTCTGCCTCTCCTGTCCCGTACCCTCCTCTCTCTCTCTCTGCTAGGGCAATTCATATATATGTTGATACTGTGTTGATGTTCATATGAACCCTAGGTGTTCATATGAACCCTAGATTTTTTTAGGGTAGTAGGCATTTTATAGCATTTAGGAAAAATGATCAGCAATTTTTTAGGAAATTAGCTAGGGAAATTTTTATGAAAATGCCTAAACAGTAATTCCATTTAGCTTTAAACTAATAGAGGGTATATAAATAATAGTAGCATTTAGATTTAAATTAATAGAGGCTATAAACAAAAAACACTTAGCTATAAAAAAATATTTGGACTATGGACCTGAATTTGTTCTAAATTTCATTCAAATGAAATTTGAATTATTTGGACTATGGACCTGAATATTTTTGAAGAAATTGGGTGTAGGTACTAAGGTCTTGCTGTGGAAATTTTGGTGAGGTCGGAAGGGTTAGAGAAAATAGAGTTCCTAGACTTTTAGCTTTAGACAAAAAACAAAAGTATTTAGCTAGAAATAAAAAACAGTAGCTATGGCATTTAGCTATAAACAAAAAACAGAATTGTTTTTCTTTTCAAAAACTTGGTCGAACTAATTGTTGCTATGTAAACAAAAAACAAGATTGTTTTTATATGATATATGTCATTGATGTTCATTAGCATATTCCATTATTGTTGATTATATCTTTTCATTGAAGTGGCCATGTTATATGCAAATTCCTCAATAGTGTTTGCTCATGTTATATCTTTTCATTGAATTGGTTCGATTGTGCCCAAGTGGCTTTGTTGTTTCCAGGGAATGAAGCTGAGTGGCCTATGTTTTGCTGGAATGTTGATTCATTTCTGTTCCGGCAAATTTCAGGTTCTCGATTTGTCCACTTTTTTAGCAAAGGTCATGCCAAAATTTTCCGTGAATTTCGGCATGACTTGTGCTACAAACTAGGACATATTGAGTGCCCGGGATTTGCCACACCAGGAAGGAGTCAACGTTCCTGCAAAACAATATGCCTTTTTATGTCATTATTCATTATATTAGGTCTAGAATTAATTGACTAGATTTAATCATAGGAAACATGGCTAGCAACAATGAAGGACAGGGTTCTGGTGATTGCGACGACGTCTACCGGGCGGCAAACGAATTTTTTAGCCTTGCCGACGATCAACCGATGTTGTTGCTGGGCCCACCGGTGGCATCGGGGACTGAGACCGACACGCAGACGGGTGCTGAGACTGAGACCGGCGCTGAGACTCAGACCGGCATCGAGACCGGCGCTGAGACTGAGACCGGCGCTGCCTCGGGAAGCGGAGCCAGTGTAGAACCGAAAGCAAAGAGGCAACGACTTCCTAACAAACCCAGGACTACTAGACTGGTGGTCACGGAGGTGGACGATGGCAATTTTGAGCCAAAGGCGCCCGAGGAAGCGCGCTCGTGCTACGGCAATCAAATAGGCTGCATCGTACGGACAACCACCACCATCAACGATGAGAAACTACAGAAGATAGAAAATATGAGGCGCTCCCTCCTAAAGAAGTTTCACCAGATATTCTTGTTCCCGGGCCGGAATGAGAAGGATTATGAAGATCCAGATGAGGACCCGACAATGAAGAAGATAAACAAACACGCCATGACCAAGTTTAGCGATGCGTTGGCCGCCTGGAAAAATCGAGTGAAAGCAAAGATCATCGACAAGAAGGAACCCTACTCTGAGATTGTAAAGGATAATCCGACAATCACGGAAGAGCAGTTTCAAATTTTCACGGAGGCTTGCAAGGCCGAAGGTGCCAAAAAAAGTCTAAGTACATGAAGGGGCTTCAAGAGAGGAACATTGGGAGCCACCACCTCGGAAGCCGTGGTTACGGTGGAAAGAGGTCCAAATGGTCCAAGGAGGACACGGAAGCCGCGAGTCTGAGCATCCCAGACCCCTTGGCGGAGTTCACCGTCCCGCGGGAGCGTGACGTCCTCAGGGCCCGGCACCGTTGGGACCCAGTGAAGAAGGTTTACGAGACAAAACCGGTCATTACAGAGTTCATGAGACTGCTGGTAATTTTAGTTTCTGATCAATTCGACTGCACACGTTAGTCATATTTGTAAACGATCCTTGTGCCTTTTGCAGAGAGGGCAGCACAGGATTGCGGCCAAAAGCGACTCGCTGTCTGAGGCATTGGCTAGCGAAAATCACTATTTTTGATGTAATTAAACCGTCCTCCTCCTCGACTAGCGAAAATCACTCTAGTTAGGGCATTTTTGGTACGATGAACTTTGTTATTTATGCTTATGATATGGTGTTTCTATTTTTGCCAAGTCTGTCTCTTTTTGTTGCTCAACTATATATGTTGCATATCATCGACTCATGTGACGATGCAGGTGCATAGATCATAGATGGCAAAGAAGTGCTACGCCAGGGTATATATACGATGAGTGGCCGGAGTGTTAGGCCCAGGTGTACCGGTTTCCGGTTTCTGAGCCACAGGCAGTAGTTAGTTTAGGTTCACGCTAATGCGAGAGAGGGATACAAACTCATGTACTCAAAGTGATAGCTCTTCTCGCGTATATCATTGTTTAGATGGATGACGATGTATTTGCAAGTAATCGAGACTTGTATCACTATTTTCGAGATGATGACGAGAGACCACTTTGTGTTGGATGATGATTATGATGATGACATGATTTGATGAGACTAATTGTATGTATATGCTATGATTATATTTGTATGTGTATGATATGCTAAAGATTATTGTATAAAGCCTATTCAAATACAAAACAAATATGGAGGGAAAAAACTAATAAAACTAGTAGTAGCGTGGGGGAAAATTTAGCAGTAGCACCGGCTTACCAATAGCGCTTCCCTGTAAACAGCGCTGCAGATAATATCAGCAGCGCCCTTCTCTAAAGAGTGCTACAACTATTCATTTATAGCAGTAGCGTGGGACGACAGGCGCTACTGCTATACGTTAGCTGTAGCGCCTTATTAGTAGCGCCGGTCCCCGCGCTACTGATAGGCCTAAAACCCGCGCTGCTGCTAGGCTTTTCCCTAGTAGTGATGAATTCACGAACTGCGTTAAAAGATAGGACTGTGGCTCTTCAAGCTTCCCAATGAGGAAGACATAGCAGCAAGTCCTGGTTCTGAATTATTATCTGGGTTGTAAAACGCTTACACAAGTTGAGCAGTAGCGTAGTGACTCTCACTTTCAGGCTGGTCTAATCCAGTGAATTTATCTCTATTCTTATAACTATTGGATTAAGGATCATTCTTCAAGTGAGATTTTGAAAGGACGAATGGATGGGCAATATCTCACTCAAACACCAATATCCTTGCTTCACTAGGTGTTGGATTCATGCCCACCAGTTTTGCGGCCCAAGGAGGCCTTATTGAACAGAAGTTGCTGGCTGAGAAACATCTGTGTTACATTGGATTCGTGCCCACCAGTTTTGCAGTCCAAGGACTCCATTTTATAGAAAGAATTTGTGCAGGTAGTCTTTTTATAACAAATCAATGTGTACATTGTTGATGCATTCTATGCTCCAATTCAAAACAAATATTTATGGAAAATTAAAAGTATATTAAAACAATGTTTTACTGGGGTACTTTTGTCAGAGTGTTATTTTTAACATGATTATCTACTTAAGGTTATCTACTTAAGAGAAATTAGAGGGGTATCTCAAAAATGTTACTTCCGCGCCCATGAGGAGACAATGAAGCATCCACTTTTAACTATCACTTTGTATGCGCTTGGTGACAAATTGTCCACATGATGTCTCTGGGAAATGTGACATGCTGGAAATTTTTATTGGAGGTAGAGGCCATTGACACGTCTAGTATCCTAAGGAGTTGGAAGTAAAGGCACGCCTTGCTACGCCATCCGGAAACAATCACTTCTAGGGAAAGGCCTAGCAGTAGCATGGGTCTAAGGTGTATCAGTAACGCGGGGCCCCGCGCTACTAATCCGGTGCTACAGCTAACTTGTCGCAGTATCGCGGGTTGAACCGTGCTACTGCTATACATGGATAGCAGTAGCAGGCTTCACCGAAACGCGCTGGTGCTGATAGATGTAGCGCTTTACCATAAGCAGTGCTACTGCTAAGAGCACGCTGCTGCTAACTTCATTCCCTCACTACTGGTAGTTTTATTAGTTTCTAGTTTTTTTCTTTCATATTTCTTTTGTATCTGTACAGGCTTTATACAATAATCTCTAGCATATCATAGCATACACATACAAATAGTCTCATCAAATCATGTCATCATCACAATCATCATCAAACACAAAGTGGTCTCTCGTCATCATCTCGAAATAGCGATACATGTCTCGAATACTTGCAAATACATCGCCATCCATCTACAATGCTATACACGAGAAGAGCTATCATTATGAGTGAGAGCGAAACTGTGCAGTACATGAGGCGGAGGTTATGAGTCCTCTCTCGCGCTAGCATGAACCTCAAGTAACTAGCTGCTGCTTCTTGTGTGCTTTTAAACCCTTTATGGGTGGCGCCCAAGAACCGTTCCACTTGCGCCTAACACTCGGGTCACTCGTCGTACACTCCCGGAACCGTCCCTATGTACACGACATAGCACTGCTTCTTCGCCATCAAGGATCTAGGTACCTGTTAGAAATGCATCTTCATCAAGAGAATGTACAATCATATGCAAAAAAATATACTTGAGAAACACAAAAAAAGAAAGGGTTACCAAATAGAGATGCAACATATAGTAAACATAAATAAGCAACACAGTTTCATCGTACGCAAACTAATTAACTATAGGTACACAGGTCATCGTACCCAAACTAACAAAGTAGCGTTACGCAAATTCAGCAGGGACCGTGGACATCACAAAGTTTCATCGCTATAGAAAGTACACAAGTTCAACCGACACATATCATCATCATCGGCATCGTAAATCACTAGAAGTTCCCTCCTTCCGTATCATCGAGGATGCACCCTAGCTTTTTGAACGGCGTAAGGTCCTGTCGTTGCATGCCTATGTGAGTTCGGACGTCCGCTCGCAATATAGGGCCGTGGTGGAACATCCCCTTCTCTTCGATGACTTCTTTCATGATGATCGTCGCAATGTCCCTTTGGATGCGAAAGAACCCATCTCTAAGTTTATAATCCGCTTCTCCTTGAGATTCTACCCACTTGCGGATATGATCATCGCTTCTGGTTGTCATGTGACTTTTGGTGATCCCTTCTGAACTCCATCATGAGATGGAGGAGGTAGAATCCATCGTTCCTGCTTGGTTTCGGGACATGGATGCAGCATAAGTTAGTTTTATGCGAGAAACCTGTCTTGCGGTTCCTTTGTTTCTTGACCTGCAGGTGGCCACCCCTCAAGCTGAAGCCTTGGAGAGCATGAACAAGAATATTCACTACGTGGGTGTAGTCCTTCTTCTCGTAGTTTCTGGTAGGGTCGAAATACACGTCCTGGGAGACTCACGGGTAAAGAACTATAAGGATGGCGTGCCCGTTGCTGTGGGGAAAAAACACCTCAAATTATTCTCCATATGAGCGAGAAGGAATGACTGAAATGTATGAATGGGTTGTCCGGCACTGACTTACATTGGATGATAAGGCAGGAGGGCAATTTCCAGGTCCTTATTCTGTATCATGAAGTTTTCGAGGTACTCCCTAGCTGTTTTATGCTCAAAGTCGCCGAGACTCAAGAAGGACTCGTGCATGTAGTATGGATTTTCCACACAGATTTGCGAGACTTGTTCTCTCTTCATGACGGAGCTCATATGTAGCGCAAAAAGGCGGACGATTGTACAATCGAGCCGCCTTGTCAGAAACATCTCAAAGATATGCTCAAACCGCAGGAAGAACACCTCCGCGGGCCGTGTGTCGACGTAGCACTTCCCCTTAGGCACACGATCCGCATATGTCGGATATCCTGGATCCTTCAAGGCTAGTAGGCTTATCTTAGTCGACAGCACATGGTCGTGCAGTCTATTGAGATCCCCTAATATGGCCTTCAGCAGTTTCAGCAGTAGCATCGGCTTGCCCGTGACATGGAACATGGCTGCACCTTTGACGGGTACACGCTCTTCAAAATCAGTCGTCTGGCTGCTATGTGCTCTAGCTTGTTTGTAGGCAACAGAGCCTTTCTTCGCTGGTGTCTTCCTCTCCTTTTTCTTGGGCTGGCCTTCCAGGCCCTTCCTTAACCCCTGCCCCAGTATTGTCGGGCTAAGCACTATACGACCCTCGGCTAGTTGAGCCTGCATTGAGACGGCATCTTCAGGCGTGTCCTGTGAGGATTGCATGAAGAGAGACTTCTTGCAATTAACCCTGCTAGGACGTTCCTTCTCGGGCACATCATCCATCTTCTCATTAGCATGCTAATAGCCCGAGTCGTCATCTGGCGGACTCATCATATGTAAGTCGTCGTCATAGGCACCGGTATTGAGGAAACGAAGAGGGTCATCCTCGTCCATCTCCTCATCCATTCTTTGTTGTACGGGGACGATTACATCAGCCACTATTGGACCCCCTTCCTTGCTTCGTCCGCCGCTCTCACCCAGCACTACATACGTTGGTAATTGCGAAGACGGGGTGGTGGTTTTCATATCTTCTTGCTGATGTGTGGTTATTGGTGTGCTCTCGTCCGCTTCCATAGAATCTCTCAGTTGCACCGTTGTCGCCAGTCATGCATTCCATCGTCACCATTGAGTTTTGAAAATCATTGTTCATATTTTTGACCTTCGTGTAGAGCGTGTATCCGTTGATATCGTATGCCTGATAGGTCGTGAGGTTGGCCGCAGGGCCATGTGCTAAGGCGTATATGAGCAATCCGTCCTTAGAACCCTCTTGTGGGGGATTAGCAATAATATGCTCTTTGAACCAATGCAAGAAAGTTGAGTTGTGCTCTCTAGTAACTTCGACGTCCATCCTGCATAGCCCATGGTCATGATACTTCTTTGTGGTGGTTTCTTTGTGCAGTATCATGAAACAATCTACCACGTCTAGCTGATGTAGCACTACTAAGTTTTCTATGCCAAAGTCGTCGCATCGATCCGAGTAACCCACATGCAGTTCCCTGCGGCAGTTGGAGTGACCTTCTCCTTCAAGCCTCCCAAAGTGCTTCTTAACGGGCAAACCAACACTAGGTCGGTCACCACCATATAGATAATTCTCGCAGAAAGAGATGCACTCTTGTAACAGATATCCCTGGAAGATGCTTCCATTCGGACGGGACATGTTACGAACAAATTTTTTGACCCCATTCATCCACTCAAACGGCGCCATGTTGTGCAGGAATGACGGCCCCAAGTCTATTATGTCGTCCACAATATGGACACACAGATGCACCATGATGTCAAAGAACGCGGGCGGGGAGTACATTTCAAGCTCATTTAGTATCACAACAACCTCTTACGGTAGCCTTCGGAGCTGCTTCACACTAATCGACTTTCGAGAGATGACATTGAAAAAGTTGCAAAGACCAGAAAGTGTGTCACGGACGTGCTTGTCCATTATCCCTCTAAGGGCAACATGTAGTATTTGCGTCATCATCACATGACAGTCATGGGACTTCATCCCGCTGAACCTTTTCTTCTCCGTGTCTAGAAATCTGCTTATCTTCCCATAGTAACCCGAACTAACTTTGATTCCGGTAAGGCACTTGAGGAATTGATCGATCTTAGCCGGACTTAAGCTGAAGCAAGAATAGGGGCAATAATCCTATTCCTTCACTTTTTTGCCCTTCTTCTCCTGCGCCTCCATCTTTATCTCTGTCTCCTCTGAATTTTTACGGGGCGGCATGTGCAGATCTGCCATGATATTCAAATCTTGCAAGTCTCTTCTTGCCTTCAGCCCATCCTTGGTCTTACCCGACATGTTCATTAGTGTCGCAAGCAAGCTCTCAAGGACATTCTTATAGATATGCATTTGATTAAGGCAATGAAGCGTGTCAAGTTTGTGCCAGTATTCCAAGTCCCAGAAAATAGACCTCGTCTTCCATACCTTCAGCAGTGGCTCCGGTGCCTTTTTCATCGTCTTTCTCGGCGCAGGACACTTTTCCCAGTTTTCAACAGCTCATCGATTTTGGCACCGCTCTGCTTACGTGGAGGTCCTCGATGCTCATCCTCACCATTGAATAACATTTCCAATTGCCCAGTCAAGCACCACTGGTTGCTGCCCTTTGTAGGTATCATTGAACCTTCTCGTGGTTATATACTCAGAGTTGAAAACAAAATTCTCCGCTTCCACCACCATGGAGTAGCCGCATGGGTTGAAGTGCCAACTAGTCGTACTGTTGAGGTAGTCGAGATCATATCTCCATGGTTTCTCCACGGGTCGTCCTTCTCGAGCCATCTTCGAAGCCCCATGTACACGATTTTCCCAAACCCACCTTCTTTCATTGACGTTAGCTGCTGAGATGTCGTATCATCCATGCACCGCGTGCATCCGTAATATTCGTGGCACACCTGGCCTGTGACATATCCGTAACCGAGATAGTCATGCACCGTCGTGATCAGCGTGGCTCTCATATTGAAATGCTTGCCTTGACTGGCATCCCATGTCTTGGCCGGTGTTTTCCATAACATGTCTAACTCCTCTTGAAGTAGCCCCAGATTCATATTAATATTATTTCCCGGTTGTTTCATCCCTTGGATCAGCATGCCCATGTCTATGTACTTCAGCTTCATGCACAACTAGGGGGGATGTTGTACATCCATACAAACATGGGCCATGTGCTATGGTTGGTGTTCTGGTTGCCAAACGGATTCAAGCCATCGGTACACGCGCCAAGCCCGACGTTCCTTGCATCACATGCAAAATATCGATATTCGCCATTGAGCGCTCTCCACTGGCTTGCATCCATGAGGTGTCTCAGCTTCGGATCATCTCCATCGTTGGGATTTTTCCTGTCCGCGTGCCAATGCATGAGCTTTGCTTCCTTGGGATCTACAAACTAACATTGCAAACGGGGAATGATCGGTAAGTACAATACAAATTTCTGGGGAGATTTCTTTTCGGCCTTCTTGTATCGAGAAGTATTGCACAACGAACAATTGGTTTTTTCAATGTGCTCCTTCCGATAAATTATGCAATCGTTGATGCATGCATGGTATCTAACGTGCGGCAGATCAAGAGGGCACACGATCTTATTGGCCTCATCCACACTAGTAGGACATAGATTCCCAGCAGAAAGAATATCCTTTAGGTACTTGAGAAGCTCATCGAGGCTAGTATCGGTCCATTTGTTTTTAGCCTTCATCTTCATAAGTTCGAGCGTGCAACTCAAGCGAGTCACCTCGGGATCGCAACCATCATAAAATGGAGTGTTCAAGTCTACCAGCAATTGTTCCAGCTTGGCCTCCTCTCTGGAAGCAGCTCTGTCAGTACTCGTCTCATTGTGAAGCAGTTCTCGAACATGAGGGTCCCACACGATTGAACTTAGTAGCGACGAAGTCTGCGACGTGTCCACGTTTTCTCAGCCGCCATGTCCGGCCTCTTCTGCCATGTCCGTCGGCCTCTTCTCCACCGCCATGTCCGGACCCTTCGCTGCTGCCATGTCCGGCCCCTTCTCCGCCGCCATTATTTATCATCTATTCTTCTTGCCCAGTGTCGTCATTGCATGCCCTGTCGGCGTCCTCATCATCATCAATTATCCACCGAGTATAGCCATCCATGAAATCAGTCATGAGCAGGTGCGCCATCAAACGACCATCCTCATAGGGGTCGAGCCAAACTCCTCCTTTGCATCATTGGTACATAGGTCACTTCATTAAATGGGTATATCTACCTAACTAGTTGGGGAAGGAGATGACTTTAACTAGTGGAGGAGAGGGAAAAGAGAAAGGAGTTGCATTAATGGAGGTGGTGTAGTTAGCTAGGAGCAATAAAGAGAGAGAAAGGAAGGTAGAAGAAAGAGAGTAATGGGGGGAGAAGTAGTGAGTAAGAAGCAAAGTGAGGTAGAGAGGAGGTGGGAGCTATGGGAAAGTGAAAGGAAGATCGGGTGGGGGAAGGGGAGGGGAGAGGAAAAGGTGGTGGCTGCGCTTTAGCAGTAGCGCGCTTAAGTCAGATGCGCTACGGCTAAATACTTTCTAGTAGCGCCCTCTTGTTAGACGCGCTACTACTAAGTGGGGCCCGCCATGTGGCTAAGTTCAAACTTAGCTGTAGCGCCCTAGCCTAAAAACACGCCACTACTATTTTGTTAGCACTAGCGCGGTTTCTATAAGGGCGCTGCTAGTGTACCTAGTCTAGCGGCAACGACGTGGCAATTATAGTAGTAGCTCTTTGAGACCACGCGCGACTGCTACGTGGATAGCAATAGCACCCTTTGAGCCCACGCACTACTACTAAGTAGTAGTAGCACCTCATTTTAACAAGCGCTACTGGTAAGATTCCATGTATAAGGTTTTCTCTAGTAGTGAATGTATGAGTAGTTTTGGATATTGAAACTTTACACACACTAGTAGAATGCTCGTGCGTCCCCAGGGAAATCGTCCGCTCCCCCACGTTATCCGCTCCGGGCGACTCGGGGGCGAAACCCTAGCCGCCCCTAGGTTCCCCCCGCCTCCCCTCCTCCTCCCCCGCCACCGCCTACGCCATCGCCGGCAGCCGCCCGCGCGGCAGTAGGCGGCGGCGGGGCTTCCCCGCGCACCCGCCTCGACGTGGAGGTGCCCCCTCCCCGCATCAGACGCCGCCGCCCGCCTCCTCAATCCTGGTGGCCGCCGAACTGCCAGATCAGGCCGGATCGGCCCTGGATCGGGGCTGGCTCCTCTCTGGCGGCTAGTGGACCGGGGATCGCCGGATCCGCCCGGATCTGGCCGGCGCGGCCCTGTGTCGTCGCCCGGCTTGGGTGATCGCGGCGTGGTCTCCCTGGTGGCGGCGATGTGGGTCGTTCTCCGTGTCTTGATGGGATGTGCGCGGTGGGTGGATGCCGGGGCGGCGGCCTCGGACGGCATGGACGGCGTGGCCTCTCGACGGGCGACGGCGGTGGGAGCTGGTGGTCCGCGACTTCGGCTGTGCGGGCGGCGAGGTCTCGGTGGACGTCTACTACGGTGGGTCGGGGTGCCCCGTCACCCGGCGTGCCTGCTACGATGAAGTCCGACGCCTTCTCCGGCTGTGGGCGCTCCCCTGGCCAGGTCTTTGGCCGGGTGGTTGGGACGGGGGCGGGATCGGGGGAAACCCTTGGCCATCGGCGGAGGCCACGACAATGGCGGCGCCTTGTGGGCGTCAGTTCCCTTCTTGGAGGCCTTGTCGAGGTCCTATCCCGTCTCTCACTGTGCTCTTCATTTGGGCGAAAGCTCTAGTTCCCCTTGCGGGCGACGGCGTCGTCCCTTCGTCGCGCTCCTTCTTGAAGGCGTCGCTTGGGGTCCCCGGAAGCACGGTGGGTTCTTCGTGGTGCGTGTGAGGTGTTTGGCGGCGGCAATGTGTGCGGCGATTTATCTATTCTACCGCTGATCTTCATCCTGTGGTAGCGCTCCATCTGCTTGGTGATGTTTTACCGTAGGTGGTGGTCGTCATTTGGCGTCATGGTGGCGTTGATGGCGGAGGGCCTGCCAAGGATGGCACCTCAATCTGCTTGGAGATGGACCAGTGGAAGATGGTGGAGACGACACCTGTGAGTGCGTCAGACCGGTTTATGCCCCAGACCCGGTATGTGGCTAGGCTGGGGATTCCGGCTTTCGATGTTAGGTTTAGGTGAGTGGTCTGGGTAGGGGCCCAGCTAGCACCCCTTCATCATATGGATAGGAGTAGCGGCATATGTTGCCTAGTTGGTGGATTCAGTCTTATTGTTGTAACACTTTGTAAGGTCCTCGGGAATAATCAATAAAGTGGCCGTATGCATCTTCCAGATGCAGAGGCCAGGGTCATCCTCCTTTTCTAAAAAAAATAGTAGAATGCCCGTGCGTTGCCACGGGCTTTTGAAATATTTTGCTGAAGTTATATAAACATAGTGTATGTTAAATTTCACATGTAGAGAAAGTATAGCATGGGCACAATTGGGTAATAATTGAAGTCCCCTTCACTTGCAATGTAAATTGATTTGAAAGGCAGTTTGATTATTTATACATATAGAGCGATTGTTCAACTAAAAATCTATTACATATGCACTTAAGAAATTCTCGCACGGTTGGGAATGTTGTGTATCCAGCTTTTTGAGCTTACTCGCCCAGCCTTATTCTGACCTCAGCTACTCTCTCACCACACCCAGCCTCTCACTCTCTCCCCTAGACACATCCCTGCAATTACCTAAATTAATAATATCTTGAATATAGTGATAAACATAAATGCTTGTAATTCGAATGTTATGATAATGAAATATATAAATTTACCCGTCTATGTTCCTTGGAATACCATACGGAAATAAATGTTGCCGTCTAGCTATGTCGAAATTCCAGTCGAGTTGCTTTATTTCGAGTGTGTCGGTAAATTCCCTCGCAAATCTTGTGTGTTCAACCTTGATCAGAGATTCTACTTCTTTGGTTGTGCGGTCAAGAATTCCTCACTTCCCCTAAAAAAACTGTGACGGCCACCGTCGACCATGCCCTGCTCGCCGGCATCACTTTCCCATCCAGAGAGGCTGCTCGAGGAATCGAAGGTGCAATGGGCATGCGTGGGTTTCCACTTCTCCCCTTTGGTTTTTAACTCATTTTTTGCATGAGGGGGGATCGAGCGAGGGTGTGAATTTTTTCTTTGGATTGATCGGTGGTTTTACGAAGCGAATTGAACTAACACGACATATGGACTTCCTTTAACTATGGGGAATAGTATGGATAATAGAGATTTAATAATACTCAAAAAATTAGAGATTAATAATAAATACATACATCATTTTTTTTATTTGGTAAGATTTAATTTGGCTGGGGTATGAGTAGTAGAAGGCAAGAAAAGTTTTGATTTAATGTAAAGCACGAAAAGTTTCGATTTAGTTGAAATTTTGATAAGATTTGAATTGATTGAGTTAATTCATGATGTGGTTTTGGTAAATTATGATTTGGATTAGATTATTTCAACTTGCTCAATTTGCATTGATTTTTTTTGTGCGCCATCAATTGAGATTACTAAAACAAACAGAAAACTAAAGAAGAAATGGGGCATGGGAGGAAAAAGCAGGTGTAGGCGGCGCAACCAACTCCCCTTTGTAGAGATTTAGACATAAATGTAGTACTCTATGTATAGATATAATTATATGATCATGTTGTCATCGACCAATGTGTCCCATTCTTTTTTTCAAGAATGTGTGTGTTTTACGCGCCGCCTACTAACCTTACAAAACTGTCACACCTTATCCTTTGTGTCCTTACAGATCATAGAGGGGGGGGGGGGAGGGGGGGGGGACAAGAGAACATAAAAAAGAAAATTAGCAACATTGTGCTCCTCACATGTAGCACTTTTAACATAGGTCATTATAGAATCATCAAACAAGCATACATAGTGAACTATCGGAAGCTCTGTATATAGGATTCTCGCCACATCAAAAAGTCAATCAAGCACCACTTACATTACTCAAGAACAGAAGAAAGAGTAAGGTCCAAAACAAAGCATCAGAACAGGGATATGAAATCTCCAAGAACATACTGACATAATATATGCTCGTTCAGACCAACAAGCATATCACCATCAGGTGCTCATCATTTTCTTACCATCCCTCATCTATCTTATGCGTATCATCATCTTCACAACAAAGTAAAGGATCCATCTAAGTGCCATTGGTGTCTCTCGAAATTATCGGCACCAAAGAAATTCAAGATAGACATTGGCGATCCAGTGGAGACTTCGCCAACAATGGTAAAGCCCTTGTAGATGAGAAAGCCCCCAGAAAGCAACTCCTACACAACCATGTTGGTGATAGGCCTCAACAAATGCTCATGTCAGTATTCATCTCCAATCATGACAACAATCTATAGTTGGATGGATGTTTGAGTAGCATGGCAATAACTGACGTTTTAGACTAAGATATCCTATCCTACAAGGCACAAGTTACTAAATCCCAAGCATGACAAAAATCATCGGCATACTAGAAAAGTGGAAATGGTACTCGTATAGTTTCAATTGCTTCAGTTTTGGGAACAAACATTAGACCAACCAATCTTTAGCTTACAAATCAGTTTATCCGACTTTCTACCTATTTCATGATAGAAATTAGTTGTAGCTTGAACTGTAAATATCAATGCCTGGGGAAGGCAGAAGAACTCATTCCCTATTATAAATAAAATGTTTATGATTATTTTATGGTTTAACTAAATATCTTGAAAGTTCATATTCAAGAACATAATAGTAGTAAAAGTAATACTTAGCCAATCAATCTATCATCGTCAATACAGATTCTCTCTTAATCCTTTCTTGGCGAAGCTTATAGACAGCAAGAAAAAGATGAAGTGTAGCATCCATGCTGAATGAACCACATTGGTGGGCTAAATTCACATTCAGATAAGTAACATTCTCTAATGCATAAATTAAGTAATTTAAAATGTGATGTGTTAGAAGTCCAACTATAGGAGTGTGTTATCCCCATTGGCATCGCCCTAATTTACGTATCAGTAAAATATAATAACCGACCACGAAAGATAAATACAAATAACCAAAGAAACATAAGAATGCCAAATAGTATCAATAAAAAAATATAGATCATTTTATCGGTTACCTGAATCAGTCATTGATCATGAACACTACAAGTACTACAAATTTGAACGAATTAGTTTGAGTGATACCCTGGAACAACCCATGACGAGGCTTGTCTGAACAACCAATATTTGCACGAGCAAGATAGATCAAGGATGAGTTGTCACCTTCCATGAACACAGACTTGTGGATGTAAAGCTATAGAACAACATGTAACATTAGAAAAAACTGCACGACAAAATAACAGAACAAATCAAATAAGAAAGGTGCATTGTATCATCAGACATTGCCTCACATTCACATAAAGCAAAATCTCCTCCATCAACATCACCTGCATCAATTTATGACATCAGTACGAAAAAAATAAAGGAAGAGATCGGCTACCTTGCACAGCAGCAGCGTCATCCTTCCTGGAGGTGGCGAGCGCGACATTTTGTAGGAGGCGGCGAAGACCGTGCATGACAACTTTCGATACTGGATGGTGAACATTGCATAGCGGGGGAAAATGGAGAGGAGCACGTGAATACGACACTCGTCCAGCGGAATGGGTGGGGTCATGGGGGGAGAACAACTACGGTGACCTGTGTGGTGGCCGTTGAACAGGGCCAAGACGTGCCAAACCTATCAATTATACAACAATTTTTTTGGAAGGTGGCACTTGAAAATTGTACAATAAAAGATACTCCGAGGGAGCATGGCATGCAGGTTTAGGCCATTAGTGCAGATGTCAAGAATTTGAAAGACTTATCAAGACATGACCAATTTATAGTAACAACCGGAAGTGCACATTACATCCCAAAGTACAATAATCAGACAACCATAGAAGGAAATGTAAGTGATGAAACATGTCAGATGACCAGGGAAACAAAATGGGAAACCCAAATCTCGCAAATACAATTAATTAAATGGTTGTAGCAATGACATGTTCGTTCAGATTACAGACTCTATAGAATTCAGTTCAGAACAATGAGTTCCACCAAAAAATGGTTGGAACAACATGCTACAATTTTATATAGATCTAACAGGAACAGGAAAATTGCAATTCTTGGGAAATTGTTTACTAAGACAAAGATTGGTAGTTCAGTTCAGAAACTTGAACCTATTTTTCTGTGTGTATTTGTTGTGCAGCATGGGTCCAGTGAATATTCAGTAGTAAATTAACATTGCGAAATAAATCATACGAAGGAAAGACCATATCATGCGAATGTGTAGAAACAAAAAAAAACTTTCTTATGATGCTCCACCGGTCCACCCTACAACCCCTAAGACTGTTATTTTCTGGCACTAATCTCACTACCGATTTATTCAGTACCTGAGAAAATACATTAGGCCAAATATGAGAGAGAAACATGGAGGCAAGTATAAGCCATATGAAAAATATAATTCTTGGCCTAAAAGCCGATATGAATTCCACCCCTACTATTAAAATATGTTGTTGGAAATGAAGAAACTGTCTCCATGGCCGAAGGCTAACTAATTTAACATGATGAGAAGTAGACTATAAAGATACACTGTTGCATATAGTACAAAGTATTTGTGGGGCCAGCAATGCACCAGAAATTGAAATAACAAAGAAAATAGAGACTTTAATGGCAGATTTGTTGCTACCATAAGATATTTCCTGCAATTACGTAGTAAAGGTCATAAGGTGTTTGCTTACCATTAAGAAAACAACATGTCCGTGTTGGAAATAAATAAATGCAGGTATTGTTTCCTACAGATGATACACATTCAGTCTTCTGGTCCATGTTGGAAATAAATAAGTGTAGGTACTTCTCTGTCATGAGACGACGATGAGCAAAATAATTTTCTTCCAGGACGATTGATGTTATGCCATATCAAAATGCATCAAAAGACTCTACAAAGCGCCCCCAAAATATAACATTTGCGTGCTTCCTGCATAGTTTCCGCAATCATTGGATTTTATGGGTTCTATTAGTTATAAAGAGTGCATGTTGTGACAAATGTAGCAAGAAGACGAAATATCCATCTGTGTTGAAGATTTGGTGCCATGGTTCTCAGGCATTGCCAGTAGGAGGCGGATGGTTTGTAACACTAGCAATTAAACCAATGAGATCTGCAAATTCAAGCAGATAATGTAGTTTCAGAGTAGGGCAAATAATGCAGTTTCAAAGTAAGGAAGCAAAAACTTCCCGAAGATAATAATTTTACAAGTGAAGATTTACATTAACCAATCTGACATGAGTACATTTAATCCCATTTGTTTTTCAAGTTTAGAGAACGGAAGTGCATTATGAGCACTATTCAAAAAAAATCCGATTAAGCGATTTATCGTCCGATTTATTGCTACTCTTGGGGTGACCGATAAGATTATGTCTTATCTTCACCGTTTATCGTTTGGGACGATTTATCACTATGACAAGCAATTTATTGGGAATCTACCGATAAATCAGGCCTATTCATAGCACTATGTTTGCAAAAACTATATTTATTTGCGTTTTGTGGACCTGGTTACAAAATATGTAATGTTGTCCTATTTTGTTTGTCATTATACGAGGGTTCAAAGGCTAGGAATCAAGGTAACACCTCTGTCCAATATTGTTTGGTGTTGAATATAGCATATTTTAGTGTTGGGAACCTAGGATTTGCAAAAAATGACTGATTAATAGGCGACCGACAAAATTGATTAATCGACTGATTTTTGATTAATCTCTAATCCCCAGTTGACCGAGATACTAACGATAAGCGATATCTTATGAGCAATGAGGGGAAGCCAACAAGGTCAGAATGCATGGGTTGCACAAAAGTAGTAAAAAGAAAGCCAGGAAGAATGATTTGCTGCCATGTACTTTTCTTTTGCTCTCGCAATCAAATAGCGCTGGATCGTGTAGACCATCCCTTCTTCAATACCGTTCTTGAACTTTCTCACCTTGTCTACTGGAATAATACCTTCTGCTATTGCTCCCTGTGCAAGCAAATTGATAGATTCATATTCTATTATTTTTGGCTGATAGTGATGCACGTGTAAAGAAGAATTTATTTAGTACCTTTCGATCAACCCTGACAAAGTTCATACTATAGTACAATGTAGTATAACTCTGATGCCCCCAGATCCTCACGATATGCACAAGGAACGTCAGGCCATATGCACTCCTTATGAAATCTTTTAGTAATGATATCTCCATAATTATTTACAGAATGTACAAACATGAGTGAGTTCATGAATTTTTTTTGGAAGGTGATTAAACTTGGAATATATCAAGCTCTGACCTGGCCACGCCGCCACCACTCAGAGGAGGTCGATCAGAAAGCCACCTATGAAGGTGAAGCCGCCATGTCTCGGACCCACCGCCCTCTATCCAGGTAGAATCATGCATCAGATCAAGAAAACGGCAAGCTGCTGGACGACAATCGGGCACCCACCTTCTATCGGGCTACTGCTGCCTTGTTGATGGAGACTCTACGGTGGCTCACCCAACTGGATCTGGCCACAGCGACCATCGGAGTGGCAAGGGCTGGCCCTGTCTCCGTCAGATTGGGTCGGGGAGGGGAGCTCCTGGCCTTGGACGAAGGGAGGAGGGAGGCCGAGACCCACCTAGGTCAGCCGTGTGGTCGCCGCTCCACTATACATGGCTGCTAGGGGAGGGGGTTGTGGCAGCCGGCTTGGGAGGGAGGTGGTGGTGGCCGGCGCGGTGGGCGGCGGCACATGGAGGGAGGACTGCGATGGGTAGGTCGGGCGTTGGAGGCTCCATGGGACAATGTGTTTGAGGATTACGTGCGAGGGAATGATCGAGGGGAGCCTCATTGGCTAGGTTTTTTTGTTGCATGCGAGGGGAAAGATGAATAAAACAAACAGTGGTGAAAGGAGGACGAAAAAACCAACGAAGGTGGAAGGTGGGACGAAAAAAACCCTGAAACGGAGACTCTCAACTGCTCCATTAGGAGTAGATAAATACATTTAAATAGGAAAACAATATAAGGAATTTTCTCATCGTGATACGTGATCACGTGAGGGTGTGGCTTCGACGGTTGTGTTTTTTCCCTAGTGGAACTAAGTATGGAAGGGGATCGGTGGGAGAAATAAATCAAAGAGGGGGTGATCTATTTCGAAGGTGATCTCATGTATATGGTATTATTCTGAATTCGTAATTACCAAATATTTACATGATTAAATTGAATCGACACCTGCCAAAGCAAGCACGAATAAATGGAAGGAGTATCAAACACGATCTGGTTTTAAGTGCGAAGAAGAATAAGAAAAATAACGTGGGAGAGGTGGTGGGAGGTGATACTAAAATAAACCGAATGAAAATTAACCAGACAAAAAAATCATGGAGACTATTCTACCAACTGAGACATTAGGAGTAGAGATACAACGTCTCATACCATAAAATAGTGCCATTTTAGTGAGAGGATCCCTGGTTTCCTTTGAGACCCTTGTTTCACTAACCATTTGGGGATTAGAGGAGCAGGAAATCAACCAACTGTAGCTGCAACTACAATGGTCATACCGTTTTGGAGTGTTATTTTCGTGTGACGTGCTATTATGAGTTGCTTGGTTAAGAACGTTATGTTACAAATGGAAATTTCTTCCTGGAGTGGCAAGGGTTGCAAATCATGGCATTAGGCTATTTAGGCAACACAATTAAAGGTCGAGCGTGATGGATAATCTCGGCATGATGAACCTTCAAAGCATAATTGAGGATCAGCAACCCCATGAAGGTTTTCAACTTTGAACTTGACCATGCTCCATTTACAAGACTTTTGGAAGTATTGCTGCTTTTAAATGAAATAGGTTTCGGGGGACTGTATTTGGAAATGGTTCGCCGCACTACTTGGTGACTACACAATCTTAGTGCGTCGAAGGAAGAAGAAATGTGTACATGAGAAACAGAGAGGAAGCAATAGACAGATAAAGTCTTGGGGACATGGTAATTTTGGTTTTAAGCCTATGGCCGTATTGTCACACCATGTCCATCTTGACAACCAAGATGGAGCCAAACCTCAGGCTGCATGAAGATGCTCTAATGCACCTTATGAAGTTAGATGAAGCAATGAAGTATGCACTTACACCCGGTCTATAAAATAACTAGCTTTCACATGTAACAGAACCAATACTTGAATTACAATTGATTTGTGATAGTGTGAGGCAACCATGTACAATGTCGATATGGAAGTCTATTAGGAGAGAAAAACAACCAACACGATGAGTCTCACACTACTAGTCGAATGAGGACAACTTTTAGAAATGGGATGCGTTGGAAATTTCAGTTGGAGATCCACCTCCCAGATCCGTCCAACGTCTGATGGAATCAGTCGTGCCAAAAATAAGTTGGTATAGGAATCCAACCTGATGTGTAAATGTCTCTTGAAGCTTCTCAATGAGAAAGCCATGTGGCTAGAATCAAAGGAATATTCTGATCCTCAAAAGAATCTTTGCGGGATTAATCACACGCACCCATGTCGAGCTCCGGTGTTCCTAGTTGCACTTACCCTGAAAGGGAAATTAGCTAGATCTTTGCGGTCCCAAATCAGTTCTAATAATTTTCGGGTCAGTTGCTATAGTCTTCGTTTGATTATTTTTTTGATTTATACACAAGTTTGGTGTGTCTATTTTTCTGTCTGTCCATCATAAGAGGGAAATTATTCTCAATTGCCCACAGAGACGGACAGACGGACACATGGGGACAGGATAAACCATATTTTCACACCATGGACATTTACTCATTTCACAACCAAGATGGGATGAGGTTTGTGACGGTCTGAGGCTGAATACACTGGAGGGGGCATTCTCCTTGAACCCATGCCCCCTTAGTTACATCAAGCATATCAGATTAAACTTTTGCATATTAGGGCTAATTTTGGGTTTAGTATTTTGGCTAACAATAGTAGTCTCAATGGCATATGTACAACAACAACTCAAAGTAAAGAATGTCAAATATTAACTAAGACTTGAAAGTGATTCAGTCTTCGGTTAGAAACAAGTATTCTTTTTTTCACATTAAAAAATGTATTCTAGGCATGCTGATTTGAAGGTTGGGTTGCCCGTGCCACTTAACAATGCATCCCTCCACATGTAAATCACTTCATAGGTTTAGCTACAACACAAAACACATCCCTGTGTGAGAGATCAAGCATATATTAGCATGCATAATTCTTTGATAATTTAAATAGGTATTGGGAATTTTACTAAACATACCAAAAAAGAATAATTTCATGAATATGGCGGTACTCGCAAGATACAATTGCAGAACAAAAGCAAGTTCGAAAATATGAGCTTCCTCATAGACAATGAATTAAACACATCATGTGGAAGCTTGCAACTTGCGGGACTATAAATCATAATGGAGCTTGAGATTGGCCAATAACCAAGGAAAAATGGCAAGTAGATTCCTTATATTTAACCGGTGATTTGCTAAAATAAGAAAAATCACCACGAAAACCAAAGATAATGTAGACATTAATCGATAAACTTGGCAATAAAAATGACGTTTAGCTACTATTCTCCCCTTATCAGTTGTATCCTTCGTCGAGTGAGTCCTCAAAACTGAAGCTCGCTCATTGAGATTCTTGTGATACATGAAAGCAAGTGAGCCAACTGTCACGACAACGTCACTGGTCCTATCATTTTGGAGTGTTATTTCCATGTGCCTTGCTATTGTGATATGCCTCGTTAAGAATGTTATGTTACAGAGGGGAATTTCTTCCTGGAGTGGCAAGGGTTGCAAATCATGGCATTAGGGTATTTAGGCAACACAATTAAAGGTAGAGCGTGTTGGATAATCTGGGCATGATGAACCTTCAAAGCATAATCGAGGATCAAAGTCCCATGAAGGTTTTCATCTTTGAATTGGACCATGCTCCATACATTATTGATTTACCACACATATGTAACTTAATGTCTGCAGGTAAATATATGATTTCTATGAAAATGGGATGTGTTCCATTAAGGAAGCTTCCAGTATCTACATTTTACAGGACTTTGGGAGGTATTGGTGCAAACAAATGAAAAAGGTTTCGGGGGACTGTATTTGGAAATGGTTCGCGGCGCTACTTGGTGACTACACAATCTTAGTGTATCGAAGGAAGAAGAAACATAGTGGAAGCAATAGACAAAGAAAGACTTGGGGACATGAAAAATTGGTTTTAAGCCCATGACCGTATTCTCATGCCATGGTCATTCTCACAACCAAGATGGAGCCCAGCCTGAGGCTCCATGAAGATGCCCTAATGCACCTTAGAGATGTTAGTTCCTTAATAGCTACTACACTCCATGTTCCCTAAAAGACTGAGATCGTAGAAAATAAAATGAAAAGGCAGGCACAAGAAGTTTGGTGAAACAATGAAGTCTCACTTACACCCGGTTTATAAATAACTAGCTTTCATATGTAGGAGAACCAATGCTTGAACTATTGTGGAGATGTGTGATAGTGTGAGGTAACCACGTACATCAGCAGTATGGAAGTCTAAGAGGAGAGCAAAAAGGGCCAACACGATGAGTCTGACACTAGTAGTTGAATGGTGACAACTTTTAGATATGGGATGTGTTGAAATTTTTAGCTTGAGATCAACGTCCAGGATAGGTGTAACTTCAGAAGGACTCTCTCGGGCCATAAAACTCTATGGTATAGAAATCCAAGACTCAGGGTTAAATAGGAACCTGCTTGGTAAGCGTGGCTCTTGAAGCTTCTCGATGAGAAAGGCGTGTGGCAAGAACCGAAGGAAGATTCTGATCCGATGTTCCTGCTTGCACTTACCCTGAAATGGAAATTAGCTAGATCTTTGCGGTCCCAAATCAGTTCTAATAATGTACGGGTAAGTTGCGACAGTCTAGGTGATAACAAGTGTAATTTGGATTTGTTAGGATCCGGTAGCTGCTACAACTATGATTAACATCTCGTCTTAGCTTCGCTAAGGGAATATGCTCGGCCAAAGCCACCACTGATCTCTTCATGAACCAACCTGGCTAAGTCCTCTCCAGTTTCCTGGCGTCCCTGTAAGAATGGTGCCTGTTGCCCTGCACATTCCGGTGAATATACTGTGCCGGTGAAGAAGATACTCGCACAAGTGGGAAGAACTACCAGCTCGTTTGCTTAACACTGCACATGTCCCGTCGCACTTACACTAACAACCAGCTTGTTTGCGTAACATCTCGTACGTCCCCCCTCATTTAGACTGCAAATCATGCAGCCTTGTCTAGTCGCTGATTACAAACCGTTCCATGTGCAAAGAACCGTGGAACGAAAAGTCCAGAATAAACGCCATTCCTGATCAAGTTAGTCGCTTGTGATTATGTAAGGGCATACCTCAACATCACAGCCAGTATGAGCTATCCTTTTTGCCTGCGTTTCTTCTTTCTTGTGGTGCCCCCGCAGCTTAATTTGCTGCTGAAACGGCAAGATGCCGCGTATGACACGCAAGAGATCTCTCTCGTCTCTCGGTTGAGCTGCTAGCGCGAACCGTCTAATTCATCGTCAAATCGCACGGCGGAAGGAAAATGGACTTTGTGGGGTGGAAGAAACTGAAGAAAAATGGCATAGTTTCTTTTTGTTGAAAATTACGCAGATTTGTGGATAAGTGTCTAGTGCATCGTTTGCAAGTCAGAAGGAGAATAACACAAGTAGTACCAATTCATACCCTACACTTCTTCAATAATCAACTTTCACGACTCTGGTATTAGTAACAAGTTAAAATGAATACCAAAGGGGCATTTTATATGAGAATCAGGTAAAAGGAAAAAAAACATTATTGGACGCCACGCCACAACACAAGCCGCTTCACATCCTCCCCCCTTGCACCACATCCGTCATGACTGCAGGCGTCGACGCTCTGTGGGAGAGCCTTTCCACGAAGATGAAGCACGAGACGTCTGCCCTTGTGGCCGCCTGGCAGAGCCGTCCTGTCAGGCGGATTGAGGCCGGCATGCCGGCCAGCTCGTCTGAGTTCTCCGACAACAAGGATGACTCCATGATGAAGACGGGCTCCGATAACACTGTGGGACGACGACAGCGTCGACGCCACCATTTTCTGGTCTTGGACATGCCCTAAAGACGAACAAAAATGGTAGTCATAAGCGAGGGATCCCGGCTCTAACAAGTTTCATAAGGCACCATAGAGAGCATTGAAACAACATACATTAAACATATACGTTGACCTTACTCCTACGCCGTAGCACGTCGCTTGTATAGTTCTGTCCCTTAAACATTAACTCCACGGAATTGAGCACAGCTCAAATGATTAGGTTCTTGTGGTGAAACCAACACTCGAGAGTTCACATTTTCTGAATGTATTTCCGACTTTTCGACGATATCCGTTTAGTAAAAGAAAACGTTCTCCTCGACTACGAGGTGTTCGTCAATCTGAAGATGTTGTGTCGGCTCTTCCTCCAATTTTTTTTATTTTTTTTTTGCGAAAGTCCTCTAATTTTCTTCTATCCGACTACGTCAGGCCAAACTGCGTCCGTAAGGGTAGCACTGTTGGACCTAGAGCGCCTTGGTGTGATTTTGTTTTTGTGAGAAGTCCTTGGTGTGAAATTGTGAATGGATTTCGGTGTGCTCCAGCATTTTCGAAATGTTGCGTGCGTGCATACCGAGTATTTTGCGAGAGAGAGAAGAGAGCGATGGCATGTCACGCGCTACACGGTGCAAGGCCGTACATCCAAATCACATGCGGTGCGTAGGCTGTGGCCGTGTCACGTACATGTCGGCACTAGGGGGGAGCCGGGGAGAGACCAGACGAGACAAGGCACTGTAACAAACCGGCGCGTCGCGTACCGAGGCCAGCCAAAATGATGCGCACCGCTCCGAGGATGGCCGTCCAAAGTGGTCTCCTCAGGACCTGCAACGGCCAACCGGCGAGATCTGCCTTACCCATACTGCGCCCGGTCCCGTCGCCTCATCAGGGACGAGGCCCGCGTGCAGCCACGCCCGTAGGTTGCAGTACTACTACGGTACGAGAGGTGAAAATCTAACCAGAGTCTGTGAGGAAATGGAAGTCACGGGTAAAAAATAGAGGAGGCGTAAAATCATGATGCCTTTTCGACCGTACATAATATTTTGTTTCAAAGCAAAAGGTGGTGTGTAATTTATTATGTGTAGGATTTTTTATTTTTCAAAAAAACTTTCAATTTATTCGTCAAACATTATGGCAGTACAAACAACATCGGAAGTAACAAAAATAGCATCCACGTCCGTAGACCACCTAACGACGAGTACAAGCAGTGGAGCGAGCCGAAGGCGAGCCGTCGTCATTGCCCCTCCCTCAGTGGAGTCAGGCAAACCTTATTGTGGTAAACAGTCAAGAAGCCGTCGTGCTAAGGACCCAAAAGACCATCACACTAGTACATCAATCGTCACCGATGGAGTGAAGTGTAAATCGGAAGGACCCAAATTGCAGACACATGGACACATACGAACAATGACCGACTCCACGCAAATCCATTGAAGACAAGCACCGATAGAATCCCGCGAGATTTGCTAGAGACACACCTCCGCACGCCCTCTGTGTCGAGGGACGCACCACCGGGGCAGAGACTAGGTGGGGAGAAATTTATTCCATCTTCAGGGAGCTGGCGCCGTCTTGCCTTACTAAGCATGACACAATTCATAAACGGGCTAAACAGGCTCAAATGAAGCATGAGCCCTCCTGCCTGCAAGGGTCGGTATCCACTGCGCATTCATAGCCCTAAGGCCATAGGAGACGAGGCAGATCGGCGGCAGCGCTGGTGGGAGGCAGGTAAACTGTAGCTGCCTGGGAGTTGCTCGTGGGGGAGGAGAAAATGAGTGCTAGTTCAATCTTTAATCGGAAACTATATATACCTTGTGCATTCTTCATAGTTTAGGTGTGGTTTATTATGTTTGTTTGTTTTTTGAAAAGGGAAATATATTAATATCGCGAAGATACCTATTACACCCAGTCTCTGCACCTACAAGATGTCACAAAGACATCTAGGATGCACATAGCCAAAGAAGAAAAAAAAGAAAGGAAAAAAGAAAAGGTCCCGCTATAGGGATCGACTCCTCTCAACAGCAACACACATACCACCACCTAACACAACACCCGAAAAATATAAAAGGTCTTCAAAGGCAACGCCTCCAAGAAGGGAACCGTGCACAAGCACCGTCGTTGCCCGATCCAAGATCTTAGGTTTTCACCCTGGATGTCGTAGAATTGTCACTTCAGATGTCCTAGTGAAAGGACTTAGTCGTGGAGCCATCGCAACTAGGAAGCTTGAAGGGGTTAACCAGGACAAGAGACACGAGAGGTTTTATACTAGTTCGGCCCCTTACGATGAAGGTAAAAGCCTACGTCTAGTTGTGATTGGGATTATGTATGTCTCGATAACCAGGAAACATAATCACTTGACCTAGCTCTTGAGTTGTTGTTTTCGTACCCTGAACCGCCGCCGGGTCGTCCCTTTATATACTGAGGTCGACGCCCAGCGGCTCTACAGAGTCCCGGCCGGCTTATAGATTGTATCCGGCTCGGTCTCTTAATCTTTCTTGCCTTACAGTACAAGTTACATGATCAACGCGGTTTAACACTACGGGCCTTAAGTCACCTCTGGGCCTTTGGGCCTTTACTAAGCCGCCATCTTCAAGCCCGAGCTTCTGTCTTCAAGAATGCTTGTAGGTATAACCCGGCTCCTTCTGGCGAGTCATACCTAGTAGTTATATCCCCAACATTAGGCCCCAGGCTGATTTAGTTCATGTCAGTCTTCAACACTCAAGAAAAGTTCTCTGCTTCTTACTTAAGAAGGTTCATGTAACCCGCCATGATGTCATCCTTCGAATTTGTGGTAACCCGCCATGACGTCACCTGTCATAAATGTATGTCTTGTCCAATACATCTCAACGGATCTCTGTCTTAATGACCATCCGAAAATCGAGGCGCCTTTGTAGCTGGATAACTATATTTTTTTGGCCTCCTCGTTTTTCACGCCTACTTAACAGGTTTTTCCTTATAAATAGACCCGACTAGGTCTCCTCTCATTCTCCGTTTCGCATCTTCTTCCTCTCGCCCCCATCTGCCACTGGAGCTCCGCCGCCGTCGCCACTGCGCCCTTCGTCCTCGTCGAGCTTGGCCGCTGCATCGACCTGATCTTGACCAGAGAACGGCAGCGCTCCTCCTCCGCAGATCCTCCGCGGTAAGTTCTTCCCCTTTCCGCGCCATAGATCTGCATTAGGGCTAACGCGTTCCTCTGTACGGGCACAGTTCATCCGAGCTCTTGCGTTTTTCTTGCCATGGCTTCGTCAGATCCAAAAGACTCCATAAATCTGATGCGGTTCGTATTCCGCATCCATTTTGATTAACAGTAATCCTTTTTTGCTTGTAAGAAAACCTCATCACAGCACATGAACTTCTCTGCGCTCTGTTTTTAGGTCTAGTAATTTTTCTTTTCTGAACCTTTGTTTGATCCAAAATAATTACTGCAAACTCTGAAACTTGCTTGTCCTATACTTAGGAAAAATCCATAACTTGTTAGACTTGCTAGTCATGGCGGCTCTGACTGCCGGCTTAAGGAAGTAATAATCTGAACTTCCCCTGTTAGTTGAAATAACACTGATGGCTTTAAAACACTTATGGCGGCTTACGTAACCCGGATGTAACTATCCTTGTACCATTAGGCCCCTTCATAAGTCGTCATAGTTCATTCCACCAATATTTTTCCTGCCCGGCTTAAATTTGAACCGGCCTTGTTTACCTTGTATTTAGGCTTTCAAACATAATGGCGCCCAAGGCACCTACCACTTGCAACTGGGTGAAATCCATTATCACTGACATCACTTTAGATGACTTCGTGAAAACCGGCTATCTGCCAAAGAAAGAAGTCATGCCTTACCGTGCTCCTCACCCGGATGAAGAAATCCCTCAACCCAAAGACGGAGAGGTGGTTGTCTTTACTGATCATATGAACCGGGGCTTTACTCCTCCTGGTTCAAAAATTTTCAGAGATGTACTGAAGTTTTTTGACCTTCACCCACAAGACATTGGACCCAATTCCGTGTCTAACATCTACAACTTCCAAGTGTTCAGCGAAGTTTATCTTGGTGAAGAGCCAACTTTACTACTTTTCAGAGAATTGTTCTATCTGAACCGCCAGACAGAGTGTGCCAGTGGTCAGAGCTTGGACCTTGGTGGGATTTCAATTCAGCGTCGTAGGATGCACTTTTCCCCTATGCCAACCCGCCAAGCCATCCAAAAGATTGGAACATGACGTGGTTCTACTGCAAGGACACCTCCCCGGCTGACGAGAATCCTCTGCCCGACTTTCGTGCCCTCTGTCATGACACCAATCATCACTTGCCAGACAAGATTATTTTCGCAGAACGCGGATCCCTCTCTCCTACCATAGCCAAGATCAAAGCTCTGTTGGGGAACGGGTTGACGGGCATTGACCTGGTTCGAGTCTGGCTTGCCTGGTGGGTTATCCCATTAAGCCGCCGCACCGTCTTAATTTGTGAATACACTGGCGCCAAGAATGACCCCCTGCGCCACAGCTCTGTCGACTTACCTGCTCATGTTGTTGATGACATGACCAAATCTCTTCTCAACGGGACTCTGGCGGATTGTGGCAAAGTGGGTCTCGCCCCATTCCGCAAAGACAACCCGGCTCCAAAGGTAGAAACACCCATATAAAAATGTTTACCTTATTTTCTTAATGCTTCACCCATATTCACAATATACTTAATCCTTGCAGGTGGGTGATAAATTTTGGAAAGTTAAATATGATCATGAAGCGGCTAAAAAAGCCAGGAAAGAAGCTGCCCAAAGGAAGGGCAAGAAAGCTACTGCTTTCGACTTGCTTCGGCTGTCAAACTCTTCTAAGTCAGAGGTAGCCCTTGACTCCCTTGGCTTATTATTTAATCATCATATTGACACTGATCATCAGCAGGAGGACACTGGGACAAGCCGTAGCAAGGCTTACGAGGTAACTATCCTTTCCTCCGACTCCGAGCCTTTGCCAAGACAGAAAATCCGCAGAGTGACCCGGAAAGTAAGATTTTCTCATCCTCTAGCTCATCACGATCCTCAATTTCTTTCGAAGCGGCAAATTCATGAGAGCCAGAGGCAGACCCGAACCAGCAAGGACGCGGAGCTCTCCTACGGCTTACCAAATACTCCAAGGAAATGCCGAAACGAGGTTACCTCTATTTTAACTAAGTTTTACCCCTTGGCGGGTCTCTTTCGTCAACCACTCAATTCCTCTGACTCGGATTATCAGGATACTTCCCCTCCCTCCGGCGAATCATTGCAGTCCAATCTGCCGACTTTCAAGACTGTACCAGGGTATAATAAACCACTCACCTTTGTAGTTATTGTAATCTTCTTACTTCTATATTAATCTTTTTATTTGAATGCAGTGGTCAAGCTAAACCCAGCAAGAGGGTTAGAAAGAATAAACCGGCTGATGAAAGAGTCGCCACAGATGAGCCGGCTCTTGAAACAACTAGGCCGGAATCAAGCACTCATAAACCGCCACCTGAACCAGCACAAGATGCGTCACCTCCTACTAACCTGCCTACTGACCAAGGTGCTTCCGAGTCAGAAAATCCCCAACCTCCAAGCCCAACCCGGACAGCTGATCCTTCCAATACGGATGTTGAAATCACGGGAACCGGCCATGCCGACCCGGGGAGGCCAACCGTGCTGGCCAAATGCCCCGCCAAGGAAGAACTTCTGGATCAGCGCCGAGTCAAGATGGATGTCACCAATTATGCTCATATGAGTATTGGAGATGTCTTCTCTGGCTATATGAGCCAAGTGCACAACAGCCGGAACCTCGAGATTGACATGGTGAAGCAGATGCATCATAAATTTGAGGTATAACCCGTTTTGTCTTGTTTCTTATCCTTCAGTATGTTAGCCCCCAAGTCTACTGCTTAAGATACTTATGCTGTAGGCTTAGAAACAAATTTGACAACATAACGGAAGAATAAACTTCCGGCTTAGCATGTAGTCCCCAAGGGGCGGCTTAACCAATATGGTTGAGCCGGCTCTTTATAGAGAGTCTTATGGGTCTTTAAACAACGATATGCATTAGCCCCCAAGTGCCAAGTGTTATTGTTTACAAAATTCTTGGGACTTACTCATATGAATCACCATATAATGAACCATCGTAGAAAAACTCTGCAAGACATTAGCCCCCAAGTGCCAAGTATGTTGCTGGCAAAATGCTTGGGACTTTAATACTGCATAGACAACTTACTTGATTTTATACTTGCATAGGCTACCACGAGCCAACTCGAATCGGAGGTGACCAATTTGAAGAGCCGCCTTGAATTCGAAGAGTCAGAACTTGAGAAGGCCAACAGTAAGTTCGAGTTCAGTGTTTCTGAACAGGATAAACTGAAGAAAGACTTTGAAACTGAAAAGAAAGCCTGGGCGGATGAGAAGACCGCATCGATAAGCCGGGCTGAAAAAGCAGAAGCAGCTCTTGAAGAAGTCACTGGAGAATTGTCCGGGTTAAAGCGCCATATTTCACAAATGGTCGCAGCCATCTTCGGTAAGTCGCCTTGCCATTGTGTTCATATCTTAAACCGTGCAATAGATTATGTGCCAGAATTTAACTTCCCTGAGTATGCTTTGTACAGGCCCCAGAAGCGCAAATTTAAACCACAACATGCTGACGAAGCTGAAAGCTGTGTATACCTTGGTGGAACAATTGTACACAGGGTCACAACGTACCCTTGCTTCGGTGGCCTTATCCAATGAGATTCCAACCCTTCTACCACGGGTCTTGAGTAAGCTTTCAGTCCTTCCGCAACGGATCAATGAACTGAGACGGTCAGCTGCAAGGGCCGGAGCAATAAACGCTCTAAGCCGGGCTAAGGCCTGGCTACCTGAATTAGACCCAGAGGATATCGCCATTGGTTACCCAAGTCTCAAGGAAGATGGCATGCCGTTTGAGGATGCGGATTTCCTTGCCTGTGTCAAAGAGGTACGCCCCGTGGCGACTTTGATAGCCACTGAAATAGATTATACCAAGTACCAGGCGGGTTATGATGAACAAGGACGAAGGATTCCGACACCTGAATATGACGTGACCAGTCTGATTCCCCCAATCCGTAAGCATACCTTTGCTCCTGAAGTTGACCCGGCCGGTCTTGTTGATGATGAAGCAGAATTTGAAGCCTTAAACAACATTGACTGGTCATCATCAACCTTCTAGGAAAAGGAGCAGAGCGCAAACTTGGAAAGGGCTAACCCGGACACTTCCGGCCAATCCTGAAGGTGAAGCTGTCATGGCGACTCAGTACCTGGTGTAAAAAACAATGTAAACTATTTGGGCTTAATAAGTCCTGTAATAGGGTAGAGATAACTCTGTTATGGCCATGCCATCGTGCATGTTTGGATGCTTAAAATTTTGAAGCCGCGCTGTTTATATTCATGCACATAGTTGATTATTGCTGAAAAAACTGTCCTTCAACTAAACTGTTAGGCAGGTCAAAAAGGTTATCAAAATAAGCATAGATTATCTAGTTGATAAAAAACACAACTATGATAAAATTTTCACAACTTGCACCACCGGTTCTTATGATGCTTATAGGTCGGCGATTCATCAGTCGATATGGAACCGGGCTACAAACATCATATTTATAGTTGTAAGCCTCAGGAAAAAATCGTAAGTCAAACAATGGGGCTTCCAAAGAGAACTTAAACCAAAAAGAGAAGTAATAATAGCAAGGCTACTGATTCGAATACAATCAGTGAACCGTTCTAGAGGGGTTTAAGCTAGGATTCGAATACGATCATGTAGCCCCCAATGGCTTTTGGCATTGCGCTGATCAAGAGGGTACCAACAGCTATGTTCTCTTTGGTTCGAATACGACCTATGTTTGAACAGGAAGCCCCCTAATGATCTTGAGAGTTTTTTAACGACTCTGATTCGAATACGATCGAAGTTGGTTCCCAAATGGGGTTTAAGCTATGATTCGAATACGATCAAGAAGCCCCCAAGTGAGCTCGGCAGTGTGCCAATCAAAAGGGTATCGACAGCTATGTTCTCTTTGGTTCGAATATGACCTATGTTTGAATAGGAAGCCCCCTAGTGATCATAAGTTTGAACAGCTAGATTCGAATACGATCGTAAGCCGGATCAGAACAGGCTGAGCTGGGTCAAATATGACCCGCCCCCGAGCGATTATGTGATAAAATGATGACAATAATAACGACAAATTTACCTTGTGAGAAGGGAAAAAGGATAGAGGTCCTGCTTTATTAGTTATCATAATATATACATTGGCAAAATATGTACATCAGTGGAGCCTATGGCTCAAGTGTAGTAGGGCCGGAGATGAGAAATGTTCCACGGCCTCCGGGTCTCTTCCTCCGACTTACGTGAGTCTTTGTGCTCTCGAACGTCAATAAGGTAATATGACCCGTTGTTCAAGTTCTTGCTGACCACAAATGGCCCTTCCCAAGGTGGGGATAACTTATGAGCATCAGTTTGATCCTGGATGAGCCGGAGCACTAAATCACCTTCCTGAAAGGATCTAGACTTAACTCGGCGGTTGTGGTAACGAAGCAAGTCCTATTGATAAATCGCCGAACGAGCTGCTGCCAAGTCCCGATGTTCATCCAACAGATCAAGAGCATCCTGGCGTGCCTGTTCATTGTCTTCCTCGACATAAGCTGCCACACGAGGTGAATCATGACGGATGTCACTAGGGAGAACCGCCTCAGCTCCGTAGACCATAAAGAAAGGCGTATAACTCGTAGATCTGTTAGGAGTAGTGTTGATGCTCCATAACACAGAAGGTAATTCCTCAACTCAACAACCCGGTGTCCATTCCAAAGGGACAAAGAGCTGGGGCTTAATGCCTTTCAGGATCTCTTGATTGGCTCTCTCGGCTTGACCATTGGACTGAAGGTGAGCCACTGATGAAACATCAAGCCGGATATGCTCACATTGACAGAATTCCTCCATGGCGCCTTTAGACAGATTAGTGCCATTGTCAGTTATAATGTTGTGTGGAAAACCAAAACGAAATATCACCTTCTTCATGAATTGAACCGCCGTGGCTGCATCACACTTACTGACCGGCTCTGCCTCGACCCACTTTGTAAACTTATCAACTGTCACCAAGAGGTGAGTCTTTTTATCTTTGGATCTCTTAAAAGGCCCAACCATGTCAAGCCCCCAGACTGCAAATGGCCAAGTAATTGGAATCATCCTCAACTCTTGAGCCGGCACATAAGCCCGTCTTGAGAACTTTTGACAACCGTCACATTTACTGACCAGATCCTCTGCGTTTGCATGAGCCGTCAGCCAATAAAACCCATGAAGAAAAGCCTTAGCCACGAGAGATTTTGACCCGGCGTGATGACCGCAATCTCCTTCATGAATCTCACGGAGAATTTCTTGGCCTTCTTCAGGAGAGATGCAATGCTGAAAAGCCCCTGTAACACTGCAATGATGCAACTCACCATTGATAATTGTCATGGACTTAGACCGCCGGGTTATCTGCCTGGCCAAGGTTTCATCCTCAGGCAACTCTCCCCATGTCGTATAAGCCAGATACGGCACCGTCCAATCTGGGATGATATGAAGAGCCGCCACCAACTGTGCCTCAGGGTCAGGAACAGCCAAATCTTCCTCTGTAGGTAGCTTGACAGAAGGGTTATGCAAAACATCCAAGAAAGTATTAGGCGGCACTAGCTTACGCTGAGATCCAGCTGGCTTAAGGCGTCAGCCGCCTCGTTCTTTCTACGGTCAATGCGTTCCACCTGATATCCCTTGAAGTGCCCCGCAATTGCATCAACCTCCCGGCGATAAGCCGCCATGAGAGGATCCTTTGAATCCCACTTGCCTGACACTTGCTGAGCCACGAGATCTGAATTGCCGAAGCACCTTACCCGGCTTAAATTCATCTCTTCAGCCATCCGGAGACCATGGAGCAAGGCTTCATACTCAACTGCATTGTTAGTACATGGAAACATCAACCGGAGTACATAACAAAACTTATCACCCCGAGGGAAAGCCAAAATAACTCCAGCCCCCGAGCCTTCCAATTGCCTAGACCCGTCAAAATGAATTGTCCAATAGGTATTGTTCGGATTTTCCTCAGGCATCTGCAACTCTGTCCAGTCATTGATGAAATCCACCAGCGCTTGAGATTTAATAGTTGTGTGTGGCACATATTTTAAACCATGAGGCCCAAGCTCAATGGCCCATTTGGCGACTCATCCTGTGGCCTCTCTGTTCTGAATAATATCCCCCAAGGGGGCAGAACTAACTACAGTGATGGGATGGCCCAAGAAGTATTGCTTAAGCTTCCGGCTGGCCATAAACACCCCATAGACAAGCTTCTGCCAGTGCGGATATCGCTGCTTGGACTCGATCAGTACTTCACTAACGTAGTAAACCGGCTGCTGAACCGGGTGTTCCTTGCCAGCCTCCTTGCGTTCCACCACTATGGCCACACTGACAGCACGTGTGTTAGCAGCCACATACAGGAACAAGGGTTCCTTGTCAATGGGAGCAGCAAGAACCGACGGCTCAGCCAACTGTCTCATCAGATCTTCAAAGGCAGTATTGGCGGCGTCACTCCAAGTAAAGCTATCCGTCCTCTTCATCATTTGATACAGCGGCATAGCCTTCTCCCCTAACCGGCTTATGAACCGGCTTAAAGCGGCGATACGACCCGCCAAACGCTGAACATCATTAATGCATGCCGGCTTGTCCAGGGAGATGATGGATTTGATCTTCTCCGGGTTAGCTTCGATGCCTCTGTTAGAAACCAGAAAACCCAAAAGCTTGCCTGCAGGCACACCAAAAACACACTTGGCCGGGTTAAGCATCATCTTGTAAACCCGGAGATTATCAAAGGTTTCCTTGAGATCATCGATCAAGGTCTCTTTCTCTCTGGATTTAACCACTATGTCATCCACATAAGCATGAACATTGCGTCCAATCTGATCATGAAGACAATTCTGTACGCATCGCTGGTAAGTCGCCTGGGCACTCTTGAGCCCAAAAGGCATTGAAACATAGCAGAAGGCTCCGAACGGAGTAATGAACGCCGTCTTCTCCTAGTCCTTAACAGCCATCTTGATCTGATGATAACCAGAGTAAGCATCCAAAAATCTCAAACGCTCACAACCCGCCGTAGCATCGATGATCTGATCAATACGAGGGAGAGCAAAAGGATCAGCAGGACAAGCTTTGTTTAGGTCCGTGTAATCCACACACATACGGCAAGTGCCGTTTTTCTTAAGAACAAGCACCGGGTTAGCCAGCCACTCTGGATGAAACACCTCAATGATGAACCCAGCCGCCAAGAGCCGGGACACTTCCTCACCAATAGCTTTCCTTCTCTCCTCGTTAAACTGCCGAAGAAATTGCTTGACCGGCTTAAACTTTGGATCGATATTAAGAGTGTGCTCAGCGAGTTCTCTCAGTACACCCGGCATGTCAGATGGCTTCCATGCAAAAATGTCCCGATTCTCACGGATGAACTCGATGAGCGCGCCTTCCTATTTGGGATCCAAATTAGCGCTGATACTGAACTGCTTGGATGAATCACCTGGAACAAAATCGACAAGCTTAGTCTCCTCCGCCAACTGAAATTTCATGACCGGCTCATGCTCTGTAGTTGGCTTCTTCAAAGATGTCATATCCGCCGGGTCAACATTGTCCTTGTAGAACTTTAACTCTTCCGTCGCGCAGGCCGACTCAGCATAAGCCGCGTCACCGTCTTCACATTCCAGAGCCACCTTGCGGCTCCCGTGCATCGTAATGGTTCCCTTATAACCCGACATTTTGAGCTGCAAGTACACATAACACGGCCGTGCCATGAACTTGGCATAACCCGGCCGCCCAAACAGAGCATGATATGGGCTCTTGATCTGAACTACTTCAAATGTTAACTTCTCAGCTCTGGAATCATATTCATCCCCAAATGCTACCTCCAACTCTATCTTGCCGACCAGATATGTCGACTTACCAGGTACAACCCCATGGAAAACAGTGTTGGACTTCTTAAGGCTCTTATCAGTCAGCCCCATGCGATGGAAGGTCTCATAATAAAGGATATTGATATTGCTGCCTCCATCCATCAGCACCTTGGTGAACTTGTATCCACCCACTTGAGGGGCCACGACCAGGGCTAAGTGACCCGGATTGTCAACCCAGGGAGGGTGATCCTCTCTACTCCATATGATAGGCTGTTCAGACCACCTCAAATAACGAGGGATTGCCGGCTCAACCGCGTTCACGGTCCTCTTATGAAGCTTCTGGTCCCGTTTACACAAACTAGTGGTAAACACATGATATTGCCCACTGTTTAGCTGCTTTGGATTGCTCTGGTATCCACCTTGCTGCTGCTGCTGACTTCCCTGACTAGCCTGTTGATTATATCCACCCTAGTTTCCATGGGAATTTTGAAAATTGGGATTTGACCCGCCGCCCGGGCCATGAAAGCCACCACCACCTGAGCCACCCGGACCATTGTTACCGTCAAACATGTTGGAATTCTTGAACGCCTTCATAATCGTGCAGTCCTTCCACAAATGTGTAGCCAGCTTCTCCTTAGTACCGTGCCTCGGACAAGGTTCATTCAACAACTACTCAAGTGTGGGTCCTGACCCGCCGGACCGAGGAGGTGGCCTTCCCTTGCGCCTCTGGTAGTGACCCTGTGCATTGGTGTTAGCCACAAAATCTAAACTACCGTCAGCCTTACATTTATTAGCTCTCAATCCACGCCCTAGGTTGTAAGTCAGCTGTATAATTCGGCACCTTCCTTGGTCCTTTAAAATCTTTGGGCAACCGCTCGTTACGTAGAGCCGGCACTAGACACGGGACTCCTCTAGTCCGGGTGGCTATACCTGCCTCAACAGAAGTCGCCGGGTAAACTGGATATGGCTGATAAGCCGTCAACTGAGCTGCTTGCTCAGCCGCCCATTCAGCCTCTTGCCGTAGTCTCTCTTGCTCTACCAAGTTAACGACCTCATGACATGGCGGGTTACCGCCACCTGGCTGGTCACGGCGTCTAACATTGCTTGATACGGCCGCTGAATCCATGTGCCTGCTGTAACTCGGGCTTCAGCTTGGACGAGGGGTCGAGTGGAACCTGTCTCGGCTGTATGAGTACGCCTCCTACTGTACTAAAGCCATCTGAAGAAGTTCCCTTACCCGGCAGGTTTCAACTGCAGTCGGAGAGTCGCCATCAATTGGTAGAGCCGCCAATCGGGTTGCCGCTGCTATCATGTTTTCCAATGGGTTGGAGTAATGACCCGGGGGTGTTGGTACATACTGAGGCGGTGCCATGTTCACACAGGGAGGTCCCATCACTGGCGGCTGAAACGGTGCTTCGTCCCTGGGTGTCGCAACATGGTCCGTTCCTGTGCGCGGAGGGAGCCATGACGGGTTGCCTGTCTATGGAGTAAGCCACGGCGGGTTACTGGGCCCTGCTCCTGGCGTGTTAAAAAGGTTCCGAGGGTCATAAACCGGGGGAAGTCGAGACAGGGTCTTCTGATACCTTCTCCTCATGACCTCATTAGCCGCATTCTGGTCTTGTGTAAGCCGGAAAGCGTGCGCCTGGATCTGCTGAGCCTGAACATCCAGAGCCGCCCGCTCTGCGGTTATCCTGACACCTTCTGCTGCCAGGTCTTCCTTAGCTTGCGCCATATCCAACTTTAACTGTGCCACTTCCGCACCATGACTAGCTTTATCCGCCGGGCTGACTACGGCGGTTAACAGGGTGGTCAGCATGTCGGTGAGATCCATTAACACCTGAGCTGGCGAACGCACAGGGCCTTCTGCCCTGGCTGTCGCTGACCCAGAATTTACGGCTGCTGCAGTTGCAGAGTCTTGGATGGGTTGGGTGTTGGCCATGAAGATCCCGACCCTCCTCGGTGGCTCAAGATAATCCGGAATACTGCTATCATCGGAACAGCCGCCAAGCCCGCCATCCTGCAGTTGGTACAACAAATCTGTCTCACCTGTGGACGACTCACCTTCAGAGTAGATGGCCACCTCACCATCAGAGGCAGACCCTTCAGAGAGTCCTCCGTGGATGCATCCCATGAAGGCACGCTTCACAGCCGGCGGCGCCCGGCCGGGTCTCGCACGCTGAGCCGTCTCGACGAGGTCGGTGCAGATGTCCGGCTCAGGGCCCAGCTCGCCGATCTTGCCGATGAAGACGTGGATTCCGCCGAAGGGGACCCGATACCCATACTCAATTGAGCCAGCCTCATGTCCCCAGCCTGCGTTGTCGATGTAGAGCTTGTCGCGACGACTCTTGGTCATCCGGCCCACAGCGTATCCCTTGAGACCTTCGAAGCTGCCCTTCAAGAACTCAAATCCACCGTGCGCTGGCCCCACGATGGGCGCCAACTGTCGTGGAATTGTTACGTCAGATGTCCTAGTGAAAGGACTTAGTCGTGGATCCATCGCAACTAGGAAGCTTGAAGGGGTTAACCAGGATAAGAGACACGAGAGGTTTTATACTAGTTCGGCCCCTTGCGATGAAGGTAAAAGCCTACGTCTAGTTGTGATTGGGATTATGTATGTTTCGATAACCAGGAAGCAGAATCGCTTGACCTAGCTCTCGAGTTGTTGTTTTCGTACCCTAAACCACCGCCGGGTCGTCCCTTTATATACTGAGGTCGACGCCCAACGGCTCTACAGAGTCCCGGCCGGCTTATAGATTGTATCCGGCTCGGTCTCTTAATCTTTCTTGCCTTACAGTACAAGTTACATGAACAAGGCGGTTTAACACTACGGGCCTTAAGTCACCTCTAGGCCTTTGGGCCTTTACTAAGCCGCCATCTTCAAGCCTGAGCTTCTGTCTTCAAGAATGCTTGTAGGTATAACCCGGCTCCTTCTGGAGGGTCATACCTAGTAGTTATATCCCCAACACTGGAGAAAGTTCGCGCTCTCAAAACAACGCCTTCAGCAAGGCAATCACCAGACACATCCAATGAAGGTCAGACCTTAGGTTTTTACCCTGAAAGTCACGACTCGGCACCCGAGGAGTACCACCAAAAATGAAATCCGCCAGTGTTGCCGCCCCCACTCATCATTGCTGCTCCTAAGAGTTATCAGACACCAGGCTGACTCCATCGCCGCCAAGGCTTCTCCGACTAACTGATCCTCCGATCTCGGCCACCATGACCTTCTCCATCGTTGTCTCCACCATGGAAATCAAGAAGCCGACATGTCCCAAGGTTTCATCAACCAACATAGCTTCACGCCACGCCCTCAGAACTTCGTAGGCCGATATGGACGTGCGCGACCGGATTCGATCCAATCCAGTATCCTGAGCTTCCCCAACGGTTGTTCCGGAACACGTCGATGGCCAGATCAAGGAGAACTGATCGTGCAGGTAGAAGTCGTGTTGCGAGAAGAGCACGAGGACCGCCACCTTAATCATCACGGCAACAGGCCCCCACACCACCCCGATCCAGCTTGTCGCCAGGGAGGGTGCCGGCACCACCATGATGTCTAGTAGCCAGCGTCGCCAGCCACCGCCGAGCTCCCACCATGAAGTTGACCAACCTGGGAGGAGCAGAGCCCACACCAAGGACAGCCACCGCAGCCAGCGACGAGCCTCGGGACAACAATAGAGAGAAAAGGCCAGGTCACCCACTAGCCAACCAAGCATCACAGGAGGATGCCGCTTGCGCGCCTGCTCCTTGGAGAACTCCTGCCGGCCAGATCTGAGACAACCTTCTCCATCCTTGCCCGCCCCACCCAACCAGGCTTCACAGCCACCGACGCGAGAACACCGGAACCGCCGCCCCGTAGCCACCGCGACCCAGGTGCACCGTCGCGCCACCTGGGCAGCCGCGCGCCGTGCCGCCGTCGGACCCCATGTTATAGCCTGATGCCCCGCCTGGGAGCCATAACCCACAAGGGATTAATAAGGTGTACTAAATATTTACTCATGTGTGAGGCAATCTCTTCTATTTTGGTTCATGATTTCTGTTGGTTGTATGGTTCATCTGGGGAGGGAGATCGAACTTCAAGAAACTGAACATTCTTATTTATACACAAATGTGTAAGTCCTCAGAAATTTCAATTGCGCTTATATCCATCACTGTAGGACTTGGGTTCAAGCTTTCCCAAGCCTCTTGTCATTAATAGATTCATGAAGTCTACGATGGAGTGTGGTTTGTTCGAAAACATTGGATCAATAGTTTTATATGATTATATAATCCATTCATGTAATTCACTTTCAAATATCCTTAAACCCAGTTTTGCCATAAGAGTCCACCATATCTACCTATGGATTGATTAAGATCCTTCAAGTAAGTTGTAATGTTGCATGCAATAAAAATTGCTCTCTAAATATGTATGACTTAGTGTGGAGAAAATAAGCTTTATACGATCTTGTGATATGGAAGTAATAAAAGTGACGGACTGCATAATAAAGGTTTGTATCACAAGTGGCAATATAAAGCGACGTTCTTTTGCATTAAGATTTAGTGCATCCAACCATAAAAGCACATGACAACCTCTGCTTCCCTCTGCGAAGGGCCTATCTCTTACTTTTACCCTATGCAAGAGTCGTGGTGATCTTCACCTTTCCTTTTTACATTTTATCCTTTGGCAAGCACCTCGTGTTGGAAAGATCCTGATATATATATATATAATTAGCATGAACTATTATTATTGACATTACCCTTGAGGTAAAAGGTTGGGAGGCAACACTATAAGCCCCTATCTTTCTTTGTGTCCGATTAAAAATCCATAACCATAAGTAATGCGTGAGCGTTAGCAATTGTGAAAGACTAAATGATAGTTGAGTATGTGGACTTGCTGAAAAGCTCTTATATTGACTCTTTCCGATGTTATGATAAATTGCAATTGCTTCAATGACCGAGATCATGGTTTGCTGGTTCCCAATGAAGTTTCTGATTCATACTTGACATCGTGAATAGATTGTTACTTGAGCATAGAAATCATATGACAAAATATATATATGTTGTTGTTATAAGAATGATCATGATGCCCCCATGTCCGTATTTTATTTTATCGACACCTCTATCTCTAAACATGTGGTCATATTTTTCAATTTCGGCTTCCGTTTGAGGACAAGCGAGGTCTAAGCTTGGGGGAGTTGATACGTCCATTTTGCATCATGCTTTTATATCGATATTTATTGCATTATGGACTGTTATTACACGTTATGTCACAATACTTATGGCTATTCTCTCTTATTTTACAAGGTTTACATGAAGAGGGAGAATGCCGGACGCTGGGATTCTGGGCTGGAAAAGGAGCAAATATTAGAGACCTATTCTGCACAGCTCCAAAAGTCCTGAAACTCCACGGAAGTCATTTTGGGAATTAATGAAAAATATTGAGCGGAAGAAATACCTAAGGGGGGCCACCCACCACCCACGAGGGTGGGGGGCGCGCCCTACCCCCCTGGGCATGCCCCCCTGCCTCGTGGGCCAGCTGGAAGCCCTCCGGTGACCATGTTCTGCTATATGAAGTCTTTTTACCTTGGAAAAAATCATGAGCAAACTTACGGGACGAAACTCCGCCGCCACGAGGCGGAACCTTGGCGGAACCAATTTAGGGCTCCGGTGGAGCTGTTCTGCCGGGGAAACTTCCCTCAGGGAGGGGGAAATCATCACCATCATCATCACCAACGATCCTCTCATCGGGAGAGGATCAATCTCCATCAACATCTTCATCAGCACCATCTCCTCTCAAACCCTAGTTCATCTCTTATATCCAATCTTGGTACCAAAACCTCAGATTGGTACCTGTGGGTTGCTAGTAGTGTTGATTACTCCTTGTAGTTGATGCTAGTTGGTTTATTTGGTGGAAGATCATATGTTCAGATCCTTAATGCATATTAATACCCCTCTGATTATGAACATGAATATGCTTTGTGATTAGTTACGTTTGTTCCTGAGGACATGGGTGAAGTCTTGCTATTAGTAGTCATGTGAATTTGGTATTCGTTCGATATTTTGATGAGATGTATGTTGTCTCTCCTCTAGTGGTGAACGTCAACTACATGACACTTCACCATTATCTGGGCCTAGAGGAAGGCATTGGGAAGTAATAAGTAGATGATGGGTTGCTAGAGTGACATAAGCTTAAACCCTAGTTTATGCGTTGCTTCGTAAGAGGCTGATTTGGATACATATGTTTCATGCTATGGTTAGGTTTACATTAATACTTCTTTTATAGTTGTGGATGCTTGCAATAGGGGTTAATCATAAGTGGGATGCTTGTCCAAGAAAGGGCAGTACCCAAGCACCGGTCCACCCACATATCAAATTATCAAAGTAACGAACGTGACTCATATGAGCGTGATGAAAACTAGCTTGACGATAATTCTCATGTGTCCTCGGGAGCGCTTTTCTCTATATAATAACTTGTCCAGGCTTGTCCTTCGCTACAAAAAGGATTGGGCCACCTTGCTGCACCTTATTTACTTTCATTGCTTGTTACCCGTTACAAATTACCTTATCAAAAAACTACCTGTTACCGATAATTTCAGTGCTTGCAGAGAATACCTTACTGAAAACCGTTTGTCATTTCCTTCTACTCCTCGTTGGGTTCGACACTCTTACTTAACGAAAGGACTACGATAGATCCCCTACACTTGTGGGTCATCACCTCTGAAGAAATTTTAATCTTCACATAAACTTCTATGGGAATCCACTTTCTGCTATAACTAAATGTCTATAAAGAGATTTGAAAGTGAATACTCCATCCATATTTAACATCCATTTTATCGAATCTTAATTATCAGACATTTCAGCCTCACAGTCAGCTTAAGGCTACCCTAGAGAGCCAAAGTACCACCCCGCAGGTCCGTCTAGATTTTATACACTCCCATCCTTTTGTAAGGCATCATCCACATAAATATTGTAATCTAAGCTCAAATTGTATAATCTAGCATGGATATTTTCACAGGTTTATCACCAACCCACCAGTCCTCCCAAAACCTTGTGTTTTTATGTTACCCACTATCTTCTTATTTTGTTGGTAGAAGATGTCATTGATTTTCATCAAGTTGGATAAAAAGTGGGAGTTCCCCATTTTTTGTTTAAGCCCAGCTAGGCCTTCAATTCGGATATATTTATTCAAAACGATATTTTCCCATAACCCATTTTAGTTTTTAGTTTCCAAAACCACTTAGCCATCAGAGCTTTGTGCATAAGTTCAAGATTCAAATTCCTCAAACCCCCTTGATCTTCTTTAAATGATATTTCTTTGTATCTTCATCTCATTGCCAAATAAATCTAGTCATAAATAATTTGCTCTTTTCATTCACTAAGTCTTATTTAATAGAAACCATTTTACTTCGACGTCAATCATGGCATACATCTAATCCTAGACAACACTAGCTTGTCACTAGCGCAACATAACATCATCTATTACACGTTTATGTGCTTTCAGTTTATGTAGGATTCAACATGGCATGACATGACATCAAATTTCTATGTTTTTCTATTCCGATGTTTTCAAATCTTATGAACCAAATTAAGGTGTGGAGGGCTACGCCTTTTTCCTTTACTGGTTCACCCATTAGTGTTCAACAAATAAATTTTTAGTATAGTTAAATGGAGAACTAAACTAAGAGAATCTAACATGAATGCCATTGAAATATGTTTCCTTGGATATTCAATTTTCGGTTGATACAATCTCTATCCCGATAGGTTTGACCTCCCGTTAAACATAAAAATATGCAATCTGGGAGCTTTTTTTTTTGTCAGGGAATAGTGAAATTAACACTACACATATGAGGTATCATCGATGTCGTCTATATATGTACTTTATTGTATTTTTTTCATTATTCTGTTTTTCGTATGTGTGTGTTGAACTTAATCTATGCCTTGTAGGGTGACGAAACCCTACTGTTTAGACTAAATAATTTGTATATCTAAGAAGGACAGTAGAAACTTCACATGATTGAAGCATGGAGGCTACATCCAACAACAAAAAATTATGGAGACTACGTTTTTTTGCGGGTTTTCTGTTCAACCGATCTAGAGTTACATTGAAGGGGAGTAATGAATTAAAAGAGAATTCGACATGGAGTACATGGCACTACATGCAGTAGTATATAGGCGGTGTATTGTTTTTGGGCAGCCGGTAGATATTTTTTTGGCAGAACGGCCGTTGTTAATATGTTTCTTAAAAAAAACAGATGTAGACATGATAATTTCGAATTATATAAATGCAGTAATCTTGAACTACTGGTGCCTGGCACGTGCATATTTTGTCCATTTCTCACTACTCATGACTAGTGCATTATTTTCAAACGAGATACACTAGCGGTTTGTCCAGAAATTTAAATCAGTGCTGCTAGCAGCTGCTACTGTAGCGTGTACTCCTCTACTAGGACTGGAGGGCCGCACATGGGTTCAGAGGCCGCCCGTGGGTTGCCCACCCTGACGTAGGCGAGCAGGTAAAAACCCAAACGGGCACCAACACCAAGCCTGTCGCTGCCGCACGCCGCAGGCGCAGCGGTCCGCGCACGGTCCTGCCCCTGCGCCCTCGCGCCCTCCGCTATATATAGGCCCTGCCATGCCATCCCCGGCACCGGCCACTCAAAATCCCCAGACTTTCCCAGGCAAAAATCCCACCTCCCTCCTCCGATCCCCCTCTTCTTCCTCCTTCTCGCGGCCGAGGGGATCGTCCATCGATGGCGACAATGGGGGCGGGCGAAGCAGTGAAGATGATCTGCGGCACGAAGGTGGAGCGGGTGGTGGGCACGGGCAAGGCGCCCGGCGCTTGCCCGTCCTGCGGCGGTCCCGTGGTGGCGACCGACGTGGAGAGCGAGCGGCGCATCCTGTGCCTCCCGCTGTGCCTCAAGAACAAGCGCAAGTACTCCTGCACCAGGTGCTTCCGCCGCCTCGTCACCGTCTACAGCTAGCCGGCCCCAAGCCGCCGCCGGTGGTGCCACCGATCCATCCATCCTTCCATCGACTAGCGATGTACTACCAAGCAAATCCATTAATCCGCTCGGCTTCTTTGATTCTTGTTGGCCGTGGTTACGGCTCTAGAGTAGCTTGCTCGCCTGGCTAATGTAATGTGATGGTGATTCTGTGTTAATTCTTCTACAGTGGTTTCTAGGGAGTAGTACTCTCCTAGTAGCTAAATCTAGCTAATTTGGTAGGAGTGCATCACGTGAAGCGCTGCAAAACTGGCACTCTGCTGTAGTGCTGTATCTTGCAGTAAGCTCCCTGTCAATGGTGGCGGGGCACCTCCGCTTTAATGCACCGGCCTAGCCAGTATTGGAAATTTGTATCCTTCATTAAGATGGTAATTAACGTACTGATGGGACCATCATGGACACCCAGATACGCAAAAGTACATTGGCCCGTCTCCATCGATCGATCCCGCAAGCCTCGATCGCTATAGTGATGCACAGTAGTAGCAGCCACGCAATCTCTGTCACTGCATGTATTGTGCCGATCACCACAGTAGTAGCAGCCACAAATCGACGGTGACGCCAGGCTTTGACCGGTGTGCATGCACCGGCCACAAGCCACAGCAGCCGGCGTCCGGCCGTCCGTTGGTTACCTGTTCCTTTCGCGGGCATATCACGTACGACGTACGAGGAAAATCCCCACGATTCGCGTCGATCTGCACGGCTGCACCTTAGCCGCCCGGCCAATCTGAACCCACAAACGAGCGGTACGCGCGCTAGGGCATTGGGTCCGATATTAGTTGCCGAAAATGAAAATCGGTAGAGTGTCGTCTGCCGTGATCTGATCTCTGGATTGCTCCGAGTCCCGGGCCGGCGCCAAGATGCGCTCGGGGATTAATTACGATTATCCTCCAAAGGGAGAAGGTTTGTGCGTGCAAGCCATGCGATGCGCCGCATTTAGTCTGTGTCCAATATGCGATTAATCCTTGATCGCTTCGCCACACATGCAAAACGGGATGATTCAAGCGAGAATCGGCGGCGAGCTACTTGTCCACACACCAGCTGGAGAGGGGAAGGGTAGGTAGAGAAAAAGGAGCTACTACATGGCCATGTCTATATCTATCTATAAACGTATGGATAGATATGCAGATTCATGCATCGCATGGTGGGGGTATAATATGGCTGTTAATTGCGCCGCATGAGTAATAAACAACCGAGCTGCTACGTTGTGCACTCTTTCTATACACAAATCGATCCCTGTCGATGTTATTTGCTGATGTACACGAGATATAACTGGTGAAGGTATCGGTCTTAGCTACAATCCTGACATGCAAGAAGCTTCTACGCACGTTGCGCAACAGAAAAAAGAACACGAGGGATGCGTACCATTACCGGAGATCGGATCAGGAAGCTGCTGATGCCTGACTGGCTGACCTTGACCGGCTGGGACGAACTCATCCGAAAAACTGAAAGCGACGACGGAGGGCGACTGTCCGAAAACGGAAGGGCAAAGACCAAAGGTTGGGGTCACCGGCATGCATCGTTGAGTGGGTCTATTTCTGCGTTTCCGGCCATGTCTTGCACCTGCCAACCACGGGAAGCGCGGGTTGACCAGAGCGTGGGCAGCCTTTTGGTTGCGCACCAATGTTTTTGTCGACGTCTAGGAACCTAAACGCGGCGCCCATCGCATGGCTTGCACGCACAAACCTTCCCCTTCTGGAGGATAATCGTAATTAATCCCTGAGCGCATCTTGGTGCCGGCCCGGAACTCAAAACAATCCGGAGATCAGATCACGGCAGACGGCACTCTCTCGACGTGTTGATACCAATTGTCCTTTTGGCAACTGGAGATCCTAATGTACACTGCCTGGTGCGCGTCTCGCTCGTTTGCGCGATCAGATTGGGCGGCCGTGCAGATCGACGCGTCCGTCCGCCCGTCGAATCGTGGGGATTTTACTCGTACGTAGTACGTGATGCCCGCGAAAGGAACAGGCAACCAACGGATGGACGGACCAGCCGCTGCTGTGGCTTTTGTGGGAGCATGCTATGGCCGGATTGAGATCCAGCGCGCATGTCATCATTGGACAGTAGCGTAACATGCGGCCGGTTTGAGGGTCGATGTTGAAGATGCCCTAGGCACTACTAGAATAGAACTCATAATGTTCCACAAACATTGCATATCATCTTGCGTTCAGTTTGGTCATCTTAAATATGAATACCCGGCTAAACTAAATCTAAGTCATGATTCACCTAGAGCCGAAGGGAATTCATGGCTGCATTTGGATGCTGCCCACGCACGCCTCACTAAATTGCGCGCGGCCAAAATATTGACGGTCCTTTTAGCCGCCGCCAACTCGCCAATGAGTTGGCGTAAAAATGAGCCGGTGAAATTGCATCTGCTCGAACGAGCCAAAACTATCAGACCAATGGAACCAGGATACCCTGGGCCGGCAGACCCGGGCCTTGATAGTGGCGCCCGGCAACGGTGTCGCGCCGACTTACACCATGAAGAGCAAGACCATCCGACAATCTACACCGCGCTGGCTTGCTCCGCGAAGGACTGCTGCTTGCTTGGCGGGGCTCGGGCACCGTCAAGCGCTGCATGGAGAGTCGCCCGACAAGCACCATCTCCCGGTAAGCGTTTCCTTCCCCGCGAAGGAAACCGGAGAATATGCCCATCAGAGACATTAAATGCACACTACCGACCTACAGTGACTGGAGTCGGCAGCCGGAATGGGACAAGGTGTGTCCACTTTTTGACTTCACACCGGCATGGAGTCCCTCTCTGTGGTCAACTACAGGGGCCGGAGAGGCAGCACCAACCTAGTGCATGGCTACAAGGGCGTCCTATAGCAACCTACTCGGCATGGGGGGCATGGAAGCCATGCCCCATTGCGCCGGGCCGGTATGGACGGCCCTCCTCTGTTCGTGCTGGCTATGCGGCAACCCCCGCCATGAAAAGGAGAGCTCCGGAGACAATATAAATAGAGGACTACAACCTAGCAAAGAGCTCGACTCATTCGCAACATACGACATACATTGTTACCAGTTCGCCTAGAACATAGCAATATCATCCATAACAGGAGTAGGGTATTACACCTTGATTGTGGCCCGAACTTGGATAACTCCGGCGTGCTTTATCCCCGACCAAATTCACGAAAAGGTTGTTCGCACACATCCCATGTCTGAGTAGTCGGCGTCTAATAACCGATCGCCACACATGCAAAAGCAAAACACAATTTATTCAAGAGAGCCTCGACGGCGAACCTGCATGTCCACACACCACGGACGAAGAGGGGAAGGGTGGGTAGAGAAAAAGGATGGCAGATAGGCAAGTTTGCCCAGCACGTGTGCGCGCAAAGAAATACTACTACTACCACACTACAGTAAGCAGAAATTGAGAACATGGAGAGAGACATATGGATGTGCAGATTCATGCATCGCGTCGCATCGCATGGTAGCGTATGGAAATGGCTGCTAGCTCTGTGCGACGCGTGGCGACCAAGGAAATTGCGCCGCGGGAGTACCTATCTGCTCGTGCCGATGTTATTACTAAAGCAGTGTTGTTGATGTCGATCTTGTCACTACTATAGTAGCTACAGAAGCAGGCTACGAAGGCTCGTTGTGATTGTGAAACAGAGAAAAGAACGCAAGGGATGCATGCACCGGTACTGTGCATGCGTGGAGTGGAGGTCAGATCAGGAAGCTGCCGATTGGCTTGACCATGACCGAGTGGAACGAAACTCATCCGAGAAACTGATGGCGACCACAGAGGACGTCGCTCGTCGCAACTGCCGAAAACGGGAAGCCAAAGGCCGGAGGTTGGGTCACCGGAATGCGTCGTTGAGTCTATTTATGCGTCCCCGGTGATATCTTGCACCCACCACGGGCAAGCGCAGGTCAGGGGCATTTACACGGGCAAGGAAGATTCGCACTAACTTCCCACCAGAATTAGCGTGCGCATTGAATTTTTCATCACCACACAAACACGCTGTGACAATATCCATCACCACCCACACGTGCATATGGGTCATAGAGAAAAGGTTTTAGATTGTCAGCAGCATACAGATTAGAGGTCGATAGAAAAAAAAGTCGATAGCATATTAGCATACATTACAACCTTCACTAGGTGTACCGTGAAAGATTGTTTGATGTGGGACGTTGTCAGGACAATCTTTCACCATACAGAACATTGCAAATTAAACTCGGAAGTAAGAAATCTCATCCCCAGCTTACAAGGAACATTTAAGGAACACTTATGGTAGAGGCACCTAGTTAGGTGTGAACACGGCTCAAATGAAGGATTACTTCATGAGACCACCGTTGTGCACTATGGGAGTAATCTATCTTGCATGAAAACTTATGAAGCCTCACGCAGCAAGTAATTATCTCACATCTTGCTTGAAAACTTGCATAGCTTTTGACTCAAGACCTTAAATCATGCAACATTTGTTGTGCATGCAAGTTGGGTTCAAATAGCATCAGCTCCTGTCCATTGAACATGCTAGACAATTTTTAAATTAATTTGATTTAGGTGGAAGGCTGCAACTTGAAATACGATGTGGCATCCCTCCATCAATCAGCAATGGAAACTCTAACTTACTCCCTCCATTCCTTTACGTAAGATGTATTATTTTCGGTGCAGTGACCAAAACACATAATTATAGAAAATTTAGGATGAAATTATCCTTGGCTAATTCGTTGATTGGCAGCAAGTAAATCATTTAGACCAGGAAAGGGAGAGATACACGAAATCGGGAGAGAGATAATTTCCTTCCTTTTCTCCACAAGTAGAGATATAAGCAATCAGGGAGAGATACTTTCCTTTTTATGGAGAGCTAAAAATGGAATTATGAGGAATCGATAGAAATGCCGGTGTACTCCCTCCTTCCATCTATATAGGGCCTAATGCGTTTTTTAAGACCGCGTTTGACTATTGACAAGATTAATAGTAGATGACATGCATAATGTGAAAATTATATCATTGAAAGCTCCTTTCGCATACGAATTTGACGATGTGCTTTGTGTAACTTGCATGTCATATATTATTGCTCTAACATTTGGTCAAACTTAGCCTCGAAAAATGTATTAGGCCCTATATAGATGGAAGGAGGGAGTACTAAATCAGGGGTCCTTTAGTACCCCCCAGACTTGTGCACATGCAGTTGTAGCCCTCCGGAAGGCAAGGGCTTGCCGGAGGATAGCTCTACCCAAGACTCAATACTTGGGCGACCAAGACCGTGAAGAAAACCTCCTGGCAAGTCATTGAGAAGTACTAAGTAAGTACTGAAGATCAAGACTCCAGTTGCCAGCAAGCTCAGCACCGGCAAGCTAGGACCCGACAAGCTCCTTGCCGGGAAATTCCCCCTCCCGCTCTTCGGCCGCTCCACCTCATCAACCAGCTGATGGCTTGTCAATATTAGGTGTCAAACAGGCGGGCGGCTTGGAGAGGACCAATTGGAATGAAGTAGCTAAGCTAGCGAATTATGTTGCATGTCCTTTTCATTATGGTGCATTGAATGATTTGAAGAAATAAGAGGACACAACACTGGTGCTTGGATCATCATCGCTGCCTCTCAGGTGCATCGATCACAAATCAATGTGGCGAAGCCATGGCCCCCGTCGAGGGCTAGTTTGTCTTCACCATGTTAGGAGTAGGGTACTCACTACTGCCTACTAGAGCGACTAGACCATAGTAGTTTCATTGTTGTTGCACCCCACCGACGCATCAATGTTTTTATTTCTACACTTTACATTTTACTTGTGACACGAGAGTTAAGTTTTGAAACATGACAAAGAGTAACATCGCGAATCTTGAAATAAATTATGCAGTCACTACTTCATGATACACGAATTAAATTCGGGTAGCCTGGTTGAGTGGGCGTGACTACTCTAAGACTCACACCATTTTGTTGTTTCGGTATTTCTTTTAACTTGTACACCCATGAACTTTTCTTCTTCTTCTTCTTAGCGGCTAAGCTAATGTGTAGTAGCTGGTGTCGAAAGATTTTTAAGTAATTCCATCTGTGATGGTGAAATCAATTCTTTATCCCATTTTATCTATGTGCTTGGTTAAATAGAGTTCGTGCGCATAGTCATGCATACATAAAGTTGTGCATTCACGTGTCTTGGTGATATTTTGGTGTGACCGGTCCATGGGAGAAACCTAATATTTCGTATCACATAAAGGTTTACGGTTTGAATCAATGCTTGCAACACCGAGGCAACCTCTAGCATCTCGAGGAGGGCATTTAATAGATTGACAAGACAAAGATGGGAAGGACTATTCATCGGCGGGAACGTGTTAACATTGTATTCGTGGGGAGTTAGATAAATCATTGAGTCATATGCGTGCACAATAGCTCATGCAGAAGACATTGTGGCAAGTGTTCATATTCAAGTGCATGTCAATTTGTAGTTCCCTTGCAATTGAAGCGTGTCACGGTGGAATCACTACACAGTCAGGTGTATTACCCGTCGAAAACATGTGCGGAGAAATATGGCATGTGATTGTCGATGTGTCTCGAAGAGATATCAATCTCAAGCATGCATTGGAGTGTAGCTAGCAAAAGTGAGTATGTTCGGTGAGGCTATATCTCTACATGATTCCATATGATCATCGGTCCGTATGTAACAAGGGAGGTAGTGTAGTCGGGTTGGGCAGTACGCAACGCCCCCCCCCCCCCCCCCCCCCCATCATTCCACCCTTCCCTCCCCCCCATACCGCCACCACTATAGGGGCCGCCGAAGAAGTTCGTGCTGGCTCTGGGAAGGTGGTGGTGGGGCCCTTCGCTGGTGTTCATGGAGTGGCAAATCCAGTCGTTCAGGAGCGGGGTGGTGACAGTTTTGAGGTGACAGCTTGTGCGTCGTTGCTAGCGGCACAGAGGTGAACTTTCATGTTGCGTGACGGGCTCTGGCGGGCTGTGTGGTGGGTGCCTTGCAAAGGCACATGCGCGATGGGGCTCTGCATGGGCTCTAGATTAGGCATGGTAGGGGTGCGGATTTCGGGCGGCGGCACGGTAGCCTCACAACTGCTTCTAGGAAGGCTAGGTGGTGGAGGTGCGGGCTGGTGAGGCGGCAACCACTAGTGTTTCCCTCATCGTGGTGGGTTCCAAGTAGAAGGCTTGCCTCCTCCTCCGAATGGTACTGCTTTGACAACCTTCTAGGGGTCTGAACTGGGCCGAGTGAAATCCTTGTGTGGCGGCGGCCGTTGCAAACGACAACGCTGCCATCGCCAGTGTGTGTTTGTGTCCTCCTTGGGGGCATCAGCTTGGCCATGTTTGTGTCCCGCTTAGGCACCAGGGGAAACCATAGGCTGGCTTGCTGTCCAGGCAGCATCAACGCCACAACGTCATCCCTTCCTTGGAGGTGTTGCATGTGTGTCCATGGATGCTACTAGAGTTCTTGCTGGAGGTGGTAGCCTCGTTGACTCTTTGGCTAGGATTGGGGAAATGTTCGTTTGATGATGGTTATTGTTGTGGGCATGGGAGCTTGGGTTACAATGTACAACATCACGTACATGCCATGTTCGAGAGTTGAGGCCGAAAAGGTTTTGCTAGTACTACTATTTAAATGGTGTTTGGTTTGGTGCATTATCACTATAGAATCAATTGACATGTCAGTAGGTAGCTTGGAATCCTTTTCCCTTTTCATGTTGTTGTCTTGTCCAGTCTGGTTCCTGGGTGTTCTCTATATATAAGCACACTAGGGCAGGAGTTTTGAGATGTCAATTGGGGAGAAATAAAGAAATGAAGGACACGGTTTGTATTCGCATTAGTTGAAGTTTCCTGTTCTTATCATCGCGTGCTTTGCTATTCTGATGCGACTGACTCGTGGGAGAAATCCAACATATGGGATCCAATGTGTTATGAAACTTTTGGATTTGGAGGCATTAGGAACGAAGCTTAAACAACAGAACTACTTTCTACTGGAACTTGTGGTTGCGTTCCAGCACTGACATCGTGTAGATGTGTCACAAGCACCATCCTGATCTAACCTGCACTCGTGGTGCACTGTCTACCCTCTACAAGAATAGCTTCATATCCCTTTCGCACTTGTGATATAATGCTTTGTCGACCGAGGATTACTAATGGAATTGAATACACCTCAGTTCCACTTAGGCTTATATGATTTTTCTAGGAATTATATAGGAAAATTATTTTCTATTTGGAATTGAGATAGATGCCATCTTATTTCCTATACCTAGAGAGCCCTAAGAAATACACGATATTAGAAGCTGACACTTGTATACACAAGAAGAGGGATACAAATGACTCATGTATACAAAGCAAATTAGTAGAACTAACTCCTACACACAGAGCAAATTAGTACAAAGGACTTAGGGGAGTAAGCTGAAAGTGATGGAAGATTTACGTTTCTTTAGCTCAAGGGGCATGGGGAGCTAGGCAGAATGGTCATCCAACTATAAGACCAAATAATATGGTAGAGGCAGAAACCAAACCAAGTTTGAGATCCACGGTAAAAATAAGTTAAATGACTCAAAACCTCTATGGGAAATGTGTGATTTCATCCAAACATGTATAGTTCTGAATACAAAAAACGCATGCATATTCATCATTCGCTTCCTAATGTGAAACAAGTTTATCCTTCCAACACAAGGTATTATCAAGGAGCTCATCAACCTAATTCATCCTTCTAATGAGCTAGTTGATGTAGTTCACACGGTTACCGGTCTCACCACTCTCATCGTAGTGGTTCCTCTTCCTCCTCGGGCCATTGAGTGGTGCCTTTAGCTTGAATGGCCACAAGAAGTTGTTTGCCTCCTTGAAGTGTGGGCCAAAAGTCGAGATCTCATGCACAATGTCCTCAATACAGATGATATTGTGCTTCCCCAAACCCTAGTGAGAACACAAAAATGGCACTAATTCAACTTAGCACGGATTTAGAGCACAGAAGACCTACATGGGCATATGGTTGAAGAAGCAGACCTCCTCGATGACTTTGTTGTCAGTCAATGGGATCCTTTGACTATTGAGCTTTCTGTAACCCCTCTTATAGATCAGCTCCATGACATCTTGAGGTTAGGGTACCTATAAAGATAATGAAAGCATACAAGTCAGCAACACTACAACATCATATCCACTTTCTAGTGATCTGACTTGCATCACTTCAGATCTTGGTAGATGGCCCTGCATATGTGATGCTTGCATATAGTTTGTTTGAAAATTTAACAACACCGGCTAAATAAGTATGATGCCACACGTCTACATGGTGTACCCTTGAAAAAGGTGTAGTCAGTTGTCCCGATTAAATTGACTTGCATTGACAAGTCGTGAACCTTAAACCAGTTAGGATTTTAGGGAGCACAAGAGACAACCGGAAAGAATGTTGGAAATATCTTTCCACTTTTTTCGAAAAGGAGGAATGCCCCCCGCCTCTTCATATCTTGATGCGCACAACCATCTTATTAATAATCCAGGTTCAAAGCAAAGTCTTAAGCAGTAGTACGAAGCTGAAAACAAAAAAAATTCTATAGCCGGTGAAAATAGGGTAAGATGACTAAACACCTATCCTATTATTTAACTGCCATCCAATCCGGTTGTAAGTATCCCGTGCAATCGTCTCCCATCGGTTGCACCCAATATCCGTATGCTCCATGTGGTCCACATGGCTGAGTAAAGACCACATACAGATCCAAGTAGATGCCCTGAAGACGACCTGCAATAATTTTGTGATAGTTTGTCTGTTAAAGGCAACATCATTTTGACAGTTCCATATGGCCCAAAGTAATGCACACACTATAACTAAAATGTGTGCCGCAGTCTTAGGCTCTATCCCAGTTAACCAAGTCCCAAATAAATGCGATATCGTGCTGGGCGGAAAACCGTTAAAAGCAACCTGAATTGTTCTTCACAATAACTTAGCAAGTGGGTATTGGATAAAAAGATGTTCTACTATTTCATCTTGATCACTAAAGTAACATCTTTTACTTCTTCCCAACTACGCTTGGCCAAATTATCCTTTGTCAAAATTACTCCCTTATGCACAAACCACATAAATACCTTGATTTTCAAAGGCACTTTAATTTTATCATTGCCTTGACTAAGTCCAATCCGAAGTCGTTGATTGCCATGTTTGGGAGTCGAGGTCGAGTAGGTTCTGCTAGTACTACTATTTAATGGTGTTATAATGTTCTTAGAGAAACTCTAGAAGACCCCTCAACTCGCGTGAACCCACAAAAACCGGGCAAGTATACGGGCCCGGCCCAATTTTCTGACCAGAGTAGAGCCCGTATACCCGCCGACCCGTAAAAGAATTTAAAGTGGCCCGTAAACCGTGCCTAGGACCAGTATATGTACGGGTTTGCGGGGCAGATACGGGTCAAAACCCTATCCCCCCGCTGCCGCGTTTCCCCATGATTCCCCAATCCCACCTCCGATTGGACGCCACCATGTGGAGCTCCGGCCATAGATACGGCGGGTGGGATGACCCCGAGCGCCAGTGTTGTGTCTGTTCATACGGCGCAAGGAAGTGCGTGGCATGGAAGTACACGAAGTGTGGCCTCGAGCCGCCGGAGTTGCTCCTCCACCGCGAGACAAGGGAGTACGACCTCCGCCACGGGCTGATCTCCTCCTCTGCCGCAGGGTCCTCCTTTGTCGTGGGCAGCTTCGCTGCATGGGGGGCGAGTCCTCGCACGCCTCTCCTCACTCAAGTGAAGTGCGAGCTCGATGCGTCGTCGGTGCTGCGGGGCGGCAGAGTCATCGAACCGGAGGATTTCCTCCCTTCGGCCGGGGCGGACAATCATGTCGTGCAGTGCTGTAAGTGCATCTAGTGCCCCTTAGTGATTTTGCTGTATTGAACACTTATAGGTTAAGGGACTAATATGTTTGTGAGTGTACATAGGCTCTATAAGTCGATGAGGAATTTGATATTTATGATGAAAGTCGACCCCTAAAAATGTATGTCTTCAGCTAAAGACTTTGGTTCTCCTGAAGATTTTGAAAGTGAAGAAATTGGTGTGACCTTGAAGACTTGGATATTCATGTGAGGATTATAAAGCGTGAAGACTTTTGTTTTTGTAGTTTCATTTTCTCTTTCTTGAGTCATAAGAAACACCGTACTATTAAAGGGGGTCGAGGTAATACTAAGGAAACTGATTTCCAAGTGATGCTCATCTCAAAATCCTACACCTACCAATCCTTTCGAGTGAAGCCATTGGAAATCTCATATAAGTTCGGTCAATTTCTTCAGTAACAGAGACGAAGATCTTTTGGTCTCTGAGGAATTTGTTCTGACTAAGGAGTTAGGAATTCGCCAGTGCGGATTGCCTACACAGTGAGGAACATGATAGCCCTGAGGAATTTGAACCTCATATTTCCGATCGTTGTTGTGCTATGCGCCAGCTGTCCAAAATATCTACCCACATAACGGTCATATCATTGAAGGGCATTTATGTCTTATCATGTCGGGCTGCTCCCTAGGCATAAATAGCCTCAATCTACAACCACTAGCTGGTTGGCTGCTCCAAGAGAAACTGACACTTGTCATTGAGAGCATCCCATCCTCCGAGGACTTTGAGCGAAAATCATCAAGTGAGGAAAACCCAAAACCCAAACCCAAACACCTACAAACCCAAAGTGATTGAGCATCACTGAAGAGATTGTTCCTGTGTGGAACCGACGCTTTTTACCTTTGAGGACTGTGTATCCTCCAGACGGTTAGGCGTCATGGTCTGAGCATCCAAGAGGAATTGTGGATCGCCGAGTGACCAAGTCTGTAAAGGTTTGGAAGTCACCTGAAGACTTACCACGAGTGTTGGCGAGGTCTGTGTGATTTTAGCTCAAGGAGAATACGGTGAGGACTGTGTGTCCGGGACTGTGTGTCCTCGAGTTTAAATACTCAGCCACTCCAACCAGACGTACAACTGTCACAACAGTTGGAACTGGTCTACCAAATCATTGTCTTCGCCAAGCCAACTGGTTCTATTTCCTCAACCCTTTCATTTCCTCATTCATGTGTTGATGAACCTGATCATTACTGTTTGAAGACTTTGACTGAAGATTTTCTCTAATTCCTCATTCCTAATTCTTCAATCACATAGTCTTCAACCTGCTTATCTTGTTATCACGCTATCTGTACTCTGTGCTTGTTTTCATTTCATCATGATGACTATGTTGTTGCTCTGTTCTGTTTATACCTGAGTACTTATTCCGCTGCTAGTGTGTCGTTGCTTAGGATTTTCTTCACCTAGAAATTCCTGAGTGACGAATTTATAAAAATCACCTATTCACCCCCCTCTAGCCGATATAACGCACTTTCAATTGGTATCAGAGCAAGGTACTCCATTGTTCTGTGTGATTTTGGTTTAACCACCTGGAGTTTTAGTTATGTTGACTACAGGAATGATCAAGGTCTCGGCTGGGTGTCCTACCTTTGATGGGACGGACTATCCCTACCGGAAGAACAAGATCCGCATGCATCTTGAGGCAATTGATAACGATCTCTGGTATGTTGTGGAAAATGGTGTTCCCTCAGTCACGCCGTCTATGAATGCTGCTGACGGGAAGAGATTCAAGCAACTCGATTCTCAAGCGAAGAATATCATATGTGGCCATCTGAGCAAAGGACAGTACGTCAGTGCTTTGGAAACTGCTAAGCTGGTTTGGGACAGGCTGTCCAAGGTCAACGAAGGAGTCTCCACTCAACATGACTCCCGAGTTGATGTTCTTCGCAATCTCTTCAACCGCTTCAAAAGACTCGACAACGAAAATGTTCAGCAAACCTTCGATCGCCTCACTGACATCTCAAATGAGCTTCAAGCACTTGGTACCACTGACATCACCGACCATGAGATGGTGAAGAAATTAGTGCGATCACTTAATTCCTCATATGATACTCTTGCACTGATGATTCAAGAGCAAGCTGATTACAAGACTCTAGACCCTGCTGATATCCTCGAGAGGCTAAACACTCATGAGTTCCAGCTTGCTGAGAAGAGAGACCTCTATGGATCGAGCTTTGGAAGATCACGTGCGCTGAAGGCCAAGGCAGTCTTTGAATCTAAAGGTGAAGATTCTGGTAGAAGCCTTGGTGATCCTGAAGAACTGATCCAGGAGTTAGCAATGCTCGTGAAGAAATTCCAGAAGTTCTCTCGCTGTCATCACTGTGGAAAGTCTTCAAGGAGTGATGATTCCTCATCTCGTGACTACAAAAATAGGACTTGCCACAAATGCAAGAAACCTGGTCACTACATGTCTGATTGTCCTCAGTGGGAAAGGAATCAAAGAATAAGAAGTACAAAGATGATGATTTTGATGACTCAAAGAAGAAGAAGAAAATCTTCAAAGTCCTCGTCATCAAAATCTTCAAAGTCTTCATCTCACAAGAAGAGCAGTTCCAAGAAGGCACGGGCATTTATTGGCAAGGAAATAGACTCTAAAGATGAATCTGAGGAAAATGTGGAAGAGGAGGAATCTGAGGAGTCAAACTCTAGTGTGGCGAGCCTAGCCCTCGCTACTGCTTACGTCAGCAAGTCCATCTTCAACACTGAAGAAAATGACCTCCCCGACTCCGCGGACAAGAGCGTCGATGACTATGCTCCCACCTATTGCTTCATGGCAAAAGGTGCCAAGGTACTCAAACATTCCCCCTCTGAATTTAGTGAGGATGAATCTGATGATAATCTCAATCCTAGCTATTCCAAACTGGCTAAAATTGCTGTCAAACAACAAAAGGCTTTGGAAAAGATTCAAAATATACTAGACAAAAGCGATGGCCCGTTGGGTGAGGAATTGAATCAAACTAAGACTTTGACTGATAATTGAGGGAGTCCTGGATTAGGGGGTATCCAGACAGCCGGACTGTATACATCGTCCGGACTATTGAAGCGTGAAGATACAAGACTCAAGACTTCGGCCCGTGTCCGGATGGGACTCTCCTTTGCGTGGAAGACAAGCTTGGCGATCCGGATATTGTGTTTCCTTCCTTCTAACCGACTCCATGTAAACCCTAGCCTCCTCCGGTGTCTATATAAACCGGAGAGGTTGGTCCTTAGAAGGCCGATCATAATTACAATCATACCATCATAGGCTAGCTCTTAGGGTTTAGCCTCTACGATCTCATGGTAGATCTACTCTTGTACTACTCATATCTTCAATATTAATCAAACAGGAAGTAGGGTTTTACCTCCATCGAGAGGGCCCGAACCTGGGTAAACATGGTGTCCATTGCTTCCTGTTACCATCAGCCTAAGACGCACAGATCTGGACCCCCTACCCGAGATCCGCCGGTTTTGACACCGACAATAATCTTCAGAGACTTCAATATAAGTTTGACAACCTTCAAAGTCATCATAACACTCTCTTATCTGACCATGAGAAGCTTTCTTATGAATTTCTTTGGAGAAAGCAAGATCTTGAGAAGTTAAAAGTGAGTTATGAAGATCTTCAGAAGGAAAACGATTCATTGCTTGCTCAACAGATCAGTTTTGCTCAGGAAGAATTTATTCCACCATGTTTGAAATGCATTGAGCGTGAATCTGCTAATTCTTCACCTGAAATGTTCAAATTCTTCTATTACTGCAAATTCTTCAACTGTCTCTGTGGTCACAAATTCCTCATCTGAGGACACCACAAGTATCACTGACGATAATGCAGGATTGAAGGAATTGTATGTGACAGGCATATACAAAAGCCTCAAAGGCCATCAGACTCTTTGTGATGTGCTCAAAAGCAGATCTTGAACAGGAACCCTAGGAAAGAGGGTACTGCCTTTGAGAGGAAACTCAATGCTGATGGGACCTATTGGAAACCTGAGTAGTACCCCAAAACCTCATGGGTTGCTGCGAAAGGACCTTCTGTAGATCCATGCACTTTATCTGGCTTTACCTGTGAATCTTCATATTCCTCTGATGAGTCATTTGACTCCAACTATAAACTGTTCAAGAATTAGAATGGTGAAGTATTTGCTTGATATGTTGGAACTAACTGCAGGAACGGCCCCCCTATGACGAAAATCTGGGTTCCCAAAAGGTTCCTTGAAAATCTTCAGGTGAATGTCATCATGACACCACCTATGAAGAATAGGAACCCCAGATCAAATTCTTCATATGGATCAAAATCTTCATATGGATCCAAGTCCTCTTATGGACCAAATTCTTCATCTGGATCAAATTCCTCACGTGGATCGAAATCCTCATATGAACATCATCGTGCTAACACTTCTGTTTCGCAGGGAAAGTCTAAAGGCTATGAGTATGTGCATTATTCTTCAAATCATTATGTTCATAAGTTCTCAAAGAATTTCTCTGCTTATTCATACACTTATGCTAACCCCTCTTTTGTGAAACGAAGTGCACTCGCTTCAATGCCATCTTTTTTTATGGAGGTCGCAGAATGATGAACTCTTTTCCACCCCTCCAGATGTGGGTGGTGAAGAAAAAGAACTAATATCTTATGCAAGGTTAGGTCTCCAGACGAGCTTGATTGTCTGAAGTATTTGCTGGAGACCTAAATATGCTTGAATGGACGCAAGCTAATCATGAAGAAGTGAATTACTCATTTCTCACGTCCTCATAATTGCTATATCTGTTACTGTTGATGAAATTGATATCATATTCTTCACTGATGAAGTATATGGGTTCGTAAGTTGCACCAATTCATCTGCAGGATGAACAACCCCAAGCTACTAAGTGCATCCTCAACAATGGATGTACAAATCACATGACCGGTGGCAAGAACTTATTGATGGACACTGCTTTATCTCCATCTCATCTGAAGCATATCACCTATGCTTAGAAAGGCAAAAGCAAGGTATTGGGTCTAGGTAGGGTTGCAATCTCAAAGGATAGACACATGGACAAAGTCATGCTTGTCGAGTCCTTAGGATTCAACCTCATGTTTGTCTCAATGCTTTGTGATCTTGATATGGTTGTCGTCTTTGGCAAATATCGTTGCATTGTGCTAATGGAATCTGACAATCCCAAAGTCTTCGAAGGCTTTAGGAGAGGAGACTTGTATATTGTTGATTTCTCTGCAAGACCATAGCCTGCCACGTGTCTACTTGCAAAAGCTTCAGAAGGCTGGTTGTGGCATCAACGAGTTGGTCATGCTGGGATGAGGAACTTGCATAAACTCGCGAAGAAGAAGCATGTCCTTGGCATCGAGGGTGTCAAATTCCTCAAAGATCATCTTTGTGGGGCTTCTGAGGCTGGAAAGATCACCGGAGCCAAGCATCCCACGAAGACTATCATGACCACTTCTCGTCCCTTTGAATTACTTCACATGGATCTCTTTGACCCTACTCATTATGCCACGTTCACTAATTCTGCATCATTATATGGCTTTGTCATTGTTGATGATTATTCTCGTTACACTTGGGTGCATATCATCACTTACAAAAATGAAGTGCAGGAAGTCTTCAAACGATTTTCCTCAAGAGCATCTATGAACTTCGGTGTGAAGATCAAGCATATCAGGAGTGATAATGGAACCGAGTTCAAGAATACTGGTCTCAATGAATATCTTGATATACTTGGTATTACTCACGAGTTATCTGCTCCCTATACTCCTCAGCAAAACGGCGCCGTGGAGTGCAAGAACAGGACTCTTGTTGAGATGGCTCGCACTATGCTTGAAGAATACAAGACTCCATAGCGTTTCTGGCCAGATGCTATTGATACTGCATGCCACATCATCAAGAGGGTATATCTTCACAAATTCTTCAAAAAGACCTCATATGAACTCCTCACTGACAAGAAACCTAATGTAAGTTATTTCAAAGTCTTTTGTGCTAAATGCTGGATTAGAGATCCTGACGACCACTCAAAATTTGCACCGAAAGCACATGAGGATTTTATGCTTGGCTACAGAAAGGACTCGCACACCTACAGTCTTCAACACCTATCATCACAAGGTTCTTGAAACTGTAGATGTGCGGTTCGATGAGACTAATGGCTCGCAAAGAGAGGACCTACCTCCTGTGCTAGATGAAATGTCACATGAGGAATCCATCAAGTTCAAGGCTACTGAGGATGTCAAAGCTACTGAAGAATCTGCTGAACAAGTCATTCCGGATCGTGAAGAAAATGGTCCTAAATAAATTGCTGGGCCAAATCAAAGTCGTCAACCTGCTCATCCTCGCGTTGCAAACGAAGTGCAGATTGAGAGAATCATCAACGACATCAACGCACTAGGTCCTCTCACGCGCTCAAAAGCTTCACATTTGTCTAACTTTTGTGGGCATTTTGCATTTGTGTCTATCACAGAGCCCACCAAAGCTGATGAAGCATTCATGGAGTCTGAGTGGATTCAAGCTATGCATGATGAATTGCATCAACTCGAGCTTAGCAATGTGTGCGAGCTTGTCAAGCGACCAGACGCACGCAAGCACAATATCATCGGCACCAAATGGATCTACCGCAACAAGCAAGATGAAAATGGCCTTGTGGTAAGGAATAAGGCTCGTCTTGTAGATCAAGGCTACACATAGGTTGAAGGAATTGATTTTGATAAAACTTTTGCACCTGTTGCTAGACTTGAGGCTATTCGCATATTGCTTGCTTATGCTAACCATCATAATATCATCTTACATCAAATGGATGTGAAAAGTGCATTCCTCAATGGTAAGCTTGAGGAAGAAGTATATGTTGCTCAACCACCAGGTTTTGAGGATCCAAAATTTCCAGATCACGTCTATAGACTCAACAAGGCCCTCTATGGCCTCAAGCAAGCACCTCGGGCGTGGTATGATACATTGAAGGAATTCCTCATGAAGAAAGGCTTCAAACCTAGTTCACTTGACCCAACTCTTTTCACCAAAGCATATGATGATGAATTATTCGTGTGCCAAATATATGTTGTTGATATTATCTTTGGCTGTACTAACCAACGTTATAGTGAAGAATTTGCCTATATGATGAGTGAGGAATATCAAATGTCCATGATGGGAGAATTGAAATTCTTCTTGGGTCTTCAAATTCGTCAACAACACAATGGCATATCCTAGGAGAAATACCTCAAGAATGAGTTGAGGAAATTCGGCATGCAAGATTGAAAAGGTGTCAAAATACCTATGCCCACAAATGGCCATCTATGCACCGATGAAAATGGTGAAGACTTTGATCAAAAGGTATACCGCTCCATCATTGGCTCTTTATTGTATCTATGTGCATCTAGGCCGGATATTATGCTTAGTGTTTGCATGTGTGCCCGATTTCAAGCTACACCAAAGGAATCACACCATAAGGCTGTGAAGCATATTCTTCGATATCTAGCTCACACTCCAAAACTTGGATTATGGTATCCCAAGGGCTCTTCTTTTGATCTCTGGATATTCTGACTCTGACTATGCTGGTGATCGGGTGGACCGCAAGTCAACATCAGGCACATGTCATTTCCTCGGACGTTCTTGGTATGTTGGTCCTCGAAGAAGCAGAACTATGTATCACTCTCTACTGCTAAAGCTAAGTCTATTGCTGCTGGATCTTGCTGTGCTCAATTGCTATGGATGGAGCAAACCCTCAAGGACTATGGCATCAATGTGAAGAATGTGCCACTCTACTGCGACAGTGAGAGTGTTGTCAAGATTGCTCACAACCCAGTTCGGCAGTCGAAGACAAAGCACATCCAGATTCGTCATCCTTTTCTTCGTGACCATGTGTTGAAGGGCGACATCTCCATCGACCATGCTAATACTGAAGATCGGCTAGCCGATATCTTCACAAAGCCCTTGGATGAGAAGAGATTTAGCAAGTTGCGGTGTGAGCTAAATATCTTAGAATCTTCGAGTGTTCTTTGAAAAGGACACACATTGTAACACTTATGCAAATTTGCTGACTTAGATGTGCAATACATAAAGTAGCATTTTTCTTCAATCAATGAAGACTAACCCTCCAAGTGTGAAGAAATTAATGAAGAATTTGATTCTCAGAACCCTACGACAATTGTACGTGATGTCTGAAATCATCATTCTTATATGGTGGGTTACGCCACCAACCAAAGTTGAAAATCTTCAATTTGAGTTTTTTCAATTTCTTCAATTTTCAAATTCTTCAACTTTGCAATTTCCCCAGTCTTTCCGTTGTTGTTCTTCATTGCTGTATATATTATGAGTTTTTCATGTCCTCTACAGCATTCACTTATAGCTAATTCTTCAAGTTGCTTTTTCATCTAAGTGAATGTGATCGGACCCGTTCCCCCCTATATGCTAAACTCAACCCAGTCTGTTCACAAAATTCTTCATGTGTGTTCTATTTGAAACCCGTTCAAAATCTTCACTGTGTCCTTGACAACTGAAAAAAATTGTGAACGAAACGTTAAAGTTTTCATATCTATTTTTTTTTGGCTTTTGCCGCTCAAATCCTTCCGCATCCCACAATAGGATTAAACAACTCACCCACGATCTCACACGATCTCCACCTCTCTGTACGTGGGTGACACATGTCGCTAGGATAGCAAGGGTCAGGGGCACGTTCGTCCAAATTCCTCGGACGAATGGTTTTTCACCTCGTTATAAATACCCCTCCCATTTCGCCTCAGCTCATTTATTCCCCTCGACCTCTCTCTCCTGCGCTCGAGTTCTTTGACCTAACGCCGCCGCTAATCTCCATCGTCACCGGTGAGGAAGATCTCAGCTGCCTCGACCTTGTTGTCGTCGTACTCGTGCCGGCCGCGGAAATCTTCACCTCCGCCACCGCCGTAGCTGTCTTCCTCCGCCAAGTTAGGGCGTGGAAGATCTGAACGGACGAACTTCCACAGTTCATCTCATAGTTCGTCGCGTTCTTTGTCAAATGGTAAATAAAACTCACTTTTACTGCCCTTGTTTGATTCTGATGATTTACACAAATCTTCAAAAGGTGTTTATTCTTCAACTTTCATATTCTTAAACACCACAGTTGCATCTGTTCTTGATCTATCTCTCTAAGATGTACGTTTCTTCAAGATTCCTCAATTGTGTGGATTTCCAATCTATACAACTCTGGAACCTAAGACAAGAACTCTTAGTGAAATTCCTCAAGACTCCCCTAGTCAAATTCCTCAAACTTGATTCCTTTTTAAAAAACAACTTCTGAGAATGCATATGACCTCTTCAAATTCTTCACACCTATACTTTGTTTACAGGTACACATGTTTGCTGTTGAATCACTAGGTTCTCATCAACTTAACTCATTTGCAGCATTCCTCGAAGAAAAGTTGCATACTTCTTCAGAGACATCCATTGTTCAAAATACTCAGCTGAAGAATATGGCTAAAGAAAAGCGTCCTCAGAAGGGAGGCTAGAGACCTGAAACTAACACTGCTTTTGAGATCCCTGAAGATATCTATGCAGAATAGTGTACTCCTGATGAGGCCACTCATGGCAACAAGAACAAAAATCATCGCAAGGTGCGCATTCAGCAGATTGAACGCAGATGGGCACGGGAATGGAGGGAATACCGCTATGTCACTCCTAAGTACATGAAGAAATTCGTCGTAAATCCTATGCCCAAGACCTCCATTGGCACTAGGCCAAGAAGCTGATCCCTCTAGCATCAGAAGAGGTGAGGAATTTCCAAAGGAATGGGCCAAGCGCCAAAGAAAATTGGCTAAATTAGCAAAAGAGGCAGTGAAGAAATTCAATGAAGATTCTGCTGCTTCTGCTGAAGCCTCTGCTGGTCAGCCCAAGTAGGCTATTAAGAAGAAATCAATTGTGAAGCCATCTTCTTCTGCTATGCCCTCATGGCCCAGCTCCTCAAAGCCCTCAGGGCCATCTGCTCAAGCAAAGCCCTCAGCTGCACCTACAAAGTCCTCAGCACCAGTGCATCTTGCCACATGCCAAAGTACTACAGGCTTTTCAATTGCTTCAGGAGCTTCAGCAAATTCCTCAGCTCAGCCTCAGCTGCTGAAGAAAAAGGTCACTGCTGGACGCAGCACAAGGCCAAGTCCTCACAAGAAGCATGTCGCCTTTGAAGTTCCATCGTCTGAAGATGAAGTTGATGATGAAGAACTGGCAGAAATCATCAGAGACCGACAACACCGGGCGCTCTTGCTAGATCCGAAGAAGATCCTTGATTACATTGATCTTTGGCATAAAGATCCCAACACACCCCTCCCTGATCTAAACCTCACACCAGGACAAAGTCACATGTTGACTGCTTTCGTTGCTGAAGAAAAGTGGAAATTTGAGAAGTCCAGATCAGTGAAGAAAGCTCAGTACAAGAAGGAGCATTATCTGAAGAAAAATGTCCTGAAAATGACAACTGAAGAACTTGTGACAATTCAGTCTGAAATCAAAGCTCTCAGTGATGAATTTGACGCATATAAAGCTGATTGGCTAGGTGCCAAAGCCAGATTTGTCAAGTTGGCAAAAGGCATCAAGCCCAATGTTGCTGCTGAAGTGCAACAAGAAATTCCTCAGAGTGAAGCATCTGCTCAGCCCACTGAAGAACATGCCAGCACCGCTGATGAAACTCAGGCTGCTGAAGAAACTGAGAGTGCCAGGGCTGATGATGCTATTCCAGCTCCTGATGAAACTGCTAGGGCAACCACCAATGTTGTGCCTGAAGATCAACCCAGGTCAGCTGAAGAATTTGCTGTTGCGCCTGAAGAATTTTATCCTGCTAGGGCAACTGAAATAGTTGTGCCTGAAGAACTGTGCCTCTTTCATCTGCTCCCCCTGCAAAGTCTTCATAGATGAAAAGCACTCTCCTTCCTTCTATATCAGAAGCGAAGAAAACCAAGGCTGCCGAAAGGGCAACTGCGAAGAAGAGGAAAGCATCAGACGCCTTAGAGTCTTTAGCTTCGAAGAAAGTGAAGACTTTGATGAGCTATTTCGAGAATCCAATTGATGTTGTTCCGCTGACTGTCATGTCATCAAAGGAAATTGTCCCTTTTGGGGAAGAATATGTCATCGCTGTTGACATTGATGAAGAAAATCCATCTGCTGCTTCGTCCGTGCAGTTGGATGATGAAATTGAAGTGGATGCTATCCCTTCACCGCTATAGGTATCATCGCCGCTGCCTCAATTCACTGCTGAAGAGGTCGGTACTGAAGAAGTTGAAGTTGAAGAATAGGATGTGGATATCTGGTCTACGGCTCCAGTGATGAATGATGAGTATTGGGAAAGTCATCGTCCAAATTCTCCTCTGCAACAAATTCCTCTGTCCCCCATGCAAACTGAAGAAATTCACACGGGTTCTGATCAAGGTCAAGCTTCACTTCACTCCATCCCTGAAGAAGTTCCAGCCACTAGTGCTGATGAAATGGAGAAGAAGACAACAGAAGAAACTGCTCCTGAGATTCCTCAGCCTGAGGCTCCAGAGGTTGTGCTTCAAGCGGCTGTGAAGACTTCCACTGCAAATCTTCAGCCGAAGCCACAAAATCCTCACTCCAAGAAGCAGAAGTTCAAGGCTGAGAATTCTTTGTTGAGCGCCATTTCTTCTCTGATTTCAATCCCTATGACTCTGCTCGCCTTCGCCGCAAGCACTTCTAGACTGCTTCTCAGATGAACTTCTATTCAACTCTGCTATTTGACAAGGATAAAGTGTTTGACCACATGCAAATTCCTCATGTGGATTTGGAGTCACTTCCATGTTTCACTCCAATCCTCAGTGTTCTTCACGATGCAGGGCTGCTCAACTTCTGCATAGACATCTGTGACTAGAATGAAGAGCTAATTCTTCAGTTCTATGCCACTTTGCATCTGACAGGTAATGTTAATGATGTGAATTCATGGGTTCTGGACTGGATGACAGACAACACTCATCACAAAGCTCCGACCTCTGAATTGCTTCAAGCCGTTCCAGTCAGTCCACCCACTGAAGGAGCTCTAAAATTATATGAAGAACCTGAACTGCAGAATCATCTGATGCAAGTGCTGATGAAGCCTTTGAAGGCTGGCCAAGCTCCAAGGACAAATTTCCTCGTCAAGGATTTACTGTATGTGCCAAGGACTATCTATCGCATTCTGGCCAAAACCATCAATCCTATTAAGGGCCACAACTCTGAAGAAGAAGAAGTTGTTGGCATCATGAAGAACTTGCTTTTCAACATCATGCATGGTATTCCAATCAACTATCATGATTTCTTCATGAGGACTTTGGCCAATGCTGCTTTGTCACCTTTTGAGTTGAAGCCTTATGCTCCTTGGATCATGAAATTCATTAGATCAAGGACTTCAATTCATTACAAGGCTGACTTTCAGAATCATCTCAGCTATTTGCCACCACTTGAAGTCCTCAAGCGGACTATTTCCTCAGCTGATGAGAAGGGCAAGGCTGCAATTATTGATGAAGGCACTCGTTCTTTGGATGGAAAATTTCGAAAGGCAACATCCTACTCGACAAATGATGACTCTGCCACTCATGACTCTGCTGCAAATGCTTCAAAGCAAAATCCTCAGGCCACTGCTCCGCGTGTGATGACTGATTGTGAGCTACTCCTAAGTCCTCATCAGAAGGTGGATAGACTCACAAGTGGGTCAAGCGTCAGTTTGGTGCCATTCTTCAGAACATGACTGTCACTCAAAAGTCTGTGAAGACGAATCACTATTATCTGCATCAAGTTTTCGAATGCACATGGGCTATTCTCTCACATATCTACACTGATGATGAACTCAAGGAGATGGACTTCCAACAGGACTTTGACTGGTCTCAGCCACCTTCGAAGAAATTCAAGAAGGTCAAAGTTCCTCATCTGGTCGTTAGCTCATATTCTTCATCACGCGAGACAGATGAAGCTGAAGATTTGGACGACATTGCGGCAGGCCCTACAACAATGGATGACCCCAACAACGCTGGTGCTCCTCCATCAACATCATGATGATATTCTTGAGGGGCGTTAGTCCTCACTTTTCGTCCCTTTTGGTCATTTGATGACAAAGGGGGAGAAATTTGAGTTAGTCTTCAAGTTGGTCTATATATGGGCATTTTTTGCTAAGTTACAACTCTCGTTCTTCTGAAGTATTTGTTGGATAGAGTTGTAAACTTAAGTCCTATGGTGGTCTGATATTTTTGCTCTATTTTTCTGCATGTTATTTCCTCATATATGTTAATGCACGCATGCTGAATTACATCACTCATCATATTTCATCATGCATTTCAAATTCTTCATTCGATAAGTTAAATGTGTGTATGAATTACAAGATATAGGGGGAGATCTCCATGATTCTACTATTCAATGTGCATTGCTCTTTGAAAGCAAATTCCTCACATATGCACATCTTCAGGGGGAGTTCTTCTATATATTGTAATCAAATTCCTCAATTTTTAGCACTTTCAATTGATATGTTTATCCCCATTGAAAACTTAATATATTTGTCATCAATCACCAAAAGGGGGGAGATTGTAAGTGCATCTAGTGCTCCTTAGTGATTTTGGTGTATTGAAGACTTATAGGTTAAGGGACTAATATGTTTGTGAGTGTACACAGGCTCTATAAATCGATGAGGAGTTTGATATTTACGATGAAAGTCGACCCCTAAAAATGTATGTCTTCAGCTGAAGACTTTGGTTCTTGAGGGAGTCCTGGACTAGGGGGTGTCCGGATAGCCAGACTATCATCATCGGCCGGACTCCAAGACTACGAAGATACAAGATTGAAGACTTTGTCCCGTGTCCGGATGGGACTTTCCTTGGCGTGGAAGGCAAGCTTGGCGATACGGATATGTAGATCTCCTACCATTGTAACCGACTCTGTGTAACCCTAGCCCTCTCCGGTGCCTATATAAACCAGAGGGTTTTAGTCCGTAGGACGAACACAACCATTACAACAATCATACCATAGGCTAGCTTCTAGGGTTTAGCCTCCTTGATCTCGTGGTAGATCCACTCTTATACTACCCATATCATCAATATCAATCAAGCAAGAGTAGGGTTTTACCTCCATCGAGAGGACCCGAACCTGGGTAAAAACATCGTGTCCCTTGTCTCCTGTTACCATCCGCCTAGACGCACAGTTCGGGACCCCCTACCCGAGATCCGCCGGTTTTGACACCGACATTGGTGCTTTCATTGAGAGTTCCTCTGTGTCGTCACCGATAGGCTTGATGGCTTCAATCAACAACAACACCGTCCAGGGTGAGACTTTTCTCCCCGGGCAAATCATCATATTCGGCGGCTTGGCACTGCGGGCCAATTCGCTTGGCCATCTGGAGCAGATCGAAAGCTACGCCCCTTGCAATCCGGTCAGGTTTGGAAGCCTAAACTTCACGGCGGACATCCGCGGAGACTGGATCTTCGATGGATCCGAGCCGCAGCCGAGCGTGCCGCACTGTCACGATGGGCATGATCTAACTCTGTCGCCGGACAGTACCTTGGGGGCCGCACACGAATCCGCTCCGACCCATAGTTCGGAGCCGATCGCGCAGATCGAGGACGGGTGGCTGGATACCACCTCGGGAGCTGCAACCGCTACGGCGATGGAGCCGAACACTGACCTTGTCCCTTATAAAGCTCGTGACTCCGAGGTGCCGGACTCCCTGCCGGACTCCGAGCCTCCTGCGCCCCTGCCAATCGAACCCGATTGGGCGCCGATCATGGAGTTCACTGCCGCGGACATCTTTCAGCACTCACCCTTTGGCGACATCCTAAATTCGCTAAAGCATCTCTCGCTATCAGGAGAGCCCTGGCCGGACTGCGGCCAGGATGGTTGGGATGCGGACGACGAAGAAATTCAATGCCCACCCACCACCCACTTTGTAGCCACTATCGACAATCTAACCGACATGCTAGATTACGACTCCGAAGACATCGACGGTATGGACGGCGACGCCGGAGACGATCAAGAACCAGCGCTCACCGAGCACTGGAAGGCCACCCCAACCCATGGTGTATATATGGTGGACACCCCAAAAGGAAGCGATAACGAGGAACAACAGGAAGCGGCAAAGGATAATTCCGCCGAAAAACAACCAAAACGGTGACGTAGGCGCCGCCCTAAGTCCCGCCTCGACAACAACAGCACTCCTAAGGACCCAGCAATAGAGCAGGGCAAATCAGTGGGCGACGAACATGCAATCAAGCAACCATCCGAACAGGATGAATCGGATAATCAATCTATGCCCGGCGAAAACAACAGTCCAGACGATCTCACGCCGGACACACCACCGGAGCATAAGGACACTCACAAAAGACTCCTCGCCACTGCAAGAAGCCTGAAGAAGGAAAAGAGGAAGCTCAAAACAGCGGAAGACATACTCAGAATGAGGTGGAGCAAAGTACTCAAGACCGTAGACAAATATGGCAATGGCCACCAAACAAAGAGCTACCCGAAGCGCAAGCTGCTGCCAGAATTTGACGAGGAAGCCATAGAGCCCCTACAGTCAAAAAACAAAGAAGCCGCCTGGCCAGATAGACGGCCAGATGACAGGCCAAAAGCGACAAGCGGCACCGCACACAAGCCGACTCATGATCCTCAGAAAACAGATGGCCCGACCAGGTCCATTTATGGGCCAAAAAAGAGGGCCCCAGGAAGCAACACAACACGCCAAGTGTTCGAAGACAACGACACACCCAAATACAGGGGCGCCGCACGCCCACTATGTTTCATCAATGAGGTGCTGGATCATGAATTTCCAGCGGGGTTCAAACCCGTAAACATAGAGGCATACGACGGAACAACAGACCCTGGAGTCTGGATTGAGGATTATATCCTCCACATACACATGGCTAGAGGAGATGATCTCCACGCCATAAAATATCTACCCCTCAAGCTCAAAGGGCCAGCCCGGCATTGTCTCAAAAGCCTCCCAGAAAACACTATTGGAAGCTGGGAAGAGCTCGAGGACGCGTTTAGAGCAAATTTTCAAGGGACTTATGTCCGCCCTCCGGATGCAGACGATTTAAGTCACATAACTCAACAGCCCGGAGAGTCAACGCGCAAATTCTGGAACAGGTTCCTTACCAAAAAGAACCAAATAGTCGACTGTCCGGACGCCGAAGCCTTAGCAGCTTTTAAAAATAATGTCCGAGACGAATGGCTCGCCAGACACCTCGGCCAAGAGAAGCCGGGAACAATGGCGCGCTAACAAGCCTCATGACCCGCTTTTGCGCGGGAGAGGATAGCTGGCTAGCAAGACGCAGCACCAGCGACCCGAGTACATCCGAGATCAGAGATAGAAACGGAAAATCACGGCACAGAAAGGATCAGCGCCGAAATAAAGAAAAAATCCCAAAGAACATGGCGGTCAACGCCGGATTCAAAAGCTCACGGCCAAACAATAAAACACTGCCTCTTAAGGACAACAGTAATGAGCTATCCAACTTAAACAAAATTTTGGATCGGATATGTCAAATCCACAGTACCTCCGGAAGGCCAGCAAACCACACCCACCGAGATTGTTGGGTTTTCAAACAGTCCGGCCGACTCAACGCCGAACACAAGGGGCTCAACGCGCCAAGCGAGGATGATGATGAACCCCACCAGCAGAGCACCAGAAAACAAAAGACTTTCCCACAAGAAGTCAAAATAGTAAACTCACTTCATGTGATAGTACGGAAAAACAATGCGACACCCGCTAAAATAAGTGCCGCACGGTCCACCCCAGCGGAACTTCGAGGTTGGATGTCAAAACCAATCACTTTCGACCACCTGGATTATTCCAGAGGTATTCGAAATGCAGGATGGACTGCTCTGATATTGGATCCTATAATCGACGGACTACAATTTAGACAAGTCCTAATGGACGGCGGCAGCGATTTAAACCTGCTATATCCGGACACAATCCGCAAGTTGGGGATAGACCTTACTAAAATTCGACATATCCGCACTTCCTTTAAAGGAGTGACGCCAGGACCTTACGCCAAGTGCACAGGCTCCTTATTACTAGAAGTTGTGTTCGGGTCACCTGACAACTTCCGACATGAAAAGCTAATCTTTCATGTCGCCCCATTCAAAAGTAGCTATCAAGCACTATTGGGACGTGAAGCTTTTGTCCGCTTTAACGCAATACCACATTACGCGTCTCTTCCACTTAAAATGCCCGGTCCACGCGGCATCATTTCATTAAAAGGTCGTTTAAGACCCCGGACATGTCTAGACGAGTCCGGAATAAACAAGCTAGGGGCTCCGTAGCCGCACACCCCTTCACAAGGGGCTATGCATATAAGCAATAACGAGCTAATATAGGCTCAGCTTTATTCATTTATTAATATTTCAATTTTTTATGCACTTTTCGCACGATTTCCTTTCAAACTAAGTTCCTCTCTTTTTACAGATGAACAACATGCACACCCGTCCAGGATACGGCACAACGGACACACAGGCGCATACGTGCTGTAGGGACCCGTTGCAAGGATTCTTTTCAAATTAAGACCCTGCATAAACCTTTTTTACTGTCTCTTGTTGCTATAATCCCCTGGTTTCTCATTATAACCAGAGAGGAGACTGGCGTTTTGGCATCGGCCGCGCCAGAAGACCTTGCCCGTACCTGGACACTAGGGGCTTAGGGCATGGTTCTGCCCGTTATTATAAAGAGCGAACACCTTAGGGAGTGTTTGGCGTCTCGAGTTAGGCCTTATATGCATCAGCTCCGAATCATGTCTTTGGTCAAATGTTGGGTTTGCCCGGCTCCTGTGTTTTGTTGCCTTACATTCCGTATCATCGGCTAACGCGGCACCAGGAGAACTACTGCGATTGTGCCCCGGTTCGGCTGGGCGAGCACCTCAGTAGAGAAAGCCGAAAACTGACTGTCATGATACAGCGAGAGACTGATCAACCACTCGATCGACTATCGGAATGTTTAGAATTCCTCCGCTTTGATGAAGGACCGTTTCCCGGTCAGGCACATACGCACCCCGAATTCGGAGAGCGCGGTGCCCCTAGGGGCTATATCGTAGCCCCACCATCGAACTCCTATGGCTAAGTGAAAGTGATAAAGCATTATAGTCCGGCTCGTTTGCTACGCTACCACCTCCTTCACAGGACCGAGACGTCGGATTAAGTGTGAAAATGCGCTATTTTTGCGAACACCCCTGCACCTTGTGCGTGGGGGCTGAAGCCGACGACTGCCATCTTTCAGGTTATACACATGTATACATAAACGGCCGCACAGGAGATATTTCAATACTTGAAAGCACATGTACAAAAAGCGCCTACATCATAAACATTGTTTTACAAAATAAAAACGTTCATTTGAACGTGACATTTTTTGAGCACTGCGACTCTATTACATGAGCACCACGCAGAACTTCCCCAAAATAGTGCTCGGCAGGTAACCGGCTCTCGTCCGAACCCAGGGTCGCAACAGCGGTGGCATCCATCTCCGTCCAATGTGTCTTTACACGGGCAAGGGCCATCCGTGCACCCTCTATGCAGGCCGACCGCTTCATCGCCTTGATATGCGGCACCGCCCCAAGAAACTGCTGCAATAAGCCAAAATAGCTCTTCGGCTTGGGCCTATCCGGCCAGACATGAGTCACGATATCCGTCATGGCAAGTCCTGACAACCTATTCAGCTCAGCCCACTCGGCCAACCGATCGGTCAGCGGAAGCGAACGCTCCGGACTATGGAATTGAGACCAAAATAGCTCTTCCGTCTTGTGATCCTTCTGACTTCGGAAGTGCACAACGGCATCTGCCGCACTCGCCGCTAATTCCATATAAGGATCCTCCGGACCCCACAGCTGGCCAAGCTGAGCATACTTTGGATCCGTAAACCTTCGGCGCAGCAGAAAGGGCTTGCAAGCCACAATGTCTCCGGCTTGGCGCAGCTCCTCCTTTATAGCCCGCATTGCAGAACGTGCATCCTTGGCTTCGGCGGTGGCCTTCCCCAGGTATTCTCTCTCCGTTAGGCGCTCCTTTTCAAGAACCTCAGTGCGGTCGGTAGCATCTTTTAACTTAACGGCCACTTCGGCCATCTCTTCCCTGCTTCGGCAGTGTGCAGCCCTTTCGGCTTCTAACTCCTCGGCCGCCCTCGAGGCAGCCGCATCACTCCTTCTGGCTTGCTCCTTGGCTTGAGAAAGTTCGGCCCGAAGGCTCTCCACAGCAGCGACACCATCTGCATTTCACACACATGTTGTAAGGAGCGGGCTTCGGCTCCCTTACTAGGTGACCGCAAAGAAACACTTACCTTGCGACTCGTCAAGTCGCCTGTTGACTAGCACGATGTCCGCATCCGCAACGTCGAGTTGCCGCTTTAGTTTAGCAACTCCATCAGTCCGGCTGGCCCCCGGACGATCCGCCACCTGCATAGGAACGGCGAAAATTGAAACCTGCGATTTTGATCCTCGGCACGCTGTCGCTTTCGACAACCTACCGAGTCTCAGGGGCTACTATCTATATAGGGTGCACTTTATGTGTAAAACTGTCAAAAGGTGCATCATTTTTACGTACGTCAAACCCCGCCAGCAAAGTCCCAACGGCATTACGCAATCCGCCTTCGGCGGACGAAATCCTTCCAATCACCATAGTCATCAATGCATGGTGATCTTCTGAGATAGACGCCCTCTCAAGCAGATCCTTCAGCTCCCCCGGTCGCACACCAGTTGGTGCGGAACTATCCGGCTTTGCCGGACTCGGGGATACCCTCCGTGATGACACTTCAGGCTCGTTCGCCCTATCTGACGGCGCCGCGGACGGAGGCGTCTCGCTCTCCACCATCTCCGGACGAAGGTCCCCCGAAGACGAGCTCATCTGCGAAGGACGGAGATCCGAACTACAAGGTAAAAACTTGAGTTATCCTTAGAAGCACAAATAGGGATGTCCCTTATTACAAAACTCCCTTTTTTCTACTTACGGCTCGCTGGAGGGCTGATTCTTTAGGGGAGACTGTGCGGCCGGGGCCTCCCCGGACGCAGGACCCTCTGGTGAAGATTTCTTCCCCCGCTTAGGGGCTTTGGCCTCCGGGTCTTCGGAGGCGGTCCTCTTCTTCCCTTGGAGGGAGGGATTCTCGATCCCCCCTCTTTCAAGAGCCTCCTTGGGCGAGGCGGTAGCTCCTCTATTTTCCCCTTCGCCTTCTTCTGAAGGCGCAACCTCCAGCATCCTGACCAGCACGGGATCCGGCGCGGTCTCTAGGAGGGGGGCCGGACACCGTATCAGTTTTGCTTGCGCTATCCACTCCTGTTTAGAAGGAAATTGGTCAAAAGGCGAATCATAGAAAGGCAAACAAACGGTATGTCCGGACTCGGAGCTGCTTACTTGTGTGTCCGGGCGATTGCAGCTTAGGCCGGCGTCCTCGGTCAATTCCGGACACGCCTCTCGTGATCCGAAGAATAATTTGTACATCTCCATGGGTGTCATACCCATGAAGTGTTGGAGAATCCGTGGTCCCTCCGGATTAAACTCCCATAGCCGGAGAGGGCGGCGTTTGCAGGGCAGGAGACGCCTAATCAGTATGACCTGCATTACCACAACCAGATCGATCTCCCTCGCTTGGAGGTCTTGAATCCGGCCCTGCAGTAGGGGCACGTCCTTTGGCGGCCCCCAATTGAGCCCTTGGCTGACCCATGACATCAGCCGCTGTGGAGGGCCCGAGCGGAAGATGGGTGGCGGCTTCTGCCTGCTGCCCCTGGGAGCGGTTATATAGAACCACTCCTGCTGCCACAAGCCGAGCTCGTCCTGGAAAGAGCCCTTGGGCCATGGAGCATCAGCCCTTCTACTCACAACCACTCAGCCGCACTCTGCTTGACGCCCCTCGATCATCTTCGGCTTCACGTCGAAGGTCTTAAGCCACAAGCCGAAGTGAGGGGTGACGCGGAGGAAGGCTTCGCAGACGACAATGAATGCAGAAATATGGAGGATGGACTCCGGAGCCAAGTCGTGGAATTCCAACCCATAGTAAAACATGAGCCCTCTCACAAAAGGATCCATCGGGAGGCCTAAACCCCGACGGAGGTGGGATACAAAAATGACGTACTCGCCCGGCTCAGGGGTGGGGATGGCCTGCCCTTCGGCGGGCAACCTGTGCGAAATCTCGTAAGACAGGTACTTGGCCTCTCATAGCTTTAGCACGTCCTCCTCTGTGACGGAGGAGGGCATCCACCGGCCCTGAAGGTCGGAGCCGGACATTGTTGAAGGTCCGAAGCGCTCGAATCTGGGGCTCTGGGTGTTGGAACTTGGGGCAAGGAGAAGATTCGATGGAGGATTGAAGAAAAGAAACGAGCCTTGGTCCCATTATAAAGAGGGAGAATACCAAGAGCCCTCTCCGTGACCGTTTGGGACTCGCCTCCGATAGAGGAGGCGTGGCGACGGGCACGGTTGGGTTACCCACGTCCATATTAATGGGAATCCCGGAATAAGGGGAACACGATCTCTGCTTCGACAAGACGTGCCAAGGAAACCGCTTCGCTAAACGCGCTGAGGTGGTATAATAAAAAACGATTCCAGTAAAGGCTTGGTGGTGGTATGGCGTCATGCCACAAAAAACGTCAACAGATTGAACTTGTGTACATATTATTCTCTCTACGGTGGTATGTGGAATTTATTTTGCAGAGCCGGACACTATCCTGGCGTTCACAATCTTCTACGAATTATTCGGAGGAGGAACCCGCCTTGCAATGCCGAACATTAGGCGCGCCGGACTCATCGTCATTGAAGCCTGGTACAGGGGCTACTGAGGGAGTCCTGGACTAGGGGGTGTCCGGATAGCCGGAGTATCATCATCGGCCGGACTCCAAGACTACGAAGATACAAGATTGAAGACTTCGTCCCGTGTCCGGATGGGACTTTCCTTGGCGTGGAAGGCAAGCTTAGCGATACAGATATGTAGATCTCCTACCATTGTAACCGACTCTATGTAACCCTAGCCCTCTCCGGTGCCTATATAAACCGGAGGGTTTTAGTCCGTAGGACGAACACAACCATTACAACAATCATACCATAGGCTAGCTTGTAGGGTTTAGCCTCCTTGATCTCATGGTAGATCCACTCTTGTACTACCCATATCATCAATATCAATCAAGCAGGAGTAGGGTTTTACCTCCATCGAGAGGGCCCGAACCTGGGTAAAAACATCGTGTCCCTTGTCTCCTGTTACCATCCGCCTAGACGCACAATTTGGGGACCCTCTACCCGAGATCCGCCGGTTTTGACACCGACAGTTCTCCTGAAGATTTTGAAAGTGAAGAAATTGGTGTGACCTTGAAGACTTGGATATTCATGCAAGGATTATGAAGCATGAAGACTTTTGTTTTCGTAGTTTCATTTTCTATTTCTAGAGTCATAGGAAACACCGTACTATTAAAGGGGGTCGAGGTAATAATAAGGAAACTGATTTCCAAGTGATGCTCATCTCAAAATCCTACACCTACCCAATCCTTCCGAATGAAGCCAGTGGAAATCTCATATCAGTTCAGTCAATTTATTCAGTGACAGAGACGAAGATCTTCTGGTCTCTGAGGAATTTGTTCTAAATGAGGAATTAGGAATTCGCCCGTGAGGACTGCCTACACAGTGAGGAACATGATAGCCCTGAGGAATTTGAACCTCATATTTCCGATCGTTGCTGTGCCATGTGCCGGCTGTCCAAAATATCTACCCTCCTAATGGTCTTATCATTGAAGGGCATTTATGTCTTACCATGTCGGGCTGCTCCCTAGGCATTTATATCTACCCACGTAATTTTTGCTTTAGGGTTACGGTGGCCATCGCCTATCCTCATCTAATTAGTGTAATTTGTAGTGTATGTATGAACTATGTATGCTGATCGGTATGAACAAGTTCTATTTTCTACTGCGAAGTCTTGAATTCAAATTTTATAGCTTTGATTACGGTATGATCTTTTGCGGAGGTTTTTGGCCTCTATACGAGGCAGCAAGCGGATTGTAAACTGAGTTTACATGTCTGTGATTTGAGGGGTCTGCTAGAGTTGCTCTTAATAGACACCTCTCGCTCCCGTGCTACTCCCGAGCAGCACCGGAGCGCCCCCATCCAGTGCCCACCTTGTTCCACCGTACTCTATCCTCCCCTTGTCGCCGTTGAAGGGTGCGGCTGGGCTTATTTCTTTGGCGCATCTCGCGGGTGTTCTGATCTGGTGCGGAGGGTCATGTGTGTGGTGGATCTAATGAGGCTGGTGTGGCTGCGTGTGTTGGTCGCGCTCTAGGGACGTGGATGTCCGGTTGTGGGCATTGCAACGGTAGCAAGGTGCACTGGCTCTCCCGAAGGTTGCATGGCGGGCGTGAGGGAGCACGGCTTCAGGGCTCAATGCATAACAGCATGCACAGGGATGTGGGGCGTCGAATATGTCGTCCCAAGCACGGATCTGGGAGGTGCTCTGGTGATGGCGCCCAGGGGACAGTCCTTGGTTGCTGGTGGTGCGGACCTGGCATCCTAGTCAGTGCTGAGGTCTAAAGTGGTCAATGCAGCGGTGGCTGGGTTGCGGCAAGCTGCAGAAGGTGTGTTGTGGCAAGCTTTGTCCATTTTCCCTTCGAGGATGGTGGGTTGGCGGCGTCCAGAGTTTGAGGTGGCCGGAGCGGTCTGTTGCGGCGAGGTGCCGCTGGGATGTGGTTGCTGCTGATGTTGGGGCCGGCCTGCGCGAGCCGGTGCTGTGGCGTAGCAGCGTGATGGTGCGGCGGCGTGGTTTGCGGGCGGCAGAGGGCGTTGGTTGGCAGCAGTCAACTAACAATGCGGACGTTTAGGGTGTTGTCATGTTTGGCAAAGATCATGGTGGCGAGCAGTGTAGACTCGTGGCAGGGCTTCGATAGTCAGCTCTATCTAGCGTGTCCGACTGATTTCCTTGGCCTTGTTGTGGCGTCGTGGCGTCGGAGCTTCCCCAGAAGGGCCTAGGTGGCAACTATGACAGGTGTTCAGTGCTCTTCGAGGAGGTTTTCGTCGGTGCGAGCCCTGCATATTTTTTTATACTTGGACTTTTTCAAAGTCGGAGATGTCTTATCGCTGCTCCTGGTGGCCATCTATTTGGCATAGGTTGATGCAGACTTCGTGCAGGTTGTTGTGGTGTATGCCTCGACAATGGAGGTTTGCGGTGAAGTCGGAGTCGCTGACTCACGGAGGAGTGATGACGATGACACTTGTAGTCCGCCTTGACGACGCTCCTTGATACGTCTCCAACGTATCTATAATTTATGAAGCATTCATTCTATTTTATTATCTATTTTGAATTATTACGGGCTTTATTATACACTTTTATATTACTTTTGGGACTTACATACTAACCGGAGGCCCAGCCCATATTGTTGTTTTCTTGCCTATTTCAGTATTTCGAAGAAAAGGAATATCAAACGGAGTCCAAACGGAATAAAACCTTCGGGAGCGTGATTTTTGGAACGAACATGATCCGGGAGACTTGGAGTACAAGCCAGGGAAGCTTCGAGGAGGCCAGGATATAGGAGGGTGCGCCCACCCCCTGGGCGCGCCCCCCTGTCTCGTGGGCCCCTTGAGCCTCCCCTGACCGACTTCTTTCGCCTATATATTCCCATATACCCTAAAACCATCGAATACGAAGATAGATCGGGAGTTCCGTCGCCGCAAGCCTCTGTAACCACCAAAAACCTCTCGGGAGCCCATTCCGGCGCCCTTCCGGAGGGGCAACCCATCACCGGTGGCCATCTTCATCATCCCAATGCTCTCCATGACGAGGAGGGAGTAGTTCACCCTCGGGGCTGAGGGTATGTACCACTAGCTATGTGTTTGATCTCTCTCTCTCTCGTGTTCTCTCTATGGCATGATCTTGTTGTATCGCGAGCTTTGCTATTATAGTTGGATCTTATGACGTTTCTCCCCCTCTACTCTCTTGTGATGAATTGAGTTTTCCCTTTGCAGTTATCTTTTCGGATTGAGTCTTTAAGGATTTGAGAACACTTGACATATGTGTTGCCGTGCTTATCTGTGGTGACAATGGGATATTCACGTGATCCACTTGATGTATGTTTTGGTGATCAACTTGCAGGTTCCTCCCATGAACCTATGCATAGGGGTTGGCACACGTTTTCATCTTGACTCTCCGTTAGAAACTTTGGGGCACTCTTTGAAGTACTTTTGTGTTGGTTGAATAGATGAATCTGAGATTGTGTGATGCATATCGTATAATCATGCCCACGGATACTTGAGGTGACAATGGAGTATCTAGGTGACATCAGGGTTTTGGTTGATTTGTGTCTTAAGGTGTTATTCTAGTATGAACTCTATGATAGATTGAACGAAAAGAATAGCTTCATGTTATTTTATTACAGACTCTTGAATATATCGAGCAGAAAGGATAACTTTGAGGTCGTTTCGTACCCTATCATAATCTCTTCGTTTGTTCTCTGCTATTAGTGGCTTTGGAGTGACTCTTTGTTGCATGTTGAGGGATTGTTATATGATCTATCTATGTTATTATTGTTGAGAGAACTTGCACTAGTGAAAGTATGAACCCTATGCCTTGTTTCCTATCATTGCAATACCGTTTACGCTCACTTTTATCATTAGTTACCTTGCTGTTTTTATAATTTCAGATTACAAAAACCTATATCTACTATCCATATTGCACTTGTATCACCATCTCTTCGCCGAACTAGTGCACCTGTACAATTTACCATTGTATTGGGTGTGTTGGGGACACAAGAGACTCTTTGTTATTTGGTTGCAGGGTTGTTCGAGAGAGACCATCTTCACCCTACGCCTCAAACGGATTGATAAACCTTAGGTCATCCACTTGAGGGAAATTTGCTACTGTCCTACAAACCTCTGCACTTGGAGGCCCAACAACGTCTACAAGAAGAAGGTTGTGTAGTAGACATCAAACTCTTTTCTGGCGCAGTTGCTGGGGAGGCTAGGTAAGCGGCACTCACACCCCGTCAACTAAGCTCTTTTCTGGCGCCGTTGCCGGGGAGGTGAGTGCTTGAAGGTATATCTTTAGATCTTGCAGTCGAATCTTTTTGTTTCTTGTTTTATCACTAGTTTAGTTTATAAAAGAAAAACTAAAAAAATGGAGTTAAGTTTATCTCATACGCTTCATCTTTTTGATATCTTTCGTGAAAATGATGGTAAGGAAAATTGTGCTCAATTGCTAGAAGAAGAATGCATTAAAATGTTTGGTACTAGATCTTTGTATGATGAGCACGATTGCAATGTTGTTAGTATGAATTCCTTGAATACCCATGAAGCTAATGATATGCAAAGCCACAAGCTTGGGGATACTATGTTTGATGAATATGATATATTTGTCCCCCAAGTTTTGATGAGCAAATTTATTATGATGAAAGCATGCCTCCTATTTATGATGATTATATTGATGAAAGTGGGTTTGGAAGAGTGTCAACTTTAGGAAGTAGTGATCCCACAATTTTGGAGGATGTTGAATATTATTGTGATAATTATGAAAGTGGATTTGGAGAGGTCATGACTTTATTTAGTGATGAATCCACTATTTCGGAAGAGGTTCCAATTGATTATGAGAACAAAGCTGCTATCTATGATGATTATTGTGATGACTTGTGTGCTATTAAGAATAATGATAACCATGAAACTTGTCATCATGATTTTAGTTTTCAGTTGGATTATGCCTCACATGATAATTATTTTGTTGAGTTTTCTCCCACTACTATTCATGAGAAGAATTTTGCTTATGTGGAGAGTAGTAAAATTTTGTATGCTTTTAGATCATGGAAAGAATGCTTTAGGTGCTGGTAATATTGTTGAATTCATTCATGATGCTACTGAAAATTATTATGAGGGAGGAACTTATGCTTGTAGGAATTGCAATAATATCAAGTTTCCTCTCTATGTGCTTAAAGTTTTGAAGTTATGCTTGTTTAGCCTTCCTATGCATAGGAAGTGGGTTAGACTTAAATGTTCTAGTCATATGCTTCATGATGCTCCCGTTATGTTTCAATTCTTATCTTTTATGTGAGCATCATTGTCATCATCATGCCTCTCTTAAAAGGCATTAATGAAAAGCGTTGTTGGGAGACAACCCAATATTTATCCTTACTGTTTTTGTGTCTCCACATGATTATGCTACTGTAATAATCATGTTTTATAGCTTTCGTTTCAATAAAGTGCCAAGTAAGACCTTTAGGATAGCTTACGGTGATAGTTGTGTTGATCCTGCTGAGAATCAGAAACTTTTGCACCCAGTAAATTAGTTTTGTTAATTCACAGGAACGGGCTAATGATATGATACTTTTGCTATGGATTGATACACAAATTTCTTAGGACTTCCTAATTTGGTAGAATTTTTGGAGTTCCAGAAGCATACGTTTGATACAGATTACTACAGACTGTTCTGTTTTTGACAGATTCTGTTTTCTGTGTGTTGTTTGCTTATTTTGATGCATCTATGGCTAGCATTAAGTGGTATGAACCATAGATAAGTTGGAATACAGTAGATATTACACTAATATGAATTTATAATGAGTTCACTACAGTACCTAAGTGGTGGTTTTATTTTCTTATACTAACGGAGCTTACGAGTTTTTTTGTTGAGTTTTGTATCGTGAAGTTTTCAAGTTTTGGGTAAAGATTCGATGGACTATGGAATAAGGAGTGGCAAGAGCCTAAGCTTGGGGATGCCCAAGGCACCCCAAGGTAATATTCAAGGACAACCAAGAGCCTAAGCTTGGGGATGCCCCAGATGGCATCCCCTCTTTTGTCTTCGTTCATCGGTAACTTTACTTTTACTTGGAGCTATATTTTTATTCACCACATGATATGTGTTTTGCTTGGAACGTCATTTTATTTTGTTAGTATATGCTTGCTGTTATTTAGAATAATGATTTGCACCTATATTTTCAATAAAAATGTCAAGGATAGCCTTTACCATGCTTATTTTGCTAGTATACATGTTGTTGTTTCAAAATAGAAAGTTTACCACTGTTGCAAAAATTTCCTAGAAAAGTCAGAGAATGATATAATGTTGAAACTTTTTTCATAATAAGCTCTGACAAATCTTCTACAGCGTAGTATTTTTCTCATAATTTTTGGAGTTAGGGAAGTATGATGAATCTTGCATTCTTTACAGACTATACTGTTTTGGCAGATTGCTGTTATGTTTGCATATGTTTGCTTGTTTAATGATTCTATTTGAGGATAGGAGTATTAAGTATGCAGAGGCATTTAGTATGCAATGTTGAATAATAATTTTAGTGATTTGTTTCAGTAGAAAATTATAAGGTTTTGCATTGGTTTATACTAACCTATCTCACGAGTTCTTGTTCAGTTTGGTGTGGATGAAGCTTTTGATAAAAAAAAAGAAACCATGATATGAGAGGAATTAAGGAGACACAAAAGTTCAAGATTGGGGATGCCCAAGGCACCCCAAGATAATATTTCAAGAAGTCTCAAGCATCTAAGCTGGGGGATGCCCCGTTAGGCATCCCACCTTTCTTCTTCAACAATTATCGGTTAGTATCGGTTGAACCTAACTTTTTTGCTTCTTCACATGAGTTGTGCTATCCTTGCAATGTCATTTTATTTTGCTTTGCTTGCTGTTTGAATACAATACCAAGATCTGAACTTCTTTATTGAGAGAGAGTCTTCATATAGCTACATCATTATTTAGCTACTCATTGATCTTCACTTATATCTTTTTGGAGTAGTTTGTCATTTACTCATGTGCTTCACTTATATCCTATGAGTAAATGGTTGAATGAGTTGAATGTCATAAATCTGAAATTATATATGCCTCATTTTCTTGTCCCATGGGGAGTAATGACTTCACATCTAAGAAGTAGAGGTTGTAAATTTATTGAAGGTTAGCAAGCATTGTATTGGTCATTTGAACAATTCATGAAAGAATATTGAAGGAAGAGAGATTTCACATACAAATATACTATCCTAGGCATCTTTTATAGTTGTGAGCACTCATTAAGTATGACATGCTAAAGAGTTGATGTTGGACAAGGAAGACAATATAATGGGTTATGTTTTCTCATATCTAAGTTAAAGTATATTGTCATGGATCATTCAAACATGTTGAGCTTGCCTTTCCCCCTCATGCTAGCAAAATTCCTTGCACCAAGTAGAGATACTACTTGTGCTTCCAAATATCCTTAAACCCAGTTTTGCCATGAGAGTCCACCATACCTACCTATGGATTGAGTAAGATCCTTCAAGTAAGTTGTCATCGGTGCAAGCAATAAAAATTTCTCTCTAAATATGTATGATCTATTAGTGTGAAGAAAATAAGCTTTATACGATCTTGTTATGGAACCAATAAAAGTGATGGACTGCATAATAAAGGTCCATATACAAGTGGCAATATAAAGTGACGTTCTTTTGCATTAAGATTTTATGAATCCAACCTTAAAAGCGCATGACAACCTCTGCTTCCCTCTGTGAAGGGCCTATCTTTTACTTTATGTCTTTTACTTTATGCAAGAGTCAAGGTGATCTTCACCTTTCCTTTTTCATTTTATCCTTTGGCAAGCACCTTGTGTTGGAAAGATCCTAATATATATATCCAATTGGATGTAAGTTAGCATGAACTATTATTATTGACATCACGCAAAGGTGAATACGTTGGGAGGCAAAATTATAAGCCCCTATCTTTCTCAGTGTCCGATTAAAACTCCATAACCATAAGTATTGCGTGAGTGTTAGCAATTGTAGAAGACTATATGATAGTTGAGTATGTGGAGTTTGCTAAATCAAAGCTCTGACATAGACCCTTACAGAAAATAGGATTAATTGTAATTGTTTGATGACTAAGAATGAAGTTTGCTAGTTTTTAAGAAAGTTTATGGTCTATGCTTTAACATGTGAATAGCTTGTTACTTCTTCATGAGAAGTTTTATGAGATGAACTACTGTTATGACATATATGAAGGAAATATGCCCTAGAGGCAATAATAAAGTTATTATGTATTTCCTTATTTCATCATAAATGTTTATTATTCATGCTATAATTGTATTAACCGGAAACATAATACATGTGTGAATACATAGACAAACTTAATGTCACTAGTATGCCTCTACTTGACTAGCTCATTAATCAAAGATGGTTATGTTTCCTAACCATAGACATGAGTTGTCATTTGATTAAAGGGATCACATCATTAGTAGAATGATGTGATTGACATGACCCATTCCGTTAGCTTAGCACTTGATCGTTTAGTATGTTGCTATTGCTTTCTTCATGAGTTATACATGTTCCTACAACTATGAGATTATGCAACTCCCGTTTACCGGAGGAACACTTTGTGTGCTACCAAACGTCACAACGTAACTGGGTGATTATAAAGGAGCTCTACAGGTGTCTCCAAAGGTACATGTTGAGTTGGCGTATTTCGAGATTAGGATTTGTCACTACGATTGTTGGAGAGGTATCTCTGGGCCCTCTCGTTAATGCACATCACTATAAGCCTTGCAAGCAATGTGACTAATGAGTTAGTTGCGTGATGATGCATTACATAATGAATAAATAGATTGAACTAGGTATTGAGATACCGACGATCGAATCTCGGGCAAGTAACATACCGATGACAAAGGGAACAACGTATGTTGTTGTGCGGTTTGACCGATAAAGATCTTTGTAGAATATGTGGGAGCTAATATGAGCATCCAGGTTCCGCTATTGGTTATTGACCGGAGACGTGTCTCGGTCATGTCTACATTGTTCTCGAACCCGTAGGGTCCGCACGCTTAAGGTTTCGATGACATATATATTATGAGTTTTTGAGTTTTGATGTACCGAAGGTTGTTCGGAGTCCCGGATGAGATCACGGACATGATGAGGAGTCTCGAAATGGTCGAGACATAAAGATCGATATATTGGACGACTATATTCGGACACCGGAAGTGTTCCGGGTAGTTTCGGAGAAAACCGGAGTGCCAGAGGGGTTACCGGAACCCCCCGGGGGAGTATTGGGCCTTAGTGGGCTTTAGGGAAGAGAGAGGGCAGCAGCCCAGGAGGTGGTGCGCCTCCTCCCATGAGGGGTCCGAGTTGGACTAGGGGAGGGGGGCGCACCCCCCCTTTCCTTCTCCTCTTTCCCTCTCTTTCCTTCCCCTTCCCTCTTCCTAGTTGGACTAGGAAAGGGGAGTCCTACTCCTACTAGGAGGAGGACTCCCCCCTCCTTGGCGCGCCCCAAAGGGCCGGCCGGCCTCCCCCCTTGCTCCTTTATATACGGGGGCATGGGGCACCTCTAGACACAACAATTGATCTCTTAATCTCTTAGCCGTGTGCGGTGCCCCCCTCCACCATAGTCTTCCTCGATAATATTGTAGCGGTGCTTAGGCGAAGCCCTACGACGGTAGAACATCAAGATCGTCACCACACCGTCGTGCTGATGGAACTCTTCCCCGACATTCTGCTGGATCGGAGTACGGGGATCGTCATCGAGCTGAACGTGTGCTAGAACTCGGAGGTGCCATAGTTTCGGTGCTTGATCGGTCGGGCCGTGAAGACGTACGACTACATCAACCGTGTTGTTCTAAAGCTTCCGCTTTTGGTCTACGAGGGTACGTGGACAACACTCTCCCCTCTCCTTGCTATGCATCACCATGATCTTGCGTGTGCGTAGGAATTTTTTTGAAATTACTACGTTCCCCAACAGTGGCATCTGAGCCTGGTTTTATGCGTAGATGTCATATGCACGAGTAGAACACAAGTGAGTTGTGGGCGATATAAGTCATACTGCTTACCAGCATGTCATACTTTGGTTCAGCGGCATTGTGAGATGAAGCGGTCCGGACCGACATTACGCATATGCTTACGCGAGACTGGTTTCACCGCTACGAGCACTCGTTGCTTAAAGGTGACCGGCGGGTGTCTGTCTCTCTCACTTTAGTTGAACCGAGTGTGGCTACGCCCGGTCCTTGCGAAGGTTAAAACAACACTAACTTGATGAACTATCATTGTGGTTTTGATGCGTAGGTAAGAATGGTTCTTGCTCAGCCCGTAGCAGCCACGTAAAATTTGCAACAACAAAGTAGAGGACGTCTAACTTGTTTTTGCAGGGCATGTTGTGATGTGATATGGTCAAGACGTGATGCCATATTTTATTGTATGAGATGATCATGTTTTGTAACCGAGTTATCGGCAACTGGTAGGAGCCATATGGTTGTCGCTTTATTGTATGAAATGCAAACGCCCTGTAATTGCTTTACTTTATCACTAAGCGGTAGCGATAGTCATAGAAGCAATAGATGGCGTAACGACAATGATGCTACGATGGAGATCAAGGTGTCGCGCCGGCGATGATGGTGATCACAATGGTGCTTCGGAGATGGAGATCACAAGCACAAGATGATGATGGCCATATCATATCACTTATATTGATTGCATGTGATGTTTATCCTTTATGCATCTTATCTTGCTTTGATTGACGGTAGCATTTTAAGATGATCTCTCACTAAATTATCAAGAAGTGTTCTCCCTGAGTATGCACCGTTGCGAAAGTTCTTCGTGCTGAGACACCACGTGATGATCGGGTGTGATAGGCTCTACGTTCAAATACAACGGGTGCAAAACAGTTGCACACGCGGAATACTCAGGTTAAACTTGACGAGCCTAGCATATACAGATATGGCCTCGGAACACGGAGACCGAAAGGTCGAACGTGAATCATATAGTACATATGATCAACATAGTGATGTTCACCATTGAAAACTACTCCATCTCACGTGATGATCGAACATGGTTTAGTTGATTTGGATCACGTGATCACTTAGATGACTAGAGAGATGTCTGTCTAAGTGGGAGTTCTTAAGTAATATGATTAATTGAACTTAAATTTATCATGAACTTAGTTCTGGTAGTATTTTGCAAATTATGTTGTAGATCAATAGCTCGCGTTGTTGCTTTCATATGTTTATATGTTCCTAGAGAAAACTGTGTTGAAAGATGTTAGTAGCAATATGCGGATTGGATCTGTGATCTGAGGTTTATCCTCATTGCTGCATAGAGGAATTATGTCCTTAATGCACCGCTAGGGGACAAACCTATTGCAGGAGTAGATGCAGACATTATGAACGTTTGGCTAGCTCAAAATGATGACTACTTGATAGTTTAATGCACCATGCTTAAACGGCTTAGAATCGGGACTTCAAAGACGTTTTGAACGTCATGGACCATATAAGATGTTCCAGGAGTTGAAGTTAAAATTTCCAGCAAATACCCGAGTTGAGAGATATGAAGTCTCCAACAAGTTATATAGCTAAAAGACGGAGGAGAATCTCTCAACTAGTGAGCATTTGCTCAGATTGTCTGGGTACTTCAATCGCTTGAATCAAGTGGGAGTTAATCTTCCAGATAAGATAGTGATTGACAGAATTCTCTAGTCACCATCACCAAGTTACTAGAACTTCGTGATGAACTATAGTATGCAAGGAATGACGAAAATGATTCCTGAGCTCTTCGTGATGCTGAAATCAACGAAGGTAGAAATCAAGAAAAGAGCATCAAGTGTTGATGATTGACAAGACCACTAGTTTCAAGAAAAGGGAAAAGGGAAAGAAAGGAAACTTCAAGTAGAATGACAAGCAAGTTGTCACTCCCGCAAAGAAGCCCTAAGCTGGACCAAAGCCTGAAACTGAGTGCTTACACTGCAAAGGAAATGGTCACTGGAAGCGGGAATGCCCTGAATATTTGGTGGATAAGAAAAATGGCAAAGTGAACAAGGATATATTTGATATACAGGTTATTGAAGTGTACCTTACTAGTGTTTATAGTATCCCCTGAGTATTTGATACTTGTTCGGTTGCTGAGATTAGTAACTCGAAACAGGAGTTACAGAATAAACAGAGACTAGTTGAGGGGAAGTGACGATGAGTGTTGGAAGTAGTTCCAAGATTGATATGATCATCATCACACACTCCCTATATTTTTGAGATTAGTGTTAAACCTAAATAAATGTTATTTGGTGTTTGCGTTGAGCAATATGATAAGATCATGTTTATTGCAAATACGATTATTCATCTAAGATAGAGAATAAATTGTTATTCTGTTTACATGAATAAAACCTTCTATGGTCATACACCCAATGGTGATGGTTTATTGAATCTTGATCATAGTGATACACATATTCATAATGTTGATGCCAAAAGATGCAAAGTTAATAATGATAGTGCAACTTATTTGTGGCACTGCCGTTTGGGTCATATCGGTGTAAAGCGCATGAAGAAACTCCATAAAAATGGATTTTCGGAATCACTTGGTTATGAATCATTTGATGCTTGCGAACCGTGCCTTTTTGGCAAGATGACTAAAACTCCGTTCTCCGGAACAATGGAACGAGCTACTAACTTGTTGGAAATAATACATACCAATGTATGCGGTCCAATGAGTGTTGATGCTCGTGGCGGGTATCGTTATTTTCTGACCTTCACAGATGATTTGAGCAGATATGTGTATATCTACTTAATGAACCACAAGTCTGAAACATTTGAAAAGTTCAATGAATTTCAGAGTGAAGTGGAGAATCATCGTAACAAGAAAATAAAGTTTCTACAATCTGATCGTAGAGAAAAATATTTGAGTTACGAGTTTGGCCTTTATTTTAAACAATGTGGAATAGTTTCACAGTTCACGCCACATGGAACACCACAGCATAATGGTGTGTCCGAACATCATAACCGCACTTTATTGGATATGGTTGGATCTATGATGTATCTTACCGATTTACCACTATCATTTTGGGGTTATGCATTAGAGATAGCTACATTCACTTTAAATAGGGCACCATCTAAATCCGTTGAGACGACACCGTATGAACTATGGTTTAGTAGTAAACCTAAGCTATTGTTTCTTAAAATTTGGAGTTGCGATGCTTATGTAAAAAAGGTTTCAACCTGATAAGCTCGAACCCAAATCGGAGAAGTGCGTCTTCATAGAATACCCAAAGGAAACTGTTGGGTACACCTTCTATCACAGATCCAAAGGCAAAACATTCGTTGCTAAGAATGGATCCTTTCTAGAGAAGGAGTTTCTCTCTAAATAAGTGAGTGGGAGGAAAGTAGAACTTGATGAGGTAACTCTACCTGCTCCCTTATTGGAAAGTAGTTCATCACAAGAATCAGTTCCTGTCACAACTACACCAATCAGTGAGGAAGCTAATGATAATGATCATGAAACTTCAGATCAAGTTACTACCGAACCTCGTAGGTCAACCAGAGTAAGATCTGCACCAGAGTGGTACGGTAATCCTATTCTGGAAGTCATGTTACTTGAACATGGCGAACCTACGAACTATGAGGAAGCGATGACGAGCCCATATTCTGCAAAATGGCTTGAGGCCATGAAATCTGAGATGGGATCCATGTATGAGAACAAAGTATGGACTTTGGTTGACTTGCCCGATGATCGGCAAGCCATCGAGAATAAATGGATCTTCAAGAAGAAGACTGACACTGATGTAATGTAACTGTCTACAAAGCTCGACTTGTTGCGAAAGGTTTTCGACAAGTTCAAGGGGTTGACTACGATGAGACTTTCTCACCCGTAGCGATGCTTAAGTCTGTCCGAATCATGTTAGCAATTGCCGCATTTTATGATTATGAAATCTAGCAAATGGATGTCAAAACTGCATTCCTTAATGGTTTTCTTAAATAAGAGTTGTATATGATGCAACCAGAAGGTTTTGTCAATCCTAAAGGTGCTAACAAAATGTGCAAGCTCCAGCGATCCATCTATGGACTGGTGCAAGCATCTCAGAGTTGGAATATATGCTTTGATAAGTTGATCAAAGCATATAGTTTTATACAAACTTGCGGTGAAGCCTGTATTTACAATAAAGTGAGTGGGAGCACTACCGCCTTTCGGATAAATATATGTGAGTAACATATTGTTGATCAGAAATGATGTAGAATTTTTTTGGAAAGCATAAATGAGTATTTGAAAGGAGTTCTTTAAAGGAAAGACCTCAGTAAAGCGACTTACATATTGAGCATCAAAATCTATTGAGATAGATCAAGACGCTTGATGAGTTTTTCAATAAGTACATACCTTGTCAAGATTTTGAAGTAGTTCAAAATGGAACAGTCAAAGAAAGAGTTCTTGCCTGTGTTGCAAAGGTGTGAAATTGAGTAAGACTCAAATCCCGACCATGGCAGAAAATAGAAAAGAGAATGAAAGTCATTCCCTATGCCTCAGTCATAGGTTCTATAAAGTATGCTATGCTATGTACTAGACCTATTGTATACCTTGTTCTGAATTTGGTAAGGGAGCACAATAGTGATCTAGGAGTAGATCACTGGACATTGGTCAAAGAATATCCTTTGTGAGGACTAAGGAAATATTTCTCGATTATGGAGGTGATAAAAGAGCCCGTCGTAAAGAGTTACATTGGTGCAAGATTTTACACTGATCCAGATGACTCTAAGTCTCAATCGGGATACATATTGAAAGTGGGAGCAATTAGCTAGAGTAGCTCCGTGCAGAGCATTGTAGACATAGAATATTCGCAAAATACATACGACTCTGAATGTGACAGACCCGTTGACTAAGCTTCTCTCACGAGCAAAACATGATCACACCTCAGTACTCTTTGGGTGTTAATCACATAGCAATGTGAACTAGATTATTGACTCTAGTAAACCCTTTGGGTGTTGGTCACATGACGATGTGAACTATGGGTGTTAATCATATACAGATATGATATTGGTGTTAAATCACATGGCGATGTGAACTAGATTATTGACCCTAGTGCAAGTGGGAGACTTAAGGAAATATGCCCTAGAGGCAATAATAAAGTTATTATTTATTTCCCTATTTCATCATAAATGTTTATTATTCATGCTAGAATTGTATTAACCGGAAACATAATACATGTGTGAATACATAGACAAACTTAATGTCACTAGTATGCCTCTACTTGACTAGCTCATTAATCAAAGATGGTTATGTTTCCTAACCATAGACATGAGTTGTCATTTGATTAACGGGATCACATCATTAGTAGAATGATGTGATTGACATGACCCATTCCGTTAGCTTAGCACTTGATTGTTTAGTATGTTGCTATTGCATTCTTCATGACTTATACATGTTCCTACAACTATGAGATTATGCAACTCCGTTTACCGGAGGAACACTTTGTGTGCTACCAAACGTCACAACGTAACTGGGTGATTATAAAGGAGCTCTACAGGTGTCTCCAAAGGTACATGTTGAGTTGGCGTATTTCGAGATTAGGATTTGTCACTCCGATTGTCGAAGAGGTATCTCTGGGCCCTCTCGATAATGCACATCACTATAAGCCTTGCAAGCAATGTGACTAATGAGTTAGTTGCGGGATGATGCATTACATAATGAGTAAAGAGACTTGCCGGTAACGAGATTGAACTAGGTATTGAGATACCGACGATCGAATCTCGGGCAAGTAACATACCGATGACAAAGGGAACAACTTATGTTGTTGTGCGGTTTGACCGATAAAGATCTTTGTAGAATATGTCGGAGCCAATATGAGCATCCAGGTTCCGCTATTGGTTATTGACCGAGACATGTCTCGGTCATGTCTACATTGTTCTCGAACCCGTAGGGTCCACACGCTTAAGGTTTCGATGACAGTTATATTATGAGTTTATGAGTTTTGATGTACCGAAGGTTGTTCGGAGTCCCGGATGAGATCACGGACATGACGAGGACTCTCGAAATGGTCGAGACATAAATATCGATATATTGGACGACTATATTCGGACACCGGAAGTGTTCAGGGTAGTTTCGGAGAAAACCAGAGTGCTGGAGGGGTTACCGGAACCCCTCGGGGGAGTATTGGGCCTTAGTGGGCTTTAGGGAAGGGAGAGGGTAGCAGCCCAGGAGGTGGTGCGCCCCCTCCCATGAGGGGTCTGAATTGGACTAGGGGAGGGGGGCGCACCCCCCTTTCCTTCTCCTCTTTCCCTCTCTTTCCTTCCCCCTTCCCTCTTCCTAGTTGGACTAGGAAAGGGGATTCCTACTCCTACTAGGAGGAGGACTCCCCCCTCCTTGGCGCGCCCCAAAGGGCTGGCCGGCCTTCCCCCTTGCTCCTTTATATACGGGGGCAGGGGGGCACCTCTAGACATAACAATTGATCTCTTGATCTCTTAGCCGTGTGCGGTGCCCCCCTCCACCATAGTCCTCCTCGATAATATTGTAGTGGTGCTTAGGCGAAGCCCTGCGACGGTAGAACATCAAGATCGTCACCACGCCGTCGTGCTGACGGAACTCTTCCCCGACATTCTGCTGGATCGGAGTACGGGGATCGTCATCGAGCTGAACGTGTTCTAGAACTTAGAGGTGTCGTAGTTTCGATGCTTGATCGGTCGGGCCGTGAAGACGTACGACTACATGATCTTGCGTGTACGTAGGAATTTTATTAAAATTACTACGTTCCCCAATAATATAATCATGCTAGAAAAGGTGATTGAAATTATCATTGATCAAACTTGTGCACCTGATAGCATTCACACTTCATAAATTCTTTCTTTTATCATTTACCTACTCGAGGACGAGCAAGAATTAAGCTTGGGAATGCTGATATGTCTCCAACGTATCTATAATTTATGAAGCATCCATGCTATTTTATTATCTGTTTTGAATGATTACGGGCTTTATTATACACTTTTATATTACTTTTGGGACTAACCTACTAACCGGAGGCCCAGCCCATATTGTTGTTTTCTTGGCTATTTTAGTATTTCGCAGAAAAGGAATATCAAACAGAGTCCAAACGGAATGAAACCTTTGGGAGCGTGATTTTTGGAACGAACATGATCCGGGAGACTTGGAGTACAAGCCAGGGAAGCTTCAAGGAGGCCAGGAGATAGGAGGGCGAGCCCACCCCCCTAGCGTGCCCCCTGTCTTGTGGGCCCCTCGAGCCTCCCCCGACCGACTTCTTTCGCCTATATATTCCCATATACACTAAAACCATCGAATACGAAGATAGATCGGGAGTTCCGCCGCTGCAAGCCTCTGTAGCCACCAAAAACCTCTCGGGAGCCCGTTCCGGCGCCCTGCCGGAGGGGGAACCCATCACCGATGGCCATCTTCATCATCCCGGCGCTCTCTATGACGAGTAGGGAGTAGTTCACCCTCGGGGCTGAGGGTATGTACCAGTAGCTATGTGTTTGATCTCTCTCTCTCTCTCGTGTTCTCTCTATGGCACGAGCTTGATGTATCGTGAGCTTTGCTATTATAGTTGGATCTTATGATGTTGCTCCCCCTCTACTCTCTTGTGATGAATTGAGTTTTCCCTTTTAAGTTATCTTGTCGAATTGAGTCTTTAAGGATTTGAGAACACTTGATGTATGTCTTGCCGTGCTTATCTGTGGTGACAATGGGATATTCACGTGATCCACTTGATGTATGTTTTGGTGATCAACTTGCGGGTTCCGCCCATGAACCTATGCATAGGGGTTGGCACACATTTCCGTCTTGACTCTCTGGTAGTAACTTCGGGCACTCTTTGAAGTACTTTTGTGTTGGTTGAATAGATGAATCTGAGATTGTGTGATGCATATCGTATAATCATGCCCACGAATGCTTGAGGTGACAATGGAGTATCTAGGTGACATTAGGGGTTTGTTGATTTGTGTCTTAAGGTGTTATTCTAGTATGAACTCTATGATAGATTGAACGGAAAGAATAGCTTCATGTTATTTTACTACGGACTCTTGAATAGATCGAGCAGAAAGGATAACTTTGAGGTGGTTTCGTACCCTACCATAATCTCTTCGTTTGTTCTCCGCTATTAGTGGCTTTGGAGTGACTCTTTGTTGCATGTTGAGGGATTGTTAAATGATCTATCTATGTTATTATTGTCGAGAGAACTTGCACTAGTGAAAGTATGAACCCTATGCCTTGTTTCCTATCATTGCAATACTGTTTACGCTCACTTTTATCATTAGTTACCTTGCTGTTTTTATAACTTCAGATTACAAAACCTATATCTACTATCCATATTTCACTTGTATCACCATCTCTTCGCCAAACTAGTGCACCTATACAATTTACCATTGTATTGGGTGTGTTGGGGACACAAGAGACTCTTTGTTATTTGGTTGCAGGGTTGTTTGAGAGAGACCATCTTCATCCTACGCCTCCCACGGATTGATAAACCTTAGGTCATCCACTTGAGGGAAATTTGCTACTATCCTACAAATCTCTGCACTTGGAGGCCCAACAACGTCTACAAGAAGAAGGTTGTGTAGTAGACATCATGCTCTTTTCTCGAGCCGTTACCGGGGAGGCTAGGTAAGTGGCACTCACACCCCGTCAACTAAGCCCTTTTCTGGCGCCGTTGCCAGGGAGGTGAGTGCTTGAAGGTATATCTTTAGATCTTGCAATCGAATCTTTTTGTTTCTTGTTTTATCACTAGTTTAGTTTATAAAAGAAAAACTAAAAAAATGGAGTTAAGTTTGTCTCATACGCTTCATCTTTTTGATATCTTTCATGAAAATGATGGTAAGGAAAATTATGCTCAAGTGCTAGAAGAAGAATGCATTAAAATGTTTGGTACTAGATCTTTGTATGATGAGCATGATTGCAATGTTGTTAGTATGAATTCCTTGAATAACCATGATGCTAATGATATGCAAAGCCACAAGCTTGGGTATGCTATGTTTGATGAATATGATATATTTTGTCCCCCAAGTTTTGATGAGCAAATTTATTATGATGAAAGCATGCCTCCTATTTTGATGATTATATTGATGATAGTGGGTTTGGAAGAGTGTCAACTTTAGGAAGTAGTGATCCCACAATTTTGGAGGATGTTGAATATTATTGTGATAATTATGAAAGTGGATTTGGAGAGGTCATGACTTTATTTAGTGATGAATCCACTATTTCGGAAGAGGTTCCAATTGATTATGAGAACAAAGTTGCTATCTATGATGATTATTGTGATGACTTGTATGCTATTAAGAATAATGATAACCATGAAACTTGTCATCATGATTTTAGTTTTCAATTGGATTATGCCTCACATGATAATTATTTTGTTGAAGTTATGCTTGTTTAGCCTTCCTATGCTAGTTGATTATTGTTCCCATAAGTTGTTTGCTCACAAAATCCCTATGCATAGGAAGTGGTTTAGACTTAAATGTTCTAGTCATATGCTTCATGATGCTCCCGTTATGTTTCAATTTTTATCTTTTATGAGAGCATCATTGTCAGCATCATGCCTAGCTAAAAAGGCATTAAAGAAAAGCGTTGTTGGGAGACAACCCAATATTTATCCTTACTGTTTTTGTGTGTCCACATGATTATGCTACTGTAATAATCATGTTTTATAGCTTCTGTTTCAATAAAGTGCCAAGTGAGACCTTTAGGATAGCTTACGGTGATAGTTGTGTTGATCCTGCTGAGAATCAGAAACTTTTGCACCCAGTAAATTAGTTTTGTTAATTCACAAAAACGTGCTTATGATCTGATCCTTTTGATATGGATTTGTACACAAATTTCTTAGGACTTCCTAATTTTGTAGAATTTTTGGAGTTCCAGAAGTATACGTTTGATACAGATTACTACAGACTGTTCTGTTTTTGACAGATTTTGTTTTCTGTGTGTTGTTTGCTTATTTTGATGCATCTATGGCTAGTATTAAGTGGTATGAACCATAGATAAGTTGGAATACAGTAGATATTACACCAATGTGAATTTATAATGAGTTCACTACAGTACCTAAGTGGTGGTTTTATTTTCTTATACTAACGGAGCTTACGAGTTTTTTGTTGAGTTTTGTGTTGTGAAGTTTTCAAGTTTTGGGTAAAGATTCGATGGACTATGGAATAAGGAGTGGCAAGAGCCTAATCTTGGGGATGCCCAAGGCACCCCAAGGTAATATTCAAGGACAACCAAGAGCCTAAGCTTGGGGATGCCCCGGATGGCATCCCCTCTTTCGTCTTCGTTCATCGGTAACTTTACTTGGAGCTATATTTTTATTCACCACATGATATGTGTTTTGCTTGGAACGTCATTTTATTTTGTTAATATATGCTTGATGTTATTTAGAATAATGTTTTGCACCTATATTTTCAATAAAAATGTCAAGGATAGCCTTTACCATGCTTATTTTGCTAGTATACATGTTGCTGTTTCAAAACAGAAAGTTTACCACTGTTGCAAAAATTCCCTAGAAAAGTAAGAGAATGATATAATGTTGAAACTTTTTGAATAATAAGATCTGACAAATCTTCTACAGCTTAGTATTTTTCTAATAATTTTTGGACTTAGGGAAGTATGATGGATCTTGCATTCTTTACAGACTATACTGTTTTGGCAGATTGCTGTTATGTTTGCGTTGTTTGCATATGTTTGCTTGTTTAATGATTCTATTTGAGGATAAAAGTATTAAATATGCAGAGGCATTTAGCAAGCAATGTTGAATAATAATTTTAGTGATTTTTTACAGTAGAAAATGATAAGGTTTTGCATTGGTTTATACTTACCTATCTCATGAGTTCTTGTTGAGTTTGGTGTGGATGAAGCTTTTGATAAAAAAAAGAAACCATGATCTGATAGGAATTAAGGAGACACAAAAGTTCAAGCTTGGGGATGCCCAAGGCACCCCAAGATAATATTTCAAGAAGTCTCAAATAGCTAAGCTTGGGGATGCCCCGTTAGGCATCCCACCTTTCTTCTTCAACAACTATCGGTTAGTATCGGTTGAACCTAACTTTTTTGCTTCTTCACATGAGTTGTGCTATCCTTGCAATGTCATTTTATTTTGCTTTGCTTGCTGTTTGAATACAATACCAAGATCTGAAATTCTTTATTGAGAGAGAGTCTTCATATAGCTACATAATTATATAGCTACTCATGGATCTTCACTTATATCTTTTTGGAGTAGTTTGTCATTTACTCGTGTGCTTCACTTATATCCTATGAGTAAATGGTTGAATGAGTTGAATGTCATAAATCTGAAATTATATATGCCTCATATGCTTGCCCATGGGGAGTAATGACTTCACATCTAAGAAGTAGAGGTTGTAAATTTATTCAAGGTTAGCAAGCATTGTATTGGTCATTTGAACAATTCATGAAAGAATATTGAAGGAAGAGAGATTTCACATACAAATATACTATCCTAGACATCTTTTATAGTTGTGAGCACTCATTAAGTATGACATGCTAAAGACATGATATAAATTATACCAGCCTAGCTTTTTTTGAACAAGTGAAGGGACCTGAAGGGACCACAAGATGGCATATATTATATCACAATTGATACAACACTACATGAATGACCTTTAAAGAAATAAAAAATACATCCATCATTCATTTTTGGACATAGGACCCCAAAGGTAAAACATAGATCGCAATCTAGTCCTATAGCATCCAGCGACCTCATCGACGATGCTTGGGCCACCATTACCAGCATAAACCAAGCCATCTACGAGCAAGGAGGAAAGGGACTCGCCATGGAAGTTGAAAGAAGCTCAATGGACAATCTTACTCTTTTGATCTGCAGGTCCACTTGTTGAGGTCCAAGTAGTGGATGAAGAAGAATCGAAGAAAGACCACGCGAACTTCCAAATCCCATCAAAAGCCATATCCAGGCAGGCATTTCATGGATCCACCATCCTCCTTCCATCCACCTCCACGCGATGAAGAAAAAGGGGAGAGAACGCTATGTTTGCCCGATCTCTAGTGTGAAATTCCCTAATACCAACACACCAAGGTGGAAACCCATGGTGAACCAACCTGTGGTTGGATATGTTTAGTAGGATAGTGGTATCCCCAGCCCATCCAGGTTCAAGTCTTGGTGCTCACATTTTTCTGAATTTATTTTAGGCTTTCTGGCGATGCGCATTCAGTCGGAGGAGGTGTTCCCGTCAACAACAAGGCGCCTATGGTGACTTCATCAATCTCAAGATGAAATGTCGGCTCAGTCTCTCGGATGTCTATAGGGTAGCGTGTGCGTGTGTGCATTTATAGGGGTGACTGAATGTGTGTATATGTGAGTGCATGCATCTGTACTATGTTGAAAAAAGGGAGAAGTCCATGATGAGGGCCTCACATTGTTCGAAATTCCAAGCGTAACAACTACTAATCTGCCACCATGGCCACAACCGAAGCCACGAGGAGAAAAGCCGAAGACAAATATGGTTCACTAGAGGCGGGAAGGAACCGACTATACATACTACAAAGGTCGAGCCTCCCTCTTCCTCCCTCTGGTGGTCCGAGCCGCTGGAGGGGAAGAGCGAGAGAGAGAGAGGCTGAGGCAGATGGTATGTAATTTGGGTTAGGGGAGGAAGAAATGGCAAGTCACCAGTCCAGCACTAGTCCAGGTCAAAAAGCCACTCTGCTAGCCTAGCTGACTGGGCATGTGAACAATATCGATAATTTGACTTTATCTATAAATAATTATGGATCAATAAGTGCAACACATAGAGCATGTCATGAATACTCTATGAATCACATTGTTTTGTTGTTCGATGTTGTTTTTAACTTGTATAACCATGAAGTTTTCTTCTTCTAAGCAGCTAAACTAATGGGTAATTTTTTTCCACTCTAGCTTTTGCCAATTTTCTTTATGGCACTCTAGATTTTGACATTTCTCTTTTGCCACTCTTAGCTTTTGACAATTACCAAAATTTCCATTTTGTGGCAAAATCAAAAAATATTGAGTCGCACACATCCTCAAAAGCTAAGAGTCTCAAAAGTGAAATAAAATTATTTTGCTTTTGCCATGGAATGGCAACTGTGATAATTGTCAAAAGCTAAGAGTGCCAAAAGTGAAATGTCAAAATCTAGAGGGACATAAAGAAAATTGGCAAAAACTATAGTGGCAAAACAAAATTTTCCCAAACTAGTGTGGAGTAGATGGGGCCAAATGATTTATAAGTAATTCCATATCAATGATGAAATAAATTGATTGTCCCAACTTATCTATTGTGCTTGGTTAAATAAAGGGTGTTGCCTAGTCATCCATACATAAAGTTGTGCATTTGTGTGTGATGGTGATTTTTTGGTGTGACCGGTCCATGAGAGAAAACTAATATTATTTATTGCAAGAAGGTTTTAAGGTTCAAATCCATGCTTCCAGCATAGCGGCAACCCCTGCAAGCATTTGAGGTGGTTGGTCACTATTCGGTAGATTGACAAGACAAAGATGGCAAGAATGATGTCATCAGTGAGGCGCAAGCCTCGTCGGTGGTAGTGTGCCAAGATTTTTTGTGTGTGGAATTAGATAAATCAATGAGTCATGTGTGTGCATACTATCTCATTCAGTCGATGTCATGTCAAGTGTTCATATCCAAGTGCAGTCCGATCTGTGGCTCCAATGCAGTTGAAGCGTATCACGGTCGAACCACTATCCAGTGAGGTGTATTACTCTGGGCGAAACGCGTGTGGAAAAATATGGCTTGTGGTTGTATATGTTTCTTCACGAGAGATCAAGCTTGAGAAGTAGTGGAATGGTAATTAATGAAGGCGAGTATGTCAAATAAGGTCATATCTCTACGTGAGCCCGTGTGATCATCAAACGGTATTTAACGAGGGAGCTAGTGTATTCGGGTTGTCTCGGTCAATGCATTGAGTTATGTCGACAAGTCATGAATCTTAAACAAGTCAGGATTCAAGGGATTACTAGAGATGGCAAGTAATAAAGGTTATCAGAAATAAGCTTTCCCTAAGGAAGTCTGATTTGAAGTCGTTGTTTGCTACCTATATGTGTTCAAGAGTCAAGACGAACATATTTTCCTCCTGCCTTTTTTAGTTGGACTACTATTGTTGTTCATATGGCCTTTGGATTGGTGCATTATCATGCCCAACTATCGTACGAGGAGGTAGGTTTGAGTCATTTACCCTGTGCGTGTTCTTGTCTTGTCGAGTTTGGTTCCTAGGTGTTTTGTGTATATATAAGCACACTAGGGGGCTCGATGTTTTTAACAACGTGAAACTACACCTGTGAGATGTTAGTTGGGAAGAAATAATGTAATAGAGGGTGTTGTTTGCATCCTTGGTTAAACTTGTGTGTCTGCATTGTCGCATTTGTTCACAATATTTTGATGCAACCGACTGATGGGAGAAATCCAACAAGGTACCAACGTGTCATGAACCTTTTGGATTTGAAGGCATTAGGAATGAAGCTTAAAAATCATAATTAAGAACCACTACCAATTTACTCTATCTTCCGATGCTGATGGCGGATAGGGGTGTTAGTCGATGATCTCCTTTTTGTATGCATCGATGGGTTCGGCCAGTGGCCTACGACTCCTAGCACTGCGCGCCCCACACTCCGTGATGCCCTCACTATGTTCTACAAGAAAAGCGACAAAAATCGCGTTTTGGTTGTGGTACAATCAGTACGAAGTTTTTCACAATTTGTCGATGAGGAGGTCACTAGTGAATTCTGAGACATCAGTTATATTTTCCGATTCTGAGACATCAGTTATATTTTCCCGTCAAGGCCCTGATTGGAAGCCATGTAAAATGTTACACCCATAAAAATAATACTAGTGTATTTCACTTGCTCGTGGAGGATACCACGGTATTTTACAAGGGACATCTTTTCAAGTTATAAACCAACGTTTGGTAAGAGAAAATAATCCACTTGTAACTGGGAAGGTGAACTAAACTGGGAAGTTAGCTTGGTATGACTTGATTGCTGAACAAAATTGTTGATCAACACTTGATATAAAACACATGATGTTAGTTGATCTACTTCCATGAAACCATCTTTATTCACATCACAATGAACATCACGATGTATACCATAACAAATTTGAGCTATTCTATTTTCTTACCAATGAGAGCTATTAATTCAAGGTCCCAACAAATAATAGCTAATATCAACATAAACATAAGAAATCGGCACATGAAAGCCCAACATGATAGGTTGTAAACAAAAGCTTGTGATGGCAAGTTGGCAAACAACCATCCATTCGGTTTGTTTGAAATATCCCTCTTTTTTGTAGTTCTTACAGAAATCTTGCCAGGTTATTTGCAAGAAACATCTCAGGACCTTAATGGATCAAATTGCTTGCAAGAACTAGAACCAATTAGAAGCGGTAATTGCACAAAATTGTCATGGGGTTCCATATAGATCTTGCACTAAAAAGTATAATGTATCATGGATTGCAATGAGGTAAATACCGGTGTTGTTGTAAAGAATGTAGACAATGCTACTAATTAATAAAGTGCATATAAATCACGCAATTCGTGTGCTTGGATATAAGTTAATATTTGGGAAAATAACTTTTGTTGCTAATTATTATTACCATTCTAGACTCAAAACATATATAAACTCAAGATTGATGTTGTAATTTCCATCAGGGAGAGACAATTTAAGAGGGTCAATTTGCATTTGTTGTGTACTTAACCATTCTTCATCAGCTCTCTAACTCTGAATTAAGTTGTGAAATACAATTTCTGCCATGAGAATTTTCACTTGAGTATCATTTGGATAATGCGTGCTGACTTTTAAAATTGGGAATCACATCTTCTAGACACCAACTGCACGCTCCATATGGTTCCGTTGACGGGCATGCCTTACATTGAAAGGTTATTTTAGGTTCTTTGGGCAAGAACGACCTTGACCTTTATCTTATAGATGATATCGAACTTCACTTTACTGTGCTAGAAACTTTGGGGTGTTTGCATAGCCTCCGTCAACAAAATAGTACTTCCACCGTCACAAAATAAGTGACTTAACTTTGTACTAAGCTTGGGGTGTTTGCACAGCCTCCGTCCCAAAATAGTACAAAGTTCAACTTTGTACTAACTTTATAAAGTTAGTACAAAGTTGAGTCGCTTATTTTGGGATAGAGGGAGTAATTGACTATAAATATATGGAAGCCCGATGCAAATTTCAATACCAAATAGTACCAAGCTATGGGGACATCGAGCTGCTCCCTAGTTGCATATGCACCAGGATGAACAGTAAAATCTGATATAATAATAAAAATGTAAGAAAAAGATACAACATGCATGTCTGAATGCCTTACTACCGTGCAAATTTTGCTCATGAAAAAATTGTTACTTTGAAAGAGGTTACTTTAAAGCATTTGGGTTAACTATTTTTTTACCAAAAGCATCACAAATGTGGTCTCTTCACGAAAATTTATATCAAGGGAGAACACTCTAGAATTTTTGTATGGAAAAGTTTTTATATTTAAAAAGTTGATATTGTTTGCATTTTACTATTCACCCAGGTGCAACTAGTGTAGTTGCACCAAAAAATGGCAGTTTCACGAGCTATGGTTACTATCTGTGTTATGCTAGGAGGATAGAATTTCCTAAATTAATGAGTATCTAGTGAATTGTGCATCATAAGGTCAAAGGTCAATGCTGTGATAGCATTGAGGCATCCATTCATATGTATATGCATTGTTTTCGGGCTATGCTCAAATATGTGAGTCAATGTATGATGACTAGTATTCCTGTAAAGCATGTACATAAACATCTCTACATTCTCTTCAATGTTAACTCCTCTTGAATTTTGCATAAGTTGTTTGGATCTAAGATGGCAGCATATAGCTTGGAAATGTGGGATTTCATCCTAACTCCCAAAAGTATCAAGACACCCTTGAGGGTGACTATCCAAATCTTTCTCAGATATATTTAGCTCTAGTAAAAATGATATGTTGTATGGAATATTTTCTCTCCTAAAAGATATATAATATAATGTTGGAAAGACAACAAACATCATCTCCTCCTCCTTCTCCTCCTCATAATGAGTAATAGCAACATTCCTATTATCCATTATCTAGCGAGAAAATAAGACTAAATAGAAGACACAATACTTACCTAGCAAGAAAAGAAGACTAAACAAATAATCAACATGAGGCGAACAAGAGGTGATCTTGCTCATGGGCACATTTAAAAATAATACTTGAAGCAACATAGCAAGTTAAGCGACGATATGGACCACTTCAGATCATATCTTATCTAGCGAGAAAATAATACGTGAAGCATGAATATATCTGAGGGATAAAAACGGAATTATGAGGAATCAAAAGAAATGTCGGTGTACTAAATTAGGGGTCCTTTAGTACCCCTAGACTTGTATACATGCAGTTGTAGACCTCTGGAAGGCAAGGGCTTGCCGGAGGATAGCTCTACCCAATACTCAATACTTGGGCGACCAGGACCATGAAGAAGACCTCCCGGCAAGTCATTGAGAAGTACTAAGTAAGTACTAAAGATCAAGACTCCAGTTGCGGCAAGCTCAGCACCGGCAAGCCAGGACCGGATAAGCTCCTTGCCGGGAAATTCCCCCTCTCACTCTTCGGCCGCTCCACCTCATCGACCAGCTGATGGCTTGTCAATATTAGGTGTCAAACAGGAGGGCGGCTTGGGGAGGAAAAATTGGAATGAAGTAGCTAAGCTAGAAAATTATGTTTCATTTCCTTTTCATTATGGTGCATTGAATGATTTGAAGAAATAAGAGGACACAACATTGGTGCTTGGATCATCATCGCTCTGCCTCTCAGGTGCATTGATCACAAATCAATGTGGCGAAGCCATGGCCCCCGTCGAAGGCTAGTTTGTCTTCACCGTGTTAGGGGTAGGGTGCTCACTACTGCTTACTAGAGCGACTAGACCATAGTAGTTTCATTGTTGTTGCATCCCACTAATGCATCAATGTTTTTATTTCTACGGTTTACATTTTTCTTGTGACACAGGAGTTAAGTTTTGAAACATGACAAAGAGTAACGTCGTGAATCTTGAAATAAATTATGCAGTCACTGCTTCATGATACATGAATTAAATTCGGGTAGTCTGGTTGAGTGGGCGTGTACTCTAAGACTAACACCATTTTGTTGCTTGGGTATTTCTTTTAACTTGTACATCCATGAACTTTTCTTCTTCTTCTTAGTGGCTAAGCTAATGTGTAGTAGCTGGTGTCGGAAGATTTTTAAGTAATTCCATCTGTGATGATGAAATCAATTCTTTATCCCATTTTATCTATGTGCTTGGTTAAATAGAGTTCGTGCGCATAGTCATGCATACATAAAGTTGTGCATTCACGTGTCTTGGTGATATTTTGGTGTGACCAGTCCATGGGAGAAACCTAATATTTCGTATCACATAAAGGTTTACGGTTTGAATCAAGGCTTGCAACACCGAGGCAACTAATGACCCACAAGTGTTGGGCATCAATCATAGTCCTTTCGATAAGTAAGAGTGTCAAACCCAAAGAAGAGCAGAAGGAAATGATAAGCGGTTTTCAGTAAGGTTTTCTCTGCAAGCACTGAAATTGTAAGTGATAGATAGTTTTGTGATAAGATAAATGGTAACGAGTAACAAGTAAATAAAGTAAATCAAGTGCAGTAAGGTGGCCCAATCCTTTATGTAGCAAAGGATAAGCCTGGACAATTTCTAATAATGAGAAAAGGGCTCCCGAGGACAAGCATCCCACTTATGATTAACCCCTATTGCAAGCGTCCGCAACTACAAAAGAAGTATTAAGGTAAACCTAACCACAACATTAAACATATGGATCCAAATCAGCCCCTAACGAAGCAACGCATAAACTAGGGTTTAAGCTTCTGTCACTCTAGCAACCCATCATCTACTTATTACTTCCCAATGCCTTCCTCTAGGCCCAAATAATGGTGAAGTGTCATTTAGTCGACGTTCACATAACACCACTAGAGGAAAAGACAACATACATCTCATCAAAATATCGAACGAATACCAAATTCACATGACTACTAATAGCAAGACTTCACCCATGTCCTCAGGAACAAACGTAACTACTCACAAAGCATATTCATGTTCATAATCAGATGAGTATCAATATGCATAAAGGATTTGAACATACGATCTTCCACCAAGTAAACTAATTAGCATCAACTACAAGGAGTAATCAACACTACTAGCAACCCACAGGTACCAATTTGTGGTTTTGATGCAAGATTGGATACAAGAGATGAACTAGGGTTTTGAGAGGAGATGGTGCTGGTGAAGATGTTGATGGAGATTGACCCCCTCCTGATGAGAGGATCGTTGGTGATGACGTTGGTGATGATTTCCCCCCTCCCAGAGGGAAGTGTCCCCGGCAGAACAGCTCCGCCAGAGCCCTAGATTGGTTCCGCCAAGGTTCCGCCTTGTGGCGGCAGAGTTTCGTCCCTTAAGCTTGCCCACGATTTTTTCCAGGGTAAAAGCTCTCATATAGCAGAAGATGGACACTGGAGACTCACCAGGGGGCCCAGGAGACAGTGGCGCTCCCAGTAGGGGGGGCGTGCCCCCCACTCTTCTGGCCAATGTGTGGGCCCCCTGATGTATTTCTTTCGCTCAATAATTCTTATTAATTCCAAAAACAGGTTTCGTGGAGTTTCAGGATTTTTGGAGCAGTGCAGAATAGGTTTCCAATGTTTGCTCCTTTTCCAGCCAGAATTCCAGCTGCCGGCATTCCCCCTCTTCATGGTAAACCTTGTAAAATAAGAGAGAATAGCCATAAGTATTGAGATATAATGTGTAATAACAGCCCATAATGCAATAAATATTGATATAAAAGCTTGATGCAAAATGGACGTATCAACTCCCCCAAGCTTAGACCTCGCTTGTCCTCAAGCGGAAGCCGAAATCGAAAAATATGTCCACATGTTTAGAGATAGAGGTGTCGATAAAAATAAAATACGGACATGGGGGCATCATGATCATTCTTATAACAGCAACATATATAGATTTTATCCTATGCTCAAGTGACAATCAATTCACAATGTCAAGTATGGTTCAAAAACTTCATTGGGAACTAACAAACTATAATCTCAGTCATTGAAGCAATTGCAATTTACCATAACATCAGAAAGAGTCAACATAGAGCTTTTCAGCAAGCTCACATACTCAACTATCTTGTAGTCTTCTATAATTTCTAACACTCACGCAATACTTGTGGTTATGGAGTTTCAGCCGGACACTGAGAAAGATAGGGGCTTATTGTGTTGCCTCCCAACGTATTCACCTTTAGGTGATGTCAACAATAATAGCCCATGCTAACTTACATCCAATTGGATATATATATATCATGATCTTTCAAACACGAAGAGCTTGCCAAAGGATAAAATGAAAAAGGGAAAGGTGAGGATCACCTTGACTCAAGCATAAACTAAAAACATAAAGTAAAAGATAGGCCCTTCGCAGAGGGAAGCAGAGGTTGTCATGTGCGTCTAGGGTTGATGCACAAAATCTTAATGCAAAAGAACGTCACTTTATATTGCCCCTTGTATGTGGACCTTTATTATGCAGTCCGTCGCTTTTATTACTTCCTCAACAAGTTCGTACAAAGCTTATTTTCTCTACACTAATAAGTCATACATATTTAGATAGCAATTTTTATTGCCTGCAGCATGACAACTTACTTGAAGGATCTTACTCAATCCATAGGTAGGTATGGTGGACTCTCATGGCAAAACTGGGTTTAAGGATATTTGGAAGCACAAGTAGTATCTCTACTTGGTGCAAGGAATTTGGCTAGCATGAGGGGGAAAGGCAAGCTCAACATGTTTGGATGGTCGATGACAATATACTTTAACTGAGATGCGCGAAAACATAAACCATTACGTTGTCTTCCTTGTCCAACGTCAACTCTTTTAGCATGTCATACTTAATGAGTGCTCCCAATTATAAAAGGTGTCCAAGTATATTTATATGTGAACCCCTCTTTCCTTATCACTTCTTATTAATTGCAACGATGACCAAAACTACGTTTATCAACTCTCAACAACTTTTATGCCTCATACTTTCTATATGTGAAGTCATCACTATCCATAAGATCAATATGAACTCTTTTCTTTTTCTTTCTACTTTCTCAAGATCATGGCAACATAGCAAAGCCCTTGACTCAACACTAATCTTTATTATAGATAGCTCACGGACTCGATTACATAAAGAGATCACAAAGCAAAACTCAAAACTACTTGATATCAAAACTTCAATCTACTAGATCAAGATACTACTAAAAGGATCGAACTAAATAAAACGGTAAAGATAGGAGCGTGATGATGATACGATACCGGGGCACCTCCCCCAAACTTGGAAGTTGCCAAGGGGAGTGCCCATACCCATGTGATTATTTATCCTTCTTCACGGTTGGTGTTATGATCTTCTTGGCGATGATGCCCTTCAGGATACGGTTCTCCTCCTCGAGCTTGTTGGCTTGTTGTTTGAGGTCCATAATTTCTTTATGGAGCTTGCCTGTAACGTCCAAAGATCCTTTTACCCAAGGATGCTGCATAGCTTCTGGAGAACAAGTGAAACTCTTTTTCATATTTTCATAAGAAAGAAATCTAAAGTTGCAAGGGGTGACCGAAGTAGGGATAGCCAGGCTAGGTAGTTCCCCCATAGTGAATTCTGCTTGAAGACAAGAGGTAACTTCTTGATCCTCCTCCATGGCATCTATCCTTTTCAAATCAGCCTCCATCTCATCATCCGTTGATGGTCCAAAGTGATAGGCATCGCTATTTGCTCCTAGACCCGGTGTTGGGTGAGACACCCGACTCTCCCCGACTGACTCCTGAGAAGACATCTTGCTTTATTCTGCAACAGGAACAGCTCGAAACGAAAATAGAGGATATTTGCGTGATACGATGGTCAAAATCTTCGGGAGTATATATAATGAATTTTTACCGACCAAAATACATAACGTGCAAGAAAACGGAGTCCGAGAGACACACGAGGTGCCCACGAGACAAGGGGCGCCCCCCCGTGTGCCCACGAGACAGGGGGCGCGCCCAGTAGGGGGGGGGGGGCATCCACTCTCGTGGAGGCCTCGTGTCCCTTTCGGACTACTTCTTTCTTCCTAAAATTCTTAATTATTCCAAAACTGATAAATATTGCCATTGGAGTTGTTTTGGAGTCGGTTTACTTACCGTACCACATACCTATTCCTTTTCGGAGTCTGGAACATTCTGGAAAGTGTCCCTTATGTATTCCTCAAGGGTTATGGTTTCAATAATATTAGTTTCAACATTGATAGGATTACCTGAAATATAATGTTTAATTCTTTGACCGTTTACCACCCTTGGACTTGTGCCTTCGAAGTTGTTGATTTTTATGGCACCAGAACGCTAGACCTCCTCGATAACGTAAGGACCTTCCCATTTTGAGAGAAGTTTTCCTGCAAAAAATCTTAAACGAGAGTTGAATAATAATACATAATCTCCTACGTTAAACTCACACTTTTGTATCCTCTTATCATGCCAGCGTTTGACTTTTTCTTTGAATAGCTTGGCATTCTCATATGCTTGGGTTCTCCATTCATCAAGTGAGCTAATATCAAACAACCTCTTCTCACCGGCAAGTTTGAAGTCATAGTTGAGCTCTTTAATAGTCCAATATGCCTTATGTTCAAGTTCAAGGGGTAAATGACAGGCTTTTCCATAAACCATCTTATATGGAGACATACCCATAGGATTTGTGTATGCAGTTCTATAGGCCCATAATGCATCATCAAGTTTTTTGGACCAATTATTTCTAGATCTATTCACAGTCTTTTGCAAAATTAATTTGAGCTCTCTATTGCTCAATTCTACTTGACCACTAGACTGCGGATGATAAGGAGATGCTATTCTATGATTGACATCATACTTAGCAAGCATCTTACGGAAAGCACCATGAATAAAATGTGAACCACCATGATTCATAAGATATCTAGGGACTCCAAACCTCGGAAAAATAACTTCTTTAAGCATTTTAATAGAAGTGTTATGATCAACACTACTAGTTGGAATAGCTTCTACCCACTTAGTAACGTAATCAACAACAACTAAAATATGAGTATACCCATTAGAGGCAGGAAAAGGTCCCATATAATCAAAACCCCAAACATCAAACGGTTCAACAATAAGAGAATAATTCATAGGCATTTCTTGACGTCTACTAATGTTACCTAATCTTTGGCATTCATCACAAGATAAGACAAACTTATGAGCATCTTTGAAGAGAGTAGGCCAATAAAAACCAGATTGTAGTACCTTGTGTGCAGTTCTATCTCCAGCGTGGTGTCCTCCATAGGATTCAGAGTGACACTTGCGTAGGATCTGTTCCTGTTCATGCTCAGGCACACAACATCTAATAACACCATCTACTCCTTCTTTATAAAGGTGTGGGTCTTCCCAGAAGTAATGTCTTAAATCATAAAGAATTTTTTTCTTTTGCTGGTATGTGAAACTAGGAGGTATAAATTTAGCAACAATGTAATTAGCATAATTAGCATACCAAGGAGCAATACGAGAAGCATTAATGACTGCTAATTGTTCATCAGGAAAGCTATCATCAATAGGCAGTGGGTCATCAAGAACATTCTCTAACCTAGACAAGTTATCTGCAACTGGGTTCTCAGCTCCCTTTCTATCAATAATGTGTAAATTAAATTCTTGGAGCAGGAGAACCCATCTAATGAGCCTAGGCTTAGCATCTTTCTTTTCCATAAGATATTTAATAGCAGCATGATTAGTGTGAATAGTAACTTTGGAATCAACAATATAAGGTCTAAACTTATCACATGCAAATACAACTGCTAAGAACTCTTTTTCAGTAGTAGCATAATTTCTCTGGGCAGTATCAAGAGTCTTACTAGCATACTGGATAACATTCAATTTCTTATCAACTCTTTGCCCTAGAACAGCACCTACAACATAATCGCTAGCATCACAAAAAAAATTTCGAAAGGTAGATTCCAATCAGGTGGCTGAACAATAGGTGCAGTGATCAAAGCTTTCTTAAGTATTTCAAATGCTTCTACACAATCATTATCAAAGACAAAAGGAATATCTTTTTGCAATAAATTAGTCAGAGGCCTAGAGATTTTAGAAAAGTCCTTAATGAACCTCCTATAAAAACCGGCATGACCAAGGAAACTTCTTATACCTTTTATGTCCTTGGGACATGGCATCTTTTCAATAGCATCAACCTTGGCTTTATCAACTTCAATACCTCTATCGGAAATATTATGCCCCAAGACAATGCCCTCATTAACCATAAAGTGACACTTTTCCCAATTCAGGACGAGACTAGTGTCTTTGCATCTCTGCAAAACTCGATCAAGGTTGCGTAAACAATCATCAAAAGAGGATCCATAAACGGAGAAATCATCCATCAATACCTCACAAATCTTTTCACAAAAATCAGAGAATATAGCCATCATGCATCTTTGAGAGGTAGCAGGTGCATTACATAAACCAAAAGGCATACGTCTATAAGCAAAAGTACCAAAAGGGCAAGTAAAAGTAGTTTTAGATTGATCCTTCGCTGACACAGGTATTTGAGAGAAGCCAGAATAACCATCTAGAAAGTAGAAATGTGTGTGTTTGGATAGTCTTTCTAGCATTTGATCAATAAAAGGTAAAGGGTAATGATCTTTCTTAGTACCTTTATTTAACTTACGGAAATCAATTACCATCCTATATCCTGTAATAATTCTTTGTGGCATCAATTCATCTTTATCATTAGGAACAACGGTAATACCTCCCTTTTTAGGAACACAATGGACAGGGCTTACCCATTCACAATCAGCAACGGGATAAATAATACCTGCCTCAAGGAGCTTTGGTATCTCCTTTCTTACCACTTCTTTCATCTTGGGATTTAGTCGTCGTTGAGGATCTCTAACTGGTTTCGCATGTTTCTCCACTGTAATTTTGTGTTGACATAATGTGGGACTAATGCCCTTAAGATCATCCAGAGTATATCCAATAGCTGCTCGGTGCTTCTTCAGAGTTTTCAATAATCTTTCTTCTTCTTTCTCTGAAAGGTTAGCACTAATAATAACATGATATATTTTCTTTTCATCAAGATAAGCATACTTAAGATTATCAGGTAATGGTTTGAGTTCAAACACGGGATCACCCTTGGGTGGAGGGGGATCCCCAAGAATTTCAATGGGAAGGTTATGTTTCAGCACATGTTCCTGTTTGAGGAACACTTCATCTATTTCCCTTCTTTCCTTCATAAACATATCGTTTTCATGGTCTAGCAAGTATTGTTCTAACGGATCAGTAGGAGGCACAGCAATGGAAGCAAGACCAATAATCTCATCCTTACTAGGTGGTTCCCTGTCACGAGGTTATCTACGAAACTTAGCAAAATTAAACTGATGAGACATACCATCTATGCCAATGGTGACAGTATCTTTGTCACAATCAATCTTAGCACTAGCTGTATTCAAGAAGGGTCTACCAAAAATAATGGGACAAAAATCATCTTGTGGGGAGCCAAGAACAAGAAAATCAGCAGGGTATTTAACCTTCCCACACAAGACTTCAACATCTCTAACAATCCCAATAGGTTTAATGGTATCCCTATTAGCAAGCTTAATAGTAACATCAATGTCTTCTAATTCAATGGGCGCAATATCATGCATAATTTCTTGATATAAGGTATAAGGTATTGCACTAGCACTAGCACCCATATCACATAAGCCATGATAACAATGATCTCCTATTTTAACAGAAATAACAGGCATGCCTACGACAGGTCTATGTATCTTAGTATCTGGTCTAGCAATATTAGCAGTTTCACCACAGCAATAAATAACATGCCCATCTAAATCATCATCCAAGAGATCTTTAACAATAGCAATACTAGGTTCAACATTAATTTGCTCAGGAGGTGTATAAGTCCTAGTATTATTCTTATGAACAACAGTCGAAGCTTTAGGATGATCTTTTATCCTAACAGGAAAAGGAGGTTTCTCAACATAAGTAGTAGGAATAATAGGATCACTATAGGTGACAGTCTTTTGTTCAACTGTAATAGGTGCAACTACTTTCACTTCAACAGGAGGATTATATTTAAACCACTTCTCTTTAGGGAGATCAACGTGAGTAGCAAAAGATTCACAGAAAGAAGCTACTATCTCAGAGTCAAGTCCATACTTAGCACTAAATCCACGAAAAGCATCGGTGTCCATAAAAGATTTGACACAACCGAACTTAGGTGTCATACCTGACTCCTTACCATCGTCGGAACCCCAATCTTCAGAGTTGCATTTAATTCTTCCCAATATGTCCCATTTGAAATCAATAGTCTTCAGCATATAAGAACCAGCACAGGAAGTATCGAGCAGGTTGCCATTATCAAGAGAAAGCCGAGCATAATTTTTTTGAATAATCATTTCCCGGGAGAGCTCATGATTGGGGCATGAATATAACATTGACTTAAGCCTCCCCCAAGCTTGAGCGATGCTTTCTCCTTCGCGAGGCCAGAAATTATATATGTAATTACGATCACGATGAACAAGATGCACAGGGTAGAACTTCTGGTGAAATTCCAACTTCAGTCGCTTATAATTCCAAGATCTCGTATCATCACATAGCCTATACCATGTCAATGCATCTCCCTTCAAAGATAGAGGGAAGACCTTCCTTTTAACAACATCATCGGGAATACCTGCAAGCTTAAATAAACCACAGACTTCATCCACAAAGATAAGGTGCAAATCGAGATGCAATGTTCCATCTCCTGCAAATGGATTAGCTAACAGAGAACACAATTTATCATACCAGAAGGAATCTCAAAGTAAATATTTTCATAAAGTTCAGTAGGTTGAGGAGCGACTTTTTGCTCTTCTGGTCGGGGTGAAGATACCCCGAACAAGCCCCTCAAAGGATTAGTTTCCATAGTGACAAGTAACAGAAAATTTCAGCACACTATATAAATGTTTCCTTACCAAGTTCCACTCACCAAAAGCGCTACACTCCCCGGCAATGGCGCCAGAAAAGAGTCTTGTTGACCCACAAGTGTAGGGGATCAATCGTAGTCCTTTCGATAAGTAAGAGTGTCAAACCCAACGAGGAGCAGAAGGAAATGATAAGCTGTTTTCAGTAAGGTTTTCTGTGCAAGCACTAAAATTGTAGGTGATAGATAGTTTTGTGATAAGACAAATGGTAACGAGTAACAAGTAAATAAAGTAAATAAAGTGCAGCAAGGTGGCCCAATCCTTTATGTAGCAAAGGATAAGACTGGACAATTTCTAATAATGAGAAAAGAGCTCTCGAGGACACATGGGAATTATCGTCAAGCTAGTTTTCATCATGTTCATATGATTCGCGTTTGGTACTTTGATAATTTGATATGCGGGTGGACCGGTGCTTGGGTACTGCCCTTACTTGGACAAGCATCCCACTTATGATTAACCCCTATTGCAAGCGTCTGCAACTACAAAAGAAGTATTAAGGTAAACCTAACCACAACATTAAACATATGGATCCAAATCAGCCCCTAACGAAGCAACGCATAAACTAGGGTTTAAGCTTCTGTCACTCTAGCAACCCATCATCTACTTATTACTTCCCAATTCCTTCCTCTAGGCCCAAAAAATGTTGAAGTGTCATGTAGTCGACGTTCACATAACACCACTAGAGGAAAAGACAACATACATCTCATCAAAATATCGAATGAATACCAAATTCACATGACTACTAATAGCAAGACTTCACCCATGTCCTCAGGAACAAACGTAACTACTCACAAAGCATATTCATGTTCATAATCAGAGGAGTAATAATATGCATAAAGGATCTGAACATATGATCTTCCAAGAAGTAAACCAATTAGCATCAACTACAAGGAGTAATCAACACTACTAGCAACCCACAGGTACCAATTTATGGTTTTGATACAAGATTGGATACAAGAGATGAACTAGGGTTTTGAGAGGAGATGGTGCTGGTGAAGATGTTGATGGAGATTGACCCCCTCTCGATGAGAGGATCGTTGGTGATGACGTTGGTGATGATTTCCCCCTCCCGGAGGGAAGTGTCCCCGGCAGAACAGCTCCGCCAGAGCCCTAGATTGGTTCCGTCAAGGTTCCGCCTCGTGGCGCCGGAGTTTCCTCCCGTAAGCTTGCCCACGATTTTTTCCAGGGTAAAAGCTCTCATATAGCAGAAGATGGACACCGGAGGCCCACCAGGGGGCCCAGGAGACAGGGGGCGCGCCCAGTAGGGGGGGGGCGTGCCCCCCACTCTCCTGGCCAAAGTGTGGCCCCCCTGATGTATTTCTTTCACTCAATAATTCCTATTAATTCCAAAAACAGGTTTCGTGGAGTTTCAGGATTTTTGGAGCAGTGCAGAATAGGTTTCCAATGTTTGCTCCTTTTCCAGCCAGAATTCCAGCTGCGGGCATTCCCCCTCTTCATGGTAAACCTTGTAAAGTAAGAGAGAATAGCCATAAGTATTGAGATATAATGTGTAATAACAGCCCATAATGCAATAAATATTGATATAAAAGCATGATGGAAAATGGACGTATCAGCAACCTCTAGCATCTCGAGGAAGGCATTTGATAGATTGACAAGACAAAGACGGGAAGGGCTATTCATTAGCGGGAACGTGTTAACATTGTATTCGTGTGGAGTTAGATAAATCATTGAGTCATATGTGTGCACAATAGCTCATCCAAACGACATTGTGCCAAGTGTTCATATTCAAGTGCATGTCAATTTGTAGTTCCCTTGCAGTTGAAGCGTGTCACGGTGGAATCACTACACAGTCAGGTGTATTACATGTCGAAAACATGTGCGGAGAAACATGGCATGTGATTGTTGATGTGTCTCAAAGATATATTAATCTCAAGCATGCATTTGAGTGTAGCTAGCAAAAGTGAGTATGTTCGGTGAGGCTATATCTCTACGTGATCCCATATGATCATCGGTCCGTATGTAACAAGGGAGGTAGTCTAGTCGGGTCGGGCAGTACGCAACGCCCCCTCCCATCATTCCACCCTTCCCTCCCCCCTATACCGCCACCACTGTAGGGGCCGCCGTTGAAGTTCACGCTGGCTCTAGGAAGGTGGCGGTGGGGCCCTTCGCTGGTGTTCATGGAGTGGCGAATCTAGTCGTTCAGGAGCGCGGTGGTGACAGTTTTGAGGTGATAGCTTGTGCGTCGTTGCTAGCGGTGCAAAGGTGAACTTTCATGTTGCGTGACGGCCTTTGGCGGGCTGCGTGGTGGGTGCCTTGCAAAGGCACACATGTGCGATGGGGCTCTGCATGTGCTCTAGATTAGGCATGGTAGGGGTGCGGATTTCAGGCGGTGGCACGGTAGCCTCACAACTGCTTCTAGGAAGGCTAGGTGGTGGAGGTGCAGGTTGGTGAGGCGGCAGCCACCAGCGTCTCCCTCATCGTGGTGGGTTCCAAGTAGACGGCTTACTTCCACCTCCGAATGGTACTGCTTTGACGACCTTCTAGGGGTCTGAACTGGGCCGAGTGAAATCCTTGTGTGGCGGTGGCCGTTGCAAACGACAACGCTGCCGTCGCCGCCTCATGTGTGTGTGTGTGTGTGTGTGTGTGTGTGTGTGTGTGTGTGTGTGTGTGTGTGTCGTCCTTGGGGGCATCAGCTTGGCCATGTTTGTGTCCCGCTTGGGCACCAGGAGAAACCATAGGTCGGCTTGCTGTCCAGGCAGCATCAACGCCACAACATCATCCCTTCCTTGGAGGTGTTGCATGGGTGTCCATGGATGCTACTAGAGTTCTTGCCGGAGGTGGTAGCCTCGTCGACTCATTGTCTAGGATTGGGGCAATGTGTTGTTTGACGATGGTTATTGTTGTGGGCATGGGACCTTGGGTTACAATTGTTGGGGAACGCAGTAATTTCAAAAAATTTCCTACGATCACGCAAGATCTATCTCTAGGTGATGCATAGCAACAAGAGGGGAGAGTGTTGTCTTGTCTACATACCCTCGTAGACCGAAAGTGGAAGCATTATGACAACGCAGTTGATGTAGTCGTACGTCTTCACGATCCGACCGATCCTAGTACCGAAGGTACGTCACCTCCGCAATCTGCACACGTTTAGCTCGGTGACGTCCCACAAACTCTAGATCCAGTTGAGGTCGAGGGAGAGTTTCATCAGCATGATGGCATGGTGATAGAGATGATGAAGTTACCGGCGCAGGGCTTCGCCTAAGCACTACGACGATATGATCGAGGTGGAAATCTGTGGAGGTGGGCACCGCACATGGCTAAAACAATTGTTAACTTGTGTCTCTTTGGGGTGCCCCCTGCCCACGTATATAAAGGAGGGAGGAAGAGGAGGCCGACCCTAGAGGGAGCGCGCCAAAAGGGGGGATTCCAACTTGGACTCCCGGTCCAAGTAGGATTCGCCCCCCCCCCCCCTTTCCTATTCCAACTAGGAGAAGGAAGGGAAGGAGGAAGATGGGAGAAGGAAGGAGGGGGGCGCCGCCCCCTCCTAGTCCAATTCAGACCAGCCCATGGGGGGGGAGGGCACATGGCCACCCCTTGAGGCCCTTCTCTCCTTTCCCGTATGGCCCATTAAGGCCCCCTACTTCCCCCGGCGAATTCCCGTAACTCTCCAGTACTCCGAAAAATACCTGAATCACTCGGAACCTTTCCAATGTACGAATATAGCCTTCCAATATATCGATCTTTACCTCTCGACCATTTCGGTACTTCTCGTCATGTCCGTGATCTCATCTAGGACTCCAAACAACCTTCGGACATCAAATCACATAAACTCAAAATACAAATCGTCATCGAAGGTTAAGCATGCGGACCCTACGGGTTCGAGAACTATGTAGACATGATCGAGACACATCTCCGGTCAATAACCAATAGCGGAACCTGGATACTCATATTGGCTCCTACATATTCTATTAAGACCTTTATCAGTCAAACCGCATAACAACATACGTTGTTCCCTTTGTCATCGGTATGTTACTTGCCCGAGATTCGATCGTCGGTATCATCATACCTAGTTCAATCTTGTTGTTCCCTAGTGTCGGTGTCAAAACCGGCGGATCTCGGGTAGGGGGTCCCGAACTGTGCGTCTAGGCGGATGGTAACAAGAGACGAGGGACACGATGTTTTTACCCAGGTTCGGGCCCTCTTGATGGAGGTAAAACCCTATGTCCTGCTTGATTAATATTGATGATATGGGTAGTACAAGAGTAGATCTACCACGGGATCAAGGAGGCTAAACCCTAGAAGCTAGCCTATGGTATGATTGTTGTAATGTATGTTGTCCTACGGACTAAAGCCCTCCGGTTTATATAGACACCGGAGGAGGCTAGGGTTACACAGAGTCGGTTACAATGGTAGGAGATCTACATATCCATATTGCCAAGCTTGCCTTCCACGCCAAGGAAAGTCCCATCCGGACACGGGACAGAGTCTTCAATCTTGTATCTTCGTAGTCTTGGAGTCCGGCGGATAATGATAGTCCGGCTGTCCGGACACCCCCTAGTCCAGGACTCCCTCAGTAGCCCCCGAACCAGGCTTCAATGATGATAAGTCCAGCGTGTTTATAGTCTTCGGCGTTGCAAGGCGGGTTCTCCCTTCAAATTCCATGTACCTGCCGAACAGTGTCCGGCTTCATCTTGAATACTGTGTTCCTCGGCTTCTACGCCAAATAATGGCCCTCTTCCATGCACCGCATGAATGCGAAAAGCCAGGGTGTCTTTTGCATTTCACCCCCTAATTGTGCGAGCCGTCCGCCTATAAAAGAGGCAAGAATCCAGATCCAAACCACTGCGTCTTCCTCCCGCGAATACTCCATCGAAGTGCCTTTGACCTAGCAATATATTCCATCATGGATCGTCAACGCGGCTCTTCTTCCCGCGCTCCCAGCCCACCGCCGGGGAATTGGAGGAGGTGCTCTATTTCGCACAATGAGCTAGTAAAGCTCCAAACGGGGGGATTTCTCCCTCCCGCCTTCATGGTCCCAGTCCGGGCCGGACTGGTTACTTATCAAGGTGGGAGACAGGCGGAGGACACTCCAAGCCCCAATAAGGGGGAGCGAGTATGTTTTGTCCCTTATCTGATAAGGGGACTCGGATTTCCAATACATCCGTTCCTCCGCGGGCTCCTGAAGTTCTACGGACTCCAGCTTCACCACCTCACGCCCGCCTCTGTCCTGCATATCGCGGGCTACGTAGCTCTTTGCGAGCTATTCCTGGGCATCGAGCCCCATTTTGCATTGTGGAAGAGGCTGTTTTGCCTCGTACCCCGTTCTCACCAGGGGTCCATATATCAAGTGGGCGGAGCCAAAATATGACGCATCGCCGGGACCGGATACCTATCCGGTACTCCCAAGAAGGCGTCCGAAGACTGGCCCTCGGAATGGTTTTATATAGGAGACGCTCCGCTGCCAGACCCAGTCCGGATCGGCCTCCCGGAGTTTAGTGCTGCTCCCTTGAAGAAACGCCTCAGCTGGCGCCCGCGGAGCCCTCGATTGGAGGAAGACAAGAGCGTCCATTACTTGATGGGCCGGATAAGATTAATGGCTCATTCCGGCTTGACCATGATCGGAGTCATGGCGACATGCATCAAGCGAGGGGTATAGCCACTGCAATACAGAGGGCACCCCATGTGGGATTTCAACGAGGAAGACGATGCTACCCGGCACGGCCTCAAAGGGCCGGATTCGACCGAGGATCTGGTGAAGATCCTGTCCAGCCTGTACAAGGGGGAGAAGGAGGACTTCCTTCGAACGAACCCTTTGAATGGGTTTTCCATGATCAACCCCAGAGGATGGGTAAGTGAACACTTTGAAGGGCTCAACCCATGCTTTCGAAGTTTAAGCTTCTTATATTATGTCTTCGGCGCAGGATCTACGCCGGACTGTGGAGGACATGGTGAGTCCTGCTCCGCAACCCGAGGATCCAGAAGGATCCCTGGATCCGGCCTCCGAAGAGGACCCGGACATCGAGGTGGAGCTGATCGACGGGGTGTATCACCAGCTCAGCATAGACAATGCTTTGGTCGCCATTACGGCGGACTACCCCGGGCTAAGTCCGGCTTCCCAGGTGACCGCGACCGAAGTCCGGACACCATTATCTCATCTCTGCCTATTTCTGACCTTCGCGAACGATGGTATTTTGCAGGAAGCGCCTTTACGGCAGGAAGCCGAGCCCGCGGCGGCTGATCAACAGAGGTCAGTCCGAACCAGCAGGCGGAAGAGGAGCGCAGTGCGGGCGGAAACGTCGCCGCAAAGGTATAGCTCGTATTTGAATTTTCAGAGCAACGTTCCGAGGAAACGTCTGAGTGCTCATGATCTTTGTAGGAGAAAAAGCGCTCGCCGGACTGCGAGCGCAGGAATTGCCGATCCGACCAACACTGGCCAGGCTCCAGCGCCCGGCCGGAGGGGGAGGCAAGTGCAAGACGCGAGCCGGATCCTTCTCCAACGGAGGATACCGACAGATTGTCCGCCACCAAGTCTGAGGTGGAGAGCGCTATGAACCATAGGCGCCGCCGGACAGTATTTCATGAAGCATACTTTTCCCCTGAGGCATTGGATGCCTTTAACGCAGGGGACGCGCATCTCCGTGCCGCTCAAAATGGTGTTACCAGAGCCACGGAGCAGTATGTGAAAGACATACGGGTAAGGGAATTTTAACGGTTGTATATACCAGTAGCCCCCGAGACTTAAAGTAGTTATGCTAACTGATTTAAGGATCATTGGAAATTTCAGGCACTTAACGAGAAGAACGCCCAGCTGTCTCGAGAGCTGCAAGATTGCAAGGCCCAACTTGAGGCCGCACTTGCTGCCGCAGGAGGAGACGGAAAGACCCCTCCTGGTAACACATTTTTATTAGTAAATATAAGCGCTGTGCGGTGTGCGCGCGAGTCTAATAATGACATTGCAGGTACCGCCGGACAAGATCCGGATAGGCAAGCACTGTTGCGCCAGCTAAAAGCCAGCGAGAGTGTGCTGAACAGGGTTCAGCAGGAAAGGAACAAGCTCCAGGATGCCAACGCCAAGCTCGGAGAAGAGCTCAAAGGCGCCCAGGCCGAGCTGTCCGGCTCCGTTAAGGAGAATCAGCGGCTTCGTCGCGGCATTTATAGTAAGTGCTTGAGCGAACTTTTTTGAAAAGAAGAGTTCGGCGAGGAAGTATTTTGACATGATATGTCTTGTAGGTATACTCACGGGCCGTCCTGTAGAGGAGATGCCCATATCAACGGGTGATCAACTTCCCGAACTGTTGCAGCTACTCGAACGAGTTCGGCAGGCAATGAGCGGCGTCGTTCAGGCTTTATGGCCATCCCTCACCCTACCCGAGGGCCTCGGGGAGCTTGCGGGGAAGCTGCAGGGAGTGCGGCAGCGCTTCCATTTGTGGAAGATTTCGGCTTGCCGCCAAGGTGCCAGGGAGGCTTGGGCCATGGTGAAGACGCGGTATAAGAAGGCGGATCCCAACCACATGGCCGAAGTTGGACCGGTGGGGCCCGACGGGAAGGAGATCCCAGTGAGTTTAGTATACAGCCAAGTAGAGTTGGCTGCTAAATTTTCCCAACGGGACTGTAAACTAGACAGCCTGTTAGACGGGATTGAGGAGGAATACAATCAGTAAATTTGACAATGTATATTATCCTTTAAAGTGACATATGAAATGCCTTCTAGCCGGATTGTAGATCGTTTGTCTTTGCCGACCTTTTCGCTTCGACCTCGGGACCCTAGAGTCCGGAGTGTGTCCGAATACCTTTTTGGTTTAGAAACAACCGTGGTATGCATGGAGACCAGGCGTAGGGGTCATTTGTGCTTTATCAGACAAGTTCCCAACTAGTTATGTTATATTACATGGTTAGTAAGAAACATCTTCCAGGGAGAATAGTTCCATTAAGGGTTCCTTTCCCTGGGAGGCATGCCCTAAAGTGCATGTCCGGACTGCAAAGAAAGCAGCAAAACATCTGGGGGCAAATAGATAAATAGGTAAAAAGTCATCTTTTAAGTCACCGACCGAATATTCCCTTAAGAACGCTAGCTTTCGGCTTCACCCAGTCTGAGGTACACATCCGGCTGACCCGGCAGTAACAATCGCAGAGGTGCTCCCTTTACCTCCTAGCCGAACAATCGGGAACGTAGGGGTAAGCACAGGAGCCAGGCAACCCAGCTTGGCCAAAACTTAAGTCATATCGATGCATATAATGGCGAGTAAAAGGTACATGTGGAAGCTTAACACACGTGCTGGGTATAAAACCTGTATAATTGAGCTTCTGTTAAAAGAAGCCCCCAGGAATAATGAGTGCGGATGGCACATCATACGTATGCAAAAAATGCGAGAATAGGCCCGTAAGGGCTTTGAAATAAAAAGGATAAAAAGAGAAACAAAAGACAGCCGAAGTAGTAAATTTTGGACGGGGGAAGGGGACGAACTCTTAGTCCGGCGCTAGGCATAGAATCGTCGGAGGCGGGCTGTGTTCCATGGGTTCGGCTCGAGTCGGTTGTCCGACGCATTTCGTAGACGGTATGCTCCGCCGGTCAGGACTTGATCTTCGAGCCTGCTGCTGATAGAATGCGGAACGAGCCTTCGTGACGTCACGTTCTTCCTCCAATGTGTCCAAGCTGTCCTGCCGATCAAGCTTGGCCTCTCTTTCCTCATACATGCGCACTCGAGGTGAGTCATGAATAATGTCACAGGGCAAGACTGCCTCTGCGCTGTATACCATAAAAAATGGTGTGAATCCGGTAGTACGATTAGGCGTTGTCCGCAGCCCCCAGAGTACGGAGTCGAGCTCCTCGACCCATTGTGTGTCGGATTTAGTAAGTGACCTCACTAATCTGGGTTTAATGCCGCTCATGATTAGACCATTTGCTCTTTCCACTTGACCATTGGTTTGAGGGTGGTAAACTGAAGCATAGTCGAGCTTGATGCCCATATTTTTGCACCATGACTTAACCTCGTCGGCTGTGAAGTTCGTGCCGTTGTCGGTGATGATGCTGTGGGGGACTCCGTAACGGTGTACCACCCCTGATATAAAGTCTATCACTGGTCCGGACTCTGCCGTTTTGACCGGTTTGGCCTCTATCCATTTGGTGAATTTATCCACCATGACCAATAGGTACCTTTGCTTGTGGGTTCCCCCTTTAAGGGGTCCAACCATGTCAAGCCCCCAGACCGCGAACGGCCAGGTAATGGGTATGGTTTTGAGGGCGGTGGGTGGCATATGGCTCTGATTAGCAAAGAGCTGACAGCCAACGCATCGCTGGACCAAGTCCTGTGCGTCTGCCCGAGCCGTCGGCCCATAAAATCCTGTACGGAATGCCTTTCCTACAAGGGCTCGGGCTGCTGCGTGGTGTCCGCCTAGTCCGGCATGAATTTCAGCCAGGAGGTTTCGCCCTTCTTCTTCGGAGATACACCTTTGAAGGACTCCGGTGGTACTTTTCTTATAAAGTTCTCCCTCATGGACCTTGTAGGCCTTCGATCGCCGGACTATGCAGCGGGCCTCATTTTGGTCTTCGGGAAGTTCCTGCCTAAGTAAGTAGGCTAGGAAAGGTTCTGTCCACGCGGCGATTATTGCCATTATGACGTGGGATGAGGGTGTTATGTCATCTGCCGAATCACCAGTTGGTGCGGTTTTCTCCGGTTTGTCACTACCGGGCTCCTCTTCCCATAATACGGATGGCTTGAAGAGCCGTTCCAGGAAGATATTAGGAGGGACGGCATCACGCTTCGCACCGATGCGTGCCAGTACGTCAGCCGCCTGGTTGTTATCTCGAGCTATGTGATGGAATTCCAGTCCTTCAAACCGAGCTAACATTATTAGGACAGCGTTGCGATATGCTGCCATTTTCGGATCCTTGGCGTCAAAGTCTCCATTTATTTGGGATATTGCAAGGTTTGAATCCAGCGCACCTCTAGGCGTTGAATGCCCATGGAGACTGCCATCCGGAGACCATGTAACAGGGCCTCGTATTCGGCTGCATTGTTGGAGTCCGTGTACATTATTTGAAGTACATACTGGACTGTATCTCCGGTTGGGAACGTCAGTACGACGCCAGCCCCCAGTCCGGCCAACATTTTGGAGCCGTCGAAATGCATAATCCAATTGGAGTATGCGCCGTACTCTTTAGGGAGTTCGGCTTCAGTCCATTTGGCGACGAAGTCAGCCAAAACTTGTGACTTTATAGCTCGTCAAGGTATATAAGTTATGTTGAATGGTAAGAGCTCAATGGCCCATTTTGCAATCCTGCCCGTTGCGTCGCGGTTATTTATAATGTCATTGAGTGGTACTTCAGAGGCCACTGTTATCGAACACTCTTGAAAGTAGTGCCGGAGTTTCCGGGATGCCATGAACACCGCATATGCTATCTTCTGATAGTGCGGGTAATGGGATTTGCAGGGGGTTAACACAGTGGATACATAGTACACTAGTTTTTGAAGAGGGAATTTATGCCCTTCTGTCACTCGTTCGACGACGAGGACCGCGCTTACAACTTGATGTGTTGCTGCGATGTATAACAACATTGGTTCGCCCAAAGCGGGGGCAGCCAGGACCGGATTTGTTGCCAATATGGCCTTTATTTCTTCGAGTCCGGCAGTGGCGGCATCCGTCCACTCGAAGTGTTCGGTGCGCCTGAGGAGGCGATAGAGGGGCAGCGCCTTTTCTCCTAAACGGGAGATAAAGCGGCTTAGGGCTGCCACGCATCCTGTTAAGTTTTGTATTTGTTTGAGGTCTTTTGGAGTATCCAACTGTGACAGAGCTCGGATTTTAGCCGGATTTGCTTCAATTCCTCTACCGGATACGATGAAGCCCAGCAGCTTTCCGGCTGGTACGCTGAAAACGCATTTTTCCGGATTCAGCTTGATGTCATATGCTCTGAGGTTGTCGAATGTGAGCCTCAAATCGTCTACTAAAGTTTCGACGTGTTTTGTTTTGACGACTACATCATCTACGTATGCCTCGACTGTTTTGTCGATCTGGGTGGCCAGACATGTTTGAATCATGCGCTGATATGTTGCGCCGGCGTTTTTGAGTCCGAAGGGCATCGTGTTGAATCAGAATGGTCCATATGGAGTGATAAATGCCGTTGCGGCTTGGTCTGCTTCCGCCATCTTGATTTGATGATAGCCAGAGTATGCGTCCAGGAAGCACAACGAATCGTGCCCTGCTGTAGCATCGATAATTTGATCGATGCGGGGGAGAGGGAAGGGATCCTTTGGGCAAGCTTTACTGAGGTCTTTAAATCGACACAGAGGCACCAGGATTTATCCTTCTTTGGTACCATCACCAAATTTGCTAGCTAGTCTGGATGTTTGATATCTCTAATGAATCCGGCTTCCAATAGTTTGGCTAGCTCTTCTCCCATTGCCTGTCTTTTGGGCTCGGAAAATCGTCGAAGAGCCTGTTTGACTGGCTTGAATCCTTTTAGGATGTTTAGGCTGTGTTCTGCCAACCTGCGAGGGATTCCGGGCATGTCCGAAGGATGCTAGGCGAAGATATCCCGATTTTCCCGAAGGAATTCGCGCGGTGCGGCGTCTACTTCGGGGTTCAATTGTGCCCCAATGGAGGCCGTCTTTGTTGGGTCCGTTGGATGGACCTGGAATTTTATTATCTCGTCTGCTGGTTTGAAGGAGGTGGACTTGGATCTTTTATCGAGTATCACATCGTCCCTGTTCACCGTAGAGCGCAGCGCGGTGAGTTCCTCTGCCGCTAAGGCTTCGGATAGTGCCTCGAGGGCTAGTGCGGCTGTCTTGTTTTTGTCGCGGAGTGCTATGTCCGGATCACTAGCGAGAGTGATTATTCCGCTGGGCCCAGGCATTTTGAGCTTCATGTACCCGTAATGAGGTATTGCTTGAAAAATTGTGAATGCCTCTCGTCCTAATATGGCGTGATACCCACTGCTGAACGGGGCCACCTGGAACGTGACTTCTTTGGATCTGTAATTGTCCGGAGAGCCGAACACCACATCGAGTGTGATTTTTCCGGTGCAGCGCGCTTCCTGGCTAGGGATTATTCCTCTAAAGGTTGTGCTGCTTCGCTCAATACGGCTCCAATCGATTTCCATTTTTCGCAGAGTTTCCTCATAAATGAGGTTTATTCCGCTGCCGCCATCCATGAGGACTTTTGTCAGTCGAAAGCCGTCCACTATGGGACTAAGTACCAGTGCGGCTGGGGCTCTGGTTGTTCGGAATGTGGGCTCGTCGCTGGCATTGAAGGTAATAGCTGTGTCGCTCCATGGATTTGCTGTTGCTACTTGGTAGACTTCGGCGAGTTCGCGGATTGTTCGTTTTCGCATATTATTTGATGCGAAAGTCTCGAAGACTGTTGATACCGTGCAGGTATTGTTGGAGTGGTTTCCCGGAGCTAGAAGCTCTTCGCCACTTTTGGCCACCTGCCGTAATATCCAACATGCTCGAAGGCTATGTGTTGGGACGGCTCCCTCTGTACTATGAAGCTTACAGGGTCCATTGAGCCATCCCTCCAGTACGGTTCCATTTCCCTTATTGGGTTTTTGTTTTTTCGTTTTTGCATCTAGGGCCTGAGTGTAAGGCGCCCTTTTACTGCGGACTGGGTTTGGGGCCGGATTATCCCAAAATTGATTTTCGGTTTTCCGGAAACTCTCCATCGCACAGTACTTTCGTACAATGGATGCCAGATCGGTGAAGTGCGTAATTTTGCAACGATCAATGGCGTTTAGTATTCCCTTGTCCGTGCAGTTATTGCAGAAGATTGATATTGCACTTTCCTCTCGGCAGTCCTTTATCCTGTCCATAACCAGGAGGAATCTGGCCCAGTAGTCATGTACTGTTTCAGTAGGCTCTTGCCGTATTAGAGATAGATCGCATATGTCTGGGCGGGTGGGTGGAATAAAATCCGGATCCCTACCCATCTTGAGGCTCAAAGGCCAAGGGGTTTCCGAATTCGGAAGTTTGGTTTGCTGGGCACAATCCAGCGAGTCCGGGGCGATGCATGATTTTAAGTTCAATGCTCGATCGAAGTTCGACCCTCCACGGGAATCTGGCATGGAGGGTTCGGAAATCCGGACATGAATTGTTTTCAACACAGGCAAAGAGTTGCCGTGATGCTCCTCTACCACTGCGACGTGGTGGGTGGCCTGGGGAGAGTTAATCTCTCTCAGATCGGTTTTAAGCCCAATCTGGTTGTAGTCCGTAGCGACTCCCAGGGCGGCGATGCGATCCAAGAGCTCGTTAACAGACGAGAGCTCTATTGGATCTAACTGTTCGGCAGCTTTAGGGCTGACGCGAAGATTGCTTCCGACGACATGAGAAGTCATTGACGAAGCGGCGGCCGGACAGGCGGTCATGAGAAAACCACCAAGCCGGATAGTTTGGCCGGCGGCCAAGGCCCCTCCGGCGAAAACACCGTCTTTGAAGACGGGTGGAGGCATCCGCTCTATTGGTGACGACACAGAGGAACTCTCAATGAAAGCACCAATGTCGGTATCAAAACCGACGGATCTCGAGTAGGGGGTCCCGAACTGTGCGTCTAGGCGGATGGTAACAAGAGACGAGGGACACGATGTTTTTACCCAGGTTCGGGTCCTCTTGATGGAGGTAAAACCCTACGTCCTGCTTGATTAATATTGATGATATGGGTAGTACAAGAGTAGATCTACCACGAGATCAAGGAGGCTAAACCCTAGAAGCTAGCCTATGGTATGATTGTTGTAATGTATGTTGTCCTACGGACTAAAGCCCTCCGGTTTTATAGACACCGGAGGAGGCTAGGGTTACACAGAGTCGGTTACAATGGTAGGAGATCTACATATCCGTATTGCCAAGCTTGCCTTTCGCGCCAAGGAAAGTCCCATCCGGACACGGGACGGAGTCTTCAATCTTGTATCTTCGTAGTCTTGGAGTCCGGCGGATAATGATAGTCCGGCTGTCCGGACACACCCTAGTCCAGGACTCCCTCACCTAGGAAAGTTTCTTCACTCGTTCTGTAATGCTTCATCCTGTAACTAACTCATTAGTCACATTGCTTGCAAGGCTTATAGTGATGTGCATTACCAAGAGGGCCCAGAGATACCTCTCCGACAATCGGAGTGACAAATCCTAATCTCGATCTATGCTAACTCAACAAACACCATCGGAGACACCTGTAGAGCATATTTATAATCACCCAGTTACGTTGTGACGTTTTATAGCACACTAAGTGTTCCTCCGGTATTCGGGAGTTGCATAATCTCATAGTCTGAGGAACATGTATAAGTCATGAAGAAAGCAGTAGCAATGAAACTGTAACGATCATAATGCTAAGCTATCGAATGGGCCTTGTCCATCACATCATTCTCCTAATGATGTGATCCCATTCATCAAATGACAACACATGTCTATGGTTAGGAAACATAACCATCTTTGATAAACGAGCTAGTCAAGTAGAGGCATACTAGGGACACTTTGTTTTTGTCTATGTATTCACACATGTACTAAGTTTCCGGTTAATACAATTCTAGCATGAATAATAAAGATTTATCATGATATAAGGAAATAAATAATAACTTTATTATTTCCTCTAGGGCATATTTCCTTAAGTCTCCCGCTTGCACTAGAGTCAATAATGTAGTTAACATCGCCATGTGATTTAGCACCAATAGTTCACATCGTTATCTGATTTAACACTCTATAGTTCACATCGCCATGTGACCAATACCCAAAAGGTTTACTAGAGTCAATAATCTAGTTCACATCGCCATGTGATTAATACCCAAAGAGTAGTAAGGTGTGATGATGTTTTGCTTGTGAGAGAGGTTTAGTCAACTGGTCTGTCACATTCAGATCCGTGTGTATTTTTGCAAATTCAATGTCTACAATGCTCTGGACGGAGCTACTCTAGCTAAATGCTCCCACTTTCAATATGTATCTAGATCGAGACTCATAGTCATCCAGATCGGTGTCAAAGCTTGCATCGACGTAACTCTTTACGACGAACTCTTTATCACCTCCATAACCGAGAAATATTTCCTTAGTCCTCTAAGGATAATTTTGACCAATGTCCAGTGATCTACTCCTAGATCACTGCTGTATTCCCTTGCCAAACTTAGGGCAAGGTATACAATAGGTCTGGTACACAGCATGTCATACTTTATAGAACCTATGGCTGAGGCATAGGGAATGACTTTCATTTTCTCTCTATCTTCTGTCGTGGTCGGTGAGGGAGTCCCGGACTAGGGGGTGTCCGGATAGCCGAACTATCATCTTCGGCCGGACTCCTGGACTATGAAGATACAAGATTGAAGACTTCGTCCCGTGTCCGGATGGGACTTTCCTTGGCGTGGAAGGAAAGCTTGGTGATACGGATATGTAGATCTCCTACCATTGTAACCGACTCTGTGTAACCCTAACCCTCTTCGGTGCCTATATAAACCGGAGGGTTTTAGTCCATAGGACGAACAACAATCATACCATAGGCTAGCTTCTAGGGTTTAGCCTCTCTGATCTCGTGGTAGATCTACTCTTGTACTACCCATATCATCAATATCAATAAAGCAGGAGTAGGGTTTTACCTCCATCGAGAGGGCCCGAACCTGGGTAAAAACATCGTGTCCCTTGTCTCCTGTTACCATCCGCCTAGACGCATAGTTCGGGACCCCCTACCCGAGATCCCCCGGTTTTGACACCGACATTGGTGCTTTCATTGAGAGTTCCTCTGTGTCGTCATCTTTGGGCCCGATGGCTCCTCCGATCATCAACTACGATGCGGTCCAGGGTGAGACTTTTCTCCCCGGACAGATCTTCGTATTCGGCGGCTTTGCACCGCGGGCCAATTCGCTTGGCCATCTAGAGCAGATCGAAAGCTACGCCCTTGGCCATTAGGTCTGGTTTGGAAGTTTGAACTACACTGTTGACGTCCGCGGAGACTTGATCTTCGACGGGTTCGAGCCACAGCCAAGCGCGCCGCACTGTAACGAAGGGCATGATCTAGCTCTGCCACCGGACAGTGCCCAGGAGGCCGCACCAGTGTCCGCTCCGACCCTTAGCTCGGAGCCAACTGTGCCGATCGAGGACAGATGGCTGGACACCGCCTCGGGGGCTGCTATCTCTACAGCGATTGAGCCGAACACCAACCCTATCCTTTGCGAAGCTCGTGACTCCAAGGTGCCGGACTCCTCTCCGGACTCCGAACCTCCCGCGCCCTTGCCAATCGAATCCGATTGGGCGCCGGTCATGGAGTTCACCGCCGCGGACATCTTTCAGCACTCGCCCTTTGGCAACATCCTGAACTCACTAAAGTCTCTCTCTTTATCAGGAGAGCCCTAACCGGACTATGGTCAGGAAGGTTGGGATGCGGACGACGAAGAAATTCAAAACCCACCCACCACCCACTTCGTAGCCACTGTCGATGATTTAACCGACATGCTCGACTTCGACTCCGAAGACATTGACGGTATGGACGACGATGCAGGAGACGACCAAGAACCAGCACCTACAGGGCACTGGAAGGCCACCTCGTCATACGACATTTACATGGTATACATCCCAAAAGATGGGAATGGCAATGGAATAATGGAGGATGACCCCTCCAAGAAACAGCCTAAACACCGGCGTCAGTGGCGCCGCTCTAAATCCCGCCACAGCAAAAACGGTGATTCCGGCACGAGAGACAATAACACCCTGGACAGTGTCGAAGACAACTCCCTCCAGCAGGATTCAGTGAGGGAGGATGGAGAAGCCAGCCCTCATGAGAGAGCGGCAGGCAGAGAGGTACAGGACGATAATTACATGCCTCCCTCCGAAGACGAGGCAAGCCTCGACGATGACGAATTTGTCGTGCCTAAGGACCCCGTCGAACAAGAGTGCTTCAAACGCAGGCTTATGGCCATTGCAAGCAGCCTCACGAAAAAGCAGCAACAGCTTAGAGCTGACCAAGACTTGCTAGCCGATTAGAGGAGGAAGCACCTAAACCTACATCACTAGCGCATAATACGGCCGACCGGCCACCTCGTGGCCGCGACAGAGAGGCCTCTCCGCCCTCCACTCAAGCCGCACCCCGGCGCCACTCAAAAAATACCAAGGCGCGGGAAAATGCGCCAGACCTGCGGGATATACTGGAGGACAAGGCAAGGCAAACAAGATCGATCTACGGATCGCGTGGGCGCCCCACGATACGTGATGATAACCGTCACGCCGGATATGGCAATTCCGGCCGGGCCGAACACAGTAGACGAAGCTCATTTGAGCTGCGTCGTGATATAGCCCAATACAGAGGCACCGCACACCCACTATGCTTCACAGACAAGGTGATGGATCATCAAATCCCTGAGGGTTTCAAACCCGTAAACATTGAATCATATGATGGCACAACAGATCCTGCGGTCTGGATCGAGGACTATCTCCTCCATATCCACATGGCCCGCGGTGATGACCTACACGCCATCAAATACCTCCCACTCAAGCTTAAAGGACCAGCTCGGCATTGGCTTAACAGCTTGCTAGCAGAGTCAATTGGTTGTTGGGAAGATCTAGAAGCCGCATTCTTCGACAACTTCCAGGGCACCTATGTGCGACCACCAGACGCCGATGACCTAAGCCACATAATTCAGCAGCCAGGAGAATCGGCCAGAAATTCTGGACACGGTTCCTAACCAAGAAAAATCAAATCATCGACTGTCCGGATGCAGAGGCCCTTGCAGCCTTCAAACATAACATCTGCGACGAGTGGCTAGCCCGACACCTAGGACAGGAAAAGCCGAAATCCATGGCAGCCCTCACGACACTCATGACTCGCTTTTGCGCGGGAGAGGACAGCTGGCTAGCTCGTAGTAATAACATGACCAAGAACCCTGGTAATTCGGATACCAAGGACAGCAATGGCAGGTCGCGTCGCAACAAGCACAAGTGCCGCATTAATGGCGATAATGCTGAAGATACGACAGTCAATGCCGGATTCAGAGGCTCTAAACCCTGTCAGCGGAAAAAGCCATTCAAAATAAATACTCCGGGCCCGTCCAATTTGGACCGAATACTTGACCGCTCGTGCCAGATACACAGCACCCCCGAAAAGCCAGCCAATCACACCAACAGGGATTGTTGGGTGTTCAAGCAGGCAGGCAAGTTAAATGCCAAAAACAATGACAAGGGGCTGCATAGCGATGACGAGGAGGAGCCCCGGTCACCGAACAATAGAGCACAGAAGGGCTTCCCCCCACAAATGCGGATGGTGAACATGATATACGCAACCCACATACCCAAAAGGGAGCGGAAGCGTGCACTAAAGGACGTATATGCGATGGAGCCAGTCGCCCCAAAGTTCAATCCGTGGTCCTCTTGCCCGATCACTTTTGATCGAAGGGACCACCCCACTAGCATCCGCCATGGCGGATTCGCCGCATTGGTTCTAGACCCAATCATGGACGGATTTCACCTCACTAGAGTCCTGATGGACGGCGGCAACAGCCTGAACCTACTTTATCAGGATACAGTGTGCAAGATGGGCATAGACCCCTCAAGGATTAAACCCACAAAGACGACCTTCAAAGGCGTCATACCAGGTGTAGAGGCCAACTGTACAGGCTCAGTTACACTTGAAGTGGTCTTCGGATCACCGGATAACTTCCGAAGCGAGGAATTAATCTTTGACATAGTCCCGTTCCGCAGCAGCTATCATGCACTGCTCGGACGAACCGCATTTGCAAAGTTCAATGCGGTGCTGCACTACGCATACCTCAAGCTCAAGATGCCAGGCCCTTGAGGAGTCATTACGGTCAACGGAAACACCGAACGCTCTCTCCGAACGGAGGAGCATACATCGGCCCTCGCGGCAGAAGTACAAAGCAGCCTCTTAAGGCAATTCTCGAGTCCGGCTATTAAACGGCTGGACACCGTCAAGTGCGCCCGGAGTAACCAACAACAAGACCACCTGGCACGTTCCGAGCACGCGTAGCAATGCGGCCCCAACCCCAGCCCTCGCGAAATTGCGAAACCAGTATTACGCGTACATAATTATGCTCTGGAAATACCATGGGCATAGTGGGAGGGGCACGACCACGGCAGGCCCATAATGCAGCTCAACCGCACCAGGGGCTCCCAATTGTGTCATTCTTGTTTTTTCTCTTACATTCAGGACTGCTTTCTCAAGAAGCCCTGTCCGGCAGTAGAATCGCCGAACCCATGATGCAACAGCCAGGGAAGCAGAAAGCTACGTCGAGTGTCCAGGTGGTCTCTATAACGAGCAGTATACTTCTTTTACATAATATCCCACAGCTCACTCCTGGAGGGAGACATGTCAAATAGTCACGTCCCTTGCTTATCGCACTATTTGTATCGTTCTGCTTTTACCGCAACTTTTTTGAATAAACAATGCATAGCTTTTGCCTATTATTGCATTCCTTTTTTTATTTTATCTATACATGTTGACTTATGACATGTTGCACCCGTACGTTTTGGTACGGCCAAATACACCATGGGCTTAAGTACCCCAAAATATGGTGTGATAAGTTCGAACACTTTCACAAGTGTGGCACCCCGAACTTATAGCATTATATGCATCGGCTCCGAATCATGTCTTGGGTCAATAGTTGGGTTTGCCCGGCTCCCATGTTTTGGTACCTTATGTTCCATTATATCAGCTGAGGTAGCGCTGGGAGAACCACTGCGATTGTGCCCCGGTTGAGCTGGGTTAAGCACCTCAGTGGAGAAAGCTAAAACTGACCGTCATGATAGGGCGAGCGCCGGTCGCTGTTCGAGAGGTTTTTCGAGTCCCTAAAGACTTATGCCACTTAGAGCCAAGAGTCGGCTTTGTCCGGCCCAGGCGTGGATGGCGCCCCGAACTCGGTCTTCCGAATACTAGGGCCTTCGCTGAAATTTAAAATTATAGACTTCTATGGCTAAGTGAGAGTGTTCAAGCATTATAGTCCGGTTGCCTTGTTCGTTGCATTGAGCGCCTCCCTCGAACGACCCAAGAATGGGAAAAAGAGTGCTCAAGTTTACCCCGAACACCCCAGCACTCGTGGCATGGGGGCAGAAGCCGACGACTCGCCATCTCTCAAATTTAATAAACGGCCGCACAGAAGGTAATATTTTAAATTCACAAGAGTTGCTTAGTGCATATGAACAAGTTTTCAAGCGTACAGGATAACAAATGCGAGTTTACTCAAAAATTACATCTTTGGAGCATTCACCCGCTATAAGGCGGGCACCCTTCAGGACGCCCCTGATAATACATCTCGGGCTTGCGATACTCCCTGCCCAGCGGCGAAGCGTCCATCACAAGCTTCTCAGCATCCATCTTGCCCCAGTGCACTTTAGCACGGGCAAGGGCCCTACGGGCACCTTCGATGCAGACGGAGCGCTTGACGACTTCAATCCATGGACAGGCGTCCACCAGCCGCCTCACCAGCCCAAAGTAGCTCCCAGGCATGGCCTCCTTCGGCCACAGCCGAACTATGAGGCCCTTCATGGCCTGTTCGGCCACCTTATGGAGCTCGACCAGCTGCTTCAGTTGGTCGCTCAAGGGCACCGGGTTTCCGGCCTTAGCATACAGAGACCAGAACACCTTCTCCGTCGAGCTCCCTTCCTCGGCCTGGTAGAATGTGGCAGCGTCGGACACACTGCAGGGCAGATCTACGAATGCTCCTGGAGAGCTCCGGATTTGGGTAAGTAACAAGTAATTCACTTTCACGTGCTTGCTTTGCATGAAGAATGCCTTACCCACCGCTATCTTCTTTATTGCCTCAATTCCCTGGAGGGCTTTTTGGGCTTCGGCCTTAGCGGCTTTGGCGCTCTCAAGAGCCGAGGCAAGATCGGACTCTCGAGTCTTTGAGTCACGCTCCAAACTCTTGTATTTTTCCACGAGAGCCTGGAGCTCTTGCCGCACCTCCGCCACCCGCGCCTCCTGCTTCTCTCGCTCGGTGCGTTCTGCGGTCGCATTGCATTCGGCCCTGGACACCGCTTCCTTCAGGGTCGCCACGTCGTTCATGGCCCCTGCAATTCTCACGTTATTCCTGTTATTTTTTGCAACCACATTTTTTATATATACTTCCATAAGGTATTACTTACCTTCCTTGTCCTCGAGCTGCTTCTTGGCAAGGCCGAGCTCGTTCTCGGACCGCTCGAGGCTCTACTTCAATGCATTGACCTCCGCAGTCAGTGCGGCAGAGGTCAGCAGCGCAGCCTGCATTCCCATATTGACATACTTATGTTAGACTCCTGCGTACATCTTCTTAGATCCTCAATTCAGCTTTTCTTTCCGAACACCAAACTGAGCATCAGGGGCTACTGTCTATGCGGTAATATTTTTACATATCTTAATACATACCTCAAAGCCTGTTAGAAGGCTGGCACAGGCTTTAGTCAGCCCGCTCTTGGCGGACTGAACTTTCTAGATCACCACACTCATAACAGTGCGGTGCTCCTCGTTGATGGAGGCGCCGTTAAGCGCCTCCAGCAAATTATCCGGTGCCTCCGGTTGGACGAAGGTCACCGGTGTCGCAGTCTCGCCCTTCTTACAAAGGGGCCGCCTGCCGGACTCCGGAACCACTGAAGGTTCCGGTGCGGAGTCCGGCCCAGCGCCGGACTTAGAGCCCTTTGGGGTTTGATCCCCCTCGTGCCCAGAGCCCGGGAGGTTGCCTTGCGGCGCCTCCGGGACCCCCTCCTCCTGGCTGGGCCCCTTTTGGGATCCCACCTCGGCATCATCCGCAGCGCCAAGAGAGGAGACAGCCGGAAGTGAAGTGCTATTCACGTCCGACGAAGCCAGGGAGCCGCTCGTCGAAATGTCGAGCCCGTCCTTGGGCGGGATGCAGGGTTATATTCGGCGTTAGGAGATTCTGTGCGACAAATGAAACGCCATGAGTTATTCCGGTATTCGGACACTTACGATCTCGCCAGGGGCTTAGCCCTCGGTGGCCCGGTCGCCATCGTCGGCGTTGGTGGAGTAGTCCAGAGGAAGGGTCCTTCCTTTCTTGGACCCTCCGGCCTCCCTAGTTGGGGCGGCCTTCCTTTTCTTCTCTTCCCCTGCTGGGGGAGAGGCCTCTTTTTCCTCCTCCTCGTCTTCGTGGGAGGAGTCTGCCTCAGAGTCATCGGACGATGAGTCCGACAACACCTGGCGCCGGGAGCTCCTTCGAGTTCCCGTGGCCTTCTTTGTGGCCTTCTTCTCCGGCCCCACGTAGGGCGCCGGAACCAGCAGCCCCGTTAATTGGGCGTCTGCTGGGTCTTCTGGCAAGGGAGCGGACAGTTAACCTGCCCGGACGTCTTTTGCCAGGCCTATCAAAGGTAAAGGGAGTTTAGATCCCGCATAGAGTCAAACTATGGAAAACAAGCGTCTTGTAAAGGATAAAATAGCTTACCTTGTCGGCATGATGCTGCGAGCTGAATCCGCGATCTTCGGTCGCGGATGCGGGAGCCTCGGCGCCCTTGAACAGCACCTTCCAGGCATCTTCGTACGTAGTGTCGAAGAGCCTGCTCAAGGTTTGGTGCTGTGCTGGATCAAACTCCCACAAGCTGAAGGCCCGTTGTTGGCACGGGAGGATCCGGCGGATGAGCATGACCTGGACTACGTTGACGAGCTTGAGCTTCTTGTTCACCAAGGTTTTGACGCAGGATTGGAGTCCAGTCAGCTCTTCCGAATCACCCCATGTTAGGCCCGTCTCTTTCCAAGAGGTGAGCCGTGTAGGGAAGCCAGATCGGAATTTGGGGGCTGCCACCCATTTAGGATCACCCGGCTCGGTGATGTAGAACCACCCCGATTGCCACCCCTTTATGGTCTCCACGAAGGAGCCCTCGAGCCATAGGACGTTGGGCATCTTGCCCACCATGGCATCTCCGCACTCTGCTTGGCGGCCGCCCACCACCTACGTCTTGACATTAAAGGTCTTCAGTGATAAGTCGAAGTGGGGCTGGATGCAGAGGAAGGCCTCGCACACGACGATGAACGCCGAGATGTTGAGGATGAAATTCGGGGCCAGATCGTGGAAATCCAGGCCGTAGTAGAACATGAGCCCCCGGACAAATGGGTGAAGTGGAAAACCTAGTCCGCGGAGGAAGTGGGTGAGGAACACCAACCTCTCATGGGGCCCGGGGGTGGGGATGAGCTGCCCCTTGTCGGGGAGCCGATGCGCGATGTCGCTGGACAAGTATTCGGCCTTCCGCAGCCTTTTGATGTGCCCCTCCATGACGGAGGAGGCCATCCACTTGCCTCCCAGTCCGGACATGGCTGGGGAAGGTTGAGGCAAGATGTGCGGACTTGGGCGCTGGAGCTCGAGTGCGCGGAAATGGATAGGCAAAGGAGGAAGAAGGCGTATGTAAAAAGGTGGATCCTTATCCCCTTATATGGACGGTCGAAGCTATGCGTCCCCACCAGCCTGGTAAAACTCGCTTATCTCCCAAGCGTCGTGATCAATGGCGAGGTTGGGTTACCCACCCCCGTATTGATGAGAATCCCGGAATAAGGGGACATGATCTCTGCTTTGACAAGACGTGCCAAGGAAACCGCCTCGCTAAACGTGCTAAGGTGGAATAGTAAAAATGATTCGAATAAAGGCTTGGCCGTGGTGTGATGTCACACCACGGAATACGTCAGCAGATTGAATTTGTGTAAATATTATTCTCTCTATGGTGGTATGTGGAACTTATTTTGCAGAGCCGGACACTATCCTTGTGTTCAAAATCTTCTATGAAGTATTCGGAGGAGGAACCCGCCTTGCAATGCCGAAGACAATATGCGCACCGGACTCGTCGTCATTGAAGCCTGGTTCAGGGGCTACTGAGGGAGTCCCGGACTAGGGGGTGTCCGGATAGCCGAACTATCATCTTCGGCCGGACTCCTGGACTATGAAGATACAAGATTGAAGACTTCGTCCCGTGTCCGGATGGGACTTTCCTTGGCGTGGAAGGCAAGCTTGGCGATACGGATATGTAGATCTCCTACCATTGTAACTGACTCTATGTAACCCTAACCCTCTCCGGTGCCTATATAAACCGGAGGGTTTTAGTCCGTAGGACGAACAACAATCATACCATAGGCTTGCTTCTAGGGTTTAGCCTCTCTGATCTCGTGGTAGATCTACTCTTGTACTACCCATATCATCAATATCAATCAAGCAGGAGTAGGGTTTTACCTCCATCGAGAGGGCCTGAACCTGGGTAAAAACATCGTGTCACTTGTCTCCTGTTACCATCCGCCTAGACGCACAGTTCGGGACCCCCTACCCAAGATCCGCCGGTTTTGACACCGACAGTCGGGCTTTGAGTCTTACTCAACTTCACACCTAGCAACACAGGAAAGAACTCCTTCTTTGACTGCTCCATTTTGAACTACTTCAAAAACTTGTCAAGGTATGTACTCATTGAAAAAACTTATCAAGCGTCTTGATCTTTCTCTATAGATCTTGATGCTCAATATGTAAGCAGGTTCACCGAGGTCTTTCTTTGAAAAACTCCTTTCAAACACTCCTTTATGCTTTCCAGAAAATTCTACATCATTTCCGATCAACAATATGTCATACACATATACTTATCAGAAAAGCTATAGACCTCCCACTCACTTTCTTGTAAATACAGGCTTCATCGCAAGTCTGTATAAAACTATATGCTTTGATCAACTCATCAAAGCGTATATTCCAACTCCGAGATGCTTGCACCAGTCCATAGATGGATCGCTGGAGCTTGCACATTTTGTTAGCACCTTTAGGATTGACAAAACCTTTTGGTTGCATCATATACAACTATTCTTTAATAAATCCATTAAGGAATGTAGTTTTAACATCCATTTGCCAGATTTCGTAAAAAGTGGCAATTGCTAACATGATTCGGACAGACTTAAGCGTCGCTACGAGTGAGAAAATCTTATCGTAGTCAACACCTTGAACTTGTCAAAAACCTTTTTTGACAAGTCTAGCTTTGTAGATAGTAACACTAATATCAGCATCCGTCTTCCTCTTAAAGATCCATTTGCTTTCTACTGCTTGCCGATCATCGGGCAAGTCAACCAAAGTCCATACTTTGTTCTCATACATGGATCCTATCTCGGATTTCATGGCCTCAAGCCATTTTGCAGAATCTGGGCTCATCATCGCTTCCTCATAGTTCGTAGGTTTGTCATGGTCTAGTAACATGATTTCCAAAACAAGATTACCATACCACTCTGGTGCAGAACGTATTATGGATAACCTACAAGGTTCGATAGTGACTTGATCTGAAGTTTCATGATCATCATCATTAACATCCTCACTAATCGGTGTAGGCATCACTCAACTGATTTCTGTGATGAACTACTTTCCAATTCGGGAGAAGGCACAATTACCTTATCAAGTTCTACTTTCCTCCCACTCATTTCTTTCGAGAGAAACTCCTTCTCTAGAAAGGATCCATTCTTAGCAACGAATATCTTGCCTTCGGATCTGTGATAGAAGATGTACCCAACAGTTACTTTTGGGTATTCTATGAAGACGCACTTCTCTGATTTGGGTTTGAGCTTATCAGGATGAAACTTTTTCACATAAGCATTGCAACCCCAAACTTTAAGAAACAACAACTTAGGTTTCTTGTTAAACCACAGTTCATACGGTGTCATCTCAACTAATTTAGATGGTGCCCTTTTCAACGTGAATGCAGATGTCTCTAATGCATAACCCCAAAACGATAGTGGTAAATAGTTAAGAGACATCATAGATCGCACCATATCTAATAAAGTGTGGTTATGACGTTCGGACACACCATTACGTTGTGGTGTTCCAGGTGGCATGAGTTTGTGAAACTATTCACATTGTTTTAATTGAAGGTCAAACCCGTAACTCAAATATTCGCCTCCATGATCAGATCGTAGAAACTTTATTTTCTTGTCACGATGATTTTCCACTTCACTCTGAAATTCTTTGAACTTTTCAAATTTTTCAGACTTATGTTTCATCAAGTAGATATACCCATATCTGCTCAATCTTCTGCGAAGGTCAGAAAATAACGATACCTTCCGCGAGCCTCAACACTCATCGGACCGCATACATCATTATGTATTATTTCCAATAAGTCAGTTTCTCGCTCCATTATTCCGGAGAACAGAGTCTTAGTCATCTTGCCCATGAGGCATGGTTCGCAAGCATCAAGTGATTCATAATCAAGTGATTCCAAAAGTCCATCAGCATGGAGTTTCTTCATACGCTTTACACCAATATGACCTAAACGGTAGTGCCACATATAAGTTGCACTATCACTATTAACTTTGCATCTTTTGGCTTCAATATTATGAATATGTGTATCACTACAATCGAGATTCAATAAACCATTTATATTGAGTGTATGACCATAGAAGGTTTTATTCAAGTAAATAGAACAACAATTATTCTTTGACTTAAATGAATAACCGTATTGCAATAAACATGATCTCATCATATTCATGCTCAACGGAAACACCAAATAACATTTATTTTAGGTTCAACAGTAATCCCGAAGGTAAAGGGAGTGTGCGATGGTGATCTTATCAACCTTGGAATCACTTCCAACTCACATCATCACCTCGCCCTTAACTAGTCTCTGTTTATTTTGCAACTCCCGTTTCGAGTTACTACTCTTAGCAACTGAACCAGTATCAAATACTGAGGGGTTGCTATAAACACTAGTAAAGTACACATCAATAAAATATACCTTTGTTCACTTTGCCATCCTTCTTATCCGCCAAGTATCTAGGGCAGTTCCACTTCCAGTGACCATTTCCTTTGCAGTAGAAGCACTCAGTTTCAGGCTTGGGTCTATGTTTGGATTCTTCATGGGAGTGGCAAATTGCTTGCCATTCTTCTTGAAGTTCCCTTTCTTCCCTTGCCCTTTTACTTGAAACTAGCGGTCTTGTCAACCATCAACACTTGATGCTTTTTCTTGATTTCAACCTTCGCCGATTTCAGTATCGCGAAGAGCTCAAGAATCGTTTTCCTCATCCCTTGCATATTATAGTTCATCACGAAGTTCTAGTAACTTGGTGATGGTGACTAGAGAACTCTATCAATCACTATCTTATCTAGAATATTAACTCCCACTTGATTCAAGCAATTGTAGTACTTAGACATTTTGAGCACATGCTCACAGGTTGAGCTATTCTCCTCTATCTTGTAGGCAAAATACTTGTCAGAGGTCTCATACCTCTTGACTCGGGAATGAGTATGAAATACCAATTTCAACTCTTGTAACATCTTATATGCTCCGTGGCGTTCAAATCATTTTCGAAGTCCCGGTTCTAAGCCGTAAAGCATGGTGCACTAAACTATCAAGTAGTCATCATACCGAGCTTTGTCAAACGTTCATAATGTGTGCATCTGGTCCTGCAATAGGTCTATCACCTAGCGTTGCATCAAGGACATAATTCTTCTATGCAACAATGAAGATAATTCTTCTGTGCAGCAATGAGGATAATTCTTAGATCATGGACCTAGTCCGCATCATTGCTACTAACATCTTTCAACTTAGTTTTCTCTAGGAACATATCAAAAATAAAACGAGGAACTACATCACGAGCTATTGATCTACAACATAATTTGCAAATACTATCAGGACTAAGTTCATGGTAAATTAAAGTTCAATTAATCATATTATTTAAGAACTCCCACTTAGATAGGCATCCCTCTAATCATCTAAGTGATCACGTGATCCAAATGAATTGAACCATGTCCGATCATCACGTGAGATGGAGTAGTTTTCAATGGTGAACATCACTATGTTGATCATATCTACTATATGATTCACGCTCGACCTTTCGGTCTCAGTGTTCCGAGGCCTGCTACCTCTTGAGCATTGCGTTGGTTTTCCCTTGAAGAGGAAAGGGTGATGTAGCAAAGTAGCGTAAGTATTTCTCTCAGTTTTCGAGAACCAAGGTATCAATCTAGTAGGAGGCTCCTCAAAATTCCCTTGTACCAACATAAACAAACAAGAACCTCGTAACCAACACGATAAACGGGTTGTCAATCCCTTCACGGTAACTTGTGAAAGTGAGATCTGATAGAGATAATAAGATAAGATAAATATTTTTGGTATTTTTATGATATAGATTGGAAAGTAAAGATTGCAAATAAAAGTAGATGGAAAATTTATATGATAAAGGATAGACCCGGGGCCATAGGTTTCACTAGTGGCTTCTCTCAAGATAGCATAAGTATTATGGCGGGTGAACAAATTACTGTCAAGCAATTGATAGAAAAGTGCATAGTTATGAGAGTATCTAGGCATGATCATGTATATAAGCATCACGTCCGCAACAAGTAGATCGAAACGATTCTGCATCTACTACTATTACTCCACACATCGACCGACTCCTACCTGCATCTAGAGTATTAAGTTCATGAAGAACAGAGTAACACATTAAGCAAGATGACATGATGTAGAGGGATAAACTCAAGCAATATGATATAAACCCCATCTTTTTATCCTCGATGGCAACAATACAATATGTGCCTTGCTGCCCCTGCTGTCACTGGGAAAGGACACCGCAAGATTGAACCCAAAGCTAAACACTTCTCCCATTGCAAGAAAGATTAATCTAGTAGGCCAAACCAAACTGATAATTCGAAGAGACTTGCAAACATAACCAATCATACATAAAAGAATTCAGAGGAGATTCAAATATTTCTCATAGATAAACTTGATCATAAACCCACAATTCATCGGATCTCGACAAACACACCGCAAAAAGAGTTACATCGAATAGATCTCCAAGAAGTTCGAGGAGAACTTTGTATTGAGATTCAAAGAGAGAGAAGAAGCCATGTAGCTAATAACTATGGACCCAAAGGTCTGTGGTAAACTACTCACAACTCATCGGAGAGGCCTTGGAGATGATGTAGAGGCCCTCCATGGTCGATTCCCCCTCCGGCAGAGCACCGACGAAGGCTCCAAGATGGGATCTCGAGGATACAGAAGGTTGCGGTGGTGGAAATAGTTTTTCGTGGTGCTCCTGGATGTTCTCGGGGTACGTGGATATATATAGGAGGAAGAAGTAGGTCGGTTGAGCCACGAGGGGCCCACGAGGGTGGGGGGCGTGCCCACCCCCCTAGGGCGCGCCGGGCACCCTCGTGGCCGCCTCGTTTGCTGCTTGACGTCCACTCCAAGTCTCCTGGATAGCGTTTGTTCCAAAAAGATCGCTCCTGAAGGTTTCATTCCGTCTGGACTCCGTTTGATATTCCATTTCTTTGAAACACTGAAATAGGCAAAAAAAAGCAATTCGGGCTAGGCCTCCGGTTAGTAGGTAAGTCCCAAAAATGATATAAAAGTGTAAAGTAAAGCCCATAAACATCCAAAACGGGTAATATAATAGCATGGAATAATCAAAAAATTATAGATACGTTGGAGACATATCGAGCATCCCCAAGCTTAATTCCTGCTCGTCCTCGAGTAGGTAAATGATAAAACAGAAACTTTGATGTGGAATGCTACTTAGCATAATTCTCAATGTAATTTTCTTTATTGTGGCATGAATGTTCATATCCAAATGATTCAAAATAAAAGTTCATATTGACATGAAAACAATAATACTTCAAGCATACTAACAAAGCAATCATGTCTTCTCAAAATAACATGCCTAAAGAAAGCTATCGCTACAAAATCATTTAGTCTGGCTATGCTCTATCTTCATCACACAAAGTACTTAATCATGCACAACCCCGATGACAAGCCAAGCAATTGTTTCATACTTTAGTATTCTCAAACTTTTTCAACTTTCACGCAATACATGAGCGTGAGCCATGGACATAGCACTATATGTGGAATAGAGTGGTGGTTGTGGAGAAGACAAAAAGGGAGAAGATAGTCTCACATCAACTAGGCGTATCAATGGGCTATGGAGATGCGCATTAATAGATAACAATGTGAATGAGTAGGGATTGCCATGCAACGGATGCACTAGAGCTATAAGTGTATGAAAGCTCAACAAAAGAAACTAAGTGGGTGTGCATCCAAATTGCTTTCTCGCGAAGACCTAGGGCATTTTGAGGAAGCCCATCATTGGAGAGTTTCGTCAGCACGACGACGTGGTGACGGTGATGATGAAGTTACCGGCGCAGGGCTTTGCCTAAGCACTACGACAATATGACCGAGGTGGAAATCTATGGAGGTGGGCACCACACATGGCTAAAACAATTGTCAACTTGTGTCTCTTTGGGGTGCCCCCTGCCCACGTATATAAAGGAGGGAGGAAGAGGAGGCCGGCCCTAGAGGGGGCGCGCGAAAAGGGGGGAGTCCTACTTGGACTTCCGGTCCAAGTAGGATTGCCCCCCTTTCCTATTCCAACTAGGAGAGGGATGGGAAGGAGGAAGAGGGGAGAAGGAAGGAGGGGTGCGCCGCCCCCTCCTAGTCCAATTCGGACCAGCCCATGGGGGGCACGCGGCCACCCCTTGAGGCCCTTCTCTCCTTTCCCGTATGGCCCATTAAGGCCCACTACTTCCGTCGGCGAATTCTCGTAACTCTCCGGTACTCCGAATAGGTTTTGCTAGTACTACTGTTTAAATGGTGTTTGGTTTGGTGCATTATCACTACAGAATCAATTGGCATGTCAGTAGGTAGGTTGGAATCCTTTTCCCTTTTCATGTTGTTGTCTTGTCCAGTTTGGTTCCTTGGTGTTCTCTGTATATAAGCACACTAGGGCAGGAGTTTTGAGATGTCAATTGGGGAGAAATAAAGAAATGAAGGATGTGGTTTGTATTCGCATTGGTTGAAGATTCCTGTTCTCATCATCATGTGCGCTTTGCTATTCTGATGCAGCTGACTCGTGGGAGAAATCCAACATATGGGATCCAATGTGTTATGAAACTTTTGGATTTGGAGGCATTATGAATGAAGCTTAAACATCAGAACTACTTTCTACTGGAACTTGTGGTTGCGTTCCGGCACTGACATCGTATAGAGGTGTCACAAGCACCATCCTGATCTAACCTGCACTCGTGGTGCATTGTCTATCCTCTACAAGCACAACTTCATATCCCTTTCGCACTTGTGATATAGTTCTTTGTCGACCGAGGATTACTAATGGAATTGAATATACCTCAGTTCCACTTAGGTTTACATGAATTTTCTGGGAATTATATAGCAAAAAAATTTCTATTAGGAATTGAGATAGATGCCATCTTATTTCATATACCTAGAGAGCCCTAAGAAATACACGATATTAGAAGTTGACACTTGTATACACATGAAGAGGGATACAAATGACTCATGTATACAAAGCAAATTAGTAGACCTGACTCCTACACGCAGAGCAAATTAGTACAAAGGACTTAGGAGAGTAAGCTGAAAGTGATGGAAGATTTACGTTTCTTTAGCTCATGGGGCATGGGTAGCTGGGCAGAATGATCATCCAACTATAAGACCAAATAATATGCTAGAGGCAGAAACCAAACCAAGTTTGAGATCCACGGTAAAAATAAGTTAAATGACTCAAAACCTCTACGGGAAATGTGTGATTTCATCCAAACATGTCTAGTTCTGAATACAAAAAACGCATGCAAATTCATCATCTACTTCCTAATGTGAAACAAGTTTATCCTTCCAGCACAAGGAATTATCAAGGAGCTCATCAACCTAATTCATCCTTCTAATGAGCTGGTTGATGTAGTTCTCACGGTTACCTGTCTCACCACTCTCATCGTAGCGGTTCCTCTTCCTCCTCGGGCCATCGAGTGGTGTCTTCAGCTTGAATGGCCACAAGAAGTTGTTTGCCTCCTTGAAGTGTGGGCCAAAAGTCAAGATCTCATGCACAATGTCCTCAATGCAAATGATATTGTGCTTCCCCAAACCCTAGTGAGAACACAAAAATGGCACTAATTCAACTTAGCACGAATTTAGAGCATAGAAGACCTACAGGGGCATATGGTTGAAGAAGCATACCTCCTCGATGACTTTGTTGTTGGTCAACGGGATCCTTTGCCTGTGGAGCTTTCTATAACCCCTCTTGTAGATCAGCTCCATGACATCCTGAGGTTAGGGTACCTACATAGATAATGAAAGCATACAAGTCAACAACACTACAACATCATGTCCACTTTCTAGTGATCTGACTTGCATCACTTAAAATCTTGGTAGATGGCCCTGCATATGTGATGCTTGCATATAGTTTGTTTGAACATTTAACAACACCAGCTAAATAAGTACGATGCCACACGTCTACATGGTGTATCCTTGAAAAAGGTGTAGTCAGTTGTCCCGATTAAATTGACTTGCATCGACAAGTCGTGAACCTTAAACCGGTTAGGATTTTAGGGAGCACAAGAGACGACCGGAAAGAATGTTGGAAATGTCTTTGCCCTTTTTCAAAAAGGAGGAATGCCCCCGCCTCTTCATATCTTGATGCGCACAACCATCTTATTAATAATCCAGGTTCAAAACAAAGTCTTAAGCAGTAGTACGAAGTTGAAAACAAAAAAATTGCTACAGCCGGCGAAAATAGGGTAAGATGACTAAACACCTATCTTATTATTGGACCGCCATCCAAACCGGTTGTAAGTATCCCATGCAATAATCTCCCATCGGTTTCACCCAATATCCATATGCTCCCTGTGGTCCACATGGCTGAGTAAAGACCATATACGGATCCAAGTAGATGCCCTGAAGATGACCTGCAAAAAAATTGTGATAGTTTGTCTCTTAAAGGCAACATCATTTAGACAGTTCCATATGGCCCAAAGTAATGCACACACTATAACTAAAATGGGTGCCACAGTCTTAGGCTCTATCCAGTTAACCAAGTCCCAAATAAATGTGATATCGTGCTGGGTGGAACAACGTTAAAAGCAACCTGAATTGTTCTTCACAATAACTTAGCAAGTGGGGTATTGGATAAAAATATGTTCTATTATTTCATCTTGATCACAAAAGTAAATCTTTTACTTCCTTCCTAACTACGCTTGGCCAAATTATCCTTTGTCAAAATTACTCCCTTATGCACATACCACATAAATACCTTGATTTTCAAAGGCACTTTAATTTTATCATTGCCTTGACGAAGTCCAATCTGAATTCATTAATTGTCATGTTCGGGAGTCGAGGTCGAGTAGGTTCTGCTAGTAGTACTATTTAATGGTGTTATAATGTTCTTAGAGCAACTCTAGAAGACCCCTCAACTCGCGTGAACCCACAAAAATCCGGCGAGTATACGGCCTCGGACCAATTTTCTGGCCATAGTAGAGCCCGTATACCCGCCCAGGCCGTAAAAGAATTTAAAGTGGCCCGTAAACCGCCCCTCAGACCAGTATATTTACGGGTTTGCGGGGCAGATACGGGTCGAAACCCTATCCCCTCGCTGCCGCATTTCCCCGTGATTCCCCAATCCCACCTCCAATTGGACGCCACCATGTGGAGCTCCGGCCGCAGATCCGTCGGGTGGGATGACCCCGAGCGCCAGTGTTGTGTATATTCGGACGGCGCGAGGAAGTGCGCGGCACGGAAGTACACGAAGTGGGGCCTCGAGCCGCCGGAGTTGCTCTCCGCCGCGAGACAGGAGAGTATGACCTCCGCCACGGGCTGATCTCCACCTCTACCGCAGGGTCCTCCTCTATCACGGCAGCTTCGCCGCCGGGGGGGGGGGGGGGGGGAGGAGGGCGAGTCCTCGCACGCCTCTCCTCACTTGAGTGAAGTGCGAGCTCGACGCGTCGCCGGTGCTGTGGGGCAGCGGAGTCATCGGGTGGGAGGATTTCCTCCCTTCGGCCAAGGCGGACATCTTCGAGCGGACAATCATGTCGCGTAGTGCCCGGGAGAAGGAAGAGGAGGAGGAGCGGTGCCGGTGAACCCTTGCCGTACTCGACGACGTCCTCGTCGAGTAGGGGCTCGTGAAGGAGAAGAAATTCCTCGAGAGCGAGGAGGCGAGGCGCCGCGAGAAGAAGGCGCAGGAGGCCATGTACGTCGACCTTGTCTCCAAAGACGACGGCGGCGATGACGACAACTAAAGATGTACGCTGCTGCAACGTTGCCACCAAGCCCGGATGGCTCCGGTGAACCTAATTTTGGCTTTAGGGTTATGGTGGCCATCGCCTATCCTCATCTAATTAGTGTAATTTGTAGTCTATGTATGAACTATGTATGCTGATCCGTATGAACAAGTTCTATTTTCTACTGCGAAGTCTTGAATTCAAATTTTACAGCTTTGTTTACGGTATGATCATTCGCGGAGGTTTTTGGCCCGTATCCGAGGTAGCGAGCGGACTGTAAACTGAGTTTACATGTCTGTGATTTGAGGGGTCTGCTAGGGTTGCTCTTAATAGACACCTCTCGCTCCCGTGCTGCTCCCGAGCAGCACCGGAGCGCCCGCCTTGTTCCGCCATACTCTATCCTTCCCTTGTTGCCGCCAAAGGGCGCAACTGGGCTTCTTTCTTTGGCGCATCTCCCGGGTGTTCTGATCTGGCACGGAGGGTCGTGTCTGTGGTGGATCTAACGAGGCTGGTGTGGCTGCGTGTGTTGGCCGTGCTCTAGGGACGTGGAGGTCCGGTTGTGGGCATTGCAACGGTAGCGAGGTGCACCGGCTCTCCCGGAGGTTCCATGGCGGGCGCGAGGGAGCACGGCTTCGGGGCTCGACGCGTAGGAGCGTGCGTAGGGATGTGCGGGTCCTTCTCGAAGTTCTTCTTACCCTTGCCTTTCTTGAAACTAGTGGTCTTATTCACCATTAACACTTGATGTTCTTTTTTGATTTCCACCTCAACTGATTTCGGGCGTCAAATCTGTCGTCCCAATCACGGATCTGGGAGGCGCTCTGGTGATGGCGCCCAAGGGCCAGTCCTTGGTTGCTGGTGGCACGGACCTGGCATCCTTGTCAGTGCTGAGTTCTACAGTGGTTAGTGCAGCGGTGGCTGGGCTGTGGCAAGCTGCGGAAGGTGTGTTGTGGCAAGCTTCGTCCATTTTTCGCTCGAGGATGGTGGGGTTGGCGGCGTCTAGAGTTTGTGGTGGCCAGAGCGGTCTGCTGCGGCGAGTTGCCGCTGGGATGTGGTTGCTGCTGTGTTGGGGCCGGCCTGCATGAGTCGGTGCTGTGGCGTAGCAGCCTGATGGTGCGGCGGCGTGGTTTGCGGGCGGCAGAGGGCGTTGGTTGGCAGCGGTCAGCTAACGATGCGGACGTTTAGGGTGGTGTCCTGTTTGGCAATGATCATGGTGGTGAGTGGTGTAGACTCGCGGCAGGGCTTCGATAGTCGGCTCTATCTGGCGTGTCCGACTGATTTCCTCTTGGCCTCGTTGTGGCGTCGCGGAGTCGGAGCTACCCCAGAAGGGCCTAGGTGGCAACTATGACGGGTGTTCAGTGGTCTTCGAGGAGGTTTTCGTCGGTGCGAGCCCTGCATATTTCTTTTGTACTTGGTCTTCTTCAAAGTCGGAGATGTCTTGTCGCTGCTCCTGGTGGCCATCTGTTTGGCATAGGTTGATGCGGACTTCGTGCAGGTTGTTGTGGTGTGTGCCTCGCCGATGGGGGTTGCCGGTGAAGTCGGAGTCGCTGACTCACGGAGGAGTGATGACGATGACACTTGTAGTCCGCCTTGACGACGCTCCTCTCTCGGCGGCATGTGTGGATCTTGTGTGGATAGCCAGGTTGGCTGGTGGTGCCCCTTTGTTGGTTGTATCGGTTTTCGCCCGGTTCTCCGTAATTAACTAGGCAGTTCTCTTCTTCCTTATTAATAAAATGAGGCAAAACTTTTGCCTTCATTTAAAAAAAACTATTTAATGGTGTTTGGTTTGGTGCATTATCATTACCGAAACAATTGACCTACTAGTAGGTAGGTTCGGGTCCTTTGCCCTATTTATGTTGTTGTCTCGTTGAGTCTGGTTCGTGGGTGTTCTCTGTATATGAGCACACTAGAGGGAGTAGTTTTGAGATGTTAATTGAAAAGAAATAATAAAGAAATAAAGGGCACTGTTCGTATCAGCATTGGTTGAAGCTGCGTGTTTTCATCATCGCATGAGTTTCACTATTCTAATGCAACCGATTCGTGAGAGAAACCAACATATAGGATCCAACTATTCTGATGCAAATGTTTCGTGAGAGAAATCCAACATATGGGATCCAATATGTTACGAACCTTTTGGGTTTGGATGCATTAGGAATTGAACATATAAACCCTTCTAACCTACCCGCCATTCTAGAGGCATCGCGCGTGCACACAGTTTTTGACCGCCCGATTCAGTTACTCGAGTTGCAACGGTGCTTTTTTTTGCTGCTGGCGTCTGGTCACCCGTCGGTTTTTTTACGCTCATCGCTCTTAAAAAGTCGATGGCAGGTCGAGCACGCTTCGCCTCATACCCAAGCCTCTATATTCGACAAGGTTTTCGCCTTGAGATTAAACCACTTGTATGAAAGTGACCTATGGTGAATCGTGCATGTGGCGCGTGGTATTTTTTTGGTGCATGGCTGTGTAGAAACGTCATGTGTGTTTAGAGTTTCGTTCAAAAAAATTTGAACCGGTGTGATGGTTTGTTTGGTTTAGCATTTTTGATTGGATGTGGGGTAGGCTGCCGTGGTTGTTCTTCTTACGTGCTTCTTTTGTGTTGATCGGTTTATGTCTCCGCCGCTGCTGGCCCAATCGATGCGTCGCTTTCGGTTCAGCTGCTGGCCCAACCGATGCGTCGCTTTCGGTTCATGCCGCTGTTGGTCAGTCATTATGTCGTTTTCTGTTTGTCATGGGTTCGCGTGTATGCCGTTGTTGCCTGTTGGTCAGTCATTCTCGGTGCCGCTTTGGCCGCGCTTTCCAGAGTCTCCTGGTCTGCTTGCGTCGGTGCCGATTTGGCTATAAATAGGCTGCTTCTTTGTGAGTCTCCTATCCAGTCGACTCGCCTCACCCCCGCTTCCATTTCTTCTTCTTTGGTTTCATTGTTGTCTTGGTGCTCGATGGTTGCGTCTTCATCCAGTCGTAATGGTTTGCGTCGTCCTGGCCGGCCCTGTGGCTCGCGTGGGGTTACGGTTGGTCGTCGCGGTGGCTCGAGTCGTCGTGCTGCTGATAACAGGTGGTCATGTTTCTATTGCGTCTCGCAAGGAGGAGATTCGTTTGGACAAGCGCCCTGTTGATTCTTCTCTTGGTTTGTGTTCTTGGCTCGATGAAGTTTCATTTTTGGCTCTTGTTTGTTCGTACTTACTTATGTGGTATTTACAGATGTATCTTTCTGTGGGTCGGAGTCGTCTGGACGTGATGTTGTTGCTGCTAACCGGCGCTACTCCGGTTCCTCGTGCCGGTGTGATTTAAGAACTAACCGGCGAGCGCTCCTATTTTGCGTGGTGTCCGTCCACGCGCGGCGGTGTGGTAGCTAGAGAGAGGAGCGGCAACGAGGTGTGTGTTCGAACTAGATTATTCAGTTTTGGTCGGGTTTTTCTGCTGTGTCGCCGGAAAAGAAAGCAAGAAAAAAAAAAGGGGAGAAGGGGGTTAACACCGCGGTCAAATCCCTCGACGGCGGCGCGCTCACCGCAGAGGGAGGATGCGCGGCCGGCGAGGAGGATGGCCACGGCGCAGAGTTGCCATGCTCCTCTTCCTCCCTCTCATGCGGAAAAGAAAAAGGGGGACACGGCGAGCGCCTCTCTGTCTCTCTCGCTCTTGCGCGGAAACGGAGATGGGAGGGGGAAGGGGCTGCCTCGTCGGTGCCGCCCTGGCTCGCTGCGCCGGCGATGGCTCACGCACCGGAATCGAGCGGGTGGGCGAGAGAGGAACGGACGAGTGAGAGAGGCGCTAGGGGCGGAATGGCGCTAGGGTTTTTGATGGATCGATCGGATCAGAGCTTTGATCTGGCGAAAACGGCACCGAACCGTCGGACTGAAATGGACGGTCGGGATCCTAACCCTAATGCGTTGTGGGCCGCTGGGCCGAAAGAAAATGATGCCGGCTGCGGCAGGGGGCAGCCATGCGCGCTGGGCCGAGCCCAGTAGCTGCGGGCGCCGCCGTGCGGCTGGGCCGCGCTGACCCAAGGGCGGCTGGGCTGCGGTAGGCCGAGGCCAGCAGCTTCGCGCACCGGGCCAGCTGCATTTTTTTAAGTTTTTTGTTATTTGTACAGTTTTTGGGCAGATTTCAAATAAGTTTTTCCATACAATTTTTTCCAACAAAATTTTGTTTTATAAGCATCTAAATTTTGTTTGGCTCCACATATGCTGATTCCTTTTCTTGTATGAGCGATTTCCTCAATTCCAATTCTGGTTGGTATGCTTTTGATCCTTTGTGTAGTTCTCTGTTTTTATTTGTTGGTTTTTGCTGTACCTCTGATCATTGGCCAACACATGATGAGTGGTGAAGCGGCAGCTACATGGAGGTACCGACGCTCATACTCCCTCCGTTCCAAATTACTCGTTGCTGAAATGGATGTATCTAGAACTAAAATACATCTAGATACATCCATACGTGCAACAAGTAATTCGGAATGGAGGGAGTACATTGTAATAGTAATTCACTCGTGTTCACCATGGTGATAAAGTGACAGACGTGTGTGTGTGATGCAATTCTTACACAGAGCCAGCTTAATCTAAGACCATATATGTTCATTGGAGCCTCATCCCACAAATTGAGTGACTCCCGCTGACATAAACCAGCAAGCATTGAACTTCTAAATATAGAACACTTATACACTTTCACCCTGATAATTTGGCCCTGTTTTAAGCATCCCTCTCTTTAATTTCTAAAATATACACCATATTTTGATCCATTTCTTAAGAATTAGTTTTAAGTTTTCACACTTAGATTGCTCAATAGTTTTATTGATAATTTGGCCCAGTTTTAATCATAACCCCTTTTCATTTTGTAATATACCATATTTTGATCCATTTCAACAATTCATGCCTGATAACAAGGCTCATGCACCATGGTGCTTGGGGGAGGATCAGACCACTTTGTGTTTTGCCTTCAGATATGGACTGGTTCTGTTCCTATGCATTGTAAAGGTGATGAGTCTGTGCCGTCTTGGATTCATATACCTGATGATTTATTGCTTCAGCCTAAAGCAGATCATATGTCAGCTATTGTTGATTATGTCTATGATTCGTTTTTCCTTAATTACAATAATGCGGGGTATTTTTCCAGCCGAGCTATTGTTTGCCCTACAAACACTGTGGTTGATGAAATCAATGATATTGTTTTCGGACGGCTCCCTGGTTTCCCAATGGATTTTCTAAGCTGTGACACTATTTCTAAGTCCACTGATCATAGTGAGGATGCTCATCTATTCTATCCGCCTGAGCTACTTAATTCAATTAAAATTAATAATTTCCCTCACCACAAGATTACCTTGAAGCTCGGAGTGCCTATTATGTTTAAGGAATATCAATCAATCTCTTGGTCTATGTAATGGGACACATTTGATTGTCACTCGCCTTGGCCACAAAGTTATAGAAGGTGAAATCATTACTGGTTCACATAAAGGGGAACGAGTTTGTATTCCGCGTATTGTGCTTAATTCTCCTGGGTGTAAATGGCCTTTCACATTGCGTCGTTGCCAGCTTCCAATTCGGCTGTGTTATGCATTGACAATAAATAAAAGTCAAGGGCATACTTTATCTAAGATTTGTGTGTATTTGAGGAATCCGGTTTTTTCACATGGACAATTGTATGTAGCCGTCTCGCGTGTTACGTCCCGCAAGGGTCAAAAATTCTTAATTGAAGATGAGAACGGAGAACATTCGCCAATCACAAGGAACTCGTAGTCTATCAAGAAATCGTTCGTCGTTTATAGTTTCGTTCTTACATGGTTAGTTCTTTCAAATTTGGTATTGCTTACTGATTTATGCTAGGTTTATTATAGATTTTACGATTTTTTTAATTGGGCTAAAACTGACATAAAATGTGGGAAGGTGTTAATCTTCTAGGTGCATGGTTACATACTGCACTTCCTACCTACTGATAAATTAACATGTAAACTTTTCTATTGGCCAATTTACAGCTTATGGTTCCTCATGTGCACAACGAAAACCAACCTTCGGCATTCAAGGAGTGCTTCATCTTGGAGGATTACGCTGAACGGTTAGAGATGTCCAAGCGAACGGACGGAGAAGGGGTGTTAACAATCTGAAGCTTGTCGAAATTAAAAATCGACGATGGTGCGGCATCAAGCAAGTCTAACAAGATTGCTTTGACATTGTCGTTGCATCGAGGAGATCAGGTCATATTTCATAGTTTCCCATGTGTAAAAATATCTGTCTTTGTACTTCTATGTCATGTATGTTGGCTGTAGTCTACTAACTAAGGTCATGTGTGTTTCCTTTTATGTGTTTGATTTTGTATTTATTTATTGCCTGTGCAGTTCGATTTCATTTTACTTGTTTGCCGTTGAAAAAAACATGTGCAACCTTTAGCTATGTACAATTTGTGAAACACCAAGTTCTAATCCGCCGCATATGCAAACGATTTACTGACTATTAAACAATTGTTGGTTCACCTTGGTGTGCTATCTATCGGTCATGCTCTCCAAAAAGTATATAATCAAACGATTTACTGACTATTAAACAATTATTGGTTCACCTTGGTGTGCTATCTATCGGTCATGCTTTCCAAAAAGTATAGAACCGCCAAGGAAAACAACAATAGATCTATATTGCATAATACCTTTAACATGTGACAAGGTCAAGAAGCACAAAGAAGAAAAACCATGAAACCGGCAAGATGAGACCACCCAAAGAAGGAATAAAAATAAAAATAAATGAAGGAGAGCAATATGATATCTCCTTGGTAGCGCAGGTAGAACACTACCGAGCATATCTGCCTCCAGTGGCGAAAGGCCAAAAAAAATGAAAGAGAGCAATATGATATCTCCTACGTAGCTCAGGTAGACCACTACCATGTTGGGGAACGTTGCAGAAAATTAAAATTTTTTCTACGGTTTCACCAAGATTCATCTATGAGTTCATCTAAGCAACGAGTCAAGGGAGTGAGTTTGCATCTACATACCACTTGTAGATCGAGTGCGGAAGCGTTCAAGGGAAGGGTGATGATGGAGTCGTACTCGCCGTGATTCAGATCACCGATGACCAAGTGCTGAACGGACAGCACCTCCGCGTTCAACGCACGTACGGGACGGGAGACGTCTCCTCCTTGATCCAACAAGGGGGAAGGAGAGGTTGATGATGATCCAGCAGCACGACGGCGTGGTGGTGGATGCAGCAGAACTCCAGCGGGGCTTCGCCAAGCGACTACGGGAGGAGGACGAGGTGTAGCAGGGGGAGGGAGGCGCCAAAGCACAGGGTGCGGCTGCCCTCCCCCCTGCCCTCCTTTATATAGGCCCCCAGGGGGGGCGCCGGCCCTGGGAGATCCAATCTCCCAAGGGGGCGGCGGCCAGGGGGGGTGGAGTGCCCCTCAAGGCATGTGGTGCGCCCCCCCACCCCTAGGGTTTCAACCCTAGGCGCAGGGGGTGGGCCTAGGGGGGCGCACCAGCCCACTATGGGCTGGCTCCCCTCCCACTTCAGCCCATGGGGCCCTCCGGGATGGGTGGCCCCACCCGGTGGACCCCCGGGACCCTTCCGGTGGTCCCGGTACATTACCGGGTGACCCCGAAACTTTCTCGATGGCCGAAATACCACTTCCTATATATAATTCTTTACCTCTGGACCATTCCGAAACTCCTCGTGACGTCCGGGATCTCATACGGGACTCCGAACAACATTCAGTATGCTGCATACTCATATTCATACAACCCTAGCGTCACCGAACCTTAGGTGTGTAGACCCTACGGGTTCGGGAGACACGCAGACATGACTGAGACGACTCTCGGGCAATAACCAACAGCGGGATCTGGATACCCATGTTGGCTCCCACATGCTCCTCGATGATTTCATCGGATGAACCACGATGTCGAGGATTAAACAACCCCGTATACAATTCCCTTTGTCAATCGGTACGTTACTTGCCCGAGACTCGATCGTCGGTATCCCAATACCTTGTTCAGTCTCGTTACCGGCAACTCACTTTACTCGTACCATAATGCATGATCCCGTGACCAACCACTTGGTCACTTTGAGCTCAATATGATGATGCATTACCGAGTGGGCCTAGAGATACCTCTCCGTCATACGGAGTGACAAATCCCAGTCTCGATCCGTGTCAACCCAACAGACACTTTCGGAGATACCTGTAGTGCACCTTTATAGTCACCCAGTTACGTTGTGACGTTTGATACACCCAAAGCATCCTACGGTATCTGGGAGTTACACGATCTCATGGTCAAAGGAAGAGATACTTGACATTGGAAAAGCTTAGCAAACGAACTACACGATCTTGTGCTATGCTTAGGATTGGGTCTTGTCCATCACATCATTCTCCTAATGATGTGATCCCGTTATCAACGACATCCAATGTCCATAGCCAGGAAACCATGACTATCTGTTGATCACAACGAGCTAGTCAACTAGAGGCTCACTAGGGACATATTGTGGTCTATGTATTCACACGTGTATTACGATTTCCGGATAATACAATTATAGCATGAATAAAAGACAATTATCATGAACAAGGAAATATAATAATACTTTTATTATTGCCTCTAGGGCATATTTCCAACAGTCTCCCACTTGCACTAGAGTCAATAATCTAGTTACATTGTGATGAATCGAATATCCATAGAGTTCTGGTGTTGATCATGTTTTGCTCGCGAGAGAGGTTTAGTCAACGGATCTGCGACATTCAGATCCGTATGTACTTTGCAAATATCTATGTCTCCATCTTGAATATTTTCACGGATGGAGTTGAAACGACGCTTGATGTGCCTGGTCTTCTTGTGAAACCTGGGCTCCTTGGCTAGGGCAATAGCTCCAGTGTTGTCACAGAAGAGTTTGATCGGCCCCGACGCATTGGGTATGACTCCTAGGTCGGTGATGAACTCCTTCACCCAAATTGCTTCATGCGCTACCTCCGAGGCTGCCATGTATTCCGCTTCACATGTAGATCCCGCCACGACGCTCTGCTTGCAGTTGCACCAGCTTACTGCTCCACCATTCAACATATACACGTATCCGGTTTGTGACTTAGAGTCAAACAGATCTGTGTCGAAGCTAGCGTTGACGTAACCCTTTACGACGAGCTCTTCGTCACCTCCATAAACGAGAAACATGTCCTTTGTCCTTTTCAGGTACTTCAGGATATTCTTGACCGCTGTCCAGTGTTCCTTGCCGGGATTACTTTGGTACCTTGCTACCAAACTTACGGCAAGGTTTACATCAGGTCTGGTACACAGCATGGCATACATAATAGATCCTATGGCTGAAGCATAGGGGATGACACTCATCTCTTCTTCATCTTTTGCCGTGGTCGGGGACTGAGCCGAGCTCAATCTCACACCTTGTAACATAGGCAAGAACCCCTTCTTGGACTGATCCATTTTGAACTTCTTCAAAATCTTATCAAGGTATGTGCTTTGTGAAAGACCTATGAGGCGTCTCGATCTATCTCTATAGATCTTGATGCCTAATATATAAGCAGCTTCTCCAAGGTCCTTCATTGAAAAACATTTATTCAAGTAGGCCTTAATGCTGTCCAAAAGTTCTATATCATTTCCCATCAAGAGTATGTCATCTACATATAATATGAGAAATGCTACAGAGCTCCCACTCACTTTCTTGTAAACTCAGGCTTCTCCATAAGTCTGCATAAACCCAAACGCTTTGATCATCTCATCAAAGCGAATGTTCCAACTCCGAGATGCTTGCACCAGTCCATAAATGGATCGCTGGAGCTTGCATACTTTGTTAGCGTTCTTAGGATCGACAAAACCTTCCGGATGCATCATATACAACTCTTCCTTAAGATGTCCGTTAAGGAATGCCGTTTTGACGTCCATCTACCATATCTCATAATCATAGTATGCGGCAATTGCTAACATGATTCGGACGGACTTCAGCTTCGCTACGGGAGAGAATGTCTCGTCGTAGTCAATCCCTTGAACTTGTCGATAACCCTTAGCGACAAGTCGAGCTTTATAGATGGTAACATTACCATCCGCGTCTGTCTTCTTCTTAAAGATCCATTTGTTTTCTATCGCTCGCCGATCATCGGGCAAGTCTATCAAAGTCCATACTTTGTTTTCATACATGGATTCTATCTCGGATTTCATGGCTTCAAGCCATTTGTTGGAATCTGGGCCCGCCATCGCTTCTTCATAGTTCGAAGGTTCACCGTTGTCTAACAACATGATTTCCAGGACAGGGTTGCCGTACCACTCTGGTGCGGAACGTGTCCTTGTGGACCTACAAAGTTCAGTAGCAACTTGATCCGAAGTACCTTGATCATCATCAATATTTTCCTCTTCAGTTGGTGTAGGCATCACAGGAACATTTTCCTGAGCTGCACTACTTTCCCGTTCGAGAGGTAGTACTTCATCGAGTTCTACTTTCCTCCCAGTTACTTCTTTCGAGAGAAACTCTTTTTCCAGAAAGCATCCGTTCTTGGCAACAAAGATCTTGCCCTCGGATCTTAAGTAGAAGGTATACCCAACGGTTTCCTTAGGGTATCCTATGAAGACGCATTTTTCCGACTTGGGTTCGAGCTTTTCAGGTTGAAGTTTCTTAACATAAGCATCGCATCCCCAAACTTTTAGAAACGACAGCTTAGGTTTCTTCCCAAACCATAATTCATACGGTGTCGTCTCAACGGATTTAGACGGTGCCCTATTTAAAGTGAATGTAGCTGTCTCTAGAGCGTATCCCCAGAATGATAGCGGTAAATCGGTAAGAGACATCATAGACCGCACCATATCCAATAGAGTGTGATTACGACATTCGGACACACCGTTACGCTGAGGTGTTCCAGGCGACGTGAGTTGTGAAACGATTCCACATTTCCTTAAGTGTGTACCAAATTCGTGACTTAAGTATTCTCCTCCACGATCTGATCGTAGGAACTTTATCTTTCGGTCACGTTGATTCTCTACCTCATTCTGAAATTCCTTGAACTTTTCAAAGGTCTCAGACTTGTGTTTCATTAAGTAGACATACCCATATCTACTCAAGTCATCAGTGAGAGTGAGAACATAACGATATCCTCCGCGAGCCTCAACGCTCATTGGACCGCACACATCGGTATGTATGATTTCCAACAAGTTGGTTGCTCGCTCCATTGTTCCGGAGAACGGAGTCTTGGTCATTTTGCCCATGAGGCATGGTTCGCATGTGTCAAATGATTCATAATCGAGAGACTCTAAAAGTCCATCAGCATGGAGCTTCTTCATGCGCTTGACACCAATGTGACCAAGGCGGCAGTGCCACAAGTATGTGGGACTATCGTTATCAACTTTACATCTTTTGGCATTCACACTATGAATATGTGTAATATTACGCTCGAGATTCATTAAGAATAAACCATTGACCATCGGAGCATGACCATAAAACATATCTCTCATATAAATAGAACAACCATTATTCTCGGATTTAAATGAGTAGCCATCTCATATTAAACGAGATCCTGATACAATGTTCATGCTCAAACTTGGCACTAAATAACAATTATTAAGGTTCAAAACTAATCCCGTAGGTAAATGTAGAGGCAGCGTGCCGACGGCGATCACATCGACTCTGGAACCATTCCCGACGCGCATCGTCACCTCGTCCTTCGCCCCTCTCCGTTTATTCCGCAGCTCCTGCTGTGAGTTACAAATATGAGCAACGGCACCGGTATCAAATACCCAGGAGTTACTACGAGTACTGGTAAGGTACACATCAATTACATGTATATCAAATATACCTTTGGTGTTGCCGGCCTTCTTATCCGCTAAGTATTTGGGGCAGTTCCACTTCCAGTGACCCTTCCCCTTGCAATAAAAGCACTCAGTCTCAGGCTTGGGTCCATTCTTTGACTTCTTCCCGGTAACTGGCTTACCAGGCGCGGCAACATCCTTGCCGTCCTTCTTGAAGTTCTTCTTGCCCTTGCCCTTCTTGAACTTATAGTGGTCTTATTGACCATCAACACTTGATGTTCTTTCTTGAGTTCAGCCTCTGCTGACTTCAGCATTGAGAACACTTTAGGAATGGTCTTCACCATCCCCTGCATGTTGTAGTTCATCACAAAGCTCTTATAGCTTGGTGGGAGCGACTGGAGGATTCTGTCAATGACCGCCTCATCAGGGAGGTTAATGTTCAGCTGAGTCAGGCGGTTGTGCAACCCAGACATTTTGAGTATGTGCTCACTGACAGAACTGTTTTCCTCCATCTTACAACTGTAGAACTTGTCGAAGACATCATATCTCTCGACCCGGGCATGAGCTTGGAAAACTAGTTTCAGCTCTTCGAACATCTCATATGCTCTGTGATGCTCAAAACGCTTTTGGAGCCCTGGTTCTAAGCTGTAAAGCATGCCGCACTGAATGAAGGAGTAATCATCAGCACGAGAGTGCCAAGCGTTCATAACGTCTTGGTTCTCTGGGACGAGAGCGTCACCTAGCGGTCCTTCTAGGACATATTGTTTCCTGGCAGCTATGAGGATGATCCTCAGGTTCCGGACCCAGTCCGTATAGTTGCTGCCATCATCTTTCAGCTTGGTTTTCTCTAGGAACGCGTTGAAGTTCATGTTGACATGAGCGCTGGCCATTTGATCTACAAGACATATTTGCAAAGGTTTTAGACTAAGTTCATGATAATTAAGTTCATCTAATCAAATTATGAACTCCCACTCAGATTAGACATCCCTCTAGTCATCTAAGTGTTACACGATCCGAGTCGACTAGGCCATGTCCGATCATCACATGAGACGGACTAGTCATCGTCGATGAACATCTTCATGTTGATCGTATCTTCCATACGACTCGTGTTCAACCTTTCGGTCTCCGTGTTCCGAGGCCATGTCTGTACATGCTAGGCTCGTCAAGTTAACCCTAAGTGTTTTGCATGTGTAAAACTATCTTACACCCGTTGTATGTGAACGTAAGGATCTATCACACCCGATCATCACGTGGTGCTTCGAAACGACGAACTGTAGCAATGATGCACAGTTAGGGGAGAACACTTCTTGAAATTGTTGTAAGGGATCATCTTATTTACTACCGTCGTTCTAAGTAAACAAGATGCATAAACATAATAAACATCACATGCAATTATATAGTAGTGACATGATATGGCCAATATCATATAGCTCCATTGATCTCCATCTTCGGGGCTCCATGATCATCTTGTCACCGGCATGACACCATGATCTCCATCATCATGATCTCCATCATCGTGTCTTCATGAAGTTGTCACGCCAACGACTACTTCTACTTCTATGGCTAACGCGTTTAGCAATAAAGTAAAGTAATTTACATGGCGTTCTTCAATGACACGCAGGTCATACAAAAAATAAAGACAACTCCTATGGCTCCTGCCGGTTGTCATACTCATCGACATGCAAGTCGTGAATCCTATTACAAGAACATGATCTCATACATCACAATATATCAATCATCATTCATCACAACTTCTGGCCATATCACATCACATGAACAATCGCTACAAAAACAAGTTAGACGTCCTCTAATTGTTGTTGCATCTTTTACGTGGCTACAATCGGGTTCTAGCAAGAACGTTTTCTTACCTACGAATAACCACAACGTGATTTTGTCAACTTCTATTTACCCTTCATAAGGACCCTTTTCATCGAATCCGCTCCAACTAAAGTGGGAGAGACAGACACCCGCCAGCCACCTTATGCAACTAGTGCATGTCAGTCGGTAGAACCGGTCTCACGTAAGCGTACGTGTAAGGTTGGTCCGGGCCGCTTCATCCCACAATACCGCTGAAGCAAGAAAAGACTAGTAGTGGCAAGCAAGTTGACAAGATCCACGCCCACAACAAAATTGTGTTCTACTCGTGCATTAGAGAACTACGCATAGACCTAGCTCTGATACCACTGTTGGGGAACGTTGCAGAAAATTAAAAAATTTCCTACGGTTTCACCAAGATCCATCTATGAGTTCATCTAAGAAACGAGTCAAGGGAGTGAGTTTGCATCTACATACCACTTATAGATCGAGTGCGGAAGCGTTCAAGGGAAGGGTGATGATGGAGTCGTACTCGCCGTGATTCAGATCACCGATGACCAAGTGCTGAACGGACAGCACCTTCGCGTTCAACACACGTACGGGACGGGAGACGTCTCCTCCTTCTTGATCCAGCAAGGGGGGAGGAGAGGTTGATGATGATCCAGTAGCACGACGGCGTGGTGGTGGATGCAGCAGAACTCCAGCAAGGCTTCGCTAAGCGACTACGGGAGGAGGACGAGGTGTAGCAGGGGGAGGGAGGCGCCAAAGCATAGGGTGCGGCTGCCCTCCCCCTGCCCTCCTTTATATAGGCCCCCAGGGGGGCGCCGGCCCTGGGAGATCCAATCTCCCAAGGGGGCGGCGGCCAGGGGGGTGGAGTGCCCCCCAAGGCATGTGGTGCGCCCCCTACCCCTAGGGTTTCAACCCTAGGCACAGAGGGTGGGCCTAGGGGGGCGCATCAGCCCACTATGGGATGGCTCCCCTCCCACTTCAGCCCATGGGGCCCTCCGGGATGGGTGGCCCCACTCGGTGGGCCCCCGGGACCCTTCCGGTGCTCCCGGTACATTACCGGGTGACCCCGAAACTTTCCCGATGGCCGAAATACCACTTCCTATATATAATTCTTTACCTCCGGACCATTTTGAAACTCCTCGTGACGTCTGGGATCTCATCCGGGACTCCGAACAACATTCGGTATGCTGCATACTCATATTCATACAACCCTAGCGTCACCAAACCTTAAGTGTGTAGACCCTACGGGTTCGGGAGACACGCAGACATGACCGAGACGACTCTCGGGAAATAACCAACAGCGGGATCTGGATACCCATGTTGGCTCCCACATGCTCCTCGATGATTTCATCGGATGAACCACGATGTCGAGGATTAAACAACCCCGTATACAATTCCCTTTGTCAATCGGTACGTTACTTGCCCGAGACTCGATCGTCGGTATCCCAATACCTTGTTCAGTCTCGTTACCGGCAAGTCACTTTACTCGTACCGTAATGCATGATCCCATGACCAACCACTTGGTCACTTTGAGCTCAATATGATGATGCATTACCGAGTGGGCCCAGAGATACCTCTCCGTCATACGGAGTGACAAATCCCAGTCTCGATCCGTGTCAACCCAACAGACACTTTCGGAGATACCTGTAGTGCACCTTTATAGTCACCCAGTTACGTTGTGACGTTTGATACACCCAAAGCACTCCTACGGTATCCGGGAGTTACACGATCTCATGGTCAAAGGAAGAGATACTTGACATTGGAAAAGCTCTAGCAAACGAACTACACGATCTTGTGCTATGCTTAGGATTGGGTCTTGTCCATCACATCATTCTCCTAATGATGTTATCCCGTTATCAACGACATCCAATGTCCATAGCCAGGAAACCATGACTATCTGTTGATCACAACGAGCTAGTCAACTAGAGGCTCACTAGGGACATATTGTGGTCTATGTATTCACACGTGTATTACGATTTCCGGATAATACAGTTATAGCATGAATAAAAGACAATTATCATGAACAAGGAAATATAATAATACTTTTATTATTGCCTCTAGGGCATATTTCCAACATACCAAGCATATTTCCCTCCAGTGGCAGGGCCACCAGTGCCTCCAAGAGCCACCGCTCGGGCAGCAGCGTCATGGCGATCATCTAGGATCATTGCACACAGAAGCATAGAGAAGCCAAGCAATGCTGCTAGCAGCCCATCTATGAGAACTAGGATCAACTCTGAGATCACGTCCTCCAATTGGGGGCCTCCTCTCGATCTTTTGTCACCGGAGGAAGAAAAAAGGTGAAAATTAGGGAGAAGGAATGAGGCACGTTGTGGGGATGGAGAAAAAGAAGAGAATCTGTGGTTATTTTTATAGCTCGAACTCGGTGTACGATGGGTAAAGTTCACCAGCACCGCTCGCCGCTCGATCGTCGGTGTTCAGGAGGCGAATCTGCGAGCAGTGCCGAAAAGGTACTGGTCCGTGAGGTGACTGCTCGCTGTATCGGTAGCAAGCACGCCCCACACTACCACGGTACTGCCCTAGATGCTCTACGCTCTAGATGGCACAAGTGGGAGACGTGCGGGAAAGCGCGCGAGGGAGAAGTAGATGAGACCTGGTGAAGAAGTTCATCGCCCCTTGAAATCTGAAATTTATCTACAGTCAAGATTAAAAAGACTTGTGTCTGACCCGATTCTTTTCTGAACTTTATTATATGAGATTGTTATAGCTATTTATACTAAACTTTAATACTTATTTGTATGTATTTTGCCAAATCACGATCATAGATATCATATTGTGGGCAATTCAAATTGTGTTTGTAATAAAATTTGTTTTTTTAAACATACATCTTAAAACATATTTAAACCGAACTCACTTAAATGCGAGAAAATAAGAAACGGGAAAATCTATGTTTACTTGGATTATATGGTGACAGTGCTTTAATGGTGTATTTGTATATGTGTATCCTTAAATATCTTGGTATAGATCTGTATAGTGTATGGCATACAAAGTATCTTCATAGTGGTGTCTTTATAATTACATATACATAACTAGAAAGATGTAGAGTGTACAAGATGTTTAGGAGGAAGATTCGCTCCAATTTTTAGATCATTTGAACGTCTGAGCAGCTCTCAGCAAAACAAGACAAATCGGATTAGAACGGTGCATACTAGTAAGTTTTTCGGTGCTCGATCATTGGTGCTCAGAGGCGAATCTGCAGGCATTGCCGAAAAGGTGTCGGTCCGTGAGGTGAGTGCTCACTGCACCTAGCACGTCTTGCACTATCGCGGTGCTGCTCTAGATGCTCTACATGCTACACGCGACGAGTGGGGGACTTGTGGGAAAGTTCGCGAGAGAGAAGTAGATGAGGGCTGGTGAAAACTTGTGCTTGACCCAATTCTTTTCTAAATTTTGGCATGTGTAATTGTTATATGTATGTATCTTTCTGATTTATGAGTTGATCATCGGAGGGGGCGGTGTGTAGTAATAGGTTTTCCGGTGCTCGATCATCGGTGTTCAGGAGGCGAACCTATGAGAAATGTAGCGAAGACGCCTCGCACTACCGTGGTACTGCCTTAGATGCTCTGTGCGTTAGACGCCACAAGTGGGGGACCTGCCGAAAACGTGCCACAGAGAAGAGAGATCAGACACGAGAAAGAAGAAGCGACTGACAGTAAGTCTTGGGTCCACCCTATCAGCCCTAGGGAGAGCTGCTCAGTGGAGTGTAGCAAGCAAAGATTTAAAATCTGAGAAAAATCGCTCTTTTCACATTTTTCGAGGATCTAGATAGCAATTATTCAGTTGCCTTTGCCCATAGGCATGGATGCTAATTAATTTTGTTCTTAAGAAGAGGATGAGCATGGAGTATATATGGTCATTACAAGGAATGCAGTGTGTGAAAGAGTTGTTCGTCATTTGTACTTACATTCAAATTTAAAGAGGTTTGCTCTGTTTTAATTCCCTTCTAAGTATTAAATTATATTCTCGATTTACTACATAATTTTTCATTCATAGTAATTAGTTGAAGTTAGGCTGGATCAAAAAATAATATGTGTGTGTTTGCAACCTGTTTTGTTTTTGCTTCCAGACCATATGGTTGAGTTTTTCTTTTTTAAAGCATTTTCTGTTTACTATAGTTTACAGATTCAACCAGCTCGTCTGGCTTCAATCAGCCCATATGGCTTCAACCAGCCCACTTTACTTCAAGCTTCCGTCCGCTCAATATTTAACATTTTGATACAGCCCATACGGTCAACTTTCGTTGCCCATATACACCATGCATGCATTCGAATGATAGACTATGTGGTGATTTTTTTGCCACCTAGCAATTTATATGATTACACTAGCTTACACTATTTATCTTAGCAATTGTCTACATGTAACGCCTCGGATTCGTTGCGCCAGGTGTCTGCCAGTTATTCACCGTCATTGCCATGTCATTTGCTTGCGTGTTGCATTTTATCATGTCATCATGTGCATCTCATTTTGCATACGTGTTCGTTTCATGCATCCGAGCATTTTCACCGTTGTCCGTTTTGCAATCCGGTACTCCTATGTCATCCGGCGTCCCCTTCTCGCCTGTCTTCGTGAGTGGGTGTTAAACTTTCTCGGAATGGCCCGAGGTTTGCCAAACGGCCTTGGTATAGCACCCGTAGACCGCCTGTCAAGTTTCGTGTCATTTGGAGGTCGTTTGGTACTCCAACGGTTAACCGGGTAACTGCAAAAGCCTCTTTTGTTTGCAGCCCAACACCCCTTCAAACTGGCCGAAAACCCATCTAAGTCACCCCCATGCTCTCGGTCGTTCGATCACGATCATGTGGGCGAAAACCGCTCCCCATTTGGACACTCCTAGCTCCCTCTACCTATAAATATGGGCACCCCCCCCGAAATTCGGGCAAATGAAACCCTAAAAACTTCCCCTCTCTGCGCCGGACGTGTCCGCCCGCCGCCGGACACGCATCCGCCGCCGCCCGCGCCCAATCGGGGCTCGACACCTGTCGCCGCCGCCTTCCACCTCCCGCGGCCCACCGGGGCCCGGATCTGGCCCGCCCGGGCCCAGACGTCGCCGCCGCTCGCCCGCCACGGCCCGGACCTCCCGCGCGGCCGCCCGAGCCTCTGCGCCGCCGGCCTGCGCCTGCCCCGCCGCCCGCGCCGGCCTGGGCCGCCGGCGCCAACCTCAGCCGCCGCCAGCCCCGCGCGGCCCCGCTCCGCCTTCGCCATCGGCGCCTCCCTGCGCCTCGCCGGCCCCGCGTCCTCGTCGGAGACCGCGCCCGCCGCCGCCCGCGGAGATCTCCGGCGCCGGCCGCCTCCCTCCACCGCCTCGTCGCCGGCTCCTCCTCGCCGGAGCGCCTCCTCCCCCAACCCAGGCCGCCTCCTTCCTCAACTCCGGTGGCCCGAGCCGGCCAACCTCGGGATCCGTGCCCAGATCTAGATCTGTTTTCGGAGGTTGACCCGAATATTTTGCATAGTCATGCCATGTTCATGGCATCGTAACTTGCTGCATACTGCTCCGTTTCATGCGTGTAATATGTCAAATTGTTCGCCTTAACGAGTACTCCATTTAATTCCATTGCGTCATGTTCATTTGAGTCCATCTTGATGCCCGAATCATCGTCGTAAGAGTGCTATGTGATGTTAATCTGCTGAAACTGTTATAACTTGGTGATTTATCATTTTTGCCATGTTTGATGTGTGCATCCTATTAGGTTAATGTCTACATGTGTTTTGATCTATGCTATGCCATCTTTCCATAGGTGCAATCTATGTATTTTTTTGAGTAGTGTGATGAGTGCATCGAGCTTGTTAATTAGGGTACTTGCTGTTGCTGTTTTCCTGACTGATTCTGCTATATTTTGTTGCTATGTAAGCCTGCTGTTACAAGTCATTCTATGCATAATCTGGAGATGTTCACTAAGGATGTTTTGTTATACATGTCATGCTCTATCCATTAATGCCCCTGGTTGAATTTATAGCCTGCTAAATAATCTTGCTCTCAAGTTGCTAAATAATGTTGCTGTCAGCCTGTTAACATTAAGTTCATTTTGTGCCATGTGTTTTGCTAGTGGTCCACGCACCCTATGAACTTGCTCTTGCCATTCTTAACTTCATAAACATGTATTCTTACTGTTGGTTGCCTTACCATGCCATGTATTGCTCTGTGGTGAGTGGTTCAAGCTCACTAACATGCCTACTTATTGTTGTTCCGGCCATGTATGAATCTGTCATATAACTTGCTATGTTGACATGGGTGCCATCATATCTTCTGATCCTCTTTGGCTCATGGTCAGTAAAGGACTTTTGTTCTATGTATTTAGTAGTAGCATGCCATGCCTTTGTTTGCCATGTTAAGTTCCTGTAGCATGTTGTTTGATAGCTCTAAACATTGCAAACTGATGTTATTTCTGCAAAGTCTGAAACTGTTATTATTTGCAATGTTTCCATGTCCTTTTGAGCATGTTCTAGTGATTTCTGGAGATAGCTCAGTGTTCATGTTTTATCATGTTTTACCTGTACTTCATGCCCATGTCTTTTTTTATTATGTTGGGGTGCTGTAGCTTATTGTTTTGATGCTTGCAATATGCCTAGTTGCTGTTTTGGACAGATTGTTGTTATGACTTGTATAGAGTGTGTGTTGAACCGTTGCTCCGTTTTGAGAGTGCTCTATATGAAACTTGCTTGTTTTTTCATGTAGTTTCATATTATCATGGTGCATCCTTGTTTTGAGGTGTTTGCTTGATGTTTGTATGCATTTTGCATCAATGTCATGTTTAACTTGTTTTGCTCATATCTTCTAGACCGTAGCTCCGAACTAAATGAATTTCATATGTAACTTGACTAGAATCTCGTGTAGATCATCTTGGTGCATCTTAACTTGCGGCTAAACAACTTCAACTTAATGTTTGTTCAGATCTGGACCAATTTCGAAATTTGCATATGAGGACTTACCGGAATTGTTATATGTTGTTTCTAGCCTCATTTAAACTTGCCTTGATGTGTTGTTCTTGTTCGCATCATCTCTTGCCATGAGTAGCCTCATGTAGCTGTGTCATACATCATGCTTGTTGTGCATCATGTCTTGTCTATGTGTGGTGTGTTTACTATGTTGTGTGCTTCTTCTCGATAGTTCCCGTTTCGTTGCGATCGTGAGGATTCGTTCGCCTACGCTTGGTTCGTCTTCGTGGCTTCATCTTCTTCATGGACTCGTTCTTCTTCCTTGCAGGATTTCAGGCAAGATGACCGTTACCCTGGATCTCACTACTATCATTACTATGCTAGTTGCCTCGTTCTATCGCTATGCTGCGCTACCTATCTTTTGCTCTTCAAGCCTCCCAAATTGCCATGAACCTCTAAACTTTGACACCCTTCCTAGCAAACCATTGTTTGGCTATGTTACCGCTTTGCTCAGCCCCTCTTATAGCGTTGTTAGTTGCAGGTGAAGTTGAAGATTGCTCCATGGTGGACAGGGTTATGTTTGGGATATCACAATATCTCTTATATTATTAATGTACCTATATATTTGGTAAAGGGTGGAAGGCTCGGCCTTATGCCTGGTGTTTTTTTCCACTCTTGCCGCCCTAGTTTCCGTCATACCGGTATTATATTCCCGGATTTTGCGTTCCTTACGCGGTCGGGTGATTTATGGGACCCCCTTGATAGTTCGCTTTGAATAAAACTCCTCCAGCAAGGCCCAACCTTGGTTTTTCCATTTTCCTCACCACCACCTATTTTTCCCTTGGGAGTCGCTCTCTCAAGGGTCATCTTTATTTTAGCCCCCCCCGGGCCAATGCTTGTCTAAGTGTTGGTCCAAACCGAGTGATGTCTGGCGCCCCCTTGGCAACCAGGGTCTATGCCAACCCGACGTCTGGCTCATCCGGTGTGCCCTGAGAACGAGATATGTGCAGCTCCTATCGGGATTTGTCGGCACAGTGGGAGGTCTTGCTGGTCTTGTTTTACCATTGTCGAAATGTCTTGTAAACCGGGATTCCGAGACTGACCGGGTCTTCCTGGGAGAAGGAATATCCTTCGTTGATCGCGAGAGCTTATCATGGGCTAAGTTAGGACACCCCTGCAAGGTTATAAACTTTCGAGAGCCGTGCCCGCGGTTATGTGGCAGATGGGAATTTGTTAATGTCCGGTTGTAGATAACTTGACACCAGATCCGAAATAGAATGCATCAACCGCGTGTGTAGCCATGATGGTCTCTTTTCGGTAGAGTCCGGGAAGTGAACACGGTTTCTGTGTTATGATTGGCATAAGTAGGAGCTCAGGATCACTTCTTGATCATTACTAGTTGACGACCGTTCCACTTGTTTCTCTTCTCGCTCTCATTTGCGTATGTTAGCCACCATATATGCTTAGTCGCTGCTGCAACCTCACCACTTTACCCCTTCCTTTCTCATTAAGCTTTGCTAGACTTGATACCCCTGGTAATGGGATTGTTGAGTCCTCGTGGCTCACAGATTACTACAACAATAGTTGCAGGTACAGGTTATGCGATGATCATGACGCGAGAGCGATGTTTGCTTGTTTTGGAGTTCTTCTTCTACCTCTTCTTCGATCAGGGGATAGGTTCCAGGTCGGCAGCCTGGGCTAGCAGGGTGGATGTCGTTTGAGTTTCCGTTTGTGTTTCATCCGTAGTCGGATGGTGCTCTTATGTAAGATGATGTTGTATTCGGGTGACATTGTATGTCTTTTGTATGTATCCCCATCTATTATGTAATGTTGATGTAATGATATCCACCTTGCAAAAGCGTTTTAATATGCGGGTCTATCCTTGGTGGGACCTTCGAGTTCCTTTTGTATAGGGTCTCATATTGGGCGTGACAAGTTGGTATCAGAGCCTCGACCGACCCTAGGAGCACCCTTGGTTGATCGTGTAGTTTGGCCGTTGTCGAGTCTAGAAGAAAACTGTTTTCGGAGTCTAGTTATATCGGAGAGTAGGAATTCTTTTTACTCCTCATCCCCTTCGTCGCTCTGGTGAGAAATCTTGACGTAGGTGTTTTGAACTACTCCTCTTCCCCTTCAAATTTTTCTTTAGGATCACGCAGTTGGCTTCCTGATCGTTGTTCCCCAGCTCTTTTCATCCGGTGCATTTCTCGTCAAGTTGACTCGAGCCTCTTCATCTTTGCCAAGTTCAATCCTCAGTTGTTTTCTTTTCCCACCCGCCCACCTCTTTTCTTCTCGGAACCGGAGTCCGTAATCGAGTATCCATCCTACTCGTGTGAAGCCTTTGCATTCTCTCCTCAATTATTTCAACCAGTGAATTCTCTTTTGTTTGACATTCTTCATCTCTTTTCTTCTCCGGTGGACTCAATTCAAGTTTTTCGGGTTGATCATATTCTTTTCCTCGGCTCAAGTGTTCTCCTTGCTCGTTTGCCTCTCATCATTCAATCATTCCGGAGTTCGGAAGACATCTCAGGGGATTCGTCTGTGTTCCAATTTATTCGAGGTTGTCACCTCATTCAAATATTTCAATTGTTCCGGTGCATCATCTATCTCTTTAACAATCATTTTCAACGGTGTTTGTTTTTAGTGGGCCCTAACCCACAGGTCTTTTCCCAGGATCTTACCTGACTCTTCTAATTCCCCCGGAGTTATTCTCAATTCTTTTCAAGTGTGACGTAAGAATGGATCCCATCAGTCACAGGCCTTCCCCAAGATCGCTTTAAAATTCTTTTCATTGTTGGTTCAAACCCCTTCGCTTTTCATGCTACCGGAGTATCTCAGTACTTTTGGTGGTGTTTCTCGTCATCATTTGAAGATTGAAGAAGAGTTTTTCCTCTAAATCTTGCCCGTTCTCTCGAAGTTTCGTGGTTCTAGCTTCATGTTATCCTCTCATATCATTCCATTTGTCAGATATTTTTTTTCTTACCCATCCGGAGTATGTCAGAAGTTGTTCTCCCGTTTCTTTTCACCGGAGGCCATCATTCCAGAAGAATTATTCGTCCTCACATTTCAGCTACCATTATCCAATTATCCCGGTGTTTCATTCAAGTGTTCTTTAATCAGCTCATGATCTCTTCGTTCTTGTGTATCTAAATCCCCTCAAGCATATTTTCCTTCTAATTATTCCCGGTGATTCATTCTCTTTCGTCAGTCTTTTTCGAATTCTTCCGGTGGTTCGTTCAAGATTCTTTTTCCTTCATTATCATTTTTAATTCATTCGTTCTTTTCAATCCTACCGGTGGTTCATGAAGACCTTCTCAAGTGTGCGATATGTCACTTCTCAATCCTTTTTCAAGAAGAATAAGTAGTATGCAAAATCCATTGCTTGTCATCAATTTAATTTGATGAAGGATAAGCATACAATAAATCTTATTCTTATTTCATCCAAGTGAGTAATCCCTTCCTTCGGAGTTTGTTCTTGAATAATAAATTCTAGTTCCAAGTGTCTTCATCTGTTCTTTTCCGGAGTTCAAATTTCCTCAGCCATTTCGTCGGAGCCTCCATCTAAATCATCACAAGCCTTAATCTTATTCTTTCTTCCTTCATTCGATCTCATCGTCCTTTTGTCACCGGAGTTCTTCATGGTGGTTATTCATGATTTAATTCATTCTTCAAGTGTTCATCAAAATTTTGTTGGTGGAGCTCAAGTATCTTTCCTTCTTGCATCTTGAAGTGCAATTAATTCTCTGTATTCTTTTGAAGTGGAGTTTTGCATTTCTTCATTCTTCTCAGCTATTTAAGCATTTGGTTGTGGCATAATTTCACCTCAAGTTTTGAGTTGTTTTGGATAAGTCCACAACAAGCAATTCTTTCATTGTTGATTTTCTCAACTACTCCGTTCAATCTTTTCTTCTAAGATGCTTTCAATTTAATTCGTGGTACAAGATGTCATCTTCTTCTCCGTTCTTTTCTTTCAACTATTTCAATTCTTTCCGGAGGTTTGTGTCATGTCTTCATCAAGTATCATTCCATCCCCTCAAGCTCGTGTTCTATTCCTTCATGGTTCAGCCGGAGTGCTGCCTAAATCCTTTTCAGTTTTATTCATTTCTTATCTCGTTCTAACGGAAGTGTTTTCATAGTCTATCTGATTCTGTGAGCTTTCGATTCTCGTCATTCTCGTCGGTCCTCTCTTCTTCTTGAGTGCTCTCCATTCTTTGCTTCTTCTCTTGAGGTCTTGTTTCACCTCATCCCTTTTCCCTTTCGTCTCAGTCCTAAGATCTCGGGACAAGATCTCTTGTTCGTGGAGGAGTGTTGTAACGCCCCGGATTCGTTGTGCCAGGTGTCTGCCAGTTATTCGCCGTCATTGCCATGTCATTTGCTTGCGTGTTGCATTTTATCATGTCATCATGTGCATCTCATTTTGCATATGTGTTCATTTCATGCATCCGAGCATTTTCCCCGTTGTCCGTTTTGCAATCCGGTACTCCTATGTCATCCAACATTCCCTTCTCGCCTCTCTTCGTGAGTGGGTTTTAAACTTTCTCGGAATGGCCCGAGGTTTGCCAAGCGGCCTTGGTATAGCACCGGTAGACCGCCTGTCAAGTTTCGTGCCATTTGGAGGTCGTTTGGTACTCCAACGGTTAACCGGGTAACCGCAAAAGCCTCTTCTGTTTGCAGCCCAACACCCCTTCCAAACTGGCCCAAAACCCATCTAAGTCACCCCCATGCTCTCGGTCGTTCGATCACGATCGTGTGGGCGAAAACCGCTCCCCATTTGGACACTCCTAGCTCCCTCTACCTATAAATATGGGCACTCCCCCCCCCCCCCGAAATTCGCGCAGATGAAACCCTACAAACTTCCCCTCTCTACGCCAGACGTGTTCGCCCGCCGCCGGACACGCATCCGCCGCCGCCCGCGCCCAATCGGGGCTCGACACCTGTCGCCGCCGCCTCCCACCTCCCGCGGCCCACCGAGGCCAGGATCTGGCCCGCCCGGGCCCGGACGTCGCTGCTGTCATGGTTCTAAGTCTGACAGTAGAGTGGGGGTAGGTATGGAGAGGCAAGGTCCTAGCTATGGAGAGGATATAAACACAAGCGATGTACGAGTTCAGGCCCTTCTCGGAGGAAGTAAAAGCCCTACGTCTCGGAGCCCTGAGGCGGTCGAGTGGATTATGTGTATAGGTGTTACAAGAGTCCGAACCCTTCTGCCTGTGGAGGGGGGTGGCTTATATAGAGTACGCCAGGACCCCTGCCAGCCCACGTAATGGAGGGTTTAAAGTATATTAAGTCTGGGGCGTTACTGGTAACGCCCCACATAAAGTTCCTTAACTATCATTAAGTCTATTCAATTACAGGCCGTTGCAATGCAGAGTGCCTTCTGACCTTCTGGTGGTCGAGTGTATCTTCATGGTCGAGTGAGTCTCCATGGTTGAGTCCTTCTAGTCAGTCGAGTGGGTTCTTCGTTGGTCGACTGGAAGGTGATCTCTTCTAAGGGTGTCCTTGGGTAGGACATCTAGGTCAGGCCTATGACCCTACCCTAGGTACATGAATCCATCATTAGCCCCCGAATGGATTGAGGCTTGAATGAGGAAGGAGTTGATGCTGTTTCCGATTGACTTTTGCATACTGGCTATGCGTCGTTCTGGATTAAGATCTTCTTTGTTGATAACGAGCAACCTTTCTTCAGTCGGCTCGATCCATTCTCGTCTTTCGTCGAGTGACTTTTCAGAGCTCACCGGTTCCCGAGCGACGGATCGCAGGAGATCCCGCGTCTGACAGACTGATCTGCCGTTCGCGGATTCCACGGGATACAAATTTTGGGGAAGCGCGTGAAGCGGAACAAACCGCGGCGCTCGGACGGGACAGGACATAGACGCCTCGATCTCCGCGCCGCTTTTTCCGCCACGTATCGTGTCGATGCAACTGTTTCGGGATATGATTAGATTGACCGTCCACCTGTCATCCACTCGGAAGGGATGTTATAAGTGTGACTAGCGAGGGTTTCTGAACAGTGCTCCATTCTTTCTCCTCTGCTCTCCTCGTCTCCGCCCAACGCACCCGCTTTCGCCTCCGCAAAGCCCTTCTTCGCGCACCTCGCCGGCAGCCATGGTCAAGGAGAAGACGGCGGCGCTGGAGCGCGCAAAGAAGGCGTCGGCGGCGGAGAAGGCGTCGACGGCGGAGAAGGCGAAGGGGAGATCCACCAGCCGCAGCGGGTCTTCGTCGAGATCCCGCCTGCCGAAGGGCTGGGTCCAGGGAGATTGGATCCAGTCGACCATCAGGGAGAAGGATCTCCTCGACATGGCCGATGACGGGCTGATCCCCCACGGCGCCGCAAGACTTCCAGGAAAAGAGTGGCAACCCCAGCCGGAAGAGGGTGAGTGTGTGCTCCTGGCTACTCATGTCGATCGAGGATTTTCTCTTCCACCGAGTGTTTTCTTTCGTGGTTTTTTGAACTTCTTTGGAGCCCAACTTCACCACTTTACCCCGAACTCCATCGCATATCTTGCTGCGTTTGTATCCATGTGTGAGAGCTTCCTGGGCTGTCGACCGCACCGGGGCTTGTTCAAGCACATCTTCACGTGTCGTTCTCAGACCGTGAAGAAGGCGAGTCCAGGCGATGAGAAAACCAAGTTGTCCAAATGTGCGGGGGCCTGGGAATTCAAGTGAGGAATAGGAGCATCTTCCCAGCTATGACGTTTCCCGAGTCGGTCAGGGGCTGGCAGTCGACCTGGTTCTACTGCCAGAATGATTCGACGCCGGGGCAGTCGAGTGGACTCCCCCCATTCACCATGAGCCGAGTGAACAAGCCCTCCTCTCTGAAGGTGGTTCCGGAGGAGAGAGCCAATGTGAAGATGTTGATGGATCGCGTGGTGCAGTTGGTTCGGGACGGCGTGACTGGCATGGACCTTCTGGAGGTTTTCCTTCGGCGGCGTATCCAGCCTCTTCAGTTCCGGAGCCATTGCATGTGGTTGTACTGCGGAACTGAAGACGAGACTCGAGTCCACCCGGAAGCAGTCGACGACGCCACGGTGGAAACATGGATGGCCGCGGTCACTGGGAACAAGGATAATCCCCGTGGATCCAGGAGGATTCCTCCACTCGACCATCACAGCGTTCCAGACAAGGTACAGTTGCTCTGCCTTCTATTGTATATTTGTCGAATTTGTTTCTGTATGTTCTACAACTTGGTCGATTGATCTCTGTCTTGACGTCTTCCAGGGCCTTACCGAGCTGTATTCGATGCCCAATGGAGCTCAGGCTCCAACTGAGGAGGGAGAAGCCAGCGGGGGCGAGAGCCAAGATGAGTGGGATTCAGACGCTGCCGAAGATGACGACGATGACGACGACGATGAAGAGGACGAAGAAGAGGAGGAGGAGGAGGTTGCACCACCGCGCTCGGAAAGGCGGTCAAAACTTGTCCATGACCCCGCGACTGAACGCGGTAAGGGGGTTGTGACTGCCCCGCAGTCGACCAAACGCCCTCGGACCGCTTCTCCGGTGCCGAGTGAAAAGGCGCCGAAGCAGTCGAAGGTGGCTCCGTCGAAACCCACCAAGCTCCTGCCGAAGATGAAGGTGTCCATCCCCACCATATCCGGGTAAACATGTTACTTGAGTCTCCTTGTTTTGTATAAGCTTTATCTCTGGTTGATACTTGAGTTAGTCGACTGATTCTTTGGAACTTCAGTGCTGCAACTTCTGAGACCTCGGGCAAGGCTGACGACCATGATATGGAGGACGCAGCAACCTCAAATCCTGGTACTATACTCTCAATTCTGTCCTTAGTCGACTGACTCATGATTTCTAACTTTGATTCTTTTTCTGAAGCTCCACCCCATGACATTATCACCCTTCCTGAGGATGATGATGATGAGGATGAAGAACCACTGAGGCACAGGATGAGCAGGAAGGCGTCTACTGGTACGGCAACCCAGGATGCGACGGCGCCCGAGACTGTGGTCACGGAGGGGGAGAACCCTGTTGGAAATATGCCCTAGAGGCAATAATAAATTAGTTATTATTATATTTCCTTGTTCATGATAATTGTCTTTTATTCATGCTATAACTGTATTATCCGGAAATCGTAATACACGTGTGAATACATAGACCACAATATGTCCCTAGTGAGCCTCTAGTTGACTAGCTCGTTGTGATCAACAGATAGTCATGGTTTCCTGGCTATGGACATTGGATGTCGTTGATAACGGGATCACATCATTAGGAGAATGATGTGATGGACAAGACCCAATCCTAAGCCTAGCACTAAGATCGTGTAGTTCGTTTGCTAGAGCTTTTCCAATGTCAAGTATCTCTTCCTTAGACCATGAGATCGTGTAACTCCCGGATACCGTAGGAGTGCTTTGGGTGTATCAAACGTCACAACGTAACTGGGTGACTATAAAGGTGCACTACAGGTATCTCCGAAAGTGTCTGTTGGGTTGACACAGATCGAGACTGGGATTTGTCACTCCGTGTAAGCGGAGAGGTATCTCTGGGCCCACTCGGTAGGACATCATCATATGCGCAATGTGACCAAGGAGTTGATCACGGGATGATGTGTTACGGAACGAGTAAAGAGACTTGCCGGTAACGAGATTGAACAAGGTATAAGGATACCGACGATCGAATCTCGGGCAAGTACAATACCGCTAGACAAAGGGAATTGCATACGGGATTGATTAAGTCCTTGACATCGTGGTTCATCCGATGAGATCATCGTGGAACATGTGGGAGCCATCATGGGTATCCAGATCCCGCTGTTGGTTATTGACCGGAGAACGTCTCGGTCATGTCTACATGTCTCCCGAACCCGTAGGGTCTACACACTTAAGGTTCGATGACGCTAGGGTTATAAAGGAAGTTTGTATGTGGTTACCGAATGATGTTCGGAGTCCCGGATGAGATCCCGGACATCACGAGGAGTTCCGGAATGGTCCGGAGGTAAAGATTTATATATGGGAAGTCCTATTTTGGCCACCGGAAAATGTTCGGGATTTTTCGGTATTGTACCGGGAAGGTTCTAGAAGGTTCCGGAGTGGGGCCCACCTGCATGGGGGACCCACATGAACGTGAGTAGTGGGGGAAAGGCCCCACACCCCTGGTCAAGGCGCACCAAGATCCCCCCTTAGAAGGAATAAGATCATATCCCGAAGGGATAAGATCAAGATCCCTAAAAAGGGGGGATAACAATCGGTGGGGAAGGAAATGATGGGATTTCTTTCCTCCCACCTTAGCCAACGCCCCAATGGACTTGGAGGACAAGAAGCCAGCCCCCTCCACCCCTATATATAGTGGGGAGGTGCATGGGAGCTTCACCCTTGCCCCTGGCGCAGCCCTCCCTCTCCCAAGTGCTCCTCCTCTCTCGCGGTGCTTGGCGAAGCCCTGCAGGATTGCCACGCTCCTCCACCACCACCACGCCATTGTGCTGCTGCTGGATGGAGTCTTCGTCAACCTCTCCCTCTCTCCTTGCTGGATCAAGGCGTGGGAGACGTCACCGGGCTGTACGTGTGTTGAACGCGGAGGTGCCGTCTGTTCGGTACTTGATCATCGGTGATTTGAATCATGACGAGTACGACTCCATCAACCCCGTTCACTTGAACGCTTCCGCTTAGCGATCTACAAGGGTATGTAGATGCACTCTCTTTCTACTCGTTTCTGGTCTCTCCATAGATAGATCTTGGTGATACGTAGGAAATTTTTTGAATTTCTGCTACGTTCCCCAACAGTGGCATCATGAGCTAGGTCTATTGCGTAGATTCTTTGCATGAGTAGAACACAAAGTAGTTGTGGGCGTTGATGTTGCTCAATATGCTTACCGTTACTAGTCCAATCTTGTTTCGACGGTATTGTGGGATGAAGCGGCCCGGACCGACCTTACACGTACTCTTACGTGAGACAGGTTCCACCGATTGACATGCACTTGGTGCATAAGGTGGCTAGCGGGTGCCAGTCTCTCCCACTTTTGTCGGAACGGATTCGATGAAAAGGGTCCTTATGAAGGGTAAATAGCAATTGGCATATCATGTTGTGGTTTTGCGTAGGTAAGAAACGTTCTTGCTAGAAACCCATAGCAGCCACGTAAAACATGCAACAACAATTAGAGGACGTCTAACTTGTTTTTGCAGGGTATGCTTTGTGATGTGATATGGCCAACAAGAATGTGATGAATGATATGTGTTGTATGAGATTGATCATGTTCTTGTAATAGGATTCACGACTTGCATGTCGATGAGTATGACAACCGGCAGGAGCCATAGGAGTTGTCTTAATTTATTGTATGACCTGCGTGTCATTGAACAATGCCATGTAATTACTTTACTTTATTGCTAACCGGTAGCCATAGTAGTAGAAGTAATAAGTTGGCGAGACGACTTCATGGAGACACGATGATGGAGATCATGGTGTCATGCCGGTGACGATGATGATCATGGAGCCCCGAAGATGGAGATCAAAAGGAGCAAAATGATATTGGCCATATCATGTCACTATTTGATTGCATGTGATGTTTATCATGTTTATGCATCTTGTTTACTTAGGAGGACGGTAGTAAATAAGATGATCCCTTACAAAAATTTCAAGAAGTGTTCTCCCCTAACTGTGCACCGTTGCTACAGTTCGTCGCTTCTAAGCACCACGTGATGATCGGGTGTGATGGATTCTTACGTTCACATACAACGGGTGTAAGACAAATTTACACAGCGAAAACACTTAGGGTTAACTTGACGAGCCTAGCATGTACAGACATGGCCTCGGAACACGGAGACCGAAAGGTCGAGCATGAGTCGTATAGTAGATACGATCAACATGAAGATGTTCACCGACGATGACTAGTCCGTCTCACGTGATGATCGGACACGGCCTAGTTGACTCGGATCATGTAATCACTTAAATGACCAGAGGGATGTCTATCTAAGTGGGAGTTCATAAGATGAACTTAATTATCCTGAACATAGTCAAAATACCTTTTGCAAATTATGTCGTAGCTCACGCTTTAGTTCCACTGTTTAGATATGTTCCTAGAGAAAATATAGTTGAAAGTTGACAGTAGCAATTATGCGGACAGTAGAAAGCTTAATGCACCGCTCAGTGTGCTGAACCCCAAACGTCGTTTGTGGAACATCAGACATACATGTTTTTATAACTACGTGATAGTTCAGTGAAACGGTTTAGAGTTGAGGCACCAAAGACGTTTTTCGAAATGTCGCGGAACATATGAGATGTTTCGAGGGCTGAAATTGGGATTTCAGGCTCGTGCCCACGTCAAGAGGTATAAGACCTCCGACGATTTTCTTAGCCTGCAAACTAACGGAGAAAAGCTCAATCGTTGAGCTTGTGCTCAGATTGTCTGAGTGCAACAATCACTTGAATCGAATGGGAGTTGATCTTCCATATGAGATAGTGATGTTTCTCCAAAGTCATTGCCACCAAGCTGCTAGAGCTTTGTGATGAACTATAACATATCAGGGATAGATATGATGATCCTTGAGGTATTCACGATGTTTGACACCGCGAAAGTAGAAATCAAGAAGGAGCATCAATTGTTGATGGTTGGTGAAACCACTAGTTTCAAGAAGGGCAAGGGCTAGAAGGGATACTTCATGAAACGGCAAATCAGCTGCTGCTCTAGTGAAGAAACCCAAGGTTGAACCCAAACCCGAGACTAAGTGCTTCTGTTATAAGGGGAACAACCACTGGAGAAGAATTACCCTAGATACTTGGTAGATGAGAAGGCTGGCAAGGTCGATAGAAGTATATTGGATATACATTATGTTAATGTGTAATTTACTAGTATTCCTAGTAGCACCAGGGTATTAGATACCGGTTCGGTTGCTAAGTGTTAGTAACTCGAAATAAAGGCTACGGAATAAACGGAGACTAGCTAAAGGTGAGATGACGATATGTGTTGGAAGTGTTTCCAATGTTGATATGATCAAACATCGCACGCTCCCTCTACCATCAAGATTAGTATTAAACCTGAATGGTTTATTGAATCTCGATCGTAGTGATACACATTTTCATGCCAAAAGATATAAGATAGTAATGATAGTACCACTTACTTGTGGCACTGCCATGTAAGTCATATTGGTGTAAAACGCATGAAGAAGCTCCATGTTGATGGATCTTTGGGCTCACTCATTTTTGAAAAGTTTGAGACATGCGAACCATGTCTATTGGTGTATATGCATGAAGAAACTCCATGCAAATGGACCGTTGGAACTCACTAGATTTTGAATCACTTGAGACATGCAAATCATACTACATGGGCAAGATGACTGAAAGCCTCGGTTTCAGTAAAATGGAACTAGAAAGCAACTCGTTAGAAGTAACACATTTTGATGTGTGCAGTCCAATGAGTGCTTGGGCATGCAGTGAATATCGTTATGTTCTTACTTCACAGATGATTCGAGTAGATGTTGAATATATTTACTTGATGAAACACAAGTCTGAATTATTGAATGGTTCAAGTAATTTCAGAGTGAAGTAGAAGATCATTGTGACAAGAGGATAAAATGTCTATGATATGATCATAGAGATGAATATCTGAGTTACGAGTGTTGGCACACAATTAAGATATTGTGGAAATTGTTTCGCAATTAATACCGCCTGGAACACCATAATGTGATGGTGTGTCCGAACATCATAGTTGCACCCTATTGGATATGGTGCGTACCATGATGTCTCTTATCGAATTACCACTATCGTTCAGGGGTTAGGCATCAGAGACAACCACATTCACTTTAAATAGGGCACCACGTAATTCCGTTGAGATGACACCGTATGAACTATGGTTTAGAGAAACCTAAGCTGTCATTTCTTAAAAGTTTGGGGCTGCGACGCTTATATAAAAAAGTTTCAGGCTGATAAGCTCGAACCCAAAGCGGATAAAATGCATCTTCATAGGATACCCAAAACAGTTGGGTAAACCTCCTAATTCAGATTCGAAAGCAATATGGATTGTTTCTTGAATCGGGTCCTTTCTCGAGGAAAGGTTTCTCTCGAAAGAATTGAGTGGGAGGATGGTGGAGACTTGATGAGGTTATTGAACCATCACTTCAACCAGTGTGTAGCAGGGCACAGGAAGTTGTTCCTGTGGCACCTACACCAATTGAAGTGGAAGCTTATGATATTGATCATGAGACTTCGGATCAAGTCACTACCGAACCTCGTAGGACGACAAGGACGCGTACTACTTCGGAGTGGTACAGTAATCCTGTCTTGAAGGTCATGTTGCTAGACAACAATGAACCTACGAGCTATGGAGAAGCAATGGTGGGCCCAATTCCGACAAATGGTTAGAAGCCATGAAATCCGAGATAGGATCCATGTATCAGAACAAAGCATGGACTTTGGTGGACTTGCCTGATGATCGGCAAGCCATTGAGATAAATGGATCTTTAAGAAGAAGACGGACGTGGATGGTAATGTAACCATCTATGGAGCTCGACTTGTGACGAAAAGTTTTTCACAAGTTCAAGGAGTTGACTACGATGAGATTTTCTCATCCGTAGCGATGCTTAAGTCCGTCGGATTCGTGTTAGCATCAGCTGCATTTATGAAATCTGGCAGATGGATGTCAAAACGAGTTTCCTTACCAGTTTTCGTAAGGAAAGGTTGTATGTAATACAATCAGAAAGGTTTTGACGATCCTAAGGATGCTAAAAGGTATGCTGGCTCCAGCGATCCTTCTAAGGACTGGAGTAAGCATCTCGGAGTTGGAATGTACACTTTGATAAGATGATCAAAGATTTTGGGTTTATACAAAGTTTATGAGAAACTTGTATTTCCAAAGAAGTGAGTGGGAGCACTATGGAATTTCTGATGAGTATATGTTGTTGACATATTGATGATCAGAAATGATGTAGAATTTCTAGAAAGCATATAGGGTTATTTGAAAACTGTTTTTCAATGGAAAACCTGGATTAGGCTACTTGAACAATAAGCATCAAGATCTATAAGATAGATCAAAATGCTTAATAGTACTTTTAAATGAGCACGTACCTTGACATAATCTTGAAGGTGTTCAAGATGGATCAGTCAAAGAAGGAGTTCTTGCCTGAGTTGTAAGGTATGAAGTTAAGACTTAAAGCTCGACCACGGCAGAAGAAAGAGGAAGGACGAAGGTCGTCCCCTATGCTTTTATCATAGGCTCTCTACAGTATGCTATGCTGTGTACCGCACCTGAAGTGTGCCTTGCCATGAGTCAGTCAAGGGGTACAAGAGTGATCCAAGAATGGATCACAGGACAGCGGTCAAAGTTATCCTTAGTAACTAGTGGACTAAGGAATTTTCTCGATTGTGGAGGTGATAAAGAGTTCGACGTAAAGAGTTACGTCGATGCAAGCTTAACACCTATCCGGATAGCTCTGAGTAGAGATACCGGATACGTATAATGGAGCAACTTTTAATATAGCTCCAAGTAGAATAGTTATTTGGAATAGCTCCAAATAGAGCGTGGTAGCTACATCTAGGAGATGACATAGAGATTTGTAAAGCACACACGGATCTAAAAGGTTCAGACCCGTTGACTATAACCTCTCTCACAAGCATAACATGATCAAACCCAGAACTCATCGAGTGTTAATCACATGGTAAATGTGAACTAGATTATTGACTCTAGTAAACTCTTTGGGTGTTAGTCACATGGGGATGTGACCTTGAGTGTTAATCACATATCGATGTGAACTAGATTATTGACTCTAGTGCAAGTGGGAGACTGTTGGAAATATGCCCTAGAGGCAATAATAAATTAGTTATTATTATATTTCCTTGTTCATGATAATTGTCTTTTATTCATGCTATAACTGTATTATCCGGAAATCGTAATACACGTGTGAATACATAGACCACAATATGTCCCTAGTGAGCCTCTAGTTGACTAGCTCGTTGTGATCAACAGATAGTCATGGTTTCCTGGCTATGGACATTGGATGTCGTTGATAACGGGATCACATCATTAGGAGAATGATGTGATGGACAAGACCCAATCCTAAGCCTAGCATTAAGATCGTGTAGTTCGTTTGCTAGAGCTTTTCCAATGTCAAGTATCTCTTCCTTAGACCATGAGATCGTGTAACTCCCGGATACCGTAGGAGTGCTTTGGGTGTATCAAATGTCACAACGTAACTGGGTGACTATAAAGGTGCACTACAGGTATCTCCGAAAGTGTCTGTTGGGTTGACACAGATCGAGACTGGGATTTGTCACTCCGTGTAAGCGGAGAGGTATCTCTGGGCCCACTCGGTAGGACATCATCATATGCGCAATGTGACCAAGGAGTTGATCACGGGATGATGTGTTACAGAACGAGTAAAGAGACTTGCCGGTAACGAGATTGAACAAGGTATAAGGATACCGACGATCGAATCTCAGGCAAGTACAATACCGCTAGACAAAGGGAATTGCATACGGGATTGATTAAGTCCTTGACATCGTGGTTCATCCAATGAGATCATCGTGGAACATGTGGGAGCCATCATGGGTATCCAGATCCCGCTGTTGGTTATTGACCAGAGAACGTCTCGGTCATGTCTACATGTCTCCCGAACCCGTAGGGTCTACACACTTAAGGTTCGATGACGCTAGGGTTATAAAGGAAGTTTGTATGTGGTTACCGAATGTTGTTTGGAGTCCTGGATGAGATCCCGGACATCACGAGGAGTTCCGGAATGGTCCCTAGGTAAAGATTTATATATGGGAAGTCCTATTTTGGCCACCGGAAAATGTTCGGGATTTTTCGGTATTGTACCGGGAAGGTTCTAGAAGGTTCCGGAGTGGGGCCCACCTGCATGGGGGGACCCACATGAACGTGGGTAGTGGGGGAAAGGCCCCACACCCCTGGTCAAGGCGCACCAAGATCCCCCCTTAGAAGGAATAAGATCATATCCCGAAGGGATAAGATCAAGATCCCTAAAAAGGGGGGATAACAATCGGTGGGGAAGGAAATGATGGGATTTCTTTCCTCCCACCTTAGCCAACGCCCCAATGGACTTGGAGGGCAAGAAACCAGCCCCCTCCACCCCTATATATAGTGGGGAGGCGCATGGGAGCTTCACCCTTGCCCCTGGCGCAGCCCTCCCTCTCCCAAGTGCTCCTCCTCTCTCGCGGTGCTTGGCGAAGCCCTGCAGGATTGCCACGCTCCTCCACCACCACCACGCCATTGTGCTGCTGCTGGATGGAGTCTTCGTCAACCTCTCCCTCTCTCCTTGCTGGATCAAGGCGTGGGAGACGTCACCGGGCTGTACGTGTGTTGAACGCGGAGGTGCCGTCCGTTCGGTACTTGATCATCGGTGATTTGAATCACGACGAGTACGACTCCATCAACCCCGTTCACTTGAACACTTCCGCTTAGCGATCTGCAAGGGTATGTAGATGCACTCTCTTTCTACTCGTTGCTGGTCTCTCCATAGATAGATCTTGGTGATACGTAGGAAAATTTTTGAATTTCTGCTACGTTCCCCAACAAACCCCACTCGACACACCGTGTCTTTCGCGGTGCCGTTGACGAGTGCTCATCCCACTTCGTCGAGTGCTGCACAACCTTCGCTCTTCACAACACATCACGTCCCAGAGGACCAAGCCAGCGCTGCTAAGGAGGCGATACGCCAAGCGGGGATCATGATGGAGCAGGTGAAGATCATCCGGGATGCAAGCCAAGCAGCTTATGATGCTAGCTCCGCCCTTCAAAGCAATGTTCAGGTCAGTCGACCACCGCCTGTTCTGTTAGGATATGCTATCAAAACTTTTTCTTTCTGAAGTCCATAGCAATCACCCAGTGGGTGTGTCGATAAAAAAAACTCCGTGTTAGCGGGGGCACGCTGAGTGCACCCGCTGGGTGTAGTCCCCAAGGCTAAGGTCGACAGCTGGCAGTCGGCCTTAGGCTTTATAAGTAAAGGCTTTTCGTCATTCGACTGGATCGAATGGATTTCTGAAACCGGTGGGGGCACGCTGAGTGCACCCACTGGGTGTAGTCCCCGAGACTGTGGTCGATTGCTTGCAGTCGACTACAGTCTGAAGAGCACGTCTTTTTTTTTGGGTCGACTGGTCGACTCTGTCTTGAACAGAATTAGTGGGGGCACGCTGAGTGCACCCACTGGGTGTAGTCCCCGAGACTACGGTCGAATGCTTGCTTTCGACTGTAGTCTTAGAAACATATGATTTTCTCTTATCCACTCAGAAGTGAATTATCTTTGATATTTTGTCGATTGGTTCTTCGTAGAAATCCTGTGACCTTGCGGCTCGCTATACCGAACTGGAGCAGAAGCACATTCAGCTCGAGCTGGATCTGAAGCTGGTGCAGGAGAATCTGACGAAGGCGAAGGAGGAGACCAAAGGTATGTTCGGTGAGACCTCGACGACTCCTTTTTCCTTCCATTTGTTTCAAAATCTGACTTTGCTGTAACTTGCAGGCAAGGTGAGGGAGCCCCAGAAGAAGAAGGACCTTGAGCTAGCTGAGAAGACCAAGCTTGCTGACGAGAAGTTAGCTTCAGTCACCAAGCTTGAACAGGAAAATACCAATCTGAAAGCTGCTCTGGCGATTGCCACCAAGGATGTCGACCGACTGAAAGCTGACAAGACTACCTTGACCGAAAAGATCAACCAGTTGGCTGGGAAGAAGAATGACCTGGAAGGCTTCCTGGGTGGTCTTGCCAAGAAATTGTTCCTTATGCTCGAAGGTAATCCTTTACACTCGACCAACATTTTCAACTGTGATGCTTCCATTCGACCATTGTCTTGATTCGGCGTTTTGTCCTTGCAGAATTCTGTCGAAACTTTGAAGAAGAGACTAGCCAGTTGGAGCCGAACCTTGAACCTGTCAATTCTCCGGTGAATGATGAAGTTGCCATGAATGTCTTCCGACTGGAGTCTCGTGTTGCAGCTGTCGTGGACTATCTTGCAAGGCTGAAGGCCGCCACTTCTCGCATCGACTCGACGCTTTGGCCCGGGGCGACACTTCAGAATGACCTCGAGTCGTTGATGGCTCGACTAAACGCGGTCCCCGACCGTGTGCAAGAGTGGAAGAAGTCCTTAGCTCGGTGTGGCGCAGATGTTGCCCTGTGTCTGGCCCGAGTCCACTGCAAGGACGCGCGAGAAGAGAAGCTGGCGGCTCTCCGAGTGGCCAACACCAAGAAACACGACTTCAGGTCCTTCATGGAAACTTTCATCGCTGCTGCCACCCGGATCGCGGACGGGATCGACCTTGACGAGTTCGTTGCTCCTTCCAGCCCTCCACAGGAGGGGTAAAAAACTTTCTTTAAGCCTGACACTTTAAATTTGCCTCGGTATGCCGAGTGGAATTGTAACCGATAAACCTTAACAGGCTTAGTGCCTGAGCACTCTCGGTTCCTTTAGGTATCGACCTAAACTTGGATTTGATGTTTGGATATGATTGCTCTTGGCTCGAATTGTTCTTTGCAGGTTCACAGCAAGATGCCCACTGCAGTCGACTTATTCCTTAGGCGAGCACTGGGCTGCAGCTAAGCCCCCGAGTGAGAGGTTTGCTCTTCACTCGGTAGGATTTTTTAAAAGTTAGGCGAGCGCTGGGCTGCCGCTAAGCCTCCGAGTGAGAGGTTTGATCTTCACTCGGTAGGATTTTTTATAACTTAGGCGAGCACTTGGCTGCAGCTAAGCCTCCGAGTGGAAGTCTGGCTTACCACTCGGTAGGATTTTAATCACTTAGGCGAGCGCTGGGCTGCAGCTAAGCCCCCGAGTGAGAGGTTTGCTCTTCACTCGGTAGGATTTTTTATAACTTAGGCGAGCGCTGGGCTGCAGCTAAGCCCCCGAGTGAGAGGTTTGCTCTTCACTCGGTAGGATTTTTTAAAACTTAGGCGAGCGCTGGGCTGCCGCTAAGCCTCCGAGTGAGAGGTTTGCTCTTCACTCGGTAGGATTTTTTATAACTTAGGCGAGCACTTGGCTGCAGCTAAGCCTCCGAGTGGAAGTCTGGCTTACCACTCGGTAGGATTTTAATCACTTAGGCGAGCGCTGGGCTGCAGCTAAGCCCCCGAGTGAGAGGTTTGCTCTTCACTCGGTAGGATTTTTTATAACTTAGGCGAGCGCTGGGCTGCAGCTAAGCCCCCGAGTGAGAGGTTTGCTCTTCACTCGGTAGGATTTTTTATAACTTAGGCGAGCGCTGGGCTGCAGCTAAGCCCCCGAGTGAGAGGTTTGCTCTTCACTCGGTAGGATTTTTTATAACTTAGGCGAGCGCTGGGCTGCAGCTAAGCCTCCGAGTGAGAGGTTTGCTCTTCACTCGGTAGGATTTTTTATAACTTAGGCGAGCGCTGGGCTGCAGCTAAGCCTCCGAGTGAGAGGTTTGCTCTTCACTCGGTAGGATTTTTTATAACTTAGGCGAGCACTGGGCTACAGCTAAGCCCCCGAGTGAGAGGTTTGCTCTTCACTCGGTAGGATTTTTTATAACTTAGGCGAGCACTGGGCTAGAGCTAAGCCCCCGAGTGGAAGTCTGGCTTACCACTCGGTAGGATTTTTATAACTTAGGCAAAACGGATTCGCGGCTAAGCCTCCGAGTGGAAGTCTGGCTTACCACTCGGTAGGATTTGTACAAACTTAGGCGAAACGGATTCGCGACTAAGCCACCCACTGGGGGAAAAAGTGACAAAAATTATGAAGGAATCATGGCACTATTATTTCGAAATCCATGAACTACAGAAGTATTTTATTACAACTCATCCGAGTGGAAAACTTTAAGTGTAAAACGGGCGGAGCAGATCCGCATTCCAAGCTCGGGGCTCTTCGATATTGTGTTCGACGTTGTAGAGACGGTATGCCCCGTTGTGGAGAACTTTGGTGACGATGAAGGGTCCTTCCCAAGAAGGAGCGAGCTTATGCTGTTTCTGCTGATCCACTCGGAGAACTAGATCTCCTTCTTGGAAGGCTCGACCCCTCACATTCCTGGCGTGAAAGCGACGCAAGTCCTGTTGATAGATGGTCGATCGGATCAGAGCCATCTCCCTTTATTCATCTAGAAGGTCGACTGCGTCCTGACGCGCTTGCTCAGCTTCTGCTTCGTTGTAGAGTTCAACTCGAGGAGCATTGTGAAGAAGATCACTCGGCAAGACTGCTTCAGCTCCATAGACCAAAAAGAATGGAGTTCTTCCGGTCGACCGATTGGGTGTGGTCCGCAAACCCCAAAGCACCGAAGGGAGTTTGTCGACCCATGCTCCAGCCGCGTGCTTGAGATCACACATCAGTCGGGGTTTTAAACCCTTGAGGATTAAGCCATTGGCTCGCTCTGCTTGTCCATTCGACTGCGGATGAGCGACCGAAGCGTAGTCGACTCGTGTGCCTTGAGCGTTGCAGAAATCCTTGAATTCTTCCGAGTCAAAGTTCGACCCATTATTTGTAATGATGTTGTGCGGGACTCCATATCTGAACGTCAGCTCTCTGATGAAGGTAACCGCAGTACCGGCGTCAAGATTCTTGATTGGTTTAGCCTCAATCCACTTCGTGAACTTGTCGACTACGAACAGTACGTGCGTGAAACCACTTCGACCTGTTCTCAAGGGACCGACCATGTCCAACCCCCATACTGCGAACGGCCAGACGAGTGGAATGGTCTTCAGAGCTGACGCGGGCTTGTGTGACATATTGGAGTAGAACTGACATCCTTCGCACTTGTCCACTATTTCCTTTGCCATCTCATTCGCCCTTGGCCAGTAAAATCCAGCTCGGTATGCTTTGGCTACAATGGTCCTAGAGGACGCATGGTGACCACAGGTTCCCGAGTGGATATCATTGAGAATGATTCGACCTTCTTCTGGCGTTATGCATTTTTGACCAACCCCAGTCGGGCTTTCTCTATACAGCTGTCCTTTGATAACGGTAAAGGCTTTGGATCGACGGACGATCTGCCGAGCCTCTTCCTCATCCTCTGGGAGCTCTTTTCTCAGGATATACGCGATATAGGGAATTGTCCAGTCGGGAGTGACCACTAAAACCTCCATGACCAAGTCGACCACCGCTGGGACCTCAACCTCAGTCGGATCTGTGGCACTCTTGGGCTGTGGAGCTTCCTCTGTGAAGGGATCCTCTTTAACTGACGGAGTGTGTATATGCTCGAAAAACACGCCACTCAGAACGGCTTCTCTTTTGGAACCTAACTTTGCCAGATCATCTGCTGCTTGATTTTTCAGTCGGGGGATGTGATGGAGCTCCAACCCCTCGAACTTCTTCTCCAGCTTCCTCACTGCATTGCAGTATCCAGTCATGGCTGGGCTTCTCACGTCCCACTCCTTCATCACCTGGTTGACCAGTAAATCTGAATCGCCATAAACCATCAGGCATCGGACGCCGAGTGAAATGGCCATGCGCAATCCATATAAAAGGGCCTCATACTCTGCCTCATTATTGGAGGAATCAAAGTGAATCTAGAGCACATACCTAAGCTTATCTCCTCTGGGGGAAACCATAACAACCCCAGCACCAGAACCATTCAGCATCTTAGAGCCATCGAAGAACATGGTCCAATGCTCCGAGTGAACTTCAGTCGGCTGCTGTTGTTCAATCCACTCGGCGAGGAAATCTGCTATTGCCTGGGACTTAATGGCTTTCTTTGCCTCAAACTTGATATCAAGGGGAAGAAGTTCAATCGCCCATTTCGCCACTCGACCAGTTGCATCTCTGTTGTGCAGAATCTCTGATAGTGGGGCGTCGCTGACGACTGTGATAGAATGATCAGAGAAATAATGAGAAACCTTCTTCGTGGTCATGTATATTCCATACACAAGCTTCTGATAATGAGGATATCTCTGCTTGGATGGAGTCAAGACTTCAGACAAATAATACACCGGGCGCTGAACTTTGAATGCTTTTCCTTCTTCTTCCCGCTCGACCGTAAGTACAGTACTGACGACTTGTCCTGTGGCTGCAATATAAAGCAACAGAGGCTCTTTGCTGATTGGAGCAGCAAGCACCGGCTGGGTGGAGAGCAGAGCTTTTAGCTTGGCAAACGCTGCATCAGCTTCTGGAGTCCACTCGAACTTGTCTGCCTTCTTCATCAGTCGGTAAAGAGGCAATGCCTTTTCACCGAGTCGTGAGATGAATCGACTTAATGCGACCAAGCATCCAGTAAGCTTCTGGACATCGTGCACTCGCACAGGGCGTTTCATCCGGAGAATAGTGCCGATCTTCTCCGGATTAGCGTCGACCCCTCGCTCGGAAACGAGAAAACCGAGTAACTTTCCACCAGGAACTCCGAATGTGCACTTCGATGGATTGAGCTTGATATCATACCTTCTGAGGTTGGCAAATGTTTCGGCGAGGTCAGCAAGCAGGTCGGAACCTTTTCGCGACTTAACGACGATATCATCCATATACGCTTCCACATTCCGACTGATTTGAGTGAGAAGACACTTCTGAATCATTCGCATAAATGTGGCTCCGGCATTCTTGAGGCCGAATGGCATGGTGATATAGCAGAAGCACCCGAATGGAGTGATGAAAGCTGTTTTTATTTCGTCGGGTCCATACAGACGGATCTGATGATACCCGGAATATGCGTCTAGAAAAGACAATCTCTCACATCCCGCGGTCGAGTCAACAATTTGATCCATGCGAGGGAGAGGAAAATGATCTTTCGGGCAGGCCCGATTGATGTGCTTGAAGTCAATGCACATGCGGAGTGAGTTGTCCTTCTTGGGAACCATGACGACATTAGCGAGCCACTCGGAGTGGTATATCTCTCGGATAAATCCTGCCGCCAACAGTCGAGCCACTTCCTCACCAATAGCTTTTCTCTTCTGGACGGCGGACCGCCGAAGATGCTCTTTGACTGGTTTTGCTGATTTGTCGACTCTGAGGCGATGCTCAGCCAGCCCCCTGGGAACACCTGGCATGTCAGCTGGCTTCCATGCAAAAATGTCCCAGTTCTCACGGAGGAACTGGATGAGCGCTTCTTCCTATTTCGGGTCGAGTGTCATGGAGATGTGGGTCAGGGCTGCATTGGGGTCGGTCGGGTGAATGTGAACAGGCTTCGTCTCACCAGACGACTGAAATGCAGATTCTGTGGCTGGTTTCTTGGATCGCAACAAATCACTCGGATCTGCGTTTTGCTTGTATTCTTTGAACTCGCCCGCTGTCACCTGGGAATCGGCAATCTTCGAGCCCTTCTGAAAGCACTCTTCTGCCTTTTTCCGATCGCCAGTGACAGTGATCACTCCTTTGGGACCTGGCATTTTCAGTTTGAGGTACACGTAACATGGTCGAGCCATGAACCATGCATAGGCGGGCCTCCCCAAAATGGCGTGGTACGCGCTCTGAAAATCCACAACCTCAAAGGTCAACTTTTCCTTGCGAAAATGCTTTGAGTCGCCAAAAACCACGTCCAGAGCTATTTGGCCGAGTGAGTTGGCTTTCTTCCCTGGTATGACTCCGTGGAAACTCATGTTGCTGGTGCTCAGTTGGGACATCGGGATGCCCATTCCTTTCAGTGTGTCTGCATACAACAAGTTCAGCCCACTACCACCGTCCATCAGCACTTTCGTCAGTCGAGTGCCTTCGACAACTGGATCGACCACCAAAGCTTGCCTCCCAGGGGTGGCAATATGAGTCGGGTGATCAGATTGGTCGAATGTGATGGGTGTTTGGGACCATCTCAGATAACTCGGTTTTGCTGGGGCAACCATATTCACCTCACGGTTAATGACTTTCAGTCGACTCTTGCTTTCCACATCCGCGAAGATCATCAGAGTGGAGTTGACATGCGGATATTCTTCCTCACTGTCCTCTTTGTCTCCGGCCTTGTCTGACTCCTTCTCCTTGTCCTTAGACTGTTTTCCCTGAAACTGCTGGATCAGGAGTCGACACTGGCGAGTGGTGTGCTTTGGGTAAATGATGTTGCCCTCTTCATCTTTCTTTGTGTGGATGTGGCATGGAATATCCATCACGTCGTTTCCTTCTTTATCCTTTACTTTCTTAGGATTCCAGGATCCTTTTGGCTTCCCTTTGAACTTTCCCTGAGTCACGGCCAGGGCCTCTCCAGGAGCTGCCGGCTCGGCTTTCCGCTTCTATTTCCGACTGGAATTTCCCTTCTCCGACTGACTTGGCTTATTCTTGCCGCTTCGGAGTCGGTCCTCTTCCTCGCCATTGGCGTACTTGGTAGCAATCTCCATCATTCGACTCAGGGTCATGTCTCCGGTTCGACCAAACTTCAGACTCAATTCCCTGTTCTTGACGCCATCTTTGAAGGCGCAAACTGCTTGGTGATTAGACACATTTTCCACAGTATGGTGCAGAGTGATCCACCTCTGAATGTACTCTCTGAGAGTCTCATTGGTTTTCTGCATACAAACTTGCAGCTCTGTCAAACCAGCTGGTCGCTTGCAAATTCCTTCAAAAGTTCTGACGAACACTCGGGACAAATCTTCCCAAGTGTAAATACTGCTAGGAGGTAACTGATTCAACCACGCTCTGGCTGAACCTTCCAGCATGAGGGGCAAATGCTTCATGGCCACCTCGTCATTCCCACCACCAATCTGAACAGCCACTCGGTAGTCCTCAAGCCAAGTTTCAGGCTTGGACTCCCCAGTGAATTTGCTGACTCCTGTTGCCAACCTGAAATTGGGGGGAATCACTGCGGCTCTGATAGCCCTCCTAAAACACTCTGGACCAGAAACATGCACTCGACTGCTCGTGGGTGCATCTCTCTCGGGTCCACCTCGATGGGCTCTATTCCGGTCGACCAAGCCTTGCACGATAATGGATCGCGCGTCGAAGCCTGGTTCCCTGGGGTCAACTGGAACTCTTCGCCCCGCACTGAACTGACGCCTGTCATCCTGTCGCCGAGGAGCGTAAGACCCTTCCCTCGGAGGGGAAACGGGCACTTGACGCCTGTCATCTCGGTCGTGTCAGTCTCCATACTGATCTCGCTGGTTGTCGCGCCCTTCCCGCCGCGGAGGTGATCTGGGACTGTGAGCCGACTGAACCGTATTCGCAGCGACGGATCGACTGTGAATTCTGTTGCGCGACTGTGACACGGCTGAGTTCTGATCCCCTGCTGCTGGGAGCAAATCTCTGATCTGCATCAAGCCTCTCCCAGCTTCCGACTGTGAAGGCTGGATGGACTCTGCTATACGGGTTGCAGCTGCTAAATTCTGAATTGGCGTGCGGTATACCTGAGTCGGCGGGAAGAGTCGACTGGCTTCGGGAACTCGTCGCCGCGCGCGCTCGTCGAGTGCTCGCTGAAGGTTCTCCAGACGAGCGCGTTCAGCCACATTGGCCAAACGTGCCTCCTCCAAGGCGCGAGCCTCGGGGGTTTCTCCCGCAATGGGAGTATGCAGGGCATCCATGTTTCTGCGGCGAAGCTCTTCTCTCTGCAGAGAGTCGAGTGTCTCGGGCTGGTACTCCTCGTGGTCCTGTGCGGGGTCACCTCCACCGCCCGCTCCGCCACCATGGGCAAAGCCGGGAGGACTGCGGGGCCCGTCGACCATGAGGATTTCCGTCGCTGGATCACTGCTATCGCATTCGGATGCAGTCTCTACGGAGCCAGTCGACAGATCGAACAGGCCGTAGAGAGATTCGTCGGGCTCGATTGCCGCAACTTGTGCGATGGCCATCTGGCGAGCCACCGCGTGCTTCACCCACCGCTGAAGCCTCGACCGACCAGAACGCTTGCGCTGGTGGGAGGCCGGACGGGTGACCGAAAAAGGAGTCGACCGATAGGGGGCCGACGGTTGCCGCAACAGAATGCCGCGGACACATGCGCGAAAATGCGTCGCACCGCGGACGGGGAGCGCATCAACGTTGAGTGGAGCCTCCTGGAGCCACGCGGAGTCGTCGGCAACAAAGGTGAGAGCGCCAAGACGAATCTCGCTCCCCTCGACCAAAACTCCAGCGGTCATCATGATGAAAGTACTCGGAAATACCGCAACTTCTCCACAAAATCGCTAAAACACCTGCCCCAAGGTGGGCGCCAACTGTCGTGGTTCTAAGTCTGACAGTAGAGTGGGGGGTAGGTATGGAGAGGCAAGGTCCTAGCTATGGAGAGGTTGTAAACACAAGCGATGTACGAGTTCAGGCCCTTCTCGGAGGAAGTAAAAGCCCTACGTCTCGGAGCCCTGAGGCGGTCAAGTGGATTATGTGTATAGGTGTGACAAGAGTCCGAACCCTTCTGCCTGTGGAGGGGGGTGGCTTATATAGAGTACGCCAGGACCCCTGCCAGCCCACGTAATGGAGGGTTTAAAGTATATTAAGTCTGGGGCGTTACTGGTAACGCCCCACATAAAGTGCCTTAACTATCATTAAGTCTATTCAATTACAGGCCGTTGCAATGCAGAGTGCCTTCTGACCTTCTCGTGGTCGAGTGTATCTTCATGGTCGAGTGAGTCTCCATGGTCGAGTCCTTCTAGTCAGTCGAGTGGGTTCTTCGTTGGTCGACTGGAAGGTGATCTCTTCTAAGGGTGTCCTTGGGTAGGACATCTAGGTCAGGCCTATGACCCTACCCTAGGTACATGAATCCATCAGCTGCCGCTCGCCCGCCGTGGCCCGGACCTCCCGCGCGGCTGCCCGAGCCTCTGCGCCGCCGGCCTGCGCGTGCCCCGCCGCCCGCGCCGGCCTGGGCCGCTGGCGCCGACCTCCTCCGCCGCCAGCCCCGCGCGGCACCGCTCCGCCTTCGCCGCCGGCGCCTTCCTGCGCCTCGCCGGCCCCGCGTCCTCGCCAGAGACCGCGCCCGCCGCCGCCCGCGAAGATCTCCGGCGCCGGCCGCCTCCTTCCGCTGCCTCGTCGCCGGCTCCTCCTCGCCGGAGCGCCTCCTCCCCTAACCCAGGCCGCCTCCTTCCTCAACTCCGGTGGCCCGAGCCATCCAACCTCGGGATCCGTGCCCAGATCCAGATCCGTTTTCGGAGGTTGACCCCGTTTATTTCCCTAAGTCCCCGAATATTTTGCATAATCATGCCATGTTCATGCATCGTAACTTGCTGCATACTGCTTCGTTTCGGGTGTGTAATATGTCAAATTGTTTCTCTCAACGAGTACTCCATTTCATTCCATCGCTTCATGTTCATTTGAGTCCATCTTGATGCCCGAATCATCGTTGTAAGAGTGCTATGTGATGTTAATCTGCTGAAACTGTTATAACTTGGTGATTTGTCATTGTTGCCATGTTTGATGTGTGCATCCTATGAGGTTGATGTCTAGATGTGTTTTGATCTATGCTATGCCATCTTTCCAGAGGTGCAATCCATGTATTTTTGTGAGTTGTGTGATGAGTGCATCGAGCTTGTTAATTAGGGTACTTGCTGTTGCTATTTTCCTGACTGATTCTGTTATATTTTGTTGCTATGTAAACCTGCTGTTACAAGTCATTCTATGCATAATCTGGAGATGTTCACTAAGGATGTTTTGTTATACATGTCATGCTCTATCCATTCATGCCCCTGGTTGCATTTACAGCCTGCTGTGACATGTTGTAATCTTGCTCTCAAGTTGCTAAATAATGTTGTTGTCAGCCTGTTAACATTAAGTTCATTTTGTGCTATGTGTTTTGCTAGTGGTCCATGCACCCTATGAACTTGCTCTTGCCATGCTTAGCTTCATAAACATGTATTCTTACTGTTGGTTGCCTTGTCATGCCATGTATTGCTCTATGGTGAGTGGTTCAAGCTCACCAACATGCCTACTTATTGTTGTTCCTGTCATGTATGAATCTGTCATATAACTTGCTATGTTTACATGGGTGCCATCATATCTTCTGATCCTTTTTGGCTCATGGTCAGTAAAGGACTTTTGTTCTCTGTATTTAGTAGTAGCATGCCATGCCTTTTTTTGCCATATTGAGTTCCTATAGCATGTTGTTTGATAGCTCTAAACATTGCAAACTGATGTTATTTCTGCAAAGTCTGAAACTGTTATTATTTGCAATGTTTCCATGTCCTTTTGAGCATGTTCTAGTGATTTCTGGAGATAGCTCAGTGTTCATGTTTTATCATGCTTTGCCTGTGCTTCATGCCCATGTCGTTTTTTATTATGTTGGGGTGTTGTAGCTTATTGTTTTGATGCTTGCAATATGCCTAGTTGCTGTTTTGGACAGATTGTTGTTATGACTTGTATATAGTGTGTGTTGAACCGTTGCTCCGTTTTGAGTGTGCTCTATATGAAACTTGCTTGTTTTTGCATGTAGTTTCATATTATCATGGTGCATCCTTGTTTTGAGGTGTTTGCTTGATGTTTGTATGCATTTTGCATCAATGCCATGTTTAACATGTCTTGCTCATATCTTCTAGACCGTAGCTCCGAACTAAATGAACTTTATATGTAACTTGACTAGAATCTCGTGTAGATCATCTTGGTGCATCTTAACTTGCGGTTAAACAACTTCAACTTAATGTTTGTTCAGATCTGTACCAATTTCGAAATTTGCATATGAGGACTTACCGGAATTGTTATATGTTGTTTCCGGCCTCATTTAAACTTGCCTTGATGTGTTGTTCTTGTTCGCATCATCTCTTGCCATGAGTAGCCTCATGTAGCTGTGTCATACATCATGCTTGTTGTGCATCATGTCTTTTCTATGTGTGGTGTGTTTACTATGTTGTGTGTTTCTTCTCGATAGTTCCCGTTTCGTTGCGATCCTGAGGATTCGTTCGCCTACGCTTGGTTTGTCTTCGTGGCTTCATCTTCTTTATGGACTCGTTCTTCTTCCTTGCGGGATTTCAGGCAAGATGACCGCTACCCTGGATCTCACTACAATCATTGCTATGCTAGTTGCCTCGTTCTATCGCTATGCTGCGCTACCTATCTTTTGCTCTTCAAGCCTCCCAAATTGCCATGAACCTCTAACCTTTGACACCCTTCCTAGCAAACCGTTGTTTGGCTATGTTACCGCTTTGCTCAGCCCCTCTTATAGCGTTGTTAGTTGCAGGTGAAGTTGAAGATTGCTCCATGGTGGACAGGGTTATGTTTGGGATATCACAATATCTCTTATATTATTAATGCATCTATATATTTGGTAAAGGGCGGTGTTGGGCAACGTAGTAATTTCAAAAAAATTCCTACGCACACGCAAGATCATGGTGATGATATAGCAACGAGAGAGGAGAGTGTTGTCTACGTACCCTCGTAGACCGAAGCGTAAGCGTTGACGCAACGTAGAGGAAGTAGTCGTACGTCCTCCCGGTCCAACCGATCCAAGCACCGTTACTCCGGCAGCTCCGAGTTCTTGACACACGTACAGCTCGATGACGCACCCCGAACTCCGATCCAGCAGAGGTACGGGGAGGAGTTCCGTCAGCACGACGGCGTGGTGACAATCTTGATGTTCTCCTGTCGCAGGGCTTCGCCTAAGCACCGCTACAATATGATCGAGGTGTAATATCGTGGAGGGGGGCACCGCACACGGCTAAGGAATGATCTCAATGATCAACTTGTGTGTCTATGGGGTGCCCCCCACCCCCGTATATAAAGGAGGGAGGGAGGAGGAGGCCGGCCCAAGGGGGAGGCGCGCCCTAGGGGGGGCAAACCTACTCCAAGTAGGTTTGGCCCCCCTTTCCTGTTAGGAGTAGGAGAGGGAAGGAAGAGGGGGGAGGAGAGAAGGAAAGGGGGGCCGGCCCCCCTCCCAATTCGGATTGGGCTTGGGGGGGCGTGCCCCCTCCCTTGCTCCTTCTCCCTCCCTTCCACTAAAGCCCAATAAGGCCCATATACTTACCGGGGGGTTCCGGTAACCTCCCGGAACTCCGGTATAATCCCAATCTTATCCGGAACCTTTCCGGTGTCCAAATATATCCGTCCAATATATCAATCTTTATGTCTCGACCATTTCGAGACTCCTCGTCATGTCCGTGATCACATCTGGGACTCCGAACAACCTTCGGTACATCAAAATACATAAACTCATAATATAACTATCATCGAAACCTTAAGCGTGCGGACCCTACGGTTCGAGAACAATGTAGACATGACCGAGACACGTCTCCGGTCAATAACCAATAGCGGGACCTGGATGCCCATATTGGTTCCTACATATTCTACGAAGATCTTTATCGGTCAGACCGCATAACAACATACGTTGTTCCCTTTGTCATCGGTATGTTACTTGCCCGAGATTCGATCGTTGGTATCCAATACCTAGTTCATTCTCGTTACCAGCAAGTCTCTTTACTCGTTCCGTAATACATCATCTCGCAACTAACTCATTAGTTGGAATGCTTGCAAGGCTTAAGTGATGTGTATTATCGAGAGGGCCCAGGGATACCTTTCCGACATTCGGAGTGACAAATCCTAATCTCGAAATACGCCAACTCAACAAGTACCTTCGGAGACACCTGTAGAGCACCTTTATAATCACCCAGTTATGTTGTGATGTTTGGTAGCACACAAAGTGTTCCTCCGGTAAACGGGAGTTGCATAATCTCATAGTCATAGGAACATGTATAAGTCATGAAGGAAGCAATAGCAACATACTAAACGATCGGGTGCTAAGCTAACGGAATGGGTCATGTCAATCAGATCATTCAACTAATGATGTGATCTTGTTAATCAAATAACAACTCTTTGTTCATGGTTAGGAAACATAAACATCTTCGATTAACAAGCTAGTCAAGTAGAGGCATACTAGTGACACTCTGTTTGTCTATATATTCACACATGTATTATGTTTCCGGTTAATACAATTCTAGCATGAATAATAAACATTTATCATGATATAAGGAAATAAATAATAACTTTATTATTGCTTCTAGGGCATATTTCCTTCAGTCTCCCACTTGCACTAGAGTCAATAATCTAGATTACATAGTAATGATTCTAACACCCATGGAGTCTTGGTGTTGATCATGTTTTGCTCGTGGAAGAGGCTTAGTCAACGGGTCTGCAACATTCAGATCCGTATGTATCTTGCAAATCTCTATGTCTCCCACCTGGACTAGATCCCGGATGGAATTGAAGCGTCTCTTGATGTGTTTGGTCCTCTTGTGAAATCTGGATTCCTTCGCTAAGGCAATCGCTCCAGTATTGTCACAAAAGATTTTCATTGGACCCGATGCACTAGGTATGACACCTAGATCGGATATGAACTCCTTCATCCAGACTCCTTCATTGGCTGCTTTCGAAGCAGCTATGTATTCCGCTTCACACGTAGATCCCGCCACAACGCTTTGCTTTGAACTGCACCAACTGACAGCTCCACCGTTTAATGTAAATATGTATCCGGTTTGCGATTTAGAATCGTCCGGATCAGTGTCAAAACTTGCATCAACGTAACCATTTACGATGAGCTCTTTGTCACCTCCATATACGAGAAACATATCCTTAGTCCTTTTCAGGTATTTCAGGATGTTCTTGACCGCTGTCCAGTGATCCACTCCTGGATTACTTTGGTACCTCCCTGCTAGACTTATAGCAAGGCACACATCAGGTCTGGTACACAACATTGCATACATGATAGAGCCTATGGCTGAAGCATAGGGAACACTTTTCATTTTCTCTCTATCTTCTGCAGTGGTCGGGCTTTGAGTCTTACTCAACTTCACACCTTGCAATAGAGGCAAGAACCCTTTCTTTGCTTGATCCATTTTGAACTTCTTCAAAACATTGTCAAGGTATGTGCTTTGTGAAAGTCCAATTAAGCGTCTTGATCTATCTCTATAGATCTTAAAGCCCAATATGTAAGAAGCTTCACCGAGGTCTTTCATTGAAAAACTTTTATTCAAGTATCCCTTTATGCTATCCAGAAATTCTATATCATTTCCAATTAGTAATATGTCATCCACATATAATATTAGAAATGCTACAGAGCTCCCACTCACTTTCTTGTAAATACAGGCTTCTCCAAAAGTCTGTATAAAACCAAATGCTTTGATCACACTATCAAAACGTTTATTCCAACTCCGAGAGGCTTGCACCAGTCCATAAATGGATCGCTGGAGCTTGCACACTTTGTTAGCCCCCTTTGGATCGATAAAACCTTCTGGTTGCATCATATACAACTCTTCCTCCAGAAATCCATTCAGGAATGCAGTTTTTACATCCATTTGCCAAATTTCATAATCATAAAATGCGGCAATTGCTAACATGATTCGGACAGACTTAAGCATCGCTACGGGTGAGAAGGTCTCATCGTAGTCAACCCCTTGAACTTGTCGAAAACCTTTTACAACAAGTCGAGCTTTGTAGACAATAACATTACCGTCAGCGTCAGTCTTCTTCTTGAAGATCCATTTATTCTCAATTGCTTGCCGACCATCGGGCAAGTCAACCAAAGTCCATACTTTGTTCTCATACATGGATCCCATCTCAGATTTCATGGCTTCAAGCCATTTAGTGGAATCTGGGCTCACCATCGCTTCTTCATAGTTCGTAGGTTCATCATGATCTAGTAGCATGACTTCCATAATAGGATTACCATACCACTCTGGTGCGGATCTTACTCTTTTCGACCTACGAGGTTCTGTATTAACTTGATCTGAAGTTCTATGATCATCATCATCAACTTCCTCACTAGTTGGTTTTGACATCACAGAAACCGGTTCCTGTGATGTATTATTTTCCAACAAGGGAGTAGGTACAGTTACCTCATCAAGTTATACTTTCCTCCCACTCACTTCTTTCGAGAGAAACTCCTTCTCTAGAAAGGATCCATTCTTAGCAACGAATGTATTGCCTTCGGATCTGTGATAGAAGGTGTACCCAACTGTCTCCTTTGGGTATCCTATGAAGACACATTTCTCCGATTTGGGTTCGAGCTTATCAGGTTGAAGCTTTTTCACATAAGCATCCCAGCCCCAAACTTTAAGAAACGACAACTTTGGTTTCTTGCCAAACCATAGTTCATAAGGTGTCGTCTCAACGGATTTCGACGGTGCCCTATTTAACATGAATGTGGCCGTCTCTAAAGCATAACCCCAAAATGATAGTGGTAAATCTGTAAGAGACATCATAGACAGCACCATATCAAGTAAAGTACGATTACGACGTTCGGACACACCATTACGCTGTGGTGTTCCGGGTGGCGTGAGTTGCGAAACTATTCCACATTGTTTTAAGTGTAAACCAAACTCGTAACTCAAATATTCTCCTCCACGATCAGATCGTAGAAACTTTATTTTCTTGTTACGATGATTTTCAACTTCACTCTGAAATTCTTTGAACTTTTCAAATGTTTCAGACTTATGCTTCATTAAGTAGATATACCCATATCTGCTTAAATCATCTGTGAAGGTGAGAAAATAACGATATCCGCCACGAGCCTCAATATTCATCGGACCACATACATCTGTATGTATGATTTCCAACAAATCTGTTGCTCTCTCCATAGTACCGGAGAACGGCGTTTTGGTCATCTTGCCCATGAGGCACGGTTCGCAAGTACCAAATGATTCATAATCAAGTGGTTCCAAAAGACCATCAGTATGGAGTTTCTTCATGCGCTTTACACCGATATGACCTAAACGGCAGTGCCACAAATAAGTTGCACTATCATTATCAACTCTGCATCTTTTGGCTTCAACACTATGAATATGTGTATCACTACTATCGAGATTCATCAAACATAGACCACTCTTCAAGGGTGCATGACCATAAAAGATATTACTCATATAAATAGAACAACCATTATTCTCTGATTTAAATGAATAACCGTCTCGCATCAAACAAGATCCAGATATAATGTTCATGCTCAACGCTGGCACCAAATAACAATTATTTAGGTCTAATACTAATCCCGAAGGTAAATGTAGAGGTAGCGTGCCGACCGCGATCACATCGACTTTGGAACCATTTCCCACGCGCATCGTCACCTCGTCCTTTGCCAGTGTTCGCTTAATCCGTAGTCCCTGTTTCGAGTTGCAAATATTAGCAACAGAACCAGTATCAAATACCCAGGTGCTACTGCGAGCTCTAGTAAGGTACACATCAATAACATGTATATCACATATACCTTTGTTCACCTTGCCATCCTTCTTATCCGCCAAATACTTGGGGCAGTTCCGCTTCCAGTGACCAGTCTGCTTGCAGTAAAAGCACTCAGTTTAAGGCTTAGGTCCAGACATGGGTTTCTTCTCTTGAGCAACAACTTGTTTGTTGTTCTTTGTGAAGTTCCCCTTCTTCTTCCCTTTGCCCTTTTTCTTGAAACTAGTGGTCTTGTTGACCATCAACACTTGATGCTCCTTCTTGATTTCTACCTCTGCAGCCTTTAGCATTGCGAAGAGCTCGGGAATCGTCTTATCCATCCCTTGCATATTATAGTTCATCACGAAGCTCTTGTAGCTTGGTGGAAGTGATTGGAGAATTCTGTCAATGACGCTATCATCCGGAAGAGTAACTCCCAGTTGAATCAAGTGATTACAATACCCAGACATCTTGAGTATGTGCTCACTGACAGAACTATTCTCCTCCATCTTGCAGCTATAGAACTTATTGGAGACTTCGTATCTCTCAATCCGGGCATTCTTCTGGAATATTAACTTCAACTCCTGGAACATCTCATATGCTCTATGACGTTCAAAACGTCGTTGAAGTCCCGGTTCTAAGCCGTAAAGCATGGCACATTGAACTATCGAGTAGTCATCAGCTTTGCTCTGCCAGATGTTCTTAACGTCGTCAGTTGCATCAGCAGCAGGCCTGGCATCCAGCGGTGCTTCCAGGACGTAATTTTTCTGTGCAGCAATGAGGATAATCCTCAAGTTACGGACCCAGTCCGCATAGTTGCTACCATCATCTTTCAACTTAGCTTTCTCAAGGAACGCATTAAAATTCAACGGAACAACAGCACTGGCCATCTATCTACAATCAACATAGACAAGCAAGATACTATCAGGTACTAAGTTCATGATAAATTTAAGTTTAATTAATCATATTACTAAAGAATTCCCACTTAGACAGACATCTCTCTAGTCATCTAAGTGATCACGTGATCCAAATCAACTAAACCATAACCGATCATCACGTGAGATGGAGTAGTTTTCAATGGTGAACATCTTATGTTGATCATATCTACTATATGATTCACGCTCGACCTTTCGGTCTCCGTGTTCCGAGGCCATATCTGCATATGCTAGGCTCGTCAAGTTTAACCTGAGTATTCTGCGTGTGCAAAACTGGCTTGCACCCGTTGTAGATGGACGTAGAGCTTATCACACCCGATCATCACGTGGTGTCTGGGCACGACGAACTTTGGCAACGGTGCATACTCAGGGAGAACACTTCTTGATAATTTTTAGTGAGAGATCATCTTAAAATGCTACCGTCAATCAAAGCAAGATAAGATGCATAAAGGATAAACATCACATGCAATCAATATAAGTGATATGATATGGCCATCATCATCTTGTGCTTGTGATCTCCATCTCCGAAGCACCATCATGATCACCATCGTCACCGGCGCGACACCTTGATCTCCATCGTAGCATCGTTGTTGTTTACGCCATCTATTGCTTCTACGACTATCGCTACCGCTTAGTGATAAAGTAAAGCAATTACAGGGCGTTTGCATTTCATACAATAAAGCGACAACCATATGGCTCCTGCCAGTTGCCGATAACTTCGGTTACAAAACATGATCATCTCATACAATAAAATATAGCATCATGTCTTGGCCATATCACATCACAACATGCCCTGCAAAAACAAGTTAGACGTCCTCTACTTTGTTGTTGCAAGTTTTACGTGGCTGCTACGGGCTTAAGCAAGAACCAATCTCACCTACGCATCAAAACCACAACGATAGTTTGTCAAGTTGATGTTGTTTTAACCTTCGCAAGGACCGGGCGTAGCCACACTCGGTTCAACTAAAGTTGGAGAAACTGACACCCGCTAGTCACCTGTGTGCAAAGCACGGCGGTAAAACCAGTCTCACGTAAGCGTACGCGTAATGTCGGTCCGGGCCGCTTCATCCAACAATACCGCCGAACCAAAGTATGACATGCTGGTAAGCAGTATGACTTATATCGCCCACAACTCACTTGTGTTCTACTCGTGCATATAACATCAAACCATAAAACCTAGGCTCGGATGCCACTGTTGGGGAACGTAGTAATTTCAAAAAAATTCCTACGCACACGCAAGATCATGGTGATGATATAGCAACGAGAGAGGAGAGTGTTGTCTACGTACCCTCGTAGACCGAAGCGGAAGCGTTGACGCAACGTAGAGGAAGTAGTCGTACGTCCTCCCGGTCCAACCGATCCAAGCACCGTTACTCCGGCAGCTCCGAGTTCTTGACACACGTACAGCTCGATGACGCACCCCGAACTCCGATCCAGCAGAGGTACGGGGAGGAGTTCCGTCAGCACGACGGCGTGGTGACAATCTTGATGTTCTCCTATCGCAGGGCTTCGCCTAAGCACCGCTACAATATGATCGAGGTGTAATATCGTGGAGGGGGGCACCGCACATGGCTAAGGAATGATCTCAATGATCAACTTGTGTGTCTATGGGGTGCCCCCCACCCCCGTATATAAAGGAGGGAGGGAGGAGGAGGCCGGCCCAAGGGGGAGGCGCGCCCTAGGGGGGCAAACCTACTCCAAGTAGGTTTGGCCCCCCTTTCCTATTAGGAGTAGGAGAGGGAAGGAAGAGGGGGGAGGAGAGAAGGAAAGGGAGGGCCGGCCCCCCTCCCAATTCGGATTGGGCTTGGGGGGGCGCGCCCCCTCCCTTGCTCCTTCTCCCTCCCTTCCACTAAAGCCCAATAAGGCCCATATACTTACCGAGGGGTTCCGGTAACCTCCCGGAACTCCGGTATAATCCCAATCTTATCCGGAACCTTTCCGGTGTCCAAATATATCCGTCCAATATATCAATCTTTATGTCTCAACCATTTCGAGACTCCTCGTCATGTCCGTGATCACATCCGGGACTCCGAACAACCTTCGGTACATCAAGATACATAAACTCACAATATAACTATCATCGAAACCTTAAGCGTGCGGACCCTACGGTTCGAGAACAATGTAGACATGACCGAGACACGCCTCCGGTCAATAACCAATAGCGGGACCTGGATGCCCATATTGGTTCCTACATATTCTACGAAGATCTTTATCGGTCAGACCGCATAACAACATACGTTGTTCCCTTTGTCATCGGTATGTTACTTGCCCGAGATTCGATCGTCGGTATCCAATACCTAGTTCATTCTCGTTACCGGCAAGTCTCTCTACTCGTTCCGTAATACATCATCTCGCAACTAACTCATTAGTTGAAATGCTTGCAAGGCTTAAGTGATGTGTATTACCGAGAGGGCCCAGAGATACCTTTCCGACATTCGGAGTGACAAATCCTAATCTCGAAATACGCCAACTCAACAAGTACCTTCGGAGACACCTGTAGAGCACCTTTATAATCACCCAGTTACGTTGTGATGTTTGGTAGCACACAAAGTGTTCCTCCGGTAAACGGGAGTTGCATAATCTCATAGTCATAGGAACATGTATAAGTCATGAAGGAAGCAATAGCAACATACTAAACGATCGGGTGCTAAGCTAACGGAATGGGTCATGTCAATCAGATCATTCAACTAATGATGTGATCTTGTTAATCAAATAACAACTCTTTGTTCATGGTTAGGAAACATAAACATCTTTGATTAACAAGCTAGTCAAGTAGAGGCATACTAGTGACACTCTGTTTGTCTATATATTCACACATGTATTATGTTTCCGGTTAATACAATTCTAGCATGAATAATAAACATTTATCATGATATAAGGAAATAAATAATAACTTTATTATTGCCTCTAGGGCATATTTCCTTCAGGTGGAAGGCTCGGCCTTATGCCTGGTGTTTTGTTCCACTCTTGCCGCCCTAGTTTCCGTCATACCGGTATTATGTTCCCGGATTTTGCGTTCCTTACGCGGTCGGGTGATTTATGGGACCCCCTTGACAGTTCGCTTTGAATAAAACTCCTCCAGCAAGGCCCAACCTTCGTTTTACCATTTGCCTCACCACCACCTATTTTTCCCTTGGGAGTCGCTCTCAAGGATCATCTTTATTTTAGCCCCCCCGGGCCAATGCTTGTCTAAGTGTTGGTCCAAACCGAGCGATGTCCAGCGCCCCCTGGGCAACCAGGGTCTATGCCAACCCGACGTCTGGCTCATCCAGTGTGCCCTGAGAACGAGATATGTGCAGCTCCTATCGGGATTTGTCGGCACAGCGGGAGGTCTTGCTGGTCTTGTTTTACCATTGTCGAAATGTCTTGTAAACTGGGATTCCGAGACTGATCGGGTCTTCTTGGGAGAAGGAATATCCTTCGTTGATCGCGAGAGCTTATCATGGGCTAAGTTGGGACACCCCTGCAGGGTTATAAACTTTCGAGAGCCGTGCCCGCGGTTATGTGGCAGGTGGGAATTTGTTAATGTCCGGTTGTAGATAACTTGACACCAGATCCGAAATAAAACGCATCAACCGCGTGTGTAGCCGTGATGGTCTTTTTTCGGCGGAGTCCGGAAAGTGAACACGGTTTCTGTGTTATGATTGGCGTAAGTAGGAGCTCAGGATCACTTCTTGATCATTACTAGTTGACGACCGTTCCACTTGTTTCTCTTCTCGCTCTCATTTGCGTATGTTAGCCACCATATATGCTTAGTCGCTGCTGCAACCTCACCACTTTACCCCTTCCTTTCCCATTAAGCTTTGCTAGTCTTGATACCCATGGTAATGGGATTGCTGAGTCCTCGTGGCTCACAGATTACTACAACAACAGTTGCAGGTACAGGTTATGCGATGATCATGACGCGAGAGCGATGTTTGCTTGTTTTGGAGTTCTTCTTCTGCCTCTTCTTCGATCTGGGGATAGGTTCCAGGTCGGCAGCCTGGGCTAGCAGGGTGGATGTCGTTTGAGTTTCCGTTTGTGTTTCATCCGTAGTCGGATGGTGCTCTTATGTAAGATGATGTTGTATTCGGGTGACATTGTATGTCTTTTGTATGTATCCCCATCTATTATGTAATGTTGATGTAATGATATCCACCTTGCAAAAGCGTTTCAATATGCGGGTCTATCCTTGGTGGGACCTTTGAGTTCTTTTTGGATAGGGTCGCATATTGGGCGTGACACTACACTTGCCAATATATAGCAAACTTGCATTTATTTATAACACATACACAAGGTTACAATTCAAAAAATAAAATAAAAAACATATAACTTTTTATTTCCTCACGGCATCGACAACTTAAGCATTACATAAGCAACCCAGGTGTCGCTACGGCTAAGTTTTTTATGCTTCTACAATATGGGCTCTGTAGTGTTTCCAACTGATAGTATGAGTGCAGGGATAAAAGAACAAATATTGGACTCTACCATGCATCCGTGAGTAATTGTTTGCAAGAAAACATGTAAAAACAATTAAGAAAATAATGATTCCAAGGATATGATATATATATCGTACTACGTAATTTTGAATGCATCAGTTTTTTATATGGTTAAAAAATGCAGAGGAAATTTTCCACAAATGGTCATTTGTGCAATCCAGGGAGACTTCTAAGCAGAGTACGTAGGAGCCCAAGAGAGAGAAAAATGACCCATGTGAAAAAAAAAATCTAGGTGCAAATCGGTTATGGTTGAAGGTGAGTTGTGTCTTTTCAATCAAAAAAGATAAATAATTCGTTCTTCGGCCAGAGAGCATCCCATGGTGCTCATCTGAGTGTTTATGTTTTGTAGCCACGTCCAGTCCACGCGTCACCACACCTAACCCATGCGTCGCCATGGCCTTTTCGACATAGCCACGTCCTTCCCACGTGCCTGTGCCTCCTCCCTTCCCTTCCACGTTCAGCCTACGCGTCGGTGTGGCCCTGCTCACCTCGCCACGTCCAGCCCAGGCGTCCATAATCTGCTATAAAACAGCCAGACCGCACGTCCTATCAATCAGGATTTACAATATAAGCGACGGACGAGGTTCGCTAGTGTTGCGTCAAAAGAACGAGGTGGGTTCTCCCTCCCTCCTGGCCGCCTCGTCTCCTCCACCTCCGCCGCCTCGTCTCCTCCACCTCCGCCGCCTCCTCCTCCCTTGCCTCCGCACCCGGCTAGCACGGCCCGACCACGCGTTGTGGACGAGGAGGCCATAGCTCGGGATGCAGGCAAGAGGAACCAGGCGGTTCTCCTTCCATGGCAGCGCCCCGACTCGAGCCGAAGCCGAGGAGCGCGGCCTTGATCCAGACAGGAGGAGTAGAGCAGCAGCCACGCACACCAGCCGACGGGTCCGTCCTCCTCTGCGCCTCCTCTCACGTACCCTCCGCGGCCGCCTCCTTGTCCTCTGGCTGCTGCCGGTGAGCCCTCCCTTTCTCGTTTTCTCTCTTCCCTGGTCCTCTTCCTCACTGCCGCTCCTCCTCCTCCAATCTCTCCTGTTCAGCACGGTGGAGACGGCGTAGACGGGCTAGGCAGGCCAGGATGGCTGGTGGAGCACCCACCCCGGCGACCTCCTGCAGAGGAGGAGAGGTCGAGTACAGATTCAGTTCATGGAGGAGATGCCAGCACAGGTGAGCTCTTTCTTCCTCCTTTCCTTATCTTCCAATGTAACCTGATCTTTTCCTTTTTTTTTGTTATGCGTATAGGGTTTGGGTGGGGTTGATTCTTGTTGATAACGAAAGTTAAGTTAGTTGGGCAAAACAAATACTGGACTGCCTTGTTTTGTGCAGGGTCAATCAGTCTCTTCTTCGTCCTTCGGCTGGTTCGCTGCTCGCGGAGGTAGGTTCTTCCTTGCTCGTGTTCTGTTTGATAAAATGCCTATGAACTGACATGGCTCTGTTTCTTGTTTTGTTGCGTGTCCAGATTCTTTGCTCATTCTCTGCTCGTCTATGTCGTCGGCGAGAAGGTTCGGCGTGCTTTTGCTGGATTTATTTCTTAAGCCTATCCTGCTGCTTGTGGGTTGATCCTTGCTGTTACGTTGGAAAAAGCACACCCATGTGTGCATAGGGTAGTTCTGGTTCTTAGGTTCCCGGTTATTGCTTTCAGAGGTGTGTGTGTATTCATTTATGTATTCACATCCATGCTTGTGCGGTTTCCTCTGTTTTCGGTAACCAGTCTTGCATGCCTGCTTCTTATTTGCTTTGTCAATGTTCGTGTGTGCCCAACTCAACTATAGCTGCTTTCATTTATGTGCTTTCTTATCCGTCAGATAAACTCCTGTTTTAATATGTGCATTTCCAAGTTTAACGCATCACTTGCTGTCGTTGGTTTAGTATGTGTTCTTCATAATGCAATTGGCTGTCTTGTTGCTCGGCAATGGATGCAAGTTAGTTAACTACCCAATAAAATTAACCTACGGTTCTAGGGTTCAGTAGGTATTTTGTTTGTTGCTTAGTCGTACTTCTGTTGCTGACTGCTATATGGAAGTTCATTGTCAGGTTAGTTAACTGCTTTGGTGCTCACTCTTGCATGCAAGTTAATTAACTATCCAATAAAATTAACCTCTGGTTTCAGGGTCTGGTAGGGCAGGTTCCTTTTAGGTTCATTAGCTGTTTTGTTGTCCACTGATGCTTGCAAGTTAATTAACTATCTAATAAATTTAACCTGTGGTTTCATTGTCTGGTAGGTTTTTTTCTTCCTTATGCCTCTGTTCTTTTTGTTTGGTTGCTTGCTAATACACGCAGGTTGATTGGTTGTTCTTGTTGCTCATTGATGCATGCAAGTTAGTTAATCATCCAGTAAAATGAACCTTATGCTCTCAGGGTCCATTAGCTCTTTTTTTCTGCTTGTTAGTGTATTTTGAATCCTTATTGCTCTGTTCTTTCTGTTCCGTTGTAGGTTATTTCGTGTGCTTGGAGTTTCTGGGTGCTTTACCTCCTTTTGATCGTCTTGTCGTTTGCTTCTTTGCCTGCCCAGGTTTGTGCAAGTCCTTTGGAGTTTCCTGTTAAACACAGTGTCTTGGCTGCTGTCCCTCATGTACGCCCCTTCTTCCTTTTGCAGATCCTGATGTTGTTGTCTTCAATTGCTTTGCAGTCTAACACTATTAGCTCTCCAGTTCTTCGTCTTGCTGTCAAGGTTTATTTTTGTGCCTCAGTTTTTTGTTTCGTCACACTATGTTACTGTGCATTACTTATTGCTTCATTATGCTAACTGACTGGGTGTTGCGTGCTTGTTTTTTTGTGCTTTCTTTTCTTATGCTGCTTACTTTCTTTATACCGTTTCCTATCCTTATGGCTCTGTTCTTTCTTCTTAGTGAAAAAGGGTAAACGATTACTTATCCTGTGATATGTTCTAAGAGAAAAAAATTATGCCATCCAAGTGTATCTCTATTCAGCTGGTAACATAGAGCCAAATGGCACATTGTCCAAATACACGTTCAAAACACTTCGGGTTTGACATGGTCTCTATCCTTGATCAAACATAAAGTTACTAAAAAAGGTAAATATTTTTCAACACGAGCATGGTTTCAAATGGGTCTCTGCGCCATTTGGCGCACCGGGTCATCTAGTGACGCTTAAACAGCAGGACACATTCCCGTGTTTGCCACTCGCGTTGCCCTGCCTCTTGCTCCACAGAGCAGCTTCGACTCCCTTTCGCACTTATGAAACAGTGCTCGTGGTTGCTGGAGTCTGTCGTCGATCGAGGATTCCAATACCTCAGTTCCACTTTGTTTACAGGAATCTTTTAATAATTCTATAGGAAAATTATTTCCTACTCCCTTCATCTGAAATTAACCGTCGCGGGGGAGGTTGTATTAGCAATTGAGATATATGTCCTCTTGCTTCCCATTTCCAAAGAGGCCTAAAAATATTCCTTCCGTTCACAAATACAAGATGTTCTATCTTTTTTCTAAATCGGATATATATAGACACGTTTTGTGTTTGCTCACACATTTCAGTCCATATGTAGTTCAGATTAAAATATTCAAAACATCTTATATTTATGAACGAAGGGAGTACATGAGACTAGAAATCGCCTCTTGGTAAAAGCAAAAGTGATACAAGTGACTCCTGTATATAGAGCAAATTAGTACTATTGACTCCCAAAAAATGCAATGGAGCTTGAGCTACAGGGAGCTCATTCCCAAAATTCAAATTTCCACAGCACGAATTTTTTTGTAAACACACATACACATGTATACTACTTCAAAACATTACACTTCCACACATGGCGTACAGAAAAAAGATAAATATGCATTTTCAAAATTGGCCCTTTATGTATGTTGTTGCGCCAGAATTTTAGGATTTTTTTTACTTTTAAATGTTTCTGGTTCTTTTGAAGAAATACCAGGCTCCCGGGAGTGCGTTCACAAAGTCTGCACTCAATTGACTTCTGCATACATAGCAAATTAGTACAAAGGACTTGGACAGGAGAGTAGGCTGAAAGTGATGGGAGATTCAAGTTTCTTTAGCTCAAGGGGCACGTGAGCTAGGTAGAAGAACGATTAGCCAACTATTATAAGATCAAATTATATAGTAGAGGACAGAAACCAAAAGCATGTTTGAGATCCACAGTAAAAACAAGTTAAATAACTCAAAACCTCTACAAGAAATGTGAGATTTCATCCAAACATGTCTAGTTCTGAATCCAAAAAGTGTATGCATATTCATCATCCAGTTCCTAATGTGAAACAAGTTTATCCTTCCAACACAGGGTATTATCAAGGAACTCATTCAACCTAGTTCATCCTTCTAACGAGCCGGTTGATGTAGTTCTACTAGCGTCACCACCCTTGACGTAGTGGTTCCTCTTCTTCTTCTGGCCACCCAGGGGTGCCTTCAGCTTCAATGGCCACATGAAGTTGCTCGCCTCCTTGAAATGGGGATGTCAGCCAAGATCTTGTGCACAAGGTCCTCCATGCAGATGATATTGTGCTTTCCCATGCCTTGATAAGAACGCAAACATGGCTGTAATCAACTTAGTATGGATTTGTACCATAGAAGAGCCTCAGACGCATATGGTTGAAGAAGCAACCCTCCTCAATGACTTTTTTGTTGGTCAATCTGATCCTTTGCTTGTTGATCCTTCCATCATCCCTGTTGTAGATCATCTCCCTGTCACTCTTGACGTTAGGGTACCTACACAAATAATGAAATTAAACGAGTCAGCAAAACTGCAACATATCAACTCTATAGTGCTTTGATATGAATTATTATAGGTTTTTCCAAGATGTAACAATGCGAGCAAAGCAAATATAATGGCAAGAAGAGGTGAATCAAGCTAAGGATGGTTTGGTTTTGTACTAAAATTTTCACAAGACTTTGCAAAGGAATGGCTAAACAAGATCATCTGAAGTAGTAAAATGGCATAGTAGACAGTAGATACCACACTGGTAAATTCGTCAAACAAGGACCAAGTACAATTTTTCTATTAGGGGATGAGGGGGGACAACAAGAGTGCATTTAATTAAAGTACAAGAAATGTATCATACTCGAATAGTAGAACAAGATCAGCTTAGGAAATGCATTTATCAGACTCTAATGCATCATTTTTCTTATGACACTAGAGTTAAATTTTGACTTGTGAGCAAGAGCGATCGTCGCAAATCTTGAGATTAATCATGTAGTCATGGCTTCATGGTACATGAATTAAATTATACCAGCCTAGTTCATCATTAGTGCAGAAACTCATTCAACACAGGGTAGTATCAAGGAACTCATTCAACCTAGTTCATCCTTCCAACGAGCCGGTTGATGTAGTCCTACTAGCGTCACTACCCTCGACGTAGTGGTTCCTCTTCTTCTTCTGGCCACCTAGGGGTGCCTTCAGCTTCAATGGCCACATGAAGTTGTTCGCCTCCTTGAAATGGGGATGTCAGCCAAGATCTTGTGCAGAAGGTCCTCGATGCAGATGATATCACTAGTGCGGAAACGGGCTATAGTCCCGGTTCGCAAGGCCCTTTTAGTGCCGGTTCTGAAACCGGCACTAAAGGGTGGGGACTAAAGGCCCCCCTCCTTTAATCCTGGTTCAGCATGAACTGACACTAATGGCCCACCATGTGGCACGAGCCCGCGACCGGTGCTGGGGGACCTTTAGTCCAACCGGTACTAAAAGGTTTAGGGGTTTTTGGTTTTATGATTTATTTTTTCCTTTTAATTTTGTGTTTTCATTTTTTTTCACTTGAAGCATATTTTACGCTACTACATATTGTACACGTTATGCATATATATAAATAGAATTTCTTGTAGAACCGATCATATATATATCATCGAATTTCTCGCACGACCATTCGCGCGCGCGCACACACACACACATATATATACTCCTAATGTCTGAGTTGGTCGAATAGTCTCCACGGTTTATTTTCGGCCCACCACTTCCAATCGTTTTTTTTCGCTGTTTTTTTTTCGTCTCAACTTCCACCACCCCTCGTATCGATTTATTTTTGTCTCGACCATTCCATCACCCTTCCTGGTGGAAACCCCTACCTCGACCATCTCATCCTAGGGTTCCCACAACACCGCCTTTGTTGCCCCATACGCCGCTGCCGCGATCCGCCGGCCGTTCCCTGCTCTAACCCTCGATCTCTTTCCCTACTAAGGCGCCCCTGCCTCCGTCGCACACCTACTCCATCGAGCACCGCCGCGGAAACCGGATTCCCAGCCGCGCGACCGTGCCTTCCCCTAGCCGCCTCATCGGCCGGTGTTAACGGGCCGCGCCCTGCTTCTCAGGCGAGCAGATATTCATTCACGGTGGGGGATTAGCTGGTGGCCTCGAGGAGAGGAGCTCCACGAGCGGGCAGGGCGACCCCGTGCCTTGGAGATTGTGACCCTTGAGTCCTTGACCCCTTGCTGCAGTGGTGCACCGGCCACATCTGTGACGAGGAGGAGGCAAGCCACAATTCAGCCCCTTCCTCATCTCTTTCATGGTTGTGCGTAGGTAAACCTGATTTGTGCCCCATCTTTTACTCCAGATGAAGAAGAAGAGAATGTCCATGGCTCATCAGGGGGTGGCGGGTGGGGTTACACGATCCCAAGGAAGGTGTTCGTGGGTGGCCTGGCGTGGGAGACGAGCAAGGAGGGCATGCACGGCCACTTCGAGCGCTTCGGCGAGATCCTCGCGGACGTCGTCATCGCCAACAAGGGCACCAGCAGATCCAAGGGCAGCATATTCGTGAGTACCCACCCAAACAATTCAGTCCCGTTAGTTGATGCTATGTTTGAATTGATGCTTGGCAAGTTACGCTCTGGAGGCGGAGGCGGCCATCAAGGTCTGCTTGGGTCCGTACCCGTGATTGACGGCCGGAGGGCCAACTGCAACCTCGACCTGCCTTGGGGTCCAGAGGTCCAAGGCGCCACAACCAAGGGCCAACTGCAACCTCGACCTGCCTTGGGGTCCAGAGGTCCAAGGCGGCACAACCAACTGCCTCTGATGCATCCATATTCTGGCAATTAATTAGTTCCATGCTTTGATTAACTTTAAATTTACTGAATTATATGCATTATCAGTTAGTGAGAATTAAGTGCCATGCACGTCTTAGTTTGATTGTTAGTCCTTGACCATGAGCAAGAATCTGTCAATTAATTAGATGCTTTCATTAACTTGTAATTTGCTAAATTATTATTGGTTAAGCACTGTACAGGTCTAGGTCTTCATTTGACTGTAGTCGTTGACCATTAACAAGAAGCTAGCTAGGTGTGTGTGCATGCTACACACATATGTCACTTAATAGAATGTTCACAAATTTCTAAAAAAAATCGTGAACAGTTTTTGAATTCAAGAGCATTTTTCTGTAATCATGATTTACTTTCGTGAGCATTTTTCAATTTCATGAATATTTTTTCAAAATCATGAAAATTGTTTTAAATTGATGAACATTTTTTGTCAAATTCATGAACTATTTTTTAATTACTGAGCATCTTTTTGGAAATCATGATTTTTATTTTGAAATCATGATTGTTTTATTCAAAATTAGCAACTTTCCTGAAATTTAGGACCTTGTCATATCCTATAGGCGCTCCCTCTCACTCTCCCATAGATCGGTATGCTAATGGGCTAGTTTTACCCGGCCCAAAGAACCGCTGACAGCCCAGAAGGATTTTGCCAGGCTAGAACGCTACAGGTCCATAGTGACCAGCTCAGAGGAAAAAAAGAGAGCTAACTTTCTCTCACATTTTCTTCTTTTCATTTAGGCAATGACTGGTGGTCCTTGGTCGCTATCTGGTCCCACTCTGGTGTCGGCATGGACCAGAGACTCGTTGTCCATCGGCAGGATGGATGTAGGCGAATCCAAGACTGGCAGGGGTGGGAGCCATCAAGGAGGAGATGTGGCGGCCGACGTTGTTGCGAGTCGTCGGCGTCAGTGGCGGCGGCGGCCCTGTTGATTTGGGAGAGGGAGCAAGCGGGACAGAAAGGGGAATCGAGCGGGGGGAGGTGGGGCCCGTGGAGGCCAAGATTGGGTAACCGTGGCGGCCAAGATTGGATAACCGTAGCGGCCAAGATTGTGAGGAATCAAGTACCCACTTCATTTAAAACATTCCGTATCCCTTAGCGGGCTCCCTTCGCTCTATTGCTTGTTTGCTTCTTGTTCTTGCTTCGTTGGTTGGATGGAGCTGATGAAGCAGACTAGGGGCAGGGTGGTTTTGAAGGAGCTCCAGAACACCGACAAGGACGGACAGAAAGCTGCTGCTGCTGTGAACGACAAGAACAACAAGGTAGGATTCTATTGCTTGTTTGCTTCTTGTTCTTGCTTCGTTGGTTGGATGGAGCTGATGAAGCAGACTAGGGGCAGGGTGGTTTTGAAGGAGCTCCAGAACACCGACAAGGACGGACAGAAAGCTGCTGCTGCTGTGAACGACAAGAACAACAAGGTAGGATTACGTCACTAAACACTATTGAGTATTTTTAAGGAAAGCCTCATGACACTTTATTTAAATCCTATCAAGGTTACATCATAAATTACATGAGATAGGAAATTTTTGGAGTATGATCAAGCAGTCATGTATGAATGGGTAGATGATACTCCAAAAAAATTACTATCTCATGTAATCTATGATGTAACCTTGACAAGATTTGAATAAAGTGTCATGAGGCTTTTCCTTAAAAAAATCAATAGTGTTTAGTGAAGTAATCCTACCTTGTTGTTCTTGCCGTTCACAGCAGCAGCAGCTTTCCGTCCGTCCTTGTCGGTGTTCTGGACCTCCTTCAAAACCACCCTGCCCATGGTCTGCTTTATCAGCTCAATCCAACCAACGAAGCAAGAATAAGAAGCAAGTAAGCAATGGAGCGGAGGGAGCCTACCGAGGGATACAAAATGTTTTAAACGAAGGGGGTACTTGATTCCTCGCAATCTTGGCCACTACGGTTACTCAATCTTTGTCGCCACGGTTACTCATCTTGGCCGCCATGGGCCCCATCTCCCCCCGCTCGATTTCCCTCTCTGTCCCGCTTGCTCTCTCTCCCAAATCGACAGGGCCGCCGCCGTCACTGACGCCGACGGCCACCAGCAACACCGGCCGCCAGATAGCTCCCACCCCTGCCAGTCTTGATTTTGCCTGCAACCATCCTGCCTCTGGACAACGAGTCTCCGGTCCATGCCGACACCACAGTGGGACCAGATAGCGACCAAGGGACCACCAGTCAGAGCCTAAACGAAAAGAAGAAAATGCGAGACAAAGTTAGCTCTCTTTTTTTCCTCTGAGCTGGTCACTGTGGACCGGTAGAGTTCTGGCCTGGTAGAATCCTTCTGGGCTGTTCGGCAATTCTTTGGGTTGGGTAAAATCAGCCCATTAGCGTATCGATCTGTGGGACAGCAAGAGGGAGCGCCTATAGGGCGCAGCGCGGGCGCGCACCCCCCGCTCACCTGCTAGGCCGGCCCATGTGTGGCCGGGAAGCCGCATGTTTTTTTGGATATGTTTCCTGTTTTCTTTTTCTTTTTTTCTTTTCTTTCAATAATTCAGGAAGGGTCGGGGTGTGCGCGCCCACTTCCTTGCTGCGCCCTATAGGCGCTCCCTCTCACTCTCCCATAGATCGGTATGCTAATGGGCTGGTTTTACCCGGTCCAAAGAATTGCTGAACAGCCCAGAAGGATTCTGCCAGGCCAGAACGCTACGGTCCATAGAGACCAGCTCAGAGGAAAAAAAGAGAGCTAACTTTCTCTCACATTTTCAACCTTTCATTTAGGCTCTGACTGGTGGTCCCTTGGTCGCTATCTGGTTCCACTTTGGTGTCGGCATGGACCAGAGACTCGTTGTCCATCGGCAGGATGGTTGCAGGCGAATCCAAGACTGGCAGGGGTGGGAGCCATCGAGGAGGAGATGTGGCGGCCGACGTTGTTGGTAGTCGTCGGCGTCAGTGGCGGCGGCGGCCCTGTCGATTTGGGAGAGGGAGCAAGCGAGACAGAGAGGGAATCGAGCGGGTGGGGGAGGGGGCGTGGAGGCCAATATTGGGTAACCGTGGCGGCCAAGATTGCGAGGAATCAAGTACCCACTTCGTTTAAAACATTCCGTATCCCTTAGTGGGTTCCCTCCGCTCTATTGCTTGCTTGCTTCTTGTTTTTGCTTCGTTGGTTGGATGGAGCTGATGAAGCAGACTAGGGGCAGGGTGGTTTTGAAGGAGCTCCAGAACACCGACAAGGACAGACGAAAAGCTGATGTTGCTGTGAACGGAAAGAACAACAAGGTAGGATTACTTCACTAAACACTATTGAGTTTTTTTCATGGGAAATCCTCATGGCACTTTACTCAAATCTTGTCAAGGTTACATCATAGATTACATGAGATAGTAATTTTTTTGGAGTATGATTAAGGAGGCATGTATGAATGGGTAGATGATACTCCAAAAAATTTACTATCTCATGTAATCTATGATGTAACCTTGACAAGATTTGAATAAAGTGCCATGAGGCTTTCCCTTAAAAAAACTCAATAGTGTATAGTGAAGTAATCCTACCTTTTGGTTCTTGTCGTTCACAGCAGCAGCAGCTTTCCGTCCGTCCTTGTCGGTGTTCTGGAGCTCCTTCAAAACCACCCTGCCCTTGGTCTGCTTTATTAGCTCAATTCAACCAACGAAGCAAGAACAGGAAGCAAGCAAGCAATGGAGCGGAGGGAGCCTACCGAGGGATACTGAATGTTTTAAACGAAGAGGGTACTTGATTCCTCGCAATCTTGGCCGCTACGGTTACTAAATCTTGGCCGCCACGGGCCCCACCTCCCCCCGCTCGATTTCCCTCTCTGTCCCGCTTGCTCCCTCTCCCAAATCGACAGGGCCGCCGCCGCCACTAATGCCGATGGCCACCAGCAACGCCGGTCGCCGCATCTCCTCCTCGATAGCTCCCACCCCTGCCAGTCTTGATTTTGCCTGCAAGCATCCTGCCGGTGGACAACGAGTCTCTGGTCCATGCCGACACCACAGTGGGACCAGATAGCGACCAAGGGACCACCAGTCAGAGCCTAAATAAAAAGGAGAAAATGTGAGACAAAGTTAACTCTCTCTCTTTTTTCCATTGAGCTGGTCGCAGTGGACCTGTAGAGTTCTGGCCTGGTAGAATCCTTTTGGGCTATTCGGCATCTCTTTGGGCCGGGTAAAACCAGCCCACTAGCGTACGGATCTGTGGGAGAGCAAGAGGGAGCGCCTATAGGGCGCAGCGCGAGCGCGCACTCCCCGCTCCCCTGCTAGGCCGGCCCATGTGTGGCCGGGACGCCGCATGTTTTTTTGGGGGATGTTTCATTTTTCCTGTTTTCTTTTTCTTTTTTTCTTTTCTTTCAATAATTCGGGGGGGGGGGGGGGGTGTGCACGCCCGCTTCCTTCGCAGCCCGTGTTGCGCCATATAGGCGCTCCCTCTCACTCTCCCATAGATCGATATGCTAATGGGCTAGTTTTACCCGGCCCAAAGAATTGATGAACAGCCCGGAAGGATTCTACTAGGCCGGAACACTACGGGTCCATAGCGACCAGCTCAGAGAAAAAAAGAGAGCTAACTTTCTCTCACATTTTCTCCTTTTCATTTAGGCTCTCACTTGTAGTCCCTTGGTCGCTATTTGGTCCCACTTTGGTGTCGGCATGGACCAGAGACTCGTTGTCCATCGGCAAGATGGTTGCAGGCGAATCCAAGACTGGCAGGGGTGGGAGCCATCGAGGAGGAGATATGGCGGCCGACGTTGTTGGTAGCCGTCGGCGTCAGTGGCGGCGGCGGCCTTGTCGATTTGGGAAAGGGAGCAAGCGGGGCAGAGAGGGGAATCAAGTGGGGGGAGGTGGGGCCCGTGGAGGCCAAGATTGGGTAACCGTGGAGGCCAAGATTGGGTAACCGTGGCGGCCAAGATTGTGTAACTGTGGCGGCCAAGATTGCGAGGAATCAAGTACCCACTTTGTTTAAAACATTCCGTATCCCTCAGTGGGCTACCTGCGCTCCATTGCTTGCTTGCTTCCTGTTCTTGCTTCGTTGGTTGGATGGAGCTGATGAAGCAGACTAGGGGCAGGGTAGTTTTGAAGGAGCTCCAGAACACCGACAAGGACGGAGGAAAAGCTGCTGCTGCTGTGAACGACAAGAACAACAAGGTAGGATTATTTCATTAAACACTATTGAGTTTTTTTAAGGGAAAGCCTCATGGCACTTTACTCAAATCTTGTCAAGGTTACATCATAGATTACATGAGATAATAAGTTTTTTGGAGTATGATCAAGGAGGCATCTATGAATGGGTAGATGATATTCCAAAAAATTTACTATCTCAGGTAATCTATGATGTAACCTTGACAAGATTTGAGTAAAGTGCCGTGAGGATTTCCCATAAAAAACTCAATAGTGTTTAGTGAAGTAATTCTACCTTGTTGTTCTTTCCGCTCACAACAACATCAACTTTTCGTCCGTCCTTGTCGGTGTTCTGGAGCTCCTTCAAAACCACCCTGCCCTTGGTCTGGTTTATCAGCTCAATCCAACCAACGAAGCAAGAACAGGAAGCAAGCAAGCAATGGAGCGGAGGGAGCCTACCGAGGGATACAAAATGTTTTAAACGAAGGGGGTACTTGATTCCTCGCAATCTTGGCCGCTTCGGTTACTCAATCTTGGTCGTCACGGTTACTCAATCTTGGCCGCCATGGGCCTCACCTCCCCCCGCTCGATTTCCCACTATGTCCCGCTTGCTCCCTCTCCCAAATCGACAGGGCCGCCACCGCCACTGACGCCGCCGGCCACCAGCAACGCCGGCCGCCACATCTCCTCCTCGATAGCTCCCACCCCTGCTAGTCTTGATTTTGCCTGCAACCATCCTGCCGGTGGACAACGAGTCTCTGGTCCATGCCGACACCACAGTGGGACCAGATAGCGACCAAGGGACCACCAGTCAGAGCCTAAACGAAAAGGAGAAAATGTGAGACAAAGCTAGCTCTTTTTTTTCCTCTGAGCTGGTCGCTGTGGACCTGTAGAGTTCTGGCCTGGTAGAATCCTTCTGGGCTGTTCGGATATTCTTTGGGCCGGGTAAAACCAGCCCATTAGCGTACCAATCTGTGGGAGAGCAAGAGGGAGCGCCTATAGGGAGCAGCGCGGGTGCGCACCCCCCGCTCCCCTGCTAGGCCGGCCCATGTGTGGCCGGGATGCCGCATGTTTTTTGGGGGATGTTTCCTTTTTCCTGTTTTCTTTTTCTTTTTTTCTTTTCTTTCAATAATTCGGGGGGGGGGGGGGGGGGTGGGGGTGGGGGTGTGCACGGCCGTTTCCTTCATAGCGCGTGTTGCGCCCTATAGGCGCTCCCTCTCACTCTCCCATAGATTGGTAGGCTAATGGGCTGGTTTTACCCGGCCCAAAGAATTGTTGAACAGCCCAGAAGGATTCTACCAGGCCAGAACGCTACGGGTCCATAGCGACCAGCTCAGAGGAATAAAAAGAGAGCTAACTTTCTCTCACATTTTCTCTTTTTCATTTAGGCTCTGACTAGTGGTCCCTTGGTCACTATCTGGTCCCACTGTGGTGTCGGCATGGACCAGAGACTCATTGTCCATCGGCAGGATGGTTGCAGGCGAATCCAAGACTGGCAGGGGCGGGAGCCATCGAGGAGGAGATGTGGCGGCCGACATTGTTGGTAGCCGTCGGCGTAAGTGGCGGCGGCGGCCCTGTCGATTTGGGAGAGGGAGCAAGTGGGACAGAGAGGGGAATCGAGCGGGGGAGGTGGGGCCCGTGGAGGCCAAGATTGGGTAGCCATGGCGGCCAAGATTGAGTAACCGTAGCGGCCAAGATTGCGAGGAATCAAGTACCCACTTTGTTTAAAACATTTTGTATCCCTCTGTGGGCTAACTCCGCTCCATTGTTTGCTTGCTTGTAACACTCCGGATGTAACTTTCCATATTTGTAACTCCAACTCTTGCCATTTTCGGCATGGTGATATGATATTCCCTCCGTGGTTGGGTTTTTCTTCATTTTGCATTTTGTTCATGTCATGCATCTCTTATCATGTCATCATGTGCATCTCATTTGCATACGTGTTCGTCTCATGCATCCGAGCATTTTCCCCGTTGTCCGTTTTGCATTCCGACACTCCCACATGCGCCGGCGCACCCCTCTTGTCTCTTTTCGTGTGCGGGTGTTAAACGTTCTCGGAATGGACCGAGCCTTGCCAAGTGGCCTTGGTACACCATCGGTAGACCACCTGTCAAGTTTTGAGTCATTTGGAGCTCGTTTGATACTCCAACGGTTAACCGGGTAACCGCATAGGCCTCTTTTGGGTTGCAGCCCAACACCCCTCCAAAACAGCCCCAAAACCCACCTAAGTCACTTCCATGCTCTCCATCGTCGGATCACGATCGTGTGGGCGAAAATCGCACTCCATTTGGAGTCTCCTAGCTCCTTCTACCTATAAATTCGTGCACCCCTCTTCCATTTCCGGATCCTCAAACCCTAGCCCGCTCCTCCTCCGCCGCCGGATACGTCCGGGCGAGCCGGACGCGTCCGCCGCCGTGCCGCAGCCACTTCGGGCGTGCCACGTGGTGCCCCGTGCCCGACATCGCCGCCGACCGCGCCCGGCCCGCCAGGCCCGGGGCGTGCCCCCCCCCCCCCCCGAGCCCGCGGCTCCCCGCCGCTGCGCCCGCTCGCCCGAGCGTGGTTCGCCGCCGTCCGGCCCCGAAGCCCGCCTCCTCGCGCCGCCGCGCCGGAGATCCGCGCTGACCCCGTCGGCCGCCGTCCCCGACCTCGCCCGCGCCAGATCCGGCGAGCCCCGGCCCCGGATCCGGCCGCCGACTCCTCCCTCGCCCCGGCTACCGGCCCCGACCCCCTTCTCCGGCGAGCTCCGGGACAGCTCCGGCGAGCTCTCGAGCCGGATCCGGATCTGTTCACCACCGGTGGACTTTTTCCCCTCCAAAAATCGTCTAAGTCCTTAATCTGTGATAATTTGTTGCATCTTCATCGCATCACATCTTTGCACCCGTGGCTCTGTTTTGGGCGTGTAGCATACCAAATTGTTCGTCTCGAAGAGTATATCATTTCATCTCATTGCATCATTTTCATTTGAGCTCATCTTGATGCCCGAAATACTGTTGGAAGAGAGATATGTGATGTTAGTTTCTGTTTCTTAACAGAACTTGCATTTTTGTCATTTTTGCCATGATTAATGTGTGCACCTTATGAACTTGAGTCCTACATATGTTTTGATCTATGCCATGCTATCTTTACAGGGATGTATGCCATATATTTTTGTGATCTCTATGGTGACTAGCACAAGCATGCAAACTAGGGGTGATAATGTTGCTGATTTCAGGAACTTAGTAATTTCACTAAGTCATGTCCTGCTGTTATTTTTATGCCATGTGTTCATGTTGTTACAGAGAGATCTATGCCCTTTTTGAGCATGATCAATAAGGGAGTTTTAAATATATGGATGTGCTCTATCCATCCATGCCTTTGTTGGAAATTATGGAGTAGTCTAGTATGTCATTTTCGTGCTCTACTTTTGCTTCAAATGTTTCCTGGCAGATTGTTTACATGATATTCAATTTTTACAAGGTTGTTGTAGTTGATCCGTGTATTCTATGTTGTTGTTCTTGCCATGTATAGCTTCTATGCCATGTCTTATTGATGGAAGTATGCTTAGTTTATCACGAGATGCTCTGTAGTGAGTGCATCGAGCTCACGAACATGCCTACTTGTTATCTGTTTTTGCCATGTCCAGTTTTTCTGCTAAGTCTGAGATCTGTAATGAAACTTGCTATGTTTACATGGGTGCCATCATTTCTTATGGTCCTTTTTGGCTTATGGTCAGTAAAGGACTTTTGATCTATGCTTTGAGTAGAATCATGTCATGCCTTGTTTTGCTATTATAAGTTCCTGTAGCAGGTTGTTTGCTTGCTCTAAACATGCCTTCCTGATGTTAATTTCTGGCATACTAGTATTTCCACTAAGTCTGCGAACCTGATATTTTTTGCACTTTCACCATGCTTGTTTGAACCTGTTATGATGTGATTTAGCCGTAGCTCAGTGTTCCTCTTTTGTTAAGCATCTCCTGTAGATCACTGCCATATGCTTTGTTTGTATGTTGGGGTGCTGTAGCATAGCTTATTGGTGTGTTCTAAGTAGCATCGTGCTGTTAATCGCAGATTTGTGCCATTCTTGTTTTGCTTGCCATTTGCAAACCGTGCATCCGTTTTCGGTGATCTTTATATCGATTTCAATCGAAATCATCTCATCTTTCCAACGGCATACTTGGTTTGCTAAGTTGATGCTTTGGTCATCAATTCTCTTCCGGAGCACACATATGCATTGCATATCACATCTCGCATAGCATGTCATGTATTGCATCATATTGCTTGTGCATTGCTCCATGTTTGATTGTGGTTCCATTGCTTGTGTTCTTGCTTTGGGTATAGTCGGGAGACGAGTACGCGAACGAGGAACCTGTTGAGAACGCCTATGAGGATCAAGCCTTCGACAACTCTGAGAACCTTGCAGGCAAGATGACCATACCTTCGATATCACTTCTATCTTTGCTTGCTAGATGCTCGCTCTTTTGCCATGCCTATGCTATGTTACCTACCACTTGCTATATCATGCCACCCATATTGCCATGTCAAACCTCTAACCATCCTTTCCTAGCAAACCGTTGTTTGGCTATGTCACCACTTTTGCTCAGCCCCTCTTATAGCGTTGCTAGTTGCAGGTGAAGATGAAGTTTGTTCCTTGTTGGAACATGGATATTTTGGGATATCACAATATCTATTGTTTTAATTAATGCACCTTATATACTTGGTAAAGGGTGGAAGGCTCGGCCTTATGCCTGGTGACTTGTTCCACTCTTGCCGCCCTAGTTTCAGTCATACCGGTGTTATGTTCCTTGATTTTGCGTTTCTTACGCGGTTGGGTGATTTATGGGACCCCCGTGACAGTTCGCTTTGAATAAAACTCCTCCAGCAAGGCCCAACCTTGGTTTTACCATTTGCCACCTATACCCTTTTTCCCTTGGGTTTTCGCGAGCCCGAGGGTCATCTTTATTTTAGCCCCCCCCCCCCCCCCCCGGGCCAGTGCTCCTTCGAGTGTTGGTCCGAACTGAGTAGACTGTGGGGCCCCCTTGGGGAAACTCGAGGTCTGGTTTTACTCGTAGGATGTCTCATCCGATGTTGCCCTGAGAACGAGATATGTGCAGCTCCTATCGGGATTTGTCGGCACGTTGGGCGGCTTTGCTGGTCTAGTTTTACCATTGTCGAAATGTCATGCGAACCGGGATTCCGAGACTGATTGGGTCTTCCCGGGAGAAGGTTTATCCTTCGTTGACCGTGAGAGCTTATGATGGGCTAAGTTGGGACACCCCTGCAGGTTATTATCTTTCGAATGCCGTGCCCGCGGTTATGAGGCAGATGGGAATTTGTTAATGTCCGGTTGTAGAAAACCCGAAGTTGACCTTAATTAAAATACGTCAACCGCGTGTGTAACCGTGATGGTCTCTTCTCGGCGGAGTCCGGGAAGTGAACACGGTGTTGGAGTTATGTTTGACGTAAGTAGTTTCAGGATCACTTCTTGATCGCTACTAGCTTTCACGACCGTGCCTTGCTTCTCTTCTCGCTCTCTTTTGCGATCGTAGCCACCATATATGCTAGTCGCTTGCTGCAGCTCCACCTCATTACACCACCCTTCCCTTAAGCTTAAATAGTCTTGATCTCGCGGGTGTGAGATTGCTGAGTCCCCGTGACTCACAGATTCTACCAAAACAAATGCAGGTACCGATGATACTAGCGCAAGTGGCGCAGTCGAACTCAAGTGGGAGTTTGATGAGGACCATGGTCGTTACTATGTTTCATTTCCAGACGATCAGTAGTGGAGCCCAGTTGGGACGATCGGGGATCTGTGTTGCATTTGGGGTAGTCTTCTTTTATTTTGGTTCCGTAGCCGGACCTTGAGTGTAAACTGAATGATGGATGTTTATTTATGTATTGTGTGAAGTGGCGACTGTAAGCCAACTATGTATCTCTTTCCCTTATGTATTACATGGGTTGTGTGAAGATTACCTCACTTGCGACATTCCTTTCAATGCGGTTATGCCTCTAAGTCGTGCTTCGACACGTGGGAGATATAGCCGCATCGAGGGCGTTACAAGTTGGTAATCAGAGCCATCCCCGACTTAGGAGCCCCCTGCTTGATTGTTTGCTGGCGTTGTTGAGTCTAGAACAAAAAAAGTTTTGAGTCTTAGGATTATATATATCGGAGAGTAGGATTCTTTTTACTCCTCAGTCCCTTCGTCGCTCTGGTGAGGTCTCCTGACGTAGAAGTTTTGACTCTCCTCTCCTCAAATTTCACTAAAATTTTTCTTTTAGGATCACGCGGGTATCTTGGAATCGTTCCGATGGTTTTGTGACGAGAACATTGTTCTTGGTGCCTCCTGACATTTAGGGGTTGTAGCAGTGTCCCGGGGAGTTGAGCTCCGAGGTGTTGTCGTCACAATTTTATCGTTGCAGTTCTGGAATACCTGAGTTTTGCCGACATCGAAAATCTCTTTTGTACAGTTGTTGGTGAGATAACCCCGATAACCCAGTACTGAGGTGAGTACAGGAGTATTGCCATGACTCGTATAACGGATGCTTTTCGAAGGTTGAGGTACACGATTTCCAAAGGTTTCTTGGTTATGTGTTGACGGATGGATACAGCTGGATGTAGGGATTGTTAGTTTGGGTGAGATATATTGCTTCCCCTGTATCCCCAGCACCTGATTGCATAACCGGAAAGTTTCGGGAGTTTATAGGTGGGATTCAAGTAGCTCTAGCACTTCTTCCCGCAGATATTTGGTTTGTGATTGGGTAATCCTTACCACTTATTTGTTCCATTCATACCTTGTTTTTATTTTCATTCATCAATCTCTTATCAAGTGGCTTCTCACCTTAATGGACGTGATGTTTACTTTGGAATTCATTCGCTCATCCCTGTTCGAATGTTTATTGTGAAGACTATATGTTGCAATTTCTATCCGTTGATTCAACTTGTCTATCTGTCAATCAAGATGCTAACGGATGTCACCCTCTTCGGGATGGCTCCGCCAACGCGTCAGAATCCGGAACGCAGTGATGGGAGTCAGGCGAACCCTCCACCTCCACCTCCGCCTCCGGAGGCATGGCAAACTTTGATGGCAACCACTAACGCCAACGCTCAGTTGTTGATTCAGCTGATGCAAGAGCGTAACCAAGGCCAAGGCAACCAAGGGAATCAAGGTCAAGGGCAGTTTAATCATCAGCCTCAGTTTCCTACCCTCAACCAGTTCCTTGCAAATCAGCCAAAGTCTTTCAGCTACTGTGTCGAGGCCACAGACGCCGACGATTGGCTCGTGGATATCAACAAGCATTTCGAATGCAGCAATGTCCGGCCTGAGGACTACGTCAAGTTCGCGTCTTTTCAGCTCAAGGATCAGGCAGCTGATTGGTTCCAGCAATACAAGGATTCCAGAGGAGGTCGAGTGATTACTTGGACTTATTTCTGTCGGGACTTTAAAGCTCACCACATTCCTACCACTGTTGTTGAGAGCAAGCGTGAGGAGTTCCGCAATCTCAAGCAAGGCAACATGTCAGTGTACGAATACAACAAGCAGTTTCAGAAACTTGCTCGCTTCGCTAAACAAGATGTTCCTGATGAAAAGAGTATGATCTATCAATTCAGAGGTGGCCTTAGAGAGGATCTGCAGCTAGCTCTCGTTCTTGTTGAGCCTACTCAGTTTGATCAATTCTACAATATGGCACTCAAGCAAGAAGGTGCTCAGCTCAAGTGTGAGGCTTCAAAGAAGAGAATCAGGGATGCAGTTCAGTCTTCTTCTTCCTCTCAAGGCGCAGCTAAGAAGCAAAAGTTCTACCTTCCTCCTCCGTTTCGTCAGCCTTACCAACAGAAGAACTTAGGTGGTCGTGGATCTTCCCACCCACCCAACCCAGTCTATCAGAACAACTCTCAGCCTCAAGCTCCAAGGTCAAATGCTCCTTATCACCGTCCGCTCTCAGAGGTGACCTGCAACAAGTGCCAGCAGAAAGGGCACTATGCGAACAAATGCTTCAACCAAAGGCGCCTTCCTCCTCCTCCTCCTGTGAGGTCTTCAAGCAATGCAGTGGTCAAGCATAATCCCAAGTCTGCAAAGGTGAACATGATGAATGCAACGCAAGCAGAGGAATCTACTAATGTGATAATGGGTAATCTCTTAGTTAATGATATTCCTGCAAAAGTTTTATTCGATACTGGTGCATCGCATTCTTTCATGTCATACCCATTTGCATCAGAGCACAATGTGGACACAGAGGTCTTGTCCAAAGTTATGCAAGTTGTTTCTCCAGGAAAACTTATGACTTCTAGTTTGGTTGCTCCTGATGTTTCCATCCAGTTGGGCAACTATAAATTTCTGGCTAAACCAATTGTCCTTGGTGACTCGGATATTGATCTTATTCTTGGGATAGACTGGCTTTCTCAGCACAAAGCTCAACTTGATTGTGCTGCCAGGGAAATTCAATTGACACACTCTTCTGAGGATGTTATCATCTATGCCGCTCGTGATGAAACCATTCGGTTGTTTTCTCTCAATGAGAAGGGCGATCTACACGCAATCTCTCAAATTCCAGTCATTTGTGAGTACCAAGATGTCTTTCCAGAAGAGCTTCCGGGTATGCCTCCGCATCGGCCAGTCGAATTTGTTATCGATCTTGAGCCCGGCACTGAACCCGTTTGCAAGCGTCCTTACAAGCTTGGACCTGAAGAGCTGAAAGAATTGAAGAAGCAGCTCGATGAACAAGAGCGTCTGGGTTTGATCAGACCGAGTTCATCTCCATGTGGTTATGGAGTTCTTTTTGTCCAGAAGAAGGATGGCACGGACCGACTTTGCGTCGATTACCGTCCATTGAATAAGAAGACAATCAAGAACAAGTATCCACTTCCCAACATCAATGAGCTTTTCGAGCAACTCAAAGGTGCTAAAGTATTCTCCAAGCTTGACCTTCGTATGGGTTATCATCAGATTCGCATTCGTGAACAAGATATCCCCAAGACAGCTTTCAGAACAAGCTATGGTTCTTATGAATATACCGTCATGTCTTTCGGCCTTGTCAATGCTCCTCCAACATTCTCTCGAATGATGAACTTTATCTTCAACCCCTACACCAATGATTTCGTCTTGGTGTATCTCGATGATATTTTGGTCTTCTCCAAGAACAAGCAGGATCATGCCAAACATTTGCGATTGGTGCTCGACAAGCTCAGCGAGCATCAATTCTATGCGAAGTTTTCCAAATGTGAGTTCTAGCTTGATGAAGTTCTTTATCTTGGTCACATCATCTCCACCAAGGGCATCGCTGTTAATCCCGAGAAGGTGTCTTCAATTGTGAATTGGGAACCTCCTCAGAATGTCAAGCAGCTCCGCAGTTTTCTTGGGCTTGCAAGCTATTGCCGAAGATTCGTTGAGAACTTCTCTAAGATTGCAAAGCCTCTTTCCAACCTCCTCCAGAAGCATGTCAAGTATGTCTGGACGCCTGAGTGTGACGTTGCTTTCAACACCCTCAAAGAAAAGCTAGTCACAGCTCCTGTCTTGACTCCTCCTGATGAATCCAAGCCATTCGAAGTATTCTGTGATGCTTCTCTTCAAGGTCTCGGTGCTGTGTTAATGCAAGAGAAGAAAATTGTGGCCTATACCTCTCGTCAGTTGAAGCCCAACGAAAAGAATTACCCCACTCGCGATCTTGAGTTGGCGGCAGTTGTCCATGCATTGATAACATGGAGACATCTCTTGTTGGGAAGGAAAGTGGACATTTTCACCGATCACAAGAGTCTCAAGTATATCTTCACTCAACCTAACCTCAACCTCAGGCAAACTCGATGGGTCGAAATGATTCAAGAGTACAATCCAAGTATTGAATATACTCCTAGCAAGGCGAATGTGATTGCAGATGCTTTGAGCAGAAAGGCTTATTGCAACAGCTTAATTCTCAAGCACTTCCAACCGGATCTTTGTGAAGCTTTCCGCAAGCTGAATCTTCAAGTTGTTCCTCAAGGCTTTCTTGCCAACCTCATAGTCTCTCCTACTTTGGAAGATCAAATTCGTGAGGCACAACTCCTGGATACCATGGTGAAGAAGGTGAAACGTGGTATTGACAAGGGCATTTCCAAATACAAGTGCTATCGCTTGGATGACAAAGATACTCTTTTCTTCGAGGATCGAATTGTCGTTCCCAAAGGCGATCTGAGAAAAGTCATCATGAATGAGGCACACAATTCCCTCCTATCCATTCATCCTGGAAGTACGAAGATGTACCATGACCTCAAGCTGTCGTATTGGTGGACTCGAATGAAGCGAGAAATTGCTCAATTCGTGAATGAATGTGATGTCTGCAGAAGGGTGAAAGCAGAACACCAACGACCAGCTGGTCTCCTCCAACCTCTTGCTATTCCGGAATGGAAGTTTGACCATATCGAGATGGACTTCGTGACTGGTTTTCCTAAGTCCAAGCGTGGAAATGATGCTATCTTCGTTGTCATTGACAAGCTTACTAAAGTGGCTCATTTCCTTCCTATCAAAGAATCTATCACAGCAGCTCAGCTGGCAGAGCTATACACCTCCAGAATTGTCTCCTTGCACGGTATTCCTCAATTGATCTCTTCAGACCGTGGAAGCATCTTCACTTCTAAGTTCTGGGACTCCTTTCAGAAGGCCATGGGCACCAACATTCGTTTCAGCACAGCTTTCCATCCTCAAACAAGTGGCCAAGTTGAGCGAGTAAATCAAATCCTTGAAGATATGCTCAGGGCTTGTGTCATTTCCTTTGGCATGAAGTGGGAAGATTGTCTTCCATATGCCGAGTACTCCTACAACAACAGCTTCCAAGCGAGTTCGGGCAAGGCCCCATTCGAAATTCTCTATGGCAGAAAGTGTCGTACTCCTCTTAATTGGTCCGAGACAGGTGAACGCCAACTTCTTGGCAACGACTTGATCACAGAAGCCGAAGAAATGTGCAAAGTCATTCGTGAGAATCTCAAAGCCGCGCAATCGCGCCAGAAGGGCTATTATGATGACAAGCACCGTGATGTGGCTTTTGAAATCGGAGACCATGTCTACCTCCGCGTCTCTCCAATGAAAGGCACTCGTCGCTTCGGTATCAAAGGGAAGCTTGCCCCTAGATACGTGGGTCCTTTCAAGATCATGGGAAAAAGAGGCGATCTCGCCTATCAACTTGAGCTTCCGTCCAATTTTGCAAACGTGCACGATGTGTTTCACGTGTCACAGCTTCGCAAGTGCTTCAAGATTCCTGAATGCACTATCAACTTTGAAGAAATTGACCTCCAAGAAGATCTCTCTTATCTTGAGCACCCCGTTGCTATTCTTGAAGAAACCGAGCGCAAGACTCGCAACAAGTCTATCAAATTCCTGAAAGTGAAGTGGTCACACCATTCCGACCGAGAAGCCACCTGGGAGCGCGAGGATCACCTCCGTTTCGAATATCCGGAGTTCTTTCAGTCCTAGATCTCGGGACGAGATCCTCTTGTAGTGGTGGAGTATTGTAACACCCTGGATGTAACTTTCCATATTTGTAACTCCAACTCTTGCCATTTTCGGCATGGTGATATGATATTCCCTCCGTGGTTGGGGTTTTCTTCATTTTGCATTTTGTTCATGTCATGCATCTCTTATCATGTCATCATGTGCATCTCATTTGCATACGTGTTCGTCTCATGCATCTGAGCATTTTTCCCGTTGTCCGTTTTGCGTTCCGACACTCCCACATGCGCCGGCGCACCCCTCTTATCTCTTTTCGTGTGCGGGTGTTAAACGTTCTCGGAATGGACCGAGCCTTGCCAAGTGGCCTTGGTACACCACCGGTAGACCACCTGTCAAGTTTCGAGTCATTTGGAGCTCGTTTGATACTCCAACAGTTAACCGGGTAACCGCATAGGCCTCTTTTGGGTTGCAGCCCAACACCCCTCCAAAACTGCCCAAAAACCCACCTAAGTCACTTCCATGCTCTCCGTCGTCGGATCACGATCGTGTGGGCGAAAACCGCACTCCATTTGGAGTCTCCTAGCTCCCTCTACCTATAAATTCGTGCACCCCTCCTCCATTTCCGGATCCCCAAACCCTAGCCCGCTCCTCCTCCGCCGCCGGACACATCCGGGCGAGCCGGACGCGTCCGCCGCCGCGCCGCAGCCACTCCGGGCGTGCCACGTGGCGCCCCGCACCCCACATCGCAGCCGACCGCGCCCGCTCGCCCGAGCGTGGTTCACCGCCGTCCGGCCCCGAAGCCCGCCTCCTCGCGCCGCCGCGCCCGGATCCCCGCGCCGCCGCGCCGGAGATCCGCGCTGACCCCGTCGGCCGCCGTCCCCGACCTCGCCCGCGCCAGATCCGGCGAGCCCCGGCCCCGGATCCGGCCGCCGACTCCTCCCTCGCCCCGGCTACCGGCCCCGACCCCCTTCTCCGGCGAGCTCCGGGACAGCTCCGGCGAGCTCTCGAGCCGGATCCAGATCTGTTCACCACCGGTGGACTTTTTCCCCTCCAAAAATCGTCCAAGTCCTTAATCTGTGATAATTTGTTGCATCTTCATCGCATCACATCTTTGCACCCGTGGCTCCGTTTTGGGCGTGTAGCATACCAAATTGTTCGTCTCGAAGAGTACATCATTTCATCTCATTGCATCATTTTCATTTGAGCTCATCTTGATGTCCGAAATGCTGTTGGAAGAGGGCTGTGTGATGTTAGTTTCTGTTTCTTAACAGAACTTGCACTTTTGTCATTTTTGCCATGATTAATGTGTGCACCTTATGAACTTGAGTCCTACATATGTTTTGATCTATGCCATGCTATCGTTCCAGGGGTGTATGCCATGTATTTTTGTGATCTCTGTGGTGACTAGCACAAGCATGCAAACTAGGGATGATAATGTTGCTGATTTCAGGAACTTAGTAATTTCACTAAGTCATGTCCTGCTGTTATTTTTATGCCATGTGTTCATGTTGTTACAGAGAGATCTATGCCCTTTTTGAGCATGATCAGTAAGGGTGTTTTGAACATATGGATGTGCTCTATCCATCCATGCCTTTGTTGGCAATTATGCAGTAGTCTAGCATGTCATTTTCGTGCTCTACTTCTGCTTCAAATGTTTCCTGGCAGATTGTTTACATGATATTCAATTTTTACAAGGTTGTTGTAGTTGATCCGTGTATTCTATGATGTTGTTCTTGCCATGTATAGCTTCTATGCCATGTCTTATTGATGGATGTATGCTTATTTTATCATGAGATGCTCCGTAGTGAGTGCATCGAGCTCACGAACATGCCTACTTGTTATCTGTTTTTGCCATGTCCAGTTTTTCTGCTAAGTCTGAGATCTGTAATGAAACTTGCTATGTTTACATGGGTGCCATCATTTCTTATGGTCCTTTTTGGCTTATGGTCAGTAAGGGACTTTTGATCTATGCTTTGAGTAGAATCATGTCATGCCTTGTTTTGCTATTATAAGTTCCTGTAGCAGGTTGTTTGCTTGCTCTAAACATGCCTTCCTGATGTTAATTTCTGGCATACTAGTATTTCCACTAAGTTTGTGAACCTGATATTTTTTGCACTTTCACCATGCTTGTTTGAACCTGTTATGATGTGATTTAGCCGTAGCTCAGTGTTCCTCTTTTGTTAAGCATCTCCTGTAGATCACTGCCATATGCTTTGTTTGTATGTTGGGTTGCTGTAGCATAGCTTATTGGTGTGTTCTAAGTAGCATCGTGCTGTTAATCGCAGATTTGTGCCATTCTTGTTTTGCTTGCCATTTGCAAACCGTGCATCCGTTTTCGGTGATCTTTATATCGATTTCAACCGAAATCATCTCATCTTTCCAACGGCATACTTGGTTTGCCAAGTTGATGCCTTGTCCATCATTTCCCTTCCAGAGCACACATATGCATTGCATATCACATCTCGCATAGCATGTCATGTATTGCATCATATTGCTTGTGCATTGCTCCATGTTTGATTGTGGTTCCATTGCTTGTGTTCTTGCTTTGGGTAGAGCCGGGAGATGAGTACGTGAACGGGGAACCTATTGAGAACGCCTACGAGGATCAAGCCTTCGACAACTCTGAGAACCTTGCAGGCAAGATGACCATACCTTCGATATCACTTCTATCTTTGCTTGCTAGATGCTCACTCTTTTGCCATGCCTATGCTACGTTCCCTACCACTTGCTATATCATGCCACCCATATTGCCATGTCAAACCTCTAACCATCCTTTCCTAGCAAACCGTTGTTTGGCTATGTCACCGCTTTTGCTCAGCCCCTCTTATAGCGTTGCTAGTTGCAGGTGAAGATGAAGTTTGTTCCTTGTTGGAACATTGATATTTTGGGATATCACAATATCTATTGTTTTAATTAATGCACCTTATATACTTGGTAAAGGGTGGAAGGCTCGGCCTTATGCCTGTTGACTTGTTCCACTCTTGCCGCCCTAGTTTCCGTCATACCAGTGTTATGTTCCTTGATTTTGCGTTCCTTACGCGGTTGGGTGATTTATGGGACCCCCGTGACAGTTCGCTTTGAATAAAACTCCTCCAGCAAGGCCCAACCTTGGTTTTACCATTTGCCACATATACCCTTTTTCCCTTGGGTTTTTGCGAGCCCAAGGGTCATCTTTATTTTAGCCCCCCCGGGCCAGTGCTCCTTCGAGTGTTGGTCCGAACTGAGTAGACTGTGGGGCCCCCTTGGGGAAACTCGAGGTCTGGTTTTACTCGTAGGATGCCTCATCCGATGTTGCCCTGAGAACGAGATATGTGCAGCTCCTATCGGGATTTGTCGGCACGTCAGGCGGCTTTGCTGGTCTAGTTTTACCATTGTCGAAATGTCATGCGAACCGGGATTTCGAGACTGATTGGGTCTTCCCGGGAGAAGGTTTATCCTTCGTTGACCGTGAGAGCTTATGATGGGCTAAGTTGGGACACCCCTGCAGGGTATTATCTTTCGAAAGCCGTGCCCGCGGTTATGAGGCAGATGGGAATTTGTTAATGTCCGGTTGTAGAAAACCCGAAGTTGACCTTAACTAAAATACATCAACCGCGTGTGTAACCGTGATGGTCTCTTCTCGGCGGAGTCCGGGAAGTGAACACGGTGTTGGAGTTATGTTTGACGTAAGTAGTTTCAGGATCACTTCTTGATCGCTACTAGCTTTCACGACCGTGCCTTGCTTCTCTTCTCACTCTCTTTTGCGATCGTAGCCACCATATATGCTAGTCGCTTGCTGCAGCTCCACCTCATTACACCACCCTTCCCTTAAGCTTAAATAGTCTTGATCTCGCGGGTGTGAGATTGCTGAGTCCCCGTGACTCACAGATTCTACCAAAACAGATGCAGGTACCGATAATACCAGCGCAAGTGGCGCAGTCGAGCTCAAGTGGGAGTTTGATGAGGACCGTGGTCATTACTATGTTTCATTTCCAGACGATTAGTAGTGGAGCCCAGTTGGGACGATCGGGGATCTGTGTTGCATTTGGGGTAGTCTTCTTTTATTTTGGTTCCGTAGCCGGACCTTGAGTGTAAAGTGAATGATGGATGTTTATTTATGTATTGTGTGAAGTGGCGAGTGTAAGCCAACTATGTATCTCTTTCCCTTATGTATTACATGGGTTGTGTGAAGATTACCTCACTTGCGACATTGCTTTCAATGCGGTTATGCCTCTAAGTCGTGCTTCGACACGTGGGAGATATAGCCGCATCGAGGGCGTTACATTGCTTCCTATTCTTGCTTCATTGGTTCGATGGAGCTGATGAAGCAGACTAGGGGTAGGGTGGTTTTGAAGGAGCTCCAGAACACCGACAAGGACGGACGAAAAGCTTCTGCTGCTGTGAACGGCAAGAACAACAAGCTAGGATTACTTCACTAAACACTATTGAGTTTTTTTAAGGGAAAGCCTCATGGCACTTTACTCAAATCTTGTCAAGGTTACATCATAGATTACATGAGATAGTAAATTTTTTGGAGTACGATCAAGGAGGCATGTATGAATGGGTAGATGATACTCCTAAAAATTTACTATCTCATGTAATCTATTATGTAACCTTGACAAGATTTGAATAAAGTGCGATGAGGCTTTCCCTTAAAAAACTCAATAGTGTTTAGTGAAGTAATCCTACCTTGTTGTTCTTGCCGTTCACAGTAGCAGCAGCTTTTCGTCCATCCTTATCGGTGTTCTGGAGCTCCTTCAAAACCACCCTGCCCTTGGTTTGCTTTATCAGCTCAATCCAACCAAAGAAGCAAGAACAGGAAGCATGCAAGCAATGGAGTGGAGGGAGCCTACCGAGGGATAAAGAATATTTTAAACGAAGGGGGTACTTGATTCCTCGCAATCTTGGCCGCTACGCTTACTCAATCTTGGTCGCCACAGTTACTCAATCTTGGCTGCCACGGGCCACACCTCCCCTCGCTCGATTTCCCTCTCTGTCCCGCTTGCTCCCTCTCCCAAATCGGTAGGGCCGCCGCCGCCGCTGACGCCGATGGCCACCAGCAACGCCAGCCGCCACATCTCCTCCTCGATAGCTCCCACCCCTACCAGTCTTGATTTTGCCTGCAACCATCCTACCGCTGGACAACGAGTCTCTGGTCCATGCCGACACCATAGTGGGACCAGATAGCGACCAAGGGACCACCAGTCAGAGCCTAAACGAAAAGGAGAAAATGTGAGACAAAGTTAGCTCTTTTTTTTTCCTATGAGCTGGTCGTTGTGGACCTGTAGAGTTCTGGCCTGGTAGAATCCTTCTGGGTTGTTCGGCAATTCTTTGGGCTGGGTAAAACCAGCCCATTAGCGTACCGATATGTGGGAGAGCAAGAGGGAGCGCCTATAGGGCGCAGCGCGGGCGCGCACCCCCCGCTCCCCTGCTAGGTCGGCCCATGTGTGGCCGGGACACCGCATGTTTTTTGGGGGATGTTTCCTTTTTCCTGTTTTATTTTTCTTTTTTCTTTTCTTTCAATAATTATGGATATGACAAGGTCCTAAATTTCACGAAAGTTGCTAATTTTGACTAAAACAATAATCATGATTTCCAAAAAGATGCTCGATAAGATTTTTTGTCCAAAAGGACCCCCTGCCGAGATGAATTGCCAAAACAGACTACCTGTAGATCAATTTGACAAAAAGGACCCCCTCAGCGGTGGCGGCAGGTGCGGCAGGCGACATGTGGCACCTGCCGCCACGCCAGGAGGCGGTGGGCCCTGCCACCACCGCAGGAGGCGGCCACCCAGCCGAACGGCTTCTGCATAGTGTAGCGCGCCGTGACGGAACGGGGCGGGCCAGGTGGGCCCTGCCGCCACCACCGAAGGAGGTCACCCCTGGCGTGGTCGCTGGCTGGGCGACAGGCCCTGCTGCGCGCGGGCCCTGCTAGTGGGCCTCGCCGCCACAGCCTGAGGCGGCCTCCCCTGCCGACAATAGCTGCTGGTGCTCGCTGACTGCTGCACGAAATGCGAGGTGCGGGCCCCGCCGCCATTGCTGCTGGCGGCATCTTCCTGCATGCCCGACAAAGCATGCGCTGACGCCGCTGATTCTGACGCAGACAACCCTCGTTCCCACGCGCGGGAATCTGTGAATTTTGACACTTAGTACCGACACTCAGCTGGGCTCTGCACTGGTTGCTTTGGCGATGCTGCTGCCCGGGAATCACTCCGGCTTTTCCTTCTTTTGCCTCAGCGGATATGACGGCACTGCGGGAATCACTCGCACACTGTGGGAACTGTTGTGCCGACACTACAGGGATGCTCCTCCTTTATATAGTATGCGTATGCTCCGTGCGCAAGCACACTCTGGCCTCCTCTTCTACTCTCTGCGTGTAAGAACAGAGAGAAAGCAAAACTCATTACGCATTTTCACTCGTGATTTAGGGTGATTTAGAGTTGGATTTTGAATATGTTGAAGTTGAAGAAAAGATAGACGAAGGTAAGATCTATCCATTTTTGTTGGTTTGGTTCACATGCATGAAGTTTGTACTATTTTTTAGTTCATAACTATGTGTTTTCTGTTGTGTTAGGTATTATTTCATCACTTTTTGGAGTCATTTAGTGCTTCAGGAGTAGGATTTGTGTAGCGAAGTGAACTACGAAGTTGAAGATCAAGGTATAAGCTATGCAATACATTTATTTATTTGTGCATGCAGTGTTGTAATTAGTTCGTCCTTTAGCTCGTTATTAGCTATGCGATGGTAGTGCTTACAGGTTAGAAATAATTTCAGACGACAGATGTAGCATTTAAACTATTTTTTTAAATAGTAGGTTGAAGATGTTGTATCAATGTTAGGTGTGTCCATTAGTATTGACATGCGGAAAATCTTAATACGGTAATTAAGAAAAAAATTATACTGTAATTGTACATTGCATGTGGTATGTTATTTCATGTGGTATGTTATTTTATGTGGTATGTTTATTAATAAGTCTATAGTTAGGAAACCGTAGATCTACTTTGTTATGTCACAATAATTTAAATTTTATATGTTAAGATTAGGTGCCAATGTACTTAATAATATATGTAATTAGGTAAAATAATTCATCTTAATAGCAAACAAGGAGGAGAAGACGTGATTGAAAAAATTGTGTTTCCATTTTCGCTGTCCCATTTTGAGGTGATGACCAAATACATGCAAGTGCTATTTTCATACTTTTGTTAGCAGGAAGAAAAATCCGTGTGTAATATTGATGTTAATGTGATGATTGGTTGACTCCTTTCATATAGTATTGGTGACGGATATTTATTGGAACTATTTTGACGCTTAATTGCATTAGCAAGCACATCCATATTGGAGCTAAGGTATAAAATGACACTGTAATTTTGTTAATAATTTTTGTATTGATGTACTATTGTGAATAATGTGCATGCCGCTGCAAATATTATTATTTGTAAATAAATGATTGTTATCGTATGATATGAAAAAATTATATAAAGCCGAAAGAAATTAAATGTTTTACTCATATGATATTAAAATGTTATTATCGTACTATTATGTTTAGTGGTTGTTTGGATAGCGAGTAATTACCATGGGTTTTGTCATAACTTGTTGTAAGAAAATTAGTTTTTACTAATAGTCGTTTTTCCAAAAGCTCAGTTTTTGCATGTTATGAGAATCAGTTTAGGATATTTTTGGGGTAGTTAGAGAAAAGCAAAGAGAGTTTTAGTTTGTGACGCTCGTAGACGAGTTTGAGAAATAAAATCTCTAAATACCTGTTAACCAAACAACCCCGAAAAGTCTAAGCAAATGATTCTAAAAACAAAACGAATATTTGTAACAAAAATACGATTATTATTTTAGTCGTCTGATATGTAAATGTTGTCATCGTACTACTACTAAATGTTCAGTTACTAATTTTTTGAAATGTAAACATGTATTTTGGTTAGGTACTATGGGAAATTTAGTAGTGTACTATGGGAACGTCTTACGGGACGGTCCTTTCGGGGTGGATGTGTCCTTGTGCGAGTCGACTACAGTTGTAGTTAGAGACATGGTGAACGTGGGTTACGCAGCTGTCAGAAGGTGCATCCGAGTAGTGTTTGGCCCAGGGATGCAGGGGGGAAATGACAATGGAGGCCTTCATCGCTGACGAAGCAAAAGATGGGACAGCTACCTGTTGGGGTTTGCGGCCTGTCACAGGTGACCAGTCGTGGGGGTCGTACATGAGGTTTGCAAGCAATCCCAATAACCCAGTGTTTGGTCAGCCGATGGTGTATGTGGAGTTCATTTCAGTCACTGATGTTGCCGGATGCAGTAGCAGGGGCGGTGAGGTCGAGTTGGCCTTCACATCAGCCCCTAGCATCGGCCCATCAGAACCGACGGGCGACCAACCTGTGTATAACACAGGATATTGGTCTGCGGCCGTTGACATGAGTGAACACGTGGAGGGATTCCCGGAGGCGCTCGATGATGACGATCACTCTTTTGCGTCTTCCGAGTCAAGCGAAGAAGAAGATGTTCCTCCCCAGAGGATGGTCGTGGCGTGACTGCAACCTGGGTTTTTACAGGATATGAGCATCACAAATGAATTTCACTCTGTTTCTGGCCTAGAAGCAGGGAGCCTGGAGGATGGGCAGGTTTTCCCAGACAAGAAGTCTGCTTACCAAGCAATTAATAGGTATGCAATCGCCCTCCATCGCCAGCAAAAAGTGAAGCAGTCTGATAAAAAAGAGTTGAAGGTCATATGCATCCACACCGTGAAAGGTTGTCGCGGAAGAGTTCTCGCTAGACTGAAGCCCGGGATACGTCAATCATGGCATATCACAAAAATAGTGCAGCATAGCTGTGAGCAAACTGGGACTCTTTCAAATCACTGCAATGTGACGGCGAGATATGTGGCACAGGTGATGGAAACGATTGTGCAGGGAAGTCTCAACATTAGTGTTAGGGCTTTGCAAAAAGATGCAGAAGATCAGATTGGCTTCCCTGTCAGCTACAACAAGGCTAGGCGTGCGAAGGAAAATATATTCAAGAACTTGTATGGAACCTATGAGGAGGCCTATTCTTATGCCCTAGAATGCTTCATCAGGTAGAAAGTGCTAATAGGGGGACTCAAGTTTGGCGGAGAGAATGTTAGAACACAAAGAACCCGGGTGAGCTAATCCTGGACCGCTTATTCTGGGCATTCACCCAGACTATACAAGCCTTCAGGCACTGTCGCCCGGTATTATCAGTTGATGGTACCTTTCTCACTAGAAAGTACAAGGGCACACTATTGGTGGCGATTGCAGCAGATGCAAATAATCAGCTTCTTCCTATTGCATACGCACTGGTCGAGAGCGAGAACAAAGATAGATGGTTGTGGTTCCTGAGCTGCGTGAAGATGGGTGTCATGAAAGAGCGTTTAGGTGTTTGCATCATCTCTGATCGCAACACAAGACTATTAAATGCTCTCGACATAATTAAGGAGTCGTCAGAAGAGTGGGGGTGGCCGGATCTAGAGGGAAGGTGGTGCATGCGGCATTTGGCAGCAAACTTTTACTCCAAATTCAAGAATAAGGATTGGTTCAAGTTATTCAAGAGGATGTGCATGCAGAAAACTCAAGCCAAAATGAATGCCATCTGGGCAGGTATCAATGGTGACATCGAGCGCGTGACCTTGCCGCAGAGAGAAGATCGGAGGGGTCGAAGGACGGCCATAAATTTGAGCCAGTGGGTCGGCGAGAATTGCCCTGATTTGTACAAGTGGGCGCAGGCTCACGACACCGGGGCTCGGTATGGAACAATGACCAACAACATGTCAGAGGTGTACAATGATGTTCTTAAAGGGGTGAGAGCCTTGCCTATCACAGTCCTAATTGAAGAAACTTGGAACCGGACCCTGTCATACTTTGCAGACAGGGTTACCGTGGCTAAAGCACAAGTTGAATTGAACAAGCCATGGTTCGAGAAGATGCAAAGACATTTGGACGAGAAAGCAAACAAGCTTGAGGGCTACCCTTGTAGTCATGTTCTCCGGGCGGCTGCAGATCAAAAAATCAGTATTGAGCCATACATATCACCGTACTTTAACATGTACAATCTGTACAACACTTGGAACGGTGAGTTCTGGGCCTGGATCATTGATATGAACTACAAAATGTTGTGGCCAGATGGACCGAAATGGGTTCTGAACGCCGACTTGATGAGAACCACCAAGGGACGACGTCAGTCTAGGCGTCATCGCAATGACATGGACCATAGCCAGATGGGAGAACCAAGGCGATGCCGCGTTTGTAGGTGTCCTGGACATTCACGTAGGGAATGCCCGTATCAAGCGAACAACACCGCATGATGTTGATTTATCTGTACTCGCTATGTGTACTTATATTTGTATTATACTTATATTAATTTAAATTGAATCTGTTTGTATTATTGAATCTCTTTGTGTTATTGTATTTATATTTATTTTAAATTGAATCTCTTTGTATTATTGTACCCGTGATGTTAACTTCAGCTAATTAATGTAAATTATATCCATTTGTATTATTGAATCTCTTTGTGTTATTGTATTTATATTTATTGTACATTGAATCTCTTTGTATTTTTTTTGTATGTTTGTGTGCGGGTTATGGCTGAAGTGTCGCGGCTTTTGGAGGGGCCCCATGACGCCGGCCACCGTTGCCACCTATTTTTGAACCCAAATAAAGAACATGATTATCGGAGTTTCAGACTTCGAACCGTAAATAAAACCTGGCCAATACACAATTATTTCATTCCTCACCTTGACGCTTATGGGCTACATGCTTTTGCTAGGCTCACATCAAGCGAAGATCCATCCCAGTTACGTTCGGACCCGTCCCTTTTGACATCCCTCATTGACCGGTGGAGACCTGAAACCCACACCTTTCACTTTCGTTTTGGGGAGCTTGCACCTACACTGAAATATGTTTCTATGATCCTTGCTCTACCAATTAGAGGTGAGCCGTTAGTCTCTCGACGAGTGTCTAAAACTTGGGCACAAAATATATCAGACCGTCTTGGGATGACAATGCCAGAATCACAACGTACTGGTGGCCCTCGTGGCATCCCACTCCCCTGGCTTCATGATAACTTTCTTAATATTTCTAGCTTCGCTGATTCTGAGACGAGAAAAAGACATTTGTTTGCGTATTTGGTGTGGCTCCTCAGGGTTATGTTTCCAAATTCACACGGGGACGTACTCCTCCCCGGTCTCATCTCCATTGTGGAGAAGATGGTAGATGAACCTTTACCCGAGCAGCCAAAATACAGCTTCGGTTCTGTCATTCTATCTCATACATATAGAGGCTTGTGTAATGCCACACAAAAAACTTCCTTCGCAGAAAAAGCTTTGTTACTTTGTGTCCCCTACGAGTTTCTACAATTGTGGTCCTGGGAATACCTCCCTGTAGGACGACCTCGTATAATAAATCCCATACACCCATACGACTATAGCGAGGGCAGCTGTGTAACTATGGCCAGCAGGTGGACAAAGGCACGGAAACATTGGTCTCCAAGTATTGCGAAAAATTGTTACCCTATATACCACCAGCAGTTTGAGGCACTTGATGAGTCTGTAGTCACATGGAATCCATGGACTCAGGAGCATGTACAGATGGTCTTTAATATACGACCCATTACACCAGACATGTTGACCGATAATGCATTCTGGCTGACTCGCTGCTACTTATTGTTCCTGTGGTGTGTTGAGCCTTACAACCCAGAGCGTGTCATGAGACAGTTCGGTCTGTATCAGGAGATTCCACCACCTTTTCCAAGATGTACTGACGAGGAAACCCATAAGTAAGATGTGACCTCCCTAAATAGTTAGTGTCCTTTTTAATTTACTAAACTCACACTTTGTTACATAATTTACAGGCTAACCAATATGGGCCACGGTTGGAGTCTTTACGATTGGAGGGAACGCAACATTCAATGGGTACAGAAGTGGGAAAATGACAGCTAGCAGATATAGTGTATCAACTTAGGTACATTTTATTTACATAATTTATTACGATGACCATACAATGCGTGAAGATGCTTTGCTTTCATCACAACAGTTGATGTTATTATATAATTTTGCAGACAGTACGATGGAAGTACAGCTCAAGCGTACAAGCAGTGGTACTGCATTAGCAGGCGTACAAGTCTGGCCGGTCAACCAACTACGATACCAACAAATCTCACGCACGAGGAGCAGATGCAGAGACCTGTTGAGATGCATGCAGCTTACTATCATGACCGGATGGTAATCACTAGTAATTTTTTCAGGTCCATCATTTCATAATCATTTCAACCAAATAACAACCAAATATTTTTCCAGCTTCAAACTGCCCATGATTTAGGGCAGATGGAGACGGAAAGCATGCCGCCCAGGGGACAAGCTGTCAAGTCATTCAATAAACGTTTTAAAAAATACATGCTAACAAAGTTGAGATGTGGTAGAGGCGACAACGTTGTCACTGGAGTGTACAACATGCCAGTACAGAGGTCAGCCAGACCGAGTGCGGCGCCGTCGTCCAGACCGAGCGAGGCGCGTACAAGCCATGGGCAGTGGGGGGAGGGTCTGAGTACTACAACGACATTGCCACGACATGACTCTTCTCTGCCACTACATCGCTCTTCTTCGGTGCTGCTTCGTCAAGGGCAGACATCGCAGGACCATGGCATGGGCTTGGATTTGATGCCTGAGCTGTATCTTTCCCCAAACCCATATGCATACACAGGATATGGCACATACACTCAAGGTGAGGGATCTCAGCCGTATCTCTCCACGCGAGGGATCTCCATGCCTGAGGAGACTCGTGTCCCAGATTTAAACCAGTACCAAGTAGAATGTCCAGACAGTACATGCGAGGGATCTAAGCAGGTAGTCATGTTTACATTTTAATGCATTTACAGTGATATTACATATTATCCTCTAACAATTTTTGTTTACAATGTTTCTATGTGCAGGGCATACCTGATGTAAATTGGGACGATGAGTACACCCAACCTGGCGACAATGTTAACGCGGTAGATACGGATTTCTTCAGAGAGGACGTTATTGGCCCATCTTTTATCCCCGAGGTGTCACAACAACCATACGCCTACAATTACGCATCAGGTTCGCAACAAGGATTACAGACTCCACCTATGCAGGAGTCGCAGACACAGGAAGACCAACTGGAGTACGGTCGCGGTCTTCATGTAACTCGACCACCTAATCGCTTGGAGCTTTCTGATCCGATGGGAAGGCCAGGCGGCCGTCGTCGACTACAATGATTCATCTATCCACGTGCGCAACCCATTGTATCTACATATGTCAGTATCAGAATTTTCGATTTGAACATCTATGTATGCTGAAATAAAAATGCACTAGTCAGGAACAATTTTTCCCGCCTATATCTCCCGCCATACTATCCCGCTCCACTCTTCGGCTTATGTTTTCACGCAGCCCTTTCCCCTCAATATTTTCCCGCCAACGCATTCCCTCCATATGTTCCCGCCATCCATTTCCTGCCAACCCCTTCCCGCCATATCTTCCTGCCACCCGTTTCCCGCCAACCCCTTCCCGCCATATGTTCCCGCCAACCCTTTCCCGCCATACTGCACTCGTTCTTTCCCGCCATTTTCACCTCTCTGCCTATAAAACCCCCTTTAAACGGAGGTGGATAAGCATTCGAGTGTAGTGTAGTCGAGATGTCCCATTATCCTTCCGATCGTAGTTTTCACCCTGGGATGAGCACGACTCTTCTGAGGCTAGCTACCGATTTCAGGATGGACAATAGGATAGTTCCATGGTACGAACTCACCGGTAGTGACACCATAATGAATGAGTTGGCTCACCAATTACGTAGGTCTGGGTGGCCTGAAAGGACCTATGAGGAGGTACGTAAAGAACTTCTTAGGTTGCATGCAAGGTGGAAGAATGTAGTGGAGCCGAAGAGTGAAACTTTCAGAAGGACTGCAGAAGAGCATCCATTTTTATGGACTGAGGAGAGCGAGGATGAAGATGATATCTTCATGCCGCCGCTTCCGGGTTTTGCATCGTCAAAGGGCAAGAGTTCTGCATCGTCTAAGGGCAAGAGTACTGCATCCTCGAAGAGCAAGAGTTCTGCATCGTCCAAGGGTAAGAGTTCTGCATCCTCGAAGGGCAAGAGTTTTGCATCGACGGAGGATGACGATGATGCCTTCATGTAGTTTTTAAGCTGTATTCCAGTTCTACCGTTTAATTCAGATGTACTTGCATTATTAGTTTGTACTCTCTTATTTTAGGGCATTATGTTCTATCTTAATTTCATTTTGTAGTTGTTGCACGATGTTCGATATTAGTGGAGGGAAAGAAAATGCCACTACTTTATTCTAAAAGTATATTTTTTTTTCATTACGACACGGTACAACTAAAAATAAGATACATCATAGGAATAAAGCTACATTTAACTCCTGAAATAACGCTACATTAAAGTGCAGAAATAAAGATACAGATGATTGCGAAATTTAAAATACTACCACAGGAACCTACTGAGTCCAGCGTGGATATTTTCCTTTTCCATCGCCAGCTTCTTCTGCTGCCTTGGCCTCACGAGCCCTTTCTTTCTTTCTTTGCCTCTCCGCCTCACGAGCCTCCTTTCGCTGTCGTTCCTGCTCCTCCATGCGACGAGCCTCTTCCCTGTTTTTCTTTCCTAAATCCTGAAAAAATGGTGTTGCTCCACATAGTATTCTTTTAACTCTATCTCTTGCTCTGCTTTCTCCTCAGCTTCCGCCTTCTCGCGTCGCTCTTCCACAAAGAAACTATTCCACGCACGGCGACTTCTTTCACGAATCTCAATCACTGCCAAAGCCGGCATCTCCGTGTCAATCCAACGATAGTACATGCACAGAGGCGGAGGAGACTACAACAAGAAACAAGAATGTTATTAAAGAATCAATCAAAATACCAACAATATCTATTCGTGATGGTTAAAGCATACCGGAGTCTTGTCGTACTCTGAAATAGCTACGGTAGGATCTTCCTCATAATTGGCGCACATGAAAAACTTCATGCCCAACCAATCTGAAAAATCTATCACCTCCTTCACCTTGCAAAGATCGCCACACCAACACCGCAGGACTGCCACCCCCAGAGGCAAACTTGCATTCTTCATTCTCCTCGGCCTAATGCTTTGATCCGAACAAGGCAAACTCATACCGACTGAAAAAATGTGTTACACACTTTGCGCACTGGCGATTTCGAGGATGGCTGGACGAGAGCCTTGGTGTCTCCTTTTATAGGCTCATACGATAAATGATGGCGAGAAAATAAGCGAGAATAGAGGAATTAGGCGGGAAATTTTAGGATCCCTGTAGTGTCGGCACAACAGGTTCCCTCAGCATCGGATTCCCGCAGCGAGTGACTGATTACCGCAGTGTCATCGCATCCGCTCAAGCAATAGCCAGAGCGATTCTCGCAGTGCCGTCGCATCCTATGAGGCAAAAGAAGCAAAAGTAGGACTGATTCCCGGGCGAAAGAACCAAAAGCAGGCATCAGCGTCCATATCCCCGCACGGAAATCACGCTCTTGGGTGCTGTCACCTCACCTGCAGCAGCAATTTTCAAAGCATGGGAATGAGTGCCATTTGCCACAGTGCTCATGTCGGCCAGAGTGCAGGGAATCAGTGTCGTATGCAAGATTAGGCGCATGTAGCAGCCGACCGCCTGTGCTAGTGGCGGCAGGGCCCGCACCTCGGCCAGAGAGCAGCAGCAGCTGTCGGCCAGAAGTGTCGGCCAGATGAGGCCGCCTCAGGCTGTGGCGGCGAGGCCCACTGGCAGGGCCCGCGCGCAGCAGGGCCTGTCGCCCAGCCAGCGATCGCGGCAGGGGTGGCCGCCTCCGACGGTGGCGGCAGGGCCCACCTGGCCCACCCCGTTCCGTCGCGGCGCGCGCACTATGCAGAAGCCGTTCGGTTGGGTGGCCGCCTCCTGGCGTGGCGGCAGGTGCCACGTGTCGCCTGTCGCGCCTGCCGCCACCGCTGAGGGGGTCCTTTTTGTCAAAATGATCTACAGGTAGTCTTTTTTGGCAATTCATCTCGGCAGGGGGTCCTTTTGGACAAAAAATCTTACCGAGCATCTTTTTGGAAATCATGATTATTATTTTAGTCAAAATTAGCAACTTTCCGAAAATTTAGGACCTTGTCATATCCCGAATTATTGAAAGAAAAGAAAAAAAAAGAAAAAGAAAACAAGACAAGGGAAACATCCCCCAAAAAAACATGCGGTGTCCCGGCCACACGTGGGCCGGCCTAGCAGGGGAGCGGGGGGTGCACGCCCGCGCTGCGCCCTATAGGCGCTCCCTCTTGCTCTCCCATAGATCGGTACGCTAATGGGCTGGTTTACCCGGCCCAAAGAATTGCCGAACAGCCCAGAAGGATTCTACCAGGCCAGAACTCTATAGGTCCACAACGACCAGCTCAGAGGAAAAAAAAGAGAGCTAACTTTGTCTCACATTTTCTCCTTTTCGTTTAGGCTCTGACTGGTGGTCCTTTGGTTGCTATCTGGTCCCACTAGGTGTCGGCATGGACCAGAGACTCGTTGTCCACCGGCAGGATGGTTGCAGGAAAAATCAAGACTGGTAGGGGTTGGAGCTATCGAGGAGGAGATGTGGCGGTCGACGTTGCTGGTGGCCGTCGGCGTCAGTGGCGGCGTCGGCCCTGTCGATTTGGGAGAGGGAGCAAGTGGGACAGAGAGGGAAATCGAGCGGGGGGGAGGTGGGGCCCGTGGCGGCCAAGATTGAGTAACCGTGGCGACCAAGATTGAGTAACCGTAGCGGCCAAGATTGCAAGGAATCAAGTACCCCCTTCGTTTAAAACATTTTGTATCCCTCGGTAGGCTCCCTCCGCTCCATTGCTTGCTTGCTTCCTGTTCTTGCTTCCTTGGTTGGATTGAGCTGATAAAGCAGACCAAGGGCAGGGTGGTTTTGAAGGAGCTCCAGAACACCGACAAGGACGGACGGAAAGCTGCTGTTGCTGTGAACGGCAAGAACAACAAGGTAGGATTACTTCACTAAACACTATTGAGTTTTTTTTAAGGCTTTATGAATTTGGCAAAAAATGTTCATCAATTTAAAACAATTTTCATGATTTCGAAAAAATATTCGTGAAATTGAAAAATGCTCATGATTACAGAAAAATGCTTTGGAATTCAAAATCTAGGTTTACTGTCAATCTAGATTTGCTAGGACTAATTTGGAAACTACCGGTGTTATAGATTTGCTAGGACTAATTAATCTGCGTACATGCCTAATGCCCTGTGATGTTTTTCACTGTCAAGACTACACTTTTAGAAAATGTGTTTGTTTTGTTAGTGTCAACAAAATCTGATCTGATTCCACTCTCAAAAATCTGCAAAGAGATGCTAATTCTCCATGATTATTAACTTGATGTCTGAAATCTTAATTTCGTCTTTCCTATTGCAGGTTCATTCCAGCTCAGTGTGGTAATCTGCAGCAATCAAGTTAACAAGTCTTAACTGAAGTATGTGTTCTAAATTTTCGGTGGTGATCTTTTTGTGACTAGACCAAATCAAAACTGAAGTATGTATTCTGAATTTTATTCATATGACTAGATGCATATGAACTGAAGCTCCTCATTCTTTCTAAGGTGATAGTGGTCGCAACCAGTTAAGATTAGGGGCTATAAAGGAACTATAAAAAATATGTGAACTGCTGGCAATGTCGATGTAAACACAGGCATTTAACCAGCAAATTTTGATTTAACTATAACTATGTGTTGACACAAGGCTAAAAAAGAGTGGAATTGATTTGTAAGCAATTCTTCTTGAGATAGAGACTTTCTGGGTAGTTTGTTACAAGTATATAACGTGGAACTTCAGTTCAAGATATACAACCGGCAATCTAAGGTCACTACGACAATCTAGATAGGTCACCAAAATTTCTTAGGCGGTGAGACTTATGCAAGTAGCTAAGGTTACAAATAGATGAGTGTTGGCCATGATTAGCAGCACCACATCAGGAGGTTATTTGTCCTGGAAGTGTGGTCGGGGCCGACTGGGGATGGTTATTTTTTCGTGTGTAAGGGATGATTGAACACAGGTGAGTGTCTTCTCAACTTGGTGTTGCTTCTAATGTGTTGGACACTGATCCAAGTTTGCGGCGAGCTGAGATGCATCTTTGAAAATCTCTTGAGAGGTCTGAATTAGTCCAAGCCTATGTAGAATGCCTACATATGCCACTTGAACTTTGGAGGGGCAGACTGATGGATCGTTGGGCTGGGATGAAGTTACATATAATGTGTTTTGTCACGAGAAGAAATGCAAAAGAAAACACAATTGCATTACATTGTTAATGTATATGGTATGAAGAAAAAACAGAACTTGTTTTACTAATTGGAGTGTAATGTAATCGACTACACTACAGAACTCAGCACGCGTTGATTAACCAAAAAGTTAAGGAGTGGCCCCATATGCCCCCTGAAGGGTTATCTCTGCTATGCCGATGGAGACCTTGAGGTCAATGGCGTGTTGGTGGAGAAATGGCAGAGATGACCGGCTCGTCATCCCTGCCGTGCCTACAGGATGGCTCTGCCGAGTTTGTGATTTTTATGGGGAAAAAAACATGAACGTAGCGATTGCATCAATAGAATATTTTGGTACTTTGGTTCCAAATACCCATATTTAGTTGGACAATTGTAAATTGAGACTATACTGCTTATCTGCAGTATAACGCCCTGACTCCGAACTCTTGATTTGCTGCCAAGTAACACCAAATTGCCGCATGTATAATGTTCCAAAATTGTAGGTGCAGTACTACTCCAGGGATGAGGATCTTATGATGGATGAGTGCATGTTCAAATTTTTGAAGAGGAACAAGGATGGCTTTGGTAAGTACTGAGCCATTGTATTAGGACATACATGTAAATAAACACTCTGAATCGGGGTGCTCACAAGTTCAGATTCTTGGTTGTTGTGTAGGGATGCTCCTGATCTTATTTGTTTTGCAATAGATTGTAATCTTACCCAGTTGGAATAAAGGGACGAGATTGTTCTTTCAGAATGACGATCTACAATTCATCATATGAAAACCTTTGTACTCCCTCCGTCCAAAATTACTTGTCATAGAAATGGATGTATCTACATCCATTTTCATCCATTTCTGTGACAAGTAATTGCGGACGGAGGGAGTACTTGGATATTGTTACAGGCTTGGTGGCAGGAGAGCAGAGCTTTAGATCGAGCTCCACCACACAAATTCCCAACTTGTTTACTATTCACACTAGCCATCGGCCCTCTAATCATATCTGAACCAGCTTGCTCTTCATCTATTAAAGATAGTTTCTTGCTTCTTATTCATCTCTTTAAATACCTTTTGTTCCTAATTTGTAACTCTTCTTACCTATATTTGGCAGAGGTACAATGGTTATTGACTTGTATGTTCTATTTCTGACCCAACAAATCTAATATGCAAGGATAGCAATTCAATCAGAATGATCAAAAGTCAAAACACATGTGCATGCTTCATGAGTTATGTATACTTCTGAATCGATTTTTACCTCTACTATTTGATATGTTGAATAGTGAATGCTCTGCTCTTGTATGCCACATCTGCCTGTACTATGCTGTTATTTATGATTTTGGGGGAACTGATGTCTTGATTATAGGAAGTGGAGAAGGAAACCCCTGATCGGTAGGGAGTACAGGATAACGTGGTCCAGCTCACCATCGTTGGCTGCAAGCTGGTTTGGGTGACAAGCGGAGACAAACTAAGGAAAAGGTGCCAACGATGGAGGTGTGTGTGTGCCCACTTCGCCCATGGAAGAGGTGAACTGACGTTGAGTGTTGTGATCCGTGGGGAGTAGTGTGAGGTGTCCAATGAAGGAACATGATTCCGGCAAGTAACTGTTACTATAGGAAAAGTCCCTTTGTACACTGAAGTCCCTTTAAAGTGATGTGCATAGCACAGTAAAATAGGAAAAGTTTAACCTTTCTTTTAGTTTTATTTTCTCGGCTATACTATATTTGGTTTTCCTTTATGTTTTCTGAGGTCGCAAAAGCCTTTGTAGCGATCAGAGATGAGGAGCAACAATCATTGTTATTGCACTATGTGTATTTTTCCTCACTTCTAAATAAGAAATTCAATACGGTATCATCTTTCGTGGTAGGTAATCACATTATTTGTAAATTGGGCATTTCATAGATTTGCAAAGGTTTTAAAATTGTGCCAAGTGATGGCAATGCTAGATGTTGGACTGCTGTAACAACAAGGATGCTACAAGAGGTCTTTGTCAAAAAAGAGGATGCTACAAGAGATGCTTAAGGAGACACACACACACCTTTGTCGAAGAGGATAAAAGCGGGAGAGAGGACTAATCCTTACTATTATATAAGTGGATCAATATAAATGGAAGCTACATGTCATCATGTTCAGTACATATTTTGGAATTAAAAAAATGTTTGATTAGTATTTTGTTTTTCCGTGACAATGCATGGGCATGTATGTGATGACCTAGAAGTACTATATTTGTGTCTGCAAAATTATGGTTACCCATAAAATTGTTTGCTTATTCATTGCAACTTGTACACATTTGCTTATTCTATCCTTGCATTTTTATGTTCGCTTATTCTATGCTTGCATTTTGTGTTCTTTGTGTGTTTTCGAGAATCATAAGCATGTGATGTCCTTATCTTCCTAATGTTGAAGTATTCATGCAAAGACCGAACGCCATCTATCTTTTGTTAACAAAAAAGTTAAGTGTTTCTAATTTCCCTCCATGCAATTTGTGCATCTTTTCAACCTCCGTGGACTGAGCTCATGTAAGCTAGCTTTGTAACATGTGGTTGTAGGTGTAAATTGACCTGAACCTAGAATAGCAGCTTAAATTGTAAAATACTAAAATTTGAAGCCGGTTTTATTTTACCATTTTAATTTGTGGTTGAGGTAATCTTTCACTTTTTTGAGAAACTTCCTACCTATTCATCTTCAAATGATGGCAGTATAAAAAACACCAACGGTAATAAATTTTTTACAACTAGGTCCCTGGACCACCTACAACGAGTACAAGCACTGGAGCGAGCCGGAGGTGCGCCGCCAGCATTGCCCCTCCCTCGCTGGAGCCGGGCAAACCTTGTTGTAGTAGACAACCAAAAAGTTATCATGCTAAGGCCCCATAGGACCAGCGCACTAGAGCAACAACCATTGTCGTTGAAGAAAGTCTTAGACCGGAAGGATCAAACCTGTATACAACAAAAACAAGGACGAGCGAAGACCTGATCCAACAGATCCATCGACGATCAACACCGCCCGAATCCCGTGAGATCCGACGGAGACACACCTCCACACACCCTCTGACGATGCTTGAAGCACCATCAAGACGGGGATAGAACATGCGAGACATTGTTCCTACTAAGAGACATCGCCGCCACCGCACATCCCAACCCAGACGTTGAACCTAATAGGAACGATAATGGGGACCCTTCCACCGGGGGAGGCCGAGGTCCTTCGCAACTTTATGGCCCAAAGGCCGTCAGAGAAATAGTGTCATGGAGAAGCTGAAGCGGGCGTCAAATAATTTTAAAGGAGCCGGCTCCAGCGATAAATGTCCAACTATGAAGGAAACTGACCAGGAAGAGAAGGGTTCGGCAGGAAAGGGGATGGGTGCCTCGTGGGCTGGTTTTTTTTCTGTTGGAGATGACATGGCAGATAGTCCGGACAACCATATTTCTTCCCCACATATGGTCTGGTTTTGGAGGAGCCTGGATTGTCCGCACAGGCATATTAGTCGGAAATGAACTTCGATCTTGAAGAGAATTTTAATCATTTGTTAGACTCATTTATATGCATTGTAGCCCGTAGCAACGCACGAGCATTCTACTAGTATATATATATATACAAGTTGGTATATACAATTTCTCCTACAAATTGCAGATCATTACATGGAGGCATTACTGCGGTAGCGGGTAATGGAATTCTCCCTCGGGATTTTTGACCTGGTCGAGGAAAAATCCCGCTATTTCCTCTTGAATCGCTCGTACGCGATTCTCTGGTAGAAGCCGATCCCGCTTGTCCTTCATCTTTAAAGAAGGAAATCAATATGCATGTATTAGTTGTGTGTGTATATATTAGATAATGATGTAAAAATTATGAATAGTGTTCTGGCAAACGTACCAATTGTTCTTTATCAGTTCCGCTCCTTTCACACGTCATCATGCAAATGTTCTCGCAAACGTAGTATACACATAAATCAGTCCCCGACGCCTGCTTCAGGGCCTTTAATTGAATAAAGTTCAATAAGATAGTAATTAATCAAGCATGCTAATGATATTGAAACTAGAATTAAAGAGATGTTACCTAGCTAGCTAGTACTACTTAATTAATTACCTTGGGCCGATACCATTTCAGCTTTTGTTTCCATTAGCCATCAACCTTTTTCATGAACTTTTCCCAAGCCCTGGCCGCTGGGAAAGAAAATGAATAAAGGAGTTATTAATTAGTTGATATCAGGAAATGACGAACTTAAAGAGGCCGACATAAAGTTCAATAAAGATTGAAATTACCTGTTGACCATCCCTTCACGATTGCGTAGTCACTAGTTTCTTTAAGTAGTGAGTCCAGTACTTCAACTGTTCCGTCGTCAACTTTAATGATTAACAAGATCCAGCAGAAATTGCATGCGCCCATGTTTGCATGTATAATTAAGCGGGCATGTGCATAACTCATCAACTATCCTAAACCCCCTATACACTTATTAACATCTATCTAGTAAGCAAAAACAGAATTTGTAGTACAAGACAATGTGACTCACCCGAAGTTGTAAGGAAGTAGTATATCTGAACAGGTATTTAGGCGCTTCAAGAACTCTAGCAAGCTTTTCTCTGTGTCTATTCTCGACCATTCTTGTGACCATGTCTCTTCATTAATGGTATTTGGGTCAATGAACCCAATGCCATAGCTTCCAACTTTTTTTTATTTCATACATCTTCATTCTGCATAATACCACAAAAAAGAAAACAGTGAGGATAATTACAGGTAATGATCAACAAGCACTACAACTTGCTAGAGATTTATTTATTAAATTACAGAAAGAAATCACTTACAGACAATAGCAACTGATGATAGATTTGTCGAGCGTGTCTTAATTGAATAACTGAAACAGTTATGTAAACTCGACATACAAAGCCATTTCATTATAGTAATAGTCTTGCTTGGTTTTCACCATTAGGGACTCTCAATTGTTAGTCTTGGTTTCATTCATGTATCATTGATGCAATTCATACATTTTGGTTCAGAGCTTCTTGACCTCCTCATGCTTGACCATAGGTTGGCCGTGGGCATATTTCCGTTTTACTTCATCCTCTGTAATCCTGCTATGGGCTCGAGCTCTAGGAGTTGTTCCACAGTGACACCGGCCTCTTCAGCCATCCTTCTATGAGCGTTGGTTATTACTAGCTGATCGGCGCCGGTACTCACATGTGTTGGTGGTACAATGAGTGGGGGATCGGTTGCACCGCCTGTTCTCCCAGCTGGGGAACAATTTTCCCGCTTTTTTGGCAGCTCCTTGGCTTGAGCTCGAGCTCGACTCCTTTTTCTGTGCTTGATATGACTTATTGATTTGGCGCTCATAGTCAGAGTCAACATGTGGGGGAGCTGGTGCTCTAGCCATACGAATAAAGTGGTCAACGATATGCTCAGTTACAATCTCCTTTGGCGGCAGTGGCGATTTCGGTCCAAAATGGGCCACCACTTGGGCTCGCACTTCGGCTTCGTTTTCCTCCTCAGTCAGGTCATAAGGCCGACGAGGAAGCGGCTTGATGCTTGGACCAAATTGGAATCTCTTGCCTCCTGTACTTGTACCGCTAGCCGCCGGAGCTGTGGCGGCTCTCTTCTGGATGTTGCTTAGGCGGCGGAGATGGCTGACGCGGTGCCTGACTTGGAGGAGGAGGACTGGGCTGACGCGGTGCTGGACTTGGAGGAGTAGTGGTCTCACGCGGCGCCGGACTTGGAGGAGAAGGAGTGTGCTCACGTGTTGGCGGACTTGGAGGAGCAGGAGTCCGCAGAGGCGGTGGCTGACTTGGAGGAGCTGGAGTAGACTGCTGACGCGGTGGCGGACTTGGAGGAGGAATCGGCGGACGCGGTGTCGGTGGCCTTGGAAATACGATGTAATCCTTTATCCATAGAATGATAGGACGAATGGCCTGTCCTAGTGTGCGCTCGTCGTCACCTCCAGGAATGTCAAGCTCTAGCCCTGAATATTGTGCCATCACTTCATCAACCACGACACGAGCATAATCAGTTGGAATCGGATTGCAATGGAAGGTTGCTTCAGGGGGGTTTGTATAAGCAACGTCGTCCGCCACCTTCATGGATACGTTCTTCATTTTGAAGTGTAGCTCACAATTAGTTTTATCCATGATGTCATCCATAGGGTATCTATCTAGCATTGCCTCATCGCCCGGGGCGGAACCCACGCTGCTTCTTGGCACGAATGGGATGGTGCTATCCAATGCTGGATCCGCTAGCTACTGCCGTTGCTGAGACCCCCTTTATTGGCTAATTTCGTGGATCTGCTGTTGCTGCCGCTGGAAAGTGAGTGCCAACTCCGCCTGCACTAATTCTAGGCTTGAAGGCAGTCTGCTTCCTGCTTCCTCTGCTCCTCCTCCAGCTTCCTCTTCTTCTCCTCCGCCATCTTCTTCTCGCATGACTTCTGTAGTCGGTGTTCCAGTCCGCAAACCCCTCAAACCGTGGAACAATGCCTTTGCCTCGTGTTCTTCCTGGGTGTTCAGGGTTCTTCAGGGCATGCATAAGCTCGTCGTTCTCTTTGTTGGGCGTGAACACCCCCGTTTGTGCCTCTTCAATTGCAACAAGTAAATTGTCGGTGGCTTCTTCAAGACTTGCCCGCTCAAAAACCTGGCCTGTCTTTGGGTGCAACGACCCCTCATGCGCATAGAACCAAGTCCTGACCCTGGGGGGCAGCTCAATGTAACTGGAGTGACCCCTGCCTCCACCATCTGTTGCTCAGCGTGGTCCCACTTAGGACGGGCCACCTCGTAGCCACCTAGCCCCAGCTTATGGTGCCGTATCTTTTTCGCGGCATTGAGCTTGTTTATTCTGGACCATTCCTTAGCTAATTCCGATTCCTTGAATTTCATGAAAGCGTCCTAGTGATCTCTTTGTTTCTCCAGTGTTCCCTTGAATTTTGGAGTCTTCTTTCCTCCTTCGACGTACTTGTTCCATACAGTTTTCTTGTGGTTGTTGAACGCTATCGCCATCTTCCCGAGAGAAGCGTTCTTAACTTTCTCCACATCTGTAGTTGTGAAATGACCTCGTAGCATCAAATGTGACACGAGAGATTCCCAAAGCCGGTCTTTTGCTCTTTTCTCCACAAAAGTAAGATCTGGACGTTCCTTTGCTGGCTTATTCCATTCTTGAATGGAGATCGAGATTTGGTCCTTCACAAGAACTCTGCACTAATGAACGAACTTGCTCGCATTCTTCTTATGCTCGAGTGGGTCATCATTAGATTTGATGGCATTGATGTTGTACTTTACGCCTTCCTTCAACTTTTCAGCCGGGCCTCGCACTGTCCTGCTGCCTTCTCCTGATTTGCTCGATCTGGAGGGCTGAAAGAAGAAAGATCGATTCATTAATATATATATATACAAATCAATTAAAACATGTGATGGATCACCAAATGCCTGCTTATATAAATATACCTCGCCGGTGTTTGTTATCTGAAGATCATCATAGTTCTGGACTTCGTCCCTTCGTTTGTCTTCATCGAATATCATATCACCCTCCCCGGTCTTGTTTAGATATTCTGAGCCGTCATCTTGTTCATTCTCATCTAGCCGGCTTGGGGAGCATATGAGCTCGAACATAGCCTCTCCGCCATAGCTTTTATTTAACTAATCGAGAAGAAATATAAAACAATTTAGTACGCATCTTGAATAATAGTAGATAATTGATATGCATCTCGAATAATAATAGATAATAGATATGCATCTTGAAAGATAAAACTAAATCATAGTAGATAATATGCATCATCGAATATAATCTCGAGTACATCGTCTCGAATATTATGAATAAAATAATCTGGAATACATCGTCTCGAAGATCTCGAATACATCACTCTAGCTAATGCATATCGAATACTATCAAATAATCTAGTTGAGTCGCGGTGGACACCCAAAGAGAAGGAACCACCACAAGGTCATAGCTCTAGTGAGATCCCTGAAGAGGCTGCCAGGTATTGGAGAACCTGACGTCCAACGCAACCATGTAGTGACGGACATGCTCGTCCTCCTCCCTAACACGGGGACGTACCACCTCCTCGGGGGACGCCAACCTCCGCACCGAATATGGCCCGCGCGCCCGCCACCAAAGAAGCTCCGGGTCAACGACAGGACCCGGGTTCCTCACCAAGATGCGCGCCCCTGAAGGTAGCACCTCCCAGTGCCAGCCCGACGGAGCCCAGTCCCGGACATGGAGCCTCTGAAGCAGGACATCGTCGCGAATGGGTCGACGACGAGGATGCGGGCCGGGAATTATTGACGTCGATAACAAATTCTTATGAAAAAAATTTCTATATATGCAATGTAATTTTATAGTTAATTTTGTGCAAAATATCCTCTTTTCAATTATAATGTCCCATTCCTAGGTTATAACTACCCTATATAATATTCCTTTCTCAAAAAATTCCGAAACTTTTCCTAGTCCTTCGTCTAACAATTACATATATGGTTAACTTTTTCCTATGCAACTTTTTGTATGCAAATTTTTTCTATACTATGATATACAACATTATATAAAATTAAAAAACAGAAAAAGAAACACTAATTAAGCATCTAACACTAAAAACAGAAAAAACAACTTCTATACATCCATGAAAAACAGGAAAACAACATTATATAAAAAAAATCCATACTAATCTTTACCTAATAATAAAGCAAATTGGGTTTCTTTCGTCCGTCATGGAATTTTTCAGAAAAGTCCCTCTATTTCAGAGAATTCAACCCGCAGTCCTGTTTTAGTTAAAACGAATCGTTTTTTCATATTTTACACAAAAGTCCTTGTGTTTTGTTGAAATCATCCGCACTCCGGATTTAAGTCACATCCGAACCGTTAATTTACATTTTTCGAAAACCCCCCTGATGTTTTAGGTAATTCTTCCGCGGATCTTATTTAAGTCAAACAATGTTTTTTTTAAATCATTCATATCTTTTAAACCGTAACTCCGATTTGAACATGTTATATATGAATTTTGATTAGAAAAGTTTGTAGAATATGAATATGAGATTATTTTCACCTGTTAAGTATTCTTAAATATTATTTTGGAATATATTTAAGTCAAACAAATGATTTTCTAAATTATCCGTATCTTTTAAACCGTAACTTCGATTTTAACATATTATATATGAAATTTTATTAGAAAAATATGTGGAGTCTAAATATGATGTTAATTTTACCTGTTAAATATTTTAAAATATCATTTTGGGAGCAAATTTATAATTTATAGCGTAAGATCCATTTTCCTTTCGTACCGGCGGCGACCCGGATTGCAAATAAACACCCTACTATAACAATATAGAGAAAAGAAAACATCGATAACTACACATGCATACCTCTGAAAAATGTCGCAGGGGAAACAACAAATTTCTCATCGCGAGAGTGAGAGAAAGCGCGCGCGCGCGAGAGAGAGAGAGAGAGAGAGAGAGAGGGGGAGGGAGGGAGGGAGGGAGGGAGGGAGAGAGAGGGAGGAGAGAGACACCTTAGGATTAAACATATTCAAACACGTTTTTTTTGTTTTGTGTGAACACCGAGGCCATCGCCGGCGACGGTAAAAAGGAGGATAAGCGGCAACACAAATATGATGCCTCGCAAAAATAAAGGAGATGGACCTATTGTGATCTTGAGTGATGGTTGTTGGGTTAAGAGTGCGTGTTATGTTTTCTCTCCCGTTGCAACGCACGGGCTCTTTTGCTAGTTAAACACTAATTATATCCATCTAACATGCATTCATACATATATACTAGTGAAAAAATAATAATCTAAAACATATTAACTAATTAAACATACAAAATACATATATACTAATTAACTTAAGAAAATGTGTGTGTGTGTGTGTGTGCGCGCGCTCGGGGAGGGGCGGCCATGGCGGCCGGGGGCGAGGGAGGGGGGAGAGGGGGGAGAGCTCACAGCGATGCGAAGGCGACGGCGAGGTGAGGCGAGTCGGGGCGGCGACGGCATCGGGGCAGCAGGCAGCGCCATGGCGCGTGAGAGGAGCTCGGGGAGGAACAGGCACAGGCCGCGTCGGGGCTCAGGGAGGAGGGTGCGTCCGGCATCGGGGATTGGTGCGTGGAGGCGCGAGCGGCCGTCGTCGTGGGCGGCAATGAGCTCCGGCGTCTGGGCAGCCTGGCGGCGCGGCGTTCTAGTCAAAGAAGCAGAGTAACTGAATTTTTTTGAAGTGTTGTATATATATATATATATATATATATATATATATATATATATATATATATATATATATATATATATATATATATATATATATATATATATGCGAGGCCTTTAGTCCCGGTTGGAGCCACCAACCGGTACTAGAGGTCACTTTTGGCCAGCTGAAGCGGCGGGAAACAACCACCTTTAGTCGCGGTTGGTGGCTCCAACCGGGACTAAAGGGGCTTTAGTCCCGGTTGGAGCCACCAGCCGCGACTAAAGGTGGTCGCTGCCCCAGCCGCAGTGCACAATATGTTTAGTCCCACCTCGCCTAGCGAAGGGCAGCCGCACTGGTTTATAAACCGAGCCACGGCTGCTCCTTCGAGCTCCTCTCAAATGCAGGCGTTCTAGGCCTACCTTTCCTGCTCTACCCTGATGGGCTTACTGGGACATAAGGGCCTGCGTCTTGGCCCAATTAGTGGTTGGGTTTCTAGTCGTACGCAGGCCGTGGCGGCCCAGTAGGTGGGCTTATTTATTTATTTTTCATTTTTTGTTTTCATCTTTATTTATTTTCTTTTGTTTCTGAGTTGTTTGTTGCTTTATTTAGAGTTTCTTTGAGAATCTTTTTGCTTTAGGTAAAAAATAATTATAAACTTTCTGTTAGTGCTAGTAGTTTTCAAATTGGATAGTTTAAATTTGAATTATTTAAATTTTGTGTGAATCACTAGTTTGTGAATAACTTTACTTTAAAAATAGATTTTTTCAGTGATTCTTTTTTTTCTGTTTAATATTAGTGTGTTTTATCGTTATATTCAATTTGGTATTAATTAGATTATTTAAAAAATGAAATTCCTTTGTAACAGATGAGTTTTCATCCGAAATCCTGATACTTCGAAAGAGATTTCCATTTTGTACATGAAGTGCATCCAGTTTTTGCCGTAACCCTCTCAAATTTTTAGCACATGCTATATGGGTGAAATGATGATACCATGCCAACTTTCAACCTTTTCATTTGTAGTGCTTTTCAATTTCAGGGTCATTTAGCTCAAAAAAAAGTAAATGCATGAAAAATAGCAAATGATGTCAGAAATGGTTGAAAATTGATGACGTGGCTTTGAATGGTGCATACTGAACACACAAAAAGTCTGGAGTTGAAATAAGTTAAAAAAATGAAATGCCTTTGTAACAGATGAGTTTTCGTCCGAAACCCTGATACTTCGAAAGAGATTGTCCATTTTGTACACGAAGTGCATCCAATTTTTGCCGTAACCCTCTCAACTTTTTAGCACATGCTATGTGGGTAAAATGATGATATCATGCCAACTTTCAACCTTTTCAGAGTTCATTTTTGTAGTGGTTTTCAATTTCAGGATCATTTAGCTCAAAAAATTAGTAAATGAGCTGAAAAATATCAAATGAAGTCAAAAAGGGTTGAAAATTGATGACGTGGCTTTGAATGGTGCATACTGAACGCACAAAAAGTCTGGAGTTGAAATAAGTTTAGAAAATGAAATGCCTTCGTAACAGATGAGTTTTTGTCTGAAACCCTAATACTTTGAAAGAGATTGTCCATTTTGTACATGAAGTGCATCCAAGTTTTGCCGTAACCCTCTCAACTTTTTAGCACATGCTATGTGGGTGAAATGATGATACCATGCCAACTGTCAACCTTTTCAGAGTTCATTTGTAGTGCTTTTCAATTTCAGGATCATTTAGCTAAAAAAAATTAATAAATGCATGAAAAATACCAAATGAAGTCGGAAAGGGTTGAAAATTGATGACATGGCTTTGAATGGTGCATACTAGACGCACACAAGTACCAAATGACGTTTGTCCGAAGCACACAAGCACACGTTTCAAACGCCAAAACACATAAGAACCCTAACTATTACAAAGATTCCCTATGGTTTGTCCAAAGTGGGACTTTCCAAATATATAAGTCCGGAAACTCACTAGAGAAGAAAGTGATGACAGTAAAGCCGGTCACAACCCAGAGTGGGATCTTTGGGTGTGTAATTTTTTCTTCGCGTGTGTCCCTTTGCGCCATAACCATGGACAATCTTCATCATTTAACTAGGTGCTCGGGTCAACATTCATTATGAAGGGAGTAATTTCATGAAACTTTTCATAATCTTCTGACATGTGTGTCTTGTCATCCACTCACAAGATGTTTCTTTTCCCTAAAAGAACTATGTGGCGCTTTGGATCATTATATGATGTATTTGGTTCCTTATCTTATCTTTTTCTCGGCTTGGTAGACATGTCCTTCACATAGAAAACCTACGCCACATCATTGGCTAGGACGAATGGTTCGTCTGCATACGCAAGATTGTTGAGATCCACTGTTGTCAGTCCGTACCGCGGGTCTTCCTTTACGCCGCCACCTGTCAGATTGACCCATTTGCACCGAAACAAAGGGACCTTAAAATCACTTCCATAATCAAGTTCCCATATCTCCTCTATGTAACCATAATATTATTCCTTTCTCCTATTGGTTGTTGCATCAAAGCGGACACCACTATTTTGGTTGGTGCTTTTTTTATCTTGGCCGATCATGTAAAATGTATTCCCATTTATCTCGTACCCTTTGAAAGTCATTATATTCGAAGATGGTAACTGGGACAGCAAGTACAGGTCATCTTCAACATCGTCGTCATGCATGGCATGTGTCTGCAACCAGCCGGTGAAAGTCCTTGTTTGTTCACGTGTAATCCAGTCTTAAGACTGCTCCGGGTATTTGGAGCTTAGAATATTCTTGTGTTCCTCCATATACAGAGACACCAAGGTAGAATTTTGTAGAACTGTGTAATGTGCTTCAGTGAGAGAATGCTCATCCATACATATTATTTGATTCGGTCCTAGCATGCCATTTCCACCCAGTTTGCCCTTATGCCGCGATTCAGGAACACCAACCAACTTAAGGCCAGGAATAAAGTCAACACAAAACTCGATGACCTCCTCATTTTCATGGCCCTTGGAGATGCTCTTTCTTCTGGCCTAGCACGGTTATGGACATATTTCTTTAAGACTCCCATGAACCTCTTAAAGGGAACATATCGTGTAGAAATACAGGACCTAGAACGGCAATCTCTTCGCATAGGTGAACTAGGACGTGCGTCATGATATTGAAGAAGGATGGTGGGAACACCAACTCGAAACTGACAAGGCATTCCACCAAATCATTCTCTAACCTTGGTATGATTTCTGGATCGATTACCTTCTGAGTGATTGCATTAAGGAATGCACACAGCTTCAAATGGCTACTCAAACGTTTTCCGGTAGAAGCCTCCTCAATGCAACCGGAAGCAGCTGCGCCATAATCACGTGGCAGTCATGAGACTTTAGGTTCTGGAAATTTTTCTTTGCCTTATTTATTATTCCCTATATATTGTACGAGAAGCTGGACGGGGCCTTCATACTGAGCATGCATTCAAAGAAGATTTACTTCTCTTCTTAGGTAAGAGCATAGCTGGCATGACCCTGATGTATGCCGTCCTTTCAGTGCATACGTTGCTGGTCCTCCCGTGCCTTCGGTGTATCTTTTGTCTTCCCATACACGCCCAAGAAGCCAAGCAGGTTCATGCAAAGATTCTTCGTCACGTGCATCACGTCAATTGCAGAGCGGACCTCTAGGTCTTTCCAATAGGGTAGGTCCCAAAATATAGATTTCTTCTTCCACATGGGTGCGCGTCCGTCAGCGTTATTCGGAACAGATTGTCCGCCAGGACCCTTTCCAAAGATTACCTTCAAATCCTTGATCATATCATGTACATCATCACTAGTACGGTGGCGAGGCTTCGTCCGGTGATCTGCCTCACCTTTGAAATGCTTGCCTTTCTTTCTTATGGGATGCCTGCTCGGAAGAAATCGACGATGTCCCAGGTACACATTCTTCTTATAATTATCCAAATATATACCGTCGGTATCATCCAAACAGTGCATGCATGCGCGGTATCCCTTGTTTGTCTGTCCTGAACTATTACTGAGAGCAGGCCAATCATTGATGGTCACAAACAACAATGCATGTAGGTCAAATTCCTCCTGTCCATGCTCATCCCACGCACATACACCTTATTCATTCCACAGCTATAAGAGTTCTTTAACTAATGGCCTTAGGTACACATCAATGTCGTTGCCGGGTTGCTTAGGGCCTTGGATCAGCACTGGCATCATAATGAACTTCTGCTTCATGCACAACCAAGGAGGAAGGTTATACATACATAGAGTCACAGGCCAAGTGCTATGATTGCTGCTCTGCTCCCCAAAAGGATTAATGCCATATGTGCTTAGACCAAACCATACGTTCCTTGCATCACCTGCAAAATTTTCCCAATACTTTCTCTCGATTTTCTTTGCTGTGACCCGTCAGTGGGTACTCTCAACTTCCCGTCTTTCTTACAGTATTCTCTGTGCCATCGCATCAACTTGGCATGCTCTTTGCTTTGGAACAAATGTTTCAACCGTGGTATTATAGGAGCATACCACATCACCTTGGCAGGAATCTTCTTCCTGGGGCGCTCGCCCTCGACATCACCAGGGTCATTGCGGCTGATCTTATAGCGCAATGCACTGCATACCGCGCACGCGTTCAAATCATCGTACTCACCGCGGTAGAGGATGCAGTCATTAGGGCATGCATGTATCTTCTGCACCTTTAATCCTAGAGGGCAGACAACCTTCTTTGCTTCGTACGTACTCTCGGGCAATTCCTTATCCTTTGGAAGCATCTTCTTTTAACATTATCAGCAACTTTCCAAATCCCTTTTCATATACACCATTCTCTGCCTTCCATTGCAGCAATTCCAGTGTGGTGCCCAGCCTTTTCTTGTCAGCTTCACAATTTGGGTACAACAATTTCTTGTGGTCCTCTAACATGTGCTGCAACTTCAGCCTCTCCTTCTCACTTGCGCAATTTCTCTTTGCATCGGCAATGGCCCGACCTAGATCATCAGCGGGCTCATTCGATGTCTCTTCTTCAGCTTCTTCCCGCATTGTTGGCTCAGCTTCTTCCCGCATTGCCGGCTCAGCTTCTTCCCCCATTGTTGTATCATCGTATTCAGGGAACCCATAGCCAGGATAATTGTCGTCGTCCTCTTCTTCTTCATTGTCTTCCGTCATAACCCCTCTTTCTCCGTGCTTGGTCCAAACATTATAGTGGGGCATGAAACCGAACTCAAATAGGTGGACGTGAATGGTTTTTGACTTAGAGTAATTCTGATCATTCTTACAGTCAGCACATGGACAAGAGATAAAACCATCCACCCGCTTGTTTTGCCTTAGACGCAAGCAAAAAAGTACGCACGCCATTAACGAACTGGGGAGAGCATCGGTCATCGTACATCCATTGCCGGCTGATCTTCATTACACAGCACCAAACACCAAATTAATACAAGTTCATACATAAAGTTCCATACACACTTATTCTCATAAAACAACATACAAACTCTCTAGCTAAAGCATTTAAATGCAACAACAAATGCGATTAAGATTGCAACTAAGGTAACAACTGATCCAACAGCATAATGATACCAAGCCTCACTATCAATGGCATATTTTCTAATCTTTCTAATCAACAAGCACATTTTCTCCATCTTGATCTTGTGATCATCGACGACATCGGCAAGATGCACTCAAATTCCATCTTCTCCTCCTCTATTCTTTTCAATTTTTCTGTCAAATACTCATTTTCATTTTCAACTCAATTTAACCTCTTGACAATAGGGTCGGTTGGAATTTCCGGTTCACATACCTCCTAGATAAAAATATCTGTGTCAAATTGATGGGCATAATTTTTCATAAACACAAAATGCAACAAATAGTTATAAAAGAGAATATACCACATCCGAATCATAAACCCGACAAGGGCCGATGGGGATGGACATCAAAACCATGGCACTATGTATAACAAACAATGTACGGGTAAGATAATTATACAAGTAGCTATATATGTAAATCACACAAACATGATTTTTTTTATAAAGATATAAGAACAAGAGGCTCACCACAAGGTGGTGCCGGCGATGGGACGGTGCGGGCGATCGACGGTGGTTAGGACGGAGACGGGAAGGCACTAAGTAAACCACACCTACATATGCAAACTAAGAGTTATTTTGAGCTCAGATTGCATATAAATCAAATAAACTACCACATATAATTCCTCCCAAATTACTAAAACCCACAAATCACTATACTTATAGTGCATTGTAAGAGCTAATCTAGCAATGAGAGGTGAAAGGACAAAGTTGCTAACCTTTGTGATCACTTGGATGGATGGGGAAATCTTGACAAATTTTGTGAAAAATGGAGGATGAGCTCAAGAGGAGAGGAAGAAAATGGAGAGGAGAGGAAAGGGGAAGAACAAAGAGCTCAGGCTCGACGAAGGGTTTATATAGGATGATCTTTAGTCCTGGTTGGTAATACAAACCGGGACTAAAGGTGCATCTACAGTCCCGGTTCGTGGCACAAACCGGGACTAAAGGTGTTTGTGGGGCCGCAGCCTGACACCAGCATGTCACCACCTCTTTAGTCCCGATTCGTGGCACAAACCGGGACTTGAGGTTCACCACGAACCGGGATTAATGAGAACAGCCCGCCTAGCCGTTGGAACCGACATTAATGGTCACATTAGTACCGGTTCGGTTACAAACCGGGACTAATGAGTTGAACATTAGGCCCTTTTTCTACTAGTTATTGTGCTTTCCCATGCCCTGGTTAGAACGCAAACATGGCAGTAATCAACTTAGTATGGATTTGTACCATAGAAGAGCCTCGGATGCATATGGTTGAAGAAGCAACCCTCCTCAATGACTTTTTTGTTGGTCAATCTGATCCTTTGCTTGTTGATCTTTCCATCATCCCTATTGTAGATCATCTCCATGTCACTCTTGACGTTAGGGTACCTACACAAGTAATGAAATTAAACGAGTCAGCAAAACTGCAACATATCAACCCTATAGTGCTTTGATATGAATTCTTATAGGATTTTCCAAGATATAACAATGCGAGCAAAGCAAATATAATGGAAAGCAGAGGTGAATCAAGCTAAGGATGGTTTAGTTTTGTACTAAACTTTTCACAAGACTTTGCAAAGGAATGGCTAAACAATATCACCTGAAGTAGTAAAATGGCATAGCAAACAGTAGATACCACACTGGTAAATTTGTCAAACAAAGACCAAGTACAATTTTTCTATTAGGAGATGAGGGGGGGGGGGGGGAGGGGACAACAAGAGTGCATTTAATTAAACTACAAGAATTGTATCATACTCGAATAGTAGAACAAGATCAACTTAGGAAATGCATTTATCAGACTCTAATGTGTCATTTTTCTTATGACACTAGAGTTAACTTTTGACTCGTGAGCAAGAGCAATCGTCGCAAATCTTGAGATTAATCATGTAGTCATGGCTTCATGGTACATGAATTAAAATATGCCAGCCTAGCTTTTTTTGAACAAGTGAAGGGACCTGAAGGTACCACAAGATGGCATATATTATATCACAATTCATACAACACTACATGAGTGACATTTAAAGAAATAAAAATTACATCCATCATTCATTTTTGGACATAGGACCCCAAAGGTAAAACATAGATTGCAATCTAGTCCTATAGCATCTAGTGACCTCATCGGCGATGCTGGGGCCACATTACCAGCATAAACCAAGCCATCTATGAGCAAGGAGGAAAGGGCCTCGCCATGGAAGTTGAAATAAGCTCAATGGATAGTCTTACTCTTTTGATTTGCAGGTCCACTTGTTGAGGTCCAAGTAGTGGATGAAGAAGAATCGAAGAATGACCACGCCAACTTCCAAATCCCATCAAAAGCCATATCTATGCGGCAGTGCACGGATCCATCGTCCTCCTTCCTTCCATCTCCACGTGATGAAGAAAAAGAGGAGAGAACGCTATGTTTGCCCGAGCTCTAGTGTGAAATTCCCTAATACCAACGCACCAAGGTGGAAACCCGTGGTGAACCTATTAGGGAACATAGCATGTAATTTCAAAAAACTTCCTACACACACGCAAGATCTATCCATGGAGATGGATAGCAATGAGAGGGGGGAGCATCTTCATACCCTTGAAGATCGCTAAGCAGAAGCGTTTATCAACGCGGTTGATGTAGTCGTACACCTTCACGATCCGTTCGGTCAAGTACCTAGCGTACGACACCTCCCCGTTCGCACACGTTCAGCTTGATGACGTCCTCGCCTTCTTGATCCAGCAAGATGGGCAAAGTATTAGATGAGTTCTGGCAACACGACGGCGTGGTGACGGTGTTGGTGAAGAACAATCTCCGTAGGGTTTCGCCTAAGCACTATGAAAACTATGACGGAGGATAAATTAGAGGGGACGTGGTTGCTGTCACACGGCTTGGTGAATCTTGATGTCTCTTGGGTTCTAGCCCTGCCCCTCTATTTATATGTCGAGCCTTGGGGTCGAAACTTTGGTGTAAAAGCCTCCTCAAAGTCGGTTTTACCAGAAAGGCAAGAGTCCTTCTCGGACTCCAGGACCAAACGCCAGGGTTCCCAGCGTCTGGACCCAGATGCCAGGGACCCTGGCGTCTGGACTCCGCAAAACTTCCTTTTGCGCTTTCCAAAAACCTCGTGGGCTTTCCCCTTTGGCCCAAATAAAGTGTTCTCGTATCCAAACATTTCAGGAAACATCCGGAACCCCTTCCAATGAATTTCGGAACCCTTCCGGAGACCAAACACTATTATCCCATATATCAATCTTCACCTCCGGACCATTCGAGAGCTCCTCGTCATGTCCGTGATCTCATCCGAGACTCCGAACAACATTTGGTCAACAGCATACATAACTCATATAATACTATATCGTCAACGAACGTTAAGCTGCGAACCCTACGGGTTCGAGAACTATGTAGACATGACTGAGACACCTCTCTGGTCAATAACCAATAGCGGAACCTGGATGCTCATATTGGCTCCCACATATTCTATGAAGATCTTTATCGGTCAAACCGTTATGACAACATACGTTATTCCCTTTGTCATCGCTATGTTACTTGCCCGAGATTCGATCGTCGGTATCTTCATACCTAGTTCAATCTCGTTACCGACAAGTCTCTTTAGTCGCTCCGTAATGCATCATCCTGCAACTAACTCATTAATCACTCTGCTTGCAAGGCTTCTTATGATGTGTATTACCGAGAGGGCCTAGAGATACCTCTCCGATACTCGGAGTGACACATCCTAATCTCGATCTATGCCAACCCAACAAACACCTTCGGAGATACCTGTAGAGCATCTTTGTAATCACCCAGTTATGTTGTGACGTTTGATAGCACACAAGGCATTCCTCCAGTATCCAGGAGTTGCATAATCTCATAGTCGAAGGAATATGTATTTGACATGAAGAAAGCAATAGCAATAAAACTGAACGATCATTATGCTAAGCTAATGGATGGGTCTTGTCGGGGGGATGAACCCCGGACAGGCAACGGAACCCGGATCCTTTTCAAAAACCTCAGGGCTGGCATCGCCCCTCAAGTCGGCACGCACTTGGCCGGGTTCGTCAACCTGGCCAAGACCCTCAACCCGACCAAGTCCTTCAACCCGACATAGCCCAGGCTTCCCCGGCAAGCCAGCTCCCGCGTGGCGCCACCCTCAACCCGGCCACGGGTGAGCTCCACCATCCAAGGCGTACAATGGGATGAGAGTGTGGCCACAGTGCCCCACCTACTCCTCTGACCAGCAGAGGCATGGCAACAGTGGCCCGTCCACTCCAATGACTGAGGTTGGCGTGGTCACAGTGCCCCACCTACTCCTATAACCAGTAGAGGCATGGCAACAATGGCCCGTCCACTCTGCTGATCAAGGCCGGCGTGGCCACAGTACCCCACCAACTCCTCTGACGGCAGTGGCGTGGCAACAGTGGCCCGTCCACACCGCTGACCGAGGCCGGCATGGAAATGGTGCACCCATCATCATTGCTGACTCAAGCCGACGGCAGCCAGGCGGCGCACCACGGTAGCCGAGTTGACCCGGCCACTCCGTAACGACCGACAAGACGGAGAACAGCGCCCCATGGCGCCCGAGGCCCGCGCCCGGAGAACTCGGTGAGCCCTGGCACCCGACGGGCCCCAGCACCGGCTTCCCGGACGCTGACAACCCGACCCCATGACCTTGTATCTTCCCATTTGTAACCCTGGGGGGTTGACCTATAAAACCCCCAGGAGGCTTCCATGCACGGGGTGAAGCGATGAATAGAACACACACCAGGAGAAGGAGCAGCCTAAGCCTTGCCCCACCTTCCTTCTTCCTCCAAACAGCTCTAGGAGCAACTCTATACCATATCATATAAACCATCTTCGGCAGGACTAGGGGTATTATCTCTCCAGAGAGCCCCAAACCTGGTATGTCTTGCGTCTCTCGTTGGCTCATACCGACCTCGCCTCTGGAGCCCACCGGTGCCCTCGAGCCTCCTCCTCTCTTTAGCCACCCCTTGGCATCTGTCGTGTGCCCACCACGACAGTTGGCGCCCACCATGGGGCCGCTCGAGGTCCTAGCCGGAAGCATGTTCCAAACGGGGCTCATCTATGATTCTGACGAGCTCGTCGCTTCTAGGAGCTGACGTCATCGACGCGCTCTCCGCCTCCTTCACTGCGTTGCACATCTGCGATGCGCCCCCGGCCGACAAGTACCACGGCGAGGTACTCGACATCTCTGACTCCCACATTCCCCTCAGCGACGATGCTTCCACCGGGGCAATGGACCTCTGCGTTCAAGTAGAGGTGTTCACCATCAACCCTGGTTCTTCCTCGTCCAGCGCTGCGAGGAAGGCCGCTGAAGCCAAAGCTGTGCGCCATGATGCACAGCCTCCACATTCCCATCACTACCAACGTCGACGCCACCAACACCGCCACTCGGTTCAAGGAAGACCGCCAGCGCCTGTTGGACCTGTCTGAGATGCTCGCTACCATGCAACGCCTTCTGGACTCCGCTCAGCGGGAGCACAACGCCGCGTACGGCTTCACACCTACCGCTGGCGAGCCAAACCGGATCGCCGAGGTGTGGGCCAGGGGCGGCGCCATTGGTCGCGCCCTCGGCGCACTCCCTCCCATCTACGAAACCCCCGTGAAGAACATGCGCGCCGTGCAGGCGGCTGCAATAGGCCTGGAGCAGTTGCAGGGCGAGGAGCTGAAAGATCGCCTGCAGTGCGTGAACAAGCTTCTCAGCGTTGCCAATGCGAGCAGGACCGCCTCAACCGCGTCCTTAAGCCCGCGGGATCTGCCTCACGCCACACCGACGACCCCGAGCAGCAGAACACGACATCCTCGCCACCCGGCGAAGCGCATTTCGGTCACACCCAGACCCGACGCAACCACGCCCCAGCGACCACCGACGGCTTGGCCGACGAGCTGACTCCGGAAGACCAACACCCTCTAGTTCCTCCCCCGCTGTCCGGCCAACGCGCTCGTCCGGCTTCCGCCGACCCGGCTCCCCGTGGCCCAGTCTGAAGCCGACTGGGCCCACGTGCCATCGACGACACCAACGCTCGCCACTGCCTCGACAAACTTGCCTTCTCCTTGGAGTTGGAGGAGGACAACGCTATTGGGCCAGCTTGTTTCGGTCCGCGCATCCGAGATGAGCCCTTCCACAAATGGTTCATGCTCCCTCGCGACAGCCCCCAAGTACAACGACACCGTCAAGCCGGAGGACTGCCTCATCGACTACACCACCGCCATCGGCATCGCGGGTGGCATGCACCACCTTGCCGTACGCTATGCCCCGCTGGACCCGCACGTGGTTGAACAGTCTGCCGGCTGGCAGCATCAACGCATGGGTCGACTTCAAGCAGACCTTCATATGCAACTTCAGCGGCACCTACAAGCGTCCCGGCCGCCCCAGTCAGCTCGCCATGTGCGTGCAGGGGCCGATGAAGACCGGCGGCGAATACCTCTCCTACTGGACCGAGCTCCGGAACAGCTGCGAAGGCGTCCACGAGGTCTAGGCCATCCAGTATTTCGTCAGCGGATGCCGGGATGGCACCCTTCTCAAGCACAAGCTCCTTCGCTCTGAGCCGGGCAGCATGGCCGCACTTATGGTGATGGTGGACAAGTACGTCAACGCCGACTCCGCTATGAAGATCTAGGTGACACTGGACAAAGATGAAAAGGCAAAGCCGGTGCCTTATCCCAAGCCGGCCAACGAAAGCAGCCGCCAGCAGAACAACAAACGCAAGGCCGACCAGCAGGCCCATTGCTGTGACAACCGCCTCGTCACGGCCGCCGAGTAGGCACCCCCGGCCGAGCCAGCTGCCAACCGCCATCAAACCGGCAAGACGGCATGGCAACCCGCCATGAGCTTCGAGGAAATGCTCGACGCTCCCTGCAAGCATCATAGTTGCGCGACGCCGTCCACGCACACATTTCGGCAGTGCGCCATCACCAAGCGCATCATGAGGGGCGACATCCCGCCTCCACCAGCCCCGGCTCCGGGAGCGGGGCCACCGGCTCTACCTCCTCCGCCCCCGCCCCTAGCCAGTGGCACGATGACGTCTATGCTGACCAGAATGCAAGCTACTCGTCTTCAGCAGCCTCGGTGATGACAAGCGTAGCGAGTGCCTGCTCTGGCAGGAGGTGAACACCGTTGGCCCGGCCAAGCCGGAATACATGCATTGGTCGGAGCGCCCGGTCATCTAGACCCGGGAGGACCATCCGGTCGTCATGCCGAACCCGGGTGGCTATGCCCTCGTCGTCGACCCCACCATCGTCGCACCTCGGCACACCCGCAAGTTCTCGTGGGTCCTCATTGATGGCGGCAGCAACATCAACATCCTCTACCGTGACACCATGACCAAGCTCGGCCTTGAGGCCAAGGACTTGCAGCCAACCCGAACAATCTTCCATGGCATCGTTCCCGGCCTCTCCTGATCCCCCATCAGCCAGATCCAGCTTGACGTCCTGTTCGGTAGCAAAGACCACTTCCAACGTGAGCCGATCTGGTTCGAGGTGGTGGACTTGTCCAGCACGTACTCACCAAGTTCTTGGCAGTTCCCTACTACGCCTACCTGAAGATGAAGCTGCCGGGTCCGAAGGGCCTCATCACCGTCGTCAGCGACTACCACAAGTCCCTGGAGTGCGCCCAAGCCAGCGCCAAACTGGCCGAGTCGCTGGTCATACCCGAGGAGCGGCGCCAACTCGACCAGATCATTGCGCTGGCCAACGAGATACCGGCCATGCCGGCTTCGGCTAAGGACCGGCTGGCGAGGCCTTGTTCCAGCCCTCCAAGGAAACCAAGAAGGTCAAGCTACACCCGGAGGATCCCAGCTGCAACAGGTACGTCCTCGTGGGCACCCGCCTCGACAGCAAATAGGAAGGCGAGCTCGTCGACTTCCTCCGTGAGAACCGAGATATCTTCGTATGGACCCCAAAGGACATGTCGGGTATTTCGAGGAAGTTCACCGAGCACAAACTGAACATCTACAAGGACGCCAAGCCTGTCCGCCAACCCCTACATCCCTTTTCAAAAGAGAAGACAAGAACCATCCGTGAAGAGATCGCCAAGCTTTTGGCATCCGACTTCATCATGGAAGTGTTCCACCCCGAGTGGGTGGCCAACCCAGTCCTCGTCCTGAAGAAAAAGAACATCTGGCGTATGTGCATAGACTACACCAGCCTGAACAAGGCTTGCCCCAAGGACCCTTTCGCCCTCCCACGGATCGACCAAGTCATCAACTCCACCGCCGGCTGCGAGCTCCTGTCCTTCCTGGATGCTTACTCCGGCTATCACCAGATCAAGCTGGATCCGGCCGACGCCCTGAAGACATCCTTCATCATGCACTTCGGGGCGTATTGCTACATCACCATGTCGTTCGGCTTGAAGAATGCCGGCGCCACCTTCCAGCGCTGGATGCAGAAATGCTTGCTACCGTAGCTCAGCCGCAACATCCACGTCAACATGGATGGCATCATGGTGAAGACCAAGCAGCACCTCACCCTCCTCGACACCTGTAGGAAACCTTTGCCAATCTGTGTGAGTACCAGATCAAGCTCAACCCAAAGAAGTGTGTTTTCGGCGTGCCGGCCGGAAAGCTACTCGGCTTCCTCGTCTCGGAGCGCGGTATTGAGGCGAACCCGGAGAAGATCAAGGCCATTGAGCGCATGCATAAGCTGGCCCGGCTTCGTGATGTCCAGAAATTCACCGGTTGCTCTACCTCGGTCAACCGGTTTCTCAGCCGGCTGGGCGAGAGGGCCTTGCCCCTATATCAGCTGATGAAGAAGACGATGTCGTTCGAGTGGAACAACCAGGCGGACGAAGCCTTCCAGGACCTCAAGCACATGCTCTCCACCGCACCCGTCCTGGCCACACCAGCTGACAAGGAGTTGTTGTTGCTCTATATAGCTGCCACCTCGCGATCGGTCAGCACGGTGCTGGTGGTCGAGCGACCAGAGAAGGGCAAGATCCAGTCTGTCTAGCGCCCGGTCTACTACCTAAGCGAGGTCCTTTCCGCCTCCAAGCAAAACTACCCGCACTACCAGAAGATGTGTTACGGCGTGTACTTCACCGCCAAGAAATTGAAGCAGTACTTCCAAGAGCATGTTGTCACCGTAGTCGGCACGACCCCCATTGGCGAAATCATGAGCTGCCGGGATGCCTTTGGCCGGGTTGCCACATGGGCGATCGAGCTAGCCGACCACACGATCCTCTACGAGCCTCGCACCATGATCAAGTCCCAAGCCCTGGCCGACTTCCTCGTCGACTGGACAGAGACCTAGCACCTGCTGCTGCCGCCGGATTCGATGCACTGGTGCATGCACTTCGACGGCTCCAAGATGCGTTTTGGCTTGGGAGTCGGCATCATGCTGTCATCCCCGATGGGCGACCGGCTTCGCTACGCGATCCAGATCCACTTCGCCACCTCCAACAACGTTTCCGAGTATGAAGCCCTCGCACATGGCCTCCGGCTTGCCAAGGAACTTGGCATCCGGTGCATCGTGTGCTACAGCGACTCGGACCTAGTGGTACAGCAGTGCTCCGGCAAGTGGAATGCCCGAGACGCCAACATGGCCAGCTACCGCTTCCTCATCCAGCAGCTCTCCGGCTTCTTCGACGGCTACGAGTTCCTCCATGTCCCGCGCGCAGAAAGCGAAGCCACTGACGCCCTAGCCAAGATTAGCTCATCTCGGTAAGCCATTCCATCCGGCGTCTCCCTTGAGCACCTACACAAGCCATCCGTCAAGCCGACTCCGGACCCCGAGTCCATCTTCGTCCCGGATGACCCGGCCGCGCCCCTCCCCGGCATGGACCCGGCCGCAGGCCCAAGCTCGGGGGCTGCCGTCTCCATCTCGGACCCAAAAGCCGCAGAACCCAGCTCGGGGACTGCCGATCCCAGCCCGGGGACTGTCGATCCCGGCCCGGGGACTGCCGCGCCCAGCCTAGCCGATGTCGACTCCAATCTGGTCTCGGGGACTGTCAAAGGCCCGGGGACTGCTGAACCCGGCTCGGGGGCTCCTATGCTCAACCCGGCTGCCGCCATCTCTAGCTCGGGGGCTTCTGCATCCGGCCCGGGGACTGCCACCCCAGAACCCATCATGGTGGCCGTCTTCACCGTGGTGACGGCTCCATCATGGACCTTGCCAATCTTAGAATTCCTAGAGAATGAAGTCCTCCCCATGGACGAGACCGAAGCCCGGCAAATCCAGCGTCAAGCGTCTGCCTATAGCATCATCAACAATGAGCTCGTCAAGTGCAGCTCGAGGGCGTCTTCCAACACTGCGTCGAGTAGGACGAGGGCATAGAGATCCTCCTCGACATACACCAGGGCGAGTATGGGCACCATGTCGCCTCAAGGTCCCTGGTGGCCAAGGCTTTCCGCCATGGTTCCTACTGGCCCACAACCCTCCAAGACGCCGAATCACTTGTCCTCAAGTGTGAGGGATGCCAGTGCTTCAGCAAGCGCAGCCACCAGCTGGCTTTAGCACTGCGCCCCATCCCGATCACCTCGCCCTTCGCGGTCTAGGAACTCGACATGGTGGGTGATATGTCTCCAACGTATCTATAATTTTTTATTGTTCCATGCTGTTATATTATCATTCTTGGAAGTTTTACAATCATTTTATAGTCATTTTATATCATTTTTTGGTACTAACCTATTGACATAGTGCCTAGTGTCAGTTGTTGTTTTCTGCTTGTTTTTTACATTGTAGGAAATCAGTACCACATGGAGTCCAAACGCAACGAAACTTTTTGTGGATTTTTTCTGGACTAGAAGACACCGTATGGGCTAAGAAAGTACCTAAGGGGAGCTTCGAGGAGAGCACAACCCACTAGGGCATGCCTAGGCCCAGGTGGGTTGTGCCCACCTCGGTGGCCTCCCGCACCGCCTCTTTGCACTATAAATACCCCAATATTCCAGAAACCCTAGGGGAATCGACAAAAATCAATTCCAGTCGCTGCAAGTTCCAGAAACACCAGATCCAATCTAGACAACATCACGGAGGGGTTCATCATGTCCATTGGTGCCTCTCCGATGATGCGTGAGTAGTTCTTTGTAGACCTACGGGTTCGTAGTTAGTAGCTAGATGGCTTCCTATCTCTTTCTCTTGATTCTCAATACAATGGTCTCTTGGAGATCCATATGATGTAAGTCTTTTTGAGTTGTGTTTGTTGGGACCCGATGAACTTTGAGTTTATGGTCAGATCCATGTTTTTATCCATGAAAGTTATTTGAGTCTTCTTTGATCTCTTATATGCATGATTGACTATAGCCTCGTATTTCTTCCCCGATATTTGATTTTGTTTGTCCAACTCGATCTATTTATCTTGCAATGGGAAGTGGTGCTTTGTGATGGGTTCGATCTTACGGTGCTTGATCCCAATGACAGAAGGGGAAACGACACGTATGTATTGTTGCTATTAAGGATAACTTAATACACTAGATGCATGCTGGATAGCGGTCAACGTGTGGAGTAATAGTAGTAGATGCAGGCAGGAGTTGGTCTACTAATCTTGGATGTGATGCCTATACAATGATCATGGCCTGGATATTGTCATGAGTCTTTGAAGTTCTATCAATTTCCCAACAGTAATTGTTTCCCCACCGTTTGCTATTTTTCTCGAGAGAAGCCACTAGTGAAACCTACGGCCCCCGGGTCTCTTCTTATCATATTTGCCTTTGTGATCTATTTTCCTTTGCTTTTATTTTCAGATCTATTAAACCAAAAATACAAAAATACCTTGCTGCACTTTATTTTATTTGTGATCTATTTATCCTATCTATCACAACTTTATCACATCTTCTCGCCAATTTCTGGCACCGTTACTCAAAAGGGATTGACAACCCCTTTAACACGTCGGGTTGCGAGTATTTGTTATTTGTGTGCAAGGGTTGTTTACGTTGTGTTGCGTGGTTCTCCTACTGGTTCGATAACCTTGATCTCATCACTGAGGGAAACACCTACCGTCGTTGTGTTGCATCATCCCTTCCTCTTTAGGGAAATGCCGACGTAGTTCAAGCAGGCATCAAAAGAATTTCTGGTGCCGTTGCCGGGGAGTATCATCAACATCAACCAGGTTCCTAATCACAAATCTCATCTCCTCGCAATTTACATTATTTGCCATTTGCCTCTCGTTTTCCTCTTCCTCTCTTCACAAAAAATTTGCCAGTTTATTCACCCTCTTTTCCGTTCTCCGTTTTCTCGTCAGATCTATTTTTGAGCGCATTTTTGCTTGCGTAGTCATGATGCCTCAACGAAAATATTATGATGTTCCTTACACAAATATTTTGCTTGAAATAGAGAAAAGTACTAAGGAATATATGACTACACAATATGAGCATAATAAATATTTTACTAGAGAACTTAAGGAGCACTCCGTCGTGTTAGAGTCTATAACGAAACAACTTGTTGATATTAGTAGAGAAGTTTGCAATCTCCAATCTAAGTATGCTTTTGCTGAAAGTTTGCTAGGAAAAATATACGATGCACAAGCTACTTTAGTTAATCAAATGGCCGCCAAACCAATCTCATTAGAAGATAAAAGTGATGAAGATCTTAAAATGATTGGTGTTTCCTCTATTGATACTTTGTTTAGTAAAATTAAGATTGGTGAAGAAGGGACTGGAGAAGAGTCAACTTTAGCTAGAAGGTGTCCCAATAATTCGGAGGGTGAAAGTCTTGTTGAGAAAATTGATAAAAGTGGGTTTGAAGAGGTCAAGAATTTAACTCGTGATGTGCCCACTATTTTGAATTACAAAGACTTTAATTATTGTAGTTGTTCTTTGGTTGATTGTATTTCTTTGATGCAATCCATGATAAATTCGTCCTATGCTTATGAACAAAATAAAGCCTTTACTAAACATATTGTTGATGCTATGATGAAAGCTTTTGAAGAAAAGTTGGAATTAGAAGTTTCATTTCATAGAAAATTACGTGATGAATGGTAAGCTACCATACAAGTTAAGATTAAAAATTATGAGTGTTTTGCTTTATGTGACTTGGTTGCTAGTGTTTCTACAATTCCGAAATCTTTATGTGATGTGCTTGGTCTTACCGATATTGAAGAATGCTCTTTAAATTTGCACTCGGAGGATTCCACTATTAAAAAGCCTATGGAAGAATTAATGATGTTCTTATTCTTGCAAATAGGAATTATGTGCAAATAGATTTTATTATTCTTGATATTGATTGCAATCCGTCTTGTCCAATTATTCTTGGTAGACCGTTTTTACGTACTACTGGTGCCGTGGTTGAAATGAAAGAAGGCAATATTAAATTCCAATTTCCACTAAGGAAGGGTATGGAACACTTACCTAGAACAAGAATTAGGTCACCATATGAATCAATCATGAGGACATCCTATGGATCTAGAACTAAAGATGACAAAACATAGATCCTCTGCGTTATGCCTAGCTAGGGGCGTAAAACGATAACGCTCGTTGGGAGGCAACCCAACTTGTATCTTTTTGATTTTTGGTTTTCTTGAGGCTTTCAATAAAATACACAATTATGCCTCTGATTAGATCTGTTTTTGTGGTTTAAATTAGTGTTTGTGCCAAGCAAGGCCTATGGGCTGATTTGGGTGACAGTTGATTTGATCTTGCTGAAAAACAGAAACTTTTGTTACAACGGGATTATTTCTAATTTTTATAAGAAGAGTTATTTTGAGCTGATTCTTTTTGCACAAGATTAAAAAATAAATTATTCACGTCTTCCTAATTTTTCAGAATTTTTAGAGTTACAGAAGTATTCGAAGTAGTCAGATCTTAGATTGCTACAGACCATTCTGTTTTCGACAGATTCTATTTTCTTTGTGTTGTGCGCTTGTTTTGATGATTCTATGGTTTTATTTGAAGATTTTTTGCCATATAAAAGTTGGAATACGGTAGATATAATGCAAAAATAAAATATGAATGGGTTTGCAACATTACTTACAGTAGTGGTTTGCTTTCTTATACTAACGGATCTCATGAAGGTTTTGTTGAGATCCCCTCTTTCTTCTAACAACCATCGGTATTTTACTTGGAACTATATTTTTATTAGTCACATATTATGAGTTTTTCTTGGAGCGTGTTGTTTGATACGAGTCTTTGCTTTTTTTATTTGTGTTTTAAGTCTTGAATCCTTGCTGGACACACCTTTTTGAGAGAACCAAAAATTATGCTATGCTTGCTCCTATGCTTCACTTATATTTTTAGAGCCTTGGAATTGCTCTAGTGCTTCACTTATATCTATTTGAGCACGGTGTGCTTTGTTATTTTTGAAGAAATGCTCTCATGCTTCAAGTAGATTTATTTGGGAGTTAGTAAATTTTTTAAGAAATTCTCTCTTGCTTCACTTAGATTATTTTGAAAGAAAGAAATATTGTGCTCATGTTCTTCACTTAAATTTGTTTGAGCCTATTAAAAGCAACATGTGAAAATAGTCCCAAAGTGATAGATATCCAAGGAGGATATAATAAAAACTTTCATGAAAATCTTTGGACAAAATAAACTTGGTTCTTAGTAATGGTTTTGAATTATGACGATATGATATGTGAGTTATGTTGATGAGTAATTATGCTTTAGTAAGAATATTGGTGTTAAGGTTTGTGATTCCCTGTGCAAGCAAGAAAGTCAATAGTTATGCAATGAAATTTATATCCTACTTGTGGTGCATTATTCGGTGTTGCATATGCTTAATGCTTGGGTACGATATTTTGCATTTCTTGGTTGGGCGCTTCTCAATCTTTTTGCTAGCCTTCATTTTGCACTAAGTATGATCACTACTTGTGCATCCAAAACCCTTTAAACCAGTTTTGCCATTTGAGTCCACTATATCTACCTATATGTGGTATTTCCGTGTTGTTCTAAGCAAATTTGCATGTGCCATCTCTAATTTTCAAAATAAAATTTTCTTTTGTGTGCTCATACCGCTTGCGAGGCGGTGAAGGGTGGTCGATATTTTCCATGCTAGATGTGTTATTCTCATGATGAGTGTTTATTCACTTGTCATTGCATGAAGGTACGACAAAGGTATTAGGGATGCCTAGTCCCTAAATGAAAAAATGAATTTACTTTATGTTGTCAAATAATAAATTTCTTGGAAACTGGTATGGAGGGCACTTGTGGATACGATAAGCCATGAAAAGTGAAAGTATGATGGAAAAAGGAATAATTTTTTTGGGGAACCGCCTATGATGTATCTAGCATGGAAAGTGTTGGGAGCTCTAAGTCATTTTCGTTGGTGGGGAAAGTATGCCTCCCAAAATGTTTTTATCTCTCAATTTTCTCTCTGAGCTCTGGCACCTCTACAATCCCTACTTCCCTCTGCGAAGGGCCTTTCTTTTACTTTATGCAGTTTTTATTTTCGAATTTGACTCTCCATCTTCTCTTATAAAGCACCAACTAAGGGGCACTATGATCGTATTTGAGCATTGGGTGTAGCTAACATTCGAGTGTGTTTCATGAATGGATCAATGATTGAGCATAATGGGCTAGGGATAAATTGCTTTACTGTTGATATTTTGAAAGACATGGTTGCTTGTTGGTATGCTTGAGTATTGAAGTCTTCATGTCAAGACTAGACTATTGCTTTGAACCATATAAAAGTCCAAATGTCCATGCTATAAAGAAAAGATTAAGTGATGAACATGTTAGGCAGCTTTACACATCAAAAATTCTATTTTTATCATTTACCTACTCGAGAGCGAGAAGGAATTAAGCTTGGGGATGCTGATACGCCTCCAATGTATCTATAATTTTTTATTGTTCCATGCTATTATATTATCATTTTTGGATGTTTTACAATCATTTTATAGTCATTTTCTACATTTTTTGGTACTAACCTATTGACATAGTGCCCAGTGCAAGTTGCTGTTTTCTGCTTGTTTTTTACATCGCAGGAAATCAATACCAAACGGAGTGCAAACGCAGCGAAATTTTTTTATGGATTTTTTCTGGACCAGAAGACACCGTATGGGCCAAGAAAGTACCTGAGGGGAGCTCTGAGGGGAGCACAACCCACCAAGGTGCGGCTGAGGCCCCAGGTGCGCCCAGGTGGGTTGTGCCCACCTCGGTGGCCTCTCGCACTACCACTTTGCTCTATAAATACCCCCAAGATTCCGAAGCCCTAGGGGGTCGACGAAAATCAATTCATGCCGCCGCAAGTTCCAGAAACACCAGATCCAATCTAGAAACCATCACGGAGGGGTTCATCATGTCCGTTAGTGCCTCTCCGATGATGCGTGAGTAGTTCTTTGTAGACCTACGGGTCCGTAGTTAGTAGCTAGATGGCTTACTCTCTCTCTCTCTCTCTCTCTCTGTCTCTTAATTCTCAGTACAATGGTCTCTTGGAGATCCATATGATGTAAGTCTTTTGCGGTGTGTTTGTTGGGATCCGACGGATTTTAGTTTATGATCTTATCTATGTTTTTACCCATGAAACTTATTTGAGACTTCTTTGATCTCTTATGTGCATGATTGATTATAGCCTCATATTTATTCTCCGGTATTTGGGTTTTGTTTGGCCAACTCGATCTATTTATCTTGCAATGGGAATATGTGCTTTGTGATGGGTTCCATCTTACGGTGCTTGATCCTAGCGATAGAAGGGGAAACGAGACGTATGTATTGTTGCTATTAAGGATAACAAGATGGGGTCTATTTCTACATAAATAGATCTTCTCTACATCATGTCATCGTTCTTATTGCATTACTCCATTTTTTCATGAACTTAATACACTAGATGCATGCTGGAATGCGGCGATGTGTGGAGTAATAGTAGTAGATGCAGGTAGGAGTCGGTCTACTAATCTTGGATGTGATGCCTATATAATGATTATTGCCTGGATATTGTCATGAGTATTTTAAGTTCTATCATTTGCTCAACGTTAATTGTTTTCCCACCATTTGCTATTTTTCGAGAGAGAAGCCACTAGTGAAACCTACGGCCCTCGGGTCTCTTCTTATCGTATTTGCCTTTGCGATCTATTTACCTTTGCTTTTATTTTCAGATCTATTAAACCAAAAATACCTTGTTGCACTTTATTTTATTGTGATCTATTTATCCTATCTATCACAGCTTTATCATGTCTTCTCGCAAATTTCTAGCACCGTTACCCGAAAGGGATTGACAACCCCTTTAACACGTCGGGTTGCTAGTATTTGTTATTTGTGTGGAGGGGCTGTTTACATTGTGTTGCGTGGTTCTCCTACTGGTTTGATAACCTTGATCTCATCACTAAGGGAAATAACTACCGTCGTTGTGCTGCATCATCCCTTCCTCTTTGGGGAAATACCGATGTAGTTCAAGCATGCATCAGTGGGACCTTTCAAGACCGCTCGAGGCGGCATGACACACTTGCTGCTGGTGGTGGACAAATTAACCAAGTGGATCGAGGCGCGACCGATCAAGAAGCTGGACGGGCTGAAAGCCGTCCGGTTCGTCAAGGACATCGCGGTGCGCTACAGCGTCCCGCACAGCATCATCATGGACAACGGCACCAACTTCGCCACGGGCTCGCTCGTGTAGTATTGCTCCGTCTCCGGCATCCGCCTTGACTTGGCCTCTGTGGCCCACTCTCAGTCCAACGGCCAGGTCGAGCAGGACAACGGCCTCATCATATCTGGCATCAAGCCCCGGCTCGTCGAGCCACTCAATAGTTCACCCAGCAGCTGGCTTGACGAGCTACTAGCCTTCCTCCAGAGTCTCCGCACAGCGCCGAACCAGTCGACCGGGCTCACCCCGTTCTTCCTCGTCTACGGAGCAAAAGCCATCATCCCAACCAACATCGAGTTTGACTCACCACGAGTCGCAATGTACACCGAAGCCGAAGCCAAGGAGGCCCGTGAAGACAGCATCGACCTACTTGAAGAAGCACGACTTTTGGCACTCAGCCGATCCGCCATCTATCAGCAACGCCTGAGGCACTACCATAGCAAGAAGATCAAGCCCCTCGCTTTTCGCGAGGGAGAGCTCTTCCTCCGGCTTGTCCAGCAACAAGACGACCAGCACAAGTTGGCCTCCCCATGGGAGGGCCCCTTCATCGTCAGCAAGGCCCTATGCGACTGCAACGCCTACTACCTCATCGATGTCTGCAAGTCGAACAAGCGCAAGAGAGACATCGTCGGCGAAGAGACGATCCGCCATCTATCAGCAACGCCTGAGGCACTAACATAGCAAGAAGATCAAGCCCCTCGCTTTTCGCGAGGGAGAGCTCTTCCTCCGGCTTGTCCAGCAACAAGACGACCAGCACAAGTTGGCCTCCCAATGGGAGGGCCCCTTCATCGTCAGCAAGGCCCTATGCGACTGCAACGCCTACTACCTCATCGATGTCTGCAAGTCGAACAAGCGCAAGAGAGACATCGTCGGCGAAGAGACAACCTGGCCATGGAATGCAGACCTCCTCCGCCTGTTTTACAGTTAGCGATGTGCATGTGTGTATCACTACCTTTTGTAAGCGCATGAAAAACTATTGGGTCCCCGAACGACGCTCGCGGGCTGCCCTTTCCAGCCAAGTTGTTGTGCTCCACTTATTTGTGCAAATTCTTTCTTAAAAACCCCCACCGTCGGGTTGACTCGCTCAACCCGGGGGCTCGGAGGCTGGACGGCTTGACCGCCACCCGCCGCTGTTAGTGGGAACGACACCTATGGGATCACAAGAATCCCTAATGTGGTCGGCGGGCGCGGGGTTGTGAGAAGAGCAGGTCTAAGAGCCAGCACAAAGGTCGTTTACCCAGGTTCGGGCTGTGGAGATCGCATAATACCCTAGTCCTGCTTTGGTGTGTATATCAGTGTTCTTGAACCAGCTATCGAGCGTGACTTGCCCAAAGAGCCGAATCCCCCCAGTACGCCTCGGGCCTCCTTTTATAGTCGAAGGATGTGCCACAGTGGCACACAGGAGGTGGAAAGGGTACAGTAGCTATGTTTATCGCGTGCTATTACGGGACAAGACGCATTAAATGCGCCTCTGAGGTGTTCCCCTGCTTTATCGCCGCCTCGCCCTTCGTCGACACGTGCCCAGGACAGCGAGGCGTTCTACGCCATGTACGCTGATACGTCTCCAACGTATCTACTTTTCCAAACCCGGACTGACGCTGTTTTCAGCCGAACTGCCATGATGTTGTTATATGTGTAGAAAAGAAAAGTTCTCGGAATGTCCTAGAAATCCAGGGAGGCACTTTTTGGAATTAATAAGAATTTTTAGCGAAAGAATTAGTGCCAGGGATACCACGGCCTGTCCACGAGACAGGGGGGCGCCACCCCCCTAGGGTGCGGCCCCCTATCTCGTGGGCCCCCTGGACCTCCTCCGACCTCAACTCCGACTCCATATATTTCGTCTCGAGGAGAAAAAAATTAGGGAGAAAGTTTCATCGCGTTTTACGACACGGAGCCGCCGCCAAGCCCTAATCTCTCTCGGGAGGGCTGATCTAGAGTCCGTTCGGGGCTCCGGAGAGGGGGATTCGTCGCCATCCTCATCATCAACCATCCTCCATCACCAATTTCATGATGCCCACCGCCGTGTGTGAGTAATTCCATCGTAGGCTTGCTGGACGGTGATGGGTTGGATGAGATTTACCATGTAATCAAGTTAGTTTTGTTAGGGTTTGATCCCTAGTATCCACTATGTTCTGAGATTGATGTTGCTATGACTTTGATATGCTTAATGCTTGTCACTAGGGCCCGAGTGCCATGATTTCAGATCTGAACCTATTATGTTTTCATGAATATATGTGTGTTCTTGATCCTATCTTGCAAGTCTATAGTCACCTATTATGTGTTATGATCCGACAACCCCGAAGTGACAATAATCGGGATACTTCTCGGTGATGACCGTAGTTTGAGGAGTTCATGTATTCACTATGTGTTAATGCTTTGGTCCGGTTCTCTATTAAAAGGAGGCCTTAATATCCCTTAGTTTCCGTAAGGACACCAACGGGAGGGTAGGACAAAAGACGTCATACAAGTTCTTTTCCATAAGCACGTATGACTATTTACGGAATACATGCCTACATTACATTGATGAATTGGAGCTAGTTGTATATCACAGTATGTTATAACTATTGCATGAGGAATTGCATCCGGCATAATTATCCATCACTGATCCATTGCCTACGAGCTTTTCACATATTGTTCTTCACATATTTACTTTTCCGTTGCTACTGTTACAACTACTACAAAACCCCCAAAACATCTATCTTTACTTTTGCTACCATTACCTTTATTATCATACCACTTTTGCTACTAAACACTTTGCTACGGATACTAAGTTATCCAGGTGTGGTTGAATTGACAACTCAACTGCTAATACTCAAGAATATTCTTTGGCTCCCCTTGTGTCGAATCAATATATTTGGGTTGAATACTCTACCCTCGAAAGTTGTTGTGATCCCCTATACTTGTGGGTTATCAAGACTAATTTTTGGCACCGTTGCGGGGGAGCATAGCTCTATTCTCTGTGTCACTTGGGATTTATATCTGTTGATCACTATGAAGAACTTGAAAGACGATCGAACCACTATTTTGCCCTCAACTACGAGGGGAGGTAAGGAACTGCCATCTAGCTCTGCACTAGATTCTCCTTCCGTTATTAGTAGGCTTGCGACACCTAAACCTGCTACTGCTATGAATTCTGATATGTCACATGTTATTGATGATGCCACTTCTGCTATGCATGATGAAACTACTTCTGTGCGTGATACTACTTTGCCATTAGGTGAATTTCTTGATGAACAACTTGCTAGATTTAGGGGGAATGAAATTACTGAAGATCCTATTATTGATGATAGTGATGATGAAGGTCCCCCCAATGATTATGTATTACCTGTTGTTCCTAAGGGTTATGTTATGAATGAAAAAGCTGCTATGGAAATTCTTGCTTGCAATGATAGAAATGATCTTAAGAAATTATTAGCTAAATGGAAGCAGCAGTCTCTTAATGCTAGAATGAAAACCCGATCCTGCTTTTGCTACTTCACCTATCTGTGTTACTGATAAGGATTATGAATTCTCTGTTGATCCTAATATTATTACTTTAGTTGAATCTGATCCTTTTTATGGCCTTGAATCTGAAACTGTTGTGGCACATCTTACCAAGTTGAATGATATAGCCACCCTATTTACTCATGATGAGAAGTCTCGCTATTTATATATCCTTAAGATATTTCCGTTCTCATTAAAAGGTGATGCTAAGACTTGGTATAATTCTCTTGCTCCTGGTTGTGTGCATAGTCCCCAGGATATGATTTATTACTTCTCTGCTAAATATTTCCCTGCTCATAAGAAACAAGCTGCCTTGCGGGAAATTTATAATTTTGTGCAAATCAAAGAAGAGAGTCTCCCACAAGCTTGGGGGAGGCTTCTCCGGTTACTGAATGCTTTGCCTGATCATCCCCTTAAGAAAAATGAAATACTTGATATCTTTTATAATGGACTAACCGATGCTTCCAAGGACTACTTGGATAGTTGTGCTGCTTGTGTTTTCAGGGAAAGAACAGTCAACGAAGCTAAAATACTATTGAATAATATGTTAACTAATGAAAATAATTGGACTCTTCCTGAGCCAATTCCTGAAGTAATTCCTGAACTAATTGACCCAACTCCTGAGCCTATTCCTAAACCCACTCCAAAGAAGAGAGGTGTTTTATTTCTCAATCCTGAAGATATGCAAGAGGCAAAGAAATGAATGAAAGAAAAAGGTATTAAAGCCGAAGATGTTAAGAATTTACCTCCTATAGAAGAAATACATGGTCTGAATATACCGCCTGAAGAACCACATTGTCTTGATAACCCGACACAGGTAGTAAAGGTAAATTCTCTCTATAGATATGATAAAGTTGAAATACCCTCTACTAAATTTCATAGCCCTTACTTAGATGAATTTGATGACTTTATGGCTAGACAAGAAAGTTTTAATGCTTATGTTGGTAGAGAGTTAAAGAATAATGCTTTCGAGATAGGACGCATAGGTGATAATCTGGCTAGAGTTAAAGATGAACTTCACCGCATTAGCAAATATGCTTCTATGGTTGCTACTCAAGCTGAGCAAGTACTTAAAGCTCAAAATGATTTGCTTGATGAATTAAATAATAAAAATGACTTTGCTGTTAGAGTGGCTACTAGAACTGGTAGAATGACTCAGGAACCTATGTATCCTGAAGGCCACCCTAAGAGAATCGAGCAAGATTCTCAGAGAAATAATTTAGAGGCACCTAGTTCTTCTAAAAAGAAGAAGAAGAAAAACGATAGAACTTCGCATGCTTCTAGTGAACCTACTGTAGACACACCTGAGAATCCCAATGATATTTCTATTTCTGATGCTGAAACACAATTAGGTGATGAACATGAACCTAGTGATAATGTTAATGATAATGTTCATGTTGATGCTCAACCTAGCAAAGACAATGATGTAGAGATTGAACCTGCTGTTGATCTTGATAACCCACAATCAAAGAATCAATGTTATGATAAGAGAGATTTTGTTGATAGGAAGCACGGTAAAGAAAGAGAACCATGGGTTCAGAAACCCATGCCCTTCCCTCCTAAACCATCCAAGTCAAAGGATGATGAGGATTTTGAGCGCTTTGCTGAAATGATTAGACCTATTTTCCTACGTATGCACTTAACTGATATGCTAAAAGTAAATCCTTATGCTAAGTATATGAAGGATATCATCACAAATAAAAGAAAGATACTGAAAGCTGAAATTTCCACCATGCTTGCTAATTAGACTTTTAAGGGTGGAATACCAAAGAAACCTGGAGATCCGGGTGTACCAACTATACCATGCTCTATTAAAAGAAATTATGTTAGAGCAGCTTTATGTGATCTTGGAGCCGGTGTTAGTGTTATGCCTCTCTCTTTATATCGTAGACTTGAATTGAATAAGTTGACACCTACTGAAATATCTTTGCAAATGGGTGATAAATCAACCGCTATACCTGTCGGTATTTGTGAGGATGTGCCTGTTGTGGTTGCAAATGTCACTATCTTAACGGACTTTGTTATTCTTGATATTCCCGAGGACGATAGTATGTCAATTATCCTTGGTAGACCTTTCTTAATACTGCAGGGGCTGTTATTGATTGCAACAAAGGCAATGTCACTTTTCATGTTAATGGTAATGAGCATACAGTACACTTTCCGAGGAAACAACCTCAAGTTCATATCATCAATTCTATTGAAAAAGTTCCAACTATCATTTTTGGAGGTTTTGAATTTCCTCTCCCTACTGTCAAGAAAAAGTATGATATTCCTATTGTTGGGGATTTTCATATCCCCGTTGAGGTAACTTAGTGTTATTCGAAATTTCTCCGGTTCCGTGTTATTCGGAATGAGTTTGTTAACAAGACTTGATCAACCTTGTTAGTGGGTTCATTTTGATGATCACGAAATGGATGAAACTAGAAGGGACAACCTTCTGTACCCTCTTTTTACTTTCTGTTATTTAGAATAAATAAAGAAAAATAGTATTATCCGTCTGTTTTCTGAATTATCCGTGCATTAAAAAATAGTCCAAAAATAAAAGTGCTCCAAATGCCCTGCAAATTTAGTATGATTTTTTCTAGAATATTTATGTATTTTAGGCACTGAAAACACTGCAGGAGGGGCAAGCACTAGGCCACGAGAGAGGAGGGTGTGCCCCCCCTGTAGGGTGCGCCCCCTATCTCGTGGGCCCCTGGTGTCCCCCCTCCACTTATGCTAGCACCCACACACTTCATCTTCTACCCAAAAAAATCCCCATCCAGCTCAAGCCTGAGTTCTAGCTCGTTTTGCTGCGATTTTCGATCTCTTAGCTCAAAGCTCCATTGACAAAACTGCTTTGGGAGATTGTTGCTTGGTATGTGACTCCTCCATTGGTCCAATTAGTTTTTGCTCTAGTGCTTTATTCATTGCAATTTTTTGCTGCATAGGTGACCATGTTCTTGAGCTTGCATGTTAAATTTTTGAAGTCCCAAGCAATTCCAATGCATGATATGGGCTCTTGGCACTTGTAGGAGTAGTTGCTACCAATCTTGTTTAGTTTTTTTCACTTTTATTTTGAAGTTACTAAAATTTCAGAAATTTTCAGAAAATGTTAAGGAGGCTCTTTAAAGGCTCTTCTAGCAAAAGCTCTAAGGAAAAACAAGACAAAGAGAAGGAAAAAAACCTAAGTATAATCTTCCTCGCTTAGCGGAAGTACGGTCATGTGAATGGCCATGTGAGGATTTCTTGAAAGAAGCCGGAATTCATGAAGACTTTTATGCTTTAATCGGGACTGCAGGCCTCACCGGTTTCATGAACGACCGAATCGATCAGTATCTCTTACTTACCAATACTTTCGTGCAAAACTTTTATTATTATCTTAAGAAGTCACCGCCTGCAGTATCATTTCATTTATATGATGAATTCAAAGAAATGTCTTTACGTCATTTTTGCGCGGTATGTAGGATACCTTATGAGGGAGAATTAGAGGAACCCCATCGTGAAGATGTGGATGGCTTCGTTAAAACTATTGCTGTAGAAGAGCCAAAGAAGGGCTCTGAGGCAAAAGTCTCTAGCATCCACTTTCCTGTTTTACGCTACTTTGCCATATTTGCTAGTAGATGCTTGATTGGTCGTGGAAATAGTGGAAATTTGAGCGTTCCAGATATTATTATTCTTCAACATGCTTTGCTGGGAGACAACACTTTTAGTATGGGTGCCGTCGTTGCTAAACGGCTAGCCCTAAATCGTACAAAAGGCCCCATATTTGGACGTATCTATGCTGCACGTCTTGCTGAACATTTTCAGATACCCATCAGGCACCATGAGGAGGAGGAGACAAAATGACCTCCTCACATTTTAGATTACAAGAGCATGGTAGCACATAAGTTTATTGTTGACAACGAAGATAAGATGCTCTTGTATAGACTTAGATTCAATAAGAAACGCTTTGAGTTTATTATTTTGCCTGCACCTCTGTTATTTGATTTGCTTGCAGAAAATCGCCTTGTCACACCGGAAGCGGTGAACAACCATCTAGCCCAAGCTTTTACTCCAGAACCTGAACCTGAACCTGAACCTGAGCTGGACCCTTATCATGCATCATCTGTCCAGTGGGATCCGGAGATGACCAGCCAGTGGGATCCTGATTACACCTCCCACTACACCGGGGAGAGTAGCGGCGGTCCTTGGTATTAAACCAACTTAGGCCAAAAGCCTAAGCTTGGGGGAGTACGTATTTCTCACGGACTTTACATTCATGTTCACACACTAGTCGTCGGTGCTCATACTCTTTCATTGTATTATCCATGCTAGTACAAATTTCCTTTTCTAGTTTTCTTCTTGTGTGTTTGATAAACCTTGAGAAAAAACAAAAAAATTAGTTAGTTTAATTTCCTTGCTTGTAGTAGAAATTAAAATGAAAACCCAAAAAGATTTCTCGTTCTTCTTTTACTTGTTGGGAGCTTTCCCGTGTAAATATTTTTATTTTATTTTCTTTCTTTTGGGGGGTCGAGAAGACCATATTGAAAATGCTTAGTGGCTCTTATATGCATGATTGTTTATTTAACTTAGAGCCCATATTACTTGTCTTCTCTCTTGAGTTGAATGCTTGCAGATTCCAGTTTAGTCCAATGCACGTGCACTCTTATTATTATACACATCGTTCGGTCGTGCAAGTGAAAGGCAATAATGATGATATATGATGGACTTATTGGGATGAGAAAAGCTGGTATGAACTCGACCTCTTTTGTTTTTGTAAATATGATGAGTTCATCATTCCTGAGTCAGCTATTATGAAGTAAACATATTTGCGATGACATTTAGAGATTATAGTTGCTTGTGCCATGCTTGATTAACTATAAGTTATAATGGTTTACCTTGCGTGCCAACATGCTATTAGAATGATTATGATGTGATATGATGGGATGGTACCCTCCTTTGAATGTATTAAGTGACTCGACTTGGCACATGTTCATGCATGTAGTTGAATCAAATCAACATAGCCTTCATGATATTTATGTTCATGGTAGATTATATCCTACTCATGCTTGTACTCAGTGTGAATTAATTTTAATGCATGTTTACGACTGTTGTCGCTCTCTCAGTTGGTCGCTTCCCAGTCTTTTGCTAGCCTTCACCTGTATTAAGCAGGAATACTGCTTGTGCATCCAAACTCCCTAAACCCCAAAGTTGTTCCATATGAGTCCACTATACCTACCTATATGCGGTATTTACCTACCGTTCCAAGTAAAATTTGTATGTGCCAAACTCCAAACCTTCAAATGAAATTTTGTTTTGTATGCTCGAGCAGCTCATGTTTCAACTAGGGCTGCCTATATCTTCCATGCTAGGTGGGTTATTCTCAAGAGGAGTGGACTCCGCTCCTCATTCACGAGAAAGGGCCGGTAATCGTGATGCCCAGTCCCATGATCCAAAAAGATCAAAACAAAGCAAAATAATTAAACAAAACTCCCCCAGGGTTGTTGTATGTTGGAGGCACTCGTTGTTTCGAGCAAGCCATGGATTGATGCTTGTTGGTGGTTGGGGGAGTATAAACCTTTACCATTCTGTTTGGGAACTGCCTATAATGCATGCAGTATGGAAGATACAACCATCTCATAGTTGTTGCGTTGACAGCAAAAGTATGCCGCTCAAAATGTTATTCAATCTCTATTTTAAAATCGAGCTCTGGCACCTCTACAAATCCCTGCTTCCCTCTGCGAAGGGCCTATCTATTTACTTTTATGTTGAGTCATCATCCCTTCTTATTAAAAAGCACCCGCTGGAGAGCACACTATCATTTACATTCATTATTATTGGTTTATATTGCGTATGACTTGACTGGATCTCTTTTACCATGAATTACAATGTTTAGTCAGTCCTTGATCTTTAAAGGTGCTCTGCATTTATGTTTTGCAGTCTCAGAAAGGGCTAGCGAGATACCATTTTGTTATATCATGTTATGATTATTTTGAGAAAGTGTTGTCATCCGAGTTTTATTATTATGGCTCGCTAGCTGATTATGCTATTGATATGAGTAATTGTGAGACCTATGTGTTATTGTTAGTATGGTTAGTTCATAATATTTGCTGAAACTTGAATCCTGGCTTTTCATGTTACAACAACAAGAGCAAACGGAGTTTGTAAAAGTTTTTCTTTATCACTTTCAGTTTATCAACTGAATTTGCTTGAGGACAAGCAAAGGTTTAAGCTTGGGGGAGTTGATACGTCTCCAATGTATCTACTTTTCCAAACACTTTTGCCCTTGTTTTGGACTCTAACTTGCATGATTTGAATGAAACTAACCCGGACAGACGATGTTTTCAGCAGAACTGCCATGATGTTGTTTTATGTGTAGAAAAGAGAAGTTCTCGGAATGTCCTGGAAATCCACGGAGGCACTTTTTGGAATTAATACGAATTTTTGGCGAAATAATTAGTGCCAGGGGGCCCACGGCCTGTCCACGAGACAGGGGGGCGCGCCCCCTAGGGCGCGGCCCCCTATCTCGTGGGCCCACTGGACCTCCTCCGACCTCAACTCCAACTCCACATATTCCGTCTCGGGGAGAAAAAAATCAGGGAGAAAGTTTCATCACGTTTTAGGACACGGAGCTGCCGCCAAGCCCTAATCTCTCTCGGGAGGGCTGATCTGGAGTCTGTTCGGGGCTCCGGAGAGGGGGATTCATCACCGTCCTCATCATCAACCATCCCCCATCACCAATTTCATGATGCTCACCACCGTGTGTGAGTAATTCCATCGTAGGCTTGCTGGACGGTGATGGGTTGTATGAGATTTACCATGTAATCAAGTTAGTTTTGTTAGGGTTTGATCCCTAGTATCCACTATGTTCTGATATTGATGTTGCTATGACTTTGCTATGCTTAATGCTTGTCACTAGGGCCCGAGTGCCATGATTTCAGATCTGAACCTATTATGTTTTCATGAATATATGTGTGTTCTTGATCCTATCTTGCAAGTCTATAGTCACCTATTATGTGTTATGATCCGACAACCCCGAAGTGACAATAATCGGGATACTTCTCGGTGATGACCGTAGTTTTAGGAGTTCATGTATTCACTATGTGTTAATGCTTTGGTCCGGTTCTCTATTAAAGGAGGCCTTAATATCCCTTAGTTTCCGTAAGGACCCCGCTGCAACGGGAGGGTAGGACAAAAGACGTCATACAAGTTCTTTTCCATAAGCACGTATGACTATTTACGGAATACATGCCTACATTACATTGATAAATTGGAGCTAGTTCTATATCACCCTATGTTATAACTATTGCATGAGGAATTGCATCCGGCATAACTATCCATCACTGATCCATTGCCTACGAGCTTTTCACATATATTTCTTCGCTTATTTACTTTTCCGTTGCTACTGTTACAACTACTACAAAAAAACCAACACATCTATCTTTACTTTTGCTACCATTACCTTTATTATCATACCACTTTTGCTACTAAACACTTTGCTGCAGATACTAAGCTATCCAGGTGTGGTTGAATTGACAACTCAACTGCTAATACTCAAGAATATTCTTTGGCTCCCCTTGTGTCAAATCAATAAATTTGGGTTGAATACTCTACCCTCGAAAGCTGTTGCGATCCCCTATACTTGTGGGTTATCATAGGCTGGCTGGCTGCTGAGGTGGCGTGGTAGCAGCTTCTTCACGAAGATTTGCATGCCACCACGCAGGTGCTTGCTGAGTTGGCCTCGGGACCGCGCGTCGCCATGCAGGTGCCCGCCTGGCTGGTTGGGCTGGCAGTTGCATGGGAACGGCTGTGGGGTCTTGGCGTGTGTGCGGGCCTGGTCATGGCCTCGTTGATGTGCTCGGCAAGAGTCATGCTGGGGGCCCCGACAAGGGTCTTGCCGCGACACCGTGGTCGTTCCCGGCAAGGATGTCGCCGGAGGTCTCGTCTCCTGGTCCTCATCTGATATTGGGTGTTAATGATCTTCACAAAGATCTGCATGCCACCATGGAGGCTCCTCCCGAGCCTTGGTTTCAATGTGGTTGTTGGTGTTGGAAACCTCGGGCTCAAGGGAGGTGCGCTTCATTGGTGTCGAGCAGGTTGCTCCGGCAAGGCTCTTGCCGGGGCTGCGGAGGCCGCCCCGGGAAGGCTCTTGCCGGGGGAGTCCACCTCGCCCTCTTGCTCTTCGTGTCTTTACCTTGGCGTTGCTTGATCGTCTTGTGGCTTCGGCTTCCCTTCCTTGCCTTGCTAAGTGTGGCCACAGGCGCGGCTCCGACCTCCCGTGCACAGGTAAAGGGGTACAATTATAGCCCCTACTTCTGTACACCGACAGGAGCCCCCGGGCCTGGGCCACACATAAGCGCGTCGCGTTGTTGGGCTAGGCCCAGAATGGTGCGCGGGCAGGCGGGGCTAGTTTTTACCGTAGTAACTCTCTCGTCCGCTGTGCTTCCCCATGACCCATGTTGAATGCGTGACGTAGGGGGTCGTGCATGGGGTGACCGAAGCATGCTTGCATCATCCTGCGGTGAACAGTGAAGAGGCGGCTTGTGTGTCCCTTTAAGACCGCAGGGCCGCTGCTCATTCACTTTCTCTGCCTTGGAACTGTCGTTCCACGTTTCCCACTACGCCCGCCCCTTGCGCTACGTACGCCGCATGCACGACATGGGGCAGGTGACAGGCACATGAGATATGGGAAGGCGCGCGCGCGTGGGTCGATACCCACGTGCCTTCAATTGGGTGAGAAGGGCGGTCGACGGCCCCACCTGGCGCCACCTTAATGAGCTAGATTGGCTGAGAGAGATAGCCGAGCCCTGACCCCGCCCCTTTATAAGGAGGGGAGTGGGAGGGATGGCACCCCTCAATCTTTCGCCATCCACCTCCTCCCATCCTTGCTTCTTCCTCCCTTCTGTTATGGCGAGAGGGCACGCTGATGCTTCATCAGTGGCGGCGACGTTCTCTGCTTGACAACGTGCCCCTCCTCCCCAAGAGCTCGTGGCAGCGGATCCAGCAATGAGGGGAAGGGGGAGGGGCGAGGCCGAGGTCACTGTGGCGCTCGGGGAAGAGGAGGACGAGGCGGCACATCAGCTTCACCTCCGCCGGCGGTCCCTCCCCCAATGGAGGGCCACGTCGGGGACCAGCCTTGCGAATTCTTCATCAGGCTGCACCGGCCAGCATGTCATCGTCTTTGTCTCCCTACTCCATTTGCTCAGGAGATGGAGCTCAATCCGCCACAGGCTTTGAGACTACATATGAGGGGCTGCGGGAACAGCGACACATGGGTCGACGTTGACTTCCCAGCCCCTCATGTTATGTATCTCCATCGCGGATGGAAGACTTTTGCTCGCATCCACAGCCTGACGGCGGGGCTCGTTCTCTATTTCAAACTAATGGAGAACGGCCTCCTCTCCGTCAAGGTCATTGGAGACTTCGGGACTCGCCTGAAGTGCTGCGTGGAGAGCTCCTCTGATGACAAAGATTCTTCCTCGAGCGAGAGTGAAGAGAAGGACAGCGGCAGCGACGACGAGGGTAGCAGGCAGGAGGATGACGGGTCCGACTAGGCGTCGGACCCGCCGTCCCTGGGTGGTGTCGGCAGCAGCAGCATCTGCACCGGGCCCTTCTCCCGGTGGGGCCGGCTCCTTGAACTTCTCGGGGTCGTCTCCTTGGGCGGCTGGCGTGGGAAGGCCAGAGAAGGCGAAGAAGGCAGGTGGCGGGCCGTCAAGTTGGAGTACGATGACACCGACGCCTTTGTAGCGTATTGACGGACCGCTGCCTCATCTTCCAGCTCTTCTCCCGGCACCATCACCACCAGCCCTCCCCTGGGCGGCCGCTGACATGTTCTCATGGCGCCTTCTGCTGCTCGTACCTCGCCCAGGCGCTCCTTCTGCCCTCTTGCCTTCTTGTAACGTTTCCTAAGGAGAGGGACAAGAAAGGGATTACGGGCACCTTGTCTCTTTTCAGTTTGTAAGCCCACGGGCCTTAGTTAGATTTAAAACTTGTAATCCCCTTGCTCATGTTTACATTTCGTACGAACTGTACCTGTATGGGGCATATTAATGAAAAAGGGTGCTTGTCGGGTCCTTTGTGTGTGAGCAAAGCCCATACCAAGGAACGGATCCTTGTTATTTTCAACATAAACATCGTCACCCGGCAACGGGCCTTGCCGCTCCCTCACTTCACTCGACCATACTCACACTCTTGGCGGAGGCATGGGCGAAGTAGGGTTAGGCCCTACGCTTGCTTCCTTGCCGCCGCGGCTACAACCAAATTCTGAACCAAGAAAAAGTTCTCGGGTAGCAGGAAAAAGGGAGCACGGCAGCCTTGGAATAAAACGAGGTTTCACACGTCCCAATCCTATATGGAAATGCATAACAAGGGATAAGAGACTTATCTGAATCTGCAGCCACCACAACCTTGGCTTGCCGTGGGTGGACCCTTGTGTCTTCAGCCCCCGGCAACCTTGGCTTGCTTGCGTCAGAGTGCCGGCTCGTTCTATTTCTTCCACATAGCTCGGCAGAAACATTGTGTACCCTGCGAACCAAAGAGGACGGAAAGGAACAGAGAGACACGGACTCGACCTCTATGCCAGGGGTTAGTTGCCGCTAAGCAACTATCAACCCTAACCGAGGGAGAGACTCAACCTAGCATGCATGTTATGACTTAGGGCGCTAGTGCTTTGTTTATTTATGCTCGGGGTCTACGCCTGGCTTTGTACAGAGGGTTACATGCCTTGCCGGTAAGCCTTGTACAAAAGGTGGCTTGCCGGGGGGCCCGGCAACCGCACCTTACGGTTAAAACTTGTGAAGATGCTCGATGTTCCAGGAGTTGCTCACTGGAATGGCATCTTCGGTCTCCAGGCGGACTGCGCCGGGCCTGGTGACTCGTATTACCCGATAAGGGCCTTCCCACTTCGGCGTCAACTTGTTGGAATTCTTGGCCGACTGAACACACCGAAGAACAAGGTCGCCTTCCTCAAAGCTTCAGGCATGAACCTTGCGGATATGGTTGCAGCGCAAGGCTTGCTGGTAGCATGCTGCTCTCACAGTCGCGAAAGACGATCTTCCTAGAGGAGTGTCGGGTCATCTTGCCGCAATTGCTCTTGCTCAAGCTCGTCATAGCGAGGACTCGGGGTGACCCGTATATGAGTTCCATGGGGAGGACTGCTTCTGCCCCGTATACCAGGGCAAAGGGTGTCCGGCCGGTGGCTCGATTTGGCGTTGTTCTGATCGACCAAAGAACCGCCGGCAGCTCATCAATCCAGCGCCTTCCACTCTTGTGCAGCCTGTCAAAAGTCTTTGTCCTCAGGCCTTGCAGTACTTCAGCATTTGCCCTCTCCGCTTGGCCGTTGCTTCGTGGGTGTGCCACAGAGGCGAAACAGACCTTGCTGCCGAGGTCTTCAATGTATTGCATGAAGGTGTGGCTTGTGAACTGCGTGCCGTTGTTGGTGATGACTCTGTTTGGCACACCAAAGTGGCAAACTAGCCCCTTGAAGAATTTTACGACTGACTGCGCTGTCACCTTCATCACTGCTTCCACCTCCGACCACTTTGTGAACTTGTCGATCGCAACGTACAAGTACTCAAAGCCCCCGACGGCGCGGGGGAAGGGGCCCAGTATGTCGAGCCCCCAGACCGAGAATGGCCATGAGAGAGGGATTGTTTGAAGGGCTTGAGCTAGCTGACGAAGCTTCTTTGAATGAAACTGGCATGCTTCATACCTAGTTACTAGTGCCGTCGCATCCTGGAGGGCAGTGGGCCAGAAGAAACCTTGCCGGAAAGCCTTGCCGGCAAGGGCCCTCGACCCTATGTGGGAGCCACATATGCCTCCATGTATCTCCGGCAATAGCTCTAGTCCTTCCTCCCAGGGAATGCACTTCAATTTCACTCTGTTTGGTCTTTTTCTATGCAGAACATTGTCAACAAACTGGTACAGGGCAGACCGACGGGCTACTTTCTCTGCTTCTTCCTGCTCCTCAAGAAGCTCCCCTATTTGGAGGAATTGGACGGTGTGCTGTGCCCATGCCGGAGCCTGGGGATCAACGGCAAGGACCAAAGGCATCTCCTCTGTCGAGGGGACGGCTGCCTCCACGGCCAGGGCTTGGAGCCCTGCCGCAGTTGGTTATCCCACGGCAGGCTCGGTGTCTACGGCAATATCTTTGCCAGCAGCCCTGGGGAGCTCGGTGGGGAAGTACTTGCCGGGGCCATATTACCTCCGCTTGTTCTGCTCTGTTGCTGGTTCAACGGATGGTTGAGTTAACCGAAGCACAAAAGTACCTGGTTCCACAGGTAGCTTGAGGGCAGTGTGCTTTGACAGGTAGTCGGCGATGTCATTTTCCACTCGTGGGACATGCTCGGCCTGTATACCGTCAAAGCGCTCCTCCAGTTTCCTCACCTCATCCACGTAGGCTTCCATCAATGGGCTTTAATAATCCTTGTTGACCTGCCCGACGACAAGCTATGAATCACCCCTGACGATGAGCTTCTTGACCCCGAGGTCTGCCGCAATCCTGAGAACGGCAAGCAATCCCTCGTATTCAGTAGTGTTGTTCGTCGACATCTCCTTGGGAAAGTGCATCTGGATCACGTACTTGAGGTGCTCTCCGGTGGGTGCGACGAGCAGCACACCAGCACCAGCGCCTTGTAGCAAAAAAGCCCCATCAAAGTACATAACCCAGTTGCGACTTGTTTCCTTGCCGGGAAGAGTGGTCCCCTGGATCACTTCGTTAGGCGTCGAGGTCCATTCTGCAATGAACTCTGCCAAGACTCTACTTTGAATCATCGAGGTGCTTTCGAACTTCAAACCAAAACTCGACAGCTCCAAGGCCCACTCCACAGTCCTGCCCGTTGCATCTGGGTTATGTAGTATCCGTCGCAACCGGAGGTGGGTAACGACGGTGATCTCGTGCGCTTGGAAGTAATGACGTAGCTTCCTTGAGGCCATAAGGAGGCCGAAGAGCAATTTTTGCACACCGGGGTGCCTTGACCTAGCCCCCTGCAAGAGGGAGCTGACGAAGTAAACCAGGTGCTGCATCATCTTCTTCTTCTGCACCACTTCACCTGGTTGCGTGGGCCGTGTCACACTGGTGTCAGACCTTACCGGGGGCCCAGCCTTGCCGGGACCAGGCCCTGCTGGGGGGAGTTCTGGCTCACCATCCATCAACTCTGCCGTTGCCACTGCCCCTTCATCGACCTCCCTCTGCGCCACCAGTGCGGCGCTAACCACTTGATTCGTCGCTGCAAGATACAGCAGAATCGGCAATTGTGGCTTAGGCGCAACCAGTATTGGCATAGAGGAGAGGTACTTTTTTAAATCCTGTAGCGCTGCCTCGGCCTCCAGGGTCCACTCCATTGGGCCCGCCTTTTTCAAGTTTTGGAAAAAGGGAAGGGCACGCTCAGCGGACTTGAAGATGAATCTGCTCATGGCGGCAATGCAGCCGGTGAGCTTGTCTGGGTTCCTCAATCCCATGGGTGCTTGATCCGCTTGGGTGCCTCAATCTACTCAATGGCCTTAATCTTGTCTCGGTTCGCCTCAATCCCATGCTGCAACACAAAGAACCCGAAAAGCTTGCCGGGCAGGATACCGTAGACACACTTCTCAGGGTTCAGCTTGAGGTTGATCTTGCGCAGGTTTGCAAACGTTTCTTCTAGATCTTGCACAAGTGTTGCCTTGTCCTTTGTTTTGACCACTATGTCATCCATGTAAGCTTCCATATTTCTATCTAGATGAGGCTCAAAACTAATTTGGACTGGTCTTGCAAAAGTCGAGCCAGCACTCTTCAACCCGAAAGGCATCCGTAAAAAGCAGTACATACCACATGGGGTGATGAATGTTGTCTTCTGTTCATCTTCTCTCATCATGAAAATATGATGGTATCCCGAATAGGCATTAAGGAATGATAACAGGTCACACCCGGCCGTGGAGTCAACAATCTGATCGATGCGAATCAATGGGAAAGGGTCTTTTGGACAAGCCTTATTGATATTTGTGTAATCAATACACAGCCTCCACTTCCCGTTTTCCTTGTGCACTACCACCGAATTGGCCAACCACGTCAGGTGGAGCACCCCTCTCACCAAGCCCGCCGCCTCTAGCTTTCTGATCTACTCCGTGATGAACTCCCGCCTCTCCAGAGCTTGCTTCCTGACCTTCTACTTGACGGGCTGCGCATGAGGACAGACAACAAGATGGTTCTCAATCACTTCCCTGGGAACACCAGGAATGTCGGATGCCTACCACGCAAACAGTAGGACCTTGAAGTATGTCTAGAGGGGGGTGATTAGACTACTTGACCAATTAAAAACTTAACCTTTTCCCAATTTTAGAGTTTGGCAGATTTTAGCTACTTTAGGACAAGTCAAGCAATCATCACACTATTCAAGCAAGCATGCAAAGAGTATATAGGCAGCGGAAATTAAAGCATGCAACTTGCAAGAAAGTAAAGGGAAGGGTTTGGAGGATTCAAACGCAATTTGAGACACGGATGTTTTTGGTGTGGTTCCGATAGGTGGTGCTATCGTACATCCACGTTAATGGAGACTTCAACCCACAAAGGGTAACGGTTGCGCGAGTCCACGGAGGGCTCCACCCACGAAGGGTCCACGAAGAAGCAACCTTGTCTATCCCACCATGGCCATCGCCCACGAAGGACTTGCCTCATTATCGGTAGATCTTCACGAAGTAGGCGATCTCCTTGCCCTTACAAACTCCTTGGCTCAACTCTACAATCTTGTCGGAGGCTCCCAAGTGACACCTAGCCAATCTAGGAGACATCACTCTCCAAGAAGTAACAAATAGTGTGTTGATGATGAACTCCTTGCTCTTGTGCTTCAAATGATAGTCTCCCCAACACTCAACTCTCTCTCATAGGTTTTGGATCTGGTGGAAAGAAGATTTGAGTGGAAACCAACTTGGGGAAGGCTAGAGATCAAGATTCATATGGTAGGAATGGAATATCTTGGCCTCAACACATGAGTAGGTGGTTCTCTCTCAGAAATGGTAAGTTGGAAGTGTAGGTTTGTTCTGATGGCTCTCTCCACGAATGAAGAGGAGGTGGAGGGGTATTTATAGCCTCCACACAAAATCTAACCGTTACACACAATTTATCAAACTCGGTGGGACCGATTCAACAGACTCGGTCGGACCGATTTAGTAAACCTAGTGACCGTTAGTGATTTTCGGTGGGACCGACATGCAACTCGGTGAGACCGATTCGGTTAGGGTTAGGGCATAACGTAATCTCGGTAAGACTGATTACACAAACTCGGTGAGACCGATTTGGTAATAAGCTTTCCAGAGAGTTGGTGAGGTAAACTCGGTGGGACCGATTTGCTCTTTTCCGTGAGACCGAAATGTTACAAAAGGGAAACAGAGAGTTTACATTGCAATCTCGGTGGGACCGATCGCTCACTTCGGTTAGACCGAAATGTTACGAAGGGAAACGGAGAGATTACAATCCCATCTCGTTGAGACCGAGATCCCTATCGGTAAGACCGATTTGCTTAGGGTTTGTGGCAGTGGCTATGACTTTTGGAATCGGTCGCGCCGGATAGGAAGAATCGGTGTGACCGATTTTGGCTTTGGGTTTAGGTCATTTGTGGATGTGGGAAAGTAGCTGAGGGTTTTGGAGCATATCACTAAGCACATGAAGCAAGAGGCTCATTAAGCAACACCTCATCCCTTCTTGATAGTATTGGCTTTTCCTATGGACTCAATGTGATCTTGGATCACTAAAATATAAAATGAAGAGTCTTGAGCTTTTGAGCTTGAGCCAATCCTTTTTCCTTAGTATTTTGAGGGATCCACTTTCATCATCCATGCCATGCCATTCATTGAGCTTTCCTGAAATAATAGTCTTGGAATAGCATTAGCTCAATGAGCTATATGTTGTTATGAATTACCAAAACCACCTAGGGATAGTTGCACTTTCAATCTCCCCCTTTTTGGTAATTGATGACAACATATAGATCAAAGCTTCGACAAATGATAATAAGATTGAATAACATCGTCGCTTTGAGAAGTATGTGATAAGCAAGAGCTCCCCCTAAATTTGTGCATAGTTTAAGATTTGCTTTGGACTGCAAATGCACAATGAATTAGGCTCATGGGTTACTCTTCCATGTCACATACATCTTGGTGGAGCGCTCAAAATAATAAATATTGAATACATGCACTCATCACCAAGCAAAGTGAATGATCACATAGGATAGATAAGATAATATCATCAAACATGCATAAGTGTAGCTTATCATCAAACACATGATCATCAATGTCTCACAAGCATAGTATCTCAGGCAATCAAAATCAAACAAGTTTTAAACCACCAAATAAAGCAAGAGAGAACAAAAGCAACACACTCTCTCGAAGCCTATGATCTATACATTTTTCTCCCCCTTTGGCAACAAGTTACCAAAAAGTTCATAGAAAATGCATAGTGCTAGATCGACTCTCAGGCTTGATCTTCAGGTGGTGGTGTCCGGATAACTCCTTGGACGAAGGCTTCAGTTGAAGTAGAGGGTGCTGGAGTGGATGTTGGAGCTGGTTGCACTGGAGCTGAAGGGGCTGTAGCTGGTGCTGAAGATGTTGCTCTAGTGTCTGTCACAGGCACTGCAACTGACCTTTGGGCTCTGGGCACTCTGGCAAACACATTTGTGGTAGTCCTGCCCTGCCTCTCCTGCATGTCATCCTGCAGCTGCTCCACAACTGACTGTATCTTAGTTACTTTGACATCAAGGTCATGGAATTTGAGTCCCATGATTCTTTCCAAGCTCTCCTGATTCTGAGTGAGGGTGGCCAGTCCCTTCTCAATCCTCAGTGTTGATGCTATTAAGTAACCAAGCTGCTCCTGCTTGTTCTTCAAGAAATACTCAGATGCCTCCTCTTGAGTTGGCATCTTGGCAGCCTTCTCCTTCTTTGCCTTCTCCTTCTTCTCTTGAGCTTGAACTGATGATGGGTCATTCTCATTCATGACAACCTCATTGTCCTCAAAGTCTGGATAAACTGGAAAATGTTCCTTATCCAATTGATATTTCCCTGTGCCCATCTTTGAGTTTATCAATTCCCGAATCTGAGGTGCATATCCACAACTCCTCTTCTGATCTGCTGCAGTCCTCTTAATGGTTTCAATCATCAGGCTCATGACTTTAAACTTTTGTGGTACATCAAACACATGCAACATGTTGATGGCATGCCCTCTGATCATGTTATGGTCACCAGACTTGGGCAACGAGTGTGCCTCAGAATCCAATTGACAATTGGCAGCCCTGACAACAGAAAATGGACTGATCCAAACTTGTGTGTCTCAACTGCCTTGTCTGGGATCTCCTTGTACATGTGTGCCATGGAATTGTGATCCATCTTCTTCTTTGCATAAATGTCCAGGTCATCCTCATTTTCCTTTGGGGCATTTATTAGACTTGCCCATTCTTCAACAGTGGACTGGTACCTCGTACCTTCAGACATCCAAACAATTCTTCCATCTGGATAAAAGTGTGTTGTGGATTAGAATTGCATGATAAGTTCATCGTTCCAGTGAGTGAGCTTTTGCCCAACAAAATCAGCAACTCCACAAGCAACAAAGCTTTCTTGCACTCTAGGATAGTGCTCTTCATTGTCCTTGATGTAGGTCCAGTCGACCCACCTCATATCACAAACTATGGGCTTCTTATCCAACAGAATTGTCTCATAGAAGTCCTGATGTTCCTTTGCATGGAACCTGTAGTCAATAGCAGTCCTTCTCCTTGAAGCATATGGATCTTCCATCCTCCATAGCCTCAACCCTGAGTCCTTCCTGATCCTCATGTCCTCAGCCACAGGATGGGCATCATTGTGGTCTGGTATCTTGGGCTTGAGCTTCCTTAGGACCTGTCCTTCTTCATCTTCTTCATCAGCAACATTTGGCACTGGGGCCTTGTTCTTCTCAGCAGCTGGAATACTCTTAGTATTCCTCTTTGATATTTGCTTGGCCTTGGAGGCAGCTTTGGGTGCTTCCTTGGGCTTAGATGTTGCAGCCCCTGACCTTATAGCATCACCCATAAGCTTTGGTGCCTTAGGTGCTGGTGCAGCGACCTCTTCTTCCTCTTCAGAATCTCTTCTCATAGAGGGCTTTCCAAGAACCTGGGCAGTTGTGGTTCTTGCTCTCTTCTTCTTCTTGTCCTGAGCACCTTCATCCTCTAATTCAATAGTAAACTTCATTGTCTCTCCAGTGGGAACTTTCTGAGATTTGGAAGATGTGACTTTCTTTGCAGGTGCCTCTTTGGGATCAGTCTGTTCTGGCACTTGAGTGGACCTTCTGGCTTTGGGCATTAGTGTCCTCTTAGCAGGAACTTTCTTTTTCAGTCCAGGCTTTGTGCTATGTGCAGAGCCATATTCCTTCTTGAGCACCACTTTCTTGGAAGTAGCCTCATCTTCTTCAGCTTTATAGTCCTCATCCTCTGAGTCTGAAGTTCTCTTCCTCCTTTTCCTGGTAGCAGCCTTAGGCAGGTTGCTAGGAGTGCTTCTACTCCCTTCATCTGTAGAACTTGAGGGACTAGTGCCCTTGCTCATGTCAATCTGCTCTTCTGACCTGTTCTGGCTGTCACTCTGGTCTGACATGCTGCAAAAGCTGACTGCGGACCCTGTGAAGAGTTATAGATGAGATAGAGTGGATGAGCATCACAAAATGCATAGATTTTCCAAAAGGATGATTCAAAAATTCAGTTTTAGTTTTCCACAGAAAGCATTTCGGATCAACTGATTTTCAAACTCAGTGATACCGAAGCAGTTTTGGAATCTAAACTGATGATCTCAGTTGGACCGAGTCACAGTTTGGTGGCACCGAGACTGCTAGGGTTTCACAAAGTCCTAAAATCAGTCGCACCGATTAGTAATTCTTGGTCAGACCGAGAGTTACTAGTGCAATGGCATAAGCCAAATCGGTGAGACCGAATTTTTCAACTCGGTGGGTCCAAGATGGTTTCGGCGGAAACCTAACCCTAAAATTTTGAATCTCATCTAATCTACGGACTATATTGAGTGGATAGGAGTGTTTCAATCGTGGCAAGATTCAATAAGAACACAATGTGCTAGGAATCAGACGAGGATAGCACAATGATGGAGTCCATACCCTAGCTTGGCGATGAACTCGCTACGGCGGCAACGGCGGGGGCGAAATCCGTTGACGGTGGCGGAGACCAGCTATTGGAGGCGGCTGGCGACGAGGAGACGATCCGGAGACCCTCGATGGCAGAGCGAGCTATTGCGCGGGCGAAGGGGTTTGGAGAAATTTCCAAAACTTTGCCCGTGACTATATATAGCCCGACCCTGTCGGTGTGACCGAGTGGAACAACTCAGTGGCACCGAGATGCATAACTGTGTACAGTTACTGCAAATCGGTGTGACCGAAAAGTTCAAATCGGTTGCACCAAGATTGAAAACTCAGATCAACTTAATGATCTCGGTAGGACCGAAATGGAGGAATCGGTCAGACCGAGAGTCACAAAGAGGTTTTGGAAGTTTAAGTCTATGACGAATCGGGGACTCCGAGTGCTCCTCACACAGAGTGGTTCGAATCTGACTTGATCAAATTTTGTGATGTAGCATGAACAGAGTTTGAGACGAGAAAAGCATAGATAGCTAGAGAAAGTTCTTAAGCATTCTTGTCCATCCACTTGGCAAAAAGAAAAGAGACCAAACAATCAAAACAACAAGTGGATGTCCTTGAATGATTAAAATATGCACCAACATGCTCACACAATATGGTGGCAAATGAAATATGTGGCAAAGCATGCACAACCAATTCTAGCATCTATCAAACAATTGGCGATGACTAGGTCATCTATATATGAGTATATTGACTTAGGAGTCAAATGAGAACATTTGATCATAGGTCATACTCATCGTTTAAGATCAAGTGGGGTTACCACTTTTACATAATGCATTGATGTGTTCACACCATTAGAGTTGCTTTGACTCAATTCTTAGAGTTAAGCTCCCCCTAGATGTGAGATCCCCCCTTAGAGGGATGAACTAACCTTGGGTTTTGTCGATGATGACTTCATGTAGGTGTCGAAGATGTGGATGCTCAATGTTGATGTAGATCATTTGGAGCAATCCTTTGGAGTGAGTTGCACTTTCAACTTACCTACATGGGTTAGTCCCACAAGGAACAAACAAGAGTATCCATAGACATAGAGTGATGCACAGACACAAAATGATGTCCATGAAATCATTAGGTTACCTTGTCCCTTGCCTTACCAACATGAGGGTTTGTGACTCCTTGAACTAGTGCAAGATGTGGAAGATGATTGCGCTTGTTCTTGCCATAATGATATGAGTGAAGAATGTTGGCGGAGTCACCCTCAAGAACTCTCTAGTTCTTCTTCTTCGGGATCCACATCATCTTGATGGGAATCCTTGGAGTTGTAGTTGTACTTGATGAAGTAGAACTTGACGTAGTCTTGGGAACCCACTTGAACGAGGCTTTAGGTGCTTCTTCAAATGCATCAATCTCTTCTTGAAGCTTGTCCTTGCCTTTGTTCTTGTGGTCTTGTGGTGGAAGATCATCTTGAGCTTGTGTTCCCTTGAAGGAAGTAGGATCATACTTTTCTTGTTGAGGAACAAACTTCGTCTTGGGGTATTGATATTCTTCCCACTCAACTCCATTGGCATTGAACTTTTGTTCAAAACCAACACCTTGATTCTTCCGGTGCCTTCCTTGCTTGCGTAAAATTTCCTCGAATTGCTTACTCCCGGCAAGGCTCTTGTAAACACCTTTCTCTATAATTCCCTTCAATAAGCTATTTTCTTGCTCAAGTGTAACTTGGCTAAGAGAATCATTAGTGGAATCAAGAGAACTACTAGAAGCAACAATATTGGATTTAACATTGTTATTGTTACTACTAGATGGAGTGTCTTTCTTGTACTTGTTACTAGACTTGACTTGAGGCATGTAAGTAGATAAGAGTAAACGCTTGGCAATGTAAGAAGAACTTTTCTTGCGAATATCATCATTGATTGCCTTTAAGAACTCATGCTCTTGCTCAAGATTGAGCTTTTCAAAGTGTAACTTCTCATGAGCCCTTAAAAGTTCTCGATGATCTTCGAAGATAGTTTCATGAGCCAACTTAAGAGGGTTTAGTTCTCTAGTTAGAAGCTCAATCTTCTCCTTATCATTGTCATTCATGTTATCTAATTAACGTTTCATCATAGTATTCATCACTAGAGTTGTCAACAAGTAAAACATCATCCACAAGCAAGTCATCTTCATCACTATTGAAATCAACATACTCGGGATGTGTTACCTTTGGACCTTTGGCCATGAAGCATCTTCCAATTCCTTCATTTGGTGAATCAAATATGTCATAGGAGTTGGTTCACACAAGTGCTAGACCGGCAACAACTTCATCTTGAGTATATTAGGAGTCGGAGTGATAGCTTCTCTCAGAGTGATTGTCGGAGTCGGAGCCGGATACCCATTCACCAACATGAGCTTGATGTCTTCGTTTTGTGTAGCTCATTGATGACTTGTCCTTCCTTTCCGAATCCTTGCTTCTCCGTGAGGGTCTTCGTTCATTACGATCATCTCTACTCCTCCTCTCTCTTGGTGGTGATTCTTCTCTTTTGCTTCTTCTTCTTGGAGAATCTTCTCTTCTTTTGTAGGGTGTTGTACACTCATTGGAATAGTGTCTGGGTCTCCCACAATTGTAGCAATTGCGCTCTCAACTAGAAGATCTTTTGTCATTGTAAGACCTTGACTTGGAGCTTCTTTCTTTGCGTCTACTCTTGTAGAATTTGTTGAAGTTCTTCACCATTAAGCTCAATTCTTCATTGAAGGTTTGTTTCTCACTTGATGATGTGGGGGCTTCACTTGAGGCTTTGTAAGCACCACTTGACTTGTTGTGAAGTTCCTCCTTATCCTTGAGTGACATCTCATGAGCAACAATTCTTCCAATGACTTCTGTTGGCTTGAGATCTTTGTATTTTGGCATCATCTGGATCAATGTGCAGACGGTATCATACTTTCCATCCAATGCTCTTAGGATCTTCTTGATGATGAATTTGTCGGTCAGCTCTTCACTCCCTAAGCCGGCAATCTCATTTGTGATAAGTGCAAGCCTAGTGTACATTTCAGCGACACCTTCACCATCCTTCATTTTGAACTTGTCAAGCTGACTTTGGAGCACATCCAAATCGGATTCCTTGATGGATTCAGTACCTTCATGCATATCAATCAAAGTGTCCCGAATTTCCTTTGCATTCTCAAGATGGCTGAATTTGTTGAATTCTTCGGGGCACAATCCGTTGAAGATGATATCACAAGCTTGAGCGTTGTATTGCAACATCTTCAATTCTTTCGCATTAGCTTCACGGTTTGGTTCTCTCCCATCAAAGAATTCACCTTGCAAGCCAATACAAATAATTGCCCAAACGGCGGGGTTATGTCCAAGAATATGCATTTTCATCTTATGCTTCCAACTAGCAAAATTAGTACCATCAAAGTAAGGACCTCTACGGTGATAATTTCCCTCGCTAGACGCCATACTCTCCTAGGTTGTGAAACCAAGGCTATGACCACCAAAAGCTATGGAAATCAAAGCAAATGGAGACCAAAGCTCTGATACCACTTGTAGGACCTTGAAGTATGTCTAGAGGGGGGGTGATTAGACTACTTGACCAATTAAAAACTTAACCTTTTCCCAATTTTAGAGTTTGGCATATTTTAGCAACTTTAGGACAAGTCAAGCAATCATCACACTATTCAAGCAAGCATGCAAAGAGTATATAGACAGCAGAAATTAAAGCATGCAGCTTGTAAGAAAGTAAAGGGAAGGGTTTGGAGGATTCAAACGCAATTTGAGACACGGATGTTTTTGGCGTGGTTCCAATAGGTGGTGCTATCGTACATCCACGTTGATGGAGACTTCAACCCACGAAGGGTAACGGTTGCGCGAGTCCACGGAGGGCTCCACCCACGAAGGGTCCACGAAGAAGCAACCTTGTCTATCCCACCATGGTCGTCGCCCACGAAGGACTTGCCTCACTAGCGGTAGATCTTCACGAAGTAGGCGATCTCCTTGCCCTTACAAACTCCTTGGTTAAACTCCACAATCTTGTCGGAGGCTCCCAAGTGACACCTAGCCAATCTAGGAGACACCACTCTCCAAGAAGTAAGAAATGGTGCGTTGATGATGAACTCCTTGCTCTTGTGCTTAAAATGATAGTCTCCCCAACACTCAACTCTCTCTCATAGGTTTTGGATCTGGTGGAAAGAAGATTTGAGTAGAAAGCAACTTGGCGAAGGCTAGAGATCAAGATTCATATGGTAGGAATGGAATATCTTGGCCTCAACACATGAGTAGGTGGTTCTCTCTCAGAAATGGTAAGTTGGAAATGTAGGTTTGTTCTGATGGCTCTCTCCACGAATGAAGAGGAGGTGGAGGGGTATTTATAGCCTCCACACAAAATCTAACCGTTACACACAATTTACCAAACTCGGTGGGACCGATTCAACAGACTCGGTCGGACCGATTTAGTAAACCTAGTGACCGTTAGTGATTTTCGGTGGGACCGACATGCAACTCGGTGAGACCGATTCGGTTAGGGTTAGGGCATAACGTAATCTCGGTAAGACCGATTACACAAACTCGGTGAGACCGATTTGGTAATAAGCTTTCCAGAGAGTTGGTCAGGTAAACTCGGTGGGACCGATTTGCTCTTTTCGGTGAGACCGAAATGTTACAAAAGGGAAACAGAGAGTTTACATTGCAATCTCGGTGGGACTGATCGCTCACTTCGGTTAGACTGAAATGTTACGAAGGTAAACAGAGAGATTACAATCCCATCTCGGTGAGACCGAGATCCCTATCGGTAAGACCGATTTGCTTAGGGTTTGTGGCAGTGGCTATGACTTTTGGAATCAGTGGCGCCGGTCGGAAGAATCGGTGTGACCGATTTTGGCTTTGGGTTTAGGTCATTTGTGGATGTGGGAAAGTAGTTGAGGGTTTTGGAGCATATCACTAAGCACATGAAGCAAGAGGCTCATTAAGCAACACCTCATCCCTTCTTGATAGTATTGGCTTTTCCTATAGACTCAATGTGATCTTGGATCACTAAAATATAAAATGAAGAGTCTTGAGCTTTTGAGCTTGAGCCAATCCTTTTTCCTTAGTATTTTGAGGGATCCACTTTCATCATCCATGCCATGCCATTCATTGAGCTTTCCTGAAATAATATTCTTGGAATAGCATTAGCTCAATGAGCTATATGTTGTTATTAATTACCAAAACCACCTAGGGATAGTTGCACTTTCAATCTCCCCCTTTTTGGTAATTGATGACAACATATAGATCAAAGCTTCGGCAAATGATAATAAGATTGAATAACATCGTCGCTTTGAGAAGTATGTGATAAGCAAGAGCTCCCCCTAAATTTGTGCATAGTTTAAGATTTGCTTTGGACTGCAAATGCACAATGAATTAGGCTCATGGGTTACTCTTCCATGTCACATACATCTTGGTGGAGCGCTCAAAATAATAAACATTGAATACATGCACTCATCACCAAGCAAAGTGAATGATCACATAGGATAGATAAGTTAATATCATCAAACATGCATAAGTGTAGCTTATGATCAAACACATGATCATCAATGTCTCACAAGCATAGTATCTCAGGCAATCAAAAGCAAACAAGTTTTAAACCACCAAATAAAGCAAGAGAGAACAAAAGAAACACTCTCTCTCGAAGCCTATGATCTATACATTTTTCTCCCCCTTTGGCAACAAGTTACCAAAAAGTTCATAGAAAATGCATAGTGCTAGATCGACTCTCAAGCTTGATCTTTAGGTGGTGGTGTCCGGATAACTCCTTGGACGAAGGCTTCAGTTGAAGTAGAGGGTGCTGGAGTGGATGCTGGAGCTGGTTGAACTAGAGCTGAAGGGGCTGTAGCTGGTGCTGAAGATGTTGCTCTAGTGTCTGTCACAGGCACTGCAACTGACCTCTGGGCTCTGGGCACTCTGGCAAACACATTTGTGGTAGTCTTGCCCTGCCTCTCATGCATGTCATCCTGCAGCTGCTCCACAACTGACTGTATCTCAGTTACTTTGACATCAAGGTCATGGAATTTGAGTTCCATGATTCTTTCCAGGCTCTCCTGATTCTGTGTGAGGGTGGCCAAGCATTAGCTCAATGAGCTATATGTTGTTATGAATTACCAAAACCACCTAGGGATAGTTGCACTTTCACAAACACATCGACGGAAAGTGACGAGCTCGCCTTCCTATTTGCTATTGAGGGTGGAGATTATGGTGAAAGCCCCCCCCCCCCCCCCCGTGCCATCCTCCTTGATGGACACCTTCTTGGTCTCTGGTGGTGCAGCTCTAGACTTCTTGCTCTTGCTGGTGGAGCTCTCTGGCACGTCCTCGACAGGAGCACAGCACTCCGGAGAGGTGCGCTTCCGGGAGTCGGTGCGAGAGGTCTCACCGGTCTTCTTCCCTTTCGGGGCTTCAGCGGCAGGAGCAAGTGCCTTGGCGGCAGTTGCTGCAACTGCTTCCTGGTAGAGTTGGTCAGCGCAGATCAGCGCATCCTTCTTGTCGGAGGGGACGGTGATGATGTTCATCGGCCCCGGCATTGATACGTCCATTTTGCATCATGCTTTTATATCAATATTTATTGCATTATGGGCTGTTATTTCACGTTATGTCACAATACTTATGGCTATTCTCTCTTATTTTACAAGGTTTACATGAAGAGGGAGTATGCCGGCAGCTGGAATTCTGGGCTGGAAAAGGAGCAAATATTGAAGGACTATTCTGCGCAACTCCAAAAGTCCTGAAATTCCACGGAATGTCTTAAAATAAATAAACAAAAATCGTCACCAAAGATGAAGGCCAGGGGGCCCACACCCTGCTCACGAGGGTGGTGGGCGCGCCCTCCCCCCTGGGCGCGCCCCCTACCTCGTGAGCCCCCTAGTGGCTCTCTGACGCCCATCTTCTCCTATATGAAGTCTTTCGATGAGAAAAAAATAAAAGGTAACCTTTCGGGACGAGACTCCGCCGCCACGAGGCGGAACCTTGGCGAAACCAATCTAGGGCTCCGGCAGAGCTGTCCTGCCGGGGACACTTACCTCCGGGAGGGGGAAATCATCACCATCATCATCACCAACACTCCTCTCATCGGGAGAGGGCAATCTCCATCAACATCTTCATCAGCACCATCTCATCTCCAAACCCTAGTTCATCTCTTGTATCCAATTCTTGTCTCCAAGTTCGGGATTGGTGCTAGTAGGTTGCTAGTAGTGTTGATTACTCCTTGTAGTTGATGCTAGTTGGTTTATTTGGTGGAAGATCATATGTTCAGATCCTTTATGCACATTATTACCCCTCTGATTATGAACATGAATATGCTTTGTGAGTAGTTATGTTTGATCCTGAGGACAAGGGAGAAGTCTTGCTATTAGTAGTCATGTGAATTTGGTATTCGTTCGATATTTTGATAAGATGTATGTTGTCTAACCTCTAGTGGTGTTATGTGAACATCGACTACATAACACTTCACCATTATTTGGGCCTAGAGGAAGGCATTGGGAAGTAATAAGCAGATGATAGGTTGCTAGAGTGACAGAAGCTTAAACCCTAGTTTATGCGTTGCTTCGTAAGGGGCTGATTTGGATCCATATGTTTCATGCTATCGTTAGGTTTACCTTAATACTTTTGTTGTAGTTGCGGATGCTTGCAATAGAGGTTAATCATAAGTGGGATGCTTGTTCAAGTAAGAAAGACACCCAAGCACCGGTCCACCCACATGTCAAATTATCAAAGTACTGAACGCGAATCATATGAGCGTGATGAAAACTAGCTTGACGATATTCCCATGTGTCCTCGGGAGAGCTTTTCCTATTATAAGAGTTTTTCCAGGCTTGTCCTTTGCTACAAAAAGGATTGGGCCACCTTGCTGCACTTTATTTACTTTTGTTACTTGTTGCTCGTTACAATTTATCCTATCACAAAACTATCTGTTACCACTTATTTCAGTACTTGCAGAGAATACCTTGCTGAAAACCGCTTATCATTTCCTACTGCTCCTCGTTGGGTTCGACACTCTTACTTATCGAAAGGACTACGATAGATCCCCTATGCTTGTGGGTCATCAAGACTCTTTTCTGGCGCCGTTACCGGGGAGTGAAGCGCCTTTGGTAGGTGGAATTTGGTAAGGAAAAATTTATTTAGTGTGCTGAAAGTTTCTGTCACTTGTTACTATGGAAAGTAATTGTGTGAGGGGCTTGTTCTGGGTATCTTCACCCCGTCCAGTAGAGCCAAGAGTTGCTCCTCAACCTACTGAACCTACTGAACCTATTGAAAATGAAACTCCTTTTCAGATTCCTTCGGGTATAATGGAAAAACTGCTATCTAACACTTTTACAGGAGATGGAACAAAGCATCCTAATGAACATCTACGCTATGTGGATGATATTTGTGGACTATTTAAGCTTGCAGGTATACCCGATGATATTGTGAAGAAGAAGGCTTTCCCTTTATCTTTGGAACAACATCATCGGGTATAGGCTATTGTTACTATTGGCTTGGATGATATGGTTCATGAGTTTAATTTCTCTAAATTTAGTAAACAACATCGTGAGGAAGAATTGCCTAGTAAGGATGAAATTATTGGTGTTGCTTCTATTGCTGTACCTCCTAGTGATCCTTTAGAACATTATTTGCTAGACCATGAAAATGATATGTTCATGAATGAAAGAAGGGAAATAGATGAAGTATTCTTTAAACAGGAACCTATTCTGCAACACAATTTGCATGTTGAAATCCTAGGGGATCCTCCTCCACCCAAGGGTGATCCCGTGTTTGAGCTTAAACCGTTGCCTGATAATCTTAAATATGTTTATCTTGATGAAAAGAAAATATATCATGTCATTATTAGTGCTAACCTTTCAGAGCATGAAGAAGAAAGATTATTGAAAACTCTGAAAAAGCACCGTGCCGCTATTGGATATACTCTGGATGATCTTAATGGCATCAGTCCCACTCTATGTCAACATAAAATAAATTTGGAAGCGGATGCTAAACCAGTTTGTGATCCTCAACGACGTTTGAATCCTAAAATGAAAGAAGTGGTAAGAAAGGAAATACTCAAGCTTCTGGAGGCAGGTATAATTTATCCCGTTGCTGATAGTCAGTGGGTAAGTCCTATCCATTGTGTCCCTAAGAAGGGAGGTATTACTGTTGTCCCTAATGATAAAGATGAATTGATTCCACAAAGAATTATTACAGGTTATAGGATGGTAATTGATTTCCGCAAATTAAATAAGGCTACTTAGAAAGATCATTACCCCTTACCTCTTATTGATCAAATTCTAGAAAGATTATGCAAACATACACATTATTGCTTTCTAGATGGTTATTCTGGTTTTTCTCAAATACCTGTGTCGACTAAAGATCAATCAAAGACTACTTTTACATGCCCTTTTGGTACTTTTGCTTATAGACGTATGCCTTTCGGTCTATGTAATGCACCTGCTACCTTTCAAAGATGCATGATGGCTATATTCTCTGACTTTTGCGAAAAGATTTGTGAGGTTTTCATGGACGACTTTTCCGTCTATGGTTCCTCTTTTGATGATTGCTTGAGCAATCTTGCTCGAGTTTTGCAGAGATGTGAAGAAACTAATTTTGTCTTGAATTGGGAAAAGTGCCACTTTATGGTTAACGAAGGTATTGTCTTGGGGCACAAGGTTTTTGAAAGAGGTATTGAAGTTGATAAGGCCAAGGTTGATGCTATTGAAAAGATGCCATGTCCCAAGGACATCAAAGGTAAAAGAAGTTTCCTTGGTCACACCGGATTTTATAGGAGGTTCATTAAGGACTTCTGAAAAATCTCTCGGCCTCTGACTAATTTATTGCAAAATGATGTACCATTTGTCTTTGATGATGATTGTGTAGAAGCATTTGAAATACTTAAGAAAGCATTGGTCTCTACACCTGTTGTTCAGCCACCTGATTGGAATTTACCTTTTGAAATTATGTGTGATGCTAGTGATTATGCTGTAGGTGCTGTTCTAGGGCAAAGAGTTGATAAGAAATTAAATGTTATCCATTATGCTAGTAAGACTCTAGACAATGCTCAAAGAAATTATGCTACTACCGAAAAGGAACGTTTAGCAGTTGTATTTGCTTGTGATAAATTCAGACCCTATATTGTTGATTCTAAAGTAACTATTCACACAGATCATGCTGCTATTAAATATCTTATGGAAAAGAAAGATGCAAAACCTAGAATTATTAGATGGGTTCTCCTTCTGCAAGAATTTGATTTACATATTGTTGATAGAAAAGGAGCTGAGAACCCCGTTGCAGACAACTTATCTAGGTTAGAGAATGTTCTTGATGACCCACTACCTATTGATGATAGCTTTCCTGATGAACAATTAAATGTCATAAGCACTTCTCGTAGCACTCCATGGTATGCTGATTATGCTAATTATATTGTTGCTAAATTTATACCGCCTAGCTTCACATACCAACAAAAGAAAAAGTTTTTCTATGACTTTCGACATTACTTTTGGGATGACCCACATCTTTATAAAGGAGTAGATGGTGTTATTAGACGTTGTGTACCTAAGCATGAACAAGAACAGATCCTACGCAAGTGTCACTCCGAAGCTTATGGAGGACACCACGCTGGAGATAGAACTGCACATAAGGTATTGCAATCCGGCTTTTATTGGCCTGCTCTCTTCAAGGATGCCCGTAAGTTTGTTTTGTCTTGCGATGAATGTCAAAGAATTGGTAATATTAGTAGACGTCAAGAAATGCCTATGAATTATTCACTTGTTATTGAACCATTTTATGTTTGGGGCTTTGATTATATGGGACCATTTCCTGCCTCTAATGGATATACTCATATTTTAGTTGCTGTTGATTACGTTACTAAGTGGGTAGAAGCTATTCCTACTAGTAGTGCTGATCATAACACTTCTATTAAAATGCTTAAGGAAGTTATTTTTCCGAGGTTTGGAGTCCCTAGATACTTAATGACTGATGGTGGTTCACACTTTATTCATGGTGCTTTCCGTAAGATGCTTGCTAAATACGACATTAATCATAGAATTGCATCTCCATATCACCCGCAGTCTAGTGGTCAAGTAGAATTGAGCAATAGAGAGCTCAAATTAATTTTGCAAAAGACTGTCAATAGGTCTAGAAAGAATTGGTCCAAGAAACTGAATGATGCATTATGGGCCTATAGAACTGCATATAAAAATCCTATGGTATGTCTCCGTATAAAATGGTTTATGGAAAAGCTTGTCACTTACCTCTCGAACTAGAACATAAGGCATACTGGGCTATTAAAGATCTCAACTATGATTTCAAACTTGCCGGTGAGAAGAGGTTATTTGATATTAGCTCACTTGATGAATGGAGAACCCAAGCTTATGAAAATGCCAAGTTGTTTAAAGAAAAGGTTAAAAGATGGCATGACAAAAGGATTCAAAAATGTGAGTTTAATGTAGGTGATTATGTATTGCTATACAACTCTCGTTTAAGATTTTTTGCAGGAAAACTTCTCTCCAATGGGAAGGTCCCTACGTTATCGAGGAGGTCTATCGTTCCGGTGCCATAAAAATCAACAACTTCGCAGGCACAAATCCGAAGGTGGTAAACGGTCAAAGGACGAAACACTATATCTCCGATAATCCTATAAATGTTGAAACTAATATTATTGAAACTGTAACCCCGGAGGAATACATAAAGGATACTTTCCAGAACGTTCCAGACCCCGAAATGGAATAGGTATATGGTACGGTAAGTAAACCGACTCCAAAACAATTTTTAAGGCAATATTTCTCTGTTTTGGATTATTTAGAAAAATAGAAAAATAAGTAGCAGTCCGGGGAGGACACGAGGCCTCCACGAGGGTGGAAGGCGCGCCCGACCCCCCTGGGCGCGCCCCCTACCTCGTGAGCACCTCGTGTGCCCTCCGGACTCCATTTCCTTACACGATATGTACTTTGGTCGGTAAAAATTCATTATATATACTCCCAAAGGTTTTGACTCTCGTATCACGCAAATATCCTCTGTTTTCGTTTCGAGCTGTTGCTGCTGCAGATTAGAGCAAGATGTCTTCTCAAGAGTCAGTCGGGGAGAGCCGGGTATCTAACCCGGCACCGGAACCAAGGGCAAACAGTGACGCTGACCACTTTGCGCCAGCAATGGAGGAAGAGATGGAGGATGACCTGATGAGGGTAGATGCCATCGAAGATCAAGAAGTCACCTCTCGCCTCCGAGCTGGGTTTACAATGGGGGAACTGCAGAGCTCAGCTATTCCAAACTCAGTTATCCCTTCCAATGTTAAATTTCTTTCCTATGAAAATATGAGGAGGAGTATCTCTTGTTCTCCCGCTGCTATGCAACACCCTTGGGTGCAAGGAGCTTTAGCCGTTACAGGAAAGCTTCACAAGGAAATAATGGACCTCAAGAAACAAGTCAATAAGCTCGAGGAAGAGAACCATATTCTGAGGGGAATCATCGCCAAGAATATTACGCCAACAACAAAGAAGGAGAAATAATCACATGGGTATGGGCACTCCCCTTGGCAACAGTCAAGCTTGGGGGAGGTGCCCTGGTATCGTATCACCATCACAACTCCTATCTTTACCGTTTTTCTTAGTTCGATCTTATTAGTAGTATCTTGATTTAGTAGAATAAAGTCATGGCACGATCTAGTTTTGAGTTTTGCTTTATGATCCTTCTTTGTAATCGAGTTAGTGAGCTATATAATAAAGATTAGTGTTGAGTCAAGGGCTTGAGTATTTTGCCATGATCTTGGGTGATTAGAAGAAAAGGAATAAAAAGAATCAAAGAGTTCATATGGATCTTATTGAAAGTAATGACTCCACATAGAAAGAGTATGATGATTAAAAGTTGTTGGGAGTTGACAAATATAGCTTTGGTCATCGTTGCAATTAATAGGAAGTAATAAGGAAAGAGAGGTTTCACATATAGATATATTATCATTGACATCTTTTATGATTGGGAGCACTCATTAAAATATGACATGCTAAAGAGTTGATGTTGGACAAGGAAGACAACATAGTGAGTTATGTTTTCTTACATCTGAGATAAAGTATGTTGTCATGGATCCTCTACCGTGTTAAGCTTGCCTTTTCCCCTCATGCTAGCCAAATTCTCAGCACTAAGTAGAAATACTACTTGTGCTTCCAAATACCCTTAAACCAGTTTTGCCATGAGAGTCCACCATATCTACCTATGGATTGAGTAAGATCCTTCAAGTAAGTTGTCATCGGTGCAAGCTATAAAAATTGCTCTCTAAATATGCATGACTTGTTAGTGCGGAGAAAATAAACTTTGTACGAACTTGTTGTGGACGCAATAAAAGTGACGGACTGCATAATAAAGGTTCACATAGAAGGGGCGATATAAAGTGACGTTCTTTTGCATTAAGATTTTGTGCATCAACCCTAAACGCGGATGACAACCTCTGCTTCCCTCTGCGAAGGGCCTATCTTTTATTATTATCCTCTACCTTATGCAAGAGTCACGGTGATCTTCGCCTTTCCCTTTTTATTTTATCCTTTGGCGAGCTTAGCATGTTGGAAAGAATATCATATATATATATATATATATATATATATATATATAATTGGATGTGGGGGAGCATGAATTATTATTGTTGACATTACCCTTGAGGTAAAAAGTTGTGGGGCAAAACTATAAGCCCCTATCTTTCTCTGTGTCCGATTAAAACTCCGTAACCACAAGTATTGCGTGAGTGTTAGCAATTATGAAGGACTAAGTGATAGTTGAGTATGTGGACTTGCTTTTAAGCTCTGACATAGACTCTTTCTGATGTTATGATAAATTGCAATTGCTTGAATGACTGAGGTTATAATTTGTTGGTGCTCAATAAGGTTTCTGATTCATACTTTGACCTTGTGAAAAGATCATCACTTGAACATGAGTAATCTTATGACAAAATCTATTTATGTTGCTGTTATAGAAATAATCATGATGCCTTCATGTCTGTATTTTATATATATCGATGCCTCTACCTCTAAACATGAGGACATATTTATTGTTATCGGCTTTTCGCTTGAGTACAAACGAGGTCTAAGCTTGGGGAGTTGATACGTCCATTTTGCATCATGCTTTTATATCAATATTTATTGCATTATGGGCTGTTATTTCACGTTATGTCACAATAATTATGGCTATTCTCTCTTATTTTACAAGGTTTACATGAAGAGGGAGAATGCCGGTAGCTGGAATTCTTGGCTGGAAAAGGAGCAAATATTGAAGGACTATTCTGCGCAACTCCAAAAGTCCTAAAACTCCACAGAATGTCTAAAAATAAATAAAGAAAAATCGTTGCCAAAGATGAAGACCAGGGGGCCCACACCCTACTCACGAGGGTGCGGGCGCGCCCTCCCCACCTGGTGGCTCTCCAACGCCCATCTTCTCCTATATGAAGTCTTTTGATGAGAAGAAAATAGAAGGCAACCTTTCGGGACGAGACTCCGCCGCCACGAGGTGGAACCTTGGCGGAACCAATCTAGTGCTCCTGCAGAGCTGTTCTGCCGGGGACACTTCCCTCCGGGAGGGGGAAATCATCACCATCGTCATCACCAACGCTCCTCTCATCGGGAGAGGGCAATCTCCATCAATATCTTCATCAGCACCATCTCATCTCCAAACCCTAGTTCATCTCTTGTATCCAATTCTTGTCTCCAAGTCCGGGATTGGTGCTAGTAGGTTGCTAGTAGTGTTGATTACTCCTTGTAGTTGATGCTAGTTGGTTTATTTGGTGGAAGATCATATATTCAGATCCTTTATGCACATTATTACCCCTCTGATTATGAACATGAATATGCTTTGTGAGTAGTTACGTTTGTTCCTGAGGACAAGGGAGAAGTCTTGCTATTAGTTGTCATGTGAATTTGGTATTCGTTCAATATTTTGATAAGATGTATGTTGTCTAACCTCTAGTGGTGTTATGTGAACGTCGACTACATAACACTTCACCATTATTTGTGCCTAGAGGAAGGCATTGGGAAGTAATAAGTAGATGATGGGTTGCTAGAGTGACAGAAGCTTAAACCCTAGTTTATGCGTTGCTTCGTAAGGGGCTGATTTGGATCCATATGTTTCATGCTATCGTTAGGTTTACCTTAATACTTTTGTTGTAGTTGCGGATGCTTGCAATAGAGGTTAATCATAAGTGGGATGCTTGTTCAAGTAAGAACAGCACCCAAGCACCGGTCCACCTACATATCAAATTATCAAAGTACCGAACGCAAATCATATGAGCGTGATGAAAACTAGCTTGACGATATTCCCATGTGTCCTCGGGAGCTCTTTTCCTATTATAAGAGTTTGTCCAGGCTTGTCCTTTGCTACAAAAAGGATTGGGCCACCTTGCTGCACTTTATTTACTTTTGTTACTTGTTGCTCGTTACAATTTATCCTATCACAAAACTATTTATTACCACTTATTTCAGTACTTGCAGAGAATACCTTGCTGAAAACCGATTATCATTTCCTTCTGCTCCTCGTTGGGTTTGACACTCTTACTTATCGAAAGGACTATGATAGATCCCCTATACTTGTGGGTCATCAGGCATCTTCAGCGTGTTGTGACGCCGCCATGAACTTGGCTAGTGCTGGGCGGCATAGGATCCGATTGTAGGGTAAGGGGATCTTGGCCACATCAAAGACAATCCTCTCCATCCTTTAGTTCAGCTCTCCTCCAAATGTCACGGGCAGCGTGACCTTGCCCTTCGGCTGGCTTCTTCCGGGGTTGACCCCTTGAAATGTGCCCGTCTCTTCGAGATCTCCATCAGGAATCTGCAGCCTTTTGACCACAACAGGCTAGATCAAGTTCAGGCCGACCCCACCATCAACTAGCATCTTCATCACCTTGAGGTTGCAGATCGTTGGCGAAACCAACAACAGCAAGCACCTGACCGCGGTAGTGCGATCAGGGCGGTCCTCAGAGTCAAAGATGATAGGCGTGCTGGACCACTTCAGTGGCTTCCGCGCGTTGAGTGATGGCTCCACCGCTGTGATCTCACGCGCCCATTGCTTGAGCTGGCAGTGAGAAGTGTGCAGCGAGGCGCCACCGTCGATGCACATGGCCTGTATAGCTTCTGGAACTCGTGGTCGCCGGACTCATCGTCCTCGTCATGATCATCGTCTTCCTGCTTCTTGTCGTGGCCCCGAGTGGTCCACTCTTGCTGGCTATCCTTGCCGCCGCGGCCTCCTTGGCCGCCACGCTTCTTGCCGGATCCTTCAGCACCGTCCTGGTCTTTCTCCTTGTCCCGCCTCTCATACTCAGCTTTTTGCTTCTCAGCAAGAAGCTCAACTTGTCGGCAGTTTTGGAGGTTGTGGCCCTTGGTGCGGTGGATCTTGCAGTACTGCTTGTCGGAGCTTCCTGGCTTGTCTGCAGCCGCCAAGGCTTGGCAGGCGGCACACCAGGCAACTTCCTTGCGAGGGTCGCTCGCCTTGGCCTTCTTGGAAGCGCCGGTGTCGTCGGATCCCTCGACGGCAACCAAAGTCTTGCCATTGCGCTTTCTGTTACAGCACTGGCTCTTCTTTGTCGGAGCAGTGGTGTTGTCGTCCGTGGAGTCGGTTTCCACACCGGTGTCCTCGTCGGGGTACTTCCTCCCTCCTCAGCCCAAGCGCACCTATCGGCCAGAACATAAACTCCGGCTACATCTTTGACCTTGTTCATCGCCAGCTCTTCGTGCATCTTGCGATTACGCACATTTTGATGGAATGCGCTTGTCGGTGTTCTAGGAACGGGGGTCCCCAGACTTGCCTGCTTGCGGCCCACGGTGTGGCTCCACCAGTGGCCCAGTGCGGCCCGTCTTCGTCAGCCGGCACTCAAGACCCTCGCAAGGGGCCAAGCATCGCGAGGCGGATGACACAAGGCCTCCTAAGGAGCGCCCTCACCAGGCAGGCTCACAGGGGGGCAGAGAGATCAAGGCAAGGGGTACCTCGTGAGGTTCCCGTGACACAAGCTGTGATGACCAAGGCCAGGCGGGCACCAGCACGCACGGTGTCCTCATTTCCCCTTTGGTTCTAAGGGGGAAAGTGCAGGCGCGGAGTACCGAGGCATCAGGCAAAGGTTTCCATATCGGCGCAAGAAGACCAAGACCAGCAGGACGGCAGGACGGAGGTTATCGTGGTGCCCAAGACAGCGTCACCACCAGCGCCTTTGACAGGCGAAGACCACCTTTAGTCAGGATAGCTTGTACTAGTTGTCCCCTTTCAAATTGGCTGTTATTGGATCCCTTCCCTCTCAATATTTGGGTAGAGGACCAGGGCCTCTATAAATAGGACTAGCGACCATAGTAGAAGGGGGCAACTGAAACTGGAGAGACCAACTCAGTTCATCTTCGCATCCACCAAGCACAAGAACACCTCTCCTTAGGAGGCTGTTCTTCCCTTGTACTGTTAAACATCAGCCCAAGAGGCAATCCACCACCACCACACTGGAGTAGGGTATTACACCACAACGGTGGCCCGAACCAGTATAAATCTTGTGTCTCTTGTGTTGTGAGTTCATCGAGCTAAGCTTAGAGATCGCGGAGAGGCTGAGGGCGAGATTCGGTAGGGGGAAGTCTTCATGTGCACCCCAGTTGTCGGCGTTCTGGGAACGGGGGTCCCAAGACTTGCCTGCCTGCGGCCTGCGGCGTGGCTCAAGCGGAGGCCCAGTGCAGCCCAGCTTCATCAGCTCAAGCTCAAGACCCTCGCGAGGGGCCAAGCCTTGCGGGGCGGACGACAGGAAGCTTCCTCAGGAGCAGCCTCATCAGGCAGGCTCGCGAGGAGGCAGAGAGATCAAGGCAGGGTACCTCGCGAGGTGCCCGTGACGCAAGCCATGATGATTGAGACCAGGCGGGCGCTGGCTTGCGCAGTGTCCTTGTTTCCCCTTAGGTGCAAAGAGGGCAAGCACAGGCCAAGGCATCAGGCAAAGGTTACCGTTTCGGTGCAACAAGACCAAGACCAACGAAGCGGCAGGATGGAGGTCACCGTGGAGCCCAGGATGGTGTCACCGTCAGAGTCTTTGGCAGTCGAAGACCAACTTTAGTCAGGATAAGTGTACTAGATGTTCCCCTTCAAAATGGCCAATTGTTGGCGCCCTTCCCGCTCATTATTCGGGAAGAGGCCCAGGGCCTCTATAAATAGAGCTAGCCACCATAGAGTAAGGGATCCAGATCTGGGGGTAGACTAGAGAGAGAGAGAGGCGACTGAACTCACCCAAGCAGTTCATCGCGCCGGCTCAAGAACTCCTCTCGCGAGGCTGTTCTTCCTTTGTATTGTTCATCAGCCCCCTAAGGCAATCCACCACACCACACACTGGAGTAGGGTATTACACCACAATGGTGGCCTGAACTAGTATAAACCTCATGTCCCTTGTGTGTTCTTCTTTCTAGCCTAGATCCCTTGCGAGGCTTCGAGACGTGAGTTGGTAGGGGAAAGATCTTTGTGCGCACCCCAGAGTTCGAACCTCAAGGGTCATGCCGGAACCCGAAATCCGACATTTGGCGCGCCAGGTAGGGGTGCGCCAAAGCTCTCCCTTCCGTTGACCCGCTCTCCATCAACACCGCGCTTCGCCCTCATGGCGGACAACGCGCCGCCCGCTCGGGTTGCCGATGCTAGCACTGGGGCCAGCGGGCTCCGAGCATTGGCCCCCGCCTTGTGACAGGTGCAGTGGCCGCGCAAGTTCAAGCCAGAGATGCCGCCGCGCTACAACGGCACGACGGATCTGCTGGCTTTCCTGCTGCCATACGAGGAGGCCGTCCTCAAGGCCGGGGCGACGACAGGGTCATGGCTAACTGCATGGCCCTCGCCGGCGTTCCACGCATGTGGCTACTCCACTTGCCAACGGCTTCTGTGGCCTCATGGGAGGAGTTGCGCGACCTCTTTCTCGCCCACTACGCTGCGCCGGTGCCCCCGGTCGTCGCAGCTCTCCAGGGCAGCTCACAGGCACCACCTTCGAGCCTCCACGTCAAGCCGTTCGCCCGCCAGATCGGCGCCGCCTTCAAGCTCCGAGAAGCCCCCCCCCCCCCCCCGGGCTGGGTGGCGCCCAAGGCCGATCTGACCTTCAGCTCGGATGATCACCCCTCCAACCCTGCCTGTTCGGGCGCGCTCCCGATGCTATGCACCCCCACCATCTGCCAAGTGGCCGTCACCAGGACTCTCATCGACAGCGCCGACGGCCTCAACGTGCTCTCGATGGAGGCCTTCAGCCTCCTCCACGTGCCGCTAGAGTGGCTTCAGCCCTGCAGGCCCTTCTCGAGTGTCGGAGCCGGTTCCACCGGCTCCTTGGGACAGATCCGCCTCCCGGTGACCTTCGGCACTCATGACAACTTCTGCACGGAGCTGATCGACTTCGACATCGCCCCCATCGGCCTCCCGTACAACACCATCCTCGGCTACCCAGCCTTGGCCCAGTTCATGGCAGCGACTCACCCGGCGTACAACCTCATTAAGATGCCCGGGAGTAGCAGTGTCCTTACCATGTCTGGAGACATCGGGGATGCGTTGCAAGCGCTCAAGCTTGCTTTCAAGACGGCTGCGGTGGCGCAACCCACCAGCACAGATGTCCTTGAGCCCACGGGGGCTGCGCCAGCTAAGAAGAAACAGCTATTCAGCCAAGACAAGGCGGAGACCAAGCAGGTACTGGTCGACGAGGATGGATCTGCTGGCGCCGCCTTCACCATAGGTGCCAACCTCGAGCCTGCGCAGGAGGAGGCCTTGGTCAGGTTTCTGTGCGCTAACAAGGAGGTGTTTGCGTGGGAGCCTGGTCAGCTGGCAGGAGTCCCAAGGGATGTGATTGAACATCATATCAACGTGTGCCCCAACGTGCGCCCCGTGAAGCAGAGGGCAAGGCGGCAATCCACTGAAAAGCAAGCTTTCATCGTCCAAGAGACCCGCAAGTTAGAGGCAGCAGGGGTTATTCTCGAGGTCCGCTACCCAGATTGGTTGGCTAACCCGGTTGTCGTGCCGAAAAAGGGAGGAAAGGAACACATGTGTGTCGACTTCACCAACCTCAATAAGGCCTGCCCGCAGGATCCATTTCTGCTCCCACGCATCGACCAGATCGTCGACTCTACCACTGAGTGTGACCTATTGTGCTTCCTATATGCCTTCTCGGGCTATCACCAGATCAAGATGGCAGTAGAAGATGTGGAGAAAATGGCTTTCCTGACCCCATGCGGAGTGTACTGCTACACCTGCATGCCGTTTAGGCTGCGCAACGCAGGAGCGACCTTTCAGCGACTGATGCACATCGCCTTGGGCCGGCAGCTCGGGAGAAATGCTAAAGCTTACGTCAACAACATTGTGGTGAAGTCTCGGGAGGTGAAAACCCTGATACAGGGCCTGGAAGAAACCTTCACGAGCGTCCGTGAGGTAGACCTGCGGCTCAATCCGGAGAAGTGCGTGTTTGGGGTCCCTTCAGGCAAGCTATTGGGCTTCCTCATGTCCCACAGGGGCATCGAAGCCAACCCAGAGAAGGTCAAGGCAGTCGAAGACATGAGCCCGCCAAAGACCCTCAGAGAAATGCAGAAGCTCACCGGGCGTGTAACCGCGCTAGGACGCTTAATCTCCAGGTTGGGGGAGCGGGCACTGCCCTTCTTTCAAACTGATGAAGAAGAAGGGCCCGTTCGAGTGGACTGAAGAGGCCAACAGGGCATTCCAAGATCTCAAGAAGTACCTTACCAGCCGCCCGGCGATGGTGGCTCCATGGCCTCAGGAGCCCCTGGTGCTTTACCTTGCAGCCACCCCCTATTCCGCCAGCGCAGCCCTTGTGGCGGTTAGAGAGGAGCGCACGACCAAGGCCGCAGCCGTCGTCCCATCCAAAGCAGAGCAAGGCCAAGAAGGCCTCACAAAGACCATGACCTTAGTAGAAAAGGATCAACCTCAGCAGGGGAGCGCACCCAGAGCAGAAGAGGCCTCTCCAAGTGACCAAGCGCTGGGGGCTCTGTCGCCTCAGAAGGCACCTCAACCCCCGAAGGACGCAGGCGGTGCTAGCACCCTCAACCTCGTCGAGCACCCTATCTACATCGTCAGCACGGTGCTACGGGACGTGAGGGCGCGGTACCCCATGCCCCAATAGCTCCTCCTCGCACTGTTAGTGGCCTCGCGCAAGCTACTGCACTACTTTCAAGGCCATCCCATCAAGGTTGTCTCAGTCTATCCCATGGAAAGGGTACTCAGGAGCCCCAACTCAGCTGGGAGAGTCGCTGAATGGAACATCGAACTACAAACGTTCCAGCTAGAATTCAGCACGACCAGGGTCATTAAGGGAGCTGCACTTGCAGATTTCATGGTGGAATGGACAGAGGCACCAGGGCTCAAAACGGGCGAGGGCCGGTTGCTTTCCCCGAGAAGTGAAGCGTCGGACAGCTGGGTCATGTACTTCGACGGAGCGTTCTCGCGACAGGGCGCGGGGGCTGGCGCAGTACTCATATCCCCCACTCGGGACAAGCTTTGCTATGCTGTGTAGCTCTGCTTCCAGCATGGAGAGAAGGTCTCCAACAACATAGCAGAGTACGAGGGTCTGATAGCGGGCTTGAAAGCTGCCATCGCCTTAGGGGTAAAGCGAATCACCATCAAGGGCGATTCGCAACTCCTCGTCAACTTCTCTAACAAAGTATACGAGCCAAAGGACGAGCACATGGAAGCGTATCTCACGGAGGTCCGCAGGATGGAGAAACAATTTTGGGGGTTGGAGTTGCAACACGTGCCTCGCGGCACCAATCAAGAGGCTGACGACATCGCCAAGAGGGCATCCAGGCGGCTGCCTCAGGAGCCTAGCGTCTTCGAGGAGAGACTCTTCAAACCCTCGGCGGCACCATCACTATCAAGCACGGCACAACCTAGGGAGGAGCTCTCTCAGCCGCCTGCCTCGGGAGCCCCGGCCTGTGGCCCGGCCTCAGGGGCACGCTTGCTCCTGGCGCTGGAACCTCAGGAAGGATGTTGGACCGCAGAGTTCAAGGACTACTTGACACAAGGGACCCTGCCGAAGAAGGAGGAGGACGCGGAGCATGTGGCGCGGCAGGCCACGGCCTACTGCATCTAGGACGGAGAGCTCTATCGGAAGCGACCAAACGACATGTCCTTACGTTGCATTTCTAGGGAGCAAGGGAAGGAGCTGTTGGCAGACATACACGATGGAGACTGTGGGCACCACTCATCATCACGAACCCTCGTTGGCAAGGCTCCGCAGCGGGTTCTACTGGCCCACAGCACTCAACGATGCCATCGAGCTGGTGAAGGCTTGTGAAGCCTGCCAATTCCACGCCAAGCAGATCCATCAGCCGGCTTAGGGCCTGCAGACCATACCCCTCTCATGGCCGTTCGCGGTTTGGGGGCTGGACATTCTGGGCCCGTTCCCTCGGGCGCCAGGGGGCTATCGCTACCTCTACGTTGCCATGGACAAGTTCACCAAGTGGGCTGAGGTGGAAGCTGTCCGCACCTTCCCAGCGGGCTCCGCAGTCAAGTTTAACAGGGGCCTCGCGAGCCTATTCGGGGTGCCTAACCACATCATCACCGACAACGGTTCGCAATTGACCGGCAATCTCTTCAAAACGTACTGTGCTAACCTTGGAACGCAGATATGCTACGCTTCGATAGCACACCCCCAGAGCAACGGCCAGGCTGAGCGAGCCAATGCGGAGGTCCTGAGGGGCCTCAAAACTAGGACCATCAAGAAGAAGCTGGAGGCCTGCGGCAGGGGCTGGTACGACGAGCTCCAGTCTGTGTTGTGGTCTACCTGCACGACCGCAACCAAGTCGACTGGCGAAATCCCGTTCTTCCTCGTCTACGGAGCTGAGGCCGTCCTCCCTCACGAGGTCAGGCGTCGTTCCACATGGGTCCTGGCGTTTGATGAGGCGCAGCAGGACGCCATGCGGGGGACGAATCTCGTGTTGGGGGAGGAACACCGTCGAGAGGCCGCGCTGCGGGTGGCAAGATATCATCAGGCGCTGCGACGATACCACTGCCGCAACATCCGCCCTAGAACTCTTGAGGTAGGGGACCTCGTGCTCAGACAGGTCCTCTCCAGGGAGGGGCTGCACAAGCTCTCTCCCATGTGGGAGGGCCCATTCAAGGTTGTTCATGTTTCCAGGCCCGGCTCCGCGCGCTTGGAGACCCAGGAGGGGGTGCCCATCCCGAACGCGTGGAACATTCAACATCTCCGGAGGTTCTACCCCTGAGCGAGGCCCAGTGCCTGTGGAAAAGGCCCGGAGCCTGTGAAGAAGGCCAATGCCTGTGAAGCTTGCCGCTTTTGGGAAAAGGCCCGGTGCCTGTGAAGAAGGCCAATGCCTGTGAAGCTCGCTCCCCCCTCAAGAAAAGGCCCGGTGCCTGTGAAGAAGGCCAACGCCTATGAAGCTCGCCGCCCGTAACACTCTCACGTAATAATGAGTGGGGCTGTACACGCCCCGGAGTCTCCGGAGTGCCGCCCCTGGGCCTCAGGAGCTTCCGCCCACGCCCAGTGGCAGCACTTAGCTCCGCGCTGGTGAGAAGACGTCGAAGACTAGATTAGGTGCCGGACATGGCTTTTCATTTGCTTTCTGCAGTCGATCAGTTCTTCTTTGTTTGAAGCTTTAGTTGGAGTTGCTTTCAGTGTTGTGCGGCGCCCAGCCCATGTTTTCTGTCTTTGCCCTTCGCTTTAACTTGCTTTCCTTTCACAACCCTCGCGGGGAGGCCGCGCGGGCACCCTCGTGAGCGTCGCCTGGCTTAATTTCGTGAGGTTCCTCGGCCTAGGTTCGAAGTGGGAGCACTCCTCCTAGTCAATGCCTCACGGGCATCACGACACTAATGCGGGGCCCGAGCTGGTCACCCCCGCAGCCGGGGGCTGAAACCTAACCCTCCAACAAGTTTCTTCTTACAGGCCTCGAAGACCCATGACAAGGCCTCCGGCCGAAGCCTCCCGAGGCTGGCTCCGCAACGAGTCCCCCCCTACCGAGCTAAGTTATTCCTATGCATAAGCATGCAGCACCATAGCACGGCACAAAGATAGAAGGAACAACATGATAGTTAAAAGCAATAGTGTAGCACGCCCCTGCGGGGCTCCATACTTCTCTATCTATGTAGATGAAGCAAAATAGGCACGGCCTGACCGTCTACCGCACAAGGGGAAGATCTGTGTCATCTTTCGGGGCTCAGGCGGCCTCCTCCTCACGCTTCACCTGGGCGCGGTAGTGGGACGATCCACCTCCCCCCTCGAAGCAAGCACGACGGCGCGGTGGTTGGTCGCGGCCGCCGCTTGAGGAGCTACCATCAGAAGGAGAGTCGCCGAAGCTTGAAGAGCTGCGGGCGCCGCCGGGCGCACGCCCGACCTCGTCTTCGCTGTTGCCGTCGCCAAGGATGAGCGGACGGCCGTTGTCGTCACCTTCGGGGCAGCATCCAGCGTGGCGGCCATCTCCTCCGAACACCCTCATGAAGATTGTGGCGTCGCCATCAAACTTGAAATGGAGAGTGCATCGCTGGCCAAGACCACGCGTGCGGGCAAACGTCTGCCAGCCGCGAGTCAATGCCACGTTCCCGGCAACGGAAACTTCCACCGCCACCCAAGAGACCCTACTACAGCAGCCATCCGCCTGGAGCCAGAGCCCGCTCGTGGCACCAGTTGGCAGCTCGCCAGCGAATAAGCGAGGGAGCTGAAGCCAAGTACCGGCCGGATCCTCCGACCAGACGACGAACTCCGGCAGCACCTCCGCAGAATGGAATCGAGGGCAGGGAGGCCGCGCAGCCACGGCACATCTCCCGCCACCGATCAAGCGGCCTCCACCGAGGCCTCGGGTAGTCTTCGCAAGAGTCACGGGATGCTTGCGGGGGCAGCCCCGGCCACGCTTGGCTGGAGGAGAGTCAGGCCCCTCCCTTCGGGCCTTCCCCTTCTCCGCGGCCGAAAACCTCTTCGTGGGCGCCATGGGGCGCGACGAGTCAAGGGGGAGAGGTGAAGAAGAAGAGGCACAGCAGGGAGAGATGGACTGGAAGGGCTCGCGCGTTCCATACTTATAGCCAGAGGAGGCCAACCGTCGGCCACCACGATCGTAGGTAATCATAACCCATTTTTGCATGCAGGGACTTGTCAAGTCATGAAGTTGCCGAGGCATCATGGGGAAGCGGGGACGCCCACGTGCAATCAACCGCCACGCGGCGCCCAAGGCCGCAGGCTATTGGGGCCCGCGGCGCTTCGCACTCGCCCCTTCGCTTCTCTGCTAAGCCAAGTCCGGGCACGCCTTGGGCCCGGGGGCTACTGTCGGCGTTCTGGGAATGGGGGTCCCCACACTTGCCTGCCTGCAGCCTGTGATGTGGCTCAAGCGGAGGCCCAGTGCAGCCCAGCTTCATCAGCTCAAGCTCAAGACCCTTGCGAGGGGCCAAGCCTCGCGGGGCGGACAACAGGAAGCTTCCTCAGGAGCAGCCTCATCAGCCGGGCTCGCGAGGAGGCGGAGAGATCAAGGCAGGGTACCTCGCGAGGTGCCCGTGACGCAAGCCATGACGATCGAGACCAGGCGGGCGCCAGGTAGGCGCCGGCCTGCGCAGTGTCCTTGTTTCCCCTTTGGTGCAAAGGGGGCAAGCACAGGCCAAGGCATCAGGCAAAGGTTACCGTTTCGGTGCAACAAGACCAAGACCAGCAGAGCAGCAGGATGGAGGTCACCGTGGAGCCCAGGATGGCGTCACCGTTAGAGTATTTGGCAGTCGAAGACCAACTTTAGTCAGAATTAGTGTACTAGATGTTCCCCTTCAAAATGGCCAATTGTTGGCGCCCTTCCTGCTCATTATTTGGGAAGAGGCCCAGGGCCTCTATAAATAGAGCTAGCCACCACAGAGTAAGGGATCCAGATCTGGGGGTAGAATAGAGAGAGAGAGAGAGATAGGTGACTGAACTCACCCAAGCAGTTCATCACGCCGGCTCAAGAACACCTCTCGCGAGGCTGTTCTTCCTTTGTATTGTTCATCAGCCCCCTGAGGCAATCCAGCACACCACACATTGGAGTAGGGTATTACACCACAATGGTGGCCTGAACCAGTATAAACCTCGTGTCCCTTGTGTGTTCTTCTTTCTAGCCTAGATCCCTTGTGAGGCTTCGAGACGTGAGTTATTAGGGGAAAGATCTTCGTGCACACCCTAGAGTTCGAACCTCAAGGGTCTGCCGGAACCCGAAATCCGACACCAGTGTTCGAACTCAAGGGTTTTTCCGGAACCCTAAATCCAACATTTTGCGCGCCAGGTAGGTATAAGGCCCCGGATTCGATGCACCAGGTGTTCGCCAGTTATTCGCCGTCATTGCCATGTCATTTGCTTGTGTGTTGCACTTTGCCATGTCATCATATGAATTTCATATCATGTCATCATGTGCATTGAATTGCATACGTGTTTTCTCATCCATCCGAGCTTTTTCCCCGTTGTCCGTTTTGCAATCCGGCACTCCTATGTTCCCCGGCGCCCCCTTTTGCCTCTCTTTTGTGTGCGGGTGTTAAACGTTCTCGGAATGGACCGAGTCTTGCCAAGTGGCCTTGGTATTCCACCGGTAGACCGCCTGTCAAGTTTCGTGCTATTTGGAGTCCGTTTGATACTCCAACGGTTAACCGGGTAACCGCAAAGGCCTCTTTTGTGTGCAGCCCAACACCCCTCCAAAGTGGCCCAATAACCCAGCAAACTCCCCTACATGCTCTCGGTCGTTTGATCATGATCGCGTGGCCGAAAACTGCACTCCATTTGGACTCTCCTAACTACCTCTACCTATAAATATGTGACCCTCCCCGATTTTTCGCGTAGTCCAAACCCTAGCCAAACACCTCCCGCCGCCGGACATGTCCAATCCCGCCGGACACGTCCAGCCTCCACCTCACCACGGAGAATCAGCCGCCGCCACGTCATCATGCCGCCGCTCCCGGCCAACCGGAGCGCGCCAAGTCAGCCGCCCCCCCCTCCTCCCCGCGCCGTCGCGGCCCTGCGGGCCCACGGCCGGCCCGCCCGTGCCCGCACCGTGCCCGACCGGCGCCCCGCTGCTGCCCGCCGTCGTCTGCGCCGCTCCGCCGCCTCGGACCCTTGCCCCCACACCGCCCGGCTCCCCGGGGCACCGCCAGCCGCCCCGGGCGCCATCGCCGTCCGCCGCCGTGCACCCTCCTCGCTGGCCTCGCCATTCGCGGCCCCCGCCGCCCCGACCGGCGCCGCTCGATGCTCCCGCCGACGCGCGCCGCGCCCCCTCACCGCCCCCCCCCCTCACCGGCCAGATCCGGCCAAGGGACGGCCGGATCCGCCCTCCCCCGGCTTCCCCGACCTCTCCCTCGACTCCGGCCGCCGTCCCTTTCATCTCCGGCGAGATTCCGTCGAGATCCGTCGCCACCTCGCTGCAGTTGACTTTTCCCCGGGGTGAGAAAATCTGCCAAGTCCCGAGATATTTGCATATTTTTAGCTCCTGTTCATAGCATCATAACTCCGCATCCGTGGCTTCGTTTTGGTCATGTAGCATATCAAATTGTTCGTCTCAACGAGTACTTCATTTCACTCCATTGCATCATGTTCATTTGAGTCCATCTTGATGCCTAAATCTTCATTGCAAGAGTGCTACATGATGTTAACCTGCTGAAACTGTTATAACTTGGTGATTTGTCATTTTTGTTGCATTTGACGTATGCATCCTATGAGCATGAGACCTACATGAGTTTTGAACTATGACATGCCATCTTTACAGGGGTGCCATCCATGTATTTTTGTGAGTTGTGTAGTGACTGCATCAAGCTTGTTAAGTAGGGTACTTGCTGTTGCTGTTTTCCTGACTGATTCTGTTATAATATGATGCTATGTAAGCCTGCTGCCACAAGTCATTCTATGCGTAATCTGGAGATGTTCACTAAGGATGTTTTGTTATACATGTCATGCTCTGTCCATCGATGCCCCTGGTTGCATTTATAGCTTTCTGTACATTGTTCATATCATGCTCCAAAGTTGCTAAATAATGTTGCTGTCAGCCTGGTAACATTAAGTTCAGTTTTGCCATGAGCTTTGCTAGTGATCCATGTACCCTATGAACTTGATCTTGCCATGCTTAGCTTCATAAACATCTACTCTTACCGTTGGTTGCCTTGCCATGCCATGTTTTGCTCTGTGGTGAGTGGTTCAAGCTCACCAACATGCCAACTTATTGTTGTTTCTGCCATGTATGAATCTGTCATATCTTTTGCCATGTTTACATGGGTGCCATCATATCTTCTGTTCCTTTTTGGCTAATGGTCAGTAAGGGAGTTTTGTTATATGCAATTAGTAGATTCATGCCATGCCTTTGTTTGCCATGATAAGTTCCTGTAACATGTTGTTTGATAGCTCTAAATATTGCAACCTGATGTTATTTCTGCAAAGTCTGAAACTGTTATTATTTGCAATCTTGCCATGTCTTTTTGAGCATGTTCTAGTAATTTCTGGAGATATCTCAGTGTTCATGTTTTGTCATGCTTTACCTGTACATCACGTCCATGCCTTTTGTTATCATGTTGGGGTGCTGTAGCATATTGTTTTGATGCTTGCAATATGCCTAGTTGCTGTTTTGGATAGATTGTTGTTATGTCTTGTATAGAGTGTATGTGTTGAACCGTTGCTCCGTTTTGAGTGTGCTCTATATGAAACTTGCTTGATTTTGCATGTAGTTCCATATTATCATGTTGCATCCATATTTTGAGGTGTTTGCTTGATGTTTGTTTGCATTTTGCATCAATGCCATGTTTAACTTGTTTTGCTCATATCTTCTAGGCCGTAGCTCCGAACTAAACGAACTTTATATGTAACTTGACTAGAATCTCGTGTACATCATCTTGGTGCATCTTAACTTTCTGTTTAACAACTTCAAATTAATGTTTATTAAGTTCTGGACCAATTTCTAAATTTGCATATGAGGACTTACCAGAATTGTTATATGTTGTTTCCGGCCTCATTTAAACTTGCCTTGATGTGTTGCTCTTGTTTGCATCATCTCTTGCCATGAGTAGCCTCATCTAGCTTTGTCATGCATCATGCTTGTTGTGCATCATGTACTATGTGTGGTGTGTTTACCATGTTGTGTGCTTCTTCTCGATAGTTCCTGTTTCGTTGCGATCGTGAGGATTCGTTCGTCTACGCTTGGTTCGTCTTCGTGGCTTCATCTTCTTCATGGACTCGTTCTTCTTCCTTGCGGGATTTCAGGCAAGATGACCGTCACCTTGGATCTCATTACTATCATTGCTATGCTAGTTGCTTCGTTCTATCGCTTTGCTGCGCTACCTATCATTTGTTCTTCAAGCCTCCCAAATTGCCATGAACCTCTAACCTTTGACACCCTTCCTAGCAAACCGTTGCTTGGCTATGTTACCGCTTTGCTCAGCCCCTCTTATAGCGTTGTTAGTTGCAGGTGAAGTTGAAGATTGCTCCATGGTGGACAGGATTTTGTTGGGATATCACAATATCTCTTATTTAATTAATGCATCTATATATTTGGTAAAGGGTGGAAGGCTCGGCCTTATGCCTGGTGTTTTGTTCCACTCTTGCCGCCCTAGTTTCCGTCATACCGGTGTTATGTTCCCGGATTTTGCGTTCCTTACGCGGTCGGGTGATTTATGGGACCCCCTTGACAGTTCGCTTTGAATAAAACTCCTCCAGCAAGGCCCAAACTTGGTTTTACCATTTGTCTCACCACCACCTACCTTTCCCTTGGGAGTAATTAACCCAAGTGTCATATTTATTTTAGCCCCCCCCCCCGGGCCAGTGCTTGTCTAAGCGTTGGTCCGAACCGAGCCGCCTGCGGGGCCCCCTCGGGGCAACTCGAGGTCTGGTTTTACTCGTAGCCTGTCTCATCCGGTGTTGCCCTGAGAACGAGATATGTGCAGCTCCTATCGGGATTGTCGGCGCATCGAGCGGTCTTGCTGGTCTTGTTTTACCATTGTCGAAATGTCTTGTAAACCGGGATTCCGAGACTGATCGGGTCTTCCTGGGAGAAGGAATATCCTTCATTGATCGCGAGAGCTTATCATGGGCTAAGTTGGGACACCCCTGCAGGGTATTATCTTTTGAAAGCCGTGCCCGCGGTTATGTGGCAGATGGGAATTTGTTAATGTCTGGTTGTAGATAACTTGACACCAGATCCGAATTAAGACGCATCAACCGCGTGTGTAGCCTTGATGGTCTCTTTTCGGCGGAGTCCGGGAAGTGAACATGGTTTCTGTGTTATGTTTAACGTAAGTAGGAGTTCATGATCACTTCTTGATCATTGCTAGTTGACGACCGTTCCTTTGTTTCTCTTCTCGCTCTCATTTGCGTATGTTAGCCACCATATCATGCTTAGTCGCTGCTGCAACTTCACCACTTTACCCCTTCCTCGCCGAGCCCGTGCTGAGACTGGGCCGCTCTCACCGAGAAACCTCACCACTTTACCACTTTATCATGCTTAGTCGAGCCCGTGCTGAGCACTGGGCCGCTCTCGCCGCGCGCGTCGCCTAGACGGCTCCTGTCGGTGGGCCTTCCCGTTGTTCTCCGTCGCCTGCCGCCAACGCCGCCACCGGCCCAGCGGTGAACGAGCAGCAAGCATCCTCGCTGCACCCCTCGGTGCGGCGGGACGGCCGCACCGCCACTCCGTCGCTGACCCCAGCCAGCTCGTCGTCCCACGCTCGTCGCGCCCCCACGGACGCATAGGCCGCGCTGCTTATGGTGCGCGAGCTCCTGCATTACCGTCCCGTCAACTACCTCTACGAGGAATGGCTCGCTCGCATCACCGAGCTCTTCAGCGCCACAGGGGGCTCTCCCGCGCCGTCCCTCTCGTTGCCTCGCCCTCCGCCAGGTACGGGCGACGTGGCTCATGGAGCGCCTCCACCACCTCTACCCCAAGACGGCACCCTGGCGCCAAGGCGCGCGGCCCCTGGGCATGACCCACCGCGTCCGACGCCCGCGCGAGAAGAAGGAAGCTGTCAAGAAATCCCTCGGCCTCAAGAAGGCGCCCCCGTGCTCCCTGCACCGGCGCGACAAGACCACGTACTGCCCATGGCAGCGGTTCGCAGGTACCATCAGGAGCAAGCTCTGCGTCAGCGAAGGCCCCCGGCGACCACAGCAGGCTGCCGCGCCTTCACCCCCGAGCTGCGTAGCATCGTCTGGCCGGGCAAGTTCAAGCTGGACCTGCCTCCTCGCTATGACGGCACCCCCGACCCCGCGGACTTCTTATAGCTCTACAAGCTAAGCATCGAGGCGGCCAATGGAGACAAGAAAGTCATGGCGAATTGGTTTCCCATGGCACTCAAGGACGGTGCCCACTCATGGCTCCTGAACCTGCCTCCTGGCTCGATCTCCTCCTGGGACGAGATGCGCAGCAGCTTCATCGCCAACTTCCAGGGCACTCGCTATCGCCCCCCGGCCGCGGGTGACCTGCGCCGCATCAGGCAGCAGCCCAGGGAGACCCTACAGAAATACATCCAGCACTTCAATAGCGTCCGCCTCAAGATCCCCAAGGTGATGGACGAGGCCATCATCTCAGCATTCTCTGATGGCGTCTGTGACGTTAAGATGAAGGAGGAGCTCCCATCCACGAGGAGTTGTGCACATCCCTGGAGCTGTTCAACCTGGCGACCAAGTGCGCAAGAGCTGAAGAGGGATGCCTCTCCCTCCTCGAGCTCCCAGCTACCGACCCGGAAGAAAAGAAGACCAAGGCCAAGGACGTGAAGCGCATGGAGTGGCCGTGTTCGCGGTGGAACCAGACATGAAGCACGGCAGGGACCAGCTGGAGTCGTCCAAGGGCAGCCGACCGTTCTGCGCCTACCACAACCTCCACACCCACAACACCAACAATTGCCAGGAGCTTAGGGCCGTTCGAGAAGGACGCTTCGGTCGACGCTCCGAGCGCAATGACCGGGGCTATGGCCGAGGAGGAGGACATGGCGGAGGACGATGGGATGACCGTGGCCCTCGCCAGGAGTGGCGTGACCCGACCTCGTGAGGATCGCTGGTAGGACCAGCCTCGCGAGGGCACCTGGAGGGATCAACCTCCCGAGGAACGCCCCTAGGGTAACGCAGGACTTCCTCCGCTGCTGCCGCCGCCAAGAAGGAATGACGACCATCATCAGGACGAGGGGCCGGGGGGCTTTCAGGAGCCACGTGCTATTGCTTGCATCTTGGGCGGGGCTCAGGCCCCAGCCTCTCAGCGTATCTTCAAGCAGTTTGCTCACGAGGTGAATGCAACCCTCCTCAGGCTCGAGGCCATGCGCCCGCTCAGGTGGTCCAAGTGCGCCATCACCTTCAGCTCGACGGATCAACTCAAGTGTGCGGCTACTGCTGGTGTTCTCCCGATGCTCTGTTTACCTGTCATCAGCTACGTGCAAGTCACCAAGACCCTCATAGATGGCGGCGCAGGGCTTAACATCCTGTCCATTGAGATGTTTGACAACCTTCAAGTGCCATACGATCAGCTCCAGCCTACCAAGCCCTTCTCAGGAGTTACTGACGATTCCACCACCCCAATAGGGCAGGTCCGCCTCCTTGTCACCTTCTGACAGCGCGACAACTACCGCACCAAGCTCAACGACTTCGACGTCGGCCACATCCACCTGTTGTACAATGCCATCCTCGGGTATCCAGCCCTGGCCAAGTTCATGGCAGTGACCCACCACGGCTACAACGTCCTCAAGATGCCATGAAGCGGCGGAATCATCACGGTCCCCTGCGAAGAGAGAGATGCGGTGTGCTCCCTCGAGCGTCCCTTCCAAGCCGCGGCAATCGAGGACCCGGACAGCAAGGGCGAGAACCCTCCTGAGGCCCTCCCCAAGAAGAAGAAGCAACCGCTCCGCACAGGGCCTCAGGAGGTCGACACCTCAGGTGGTGTCGCATCAGGATCAGTGCCCGTGCCTGGGGCGCCTCCTTCCATCGCATAGGAAGGCGCGCACGGCACCCTCCTCGGGCAGGGCTCGGGGGCTCTCTTCTGGAGGGCCTAAAACCTCGCCAACATCACGAGGGAGGTGCTCGGCCACCACTTGGAGGCATGCTTTGCGGCACGTTTCCCTCGAGAAGGCAGAGGGCGTGGAAAGCCCAACGTTCAGGAGTTCATTGCCAAGACCACTCAGGAGCTTCAGGAAGTGAGGGCCATGCGCGGCGACCACCGCTCGCCTGGCGTGCCTCCCCATCCAGGCGAGGATGGTGGCTGTGCGTCTGCATCGATGTCCCAGGGCTCAACCGAGCCGCATCTCAGGAGCGCTTCTGGCCTTCGCGCGTGGGACGCTGCGAGAGCCCGCCGCACAACTACGTTCGCATGCCTTTCGGCCTGCCGAACGCGGCTTCCACCTACCAACGTCACATGCGGAGCATCCTGGCAGCTCAGGAGGCCAGGCACCACGTGATCCTAGTAGAGATGGAGACTATCCTCAAAGAACCACCTGCACCCCCAGAGCCTCCTGAGGGCCCCGATGGCTCGTGACGGTCGGCCCATTCACCGTGCATCTTCAGCTGCCCCAACACCCCCTCTACAACGGAACCGGGTGACATCTCCCGAGTTCATTTCGGCTGGGAGCACCCTCAGGGCTGCATCATTCCCAGGCCGCGTGGGTCCGTCCCCGCGGCATGTATCTCTTTTTTATGTCTTTGGCTTACCTTGCTGGGGCGCCCCTTGGGTTGCATCATCCCCAAGCCGCTTGGGTCTGACCCAATGGCATGTATCCATTCTGCATTTACCTAAGCTGGTTGCTTTTCATGCCTAATCTACCTATGATTATCACCTGCTCCGCTGCTCGATTGCCACCTACCACGGGAGCCGCTCGCGCTGGCACGGCGCTTGCGCACGGGTTCGTCCCTACAACGCTGACAAATCTGAGTGGTCGAGCTCTGGCCCGCGGCATGCCCCGCGCGCGTCACCTCACTAGGCCCTTAGTGCCCTCACCCTTCTCTCGGAGCAACCAGTGGCCGTCCGGCAATTATAATGGCAACCGTGCCTTTCTCGTGCTGATTTGCAGAAACCTCATGAGGTCTATAGCGAGCGCTACCACGAGCTCCCTCTCTTTCCCATGCGATCCGCTTGCGCGTTAAAAGGAGGGCTCCTGAGCATCAAGACTCAGGAGCTCTTACTAGCTCTCTAGCCCTCACCCCTGGCCTTGACCACAGCATTGCGACCTGGCATACCAGTGGCGGCTGAGCTCGCTCGAGGGCCAGGACTTGAGGACGTAGAGCACGAAGGAGAGAGCGGGGAAGAAGGGGGAGGCTCGCATGGTCCTAACCTAGCTACACCACGGCTGCCGACGCACAAGTCTGGCGCAACGCAAGGGAACGACTCCAGATTACCGAGATAAGTTTCGCACTTGGAACAACTAATTGTTACAATGCAAAATTCTCACTTGATGCGGCCCTATGGCGGCAACATTGCCTTCCTTTCTTACCTCTCGGTGGCTATTTGCACGCTGAAGGGGACCTCCTGAGCATCACGCCTCAGGGGCTTTTACTGCACCTCGGGCCGCTCACCTCCTAGCCTTGACCACGGCATCGTGACCTGGCATACCAGCGACGGCTGCAGCCTGCCTGGGGACCTGGATCTGTCAGCGTAGAGCGCCAAGTCATCGCGAGATTAGAAAGGGGGAACCAAGCCAGGACAGGACAAGCACTCACACTATTTCATAATAAGGATAACATCAACAAAAGACATCGCAGGTAATGATAACCCTTTTTGCATGCAGCAGGGACTCGTCAAGTCGGGCGGTTGTCGAGGCAGCGTGAGGAAGCATAGACACCCAAGTCCAATCAGTCACCACGCGTCGACAAAGGCCGCAGGCTATTGGGGCCCGCGACGCTCCGCACTTGCCCTTTGGCTTCACCGCTAAGCCAAGTCCGAGTGCGCCTTGGGCCCGGGGGCTACTGTCGGCGTTCTGGGAATGGGGGTCCCCAGACTTGCCTACCTGCGGCCCACGGCATGGCGCCACCAGTGGGCCAGTACAGTCCGTCTTCATCAGCCGGCACTCAAGACCCTCGAGAGGGGCCAAGCCTCGCCAGGCGGATGACACAAGGCCTCCTCAGGAGCGGCCTCACCAGGCAGGCTCGCGAGGGGGCGGAGAGATCAAGGCAAGGGGTACCTTGTGAGGTTCCCGTGATGCAAGCCGTGACGACCAAGGCCAGGCGGGCGCCAGAGCGTGCAGTGTCCTTGTTTCCCCTTTAGTGCTAAGGGGGCAAGCGCGGGCGCGGAGTACCGAGGCATCAGGCAAAGGTTTCCATATCGGTGCAACAAGACCAAGACCAGCAGGACGGCAGGACGGAGGTCATCGTGGAGCCCAAGACGGCGTCACCACCAGCGCCTTTGACAGGCGAAGACCACCTTTAGTCAGGATAGCTTGTACTAGCTGTCCCCTTTCAAATTGGCCGTTGTTGGATCCCTTCCCGCTCAATATTTGGGAAGAGGACCATGGCCTCTATAAATAGGACTAGCCACCACAGTAGAAGGAGGCAACTGAAACTGGTGAAACCAACTCAGTTCATCTTCGCATCCACCAAGCACAAGAACACCTCTCCTCAAGAGGATGTTCTTCCCTTGTACTGTCCATCATCATCCCAAGAGGCAATCCACCACCAACACACTGGAGTAGAGTATTACACCACAATGGTGGCCCGAACCAGTATAAATCTTGTGTCTCTTGTGTTGTGAGTTCATCGAGATAAGCTTAGTGATCACGGCAAGGCTGAGGGCAAGATTCGGTAGGGGGAAGTCTTCGTGCACACCCCAGTGTTCGAACCTCAAGGGTTTTGCCGGAACCCTAAATCTAACAGCGCTAATCACAGTGGCGGGGTGAACGTCGGGGATGTTGTACTATACTCGGCTGAACCTCTGGATGTACTTGCGCAGGTTTTCACCTTCCTTCTGGGGAATGATATGCAAATTGCTTGCCTGGCCATGAGCTTGATGGCCTCCAGTGAAGGCGCCAACAAACTCATGACACAGATCCGACCAAGAAGAAATGGAATCCACCGGCAAGTGCATCAACCATGACATAACATTGGGCTTGAGTGCCAACGGGAAATAATTGGCAAGCACCTTGGCGTCGCGGGCTCCAGCAGCTTGCATCCCAATGGTGTAGATGTTGAGGAACTCCAACGGGTGAGTCTTGTCGTTGTATTTCTCGCCAACGTCAGGCTTAAACGTGCGGTGAGAGGGCCACTGGAACTGCCGCAGCTCATGGGTAAAGGCTGGGCAACCCACCTCGTAAGGTAGGCCACCGTAGCCTCCTGGTGCCGGGTGGTCCATAGTGGGCCCGGCCCGCCTATCTGACTGGTGGCGCGCATCACGCCGGCGCTCGATGGTGGTTCGAGCGTCCTCAAGGGCTCGCTCCCGAAGAACTTGAAACTGATCGCGGTGGGTTCGTGGATCGGACGATGCTATGGAAATATCATCACAAGCATCATCACGACGGATCGACACCTGCGGTAGCTCGCGTGGGGGAGGAGAATGCACCGTGGCTGCATCGCCCCCGGCCCTTCCACCGCTGGCATGCGGTGGCTTGACGGAGCGGTGGCCCACGGGCCCCGCTGGTCGTGGCTCATCTTGGTTGGCGATACCGACGAGGCTCCGGACGGTGGCTCTCCACTCGTCGAGCTTCTCCGCAGCAGGAGAAAAGTCAAGGAGTAGTTGTGCGCGTGCCAAAGCTTCTGCTGGCGTGGGTGGTGGCGAGAGCTGCATGGATCGTGACGCGCTTTGACTCCTAACCACGTTAGGAGGATATCTATCACGGCTCCGCGGTGGTACGCCATTTTTGCCAGTACTTCGGCATGCATGCTGACCTCCTTCATCCTGTGAAGGATGCACTGGACTCTTCCCAGGTCGGCGCCCGGGGTCACTAGCGTGGCGACGCTGCTCCTCGCGCACGACCTGGGAAGAACGCATCGTGGGCGCCGGCGTAGGCGTCTTGGAGGTTGTCGCGCCACCAGTGAGTGGCATGGCGCCGACCCTGGAGGGCCTCGCGCCGCCTGCGGGGGGCCCAACTCCATCTCTGGAATTTGCGGCGTGTGGCCCGTCGTCTTGCGCATGAACAACGCTGCTCGCCAGGTCTGGACTGCCAGGGCGATGTGGGTGTTCACGGGTCGCGCCTCGGGTTCTTTCTGTGACCGGCCCTCTACTGACCCGCACCAGTATGGGCAGTCCGGCTCCGGATGAATCGATTGCCGTCGTTGTCTTCCTCTTGGGAGCCATGGCGACGAAGAGCTGCTAGACTAGCTACTAAACCGGATTCTCACGACTGCGCCCCCTACCTAGCGTGCCAAAGATGTCGGTGGGAACAACACCTATGGGATCACAAGAATCCCTACTTAGGTCGGCGGGTGCGGGGTTGTGAGAAGACCAGGTCTAAGAGCCAGCATAAAGGTCGTTTACCCAGGTTCGGGCGGGCCGCGGAGATCGCATAATACCCTAGTCCTGCTTTGGTGTGTATATCAGTGTTCTTGAACTAGCTATCGAGCGTGACTTGCCCAAAGAGCCGAATACCCCCCCCCCCCAAGTACACCTCGGGCCTCCTTTTATAGTCAAAGGAGGTGCCACAGTGGCACACGGGAGGTGGAAAGGGTACAACAGCTATGTTTATCGCTTGCCATTACGGGACAAGGCGCATTAAATGCGCCTCTGAGGTGTTCCCCTGCTTTATCGCCGCCTTGCCCTGCTTCGACACATGCCCAGGCCAGCGAGGTGGTCTGCGCCATGTAGGCTGGCAGGCTGCTAACGTGGCATGGTGGCAGCGTCTTCATGAAGATCTACATGCCACCACGCAGGTGCTTGCTGAGTTGGCCTCGGGACCGTGCGTCACCACGCAGGTGCCCGCCTGGCTGGCAGGGCTGGCAGCTGCATGGGAACGGCGGTGAGGTCTTGGCGCACACGCGGGCCTAGTCGCGGCCTTGTTGATGTGCTCAGCAAGAGTCTTGCCGGGGGCTCCGGCAAGGGTCTTGCCATGGCACCGTGGTCGTTCCTGACAAGGATGTCGCTAGAGGTCTCGTCTCCTGGTCCTTATTTGATATTGGGTGTTAATGATCTTCACAAAGATCTGCATGCCACCATGGAGGCGCCTCCCAAGCCTTGGTTTCAATGTGGTTGTTGGTGTTGGAAACCTCGGGCTCAAGGGTGGCGCACTTCGTTGGTGTCGGGCAGGTTGCCCCGGCAAGGCTCTTGTCGGGGGAGTCCACCTCGCCCTCTTGCTCTTCGTGTCTTTACCTTGGCGTTGCTTGATTGTCTCGTGGCTTCGGCTTCCCTCCCTTGCCTTGCTAAGTGTGGCCACAGGCGCGGCTCCGACTGCCCTTGCACAGGTAAAGGGGTACAAGTAGAGCCCCTACTTCTGTACACCGATACCCGCCTTCCTTAGTACATCTCAGCGTGTTCCGGTTGCCTAGGCCCTACACTTCACCCTACGGCACAGAACTAGCTTTGGTTGTTGGCTAGCAAGCATCATGGGCCAAAGCACCAACATGTTGCGAAATACTAAGTTGGGTCCGCCAGATTGGCCACCCGGCCCCGCCACCATTAACTTACTGCACGACCGGCTGCTCACCAAGCCGGCTTCATCAGTTGCTGCCAGCCGGCCTGGTGGGTATTGAGCTCACGCTCAACGTTTGAAGAGCCTAAGTTCCATGCACTCCTTCCAAGGACGAAACTCCGTGTCACAGACCAGAACCCGGTTGTTCGACTCGCGGGGGGAGGCCCGAAGGGAAAGCAAGCAAGAAAACGGCTAGAAAAACAGAAAGCAAAAGCGCAAACATTCACGAAATACTTACATCATAAATAAAATAGGCCAAAGGCCAGAGTTCGGTACATTACACCTAAACACCCCAGTGGGTAGGTGGGCCTGCTACTTAACAAATAAAGTGAAACGATAAGACAGGGCGGCTTCAACTTCAAACAGCCCCAGCGCCGGGTTGCACAGGTGCCGGCTCCCCCTAAGTGGCCTCCGGATTCACCGAGGCGCCGGTGTCTTCCACCTCGGCATCCTCGTCCCTATAAGCACCCAACTCCTTGGAGCTGCCCTCCGGGTCGTCTAGCATCATGCCAAAGTCGTTAGGAGGAATGACCCCACCGTTTTCCATTCACTTCGGCTGGAACTCGTCGTGTACTGAGAACCCGGCGATGTAGCTGGCCCGGGCAGCCATCCGGAAGGCCTCTGCCTATAGCTCGGCATCCGCGCCAGCTTGCTGGCCAGTCAGCCGGTCTAGCGACAGGTCCGGATGCTAAGACATGACAAAACTGAGCGCCATCTCGGCACCAGCACAGGCGGCGGAGACACGCCACACGTGGAGCCACGCCAGTCCGGCCTCCAACCATCGCGCCAGCCGCGAGAAGCTGTTCAGCGCAACAACACCGGGCCAGAGAGCCGTTGTCATCCTCGCGCCAGCCTCGGAGACCCGCACCATCTACTCCCACAAGACTTACAAGCGAGCCTCGATGGCAGTGATGATCTCCGAGAAGGTCCAGCTCATGCGCGGGCCAGCCCCGGCTCCCACGACCCCCTGTGGCGACTGCTGAAAGAAAACGGTCTACTCCGCCGCCTGGTGCACCTCCACGAGGTGCCCTATCAAAAGAAGAGCAAGTCAGTGATGACCCACAAGTGTAGGGGATCTATCGTAGTCCTTTTGATAAGTAAGAGTGTCGAACCCAACGAGGAGCAGAAGGAAATGATAAGCGGTTTTCAGTAAGGTTTTCTCTGCAAGCACTGAAATTGTAGGTAATAGATAGTTTTGTGATAAGATAAATTGTAACGAGTAAAAAGCAATGAAAGTAAATAAAGTGCAGCAAGGTCGCCCAATCCTTTTGTAGCAAAGGATAAGCCTGGACAATTTCTTATGATGAGAAAAGATCTCCCGAGGACACATGGGAATTATCGTCAAGCTAGTTTTTATCACGCTCATATGATTTGCGTTCGGTACTTTGATAATTTCATATGTGGGTGGACCGGTGCTTGGGTACTGCCCTTACTTGGAAAAGCATCCCACTTATGATTAACCTCTATTGCAAGCATCCGCAACTACAAAAGAAGTATTAAGGTAAACCTAACCACAACATTAAACATATGGATCCAAATCAGCCCCTAACGAAGCAACGCACAAACTAGGGTTTAAGCTTCTGTCACTCTAGCAACCCATCATCTACTTATTACTTCCCAATGCCTTCCTCTAGGCCCAAATAATGGTTAAGTGTCATGTAGTCGACGTTCAAATAACACCACTAGAGGAAAAGACAACATACGTCTCATCAAAATATCGAACGAATACCAAATTCACATGACTACTAATAGCAAGACTTCACCCATGTCCTCAGAAACAAATGTAACTACTCACAGAGCATATTCATGTTCATAATCAGAGGAGTAATAATATGCATAAAGGATCTGAACATATGACCTTCCACCAAGTAAATCAATTAGCATCAACTACAAGGAGTAATCAACACTACTAGCAACCCACAGGTACCAATTTGTGGTTTGGATACAAGATTGGATACAAGAGATGAACTAGGGTTTTGAGAGGAGATGGTGCTGGTGAAGATGTTGATGGAGATTGACCCCCTCCCAATGAGAGGATCGTTGGTGATGATGATGGTGATGATTTCCTCCTCCCGGAGGGAAGTGTCCCCGGCAGAACAGCTCTGCCGGAGCTCTAGATTGGTTCTGCCAAGGCTCCGCCTCGTGGCGGTGGAGTTTCGTCTCGTAAGCTTGCCCATGATTTTTTCCAGGGTAAAAGCTTTCATATAGCAGAAGATGGACACCGGAGGGCCACCAGGGGGCCCAAGAGACAAGGGGCGCATCCAGTAGGGGTGGGTGCGCCCCTCACCATCCTGGCCAGGGTGTGGGCCCCCTGAGGTGTTTCTTCCGCTCAATAATTCTTATTAATTCCAAAAATAAGTTTCGTGGAGTTTCAGGATTTTTGGAGCAGTGCAGAATAGGTTTCCAATGTTTGCTCTTTTTCCGGCCAGAATTCCAGCTGCCGGCATTCCCCCTCTTCATGGTAAACCTTGTAAAAAAAGAGAGAATAGCCATTAGTATTGAGATATAATGTGTAATAACAGCCCATAATGCGATAAATATTGATATAAAAGCATGATGCAAAATGGACGTATCAACTCCCCCAAGCTTAGACCTCGCTTGTCCTCAAGCGGAAGTCGAAATCGAAAAATATGTCCACATGTTTAGAGATAGAGGTGTCGATAAAATTAAAATACGGACATGAGGGCATCATGATCATTCTTATAACAGCAACATATATAAATTTTATCATAAGATTTCTTATACTCAAGTAACAATCAATTCACAATGTCAAGTGTGGTTCAGAAACTTCATTGGGAACTAACAAACTATAATCTCAGTCATTGAAGCAATTGCAATTTATCATAACATCAGAAAGAGTCAAGAATAGAGCTTTTCAGCAAGTCCACATACACATCTATCTTGTAGTCTTCTACAATTGCTAACACACACGCAATACTTGTGGCTATGGAGTTTCAGCCGGACACTGAGAAAGATAGGGGCTTATTGTGTTGCCTCCCAACGTATTCACCTTTAGGTGATGTCAACAATAATAACCCATGCTAACTTACATCCAATTGGATATATATATCATGATCTTTCAAACACGAGGAGCTTGCCAAAGGATAAAATGAAAAAGGGAAAGGTGAAGATCACCTTGACTCAAGCATAAAGTAAAAACATAAAGTAAAAGATAGGCCCTTCGTAGAGGGAAGCAGAGGTTTGTCATGTGCGTTTAGGGTTGGATGCATAAAATCTTAATGCCAAAGAATGTCACTTTATATTGCCCCTTGTGTGTGGACCTTTATTATGCAGTCCGTCGCTTTTATTGCTTCCACAACAAGATCGTATAAAGCTTATTTTCTCTGCACTAATAAGTCATACATATTTTGATAGCAATTTTTATTGCCTGCAACATGACAACTTACTTGAAGGATCTTACTCAATCCATAGGTAGGTATGGTGGACTCTCATGGCAAAACTGGGTTTAAGGATATTTGGAAGCACAAGTAGTATCTCTACTTGGTGCAAGGAATTTGGCTAGCATGAGGGGGAAAGGCAAGCTCAACATGTTTGGAACGTCAATGACAATATACTTTAACTGAGATGTGAGGAAACATAAACCATTACGTTGTCTTCCTTGTCCAACGTCAACTCTTTTAGCATGTCATACTTAATGAGTGCTCCCAATCATAAAAGATGTCCAAGATAATATATTTGTATGTGAACCTCTCTTTCCTTATTACTTCCTATTAATTGCAACGATGACCAAAGCTACGTTTGTCAACTCTCAACAACTTTTGTGCCTCATACTTTCTATGTGTGAAGTCATCACTAACCATAAGATCAATATGAACTCTTTTATGCATTCTACTTTCTCAAGATCATAGCAACATAGTAAAGCCCTTGACTCAATACTAATCTTTATTATAGATATCTCACGAACTCGACTACATAAAGAGATCATAAAGCAAAACTCAAAACTACTTGATAACAAAACTTCAATCTACTAGATCAAGATACTTCTAAAAGGATCGAACTAAATAAAACGGTAAAGATAGGAGTGTGATAGTGATACGATACCGGGGCACCTTCCCCAAGCTTGGCAGTTGCCAAGGGGAGTGCCCATACCCATGTGATTATGTCCTCGGAGGTGGTGAAGTAGGAGTTGTTGATGATGTAGGCTTCTTCCTCAATTTACGCTTGAGTACAGTATTTTGCTCTTTTAGGTCCTCGATCTCCTGCTCAAGGCTTAATACTCTTTTGCACAATTCTTGTTTATTTTCCTGCAAGAGACGAAAAGGGATAAACTCGATTTTTGGCTTCTTTGCTCTATCAGGGAGCCTTGACTTTTTAAACTGCACATGCATGTCCCCAGGCTGAGGTAATGGGGCTTCTTCTTCGTCTGAACTCGTCTCCGCCTTTCCCTTAGGCTCATAGTCTTGCTCTTCTTGAGTGGTCCAGCCATCATGCTCCAAGTCCCCATAGACCTTAGGGTCCGCAAGGTAATCAGCCACATAGCTCTCCCCTTCCGAATCCTGAGACGACATATTGCTCTAAATTTGTAACAGAAACAGCTCGAAACGAAAGCAGAGGATATTTGTGTGATACGGTGGTCAAAGCCTTCGGGAGATTATATAATGAATTTTTACCGACCAAAATACGTAACTTGCAAGAAAATGGAGTCCGGGAGGCACACGAGGTGGCCACGAGACAGGGGGGCGCGCCCAGTAAGGGTGGGCGTGCCCTCCACCCTCGTCGAGGCCTCGTGTCCCTCTCGGACTACTTCTTTCTTCCTAAAATTCTTAAATATTCCAAAACTGATAAAAATTGCCATTGGAGTTGTTTTGGAGTCGGTTTACTTACCGTACCACATACCTATTCCTTTTTGGAGTCTGGAACGTTCTGGAAAGTGTCCCTTATGTATTCCTCTGGGGTTACGGTTTCAATAATATTAGTTTCAACATTGATAGGATTACCTGAGATATAATGTTTAATTCTTTGACCGTTTACCACCCTCGGACTTGTGCCTTCGAAGTTGTTGATTTTTATGGCACCAGAACGATAGACCTCCTCGATAACGTAAGGACCTCCCCATTTAGAGAGAAATTTTCCTGCAAAAACTCTTAAACGAGAGTTGAATAATAACACATAATCACCTACGTTAAACTCACGATTTTGTATCCTTTTGTCATGCCAGCGTTTGACTTTTTCTTTGAATAGCTTGGCATTCTCATAGGCTTGGGTTCTCCATTCATCAAGTGAGCTAATTTCAAACAACCTCTTCTCACCGGCAAGTTTGAAGTCATAGTTGAGCTCTTTAATAGCCCAATATGCTATATGTTCAAGTTCAAGAGGTAAATGACAAGCTTTTCCATAAACCATCTTATAAGGAGACATACCCATAGGGTTTTTGTATGCAGTTCTATAGGCCCATAATGCATCATCAAGTTTTTTGGACCAATTCTTTCTAGATCTATTGATAGTCTTTTGCAAAATTAATTTGAGCTCTCTATTGCTCAACTCTACTTGACCACTAGACTGCGGATGATAAGGAGATGCAATTCTATGATTAACATCATATTTAGCAAGCATCTTATGGAAAGCACCATGAATAAAATGTGAACCACCATCAGTCATAAGATATATAGGGACTCCAAACCTCGGAAAAATAACTTCTTTAAGCATTTTAATAGAAGTGTTATGATCAGCACTACTAGTTGGAATAGCTTCTACCCACTTAGTAACATAATCAACAGCAACTAAAATATGTGTATAACCATTAGAGGCAGGAAAAGGTCCCATATAATCAAAGCCCCAAATATCAAACGGTTCAATAACAAGAGAATAATTCATAGGCATTTCTTGATGTCTACTAATATTACCAATTCTTTGACATTCATCACAAGATAAGACAAACTTACGAGCATCTTTGAAGAGAGTAGGCCAATAAAAACCGGATTGCAGTATCTTGTGTGCAGTTCTATCTCCAGCGTGGTGTCCTCCATAGGATTCAGAGTGACACTTGCGTAGGATCTGTTCCTGTTCATGCTCAGGTACACAACGTCTAATAACACCATCTACTCCTTTATAAAGGTGTGGTTCATCCCAGAAGTAATGTCTTAAATCATAAAAGAACTTTTTCTTTTGCTGGTATGTGGAACTAGGAGGTATAAATTTAGCAATAATGTAATTAGCATAATCAGCATACCAAGGAGTAGTACGAGAAGCATTAACGACCGCTAATTGTTCATCAGGAAAGCTATCATCAATAGGAAGTGGGTCATCAAGAACATTCTCTAACCTAGACAAGTTGTCTGCAACGGGGTTCTCAGCTCCCTTTCTATCAATAATATGTAAATAAAATTCTTGGAGCAGGAGAACCCATCTAATGAGTCTAGGCTTAGCATCTTTCTTTCCCATAAGATATTTAATAGCAGCATGATCAGTGTGAATAGTAACTTTGGAATCAACAATATAAGTTCTAAACTTATCACATGCAAACACAACTGCTAAGAATTCTTTTTCAGTAGTAGCGTAATTTCTCGGGGCAGTATCAAGAGTCTTACTAGAATACTAGATAACATTCAATTTCTTATCAACTCTTTGCCCTAGAACAGCACCTACAGCATAATCACTAGCATCACACATAATTTCAAATGGTAAATTCCAATCAGGTGGCTGAACAATAGGTGCAGTGATCAAAGCTTTCTTAAGTATTTCAAATGCTTCTACACAATCTCATCAAAGACAAAAGGAATATCTTTTTGCAATAAATTAGTCAGAGGCCTAGAGATTTTAGAAAAGTCCTTAATGAACCTCCTATAAAAACCGGCATGACCAAGGAAACTTCTTATACCTTTTATGTCCTTGGGACATGGCATCTTTTCAATAGCATCTACTTTGGCTTTATCAACTTCAATACCTCCCTCAGAGATCTTATGCCCCAAAACAATGCCTTCATTAACCATAAAGTGACACTTTTCCCAATTCAAGATGAGACTAGTGTCTTCGCATCTTTGCAAAACTCGATAAAGGTTGCTCAAGCAATCATCAAAAGAGGATCCATAAAACGGAGAAATCATCCATGAATACCTCGCAAATCTTTTCACAAAAGTCAGAGAATATAGCCATCATACATCTTTGAAAGGTAGCAGGTGCATTACATAAACCAAAAGGCATACCTCTATAAACAAAAGTACCGAAAGGGCAAGTAAAAGTAGTTTTTGATTGATCCCCCACTGACATAGGTATTTGAGAGAAACCAGAATAACCATCTAGAAAACAGAAATGTGTGTGTTTGGATAGTCTTTCTAGCATTTGATCAATAAAAGGTAAAGGGTAATGATCTTTCTTAGCAGCTTTATTTAATTTACGGAAATCAATTACCATCCTATAACCTGTAATAATTCTTTGCGGGATCAATTCATCTTTATCATTAGGAACAACGGTAATACCTCCCTTTTTAGGAACACAGTGGACAGGGCTTACCCATTCACTATCAGCAACAGGATAAATTATACCTGCCTCAAGGAGCTTTAGTATCTCCTTTCTTACCACTTCTTTCATCTTGGGATTCAGTCGTCGTTGAGGATCTCTAACTGGTTTAGCATTGGCCTCCACAGTAATTTTGTGTTGGCATAACGTGGGACTAATGCCCTTAAGATCATCCAGAGTATATCCAATAGCAGCGCGGTGCTTCTTCATAGTTTTCAATGATCTTTCTTCTTCTTGCTTTGAAAGGTTAGCACTGATAATAACAGGATATATTTTCTTTTCATCAAGATAAGCATACTAAAGATTATCAGGTAATGGTTTGAGTTCGAACACGGGATCACCCTTGGGTGGAGGGGGATCCCCAAGAATTTCAACGGGAAGGTTGTGTTTCAGCATAGGTTCTTGTTTAAGGAACACTTCATCCATTTCCATTCTTTCCTTCATAAACATATCATTTTCATGGTCAAGAAAATATTTTTCTAACGGATCAGTAGGAGGCACGGCAATAGAAGCAAGACCAATAATCTCATCCTTACTATGTGATTCTCTATCACGAGGTTGTCTACGAAACTTAGCAAAATTAAACTCATGAGACATACCTTCTAAGCCAATTGTGATAGTATCCTTTTCACAATCAATCTTAGCATTAACAGTATTTAAGAAGGGTCTACCAAAAATAATGGGGCAAAATTCATCTTATGGGGAACCAAGAATAAGAAAATCAGCAGGATATTTAACCTTCCCACACAAGACTTCAACATCTCTAACTATCCTAACTGGGGTCTCTATTAGCAAGCTTAATAGTAAGATCAATGTCTTCCAATTCAATGGGTGCAATGTCGTGCATAATTTCTTTATATAAATCATAGGGTATCGCACTAGCACTAGCACCCATATCACATAGGCCATGATAACAATGATCTCCTATTTTAACAGAAATAACATGCATGCCTACCGCAGGTCTATGTATCTTAGTATCTGGTCTAGCAATATTAGCAGTCTCACCACAGAAATAAATAACATGCCCATCTAAATCATCATCCAAGAGATCTTTAACCATAGCAATACTAGGTTCAACTTTGATTTGCTCTGGAGGTGTATAAATCCTAGTATTACTCTTACGAACAACAGCCGAAGTTTTAACATGATCCTTTATCCTAACAGGAAAAGGGGGTTTCTCAACATAAGTAGTAGGAACAATAGGATCACTATAAGTGACAGTCTTTTCTTCAACTGTAATAGGTGCAACTACTTTTACTTCAATGGGAGGATTATATTTAAACCGCTTCTATTTAGGGAGATCAATGTGAGTAGAAAAAGATTTACAGAAAGAAGCTACTATCTCAGAGTCAAGTCCATACTTAGCGCTAAATCCACGAAAAGCATCGGTATCCATTAAAGATTTAACACAATCGAACTTAGGTGTCATACTTGACTCCTTACCATCGTCGGAACCCCAATCTTCAGAATTGCATTTAATTCTTTCCAATAAGTCCCATTCGAAATCAATAGTCTTCAGCATATAAGAACCAGCACAAGAAGTATCGAGTAGGTTGCGATCATTGAGAGAAAGCCGAGCATAAAATTTTTGAATAATCATTTCTCTGGAGAGCTCATGATTGGGGCATGAATATAACATTGATTTGAGCCTCCCCCAAGCTTGAGCAATGCTTTCTCCTTCGCGAGGCCAGAAATTATATATGTAATTACGATCACGATCAACAAGATGCATAGGGTAGAAGTTCTGGTGAAATTCCAACATCAATCGTTCATAATTCCAAGATCTCGTATCATCACATAGCCTATACCATGTCAATGCATCTCCCTTAAAAGATAAAGGGAAGACCTTCCTTTTGACAACATCATCGGGAATACCTGCAAGCTTAAATAATCCACAAACTTCATCCACAAAGATAAGGTGTAAATCGGGATGCAATGTTCCATCTCCTGCAAATGGATTAGTTAGCAGTTTCTCTATCATACCCGAAGGGATCTCAAAGTAAATATTTTCAAAAAGTTCGGTAGGTTGAGGAGCAACTCTTTGCTCTTCTGGTCGGGGTGAAGATACCCCGAACAAGCACCTCAAAGGATTAGTTTCCATAGTGACAAGTAACAGAAAATTTCAGCACACTATATAAATGTTTCCTTACCAAGTTCCACTCACCAAAAGCGCTATACTCCCCGGCAACGGCGCCAGAAAAGAGTCTTGATGACCCACAAGTGTAGGGGATCTATCGTAGTCCTTTTTATATGTAAGAGTGTCAAACCCACAAGGAGCAGAAGGATATGATAAGCGGTTTTCAGTAAGGTTTTCTCTGCAAGCACTGAAGTTGTAGGTAATAGAAAGTTTTGTGATAAGATAAATTGTAACGAGTAACAAGCAATGAAAGTAAATAAAGTGCAGCAAGGTGGCCCAATCCTTTTGTAGCAAAGGATTAGCCTGGACAATTTCTTATAATGAGAAAAGAGCTCCCGAGGACACATGGGAATTATTGCCAAGCTAGTTTTTATCACGCTCATATGATTTGCGTTCGGTACTTTGATAATTTCATATGTGGGTGGACCGGTGCTTGGGTACTGCCCTTACTTGGACAAGCATCCCACTTATGATTAACCTCTATTGCAAGCATCCGCAACCACAAAAGAAGTATTAAGCTAAACCTAACCACAACATTAAACATATGGATCCAAATCAGCCCCTAACGAAGCAACGCATAAACTAGGTTTTAAGCTTCTGTCACTCTAGCAACCCATCATCTACTTATTACTTCCCAATGCCTTCCTCTAGGCCCAAATAATGGTGAAGTGTCATGTAGTCGACGTTCACATAACACCACTAGAGGAAAATACAACATACATCTCATCAAAATATCAAACGAATACCAAATTCACATGACTACTAATAGCAAGACTTCACCCATGTTCTCAGGAACAAACGTAACTACTCACAAAGCATATTCATGTTCATAATCATAGGAGTAATAATATGCATAAAGGATCTGAACATATGATCTTCCACCAAGTAAACCAATTAGCATCAACTACAAGGAGTAATCAACACTACTAGCAACCCACAGGTACCAATTTGTGGTTTGGATACAAGATTGGATACAAGAGATGAACTAGGGTTTTGAGAGGAGATGGTGCTGGTGAAGATGTTGATGGAGATTGACCCCCTCCCGATGAGAGGATCGTTGATGATGAAGATGGTGATGATTTCCCCCTCCCGGAGGGAAGTGTCCCCGGCAGAACAGCTCTGCCGGAGCTCTAGATTGGTTCCGCCAAGGCTCCGCCTTGTGGCGGCGAAGTTTCATCCCGTAAACTTGCCCATGATTTTTTACAGGGTAAAAGCCTTCATATAACAGAAGATGGACACCGAAGGGCCACTAGGGGGCCCAGGAGACAGGGGCGCGCCCCCACCCTCTTTGCCAGGGTGTAGGCCCCCTGAGGTGTTTCTTCCGCTCAATAATTCTTATTAATTCCAAAAATAAGTTTCGTGGAGTTTCAGGATTTTTGGAGCAGTGCAGAATAGGTTTCCAATGTTTGCTCCTTTTCTAGCCAGAATTCCAGCTGCCGGCATTTCCCCTCTTCATGGTAAAGCTTGTAAAATAAGAGAGAATAGCCATAAGTATTGATATATAATGTGTAATAACAGCCCATAATGCAATAAATATTGATATAAAAGCATGATGCAAAATGGACGTATCAACTCCCCCAAGCTTAGACCTCGCTTGTCCTAAAGCGAAAGCCGAAATCGAAAAATATGTCCACATGTTTAGAGATAGAGGTGTCGACAAAAATAAAATACGGACATGAGGGCATCATGATCATTCTTATAACAGCAACATATATAAATTTTATCATACGATTTCTTATACTCAAGTAACAATCAATTCACAATGTCAAGTCTGGTTCAGAAACTTCATTGGGAACTAACAAACTATAATCTCAGTCATTGAAGCAATTGCAATTTATCATAACATCAGAAAGAGTCAAGAATAGAGCTTTTCAGCAAGTCCACATACTCAACTATCTTGTAGTCTTCTACAATTGCTAACACTCACGCAATACTTGTGGTTATGGAGTTTCAGCCGGACACTGAGAAAGATAGGGGCTTATTGTGTTGCCTCCCAACGTATTCACCTTTAGGTGATGTCAACAATAATAATGCATGCTAACTTACATCCAATTGCATATATATATATATATATATATATATATATATATATATATATATATATATATATATATATATATATCATGGTCCTTCAAACACGAGGAGCTTGCCAAAGGATAAAATGAAAAAGGGAAAGGTGAAGATCACCTTGACTCAAGCATAAAGTAAAAACATAAAGTAAAAGATAGGCCCTTCGTAGAGGGAAGCAGAGGCTGTCATGTGCATTTAGGGTTGGGTGCATAAATTCTTAATGCAAAATAATGTCACTTTATATTGCCCCTTGTATGTGGACCTTTATTATGCAGTCTGTCGCTTTTATTGCTTCCACAACAAGATCGTATAAAGCTTATTTTCTCTGCACTAATAAGTCATACATATTTAGATAGCAATTTTTATTGCCTGCAACATGACAACTTACTTGAAGGATCTTACTCAATCCATAGGTAGGTATGGTGGACTCTCATGGCAAAACTGGGTTTAAGGATATTTGGAAGCACAAGTAGTATCTCTACTTGGTGCAAGGAATTTGGCTAGCACGAGGGGGAAAGGCAAGCTCAACATGTTTGGAAGGTCAATGACAATATACTTTAACTGAGATGTGAGTAAACATAAACCATTATGTTGTCTTCCTTGTCCAACGTCAACTCTTTTAGCATGTCATACTTAATGAGTGCTCCCAATCATAAAAGATGTCCAAGATAATATATTTGTATGTGAACCTCTCTTTCCTTATTACTTCCTATTAATTGCAACGATGACCAAAACTACGTTTATGAACTCTCAACAAGTTTTATGCCTCATACTTTCTATGTGTGAAGTCATCACTAACCATAAGATCAATACGAACTCTTTTATTCTTTCTACTTTCTCAAGATCATAGCAACATAGCAAAGCCCTTGACTCAACATTAATCTTTATTATAGATATCTCACGGACTCAATTACATAAAGAGATCATAAAGCAAAACTCAAAACTACTTAATACCAAAACTTCAATCTACTAGATCAAGACACTTCTAAAAGGATCGAACTAAATAAAACGGTAAAGATAGGAGTGTGATGGTGATACGATACCGCGGCACCTCCCCCAAGCTTGGCAGTTGCCAAGGGGAGTGCCCATACCCATGTGATTGTGTCCTCGGAGGTGGTGAAGTAGGAGTTGTTGATGATGTAGGCTTATTCCTCAATTTACGCTTGAGTATAGTATTTTGCTCTTTTAGGTCCTTGATCTCCTGCTCAAGGCTTAATACTCTTTTGCACAATTCCTGTTTATTTTCCTGCAAGAGACGAAAAGGGATAAACTCAATTTTTGGCTTCTTTGCTCTATCAGGGAGGCTTGACTTTTTAAACTCCACATGCATGTCCCCAGGCTGAGGTAATGGGGCTTCTTCTTTGTTTGAACTCGTCTCCGCCTTTCCCTTAGGCTCATAGTCTTGCTCTTCTTCAGTGGTCCAGCCATCATGCTCCAAGTCCCCGTAGACCTTAGTGTCCGCAAGGTAATCAGCCACATAGCTCTCCCCTTCGGAATCCTAAGACGACATATTGCTCTAAATCTGTAACAGAAACAGCTCGAAACAAAAACAGAGGATATTTGTGTGATACGGTGGTCAAAGCCGTTGGGAGATTATATAATGAATTTTTACCAACCAAACTACGTAACGTGCAAGAAAATGGAGTCCGGGAGGCACACGAGGTGGCCACGAGACAGGGGGCACGCCCAGTAAGGGTGGGCGCGTCCTCCACCCTCGTGGAGACCTCGTGTCCCTCTTGGACTACTTCTTTCTTCCTAAAATTCTTAAATATTCCAAAACAGATAAAAATTGCCATTGGAGTTGTTTTGGAGTCGGTTTACTTACCGTACCACATACCTATTTCTTTTTGGAGTCTGGAACGTTCTGGAAAGTGTCCCTTATGTATTCCTCCGGGGTTACGGTTTCAATAATATTAGTTTCAACATTGATAGGATTACCTAAGATATAATGTTTAATTCTTTGACCGTTTACCACCCTCGGACTTGTGCCTTCGAAGTTGTTGATTTTTATGGCACCAAAACGATAGACCTCCTCGATAACGTAAGGACCTTCCCATTTAGAGAGAAGTTTTCCTGCAAAAAATCTTAAACAAGAGTTGAATAATAACACATAATCACCTACGTTAAACTCACGCTTTTGTACCCTTTTGTGATGCCAGCGTTTGACTTTTTCTTTGAATAGCTTGGCATTCTCATAGGCTTGGGTTCTCCATTCATCAAGTGAGCTAATGTCAAACAACCTCTTCTCACCGGCAAGTTTGAAGTCATAGTTGAGCTCTTTAATAGTCCAATATGCGTTATGTTCAAGTTCAAGAGCTAAATGACAAGCTTTTCCATAAACCATCTTATAAGGAGACATACCCATAGGGTTTTTGTATGCAGTTCTATAGGCCCATAATGCATCATCAAGTTTTTTGGACCAATTCTTTCTAGATCTATTGACAGTCTTTTGCAAAGTTAATTTGAGCTCTCTATTGCTTAACTCTACTTGACCACTAGACTGCGGATGATAAGGAGATGTGATTCTATGATTAACATCATATTTAGCAAGCATCTTATGGAAAGCACCATGAACAAAATGTGAACCACCATCAGTCATAAGATATCTAGGGACTCCAAACCTCGGAAAAATAACTTCTTTAAGCATTTTAATAGAAGTGTTATGATCAGCACTACTAGTTGGAATAGCTTCTACCCACTTAGTAACGTAATCAACAGCAACTAAAATATGTGTATAACCATTTGAGGCAGGAAAAGGTCCCATATAATCAAAGCCCCAAACATCAAACGGTTCAATAACAAGAGAATAATTCATAGGCATTTCTTGACGTCTACTAATATTACCAATTCTTTGACATTCATCACAAGATAAGACAATCTTACCAGCATCTTTGAAGAGAGTAGGCCAATAAAAACCGGATTGCAGTATCTTGTGTGCAGTTCCATCTCCAGCGTGGTGTCCTCCATAGGATTCAGAGTGACACTTGCGTAGGATCTGTTCATGTTCATGCTCAGGTACACAACGTCTAATAACACCATCTACTCCTTCTTTATAAAGGTGTGGTTCATCCCAGAAGTAATGTCTTGAATCATAAAAGAACTTTCTCTGGGCAGTATCAAGAGTCTTACTAGCATACTGGATAACATTCAATTTCTTATCAACTCTTTGCCCTAGAACAGCACCTACAGCATAATCACTAGCATGACACATAATTTCAAAGGGTAAATTCCAATCAGGTGGCTGAACAATAGGTGCAGTGATCAAAGCTTTCTTAAGTATTTCAAATGCTTCTACACAATCATCATCAAAGACAAAAGGAATATATTTTTGCAATAAATTAGTCAGAGGACTAGAGATTTTAGAAAAATCCTTAATGAACCTCCTATAAAAACCGGCATGACCAAGGAAACTGCTTATACCTTTTATGTCCTTGGGACATGGCATCTTTTCAATAGCATCTACTTTGGCTTTGTCAACTTCAATACCTCTCTTGGAGATCTTATGCCCCAAAACAATGCCTTCATTAACCATAAAGTGACACTTTTCCCAATTCAAGACGAGACTAGTGTCTTCGCATCTCTGCAAAACTCGATCAAGGTTGCTCAAGCAATCATCAAAAGAGGATCCATAAACGGAGAAATCATCCATGAATACCTCGCAAATCTTTTCACAAAAGTCGGAGAATATAGCCATCATACATCTTTGAAAGGTAGCAGGTGCATTACATAAACCAAAAGGCAAATGTCTATAAGCAAAAGTACCGAAAGGGCAAGTAAAAGTAGTTTTTGATTGATCCCCCGCTGACACAGGTATTTGAGAGAAACCAGAATAACCATCTAGAAAGCATAAATGTGTGTGTTTGGATAGTCTTTCTAGCATTTGATCAATAAAAGGTAAAGGGTAATGATCTTTCTTAGTAGCTTTATTTAATTTATGGAAATCAATTACCATCCTATAACCTGTAATAATTCTTTGCGGGATCAATTCATCTTTACCATTAGGAACAAGGGTAATACCTCCCTTTTTAGGAACACAGTGGACAGGGCTTACCCATTCACTATGAGCAACAGGATAAATTATACCTGCCTCAAGGAGCTTTAGTATCTCCTTCCTTACCACTTCTTTCATCTTGGGATTCAGTCGTCGTTGAGGATCTCTAACTGGTTTAGCATTGGCCTCCACATTAATTTTGTGTTGGCATAACGTGGGACTAATGCCCTTAAGATCATCTAGAGTATATCCAATAGCAGCGTGGTGCTTCTTCAGAGTTTTCAATAATCTTTCTTCTTCTTGCTTTGAAAGGTTAGCACTAATAATAATAGGATATATTTTCATTTCATCAAGATAATCATACTTAAGATTATCAGGTAATGGTTTGAGTTCAAACACGGGATCACCCTTGGGTGGAGGGGGATCCCCAAGAATTTCAATGGGAAGGTTGTGTTTCAGCATAGGTTCCTGTTTAAGGAACACTTCATCTATTTCCCTTCTTTCCTTCATAAACATATCATTTTCATGGTCAAGAAAATATTGTTCTAACGGATCAGTAGGAGGCACGGCAATAGAAGCAAGACCAATAATCTCATCCTTACTATGTGATTCTCTATCACGAGGTTGTCTACAAAACTTAGCAAAATTAAACTCATGAGACATAACTTCTAAGCCAATTGTGACAGTATCCTTTTCACAATCAATCTTAGCATTAACAGTATTTAAGAAGGGTCTACCAAAAATAATGGGGCAAAAGTCATCTTGTGGCAAACCAAGAACAAGAAAATCAGCAGGATATTTAACCTTCCCACACAAGACTTCAACATCTCTAACTATCCCAACTGGTTTAATGGTGTCTCTATTAGCAAGCTTAATAGTAACATCAATGTCTTCCAATTCAACGGGTGCAATGTCGTGCATAATTTCTTTATATAAATCATAGGGTATCGCACTAGCACTAGCACACATATCACATAAGCCATGATAACAATGTTCTCCTATTTTAACAGAAATAACAGCCATGCCTACCACAGGTCTATGTATCTTAGTATCTGGTCTAGCAATATTAGCAGTCTCACCACAGAAATAAATAACATGCCCTTCTAAATCATCATCCAAGAGATCTTTAACCATAGCAATACTAGGTTCAACTTTGATTTGCTCTGGAGGTGTATAAATCCTAGTATTACTCTTACGAACAACAGCCGAAGTTTTAACATGATCCTTTATCCTAACAGGAAAAGGGGGTTTCTCAACATAAGTAGTAGGAACAATAGGATCACTATAAGTGACAGTCTTTTCTTCAACTGTAATAGGTGCAACTACTTTTACTTCAATGGGAGGATTATATTTAAACCACTTCTCTTTAGGGAGATCAACGTGAGTAGCAAAAGATTCACAGAAAGAAGCTACTATCTCAGAGTCAAGTCCATACTTAGCGCTAAATCCACGAAAAGCATTGGTATCCATTAAAGATTTAACACAATCGATCTTAGGTGTCATACTTGACTCCTTACCATCGTCGGAACCCCAATCTTCAGAGTTGCGTTTAATTCTTTCCAATAAGTCCCATTTGAAATCAATAGTCTTTAGCAAATAAGGACCAGCATAGGAAGTATAGAGCAGGTTGCGATCATTGAGAGAAAGCCGAGCATAAAAATTTTGAATAATCATTTCTCTGGAGAGCTCATGATTGGGGCATGAATATAACATTGATTTGAGCCTCCCCCAAGCTTGAGCGATGCTTTCTCCTTCGCGAGGCCAGAAATTATATATGTAATTATGATCACGATGAACAAGATGCATAGGGTGGAACTTCTGGTGAAATTCCAACTTCAATCATTCATAATTTCAAGATCTCGTATCATCACATAGCCTATACCATGTCAATGCATCTCCCTTCAAAGATAAAGGGAAGACATTCCTTTTGACAACATCATCGGGAATACCTGCAAGACTAAATAATCCACACACTTCATCCACAAAGATAAGGTGTAAATCGGGATGCAATGTTCCATCTCCTGCAAATGGATTAGCTAGCAGTTTCTCTATCATACCCGAAGGGATCTCAATGTAAATATTTTCAAAAGGTTCAGTAGGTTGAGGAGCAACTCTTTGCTCTTCTGGTCGGGGTGAAGATACCCCGAACAAGCCCCTCAAACGATTAGTTTCCATAGTGACAAGTAATAGAAAATTTCAGCACACTATATAAATGTTTCCTTACCAAGTTCCACTCACCAAAAGTGCTACACTCCCCGGCAATGGCGCCAGAAAAGAGTCTTGATGACCCACAAGTGCAGGGGATCTATCATAGTCCGTTTGATAAGTAAGAGTGTCGAACCCAACGAGGAGCAGAAGGAAATGATAAGCGGTTTTCAATAAGGTTTTCTCTGCAAGCACTGAAATTGTAGGTAATAGATAGTTTTGTGATAAGATAAATTGTAACGAGTAACAAGCAATGAAAGTAAATAAAGTGCAGCAAGGTCGCCCAATCCTTTTGTAGCAAAGGATAAGGCTGGACAATTTCTTATGATGAGAAAAGAGCTCCCGAGGACACATGAGAATTATCGTCAAGCTAGTTTTTATCACGCTCATATGATTTGTGTTCGGTACTTTGATAATTTCATATGTGGGTGGACCGGTGCTTGGGTACTGCCCTTACTTGGACAAGCATCCCACTTATGATTAACCTCTATTGCAAGCATCCGCAACTACAAAATAAGTATTAAGGTAAACCTAACCACAACATTAAACATATGGATCCAAATCAGCCCCTAACGAAGCAACGCATAAACTAGGTTTTAAGCTTCTGTCACTCTAGCAACCCGTCATCTACTTATTACTTCCCAATGCCTTCCTCTAGGCCCAAATAATGGTGAAGTGTCATGTAGTCGACATTCACATAACACCACTAGAGGAAAATACAACATACATCTCATCAAAATATCAAACGAATACCAAATTCACATGACTACTAATAGCAAGACTTCACCCATGTTCTCAGGAACAAACGTAACTACTCACAAAGCATATTCATGTTCATAATCATAGGAGTAATAATATGCATAAAGGATCTGAACATATGATCTTCCACCAAGTAAACCAATTAGCATCAACTACAAGGAGTAATCAACACTACTAGCAACCCACAGGTACCAATTTGTGGTTTGGATACAAGATTGGATACAAGAGATGAACTAGGGTTTTGAGAGGAGATGGTGCTGGTGAAGATGTTGATGGAGATTGACCCCCTCCCGATGAGAGGATCGTTGATGATGACGATGGTGATGATTTCCCCCTCCCGGAGGGAAGTGTCCCCGGCAGAACAGCTCTGCCGGAGCTCTAGATTGGTTCCGCCAAGGTTCCACCTCGTGGCGGCGAAGTTTCGTCCCGTAAACTTGCCCATGATTTTTTCCAGGGTAAAAGCCTTCATATAACAGAAGATGGACACCGGAGGGCCACCAGGTGGCCCAGGAGACAGGGGCGCGCCCAGTAGGGGTGGTCGCGCCCCCCACCCTCCTGGCCAGGGTGTGGGCCCCTGAGGGGTTTCTTTCGCTCAATAATTCTTATTAATTCCAAAAATAAGTTTCGTGGAGTTTCAGGATTTTTGGAGCAGTGCGGAATAGGTTTCCAATGTTTGCTCCTTTTCCAGCCAGAATTCTAGCTGCCGACATTCCCCCTCTTCATTCTAAACCTTGTAAAATAAGAGAGAATAGCCATAAGTATTGATATATAATGTGTAATAACAGCCCATAATGCAATAAATATTGATATAAAAGCATGATGCAAAATGGACGTATCAGTCAGCAACAAAATAAAAAAGGAAGCCGGCTTCCTGCCCGGCAGAATCAAAAGAAGCACTTACTGGCGAAGGTCTCGTCCACGTGTTGCGCTTCAAGCAACATACCATGCCGCGCCCTATTATCAGCACGATCGCGATCCTGGAGCGCCTTCTCTAGCTCAACGACCTTGGCAACGGCCACCTTCAGCTCGGTGTCCTTGGCGGCGGATGTCTCCTCGTACTCCCCCTTCAGATGGAGGAGCTCCGCCTAGTGGGCCTCCGCCGCTGTAACTGTCGCTGTCTTCAGGCAGTCCACCTCGGCCTGGAGCCGTCCCTTGTCGTCGGCAGCCGGATCATGCTGCTGGCCGGCTTCAATAAGGACCTGCTGGACTTCCGTCGCCTTGGCCGCCTCCATCCTGAGCCGCTCCACCTCGGCCTGCAACCGGCTTTTGTTGCCAGCCAGCTGCTCCTGCAGCCGGCCGGCTTTGGCAAGCGCCCATTGGGTCTCCGCCGCCTCCGCCTTCAGCTCCCCCACCTCCATCTGAAGCTGGCCGGCATAGGCGACGACCAAGTCGCGCTGGTGGCTGGCTCAGATCAGCCGGGTTTGCCAAACTGGTGCTGCAGCCACAGCGGCTACGCGACAAGCTCAGAATCAGAACAAAGTCAAGTCTACCTTAAGATTCGACCCAACTACTATGCAGTTGGCCTGAATCTTGGGGGCTACACCCAATGGGTGCGCTAGCGCGCCCCAACTAAGAGCACACGAGAGCCTTACCTTCGGCAACGTGGAGCTCCTCCTCCTTGGCGGCGAGCTGCACCTTGAGCTGCCGGTGCTTCTCCAGGAGCCGGTTGAAGACACCAACCCGATAGGCGTCCAGTTGCTGCGAAGATGGAAAATCAGCACAAGACAAAGCACTTATGATTCGACCCAACTACTACGTAGTTGTCCCGAATCTCGTGGGCTACACCCAGTGGGTGTGCTGGCGTGCCTCCACTGTCTAGCCGCAACAAGAAAGTAGGAGATAAGGGGAAAAAAGCTTACCATCACGGTGCACTCTAGCTCGCGTCCCCGTTCCGCCTCGGCCTGAGCGAAGGCCTTAACCTGCTCCGCATGCTCGCGGAGGCGCTGGCTCACGGCAGCCATTGCCGCCTCTTCCAACGTCAGGGGCCCGAAGGCAACCTCGCTAGGCCCAGCCCGAGCAGGCTGCGACCCGGCAGCCTGACGGCTCCCAACTGGATCACTAGGGCGTGTTCGCCGCTCACCGTCCCCTCCCCAGCCGGCATCCCTCCGACACCATGGCCGTTGTCGCCTGTGGTGCCTCGTCTATCGGCGCCCGAAGCGCGCCGTCCGCGGTCGCATGCGGCTACGCCTCCTCCCGCCACCTCTGCCCGCTCAACCACGTCGGTCTGCGGCGGAGTGTCATCCTCGATCACCACGATCTCCCGATCATCCACCATCGTCTTGCCCGGCCGTCCCGGCCACGCTCACCCTTCGACGGCTGCACGAGATCTGTCGTCGCCGGCTCCGTGCCCACCGGCGTCTCCGGCCCTGCCGGCCTCCCGTCAGTCCGCTCCCTCGCTGCCGTGGCACTGGCCCAAGCCTGGGCCGACGCCTCCTCCATCATTGTCAAGGCCCTGTTACGGTCCCACCAGGCTAGACCCTAGGTGTCAGCTGGGTCTAGGCCAAGGGTATGGATCGGCCATCTCCTCATCCCGGTCGATGGCGCTTGATCGCGTCCTCCGAAACATGACGCCGCCCAGGGACGCGGCCTCCGTCGCCCCATCGCCAGCGACACCGCGACCTAAAGCACGACGAAATAAGCAAACAAGGAGAATGAAGTAGATACAATGATCCATCAGAGTCATCGAAAGAAGCATACCCAACCAACATCGAAGCGGGCGGTCTCGTGGGCACCGCCGGTGGGGCGCGACACTACTTCTTGGTGGGCGGTTTGGCGCCAACCGCCTGGCCCACTGCTCGCTTCGCGGCCGGCCTCGGAGGCGCCGCATCCCCCTTTCCATGTGGCCGGCTAGACGACCCTTCCACGCCTCCCCTCGACACCGCTGCGTCACCAGCTCCGTTAGCATCACCACGCCGCCATTCAGCCGGCATCACAAGAAATGAACACACAAACTTACCCGCATGGCGCGCCATGCCGGCGTCGGCGTCATCCACCTCTGGCTCCTCGAGCAGCGCCCTTATCTCCTCCGAGCCAGCCTGCACCACCTGCGTCGTTGCCCCATCATATGGATGCCAGATGGCATTCAGCAGTATCTCCCTCGTTGTGTCGAGGCGGATAAGAAGATGAGCAGCAGCAAAGAACAAAGACCAAGAACTCACAATCGATGCCCGGTTCCCTTGGCTGTAGGGAGGCTTCCCGAACAACCACTCCTCCTTCAGCCCGGCCATGGAGATGTCGTTGACCCGACCGGTGATCTACTCCGCCGTCAGGCGCCGGGCCGACATCGTGTTGGGGTCCTGAAGACCGGTCATCTCGCCGATTATGTTGGTACGGCGCTACAGCAGCAGAACCCGGCGCATGATGAAGGCGGCAATGAGGTCCGTGTCGGTGAGCCCCTCCCGCGCCTTCATCACCGCAACCCGGGTGCACAAGTTGAGCACCTCCTATGGCGGATTCTTGGGGAAGTAGAACCAGTTGGTCCTCCCCAGTGGCGTCGTGTTGACGAAGGGCGACAAGTTGCTGTAGTCCGCGCCCGGGTTGCTGACGTAGAAGAAGGAGTTCTGCCATTTCTTCGCAGAATCCTCCAGCGGCATCTTGGGGCACCCCCCGCATGACCGGAATGTGACGACGACGGCCCTGCAGTGGACATGGCTCCGGGAGCCGGCCCCTAGTGCTTCAAGAAGAAGATGCACACCCAGAGGTCGATGGTGGGCTCGACGACCAGGTACCCCTTGCAGAGGGTGACAAACCCAGAGAGTTGCAGAATGGCGTTTGCACCCAAATGGTGTGGCTGGAGCTTGAAGAACTCCAGGAACGAGCGGAAGGAATCACTCGTGGGGAGACCAAACCCACGTTCGAAGTGCATAAAGAAGACCACACACTCAGTCTCCTCCGGCCGCGGCTCCTGCTCGCCCCCAGCAAGTGCACGGCCACCGCCAGCTCCGGCGGCATCCGTCGCGTGTTGCGCAGGTACTGGATGTCCTCCTCGCTGATGGTGGAACCCATCCACAAGCCAGACGGTAGCGCCATGTGCGATGCAGGCGCGAGAAAGGAGATGAAGAGAAAGATTGGTGGCGAAGTCTTGCTCGAGAAGGAAAAATGGTGCGGCGCACAGTAGTCGCAGCAGCGAGAAAGAAGGAAGAAGATGGGGAGCACGAGTGAGAATAATCTCCGCCTCCCCCCTCCTCCCAATTTATAGGTTGCGGCCTGAACGTGGGGAAGTAGGATCGGTTGTGCCCGCCCCTCCCACTTCTCCGCGATAAACACGGATGTACCACGCGCAGTAACTGCATCGAGAACATCAACCGGCCCGCGGACGCCACAATAAATCTGCGCGCATGACCCAAGGACATGAATTGGTGGGCCCCAGATCCTCGCCCTGTCCTATCATGCGCGTGGCCTGTCAGGCCCCTTCACCTCTCGCGCGCCACGTGGCACCTGCGCCGAACCCAGGAATATCACACCCAAGATTTGGCGGACTCCTCAGTTTCCCTCCCATGTTGGGATGCGGCGATCCAGCTTCCGAAAGCCGGCACACAGTGGGTGTTGCCGGACCCAGCGGTCGCAAGCTTCATCAACAGCCGCCTTCTCAGATGGGGAAACTGCAAAGGCCCCCCTGCTTGAAGCTGACGAGCTTTCACAGCTTCGGGGACTACTGTCGGGGGGATGAACCCCTGGCAGGCAACGGAACCCGGATCCTTGTCAAAAACATCGAGGCCGGCATCGCCCCTCAAGCCGGCGCGCACTTGGCCGGGTTCGTCAACCCGGCCAAGACCCTCAACCCAGCCAAGTCCTTCAACCCGACAGAGCCCAGGCTTCCTGGGCAAGCCAGCTCCTGCATGGCACCACCCTCAACCCAGCCACGGGTCAGCTCTCATCTGATCCAAGGCGTACGATGGGACGAGAGCATGGACACAGTGCCCCACCCACTTCTCTGACCAGCGGAGGCATGGCAACAGTGGCTCGTCCACTCCACTGACCGAGGCTGGCGTGGCCACAGTGCCCCACCTACTCCTCTGACCAGCAGAGGCATGGCAACAGTGTCCTGTCCACTCCACTGATTGAGGACGGCGTGGCCATAGTACCCCACCAACTCCTCTGACCGGCAGAGGCGTGGCAACAATGGCCCATCCACTCCACTGACCGAGGCCGGCATGGCAACGGTGCGCCCATCATCACTACTGACGCAAGCCGACGGCGACCAAGCAGTGCACCATTGTAGCCGAGTCGATCCGGCCACTCTGTGACGATCGACAATACGGAGAATAGTGCCCCACGGCGCGCAGGGACCATGCCCGGAGAATCCGGCAAGCCCTGGCACCCGGCGGGCCTCAGCACCGGCTTCTCGGACGCTGACAACCCAGCCCCACGGCCTTGTATCTTTACCATTGTAATCCTGGGGGTTGACCTATAAACCCCCCCAGGAGGCCTCCATGCACGGGGTGAAGCGATCAGTAGAACACACACTAGGAGAAGGAGCAGTGTAAGCCTTGGCCCGCGTTCCTTCTTCCTCCAAACAGCTCTAGGAGCAACTCTGTACCATATCATACAAACCATCTTCGGCAGGACTAGGGGTATTATCTCTCCGGAGAGCCCCGAACCTGGGTATGTCTTTCGTCCCTCCCTTGCTCATGCCGACCTCGCCTCTGCAGCCCACCGGTGCCCTCGAGCCTCCGCCTCTCTTTAGCCATCCCTTGGCATCTACCGTGCGCCCACCATGGCATGTCTTGTCCATCACATCATTCTCCTAATGATGTGATCCCGTTATCAAATGACAACTCATGTCCATGGTTAGGAAACCTTAACCATCTTTCATTAACGAGCTAGTTAAGTAGAGCCTCACTAGGGACACAGTGTTTGTCTATGTATTCACACATGTATTTAGGTTTCCGATCAATACAATTCTAGCATGAATAATAAACATTTATCATGAATAAGGAAATATAAAATAACAACTTTATTATTGTCTCTAGGGCATATTTCCTTCAGTCTCCCACTTGCACTAGAGTCAACAATCTAGATTACATTGTAATGACTCTAACACCCCTGGAGTCTTGGTGCTGATCATGTTTTGCTCATGGAAGAGGCTTAGTCAACGGGTCTGCTACATTCAGATTCGTATGTATTTTGCAAATCTCTATGTCTCCCTCCTTGACTTGATCACGGATGGAGTTAAAGCATCTCTTGATGTGTTTGGTTCTTTTGTGAAATCTGGATTCCTTCGCTAAGGCAATTGCTCCAATATTGTCACAAAAGATTTTCATTGGACCCGATGCACTAGGTATTACACCTAGATCGGATATGAACTCCTTCATCCAGACTCCTTCATTTGCTGCTTCCGAAGCAGCTATGTACTCCGCTTCACACGTAGATCCCGCCACGATGCTTTGCTTGGAACTGCACCAGCTGATAGCTCCACCATTCAAAAATAAATATGTATCCGATTTGCGACTTAGAGTCATCCAGATCAGTGTCAAAACTAGCATCGCCGTAACCAGTTACGACGAGCTCTTTGTCACCTCCATAAATGAGAAACATATCCTTGGTCATTTTTAGGTACTTCGGGATGTTCTTGACCGCTGTCCAGTGATCCACTCCTGGATTACTTTGGTACCTCCCTGCCAGACTTATGGCAAGGCACACATCAAGTCTGGTACACAGCATAGCATACATAATAGAACCTATGGCTGAGGCATAGGGAATGACTTTCATTTTCTCTCTATCTTCTACAGCGTCGGGCATTGAGTCTGACTCAATTTCACACCTTGCAACACAGGCAAGAACCCTTTCTTTGACTGGTCCATTTTGAACTTCTTCAAAACTTTGTCAAGGTATGTGCTTTGTGGAAGTCCTATTAAGAGTCTTGATCTATCTCTATAGATCTTGATGCCCAATATATAAGTAGCTTCGCCGAGGTCTTTCATTGAAAAACTTTTATTCAAGTATTGTTTTATGCTATCCAGAAATTCTACATCATTTCCAATCAACAATATGTCATCCACATATAATATTAGAAATGCTACAGAGCTCCCACTCACTTTCTTGTAAATACAGGCTTCTCCAAAAGTCTATATAAAACCATATGCTTTGATCACCTCATCAAAGCATATATTCCAACTCCGAGATGCTTGCACCAGTCCATAGATGGATCGCTGGAGCTTGCACACTTTGTTAGCACCTTATGGATCGACAAAACCTTCTGAATGCATCATATACAACTCTTCTTTAAGAAATCCATTAACGAATGCAGTTTTGACGTCCGTTTGCCAGATTTCATAATCATAAAATGCGGCAATTGCTAACATGATTCGAACAGACTTAAGCATCACTATGGGTGAGAAAGTCTCATCGTAGTCAACTCCTTGAACTTGTGGAAAACCTTTTGCGACAAGTCGAGCTTTGTAGACAGTAAGATTACCATCAGCGTCAGTCTTCTTCTTGAAGATCCACTTATTCTCTATGGCTCGCCGATCATCGGGCAAGTCCACCAAAGTCCACACTTTGTTCTCATACATGGATCCTATCTCAGACTTCATAGCCTCAAGCCATTTATCGGAATCTGGGCTCATAGCTTCTTCATAGTTCGTAGGTTCGACATGGTCTAGTAACATGACTTCTAGAACAGGAATATCGTATCACTCTGGGGTTGATCATTTTCTGGTTGACCTACGAGGTTCGGAAGTAACTTGATCTGAAGTTTCATGATCATCATCATTAGCTTCCTCTCTAGTTGGCATAGGCATCACGGGAATGGATTTCTCTGATGAGCTACTTTCCAAATTGAGAGAAGGTACAATTACCTCATCGAGTTCTACTTTCCTCCCACTCACTTCTTTCGAGAGAAACTCCTTCTCTAGAAAGGTTCCATTCTTGGCAACAAATATCTTGCCTTCAGATCTGTGGTAGAAGGTCTACCCAATTGTTTCCTTAGGGTATCCTATGAAGATGCACTTCTCCGATTTGGGTTCGAGCTTATCAGGCTGAAGCCTTTTCACATAAGTGTCGCAACCCCAAACTTTAAGAAACGACAGCTTAGGTTTCTTGCCAAACCACAGTTCATACGGTGTCGTCTAAACGGATTTACACGGTGCCCTATTTAACGTGAATGCAGCTGTCTCTAATGCATAACCCCAAAACTATAGTGGTAAATCAGTAAGAGACATCATAGATCGTACCATATCTAATAAAGTACGGTTACGACATTCGGACATACCATTACATTGTGGTGTTCCAGGTGGCGTGAGTTGTGAAACTATTCCACATTGTTCTAAATGAAGGCCAAACTCATAACTCAAATATTCGCCTCCGTGATCAGATTGTCGAAACTTTATTTTCTTGTTACGATGATTCTCCACTTCTCTCTGAAATTCTTTGAACCTTTCAAATGTTTCAGACTTGTGTTTCATTAAGTAGATATACCCATATCTGCTCAAATCATCTGCGAAGGTTAGAAAATAACGATACCCGCCGCGTGCCTCAACACTCATCGGACCGCATACATCGGTATGTATTATTTCCAATAAGTCATTAGCTCGCACCATTGTTCCAGAGAACGGAGTTTTAGTCATCTTACCCATGAGGCATGGTTCGCAAGTATCAAATGATTCATAATCAAGTGATTCCAAAAGTCCATCTATATGGAGTTTCTTCATGCACTTTACACCAATATGACCTAAACGGCAGTGCCACAAATATGTTGCACTATCATTATCAACTTTGCATCTTTTGGCATCAATATTATTAATATGTGTATCACCACAATCGAGATTCAGCAGAAATAGACCACTCTTCAAGGGTGCATGACCATAAAAGATATTACTCATATAAATAGAACAACCTTTATTCTCTGATTTAAATTAATAACCGTCTCGCACTAAACAAGATCCAGATATAATATTCATACTCAACGTTGGCACCAAATAACAATTATTCAGGTCAAAAACTAATCCCGAAGGTAGATGTAGAGGTAGTGTGCCGACGGTGATCACATCGACCTTGGAACCATTCCCGATGCGCATCGTCACCTTCTCGTTAACCAATCTTTGTTTAATCTGTAGCTCCTGTTTCGAGTTACAAATATGAGCAACCAAACCAGTATCAAATACCCAGGTGCTACTACGAGCATTAGTAATGTACACATCAATAACATGTATATCAAATATACCTTTGTTCACTTTGCCATCCTTCTTATCCGCCAAATACTTGGGGCAGTTCCGCTTCCAGTGACCAGTCCCTTTGCAGTAGAAGCACTCGGTTTCAGGCTTGGTCCAACTTTGGGCTTCTTCCTGGGAGTGGCAACTTGCTTTCCATTCTTCTTGAAGTTCCCTTTCTTTCCCTTGCCCTTTTTCTTGAAACTAGTGGTCTTGTTAACCATCAACACTTGATGCTCCTTCTTGATTTCTGCCTCTGCAGCTTTGAGCATTGCGAAGAGCTCGGGAATTGACTTCTCCATCCCTTGCATATTATAGTTCATCACAAAGCCGTTGTATCTTGGTGGCAGTGATTGAAGAACTCTGTCAATAACACTATCATCTGGAAGATTAACTCCTAGCTAAGTCAGGTGATTATGATATCCAGACATTCTGAGTATGTGTTCACTGATAGAACTGTTCTCCTTCATCTTGCAGCTATAGAACTTGTTGGAGATTTCATATCTCTCAACTCGGGCATTTGCTTGAAATATTAACTTTAACTCTTGGAACATATCATATGCTCCATGACGTTCAAAACGTCTTTGAAGTCCCGATTCTAAGCCGCAAAGCATGGCACACTGAACTATCGAGTAGTCATCAGATCAAGATTGCCAAACGTTTAAAACATTAGCATCTGCTCCTGCAGCAGGCATTTCACATAGTGGTGCATCAAGGATATAATTCTTCTGTGCAGCAATGAGGATAATGCTCAAGTTTTGGACCCAGTCCATGTAGTTCTTACCATCATCTTTCAACTTAGCTTTCTCTAGGAACACATAAGAATTCAGGGGAACGGTAGCATGCGCCATTGATCTACAACATAGATATACAAATACTATCAGGACTAAGTTCATGATAAATTAAGTTCAATTAATCAAATTATTTAAGAACTCGATAGACATCCCTCAAGTCATCTAAATGATATGTGATCCAAATCAACTAACCCATGTCCGATCATCACATGAGATGGGGTAGTCATCAATGGTGAACATCTATATGTTGATCATATCTATTATATGATTCACATTCGACCTTTCGGTCTCCAGTGTTCCGAGGCCATGTCTGTACATGCTAGGCTCGTCAAGTTCAACCCGAGCATTCCGCATGTGCAAAACTATCTTGCACCCATTCTATGTGAAAGTAGAGCCTATCACACGTGATCATCATGTGGTGTCTCAGCACGACGAACTGTTGCAACGGTGCATACTCAGGGAGAACACTTATACCTTGAAATTTAGTTAAGGGGTCATCTTATAATGTTACCGTCGTACTAAGCAAAATAAGATGCATAAAAGATAAACATCACATGCAATCAAAATATGTGACATGATATGGCCATCATCATCTTGTGCTTTTGATCTCCATCTCCGAAGAATCGTCATGATCTCCATCGTCACCGGCTCGACACCTTGATCTCCATTGTTGCATTGTGGTCGTCTCGCCAACTATTGCTTCTACAACTATCGCTAATGCATAGTGATAAAGTAAAGCAATTACATGGCGTTTGCATTTCATACAATAAAGAGACAGCCATAAGGCTCCTGTCGGTTGCAGATAACTTTTACAAAACATGATCATCTCATAAAATAACGTATATCACATCATGTCCTGACCATTTCACATCACAACATGCCCGGCAAAAACAAGTTAGACGTCCTCTACTTTGTTGTTGCAAGTTTTATGTGACTGCTACGGGCTTCTAGCAAGAACCGTTCTTACCTACAGCACAAAAACCACAACGGTAATTTATCAAGTTTGATGTTTTAACCTTCAAAAAGGACCAGCCGCAGTCAAATTTGATTCAACTAAAGTAGGATAAATGGACACCCGCCAGTCACCTTTATGCAAAACTAGTTGCATGTCTATCGGTGGAACCGGTCTCATGAACATGGTCAAGAAAGGTTAGTCCCGGCCAATTCATCCAACAATACCGCCGAATCAAAATAAGACATTAGTGGTAAGTAGTATGACGATCATTGCCCACAACACATAGACCTAGCTCTGATGCCACTATTGGGGAACGTAGCATGCAATTTCAAAAAATATCCTGCGCACACGCAAGATCTATCCATCGAGATGCGTAGCAATGAGAGGGGGAGAGCATCTTCATACCCTTGAAGATCGCTAAGCAGAAGCATTTATCAACGCGGTTGATGTAAGTACCAAACATACGGCACCTCCACGTTCAGCACATGTTCATCTTGATGGCGTCCTTGCCTTCTTGATCTAGCAACACGGGTGAAGTAGTAAATGAGTTCCGGCAGCACGACGGCATGGTGATGGTGTTGGTGAAGAACAATCTCCGCAGGGCTTCGCCTAAGAACTATGGAAACTATGACGGAGGATAAACTAGAGGGGACGGGATTGCCGACACACGGCTTGGTGAATCTTGATGACTCTTGGGTACTAGCCTTGCCCCTCTATTTATATGTTGAGCCTTGGGGTCGAAACTTGGATTAAAAGCCTCCTCAAAGTCGGTTTTACCCGAAAGGCAACAGTCCTTCTCGGACTCCAGGACCAGACGCCAGGGTTCTCGGCGTCTGAACCCAGACGCCAGGGGGCCGCTGGACTCGGCAAAACTTCCTTTTACGCTTTCCAAAAACCTCGTGGGCTTTCCACTTTGGCCCAAATAAAGTGTTCTCATACCCAAACATTTTAAGAAATATCCGGAACCCCTTCCGGATACCAAACACTATTACCACATATATCAATCTTTACCTCTGGACCATTCCGGAGCTCATCGTCATGTCTGTGATCTCATCCGGGACTCCGAACAACATTCAGTCACCAACATACATAACTCATATAATACTATATCATCAACGAACATTAAGCGTGCGGACCCTACGGGTTCGAGAACTATGTAGACATGACCGAGACACCTCTCTGGTCAACAAATAATAGCGGAACCTGGATGCTCATATTGGCTTACACATATTCTACGAAGGTTGAACCGTTATGACAACATACGTTATTCCCTTTGTCATCGGTATGTTACTTGCCTGAGATTCGATCGTCGGTATTGCTACTTCTTGAGCTTTGTTGGTTTTTTCCTTGAAGAGGAAAGGGTGATGCAGCAAAGTCGAGATAAGTATTTCCCTTAGTTTGAGAACCAAGGTATCAATCCAGTATGAGACAACGCACAAATCACGAATACCTGCACAAACAATCAAACAAACTTGCACCCAATGCGATAAAGGGGTTGTCAATCCCTTCACGGTTACTTGCAAAAAGTGAGATCTAATAGAGATAGATAAATGATAAAGTAAATATTTTTGGTATTTTTGGTTTATAAATCGGAAAGTAAAAGATTGCAAGAATAGTAGATCGGAAACTAATTTTGTAGATCGGAAACTAATTTTGTAGATCGGAAACTTGTATGATGGAAAATAGACCCGGGGGCCATAGGTTTCACTAGAGGCTTCTCTCAAGATAGCAAATAATATGGTGAGTGAAAAACTATTGTCGAGCAATTGACAGAAAAGCGCAAAGTTATGACAATATCGAAGGCAATGATCATGAATATAGGCATCACGTCCGTGTCAAGTAGACCGAAATGATTTTGCATCTACTACTATTACTCCACACATCGACCGCTATCCAGCATGCATCTAGAGTATTAAGTTCATAAAGAACGGAGTAATGCATTAAGTAAGATGACATGATGTAGAGGAATTAACTCAAGCAATATGATGAAAACCCCATCTTTTTATCCTCGATGGCAACAATACAATCGTGCCTTGCTGCCCCTACTGTCACTGGGAAACAACACCGCAAGATTGAACACAAAGCTAAGCACTTCTCCCATTGCAAGAAAAACCAATCTAGTTGGCCAAACCAAACTGATAGTTCGAAGAGAATTACAAAGATATCAAATCATGCATATAAGAATTCAGAGAAGATTCAAATAATATTATTAGATAAGCTGATCATAAATCCACAATTCATCAGATCTCGGCAAACACACCGCAAAAAAGTATTACATCGAATAGATCTCTAAGAACATCGAGGAGAACATGGTATTGAGAATCAAAGAGATAGAAGAAGCCATCTAGCTACTAGCTATGGACCCTTAGGTCTGTGGTAAACAACTCACGCTTCATCGGAAGGGCAATAGAGTTGATGTAGAAGCCATCCGTGGTCAAATCCTCCTCTGGCAGGATGCCGAAAAAGGCCCCTAGATGGGACCTCATGGGTACATAAGGTTGCGGCGGCGGAAACATGTTTTTGTGGATGCCCCTGTTGGTTTGGGGATATATGGGAATATATATAGGCGAAATAATTAGGTCAGGTGGGTCACGAGGGGCCCACAAGGGTGGGGCGTGCCCTAACCCCTAGCCATGCCCTTCGTCCTTGTGGCCGCCTCGTGGCTCCTCCGACTTCATCTCCAAGTCTCTTGGTTATATTCTGGTCCAAGAAAAATCATCGCGAAGGTTTCATTCCGTTTGGACACCGTTTGGTTTCCTTTTCTGCGAAACTCAAAAACAAGGAAAAAACAGGAACTGACACTGGGTTCTAGGTTAATAGGTTAGTCCCAAAATGATATAAAATAGCATATTAATGCATATAAAATATCCAAAATAGATAATATAATAGCATGGAACAATCAAAAATTATAGATACGTTGGAGACGTATCAGGTATCTTCATACCTAGTTCAATCTCGTTACCGCCAAATCTCTTTACTCGTTCCATAATACATCATCATGCAACTAACTCATTAGTCATTTTACTTGCAAGGCTTCTTATGATGTGTATTACCGAGAGGGCCCAGAGATACCTCTCCGATACTCAGAGTGACATCCTAATCTCGATCTATGCCAACCCAACAAACACCTTCGGAGATACCTGTAGAGCATCTTTATAATCACCCAGTTACATTGTGACGTTTGATAGCACACAAGGCATTCCCCGGTATCTGGGAGTTGCATAATCTCATAGTCGAAGGAATGTGTATTTGACATGAAGAAAGCAATAGCAATAAAACTAAACGATCATTATGCTAAGCTAACGGATGGGTCTTATCCATCACATCATTCTCCTAATGATGTGATCCCATTATCAAATGACAACTCATGTCCATGGTTAGGAAACCTTAACCATCTTTGATTAATGAGCTAGTCAAGTAGAGGCTCACTAGGGACACAGTGTTTGTCTATGTATTCACATGTGTATTTAGGTTTCTGATCAATACAATTCTAGCATGAATAATAAACATTTATCATGAATAAGGAAATATAAAATAACAACTTTATTATTGCCTCTAGGGCATATTTCCTTCAGAACCAACCTGTGGTTGGATATGTTTAGTAGGATAGTGGTATCCCCAGCCCATCCGGGTTCAAGTCTTGGTGCTCACATTTTTTCTAAATTTATTTTAGGCTTTCTAGCGATGCGCGTTCAGTCGGAGGAGGCGTTCCTGTCGACAACAAGGTGCCTATGGTGACTTCATCAATCTCAAGATGAAATGTCGGCTCAGTCTCTCGGATGTTCTATAGGGTAGCATGTGCGTGTGTGCATTTATAGGGGTGACTGTATGTGTGTATATGTGAGCGCATGCATCTGTACTGTGTCGAAAAAAAAGGAGAAGCCCGTGATGAGGGCCTCACATTGTTTGAAGTCCCAAGCATAACGACTACTACTCGGCCACCATGGCCACAACCGAACCCACGAGGAGAAAAGCCGAAGACAAATATGGTTCACTAGAGGCGGGAAGGAACCTACTATACATACTACAGGGATCAAGCCTCCCTCTCCCTCCTCTCTGGTGGTCCGAGCCGCTGGAGGGGAAGAGCGAGAGAGAGAGAGGCCGAGGCGGATGGTGTGTAATTTGGGTTAGGGGAGGAAGAAATGGTAGGTCACTAGTCCAGCACTAGTCCAGGTCAAAAAGTCAATCTGCTAGCCTAGTTGACTAGGCATGTATACAATATCGATTATTTGACTTTATCTATAAATAATTACGGATCAATAAGTGCAGCACAAAGATCATGTCATGAATACTCTATGAATCACGTTGTTTTGTTATTCGATGTTGTTTTAAACTTGTATAACCATGAAGTTCTCTTCTTCTAAGCAGCTAAACTAATGGGAAAATTTTGTTTTTTCCACTCTAGTTTTTTCCAATTTTCCTTATGCCATTATAGATTTTGACATTTCTCATTTGCCACTCTTAGCTTTTGACAATTACCAAGATTTCCATTTCGTGGCAAAATCCAAAAATATTGAGTCGCATACATTCTCAAAATCTAAGAGTGTCAAAAATGAAATAAAGTTATTTTGCTTTTGCCATGGAATGGCAACTGAGATAACCATCAAAAGCTAAGAGTGCCAAAAGTGTGTTGGTGAACGTAGTAATTTCAAAAGATTTCCTATGCATATGCAAGATCATGGTGATGCATAGCAACGAGAGGGGAGAGTGTTGTCTACGTACCCTCGTAGACCGAAGCGGAAGCGTTGACACAACGTAGAGGAAGTAGTCGTACGTCCTCTCGGTCCAACCGATCCAAGCACCGTTACTCCGGCACCTCCGAGTTCTTGACACACGTACAGCTCGATGACACACCCCGATCTCCGATCCAGCAGAGGCGCGGGGAGGAGTTCCGTCAGCACGACGGCGTGGTGACGATCTTGATGTTCAACTGTCGCAGGGCTTCGCCTAAGCACCGCTACAATATGACCGAGGTGTAATATCGTGGAAGGGGGCACCGCACACGGCTAAGGAACGATCACGATGATCAACTTGTGTGTTTAGGGTGCCCCCCCCCCCCCCCCCCCCCCGCCCCCGTATATAAAGGAGGGAGGGAGGAGGAGGCTGGCCTAGGGAGGAGGCGCGCCATAGGGGGGGCAAACCTACTCCAAGTAGGTTTGGCCCCCCTTTCCTATTAGGAGTAGGAGAAGGAAGGAAGAGGGGGGAGGAGAGAAGGAAAGGGGGGGCCGGGCCCCCTCCCAATTCGGATTGGGCTTGGGGGGGCGCGCCCCCTCCCTTGCTCCTTCTCCCTCCCTTCCACTAAGGCCCAATAAGGCCCATATACTTACCGGGGGGTTCCGGTAACCTCCCGGAACTCCGGTATATTTCCAATCTCACCCGGAACCTTTCCGGTGTCCAAATATATCCGTCCAATATATCAATCTTTATGTCTCGACCATTTCGAGACTCCTCGTCATGTCCGTGATCACATCCGGGACTCCGAACAACCTTCAGTACATCAAAATACATAAACTCATAATGAAACTGTCATCGAAACTTTAAGCGTGCAGACCCTACGGTTCGAGAACTATGTAGACATGACCGAGACACGTCTCTGGTCAATAACCAATAGCAGGACCTGGATGCCCATATTGGTTCCTACATATTCTACGAAGATCTTTATTGGTCAAACCGCATAACAACATACGTTGTTCCCTTTGTCATCGGTATGTTACTTGTCCGAGATTCGATCGTCGGTATCCAATACCTAGTTCAATCTCGTTACCGGCAAGTTTCTTTACTCGTTCCGTAATACATCATCTCGCAACTAACTCATTAGTTGAAATGCTTGCAAGGCTTAAGTGATGTGTATTACCGAGAGGGCCCAGAGATACCTCTCCGACATTCGGAGTGACAAATCCTAATCTCGAAATACGCCAACTCAACAAGTACCTTCTTCTTCTTGAAGATCCATTTATTCTCAATTGCTTGCCGACCATCGGGCAAGTCAACCAAAGTCCATACTTTGTTCTCATACATGGATCCCATCTCAGATTTCATGGCTTCAAGCCATTTTGCGGAATCTGGGCTCACCATCGCTTCTTCATAGTTCGTAGGTTCATCATGATCTAGTAGCATGACTTCTAGAATAGGATTACCGTACCACTCTGGTGCGGATCTTACTCTGTTCGACCTACGAGGTTCTGTACTAACTTGATCTGAAGTTCTGTGATCATCATCATCAACTTCCTCACTAGTTGGTTTTGACGTCACAGAAACCGGTTCCTGTGATGTATTATTTTCCAACAAGGGAGTAGGTACAATTACCTCATCAAGTTCTACTTTCCTCCCACTCACTTCTTTCGAGAGAAACTCCTTCTCTAGAAAGGATCCATTCTTAGCAATGAATGTCTTGCCTTCGGATCTATGATAGAAGGTGTACCCAACTGTCTCCTTTGGGTATCCTATGAAGACACATTTCTCTGATTTGGGTTCGAGCTTATCAGGTTGAAGCTTTTTCACATAAGTATCGCATCCCCAAACTTTAAGAAACGACAACTTTGGTTTCTTGCCAAACCATAGTTCATAAGGTGTCGTCTCAACGGATTTCGACGGTGCCCTATTTAATGTGAATGTGGCCGTCTCTAAAGCATAACCCCAAAACGATAGCGGTAAATCTGTAAGAGACATCATAGATCGCACCATATCAAGTAAAGTACGATTACGACATTCATACACACCATTACGCTGTGGTGTTCCGGGTGGCGTGAGTTGCGAAACTATTCCACATTGTTTTAAGTGTAGACCAAACTCGTAACTCAAATATTCTCCTCCACGATCAGATCGTAGAAACTTTATTTTCTTGTTACGGTGATTTTCAACTTCACTCTGAAATTCTTTGAACTTTTCAAATGTTTCAGACTTATGCTTCATTAAGTAGATATACCCATATCTACTTAAATCATCTGTGAAGGTGAGAAAATAATGATATCCGCCACGAGCCTCAACATTCATCAGACCACATACATCTGTATGTATGATTTCCAACAAATCTGTTGCTCTCTCCATAGTACCGGAGAACGATGTTTTAGTCATCTTGCCCATGAGGCACGGTTTGCAAGTACCAAGTGATTCATAATCAAGAGGTTCCAAAAGTCCATCAGTATGGAGTTTCTTCATGCGCTTTACACCGATATGACCTAAACGGCAGTGCCACAAATAAGTTGCACTATCATTATCAACTCTGCATCTTTTGGCTTCAACACTATGAATATGTGTATCACTACTATCGAGATTCATCAAAAATAGACCACTCTTCAAGGGTGCATGACCATAAAAGATATTACTCATATAAATAGAACAACCATTATTCTCTGATTTAAATGAATAACCGTCTCGCATCAAACAAGATCCAGATATAATGTTCATGCTCAATGCTGGCACCAAATAACAATTATTTAGGTCTAATACAAATCCCGAAGGTAGATGTAGAGGTAGCGTGCCGACCGCGATCACATCGACTTTGGAACCGTTTCCCACACGCATCGTCACCTCGTCCTTTGCCAGTGTTCGCTTAATCTGTAGTCCCTGTTTCGAGTTGCAAATATTAGCAACAGAACCAGTATCAAATACCCAGGTGCTACTGCGAGCTCTAGTAAGGTACACATCAATAACATGTATATCACATATACCTTTGTTCACCTTGCCATCCTTGTTATCCGCCAAATACTTGGGGCAGTTCCGCTTCCAGTGACCAGTCTGCTTGCAGTAGAAGCACTCAGTTTCAGGCTTAGGTCCAGACTTGGGCTTCTTCTCTTGAGCAGTAACTTGTTTGCTGTTCTTCTTGAAGTTCCCCTTCTTCTTCCCTTTGCCCTTTTTCTTGAAACTAGTGGTCTTGTTAACCATCAACACTTGATGCTCCTTCTTGATTTCTACCTCCGCAGCCTTTAGCATTGCGAAGAGCTCGGGAATCGTCTTATCCATCCCTTGCATATTATAGTTCATCACGAAGCTCTTGTAGCTTGGTGGAAGTGATTGGAGAATTCTGTCAATGACGCTATCATCCGGAAGAGTAACTCCTAGTTGAATCAAGTGATTACAATACCCAGACATCTTGAGTATGTGCTCACTGACAGAACTATTCTCCTCCATCTTGTAGCTATAGAACTTATTGGAGACTTCATATCTCTCAATCCGGGCATTCTTCTGGAATATTAACTTCAACTCCTGGAACATCTCATATGCTCCATGACATTCAAAACGTCGTTGAAGTCCCGGTTCTAAGCCGTAAAGCATGGCACATTGAACTATCGAGTAGTCATCAGCTTTGCTCTGCCAGACGTTCTTAACGTCGTCAGTTGCATCAGCAGCAGGCCTGGCACCCAGCGGTGCTTCCAGGACGTAATTTTTCTGTGCAGCAATGAGGATAATCCTCAAGTTACGGACCCAGTCCGCATAGTTGCTACCATCATCTTTCAACTTAGCTTTCTCAAGGAACGCATTAAAATTCAACGGAACAACAGCACTGGCCATCTATCTACAATCAACATAGACAAGCAAGATACTATCAGGTACTAAGTTCATGATAAATTTAAGTTCAATTAATCATATTACTAAAGAATTCCCACTTAGACAGACATCTCTCTAGTCATCTAAGTGATCACGTGATCCAAATTAACTAAACCATAACCGATCATCACGTGAGATGGAGTAGTTTTCAATGGTGAACATCTTATGTTGATCATATCTACTATATGATTCACGCTCGACCTTTCGGTCTCCGTGTTCCGAGGCCATATCTGCATATGCTAGGCTCGTCAAGTTTAACCTGAGTATTCTGCGTGTGCAAAACTGGCTTGCACCCGTTGTAGATGGACGTAGAGCTTATCACACCCGATCATCACGTGGTGTCTGGGCACGACGAACTTTGGCAACGGTGCATACTCAGGGAGAACACTTCTTGATAATTTTTAGTGAGAGATCATCTTAAAATGCTACCGTCAATCAAAGCAAGATAAGATGCATAAAGGATAAACATCACATGCAATCAATATAAGTGATATGATATGGCCATCATCATCTTGTGCTTGTGATCTCCATCTCCGAAGCACCATCATGATCACCATCGTCACCGGCGCGACACCTTGATCTCCATCGTAGCATCGTTGTCGTTTACGCCATCTATTGCTTCTACGACTATCGCTACCGCTTAGTGATAAAGTAAAGCAATTACAGGGCGTTTGCATTTCATACAATAAAGCGACAACCATATGGCTCCTGCCAGTTGCCGATAACTTCGGTTACAAAACATGATCATCTCATACAATAAAATATAGCATCATGTCTTGGCCATATCACATCACAACATGCCCTGCAAAAACAAGTTAGACGTCCTCTACTTTGTTGTTGCAAGTTTTACGTGGCTGCTACGGGTTTAAGCAAGAAACAATCTCACCTATGCATCAAAACCACAACGATAGTTTGTTAAGTTGATGCTGTTTTAACCTTCGCAAGGACCGGGCGTAGCCACACTCGGTTCAACTAAAGTTGGAGAAACTGACACCCGCTAGTCACCTGTGTGCAAAGCACGGCGGTAAAACCAGTCTCGCGTAAGCGTACGCGTAATGTCGGTCCGGGCCGCTTCATCCAACAATACCGCCGAACCAAAGTATGACATGCTGGTAAGCAGTATGACTTATATCGCCCACAACTCACTTGTGTTCTACTCGTGCATATAACATCAAACCATAAAAAAACCTAGGCTCGGATGCCACTGTTGGTGAACATAGTAATTTCAAAAAAATTCCTACGCATACGCAAGATCATGGTGATGCATAGCAACGAGAGGGGAGAGTGTTGTCTACGTACCCTCATAGACCGAAGCGGAAGCGTTGACACAACGTAGAGGAAGTAGTCGTACGTCCTCCCGGTCCAACCGATCCAAGCACCGTTACTCCGGCACCTCCGAGTTATTGACACACGTACAGCTCGATGACACACCCCGATCTCCGATCCAGCAGAGGCGCGGGGAGGAGTTCCGTCAGCACGACGGCGTGGTGACGATCTTGATGTCCAACTGTCGCAGAGCTTCGCCTAAGCACCGCTACAATATGACCAAGGTGTAATATCGTGGAGGGGGGCACTGCACACGGCTAAGGAACGATCACGATGATCAACTTGTGTGTTTAGGGTGCCCCCCCGCCCCCGTATATAAAGGAGGGAGGGAGGAGGAGGCCGGCCTAGGGAGGAGGCGCGCCATAGGGGGGGGCAAACCTACTCCAAGTAGGTTTGGCCCCCCTTTCCTATTAGGAGTAGGAGAAGGAAGGAAGAGGGGGGAGGAGAGAAGGAAAGGGGGGCCGGCCCCCCTCCCAATTCGGATTGGGCTTGGGGGGGCGCGCCCCCTCCCTTGGTCCTTCTCCCTCCCTTCCACTAAGGCCCAATAAGGCACATATACTTACCGGGGGGGTTCCGGTAACCTCCCGGAACTCCGGTATATTTCCAATCTCACCCGGAACCTTTCCGGTGTCCAAATATATCCGTCCCATATATCAATCTTTATGTCTCGACCATTTCGAGACTCCTCGTCATGTCCGTGATCACATCCGGGACTCCAAACAACCTTCGGTACATCAAAATACATAAACTCATAATGAAACTGTCATTGAAACTTTAAGCGTGCGGACCCTACGGTTCGAGAACTATGTAGACATGACTGAGACACGTCTCTGGTCAATAACCAATAGCGGGACCTGGATGCCCATATTGGTTCCTACATATTCTACGAAGATCTTTATCGGTCAAACCGCATAACAACATATGTTGTTCCCTTTGTCATCGGTATGTTACTTGTCCGAGATTCGATCGTCGGTATCCAATACCTAGTTCAATCTCGTTACCGGCAAGTTTATTTACTCGTTCGGTAATACATCATCTCGCAACTAACTCATTAGTTGAAATGCTTGCAAGGCTTAAGTGATGTGTATTACCGAGAGGGCCCAGAGATACCTCTCCGACATTCGGAGTGACAAATCCTAATCTCGAAATACGCCAACTCAACAAGTACCTTCGGAGACACCTGTAGAGCACCTTTATAATCACCCAGTTACGTTGTGATGTTTGGTAGCACACAAAGTGTTCCTCCGGTAAACGGGAGTTGCATAATCTCATAGTCATAGGAACATGTATAAGTCATGAAGGAAGCAATAGCAACATACTAAACGATCGGGTGCTAAGCTAACGGAATGGGTCATGTCAATCAGATCATTCAACTAATGATGTGACATTGTTAATCAAATAACAACTCCTTGTTCATGGTTAGGAAACATAACCATCTTTGATTAACAATCTAGTCAAGTAGAGGCATACTAGTGACACTATGTTTGTCTATATATTCACACATGTATTATGTTTCCGGTTAATACAATTCTAGCATGAATAATAAACATTTATCATGATATGAGGAAATAAATAATAACTTTATTATTGCCTCTAGGGCATATTTCCTTCAAAGTGAAATGTCAAAATCTAGAGGGACATAAAGAAAATTGGCAAAAACTATAGTGGCAAAAACAAAATATCCCAAAACTAATCTGGAGTGGATGGGGACAAAAGATTTATAAGTAATTCCATATCAATGATGAAATAAATTGATTGTCCCAGCTTATCTATTGTGCCTGGTTAAATAAAGGGTGTTGCATAGTCATCCATACATAAAATTGTGCATTTCCGTGTGACGGTGATTTTTTGGTGTGACCGGTCCATGAGAGAAAACTAATGTTCTTTATCACAAGAAGGTTTTAAGGTTTAAATCCATGCTTCCAGCATGGCGGCAACCCGTGCAAGCATTTGAGGTGGTCGGTCACTGTTCGGTAGATTGATAAGACAAAGATGGCAAGAATGATGTCAGCACTGAGGCGCAAGCCTCGTCGGTGGGAGTGTGCCAAGATTGTTTTTGTGTGGAATTAGATAAATCAAGGAGTCGTCTTCATCCATACTAGTTCATCCACTTGATGTCATGTCAAGTGTTCATATCCAAGTGCATTCCGATCTGTGGCTCCAATGCAGTTGAAGCATATCACGGTCAAACCACTATCCAGTGAGGTGTATTACTCTGGGCGAAACATGTTGGGGAACGTAGTAATTTCAAAAAAATTCCTACGCACATGCAAGATCATGGTGATGCATAGCAACGAGAGGGGAGAGTGTTGTCTACATACCCTTGTAGACCGTAAGCGGAAGCGTTAGCACAACGCGGTTGATGTAGTTGTACGTCTTCACGGCCCGACCGATCAAGCACCGAAACTACGGCACCTCCGAGTTCTAGCACACGTTCAGCTTGATGACGTCCCTCGAACTCCGATCCAGCCGAGTGTCGAGGGAGAGTTCCGTCAGCACGACAGCGTGGTGACGATCTTGATGTTCTACCGTTGCAGGGCTTTGCCTAAGCACCGCTACGATATTATCAAGGTGGACTATGGTGGAGGGGGGCACCGCACACGGCTAAGAGATCCAAGGGATCAATTGTTGTGTATTTGGTGCTAGCCCTGCCCCTCTATTTATATGTTGAGCCTCGGGGTCGAAACTTGGAGCAAAAGCCTCCTCAAAGTCGGTTTTGCCCGAAAGGCAAGAGTCCTTCTCGGACTCCAGGACCAAACGCCACAATCCTTGGCGTCTGGCCCAGACGCCATGGGCCTCGGCGTCTGGCCCAGGGCCAGACGCTAGGGTCTCCGGCGTTTGGCCCCCTGGCCTCCGCAAAACTCCTTTTGCACCAACCTAAAGCCTCATGGGCTTGACCCCTTGGCCTAACCATATCATCCAATATATGAATCTTTACGTCTCGACCATTTCGAGACTCCTCATCATGTCCCCGATCTCATCCGGGACTCCGAACTCCTTCGGTACATCAAAACATGTAAACTCATAATATAACTGTCATCGAAACCTTAAGCGTGCGGACCCTACGGATTCGAGAACAATGTAGACATGACCGAGACACGTCTCCGGTCAATAACCAATAGCGGAACCTGGATGCTCATATTGGCTCCCACATATTCTACGAAGATCTTTATCGGTCAAACCGCATAACAACATACGTTGTTCCCTTTGTCATCGGTATGTTACTTGCCCGAGATTCGATCGTCGGTATCCCAATACCTAGTTCAATCTCGTTACCGGCAAGTCTCTTTACTCGTTCTGTAATGCATCTTCCCGTAACCAACTCATTGGTCACATTGCTTGCAAGGCTTATAATGATGTGCATTACCGAGAGGGCCCAGAGATACCTCTCCGACAATCAGAGTGACAAAACCTAATCTCGAAATACGCCAACTCAACATGTACCTTTGGAGACACCTGTAGTACTCCTTTATAATCACCCAGTTACGTTGTGACGTTTGGTAGTACCCAAAGTGTTCCTCCGGTAAACGGGAGTTGCATAATCTCATAGTTATAGGAACATGTATAAGTCATGAAGAAAGCAATAGCAACATACTAAACGATCAAGTGCTAAGCTAACGGAATGGGTCAAGTCAATCACATCATTCTCCTAATGATGTGATCCCGTTAATCAAATGACAACTCTTTTGTCCATGGCTAGGAAATATAACCATCTCTGATAAACGAGCTAGTCAAGTAGAGGCATACTAGTGACACTATGTTTGTCTATGTATTCACACATGTATTATGTTTCCGGTTAATACAATTCTAGCATGAATAATAAACATTTATCATGAAATAAGGAAATAAATAATGACTTTATTATTGCCTCTAGGGCATATTTCCTTTAGTCTCCCACTTGCACTAGAGTCAATAATCTAGTTCACATCGCCATGTGATTTAACACCAATATTCATATCTGTATATGATTAACACCCATAGGTCACATAATCATGTGACCAACATCCAAAGGGTTTACTATAGTCAATAATCTAGTTCACATCGCTATGTGATTAACGCCCAAAGAGTACTAAGGTGTGATCATGTTTTGCTCGTCAGAGAAGCTTAGTCAATGGGTCTGTCACATTCAGAGCCGTATGTATTTTGCAAATAATTTATGTCCACAATGCTCTGCACGGAGCTACTCTAGCTAATTGCTCCCACTTTCAATATGTATCCAGGTTGAGACTTAGAGTCATCTGGATCAGTGTAAAAGTTTGCACTGATGTAACTTTTACAACAAACTCTTTTATCACCTCCATAATCGAGAAACATCTCCTTAGTCCTTACTAAGGATATTCTTGACCAATGTCTAGTGATCTACTCCTAGATCACTATTGTACTCCCTTGCCAAATTCAGAGTAAGGTATACAATAGGTCTGGTACATAGCATAGCATACTTTATAGAACCTATGACTGAGGCATAGGGAATGACTTTTCATTCTCTTTCTGTTTTCTGCTATGGTCGGGATTTGAGTCTTACTCAATTTCATACCTTTGCAACACAGGCAAGAACTCTTTATTTGACTGTTCCATTTTGAACTATTTCAAAATCTTGCTAAGGTATGTACTCATTGAAAATCTTATCAAGCGTCTTGATCTATCTCAATAGATCTTGATGCTCAATATGTAAGCAGCTTCCCCGAGGTCTTTCATTGAAAAACTTTTATTCAAGTATCCCTTTATGCTATCCACAAATTCTATATCATTTCCAATTAATAATATGTCATCAACATATAAAACTAGAAATGCTACAGAGCTCCCACTCACTTTCTTGTAAATACAGGCTTCACCGTAAGTCTGTACAAAACTATATGCTTTGATCAACTCATCAAAGCGTATATTCCAACTCCGAGATGCTTGCACCAGTCCATAGATGGATCGCTGGAGCATGCACATTTTGTTAGCACCTTTAGGATTGACAAAACCTTCTGGTTGCATCATATACAACTCTTCTTTAAGAAAACCATTAAGGAATGCAGTTTTGACATCCATTTGCCAGATTTCATAAAATGTGGCAATTGCTAACATGATTCGGACAGACTTAAGCATCACTACAGTTGAGAAAATCTCATTGTAGTCAACACCTTGAACTTGTCAAAAAAACCTTTTTTTGCGACATGTCGAGCTTTGTAGATAGTAACACTACTATCAATATCCGTCTTCCTCTTGAAGATCCATTTATTTTCTATGGCTTGCCAATCATTGTGCAAGTCCACCAAAGTCCACACTTTGTTCTCATACATGGATCCTATCTCAGATTTCATGGCCTCCAGCCATTTTGCGGAAACTGGGCTCATCATCGCTTCCTCATAGTTCGTAGGTTTATCATGGTCTAGTAACATGACTTTCAGAATAGGATTACCGTACCACTCTGGTGCGGACCGTACTCTGGAAGACCTACGAGGTTCTATAGCAACTTGATCAGAAGTTTCATGATCATCATCATTAGCTTCCTCACTAATTGGTGTAGGAATCACTGGAACTGATTTCAGTGATGAACTATTTTCCAATTAGGGAGAAGATACAGTTACCTCATCAAGTTCTACTTTCCTCCCACTCACTTCTTTCGAGAGAAACTTCTTCTCTAGAAAGGATCCATCTTAGCAACGAATAACTTGCCTTCGGATCTGTGATAGAAGGTGTACCCAATAGTTTCCTTTGGGTATTCTATGAAGACGCACTTCTCCGATTTGGGTTCGAGCTTATCAGGTTGAAACTTTTTCACATAAGCATCGCAGCCCCAAAATTTAAGAAACCGCAGCTTAGGTTTACTGCTAAACCACAGTTCATATGGTGTCATCTCAACGGATTTAGATGGTGCCCTTTTAAGGTGAATGCAGCTGTCTCTAATGCATAATCCCAAAACGATATTGGTAAATCAGTAAGAGACATCATTGATCGCACCATATCAAATAAAGTGCGGTTACGACGTTTGTACACACCATAACGTTTGTAGTGTTCCAGGTGGCGTGAGCTGTGAAACTATTCCACATTGTTTTAATTGAAGACCAAACTCGTAACTCAAATATTCATCTCCACGATCAGATCGTAGAAACTTTATTTTCTTGTTGCGATGATTTTCCACTTCACTCTGAAATTCTTTGAACCTTTCAACTATTTCAGATTTATGTTTCATCAAGTAGATATACCCATATCTGCTCAAATCATCTTGTGAAGGTCAGAAAATAACGATACTTGCCACGAGCATCAACACTCATTGGATCGCGTACATCGGTATGTATTATTTCCAATAAGTCAGTAGCTTGTTCCATTGTTCCGGAGAACGGAGTTTTAGTCATCTTGCCCAAAAGGCACGGTTCGCAAGCATCAAATGATTCATAACCAAGTGATTCCGAAAATCCATCATTATGGAGTTTCTTCATGCGCTTTACACCGATATGACCCAAACGGCAGTGCCACAAATAAGTTGCACTATCATTATTAACTTCGCATCTTTTGGCATCAATATTATGAATATGTGTATCACTACGATCGAGATCCAACAAACTATGTTCATTGGGTGTATGACCATCGAATGTCTTATTCATGTAAACAGAATAACAATTATTCTTTAACTTCAAATGAATAACCGTATCGCAATAAACATGATCAAATCATATTCATGCTCAACTCAAACGCTAAATAACATTTATTCAGGTTTAACACTAATCCCGAAAGTATAGGGAGAGTGTGATGATGATCATATCAATCTTGGAACTACTTCCAACACTCATCGTCACTTCCCCTTCAACTAGTCTCTGTTTATTCTGTAACTCCTGTTTCGAGTTACTAATCTTAGCAACCGAACAAGTATCAAATACTCAGGGGCTATTATAAACACTAGTAAGGCACACATCAATAACTTGTATATCAAATATACCCTTGTTCACTTTGCCATCCTTCTTATCCACCAAATATTTAGGGCATTTCCGCTTCCAGTGACCATTTCCTTTGCAGTGTAAGCACTCAGTTTTAGGCTTTGGTCCAGCTTTGGGCTTCTTCGTAGGAGTGACAACTTTCTTGTCTTTCCACTTGAAGTTCCCTTTTTTCCTTTGCCCTTCTCTTGAAACTAGCGGTCTTGTCAATCATCAACACTTGATGCTCTTTCTTGATTTCTACCTTCGTCGATTTCAACATCACGAAGAGCTCGAGAATCGTTTTTGCCATCCCTTGCATACTATAGTTCATCACGAAGTTCTAGTAACATAGTGATGGTGACTAGAGAATTCTGTCAATCACTATCTTATCTGGAAGATTAACTCCCACTTGATTCAAGCGATTGAAGTACCCAGACAATCTGAGCACTTGCTCACTAGTTGAGCGATTCTCCTCCATCTTTCAGCTACAGAACTTGTTGGAGACTTCATATCTCTCAACTCGGGTATTTGCTTGAAATATTAACTTCAATTCCTGGAACATCTCATATGGTCCATGACGTTCAAAACGTCTTTGAAGTCCCAATTCTAAGCCGTTAAGCATGGTGCACTAAACTATCAAGTAGTCATCATATTGAGCTAGCGAAACGTTCATAACGTCTACATCTGCTCTTGCAATAGGTCTGTCACCTAGCGGTGCATCAAGGACATAATTCTTCTGTGCAGCAATGAGGATTAACCTCAGATCACGGATCAAATCCGCAACATTGCTACTAACATTTTCAACACAGTTTTCTCTAGGAACATATCAAAATAAACATATGAAAGCAACAACGCGAGCTATTGATCTACAACATAATTTGCAAAATACTACTAGGACTAAGTTCATGATAAATTAAAGTTCAATTAATCATATTACTTAAGAACTCCCACTTAGACAGACATCTCTCTAGTCATCTAAGTGATCACGTGATCCAAATCAACTAAACCATGACCGATCATCACGTGAGATGGAGTAGTTTTCAATGGTGAACATCACTATGTTGATCATATCTACTATATGATTCACGCTCGACCTTTCGGTCTCTGTGTTCCGAGGCCATATCTGCATATGCTAGGCTCGTCAAGTTTAACTTGAGTATTCTGCGTGTGCAAAACTGGCTTGCACCCATTGTAGATGGACGTAGAGCTTATCACACCCGATCATCACGTGGTGTCTCGGCACGACGAACTTTGGCAATGGTGCATACTCAGGGTGAACACTTCTTGATAATTTTAGTGAGAGATCATCTTAAAATGCTACCATCAAATAAAGCAAGATAAGATGCATAAAGGATAAACATCACATGCAATCAATATAAGTGATATGATATGGCCATCATCATCTTGTGCTTGTGATCTCCATCTTCGAAGCACCGTCATGATCACCATCGTCACCGGCGCGACACCTTGATCTCCATTGTAGCATCGTTGTCGTTACGCCATCTATTGCTTCTACGACTATCGCTACCGCTTAGTGATAAAGTAAAGCAATTACAGGGCGTTTGCATTTCATACAATAAAGCGACAACCATATGGCTCCTGCCAGTTGCCGATAACTTCGGTTACAAAACATGGTCATCTCATACAATAAAATATAGCATCACGTCTTGACCATATCACATCACAACATGCCCTGCAAAAACAAGTTAGACGTCCTCTACTTTGTTGTTGCAAATTTTACGTGGCTGCTATGGGCTTAGCAAGAACCGTTCTCACCTACGCATCAAAACCACAACGATAGTTTGTCAAATAGACTCCGTTTTAACCTTCGCAAGGACTGGGCGTAGCCACACTCGATTCAACTAAAGTGAGAGAGAGACAGACACCCGCCAGCCACCTTTAAGCACGAGTGCTCGTAACGGTGAAACCAGTCTCGCGTAAGCATACGCGTAGTGTCAGTCTGGGCCGCTTCATCTCACAATACCGCTGAACCAAAGTATGACATGCTGGTAGGCAGTATGACTTATATCGTCCACAACTCACTTGTGTTCTACTCGTGCATATAACATCAACGCATAAAACATAGACTCGGATGCCACTGTTGGGGAACGTAGTAATTTCAAAAAAATTCCTACGCACATGCAAGATCATGGTGATGCATAGCAACGAGAAGGGAGAGTGTTGTCTACATACCCTTGTAGACCGTAAGCGGAAGCGTTAGCACAACACGGTTGATGTAGTCGTACGTCTTCACGGCCCGACCGATCAAGCACCGAAACTACGGCACCTCCGAGTTCTAGCACACGTTCAGCTTGATGACGTCCCTCGAACTCCGATCCAGCCGAGTGTCGAGGGAGAGTTCCATCAGCACGACAGCGTGGTGACGATCTTGATGTTCTACCGTCGTAGGGCTTCGCCTAAGCACCGCTATGATATTATCGAGGTGGACTATGGTGGAGGGGGGCACCGCACACGGCTAAGAGATCCAAGGGATCAATTGTTGTGTATTTGGTGCTAGCCATGCCCCTCTATTTATATGTTGAGCCCCGAGGTCGAAACTTGGAGCAAAAGCCTCCTCAAAGTCGGTTTTGCCCGAAAGGCAAGAGTCCTTCTCGGACTCCAGGACCAAACGCCACAATCCTTGGCGTCTGGCCCAGACGCCATGGGCCTCGGCGTCTGGCCCAGGGCCAGACGCCAGGGTCTCCGGCGTTTGGCCCCCTGGCCTCCGCAAAACTCCTTTTGCACCGACCTAAAGCCTCATGGGCTTGACCCCTTGTCCTAACCATATCATCCTATATATGAATCTTTACGTCTCGACCATTTTGAGACTCCTCGTCATGTCCCCGATCTCATCCGAGACTCCAAACTCCTTCGGTACATCAAAACATGTAAACTCATAATATAACTGTCATCGAAACCTTAAGCGTGCGGACCCTACGGGTTCGAGAACAATGTAGACATGACCGAGACACGTCTCCGGTCAATAACCAATAGCGGAACCTGGATGCTCATATTGGCTCCCACATATTCTATGAAGATCTTTATCGGTCAAACCGCATAACAACATACGTTGTTCCCTTTGTCATCGGTATGTTACTTGCCCGAGATTCGATCGTCGGTATCCCAATACCTAGTTCAATCTCGTTACCGGCAAGTCTCTTTACTCGTTCTGTAATGCATCATCCCATAACCAACTCATTGGTCACATTGCTTGCAAGGCTTGTAATGATGTGCATTACCGAGAGGGCCCAGAGATACCTCTCCGACAATCGGAGTGACAAAACATAATCTCGAAATACGCCAACTCAACATGTACCTTCGGAGACACCTGTAGTACTCCTTTATAATCACCCAGTTACGTTGTGACGTTTGGTAGTACCCAAAGTGTTCCTCCGGTAAACGGGAGTTGCATAATCTCATAGTTACAGGAACATGTATAAGTCATGAAGAAAGCAATAGCAACATACTAAACGATCAAGTGCTAAGCTAACGGAATGGGTCAAGTCAATCACATCATTCTCCTAATGATGTGATCCCGTTAATCAAATGACAACTCTTTTGTCCATGGCTAGGAAATATAACCATCTCTGATAAACGAGCTAGTCAAGTAGAGGCATACTAGTGACACTATGTTTGTCTATGTATTCACACATGTATTATGTTTCCGGTTAATACAATTCTAGCATGAATAATAAACATTTATCATGAAATAAGGAAATAAATAATAACTTTATTATTGCCTCTAGGGCATATTTCCTTCAAAACACGTGTGGAAAACAATGGCTTGTGGTTGTATATGTGCCTCCGCAAGAAATCTGATGTCTGCTAGAACTACGTCGGCATTTCCCCAAAGAGGAAGGGATGATGCAGTATAGCGATGGTAGGTATTTCCCTCAGTGATGAGACCAAGGTTATCGAACCAGTAGGAGAACCTCCTTAAACCATGTAAACAACACCCACACACAAATAACAAATACTCGCAACCTGACATGTTAAAGGGGTTGTCAATCCCTTCCGGGTACGGCGCCTCAAGATAGGCAAATAATGTGAGGTAAAAGTGGAAGATAGGATAAATAGATCGCGGAACAAATAAAATGCAGCAAGGTATTTTTGTGTTTTTGGTTTAATATATCTGAAAACAAATTCAAAGGAAAATAGATCGCAGAGGTAAATATGATAAAAAGAGACCCGGGGGCCGTATGTTTCACTAGTGGCTTCTCTCGAGAAAAATAGCAAACGGTGGGAAAACAATTACTGTTGGGCAATTGATAGAACTTCAAATAATCATGACGATATCTAGGAAATGATCATTATATAGGCATCACGTCCAAGATTAGTAGACCAACTCCTGCCTGCATCTACTACTATTACTCCACACATCGACCGCTATCCAGCATGCATCTAGTGTATTAAGTTCATGGAGAAAGTGAGTAATGCAATAAGAACGATGACATGATGTAGACAAGATCTATTTATGTAGAAATAGACCCCATCTTGTTATCCTTAATGGCAACGATACATACGTTTTGTTTCCCCTTCTGTCACTGTAATCAAGCACCGTAAGATCAAACCCATCACAAAGCACCTCTTCCCATTGCAAGATAAATGGATCAAGTTGGCCAAACAAAACCCAAATATCAGAGAAGAAATACGAGGCTATAAGCAATCATGCATATAAGAGATCAAAGAAGACTCAAATAACTTTCATGGATAAAAACATAGATCTGATCATAAACTCAAAGTTCATTGGATCCCAATAAACACACTGCAAAAAGGCTTACATCATATGGATCTCCAAGAGACCATTGTATTGATAATCAAGAGAGAGAGAGAGAGAGGAAGGGAGGGAGAGGAATCCATCTAGCTACTAACTACGGACCCGTAGGTATAAAGAACTACTCACGCATCATCGGAGAGGCACCAATGGAAGTGCTGAACTCCTCCGTGATGGTGTCTAGATTGGATCTGGTGGTTCTGGACTTTGCGGCGGCTGGAATTGATTTTCGTCGACTCCCCTATGGTTTCCGGAATATTGGGGTATTTTTAGAGCAAAGAGGCGGTTCATGGGGCACCCAAGGTGGGTTGTGCTCCCCTCGGAGCACCCCCCCCCCCCCAGGTGCTTTCCTGGCCCACTGGATGTCTTCTGGCCCAAAAAATCCTCAAGAAGTTTCGTTGCATTTGGACTCCATTTGGTATTGATTTCCTGTGATGTAAAAAACATGCAGAAAACAGCAGCTGGCACTCGGCACTATGTCAATAGGTTAGTACCAAAAAATGATATAAAATGATTGTAAAATATCCAAGAATGATAATATAACAGCATGGAACAATCAAAAATTATAGATACATTGGAGATGTATCAGCATCCCCAAGCTTAATTCCTGCTCGTCCTCGAGTAGGTAAATGATAAAAACAGAATTTTGATGTGGAATGCTGCCTAACATGTTCATCACATTTCTTTTCTTTATAGCATGGACATTTGGACTTTTATATGCTCCAAAGCAATAGTCTAGTTTTGACATGAAGACTTTAATACTCAAGCATACCAACAAGCAACCATGTCTTTCAAAATATCAACACTAAAGCAAGTTATCCCTAGCCCATTATGCTCAATCATTGATCCATTCATGAAACACACTCGAATATTAGCTATACCCAATGCTCAAGTAAGATCATAGTGCCACTTAGTTGGTGCTTTATAAGAGAAGATGGAGACTCAAATTCAAAATAGAAATTGTATAAGTAAAAGAAAGGCCCTTTGCGGAGGGAAGTAGGGATTTGTAGAGGTGCCATAGCTCAAAGCTTAAATTGAGAGATAAAAATATTTTTGAGAGGCATACTTTTCCCACCAACGAAAACAACTTAGAGATCCCAACACTTTCCATGCTAGATACATCATAGGCGGTTCCCAAACAGAAAATAAAGTTTATTCCTTTTTCCACCACTAGTAAGCATGCACGTGCAACGCACGTCTCAAACGTAAACCAGGTGAGATTCACATAATATAAAAAAATAAATGTTTTTAAAAATATAAATCAAATGGATACACAATGTTTGATGTCGCTCAAATTGTATTTTCGAAAGGGAGACACAATAGTTATTATGTTGCTGCATAGAGTAATCGCAGGAAAATATTCTCATTTAAATAAAATCAGCAATTATTTATTAATGCAGTAATATAGGCTTGTGGTGTAGTCTTCTCTTCGAGTGTAGCCAGGAAAAAAAAGTATAAACTGCCTTACGGTGCAATTATATTGTTCAAGATGCTTAATTCTCAAATCTTATTTTATTCTACTAATCTGCGTAGCAAAATATATACTTGTACTATTTTGGATCAAATTATATATATTTTTTGGTTGTGCAGATTGCCAAAATTATATAGCTACCTACTATGGATAATAGGAAATAGAAGATGATATGTGACTACAATAACTTCTATATAAAATAAAGATGATTTACAAGAACTAATTGAAATGTAAAAGGGCTAAAAGAAATCCAATAATTATCATGATAGAAAGTATTTATCCGGTTTTGTATGTGTTTATGCGTTGGCAACCATACTAACTTACAATGCTGTAAGACGCTCTGTACATACAGAAACTGAAATGAGTTTCTAGAATGCATCAGAGGAAGATTGGTTGATGCATGAAATTGCAGATCAAAAATTTCTGACCCGCCTCCAAGTGCGAAAAGTGCAGTATTATTCGTGCAAATTGCAGAATACCCCAAAATCGAATTAAAGGTTCACCTGCTTGATTTGTGATAGATCTTCGGTGCCCTCGACTGTGCATGTAGGAAGAACTGCAGGAGGTCCTCGACGGCCCAGTACGATGGCAGGAACGGCAATGACGGCACCTCCTGCGCCACGGCCGAGACCGGTGCCGCCCTAGCTAGGGACGACGACAGTTGGCGGCTTGGACTTGGAGGACGTCAGTGGTGGGTTGTTGTCGGCGTGGGTGTTGCGAACGGAGCTGAAGTCGACGCGGATGCCGACGGTTGCCGGAGAGCATTCCCTAGACATGGATGGAGTTGTCGCAGTAGCGGCAGAAGAGCGCCTGGCCTCTGGGTAGAAGACGATGGCGGCGACAGCACGTGTGTTCCCGGTGGAAGACGAAGCTCCTCGCACTTCCCCCATTGTGGCTAGCGTGCATGATGGCGTCAGGCGGCTCGCGATTAGCTTCCTAATAGGATGGATGCGTCCGAGATAAGTTTTTTAATAGGATGGATTTGTCTGAGATTAGTTTTCTAATAGGATGGATGCACTCTGATTTAGTTTCCTAGAATATGATGCACCTGTGATTATTAGTTTCCTACTTGCCCAGGCGTGGAGTTTCATATTTTCCTCCACGGTGGAGTACAGTCAGTCAATGTAAATTGTTAAGTGCACACAGAAAATAGTTTAGGTTAAGGCTAACCGTTAGATTGATTTTAGTGGGCCTAATCGTGCGGCGGTATTGGATCTGTGTACACTTTGTGGGGTGTGCTTAAAGAAGTTCTTGTTTGATTGTTTAATAGTAGTATAGATTACTTTCACTTTCCATGGCTAACCGTATCCACGGGTGCCCTCCATACCAACACTTTACAAGGAATTTATTATTTGACAACATAAAGTAAATTCATTTTTCATTTCAGGACTGGGCATCCCTAATACCATTGCCATACTCTCGTGCAATGACAAGTGGATAAACACTCATCGCGAGAATAACACATCTAGCATGGAAAATATTGGTCACCCTTCACCGCCTCGCGAGCGGTAGAGCACACAAAAGAGAAATTTATTTTGAAAATTAGAGTTGGCACATGCAAATTTTCTTAGAACGGCATGGAAATACCGCATATAGGTAGGTGTAGTGGACTCACATGGCAAAACTGGTTTAAAGGGTATTGGATGCACAAGCAGTGATCATACTTAGTGCAAAATGAAGGCTAGCAAAAAGATTGAGAAGAGACCAACCAAAAAGCGAAAAATCTCGTACCCAAGCATTAAGCATAAGTAACACCGAATAATGCACCATAAGTAGGATATAAATTTCATTGCATAACTATTGACTTTCATGCTTGCATAGGGAATCACAAACCTTAACATCAATATTCTTACTAAAGCACAATTACTAATCAACATGACCTATCGTCATATCTCAAAACCATTACTAAGAATCAAGTTTATTTTGTCCAGTGATCTTCATGAAAGTTTTTATTATATCCTCCTTGGATATCTATCACTTTGGAACTATTTTCATATGTTGCTTTTGATAAGCTCAAACAAATATAAGTGAAGAACATGAGCATATTTTTTCTTTCTCTCAAAATAATCTAAGTGAAGCAAGAGAGAATTTCTGAAACTTTACTAACTCCCAAATAAATCTAAGTGAAGCATGAGAGCATTTCTTCAAAAATAACAAAGCACACCGTGCTCAAAAAGATATAAGTGAAGCACTAGAGCAAATCCATGGCTCTAAAAATTTAAGTGAAGCATAGGAGCAAGCATAGCATAATTTTTGGCTTTCTCAAAAAGGTGTGTCCAGCAAGGATTCAACACTTAAAACACAAAGCAAAACAAGCAAAGACTCATATCATACAAGACGCTCCAAGCAAAACACATAATATGTGACGAATAAAAATATGGCTTCAAGTAAAATACCGATGGTTGTTAGAAGAAAGCGGGGATGCCACTCAGGGGCATCCCCAAGCTTAGTTGCTTGCTACTTCTTTGAATATTATCTTGGGGTGCCTTGGGCATCCCCAATATTAGCCTTTTGCTAATCGTTACTCCTTCATTCATCGTAAGATCGCCCAAAACCTGAAAACTTCAATCACACAAAACTCAACAAAACCTTCGTGAGATCCGTTAGTATAAGAAAGCAAACCAGTACTATAAGTACTGTTCCAAACCTATTCTTATTTTTGTTGCATTATATCTAATGTATTACAACTTTTCTATGGCAAAAACTCATCAAAGAAAACCATAGAATCATAAAAACAAGCACACAACACAAAGAAAATAGAATCTGTCAAAAACAGAATAGTCTGTAGAAATCTGAATATTTCGAATACTTATTTAACTCCAAAAATTCTGAAATAAATTGGTTGACGTGAGTAATTTGTCTGTTAATCTTCTGCAAAAAGAATCAACTCAAAATCACTCTTCTGTAAAAAAAATGACAAATAATCTTGTGAGCGCAAAAGTTTCTATTTTTCAGCAAGATCAAAACAACTTTCACCCAAATCATCTCAAAGGCCTTGCTTGGCACAAACACTTATTCAAACCACAAAAACACATCTAACGAGAGGTATAATTTTTAAAACACACAAGAACATAAAATAAAAAGCAAAGATTTATTTTTTTCATTGGCTTGCCTCCCAATAAGTTCTTTCTTTATAGCCATCAAGATAGGCTTAAGATTTCAACAATGCTCATACGAAAGATAAGAATTGAAGCACAAAGAGAGCATCATAAAACATGTGAGAAACACACTTAAGTCTAATATACTTCCTATGCATAGCCATTTTATAGGAAAACAAATTATCAAGACAAGCAATTTCTAGCATATGCAAAGAAGAAAGAGACAATAGCAATCTCAACATAACGAGAGGAAATTTAGTAACATGAAAATTTCTATGACCATATTTTCCTATCTCATAATAATTACATGTAGGATCATAAGAAAATTCAACAAAATAGCTATCACATAACATATTCTCAACATGATCCACATGCATGCAAAGTTGACACTCTTCCAAAATAGTGGGATTAACATTAACTAAAGTTATGACCTCTCCCAACACACTTTTATCAAAATATTAATAAGATTGAACATTCTCCAAATATGTGGGATCTAAAGTTGACACTCTTCCAAACCTACTTTCAATATTATTGCAAACATTGTTTCCAATCTCATATTCATCATGGGGCTTAAATAGATTTTCAAGATCATAAGAAGAATCACCCCAATCATGATCATTGCAACAAGTAGTAGACATAGTAAAATTAGCATCCCCAAGCTTAGGGTTTTGCATATCATTAACACAATTGACATTAATAGAATTTATAATAACATCATTGCAATCATGCTTTTCATTCAAGGAACTATCGTGAATCATTTTATAAGTTTCTTCTTTCAACACTTCATCACAATTTTCAGATTCACGAAGTTCAAGCAAAACCTCTTAAAGAGAATCTAGTGCATACAACTCAGTAGCAATTGGTTCATCATAATTGGATCTCTTAAAAATATTAGCAAGTGGATGAGGATCCATAAAATTTTTGGTTCTTGATTTTCAATAAACACACAATTATGCTGAGCAAGCAAGCAAACAAGCCAAGTAAGACATAAAGGGCAAACGAAAAGATGATCGGAAAAAGGGCGAATAAAACGGCAAATTTTTGTGAAGTGGGGGAGAGGAAAACGAGAGGTAAATGGCAGATGATGTAAATTCTGAGGAGATGAGATTTGTGACTAGGAACCTGGTTGATGTTGAAGATCCTCCCCGGTAACGACGCCAGAAATTCCTTTTGATGTCTGCTATAACTACATCGGTATTTCCCCAAAGAGGAAGGGATGACGAGCGATGGTAGGTATTTCCCTCAATGATGAGATCAAGGTTATCGAACCAGTAGGACAACCTCCTCACACCATGTAAACAGCACCTGCACACAAATAACAAATACTTGCAACCCGACGTGTTAAAGGGTTTGTCAATCCCTTTCGGGTACGGCGCCTCAAAATAGGCAAATAATGTGAGGTAAAAGTGGTAGATAGGATAAATAGATCGCGGAACAAATAAATTGCAGCAAGCTATTTTTCTATTTTTGGTTTAATAGATCTGAAAATAAATGCAAAGTAAAATAGATCGCAAAGGCAAATATGATGATAAGAGACCTAGGGGCCGTAAGTTTCACTAGTGGATTCTCTCAAAAAAATAGCAAACTATGGGAAAACAATTATTGTTGGGCAATTGATAGAACTTCAAATAATCACGACGATATCCAAGCAATGATCATTATATAGGCATCACGTCCAATATTAGTAGACCGACTCCTGCCTGCATCTACTACTATTACTCCACACATCGACCACTATCCAGCATGCATCTAGTGTATTAAGTTCATGGAGAAACGGAGTAATGCAATAAGAACAATGACATGATGTAGACAAGATCAATTTATGTAGAAATAGACCCCATCTTGTTATCCTTAATGGCAATGATACATACGTGTCGTTTCCCCTTCAGTCACTGGGATCAAGCACCATAAGATCGAACCCATCACAAAGCACCTCTTCCCATTGCAAGATAAATAGATCAAGTTGGCCAAACAAAACCCAAATATCGGAGAAGAAATACGAGGCTATAAGCAATCATGCATATAAGAGATCAAAGAAGACTCAAATAACTTTCATGGATAAAAACATAGATCTTATCATAAACTCAAAGTTCATCGGATCCCAACAAACACACCGCAAAAAGGCTTACATCATATGGATCTCCAAGAGACCATTGTATTGATAATCAAGAGTGAGAGAGGAAGCCATATAACTACTTACTACGGACCCGTAGGTCTACAAAGAACTACTCACGCATCATCGGAGAGGCACCAATGTAAATGGTGAACCCCTCCGTGATGGTGTCTAGATTGGATCTGGTGGTTCTGGACTCTGCAGTGGCTGGAATTAGTTTTTGTTGACTCCCCTAGGGTTTCTGGAATATTGGGATATTTATAGAGCAAAGAGGCGGTTCAAGAGGTACCCGAGGTGGGCACAACCCACCTGGGCACGCCTGAGCCTCCAGGCGCTCCCTGGGTTGTGCTCCCCTTGGAGCACCCCCGAGGTGCTTTCCTAGCCCACTGGATGTCTTTTGGCCCAAAAAAATCCTCAAGAAATTTCACTACATTGGACTCCATTTGGTATTGATTTCCTGCGATGTAAAATCATGCAGAAAACAGCAACTGGCACAGGGCACTATGTCAATAGGTTAGTATCAAAAAATGATATAAAATGACTATAAAATGATTGTAAAACATCCAATAATGATAATATAGCAGCATGGAACAATCAAAAATTATAGATACATTGGAGACGTATCAAAATCAAGCTTGAAAAGTAGTGGAATGGTGATTAATGAAGGTGAGTATGTCGAATGAGGTCATATCTCTACGTGAGCCCGTGTGATCATCAAACGGTATGTAACGAGGGAGCTAGTGTATTAGGGTTGTCTCGGTCAATGCATTGAGTTATGTCGACAAGTCATGAATCTTAAACAAGTCAGGATTCGAGGGATTACAAGAGATGGCAAGTAATAAAGGTTGTCAGAAATAAGCTTTCCCTCAGGGAGTCCCATTTGAGGTCGTTGTTTGCTACCTATATGTGTTCAAGAGTCAAGACCGAACATATTTTCCTCCTTCTTTTTTTAGTTGGATTACTATTGTTGTTCATATGGCCTTTGGATTGGTGCATTATCATGCCCGACTATCGTACGAGGAGGTAGGTTTGAGTCATTTACCCTATGCGTGTTCTTGTCTTGTCGAGTCTGGTTCCTAGGTGTTTTGTGTACATATAAGCACACTAGGGGGCTCGAGATTTTTAACAACGTGAAACTACACATGTGAGATGTTAGTTGGGAAGAAATAATGTAACAGAGGGTGTTGTTTGCATCGTCGGTTAAAGTTGTGTGTCTGCATTGTCGCATTTGTTCACAATGTTTTGATGCAACCGACTGGTGGGAGAAATCCAACAAGGTACCAACGTGTCATGAACCTTTTGGATTTGGAGGCATTAGGAATGAAGCTTAAACAGCATAATTAAGAACCACTACCAATTTACTCTATCTTCCGATGCCAACGGCGGATAGGGGTATTGGTCGATGAGCTCCTTTCCGTATGCATCGATGGGTTCGGCCAGTGGCCTACGACTCCTAGCAGTGCGCGCCCCACACTCTATGATGCCCTAACTATGTTCTACAAGAAAAGCAACAAATCCCTTTTTGCTTGTGGAACAGTGAGTACTAAGTTTTTCACAATTTGTCGGTCAGGGGGTCACTAATGAATTCTGAGACATCAGTTATATTTTCCCGTCAAGGCCATGATTGGAAGCCATGTAAAATGTTAAACCCATAAAAATAATACTAGTGTATTTCACTTGCTCGTGGAGGATACCACGGTATTTTACAAGGGACATCTTTTCAAGTTGTAAACCAATGTTTGGGTAAGAGAAAATAATCCACTTGTAACTGGGAAAGCGAACTAAACTGGGAAGTTAGCTTGGTATGACCTGATTGCTGAACAAAATTGTTGATCAACACTTGATAAAACACATGATGTTAGTTGATCTTCTTCCATGAAACCATCTTTATTCACATCACAATGAACATCGCGATGTATACCATAAAAAATGTGAGCTATTCTATTCTCTTAACCATAACAAATGAGAGCTATTAATTCAAGGTCCCAACAAATAATAGCTAATATCAACGTAAACGTAAGAAATCGGCACATGAAAGCCCAACATGATAGGTTGTAAACAAAAGCCTGTGATGGCAAGTTGGCAAACAACCATCCATTTGGTTTGTTTGAAATATCCCTCTTTTTTATAGATCTTACGGAAAATCTTACCAGGTCATTTGCAAGAAACATCTCAGGACCTTAGTGGATCAAATTGCTTGCAAGAACTAGAACCAATTAGAAGCGGTAATTGCACAAAATTGTCATGGGGTTCCATATAGATCCTGCACTGAAAAGTATAATGTATCATGGATTGCAAGGAGGTAAATACCGGTGTTGTTGTAAAGAATGAAGACAATGCTACTAATTAATAAAGTGCATATAAATCACATCATTCGTATTTGAGAACATAACTTTTGTTGCTAATTTTTACCAATCTAGACTCAAAACATATATAAACTCAAGATTGATGTTGTAATTTCCATCAGGGAGAGACAATTTAAGAGGGTCAATTTGCATTTGTTGTGTACTTAACCATTCTTCATCAGCTCTCTGACTCTGGATTACGTTGTGAAATACAATTGCTGCCATGAGAATTTTCACTTGATTATCAATTGGGTAATGCGTGCCGACTTTTAAAATTGGGAATCGCATCTTCTAGACACCAATTGCACGCTCCATATGGTTTCGCCGACGGGCATGCCTTACATTGACAGGTTATTTCAGGTTCTTTGGGCAAGAACCAGCTTGACCTTTATCTTGTAGATGATATCGAACTTCACTTTACTGAGCTAGAAATTTTGGGGTGTTTGCACAGCCTCCGTCAACAAAATAGTACTTCCTATGTCACAAAATAAGTGGCTTAACTTTGTACTAACCTTGGGGTGTTTGCATAGCCTCTGTCCCAAAATAGTACAAAGTTCAACTTTGTACTAACTTTATAAAGTTCGTACAAAGTTGAGTCGCCTATTTTCGGACAAAGGGAGTACTTGACTGTAAATACATGGAAGCCAGATGTAGATTTCAATACCAAATAGTACCAAGCTATGGGGACATCGAGCTGCTCCCGAGTTGCATATGCACCAGGATGAACAGTAAAATCCGATATAATAGTAAAAAATGGAAGAAAAAGATACAACATGCATGTCTGAATGCCCTACTCCCGTGCAAAATTTTGCTCGGGAAAAAATTGTTACTTTGAAACAGTTATTTTTAAAGCATTTGGGTTAGCTATTTTTTTTACCTAAGCATCACAAATGTGGTCTCTTCATAAAAATTTATATCTAGGGAGAACACTCTAGATTTTTTGTATAGAAAAGTTTTTATATTAAAAAATTGATATTGTTCCCATTTTACTATTCACCCAGGTGCGGCTGGTGTAGTTGCACCATGAAAGAGCTAGTTATCGACTAGAGGGGGGTGAATAGGCGATTTTTATGAAAGTCTTCAAAACACGGGGGCTTTGAAGACAAACAGGTAAACTGAGCCTATATAGTAAGCAGCGGAATGAAGACTACACTAGGCAGGCATTAGTCAAGCATACAATACAGGGAAAGCACGAAGACTAACTGCAACTAGGTAGATAGGATCAGTATGGAAGATAGTACGAAGCTAAATAGATAAAAGTCTTCACACAATGAAGTCAAATGAATCAGGCAGGCAAGCAATGACTTTATGAAGACAAACTGTAAAGTAAGGAGAGAAAGGGATAGAACCAGTTGCTTGGTGAGGACAAGGATTTGGTAGACCAGTTCCAGCTGCTGTGACAACTGTGCGTCTGGTTAAGGAGGCTGAGATTGAACTCAGAAGACTGTGTCTTCACCTTATTCCCCTTGAGCTAAGGACACCCAGTCCTCGCCCAATCACTCTGGTAAGTCTTCGAGGTAGACTTCCAAACCTTCACAGACTTCGTTCACCGGTGATCCACAATGACTCTTGGATGCTCAGAACGCGACGCCTAACTGGATGGAGGATTCACAGTCCTCAAGTGTAACAAGTCTTTAGATCACTCGGATAGAAATACTTTAGTGATGCCTAACACTTTTTGGCTCTGGGTGTTTTGGGCTTTGTCCTCGCAAGGATTTTTCTCTCAAATGCTTCAGAGGTGGGTTGCTCTCAAACGACAGAAGCCGTGCACTAACTCTGAGCAGCCACCAATTTATGGTGTAGAGGGTGGGCTATTTATAGCCAGGAGGCAACCTGGCCTGATTTGTCCAAAATGACCCTGGGTCACTAAGTAACTGACACAAATCCAATGCTTAGATTTCAAACACACGCGGCAGCTTAGCTTGGGCTACAAGCAAAGCTGACTCATCCAGCTCTGGATAAGATTTGCTCTCATTGTCTTCGCTCAAAGACATAGGATTTGGTTGAGCATCACTTCAGTCACTCTGACTTTGTTCACTTGGACCCCACTTAACAGTACGGTGGTTCCTATGACTCAATAAGAAGAAAAAGGAAACTACAAAATAGCTATGTCTTCGCACTCCATAGTCTTCAAGTGAATAGCTTCATGCGTCATAATCTTCATCGTGAATGTCTTCACGAACCACCATTGTCTACAATGTCTTCACACATTTTTAGGGGTCATCTCTCGTAGGTAAACCGAATCAATCAGGGACACTACTTGTGTTATCCTGCAATTCTCACAAACACATTAGTCCCTCAACCACGTTTGTCGTCAATACTCAAAAACCAACTAGGGGTGGCACTATATGCACTTACAATCTCCCCCTTTTTGGTGATTGATGACAAACTGGTTGAAGTTTTCAATGGGGATAAAAGTATGTGAAAGTTCAGTGTTGTAAGCATTGTCTTCATACATATGAAGAGGCTCCCCCTGAAGATGTGCATATTTATGATTTGCTTTTGAATGCAAATGCACATGGAAGGTTTTGCTTTGTGGAGGCCATCTTCAAAGTGTGAAGACAATGCATCATGCATATAAGAAGATAATGAAGATAACGATATGCATAATGGAAAATGGGCGTCTGCAGAATGACTTCATGCGGAATTTATCATTGCATCGCAAAGTGGCAGCAAAAATAGCAGACGACCATCAAGTTTAAGTGTTACAACTCAAAAGCCAAAAGTTTCAGAACGGGAGTTGTAAGTACTTAACAAAAATTAAGCAACCACCCATATGGACCTGCTTGAAGACTATCAACTCATATGCTTCTTCTCCTTTAGTCAATAAGGACCAAAAAGGTTTGAGGACATAGAGTATCTACTCATTCCCGGGAGGAGACTAAGTTGGAGCAGCAGGGTCGACGTTGGAGTTTGGTGGTGCAGACGGGCCTGGTGCAGCATCATTATGCTGGGCAATGAGAGCAGGCGAAGTTGCGTCATCTTCTTCATCAACGACTCACGCAACAACAGTTGCAGCCGAGGATGAGTGCTCAGAATCTTCAATGGAGGGTGTGCGACGCCAGCTTGCATTTTGATGAGGCCTGGAATCAACCTTGAAATGTTCAGTGAAGCCATCTACGTGAAGATCATCTTCAGCGCTGAGCAAAATGAGACTCTTCCAGGAACGGCAACAAGCTTCATGAGCAACAAACGAGTTCTTGGTGGCTAAGTTGCGAATGTGATTAACATCCACCATGATACTCTTCATCTGACGCTTGAGCCAATCATGATGCTTGTCCTGCTTCTGATGTGAGGCCACTAGAAGCTCACGGTCATTGAGAACACGTGGATGCTTCTGAGGCCGTTGGGTAATGGTGCTTGCAGTAGATTCAGTGTTTGCACGATGCGGTAGGCGCAGGTTTCCAGCCAAGGGATAGGTATGAGTTGTAGCATTTGGCACATGAACACCTTCAATGGGTTGTGCGAAGCTCTAGAACTCAACATTCTGAAGATGGAGGGGCTTCTTGGCAGGCTCGGGGTAGATGGCTTTAACAGACATATCAACCTCCGGCAAGAAGACAATGTGATTCCGAGCTGAGGGCCGGTAGTCAATAGTTGAATGAAGCTTAATCAACTGCATCACCCATGGAGCATAGAACTTTAAACCAAACAAATCAATCCCAGAAGTAGCAAGTTGTCTGATGAAAAAATCCTGAGTGTTGAATCTGATGCCATTGACAATGTAGAACACCAAAGTCTTCATGGATCCTTCGAGTTTGGCTTCAGATGAATAGCCTTTGATGGGCCAGAGAGTATGCCTAAGAATGTGATATACTGTGCGTGGCAGATACTCGATGTCCTCAACAAAGAATTCCTTTGGGTATTCAGCGTCTTGAGGCAAAGGCTTCATCATGCTAAGCATTTGGCTCATGTTCGGCTCAGGCTTCTTAAATATGCTCTGCCGTTCATTTTGATACAGCGAACAACCAGGTTCATACAGCTCACCTAGAGTGGGTAGGGAAGTCAGCTCGATGATATCCTGAGCTTTGGCTTCATGATGCACATCAGCTGTCATCCACTCAAGGATCCATGTCTTCGGATCCCTGTTGTAGCCTCGAATATGTAAGGTGGCATAGAACTGCGGTAGGAGCTCTTCATTCCAGTTCTCTTTGTCAGTGACAAATACCAAAAGACCAACATCTCGGAAGCAGTCAACAGATTCTTCCAGACATGGCAGCCCAGCCATAGCATCACAATTCAGACGCCTGTGCGGAAAAATTATGTCTTGATTGTATAGAATTCAAGAGTAATAGCTTCGCTGTTGGTGGCTCCAAAATCTGTCAGATGAGATTCTTGGCTTCTTGTAGGGGTTCTTGGCATTGTCAAAGAATGTATTGTCTTCTCTGAAACTGAGCACGCTGAAAGATCCATGTGTAGTGACAGCACTTGGAAGCCTTGGCAGACGCGGCTTTGACTTCTGAACCTGAGGCCTATGCTCCACATGATAGTCATATTGTGATCCTGGAGCGGTAGGGGGAATCATAATTGCCCAGCGAACTGTGACCAGCTGCCCTTCACGATTGAAGGTCATTTCCAAGGTGTGAGGCCGTGGTGGAGGAACAGTGCGTCAGTGAGGATCGGCGTCACCGAAGCTTCAGCATTCACATTGGCTTTAGGCTCCACATTGTCTTCAGCCAAGACAGGGTCATTGGCTTTAGTAGTAGTGTTGGTGGCAGCCTCATTGTTTTCAATCTCCATTTGGTCAACGACCGGAGGGTCAGGCACGATCAAATTCTCCTCAAGAATGACTTGATCAACAACAGGGGGTGTGGCTTCTCTTTCTCTTTCTTCTCTTTTTCTTCTTCGGCTGATGCAGCCGGAATGTCTTCAGCGGCATTAGCTTCAGACGCTTGAATAGTCGCAGAAGGATTCTCTTCAGGGAACACTTGACGTGCCACTGAGCTGGATTGTAGTGAATCTTCTTCTGGGATGGTGGACATGGAGATAGATGGCTTGAGACCTTTGCGAAGCCTGCGAAACGCTGCCGACGCCTTTGGAGATGGAGTGTGCCAGATATCGGGCTCCAGCAAAACCCTTAAGGTTCGAACTCTGGGGTGCGCACGAAGATCTTCTCCTACCGAATCTCGCTCTCAGCCTTGCTGTGATCCCTAAGCTAGATTAATGAACAACACAAGAGACACAAGGTTTATACTGGTTCGGGCCACCGTTGTGGTGTAATACCCTAATCCAGTGTGTGGTGTGGTGGATTGCCCCTTGGGCTGATGATGAACAGTACAGAGGAAGAACAGCCTCGCGAAGAGAGGTGTTCTTGTGGTGGTGTGGTGTGCGGATGAACTTAACTTATCCCTCTACTGTGGTGGCTAGCTCTATTTATAGAGGCCCTGGTCCTCTTCCCAAATATTGAGTGGGAAGGGATCCAACAATGGTTGTTTCGAAAGGGGACAGCTAGTACAAGCTATCCTGACTAAAGGTGGTCTTTGACTGCCAAAGGCGCTAGTGATGACACCGTCTTGGGCTCCACGGTGACCTCCATCATGCCGCTCTGCTGGTCTTGGTCTCATTGCACTGATATGGAAACCTTTGCCTGATGCCTCGGTATTCCGCGCCTGCACTTGCCCCCTTTGCACCAAAGAGGAAACGAGGACACTGCACAGGCTGGTGCCCGCCTGGCGCCAGCCTGATCTTGGTCGTCATGGCTTGCATCATGGGAACCTCACGAGGTACCCCTCGCCTTGATCTCTCCGCCTCCTCACGAGCCTGCCTGGCGAGGCCACTCCTGAGGAGGCCTTGTGTCGTCCGCCTTGCGAGGCTTGGCCCCTTGCGAGGGTCTTGAGTGTGGGTTGATGAAGATGGGCCGTACTGGGCCGCTGGTCGAGCCCCGCAGCAGGCCGCAGGCAGGCAAGTCTGGGGACCCCCAATCCCAGAACACCGACAGAGTGGTCTCCATGTAATTTTCGTTATCAATTACCAGATAGGTAACTTGAGCTGGTGGTGTATGGGGTGTCTCATCTTGAACAGGGGTATCTTCTTGTTGGCGCTCAGCCCAGGAGTCATCTAGAGCAATTGGCATCAATGGACGACCAATGCTAATGTATTCACTGCTTGTTGGAGCAGCGATGATACCAACTGGCGCCCGAGCTGAGGAAGGACTTCATCATCAACTACATTGTCTTCATGACCAATGTCTTCAGCTGCGTTGGGGTCAACAGTTGGAACTTCTTCAGATTCTGGTGCCTCTGTGGGAGCAGGCTCATGGACAATGAGATGGCGCTCGCGATTTGCAGAGGCAGGATATGCAACAGAGATGGGATCAACAACAAGGGGCTCAAGGGTAGCAGCATGATTTTTCTTTGAAGACTTAGAGCCCTTAGTCTTCAACTTTTTCTTGGAAGGGGCATCATCAGATGTATCCTTGTGCTTCCTCTTCCTGGCTTCTGCTTCAGCATGCCTAGTCTTTTTGAGCTCAGAAGCAACTGAAGAGACCTTTGGCTTCGAGCCAGTCATGCTGGCACGGAAGACAATGTTGGGTTGTCCCTGCCTTGCAGTGTCAGGATTTGCTTCAGCATGCTTTTTTCTCTTCTTAGCAACCATTCTGGGATCAATGCCAGGACGCCCAAGAGCTTTCCTCTTTTCAGCTTCATTGTGTGCTTGCACACATTTCTGAGCATAAGACTTCATGCGTTCTCGAGAGCCTTTGGCTTCTTCATGCTTCTTATGGAATTCAGTCTTGAGGTCATTCAGCATCTTCTTGAAGATTTGCACATCTGCCACACTGAGCTTGTGCATGTTCTTCTTGAAATGGGCCTTCTCATAGTCAATATTGTTCTTGAGTTTGACAAGTTTCTGTGCTAGGGCCAGCTCATTAGCAATTGCAGAGTGGAAAGTGACGCTCATGCCCACTGGCAGTTGCAGACTGTTGATACTGATGTTCTGGTCGTCGAACCACTCATCAATGAAGTTGTTCAAGATGTCAACATCAAAGAGGTGCAGATCACTGAAGATCTACGCCTCTTGCTTACTCTTGATCAGCATCTCAAGAGCTTCATCACCAAGATCTTCATCGCTGGACAGATCAATGGTGTCTTCATCGTTTCGCGGTATGGCAGCAGGAGTGAGGGGTTGCCCAGCGGCCTTCTTGGGTAGTGGCTTCTTAGTCCTCTTGGACACATGAGCTAAATCTTCAGACTGCACACTTGATTCAGGCGGTGCAGTATTCAATGGCTTCTTGGTTGAAGCTTTTGGTGCAGCACAGGCAGAAGGCTTTGATGCTTTTTCCATCTTCTTCTTCTTCTTCTTCTTCTTCTTCTTCTTCTTCTTCTGCTGCTGCTTTGGTGGTGATGGAGCATCATCGGAATCAGCTTCTTTAGCAGATTGCTCCACAGCGGCTCTCTGTGCAGCAATATGAGACAGAAACCCGTCAAAATTGGCGAAGGGGCCAATCCTGTTTTCATTTTCTTCACGAGTCCCATCTGGTCTTGGAGCGGAGGGGCCAGGGTTGAAGTTGAGGCCAAACTCCTTTCGATTCTTGACAGCAGAATCTTTTGCAAACTGAAGTTGCGCTTGAAAAGATTGTCTTCACGACACCATGCTACGTCTTGAGGTTGCGTTGGTTTTCCTTGAAGAGGAAAGGGTGATGTAGCAATAGTAGCGTAAGTATTTCCCTCAGTTTTTGAGAACCAAGGTATCAATCCAGTAGGAGGCTCCTCAAAAGTCACACGCACCTACACAAACAAACAAAGAACTCGCAACCAACGCAACAAAGGGGTTGTCAATCCCTTCACGGCCACTTGCGAAAGTGAGATCTGATAGATATAGTATGATAAGATAAATATATTTTTGGTATTTTATGATATATATTGGAAAAGTAAAGATGCAAATAAAAGTAGATGAAAAGCTTATATGATAACAGATAGACCCGGGGGCCATAGGTTTCACTAGTGGCTTCTCTCAAGATAGCATAAGTATTACGGTGGGTGAACAAATTACTGTCGAGCAATTAATAGAAAAGCGAATAATTATGAGATTATCTAGGCATGATCATGTATATAGGCATCACGTCCGTGACAAGTAGACCGACTCCTGCCTGCATCTACTACTATTACTCCACACGTCGACCGCTATCCAGCATTCATCTAGAGTATTAAGTTCATAAAGAACAGAGTAACTCATGCAATATGATATAAACCCCATCTTTTTATCCTCAGTGGCAACAATACAATACGTGCCTTGCTGCCCCTGCTGTCACTGGGAAAGGACACCGCAAGATTGAACCCAAAGCTAAGCACTTCTCCCATTGAAAGAAAGATCAATCTAGTAGGCCAAACCAAACTGATAATTCGAAGAGACTTGCAAAGATAACTCAATCATACATAAAAGAATTCAGAGGAGATTCAAATATTTCTCATAGATAAAGTTGATCATAAACCCACAATTCATCGGATCTCAACAAACACACCGCAAAAAGAGTTACATCGAATAGATCTCCAAGAAGATCGAGGAGAACATGGTATTGAGATCCAAAAAGAGAGAAGAAGCCATCTAGCTAATAACTATGGACCCGAAGGTCTGTGGTAAACTACTCACAACTCATCGGAGGGGCTATGGTGTTGATGTAGAAGCCCCCCATGGTCGATTCCCCCTCCGGCGAAGCACCGGCGAAGGCTCCAAGATGGGATCTCGCGGATACAGAAGGTTGCGGCGGTGGAATTAGGTTTTCATGGCTTGTTCTGATGTTCTTCGGGTACGTGGGTATATATAGGAGGAAGAAGTAGGTCGATGGCCGCCCGAGGGGCCCACGAGATAGAGGCGCGCCCTGTAGGGGTGGGCGCGCCCTCCACCCTCGTGGCCGCCTCGGCTGCTTCTTGACTTGCACTCCAAGTCCTCTGGATTACGTTCATTCCAAAAATCACGCTCCCGAAGGTTTCATTGCATTTGGACTCCGTTTGATATTCCTTTTCTTCGAAATACTGAAATAGGCAAAAAAACAGCAATACGGGCTGGGCCTCCGGTTAGTAGGTTAGTCCCAAAAATGATATAAATGTGTAAAGTAAAGCCCATAAACATCCAAAACGGGTAATATAATAGCATGGAACAATCAAAAATTATAGATACGTTGGAGACGTATCAAGCATCCCCAAGCTTAATTCCTGCTCGTCCTCGAGCAGGTAAATGATAAAAACAGAATTTTTGATGCGGAATGCTACCTAGCATAATTCTCAATGTAATTTCCTTTATTGTGGCATGAATGTTCAGATCCAAATGATTCAAAATAAAAGTTCATATTGACATAAGAAATAGTAATACTTCAAGCATACTAATCAAGCAATCATGTCTTCTCAAAATAATATGGCTAAAGAAAGTTATCCCTACAAAATCATATAGTCTGGTTGTTGCTCTATCTTCATCACACAAAGTATTTAATCATGCACAACCCCGATGACAAGCCAAGAAATTGTTTCATACTTTAGTAATCTCAAACTTTTTCGATTTTCATGCAATACATGAGCGTGAGCCATGGACATAGCACTATATGTGGAATAGAATGGTGGTTGTGGAGAAGACAAAAAAGGAGAAGATAGTCTCACATCAACTAGGCGTATCAACGGGCTATGGAGATGCCCATTAATAGATATCAATGTGAGTGAGTAGGGATTGCCATGCAACAGATGCACTAGAGCTATAAATGTATGAAAGCTCAACAAAAGAAACTAAGTGGGTGTGCATCCAACTCGCTTGCTCACGAAGACCTAGGGCATTTTGAGGAAGCCCATCATTGAAATATACAAGCCAAGTTCTATAATGAAAAATTCCCACTAGTATATGAAAGTGACAACATAGGAGACTCTCTATCATGAAGATCATGGTGCTACTCTGAAGCACAAGTGTGGTAAAAGGATAGTAGCATTGTCCCTTCTCTCTTTTTCTCTCATTTCTTTTTTTTCTCTTTTTTTCTTTTTTTTCTTTTCTTCTTTTTTCTTTTTTTTCTTTGGCCTTTATTTTTTTTTGGCCTTTCTCTTTTTTTACTTTTTTTTTCTTTAGTCCAAAGTCTCATCTCGACTTGTGGGGGAATCATAGTCTCCATCATCCTTTCCTCACTAGGACAATGCTCTAATAATGAAGATCATCACACTTATATTTACTTACAACTCAAGACTAGAACAAGATATGACTATATGAATGCCTCCAGCGGTGTACCGGGATATCCAATGAATCAAGAGCGACATGTATGAAAATTATGAAGGTGGCCTTGCCACAAATACGATGTCAACTACATGATCATGCAAAGAGCAATATAACAATAATGACGTGTGTCATATAAACAGAACAGTGGAAAGTTGCATGGCAATATATCTCGGAATGGCTATGGAAATGCCATAATAGGTAGGTATGGTGGCTGTTTTGAGGAAGGTAAATGGTAGGTGTATGGTACCGGCGAAAGTTGTGCAGCACAAGAGAGGCTAGCAATGGTGGAAGGGTGAGAGTGCGTATAATCCATGGACTCGACATTAGTCAAAAGAACTCATATACTTATTGCAAAAATCTACAAGTCATCAAAAACAAAGTATTACGCGCATGCTCCTAGGGGGATAGATTGGTAGGAAAAGACCATTGCTCGTCCCCGACCGCAACTCATAAGGAAGACAATCAATAAATAAAATTGTGCTCCAACTTCATCACAAAGCGGTTCACCATACGTGCATGCTACGGGAATCACAAACTTCAACACAAGCATTCTTTAAATTCATAATCACCCAACTATCATGACTTTAATATCACTACCTCCATATCTCAAAACAATTATCAAGCATCAAATTGATCATAGCATCCAATTCACTTTCTATGATAGTTTTTATTATACCCAACTTGGATGCCTACCATTCTAAGACCAATTTTATAACCATAGCAAATACCATGATGTTCTAAGAGACTCTCAAAATAATATAAGTGAAGCGTGAGAGATCAACAATTTCTTCAAAATTAAGCCACCGTCGTGCTCTAAAAGATATAAGTGAAGCACTAGAGCAAAAACTATCTAGCTCAAAAGATATAAGTGAAGCACATAGAGTATTCTAATAAATTCTAATCAAGTGGGATTCTCCCAAAAGGTGTGTACATCAAGTATGATTGTGGTAAACTAAAAAGAAAAAACTAATATCATACAAGACGCTCCAAGAAAAACACATATCATGTGGCGAATAAAAATATAGCTCCAAGTAAAGTTACCGATGAACGAAGACGAAAGAGGGGATGTCTTCCGGGGCATCCCCAAGCTTAGGCTTTTGGCTATTCTTAAATATCTTGAGGTGCCTTGGGCATCTCCATGCTTAGGCTTTTGCCACTGCTTATTCCATAGTCCATCAAATCTTTACCCAAAACTTGAAAACTTCACAACACAAAACTCAACAGGAAATCTCATAAGCTCCGTTAGTGAAAGAAAGCAAAACCACCACATAAGGTACTATAATGAAATCATTCTTTATTTATATTGGTGTTAAACCTACTGTATTTCAAGTTCTCTATGGTTCATACCACTTAATACTAGCCATAGATGCATCAAAATAAGCAAACAACACACGAAAAACAGAATCTGTCAAAAACAGAACAGCCTGTAGCAATCTGTAACCCACGAATACTTATGGAACTCTAAAAATCCTACCAAAATAGGAAGTCCTGGGAAATTTACCTATTGATCTACAGCAAAAATAATCAACGCAAAATCACGTTTCTGTGATTTAACAAAACTAATTTCGTGCGCGCAAAGTTTTTGTTTTTCAGCAGAATCAAATTAACTATCACCATAGGTTATCCTATAGGTTCTACTTGGCACAAACACTAATTAAAACATAAAAACACATCTAAACAGAAGGTAGATGCAAAATTTATTACTAAACAGAAACAAAAACAAAAAACACAAATAAAATTGGGTTGCCTCCCAACTAGCGCTATCGTTTCACGCCCCTAGCTAGGCATAGAAGCGAGGATAGATCTAAGTAGTGCCCTCTTTGGCACTCAATTCATAAGTAGCTCGCATGATAGATTCATAAGGTAATTTGACTTTCTTTCTTGGAAAGTGCTCCATACCTTTCCTTAATGGAAATTGGAATCTAATATTCCCTTCCTTCATATCAATAATCGCACCAATCGTTCTAAGGAAAGGTCTACTAATAATATTAGGACAAGAAAGATTGCAATCTATATCAAGAACGATAAAATCTACGGGCATCAAATTTCTATTTTCAACAATGAGAACATCATTGATCCTTCCCATTGGCTTTTTAATGGTGGAATCCGCAAGGGGCAAATTTAAAGAGCAATCATCAAGATCATGGAAACCTAGAATATCACATAAAGTTTTCGGAATCGTGGAAACACTAGCACCCAAATCACATAAAGCATAACACTCATGATCTTTAATTTTAATCTTTATAGTAGGTTCCCACTCATCATTAAGTTTTCTAGGTATAGAAACTTCCAAATTAAGTTTTTCATCAAAAGATTGCATCAAGGCATCAACAATATGTTTGGTAAAAGCTTTATTTTGACTATAAGCGTGAGGAGAATTCACAACGGATTGCAACAAGGAAATACAACCTTCTAAAGAACAATTATCATAATCAAATTCCTTGAAATCCAAGATAGTGGGTTCAATGCTATTTAAAGTTTTGACCTCTCCAATCCCACTTTTACCAAATTTAGCATCAAGATCTAAAAACTCCGAATCATTGGGACGCCTTTTAACTAAAGTTGACTCATCTCCAGTCCCATTATTATTAAGATTCATATTGCAAAACAAAGATCTAATAGGGGACACATCAATAACTTTAAGATCTTCATCATTATTTTCATGGAAACTAGAAGAACACGCCTTTGCAAAGCAATCTTTCTTAGCACGCAATCTAGCGGTTCTTTGTTTGCACACGTCAATGGAAATTCTCATGGCTTTGAGAGACTCATTGATATCATGCTTAGGAGGGGTAGATCTAAGTTTAAGAGAATCAACATCAAGCGAAAGTGTATCAACGTTCCTAGCCAAATCATCAACTTTGAGCAATTTTTCTTCAAGCAAGGCATTAAAATTCTTTTGAGAAATCATAAATTCTTTCACACTATTCTCAAAATTAGAGGGCATCTTATTAAAATTACCATAAGAATTATTGTAGGAATTTCCATAATTATTAGAGGAATTACTAGGGAACGGTCTAGGATTAAGGTTTCCTCTATAAGCATTGTTTCCAAAACTATTCCTACCAACAAAATTCACATCCATAGATTCATTATTATTCTCAATCAAAGTAGACAAAGGCATATCATTGGGATCAATAGGAGCACTCTTAGTAGCAAACAATTTCATAAGTTCATCCATCTTTCCACTCAAAACATTAATTTCTTCTATAGCATGCAATTTTTTACTAGTAGATCTTTCGGTGTGCCATTGAGAAAATTAGCCATAATATTATCAAGAAGTTTTGTAGCATCTCCTATTATCCATTATCTAGCGAGAAAATAAGACTAAATAGAAGCAACAATACCTACCTAGCAAGAAAAGAAGACTAAACAAATAATCAACATGAGGTGATCTTGCTCATGGGCACATTTAAAAATAATACTTGAAGCAACATAGCAAGTTAAGTGATGATATGGACCACTTCAGATCATATCTTATCTAGCGAGAAAATAATACTTGAAGCATGAACTACCTATGTCAGTTGGCTCACAAAGCAGGAACTACTAAAGTCATCTTTAAGGACAAACATTCGAAGATTACTAGCAGGAAAAACACTGGCTATTTTTCTTGTAGGCATAAGATTTTGATAGATGGTCACAATAGAGCTCGGATACGTGATTTAAAATTTAAGAACAATACTAGCTCAACTGATGTACTCATTATTTTCCCTAAATTTTGTTCGCAAGTTCTCAACACATACATGTACAAGACAAACTACAAATTTTTAGTTTACCACCATGACAAACACATCATCTGTGTCGTCTTATTTACAAGCCTCTTAGTGGAGATGAATGATGTTGGGTTTGCAACACATAAGTGATGGGTAGAGTCATGTACAAGACAAAACTAAACTCTGCTAGATAATTGAACGTGCATTGGAACAAGATATAAATATGTTTGTCTAATTAACCTATTAACTTGCCGATTAATCCCTACTCGTAAGGTCATCGAGTAGCCGATAAACTCATAAATCGTCTAATTAATGGATTAACTTGCCAATTAACTTGATGATTAGACAATTAATCCCCTACTCGCTAGCCAACCAAGTAGCTACCAATAAACGATTTCCTCTTTTTTGCGACAATAAACGATTTCCTCACCAATACACTTATTCGGTAAAAATTCATTCGCTTGCCAAAGAAATCAATAAAAAAGAGCAAGACATTTAAGATGGTTTTAAAGGAAAACCAACAAAACAAACCAAAGATAGGAGGGAGAAAATCAAAAAAAGAGAGAGGGAGGGGGGAAATGTACAAGGTTGCACGAAATGTTGTCCCTGGCAGGAAAAGGAACCTTAATCTTTTTGAAGCAGTGTAGAGATTCATCATCTCAAATCATCGTCTTTACAAGCTTCTCTGAACCCAAGAACTGACATGCACCAATGAGCCAAAGTACCGTTTGAACTCTTCTAAGAATTTGTTTACATGTGATCAAGAACACAAGCATCCACAAATATAGGGAGCGATGGGGAGTAATAAACCAATGAGTGGCTAACTATTATAAGACCAAGTAATATGTTGGAGGATAGAAACAAAGACATGTTTGTAACCCACGGTAAAACAGATTAAATAACTCGAAACCTCTAGAGGAAATGTGAGATTTCTACCAAACATGTCTAGTTCTGGATGCAGGAGACACATGCATATCGGCCAGTAAGGCTATGTGCGGCCACTTCCTCAATAGTGCGCTTCAGGCTATCATTGTTGCCGAGGTCTTTGGAATCCTCCATTGCTGCAAAGAGGGGGCATCGGTTTACAATGCAGAGCGGATTTTAACAGTTGCAATACATGTACAGTGACAACTCGAGCAGAGGAGCCGGCCTCCTAAGCAACATGGTTGCTTGCATTGCCAAGGAGCATGAGAACCCTTAGTAGACAAATGGATCGATAACAAGGCTGAGCATTTGTTTTATAGTCAAGTGTGCCTTCGCTTTCGTTTCACTGCTAGATATTCCAACCCTTTTGGGACTACATAAGATACATCACCATGTGACATGAACTTTTGATTTATTTATTTTAAAGTGTGCATCAAGAACTTTAATCCTACTATCGTATTGCACTACCGAGCCTAACTCAAACCAACTAGAATGAACTCACTAAGATAGGGAATTATGGTGCTTGCTCTTTCCGCTACGGTACATGGAATGCTTTGAGGAAAGAAGAGGAACAACACTGGCGCTTGGATCATCGCCGTTTTGTCTCTCAGGTGCATTGATCACAAATCGATGTGGCAAGGTCATGGATCCTGTCGAGGGTCATTTTGTCTTCACCATATCACTTGCAGGATGCTCGCCGCCACCTACCAAAGTGGCTAGACTTTAGTAATGCGTTGTTCTGCACCTCGCCGACTCATCAATCTTTGTATATCTAGAGTTTACATTTTTCTTATGACATGAGAGTTAAGTTTCGACTCGTGACCAAGAGAAATGCCGCAAATCTTGAGATAAATTATGCAGTCGCTTCTTCATGATACATGAATTCAATTGTATCAGCCTGAATTTAATTGTATCAGCCTAGCTGAGTGGGCGTGTGCACAAGATCGATGATCGGATTTTATCTATACATAACTAGGAACAATAAGTGGCACACAGACAGCATGTGTGTGAATAATTTGAGAATCACGCCGTTATTTTGTTTTGGTGTTTCTTTGAACTTGTTCGCCCATGAAGTTTTCTTCTTCTAAGCAGCTAAGTTAATGTGGAGTAACTGGGGTTGGAAGCTTTTATAAGTAATTCCATCTTCAATGATGAAATCAATTGGTAGTCCCCAGCTTATCTCATGTGCTTGGTTAAATAGAGTTTATGTGCATAGCCATGCATACATAAAGTTCGGCATTCGTGTGTGTTGGTGTTATTTTTGTGTGACCATTCCATGTGAGAAACCTAATATTTGGTACCAAAGTTTTAGATTTTGAATCCAAGCGAGGTGGCCCCTAGCATCTTGAGGTGGTCGGTCGTCGTTCAGTAGATTACCGAGGCAAAGATGGCAAGGACCAAATCATTGGCGAGGCACAAGCATCATCAGTGGAAAGTTAGATAAATCAAGGAGTCATGTGCATGCATACTCATCCAGTCGATGTCATGTTAAGTGTTCATATACAAGTGCATTCCGATCTGTGGTTCCAATGCAGCTGAAGCATATCAAGGTCGAACCACTATCCAGTGAGGTGTATTACTCTGGATGACATCATGTCAAGTGTTTATATCCAAGTGCATGTCGATATGTGGCTCCATTGCAGTTGAAGCGTGTCACAGTCAAACCATTGTCCAGTGAGGTGTATACTCTGGGTGAAGATGTGTGTGAAGAAAAGATGGCATGCTGTATTGTGCATGTCTCGGCCAGAGCTCAAGCTCCAACATGTAGTGGAATGGTAATCAATAAAGGTGGGTGTGTCAAGTGAAGTCATATCTCTACGTGAGCTCGTGTGGTCTCAGCCGGTATGTAAGGAGGGAGCTAGCCTAGTCGGGTTGTCCCAATCAATGCACTGAGTTGCATCAACAAGTCATGGATCTTAAACAAGTCATGATTCGAGGGAGTACAAGAGATGGCAAGTGACAAAGATTGTTGGAAATACTCTTATACCCTGATAAAGGCCGTTTTAAAGTCGTTGTTTGCTAGCTTGCAATGCTTGAGAGTCGGAGATTGAACAGGTTTTGCTACTACGTGCTACTACTTATAAATATAAGGTGTTTGGATTGGTCCATTAGCATGACTTAGTTAGTTGCGGTAGGTCTAGGTTGAAGTCCTTTGACAAGTCATGTTGCCGTCCTGTTGATAGTTGCGGTAGGTCTAGGTTTAAGTCTTTTGACTGGTCATGTTGCTGTCCTGCTTGAGTCTGGTTCCTAGGTGTGTGTGTGTGTGTGTGTGTGTGTGTGTGTAAGCACACTATGGACTGAAGTTTTTTAACAATGGTGAAATTGTACCAGAGATGCCAACTGAGGAGAAACAAGGAAACAGATGGCACAATATGTATCCTTAAAGTTGTGTGTTATGAACATTTTGGATTTGGAGGCATCAGGAATGAGGCTTAAACTGCCAACCACTTTACAATTGCGTGAGCGCCAATGCCCTTTCCCGATGCATCGACAGACCGGTGGGCTACAAACTGGTTGCGCTGCGCAGAGCCCTGTCGATGCACTGACTCCTCAACTCAGCAAGAACACCAAGAGCAGTGCAGGAGCAGCAACAAACTGTATACGCAGCAAAAGTAGCAACTGACTCCAGTTTAGAGGAAATTAGCACCAAAGACTTACAGTTTGCATTCTATAGCTCAAATATGGCAAAGGCAGCTGGGCTAGTATAAGACCAACTAATATATGGTAGAAAACAGAAACATAAGCACGTTTGCAACCCACGGTAAAAGCATTAATAATGACTCGAACCCTCTAGAGGAAATGTGAGATTTCTTCCAAACATGTCTAGTTCTGAATACAAAAAACGCATGCATATTCATCATCCGCTTCCTAATGTGAAACAAGTTTATCCTTCCAACACAGGCTATTATCATCAAGTAGCTCATTCAACCTAGTTCATCCTTCTAACGAGCTGGTTGATGTAGTTCTCGCGGTTGCCAGCATCACCACCCTCGACGTAGTGGTTCCTCTTCTTCTTCAGGCCACCGAGCGGAGCCTTGAGCTTGAATGGCCACAGGAAGTTGTTCGCCTCCTTGAAGTGTGGGCCGACGGTCAAGATCTCGTGCACAAGGTCCTCAATGCAGATGATGTTGTGCTTCCCCAAACCCTGGAAAGAGGCAATGATTCAACTTAGCATGGATATGCACCATAGACGCGCCCAGGGCTATGGTTGAAGAAACAAACCTCCTCGATGACTTTATTGTTGGTCAGAGGGATCCTTTGCTTGTTGAGCTTTCCGTAACCTCTCTTGTAAATCAGCTCCCTGACACTCTTGAGGTTAGGGTACCTACACAGATCATGAATTATACTAGTCAGCAACAATGCAATATCATATAAAGTCTGTAGTTGATCTGACTTGGATCACTTGATATCTTGGTTGATGGCACTACATATGAGAAAAATGATTGCCTATAGTTTGTACCAACATTTAACATCACCAGCTAAACTAACATAATAAAGCAAGGATGGTTCAGGTTTCAAACTAGACTTTTCAAAAGACTTTGCAAGTGACTAAACAAGATAGCCTGAAGCAGTAAAATGGCTTAGTAGACAGTAGATAACACAGTGGTAAATTCATCCAACCAAAGACCAGGTATAATTTATTTTACATTAGGAGACAAGGAAGACAACAGGAATGCATTCAATTAAGATTCAAAAGGTAGACAGATAACAGACCCGTAAGCAACATATGGCTCAACCCGACGCAGCATGTTAATGGTGGCCTTGTTGACCTTAAGGAACACACCATTAAAAATCTGTACAAGTAAAGTTTAGCAGTGAGCATCAGTAATCATTTTCAGAAGTAGATGTATCAAGCAACATGTGCATTCACAGGACCAAATAATTGATCAACCGACCTGCCTCAAACGCAAAAGCTGCAAGATCTTCTTGGTCTTTGGGTGCATAGCATTGATACTGTAGTGAACGTTTCAGAAAATTAGCCTCAAAACATGTGCACACAAACCCAAATCAATGCAGATAGCAATGATCAAGTGGCAAGTGATGCCTTACCCACGGATACGGACGACAAACAGCAGCTTTGCCTCGGGACTGACATAGAACCCACCCTTCATCCGGGCCTCACGCTTAAGTTGCACCAGCTCCTTGTCCTGCTCACAACACCCACATTAGCATTCCATCGGGCAGAAACACAAACATGTCAATGATCAATCGAGCTAGATTAGACCTATTTGGTAGTGGTATATGTGTTGGACTACAGCGAAACAAACTGAATCTGAAGGAATTAACCAAAACTAACACGACTCTACATAGATATCAGTTGACTCGCGGTAACGCACAGCACAAAAGCAAACAAAAATGGACAGGTATGAACAAATCTCGCATATAGAACTGCTAAACTCCGATCAGCCTTTCCCTATCGACTGAAGAAAGGTAAAGCATATAGTTGATACAGTCCAAATTCCACTTGGCACAGCCGCAAAACCTAATCAGTGGTACAACCGCGCGCAGCAGGATTGCAGAGCGGGAATCTAATCAACATCCACGAACGCAAAGGGCAATGGATCGAGCGAGACATGTGCAGCGATCTGACCTGGGCCTCATACTCCCCGGCGTACTGCTTGGCGCGGGCGTAGATGACCTTAGTGTTCTCCGCGTCCTTCTTCTTCTCGTCGGCGACCTTCTGCTTCTTCGCGGCGGCCCATTGCTCTCCCCTCTTCCTCTTGAAGTTCACCGACTCCGGCACCGGCACCTTCGCCGCCTCGGAGGCCATCTGCGCGGACGCAATCAGCCACAGATCCTTCAGGCTTAGATCGGTAGGGGGAGGGAACGGCGGCGGGTTAGAGCGACCGGTGCTTACCTCGACGAGCTGCGCTTCGTGGGAGAGGAGACGGCGAGGGTATGGGGAGAGGCGGCGGCGGTGACGGGGTTGAGTGCGCGGATTAAGTAGGGGGGATCTCGCTTGCTAGGGTTCGGGAGGCGGATCCGACGGTTGCGAGTGGCTTGATGGGCACGTGGATGGAGATGAAGTGTGCAGGGCCCCGGTAATGGTATACGGGCTTTCGTGGGCTTTGGGCCCCTGCTTCGTTTGCGGTTGTTACCAAATATTTTGTTCTTTTTCCACTTGAATAGCGAGCGAATGGGTTTTCCGGTACTTGAGCGAATGGGGAGCAAACCCAAAAGAAACTAGACCTGTACTCCGTCCGTACAGAAATATAAAAGCGTTTAGATAATACTTAGGGAGTAATTTTTGTTAGCCCATGAAGGCAGATTTCGGCTTCGCCACTGCGACAATTTCAAGCGTCGGTGTAACCAATGTTTTCGCAGTATAATTTACTCCCTTTGATCCTAAATATAAGTCGTTTTGTTAGTTTAATTTGAACTATCAAAACAAATTATATTTAGGAACAGAGGGAGTACTTGGATTTGAACCATTTGAATGCAACCCCTCAAAAAATTAAATGCAATATGTACAAAGGAGAATCAAATTTTCTCAGAAAAGAAGAGTAAACCAATTGATGATTTTTGCAGGCACAAACTAAAGTTCATTTGAATGCACACGGGGATGTTCTACCATGCATTTTGTAGAATAGTAACCATTAAAGCGAGTTGCTTTGAAAGGTTTCCATAATTCACTAGAGTATTATAAAAGTTTATCAGAAGTACAATGTATCTCAAACATAATTAAAATTACATTGTGATCTCCAGATCATTGAGCAACCATTACAGTCACCGGAATGAGCCGTCGACGTGTCGTTGTCGCCGCTACCCTACCGGAGCTGGCTTGACCTTGTTGATGACAGCCGAAAAATCTTCATGCACGTGCCCCTAAGAACCAGCCCTGGATCCATATATCTAGTGGTTGAACCCTTTATCTCTATACTTATAAAAGAGCAAACATTGTTTTCTCTAAACGCACCGCACTAAACATACGCATGATTAGGCACACTGAACTCAATCTAACATGTGGACTTAACCAAATTCGATCTATCTTTGCACTTAGCAATTTACATTGACGGACTGTACTCTACCGGTAAAGAAAATACGAAAGTCCACCCATTGCCTAGTATTTACACCGCTACACGTATTGACTTAAAACAATAAGACTATTTTGTCGAACAATCTTGCACAACTTCAATTTTCTGAGGGAAAAAACAAATGCTCCACTAGTTAGTTATGTTTGCATGGTGGATCACTGCAATTAAGCATTTCGGCTTGTAAGGTATAGTTTTTGCCTCAGTTCTTGTATCCCAGTCAGGATTACAACATGGTTAATAGCTCAACTTCATTTTCTTATAATGGTGTTAACCTTCTCAAGAAAACACATAAGCCATGTGGTGACTTATCATCGTATAGCTACGAAGATTCCAAAACTATTTAATGATAGGTCACTGTAATAAAAGAGTTCTTTTTTGTGAAGTGATTTACTATAAGAGTTGGAATGAGATATGGAAAAATATGCACTTCGGTTTTAAAATGGAGCAAGTTTTTTCTTGCAAATTAGAGGATGCTTAGGAAAAAAATCACTAGCATGCGGCCTAAATAGAATCATTATGCACAAAGTGGAATAAACTTTTCGTTTAAGGTATCTTAGAGAAAGAAGTCCAGGGCGGCCTAGGTGTTGCATTACTAGCATATAGGCTAATGCACTTTCACCTCCTTCTATACCCATTAGTGTGTTTACTAATTTGGGCAATTTAAATTGTTGTATGTGTTTTCGCGAAAAAAAAATGTTGTATGTGTTGTGTTTTCCATCTAACTTTAAGAAAATTATCCTATACAGGAAGATCGACATGTAAATTCAGGATTATGAAGAATTAACTGGTGATTTAACAAGTACATTTTCTCATTTGACGATTTCCTAACTTGAGAAGTATAGGTATGCTTTATCCATTAGAGGTGCTACAGTGGAAGCATGTCTGCAGTTTTTTTCTTCTAAACCTGCATTTGTTGGCCTTTTTTGCCACCGTTGTTCTTACAAGTGCTAGCCTATGCATCCAAATTATTATCTTCATATCATTATATATACAAGTTGAGAGGATATTTGTCATATTGTCAAAATTTAAGAATGCTGAGCCCTTAAAGAAATCTGTAGTGCTCAAGTTACTGTTCCAAGTTGGCATATTGATGCTTTTGCCCAGTGAATAACAAGAATAATTATAAAAAAATCACTGCAATTTTAATTTGGTTTACATGTTCTATTTTGATAATAAAGTAGGTCCATTTTCTTGCTTCCAGACATGTACGCACTTATGGTGCAACTAGAACATGAGAGCGCGTGTTGCCGCGCCCGCCTATTTTGTTGAAGGAATAATATAATTGACTTGGAACATTCAAAATCTGTAGTTTTCATATGAAGATGGTGATTATGTAAATTAACAGGTAGCTATAAATATGATTTCCTCCTATTGTCCACTTTACTAAGTACATTTAGACCAAACTAATAAGCCTGATATCCACTATTATGCGTGCTGACCCAGTTGAGCCAGGTTTCAACCAGTAGAAATCAAATTGCACTACAAATGGCCATTGGTAGAGTTACCAAACATGTGCAAAATGATAGCATTACTCATACAACCGATAAAAATCCATCGATGTATCATAGGGTACCATAGGTAGCCAGCTCCTGCAAGATGTTATTTAGATAGAAAATACCAATAATACGCCACATAAAAGGACGCATATATAAGCAGTGTACATTTCAACATTGCAATGATACTTCACAGAGATAAACATGAGCACTGACATGAGTAACATAAGAAGGCATGCCACATTGTTCTTAGCAAGATGAAGTTTCTAGTGCAGAACGACACTCATTGGACTACTATATTGCACAACTATGTTTGGTCCTTTTCTCTCACAATTGTAATGAACAAAAACACACACACATATATATATATATATATGCAAGGATACCCACTGAAATGATATCAATGAAACCACTTGATGCAAAATCAAAATAGATTACCAATTGCCAAATAAGAAGAAGAAAAATGATATTATTGATGCACACAACAGATTCAACAAGTCTTCACACAAGCAAGAGCTATGTGTTCCACAACTAAAATTGGGCAGAAGAAAAAAGCTTGCAAGCTACATGCAACCAGATTGAACAACAATAGCATTTATGTTACTTTAGATTGAACTGATCTCTTGAAGGAAATGATAAAAATACATTCTCAGCATGACCCACTTTTTAGTAAGAAAACCAATATCAGTTTCCTTCTAAACTAAAACAATAGCATCTACCCTTAAATTTATAAATGTGTACTGAATACATAGGTTGCAATTGAATTGACGCCTTGCCCTAAATAAAGAAATTAAATCAACTTTATATGGAAGCAAGGAGTATAGTAGCAGAGCTAAAAAGATGAATCCCGTAAATGTTGGATCCCCGGCCAACTGTAGTTAGGCCCGTCGGCAAATTAGCATTGGCCAACAAAATACTAAGAATATTAAGACTCACAACAGAGAAACTGAAACATAGTGAACAATGTGTAAATAACATTACTAATTTATTTCGGCGTGGTACTGACAGGTTAGAGAGCATCACATGAAAGGAAACAACACAAGTTTTGAATTGACAATATGTTATCAAACAAGCAAGGATTAGTTCAGAACGGATGCAAAGTCAAACAGCAAAAAGATGCATTATTTCACCATGTAGGGGAAACAAATTCAGGAAACTCAAGATGAAATATTTATATTTACATACTAATGAAAATTAGGCTGCCATTCCACAACTTTTTAACTTTTTAATTTGAAGTTTGAACATATTATTTCTTTGGAGAGGGAGCCTTCGCCTAGAGAATATAAAATAATCTCTCGAGCACACCATGGATTACTAATTATAGTTTTGTAGAAAGAAAAGAAGTAATAAACTAACGTTATAAACCAGAAGTAAAACCAAGCTCCACAATTCAGTTGAGCAGCTATCTTCAGTCCGCATTGCCTAAGTTTTCGTTCTTGTATGACACCAGCTTGTCAACCTTGTGCATCTGCCATCGGAAGAACATACATCATGTCTAGCATTTATTCAAGCACCCATCCTCACACTGAATACCAAGAAATAATGCAGATGTGTCTTGCTTGTGATAGTTACGCGAGTGCATCTTAACCATTTGCAGGTTATCAATGAGCTTGGCATCGCTCTCGACCTAGGTGAATGGCACGTCGATGTTCAAAGCACTGTATGCCAACAGGTCAAGTAAGTCTGGTCAAATGGATGATAGAGTTTGGAGGGAGCCGTTAATTGGGCATGAAGATGGAGCATGTGTTAACAATGGGGGTAGAGTGTTTTTATGGCTTGTCAAGGGAGGGAGGGAGGAGGTGCTTGGCTCGTCGCTTTCTCCTTGATCATCCTGAAATGCCATCAAAAGCATCAGATAGAGGATGCAATAACCATAAGGCATACAAATTTCAAATTCAGTTAGGACTGAAAGAAATCAAATGAGACACGAAGAAAGCATCGGAGCAACATATACCCCCTTGTTGAGAACCTTCGCATTACTCATGATGTTAATTTTTCAGCGTTCAAGCATCTCGGTGATGGCATCACTCATGCCATAATAACCAAAAACATAATCAGTTAACGCTTTACCGCCTCGAGACTACAGTTATCAGCAAAATCACACAGATTTTTGTACGTGGCGCAGAGAGATGTCCACGAATACGAACATGCGATCTGGGAGGTGAGACAGGTGATGAATGTCTCGATGGCATGTTCCTTGGGTGAGCATCATAAAGAGGTTGTACCTTGAAGGAGATCTTCTTAGGTACACCATGACTGCGGCGAGAAAAACTCTGAAATCAAAACACCACAAAATTCAATCACCAAAATGTACTTCTTGTACACACGTTCTACCTGAAAAAATTAGCAGTTGCTGCGTAAACTGCAACCACACCAGTGGATCAAACACGCAGGCGGAAGCGAGAGAACAGACGGCAGCACCAAGGGAGGTGGGGAGATGATTCCATAGCATCTGGGAGCCATCCACTGCAGCCAGCCAGCGAAAGGGCGCGCCAGAGGATAGAACAGAAGGGGGAGTGGCCGACCTAGAAAAGGAAGCAAAAAAGGGCGACCAATCTTCCTCGCAGCGGGACGGAGGACGATGGCGGCACATCACGGACGAAGTAATGGCGGCGCATCATGGAACGAGGGATAGAAAACGAGTTGCGGAGTAGGTGGGCTTGGGGGGCATAGCGCTTCGACTGGACCTGGGCCTTTGCGGCCTGATTACGGACAGAAACAACAGCTCGCTCTGCGGAGCAGCGGCCCGCGAAACGGCTTTTGCCACGAGCGAACGATCTGAGGACGACCGAGCTGATCCAGGACGTACGTTCGAGCGATCCAACGACTGAGAGCGTCAAAATGCTGTGGGGGCTCGTAGCTAGCTGAGTTATACTGTTTTTTAATAGCAGTACCGAATGGTCCAACTAGCACTTGTTTTGTCTTTGTTTTGCAGCTTATTAATCTTTGCGGTCAAGACATCTCTACACTTCTCTATAGTCTGGCAATGGCCTCCTATTTTCAAGAAAACATAATGGTCTCTTCTCACTATTGTGGTTGACACTTAATTATAATAATAGTTCTTGATTGAAGTTTGTTCATACTAAAACAGTTATGTAACCTTTTAGATTTAAATGGAACTGCATACTGTTTCAGCTTCTAAGCAATGTATTTATTTGCCTATTTCACAAATTACCCTTTAATCTTAATCATGGGAAATAGAGAGTTTACCGAGAGTGCATGGGAGAAATCTACATCCCATCATGAGGAAAGAGCGACCAACCTATGGTATGGGATACCGAAGAGTTTAAATTGTACTCCCTCCGTCCCATAATGTAAGACGTTTTTTGACACTACACTAGTGTCAAAAAACGTCTTACATTGTGGGACGGAGGGGTGTAGTGTCAAAAAACGTCTTACATTGTGGGACGGAGGGAGTAGAACTTATTTATTCTTCAACCAAATCTTTTTCTTGGGATCAATTTATGTTGTATATTGAAATCATGTTTTATAAAGAAGTATCATGATAGAATTAGCTTGTCTAATGATTCATCATGTTTGACAAATGGGAGTTTGGAGGATTAATTAATAGATTTAATGTTCTTCTTTCACAGCCTATCACAACCCGAATGGACGAAACAAGTATATTATTGTCCTTACGCAACAATATAGTTCCACACAGCTGTCCATTTTTAAAAATACATCTTGAGTGATATCACAAACAATGTGCATCTATTTAAATAATATTTTTTTGAAACACTATTATTCATTTTCACATGTGCATTGCACATGCAAGTTTACTAGTAGATATCAAGCAAGCGACACAAAGGGGGTGTTTGGTTGGGATTCCTGCCAGCTTCCGGCTTTCGGCGTCCGAGCCAGAAGCTGCTATTTAGGGGCTTCCGGCTGCAACTGTGGCTTCCGGCCTTATCACACACAAGGCCGGAAGCCACGGTTGCAGCCAAGAGCCCCTAAATAGCAGCTTCCGACTTCGAAGCCGATAGCCAGAAGCTGGTAGAAATCCCAACCAACCAACCCCCAAATCTCGTAGTTGTGCATGTATGGCGAGAAACGCTAACCTTGCCGCCCTAAGGAAATGACACGAACCCACACCAGAGTTCCGCCGACTAAGTCCAGATGGGCGAACTAGAGGAGGATCGGAGCCCGAAAGACAAACTCGAATAAGAAGCACCGTCACCCGTTTGAGCGCCATACCTGCAAGGATTAAAAAAACAAACCTAAATTATTAGTTGGAGTGAAGACACATGGATTCCCCTCCTCACCACCGACCAGCGGAGTGGCGGGCAGAGGGGAAGCGAATCCATGGGGGCGCTGGTGAAGTCTCGAGAAGAAATTTTGCCCTAGTCGTTGAGGGACAGGGGACAAAATGCTCGAAGAAAAACTCACATTCTTGCACTTGTCGTCGCTACAAGGAAATTGAAGTATTTGGATTCCATGGATAAGGATACACTATGGGGATTTAGGGAGGGCATAAAAATCGACAAACTGAAGGGAGGGCATAAAAATCGACAAACTGAAGACCGTGTCGATGTTGAAACTAAAGAAACTGAATTTCTAGGATTTTGGTGGTATAGACAAATTTGGTTTTCTTTGTTTTTTCACTGTTTTTTTGTGGGGTAAAGAATTTTATTCAATCAACTGGGATCAATACAGTCCCTAGCAATGAGTTCAACAATCTCAATAGGCGCATGCCTAAGCCAAACTGCAGTTCGCGGCCTCGAGCGACCCATCTGCCCAAGAAGATGGCTTACATTTAGTCCTGGCCATGGGCAGCCCAGCCCGAATGGCCCGGCCCGAAAAAGCCCGGCCGGCCCGACCCGATGATACGTCCATTTTGCATCATGCTTTTATATCAATATTTGTTGCATTGTGGGCTGTTATTTCACGTTATGTCACAATACTTATGGCTATTTTCTCTTATTTTACAAGGTTTACATGAAGAGGGAGAATGCCGGCAGCTGGGATTCTGGGCTGGAAAAGGAGCAAATATTAGAGACCTATTATGCACAACTCCAAAAGTCCTAAAACTCCACGAAAGTCATTTTGGGAATTAATAAAAAATATTGAGCAGAAGAAATACCTGAGGGGGGTCACCCACCATCCACGAGGGTGGGGGCGCGCCCTACCCCCTTGGGCGCCCCCTGCCTCGTGGGCCACCTGGCAGCCCTCCGGTGCCCATCTTCTGCTATATGAAGTCTTTTACCCTGGAAAAAATCATAAGAAAGCTTACGGGACGAAACTCCGCCGCCACGAGGCGGAACCTTGACGTAACCAATCTAGGGCTCCGGCGGAGCTGTTCTGCTGGGGAAACATCCCTCTGGGAGGGGGAAATCATCACCATCGTCATCACCATCGATCCTCTCATCGGGAGGGGGTTAATCTCCATCAACATCTTCACTGGCACCATCTCTTCTCAAACCCTAGTTCATCTCTTGATGCGGAGCATCCTTCGGTCATCCCCATGGACCTTCCATCGTCTCACAAAGCACCAAGAGGACCCATGACTAGAGCACGAGCTAGAGCTCTCGAGACCGAGGTGACTTCTCTCCTTAGTGATATCTCATATGATCCTCTCTAGACATGGCTACTACCTCAATCCAGAATGTTGTGCATGATTAGGTACCAAGAGGACCCTCCCGAGGATGCACATGAAGATGGTCAAGACCCCAAGTCCATGGAAGAAGAGAACCAATGGAAGAAGGCAAGAACAGCCTCCAGGCACCGGACATCCGGCCAGGACCCTAGACATCCGGCCCCTGGAGATCTACATGGCCAGCCCCATGCAGAAGAAACTACAGCGACCGGACATCCTGAAGGAAATATGCCCTAGAGGCAATAATAAAGTTATTATTTATTTCCTCATATCATGATAAATGTTTGTTATTCATGCTAGAATTGTATTAACCGGAAACATCATACATGTGTGAATACATAGACCAACATAACGTCACTAGTATGCCTCTACTTGACTAGCTCATTAATCAAAGACGGTTATGTTTCCTAACCATAGACATGTGCTGTCATTTGATTAACGGGATCACATCATTAGGAGAATGATGTGATTGACATGACCCATTCTGTTAGCCTAGCACTTGATCGTTTAGTATGTTGCTATTGCTTTCTTCATGACTTATACATGTTCCTGTAACTATGAGATTATGCAACTCTCGTTTACCAGAGGAACACTTTGGGTGCTACCAAACGTCACAACGTAACTGGGTGATTATAAAGGAGCACTACAGGTGTCTCCAAAGGTACATGTTGGGTTGGCATATTTCGAGATTAGGTTTTGTCACTCCGATTGTCGGAGAGGTATCTCTGGGCCCTCTCGGTAATGCACATCACTATAAGCCTTGCAAGCAATGTAGCTAAATAAGTTAGTTACGGAATGATGCATTACGTAACAAGTAAAGAGACTTGTCGGTAACGAGATTGAACTAGGTATTGGATACCGACGGTCGAATCTCTGGCAAGTAACATACCGATGACAAAGGGAACAACGTATGTTGTTATGCGGTTTGACCGATAAAGATCTTCGTAGAGTATGTAGGAGCCAATATGGGCATCCAGGTTCCGCTATTAGTTATTGACCGAGAATAGTTCTAGGTCATGTCTACATAGTTCTCGAACCCGTAGGGTCCGCACGCTTAACGTTACGATGACAGTTTTATTATGAGTTTATAAGTTTTGATGTACCGAAGATTGTTCGGAGTCCCGTATGTGATCACGGACATGACGAGGAGTCTCGAAATGGTCGAGACATAAAGATTGATATATTGGAAGCCTATATTTGGATATCGGAATGGTTCCGGGTAAAATCGGGATTTTACCGGAGCACCGGGGAGTTACCGGAACCCTCCCGGGGGTTATTGGGCCTTCATGGACCCTAAGGGAGAAGAGGAGAGGAGGCAAGAGGTGGGCTGCGCCCCCTCCCCTCCCTAGTCCGAATAGGACAAGGAGAGGGGGGCGGCGCCCCCCCTTTCCTTCCCCTCTTCCTCCTCCTTCCCTCTTCTCCTTCTCCAACTAGGAAAGAAGGGAGTCCTACTCCCGGTGGGAGTAGGACTCCCCTTGGCGCGCCCTCCTTGGTCGGCCGCCCCTCCCCCTTGGCTCCTTTATATATGGGGGCAGAGAGGCACCCTAGGACACACAAGTTGATCTTCAAGATCGTTCCTTAGCCGTGTGCGGTGCCCCCCTCCACCATATTCCACGTCGGTCATATCGTCGCGGAGTTTAGGCGAAGCCCTGCGCCGGTAGAACATCATCATCGTCACCACGCCGTCGTGCTGACGGAACTCGTCCCCGACACTTTGCTGGATCGGAGTCCGGGGATCGTCATCGAGCTGAACGTGTGCTGAACTCGGAGGTGCCATACGTTCGGTACTTGGATCGGTCGGATCGTGAAGACGTACGACTACATCAAAGGCGTTGTCATAACGCTTCCGCTTACGGTCTACGAGGGTACGTGGACAATACTCTCCCCTCTCGTTGCTATGCATCACCATGATCTTGCGTGTGCGTAGGAAATTTTTTGAAATTACTACGTTCCCCAACAGTGGTATCAGAGCCTGGTTTTATGCGTAGATGTCATATGCACGAGTAGAACACAAGTGAGTTGTGGGCGATACAAGTCATACTGCTTACCAGCATGTCATACTTTGGCTCAGCGGTATTGTGAGATGAAGCGGCCCAGACCAACATTACGCGTACGGTTACGCGAGACTGGTTTCACCGTTACGAGCACTCATGCTTAAAGGTGACTGGCGGGTGTCTGTCTCTCTCACTTTAGCTGAATCGAGTGTGGCTACGCCCGGTCCTTGCGAAGGTTAAAACAGCACTAACTTGACGAACTATCGTTGTGGTTTTGATGCGTAGGTAAGAACGGTTCTTGCTCAGCCTAGCAGCCACGTAAAATTTGCAACAACAAAGTAGAGGACGCCTAACTTATTTTTGCAGGGCATGTTGTGATGTGATATGGTCAAGACGTGATGCTATATTTTATTGTATGAGATGATCATGTTTTGTAACCAAAGTTATCGGCAACTGGCAGGAGCCATATGGTTGTCGCTTTATTGTATGAAATGCAAACGCCCTGTAATTGCTTTACTTTATCACTAAGCGGTAGCGATAGTCGTAGAAGCAATAGATGGTGTAATGACAACGATGCTATGATGGAGATCAAGGTGTCGCGCTGGTGACGATGGTGATCACGATGATGCTTTGAAGATGGAGATCACAAGCACAAGATGATGATGGCCATATCATATCACTTAGGGACAATTGCATTTTTACCCCTACTTGGTTCCTACCCACGGGTTTTGCCCTTACTTTTTGAGCTTGCTCAGTTTTGCCCTTACTTTTTCCATCGAGGTCCCTCAAATGCCCTTTGACCATTTGACCAAAACTTTGAAAATTCATAAGTAATTCATACGAACTCAGGAAAATTCAAATAAGATATCAAAATGTTCAGATAAACATTACCTTTATGGGCATATCATTTGCATTGGACAAAAGCATCGTTTAAACTACCCAAGGTAATTAATGTTATTAACATTATTAAAAAGAAATAGGTATAAACAATATTTTTTTCATGAATAAAAATTACATGCAAATGTAGGTGATGTTTTCTGAACATCCTGATAACTTATTTGCATTTTTCTGAGTTTGTATCAACTTGTTATGAATGTTCTAACGACTTTGACCATTATTTGGAAACTTCATAACAAGTTGACACAAACTCAGGAAAATGCAAATAAGGTATCATGATGTTCAGAAAACATCACCTACATTTGCATATAATTTTTATTCACGAAAAAAAATTGTTTATACCTATTTATTTTTAATAATGTTAATAACATTAATTACCTCGGGTAGTTTAAATGATGCTTTTGTCCTGCATGCAAATGATATGCCCATAAAGGTAATGTTTATCTGAACATTTTGATATCTTATTTGCATTTTTCCGAGTTCATATGAATTAGTTATGAATTTTTGAAGTTTTGGTCAAACGGTCAAAGGGCATTCGAGGGACCTCGATGGAAAAAGTAAGGGCAAAACTGAGCAAGCTCGAAAAGTAAGGGCAAACCCCGTGGGTAGGAACCAACTAGGGGTAAAAATGCAATTGCCCCTATCACTTATATTGATTGCATGTGATGTTTATCCTTTATGCATCTTATCTTGCTTTGATTGACGGTAGCATTTTAAGATGATCTCTCACTAAAATTGTCAAGAAGTGTTCTCCCTGAGTATGCATCGCTGCGAAAGTTCTTCGTGCTGAGACACCACGTGATAATCGGGGGTGATAGGCTCTACGTTCAAATACAACGGGTGCAAAACAGTTGCACACGCGGAATACTCAGGTTAAACTTGACGAGCCTAGCATATAACAGATATGGCCTCAGAACACGGAGACCGAAAGGTCGAGCGTGAATCATATAGTAGATATGATCAACATATTGATGTTCACCGTTGAAACTACTCCATCTTACGTGACGATCGGACATGGTGTAGTTGGTATGGATCACGTAATCACTTAGAGGATTAGAGGGATGTCTATCTAAGTGGGAGTTCTTTAGTAATATGATTAATTGAACTTAAATTTATCATGAACTTAGAACCTGATAGTATTTTGCTTGTCTATGTTTGTTGTACATAGATGGCTCATGCTGTTGTTCCATTGAATTTTAATGCGTTCCTTGAGAAAGCAAAGTTGAAAGATGATGGTAGCAATTACACAGACTGGGTCCGTAACCTGAGGATTATCCTCATTGCTGCATAGAAGAATTACGTCCTGGAAGCACCGCTGGGTGCCAGGCCTGCTGCTGATGCAACTGACAATGTTAAGAACGTCTGGCAGAGCAAAGCTGATGACTACTCGATAGTTCAGTGTGCCATGCTTTACGGCTTAGAACCGGGTCTTCAACGACATTTTGAACGTCATGGAGCATATGAGATGTTCCAAGAGTTGAAGTTAATATTTCAAGCAAATGCCCGGATTGAGAGATATGAAGTCTCCAATAAGTTCTATAGCTGCAAGATGGAGGAGAACAGTTCTGCCAGTGAACACATACTCAAAATGTGGGTATAATAATCACTTGATTCAACTGGGAGTTAATCTTCCAGATGATAGTGTCACTGACAGAATTCTTCAATCACTGCCACCAAGCTACAAGAGCTTCGTGATGAACTATAATATGCAAGGGATGGACAAGACTATTCCCGAGCTCTTCGCAATGCTAAAAGCCGCGGAGGTAGAAATCAAGAAGGAGCATCAAGTGTTGATGGTCAACAAGACCACCAGTTTCAAGAAAAAGGGCAAAAGAAGAAGGGGAACTTCAAGAAGAACAGCAAACAAGTTGCTGCTCAAGAGAAGAAACCCAAGTCTGGACCTAAGCCTGAGACTGAGTACTTCTACTGCAAGCAGACTGGACACTGGAAGCGGAACTGCCCCAAGTATTTGGCGGATAAGAAGGATGGCAAAGTGAACAAAGGTATATGTGATATACATGTTATTGATGTGTACCTTACTAATGCTCGCAGTAGTACCTGGGTATTTGATACTGGTTCTGTTGCTAATATTTGCAACTCGAAACAGGGACTACGGATTAAGCGAAGATTGGCTAAGGACAAGGTGACGATGCGCGTGGGAAATGGTTCCAAAGTCGATGTGATCGCGGTCGGCACGCTACCTCTACATCTACCATCGGGATTAGTTTTAGACCTAAATAATTGTTATTTGGTGCCAGCGTTGAGCATGAACATTATATCTGGATCTTGTTTGATGCGAGACGGTTATTCATTTAAATCAGAGAATAATGGTTGTTCTATTTATATGAGTAATATCTTTTATGGTCATGCACCCTTGAAGAGTGGTCTATTTTTATTGAATCTCGATAGTAGTGATACACATATTCATAGTGTTGAAACCAAAAGATGTAGAGTTGATAATGATAGTGCAACTTATTTGTGGCACTGCCGTTTAGGTCATATCGGTGTAAATCGCATGAAGAAACTCCATACTGATGGGCTTTTGGAATCACTTGATTATGAATCACTTGGTACTTGCGAACCGTGCCTCATGGGCAAGATGACTAAAATGCCGTTCTCCGGAACTATGGAGCGAGCAACTGATTTGTTGGAAATCATACATACTGATATTTGTGGTCCAATGAATGTTGAAGCTCGCGGCGGGTATCGTTATTTTTTCACCTTCACAGATGATTTGAGCAGATATGGGTATATCTACTTAATGAAACACAAGTCTGAAACATTTGAAAAGTTCAAAGAATTTCAGAGTGAAGTGGAAAAATCATCGTAACAAGAAAATAAAGTTTCTACGATCTGATCGTGGAGGAGAATATTTGAGTTACGAGTTTGGTTTACATTTGAAACAATGCGGAATAGTTTCGCAACTCACGCCACCCGGAACACCACAACGAAATGGTGTGTCCGAACGTCGTAATCGTACTTTACTAGATATGGTGCGATCTATGATGTCTCTTACTGATTTACCGCTATCGTTTTGGGGTTATGCTTTAGAGATGGCCGCATTCACGTTAAATAGGGCACCATCAAAATCCGTTGTGACGACGCCTCATGAACTGTGGTTTGGCAAGAAACCAAAGTTGTTGTTTCTTAAAGTTTGGGGCTGCGATGCTTATGTGAAGAAACTTCAACCAGATAAGCTCGAATCCAAATCGGAGAAATGTGTCTTCATAGGATACCCAAAAGAGACTGTTGGGTACACCTTCTATCACAGATCTGAGGGCAAGATTTTCGTTGCTAAATTCGGATCCTTTCTAGAGAAGGAGTTTCTCTCGAAAGAAGTGAGTGGGAGGAAAGTAGAACTTGATGAGGTAACTGTACCTGCTCCCTTATTGGAAAGTAGTTCATCACAAAAACCGGTTCCTGTGACAACTACACCAATTAGTGAGGAAGCTAATGATATTGATCATGAAACTTCAGATCAAGTTTCTACTGAACCTCGTAGGTTTACCAGAGTAAGATCCGCACCAGAGTGGTACGATAATCCTATTCTGGAGGTCATGTTACTTGACCATGATGAACCTACGAACTATGAGGAAGCGATGATGAGCCCGGATTCCGCAAAATGGCTAGAGGCCATGAAATCTGAGATGGGATCCATGTATGAGAACAAAGTATGGACTTTGGTTGACTTGCCCGATGATCGGCAAGCCATTGAGAATAAATGGATCTTTAAGAAGAAGATTGACGCTGATGGTAATGTAACTGTCTATAAAGCTCAACTTGTTGCGAAAGGTTTTCGACAAGTTCAAGGGGTTGACTACGATGAGACTTTCTCACCCGTAGCGATGCTTAAGTCTGTCCGAATCATGTTATCAATTGCTGCATTTTATGATTATGAAATTTGGCAAATGGATGTCAAAACTGCATTCTAGAATGGATTTCTGGAAGAAGAGTTGTATATGATGCAACCAGAAGGTTTTGTTGATCCAAAAGGTGCTAACAAAGTGTGCAAGCTCCAGCGATCCATTTATGGACTGGTGCAAGCATCTCGGAGTTGGAATAAACGCTTTGATAGTGTGATCAAAGCATATGGTTTTATACATACTTTTGGAGAAGCCTGTATTTACAAGAAAGTGAGTGGGAGCTCTGTAGCATTTCTAATATTATATGTAGATGACATATTATTAACTGGAAATGATATAGAATTTCTGGATAGCATAAAAGGATACTTGAATAAAAGTTTTTCAATGAAAGACCTCGGTGAAGCTGCTTACATATTGGGCATCAAGATCTATATAGATAGATCAAGACGCTTGATTGGACTTTCACAAAGCACATACCTTGATAAAGTTTTGAAAAAGTTCAAAATGGATCAGGCAAAGAAAGGGTTCTTGCCTGTATTACAAGGTGTGAAATTGAGTCAGACTCAATGCCCGACCACAGCAGAAGATAGAGAGAAAATGAAAGATGTCCCCTATGCTTCAGCCATAGGCTCTATCATGTATGCAATGCTGTGTACCAGACCTGATGTGTGCTTAGCAATAAGCTTGGCAGGAAGGTACCAAAGTAATCCAGGAGTGGATCACTGGACATCGGTCAAGAACATCCTGAAATACCTGAAAAGGACTAAGGATATGTTTCTCGTATATGGAGGTGACAAAGAGCTAGTCGTAAATGGTTACGTCGATGCAAGCTTTGACACTGATTCGGACGATTCTAATTGCAAACCAGATACGTGTTTTTATTAAACCGTGGAGCTATTAGTTGGTGCAGTTCTAAACAAAGCGTCGTGGCGGGATCTACATGTGAAGCGGAGTACATAGCTGCTTCGGAAGCAGCAAATGAAGGAGTCTGGATGAAGGAGTTTATTTCTGATCTAGGTGTCATACCTAGTGCATCGGGACCAATGAAGATCTTCTATGACAATACTGGTGCAATTGCTAGTTTTGTACAGACTTTTGGAGAAGCCTGTACCAATAGTGTGATCAAAGCATATGGTTTTGTACAGACTTTTGGAGAAGCCTGTATTTACAAGAAAGTGAGTGGGAGCTCTGTAGCATTTCTAGTTTTATATGTTGATGACATATTATTAATTGGAAATGATATAGAATTTCTGGATAGCATAAAGGGATACTTGAATAAAAGTTTTTCAATGAAAGACCTCGGTGAAGCTGCTTACATATTAGGCATCAAGATCTATAGAGATAGATCGAGACGCTTAATAGGACTTTCACAAAGCACATACCTTGACAAAATATTGAAAAAGTTCAATATGGATCAGGCAAAGAAAGGTTTCTTGCCTGTGCTACAAGGTGTGAAGTTGAGTCGAACTCAATGCCCGACCACAGCAGAAGATAGAGAGAAAATGAAAAGTGTTCCCTATGCTTCAGCCATAGGCTCTATCATGTATGCAATGCTGTGTACCAGACCTGACGTATGCTTAGCAATAAGCTTAGCAGGGAGGTACCAAAGTAATCCAGGAGTGGATCACTGGACAGCGGTCAAGAACATCCTGAAATACCTGAAAAGGACTAAGGATATGTTTCTCGTATATGGAGGTGACAAAGAGCTAGTCGTAAATGGTTACGTCGATGCAAGCTTTGACACTGATCCGGACGATTCAAAATCGCAAACCGGATACGTGTTTTTATTAAACGGTGGAGCTGTAAGTTGGTGCAGTTCTAAACAAAGCGTCGTGGCGGGATCTACATGTGAAGCGGAGTACATAGCTGCTTCTGAAGCAGCAAATGAAGGAGTCTGGATGAAGGAGTTCATTTCCGATCTAGGTGTCATACCTAGTGCATCGGGACCAATGAAGATCTTCTGTGATAATACTGGTGCAATTGCCCTGGCAAAGGAATCCAGATTTCACAAGAGGACCAAGCACATCAAGGGACGCTTCAATTCCATCCGGGACCAAGTCCAGGTGGGAGACATAGAGATTTGCAAGATACATACGGATCTGAATGTTGCAGACCCGTTGACTAAGCCTCTTCACGAGCAAAACATGATCAGCACCAAGACTCCATGGGTGTTAGAATCATTACTGTGTAATCTAGATTATTGACTCTAGTGCAAGTGGGAGACTGAAGGAAATATGCCCTAGAGGCAATAATAAAGTTATTATTTATTTCCTCATATCATGATAAATGTTTATTATTCATGCTAGAATTGTATTAACCGGAAACATAATACATGTGTGAATACATAGACCAACATAACATCACTAGTATGCCTCTACTTGACTAGCTCATTAATCAAAGATGGTTATGTTTCCTAACCATAGACATGTGTTGTCATTTGATTAACGGGATCACATCATTAGGAGAATGATGTGATTGACATGACCAATTCCGTTAGCCTAGCACTTGATCGTTTAGTATGTTGCTATTGCTTTCTTCATGACTTATACATGTTCCTGTAACTATGAGATTATGCAACTCCCGTTTACCGGAGGAACACTTTGGGTGCTACCAAACGTCACAACGTAACTGGGTGATTATAAAGGAGCACTACAGGTGTCTCCAAAGGTACATGTTGGGTTGGCGTATTTCGAGATTAGGTTTTGTCACTCCGATTGTCAGAGAGGTATCTCTGGGCCCTCTCGGTAATGCACATCACTATAAGCCTTGCAAGCAATGTAGCTAAATAAGTTAGTTACGGAATGATGCATTATGTAACGAGTAAAGAGACTTGCTAGTAACGAGATTGAACTAGGTATTGGATACCGACGATCGAATCTCGGGCAAGTAACATACCGATGACAAAGGTAACAACGTATGTTGTTATGCGGTTTGACCGATAAAGATCTTCGTAGAATATGTAGGAGCCAATATGGGCATCCAGGTTCCGCTATTGGTTATTGACCGAGAATAGTTCTAGGTCATGTCTACATAGTTCTCGAACCCGTAGGGTCCGCACGCTTAACGTTACGATGACAGTTTTATTATGAGTTTATAAGTTTTGATGTACTGAAGATTGTTCGGAGTCCCGGATGTGATCACGGACATGACGAGGAGTCTCGAAATGGTCGAGACATAAAGATTGATATATTGGAAGCCTATATTTGGATATCGGAATGGTTCCGGGTGAAATCGGGATTTTACCGGAGCACCGGGGGTTACTGGAACCCTCTCGGGGGTTATTGGGCCTTCATGGGCCCTAAGGGAGAAGAGGAGAGGAGGCAAGAGGTGGGCTGCGCCCCCTCCCCTCCCTAGTCTGAATAGGACAAGGAGAGGGGGGCGGCGCCCCCCCTTTCCTTCCCCTCTTCCTCTTCCTTCCCCCTTTTCCTTCTCCAACTAGGAAAGAAGGGAGTCCTACTCCCGGTGGGAGTAGGACTCCCCCTTGGCGTGCCCTCCCTGGCCGGCCGCCCCCTCCCCCTTGGCTCCTTTATATACGGGGACAGAGGGGCACCCTAGGACACACAAGTTGATCTTCAAGATCGTTCCTTAGCCGTGTTCGGTGCCCCCCCTCCACCATATTCCACCTCGTTCATATCGTCGCGGAGTTTAGGCGAAGCCCTGCGCCGGTAGAACATCATCATCGTCACCACGCCGTCGTGCTGACGGAACTCATCCCCGACACTTTGCTGGATCGGAGTCCGGGGATCGTCATCGAGCTGAACGTGTGCTGAACTCGGAGGTGCCGTACGTTCGGTACTTGGATCGGTCGGATTGTGAAGACGTATGACTACATCAACCGCGTTGTCATAATGCTTCCGCTTACGGTCTATGAGGGTACGTGGACAATACTCTCCCCTCTCGTTGCTATGCATCACCATGATCTTGCGTGTGCGTAGGAATTTTTTTGAAATTACTACGTTCCCCAACACATCCGGCGTCCAGCCCGGACATCTGGGCCCCACCGGAAATCCGGCCGAAATCCCGGACATCCGGCACCGGCATCTAGGGAGCACAGAAGCTTGCCCCGTCAGCCCGGACATCCGGCGATCACCCCGGACATCCGACGCCTCCCGAAGCCGCGGACATCCGGCCCCTCCGAGCGGACATCCGGCGTCGCCCATCCAGAGAGCAGAACAACCATCTGCGCCTTCCCGGACATCCTGCTCCTCAGCCCAGACATCCGGCGCCTCACGATGCACCGGACATCCGGCCCGACGCCCGGACGTCGGCCTTCCCAGCAACAAGATAGACGATGCTTCACACATTGCAAATCTCTTTTGTAGGGAAATCTTGCGTCTCCATGGAGTACCAAAGACAATCGTCTCCGACCGCGATGTCAAGTTCTTGAGCTACTTTTGGAAGACCCTATGCGCCAAGCTCGGAATCAAGCTCTTGTTCTCATCCGCATACCATCCTCAAACCGACGGCCAAACGGAGGTGACGAACCGTACACTCTCCACTCTACTTTGCGTGTTGATCAAGAAGAACATCAAGGGGTGGGAGGAGTGTCTACCCATTGCCGAGTACGCCTACAACCGTGCAAGACATTCGACGACCGGCAAGTCCCCCTTCGAGGTCGTCTACGGCTTCAACCCATTGTCCCCATTGGACATTCTACCTCTCCCTCTACAAGAGCGCACCAACCTCGACGCAAGTGCTCGTCCAAGCTACATCAAGAAGATGCATGAAGATACAAGGCACACCATCGAGCGCCAAGTACAATGACTCGCGACCAAGCTCAACATCAACAAGCATCCCATGATATTCAACATTGGAGACCTCGTGTGGCAACACCTTCGCAAGGACCGCTTCCCCAACGAACGCAAGTCCAAGCTTCTCCCTCGAGCTGACGGACCCTTCAAGGTGCTAGCACGCGACAACAACAACGCTTACAAGATCGATCTCCCACGCGGCAAGTACAATGTGAGCGACATCTTCAACGTCTTCGATCTCTCCCCGTACCATGGTGATGAGGATTTCGATCCGAGGTCGGATCTTTCCCAAGGGGGGGGGAGATGATGCGGAGCATCCTTTGGTCATCCCCATGGACCTTCCATCGTCTCACCAAGCACCAAGAGGACCCATGACTAGAGCACGAGCTAGAGCTCTCGAGACCGAGGTGACTTCTCTCCTTAGTGATATCTCATATGATCCTCTCGAGACATGGCTACTACCTCAATCCGGAATGTTGTGCATGATTAGGTACCAAGAGGACCCTCCCGAGGATGCACATGAAGATGGTCAAGACCCCAAGTCCATGGAAGAAGATAACCAATGGAAGAAGGCAAGAACAGCCTCCAGGCACCGGACATCCGGCCAGGACCCCGGACATCCGGCCCCTAGAGATCTACATGGCCAGCCCCCTGTAGAAGAAACTACAGCAACCGGACATCCGGCGTCCAGCCCGGACATCCGGCCCCCACCAGAAATCCGGCCGAAATCCTGGACCTCCGGCACCGGCGTCTAGGGAGCACAGAAGCTTGTCCCGTCAGCTCGGACATCCGGCGATCGCCCCGGACATCCAGCGCCTCCCGAAGCCGCGGACATCCGGCCCCTCCAAGCAGACATCCGGCGTCGCCCATCCAGAGAGCAGAACAACCATCTGCGCCATCTCGGACATCCTGCTCCTCAGCCCGGACATTCGACACCTCGCGATCCACCAAACATCTGGCCCGATGCCCGGACGTCCGGCCTTCCCAGCGCCTGCGCGCGCGTGTTGGACTGAGTCCATGTACCCCTTCGCCCCCTAGCCTATATATAGGACTCGTCCGCCTCACTTTGAGACTTAGTGTTGTGATAGCTCATCTTGAGATAGATCATAGCTCATCCATACCGGATCTACTCCACGTGAGGGACCGTGCCACTTTGGAGAAGATCCATTCAGATTCAAGGCCTCCATCCAGAGAAGAAAATCAAGACCTCCTCACGGAGAAGAACGGCTACTCTTGTATCCTTCCTTTGTTGATTTTGGATCATGTGTTACCTTATGCTCTCGGTGATCTAGCCCTTGTGTGATCGATTACTTGTCGGTTGAGTGATTATCTCGTTTTTCCCCGTGTTTTCCCTTGTGTTTTCCGCGTGTTCTTCGTGTTTCCCAGTAGGATCCTCTCCAAACATGAAAGATCGGCCCCTAGGGTTCCGCCCTACATCATCTTGGTATCATGAGCCACGTTGATCACGTTTTTGGAGCCCCTACCCCGTGTTTTCTAGCTTGATTTTGTTGTTTTCGTCCTAAATCCGAAAATCTGCACCAAAAATAGCCCCAATTTTTTTTTGTGATTTGTTGGTGTGATGAAGTTTTGTTGGATTTTATCCATGGATCTGCTTTGCATCGAGTTGATCTAGCTTTTCCCCATCTCTCCCGCGATTTCCATCCACCAATTCATCCGAATTTTTCCCCGGAGTTGCGATTTTTCCCGTGGAGTTCATCGTGTTCGTCCCGATCCAGAGCCCGGACATACGCCCCGTGTCCACCGAACATCCGGCCGCTGGCCCGGACATCCGGCCCCTAGGAGCAACAACTCCATCCCACGCGCCCATTTCCGCATACTTTTGCCCAATTTTGCCCCGGTGCCCACTCTTACTTCCGCATACCCCAACGCTTTCCACAAGCACCACCACCGTGCACCGCTACCTCTTATGTCGATTTTGACACGTTTTGGTCTTTGAGATTTTGAGTTGTGGTTCCCGTGTCCTATTGTGTTTCGGCTATATAGGTACAGTTCGACGTCACCATCACCACCGCTCATCTCCATCGACTACTCAACATCGCCAAGGACGGTAACTTCGACGACATCTTTGTCATACCTTGCAATTGCATTGATACCCCACATGGCCTTACTTTTGCGTAGCTTACCCATCGAGACTAGCCATTGAGTATTGCCGGCAACGTAACTTGTGCGCATTAGTGATCATACACCATAGCATACATACCATACTATCATGGTGCATATCTTGGCATCAACTTGTGTGTCACAAAGTTGTCATAGCATACACAATTGCTATCTTGGTTCGTGAAGTTTTGCATGAGAAAAGAGCTCAAAAGTGAAAGAGCCATCCAAGCTTTTAAGCAAAGAGGAAACATAAGCAAAGAGCTTATAAGCAAGAACCATAGCATCATACTACATTAAGATTGTCATATAAGATCATCTTGGATCATAGCACTGAAATACCATACATATAGCATACTTGGGATAGAGATCGTTGCATTTTTGCCTAGTAGGTTGTGCACAAGCTCTGTATCCGCCTATTGTGCAATCGTGCTAGCGTCTCTCTAGTATTGTGCAACAAGAGCATTTTCGTGGATTCCACATTTTGGCTCACTTTTGGTTTGCACAATCCCATTTATCTATTTGCATGTGTGTTTCCGTGTACCACTACTTGCTTGGTCTACTTGTTGCATTTGCAAATTTGTGAATCTTTTCCAACATTATTGAATCTCACTTTCAATTGCATCAAATTTTGTGCCACCATCCTAACGAAGCTCTGCCATAAGCTTTTACTTGTGTAGGTGTGAGAACCGACAAGAATTGGTACCAATAGTGCTATTTCATTGTCCGCATTTGAGTGAACTTGATTCATCATCAACATCGGTCAAGGTACATTGGTATAAGTTCTTCTCCTTCTACCACTCACATTTTGCTTGGAATGATGGATAGGCCGAGTACTTCTACCAACCCACTCTTCATCTAGCAAGACGACGACATGTCATCATACGTCACCAAGAGCCACCTCTTCGGTGCACAACGAGCGTTGCATCAAGAGCAACAAGCAATGAACGACCGCATCGACAACCACGCCACCGACTTGCGACTCTCTGAGCAACGTACAAGAGACTACTTCGACAACAAGCTCGACGCGCACAAGCAAGAGAACGATGCAAGAATGGACGAGATCCGCGCCTTGTTGGTGAACCGACCTCCTTCTACATCGTCATACTCAAGACGGAGCCACTCAAGTCGACACTCCGATGACTCCTTCTCTGGCTCAAGTACACCGTCATCAAACACTCTTCAACGAGCCGTGCGTCAAGACCGTCATGCATCTCGCAACCCGCTACACGTCAAGCATTCACAAGAGCAAGTCGATGAGCAAGTCCCTCGTCCTCAATCAAACCAAGTCACTTTTGATCAAGCTCAAGAACGACAACGTCTTCATCTCCAAGAAGAAGAACGAGCGCGTCTACACCAAGAGCAACATGACGCCGAGGCTCAACGTCTTCAACAACAACAACGAGAAGGGCAAGCTCTTGAGGCGCAACGTGCCCTTCAATAATCAAGTCGAGCTATCGCCAACCGCAATCGCGAACGGCGCAATCAATAGGAAGCTCTTCGAGAAGAAATCCAAGAACGGAACTATCAACCGCGTGTGCAACGTCAAGCTCCACAAGCTCCTCCACAAGCTCGTCAAGCTCCTCCTCAACCTCAAGTTCAACAAGCGCAAGTTGATCATGGACTTCCTCCACACCAAGAGCAACATGAGGATGATTACCCTCCACGTCAAGGGCGTCATCATCACCATCGCCAACAACACAATGAAGAGCAACGCTATGGCAAGCTTAAATTCACCATGCCCAAGTTCAATGGAAGCAATGATCCCGAAGAGTACCTCTCATGGGCATTGAAGGTCGACAAAATCTTTCGTTTGCACAACTATGAGGAAGAGAAGAAGATTGCTATGGCATCACTTGAGTTCCAAGACTATGTGCTCATATGGTGGGAACAAGTCCTTGAGCGCTGACAAGCAAGAGGTGAACCTCCAATCACCACTTGGGCTCAAATGAAGGATGTCATGCGAGCACATTTTGTGCCAACCTACTACAACCGCGACCTCTTCAAGAAGCTACAACTCCTCAAGCAAGGAACAAAGAGTGTTGAAGAATACTACAGGAAATGGAGATAGCCATGATGCGAGCCAATGTCACGGAAGATGATGAGCAAACAATGGCACGATTCTTGAATGGACTCAATCATTCCATCAAGAAAATCGCCGACTTCCAACCCTACTCCAACCTCATTGAGCTCGTACATCAAGCTACAAAGGTGGAACGTCAAGTGCAAGATGACTTCAAGTACGCCAAGTACTCATCCAAGACCTACGGCTTCTCCAACAACCAAGCTTCAACAACTACTCCAACATCTACATCAACCAAGCAATGACGACAAGTCAAGTTACAAGAAAACTTCGGCAAGTTCAAGTCATATTCCTCCTACTACAAGCAACTTCAAGCCGCATGCTTCTTCATCTACTCCGACCGATGAGACCATCAAGACAAGCTCCTTCAAGTGTTTCACTTGCGGCGGCCGAGGCCACAAGTCCTATGAATGCACAAACAAGCGCACCATGATCCTCAACGATGATGGCACATATGACTCCATGAGTGATGAGGAGATGGAAGCTCTTGAGCAAGTGGCCATGCACCAGCGCGTGAATGAGGATGAAGATGATCAAGTCTTTTGTGATGAGGATTCGAGCCCCGCTCTCGTTGTCTCCAAGGTCTTGACTCTTCAACATCAACAAGAAGAAGACCAACGATGCCACATCTTCCACACAAAGGCCGGCATTAATGGACGGTCCGTCAAGGTCATCATCGACCGAGGTAGTTGCCACAACTTGGCAAGTGAAGAACTATGCTCCAAGCTTCAATTGGTCAAGAGGAAGCACCCGCACCCCTACAAGGTTCGATGGCTAAGTGACTCCGGCACTATACGAGTTGATCATACGGTCCAAGTCTCCTTCAAAATTGGTGCCTATGAAGACACTTTGGAGTGTGATGTGGTCCCCATGACCGTTTGCCACCTCCTTCTTGGTAGGCCATGGCAATTCGACCGTGGTGTCATCCACAATGGGCGTACCAATCACTATAGCTTCAAGATGAAAGGGAAGGAATATGTGCTACAACCTATGTCTCCTAGTCAAGTGATAGCCGACAAGCAAGCCACCCATCATAGAGAGAAGACTGAGAAAGTGATCCACCCAAAAGTGAGTGAGAGCCACAAGCCAAACTTGACCGCCTCTTCACCTAGAGAGAAAAACCTAGTCCTATTTGCCACAAAAAGTGAGATGAGAGAAGTGTGTGAGAACCCATCGAGTGTTATGCACTTTGTCCTTGTGTTCAAGGATGGAGAACCAAAAACTAACACCTCTCACAAGCTACCTTTAGTGTTTCAATCTCTTTTGCAGGAATTCTAAGATGTTTTCCCCGATGAGCTACCTCCGGGTCTACCTCCTCTACGAGGCATTGAGCATCGAATCGACCTCATCCCCGGAGTGCCCCTACCAAACAAAGCCCCATACCGCGTCAACCCGGAAGAAACTAAGGAGATCCAATGGCAAGTACAACAACTAATCGACAACGGTCATGTACGTGAAAGCCTAAGCCCTTGTGTCATTCCGGTTATACTTGTGCCTAAGCCCGATGGAAGTTTCCGCTTGTGTTCTGATTGTAGACCTATAAATGCTATTACCGTTCGCTATAGGCATCTCATTCCTCACTTAGATGATATGCTTGATGAACTTAGTGGAGCCAACTTTTTCTCAAAAGTTGATCTTAAAAGTGGCTATTATCAAATCCGCATACAAGAGGGTGATGAATGGAAAACTGCTTTCAAAACCAAATTTGGCTTATATGAGTGGTTAGTTATGCCTATGGGTTTACCGGAGGCTCCCGGTACTTTCGTGCGTCTTATGCATTATGTGTTTCGCCCTTATATTGGAGTCTTTGTTGTGGTTTACTTCGATGATATTCTTGTGTTTAGCAAAACCATGAAAGAGCATCTTAATCATGTTAGGGCTGTTTTGCAAACCCTTCGCAAGGAACGTCTTTATGCCAACATGAAAAAGTGCACATTTGGTGTTGACAAAGTGGTTTTCTTGGGTTTTGTTGTATCTTCCAAGGGTGTCCATGTTGATGAATCTAAAATTGAAGCAATTAAAACTTGGCCCCAACCCACCAATTTGCAACAAGTGCGTAGTTTTCTTGGTCTTGCGGGTTTTTATCGTCGCTTTGTGAAAGACTTTAGCACTATTGCCGCTCATTTGCATGCCTTGAGTAAGAAGAATGCTCCTTTTGTTTGGGGATCTTTGCAATCCACCGCTTTTGATGAGCTCAAGTCTTTGCTTACTCATGCTCCGATTCTTGCTTTGCCCAATTTTGACAAAACTTTTGAGGTTCATTGTGATGCAAGTGGTACCGGAATTGGCGGAGTTTTGATGCAAGAAAAACGAGCCATTGCATATTTTAGTGAAAAACTCTCCGGTGCTCAACTTAACTATCCCATATATGAAAAATAATTGTATGCTTTAGTGCGTGTGCTACATGTTTGGGAACATTAGCTTAGACCTCATGAGTTCGTCATCCATACCGATCATGAAACGCTTAAGTACTTAAAAGGTCAAACTAAGTTGAACAAGCATCATGCCAAATGGAGTGAATTTATTGAATCTTCCCCCTATGTGATCAAGTACATTAAGGGTAAGGAAAATGTAGTTGCGGATGCACTTTCACGCATATGCACGCTTGTCACAAAACTTGAGTTGAATGTTATTGGCTTTGAGCACATAAAAGACTTGTATGCTAATGATCCATCTTTTGCGACTCCTTATGCTAAATGTTTGACGCATACATCTTGGGAACAATATTACATCAAGGATGGTTATCTTATGAGAGCTAACAAACTATGCATTCCTGAGTCTTCTCTTCGTTTTCTCCTTTTGCAAGAGGCTCATGGAGGTGGACTCATGGGACATTTTGGACGCGACAAGACATTCGCCACGCTCTCCAAGAACTAATTTTGGCCCAAGATGTTCCGCGACGTCTCACGCTTCACCACCCGATGCTCTACATGTTGCAAAGCTAAGTCTAAAGCTCAATCCCATGGTCTTTACATGCCTCTTCCTATTCCTTATCAACCTTGGGAAGACATTAGCATGGATTTTGTACTTGGTTTGCCTAGAACTCAAAATGGCAAGGATTCCGTGTTTGTTGTTGTGGACCGATTTTATAAGATGGCACATTTCATTCCTTGCAACAAGATAGACGATGCTTCACACATTGCAAATCTCTTTTGTAGGGAAATCTTGCGTCTCCATGGAGTACCAAAGACAATCGTCTCCGACCGCGATGTCAAGTTCTTGAGCTACTTTTGGAAGACCCTATGCGCCAAGCTCGGAATCAAGCTCTTGTTCTCATCCGCATACCATCCTCAAACCGACGGCCAAACGGAGGTGACGAACCGTACACTCTCCACTCTACTTTGCGTGTTGATCAAGAAGAACATCAAGGGGTGGGAGGAGTGTCTACCCATTGCCGAGTACGCCTACAACCGTGCAAGACATTCGACGACCGGCAAGTCCCCCTTCGAGGTCGTCTACGGCTTCAACCCATTGTCCCCATTGGACATTCTACCTCTCCCTCTACAAGAGCGCACCAACCTCGACGCAAGTGCTCGTCCAAGCTACATCAAGAAGATGCATGAAGATACAAGGCACACCATCGAGCGCCAAGTACAATGACTCGCGACCAAGCTCAACATCAACAAGCATCCCATGATATTCAACATTGGAGACCTCGTGTGGCAACACCTTCGCAAGGACCGCTTCCCCAACGAACGCAAGTCCAAGCTTCTCCCTCGAGCTGACGGACCCTTCAAGGTGCTAGCACGCGACAACAACAACGCTTACAAGATCGATCTCCCACGCAGCAAGTACAATGTGAGCGACATCTTCAACGTCTTCGATCTCTCCCCGTACCATGGTGATGAGGATTTCGATCCGAGGTCGGATCTTTCCCAAGGGGGGGGGAGATGATGCGGAGCATCCTTTGGTCATCCCCATGGACCTTCCATCGTCTCACCAAGCACCAAGAGGACCCATGACTAGAGCACGAGCTAGAGCTCTCGAGACCGAGGTGACTTCTCTCCTTAGTGATATCTCATATGATCCTCTCGAGACATGGCTACTACCTCAATCCGGAATGTTGTGCATGATTAGGTACCAAGAGGACCCTCCCGAGGATGCACATGAAGATGGTCAAGACCCCAAGTCCATGGAAGAAGATAACCAATGGAAGAAGGCAAGAACAGCCTCCAGGCACCGGACATCCGGCCAGGACCCCGGACATCCGGCCCCTAGAGATCTACATGGCCAGCCCCCTGTAGAAGAAACTACAGCAACCGGACATCCGGCGTCCAGCCCGGACATCCGGCCCCCACCAGAAATCCGGCCGAAATCCTGGACCTCCGGCACCGGCGTCTAGGGAGCACAGAAGCTTGTCCCGTCAGCTCGGACATCCGGCGATCGCCCCGGACATCCAGCGCCTCCCGAAGCCGCGGACATCCGGCCCCTCCAAGCAGACATCCGGCGTCGCCCATCCAGAGAGCAGAACAACCATCTGCGCCATCTCGGACATCCTGCTCCTCAGCCCGGACATTCGACACCTCGCGATCCACCAAACATCTGGCCCGATGCCCGGACGTCCGGCCTTCCCAGCGCCTGCGCGCGCGTGTTGGACTGAGTCCATGTACCCCTTCGCCCCCTAGCCTATATATAGGACTCGTCCGCCTCACTTTGAGACTTAGTGTTGTGATAGCTCATCTTGAGATAGATCATAGCTCATCCATACCGGATCTACTCCACGTGAGGGACCGTGCCACTTTGGAGAAGATCCATTCAGATTCAAGGCCTCCATCCAGAGAAGAAAATCAAGACCTCCTCACGGAGAAGAACGGCTACTCTTGTATCCTTCCTTTGTTGATTTTGGATCATGTGTTACCTTATGCTCTCGGTGATCTAGCCCTTGTGTGATCGATTACTTGTCGGTTGAGTGATTCTCTTGTTTATCCCTGTGTTTTCCCTTGTGTTTTCCGTGCATTCTTCGTGTTTCCCCATAGGATCCTCTCCAAACGTGAAAGATCGGCCCCTAGGGTTCCGCCCTACATCATCTCTTGTATCAAATCTTTGTACCCAAACCTCAGATTGGTACCTGTGGGTTGCTGGTAGTGTTGATTATGTTGGGGAACGTAGTAATTTCAAAAAAATTCCTACGCACACACAAGATCATGGTGATCCATAGCAACTAGAGGGGAGAGTGTTGTCCACGTACCCTCGTAGGCCAAAAACGGAAGCATTAGCACAATGCGGTTGATGTAGTCGTACGTCTTCACGATCCGACCGATCAAGTACCGAACACACGGCACCTCCGAGTTCAGCACACATTCAACTCGATGACGTCCCTCGAACTCCGATCTAGCCGAGCTTTGAGGGATAGTTTCGTCAGCACGATGGCGTGATGACGATGATGATGTTCTACCGACGCAGGGCTTCGCCTAAGCACCGCTACAATATTATCGAGGTGGATTATGGTGGAGGGGGGCACCGCACACGGCTAATAGATCTCAAGGATCAATTGTTGTGTCTAGAGGTGCCCCCCACCCTCGTATATAAAGGAGCAAGGGGGAGGCGGCCGGCCTAGGAGGAGGGTGCGCCAATGGGGGAGTCCTACTCCCAGCGGTAGTAGGACTCCTCCTTTCCTTGTTGGAGTAGGAGAAGGGAAGGGAGAAGGAGAAGGAAGTAAGGCCCCCCTCCCTAGTCCAATTCGGACTAGTCCATGGGGAGGGGTGCGGCCACCCTTTGGGGCCTTTCTCTCCTTTCCCGTATGGCCCATTAAGGCCCAATACGAATTCCCGTAACTCTCCGGTACTCCGAAAAATACCCGAATCACTCGGAACCTTTCGATGTCCGAATATAGTTTTCCAATATATCGATCTTTACGTCTCAACCATTTCGAGACTCCTCGTCATGTCCCCGATCTCATCCGGGACTCCGAACTCCTTCGGTACATCAGAACACATAAACTCATAATATAACCATCATCGAACTTTAAGCGTGCGGACCCTACGGGTTCGAGAACTATGTAGACATGACCGAGACACGTCTCCGGTCAATAACCAATAGCGGAACCTAGATGCTCATATTGACTCCCACATATTCTACAAAGATCTTTATCGGTCAAACCGCATAACAACATACGTTGTTCCCTTTGTCATCGGTATGTTACTTGCCCGAGATTCGATCATGGTATCTCAATACCTAGTTCAATCTCGTTACCGGCAAGTCGCTTTACTCGTTATGTAATGCATCATCCCGCAACTAACTCATTAGTCACATTGCTTGCAAGGCTTATAGTGATGTACATTACCTAGAGGGCCCAGAGATACCTCTCCGACAATCGGAGTGACAAATCCTAATCTCAAAATACGCCAACTCAACAAGTACCTTCGGAGACACCTGTAGAGCACCTTTATAATCACCCAGTTATGTTGTGACGTTTGGTAGCACACAAAGTGTTCCTCCGGTAAACGAGAGTTGCATAATCTCATAGTCATAGGAACATGTATAAGTCATGAAGAAAGCAATAGCAACATACTAAACGATCAAGTGCTAAGCTAACGGAATGGGTCAAGTCAATCACATCATTCTCCTAATGATGTGACCCCGTTAATCAAATGACAACTCATGTCTATGGTTAGGAAACTTAACCATCTTTGATTAACGAGCTAGTCAAGTAGAGGCATACTAGTGACACTATGTTTGTCTATGTATTCACACATGTATTATGTTTCCGATTAATACAATTCTAGCATGAATAATAAACATTTATCATGAAATAAGGAAATAAATAATAACTTTATTATTGCCTCTAGGGCATATTTCCTTCAGTCTCCCACTTTGCACTAGAGTCAATAATGTTGTTCACATCGCCATGTGATTTAACACCAATATTCACATCTGTATGTGATTAATATCCATAGTTCACATCTTCATGTGATCAACACTCAAAGGGTTTACTAGAGTCAATAATCTAGTTCACATTGCTTAGTGATTAACACCCAAAGAGTACTAAGGTATGATCATGTTTTTCTTGTGAGAGAAGTTTAGTCAAGGGTCTAACACATTCAGATCCGTATGTATTTTGCAAATATTCTATGTCTATAATGCTCTGCATGGAGCTACTCTAGCTAATTGCTCCGACTTTCAATATGTATCCAGATTGAGACTTACAGTCATCTGGATCGGTGTAAAAGCTTGCACCGATGTAACTTTTTACAACGAACTATTTTATCACCTCCATAATCGAGAAACATTTCCTTAGTCCTCACTAAGGATATTCTTGACCAATGTCCAGTGATCTACTCCTAGATCACTATTGTACTCCTTTGCCAAACTCATGGTAGGGTATACAATAGGTCTGGTCCATAGCATGGCATACTTTATACAACCTATGACTGAGGCATAGGGAATGACTTTCATTCTCTTTCTATTTTCTGTTGTGGTCGGGATTTGAGTCTTACTCAATTTCACACCTTTGCAACACAGGCAAGAACTCTTTCTTTGACTTTTACATTTTGAACTATTTAAAAATCTTGTCAAGGTATGTACTCATTGAAAATCTTATGAAGTGTCTTGATCTATCTCAATAGATCTTGATGCTTAATATATAAGTATCTTTACTGAGGTCTTTCTTTGAAGAAATCCTTTTAAACACTCCTTTATGCTTTCCAACAATATGTCACTCACATATATTTATCAGAAAGGTTGTAGTGCTCCCACTCACTTTTTTGTAAATACAGGCTTCACCGCAAGTCCATATAAAATCATATGCTTTGATCAACTCATCAAAGTGTATATTCCAACTCCGAGATGCTTACACCAGTCCATAGATGGATCGCTGGAGCTTGCACATTTTGTTAGCACCTTTCAAATTGTCAAAACCTTTTGGTTGCATCATATACAATTCTTCTTTAAGAAAAACATTAAGGAATGTAGTTTTGACATCCATTTGCCAAATTTCATAAAATGTGGCAATTGCTAACATGATTCGGACAGACTTAAGCATCGATACGAGTGAGAAAATCTCATCGTATTCAACACTTTGAACTTGTCGAAAAACTTTTTGTGACAAGTCGAGCTTTGTAATAGTAACACTACTATCAGCGTCTGTCTTCCTCTTAAAGATCCATTTATTTTCTATGGCTTGCCGATCATCGGGCAAGTCAATCAAAGTCCACATTTTGTTCTCATACATGGATCCCATCTCAGATTTCATGGCCTCAAGCCATTTCGCAGAATCTGGGCTCATCATCGCTTCCTCATAGTTTGTAGGTTCGTCATGGTCAAGTAACATGACCTCCAGAACAGGATTACCGTACCACTTTGGTGCGGATCTTGCTCTGATTGACCTATGAGGTTCGGTACTAACTTGATCTGAAGTTACATGATCATCATCATAAGCTTCCTCACTAATTGGTGTAGGAGTCACAGGAACAGATTTCTGTGATGAACTACTTTCCAATAAGGGAGCAGGTATAGTTACCTCATCAAGTTCTACTTTCCTCCCACTCACTTCTTTCGAGAGAAACTCCTTCTCTAGAAAGGATCCATTCATAGCAACGAATGTTTTGCCTTCGGATCTGTGATAGAAGGTGTACCCAACAGTTTCCTTTGGGTATTCTATGAAGACGCACTTCTCTGATTTGGGTTCGAGCTTATTCAGGTTGAAACTTTTTTCACATAAGCATCGCAACTCCAAACTTTAAGAAACGATAACTTTGGTTTCTTGCCAAACCACAGTTCATAAGGCGTCGTCTCAACGGATTTTGATGGTGCCCTATTTAAAGTTAATGCAGCTGTCTCTAATGCATAACCCTAAATCGATAGTGGTAAACCGATAAGAAACATCATAGATCACACAATATCCAATAAAGTGCGGTTACGACGTTTGGACACACCATAACATTGTGGTGTTCCAGGTGGCGTGAACTGTGAAACTATTCCATATTGTTTTATATGAAGGCCAAACTCGTAACTCAAATATTCTCCTCTACGATCAGATCATAGAAACTTTATTTTCTTGTTACGATGATTCTCCACTTCACTCTGAAATACTTTGAACTTTTCAAATGTTTCAGACTTGTGTTTCATTAAGTAGATATACTCATATCTGCTCAAATCATTTGTGAAGGTCAGAAAATAATGATACTTGCCACGAGCATCAACACTCATTAGACCGCAAACATCGGTATGTATTATTTCCAACAAGTCAGTAGCTCGTTCCATTGTTCCGGAGAACGGAGTTTTAGTCATCTTGCCCAAAAGGCACGATTCGCAAGCATCAAATGATTCATAACCAAGTGATTCTGAAAATCCATCTTTATGGAGTTTCTTCATGCGCTTTACACCGATATGACCCAAACGGTAGTGCCACAGATAAGTTGCACTATCATTATTAACTTTGCATCTTTTGGCATCAATATTATGAATATGTGTATCACTACGATCGAGATTCAACAAACTATTTTCATTGGGTGTATGACCGTTGAAGGTTTTATTCATGTAAAACAATTATTCTCTGACTTTAAATGAATAATTGTATTGCAATAAACATGATCAAATCATATTCATGCTCAACGCAAACGCCAAATAACATTTATTTAGGTTTAACACTAATCCCAAAATTCTAGGGAGTGTGTGATGATGATCATATCAATCTTGGAACTACTTCCAACACTCATCATCACTTCCCCTCAACTAGTCTCTGTTTATTATGTAACTCCTGTTTCGAGTTACTAATCTTAGCAACCGAACAAGTATCAAATACTCAGGGGCTACTATAAACACTAGTAAGGCAAGCATCAATAACTTGTATATCGAATATACCCTTGTTCACTTTGCCATCTTTCTTATCCACCAAATATTCAGGGCATTTCCACTTCTAGTGACCATTTCCTTTGCAGTGTAAGCACTCAGTTTCAGGCTTTGGTCCAGCTTTGGGCTTCTTCGCGGGAGTGACAATTTGCTTGTCATTCTATTTGAGGTTCCCTTTCTTTCCCTTTGCCCTTTTCTTAAAACTAGTGGTCTTGTCAATCATCAACACTTGATGCTCTTTTCTTGATTTCTACCTTTGTCGATTTCAACATCAGGAAGAGCTCGGGAATCGTTTTCGTCATCCCTTGCATACTATAGTTCATCATGAAGTTCTAGTAACTTGGTGATGCTTACTAGAGAACTCTGTCAATCACTATCTTATCTGAAAGATTAACTCCCACTTGATTCAAGCGATTGTAGTACCCAGACAATCTGAGCACATGCTCACTAGTTGAGCGATTCTCCTCCATCTTTTAGCTATAGAACTTGTTGGAGACTTCATATCTCTCAACTTGGGTATTTGCTTGAAATATTAACTTCAATTCCTAGAACATCTCATATGGTCCATGACGTTCAAAACGTCTTTGAAGTCCCGATTCTAAGCCGTTAAGCATGGTGCACTAAACTATCTAGTAGTCATCATATTGAGCTAGCCAAACATTCATAACGTCTACATCTGCTCCTGCAATAGGTCCGTCACCTAGCGGTGCATCAAGGACATAATTCTTCTATGCAGCAATGAGGACAATCCTCAGATCACGGATCGAATCCGCATCATTGCTACTAACATCTTTCAACATAGTTTTTCTCTAGGAACATATCAAAATAAAAACATAGGGAAGCAACAACACGAGCTATTGATCTACAACATTATTTGCAAAATACTATTAGGACTAAGTTCATGATAAATTAAAGCTCAATTAATCATATTACTTAAGAACTCCCACTTATATAGACATCCCTCTAATCATCTAAGTGATCACGTGATCCAAATCAACTAAACCATGTCCGATCATCACGTGAGATGGAGTAGTTTTCAATGGTGAACATCACTATGTTGATCATATCTACTATATGATTCACGCTCGACCTTTCGGTCTTAGTGTTCCGAGGCCATATCTGTATATGCTAGGCTCATCAAGTTTAACCTGAGTATTCCGCGTGTGCAACTGTTTTGCACCCGTTGTATTTGAACGTAGAGCCTATCACACCCGATCATCACGTGGTGTCTCAGCAAGAAGAACTTTCGCAACGGTGCATACTCAGGGAGAACACTTATACCTTGAAATTTATTGAGGGATCATCTTATAATGCTACCGTCAATCAAAGCAAAATAAGATGCATAAAGGATAAACATCACATGCAATCAATATAAGTGATATGATATGGCCATCATTATCTTGTGCTTGTGATCTCCATCTTCGAAGCACCGTTATGATCACCATCGTCACCGACGCGACACTTCGATCTTCATCGTAGCATCGTTGTCATTTCGCCACCTATTGCTTCTACGACTATCGCTACCGCTTAGTGATAAAGTAAAGCAATTACATGGCGTTTGCATTGTATACAATAAAGTGACAACCATATGGCTCCTGCCAGTTGCCGATAGCTCGGTTACAAAACATGATCATCTCATACAATAAAATATAGCATCACGTCTTGACCATATCACATCACAATATGCCCTGCAAAAACAAGTTAGACGTCCTCTACTTTGTTGTTGCAAGTTTTACGTGGCTGCTACGGGCTGAGCAAGAACCGTTCTTACCTACGCATCAAAACCACAACGATAGTTCGTCAAGTTAGTGCTGCTTTAACCTTCTCAAGGACCGGGCGTAGCCACACTCGGTTCAACTAAAGTTGGAGAAACTCACACCCGCCAGCCACCTATGTGCAAAGCACGTCGGTAGAACCAGTCTCGCATAAGCGTACGCGTAATGTCGGTTCGGGCCACTTCATCCAACAATACCGCCGAACCAAAGTATGACATGCTGGTAAGCAGTATGACTTGTATCGCCCACAACTCACTTGTGTTCTACTCGTGCATATAACATCTACGCATAAAACCAGGCTCGGATGCCACTGTTTGGGAACGTAGTAATTTCTAAAAAATTCCTACGCACACACAAGATGATGATGATCCATAGCAATGAGAGGGGAGAGTGTTGTCCATGTACCTTCGTAGACCAAAAGCGGGAACGTTAGCATAACGCGGTTGATGTAGTCGTACGTCTTCACGATCCGACCGATCAAGTACCGAACGCACGACACCTCCAAGTTCAGCACACGTTCAACTCGATGATGTCCCTCGAACTCCGATCCAACCGAGCTTTGAGGGAGAGTTCCGTCAGCATGACGGCGTGATGATGATGATGATGTTCTACCGACGCAGGGCTTCGCCTAAGCACCGCTACAATATTATCGAGGTGGATTATGGTGGAGGGGGGCACCACACACAGCTAATAGATCTCAAGGATCAATTGTTGTGTCTAGAGGTGCCCCCTGCCCTCGTATATAAAGGAGCAAGGGGGAGGCGGCCGGCCTAGGAGGAGGGCGCGCCAAGGGGGGAGTCCTACTCCCACCGGGAGTAGGACTCCTCCTTTCCTTGTTGGAGTAGGAGAAGGGAAGGGAGAAGGAGAAGGAAGGAAGGGGGCGCCCCCCCCCCCTAGTCCAATTCGGACTAGTCCATGGGGAGGGGTGCGGCCACCCTTTGGGGCCTTTCTCTCATTTCCCGTATGGCCCATTAAGGCCCAATACGAATTCCCGTAACTCTCCAGCACTCCGAAAAAATACCCGAATCACTCGGAACCTTTCTGATGTCCGAATATAGTCGTCCAATATATCGATCTTTATGTCTCGACCATTTCGAGACTCCTCATCATGTCCCCGATCTCATCCGGGATTCCAAACTCCTTCGGTACATCAAAAGACATAAACTCATAATATAACCGTCATCAAACTATAAGCGTGCGGACCCTACGGGTTCGAGAACTATGTAGACATGACCGAGACACGTCTCCGGTCAATAACCAATAGCGGAACCTGGATGCTCATATTGGCTCCCACATATTCTACGAATATCTTTGTTGGTCAAACTGCATAACAACATACGTTGTTCCCTTTGTCATCGGTATGTTACTTGCCCGAGATTCGATCGTCGGTATCTCAATACCTAGTTCAATCTCGTTACCGGCAAGTCTCTTTACTCGTTATGTAATGCATCATCCCGCAACTAACTCATTAGTCATATTGCTTGCAAGGCTTATAGTGATGTACATTACCGAGAGGGCCCAGAGATACCTCTCCGACAATCGGAGTGACAAATCCTAATCTCGAAATATGCCAACTCAACAAGTACCTTTAGAGACACCTGTAGAGCACCTTTATAATCACCCAGTTACGTGTGACGTTTGGTAGCACACAAAGTGTTCCTCCGATAAACGAGAGTTAAATAATCTCATAGTCATAGGAACATGTATAAGTCATGAAGAAAGCAATAGCAACATACTAAACGATCAAGTGCTAAGCTAACGGAATGGGTCAAGCCAATCACATCATTCTCCTAATGATGTGATCCGTTAATCAAATGACAACTCATGTCTATGGTTAGGAAACTTAACCATCTTTGATTAACGAGCAAGTCAACTAGAGGCATACTAGTGACATTATGTTTGTCTATGTATTCACACATGTATTATGTTTCCGATTAATACAATTCTAGCATGAATAATAAACATTTATCATGAAATAAGGAAATAAATAATAACTTTATTATTGCCTCTAGGGCATATTTCCTTCAGATTACTCCTTGTAGTTGATGCTAGTTGGTTTATTTGGTGGAAGATCGTGTGTTCAGATCCTTAATGCATATTAATATCCCTCTGATTATGAAAATGAATATGCTTTGTGAGTAGTTACTTTTGTTCCTGAGGACATGGGTGAAGTCTTGCTATTAGTAGTCATGTGAATTTGGTATTCGTTCGATATTTTGATGAGATGTATGTTGTCTCTCCTTTAGTGGTGTTATGTGAACGTCAACTACATGACACTTCACCATTATTTGGGCCTAGAGGAAGGCATTGGGAAGTAATAAGTAGATGATGGGTTTCTAGAGTGACAGAAGCTTAAACCCTAGTTTATGAGTTGCTTCATAAGGGGCTGATTTGGATCCATATGTTTCATGTTATGGTTAGGTTTACCTTAATACTTCTTTTGTAGTTGCGGATGCTTGCAATAGGGGTTAAGCATAAGTGGTATGCTTATCCAAGAAAGGGCAGTACCCAAGCACCAGTTCACCCACATATCAAATTATCAAAGTAACAAACGTGAATCATATGAGCGTGATGAAAACTAGCTTGACGATAATTCCCATGTGTCCTCAGGAGCGCTTTTATCATTATAAGAACTTGTCCAGGCTTGTCCTTTGCTACAAAAAGGATTGGGCCACCTTGCTGCACCTTATTTACTTTCATTGCTTATTACCCGTTACAAATTACCTTATCACAAAACTATCTGTTACCTATAATTTCAGTGCTTGCAGAGAATACCTTACTGAAAACCGCTTGTCATTTCCTTCTGCTCCTCGTTGGGTTCGACACTCTTACTTATTGAAAGGACTACGGTAGATCCCCTACACTTGTGGGTCATCACCCGACGCTGCTCCCGGGCCTAGATTTTGAGCCCGAAGGCCGGGCCGGGCCGGGCCCAGGCTCGTCATTTTCGCGTTTTCTTGAAGGACGGGTCGGGCCGGCCCAAAGCCTGACGGGATTTTACGTGTTCGGGTCGGGCTCGGGCCCAGAAAACAAGCCCGACGATTGGGTCGGGCCGGGCCCGGGCCTGGGTTTTTCGTGTCGGGCCTGGCTAGGCTCGGTTCGGCCCGAGGTATGGCCAGGTATACTTACATTATTCTGGTCTCTACTCACATGTGATAACACATGCTCTCTACCCATCTCAACTAACAAGTTTTCTATTTCACCCCCGTTGCCACAGATGGCGATCGATCCTTGTTTGAGCTCCTGATCATATCTATCGCCTTAGAGAAATCAGACTCAAGAATAAATGGCAGTGTGCTCCACTCCCGTGTCAGCTTGATCCCTCTCTGATCACCTCAACCTCCGCTTCTAGCGCGCTGGTACATTGCCTTAGGTATCTGCATGAAGCAAAGATGACTGCACCATGTTCATCACGCAAAACAATACTTGCGCCCCCTGTGCCATCTGACTATAGAAATGCTCCATCGACGTTTAGTTTAGCCCAACCCGCCGGTGGCTTGCACCAGCGCTCCGGTGGTCTAGTGCATGCTTCCCTCGCCGGTCTGAGCTTCTCTAGTCGTTGCTGAAATCACAAGACGACCATCTTGCCCTTCGTCATATTGGCCTTCGGGTATTGCTGGATACAAAGTATTGTGTCGATGTAGCTTGATAAGAATCTGGTGGAAGCTTCAATAAGAGGTGCTAGTTTGTGATCAAAGGCGGAGCTATGTAAAAACCTGAGGGGGGCCGTGGCCCCCCAGGCCAAATGACATTTATTTTTTTACTAGGTAGTAATGGCCCCTGCAGCTCTAATACTGGCCCATCTTGCCATTCACATGCACGCACAAACCCGTCATCGCGCTTCATGCACAGGCTCGGCTGTTTGGCATCTATTCCCCAACAACGCTCCGGCACGTCTGCTAGCCTCCATCCATGAATCAGGCAACCAACCACCATGCCGCCACACTGCCTCAACCCTGACGCCGACTAGATGCTCGCCATCACGCCTGAGACCATCGTCTTCGGCTCTTCGGCACTAGCCGGTCTGGTGGTCATCCATGTTGGACGGCCGGCCGTCATCACCGGCTACTCCGCCTCATGTGAATTTGTTCTATTGATCTGTAGTACTACTTCATTTTTTGTTGTTATAGTTGGCTCACAGAATGTCATTGAGGTTTGAAGGCTGGTGGTATAAATAGACAAATATTTTGATGTAGTCAGTTCTCTTAAGGAGTATATATTGCTAATTATACATGTATATTGCAACTAATATGGGTAATAATAAGCATAAAATTTGCCTCAAGGCTATAAGTTCTGGTTTGCTATGGTTTGTTAGTATTTCTTTTTATCATTGCCCCCCCCCCATAGATTCTTGTCAAGCTCCGCCACTGTTTGTGATGCGTGATTTCATTCCTCACGTGCCAACTCCTCCACATTGTCATGAGCATTGGTAGCCAAACGTGCTCATCACACTGGTTAAGAAGATGAAGTAGCCAATCCGAACCAGTGTTTCGAAGCTGATCAACGTCCGGAAGACCCCCATTCGTCCGCCATTGCCAGCCATAGAGCACGCACCCGTGGGCACCTGCAAAGTGCATGGAAGGTGTCCTCGCATTCCACCCCACAAACATCACATATATAAGCTACTTCCAAAGTTCTCTTTTTTGTTTATTCTCCATAGTAGCCAAAGAGTTTGATGACACTAACCAAGCGAACACACGTACCTTGGGGGGGGCAACGCACCCCCACAATGCCTTCCAGACGGCACGTATACCATCCAGTGCCCTGCTCATGCCGCACCAATTTGTGCTATTTTGTTCCTGAAGACCGATGTAGTAAGCGCTACGCACGGTGAAGATACCACGCGGATCAGGCGCCCAGGCAATAACATCCTCCAACCGCCAGGATGAGGGGATGATGGTCGTGATGCTTTCTACAACAGTCGCGTTGAAGTGATCCCACAACAGTTCCATATTCCAACAGCCATTTTCATCCAATAGCTCCGACACTCGTCATAACCTGCATCTCCCACGTGTAGTGGTTGGCCGGTAGGACGGGGGCCGCGGCAGCCATGGATCACGCCATATACGCACGTGTTCCCCATTCCTCGCCCTCCAAATGAGGCCCTTCTTTCAACTCGAGCCCGTGGTGTATAGCATGCCACGTCGGAGATGTGTTACCTGAAAAAATAATGTCCTCAAGTTCACCGTTAGGATAGTATTTGCCTTAAGAACATGGGTACACAACGACTCTGGATGCGTCAGTAGTCGCCAGGCTTGTCGGGCTAGAAGGGCTTGGTTAAAAACCCTAAAGTCCCAGAAGCCTAGGCCATCCCTCGCCTTGGGCTCGGTCATCTTATCCCAAGCCACCCAATGTGTTTTCCTTTTTCCTTGTTTTGAGCCCCACCAGAAGTTTCTGACTAGCCTCGTAAGGTCATCAGACACTGAGCACGGTAGTTTAAAGACCCCCATGATGTATGCTAGTATTGCTTGTGTGATAGCCTTTATCATAGTTTCTTTCCCCGCCTGTGATAACGTGTCCCCCCACACGAGAATTCTGGTGGTAAGACTCTGCTGCAACATTTGGAACTTGCCTCTATGCATTCTTCCATCCGGTGTTGGGAGGTCAAGATACTCGCCCTCAAAATCTGCCCGTTGGACTTGAAGGACTTGTTTTACTTCCTGATGGATGGTGGTTGGACAATTGTCCCCAAACTAGATAGAACATTTTAGAGGATTGATGAGTTCCCCAGTGGCCTTCTCATAATTATTGGTAACCCCCTTTATCGACTGAGCTTGGGCTGCGCTTGCTTTGAAAAAGAGAAGTGTGTCATCCACGAAGGGGAGGTGGGACACCCCTGGCGCACGAGGACACACCTTAACCGACATAATAGCCTTAGCTTGCACACCCTGTCCTAGTAACGCAGATAAACCATCAGCAACAAACAAGAATAAGAACCGAGAGAGGGGGTCACCTTGTCGTAGCCCTCGGGACGGTGCAAAAGCAGGCTCCATTAAATTTTAGAGAGCATCTCACCGAGGTAACACATGTCATAATCCACCTTACCCACTGGTGAGCGAAGCCCAACTTTTGTATCACTTGCTCCAAGAACCCCCAATAACGCGATCATACGCTTTTGACAAAGTCCAGCTTATATGCACAAAAACTATTCTCTGGGGTCTTCTCATGCTGGATATAATGAAGACACTCAGTGCCTAGTAGAGCATTATCTGTTATCAATCTACGCGGTACAAAAGCACTTTGGTGTGAAGATATAATTTCGTCAAGTATCGGTCTCAATCTGTTAATGAGGCATTTTGCCACTATTTTGTAGATGACATTACATAAGCTTATGGGCCAGAAATTAGATAAGCGTACCAGATCATTAAATTTTGGAATGAGTACTACCACTGCTTTGTTTCTTTCTTTATTATACTTTGTTCTTTTTTTCTTGGTTTTCTTTGCTTTTCTTCTTGTTTCTTTGTCGGGTTTTATCTATTTTCTTTTAAACACATGTCAACTTTTTCTCAGTACACAATGTATATTTTAAGCGCACACGCAGAAAAAAATTATACGCGTTCAATCTTTTTAATTAAATATTTTGGAAAACATTCTGAATACATGGAAACATTTTCCAAATACACGTTGTACTTTTTAAATGGCATTTTTTTAAACTACTCGAACATTCTTTTACATTGCATAACATTTAAAAATCATGAACATTTTTTACAAACACGTAAATTTCTTTAAAATGTCACTTACACTATTTTCAATGGAATATTTCTTTACATCGTATAAATATTTTTAAATATGACACGAACAGTTTATTTAAAATCTCACATGTATTTTTTAGTAGTACAAGATGTATATTTTTACTTCACACAAATATTTTTTTACACTGGACACCATTTTCTTAAAAATCGAAAGTTGCATACTTTTTCTGGAACGCGAAACATTTTTTCATTGTCATGAATATCTTTTGAAAAGTTACAATTTTTAAAACTATGCGAACAAAAATTATATACTGCTCCCTCCGATCTTAATTGACGCCGCTTTAGTAGACCCTTAGTACAAAGTTGTATTAAAGTAGCGTCAATTAATATGGACCAAAGGAAGTGTGTTACTTACTCCGTCCCAAAATAAGTGTGTCAACTTTGTACTACTACAAGTACGAAGTTGTACTAAACTTAAAACACTTATTTTGGGACGGAGCGAGTATTATTCTTCAAATTCATGATTTTAATTTTTGAAGTAAATTTTATTATTCAAATAGATTTATTTTAGATTATTTTCGAAAAATTGAAGAAAACAAAAATAATAAGAGAACCAAACGAATGAAAAGCATAGGCCCAACACTCTCACGCGTGAGGCGACGTTCTCATATAGCTCGCTAGAAGCGAGACATAACTTCGCCTGCCTGAGCCTGCTCAAGTTTGACTGTTTTGTATACGTGCACATACACGACGGCCGATGTAAGAAACGCCGGGCTGACAATTTCGAAGCTCATTGCATCGCTAAGGGCATGTACAATGCATAGCCTCAAGGTGATGCCTCGCATGCAACGTAGGATCGGATATGACGTAAAATAGGTTCGGATAGGGAAGCGGGATCCTCTCCAGGAGGCGGGTGCTTGAAGAGAAAAGGTGTGGTCCGGTGACAAAAGCTGAAAAGGTTTAAGTGAAAAGTAGAGATGCATATGTACTAAAGTCTTTATTTTCTATTTCTTAACGAGGCCCACTAGTGGTAGCTTGCATTGGGGGAAAAAAATAAATGTAGATGCCTCAAATTACTTTTTATCATGGGGCATATATATCCATATGCCACCATTGTACATGCCCTAAGTATGCTCGTTCTTTAGCATTGTGATGCCATGTGTGGTTTGGAGTGCCTTTTGATACTTTGTTATTCCTGCAAACATTGATGATCCATAAAGCTTAGCGACGTTTCTCTAAAAAGAAAAAGAAAACGCGGGACGAATCCATGATGCATGGTGCCGTTCCGGGTTCAGTTCCACCTCGCCTTGTTAGCAGAAGGAAAGGAGAGCTCAACTATATGGCTCAGTTCTTTTGCAAGATTCTCCCAAAATCTGACCCTTCCCCAGCTTCTTTCAAAATCTTTAACACCCATTTGTTTTACAATCCTAACTGATTAGACCTTAACTAGATAGGATTGTAAAACAAATGAAGTTCAAAAATTCTAGGAGAACATGGGACTGGGCTGCATGTATTGATAGGCACGCAACTTGGTGAACCTTTTCGGTATAAACGGAATACTGTACCGTTTAGTCGATTAAGCGAACATTCGGTTTCAATAAAGTCATTTTGGTTAACAATTCTGCTAACCGAAAATTATAGAATTATTAAATAAAAATAGAAAAAGTAGTTGTTCGTGCTTTGTTTCACACTCCCTCCATTTTTTAGTGTGCATATAAGATTTGGTCAAAGTCAAACTTTATAAAGTTTTACCAACTTTATAGAAAAAATATCAGCATCTAAAATACTAAAGCTATGTGTATGAAAATTAATTTCATGATGCATCTAATAATATTGATTTAATATTATGAATCTTGATAATTTTTTTCTATAAACTTAGTCAAAGTTAACAAAGTTTGACTTTGACCAAATTCTATATGTGGACTAAGAAAAAACGGAGGGAGTATATACCTGTAGACGACATGGGCCATTTTTTTAAGCATCGTCGACTTGGGACTTCATCATACTGGCCCTGACCAATAATCCATTTAGCGTGGATCCGATCTGTTTCGTGGGGTCAATCATGGCTGGCCCAGGGGCGCAATGAAACACGGACCCCAGCGTGTCCCCAGGGTGGTGTGGTGGGACGTGGACACTGGACCGAAGCGGAAGGGAAGAGGCCAAGAGGGCCGGATATCGCAACGGAACGCGAAGCTTTTGATACAGTCCGAACGAGGCAACCCAGTCCGTTATATACACTGTAGCTATCAAGCTTTGCCTCAAAAAAAAAAAAAGCTATCAAGCTGCCCCTAAAAAAATAGATGTGATCGGACCACCCAAAGTAACAGGGAGATCTTTTTTGACGTAAACAAAACAGAGGCGACTAGGCGAGCACACACCTCACCTCAGTGAGACATGTTTTCCGAGGCACACCTCAGTGGCATGTTGTGCTCAAGAAAAGAAAGAAGAAGGGAAATGACCGGACGATCAGCCCATGTGAGTGGGTCTGGTCGAACGTTTCCACAGTGCATGTACTATATAAATATGACCTGTCACGGAAACCGACGTTCAAAGGGTGCTGTCTGCTCGATCGGCACGGGGCATTGGACCAGCGCAAGGTACTGCTTGATAAGCTGTGCCACGCAGCTTCCATGTCACCTTTGTACCGATGCTGTGCTCAGTAGTGTGTGTGTGCGCGATGGCAGCTCCGCGAGAACGATGGATGTCCGGGACCGCGAGGAGCCACTCGGGGTCGAAATGGGAGCAGGGGCAACAGATATTTGCGAAGAGGCGCCTCGTCGGCTCGTCGGCTCATGGATTAGGACGGGACAGGAACGCTAAGAGCAAAAGTGGAGCCGACCCATTTTATCCGCCTACGTCCGTTTGAGTTGGCACGGACAAAAGTGAAGATCCAATGCGGTGGTCCAAACGCAAATCGCGTCGGCCTGACGTCCGCGCGGACCCATTTCCAGCCCAAAATTGCGCCTGGAATGCGTCGGCGCGGACGCGCCGCACGTCTCCTCGGCGTCCGCCGCGTCCCCATCTGTAGGCCACCCAACCGCCACTGGTCGTCTTATTTATGACGACCACCGACAGCGGGCCCACTTGTCAGCCTCAAGAAGCGTTCTTTTTTAAGCACGCGTGCGACGGAGGGCCGGCCTCATCCACTTCTCCCGTCCACATTTGGCCCCCCACTACTCCCTTGCTTCCTCGCTGGCGACAGGAAACCCTAGGCCACCATGGGCATCTTCGGCAACAATGGCAAGGGCAAGGACAAGGTCAAGGGCACCCCCGGCGCCTCGTCCTCCCGTGCTCCCCCTCCCCCTTCACCGCCGGCGCGTTCCGCCCGGAATGCCGGCGCCTGCACATCCCGGTGCACCAAGCGCGGTGGCACTGGGAGTACAGGCAGCCCCTCCCCTGCCCCGACGTGATGCTGCCGCACCATTGGCACTTGGATCACCAGCGGATCCCGGTGCCGGCGGTTCCGCGGAGCCAGCGGGCGCACGACGACGAGGTGCGCAGACGCCGAGTACGCCGCCGACTCTCCCAACTGGGAGGCTTGGTTCGCCCTCGAACATGAGGAGGAACGGCGCTCGGGTGTCGACGCCGTCCCACCGCCGTTTCCATCGCCGCCCCCGCAGGTAGAGCCGGAGGACGAGGAGGCGGAGGCGGAGTACCAGGTCGCACTCGAGGAGGCCCTGCAGCAGGCGCTGGAGGCTAGAAGCCTCGAGGAGGATGCGCACTGGGATGGGCTGGAGCAAGTCCTCGCCCTGCCGGCGGGCGGGGGACTCCGTCCACTCCCCGATGTTTGTGTCGCCACCGTCACCGCCTATCCAGCCCAAGCCGGAGCCGGAGCCGACGCGGAAGCGCTCCCTGCCTCCACCCACTTGGCCGGAGGAGGCCTACTCGTGGATGGGCCAGTACCGTGAGTGGGTGAGCGCACCCCCCGTCCACTTCGCCGCAATGCCGGATCAGGAGGCCGCCCACTGCGCACTGGCTCGGCCAGGAGCAGGCCGACGGCGAGCAGCAGATGTGCTACGAGGCCATGCTCCAGCGCGATGCGGAGGCGTTCCGGCTCGAGAGGAGGAGGACGAGCGCGCGTGGCTAGCCGCAATGCCGCCGCCCCAGCAAACGCCGGAGGAGGCTGTCCTGGCAGCATACCAGGCGGCGTTCGGGTGGGCAGGCCCTGCTCCCCTCTTCATCGACCTCACCGGCGATGGCAACGGCGGCGTCGGCGCCAAGGGCAAGGGCAAGGCCGACGACGTCTAGGGCAGCATGCGCGGCAGAAGGCGGGCGCAAACTTTTTTTAATGTTTTAATTAATGTCTAATTATGTTTAAGTGAACTTTGGCCAGCGTTTGACCGGCCACTTATGTTTAATTATGTTCATTTTAAGTTTATTTCATGCGACCTTTTTTTTGTATGCCCGCACATTTGGGTCTCCCCCCCTCTGTTGGACGGCCAAACCGACCCAAACGGACGAAAAGCGGACAAAAACGGTGTCCGTTGGGTCGGCCCGTTGGAGTTGCTCTAATGCGGAGCAAAAAGCATGATACCGAAGAGTCTAAAATGCAGTACTTATTTATTCTTCAACCAGATATTTTTCTTGGGATCAATTTATGTTGTATACTGAAATCATGTTTTGTTAAGAAGTATCATGATATAATTAGTTTGTCTAATTGTCGGATATCGGGTTCTGGCAAGACCCTTAAGGTTCGAACTCTGGGTGCGCACGAAAATCTTCTCCCTACCAATCCACGCTCCAAAACCTCGCCGTGAATCTAAGCTACACGATGAACATCACAAGGGACACAAGGTTTATATTGGTTCGGGCCACCGTTGTGGTGTAATACCCTAATCCAGTGTGCGGCGTGGTGGATTGCCTCTGGGGCTGATGATGAACAGTACAAAGGAAGAACAGCCTCGCGAGGGGTGTTCTTGAGCTGGTGCGGTGTTCTGCTAGGGAAGGATTCGATCTCTCCTCTACTGTGGCGGGTATCTCTATTTATAGAGGCCCTGGTCCTCTTTCCAAATATTGAGCGGGAAGGGAGCCAACAACGGCCATTTTGAAGGGGGACAGCTAGTACAAGCTATCCTGACTAAAGTTGGTCTTCAACTGCCAAAGGCACTGGTGATGACACCGTCCTAGGCTCCACGGTGATCTCCATCCTGCCCTACTGCCGGTCTTGGTCTCGTTGCACTGATATGGAAACCTTTGCTTGATGCCTCGGTGCTCCGCGCCTGCGCTTGCCCCCTTTGCACCAAAGAGGAAACGAGGACACTGCGCTGGCTGGGCCCGCCTGGTCTCGATCGTCATGGCTTGCGTCACGAGTACCTCGCGAGGTACTCCTTGCCTTGATCTCTCCGCCTCCTCGCGAGCCTGCCTGGTGAGGCCGCCCCTGAGGAAGCCTTGCGTTGTCCGCCCCGCGAGGGTCTTGAACTTGGATTGATGATGACAGGCCGTACTGGGCCACCGCTTGAGCCACTCCGCAGGCCGCAGGCAGGCAAGTCTAGGGACCCCCGTTCCCAAAACATCGACAGTAGCCCCCGGGCCCAAGGCGCGCTCGGACTTGGCTTAGCAGCGAAGCCAAAGGGCAAGTGCGGAGCACCACGGGCTCCAACAGCCTGCGGCCTTGGTCGCCGCGTGGCGGTTGATTGGACGTGGGCGTCTCCGCTTCCTCACATTGCCTCGGCAACTGCCCAATTTGACGAGTCCCTTCTGCATGCAAAAAGAGTCATGATTACCTGTGATCGTGGATGCCGACGGTTGGCCTCCTTTGGACTATAAGTACGGAGAGGCGCGAGCCCCCGTTGCCCATCTCTTCTTACTCCGCTCGCTTCTTCTTCCTCGCTCCACCTCCATCTTGCCGCCAATGGCGCCCATCCGCCGATTCTCAGTTGAGGAGAAAAGAAAGGCCCCCGGGAGGGGCCCGACCCGCTCCCGCCAAAGAAACAGCCGGTCCCCGGTCATCGCAACGAGGTTGCAAGGCCGAAGACGTCGAGGCCTTGGTACGAGCGGCCGCCTCTTGGGTTCCCGCTCCCTCTGTACGCCCGGGCTGAGGGCCCCGGAGAAGGAGACGCCGAGCGACGCCGCCCGCGCCGCCGGCGAGGCCGACGGGCCATGGTGGTGCGCGCCGTCGCTCCTGGAGTCCATGTCGCAGATTCCTCTCGCGAGCTCGTGCTCCATGCTGCGATGCCCCCGAGCTCCTGGATCTGTTTTCCTCCCTTCTTTGCCTTCGAGATGCCGCCGAGGGGGCCTCTCGAGCTTTGGTTGCCGCACGCCGACTCCGGTACCCCGGCGATCGGAGCAGAGGTTGAAGTCGTCGCTCCGAGCAAGGTCTACATGACCCGAGGCAGGGGCGATATCGCCCGGGTCTGCCGAACAGGGGGTGCCCTCGTGATTCATTTCGAATACGATGGCGCCTCCTTGATGCTCTTCAAGGTCTTCAATGCAGAAGGCCACCGGCTGGAGTGCTGCCCCAGAGGAGGCAGCCAAGACATCGACGTGGCAAGGTCTAGGCCTGCCACCCGTTTCCCCAACGGCTCCTCTGGCAGTAGTGGCGATGCTTGGGAGTCCAGAGACTCTCCCGAGCTCTTCGCGACTCCAGAGACGAGCAATGACAGCTATGTGCCCCCGAGCTCGCGTCGTGCCCGGAGCAAGTCGGCTGCATCAGGCCGCCGGCGCGGCTGATCTGGATGGGGTTGGCGCCGGCCTCCCGTGGCCCGCTGTTGATGATGGCGTCGGCCATGGGGGCGCGTGTAGTTAGGGCTCCTTAGGATTCACACCTTTTGTTCCCTGCGAGGAATTGAGAAAATACCCCGTGGGGGCATGTAATGTGTCCGCAATGTCTTTTGTTGATATTATCCTTATTATGAAGTGGTGCAAATGCTTGTCCTGTTCTGGCTTGGTTCCCCCTTTCTAACCTCGCGACGACTTGGTGCTCTACGCTGACAGGTCCCGGTCCCCAGGCAGGCTTCAACCGTCGCTGTTATGCCAGGTCGCGATGCCGTGGTCAAGGCCAGGAGGTGAGCGGCCCGAGGTCCAGTAAGAGCCCCTGAGGTGCGATGCTCAGGAGGTCCCCTTTAGCACTGAAGCAGCCGCCGAAAGGTGAGAAAGGAAGGCAACGTCACTGTCACAGAGCCGCGTCAAGTGGAGGTTTTGTGTCGCATCGATTAGCTATCCCAGGGGGAAAGACTTATCTCGTGTGCATGGAGTTGTTCGGTCGCGGGGTGCCGGGCTTGCGCGGCTGCAGCTGGGTTAGGCCTTCATGAGCTTCCCCTTCCTTCCCGTCCTCTCCTTCGTGCTCTACGTCCTCAGGTCCCGGCCCTCGAGCGAGCTCAGCCGTCGGTGGTATGCCAGGTCGTGATGCCGTGGATAAGGCCAGGGGTGAGGGATGGAGAGCCAGTAAGAGCCCTCGAGTCGCGATGCTCAGGAGCCCCCTTTTAACACTCAAGCGGATCGCGCGGGCAAGAGAGAAAGAAAGCTCGCGATGCCTCCCGTTTTAGGCCTCAGGTAGTCCCTGTAAACCAAGACGAGAAAAGCACGGGTTGCCATTATGATTGCCGGCCGGCCATTGGTTGCTCCGAGAGTGTGGTGAGGGCACTGAGGGCCTGGTGAGGTGACGCTTGCGAGGCTGCCGCGGGCCAGAGCTCGACCACTCAGATTTGTCGACGCTGCAGGGACGGACCCATGCACAAGCGTCGTGCCAGCGCGAGCGGCTCCAAAGCTAGCTGTCAATCGGGCAGGCGATTATCACAGGCAGGTTAAGCATGAAAGGTAAATCAGCTTAGATAGATGTAGGAAGGATACATGCCACTGGGTCAGGCCTGAGCGGCTTGGGGATGATGCAGCCCGAGGGGCGCCCCCAGCAAGGTAAACTAAAGACATAAGAAAAAGAGATACATGTCGCAGGGACAAACCCACGCGACATGGGAATAATGCAGCCCTGAGGGCGCTCCCAGCTGAAATGAACTCGAAAGATGTCACCTGATATCATTGTAGAGCGGGTGTTGGAGTAGCTGACGATGCGTGGTGAAGAGGCCGATCCTCATGAGCCACCGAAGCCCTGAGCCTCGGGAGGCTCTGGGGGTCCGGGCGGTTCCTCGAGGACCATCTCCATCCCTGCCAGGACCACATGGTGTCTAGCCTCCTGAGCTGCCAGAATGCTCTGCAGAAGATGCTGGTGAGCGACAGCCGCATTTGGCAGGCCGAAAGGCATGCGAGTTGTGCAACAGACCCTCGCGGCGTCCCTCGCGCGAAGGCCAGAAGCGTTCCTGAGACGCGACTCGGCTGAGCCCTGGGTAGCAAACGTGCAACCCGCCATCCTCGCTTGGATGGGGAGCTACGCCAGGTAGGCGGCGATCGCCGCGTATGACTCTCGATTCTTGAAGCTCTTGAGTGGCCTTGGCAATGAACTCATGAGGGTTGGGCCCTCCTTGCCCCGTGCCTTCCTGAGGGAAACGTGTCGCGAAGCACGCCTCCAAGTGGTGCCCGAGCGCCTCCCTCGTGATCCTGGCAAAGTCTGAGGCCCTCCAGGAGAGAGCCCCCAAGCCTTGCCCGAGGAGGGCGCCGGGCGTGCCTTCCTATGCGACGGAGGGAGGCGCCCCTTGCACGGGCGCAGATCCTGACGCGATGCCTCCGGAGATGCCAACCTCCTAAGGCCTTGAGCTGGGCGATGTCTTCTTCTTCTTGGGAGCTGCCTCGGGAGGCTCCTCGCTCTTGCTGTCCCGGTCCTCAACTGATGCAGCTTGGAAGGCACGCTCGAGAGAGCACACCGCATCCTTCTCTTCGCAGGGGACTGTAATGATTCCGCCGCTTCCCGGCATCTTGAGGACATTGTAACCATGGTGAGTTACTGCCATGAACTTGGCTAGGGCTGGATACTCGAGTATGGCATTACATGGCAGGCGAATGTGGGCAACATCGAAGTCGATGAGCTCGGTACGGTAGTTCTTGCACTGTCCGAAGGTGACAGGGAGGCGAATCTGCCCTATCGGAGTGGTGGAGCCATCAGTAACTCTTGAGAAAGGCTTGGTTGGCTGAAGTTGATCATATGGCACTTGAAGGTTGTTGAACGTCTCGACGGACAGAACGTTGAGCCCTGCGCCGCCATCGATGAGGGTCCTAGTAACTTGCACATTGCTGATGACTGGGGAGCAAAGCATTGGGAGGATGCCGGCTGTCGTATTACATCTCCAACGTATCTACTTTTCCAAACACTTTTGCCCTTGTTTTGGACTCTAACTTGCATGATTTGAATGAAACTAACCCGGACTGACGCTGATTTCAGCAGTACTGCCATGATGTTGTTTTATGTGTAGAAAAGAAAAGTTCTCGGAATGTCCTGAAAATCCACGGAGGCACTTTTTGGAATTAATAAGAATTTTTGGTGAAAGAATCAACACCAAGGGGCCCACAGGCTGTCCACGAGACAGGCCCCCCCCCCCTAGGGCGCGCCCTCCTATCTCGTGGGCCCCCTGGACCTCCACCGACCTCAACTCCAACTCCATATATTCACGTTCGGGGAGAAAAAAATCAGAGAGAAAGTTTCATCGCGTTTTACGACACGGAGCCGCCGCCAAGCCCTAATCTCTCTCAAGAGGGCTGATCTGGAGTCCGTTCGGGGCTCCGGAGAGGGGATTCGTCATCGTCGTCATCATCAACCATCCTTCATCACCAATTTCATCATGCTCACCGCCGTGCGTGAGTAATTCCATCGTAGGCTTGCTGGACGGTGATGGGTTGGATGAGATTTACCATGTAATCAAGTTAGTTTTGTTAGGGTTTGATCCCTACTATCCACTATGTTCTGAGATTGATGTTGCTATGACTTTGCTATGCTTAATGCTTGTCACTAGGGCCCGAGTGCCATGATTTCAGATCTGAACCTATTATGTTTTCATGAATATATGTGTGTTCTTGATCCTATCTTGCAAGTCTATAGTCACCTATTATGTGTTGTGATCCGACAACCCCGAAGTGACAATAATCGGGATACTTCTCGGTGATGACCATAGTTTGAGGAGTTCATGTATTCACTATGTGTTAATGCTTTGTTCCGGTTCTCTATTAAAAGGAGGCCTTAATATCCCTTAGTTTCCGCTAGGACCCCGCTTCCACGGGAGGGTAGGACAAAAGATGTCATGCAAGTTCTTTTCCATAAGCACGCATGACTATTTACGGAATACATGCCTACATTACATTGATGAACTGGAGCTAGTTCTGTGTCACCCTATGTTATAGCTATTACATGAGGAGTCGCATCCGGCATAATTATCCATCAATGATCCATTGCCTATGAGCTTTTCATATATTGTTCTTCGCTTATTTACTTTTCCGTTGCTACTGTTACAACTACTACAAAAACCCAAAAACAATTATCTTTACTTTTGCCACCATTACTTTTATTATCATACCACTTTTGCTACTAAATACTTTGTTGCAGATACTAAGTTATCCAGGTGTGGTTGAATTGACAACTCAACTGCTAATACTCAAGAATATTCTTTGGCTCCCCTTGTGTCGAATCAATAAATTTGGGTTGAATACTTTACCCTCGAAAGCTGTTGCGATCCCCTACACTTGTGGGTTATCAAGACTAATTTTTGGCGCTGTTGCCTGGGAGCATAGCTCTATTCTCTGAGTCACTTGGGATTTATATATGTTGAATAATATGTTGACTAATGAAAATAATTGGACTCTTCCTGAGCCAATTCCTGAAGTAATTCCTGAACCAATTGAGCCAACTCCTGAGCCTATTCCTAAACCCACTCCAAAGAAGAGAGGTGTTTTATTTCTCAGTCCTGAAGATATGCAAGAGGCAAAGAAATCAATGAAAGAAAAATGTATTAAAGTTGAAGATGTTAAGAATTTACCTCCTATTGAAGAAATACATGGTCTTAATATACCGCCTGTTGAAGAACCACATTGTCTTGATAACCCGACACAGGTAGTAAAGGTAAATTCTCTCTATAGATATGATCAAGTTGAAATCCCCTCTACTAAATTTCATAGCCCATGCTTAAATGAATTTGATGACTTCATGGCTAGGCAAGAAAGTTTTAATGCTTATGTTGGTAGAGAGTTAAAGAATAATGCTTTCGAGATAGGACGTGTAAGTGATAATCTGTCTAGAGTTAAAGATGAACTTCACCTCGTTAGCAAATATGCTTCTATGGTTGCTACTCAAGCTGAGCAAGTACTCAAAGCTCAAAATGATTTGCTTGATGAATTAAATAAGAAAAATGACTTTGTTGTTAGAGTGGCTACTAGAACTGGTAGAATGACTCAGGAACCTTTGTATCCTGATGGCCACCCTAAGAGAATCGAGCAAGATTCTCAGAGAAATAATTTAGAGGCACCTAGTTCTTCTAAAAAGAAGAAAAAGAAAAATGATAGAACTTTGCATGCTTCTAGTGAACCTACTATAGACACACCTGAGAATCCCAATGATATTTCTATTTCTGATGCTGAAACACAATCAGATGATGAACATGAACCTAGTGATAATGTCAATGAAAATGTTCATGTTGATGCTCAACCTAGCAAAAACAATGATGTAGAGATTGAACATGTTGTTGATCTTGATAACCCATAATCAAAGAATCAACGTTATGATAAGAGAGATTTTGTTGCTAGGAAGCACGGTAGGGAAAGAGAACCATGGGTTCAGAAACCCATGCCCTTTCCTCCTAAACCATCCAAGTCAAAGGATGATGAGGATTTTGAGTGCTTTGCTGAAATGATTAGACCTATTTTCTTATGTATGCGCTTAACTGATATGCTCAAAGTAAATCCTTATGCGAAGTATATGAAGGATATCATCACAAATAAAAGAAAGATACCGGAAGCTGAAATTTCCACCATGCTTGCTAATTACACTTTTAAGGGTGGAATACCAAAGAAACTTGGAGATCCGGGTATACCAACTATACCATGCTCCATTAAAAGAAATTATGTTAGAACTGCTTTATGTGATATTGGAGCCGGTGTTAGTGTTATGCCTCTCTCTTTATATCGTAGACTTGAATTGAATAAGTTGACACCTACTGAAATATCTTTGCAAATGGCTGATAAATCAACTGCTATACCTATCGGTATTTGTGAGGATGTGCCTGTTGTGGTTGCAAATGTCACTATGCTAACAGACTTTGTTATTCTTGATATTCCCGAGGACGATAGTATGTCTATTATCCTTGGTAGACCTTTTCTTAATACTGCAGGGGCTGTTATTGATTGCAACAAAGGCAATGTCACATTTCATGTTAATGGTAATGAGCATACGGTACACTTTCCGAGGAAATAATCTCAAGTTCATAGCATCAATTCTATTGGACAAGTTCCAACTATTATTATTGGAGGTTTCGAATTTCCTCTCCCTATTGTCAAGAAAAAGTATGATATTCTTATTGTTGGGGATTTTCATATCCCCGTTGAGGTAACTTAGTGTTATTCGAAATTTCTCCGGTTCCGTGTTACTCGGAATGAGTTTGTTAACAAAACTTGATCAACCTTGTTAGTGGATTCATTTTGATGATCACGAGATGGATGAAACTAGAAGGCACAACCTTCTGTACCCTCTTTTTACTTTCTGTTATTTAGAATAAATATACCAAAAATAGTATTATCCATTTGTTTTCTGAATTATCCGTGCAATAAAAAATAGTCTGAAAATAAAAGTGCTCCAAATGCCCTGCAAATTTAGTATGATTTTTTATGGATTATTTGAGGATTTTAGGCACTGAAAACACTGCAGGAGGGGCAAGCACCAGGCCACGAGAGTGGAGGGCGCGCCCCCCCTATAGGGCGTGCCCCCTGTCTCATGGGCCCCTGGTGGCCCCCTCCACTTATGCCAGCACCCACACACTTCATCTTCTACCCAAAAAAAATCCCTATCCAGCTCAAGCACGAGTTCTAGCTCATTTTGCTGCGATTTTCGATCTCCTTGCTCAAAGCTCCATTCACAAAACTGCTTTGGGAGATTGTTGCTTGGTATGTGATTCCTCCATTGGTCCAATTAGTTTTTGTTCTAGTGCTTTATTCATTGCAAATTTTTGCTGCATAGGTGACCTTGTTCTTGAACTTGCATGTTAAATTTTTGAGGTTCCAAGCAATTCCAATGCATGATATAGGCTCTAAGCACTTGTAGGAGTAGTTGCTATCAATCTTGTTTAGTTTTATTCACTAATATTTCGAAGTTACTAAAATTTCAGAAATTTTCAGAAAATGTTGAGAAAACTTTTGAGGGGCTCTTCTAGCCAAAGCTCTCAGGAAAAACAAGCCAAAGAGAAGGAAAAAGCCAAGTATAATCTTCCTCGCTTAGCGGAAGTACGGTCGTGTGAATGGCCATGTGAGGATTTCTTGAAAGAAGCTGGAATTCATGAAGATTTTTATGCTTTAATCGAGACTCCAGGCCTCACCGGTTTCATCAACGACCGAATCGATCAGTATCTCTTACTTACCAATACTTCCGTGCAAAACTTTTATTATTATCCTGAGAAGTCACAGCCTACAGTAACATTTCATTTATACGATGAATTCAAAGAAATGTCTTTACATCATTTTTGCGCGGTATGTAGGATACCTTATGAGGGAGAATTAGAGAAACCCCATCGTGAAGATGTGGGTGGCTTCGTTAATACTTTTGCTGTAGAGGAGCCAAAGAAGGGCTCTGAGGCAAAAGTCTCTAGCATACACTTTCTTGTTTTACGCTACTTTGCCATATTTGCTAGTAGATGCCTGATTGGTCCTGGAAATAGTGGAAACTTGAGCATTCTTGATATTATCATTCTTCAACATGCTTTGCTTGGAGACAATACTTTTAGTATGGGTGCCGTCGTTGCTAAACGGTTAGCCCTGAATCATATAAAAGGCCCCATATTTGGAGGTATTTATGATGCACGTCTTGCTAAACATTTTCAGATACCCATTAGGCCCCATGAGAAGGAGGAGATAAAATTGCCTCCTCACATTTTAGATTACAAGAGCATGGTAGCACACAAGTTTATTGTTGACAACAAGGAAAAGATGCTCTTGTATAAACTTAGATTCAATAAGAAACACTTTGAGATTATTATTTTGCCTGCACCTTTGTTGTTTGATTTGCTTGCAGAAAATTTTCTTGTCACACCGGAAGCGGTGAACAATCATCGAGCTCAAGCTTTTACTCCAAAACCTGAACCTGAGCCGGAACCTGAACTGGACCCTTATCGTGCATCATCTGTCCAGTGGGATCCGGAGATAACCACCTAGTGGTATCCTGATTACACCTCTCATTACACCGGGGAGAGTAGCGGCGATCCTTGGTATTAGACCAGCTTAGGCCAAAAGCCTAAGCTTGGGAGAGTACGTATTTCTCATCGACTTTACATTCATGTTCACACACTAGTCGTCGGTGCTCATATTCTTTCATTGTATTATCCATGCCAGTTTAAATTTCTTTTTCTAGTTCTCTTCTTGTGTGTTTGATAAACCTTAAGAAAAAACAAAAAAATAGTTAGCTTAATTTCCATGCTTGTAGTAGAAATTAAAATGGAAACCCAAAAGATTTCTAGTTCTTCTTTTTACTTGTTGGGAGCTTTCCCGTGTATATAGTTTTATTTTCTTTTCTTTCCTTTGGGGGTCGAGAAGACTATATTGGAAATGCTTAGTGGCTCTCATATGCATGATTGTTTATTTAACTTAGAGCCCATATTACCATGTCTTCTCTCTTGAGTTGAATGCTTGCAGATTCCAGCTTAGTCCAATGCACGTGCACTCTTATTATTATACACATCGTTTGGTCGTGCAAGTGAAAGGCAATAATGACGATATATGATGGACTTATTGGGATGAGAAAAGCTGGTATGAACTCGACCTCTCTTGTTTTTGTAAATATGATGATTCATCGTTCCTGAGTCAGCTATTATGAAGTAAACATATTTGCAATGACATTTAGAGATTATAGTTGCTTGTGCCATGCTTGATTAGCTATGAGTTATAATGGTTTACCTTGCGTGCCAACATGCTATTAGAATGATTATGATGTGATATGATGGGATGGTATCCTCCTTTAAATGAATTGAGTGACTCAACTTGGCACATGTTCATGCATGTAGTTGAATCAAATCAACATAGCCTTCATGATATTTATGTTCATGGTGGATTATATCCTACTCATGCTTGTACTCGGTGTGAATTAATTTTAATGCATGTTTATGACTGTTGTCGCTCTCTCAGTTGGTCGTTTCCCAGTCTTTTGCTAGCCTTCACCTGTACTAAGCGAGAATACTGCTTGTGCATCCAAACTCCTAAAACCCCAAAGTTGTTCCTTATGAGTCCACTATACCTTCCTATATGCGGTATTTACCTGCCGTTCCAAGTAAATTTGTATGTGCCAAACTCCAAACCTTCCAATGAAATTCTGTTTTGTATGCTCGAGCAGCTCATGTTACAACTAGGGCTGCCTATATCTTCCATGCTAGGTGGGTTATTCTCAAGAGGAGTGGACTCCGCTCCTCATTCACGAGAAAGGGCCGGTATCCGGGATGCCCAGTCCCATGATCCAAAAAGATCAAAGCAAATCAAAATAATTAAACAAAACTCCCCCAGGGCTGTTGTTAGTTGGAGGCACTCGTTGTTTCGAGCAAGCCATGGATTGATGCTTGTTGGTGGTTGGGGAGTATAAACCTTTACCATTCTGTTTGGGAACTGCCTAATGCATGTAGTATGGAAGATACATCCATCTTATAGTTGTTGCGTTGACATCGAAAGTATGCCGCTCAAAATGTTATTCAATCTCTATTTTAAAATCAAGCTCTAGCACCTCTACAAATCCCTGCTTCCCTCTGCGAAGGGCCTATCTATTTACTTTTATGTTGAGTCATCACCCTTCTTATTAAAAAGCACCCGCTGGAGAGCACACTGTCATTTGCATTCATTACTATTGGTTTATATTGGGTATGACTTGACCGGATCTCTTTTACCATGAATTACAATGTTTAGTCAGTTCTTGATCTTTAAAGGTGTTCTGCATTTATGTTTTGCGGTCTCAGAAAGGGCTAGCGAGATACCATTTTGTTATATCATGTTATGATTATTTTGATAAAGTGTTGTCATCCGAGTTTTATTATTATGGCTCGCTAGCTGATTATGCTATTGATATGAGTAATTGTGAGACCTAGGTGTTATTGTTAGTATGGTTAGTTCATAATATTTGTTGAAACTTGAATGGTGGCTTTTCATGTTACAACAAGAGCAAACAGAGTTTGTAAAAGTTTTTCTTTATCACTTTCAGTTTATCAACTGAATTGCTTGAAGACAAGCAAATGTTTAAGCTTGGGGGAGTTGATACGTCTCCAACGTATCTACTTTTCCAAACACTTTTGCCCTTGTTTTGGACTCTAACTTGCATCATTTGAATGAAACTAACCCGGATTGACGTTGTTTTCAGCAGAACTGCCATGATGTTATTTTATGTGTAGAAAAGAAAAAGTTCTCGGAATGTCCTGGAAATCCACGGAGGCACTTTTTGGAATTAATAAGAATTTTTGGCGAAAGAATCAACACCAGGGGGCCCACAGGCTGTCCATGAGACAGGGGGCGCGCCCTCCTATCTCGTGGGCCCCCTGGACCTCCACCGACCTCAACTCCAACTCCATATATTCACGTTCGGGGAGAAAAAAATCAGAGAGAAAGTTTCATCGCGTTTTACGACACGGAGCCGCCGCCAAGCCCTAATCTCTCTCGAGAGGGCTGATCTGGAGTCCGTTCGGGGCTCCGGAGAGGGGGATTCGTCGCCGTCGTCATCATCAACCATCCTCCATCACCAATTTCATCATGCTCACCACCGTGCGTGAGTAATTCCATCGTAGGCTTGCTGGACGGTGATGGGATGGATGAGATTTACCATGTAATCAAGTTAGTTTTGTTAGGGTTTGATCCCTACTATCCACTATGTTTTGAGATTGATGTTGCTATGACTTTGCTATGCTTAATGCTTGTCAATAGGGCCCGAGTGCCATGATTTCAGATCTGAACCTATCATGTTTTCATGAATATATGTGTGTTCTTGATCCTATCTTGCAAGTCTATAGTCACCTATTATGTGTTATGATCCAACAACCCCGAAGTGACAATAATCGGGATACTTCTCGGTGATGACCGTAGTTTGAGGAGTTCATGTATTCACTATGTGTTAATGCTTTGTTCCGGTTCTCTATTAAAAGGAGGCCTTAATATCCCTTAGTTTCCGCTAGGACCCCGCTTCCACGGGAGGGTAGGACAAAAGATGTCATGCAAGTTCTTTTCCATAAGCACGTATGACTATTTACGGAATACATGCCTACATTACATTGATGAACTGGAGCTAGTTCTGTGTCACCCTATGTTATAGCTATTACATGAGGAATCGCATCCGACATAATTATCCATCAATGATCCATTGCCTACGAGCTTTTCATATATTGTTCTTCGCTTATTTACTTTTCCGTTGCTACTGTTACAACTACTACAAAAACCCCAAAACAATTATGTTTACTTTTTTGCCATCGTTACTTTTATTATCATACCACTTTTGCTACTAAATACTTTGCTACAGATACTAAGTTATCCAGGTGTGGTTGAATTGACAACTCAACTTACTAATACTCAAGAATATTCTCTGGCTCCCCTTGTATCGAATCAATAAATTTGGGTTGAATACTTTACCCACGAAAGTTGTTGTGATTGTTGGAAATATGCCCTAGAGGCAATAATAAATTAGTTATTATTATATTTCTTTGTTCATGATAATAGTCTTTTATTCATGCTATAACTGTATTATCCGGAAATCGTAATACACGTGTGAATACATAGACCACAATATGTCCCTAGTGAGCCTCTAGTTGACTAGCTCGTTGTGATCGACAGATAGTCATGGTTTCCTGGCTATGGACATTGGATGTCGTTGATAACAGGATCACATCATTAGGAGAATGATGTGATGGACAAGACCCAATCCTAAGCATAGCACAAAGATCGTGTAGTTCGTTTGCTAGAGCTTTTCCAATGTCAAGTATCTCTTCCTTAGACCATGAGATCGTGTAACTCCCGGATACCGTAGGAGTGCTTTGGGTGTATCAAACGTCATAACGTAACTGGGTGACTATAAAGGTGCATTACAGGTATCTCCGAAAGTGCCTGTTGGGTTGACACGAATCGAGACTGGGATTTGTCACTCCGTGTAAACGGAGAGGTATCTCTGGGCCCACTCGGTAGGACATCATCAGAATGTGCACAATGTGACCAAGGGGTTGATCACGGGATGATGTGTTACGGAACGAGTAAAGAGACTTGCCGGTAACGAGATTGAACAAGGTATCGGTATACCGACGATCGAATCTCGGGCAAGTAAAATACCGCTAGACAAAGGGAATTGTATACGGGATCGATTGAGTCCTTGACATCGTGGTTCATCCGATGAGATCATCGTGGAACATGTGGGAGCCAACATGGGTATCAAGATCCCCCTGTTGGTTATTGACCGGAGAATGTCTCGGTCATGTCTGCATGTCTCCCGAACCCGTAGGGTCTACACACTTAAGGTTCGATGACGCTAGGGTTATAAAGGAAGCTTGTATGTGGTTACCGAATGTTGTTCGGAGTCCCGGATGAGATCCCGGACGTCACGAGGAGCTCCGGAATGGTCCGGAGGTAAAGATTTATATATGGGAAGTCCTGTTTTGGTCACCAGAAAAGTTTCGGGGTTTATTGGTAACGTACTGGGACCACCGGGAGGGTCCCGGGGGTCCACCAAGTGGGGCCACCAACCCCGGAGGGCTGCATGGGCCATGTGTGGGAGGGAACCAGCCCCAGGTGGGCTGGTGCGCCCCCCACAAGGGGCCCAAGGCGCAGGGGAGAGTGGGAGGGGGCAAACCCTAGGGCAGATGGGCCCTAAGGCCCATGCTCCATGCGCCTCCCTCTCCTCCCCCTCTTGGCCGCCACCCAAAACCAATCTAGGGCTGCCGCCCCACCCCTAGGGGTGGGAACCCTAGAGGGGGCGCACCCTCCTCCCTCTCCCCTATAAATAGTGAGGCATAGGGCTGCCCATAACACGCGATTCGATCTCTCGTTGGTGCAGCCCTGCGTCTCTTCTTCCTCCTCTTCTGTGGTGCTTGGCGAAGCCCTGCAGGATAGCCACGCTCCTCCACCACCACCACGCCATTGTGCAGCTGCTGGATGGAGTCTTCCTCAACCTCTCCCTCTCTCCTTGCTGGATCAAGGCATGGGAGACGTCACCGGGCTGTACGTGTGTTGAACGCGGAGGTGCCGTCCGTTCGGCACTTGGTCATCGGTGATTTGGATCACGACGAGTACGACTCCATCAACCCCGTTCACTTGAACGCTTCCGCTTAGCGATCTACAAGGGTATGTAGATGCACTCTCCTTCCCCTCGTTGCTGGTCTCTCCATAGATAGATCTTGGTGATACGTAGGAAATTTTTTGAATTTCTGCTACGTTCCCCAACAGTGGCATCATGAGCTAGGTCTATTGCGTAGATTCTTTGCATGAGTAGAACACAAAGTAGTTGTGGGCGTTGATGTTGTTCAATATGCTTACCGTTACTAGTCGAATCTTGTTTCGACGGTATTGTGGGATGAAGCGGCCCGGACCGACCTTACACGTACTCTTACGTGAGACAGGTTCCACCGACTAACATGCATTTGGTGCATAAGGTGGCTAGCGGGTGCCAGTCTCTCCCACTTTAGTCGGAACGGACTCGATGAAAAGGGTCCTTATGAAGGGTAAATAGCAATTGACATATCACGTTGTGGTTTTGCGTAGGTAAGAAACGTTCTTGCTAGAAACCCATAGCAGCCACGTAAAACATGCAAACAACAATTAGAGGACGTCTAACTTGTTTTTGCAGGGTATGCTATGTGATGTGATATGGCCAAGAAGAATGTGATGAATGATATGTGATGTATGAGATTGATCATGTTCTTGTAATAGGAATCACGACTTGCATGTCGATGAGTATGACAACCGGCAGGAGCCATAGGAGTTGTCTTAATTTATTGTATGACCTGCGTGTCATTGAACAGCGCCATGTAATTACTTTACTTTATTGCTAACCGGTAGCCATAGTAGTAGAAGTAATTAGTTGGCGAGACAACTTCATGGAGATCATGATGATGGAGATCATGGTGTCATGCCGGGGACGATGATGATCATGGAGCCCCGAAGATGGAGATCAGAAGGAGCAAAATGATATTGGCCATATCATGTCACTATTTGATTGCATGTGATGTTTATCATGTTTATGCATCTTGTTTACTTAGGACGACGGTAGTAAATAAGATGATCCCTTACAAAATTTCAAGAAGTGTTCTCCCCTAACTGTGCACCGTTGCTACAGTTCGTCGCTTCTAAGCACCACGTGATGATCGGGTGTGATGGATTCTTACGTTCACATACAACGGGTGTAAGACAGATTTACACACGCGAAAACACTTAGGGTTAACTTGACGAGCCTAGCATGTACAGACATGGCCTCGGAACACGGAGACCGAAAGGTGGAGCATGAGTCGTATAGTAGATACGATCAACATGAAGATGTTCACCGATGATGACTAGTCCGTCTCACGTGATGATCGGACACGGCCTAGTTGACTCGGATCATGTAATCACTTAGATGACCAGAGGGATGTCTATCTGAGTGGGAGTTCATAAGATGAACTTAATTATCTTGAACATAGTCAAAAGACCTTTTGCAAATTATGTCGTAAGCTCGCGCTTCGGTTCTACTATTTAGATATGTTCCTAGAGAAAATATAGTTGAAAGTTGACAGTAGCAATTATGCGGACAGTACAAAGCTTATGTCCTTAATGCACCGCTCAGTGTGCTGAACCCCAAACATCGTTTGTGGATGTTGCGAACATCAGACATACACGTTTTGATAACTACGTGATAGTTCAGTTAAACGGTTTAGAATTGAGGCACCAAAGATGTTTTGAAACGTCGCGAAACATATGAGATGTTTCAAGGGCTGAAATTGGGATTTCAGGCTCGTGCCCACGTCAAGAGGTATAAGACCTCCGACGATTTTCTTAGCCTGCAAACTAAGGGAGAAAAGCTCAATCGTTGAGCTTGTGCTCAGATTGTCTGAGTGCAACAATCGCTTGAATCGAGTGGGAGTTGATCTTCCAGATGAGATAGTGATGTTTCTCCAAAGTCATTGCCACCAAGCTGCTAGAGCTTCGTGATGAGCTATAACATATCAGGGATAGATATGATGATCCTTGAGGTATTCGCGATGTTTGACACCGCGAAAGTAGAAATCAAGAAGGAGCATCAATTGTTGATGGTTAGTGAAACCACTAGTTTCAAGAAGGGCAAGGGCAAGAAGGGATACTTCATGAAACGGCAAATCAGCTGCTGCTCTAGTGAAGAAACCCAAGGTTGAACCCAAACCTGAGACTAAGTGCTTCTGTAATAAGGGGAACAACCACTGGAGCGGAATTACCCTAGATACTTGGTAGATGAGAAGGCTGGCAAGGTCGATAGAAGTATATTGGATATACATTATGTTAATGTATACTTTACTAGTACTCCTAGTAGCACCAGGGTATTAGATACCGGTTCGGTTGCTAAGTGTTAGTAACTCGAAATAAAAGCTACGGAATAAACGGAGACTAGCTAAAGGTGAGCTGACGATATGTGTTGGAAGTGTTTCCAAGGTTGATGTGATCAAGCATCGCACGCTCCCTCTACCATCGAGATTTGGTGTTTGCGTTGAGCATAGACATGATTGGATTATGTCTATCGCAATACGGTTATTCATTTAAGGAGAATAATGGTTACTCTATTTTAAATAATACCTTTAATGGTCTTGCACCTAAAGGAATGGTTTATTGAATCTCGATCGTAGTGATACACATTTTCATGCCAAAAAGATATAAGATAGTAATGATAGTACCACTTACTTGTGGCACTGCCATGTAAGTCATATTGGTGTAAAACCAATGAAGAAGCTCCATGTTGATGGATCTTTGGACTCACTCGTTTTTTAAAAGGTTTGAGACATGCGAACCATGTCCATTGGTGTATATGCATGAAGAAACTCCATGCAGATGGATCGTTTGGACTCACTTGATTTTGAATCACTTGAGATATACAAATCATACCACATGGGCAAGATGACTGAAAAGCCTCGTTTTCAGTAAGATGGAACAAGATAGCAACTTGTTGGAAGTAACACATTTTGATGTGTGCAGTCCAATGAGTGCTGAGGCATGCAGTGAATATCGTTATGTTCTTACTTCACAGATGATTCGAGTAGATGTAGAGTATATTTACTTGATGAAACACAAGTCTGAATTATTGAATGGTTCAAGTAATTTCAGAGTGAAGTTGAAGATCATCGTGACAAGAGGATGAAATGTCTATGATATGATCATAGAGATGAGTATCTGAGTTACAAGCTTTGGCACACAATTATGACATTATGGAAATTGTTTCACAATTAATACCGCCTGGAACACCATAGTGTGATGGTGTGTCCGAACATCATAACTGCACCCTATTGGATATGATGCATACCATGATGTCTCTTATCGAATTACCACAATAGTTTATGGGTTAGGCCTTAGGGACAACCACATTCACTTTAATTGGGCACCGCGTAATTCCATTGAGATGACATCGTATGAACTATGGTTTAGAGAAACCTAAGTTGTCGTTTCTTAAAAGTTTGGGGCTGCGACGCTTATGTGAAAAAGTTTCAGGTTGATAAGCTCGAACCCAAAGCGGATAAAATGCATCTTCATAGGACACCCAAAACAGTTGGGTATACCTCCTAATTCAGATCCGAAATCAATAGGGATTGTTTCTTGAATCGGGTCCTTTCTTGAGGAAAAGTTTGTCTCGAAAAGTTGAGTGGGAGGATGGTGGAGACTTGATATGGTTATTGAACCGTCACTACAACTAGTGTGTAGCAGGGCACAGGAAGTTGTTCCTGTGGCACCTACACCAATTGAAGTAGAAGCTTATGATAGTGATCATGAAACTTCGGATCAAGTCACTACCGTACCTCGTAGGGTGACAAGGATGCGTACTGCTTCAGAGTTGTACAGTAATCTTGTCTTGAAGGTCATGTTGCTAGACAACAATGAACCTACGAGCTATGGAAAAGCAATGGTGGGCCCAAATTCCAACAAATGGTTAGAATCCATGAAATCCGAGATAGGATCCATGTATCAGAACAAAGCATGGACTTGGGTGGACTTGCCCAACGATCGGCAAGCCATTGAGATAAATGGATCTTTAAGAGGAAGATGGACGTGGACGGCAATGTCACCGTCTATGAAGCTCGACTTGTGGCGAAGAGTTTTTCACAAGTTCAAGGAGTTGACTACGATGAGATTTTCTCATCCGTAGCGATGCTTAAGTCCATCAGAATCATGTTAGCATTAGCTGCATTTATGAAATCTGGCAGATGGATGTCAAGACGAGTTTCCTTACCAGTTTTCGTAAGGAAAGGTTGTATGTGATACAATCAAAAGGGTCTTTGTCGATCCTAAGGATGCTAAAAGGTATGCTAGCTCCAGCGATCCTTCCATGGACTGAAGTAAGCATCTCGGAGTTGGAATGTACACTTTGATGAGATGATCAAAGATTTTGGGTTTATACAAAGTTTATGAGAAACTTGTATTTCAAAAGAAGTGAGTGGGAGCACTATGGAATTTCTGATGAGTATATGTTGTTAACATATTGTTGATTAGAAATGATGTAGAATTTCTAGGAAGCATATAGGGTTGTTTGAAAAGTGTTTTTCAAGGGAAAACCTGGATTAAGCTACTTGAACATTGAGCATCAAGATCTATAAGGATAGATCAAAAACGCTTAATGGTACTTTCAAATAAGCATATACCTTGACATGATCTTGAAGGTGTTCAAGATGGATCAGTCAAAGAAGGAGTTCTTGCCTGAGTTGTAAGGTATGAAGTTAAGACTTAAAAGCTCGACCACGGCAGAATAGAGTGAAAGGACGAAGGTCGTCCCCTATGCTTAAGACGTAGGCTCTACAGTATGCTATGCTGTGTCCCGCACCTGAAGTGTGCCTTGCCATGAGTCAGTCAAGGGGTACAAGAGTGATCCAAGAATGGATCACAGGACAGCGGTCAAAGTTATCCTTAGTAACTAGTGGACTAAGGAATTTTCTCGATTATGGAGGTGGTAAAAGAGTTCGTCGTAAAGGGTTATGTCGATGCAAGCTTAACACCTATCCGGATAGCTCTGAGCAGAGATACCGGATACGTATAATGGAGCAACAATTTAGAATAGCTCCAAGTAGAACAGTTATTTGGAATAGCTCCAAATAGAGCGTGGTAGCTGCATCTAGGAGATGACATAGAGATTTGTAAAGCACACATGGATCTAAAAGGTTCAGACCCGTTGACTATAACCTCTCTCAAAAGCATAACATGATCAAACCCAGAACTCATCGAGTGTTAATCACATGGTAAATGTGAACTAGATTATTGACTCTAGTAAACTCTTTGGGTGTTAGTCACATGGGGATGTGACCTTGAGTGTTAATCACATATCGATATGAACTAGATTATTGACTCTAGTGCAAGTGGGAGACTGTTGGAAATATGCCCTAGAGGCAATAATAAATTAGTTGTTATTATATTTCTTTGTTCATGATAATAGTCTTTTATTCATGCCATAACTGTATTATCCGGAAATCGTAATACACGTGTGAATACATAGACCACAATATGTCCCTAGTGAGCCTCTAGTTGACTAGCTCGTTGTGATCAACAGATAGTCATGGTTTCCTGGCTATGGACATTGGATGTCGTTGCTAACGGGATCACATCATTAGGAGAATGATGTGATGGACAAGACCCAATCCTAAGCATAGCACAAAGATCGTGTAGTTCGTTTGCTAGAGCTTTTCCAATGTCAAGTATCTCTTCCTTAGACCATGAGATTGTGTAACTCCAGGATACCGTAGGAGTGCTTTGGGTGTATCAAACGTCACAACGTAACTGGGTGACAATAAAGGTGCATTACAGGTATCTCCGAAAGTGCCTGTTGGGTTGACACGAATCGAGACTGGGATTTGTCACTCCGTGTAAACGGAGAGGTATCTCTGGGCCCACTCGGTAGGACATCATCAGAATGTGCACAATGTGACCAAGGGGTTGATCACGGGATGATGTGTTACAGAACGAGTAAAGAGACTTGCCGGTAACGAGATTGAACAAGGTATCGGTATACCGACGATCGAATCTCGGGCAAGTAAAATACCGCTAGACAAAGGGAATTGTATACGGGATCGATTGAGTCCTTGACATCGTGGTTCATCCGATGAGATCATCGTGGAACATGTGGGAGCCAACATGGGTATCCAGATCCCCCTGTTGGTTATTGACCGGAGAATGTCTCGGTCATGTCTGCATGTCTCCCGAACCCGTAGGGTCTACACACTTAAGGTTCGATGACGCTAGGGTTATAAAGGAAGCTTGTATGTGGTTACCGAATGTTGTTCGGAGTCCCGGATGAGATCCCGGACGTCACGAGGAGCTCCGGAATGGTCCGGAGGTAAAGATTTATATATGGGAAGTCCTGTTTTGGTCACCAGAAAAGTTTCGGGGTTTATTGGTAACGTACTGGGACCACCGGGAGGGTCCCGGGGGTCCACCAAGTGGGGCCACCAACCCCGGAGGGCTGCATGGGCCATGTGTGGGAGGGAACCAGCCCCAGGTGGGCTGGTGCGCCCCCCACAAGGGGCCCAAGGCGCAGGGGAGAGTGGGAGGGGGCAAACCCTAGGGCAGATGGGCCCTAAGGCCCATGCTCCCTGCGCCTCCCTCTCCTCCCCCTCTTGGCCGCCACCCAAAACCAATCTAGGGCTGCCGCCCCCCTAGGGGTGGGAACCCTAGAGGGGGCGCACCCTCCTCCCTCTCCCCTATAAATAGTGAGGCATAGGCTGCCCATAACACGCGATTCGATCTCTCGTTGGTGCAGCCCTGCGTCTCTTCTTCCTCCTCTTCTGTGGTGCTTGGCGAAGCCCTGCAGGATAGCCACGCTCCTCCACCACCACCACGCCATTGTGCTGCTGCTGGATGGAGTCTTCCTCAACCTCTCCCTCTCTCCTTGCTGGATCAAGGCATGGGAGACGTCACCGAGTTGTACGTGTGTTGAACGCGGAGGTGTCGTCCGTTCGGCACTTGGTCATCGGTGATTTGGATCACGACGAGTACGACTCCATCAACCCCGTTCACTTGAACGCTTCCGCTTAGCGATCTACAAGGGTATGTAGATGCACTCTCCTTCCCCTCGTTGCTGGTCTCTCCATAGATAGATCTTGGTGATACGTAGGAAATTTTTTGAATTTCTGCTACGTTCCCCAACAGTGATCCCCTACACTTGTGGGTTATCATGTCGCCGCACGCTTGAGCTGATCCGCTGAGCTGAACATGATGGCGCACGTGGACCACCTGAGAGGGCGCGTGGCCTCGAGCTTGGGGAGGACTGCATTCACCTCACGGGCAAACTGCTTGAAGATGTGTTGAGAGGCTGGGGCCTAGGCACCGCCTAGGATGCAAGCGATAGCACATGGCTCCTGGAAGCCCCCAGTCCCCTTCCTGGTGGTGGTCGTCATTCCTTCTTGGCGGTGGTGGCAGAGGAGGAAGGCATGCGTTGCCCTGCGAGCGATCCTCGCGAGACTGATCCCTCCAAGCCTCCTCGTGAGGCTGGTCCTGCCAGCGATCCTCGCGAGGTCAGTCACGCCACTCCTTGCGAGGGCCTCGGTCGTCCCATCGTCCACCAGCTCTTCCTCCTCCTCGGCCGTAGCCCCGGTCGTTGCACTCGGGGCGTCGACCGATGCGTCCTTCTTGAACGGCTCTGAGCTACTGGCATTCGTTGGTGTTGTGGGTGTAGAGGTTGTGGTAGGCGCAGAATCTGTTACCCTTGGACGACTCCGGCTGGTCCCTGCCGTGCTTCGTGTCTGGTTCTGCTGCGAGCACAGCTGCTCGTTTGCGCTTCACGTCCTTGGCCTTGGCTTTCTTCTCTTCTGGGTCAGCGGCTGGAAGCTCGAGGAGGGAGAGGCGCCCCTCCTCAGCCCTTGCGCACTTGGTCGCCAGGTTGAACAGCTCGAGAGATGTGCACAGATCCTCGTGGATGGTGAGCTCCTCCTTCATCTTGACATCGCAGACGCCGTCCGAGAACGCTGAGATGATGGCCTCCTCAGTCACCATGGGAATCTTGAGGCGAGCGTTGTTGAAATGCTGGATGTACTTCTGCAACGTCTCTCCTGGCTGCTGCTTAATGCGGTGCAGGTCACCCATGACCGGAGGACGGTCGCGAGTGCCCTGGAAGTTGGCGATGAAGCGGCTGCGCATCTCGTCCCAAGAGGAGATCGAGCCGGGGGCAGGTTCAGGAGCCAAGTGCGGACACCATCCTTGAGCGCCATGGGAAACCAGTTCGCCATGACCTTTTCGCCTCTGTTGGCCGCCTCGATGCCCAGCTCATAGAGCTACAGGAACTCCGCGGGGTCGGCAGTGCCGTCATAGCGAGGAGGCAGATCTGGCTTGAACTTGCCTGCCACGCGACGCTGTGTAGCTCGGTGGTGAAGGCGCGGCAGCCTGCGGTGGCCACCGGAGCCCTTTGCAGTCGCGGGGCCTGCTCTTCGAGATTCCCACGCGCCACCGCCAGGTGCAGCGCGGGGTCTTGAGGTGCTGGTGCAGGGATGCGGTCTTGACGCGCTGGAGCGGGGAGCACGCGAGCGCCTTCCTGGGGCCGAGGGATTTCTTGGCAGCTCCTTTCTTGTCGCGCGGGCGCTGGACGCGGTGGGTCTCGTCCAGGGGCCACGAGGTGGCGGAGGCACCTCCCGAGCTGCATCACCCACGCAGGACGAAGGGCGAGGCAGCGAGAGGGACGGGGCAGTAGAGTCCCCTGCGGCGCTGACGAGCTCGGTGATGCGAGCGAGCCACTCCTCGTAGAGGTCGTCAATGGGGCGGTAGTGCAGGAGCTCACGTGCCAGGAGCAATGCGGCCTGCGCGTCCGTGGGAGCGCGATGAGCGTGAGACGACAAACCAACTGGAGTTAGCGACGGAGTGGGGTGCGACCTTCCCACCGCACCGAGGGATGCAACGACGACGCTTGCTGCTCGTTCCCCGCTGAGTCAGTGGTGGCGTTGGCCGCAGGCGACGGAGAACGATGAGGAGGCCCACCGACGGTAGCCGTGTGGGCGACGCTGGCGGCGAGAGCAGCCCGACGCTCGGCGCGAGCTCAACGAGCTCCGCCATGGATGCGACGAAGTGATGGAATGCGGAACCGTGGAAAGAAGATTCCGGCGCACCCCTACCTCGCGCGCCAAATGTCGGATATCGGGTTCCGGCAAGACCCTTAAGGTTTGAACTCTAGGGTGCGCAGGAAGATCTTCTCCCTACCAATCCACGCGCAAAAACCTCGCCGCGAATCTAAGCTACACGATGAACAACACAAGGGACACAAGGTTTATACTGGTTCGGGCCACCGTTGTGGTGTAATACCCTAATCCAGTGTGTGGTGTGGTGGATTGCCACTGGGGCTGATGACGAACAGTACAAAGGAAGAACAGCCTCGCGAGGGGTGTTCTTGAGCCGGTGCGGTGTTCTGCTAGGGAAGGATTCGATCTCTCCTCTACTGTGGTGGGTATCTCTATTTATAGAGGCCCTGGTCCTCTTCCCAAATATTGAGCGGGAAGGGAGCCAACAACGACCATTTTGAAAGGGGCAGCTAGTACAAGCTATCCTGACCAAAGTTGGTCTTCGACTTCCAAAGGCACTGGCGATGACGCCGTCCAGGGCTCCACGGTGATCTCCGTCCTGCCGTCCTGCCAGTCTTGGTCTCGTTGCACCGATATGGAAACCTTTGCTTGATGCCTCGGTATTCCGCACCTACACTTGCCCCCTTTGCACCAAAGAGGAAACAAGGACACTACGCAGGCTGGAGCCCGCCTGGCGCCCTCCTGGTCTCGATAGTCATGGCTTGCGTCACGAGTACCTCGCGAGGTACTCCTTTCCTTGATCTCTCCGCCTTCTCGCGAGCCTGCCTGGTGAGGCTGCCCTTGAGGAAGCCTTGCGTCGTCCGCCCTGCGAGGGTCTTGAACTCGGGTTGATGATGACGGGCCGTACTGGGCCACCGCTTGAGCCATGCCGCAGGCCGCAGGCAGGCAAGTCTGGAGACCCCCATTCCCAGAACGCTGACACTAATGACTCAGTATGTTTGACAAAGGAAGTTTGGGGGATTAATTGATAGATTTAGTGATCTTCTTTCACAGCCTATCACAAACCGAATGGATGAAACAAATATATTCTTATCCTTACGCAACAACATGGTTCCACGCAACTGTCATTTTTAAAATGCGTCTTGAGTGATATCACAAACAATGTGTATCTATTTAAACAATACATGTTTTGAAACATTATTATTCATTTTCAGACGTGTATTGCACGTGCAAGCTTACTAGTAGATATCAAGCAAGCGACACCAAATCTCGTAGTCGTGCATGCACGAAGAGAAAGCTAACCTTGCCGCCCTAAGGAAACAATGCGAACCCACACCGAAGCTCCACTGACTAACTCCAGATGGGCGAACTGGAGGAGGATCGGACCCGAAGGACAAACTCAAATAAGAACCACCGTCATCCGTCCGAGCGCCATACCTGCGAGGATTAAAAAACCTAACCTAAACTATTAGCTGGAGTTAAGGCATCTTGATTCCCCTCGCCGCCACCGACCGACGGAGTCGCGGGCAGAGGGGAGGCGAATCCACGGGGGCGTCGGTGAAGCCTCGAGACGAAAATTTGCCCTAGTCGTTGAGGGGTAGGGGACAAAATGCCTGGAGAAAAACTCACATTCTTGCACTTGTCGCTACAAGGGAATTGAAGCATTTGGACGCCATGGGTAGGATTCACTATGGGGATTCAGGAAGGGCATAAAAATCGAGAAACCGAAGATTGTGCCGATGTTGAAACTGAAGAAACTGAATCTCTAGGTTTTTGGTGGTATAGACAAATTTGGTTTCCTTTGTTTTTTCACTGTTTTGTTTCTTTCTTTGTTATACTTTGGTTTTATTTTGTTTTTTCTTGGTTTTCATTGCTTTTCTTCTTGTTTATTTGTCAGTTTTTATCCGGTTTCTTTTAAACACATGTCAAACTTGTTTCCAGTACACAATGTATGTTTTAAGCGCACACACGAAAGGAGAGCTCGGCTCTATAACAGGGTGTGCTGCATGTATTGATAAGCACGCAACTGGGAGATCCTTTTCGGTATAAACTGAATATTGTTCGGTTTCAATATTTTAAAGTCATTTCAGTTGACAGTTTTGCTAATCAAAATTTATAGAATTATTAAAATAAAAATAAAAAAATAGAAAAAGTGCTCTTTCGCTTTGTTTCATACCTGTAGCTGACATGGGCCTTTTTTTAAGCAACGTCGACTTGGGAGTTGGGACTTCATCATACTGGACCCGACTGCGGTTTGGCGAATCTGGGAGCCGCGGGCTACCAATACACTTGGGATAATAAACAGAATGACAATGACAACATCCAAGTGAGGCTGGACAGGGCGACTTGCACTGCTGACTTTATGGGGCTGTTTCCGGGTACATGTGTGTGGAAAATATTGTTACTGAAGAATCGGACCACATGGCCGTGCTGGTGCGTGTGCGCGACATGGGATCGGATAGACCGAGAGGGGACCGCCCCTTTCGGTTTGAAGAAATGTGGCTGCGGCACGAGGACTATGAGGCGATGTTCGCTCGGACTTGGGGGCGAGTGCAGGGGCCAAGTATGACACCGGGAGCAGTTTGTGACAGGTTACAAGATATTACAAAAGCCCTACAAGGTTGGGGCCGGTCTGTCTTTGGTTCAGTTAGGAGGCAGATTAAACGGCTTAAGGAGCAACTCCTGGATGCTAAAGAAAGGGCGTTGGTCACTGGACTAACGGCCGAAGTTAGAGATATTGAGAGTCAACTCAATGAGGTCTATGAAAGGGAAGAAATTATGCAAAAACAACGATCTCGTGTGGATTGGCTTAAAGCGGGGGACCGGGACACTCAATATTTTCAGAACCGGGCCTCTCATCGTAAGTGGAAGAACACTGTTAAGGCGTTACTAAGGGAGAATGGAACAAGATGCACGGACGATGGTGGCATGAGGGAGTTGGCGGCCTCCTTCTGCGAGAGGTTGTTCAGGTCGGAAGGTTCGGGCCATGCAGAAAGACTACTCACGCATTTTGCCCCTGTTATTTCTGAGGAGATGAATAACAAGTTAACAACACCTATATCGGATGAGGAAATTCAACGGGCTCTATTCCAGATGGACCAACATAGGAACCCGGGCCGGACGACTTGCCAGCTCTCTTTTATCAGCGACACTGGTCACTGTTAAAAGCAAACGTGTGTGCGGCGGTTAGGAGGATTCTCAGTTTAGGCCAATCAGTTTGTGTAACGTGGTATATAAGATTGCCACCAAGGTTCTTGCGAACAGACTCAAGATGATTCTTCCGGTGTTGATCTCTGAAGAACAAAGTGCATTTGTTCCGAGGAGACTTATGACAGATAATGTTTTGGTGGCATATGAATGCACCCACGCGATTAGAAAGAGGAGGAGGAAGACGCCACTCTGTGCGGTGAAGCTGGATATGGTGAAGGCGTATGATTGGGTGGAGTGGATTTTTCTGGAGCAAGTGCTTGCTAAGTTTGGCTTTGCGCAATTATGGATTCGCATGATTATGCGATGTGTCACCTCAGCTAGGTTTGTTGTTAAGCTAAATGGTGGTCTCTTGAGAGGCTTCCTTCCGTCTAGGGGCTTGCGCCAAGGTGATCCGCTTTCTCCATATCTATTTTTGTTTTGTGCGGAAGGATTTTCGGCGTTGTTGAAAGCGGCCCAGCAAGATAACAACATTAAAGGAGTGTCGTTTGGGAGCACTGGCCCCCATATCACACATCTTCTTTTTTGTAGATGACAGTATTGTCTTCCTTGAAGGGAAGAGAAGCAATTTTGAGGCGCTGCGGGATATCTTGTAGGTTTATGAGGTGACCTCGGGACATAAAGTTAATTTACAAAAATCCTCGATATTTTTTGGGAAAGGATGTGGTAATGCATGCAAGACTGAACTTCAAGGTATTATTGGAATCAACTCTGAGGCGCTGAGTGAAAAATATCTAGGACTGCCAACACTGGTTGGGAGATCCAAAGATGGTACATTCAAATATGTGAAAGAAAGTTCGGCAGGGAAGGTATCTGGATGGAGAGGACAAGGTTTGTCTAAAGCGACAAGAGAGGTTCTGGTCAAGTCCGGCCTTCAATCCACACCAACTCTCACTATGAGCTGCTTCCAACTCACCAAGAACATGTGCAGGAACCTGACTTCGATCTCGTCTAACTTCTGGTGGGGAGAAGCAAATGGAGAGAGGAGAGTGCATTGGCTGGCCTGTAAAAAATGTGTAAGGCAAAGAGAGAAGGAGGAATGGGCTTTAGGGATGCGGAGGTGTTTAACCAAGCTCTTCTTGCGAAGCAAGCATGGCGAATACTTCAGTACCCGAGCTCGCTTTGTGCACGTGTGCTTAAGGCAAGATATTTTCCGGACGGATCAATCATGAATGCTACTTCTTCGACAGGTGGTTCCTTCACCTTCCGGAGCATTATACATGGCCGAGAGCTATTGAGGAAGGGCATTGTGTGGAGAGTTGGGGACGGTTCCTCCATCAAGGTCCACCATGATAACTGTATTCCGCGCCAAGGTAGCCTGCAAGTGCTAGGACAACAGTATATCCCAGGTATTACGCACGTGAGTCACTTGCTGAATGAGTTTGGCGATGCATGGGATTTGGAGAAGTTGGACATGATGTTTACACCGGGCGATGTTGAAGATATCAAGCATATCGTGATGGGGGGCCGAACATGCAAGATTGTATGGCATGGAACTTCACCAAAAACGGCGAGTTCACTGTCAAGTCCGCCTACCACTTTGGCATGAGTTTACGGGAAGTGAACACTGGACAGCCGGGATCGTCGATGCCCAGCGATGAGCACAAAGCTTGGCTTGCTTTATGGGACACCAATGCGCTGGGGAAGGCTAAGATCCACACTTGGAGGCTGCTGAAGAATGGTTTAGCGGTCGGAACAGAACTGCACCGTCGACGGATCAAACCGGGTGTGTTCTGCTGCGCGTGTGGGAGAGAAGAAACTATATACCATCGTTTTTGGGTGTGCCCTCACTCCGAGCTATTCTAGAAACATTTGTGCGAGAACATGGGCGAGCCTGTGGTCAGGCCACCGGCGATGGATGGCTCTCTGTCTCAGCTCGTGGCGTGGCTCAAGGCCTGGTTTGCGGAAGCAAGCGGTGATGAGCGTGAAACGATGGTACAGGCTTTGTATGGGATTTGGTGTGCAAGAAATGATGCTAGAGACGGCAGAAGAATCCAGGATGCTCGTGAGTTGGCGGAGAAAGTCCATTGTTACATCCAAGAATGGCGGCTAGTTCACTCCAAGGAGGCGTCGATCAAGGAGCCAAAGGCGACCGGAAAGGTTGTTTCCACCGGAGCCGGGATGGACCAAGGCAAATGCGGATGGAGTGACGGCCCAAACGGATGACAGGGGGGAGGAGGAGTGGTTCTCAGGGATCACCATGGCGCGTTTAGGGGAGGAGCCGCGCTCTGCTTCCCAGGTGCCGGCCACCCACAGCTTTCCGAGCTTCTCGCAGCGAAGAGAGCAGTGCAAATGGCGATTACTATGGACGTGCAACGGCTTCACGTTGAGCTGGATTGTCAGGAGGTGGTGACGATGCTGCAAGGTGAAGGTAGGAACCTCTCTGTGTTCGGCCCGGTTGTGGAGGAGATCAAGGAGCTATTGAGAACTCGGCAGGAGTTCAAAATCTCTTGGGTTCGGCGTTCTGCCAATGGTGCGGCGCATGGTCTAGTTAGAGAGGGGGGTGTACAATGATAGTACGATTTATTTTGATTTTCCTTCACACTACATTATTCATATTGTAGAGGACGAGATCCCAAACTTTGCTTAATTTAAATAAAGTTGCAAGTTCCCCTAAAAAATCCATTTTGCTTTTTTTTAGACATTAATAATCTATTTTGCGTGGATCCGACCTGTTTCGCGGGGTCAAATCATGGCTGGCCCAGGGGCGCAATGAGGGCATGGCCAATGGGTAGCTTCAACCTGCTGCCCCGCAGGTCCACGTAGGATCGGAACTAGGTTCGGATAAAAGGTGTAGCCCTGCAGTAGATAGTGTAGCCTGGAGAGGAGCCGGTCTCTTCGTGTGTAAAAAGCGATAGAAAAGAACAAAAGTGAAGCTCTGCTGGGACGCGGACGAAGAGCTCTCGGCGACGCACCTCCCTGAAATCCACACGTACATTATAGTCTTGGGATGGATGCCATTAATGCAATTCAACTTTGCTTTAAACCTATACGGGGAGTAGATAGTTAGATACTCATTGGTATACAACAGATGAACATTGAATCGCATTTATTAGGCCTCGCGACTTTGTTACGGATGTGCGAACTTGCTTGGCTGGAGCAGAGTGGAGCACATTCATGGCAGTCCAGCAGGACCCGGTCGGAGGATGTCGGCCATGCGCAAGCCCAGGTCAAGGACGCCGGCAACGAGCATGAAGCCCACGGCCTCTACCAGGGCGAGCACGGCGTACACTGTTGCCGAGGCAAAGCATGGCCAGACCGAGCTTGACACAGCGACGGGAAAGACCAGGAAGCAGCCTCGATCTAGGAAGCAGTGCCGGCTGCGATGCTCCCGCTGGCAGCGTGAACGCAGACCATGGAGTTGGCATCCAAGGCAGACGCGGTGGGCAAAATGCGGCAAGCACAGATGACGGATGCCTTGATTTGCTCATCACGGCTGGCATAGTCTTCCACATGGCTTTCTTCTCACACGTTGCAGCTCGCCGTCAGCCGCCAGAATTCATAACTTTGTTGCGGCAGCCATGGCGGCCGTGGGTGTCGCACGAAACGGCAAGCTTGGACGATGGCCAGGGTGAACATAGTTTGTCTAGTTCATCCTAACTTTGCTCCACGTAGCAAGCAGAAGACTTGGAAAGAAGGTGCATGGACTTTATAAGAGGATCGTGGGGAAGGATTGATGGGGGAGATGAGTGTCCAGAGGAAGAAGGGTCATGATGTGGAGAAGAGACGGGTGGAGCTCGTGTGCATTGAATGGACTGTTGGCCCTTGGGTGGTTGGGCGCTGGTGGTTGAGGTCGGGAGTGGGTGTACTATCTGACAATGTTAGTGCAGAAAAAAGTTAAGATACCGATCACCCGTGTGAGAGATACATGTCGAATAAACCCCTAATACGGACTGGCTAATATAGGAGATGTGAATCCCGAGGCTAGTGAATGGGTCAGATTGTGGTGGGTGGAGTCGCCCGGTGCTCCTACGCACTTTCGAGCTCTGCTGATGCATGCGAGGAGAGAGACCGAGAGAGAGAACGAAAAATACCATGCATGTGAAAGACCGTAGGGTCCGCTACAGTCTGTGGCCTCCGTTGGCCAGAATTTTCTCAAAATGGTGGTTTCATTACTTTTTGATTAATCTAAGAGCTGAGGCAGTACCAGGGTGATGCCCCCGTTGTACATGCCCTGAAACACGCACACCAGCGAGGCCCGGTACATCTCTGTCTAGAAGAAGACACGGGTGGTGGTGGGACCTGGACACTGGACCGGAGGGGAAGGGAAGAGGCCAAGAGGGCCGGATATCGCAACGGAGCGCGAAGCTTTCGATACGGTTCTCGGACGAGAGAAGAGAGAGAGAGAGAGAGAGAGGTCGCTGCCGACTGGACGTGCAACCCAGTCCTTAATATACACTGTACCTATCAAGCTACGCAAATATGCTAGGCTGCACCCCTAAAAAAACGATATGCTAGGCTGCACCCCTAGAAAAAACGATATTGCTAGGCTATGATCGATCCACCCAAAGTAACAGGGAGAGCTTTTTTGACGTAAACAAAACAGAGGCGACTAGGCGAGCACACACCTCACCTCAGTGAGACATGTTTTCTGAGGTACACCTCAGTGGCATGCCGTGCTCAAGAAAAGAAAGAAGAACGGAAATCACCGGACGATCAGCCCATGTGAGTGGGTCTGGTCGAACGTTTCCACAGTGCATGTACTATATAAATATGATCTGTCACGGAAATCGACGTTCAAAGGGTGCTGTCTGCTCGATCGGCACGTGACACTGGACCAGCGCAAGGCACTGCTGCTTGATGAGCTGTGCCACGCAGCTTCCATGTCACCTTTGTACTGATGCTGTGCTCCACTGGCTCACTAGTGTGTGTGCGATGGCAGCTCCGCGAGAACGACGGATGTCCGGGACCGCGAGGAGGAGCCGCTCGGGATGGAAGTGGGAGCAGGAGCGACAGATATTTGCCAAGAGGGCTCGTCGGCTCATGGATTAGGACGGGACGGGAAAGCTAATGCGGGAGGAAATGACCTATCAGAAAGCCTATCTTTCTTTCTCTTTCGGAGATAAAGTCAATTGATTTGGTTGGAGCTCTCGCCGACCTGCCTACAAGTAGTAATATCAAAAGTGCCCCTCGAAAACACCTCCCAAGTTTGAGACAAAACTATAATGCTTCTCGTAGTGGATAATACTATCTTACTAGGCCAGCATCATGTGATATCAGACTACTACCACCCAATATATATTTTAACTTGAGTTGTATTGTTTTGTACTCCCTGGGGACATATTGTATATCCATGGGGACATATACCACCCGACTGTTTGAGCAATGTGTCTCGTCGCGCGGTCCCTTTCCGAAAGATAGCCGAGCTACCCTGAAGAGTTGAAACACCTCACACAACAAAACCAAGACTTGGCGGAGCTACAGGAGAATGCTTGGGGGGGCTGGAACACAAAATGTGAACATTTAAGAGGGCAAAATGCTAATTTTTCTTCCAACTAAGCACAAAATTGGTATTTCCTTCACAAAATTGTCTAAGGTTGGGGGGGGCCACAGCCCCCAGCAATACACTAAGCTCCGCCAGTGTAATGGAGCCACGGTTGCTGCCGGGAAAGTCAAGCCAAGGGCGTCACGGATAAGACCACGGTCAATAGAGCAGCAGTCGGCAGCAGGTGAGACAGAGAAAGAGGGAGCGGTTGGGCAGAGGAGAGGAGGGAGTGGTTCAGACGTTGAGTGCAGGTCGGTAGTGCTGGGTACAGTACGTACAGAGAGTGGCAGCGGAGACTGACCCCGCCCAGAGAAAGAGAGCGTAGCGTGCTGCGTGCGTGCCCGCCGACCTGCCCGGGGCTCCACGCCCACGCTACCCCGAGCGGCCTCCTGCCGTCTCGACACGTGTGGCTCTATGTCGACACTAGCCTGCAGGGCACGTCGCGTCTCAGGTTTGAAGCTCCTTTGTTAATGCTGTCCGCCGCAGCGTCGTGATCCGTGATCGGTCTGCTGGTCATTGCCAGTTCGCCACCTGCTCCGGCTCGTCGCAGCTCCCACTGCTTCCTGCCACTCTCGTCCGTGCAGTTGAGCACGTACGGCTCGACACCCCCCCTTTTTCTTTCTTGGACAACTCTTCGCCGGATGTGCAGTACTCCCTCCGTCCCATACTGGTGTCAAAAACGTTCGGACAGAGGGAGTACGTCCGACTGACCACGATACCATGCTGATTTGGCGGCAAAGTTCGCACAAGTTTTCGTCTCATCGCATAACTAAGAGGGACACGAGGTGTTAGGCATCTACAACCGGTCCTCTCAAACCCGCTTCATGCGTCTGAGTGGACCGCCCGGTCATCATTCGGTCACGATTTTTTGACCCTGACGTCTCAAACGCCCAGCACCATCATATCAAGCTCAAATATGAGATGGATATAGAGGCGCCCGACACGCCCACCATGTCGCCCTGACGGCGTGGTGCCACACGGAAACGCGGAAATCCGATGGTCCGACTGACGCCGTGTTCATTGTCGCAGTGTGAGCGTCGCGTGACGCCACTCCGGCTCGCTGCCCAAGGCCGTAGCCGGCGGAGGAAGAGGAGGAGGCGCCGTCACTGGATGTGGGGAGGAGGAGGCACCAACGATGGAGTACGTGGGTGTGTGGCCGGAGCAGCGCGCCATCCTGAACTCCATCCGCTCAGAGTCGGCTGCGGAGGCCAGGCGTCGCCGTCGGCAACAGATGGAGGCGGTCCAGGCTCCGGCGCTGGCGGTTCCGGTCATCTTCGACAATGACGAAATTTAAGTATTGTAGAATGTATTACGTAGCTATATATTTTGCATGGTTTTGTATGAATTTAAAGGATGAGTCTGAGAGACTTGTATATAGAGAAGAAAATATGAGGAGTGCCCTGCCAGTGTCCGCGTACGCATCCGGACGCGTCTGCAGGCGTTTGAGTGGCCGAATTTGAAAAGACCGACTGTAGATGCTCTTAATACTACTGCCTCTCTACTACTACACGTCACGTCCATGCTTCTGGCTGCCCTAAGGCCAACTCCACCGCGCGACCCTATCCTATCCGGCTCCGTCCGTTTGGGGTAAAAGGGACAAAAGAGGCGGCCCAGCGCACGGCCTCAAACGGACAAATATCCGGATTCCGTCCGTTTTCGACCCATCCCCGGCCCAAACTTGCGCTCGATTTGGGGTGAAACGGACACGCGCGGACGACCGCAACGCACGCCCTTGCCCCCCCCCCCTCCCGTGGCCCGCCTGTCAGGGACACTAGCAGTCCCTCCGCTCCCCAACGCTTCACCCTCTCTCCCCGCCCCGCCACCGGCGTCGCCGTATTCTCCGGCCGCCTCCTCACCGCGCATCCCCCCCCCCGCCGTCCATACCAAACCACGTCTGGACATGGCCGCCACCACGCCCGCGCTTTCGCCGTAGTTTTGGCCGTCGCCGTCCTTGCCGGTGCCGGAGGGGACACGACTGCCGGCGACGGACCACGGCGGCCGAGGCAGATTTCGACGAGAGCTCCAGAGCGGCCAGTAGCCGGCCGGCAACCACCCCTGCTACGTCGAGGTGATCATCGCGGTCGCTTCGCCACCGCGACCGCAAGGTGTTCGACCTTTTGCCAACAAAGGTATGGACAGTGGAGACGAGTTTTTCTTCCATCACTTCCTTTGTTCATCGGACGATTCGTCGTCGGATGATGAAGAACTTGTGGTGGCTGCAGTGGTCGTGAACGACCATATTCAACGACAGCTTCCTCGGTACAGGGGGTCAGTCCCTGGCCGTGCTCCCAACCTGAACCGCAACAGGGAGAGAGGCCACGCCCTGCTCTATGCCGATTACTTTGCCAACACCCCGCTCTTCAAGCCGGATAAATTTCGTCGCCGTTTTCGTATGGCAAGGCATGTGTTCAATCGTATCTGAGAGGGAGTGGTTGCTCATGACCCATACTTCCAGTGCAAGACGGATGCCCTTGGCAAGTTTGGATTCTCCTCTTACCAGAAATGCACCGCGGCCATCCGCATGCTTGCATATGGTATTCCAGGCGATCTGGTGGACGAGTATGTGCGTATGAGTGAGACAACATGTCTGATGTCAATGTACAAGTTTTGCCAGGCTGTGATCGAGGTGTTTGACCCAGAGTACTTGAGGCAGCCAACTGCCGCTGATACAGAGAGATTGTTGGCGACCAATGCAGCTAGAGGCTTTTCAGGCATGCTTGGCAGCATAGATTGTATGCATTGGGAGTGGAAGAACTTTCCATTTGCTTGGCAGGGCCAGTACAAGGGGCATGTTAACGGGTGCACCGTCATATTAGAAGCGGTGGCATCGCAAGATCTTTGGATATGGCATTCTTTCTTCGGTATGGCAGGTTCTCACAATGATATCAACGTGCTGCAACGTTCTCCAGTCTTCGCGTGGCTTGCAGAAGGAAACTCCCCACCTGTCAACTTTGAGATCAACGGCCACCAGTACTACAAAGGATACTATCTAGCAGATGGTATATATCCTCAGTGGTCAACTTTTGTGAAGACAATCTCGAAACCCCAAGGTGAGAAGAGAAAGAGATTTGCCCAAATGCAAGAGAGTGTTAGAAAGGATGTGGAGCGTGCTTTTGGTGTGCTTCAATCTCGGTGGGGTATCGTTCGAAACCCTGCACTGTCATGGGATGAAAGGAAGCTTTGGGAGGTGATGACTGCTTGTGTGATCATGCACAACATGATCATCGAGGATGAGCGTGATGAGAGTATTTTCGACCAAGGATTTGATTTTCAAGGTGACAATGTTAAGCCCCTGCACCAAGATCCGGCCACATTTGAACAGTTTGTCCAATTCCACCGTGAGATGCGTGATTGGCACACTCATTTGAATCTTCAAAATGACTTGGTTGAGCACGTCTAGGATCACATTGGCAATCAATAGATATATTGGTCCAATTTATGTTCAGTCAAGACAATTTCGATTTGATTGTAAAACTATTTTATTTAAGACAATTTCAATTGGGTTGTAAAACTATTTTAATTTTCAGACAAACATTTGGGTTGTAAGTAGTTTGATTCAAATTTAGGCATTTTTGGCTGACAGGATGGGGCAAATGGATGCGGCCGCGCGCTGGGCGCACGGCCACCGCATCCCAGGACAGGCCCGGACACGACCCCAAACCCCTACCCAAACGGACCGAAACCGGACAAAACGGACGTCCGTTTGGGACCGCGCGGTGGAGTTGGCCTAAGGCCCACCGTGACCAGGCAAAGATTAAGAAAAGGATCTGTATACTCAATTGTCAAATATGGATTCCTACAGAGAAATCGGTTGTCCCATGCGGCTAGTCGGCCAGCCAGATATCTGCATTTCTGCTCATCTGTCCACGTCGCCAAAGGTTGATGGCCACCCATTTCCTTTGCATCTATGCCCGCCGCTGTATCTCTCACCCACTCGCCAGAAAGCCACGTGCGACCAGTCGACCACCACTGCATGCATGGGGTTGCTCCACCCCCCGTGCCACGTACTCCCCTTGAAGTCGGCACTCTTCTTCTTATCTTAGTTTAACTGTTTATTACTATACATGTCACAGTTGCCCTACCCCAATAGGGAGATAATGGCAATGCCAATAATGCGAGAGAAAGTATATGGAGTATCTATCAGTCCAATGTTACGGTCAGAACATTCTTGGCGCACCACGATCTACTATTATTCTAAGTCCGCCGAGCGCTCGTTTGGCACTTTGCGAGACGCTCGGGCGGAGACAACCGGCGCCAACGGTCGTTGCACGCGGACGCGTGTCCCAGTCGATCCCGAGTCCGCTGCCACGTCCAGAGCGCCGGCCAGCTCTGAGTTTTCCGGCAGCTTGGATCACTTCCGTGGACAAAACGGGGAGAAAAGGTTGCTCCGTATGTGTCGTCTTATCCGTGAGAAAAAGAGATATGGAGAATCGATGAATCAGCCCATACGAGCGGGCAGAAGATATCGATCACTGAGATAGCAGCATTTGTCTGTAACTTTTTACTCCTTTTTGGGCGGTCTCAGCATGATAATGTTTCTTTCTGATATGAAAGCCGATCTTGCAATAAGGATCGCCACACCTGGTTCCTCTTTGCGCGTTTAGAAGGAACAAGTATCAATTTAGCTTTTGCTAGAGGTACATTAATTAACTACTCCATCCGACATAAAAAAAGTGTCATGATTTTAGTTCAAAATTTAAACTAAAATTACGGCAATTATGTTGGACCGGAGGGAGTGTATATTACTAGTGGTTCATCTAGATCTCAATATAGTGTTTCCCGCAAAAAAGTATATATCTCAATATAGTGTTTTGGTCTCCCCTGAACATAAAAACAAAGGAAAACATAACCTCCCACGTTACAATGTGGCTCTTTTTTAAACAGGATTATAGTCGAGTTTTAAATGTATATTTTTTGCAGGGAAATTTTAAATTATTTGGCATGACCTCTAACCCAATATATTAGTGAATGTGCCCCAATATATTAGTGGATGTGCCGTAGTTTGCAAATATGCATGTAACAAAATCGCAGGCATAATAACAATTACTCCTAGTATATGAATCATCATCACATTTTGTAGAAATCCTATAACCCTCAAATTTCTATTGGAAGCAAAGTAGGTCGTTTCAAAGATAACCAACTAAAAGTCAAAAAAGAAAAAGGGGGGCGGGAAGAAAGAAAACGGAGCATCCATTGGCAGCACCTCGGATTCTTTTGTTAGTTCCTCCTCTAAATAGTAAGAAAGCCGTGATCTGACTGGAAAGTGAAAGACATCAACCACAACACCTTGAAGCTTAAAGACAACTTGAACCAGCTTTAGAGGCAACTAGAACCAAGTAAGCGGGGAAACAGAAACTTAGAAGCAAAGCAAGCAAAAGCGAGCCCCTAGGGATGTTCTCGAGCTCGGTTAGATGTTTATTGCATGCCATCCTAGTGAAGCGGTGAAGATATCACTCGCTACTTGCTCGAGTAGTTTTATTCTCCGCCATAATGCCACATTGCTTCCATGCTTTTATCCGTATCACTTGCCATGAGTTCAACCATTAACCAACCTGATGGATTAGACTAGAAGGATCTCACAACTTCTTGTTATTAAAGCAATCATCGTTCATTGCCAAATAGCCAAAAATATAAAGACGCGAATTTTTGGGACATGGTGGCACGCGAGGATGTTATCCTGACCAATGATTGCTGCTAGACGATTCGTACTTAATATAACGATTTATTGGAACTGCGGCAATACACATGGATAAGTGAGTGAATACATAGCGTAATAAAGTAGATGTGGGCCAGCTATAACTGAATTTGATGCAGAAAGACCGGTGTGTTTATGATTAGGGTGTAGGGTGGCAGACTACCCATCAGTGCAATTAACATTCGTGACCTGTGCGGTAGTAAGTGAGGCTTGTTCCTAGTTAAAATTACCCACCCAGCCTGCGGTATGGAGTAGTGCAGTTAGTTCTTCTTTTTATTACGCTAGTAGATTGTTTAGTGCACTCATAGTATGGATTAGTGGAGTATTAATGTCACTCATCAAGAAGCCTAGCTGCAATACTACTGGCACATTGATTAAACATACATTTATCGACTAATACAATACTACTAGTACATAGATCATTGGCCGAGCACACGAACTTAGCTGCAACCATGATAAACTCGCTCATATATATTTTGGTAATTAAATACAGCTTGTAGATATTGTCATATTGTAAAGTTCGGTTAGAAATTCGTGAGTGTATTTTGATGTCCCTAATTTGTTCACAGATGTGTATTGTAATTTTTGGTTAAGATTCAAAGTATGATTGTGAAGCTGAGATCAAAACCAAAGTCACATTGGTGATGTCTCAGTATTCTCTATTAAGCCATGTAAAAATATATCTTTATTGTCCCATTAAATTTTGCCTGATGTTCTGTTAATTGATGTACTTTCTTTATTAAGGTCGCATTTTAAAATACAAATTGCATTTTTCATAATTCAAGTTAACTATGAAAAATTAACTAACTGGTTTTTTTGGGTAAGAAAGTGATACATCTAAGGAATTCGGTTGTGCGTCATAGTTCAATACAGCTTAGTGCAGAGTAGCCCTCACGCGGCATGGAGCTGCGTCGCCTACCTGAACGCCATGGTATTTGGCTTAGAGCATGGTTAATAATATAGCCAGCTGCTGGCTATATGATGTTGTCATGTCACATATAGTCAAGCTTATAGCCAACAAGTACAATAGCTAGATATAAATATGTATTACTTTGTTGATACATGGCCCACCCACTCTCTCACAAAGTACCTAGAAGCACGTGCTGCAGCCGGCTGTTAACTAGTAGCCCGCTTCTCTTCTCTCGCCTCTTCTCTCTCTTCCAAGTAAACAAGATATGATATTTAATGTCTTACAGCCCGCCTACATCACCTTATTGTGCTTGCTCTTATCGAAGGGATCATTGTGGTGGATAGAAAAGGAAAGAAAATGTAGTCTGTCATTGCATTGGCCAGCTGCTCCACATAAATGGAGAGTAACTCTCCTATTTAAAATTGTGGGTCCGGTGTAGTTATTGGTGTCTGGCATACGTAAGTTAATACTATCATTATAAAATGCTGAACATGATTATTGGTATGTATACTGCACGCATCTTGGAGGAATGTGTGGTTAAGATTTCAGCCTCGCGTGACACTATGTCCATTCGTGATTTATCCAAAATATAACGACTAATCAAACAACAACAAATTCCCCCATGACTTAAACACATGCAACTAGAAGTGACACGAGCGCGCCCACACACCCACACCCACCCACCATGAACATAAACATAAACAACACCATCTCTACAATTGAATGCACGCGTAAAATGTTCCAGACAAAACATACAACTGAACTTTGTGTAAACAGATGGTCAGATTTTTCCTCTCCCCCTCGGAATTGATAACATGTATTCCCGTTTGATCCTCCGCCCAATAAGCTATCCCTAGTTAGAACACCCTTCATAAGTACACCCTCTGTGATCACTAAAATAGTGATTTAAACACTCTTATATCTCTTTACGGAGGGAATACTATCCATGACCAAATGTTTTGCTTCCGATGAGTTTTTACATTTTATGAAATCTCATGTGAAAAAGGAAGTTTGCACAATTATCTTCTGTACATCAAATATTGCAAGCATTTGTTTCCATTGAAAAACCATTTGTCATCTTTTGGATGACTTTTTGGAACGTAGTAATATTTTGTAGCATTACATACATCGATTAATTGTCCTATTTTTTACAACATATATTTTTACATTGGTAATTTTTTTACAAAATAAATCAGCACTGTTTCAAACGCAGATGCAAAAGGAAACACTCGGTGGCCGCTCGGATCGCGGAGGAGGGCGCCATGGCGGACGCGGCAACGGCCGCGGAGGGGACCGCAACAAGTTCTCATGGCGACGCGAAGATGGAAGCACCCACTCCAACACCACCAACAACTCCAACAACACCTCCGCCATGATCCAGCCGGGGTCGGGAGACACCTCGCGCTGGGATGAGGCGGCGGGTGCTGGCCGCAATGAGTCCCAGGAGGGTGGGATCTGGGTGCAGAAGACCCAGACTTCATCGGGCTCAGGTGATACCACTGCTGGACGCCAGGCTGCATCTTCCCCTCGTCAGATTCAGGGAAGAAGAAACCCTACTCAGATACCTCCCCCTAAGAAACTTGATGCATGTCCTATTTGCAAGTCTCATGATCATCCACCTACTCGATGCCCTCAGGCTTATTGTGAGAGATGTAGTAAGCTAGGCCATCTGGCATCTGTATGTGTGGAATTTCTTCCTTGGGAGTGTATGGCACCCATGTGTGCATTTCAATCTAAAGGGCAGGGGTTTTACTACATTCATGATTCTTGTACTGCTAGTCAGATTAAGGAGAGAGCCAACAACATTGTTGTCACTATAGTAGAAGGGGAAACCTCTACCCGTCAAATGGAGCTAGATTTAAATGCTTATCTTGCTACTGGATGGCGGTGTTCTGCTCATGCAATAGGACCGGGGGTGTTTGTTGTTCGTTTCCCTAATCCTCGTGTAGTTGCACTGATTTGCTATGTTGGAAAAGTCACCCTCAAAACTAGTGGGGCAGTGATCCATGCCACGCGCTGGTCCTCTGCAATTGGGGCTAAGGGGGTGATGGAAATGGCATGGATTAAAGTGAGCAATGTTCCTCTTGATAAAAGAAGTGAAAGGAACCTGGCATATGTGGCTTCTCTAGTTGGGGTCCCTCTGGAAATCGATGCAGCTACCCTACACCGCCCGGCCTCTGCCCGGGTGAGGATTGGATGTAGAAATGTTGATGAGATTCCTGTTGTAGCTGAAGCTGTACTGGGAGATCATTTCTATAACTTTTACTATGAGATGGACCAGATTCTGGTGAGAGATCCTATAAGGGAGAAGGAGAAGATACAAGCCCCTACTAATCCTGATGCGAACAGTACTGAAAGAAGAAATGTTCCCTCTATGACTCCTGGAGCTCAAATAGGTGACATATCACATGGGCTTGGAGGGAAATCTCCCCACATTCCCCATGGAGATAAGTCAAACCCAATTCGGGAGTCTCAAGAGAGTACTGACTCGGATGACTCGCTGCACAACACCCTCCTCATTGACACCATGGCCTTTGAGATGGCCCAGGAAAAACAGGTGGGTGATGTTGCTACTAGCTGTGATGGTGCAATAATCACTAATGAATACAGAGTTGAATCGCCTGAGGGTGAGATGGAGAATGAAGTGCTGGCTGATCCTCCGCTGGTTACTGAAGAAAATCTCCGCTTCAGCCTGCGCAATGCCCAGAACAAGATGGAGAGGGTGAATGAAAGAGCTATAGCAGTAGCTAAAAAACGAGATCTGGAAGGTATATCACACAACCCTAACTCTTTTGATGTCTTGTCTGATCCTGAACTTATGCTTAGAGCTGTTAAACTGGGTGTTAATATTCCGGACAATGATTTTACTAGTGTGGATATCCTCTGAGAGCTTGAAAATTGTAGAAACATGGAAAAAAAACGTAGACAATGCTGATAAGCATGATGCTGTTAGTAGTAAAATGATTCTTACTAACGGGAAAGGGGATCAGACACCTCTAAATATGAGATGGGAAGAGGAGAATGAGGTGGATGAGGAAAATTTTACAGTGGTGCAGTCTAGGAAGAAGAGGGAGAGGAAACCTAATGTGATTATAGCTAGACCGGTCACCAGGAGTCAAAAAAATGGGGTAACCTTGAGGAATGATGCTGGAAGCTCTACTCAGCCTCCTAGTAGCGCTTTCAGCAAAAAAGGGAGAAAAAAGAAAAAATGAAAGGTCTATTTTGGAATTGCAGAGGGGCAGGAAAAAGAGGGAGGACTACCTGCTTCTCTGATATCATTAGAGACCACTCCCTAGACTTTATGGGCATCCTAGAAACGAAGAAAAGTAGCTTTACTCCTAAATATCTTAGGAAAGTTGACGCCTCTGAAAGATTTAGTTGGAACTGGATTCCTTCCACTGGTAAATCTGGTGGGATCCTTTGTGGGATCAAAAAAGAAACCTTGGAAAATATATCTTGGGAGGCAGGGAAATATATGTTACAGGCCACGGTCTTTGACACTAAGCTCAAGTGTGTCTGGACCCTTGTGGTGGTTTATGGGGCAGCTCAAGAGGATAAGAGAGACGAGTTCCTAGATGAGCTTGCTTTGGTGTATAGCAACATTAAAACACCCTATATAATTGGCGGGGATTTTAACATTTTAAGGGATGGTAGTGATAAGAACAAGTCTCTCCATAGGTCACACCATATGGACAGATTTAACACTATCATCCAGGTGTTAAACCTTAGAAAAATTCACATGGGAGGAGGCAGATTCACATGGTCCAATAAACAGAGACATCCCACGCTCGAGAAACTCGATAGAGTGCTCATGAGCTTTGATTGGGAGGGTCTATTCCCACTGGTTGCAGTTTGTAAGCTAGTGAGAGATATCTCTGATCACAACCCGTTGCTGTTGATGACTAACCCCCTGAATAGGAGCCCAATGCGCCAACGTGAGTTCAGATTTGAACTCAACTGGCTAAAGAATGAGGATTTTTACGAAAAAGCTAAGAATATTTGGGAACAACCCGTGCAATCTGAGGACCCTATTGATGTTCTAAATATAAAACTAAAGCGTATCAAAAAATACTTTAAAGGCTGGGGCTCACATCTCTTCGGCCATGCCAGAAAAAGGAAAAAAGAGGTTAAAAAAGAACTAGAAGAGATAGAAAAATTGGAGGAATGTGGCCCCCTGGATTCAGAAACTTATGAGAAAAGGACCATCTTGTGCGCAGAGCTTAATGAGATCCTTGCTGAAGAAGAGCTGTTTTGGCTTCAGCACTCGAATGAGTGATGGCTGCTCAAAGGGGATCACAATACAACCTATTTTCATCGTATACCTAATGGAAAAAAGAGGAAAAACACCATTCACTCGCTCACTAATGGGGATGTGGTTATAGAAGGCACAAAGGAGCTCTTGGCTCATGCCACTTCCTATTATAAAGATTTGTTTGGTCCAGCCAGTGGAAATTTGTTCCACCTCTCCCCAGAAACCTGGTCCAATGATGAAAAGCTTACTGAAGATGATAATCTCATCCTAACAAGTGTGTTCACAGAAGAAGAAGTAAAAAAGGCCTTATTTGATAGGAAAAGTAATAGGGCCCCTGGACCTGACAATATCCCGGCGGAGTTTTATAAACACTGCTGGGACTTCGTCAAAAAAGATATAATGCGGTTGTTCGAAGCCTTTCATAACAATACCCTGGATGTAGCGCGGCTGAATTATGGCATTATCACCTTGATTCCCAAGCTGAATGGGGCCAAGAAAATTCAGCAATATCGCCCTATATGCCTACTTAGATGCCCCTATAAGCTCATTACTAAGGTCTTGGACAATAGGGTGGCCATCTTTGCTGACAAGCTGATTAGTAAACACCAAAATGCCTTTATCAAGCATAGGAACATTATGGATGGGATCCTTACGTTGCATGAAGTGCTGCATCACACACACCATAAAAAGAAAGTTGGTGTGGTGTTAAAATTGGATTTTGAAAAGGCGTATGACAAGATAAATTGGGACTTCCTTATCGAATGTCATCGCAATCGGGGGTTTGGGCCTACCTGGTGTGGGTGGGTGGATAAGATTCTTAGGAATGGCACCCTGAGTATTAAACTCAATAATGAGAATGGGCCTTACTTCCAAAGTCACAAAGGGGTCCGTCAAGGTGATCCCCACTCCCCCTTCTTGTTCAATATTGCTGTAGAAACCCTTTCGAAAATGATACTCAATGCTCAGAAAGAAAATCTGCTTACTGGGCTAGCCCCGGACCTGATAGAGGGTGGGGTGGCAATATTACAGTATGCGGATGACACGGTCATATGCTTCGAACATGATAAAGATGCAGCTATAAACCTTAAACTTCTTCTGTACATGTTCGAGCTTATGTCAGGCCTGAAAATTAATTACATGAAAAGTGAGATACTTTGTGTTGAAGGAGATGATGAGACAATTGCCTTTTACTCCGAGTTATTTAACTGCAGCATTGGACACTTCCCCATGAAGTACTTGGGGGTGCCAGTCAGCTACTCCACGTTGCGTAGTTTAGACTGGGATTTCTTAGATGAGAGATTTCTCAAATGCTGTGAAACCTGGATAGGGAATGCAGCCTCCTCGGGGGGTCGTTTGATTCTCCTTAATGCATCTCTAACAAGTATAGTATTTTATTATATGTCTATGTTCCTTCTCTCGAAAAAGGTGATTGGGAAACTTGATAAACACCGTAAACAATTCTTCTGGCAAGAACATGAGGGTAGAAAGCGATATCACTTGGTTAAATGGTCTAGAATCTGCCGATCCAAGGATAAAGGAGGCCTGGGGGTGAAAGACTTGCATAAACAAAACATTAGCCTTCTGACCAAGTGGTAGTGGAAGCTGGAAACACAGCAAGGACTGTGGCAAGACGTTATCCGTGCTAAATACCTCAAAAAAGATACAGTGGTCTCGGTTAAGACTAAATTTGGAGACTCCCCTATTTGGAAATCTATTATGAAAGTCAAAGAACATTACCTGGCGGGTAGAAAGGTGGTATTGAAATCTGGTAACTTGGCCAGAGTGTGGGATGATTGTATCGACGGTGAAACTCCCTTTCGTGTCAAATTCCCTGAGCTTTACAACATCTGTAACGATCAGGGGATCACGGTCGCTAAGTTTAAGAGTGGTGTGGATGATAACTTTTTTCGAAGACGCCTCCATCCTCCCTTGCTGGAGCAGTGGAGGGATATGAGTAATGTGGTATCCATGGCCGATCTCTGACGAACCTGACCAGATTGCGTGGTCCTTGGGGAGAAAGAACAAATTCTCTACCAAATCCATATATGAATATCTGGAACGAAACTTAGTTGGGTGTAACTACAAGTGGATTTGGCAAGCCAAAATCCCGCTTAAGATTCAAATTTTCTTGTGGCAACTTTTTCAAGATTCTATTCTGACTAGGGATGTGAGGAGGAGGCGAAATTGGCTGGGGAATCCCTCCTGTTCCTTTTGTGATAACAGGGAGACATCCCAACATCTTTTCTTCACATGCCCGGTTGCTAGGGTCATGTGGAGGACGGTTGGATGCGTGTTGGGCACGGACTGCTGTCCGAATAACATTTGGCAATTTTTTTCCTGGTGCTATAGCTTCTTTCCAGAGGGAGAGAAATTCTATACTTTTGGCTTAGCTGCCTTTGCTGGGCAATGTGGAATTGTCGGAACAGAACCACGTTTGAATTCAAGAAGTTGGGGTCCCCTTTTAACGTGATTTATGTTGCTTGTGGTTACATCACATATTGGGCAGGTCTGATGAGGGGCGAAGATCGGGAAGCAATGGAGCGCGGAGCTAAGATGCTGAGGATCAATGCCTCGAACATGATGCGTATCTGCGCGGCGCCAAGGGGGGGGGGGGGTGCAACTGATAGATGCGGACGACAGAAGAGATGCGCTGCTACATCCCGTTTCCTCCTGATCGTGGTTCATCTGTCTCGGATTTACCTTTTGGGTCCCTGGTATCTGGTGGGGTGTGTGATATTCAGCTCCTGCGTGAGCATAAGACTTTGACCAGCCTGTTGTTTTTATGTGCGTGTAGTAGATTTGTTGGTGTCACTTGGTTTTCCCCTGCGGTGGACTGCCCGATGACGGGTGTTCATCGTGGGTTTTCCAGGGATGCTTGAACTCGCGTTCCCCTTTCTTTGGTCTCCTGGGTAGTTGTTGAACTGTTGTATTTCCGTTATGAAAGTAATGGAAAGGGGTTGCGCCCGGTTCAAAAAAAATAAAACACACCACCGTCTCATGAGCGATTTGACGTGGATTGGATGGTCTCATCATCAATCAACAGGCCTCTAGGTGCATTGCTTCGGCATGGGGTTCTTCCTTCCTTGCGTGCCAAGCCGAGCGATCGGCATGCGATCTGCCGCTTTGATATATGAGGTCAAACAAGCCCTGAGCTTTCCATCCGTTGCACCTACCACTTCCCGTTTCGGGGCGTCCATGACCGCATCTGGTCATCTACTTCTCCCCTCCCTGTACGCTTGGTTTGTGCTTTGCCTCCCTTTTGTTACTACCGAGAAACCACTGCCATGACTTTTCTCAAGATGAGGCTCTTTAAATTTACCTTTGCCCCGTCCTGGTCGCAACGGCCAGCGAAAGACATGGACTCGCATGCACACTTTCCTTGGCAAGTACAGCGCTCATGCATGCCTTTCGTACACAGGTGGCATCAAAAGGAAATGGACGGAGGAGAAAAAGAGCACAAAGCAGGCGGGGTACCTGCTGCTCGCTGTTCCGGTTCCGTCCAACCCCCACATTCTCAAGTCCAGACGCGGCTATTTAATTAGCTACTCATCTAAACAAATAGTTAGCACCTTCGAGGCTTGGACCGTACGTGTATAAAGTGCAAATATTCGTTTAAAAAATGGTCGTAATCAAGTTCCGTTTGCATGTCTTATCTGGCTTGGTAGGTGTAAAGTGTCTGCTCGGGGAGGAATGCCAGTGAGCCCCTCCTCGAAAGCGAGAAGAGAAGGATCACGCAATGCACCTGTTGGAACCAGCTACGTACATTCCTACGATCAAAGTCCGTGTGGAGAGGAGACTCAGGAGAGCAAACCATGTTCTGCCAGCCTCGGCGAGAATATATGCCTGGGATCGGTAGTCCCGTTACGTCGACGTGTCCACGTTAGGCCTGCATGCACGGATGCTTTGGACAATGGACGGCTAGCTCGCTCACGATAGGGCCACATGGACAGCCTAAACCCCGTCCGTGGACTACGATCGATTCTTTGACTCCAAGGTTAATGATTACTCGATCTGTTTTCTTTTGTTGAGCAAAAGTTAATGATTAGATCGGGCGGTTGGATTGGATCCAGGTCCAGCATTGTAGCGGCAACAGCAAGCTAGCCAGCAAAGCGAATAGATTAGATTAACAGCGGAGGAGGTTAACAAAGACTATCAATGGCCTTCAAATCCTCACGACAGCGGGGAAACACATTGGCGACTATCATGGCGAGGGCCGGCCGGGGAAACATGCGCAAGTTATTCGATCGGATGGTGAACTAGTGCGCGCAAACCCGCCGTTCCCGCAAAACGGTGGCAGAGCGAACGCGTCGTTTTCCCAATAGTGCTGCCCTTTTGAAAGGCGTGTAAACTCCCTGTTGGACTCACGCAAAGTAGCCAAGACATGCATGTGTCATCGGCCGGTCGCACGGTCCGAGCGATTGATTCTCGGTGTCGACTGTCGACCAGAGCTTTGATGTAGCCTACACGCGGGCTTCACGCGTCCATCGCCCAGCCTGGACAATATCTCGCTCGGGTCGGCGGAATATATGCTACGCACGGGAAGATCTCGCGCACGTTAAACTTTTGGCAATTTTATACGGGGACATCGAACAATTCGAACTGGTAGTGCTTGCACGGGAACAGTTCGGAGCCGTTGTCGAGAAAAGCAGTTGCTAGATTCAAAAGAAGACGGCAGAAAACCTCCCACAGCAAATTGTTTTGGAGCAATGCTATTCATACGCGCATCTTTAACAGAAATTTTAGGTAGTGGTGTGATCTGATGGCGGTTAGTTGAAATTCTGAGGTGGTTATGATCTGAAATATATACCCTAAAAGAAAGAACCCACTCCCTCCATTTTAAAATAATTTGTGTTCTAGGATTTTCCTAAGTCAAGCTTTTTAAAGTTTGACCAAGTCTATAGAAAAATACGCAGATATGTATACATAATTTTCCTTCCGTCTCCTAATAGATGGCGCACAAATTCCGTCAAAAAGTTAATTCCCTCTAAGTTTGACCAAATATATAGAAAATATATACAAACAACTACACCCTCTGTAAAGAAAAATATAAGAGCGTTTAGATCACTACTTAAGTGAACCAAATGCTTTTATATTTCTCTACGGAGGGAGTGCAATATTGAATAGATAGATTATGAAAATATATCTAATGGTCGATATAATCATATTGATTTTATATTGTTTATCTTTCATTCTTTTATATATATGGATGGTCAAACTTAGAAACCATGTGCTTGTTGACTAAATTTATATGCCACCTATTTGGGGACGGGGGTAGTATGAAAAATTGAAAATGCATATCTCACAATGAATCTAGTCAAGTGTATTTGTTTTGTAGACATCTTTTTTCCCTTGTAAAAGATGTTGATATGTTTTTATATAGGCTTGATCAAACTTAATAGAGTTTGACTTAGGACTGTTCTAGAGCTTTGATTATTTTGTATGTGTCTTACATAGGAATTGGATTTTTGGTTACTTTGAATTGAATTACACCCCTGGGGGCACACTAATTAGAATCTAACAAACCGAGCCCCACACGACAAAATGTGTATACTTGAATATAAATATAGTACTACCTCACAAAAAAGAATAGAAATTTGGTAACTACTGTACAAATTTCACATTAACCAACAAAATTTAGGTTTTAAGTAAAACATGCCCCTCCATGACAAAAGAAGTTAAACACAACCCGACATCACTGCAGAAATTCTATCCATGAAGATCTTGACATCAGAAAATCTCTCGTGGGGTGACAAAATAAGCCATATTCGGCCAAAGGGGCGACATGGGTGGAGCCCTAAACCCTCGTCACCATCGCCAATCCACATTATCTCTCCTTAGGCAGAACACACTCTACATTAGTGCTCCTCATTTAAGCGCACATCTCTCTCATGGCAGCAACGTCGTGTCAGTGTGATTGTGTAGCACAATAAGACGCGTCATTGCAGCACGACAGGCAATGTTTATAGCGGCTGGTCTAATCCGGGGCCAAGCACACCATGATATGGTATCTGGACGGCGCATGCGGCGTTTGAGACTACCATGATGTTTGTGTGGCCTGCTTGGCAAGAATTGGCGGGACAATGGTACATTACCAACCGGAAGGGACATGATTGACATCTCTCATTCGACGATTTCTCATCCGAAACAAATATATGTCAGGAGCTGGCTAGCCAGCAACTCGATGGCGATATTCGCAAGACTATATTCTCGTGGGGTGAAACCCATGACCTAGCCTGCACCTTGCAACATTGATGTCGACACGGTTTTCCTTGTCGAAGAAGTTGGCTTAAAGTCTTGGTTTGGGGGTGACAAGCATCGCTATGTTTGATCTTGTGGTTGGACCAAAGAACATTGGTTTGTGAATGTCGGTTCTTTCTATAAGACGTTGCCTTGGAGTATTGTGCCCTTTGTCAGATCACTTGTCGCACGGTTGGTGGATTATGGTCCATGGTGCTAGGGTTTGTGGTAGATAATGGAGATGCTGCCACTCCAATGTGGATGGCCTTCAAGGTTTAATACCCTTTAAGCTTATTTATTTGGTATCGAGTTTCTGTTAACTAACTAGACGCTCTACGCATTCATGCGTGACATAACATTTTTATGTTTTAGTCTCTCACACGCATAAAAAATAGACCATGCTACTTTTAAGTAAACCAGTGGAATGTGCTATATGTTTATTTACCATTTATGGCATTCCAAATGCATGGAATGTGCTATATGTTTAATTACAATTTATGTCATTCCAAATGCACGTAACCTGTTTGGGTCCAACAACTATGGTATGCTTGATACAACAATGATGATCTAACGATTACAATCTACTACTCCCTCTGTCCCAAAATAAGTGACTATGTATTACAAAGTTGAGTCACTTATTTTGAACGGAGGGAGTACTTCTTCCTTAGTGTACAAAGTTTTACTACTAAAGCAGCGCCAATTAATATGAAATATAAAATCGTTTTAAGCAGGGACATTAATATGAATCTAAAATTGTTTTGAAGCAGCCACAGTTAATATAGATCGGAGAGAGTACTATAATTAGGTCATTGTCTACTATGTCTCCTATGTGAAGTTTTAGTTATTTTTTTCGTACTATGTCGATACTACTATGTATATACTCCCTCTGTTCTACACATGTTGAGGAAGATGTAGGGCCGCGACCCATACTATAAAAAGCCGTATAAATCGGTGGCACGCCCCACTCCCCCCGTATAAATCGGTGGACAGCGAGGCTTTTTGCCCCACTCCCCCCGTATAAATCGGTGGCACGCCCGCGGCATGACTCTACTGTGGACGGTAGTGCTGGTTAACGGCAGCGGAGAACTCGGCAGCGACGCCCTCCCTTCACAAAAGCCCTCTCCCCCAATCCACCGCTCGCCGGGAAATATCTCGCCCCTCTCCGCACGGAAGCCACGTGCTGTGCCGCGGCCTGCGGGTGAGGAGGAGGAGCGGATGGAGTCGTCCTCGTCGGGCGGCGGCGCCAGCAAGGCGCGGCGGAGCGGCAGCTGGGGCAGCGTGGGCGGCGGCGGCGGCGGCGGCAGCGGCAGCGACCCCTTCGACATCCCCGGCAAAGGCGCCCCCGTCGAGCGCCTCAAAAAATGGAGGGTGAGCCGCGCCGCCGCTCCTCATCCTCCTCCTTCGCTAGTTATTTTTTTCCTGCCATGTTTCGACTGCTGTGAGCTCGCGCCGCTGAATTGTGGGTGTTTATTCTGAACTGCTCGCTCGTTTCTGATGTGTGGCCTGAGGGTTTTTACTGCTCGTTTCCTCCAGATTTGCGGAGTTTTTCTAGGATTCCATGCCGCCGCGCCTAGGGTTTTTGAATTCCAAATATATCGCTAGCTCCTGTTAGTTTAGAGACAAGCTACTTTCCGCTCTCCGAGTTTAGGGTTCAGAATCCCGCGGTTTTGCCTCGGCATTCTCGGCCCGGGCCTGCATCTGTACATGGTTAGGTCGATTCCCCTGCTTTTGATGCTTGTTTGGGAGACGAGAGTGGGGTTTTCTCCTTCCGACGCTTCCGTTCCCATGCTATTTTTCCCCTTCCGCATCCGTGCTTGCCTTCACAGATTTATGTCCAATTATTTTTACCGACATATCCCCTCCCGCTCCCCCTTTTGCTTCCACCGAGCGGATGCGTCAGTCGGCCGCCTTTGTTCTTCGATTCGATTTCGCGTGCGCGGAGCCCACCCACCGAGCCATTTGTTTGGGTTTGATTCAGGGGTGGCTTCTCTTGCCTGTTTCGGAATTGATTCGCGCTTCCACTGGCTTTGCGATGTGCGCTCAATGCTTTCGAATTGTTCTATTGCCTTTGACGCAGACCGTGAAGTTGCGTTAGATTTGGGCTGCCCTTCCCTTTCTCTGAGATACGCTCTCGCTTTTGCATTTTTCTTCCGAATACTGACGATTTCCTAGAACCCTGTAGATGTAGATGCGCATTATAATACTCTGGATTGGTGGAGCAGAGCAGCCACGCGTCGAACCGTGGCAGTGCTTTGAGCTGCCGACGTGCTCGTCTTGGGAGTAGTATTTCTGACGTCTCGAATTTGATAATAGTCATACCTATGTTTGACTCACCAGTATGGTCCGAGACCGCTGCAGATGAAGTACTACCTCCGTCCGGGTTTTTAAGTCCCCCCGACCGGAACGCACGGACCAAGGCAGGATCTGCTGCAGCAGCAGCAGATATTGTGGCAGAGCGACGGCCAACGAGCTTCGCTCAGTTATTACTGCATGCATGCAACGCTTCGCTTTTTCCTTGCACGCGTGCATGCAGTACTCTCGCTTGCATGATCCGGCGTGGGCGCCGTGACCCAATCAGCTTGCTCCCTCGCTAGCATCCATTGGACAATTCATCATGCCACGGATCGATCAACCATCCATTGGTCAATTCACGATGCCACGGATCGATCAAAGCTCTGCGTGCCCACCAACGACGAGGTCAGGATCGACCTCGACGCCATGCTCGACGAGCGCCCCATCGTCGACGCCGAGCTCTGCGTGCCCACCAACGACGAGGTCGGGCGGCGGCGCATCCAAGCCCCGCCCCGCCTGGGTCTCCGCGTTAGGATCGACCTCGACGGCGTGCTGCGCCAGCGCCACGTCGTCCACGCCTACCCCCGCCGCAGTATGGACGACGTGATGCAGCGCATCCTCTCGCCGGCGGCGGCGAAGCCCCGTTTTCTCCGTCTTCGGTCGCGGCGGCATGCTCGCAAGCTGTCGCGTGGGTGGCCGCGGCGTGCTGGTCGCGCTCGCGTCTGTTCGTGCTTCTGCGGGGTGGAGTACTAGTATTGCGGGGTGGAGTAGTATTAGTAATAGCCCATCTGCATGCAAGCTGTACGCCAGCAGCTTTGAATTGATTGCGCTTTGGGAAGACGCAGCGCCTTCACTTTTTGCATGGCGCCCGAGGGAGCGGCCCTGTAAATGTGGTACGAGCGTGCGGCACCGAGGGGACCTAAAAACCCGGACGGAGGTAGTAGTATTTAATTTTCTGTTCGGAGTGGCTACATTTGCGTCATCCATGTCGGCAAGCAGTCCTTGAGCTTTTGCAAACATGCCCGGATTCACAATGTTCGCAATTCCGTATGTACACTGTTCATTCATCTAGTACTACATACTCCCAAATACCACTCGAAAACGACGCAATCTGTTGTTATCATGTGCGATTCCTCCAGATTTGCTTTGCGATTGTCTTTTCATAAAGCTCTATTATATTCGGGACCGGTGGCCCGCAACTGTCGGATCTCATTCAGAAATTTTATTAGAACAGGAAATATTAGCTGGAACTTGTTGAAGTATGTGGGTGTAGGTTGGTTTGATCCCCACCCGGGGCCATTGCAGCCACGTGCAGAAGTGGTTGCTGGCCATTAGGGCTGCCAGCAATTTTAGTTATTTTGAAAATAAATCTTTTGCACGGGGGTATTGTGTTTGCATCTAACTAACAACTTAAAGGAGTGGAGATGGCAAATTTATAGTTGTGTCCGATAATATAGTTGTATCGGGTCTCCTTCAAACTTGGAGTTTCCGACACAGTGTTTAGTCTGTAGTTTAATTTTGCAGTATGCTGCACAAAGTTTGTGCTGGTGGCGCAACCTTTTATTTAACTCTAATGCGTCTCTTTCTCTTGATGAATGAAATACTATGCCAAGATTTAAGCCATTGCTAGCGCAATGTGGTCTTTGCTGGGTGCTGTCAGTAACTGGAGCTTCTTTCCTTAGGAGGCTGGACACATTGGTTCTTACTGCTGTTGATTGAGTGCTGATCTTTTAGACTGTTCTGAATATAATCCCTTTGATTTTGTCCACTGCAGCAAGCAGCTCTTGTCCTGAATGCATCAAGGCGATTCAGGTACACATTGGACTTGAAAAAAGAGGCGCAAAAGGAGGAAGTCATAAGAAAAATTCGTGCACAAGCTCATGTTATCAGGGTATTGCATCGTCATTTTTTCTCTTTGTTTCATTTAGCTGATTAGTTGATTTATGCTGATTTTTTCTTATTTCCTTCTTTAGGCCGCATTCCGTTTCAAAGAAGCAGCTCGAGTCGGTACGACTACAAAGGATGCACCAGGTAATTTCCTTTCTCACCTACCCACTTACCAGTCCTTCCTGTGCTCTGTACAATCGTCGTTTGGGTTTGCTCTTTTGAGCATCCTAAGCAGACAATTTATTAATGCTTTGTAGGAACTTGCTAATATGTAATTTATCATTTGATAGTGGTCATCTGAATTCGGATTGAATTCAGACTATAATCATGGGATGTACAGATCAGTTTCATGGAATTCTGATAGGATTTCTTGGATGATGATTTTTGCAGAAGCTCATGCCGATGGTGCTCTTGGCTTTGGAATTAAAGAAGACCAGCTTACAGCACTGACCAGAGATCATAACTACTCTGCTCTACAGCAGTATGAAGGGGTGAGCTTATTCTGTTGTCAGTGTGCTTCACACTTTTCTGTCATAGTTTGCGTCTTGTAACCTTCCCTACAGATTTCAGGGCTAGCAAATATGCTAAAGACAGATATTGACAAGGGGATCAGTGGAGAGGAGTCCGATATTGATGCGAGAAAGAATGCATTCGGGGCGAACACATACCCTCGCAAGAAAGGAAGAAGCTTTTTGGTATGAGATTGTTCTCTTATATTAGTATGGCAATTGCTGTCTTCTGTCTGGAGGCTCATTTGGTGTGTTCTCACTGTTATTTAGGCCTTCGTGTGGGATGCTTGTAAAGATTTGACACTCATCATCCTCATGGTCGCCGCTGCGGTTTCATTGGCCTTGGGCATATATACAGAGGTGTGTGTTGGATCTTTAGTTCATCTGTTATTTACCTCTGCATGTTGATCCACCATCATTCCTCATAGTGTTTGCAATTTTCATGACTTGTAGCTTGTAACCAAAATATGTTGCATCATTAGTCCAGCATCATGCGTTGTACTGTATGCAATTTTCATGACTTATAGTATGGAAGCAAAACCGTAGTTGTAACTTATTTTCATTTAGATTTTTCTCTTTGCTCAGCTGGTTACCATTAACTAGATGGTTCATCACCATTCTTGTGTCTGGTTATATGAGTGTATGACTCCCATTACAACTTTTTCTGGTTTCTAGGGGATAAAAGAAGGGTGGTATGATGGGGCCAGCATTGGTTTTGCTGTACTCCTTGTTATTTTTGTTACAGGTATGCCACCACAACCATCTTTCCTGTTTCTGGTTATTTCTGTGAGCAATTATAATAATATCAACGTTTAGTCTGTCCTTTAACTTGCACTGTCAGCGTCTAAATTCCTGAAACTTATCTTAGACATGTTACTTGGCATTTATTATTAACGTTTCACAATGTTGTCCAGCTACCAGTGACTACAAGCAATCGTTGCAGTTCCAAAACTTGAATGAGGAGAAACAGAATATTCAATTGGAGGTTAAAATTTTAGACTCATCTTTTTGTAAATTGTTTATTCTTCCCGAATAATGTCTCAGATGTTCTCGTTCAGGTTGTGAGAGGTGGAAGGCGAATCAAGGTATCAATTTTTGATTTGGTTGTTGGAGATGTGGTGCCCCTCAAGATTGGTGACCAGGTACGAATGCCATTGATCTTTATTTTGGCTGCAAGCAGTTTAGAAATACAAGGTGCTAATCAAATTTCTGTGTCAGGTACCTGCTGATGGAGTCCTTATTAGTGGTCACTCCTTCTCCATAGATGAATCGAGCATGACTGGCGAAAGCAAAATAGTGAGCTACTTCCATACGCGTTTTTTGCCTTTTGGAACTAGTTTAGGTGAAGTCTTAAGCTGACACTGCAAGCTGGTTGTTAATTGAAGGTAAACAAAGACCAGAAGTCACCGTTTATGATGTCCGGTTGCAAAGTCGCCGACGGCTATGGTACAATGCTGGTGAGTCTATCTGTGCCTACCAAATGGAGAAAATGTCTAGCTACTTTCAGCTTCTGAAAATTTTCTGTACTTAGTGATGTGAACTTGGAAGTGCAGTAACCTCAATTTATGTTTTTCCTGTGGGACATAATAGATTTAAGTTATTAATTGGATCTTGCTTTGAAACCATTTTACTTCTGGAAAAAAAGAGAAGGTATCGTGAAACTATAACTGTTGTGCATTTCTCACATTTAAATACTGGCATCTCTTTGTCATACATAGTGGGCTGGCTAGTCTCTTTTTGGCGAACCTGAGTCAGCCTGGGCTCAAGTGTAGTTGTAAGGGCTCGAGTGTAGTTATTTTTGGGGCGTTGTCGTAACATATGTATGTGGTACTAGATATTTTGATTAATATATATGGCCATGACAGAGGGCATTGCAATTGATCATTGATCATGGGGAATCTACTGTATGTTACCCAGGTGACCGCTGTTGGTATTAACACTGAATGGGGTCTGCTGATGGCAAGCATATCTGAAGACTCTGGTGAAGAAACACCACTACAGGTTTGATCCTGTACTTGTTATTAGCCTACGCATGACTCCCATGTGTTAGACATGTTTTTTGATCGTGTGAATTGGCATGATCTTATTTGTTCTTGAGTAGGTTCGCTTGAATGGTGTTGCTACCTTCATTGGAATAATTGGACTTTCTGTTGCTGTTGCTGTTCTTGTTGTCCTCTTGGCCAGGTATATTAATGCATAGTTTATTTTGGTCAACTAGCCCTGTGGCTTATTCCTGTCACCTTGTTTTCTTCTAGGTATATCGATGCATAGTTTAATTTAGCCAACTAGCTTTGTGGCTTATTTCTGTAACCTTGTTTTCTTCTAGGTATTTCACTGGGCATACGTACAATCCGGATGGCTCTCCGCAATATGTGAAAGGAAAGATGGGTGTCGGTGAGACAATACGTGGAGTAGTTAAAATCTTCACAGTGGCGGTAGGTTTTCAATTTAGTCATGACTGCTGATTTGCATTTTACAGTTTCTGTTATCTTATCATCTTTGGATGTAATTAGGTCACAATTGTGGTTGTGGCTGTTCCCGAAGGACTACCATTGGCTGTCACATTGACGTAAGCATAAATTTATTGCGTAATTTTCTTGTAACATGCTAGCAATCACTTACTCAATGACACTGCATATTTTTGTCAGGCTCGCCTTTTCGATGCGCAAAATGATGAGGGATAAAGCTCTGGTATGCTGCTATTGCTTGCTTGTGTTTGTTACTGTGCTGTGTTACTTGTATTAACAGCCGGTCTCATGCATTCTCAACCATATGCTAACAGGTCAGGAGACTTTCTGCATGCGAGACAATGGGTTCTGCAACAACAATTTGCAGTGACAAGACTGGAACATTAACTCTAAATCAGGTGGAAAGCTATTTCTTTTTAGCATTGTCCTTGTCTTAATACATGGAAATTCCATGGTAGGATTCATGATTTCTCAAATATGCTTGGGCCTTGACTCCTTTCCACTTTCTTCATTGTCAATATTAAGATGACTGTTGTTGAGGCATACTTTGGTGGTGAGAAGATGGATCCTCCAGATAACACTCAGAAGCTATCTGCTGCTGTATCAACAATGATTATTGAAGGAATTGCTCAGAATACATCTGGAAGCATATTTGAGCCGGAGGTCAGGCTATACTCACAATTTACGTCACATGCACTTTTTCATCCATGAATCTGAACATCTTTTTCTTCCTTTTAACATGTTATGGTTCAGCTGTGTGGCCACTGACTTTTGTTCACTGTCACAGGGTGGTCAAGCTCCAGAGGTGACTGGATCCCCGACAGAGAAGGCTATACTGTCTTGGGGGTTGCAGGTATGGCTTCTCCTAGTAGCGTCAGCCTATATTCTCTGTATCTCCTGCTTGGTAACCATGATCTTTATATTCAACAGCTTGGTATGAAATTCAGCGAAACAAGATCGAAATCCTCCATTCTTCAAGTCTTCCCATTCAATTCAGAGAAAAAGCGAGGCGGAGTTGCAGTGCAAGTGGTAATTCATTTTTATCTGTAGCAGTGACAATTTCCTTAAATTTTTTATGGTGGATTTATGGTTCTCTTGGCCTCAGCAAAATTACTTGTTTGGCAACTTTGCATGACATTTTTTCGAAATGTCATGCAAAAATAAATAAATTGATTGCCCTTTCAATGAACCATTGCTGAATTTAATTTGCTATAATAGGCTAAATAGCATCTCCGTCCATCCTATGGGCATGTTTTAATAGTTGTACTGCTAATGGTTTCAGCTGATGAAATTGTACCATTTCTATGATTCTATGTCAGTACCCTTCATTTGTTATATTTGTTTCACACTGTAATCCACACTCAGTGGGCTGTAGGAACAGGTTACTTGTATCTAAGATCATCATTACTCACAATTATGAGTAACGATGTACATCTTTCCTGCTTCCTTAAAGGAACGAACATATTTTTTTGTTGACAAATTAAAATCAAGATAGTTATAGACCTTAATTAATATCTGCTCAATTGGCTGCTATTGTGTTCTCTCCGACCCCTTCAAATAATGCTTTTTTTTTTAATTTCTGGAGGGTGACTCTGAGGTTCATGTATACTGGAAAGGAGCTGCTGAACTTATTTTGGAGTCATGCACTAGTTGGATTGACAAGGATGGCTCAAAGCAATCAATGACTCCTGAGAAAGTAAACTTCAAATTCTCATCATTTGCTTAAGTACAGTATGGGCGCAACTAACTAACTAGCTAATTACTGTTTAAGGTTGGTGAGTTCAAGAAATTCATTGAAGACATGGCTGTTGCTAGCCTTCGCTGCGTCGCCTTTGCTTACAGACCTTGTGAGATGAGTGATGTTCCAAAGGAGGACCAGAGGGCTGACTGGGTATTACCTGAGGATAACTTGATTATGCTTGGCATTGTAGGAATAAAGGTAAGCAGCAATCCTGCATTTTGAACTACGAGCCATGATTATTAATGGGGTATTATTATTTTGATAGCTTATCACTCCTTGATGTTGTGATTAGTGGTTGAGACTTGTGTCATTGTTTGTGTTTGCGTACGTGCATATTACTGGTTCTGTCATTGTGTTTGTTTGCATACATGCATATTACTAGTTCTACTGGCATTGCTCTCTCTCTCTCTCTCTCTCTCTCTCTCTCTCTGTCCCTCAGACCCTCTGTATCCAATTTGTTTGCACTAAACTGTTCGTCTGGATAAGTACTACTCATATCTCAAACAAGTGCATGCTAAAATCATGAGTAAAAGCTATAGAAAAAGAAATACTGTTGGACATCTGTTAGCTGCTCTTTAGACACAGAACCATCAGGATTGCTCCTACCTTTGATGGTAGTAATGCAGAAGCCTGTACCAGTAACAATAATAACATTTCTAGTGATAATCACATTTTTGCCACATGCATGAGATCATTACCTTATATTTCTTGCCTAATGTTTTTTGCAACATTTATTGAAATTTTGCATGCACAAGAAGCATGGGCTACTACCAATTCTGTAAGCTATACCAACATATGTAGAACTTATTTCTTGCTTAGTGATTACTGTTAACATTTACTGACATGTAGTAGCAGCCTTTATAAGTCACCTTTATAAGTCATGAACCATTTAGACCTTCATTGGTTTGCAAGAATATACAACCAATTCACTTTGCAGGATCCCTGCCGCCCAGGAGTTCAAGATTCTATTCGCTTGTGTGCTGCAGCTGGCATTAAGGTATTTCTTATATTCTTGTGTGAGTCAGTACGCTTGTTTCTGCCATATATTAGTAACTGTATACAATAAAGAATAGACGGTTGGACGAGTTCCATAACTTTGTTTTGTACTAGCTATGTTAGCCAAGTGTTTTTCAGGGTCACACTTGTATTGAGTTTAATTTTTGAATGTCTAGGTCCGCATGGTCACCGGTGATAACCTTCAAACCGCCAGAGCGATTGCCTTGGAATGTGGTATTCTTACTGATCCTAACGTATCAGAGCCAACCATCATTGAAGGGAAGACCTTCCGGGAGTTGTCAGATTTGGAAAGGGAGGAAGTCGCCGACAAAATCTCTGTATGTTTATTCCCGTCAATTGCTTGCATCTTGTTGATTTCAGTGGATAAAACCTATAAGTAGATTACAACCTTGTAAGAAACTACAGTGCTTCTTTCTGCGATTTCTTGTTCCCTGCAAGATTACATGAACCTGGGAGGTGTGATGCATGAGACCAAAAGCCAACAGAATGATCAACTGCTGCGATGTAGTATTCGAAATGATTTGCATCAGTGGTGTAGGAATCAACCAAACTTTTGTTTGGTGCACACTTTCTAATTACCTAATTCTCCTGGTATCCATTTTTCTTGTTATGGGGTTATGTTGTTTTGATTTTGTCTATGCGCCCCATCATGTGCTAAACTGTTAGATATGCAGAAATATAGAACACAGAAATATGAGTGAACAAGGTTTTTTTCCCCATGATTAAAACTATTGTGCTATTTTATCTTAATTTGATGTATCCTTATATTTAGTTTATACCAATTGCTTTATGTTTTGCATATCATTTCTTCTTTGCCCTTTCATTGAGTGTACTCTATGCATTGTTACAGGTTATGGGGAGGTCTTCACCGAACGATAAACTTCTACTTGTTAAGGCACTCAGAAACAGAGGTCATGTTGTCGCTGTAACTGGTGATGGCACAAACGATGCCCCAGCACTGCATGAGGTTTGTGAATTGCTATTCATCATTTTGTTTTGCATCAAGCTGTTGAAGCTATCTCCAGGACATGTTCAAGAACCACCATCCGGTAGTACTTACACAATTTTGAATTCATAGGCCGACATTGGTCTCTCAATGGGCATCCAGGGAACTGAAGTTGCGAAGGAGAGTTCTGATATTATTATCTTGGATGACAATTTTGCGACACTTGTGAGGGTATGTATATTGTGTCCTCTTATTTTACTGCTTTTTAGCTGAAATTGTATTCTCTAAAGCGACATCTGATATTTGTTTCTGGATTTAGGTTGTCAGATGGGGACGATCAGTTTATGCAAACATCCAGAAATTCATTCAGTTCCAGCTGACTGTCAACGTTGCAGCCTTGATAATTAATGTAGTTTCTGCTGTCAGTTCTGGTGACGTGCCACTGAATGCTGTCCAGGTTCGAATTCTTAAATATGTTGTGCCTGGAAACTTCCAGATCACCGGACAAAGTTTTTCTCAAGATATATTGTGTAACGTTCAATTGTGGGTCGTGTATTTTTACGTTTCACTGTAGTTCGTTTAAGGGTATTTTCTTTGTGCTGGTATTCTGAACCAGTTATAAGATACGCGAATTGCTCATACCAGTTTCTGTAATGATGGGTGATATTTGTATGCTTTTGCCTCCCTTGTTTACAGTTGCTCTGGGTTAATCTAATCATGGACACACTGGGAGCGCTTGCATTGGCGACTGAGCCACCAAACAACCATCTTATGCAGAGACCACCAGTTGGGCGGAGGTTTGTTCTCTTGTGCTATTGTTGCTCAAATATCTTTGTTTCGGCATAATTTAAGCTCACTTATCTGGCAAACTTCATGGATTGGAAGTGATTTGCCAAATATCTTCCATTCCGCAATTAAGTGCCAACATAGTTTGCTTTCTGCATGCTGAATCTGTCCCGACCTTGTTGTTTGCAGGGAGCCTTTGATAACAAATATCATGTGGAGAAACTTGCTCATAATGGTATGCTATATATGCACTTTACTTTTCCTATCTGTGGCCATTCTGGTGCCTAACGAATTGTTTCGTTTCTTCAGGCTTTCTATCAAGTTGCAATCCTCCTTACTCTCACCTTCAAGGGCCTGAGCCTTCTACGGTTGGAACATGACAACCCAGCGCATGCTGAAATTCTGAAAAATACCTTCATATTCAACACATTTGTTCTCTGTCAAGTGAGTCATTGGCTTTTGCTCTAGTCTGACTCAGAAATACGTACAGTTGATGTGGTGGGGTTAAACATAACCCACAATCTTGTCTTCTGCAGGTGTTCAGTGAGTTCAACGCTCGGAAACCAGATGAGCTGAATATTTTCAAGGGTATTGCAGGGAACAAACTCTTCATTGCCATTATAGCCATAACGGTTGTGCTCCAGGTAAGAAAAGGGCGCAGAAGTAGTTCTCGTGCGGGTTCTGTATGCCACATAAAGTGATCTAGGTTTTGCTATTGTCACTTGCTTCAATCCTGTATTATATATGTGCAGGTGCTTATCATCGAGTTCCTTGGCAAGTTCACGACAACAGTCAGGTTGAGCTGGCAGCTGTGGTTGGTGTCCATAGGTCTTGCTTTTGTCAGGTACAAGTTCTGTTTAGTTTATGAAACAGAACATATATATCTTTGTACCCCCGTTGAAAACTTTAGCTGATGGGATCTTTTTCTTCTTTGCTCAGCTGGCCGTTGGCACTGGTGGGAAAGCTTATCCCTGTTCCAGATCGTCCGTTCTTAGACATGTTCACTTGCTGCTGCCCAGGGAAGAAAGACGGTATGTTTCACATCGCGTGCTTTCTTTTCTTGCCTAGGCTCGACTTCGTTTTGCCATTGTTCGCCCACTATCCTTGCATATCTTTTTTTGTTTTGTTTTGTGAAAAACTGTTCTTGCATATCTGCTCCTCCGTTGATCATGCCCCTCATATGACTTCTATGTTGTGCAGCTGATGATGGGAAGGAAGACAGTGGTGTGAAGAACATCGAGGTGGTGTGAAGTGATGGGCTGACATCGAGGACCTTTGCAGTTTTTGCTTGGAGCTTTTAACATGATCGGGGCTGTAATTATCTGGTGATTTGGATTTGTAAATACACTAGGTTTGGAGTGGATAGGTTTTGGAGATTTGCCACGCTATCTTTAACAACACGCCTGACCCTGGCCCCTGGTGGCTGTGACTTGGAAGCTGGAACTTAGCTTAAAATGGATGTTGGGAAGGAGCACTGACATTGTCTTCGTGGCAGTGCACTGGGTCTTCGCTTGCACCATTTCGTTCTGTGAGATCAGATAACTTGCAGAGTAGGGCACAAAACTACTATTTGAAAACCATTTCGTTTCGTGTTGTCGTTCAAAATCAAAACAAATGGATCAATTCCAAAGGTGTAATCGTACTTGTGGTGCGTTGATGCTGCTTCATTTGCATCGACGTACTTGGGCGCGTTGATGCTGCTTCATTTGCTGAAATAGGAATCATGACGGGAGCAGGTATATGTGTTTTGGCCCTATTATGTACAAATTGCTGGCTCAGCAAATGAGGTAACAATGGCTATTCCTGCAAGTTTGGCTCGATTCCGAAACGATTTGACTTGTGACCCTTGATCCATTGGAATGGAATATGAGGTTGAGTTAGACACAGGGGACTGAGCCGGGGATCATCAAAGGTGACACCGCTACCCTGAGCCCTACCCCTCAGCGATCGAGCAGCCTGTCCATCCGTCGCCGGTCACTTTTAACACCTTCCTTTCCTTCCCGTCTAAGGGCCAGTTCTTTTCGCCCTATAATTCTGGAGAATCACGATTCTAGAAACTAACCATAGAATCGTCAGAATTGCCTGTCGGCCAGTTCTTTTCGCCCTATAATTCTGGAGAATCACGATTCTAGAAACTAACCATAGAATCGTCAGAATTGCCTGTCTAGTTCTTTTCTGTAATTCTAGCATGTGATTGTTGTATGAGTTGTGGTCTGAAATATCTACAATGTCCCTGAATTGAAATTGTGCATCTATCCAACATAAATCCATCCATCTATCAAACATAAATCCGTGCATCTATCCAACATAAATCCATCCATCTATCCAACATCAACATACACTAATGCCTGATCGGCCCAGCGGCGGCGCGGAGGCAGAGGAAGGCCAGAGCGCCGGCGGGAGACGTCGGCGTCCAGATGCAGAGGAGGGCCAGAGAGGGAGGGGCGGCGGGCCGTGACAGGAAGGGCCGAGGCAGACGACGTGAGGCGTGGACACTGGGGGCGAAGCGGCGAGATGGGGCCGGCGAGGCCGGATCGGCCCGGCGGCGGCGCGGCTGCCTCCTGGAACCCTAGCGCTCGAAGGGGATCGAGCGAGGACCGAGGGGAACGAGTCGTGCTCTCGTTTTTTGCTCTACGGGTTGTGGAGGATGGCCAGTGGCATTTTGGCTGTAAAATGCCGCTCAAACAAGGGTATTCTGATAAGTCCAACCGTTTTCTTTTGCGGGATGTCGCAGAATTGCCAGAATCGCGGTGGGATGGTGCTTTTCGATTGCACTGGCGATTGTGGCCATTCTGAGATCATTCGTGGGGCAACAACGAGTTCTTTTGCGATTGCGATTCTGCCGGCAGTAATTCTTCGGAATTGGGTCAAAAGAACTGGCCCTAAGCCAAGCTAGTGACAATTAAAAGATGGGTGGATAAAAAGATTTTAAACAGTGTCGCGGGCTAGCGGTCTATGGCGCTCTTGCGACCGCGGAAGCGGCGGCTGGGTGTGCGCCGCCGCCGCCTGGATCTCCGGCCTCCGACCTCCGTTGCAGCCGCCGACACCGGATCTGAGCTCCCCACGGCGTGCTCTCCCACTACGGACTCGGCGCTGCCCCGTCTCTCGGCTCGCCCAACGATTCCGCTGTTGCGAACGTCTGCGGCGGCCGCCGATCCAGCGTCGTCTTCCACCGCTGCTGCAGTCGCCGTTCTCCCGCCGTCTGCGTCGATCCGTCAAGGGCTCGATGCCGTGGTCTCCTCTGCTTCCCCGAGCCCAGGTCAGAGGTCCCTTGCTCGTGAGTCCTCTGCTCCGCTGCTGCCGCTGCTGGGTGCTGCTGGCGATGTGGGAGCAGCCGTGAAGACCAAGCCATGCTCAGCGTCGAGCGCTCCAGTTGCTGTCACCAACCCGTCTGCCGGCGTCCGCCCTCGACCACGGCCGCAACCCCCAACCTGCAGATTTAGGAAGGAAGACGGGGGTGTGAAGGCCTCGCTCGTGCCATATCCCAGGCCTGCGGCAGCTGCTTCGGCCCCAATGCCCACCGTCCCCGTCCCACTTGTCGATGCGACCTCGGATGTGCTGCTGCCGGCTCCTGTCCCGCTTGCCGGTGCCGCCTCGGATGTGCTGCTGCAGGCCCTCGTTGCCCCGGCCAATGTCATCGACAAGGACAATGCAGAGGAACAGGAGTGCAGCGTCGTTGACATGGGGGATGAACTGACCAGTGTGCCACGATCTGTGTTATGGGCCTCCGCTGGTGACGATGAAGACTACGACGAAGATGATGAAGAGGTGCTAGCTCCCCAGACACCACCGGGTGCTACCAAGGCCCTCGAGTCGGGCGGGATGTGCGTGGAGCATGAGGCGGACACAAGTGGAGATTGGCAGGAGGTGCTTCCGCGGCGCAGCCCGCGTGTTCCGATGCCGTCACCGTCACCGAAAGTGGCTCCACGTCCCATCCCCGCTTGGCTTTACGGTAGATGTTGTAGGTGCCTCGCTCATGGGCACCGTGCGGCTCATTGCAGAGATCCGCTACGGTGCTCCCGTTGTTTGGAAAACGGTCACCGTGTGCGTGGATGCCGCAATCCCTGGCGTCCTCTAAGCTCGCTGGCATGCCTTGCCATGCCGCACGTGTCCTGTCCCGCCTCCGTGCATTGTCCTGCTCCTGCTTCATGCGAGGGTTCGATGAAATCCACGCTCCCCTCCAAGTCACTTCACCATGGATCTTGGGCATCTGTCATCTCTGCTTCTGCTAATTCAACAACCCAGTCTGAAGTGGTGGTGCAGTCCGCTCTAGATCAGACTGCTGCTGCAAGGCTGTCTGGCGCGGGTTGAAAGTTTTTTGGAGCGAGCGGAGGTTGCTCTGAGTGGACTCTCCTCGTGTCGACTATGTTGAAGACTACTTTGACGTCGCATCCTCCTTGTGCAAACGGTGTTTGCTTTGGAGAGGACAAGGGGGCGGAGTTATTCGGATGTTTCTCCCCTCGTGCTGGAGACAATTCAGCATCGATGCCTACCTCGCCCCCTATATTGTCTTCCACTGAGGGCGAGTCCATGGCCGTTGTCGTGGCTCCGGTGTTGAAGATCATGCCTGAGCTTAGGGAGCTTTGTATGAGTCTTTCAGTGGAGAATATGAAGATGGACTCGTCGGCGACCTCATGTGAGGAACATGACTTATCTTTGTCATGTGTGCATCTGAAGAATGTGGATGCGTGTGGTGTGTTGACACCAGCTTTTGAGAGCCGCTTGGTGACTGATCGCTCGACATCCGGCAAGACAAATGGTTGCCTCGTGAAGGTGAAATCAAAGAGAAACAAACGCAAGAAGTGTGACGGCAAAGAGAAGGCATACATGATTTCATGATGGATAGTGCTCACATTCTCGTGTCGTCGTCGTGGCTTTGATCTTCTGAGTCATTGCATCAATGTTCTCACCAAGTGTTGAGGGTTGTGAGTGTTGTGTGTTATGAGCATTGGGTGGGCAGTGTATGTGTTCGTGGTGCTTCGTGCTCTTTGAGTAGCCCTCTTCTGGGTTGTTTGTATCGGTTTTCGCCCAGTTTTCCGTAAATTAACTGGGCAATTCTCTTCTTAATTAATCGATGAGGCAATTCTTTTGCCTCCGTTTCGAAAAAAAGATGGGTGTATCCGGTCACGGCACCAGAGGAGGCTATACGCCTCGCCGTCAAAATCAGAGATGGCCCTGTGTTTGGGACTAGGTTCACCGGCCGTTTTCGTTCTGTTTTCCCTTGGATTTTGTGGGATCGGGAGCCGATAATTGCCGTGGCCGGGGTCATCGATCCATCGATTGGTCCGTGGTTCAGTGGACATGATACAGCCGGCTGGGTCGAGATGAAAGCGCCGTCCTCTTTCTATCAGGGTATGTGTGTGTGTCCCCCATGATTCATACCGGGCGTGTTTGGTTGCCGTATGCTACAGTACCCGCATTGCATACACTTCTCCACCCAACCTGGCTATGCAAATGCAGCCTCAAATGCACCATATGCATGTTGTTTGGTTGCCTGCATGCCCTCTTACCTGCATGGGCTGACCACACTGCCTTGTGTTTGGTTGCCTGCATGTTAGTCCACAAACCCAAGGCATGGTGTTTGGTTGTATGCAAGGCCTGATGTGTGGTAACCTCTTTGGCTAGTTGGTGAGGTTACTACCACACTTCGGTAGCACACATCATAAGCACAACAGAGTATAAACAGAGCATCAACTAGGTAATTCAGATATAAGCAGTACGACAGTTCATAACAGTTCTACGCATAAACCATAGCAGACTCGATAGTACTTAGGGAGGCCCCGACCCTACTCCTTGGCGGCGAAGGCTTCGTCGTGCTTCCCGCACTTGTTGACGACCTCAATGCCATCGTCGTCGAAGATGATGACCTTGAGGGTGTCGGGAGTGAGGAGCTTGAACGTCACCATGTAGCCGATCTTGATCTGATGAACGGCTGCGTAGGTGGCCCAGCCTGTTGGGGAACTGAGGGAGTCCTGGACTAGGGGGTGTCCGGACAGCCGGACTATCATCGTCTGCCGGACTCCAAGACTACGAAGATACAAGATTGAAGACTCCGTCCCGTGTCCGGATGGGACTTTCCTTGGCGTGGAAGGCAAGCTTGGCGATACGGATATATAGATCTCCTACCATTGTAACCGACTCTGTGTAACCCTAGCCTCCTCCGGTGTCTATATAAACCAGAGGGCTTTAGTCCGTAGGACAACATACATTACAACAATCATACCATAGGCTAGCTTTAGGGTTTAGCCTCCTTGATCTCGTGGTAGATTCACTCTTGTACTACCCATATCATCAATATTAATCAAGCAGGACGTAGGGTTTTACCTCCATCGAGAGGGCCCGAACCTGGGTAAAACATCGTGTCCCTCGTCTCCTGTTACCATCCGCCTAGACGCACAGTTCGGGACCCCCTACCCGAGATCCGCCGGTTTTGACACCGACATTGGTGCTTTCATTGAGAGTTCCTCTGTGTCGTCACCAATAGGGAGGATGCCTCCACCCGTCTTCAAAGACGGTGTTTTCGCCGAAGGGGCCTTGGCCGCCGGCCAAACTATCCGGCTAGGTGGTTTTCTTATGACCGCCTGTCCGGCTGCCGCTTCGACAATGACCTCTCAAGTCGTCAGAAGCAATCTTCGCGTCAGCTCGAAAGCTGCCGAACAGTTGGATCCAATAGAGCTCTCGTCTGTTAACGAGCTCTTGGATCGCATCGCCGCCCTGGGAGTCGCTACAGACTACAATCAGATTGGGCTTAAAACCGATCTGAGAGAGATTAACTCTCCCCAGGCCACCCACCACGTAGCAGTGGTGGAGGAGCAATACGGCAACTCTTCGCCTATATTGAAAACTAGTCACGTCCGGATTCCCGAACCCTCATGCCGGATTTCCGCGGAGGGACGGACTTCAATCGAGCATTGAACTTAAAACCATGCATCGCTCCGGACTCGCTGGATCGTGTCCAGCAACCCAAGCTTCTGAAATCGGAAACTCCTCGGCCTTTAAGCCCCAAGATGGGCAGGGATCCGGATTTTAGTCCACCCACCCGCCCAGCCATTGCGATCTATCTCTAATACGGCAAGAGCCCACTGAAACAGTACATCACTACTGGGCCAGATACCTCCTGGTTATGGACAGGATAAAGGACTGCCGAGAGGATAACACAATCTCAATCTTTTGCAATAATTGCACGGACAAGGGAATATTGAACGCCATCGGTCGTCGTAAAATCACACGCTTCGCCGATCTGGCATCCATAGTACGAAAGTACTGTGCGATGGAGAGTTCCCGGAAAACCGAAAACCAATTTTGGGATAATCCGGCCCCAACCCCAGTCCGCAACAAAAGAGTGCCTTTCACTCAAGCCCCAGATGCAAAAACGAAAAAGAAAAAACCCCATAAAGGGCACGGAACCATACTGGAAGGATGGCTCAATGGACCCTGTAAGCTTCATAGCACAGAGGGAGCCGTCCCAACACATAGCCTTCGAGCATGTTGGATACTACGGCAGGTGGCCAAAAGTGGCGAGGAGCTTCTAGCCCCGGAAAACCACTCCAACAATACCGGTACGGTATCAACAGTCTTCGAGACCTTCGCATCAAACAATATGCGAAAACGAACAATCCCCGGACTCGCTGAAGTCTATCAAGTAGCAACAGCAAATCCATGGAGTGACACAGCCATCACCTTCAACGCTAGCGACGAACCTAAATTTCGAACAGCTCGAGCACCAGCCGCACTGGTGCTTAGTCCCATAGTGGACGGCTTTTGGCTTACAAAGGTCCTCATGGATGGCGGCAGCGGACTAAACCTCATATATGAGGAAACTCTTCAAAAAATGGAAATAGACTGGAGCCGTATTGAGCGAAGCAGCACAACCTTCAGAGGAATAATCCCTAGCCGGGAAGCGCGCAGCACCGGGAAAATCACACTTGATGTGGTGTTCGGCTCGCCGGACAATTATAGATCCGAAGAAGTCACGTTCCAAGTGGCCCCGTTCAACAGCGGATATCACGCTATATTAGGACGAGTGGCATTCACAATCTTTCAAGCAGTACCTCATTACGGGTACATGAAGCTCAAAATGCCTGGGCCCAGTGGAATAATCACTCTCACTAGTGATCCGGACATAGCACTCCGCGCCGAAAACAAGACAGCTGCGCTAGCCCTGGAGGCACTATCCGAAGCCTTAGCAGCAGAAGAACTCACCGTGCTGCGCTCTACGGTGAACAGGGACGACGTGATACTCGATAAAAGATCCAAGTCCACCTCCTTCAAACCAGCAGATGAAATAATAAAATTCTAGGTCCATCCAACGGACCCAACAAAGACGGCCTCCATTGGGGCACAATTGAACCCCGAAGTAGACGCCGCACTGCGTGAATTCCTTCGGGAAAATTGGGACATCTTCGCCTGGCATCCTTCGGATACGCCCAGAATCCCACGCAGGTTGGCAGAACACAGCCTAAACATCCTAAAAGGATTTAAGCCAGTCAAACAGGCTCTTCGATGATTTTCCGAACCCAAAAGACAGGCAATGGGAGAAGAGCTAGCCAAACTATTGGAAGCCGGATTCATCAGAGATATCAAACATGTGGACTGGCTAGCAAATCTGGTAATGGTACCAAAGAAGGACAAATCCTGGCGCCTCTGTGTCGATTTTAAAGACCTCAATAAGGCTTGCCCAAAGGATCCCTTCCCTCTCCCTCGCATCGACCAAATTATCGATGCTACCGCAGGGCACGATTCGTTGTGCTTCCTCGACGCATACTCTGGCTATTATCAAATCAAGATGGCGGAAGCAGACCAAGCCGCAACGGCATTCATCACTCCATACGGACCATTCTGCTTCAACATGATGCCCTTCGGACTTAAAAATGCCGGTGCAACATATCATCACATGATTCAAACATGTCTGGCCACCCAGATCGGCAAAACAGTCGAGGCATACGTAGACGACGTAGTCATCAAAACAAAACACGTCGAAACTCTAGTAGACGATTTGAGGCTCATATTCGACAACCTCAGAGCATATGACATCAAGCTGAATCCGGAAAAATGCGTTTTCGGCGTACCAGCCGGAAAGCTGCTGGGCTTCATTGTATCCGGTAGAGGAATTGAAGCAAACCTGGCTAAAATCCGAGCTCTGTCACAGTTGGATGTTCCAAAAGACCTCAAACAGATACAAAAATTAACAGGATGCGTGGGAGCTTTAAGCCGCTTTATCTCCCATCTAGGAGAAAAGGCATTGCCCCTCTATCGCCTCCTCAGACGCACCGAACACATCGAGTGGACGGATGCTGCCACTGCCGGACTCGAAGAAATAAAGGCCATATTGGCAACAAATCCGGTCCTGGCCGCGCCCAATCTAGGCGAACCAATGTTGTTATACATCACAGCAACGCATCAAGTCGTAAGCGCGGTACTCGTCGTCGAACGAGAGACAGAAGGGCATAAATTCCCTCTTCAAAAACCAGTGTATTATGTATCCACTGTGTTAACTCCTTGCAAATCCCGTTACCCACACTATCAGAAGATAGCGTATGCGGTGTTCATGGCATCCCGGAAGCTCCGACACTACTTTCAAGAGTGTTCGATAACAGTGGCCTCCGAAGTGCCACTCAATGACATCATAAATAACCGTGACGCAACGGGCAGGATTGCAAAATGGGCCATTGAGCTCTTACCATTCGATATAACTTACAAACCTCGGCGAGCTATAAAGTCACAAGTTTTGGCTGACTTCGTCGCCGAATGGACCAAAGCCGAACTCACTAAAGAGTACGGCGCATACTCCAATTGGGTTATGCACTTTGACGACTCTAAAATGTTGGCCGGACTGGGGGCTGGCGTCGTATTGACGTCCCCAACCGGGGACACAGTCCAGTATGTACTTCAAATAATGTACACCGACTCCAACAACGCAGCCGAATACGAGGCCCTGTTACATGGTCTCCGGATGGCAGTCTCCATGGGCATTCAACGCCTAGAGGTGCGCGGGGATTCAAACCTCGCAATATCCCAAATAAATGGAGACTTTGACGCCAAGGATCCGAAAATGGCAGCATATCGCAACGCTGTCCTAAAAATGTCTGCTCGGTTTGAAGGACTCGAATTCCATCACATAGCCCGAGATAATAACCACGCGGCCGATGTACTGGCACGCATCGGCGCAAAACGTGATGCCGTCCCTCCAAATATCTTCCTGGAACAGCTCTTCAAGCCATCCGTACTATGGGAAGAGGAGCCCGGAAGTGACAAACCGGAAAAAACCGCGCCAATCGGCGATTCAGCCGATGACATAACACCTTCAGCCCACGACATAATGGCAGTAATCGCCCCGTGGACAGAACCATTCCTGGCCTACTTGCTTAGGCAGGAACTTCCCGAAGACCAAAACGAGGCCCGCTGCATAGTCCGGCGGTCGAAAGCCTACAAGGTCCATGAGGGAGAACTTTATAAGAAAAGTACAACCAGAGTCCTTCAAAGGTGTATCTCCGAAGAGGAAGGGCGAAACCTCCTGGCTGAAATCCATGCCGGACTAGGCCGACACCACGCAGCAGCCCGGGCCCTTGTAGGAAAGGCATTCCGTACAGGATTTTATTGGTCGACGGCCCGGGCAGATGCCCAGGACTTAGTCCAGAGATGCGTTGGTTGTCAGCTCTTCGCTAATCAAAGCCATATGCCGCCCACTGCCCTCAAAACTATACCCATTACCTGGCCGTTCGCGGTCTGGGGGCTTGATATGGTTGGACCCCTTAAAGGGGGAACCCACAAGCAAAGGTACCTATTGGTCATGGTGGATAAATTCACCAAATGGATAGAGGCCAAACCGGTCAAGACGGCAGAGTCCGGACCAGTGATAGACTTTATATCCGGGGTAGTACACCGTTACGGAGTCCCCCACAGCATCATCACCGACAACGGCATGAACTTCACAGCCGACGAGGTTAAGTCATGGTGCAAAAATATGGGCATCAAGCTCAACTACGCTTCAGTCTATCACCCTCAAACCAACGGTCAAGTGGAACGAGCAAATGGTCTAATAATGAGCGGCATTAAACCCAGACTAGTGCGGTCACTTACTAAATCTGACACGCACTGGGTCGAGGAGCTCGACTCCGTACTCTGGGGGCTGCGGACAACGCCTAACCGCACTACCGGATTCACACCATTCTTTATGGTCTACGGCGCAGAGGCAGTCTTGCCCTGCGACATTATTCATGACTCACCTCGAGTGTGCATGTACGAAGAAAGAGAGGCCGAGCTGGATCGGCAGGACAGCTTGGACACACTGGAGGAAGAACGCGACGTCGCCAAGGCTCGTTCCGCATTCTATCAGCAGCAGGCCCGAAGATATCAAAGCAGAGAAGTACGGGCCAAGACTTACAACATTGGTGAACTAGTTCTACGCCTGCCGAACAAGAAAAAGGACAAGCTCAAGCCCAAATGGGAGGGTCCCTTCATTATCGATCAAGTCCTGACCGGCGGAGCATACCGTCTATGAAATGCGTCGGATAACCGACTCGAGCCGAACCCATGGAACGCAGCCCGCCTCCGACGATTCTATGCCTAGCGCCAGACTAAGAGTTCGTCCCCTTCCCCCATCCAAACTTTTACACTTTGGCTGTCTTTTGTTTCTCTTTTCACACCTTTTTATTCACAAGCCCCTACGGGCCTATTTTTGCATTTTTCGCATAACGTGATGTGCCATCCGCACTCATTATTCCTGGGGGCTTCTTTTACAGAAGCTCAATTATAAGGGTTTCATACCCAGCACATGTGTCAAGCTTCCACATGTACCTTTTACTCACCATTATATGCATCGATATGACTTAAGTTTTGGCCAAGCTGGGTTGCCTGGCTCCTGTGCTTACCGCTACGTTCCCGATTGTTCGGCTAGGAGGTAAAGGGAGCACCTCTACGATTGTTACTGCCGGGTCAGCCGGATGTGTACCTCAGACTGGGTGAAGCCGAAAGCTAGCGTTCTTAAGGGAATATTCGGTCGGTGACTTAAAAGATGACTTTTTACCTATTTATTTATCCGCCCCCAGATGTTTTTCTGCTTTCTTTGCAGTCCGGACATGCACTTTAGGGCATGCCTCCCAGGGAAAGGAACCCTTAACGGAACTATTCTCCCTGGAAGATGTTTCTTACTAACCATGTAATATAACATAACTAGTTGGACACTTGTCTGATAAAGCACTAATGACCCCTACGCCTGGTCTCCATGCATACCACGGTTGTTTTTTAACCAAAGAGGTATTCGGACACACTCCGGACTCTAGGGTCCCGAGGTTGAAGCGAAAAGGTCGGCAAAGACAAACGATCTACAATCCGGCTAGAAGGCATTTCACATGTCACTTTAAAGGAAAACATACATTGTCAAATTTACTGATTGTATTCCTCCTCAATCCCGTCTAATAGGCTGTCTAACTTACAGTCCCGTTGGGAAAATTTAGCAGCCAACTCTACTTGGCTGTATACTAAACTCACAGGGATCTCCTTCCCATCGGGCCCCACCGGTCCAACTTCGGCCATGTGGTTGGGATCCGCCTTCTTGTAACGCATCTTCACCATGGCCCAAGCCTCCCTGGCACCTTGACGGCAAGCCGAAATCTTCCATAAACAGAAGCGCTGCCGCACTCCCCGAAACTTCTCCGCAAGCTCCCCAAGGCTCTCGGATAGGGAGAGCGCTGGCCATAAAGCCTGGACGACGCCGCTCATTGCCTGCCGAACTCGTTCAAGCAGTTGCAACAGCTCGGGAAGTTGATCACCCGTTGATATGGGCATCTCCTCCGCAGGGCGACCTGTGAGTATACCTACAAGACATATTATGTCAATTGACTTCCTCGCCGAACTCTTCTTTTCAAAAGAGTCCGCTTAAGCACTTACTATAAATGCCGCGATGAAGCCGCTCGTTCTCCTTAACGGAGCCGGACAGCCCGGCGCGAGCGCCTTTCAGCTCTTCTCCGAGCTTGGCGTTGGCATCCTGGAGTTTGTTCCTTTCTTGCTGCACCCTATTCAGCACACTCTCGCCGGCCTTCAGCTGGCGCAATAATCCTTGCCTGTCCGGATCTTGTCCGGCGGCGCCTGCACAGTCATTATTAGACTTGCGCGCACGCCACAGCGCTTATATTTATTAATAAAAATGTGTTACCAGGAGGGGTCTCTGCGTCTCCTCCTGCGGCAGCAAGTGCGGCCTCCAGTTGGGCCTTGCATTCTTGCAGCTCCTGAGACAGCTGGGCTTTCTTCTCGGTAAGAGCCTGCGTTTCAAATGATCCTTAAATCAGTTAACATAACTACTTTAAGTCTCGGGGGCTACTGGCATATATAACCATTAAAAATCCTTTACCCGTATGTCTTTCACATACTGCTCCGTGGCTCTGGTAAAACCATCTTGAGCGGCACGGAGATGTGCGTCCCCTGCGTTAAAGGCGTCCAATGCCTCGGGGGAGAAGCACGCCTCACGAAATATTGTCCGGCGGCGCCTATGGTTCATGGAGCTCTCCACCTCAGACTTGGTGGCGGACAGTCTGTCGGTGTCCTCCGTTGGAGAAGGATCCGGCCCGCGTCTTGCGCTTGCCTCCCCCTCCAGGCCGGGCGCTGGAGCCTGGCCGGTGTAGGTTGGATAAGCAACTTCTGCGCCTGCAGTCCGGCGAGCGCTTTTTCTCCTATAAAGATCATGAGCACTCAGATGCTTCCTAGGAACGTTTCTCTGAAAATTCAAATACGAGCTATACCTTTGTGGCGACATTTCCGTCCGCACCGCGCTCCTTTTCCGCCTGCTGGTCCGGACTGACCTCTGTTGGTCAGCCGCCGCGGGCTCGGCTTCCCGCCGTGAAGGCGCTTCCTGTAAAATACCATCGTTCGCGAAGGTTAGAAATGGGCAAGGAAGAGATAATGGTGTACGGACCTCGGTCACAGTCACCTGGGAAGCCGGATACAGTCCGGGGTAATCCGCCGTAATGGCAACCAAAGCATTATCCATGCTGAGCTGGTGAAATACCCCGTCGATCAGCTCCACCTTGATGTCCGGATCCTCTTCGGAGGCCGGATCTAGGGATCTTTCTGGATCCTCGGGTTGCGGAGCAGGACTTACCATGTCCTCCACAGTCTGGCGTAGATCCTGCGCCGAAGACATAATGTAAGAAGCTTAAACTTCGAAAAGCATGGGTTGAGCCCTTAAAGGTGTTCGCTTACCCATCCTCTAGGGTTGTTCATGGAAAACCCATTCAAAGGGTTCGTTCGAAGGAAGTCCTCCTTTTCCCCCTTGTACAGGCTGGAAAGGATCTCCACCAGATCCTCGGTCGAATCCGGCCCATTGCGGCCATGACGGGTGGCATCGTCCTCCCCGTTGAAATCCCACATGGGGTGGCCTCTGTATTGCAACGGCTGTACCCCCCGCATGATGCATGTCGCCATGACTCCAATCATGGTCAACCCAGAATGGGCCAGTAATCTTATTCGGCCCATCAAGTAATGGAAGCTCTTGTCTTCCTCCAAACGGGGGCTCCGTGGGCGCCAGCTGAGGCGTTTCTTCAGAGGAGCAGCACTAAACTCCGGGAGGCCAATCCGGACTGGGTCCGGCAGCGGAGCGTCTCCTGTGTAAAACCACTCTGAAGGCCAGTCTTCGGACGCCTTCTTGGGAGTACCGGATGGGTATCTGGTCCCGGCGATGCGCCATATTTCGGCGCCGCCCACTTGATATATGGAACCCTCGTGGGAACGGGGTACGAGGCAGAACAACCTCTTCCACAAAGCAAAATGGGGTTCAATGCCCATGAATAGCTCGCAAAGAGCTACGTAGCCCGCGATATGCAGGACAGAGGCGGGCGTGAGGTGGTGGAGCTGGAGTCCGTAGAACTCCAGGAGCCCGCGGAGGAACGGATGTATTGGGAATCTGAGTCCCCTTATCAGATAAGGGACGAAGCATACTCGCTCCCCTTTATTGGGGCTTGGGGTAGCCTCCGCTTGCCTCCCACCTTGATAAGTGACCAGTCCGGCTCGGACTGGGACCATGAAGGCCGGAGGGAGATATCCCCCCGTTTGGAGCTTCACTAGCTCGTTGTGCGAAACAGAGCACCTCCTCCAATCCCCTGGCGATGGGCTGGGAGCGCGAGAAGAGGAGCCGCGTCAACGGTCCATGATGGAATGGATTTTTAGGTCAAGGGCGCTCCGATGAACTATTCGCGGGAGGAAGATGGTGTGGTTTGGATCTGGATTTTTGCCTCTTTTGTAGGCGAACGACTCACACGACTAGGGGGTGAAACATAAAAAGACACCCTGGCTTTCGCATTCGTGCGACGTGTGGAAAAAGGCCATTATTTGACGTAGAAGCCGAGGAACACAGTATTTATGATGAGGCCGGACACTGTTCGGTAGGTGCATGGAACTTGAAGGGAGAACCCGCCTTGCAACGCCGAAGACTATATACGCGCTGGACTTATCGTCATTGAAGCCTGGTTCGGGGGCTACTGAGGGAGTCCTGGACTAGGGGGTGTCCGGACAGCCGGACTATCATCGTCCGCCGGACTCCAAGACTACGAAGATACAAGATTGAAGACTCCATCCCGTGTCCGGATGGGACTTTCCTTGGCGTGGAAGGCAAGCTTGGCGATACGGATATATAGATCTCCTACCGTTGTAACCGACTCTGTGTAACCCTAGCCTCCTCCGGTGTCTATATAAACCGGAGGGCTTTAGTCCGTAGGACAACATACATTACAACAATCATACCATAGGCTAGCTTTAGGGTTTAGCCTCCTTGATCTCGTGGTAGATCCACTCTTGTACTACCCATATCATCAATATTAATCAAGCAGGACGTAGGGTTTTACCTCCATCGAGAGGGCCCGAACCTGGGTAAAACATCGTGTCCCTCGTCTCCTGTTACCATCCGCCTAGAGGTACAGTTCGGGACCCCCTACCCAAGATCCGCCGGTTTTGACACCGACAGGAACGTTGCATAAAATAAATTTTTTCCTACGTTCACCAAGATCAATCTACGAGTTCATCTAGCAACGAGAGAGAGGAGTGCATCTACATACCTTTGTAGATCGCGAGCGGAAGCGTTCAAGAGAATGGGGTTGAGGGAGTCGTACTCGTCGTGATCCAAATCACCGGAGATCCTAGCGCCGAACGGACGGCACCTCCGCGTTCAACACACGTACGGTCAGCGTGATGTCTCCTCCTTCTTGATCCACCAAGGGGGAAGGAGAGGTTGATGAAGATCCAGCAGCACGACGGCATGGTGGTGGATGCAGCAGGGATCCGGCAGGGCTTTGCCAAGCGTCTGCGGGAGGGAGAGGTGTAGCAAGAGGGAAGGGAGGCGCCAAGTGCAAGGTTGCGGCTGCCCTCCCTCCGCCCTCTTTATATAGGGTCCCCAAGGGTGGCGCCGGCCCTGGAGATGGGATCTCCAGGGGGGCGGCGGCCAGGGGGGAGGCTTGCCCCCCAAGGCAAGTGGAGGCGCCCCCCCACCCTAGGGTTTCCAACCCTAGGCGCAGGGGGGCCCAAAGGGGGGCGCACCAGCCCACCAGGGGCTGGTTCCCCTCCCACTTCTGCCCACGGGGCCCTCCGGGATAGGTGGCCCTACCCGGTGGACCCCCGGGACCCTTCCGGTGGTCCCGGCTCGTCAAGTCAACCTAAGTGTATTGCGTGTATAAATCTGGCTTACACCCGTTGTATTCGAACGTTAGGATCTATCACTCCCGATCATCACGTGGTGCTTCGAAACAATGAACCTTCGCAACGGTGCACAGTTAGGGGGAACACTTTTCTTAAAATTATTATGAGGGATCATCTTACTTACTATCGTCGTTCTAAGTAAACAAGATGAAAAACATGATAAACATCACATGCAATCATAATAGTGACATGATATGGCCAATATCATACAGCTCCTTTGATCTCCATCTTCGGGGCTCCATGATCATCTTCGTCACCGGCATGACACCATGATCTCCATCATCGTGTATCCATGAAGTTGCTCGCCAACTATTACTTCTACTACTATGGCTAACGCGTTTAGCAATAAAGTAAAGTAATTTACATGGCGTTTCTCAATGACACGCAGGTCATACAAAAATAAAGACAACTCCTATGGCTCCTGCCGGTTGTCATACTCATCGACATGCAAGTCGTGATTCCTATTACAAGAACATGATCTCATACATCACATATATATCATTCATCATTCAACACAACTTTGGCCATATCACATCACAAAACACTTGCTGCAAAAACAAGTTAGACGTCCTCTAATTGTTGTTGCAAGTTTTTACGTGGCTTCTATAGGTGATCTAGCAAGAATGTTTTCTTACCTACGTTAAATCCACAACGTGATTTGCCAACTTATATTTACCCTTCATAAGGACCCTTTCATCGAATCCGCTCCAACTAAAGTGGGAGAGACAGACACCCGCTAGCCACCTTATGCAACTAGTGCATGTCAGTTGGTGGAACCTGTCTCACGTAAGCGTACGTGTAAGGTCGGTCCGGACCGCTTCATCCCACAATACTGCTAAAGCAAAATAAGACTAGTAGTGGCATGAAAGTTGACAACATCTACGCCCACAACAAATTGTGTTCTACTCGTGCAAAGAGAACTACGCATAGACCTAGCTCTGATACCACTGTTGGGGAATGTTGCATCAAATAAAAATTTTCCTACGTTCACCAAGATCAATCTACGAGTTCGTCTAGCAACGAGAGAGAGGAGTGCATCTACATACCCTTGTAGATCGCGAGTGGAAGCGTTCAAGAGAACGGGGTTGAGGGAGTCGTACTCGTCGTGATCCAAATCACCGGAGATCCTAGCGCCGAACGGACGGCACCTCCGCGTTCAACACACGTACGGTCAGCGTGAAGCCTCCTCCTTCTTGATCCAGCAAGGGGGAAGGAGAGGTTGATGAAGATCCAGCAGCACGACGGCGTGGTGGTGGATGCAGCAGGGATCCGGCAGGGCTTTTCCAAGCGTCTGCGGAAGGGAGAGGTGTAGCAAGGGGGAAGGGAGGCGCCAAGTGCAAGGGTGCGGCTGCCCTCCCTCCCCTCCTCTTTATATAGGGTCCCCAGGGGGGCGCCGGTCCTGGAGATGGGATCTCCAGGGGGGGCGGCGGTCAGGGGGGAGGCTTGCCCCCCAAGGCAAGTGGAGGCGCCCCCCACCCTAGGGTTTCCAACCCTAGGCGCAGGGGGGCCCAAAGGGGGCGCACCATCCTACCAGGGGCTGGTTCCCCTCTCACTTCAGCCCACGGGGCCCTCCGGGATAGGTGGCCCCACCCGGTGGACCCCCGGGACCCTTCCGGTGGTCCCGGTACAATACCGGTGACCCCCGAAACTTTCCCGATGGCCGAAACAGCACTTCCTATATATAATTCTTCACCTCCGGACCATTCCGGAACTCCTCGTGACATCCAGGATATCATCCGGGACTCCGAACAACTTTCAGGTTACTGCATATCCATATCTCTACAACCCTAGCATCACCAAACCTTAAGTGTGTAGACCCTACGGGTTTGGGAGACATGCAGACATGACCGAGACGCCTCTCCGGTCAATAACCAATAGCGGGATCTGGATACCCATGTTGGCTCCCACATACTCCTCGATGATCTCATCGGATGAACCACGATGTCGAGGATTCAATCGATCCCGTATACAATTCCCTTTGACAAACGGTACGTTACTTGCCCGAGACTCGATCGTCGGTATCCCAATACCTCGTTTAGTCTCGTTACCGGCAAGTCACTTTACTCGTACCGTAATGCATGATCCCGTGACCAGACACTTGGTCACATTGAGCTCATTATGATGATGCATTACCGAGTGGGCCCAGAGATACCTCTCCGTCATACGGAGTGACAAATCCCAGTCTCGATTCGTGCCAACCCAACAGACACTTTTGGAGATACCCGTAGTGCACCTTTATAGTCACCCAGTTATGTTGTGACGTTTGGCACACCCAAAGCACTCCTACAGTATCCGGGAGTTGCACAATCTCATGGTCTAAGGAAATGATACTCGACAATTGGAAAAGCTCTAGCTAAACGAACTACACAATCTTTGAGCTATGCTTAGGATTGGGTCTTGTCCATCACATCATTCTCCTAATGATGTGCTCCCGTTATCAATGACATCCAATGCCCAAAGTCAGGAAACCATGACTATCTGTTGGTCAACGAGCTAGTCAACTAGAGGCTCACTAGGGACTTGTTGTGGTCTATGTAATCACACGTGTATTACGATTTCTGGATAACACAGTTATAGCATGAATAATAGACAATTATCATGAACAAATAAATATAATAATAACCATTTTATTATTGCCTCTAGGGCATATTTCAACAACAGCCCTGATCCAGGGTCACCCTGCCGTTCATCAGCTTGACCGTCACCTTCCAGGAGCAGCCGGTGTTGTTCCTGAGCTTGAACTCTGTCGGCACTGCGACGAAGTGCTTGGTGAAGTCGAGGGGCATGGGGATGCACTCACGCTTCAGTGCAAGGATGACCTTGCAGAAGTGAGTTGGGCCATCCTCCTGATGGTAGTGGCCATAGTTGCGGCGCTTGTTGCTGGGGGGCTCCTCCATGCCCTCGTCGTCGCCACCCTCAGGCATCTTTGGGTCTTCCTCGGCGGTGGGTGAGGGAGTCCTGGACTAGGGGGTGTCCGGATAGCCGAACTATCATCATCGGCCGGACTCCAAGACTATGAAGATACAAGATTGAAGACTCCGTCCCGTGTTCGGATGGGACTTTCCTTGGCATGGAAGGCAAGCTTGGCGATACGGATATGTAGATCTCCTACCATTGTAACCGACTCTGTGTAACCCTAGCCCTCTCCGGTGTCTATATAAACCGGAGGGCTTTAGTCCGTAGGACACAACAACCATTACAACAATCATACCATAGGCTAGCTTCTAGGGTTTTAGCCTCCTTGATCTCGTGGTAGATCCACTCTTGTACTACCCATATCATCAATATCAATCAAGCAGGAGTAGGGTTTTACGTCCATCGAGAGGGCCCAAACCTGGGTAAAAACATCGTGTCCCTTGTCTCTTGTTACCATCCGCCTAGACGCATAGTTCGGGACCCCCTACCCGAGATCCGCCAGTTTTGACACCGACATTGGTGCTTTCATTGAGAGTTCCTCTGTGTCGTCACTGATAGGCTTGATGGCTCCTTCGATCATCAACAACGATGCAGTCCAGGGTGAGACTTTTCTCCCCGGACAGATCTTCGTATTCGGCGGCTTTGCACTGCGGGCCAATTCTCTCGGCCATCTGGAGCAGATCGAAAGCTACACCCCTGGCCATCAGGTTAGATTTGGAAGTCTAAACTTCACGGCTGACATCCGCGGAGACTTGATCTTCGATGGATTTGAGCCACAGCCAAGCGCGCCGCACTGTCACGATGGGCATGATTTAGCTCTGCTACGGGATAGTGCCCTGGAGGCCGCACACAAGTCCGCTCCGATCCTCAATTCGGAGCCGGCTGCGCAGATCGAGGACGGGTGGCTAGACACCACCTCGGGGGCTGCTACCCCTACGGCGATGGAGCCGAATACTGACTTGTCCCTTGTGAAGCTCGTGACTCCGAGGTGCCGGACTCCTCGCCGGACTTTGAACCTCCCGCGCCCTCTTCAATCGAATCCGATTGGGCGCCGATCATGGAGTTCACCGCCGCGGACATCTTTCAACACTCACCTTTCGGAGACATCCTGAATTCGCTAAAGTATCTCTCGTTATCAGGAGAGCCCTGGCCGAACTATGGTCAGGACGGTTGGGATGCGGACGACAAAGAAATTCAAAGCCCACCCACCACCCACTTTGTAGCCACTGTCGACGATCTAACCGACATGCTAGACTACGACTCCGAAGACATCGACGGTATGGACGACGATGCCGGAGACGACCAAGAACCAGCGCCTACGGGGCACTGGAAGACCACCTCGTCATACAACATATACATGGTGGACATCCCAAAGGATGGGAATGGCGAGGAAGCAGCGGAGGAAGACCCCTCCAAGAAACAGCCTAAGCGCCGGCGTCAGCGGCGCCGCTCTAAATACCGCCACAGCAAGAATGGAGATTCCGACACCGGAGATAATAACACCCCAGACAGTGCCGAAGACAACCCCCTCCAGCAAGAGGACGGAGAAGCCAGACCTCGTGAGAGAGCGGCAGACGAAGAGGTAGAGGATGATAATTACATGCCTCCCTCTAGGGACGAGGCAAGCCTCGACGACGATGAATTCGTCGTGCCCGAGGATCCCGTCGAACAAGAGCGTTTTAAACGCAGGCTTATGGCCACGGCAAACAACCCCAAGAAAAAGCAGCAACACCTTAGAGCTGATCAAGATCTGCTAGCCGACAGATGGACTGAAGTCCTCGCGGCCGAAGAGCATGAACTCGAACGCCCCTCCAAAAGCTAACCCAAATGCAAGCTGCTCCCCCGATTAGAGGAGGAGGCATATAAACCTGCATCACCAGTGCACAATACGGCTGACCAACCACCTCGTGGCCGCGACAGAGAGGCCTTTTGGCCCTCCACTAGAACCGTACCCCGGCACCGCTCGAAAAGCATGAAGCCACGGGGGAATGCGCCGGACTTGCGAGACAAATTGGAGGATAAGGCAAGACAATCAAGATCGATCTACGGATCGTGTGGGCGCCCCACGATGCGCGACGACGACCGTCGCGCCGGATACAGCAACTCCGGCCGGGCCGAACACAGTAGACAAAGCTCGCTTGAGCTACGTCGGGATATAGCCCAATATAGAGGCGCCGCACACCCACTATGCTTCACAGATGAAGTAATGGATCATCAAATCCCCGAAGGGTTTAAACCCGTGAATATTGAATCCTATGATGGCACAACAGACCCCGCGGTTTGGATCGAAGACTATCTCCTTCATATCCACATGGCCCGCGGTGATGATCTTCAGCCATCAAATATCTCCCACTCAAGCTTAAAGGACCAGCTCGGCATTGGCTTAACAGCTTGCCAGCAGAATCAATTGGGTGTTGGGAGGACCTGGAAGCCACATTCCTTGACAAATTCCAGGGCACATATGTGCGACCACCAGACGCTAATGACCTAAGCCACATAATTCGGCAGCCAGACGAATCGGCCAGACAGTTCTGGACACGGTTCTTAACAAAGAAAAATCAAATCGTCGACTGTCCGGATGCAGAGGCCCTCGCAGCCTTCAAACATAACATCCGCGACGAGTGGCTTGCCCGGCACCTAGGACAGGAAAAGCCGAAATCCATGGCAGCCCTCACATCACTCATGACCCGCTTCTGCGCGGGAGAGGACAGCTGGCTAGCCCGCAGTAACAACCTCAGCAAAAATTCTGGTAGTCCGGATACCAAGGACCGCAATGGCAGGTCGCGTCGCAACAAAAACAAACGCCGCATTAACGGCGATAACACTGAGGATACGACAGTCAACGCCGGATTCAGAGGCTCCAAACCCGGTCAGCGGAAAAAGCCATTCAAAAGAACTACTCCGGGTCCGTCCAATTTGGACCGAATACTCGACCGCTCTTGCCAGATACACGGCACCCCTGAAAAGCCAGCTAATCACACCAACAGGGATTGTTGGGTATTCAAGCAGGCAGGCAAGTTAATTGCTGAAAACAATGACAGGAAGAGACCCGGCCGCCGAACAATAGAGGACAGAAGGGTTTCCCCCCACAAGTGCGGACGGTGAACATGATATACGCAACCCACATACCCAAAAGGGAGCGGAAGCGTGCACTCAGGGACGTATACGCGATGGAGCTAGTCGCCCCAAAGTTTAACCCATGGTCCTCTTGCCCGATCACTTTCGATCGAAGGGACCATCCCACCAGCATCCGCCACGGCGGGTTCGCCACATTGGTCCTAGACCCAATCGTCGATGGGTTTCACCTCACTAGAGTCTTGATGGGCGGCGGCAGCAGCCTGAACCTGCTTTATCAGGATACAGTGCGCAAGATGGGCATAGACCCCTCAAGGATTAAACCCACAAAGACGACCTTCAAAGGCGTCCTACCAGGTGTAGAGGCCAATTGTACTGGCTCAGTCACACTCGAAGTGGTCTTCGGATCCCCGGATAACTTCCGAAGCGAGGAGTTAATCTTCGACATAGTTCTGTTCCGCAGCGGGTATCATGCTCTGCTCGGACGGACCGCGTTTGCAAAGTTCAACGCGGTGCCGCACTACGCATACCTCAAGCTCAAGATGCCAGGCCCTCGAGGAGTCATCACGGTCAATGGAAACACTGAACGCTCCCTCCGAATGGAGGAACACACAGCGGCTCTCGCGGCAGAAGTACAGAGCAGCCTCTTAAAGCAATTCTCGAGTCCGCCGTTAAGTGACCGGACACGACTAAACGCGCCTGGAGTAACCTACAACAAGACCACCTGGCACGATCCGAGCACGCGTAGCAATGCGGCCCCAACCCCAGCCCTTGCAAAATTGCAAGACTGGTCCTTCGCGTACATCATTACGCTCTGGAGATACCATGGGCATAGGGGGAGGGGCACGACCACGATAGACCCAGAGTGCGGCTCAACCACACCAAGGGCTCCCAAGTGTGTCATCTTTTTTTTTTCTTATTTTTCTTATCCACAGGACTCCATTTACCAGAGGCCCTGTCCGGCAGCAGACCTGCCGAACTCACGATGCAACAGCCAGGGAAGGAGAAAGGCTACGACTAGTATCCAGGTGGTCTCCATTACGAGCATTAAATCTGTTTTATACACCATTCCGCAGCCTACCCCTGGAGGGGGACATGTTTAATAGTCCCATCCCTTGCTTACTGCACTATTTGTATCGTTCTGCATTCATGGCAGTATTTCTTGAATAAACAATGCATCGCTTTTTGCTTATAATTGCATTTCTTTCTTATACATATGTTCATTTATGACATGTTGCATCCGTACACTTTGGTATGGCTAAATACACCAGGGGCTTAAGTTCCCCACATTATGGTGTGATAAGTCCGAACACTTTCACAAGTGCGGCACCCCAAACTTATAGCATTATATGCATCGGCTCCGAATCATTTCTTGGGTCAATAGTTGGGTTTGCCCGGCTCCCATGTTTCGGTACCTTACGTTCCGTTGTATCGGCTAAGGTAGCACTGGGAGAACCACTGCGATTGCGCCCCAGTTGAGCTGGGCGAGCGTCTCAGTGGAGAAAGCTAAAACTGACCGTCATGATAAGGCGAGAGCTGGTCGCTGTTCGAGAGGTTTTTTCGAGTCCCTAAAGACTTATGCCGCTTAGAGCGAGGAACCGGCTTTGTCCGGCCCAGGCGTGGATAGCGCCCCGAACTCGGTCTTTCGAAAACTAGGGGCTCCGCCGAAATTTAAAATTATAGAATTCTATGGCTAAGTGAGAGTGTTCAAGCATTATAAGTCCGGTTGCCTCGTTCATTGTGTTGAGCGCCTCCCTAGATGGACCCAAAAATGGGAACAAGAGCGCTCAAGTTTATCCCGAAAACCCCAGCACTCGCGGCATGGGGGCTGAAGCCGACGACTTGCCATCTCTCAGATTTGATAAACGGCCGCACAGAAGGTAATATTTTAAATTAACAAGCGTTGCTTAGCGCATATGAACAAAGTTTTCAGCGCACATGATAACAAAATGCGAGTCTACTCAAATATTACATCTTTGGAGCACTCACCCGCAATCATGCGGGCACCCTTCAGGACACTCTTATAATACATCTCGGGCGTGCGATACTCCTTGCCCGTCGGTGGTGCGTCCGTCACAAGCTTCTCAGCGTCCATCCTGCCCCAGTGCACCTTTGCACAGGCAAGGGCCTGACGGGCACCTTCAATGCAGGCGGAGTGCTTGACGACTTCAACCCAGGGACACGCATCCACCAGCCGCCGCACCAGGCCGAAGTAGCTCCCAGGCATGGCCTCCTTGGGCCACAGCCGAACTATGAGGCCCTTCATGGCCTGTTCGGCCACCTTGTGGAGCTCGACCAGCTGCTTCAGCTAGTCGCTAAGGGGCACCGGATGTCCGGCCTCAGCATACTGAGACCAGAAGACCTTCTCCGTCGAGCTCCCCTTCTCGGCCCGGTAGAAAGCGGCAGCATCGGACACGCTGCGGGGCAGATCTGCGAACGCTCCTGGAGAGCTCCGAATTCGGGTAAGTAATAGGTAATTCACATTCACATTCACATTCACATTCACATTCACATTCACATTCACATTCATCCGCTATTTTCTTCAACGCCTCAATTTCCTGGAGGGCCTTGTGGGCTTCGGTCTTTGCGGCTTTGGCACTCTCAAGAGCCGACGCAAGCTCGGACTCTCGAGTCTTCGAGTCACGCTCCAAACACTCGTGCTTTTCCACGAGAGCCTGGAGCTCTTGCTGTTCCTCCGCCACCCGCGCCTCCTGCTTCTCTCGCTCGGCTCGTTCCGCGGCCGCGTCGCGTTCGGCCGCGGACACCGCCTCCTTCAGGGTTGCCACCTCGTTCGTAGCCCCTGGAGTACCCATGTTATCCTAGTTATTTCTCTTGCAACCAAATCCTTTTCTGTAAGGTACAACTTTGATACGGTGTTACTCACCTTCCTTGTCCTCGAGCTGCTTCTTGGCACGGCCGAGCTCGCTCTCGGACCGCTCGAGGCTCTGCTTCAAGGTATTGACCTCCGCAGTCAGTGCGACAGAGGTCAGCAGCGCAGCCTGCAATCCCATATTGACATATTTTTTCAGACTCCTGCGTATATCTTTTTAGATCCTCAGTCCGGCTTTTGTTTCCAAACACCGAACCGAGCATCAGGGGCTACTGTCTATGCGGTATTATATTACATATCTTAAAATTCTTACCTCAATGCCTGTTAGAAGGCTGCTGCAGGCTTCGGTCAGCCCGCTCTTGGCGAGCTGAACCTTCTAAATCACCGCACTCATGACAGTGCGGTGTTCTTCTTCGATGGAAGCGCTGTTGAGCGCCTCCAGCAAGTTATCCGGCGCCTCCGGTAGGACGGAGGCCGCCGGTGTCACAGTCTTGCCCTTCTTACAAAGGGGTCGTCCGCCGGACTCCAGAACCACTGCAGGTTCCGGTGCGGAGTCCGGTGCAAAGTCCGGGAGGTTGCCTTGCGGCACCTCCGGAGCCTCCTCCTCCTGGTGGGTCCCTTCCTGGGATCCCACCTCGGCGTCGTCAGCGTCATGGGGGGTGGAGGCGGTCGGAAGAGAATCCATATCCGACGTGCCCAAGGACCCGCTCGACGAAGCGGGAAGATCGCCCTTGGGCGGACTACAGGGTTGTATGCGGCATTAGAAAGACACCATGCGACAAAAAGAAAAATTATAAATCATCTAGGAGTCCGGATACTTACGATCTCGCCAGGGGCTTGGCCCTTGAGGGCCACTCCTCGTCGCCGTCGCCGACGTTGGCGGAACAGTCCGGGGGAAGGGTCCTTCCCTTCTTGGACCCTTCGGCCTCCCTCATTGGGGAGGCCTTCCTCTTCTTATCTCCCCCCGCTGGGGGAGAGGCCTCTTTATTCTCCTCCTCGTCCTCGTGGGAGGAGTCCGCATCAGAGTCATCGGACGATGAGTCCGATACCACCTGACACCGGGAACTCCTTCGGGTTCCCGTGGCCTTCTTCTTGGCCTTCTTCTCCGACACCACGTAAAGTGACGGGACCAGCAGCCCATCAAACGGGTGTCCGCTGGGTCTTCTGGAAGGGGAGCCGGACAGTTAACCTGTCCGGACGTCTTCTGCCAGTCCTGTTAAAGGTATTGGGAGTTTAGATCCCGCATAGAGTCAAACTATGAAAAGCAAGTGTCCCATAAAGGATAACATAGCTTACCTCACCAGCCGGACGCTTCGTGCTGAATCCGCGATCTTCGGTAGCGGATGCAGGAGCTTCAGCACCCTTGAACAGCACCCTCCAGGCAGCTTCGTACGTAGTGTCGAAGAGCCCGCTCAAGGTCCGGTGCTGTGCCGGATCAAACTCCCACAAATTGAAGTCCCGTTGCTGGCAGGGGAGAATCTGGCGGACGAGCATGACCTGGACCATGTTGACAAGCTTGAGCTTCTTGTTCACCAGAGTCTGGAGACAGGACTGGAGTCCGGTCAGCTCTTCCGAACTACCCCATAGCAAGCCCTTCTCTTTCCAGGAGGTGAGCTGCATGGGGATGCCAGATCTGAATTCGGGGGCCGCTGCCCATTTGGGGTCACGCGGCTCGGTGATGTAGAACCACCCCGATTGCCACCCTTTGATGGATTCCACGAAGGCACCCTCGAGCCAAGTGACGTTGGGCATTTTGCCCACCATGGCGCCTCCGCACTCCGCTTGGATGCCCTTCACAACCTTCGGCTTGACATTGAAGGTCTTTAGCCACAAGCCGAAGTGGGGCTGGATGCAGAGGAAGGCCTCGCACACGACGATGAACGCCGAGATATTGAGGATGAAATTTGGGGCCGGATCGTGGAAATCCAGGCCGTAGTAGAACATGAGCCCCCGGACAAAGGGGTGGAGTGGGAAGCCCAGTCCGTGGAGGAAATGGGGAAGGAATACCACCCTCTCATGGGGCCTGGGGGTGGGGATGAGCTGCCCCTCGTCGGGGAGCCGATGCGCGATATCGCTGGACAGATATCCGGCGCTGCGCAGCTTCTCAATGTGCCCCTCCGCAATGGAGGAGGCCATCCACTTGCCTCCCGCTCCGGACATGGCTGGAAAAGGTCGAGGTGAGATGTGCGGACTTGGGCGCTGGAGCTCGAGTGCGCGGAGATGGATAAGCAAAGGAGGAAGAAGGCATAGGTAAAAAAGGTGGATCCTTATCCCCTTATATATGGGCGGACGAAACTATACGTCCCCACCGTCCTGGTAAAACTCGCTTATCTCCCAAGCGCCACAATCAATGGCGCGGTTGAGTTACCCACGTCTGTATTGATGGGAATCCCGGAATAAGGGGAACACGATCTCTGCTTCGACAAGACGTGCCAAGGAAACCGCTTCGCTAAACGCGCTGAGGTGGTATAATAAAAACGATTCAAGTAAAGGCTTGGTTGTGGTGTGACGTCACGCCATAGAATACGTCAGCAGATTGAACTGGTGTCAATATTATTCTCTCTACGGTGGTATGTGGAATTTATTTTACAGAGCCGGACACTATCCAGGTGTTCACTATCTTCTATGAATTATTCGGAGGAGGAACCCGCCCTGCAATGCCGAAGACAATATGCGCGCCGGACTCGTCGTCATTGAAGCCTGGTTCAGGGGCTACTGAGGGAATCTTGGACTAGGGGGTGTCCGGATAGCCGAACTATCATCATCGGCCGGATTCCAAGACTATGAAGATACAAGATTGAAGACGTCGTCCCGTGTCCGGATGGGACTTTCCTTGGCGTGGAAGGCAAGCTTGGCGATACGGATATGTAGATCTCCTACCATTGTAACCGACTCTGTGTAACCCTAGCCCTCTCCGGTGTCTATATAAACCGGAGGGTTTTAGTCCGTAGGACAACAACAACAACAATCATACCATAGGCTAGCTTCTAGGGTTTAGCCTCCTTGATCTCGTGGTAGATCCACTCTTGTACTACCCATATCATCAATATCAATCAAGCAGGAGTAGGGTTTTACCTCCATCGAGAGGGCCCGAATCTGGGTAAAAACATCGTGTCCCTTGTCTCCTGTTACCATCCGCCTAGACGCACAGTTCGGGACCCCCTACCCGAGATCCGCCGGTTTTGACACCGACAGTGGGCGGCAGCTCAAACTCGTCAGGCATTGGGTGAAGGGGCTGCTTGCCCTTGCTGTCAACGGCCGGGAGCACCTCCGTGCCCATCTCATTGCTATCCTCGATCTGCACACAAGTCATGGAGTCAGGCATTGCATAGAGTTCATAACTAATTTAAGAGCTTGTAGTTAAAACGACATGACTGTCACTCTTCTCCTCCTCTCCACGCCCCCTACATTTACTCACCCTGCCGACCACTATTTACCCACCCCCTCTCTTCTCTCACTGTCAACCTTCCTCCTCCCCATCGCCATGAGCTCAAGCTCCAGCTCCAACGGCAACCCCTTCCCTTGGGGTATTGGTTGGAGGGCCTTCTTCCTCAGGTGGATGGTTGGTGACCGGACCAAGTTCGAGAACACCATGGAGGTGTGCTCGAACTTCGGCTCCATGCCGGACATGCAGAATGAATCCAATGCCATGCTCATGAAGGCCACTCAAGATGAGCTGAAGACGCTGATTCCTGACCCAGCGAAGGGCGCGATGGCAGTTGACATCCTTCGCTGGGCCATGAATCAGGCCGTCTACGACGACCCTAAACAGAGGAAGAAGTGGCGCAAGTACAAGACCTACTTTGCTCCTAATGACCGCCGTGCTGCAGTGTACTTCGAGACGGGTATCGCGCCGCCGGCGGTCATCGGCGGGGAGCCTGATGAGGAAGAAGAGGCGGTGCACATGCCAGCTAGAGCGCCGGAGCCAGTCCGTCCTACCTGGCAGATCGACCTAGACTCCGCCGAGGACGACGAGGACGACCCGCCGGCCGGCACGGCGATGAAGAAGAAGATGAAGGCCAGCGGCTCGACTAGCCGCTCCGCACGCCAGTGACGGCCGCCGCGGTCAGCCGGTGTCCATTCTGTACCCCCTTTTCCCCTATTCCCCTATCCCCCAATCCCTAAATCTACCGATCTTGCATGTATGAACTGCTATGAACTAGTATGATTTACCCCTATGCTTAGCTACCTCTATTCTCCATTCCCGTCCGCCGTGGATCGAATCTATCGCCGTGGAACGAATCTAGCGTTCATGTCGGAGAGAGAGAAGTGCTTACCGCCATTGGGGAGTCCGGTGGTCTTCTTCCTCTGCTCCGATCCGCCGCCGCCGGTGATGGAGTCCGGTGGTCTTCTTCCTCTGCTCTGATGCGCCGCCGCCGGTGAGAGTTGGGAGAGTGGGGAAGAGTGGGGAGAGGGAGCGGTGAGGGGCGGTGAGGCTAATAACTGCCGGTGCTTCGGGAAGCAACGCGGCTTCTCGAGTGTGGCCGTGCGCGTGCAGCCGCGCGCACCCACGTGCACCGCTCGGGCCTGACCCTGGAGAAACTGCCGATTCGTGCGTTCCTAGTGAGCCAGGCCCTGAGGTGCTTTAAGAAGCGTGCGATGCAGACCCAATAGTGTATGCGGACTACCAAACAGGCCGAATCCTTCCGGCAGGGGCCTGGTCGGACCTCACACAGGCAACCAAACACGCCCACCGTCTTCTTCTTTCTTATTATGCATGCTTATACGGTTGATCACCGACCTGCTGCATGCCACATGGAGTAGCTGCATGCACTGCACCACGTGTAAAAAACTGCCCGGTTTGGCACGTACGAGTCGCTGCTGCTTTGGCTTGACAAGGATGGGCGGTCGAAGTTTCTTGGCGTGATGATCTCATTGTCAAAAGTCTGTAAGGCCAACTCAGGCGTGTGAGACTGGATCGCCTGCCCGTGTAAGCAAATCACTGCAGATTATGTTATATATATGGATGAGGCCGAACGGGGACGTATGAATAGCCTGTGGAAATTAACCACTGTCAGTAAGGGATCACTTTTTTAGCTCTCGATCACGACTCTGCAGTTAATCTGTACCCGTCTTCATAAAAATATATAAGAGCGTTTAGATTACTATTTTGATGCCAGGCTGGGATCATGGATCCGAATTATTTTTCGTGGGTGGATGTGTATAGAAGAGACTATCCAAATGACGCCGTGAACCAATCAGAACAACTGACAACTTGGTACTAATCAACTCACTGACGCCGATTTCTGTCTAACCGATTGCTAATCAAGCAAAGTTTACTTGAAATCTGTACTATAGCATAATTTTATGTCTGCAGTAGCGTGTTTCAAAGTCCATGAACACGCACTGGACGCATCCTTACAATCCAAGGAAAGATCCACAAAGATTGTTTTTTTGGGTGGTTAGGAGACCGAAAACTAGAAGTTAGACAATGATGATGCCAGTGGCCAGCGGCCGTACGTTCTGTACTTGCACTCCCTGAAATTTGTGGGCGCTTACGAACATAAGACAAAACAATGAAGGTCGTATTATCATCGGTAATCATGTCTAGTTGTGCTAACTTAGTACTCCACGGACGGCAGCCTTCTGTCCGGCCGGCTGCTGCCATGGTCAACTATCGACGGTACGCCCGTACAGATCGAATATATATGTGTCTAGCTGGCATGCATGTGCCATATGCTAGCTACTAGTGGCCCACACATGAAGAAATCTTTTTTTGGGTTGCTTACCACGTACGCCACGTGGTCACAAATGAACAAATCGAACAGAAGGTCAACTTCTCTCCAAGACAACATGTAGCTAGGTACAAAAGCTCCAACTTGGCACATATTTTTCGTGCAGATCAGACAACATGTAAGATGTTACGTGTTAATTTCTGTGTAATTTTTTTGGAATATACTCCCTCTGTCCCATAATAAAAGTAGCTGTATATGTCCTCTCGCAAAAATAAAAGTAGTTGTATGTCTACTTGCAAAGAAAAGGGAGTAGATGAATGTAATGATTTTCTGGAATTGGAAGTGGGCAGAATCTAAGGCGAAGTGCGAAGAGGAAAAATATGCGCTGTTTATGCGATTGACCCCACAAAAAAAAGGTATGGAACTCAAAAGGAATATCGACACAGATCGAACTACGAACACCTGGTGGGCACCAATGTCTGACTGAACATTGGCAGGTGGCAACAACCTTGATTTGCCTAGTTGATGTAGTGCTTCTAACAAGCCAGCAACTACGTATACTGGCATTGTAGCAGCAATTTGTTAGAATGGCTAGTGAGAATCTCTTGCCAGGTGCGTCAGCCACGAACGTTAGCTTGGGAGTTTGCACCACAAGACGCCGATCGTAAATATATAATTCATGCTCTGCTGTACTGTTTTATCCCTAACGACCCGGGGCATGAGAGTGACCTTACATTCAATCAGTCTAGTACTGCAGTGTAGTAGACTACCGCTAGATATATCGTGGAGTACTAGTGCGATTTTATAGCAATATAATTACAGAAACATATCAGCACACTGATTTTTTTCTTATTAAATTTAGATAACAAATATCATTTTAAGCATGAGGAAATGTGGATGTTTAGCAGTGGATGCATGTGTATTGCAGGGGTGCAACCAATTTAGATCGAATTAGTCAATTTGCAAGTGGGCAATATACAATTGCAAGCAACTGAAAATTATATACAAAAACTGGATCCAGTTGCTTCTGAATTAGAGCAGTTGTGTGAGTAGTCCATGTTGGCTAGCTTGGTCTAGCCGGCACAATGACTTGCACCACCATCCTATCATCGCGCATATTTAGCTCTCGTTTGTCATTGCAATCGGGTGGTACGATCGATCACATGGGCAGCTGATCTAAGCAGAGTTACAAATCACTGCCGTTGTGCGGCGCAATCTTTTGTTTGCTCGTCTAAAACGTCACGTTTAACCGATATCTTGTGTTCTAGGCTCCAGCAACTATTTTTATTTCAGCTGGCAGCTTATGGAAGTAATGCAAGTCTAGTGCATTGAGTTCCAAGAGGAGTTTAATCCTTGTCTGACTGTGTTTTCAGCTGGGATACTTCTCCAATATGTATAGACTATAGAATGAAGACTGTCATAACAGACACTGGATTTTAGTTAAGTTTTATCTCATGTATTAAATATGTGTTTAAATATGACTCTTCTACTGCATTATACTAACACTTTTAGTTTTGTGTCTAAAAAACTACAGTGATACATGCCAATCCTCTTTTGACATACCATGTTTGTGTTCTGTGCATGTAAACTACAAAGGACTGTGTGAAGGATGAGCCCACGGCTCGATGGTTGGTCGTGGCAGTGGCCACCCAGCCTGCCCAATATCGATCCTTGGGAACGACGTGGGTGTCTCACCTGGGATATTTTCCCTTGCAGGTATCTCACCCGTATACGGTCACAGTGATAATGGCGCGGAGTAAGATGATTTTAAATGTTTCTCAAGACTTGGCCCATGTGTATTGGGCGTAGATCTTGGCAGACGCATAGCGGGTGTGTGCAGTGGTGTGCGTGCGTGTGGTGTGTGTTTGTTCTGGTCTACGACATGTGCCCATGTAATTGGTTCAAAAAAAGGACTCTCTGCGGAAAAAATAAAAAAATATATCTACAGTGACCGATCTTCAGTTCCTGACGAGAAAATGCGCCGAAAATTGGCCTGTATTCAGTCAAAAAGGAAGGCTAAGGGACTGTTTGGTTGGAGGCTTGAGAAAAATTACCTGGCCCGACGACCTCCCTGGAATGTGCCTGTGCCGTGTTTGGTTGGTGAACTGAGAAATAACTTGAATGCCTGGCCTGGATGCATACATCTATCATTAGCCTGTCTTGTAATACATGTAGTACAGTTAGCTTGACTCAGGCCTACGAATTCTTGAGCTTGTCCGCTGCCTGAGATCTAATCACAACCGAAACAAAGGCACCCACGTGAGCCTATTTTTTAAACGAGAAGACTCCTTCACGCTCGGCCGCAGCAGCGAGCGAAACCAATCCCGCGCAAGACTTCAGTTTCTACCAGGTCCCGCTACCTGATACTTTTGCGCGCGTACAGATGCTGAAGCCACTTTCCAAATTAGGCCTGTCGGAAAACGAGCGCCGCAACGCGCGCGCGCGAGATAGCCACGCCCTTTTTTAAATGGGAAAGCATCTAGCAGCTAAGCACTTCACAGGCCAGGTCGCCAACCAAACAACATATTCTCAAACTTGCCTGACCAGGCAAAAATCACATGACTGGCCGATGTCAGGCACTGATTTTTCTCAGGCACGACCCTCAGAGTGGCAACCAAACAGCCCCTAAGTGATGACCCTGAGATGCTCCGTCCATAGCTAGCCATGCATGTCAACAACATCGTCCGCATCAGCGATGGCATTTTCACATTTCTCTCTCTTTTTCCTCTCGGGCGACTTCCGCATTATTTCAGAGAACTCTACCGTGGATACCGTACGTGCAGAAGGAAAAAGGCTACTCGTCGCGTCAGATAAGTCACATGTTTAGCTAGAACATCACTCACACTGACCCTGTCTTAACAAAGTCTTTTGTAAAGCAGACATTTAATTAGGCTCTAGGCAGCATTTGCTCCTGCGTGGAAAATAGCGGACCAAAGTGAAACCCCGAAACAAGTTAGCGTATCTCGGATCTAATCTACGGGATGGCTGTGTTGACAATTTTGTCATGAAAAAGATGTGAAGGTGCTGAAAGGCGACAGGCACCATGCACAAGACAGGAGAGATTTACTGCATACGCGTAGAGTGGCGCTCACGTTGAGTAATCCACGGGAGAAAAGGACCGAGATATGCAGGCTACAGTAGTAATCCCGTATCTGTCGTTGACGTTTTAACGAGCCCGAGCTTGACGGCAGAGACGATGGAGATGATGGGATCGAGCCGTCCACCTTTTCTCCACGTTCACTTTCGTCTCCATCTTAGGAGTACTGTAGTGGCAAAGACTTATCTGAACTTTGCAATGCTGTTTCTTACCCAATGAGACGGAACTTGTGCTGCCTTTTATTCAAGCGGGAGCCATCGGATTTCAGATTACTATTGCTGCGGGACTGTCCGTGAGTTTGAAATGTGAAACCTAAATCATACAGTACCACTCGCGATCGACTTGGAAGCGTCTCCCAATAAATGAGCACGTCGATTCCAAATTTGTCGCCCCCACGTGCACGCAGCGTCTCAAATCTCCCGCGCACGCACAGAGTCAGGGCCATGCCATGCCTGCTCCCGCGAACACCACCACGACCACGACCCGATGGAGCAGCGTAGCCAGCCCCTATCGACACCAGCATCATCACCGATCGAGCTACCATCAACCAGTCTCTCTCGATCACCCTAGCTACCTAGCTAGCTAGGCGCCATGTAACCCTACACGGACGACGGCGACGACGCCTCCACCACGAACTGCCTGATCATAGCCGTCGCGCGCGCGGACCCGCGGAGAGCGGCTGGCTCACACGTCGCCACCGGCGGCGGGGCCGCGGGTCATCGTCGTCGACGGCGACCGCGAGTAGTACCGGCGACAGCCTTCCCGTTCACACCTGTCCATCCATGGCCGCCCATGCGCGCGTCCGTCGCCCTTAAGAGTGTGGAGATGGTTATCCGAGTTAATGACGGTGGTTGCGCGAGATGATCACGCCGACTAGCGCCATGGATACGGACCTCTCCGTGGGAGCCGCGGCCAGGGTGCGGTCACGGCGGCGTCAGAGGGCGCTGCCTAGACGTGCTCCTCGCGGTCACGTACGGGACAGAGACCGTCCGGCGACCGTCCTGTGTTTGGAGACTACATACACCGGCCGATCGTTTTCGTTCTGTTTTCTTTAGCTTTCTACCAACGATCCGGTGGAGCCGATGGATATACCATGTCGATCTACCGCATTAATGCCCCCCAAAGATTGCACGTACCGCAAAGAACCAATCAAGCAGATTATTAGTGGATGCGAGGTCGAGCAGGGTCGGGATGAGATGGATCGCAATCGTGGATAAATGTATGCGTGCACAGCGCGCACAGCACGGCACGCAATCATCCAGTTTCAACGTTACTGTAGCTAGCTTCTATCTTTCTTGCAGCATATATATACTCCCTCCGTTCCAAATTACTCGTCGCTGAAATGGATGTATCTAGAACTAAAATACATCTAGATACATCCATACGTCCGACAAATAATTCGGAACGGAGGGAGTACGTGCGTGTGTGTCCGCCGTGATCTTTTTCTGTATTTTAATTCATCGGGATTATACTCTCACTGTATCCACTCTCTGCACATTGTTTGTCATCAGCAGGAGATACCGATGTGGCGATATGTGCGTAGGTACGTACGTATGGTTGGTCACAAACCTCCATCCCGCAACATGGAAGGAGGACAAATGGATACCATCTACAGTGACAATGTCGCCAATATTCAAACCGGCCAACACACTTGTTCAGAGAGTTACTGACTTGATTGATACAGCAAACTGTACATGGAACCGGGACCTTGTGCGAGACACCTTCATTGCACCTGATGCCCAATCTATATTGAACATTCCAATTCGGCGGGGTGGAGGTGAGGATTTTCTTGCTTGGGCGCATGAGACCTCAGGAACATACTCTGTTAAATCGGCTTACCGTGCTCTCGTGAATCAAAAAGAGCGTGCAGCTCTAGAGAAAGGGCAGGTAACGGGACCATCAACGACCAAACAATAGATGTGGAGTTCTCTCTGGAAACTCAAGGTTGTGCCCAAGGTAAGGGTCTTTTGGTGGCGAGTCATTAGGGGCATAATCCCTGATGAATGCACCCTAAAACGGAGACACATAAAGGAAGTGAGTACGTGCAAGATTTGCTTGGCAATGGAGGAAGACTTCATGCATGCACTCATCCATTGTTCTCATGCCCGCCGGTTCTGGGAGGAAGCTCGACTTTTGTTCGAAGTTTCTCTTCCCCGGCTCCATCCAGACACTTGGGCAAGAAATATCTTATGTGAGCAGCGGTTCTCGGAGAAAGACCGCGCCACAATCATCACTGTTATGTGGTCCATCTGGATGTCACGCAATAGGTGGATACATGATGAAGTGAAGATCGACCCGGCTAGCTCGGTGAGACGAACCAGAGAATATCGCGCGTTGCTAGAACTTCCTAGGCAGCATACCGCTTTCCTACGAGGCTATGGTTGGCGACCGCCCGATGGAAACATCATCAAGATCAACACGGATGCCTCGATCAACTCTGTTGACGGCATAGCGGGTATTGGAGGTGTAGCCAGATCGTGTTCGGCCTTCTTGGGAGCTTGGTGCAAGCCATACATTTGGGTCTCGGACCCACTGATCGCTGAAGTCCAAGCAATGAAAGAGGGCGTGATCTTTGCCACTCCGAGGGGCTTCAAGGAGGTGACTCTGGAGACCGACTGTCTAGAGGCAGTTAACCTCTGAAACAATCGCTACGACGATCGCTCGATTGTAGCACCTATCTTCGTAGAAATTAGAGTGCTTTCTCTTAATTTTTCATCTTTTGTAATTCAGCATGCAATAAGAGTGGCAAACGGTCCTGCACGTCTTTGTGCTAAGCGTGCTAGTACTCTTAATATGACTGAGAGCTAGCTCGAGATGACCCCTAGCTTCCTGATAAGTAGCCTGTTGGCTGACGGTTCGGCGAATGCCTTTGTTGAATAAAGCTTTGTGAAGTTCCAAAAAAAAACATGGAAAGTGTACACGATCGTACGTATGATAAATTTGCCAACTCCCAAAGACATTTCTCGGGTCACATGTAAACTAGCCTGGTCTCGTGAGATCTGTGTGACTTCGTCTTGGACGTACGTATGCAGGTAGCACGTACGCCTCGCTCGTGCTTGACTTTGTACAAGCTAGCTAGCGGTGGGTGACATGCCAGTACTCTATGCATGTACGGCACGTATGTACATTCGTACACTTCACACGTCTAGCAGACTCGAATTTTCTTCTCTTGTATTCCCTCAGCATCGGAGGGAGTAAGTTAAATAAGGCGTACGTAATGCAGCGAGTACGTATACGGCGCAGTTCACTATTGTCAAAGCCTGCAAAAGTCAAGACATGTTTTTTTTCCGGAAAAGTCAAGACAGGCTTGCTAAGGGCATCTCCAGCCGCGCCCCCAAGAAGGCCTCCCCAGACGTTTTTTTCGCGCCGGCGCCGAAAAAACGGCCCAGTCGCGCCCTCAGGAGCCCGATTTTCGCCGGCTTGGGCCGAAAACAGCGCCGGCGGACCCAGCCCGAACCCGGTGCGCTGGGGGGCGCTCGGGGGCGCCGGGTGAACTTTTTTGGCGCGAAGAAGCCGCGGGCCCGCCGCGTCAGCGACACGGCTCTCATCTCGGTCCTTCGTCGTCCTCATCGCCTCGTTTCCCGCGGCGAATCAATGCCAAAGCTGCCGCGCGCTGCCGCGCCGGTCAACCTGCGCCATTGATGCCTCACGGGCGGCGCAGTGAAGACCGGACGACGCGTGTCCCTCGCCCTCCCTCGCCCGCCACGCGTACACACGGTGCCACGCGTGTGGGCGGTGCCTCGGCCTATATATGACGCGCCGCGGCGCACTCGGCGACTCACACTCTCCCGCCGTCGTCGTTCCTCCCTCTCCTCTCCTCTCTTTCGCCGTCTCCAATTCACACCCATGGCCGAGCGCTTCCCAGGCGACGGCGCGGCGGTGAACGGCTTCGGCCGCCGCCATCTTCATGAAGACGAGGCTCGCCTCCTTTACGAGGCTGAGTACCCGGTCCCGCCGGACATGCGGGTGCCCGGGGCGTGGAGGATCAGCGCGGGCGGCGTGCCGGTGCCCCCGGTACCCACCGGCGTGGCGCGGCGTGCGGAGATCGCACGCATCCGCTCGAACCTGCCGCGTGCGGCGAGGGAGGGGCCACGGTACGTCCCCAGCAGCTCGAGGCCACCAACGGCGTCGTGCCCTCCGGCAGGCTCAACTCCGCCGGCCAGCGTCGATGGTGGGGCGTGCCCGGGCGCACGTTGGAGGCCGTCCTTGAGTACATCGAGGGCGGCAACACGCCGTGCCTCGAGTACCCCGCTCCCCCTTCCTTCTCACGCCGCCGGGGAAGCTCCTAGACCCCGAAGCGCATGGAGACCGGGGGGGTCCTCCTCCTCGTCCGGCGGCTCGCCCTGCCTCCGCCCCGTCAAGCCGGAGCCCCAGGGCACACCGGTCGCCGCGCGAACCCGCAGCTCCGGCGTCCACATCGGCGCCAACGCCTCTCCACCCACCGTCCGCTTCGTCCTCGTCGAGCCCAAGCCGAAGCCCGGCCTTCCCGTGGAGTACGAGGAGATAGCCCGGCGCGGCTTCTCCGACGAGGACGCCATGCGGTGGGCGCGGGACGACTACCTCCGCGACGAGACGGTCTGGCAGCGCCGGGCCCTGGAGGAGATCGCCGCCCGCAAGCGTGGGCGCGAGGACGAGCACGACGTCGTGGTCCTCGACAGCGACGACGACGACGCCCCCGGACCTTCCAACCCGCCGCGCCAACCGGGGGAGGGATGCAGCAGGGACGGGGGAGGCGTAGGCGGGGGCGGCGACGACGACGACGACGACGATGACGACGATGGCGATGACTACACGCGGTTCTACAGCCTCCTCGGCATGTAGAACCGCGTGGGCGGGCGGCGAGGCGGGCGGCGAGGGAGACGGCGGGGATAGCCCGCGGTAGTTTTTTTTCCTTTTTTTTGTAAAATATGTTTAAGTTTGAACGAACTCGCCGATGTTTACATTAAATTTGAGTCGTTTTTGCGCCGTATTTGACTTTTTTGGCTAACTGTGGGCGCCGCGACTGGGGGGCATCACGCCCCCAGTACGCGGTTTAGCGCCGGTGCGCCCCCAGGGGGCGATTTTTTGCCCCTCCTGAAGGGCCAACGGCTAGATATCCCCTAACTACTAGTACGTACTACTTACTTCCTCCGTAAAGAAATATAAGACAGCAGCTCCTTGGATCGCCTGCTTGGCGTCTGAAAATCACCGCAGATTTACAGGTACAAATACAGATCAGTTAGAATGGACGGATGACTGTACGTTTTCGGATGTCAACTGAGCACTTACTTTTTAGCTCTCGGTCACGACTCTGCCAGGTCACGACCATTTATGTGGAAAAAATCGTTAGCTAGCATGGATAATACTTACACAAGATAGCGAACCAACCTGTGGTTGAGATGGTTAGATGGACAGTGGTATACCCAACCCACCAGGGTTCAAATCCTGATGCTCGCATTATTCCTAGATTTATTTCAGGATTTCCGGCGATGCGCTTTCAGTGGGAGGAGACGTTCTATATTGGACCACACAATCAAAATGGTTGATGTTTTTCCGAGAAAACGGCGCGCGCCCCCCATCCAGTTCCGCCCCCAATCCCGCGCCGCACCGCGGCCACCGGGCTGCACCCCACGTCTCCCGCCCCCTAGCCCCTCCTTCGGCTGACGCGGGACAGCCTTGGCCCAGGTGGTGCTCCTCGGCGACGACGGTCTGGCGCGGCGGCGGGTCTTCCCTGATGCAGTGCGGGTGGCCAAGGTGGTGGTGGCATTGCCATTGGTGGTTGGGCGGCGATGGCGGTGCTCCGGCCCTCCAGGTCCAGATCTGGGCCCTTCGGGCCCGATATGGGTCAGGGCGGGCCTGCCTCGTGCCTCTGGTTGGCCTGGTGAGCGGCTCGCGATGGAGATGGCAGCAATGACGCCACACTGCTGCAGCGTGGCGATGGGAGCTTCAAAGGCCTGTATGTGTCTGCCCGAGCTTATGGGCTGTTAGGGACTTTACGAGCCTCCCAGGCTCGGCCGGGCCTTTTGCCTGGTGTGTCCCTGCTGCTGTGTCCGGTCGACACCCGCCGTTGACGATGGAGGACGTCCTCCAGGTGGCGATGTTGCTGCCGCCCTCCGGTTCCAATGGCTCGGTGTGCTCTTGTCGCCGCGTCCGGACGGCTACCATATATGACGGTGGAGGTTGTTCCCTCCAGCGTGGTTGTGATCCTGTCGGACCTTGTCTACGGCTGCTTTGTCTCGGGTTGACTGGCCTTGCTACGTTGGCCATGGTGAGACGACGATGGTGACTGCAAGGCCGTGGTGGCGTATGTTGGTGGATGGCATGTTTGGTGGAGAGCATCTGATTGTTCGGGAGGTGGGGTTTTGGGGGTCAGGAGAAATCCTTGTCATTTTGACACCGACACGGTGACGCTTGCTAGTGTCATCCTCCTTCCTGAAGGGCGTCCGGTGTACCTCCTCTCAACCCTCGGAGCGTACCAGGGGAAACCCTAAGACCTGTCCGGGCAGCAGTGTCGCCATCGTCACTGTCCTTCTTGGAGGTGCTGCTTGGTATGCGATGAGTCAGAGTGCTAGGATCGTGGTGGGAATACTTCGGAGAGGACGCAGCGGCTACGAGTCGTTTTCGTCTTCGTTGATCCGCCGGTGTTGGCATTGTTTTCTGTGTCTTTTCTTTTGGGCGTAATTGTGCTGTTTGCACCAGCAATGGATCTCATGTTATATCATGTGGTTGCTATATTAATATAGCGGGGCGAAAGCCTATTTCAAATACGTAATGCAGCCGGCCAGCAGCCGTACGTTTTGTACAATGATTCCCTGAAACCATGATCTGTCGGCGCATTATGGTCCGCTGTAATCATGTTGTTAATTTGGTTGCGCTAACTGCCAATTAACCAACATATATACGGCCGGCAGAGTCTTGTCTCAGGAATCAAGGTCGTGTTAGTGATTGGGCAAACGGCCAACTTCTGCTCCAACGTCAACTATTGATATGCCGGTGCAGATCGAATACATATACATCGAGCTGGCGTGCATGCATGTGCTAGCTGGTTATCGCCGTGGAGTGGTGGCCCACATGAACAAAATCTAAAAAGGGTCAGCTTCTCTGTGAGAGAGCTTATCCATTACAAAACCTCAACTTGGTCAGGTTTAGGGTTTTCTAACACATGGCTCGCATGTCATGTACTAGACGCTACGGTTGTGCGTATATTATTCCATCTGTGCATAGTTGCTAACCCCGGCCACATCTTTTTTTTCCTGAGAATACAACACTGATTTTTCTATCGGCTCAGAATCGACCATCCACAGCTGATTTGAGAAATTTTTAAAGCAAGAAAGAGTAAGTTAAATAATTGAGATGAAGAATAGAAATATTAAATTTTCAAATAGCATGAAATAAGTAAGAAAAATTGAATAAAAATGCCAACATACATATATCAAGTTATTTTTGAAATTTTCTCTGAATTTTATTTTTTATTTTTAAGACTTTAAATGATTTTGGATTTTATGAGTGCCAATGATGAATTTCTATTAGGTACGATCTATGTCGATCTTTTACTAAAAATCTTGTCTCGAACTACTTGGTTATGAAATCATTAGGTGGCAACAACCTTGATACTAGTAGGCGTAAATGATTAACATGGACGTAAAAATAAAACAAAACACATCAAGTCTTGCATTGCAATAGTAGTTTGATCCAGGAGAGAGGAAACTATATTGTATTGATTACTCCTGGAGTATTAAACAAGGAACCGGGTGCAGCTAACTCTGCAAACCGAATCATTCATCAGTTAGAAGTTTGGACCTGAAAGGCGCATAACCCAGACTTTGCTGCACTTCTTCTAGCGTTATCTGTTATGGATCGAGGCATACAATGATACACATCAGAGTGACAAAGACCTTAGATTTCTAACCTTTCTTTAAGATCTGATCCTTTTGCCCGTTTGATAGCTACCTGTTTAATTATTCCTCCGATTTATCTTTATTCTTCCTTAGGTTAGTTTGCGACTTCTTCAGTAGCTGTAGCTCAAACCTGAACCGAGTCTATGCAAATGAACTAATTTGATAATTTCTCTGTAGCTATAAGCACTTTAATTCGCGAGTTTAAAATAGTGCACATGTTCAATATTTCTTGGAGTTATTCCACAAGCAAGTCAGCACTTCGATTTCTTTCCACATTATTTATAGATAAGCATGAGGAGAATGTGCGTGTTTAATTGCCGCGGTTCCCGCATTATCTTGCAGGAGCTGATCGAAATAGTCAATTTGCAAGTGGGCAATGTAAAGCTGCAAGCAACTGCAAAATATGTACACATAAACTGGGTTCAATCGCTTGTGAAACTAGGCAGTCGTGTGTGACCGGCTCTGAAAAATGCCAAGGGCTAGCCGACAGACTCAATGGCTTGCATGCACCACCATCTTTTTTTCTCGAAAAGGGGGAGTACCCCGGCCTCTGCATCAAGGATGATGCATACGGCCATCTTATTAATCAAAGCAGCAAAGCGTGCATACAAGGTTCCATAGTCTCAAAATCAAACAAAGGAAATGCAGCCCACATAGACCGCGGAAGGCTAGAAACACAGACTAGCCAGAAATAAGAAGCCACAACCGGCTGGCTAAATAAGATAGGAAAACTAATTGCCTATCCTATTACATGACCGCCATCCAAACCGGTTGAAGATATCCCGAGCAACCATCTCCCATCGGATAGACCCAGTAACCAAATGCTCCCTGGCCTTCATCGGAGTAAGTAATGACCACGAACGGATCAATGCCGTAGCTCGGAATACAACCTGCACCACCATCTTATCATGGCGCATGCTTATCGGTCGGTCGTACTTATAGTAGGGTGGTACGATCGATCGATCACATGTGCAGCTGATCTAAGCAGACACAAGATAATACTCCATATACATCAGTCGTCGTTGTGCCACTATCTTATTTCAGAATGAGTTCGAGCTTTCTTATTTGGTTGCGAATAAACTGAGTTCTAGCGCTAGGTGTACCGTTTTATATTTCAACTGGCACGCAGCTGGCTTCATCATGGAAACAGTTCGATCTCTAGCTGCTAAGTACTCGTAGCAGGTGCAGAAGGTCAAATCTTTGCAGAGGAGACAAAATCTGTGTCCTAACAATTGTTTTCGCTCGGGGCACTTGCGTATATTTCACACGAGGGCCCAGCTAGTTTCTATCAAGTATAGATATTTTCCACAAGAGACGATTTGTAAAAGGGGAGTGACTAATGAACAGGCGACTGATTTTAAATTGGTGTCAGGTCGTTTTTTATTCCACTCAATGATTGTCACGTGTCTAAGTATATACTCTGTCTAGAAACTCATTAGTGCACAAAAACGTCTGTTTTCTTTCCTGCTTCAGGTCGAAAATCTGCCGAAGCCTCTTGGGCTCCTTCTAGTTTACATAAAAGAAACCTGCCCTGAAACGGGCCGCCTAGCAGACCCGTTAATGCAAAAACGCGAAGGCTGACTAACAAAAGGAACCCACGCTGCCCTCCCTTCCCTGAAATTTTCATTTATATATACATGCTGCATTTATGTGATGATCACCTTACATGTGAATCATTTATACATAAGGAAAATGTACTAGAGTTAGATAAGGCTTGTGTCCCTGTTGTTCCACTTGGCAGAGAAGAACTCAATAAAAACATGATCATCTTCCTGCATAAAAAACTGATAATCGATTAATCACTGAATATACATTTAAAAAAATGATCACCTTCCTGCATAAAAAACTGATAATCGATTGATCACTGAATATATATTTAATCACTGAAGAGAACTATATTTAAAGACTGAAGAAACACTAGAGTGAACTGAAGATACTCATAATAATATCATATGATTGAATGAAAAACTGAACAATGATGCATGCTCTCTGAACATTGACTGAGTCAACTCTCTGAACATTGGCTGATACTACTAATGAACATGATACATAATTTAGACTAGCAGAAGATGTGACGATGATTTGAGCAATTACTAAAACTGAAATACTGAAACTGAAGAGAGAACACACAGTATTCAACTAAATGAAACATCAATGAAATGAGAACCAAAGATTTTGGAAGCTCCATTTCAGAGTGACTGAAAAATGACCAAATGGAAGCTAAAAGACTGAAAATAAAGAAAAGACCCAAAACTGACCAACAATGAAGAAGTACAGTGATAACTGAAAAATAACTGTCTGAAGAATGATATATGACTAAAATCTCAGGACTATAACACTGAACCTAAAATGACACTGAACCTAAAATACAGAAATCTAAAAGTGAAATAACTATGGATCAAGAACTATATATACTGAAATAACAACAAGCAACACTACACTGAAATCGTACTCAAGAATGCACAATGAATCTGAAACAGATTGTTGTGTTTGATGAAGTCCTCCCATCCATGACCGCATATGCAGGTCCTGCTTCGTCCTCACTCAAAGAGCAACCAGTCCCTTGGGTTGCACGTTTGAACTCGTTCCTTGTGTTGCATGGGACAAAATGAGGACCAAGAACATAAAAAAGAATAAGAGGAAGCGCACAAAAACAGCCCCACATGAGTCTTAAACTGAAGAAGATTTAGCACAATCTCCCCACAAAAGTAACCATCGTCATACAAATACATTGTTTCAACAAAAAAAACACTGACCTAGTAGCCTAGCAAAAATTAGATATGCATTACCAACAAACATTAGCAGAGACGCTCTAACCAAGAAATCAGACTAATACTTGTAATTTGCTGCCAATATCATCACCAAGATAACTAAGTCAGAGTGTCAGACTACAGAAAAAAGATAGCGAAGTTACTATCGTGCTATCAGCTAGATAACTAAGTTTATATCTGAAAAACATAACTGAATTCATGCACAAACTGAACAAAGAAATGAATGTTAGACTGAACAGGACTACAAATTTACCTAGATCATACAAAATGTAAGAAAATAATAACAAACTGAGCATCTCCAAGCAAATAAACGATTCTTAAAAAAATCTTTCCTAGCACACAGTGTGACTGAATTAGAGAGAATCTACTTGTGTGACTGAATTAGAGAATCTGCTTGTGTGTCTGAATTAGAGAAGATATTTGTTGATGTGGTAAATTAAATTTACAGAGCCATAGGAACAAAACGGATGAAGAATCACTTGTTGCTCCACATGAGATAGAAAATATGAGGTGCCTAAGAAGAAGCAAGAAGTAGAGAGTGGAAAATAACAAAAACTAAGCGAATGGGAAAGACCTACTGAACACAATTTATGCCTTTAGGTACTGACTACAAGATCAAGATAAGAGGCTAGGAAGAGAAGTGGAATACATGCTAGACAAGACTGAGAAAACTAAAGAGAGATTAGATAATAAAAAATGAAGAATGAAACTTGGAACCTAAGAGACTAAGAAAGAGAGACTGGACAAAATGATGGGAAAATAAAGAAGAGCAAACTGATGAGACTGGGAACCAGAGAAAACTGAAAACAGAGTGAGATCCTTGGGGAGTTGGAAAAATTGAAAGAATGGTGAACTCAAAACTGATAAAACACTTATCAAATACTAAATGACAAAGACCTATCAGAAACAGAACTGACGAAGTATTAAAATCATACACATATAGACTGATGACTGATACAGAAATGAAAACATGGAGACTGATACAGAGAACTAAACCCACATACACATATAGACTGACTGAACGTGGAATGAAATAAATTAAACAGAAAATAAACTATAATAAGAAAAAATAAGACTGAAAACTGAAAATTGATACAAAGAACTAAACCTAAATGACAAAGACTAAGTGAAAAAACAAAACTGATGACTTGAGTTTAAACTGATGGACAAGAACAAACACTGACCGAATAACTGAAGACTTAACAAGTAACTAAAGAATAACTGAAAAATAACTGTCATTTGAAAAATAACTAGGCAGTGACAACATGATCAAACATACGACATTTGAAAGAATGCACGTGAATTCACCCAAGAATGAAGACATAATGTGAGCTAAGATAACTCTCTAGTTATCGGACAAGATAAAAGAACATGTGGTCATTCAGAAAGCCTTTTCAAAAAAGGATCCGGACACTGGACATCAAACATACTGGTGCTGTTATGGAGTAACTCATAACTGAAGGAGCGTCTTAACATCTATTCATTCAGTTTCAGAGGTGGCAAAAAAAGAAAAAATACAGACAACTGAATATGAAATTTGACGCTGCCAAGGGATATTTTAAGCTAAAAATCATCAGGGGGAGAAAATATTTTGCATTTCAAGGACAAGTCTGCTGTTCCTGCAAACTCATCGATGCACAGGACAAAAAGACGAGCGAGTTGTTCGTTCAGGTTCAGATAACCAAACAGACTTACATACTAAATTACAAGAAAAAACATTCAAAAAAGACAAGTGTATAAGGAAGAAAACATCGATCCAAAAGCACATGTATGAGCACAGATAACTAAACTTTCCACTTCCCACTTATGCAGACTAAAAGAGGGTAACTGGAACAAATTCCATCATGCACACTAGTTTCAGAACAATCTACTGCCTGGTTAGTTGGTGCATAACACTACATTCAGATGATCCCCAAGCCATTTTCTACGTAATCACTCAACTCTCTGAGAACAAATCACATCCATTACTAACTAAAAGCCATCGAAAATCAAGCTGACAACAAAAGTGGCACCCTACAATTTCTCCACATTAGTACTCCCGCAGAAGAAAAAAACGCATACATTCAGTTACCTATCCTCTGACCATCTACAAACATTCCTTGGGCTTCTAAAAAAATCTTACAGGGTAACACACTATATGTGGAAAATTCAATCAGACTGAAAATGAGGTGTACATCCAGAACAAAAGCGTACTACATTCAAGACAAAGTTGAGGCCTACTTAGTGAACGAAAATTGGGGGACACACACATACAGGTGCCTGCAGCAAATTCAGGGGCGTTCTCTGATGAACCACTCAAAAAACTCCTCCAGGATTGAAGAGATTCATGGGCGTTTCTGTTCTACCACACACCTTCCTGGCCGAAACTACAAAACAACTAAACCAGCCCCTGCTATGGAGGTCTGTGAGCGGTGACAATTACGACGAGCTGAAAATTCAGAGGGCATAGACATATAGAACAGAAAAAAGGGCAGCGGGAAGGAGCGCGATACCTTGCGCCCCGACGGCGCCGACGACTGCCGTCGCACCCACCGACTGAAGCTTGCTGGTGGCGAACATGGCAGCGCAGCTCCGCCGAGCTCCTCTCCAAACCGACATCTGACCTGCGTGCAGCCGGCCCTGTGGAGCACGTCTCCTGCTTACAAGCTCTCCTCGCGGAGGACTCGGCGCGCGCCATCTCCGTTGCTAAACACCGGCGAGGACGCCCCTGCCTCCGCCCCCGCCTTCCCTCCGCCGTCTCCGCCCCGCCTCGGCCGACCCCCACCAATCCCCTCCTCGGATACAACAAAGGCCGCCGCCCCACAGGCTGAATAGAAAATTCAAAAACACCTGGCGCTTCGCGGATCGAATAACGTAACCCATAGACCCGCAAACCCGAAAGCCCAACAACACAGAAAAAGGTCCGCCACGTACCCACATCCAACTGAGGACAAACGAAAATCGCTAAGATTGGTACGAATCGGACGGACTAAAAAACGACCTGAGACGAATTTGTTTTCAGACGACTGAAAAATAGTAAATGTTAAAAGTGTAACACGACAAGCAGACATCCAAGCGCCAATCATGTCATGTAGGAGTACATCATACTATTAGTTTGTTCTTTGCACGGTAAAGGACTCCCGGAAGGAAAACCGCAGTGACTTCTGACGAGAGCAAAATTGGACTTCTAAAATCTTTTACCGTTCAAGAAGGCTAGAGAGATATAAGCATGTCAACTTCGTCGCCCGCATCATCACCTTTTCACATCTCATTTTACTGCGTCTATAGACCGACCGGCGACCTAGCTAGCGGACGTTTTTTCATCTCTCTTTTTCCTCCTGATTGACTTAATAGGATTTAATCACTTGTGTCATACCACTATTCGTCCTTAATCACATTTTTTTCTATATAAGAAACATAAAGATAAAAAATAAATATTTGACAAGTCCCTTTAACAAGTTGTGTGTAATTGCATTAGCAGTGCTGACCTTTCATTAAAAGGTACTCCTTACATTTTTCGCCAATATATAAAGTGCAGCTAGGCAGCACCATACGGTCCTAGCTGCTAGCCGATGCGTGTTTTTGGGACACCTTTCATAGGCGGTGTACGTCTACATGCTGCAAGTAGTAGCACACAGACATGAAGTGTCAACGGTTCTGGAAGCCGTTAGTTTAGACTGAAGCGTCGACCATTTTGACATTTTCCTTTTCTGTACAGGGTAGAGGATACGCCAAATCACGGACTAGCTAAGCTAGCTGCGAGCTCGGCTATTAAATCCATTAAACCCATTAGAGCATGGTTAATAATACAGTCGGCTATAAGAAGTTGCCACGTCATCTAGAGCCAACCACATAGCCGGTATGTACAGTAGTAAATTTTAGATGTGTATTACTTTATTAGAAGTTGGTCCACCTTAGAGCAACTCTAGCAGACTCTCGATAACGCCGACCCGCAAAACGCGTTTGCAGTTCGGGAAAAAACGGCTTTGCGGGCTGGCGCGGACGGCTGCAGAGGCAGACCCCGCAAAACGAACCCATATAAAAGGATATTCGCGGAATATACTCTTTTACGGGTCGGCTTTGCAGGGTCTGCTCTTGCGCCGCTGCCGCCGATCCGCAAATATCAATTTCACATCACAAAAATACAACAATCATCCACACTACAAATTAATTATTCAAAAAATATCAATACCAACACAATACAACAATCATCCACATTACAAACAATTATTCAAATCACCGAAGCAAACTAAATAGTGCAATATAAAACTTGTCCCGAATACAAATAACACATGAATTAAATAAAGATGAATAGAAAAAATGAGTTTGTTACTGTCCAGCCCTTTGCCAATGATGCTCAATGAGATCCTCCTGAAGATGAAAGTGGGTGTTTGCATTTTCAATCTCGTATGTCTGAAGAAAAGCTCTAATGCGGTTAGTGTCTCTAGCTGGTTCGACACAGCTACCTACATTGCCGTAGAAGAACTCCAAATTCACGCCTCTCTCATCTTCGAGAATCATATTGTGAAGGATAACACAACATGCCATGATGTTTTTCAAGGTCCGCTTGTCCCAAAAATGAGCAGGACACCGAACAATGGCAAACCTAGATTGGAAAACTCCGAATGCTCTTTCAATGGCCTTTTGGGCTACCTCTTGCACCCTTCCGAATTTACATTGTTTTCTAGTTTTGGGTTCTTTGATGCTCTTGACAAATGTGCACCAATGAAGGTATATACCATCTGCAAGATAGTACCATTTTGTGTATTCATGCCCATTGATAGTGTAGTTGCAAGTAGGAGCTGTTGGGAATCATTGCGTGGGAAACAAAATTTTCTACGCACACGCAATGGTCTATCCATGGAGATGTATAGCAACGAGGGGGAGAGTGTGTCTACGCACCCTCGTAGACCGTAAGCGGAAGCGTTTCACAACGCGGTTGATGCAGTCAAACTTCTTCGCGCTTCAACCGATCAAGTACCGAACACATGACACCTCCGCGTTTTGCACACGTTCAGCTCGATGACGTCCCTCGCCTTCTTGATCCAGCGAGACATCGAGGTAGTAGATGAGTTCTGTTAGCACGACGACGTGGTGACGGTGATGGTGAAGTGATCTCTGCAGGGCTTCGCCTAAGCACAATGAAAATATGACTGATACATCTCCAATGTATCTATAATTTTTGATTGTTCCATGCTATTATATTACCCGTTTTGAATGTTTATGGGCTTTACTTTACACTTTTATATCATTTTTGGGACTAACCTACTAAGAGCATCTCTAGCAGACCCCGCATAAGTGATCAAACCCGTAATTTTTTTGCGTTTTACAGTTTTGGGTGAAAAAAGTGTCCAGAACAGAAACCGTAAAAGTGGTCCAACCCGTAATTTTTTAAGGGCCACCGCAAATGCACACCCGAAACCCTTATCTTTGGAGGTTGGAAGGCCGAATCTAGGGGGGCCCGTATACTGGTCAAACCTTGTCGGAGCAAACACGCCGCCGCGGAGTTTGCCGGAATCCGCCCTAAACTCGCCGGAATTCATCACCGTACACCGGAAAAGGCTGCTAGGCGCCGCAATCGATCGCCGCCGGTTCGAATTGGACGAGCTCGACATAGCCGTGGCCTCCCATGACCTCAGCCTTGCCGTCGGAATCCTCGGGGCTCGACTCGGCTGGCAATAGAGCAAGGTGCGAACGACAAAGGCGGCGGGGCGTGGCTGACAAGGCTGGGCGCGGACGATGGAGGCGACGGGGCATGGCCGGCGAAGCTGGGCGCGGCCGGCGCAAAGATGGGGCGCGGCTGACAGGGGCGGGGTGCGGCCGACGGGCGACGCGGCATGGCTTGCAGGCGATGGGGCGCGGCCGGCTGGGGGAAGAGGCAGCAGCGGCTGGACTGGAGGAAGGAGCTCTTTATTCTAGTTTTACAGTTTGTTTTGCAGTATCTGTTCGACCGCAGCTAAAATGAACCCTTAAAATGCACTTTTTTCAACCCGCGTCCCAGTTTTGCAGTTTACGATTATGCGGGGTTTGCTAGAGATGCTTTAACCGGAGGCCCAGCCTGAATTGCTTTTTTTTTTGCCTATTTCAGTGTTTCAAAGAAAAGGAATATCAAACAGAGTCCAAACGGAATGAAACCTTGGGAGCGATCTTTTTGGAACAAACGCAATCTAGGTGACTTGGAGTGGATGTCAAGAAGCAGCCGAGGTGGCCACGAGGGTGCAGGGCGCGACCTAGGGGGGTGGGCGCGCCCCCCACCCTTGTGGGCCCCTCGTGGCTCCCCTGACCGACCTCCTTCGCCTATATATACTTGCATAACCTAAAAACATCCATGAGCACCACGAAACCCTATTTCCACCGCCGCAACCTTCTATACCCGTGAGATCCCATCTTGGGGCCTTTTCCGGCGCTCTGCCGGAGGGGGAATCGATCACGGAGGGCTTCTACATCAACATCATAGCCTCTCCGATGAGTTGTGAGTAGTTTACCACAGACCTTCGGATCCATAGTTATTAGCTAGATGGCTTCTTCTCTCTCTTTGAATCTCAATACAAAGTTCTCCTTGATCTTCTTGGAGATCTGTTCGATGTAACTCTTTTTGCGGTGTGTTTGTCGAGATCCAATGAATTGTGGGTCTATAATCAAGTTTATCTATGACAAATATTTGAATCTCCTCTGGATTCTTTTATGTATGGTTGGTTATCTTTGCAAGTCTCTTCGAATTATCAGTTTGGTTTGGCCTACTAGATTGATCTTTCTTGCAATGGAGAAGTGCTTAGCTTTGGGTTCAATCTTGCAGTGTCCTTTTCCAGTGACAGCAGGGGCAGCAAGGCACGTATTGTATTGTTGCCATTGAGTATAAAAAGATGGGGTTTATATCATATTGCTTGAGTTTATCCCTCTACATCATGTCATCTTGCCAATGCGTTACTCTGTTCTTATGAACTTAATACTCTAGATGCATGCTGGATAGCGGTCGATGTGTGGAGTAATAGTAGTAGATGCAGGCAGGAGTCGGTCTACTTGTTGCTGACGTGATGCCTATATGCATGATCATGCCTAGATATTCTCATAACTATGCACTTTTCTATCAATTGCTCGACAGTGATTTGTTCACCCACCATAATACTTGTGCTATCTTGAGAGAAGCCACTAGTGAAACCTATGGCCCCCGGGTCTATTTTCCATCATATAAGTTTCCAATCTACTTTATTTTGCAACCTTTACTTTCCAATCTATATCATAAAAATACCAAAAATATTTATCTTATCTTATTATCTCTATCAGATCTCACTTTCCAAGTGTCCGTGAAGGTATTGACAACCCCTTTATCACGTTGGTTGCGAGGTTCTTGTTTGTTTGTGTAGGTACGAGGGACTTGCGTGGAGCCTCCTACTGGATTGATACCTTGGTTCTCAAAAACTGAGGGAAATACTGATGCTACTTTGCTGCATCACCCTTTCCTCTTCAAGGGAAAACCAACATAGTGCTCAAGAGGTAGCAAGAAGGATTTCTGGTGCCGTTGCTGGGGAGGTCTTCGCACAAGTCAAGACATATCAAGTACCCATCACAAACTCATCTCCCACGCATTACATTATTTGCCATTTGCCTCTCGTTTTCCTCTCCCCCACTTCACCCTTGCCGTTTTATTCACCCTCTCTTTTCCATTCGCCTCTTTTTCACTTGCCTCTTGTGTGCTTGTGTGTTGGATTGTTTGTCACGATGGCTCAAGATAATACTAAATTGTGTGATTTTTCTGTTGGAAATATGCCCTAGAGGCAATAATAAATTAAGTTATTATTATATTTCCATGTTCATGATAATCGTTTATTATCCATGCTATAATTGTATTGATAGGAAACTCAGATACATGTGTGGGTACATAGACAACACCATGTCCCTAGTAAGCCTCTAGTTGACTAGCTCGTTGATCAATAGATGGTTACAGTTTCCTGACCATGGACATTGGATGTCGTTGATAACGGGATCACATCATTAGCAGAATGATGTGATGGACAAGACCCAATCCTAAGCCTAGCACAAAGATCATGTAGTTCGTATGCTAAAGCTTTTCTAATGTCAAGTATCTTTTCCTTAGACCATGAGATTGTGCAACTCCCAGATACCGTAGGAATGCTTTGGGTGTACCAAACGTCACAACATAACTGGGTGGCTATAAAGGTGCACTACAGGTATCTCCGAAAGTGTCTGTTGGGTTGGCACGAATCGAGACTGGGATTTGTCACTCCGTGTAAACGGAGAGGTATCTCTGGGCCCACTCGGTAGGACATCATCATAATGTGCATAATGTGACCAAGGGGTTGATCACGGGATGATGTGTTATGGAACGAGTAAAGAGACTTGCCGGTAACGAGATTGAACAAGGTATCAGGATACCGACGATCGAATCTCGGGCAAGTACAATACCACTAGACAAAGGGAATTGAATACGGGATCGATTGAGTCCTTGACATCGTGGTTCATCCGATGAGATCATCTTGGAACATGTGGGAGCCAACATGGGTATCCAGATCCCGCTGTTGGTTATTGACCGGAGAACGTCTCGGTCATGTCTGCATGGTTCCCGAACCCGTAGGGTCTACACACTTAAGGTTCGATGACGCTAGGGTTATAAAGGAAGTTTGTATGTGGTTACCGAATGTTGTTTGGAGTCCCGGATGAGATCCCGGACGTCACGAGGAGTTCCGGAATGGTCCGTAGGTAAAGATTTATATATGGGAAGTCCTATTTTGGCCACCGGAAAATGTTCGGAATTTTTAGGTATTGTACCGGGAAGGTTCTAGAAGGTTCCGGAGTGGGGCCCACCTGCATGGGGGACCCACATGAACGTGGGTAGTGGGGTCAAGGCCCCACACCCCTGGTCAAGGCGCACCAAGATCCCCCCTTAGAAGGAATAAGATCATATCCCGAAGGGATAAGACCGAGATCCCTAAAAAAGGGGGATAACAATCGGTGGGGAAGGAAATGATGGGATTTCTTTCCTCCCACGTTTGCCAACGCCCCAATGGACTTGGAGGGCAAGAAACCAGCCCCCTCCACCCCTATATATAGTGGGGAGGCGCATGGGAGCTACACGCTTCCCCTGGCGCAACCCTCCCCTCTCCCAAGTACTCCTCCTCTCCCGCGGTGCTTGGCGAAGCCCTGCAGGATTGCCACGCTCCTCCATCACCACCACGCCGTCGTGCTGCTGCTGGACGGAGTCTTCCCCAACCTCTCCCTCTCACCTTGATGGATCAAGGCATGGGAGACGTCACCGGGCTGTACATGTGTTGAACGCGGAGGTGCCGTCCGTTCGGCACTAGGATCTCCAGTGATTTGGATCATGACGAGTACGACTCCTTCAACCCTGTTCTCTTGAACACTTCCGCTTAGCGATCTACAAGGGTATGTAGATGCACTCTCCTTCCCCTCGTTGCTAGTCTCTCCATAGATAGATCTTGGTGTTGCGTAGAAAATTTTGAATTTCTGCTACGTTCCCCAACAGTGGCATCATGAGTTAGGTCTATTGCATAGATTCTTTGCACGAGTAGAACACAAAGTAGTTGTGGGCGTTGATTTTGTTCAATATGCTTACCGTTACTAGTCCAATCTTGTTTCGACGGTATTGTGGGATGAAGCGGCCCGGACCGACCTTACACGCACACTTACGTGAGACAGGTTCCACCGACTGACATGCACTTGGTGCATAAGGTGGCTAGCGGGTGCCAGCCTCTTCCACTTTAGTCGGATCGGATTCGATGAAAAGGGTCCTTATGAAGGGTAAATAGCAATTGGCATATCACGTTGTGGCTTTTGTGTAGGTAAGAAACGTTCTTGCTAGAAACCCATTGCAACCACGTAAAACATGCAAACAGCAATTAGAGGACGTCTAACTTGTTTTTGCAGGGTATGCTATGTGATGTGATATGGCCAAGAAGAATGTGATGAATGATATGTGATGTATGAGATTGATCATGTTCTTGTAATAGGAATCACGACTTGCATGTCGATGAGTATGACAACCGGCAGGAGCCATAGGAGTTGTCTTTATTTATTGTATGACCTGCGTGTCATTGAACAACGCCATGTAATAACTTTACTTTATTGCTAACCGGTAGCCATAGTAGTAGAAGTAATAAGTTGGCGAGACAACTTCATGGAGACACGATAATGGAGATCATGATGATGGAGATCATGGTGTCATGCCGGTGACGATGATGATCATGGAGCCCCGAAGATGGAGATCAAAAGGAGCAATATGATATTGGCCATATCATGTCACTATTTGATTGCATGTGATGTTTATCATGTTTATACATCTTATTTGCTTAGAACGACGGTAGTAAATAAGATGATCCCTCATTAAAATTTCAAGAAAGTGTTCCCCCTAACTGTGCACCGTTGCGAAAGTTCGTCGTTTCGAAGCACCACGTGATGATCGGGTGTGATAGATTCTTACGTTCACATACAACGGGTGTAAGCCAGATTTACACACGCGAAACACTTAGGTTGACTTGACGAGCCTAGCATGTACAGACATGGCCTCGGAACACAAGAGACCGAAAGGTCGAGCATGAGTCGTATAGTAGATACGATCAACATGAAGATGTTCACCGATGATGACTAGTCCGTCTCACGTGATGATCGGACACGGCCTAGTTGACTCGGATCATGTAATCACTTGGATGACTAGAGGGATGTCTATCTGAGTGGGAGTCCATAAGATGAACTTAATTATCCTGAACATAGTCAAATGATCTTTGCAAATTATGTCGTAAGCTCGCGCTTTAGTTCCACTGTTTAGATATGTTCCTAGAGAAAATATAGTTGAAAGTTGATAGTAGCGATTATGCGGACAGTAGAAAGCTTATGTCCTTAATGCACCGCTTAGTGTGCTGAACCCCAAACGTCGTTTGTGGATGTTGCGAACATCGGACATACACGTTTTGATAACTACGTGATAGTTCAGTTAAACGGTTTAGAGTTGAGGCACCAAAGACGTTTTCAAAACGTCGCGGAACATATGAGATGTTTTCGAGGGCTGAAATTGGGATTTCAGGCTCGTGCCCACGTCAAGAGGTATAAGACCTCCGACAATTTTCTTAGCCTGCAAACTAAGGGAGAAAAGCTCAATTGTTGAGCTTGTGCTCAGATTTTCTGAGTGCAACAATCACTTGAATCGAGTGGGAGTTGATCTTCCAGATGAGATAGTGATGTTTCTCCAAAGTCATTGCCACCAAGCTGCTAGAGCTTCGTGATGAACTATAACATATCAAGGATAGATATGATGATCCTTGAGGTATTCACGATGTTTGACACCGCAAAAGTAGAAATCAAGAAGGAGCATCAATTGTTGATGGTTGGTGAAACCACTAGTTTCAAGAAGGGCAAGGGCAAGAAGGGATACTTCATGAAACGGAAAATCAGCTGCTGCTCTAGTGAAGAAACCCAAGGTTGAACCCAAACCCGAGACTAAGTGCTTCTGTGATAAGGGGAACAATCACTAGAGCGGAATTACCCTAGATACTTGGTAGATGAGAAGGCTGACAAGGTCGATAGAAGTATATTGGATATACATTATGTTAATGTGTACTTTACTAGTACTCCTAGTAGCACCAGGGTATTAAGATACCGGTTCGGTTGCTAAGTGTTAGTAACTTGAAATAAAAGGCTACGGAATAAACGGAGACTAGCTAAAGGTGAGCTGACGATATGTGTTGGAAGTGTTTCCAAGTTTGATGTGATCAAACATTGCACGCTGCCTCTACCATCAAGATTAGTATTAAACCTGAATAATTGTCATTTGGTGTTTGCGTTGAGCATAGACATGATTGGATTATGTCTATCACAATACAGTTATTCATTTAAGGAGAATAATGGTTACTCTATTTATTTGAATAATACCTTCAATGGTCTTGCACCTAAAGGAATGGTTTATTGAATCTCGATCGTAGTGATACACATTTTCATGCCAAAAGATATAAGATAGTAATGATAGTACCACTCACTTGTGGAACTGCCATGTAAGTCATATTGGTGTAAAACGCATGAAGAAGCTCCATGTTGATGGATCTTTGGACTCACTCGTTTTGAAAAGTTTGAGACATGCGAACCATGTCTATTGGTGTATACGCATGAAGAAACTCCATGTAGATGGATCGTTTGGACTCACTTGATTTTGAATCACTTGAGATATGCAAATCATACCACATGGGCAAGATCACTAAAAAGCCTCGTTTTTCAGTAAAATGGAACAAGATAGCAACTTGTTGGAAGTAACACATTTTGATGTGTGCAGTCCAATGAGTGCTGAGGCATGCAGTGAATATCGTTATGTTCTTACTTCACAGATGATTCGAGTGGATGTTGAGTATTTTTACTTGATGAAACACAAGTCTGAATTATTGAATGGTTCAAGTAATTTCAGAGTGAAGTTGAAGATCATTGTGACAAGAGGATAAAATGTCTATGATATGATCATAGAGATGAGTATCTGAGTTACGAGTTTGGCACACAATTAAGACATTGTGGAGATTGTTTCACAACCAATACCGCCTGGAACACCATAGTGTGATGGTGTGTCCGAACATCATAACTGCACCCTATTGGATATGGTGCATACCATGATGTCTCTTATCGAATTACCACTATCGTTCATGGGTTAGGCATTAGAGACAACCGCACTCACTTTAATGGGGCACCACGTAATTCCGTTGAGACGACACCGTTTGAACTGTGGTTTGGAGAAACCTAAGTTGTCGTTTCTTAAAAGTTTGGGGCTGCGAGGCTTATGTGAAAAAGTTTCAGGTTGATAAGCTCGAACCCAAAGCGGATAAAATGCATCTTCATAGGACATCCAAAATAGTTGGGTATACCTCCTAATTCAGATCCGAAAGTAATAGGGATTGTTTCTTGAATCGGGTCCTTTCTCGAGGAAAAGTTTGTCTCGGAAAGTTGAGTGGGAGGATGGTGGAGACTTGATATGGTTATTGAACCGTCACTACAACTAGTGTGTAGCAGGGCACAGGAAGTTGTTCCTGTGGCACCTACACCAATTGAAGTAGAAGCTTATGATAGTGATCATGAAACTTCGGATCAAGTCACTACCGTACCTCGTAGGGTGACAAGGATGCGTACTACTTTAGAGTGGTACAGTAATCCTGTCTTGAAGGTCATGTTGCTAGACAACAATGAACCTACAAGCTATGGAGAAGCGATGGTGGGCCCAAATTCCGACAAATGGTTAGAAGCCATGAAATCCGAGATAGGATCCATGTATCAGAACAAAGCATGGACTTCGGTGGACTTGCCCAATGATCGGCAAGCCATTGAGATAAATGGATCTTTAAGAAGAAGAGGGACGTGGATGGTAATGTCACTGAGGGAGTCCTGGATAGGGGGTGTCCGGACAGCCGGACTATCATCGTCCGCCGGACTCCAAGACTACGAAGATACAAGATTGAAGACTCCGTCCCGTGTCCGGATGGGACTTTCCTTGGCGTGGAAGGCAAGCTTGGCGATACGGATATGTAGATCTCCTACCATTGTAACCGACTCTGTGTAACCCTAGCCTCCTCTGGTGTCTATATAAACTGGAGGGCTTTAGTCCGTAGGACAACATACATTACAACAATCATACCATAGGCTAGCTTTAGGGTTTAGCCTCCTTGATCTCGTGGTAGATCCACTCTTGTACTACCCCTATCATCAATATTAATCAAGCAGGAAGTAGGGTTTTACCTCCATCGAGAGGGCCCGAACCTGGGTAAAACATCGTGTCCCTCGTCTCCTGTTACCATCCGCCTAGACGCACAGTTCGGGACCCCCTACCCGAGATCCGCCGGTTTTGACACCGACATTGGTGCTTTCATTGAGAGTTCCTCTGTGTCGTCACCGATAGGCTTGATGGCATCTGCAACCAACGACGCTGTCCAGGGTGAGACTTTTCTCCCCGGACAGATCTTCATATTGGCGGCTTCGCACTGCGGGCTAATTCGCTTGGCCATCTGGAGCAGATCGAAAGCTACGCCCCTGGCCGTCAGGTCAGATTCGGAAGCCTAAACTTCACGGCCGATGTCCACGGAGACTTGATCTTCGACGGACCCGAGCCACAGCCAAGCGCGTCGCACTGTTGCGATGGGCATGATCTAGCTCTGCCGCCGAACAGTGCCTTGGTGGCCGCACACGAATCCGCTCCGGCCATTAGTCCGGAGCCGATTGCCCGGATAGAGGATCGGTGGATAGACACCGCCTCGGGGGCTTCAACTTCCACGGCGATGGAGCCGAACACTGATCTTGTCCCTCGCAAACCTCGTGATTCCGAGGTGCCGGACTCCTTGCCGGACTCGGAACCTCCCACGCCCCTACCGACCGATTCGGATTGGGCACCGGTTATGGAATTCACCGCCGCGGACATCTTCCAATATTCGCCTTTTGGCGACATTCTAAATTCACTAAAGCATCTCTCGTTATCGGGAGAGCCCCGGCCGGACTATGGCCAGGATGGTAGGGATACGGACGACGAAGAAATTCAGAGCCCACCCACCACCCTCTTTGTAGCCACTGTCGACGATCTAACCGACATGCTAGACTACGACTCCGAAGACATAGACGCTATGGACGACGATGCCGGAGACGAATAGGAACCAACGCCTATAGGGCACGGGAGGACTACCTCGGCATATGACATATACATGGTGGATACCCCAAAAGAGAGCGATAACGAGGACCAACGGGCCGCGGCAGAAGATAACCCAGCCGATAAACAACCAAAACGGCGGCGCAGACACCGCCCTAAGTCCTGCCTCGACAACAACAACTCTCCTATGGACCCCACAATACAGCAGGGCACAAAAGTGGACGACGAGCACGCAGATAAGCAACCGTCCGAACAGGACGAGTCAGATAATCAGTGCAGGCCCGGCGAAAACGACGGTTCGGACGATCTCACGCCGGACACACCGCCGGAAGGTAAAAACCTTCGGAAAAGACTCGTCAAAACTGCAAGAAGCTTGAAAAAGGAAAAGCGGAAGCTCAAAACAGCGGAAGACACACTCAGAATGAGGTGGGGCAAAGTGCTCAAAACCGCGCATAAATACGGCAATGGCCACCAACCAAAGAGCTACCCGAAGCGCAAGCTGCTACCAGAATTCGACAACGAGGCCATAGAGCCCCCACAGTCAAAAAATAAAAAGGCTGCCTGGTTGGATAGACGGCCGGATGACAGGCCAAATTCTGAAAGCGGCGCAACACATAAACCAACCAATGAACTTGGAAGAACAGATGGCCCAGCCAGGTCCATCTACGGGCCAAAGAATAAGGCCCCAGGAAGCAAGGCAACACATCAAGTGTCCGAAGACAGCGGCACACCCAAATACAGGGGTGCCGCACACCCACTATGTTTCACCAATGAGGTGCTGGACCATGAATTCCCAGCAGGATTTAAACCCATAAACATAGAGGCCTACGATGGAACAACAGACCCTGGAGTCTGGATAGAAGTGAAGGAAATATGCCCTAGAGGCAATAATAAAGTTATTATTTATTTCCTCCTATCATGATAAATGTTTATTATTCATGCTAGAATTGTATTAACCGGAAACATGATACATGTGTGAATACATAGACAAACACATAGTAGTATGCCTCTACTTGACTAGCTCATTAATCAAAGATGGTTATGTTTCCTAACCATAGACATGTGTTGTCATTTGATTAAAGGGATCACATCATTAGAAGAATGATGTGATTGACATGACCCATTCTGTTAGCCTAGCACTTGATCGTTTAGTATACTGCTATTGCTTTCTTCATGACTTATACAAAGTTCCTACAACTATGAGATTGTGCAACTCCCGTTTACCGAAAGAACACTTTGTGTGCTACCAAACGTCACAACGTAACTGGGTGATTATAAAGGTGCTCTACAGGTGTTTCCGAAGGTACATGTTGGGTTGGCATAATTCGAGATTAGGATTTGTCACTCCGATTGTCGGAGAGGTATCTCTGGGCCCTCTCGGTAATACTCATCACCTAAGCCTTGCAAGCATGTAACTAATGAGTTAGTTATGAGATGACGTATTACGGAACGAGTAAAGAGACTTGCCGGTAACGAGATTGAACTAGGTATTGGATACCGACGATCAAATCTCGAGCAAGTAACATACCGATGACAAAGGGAACAAAGTATGTTGTTATGCGGTTTGACCGATAAAGATCTTCGTAGAATAGGTAGGAACCAATATGGGCATCCAGGTCCCGCTATTGGTTATTGACCGAGAACGGTTTTAGGTCATGTCTACATAGTTCTCGAACCCGTAGGGTCCGCACGCTTAACGTTTCGATGACAGTTTTATTATGAGTTTATAAATTTTGATGTACCAAAGTTTGTTCGGAGTCCCGGATGTGATCACGGACATGACGAGGAGTCTCGAAATGGTCGAGACATAATGATTGATATATTGGAAGCCTATGTTTGGACATCGGAAAGGTTCCGGGTGAAATCGGCATTTTACCGGAGTACCGGGAGGTTACCGGAACCCCCCGGGGGGTTAATGGGCCTACATGGGCCAAGAGGGAGAAGAGGAAGGAGCAAGGAGGGGGCCGCACGCCCCTCCCCCTCCTAGTCCGAATAGGACAAGGGAAGGGGGGCGGCGCCCCCCCTTTCCTTTTCCTCTTCCTCCTCTTTCCCCCTCTCTCCTACTCCAACTTGGAAAAGGGGAGTCCTACTCCCGGTGGGAGTAGGACTCCCCCCTTGGCGCGCCCCCTTAGGCCGGCGGCCTCCTCCCCCCTGGCTCCTTTATATACGGGGGCGGGGGGCACCCCATAGACACACAAGTTGATCTACGGATCGTTCCTTAGCCGTGTGCGGTGCCCCCTTCCACCATATTCCACCTCGGTCATATCTTCGCGGAGTTTAGGCGAAGCCCTGCGCCGGTAGAACATCATCATCGTCACCACGCTGTCGTGCTGACGGAACTCATCTCTGGAGCCTTTGCTGGATCGGAGGGCCAGAGATCGTCATCGAGCTGAACGTGTGCTGAACTCGGAGGCTCCGTACTTTCGGTGCTTGGATCGGTCGGATCGTGAAGATGTACGACTACATCAACCGCGTTGTCATAACGCTTCCGCTTATGGTCTACGAGGGTACGTGGACAAACACTCTCCCCTCTCGTTGCTATGCCATCACCATGATCTTGCATGTGCGTAGAATTTTTTTTGAAATTACTACGTTCCCCAACAGTGGCATCCGAGCCTAGGTTTTATGCGTTGATGTTATATGCACAAGTAGAACACAAGTGAGTTGTGGACGATATAAGTCATACTGCCTACCAGCATGTCATACTTTGGTTCAGCGGTATTGTGAGATGAAGCGGCCCGGACCGACATTACGCGTACGCTTACGCGAGACTGGTTTCACCGTTACGAGCACTCGTGCTTAAAGGTGGCTGGCGGGTGTCTGTCTCTCTCACTTTAGTTGAACTGAGTGTGGCTACGCCTGGTCCTTGCGAAGGTTAAAACGGAGTCTATTTGACAAACTATCGTTGTGGTTTTGATGCGTAGGTGAGAACGGTTCTTGCTAAGCCCGTAGTAGCCACGTAAAATTTGCAACAACAAAGTAGAGGACGTCTAACTTGTTTTTGCAGGGCATGTTGTGATGTGATATGGTCAAGACGTGATGATATATTTTATTGTATGAGATGATCATGTTTTGTAATCGAAGTTATCGGCAACTGGCAGGAGCCATATGGTTGTCGCTTTATTGTATGAAATGCAAACGCCCTGTAATTGCTTTACTTTATCACTAAGCGGTAGCGATAGTCGTAGAAGCAATAGATGGCGTAAACGACAACGATGCTACGATGGAGATCAAGGTGTCGCGCCGGTGACGATGGTGATCACGACGGTGCTTCGGAGATGGAGATCACAAGTACAAAATGATGATGGCCATATCATATCACTTATATTGATTGCATGTGATGTTTATCCTTTATGCATCTTATCTTGCTTTGATTGACGGTAGCATTTTAAGATGATCTCTCACTACAATTATCAAGTAGTGTTCTCCCTGAGTATTCACCATTGCCAAAGTTCGTCGTGCCGAGACACCACGTGATGATCGGGTGTGATAAGCTCTACGTCCATCTACAACGGGTGCAAGCCAGTTTTGCACACGCAGAATACTCAGGTTAAACTTGACGAGCCTAGCATATGCAGATATGGCCTCGGAACACGGAGACCGAAAGGTCGAGCGTGAATCATATAGTAGATATGATCAACATAGTGATGTTCACCATTGAAAACTACTCCATCTCACGTGATGATCGGTTATGGTTTAGTTGATATGGATCACGTGATCACTTAGATGACTAGAGAGATGTCTGTCTAAGTGGGAGTTCTTAAGTAATATGATTAATTGAACTTAAATTTATCATGAACTTAGTACCTGATAGTATCTTGCTTGTCTAAGTTTGTTTGTAGATAGATGGCTCGTGCTGTTGTTCCGTTGAATTTTAATGCGTTCCTTGAGAAAGCAAAGTTGAAAGATGATGGTAGCAATTACACGGACTGGGTCCGTAACCTGAGGATTATCCTCATTGCTGCACAGAAGAGTTACGTCCTGGAAGCACCGCTGGGTGCCAGGCCTGCTGCTGATGCAACTGACGACGTTAAGAACGTCTGGCAGAGCAAAGCTGATGACTACTCTATAGTTCAGTGTGCCATGCTTTACGGCTTGGAACCAGGTCTTCAACGACGTTTTGAACGTCATGGAGCATATGAGATGTTCCAGGAGTTGAAGTTAATATTTCAAGCAAATGCCCGGATTGAGAGATATGAAGTCTCCAATAAGTTCTATAGCTGCAAGATGGAGGAGAATAGTTCTGTCAGTGAACACATACTCAGAATGTCTGGGTATAATAATCACTTGATTCAACTGGGAGTTAATCTTCCTGATGATAGTGTCATTGACAGAATTCTCCAATCACTACCACCAAGCTACAAGAGCTTCGTGATGAACTATAATATGCAAGGGATGAACAAGACTATTCCCGAGCTCTTCGCGATGCTGAAAGCCGCGGAGGTAGAAATCAAAAAGGAGCATCAAGTGTTGATGATCAACAAGACCACTAGTTTCAAGAAAAAGGGCAAAGGGCAAAAGAAGGGGAACTTCAAGAAGAACGGCAAGCAAGTTGCTGCTCAAGAGAAGAAACCCAAGTCTGGACCTAAGCCTGAAACAGAGTGCTTCTACTGCAAGCAGACTGGACACTGGAAGCGGAACTGCCCCAAGTATTTGGCGGATAAGAAGGATGGCAAAGTGAGCAAAGGTATATGTGATATACATGTTATTGATGTGTACCTAACTAGAGCTCGTAGTAGCACCTGGGTATTTGATACTGGTTCTGTTACTAATATTTGCAACTCGAAATAGGGACTACGGAATAAGCGAGCACCGGCCAAGGACGAGGTGACGATGCGCGTGGGAAACGGTTCCAAAGTCGATGTGATCGCGGTCGGCACGCTACCTCTACATCTACCTTCGGGATTAGTTTTAGACCTGAATAATTGTTATTTGGTGCCAGCGCTGAGCATGAACATTATATCTGGATCTTGTTTGATGCGAGACGGTTATTCATTTAAATCAGAGAATAATGGTTGTTCTATTTATATGAGTAATATCTTTTATGGTCATGCACCCTTGAAGAGTGGTCTATTTTTATTGAATCTCGATAGTAGTGATACACATATTCATAATGTTGAAGCCAAAAGATGCAGAGTTGATAATGATAGTGCAACTTATTTGTGGCACTGCCGTTTAGGTCATATCGGTGTAAAACGCATGAAGAAACTCCATACTGATGGACTTCTGGAATCACTTGATTATGAATCACTTGGTACTTGCGAACCGTGCCTCATGGGCAAGATGACTAAAACACCATTCTCCGGAACTATGGAGAGAGCAACGGATTTGTTGGAAATCATACATACAGATGTATGTGGACCGATGAATGTTGAGGCTCGTGGCGGATATCGTTATTTTGTCACCTTCACAGATGATTTGAGAAGATATGGGTATATCTACTTAATGAAGCACAAGTCTGAAACATTTGAAAAGTTCAAAGAATTTCAGAGTGAAGTGGAAAATCATCGTAACAAGAAAATAAAGTTTCTACGATCTGATCGTGGAGGAGAATATTTGAGTTACGAGTTTGGTTTACATTTGAAACAATGCGGAATAGTTTCGCAACTCACACCACCCGGAACACCACAACGAAATGGTGTGTCCGAACATCGTAATCGTACTTTACTTGATATGGTGCGATCTATGATGTCTCTTACCGATTTACCGCTATCGTTTTGGGGTTATGCTTTAGAGACGGCCGCATTCACGTTAAATAGGGCACCATCTAAATCCGTTGAGATGACACCTTATGAACTGTGGTTTGGCAAGAAACCAAAGTTGTCGTTTCTTAAAGTTTGGGGCTGCGATGCATATGTGAAGAAACTTCAACCAGATAAGCTCGAACCCAAATCGGAGAAATGTGTCTTCATAGGATACCCAAAAGAAACTGTTGGGTACACCATCTATCACAGATCCGAAGGCAAGACATTCGTTGCTAAGAATGGATCCTTTCTAGAGAAGGAATTTCTCTCGAAAGAAGTGAGTGGGAGGAAAGTAGAGCTTGATGAGATAACTGTATCTACTCCCTTATTGGAAGGTAGTTCATCACGAGAACCGGTTCCTGTGACGACTACACCAATTAGCGAGGAAGCTAATGATATTGATCATGAAACTTCAGATCAAGTTTCTGCTGAACCTCGTAGGTCTACCAGAGTAAGATCCGCACTAGAGTGGTACGGTAATCCTATTCTGGAAGTCATGTTACTTGATCATGATGAACCTACGAACTATGAGGAAGCGATGATGAGCCCAGATTCCGCAAAATGGCTTGAGGCCATGAAATCTGAGATGGGATCCATGTATGAAAACAAAGTATGGACTTTGGTTGACTTGCCCGATGATCGGCAAGCCATTGAGAATAAATGGATCTTTAAGAAGAAGACTGACGCTGATGGTAATGTTACTGTCTATAAAGCTCGACTTGTTGCGAAAGGTTTTTGACAAGTTCAAGGGGTTGACTACGATGAGACTTTCTCACCCGTAGCGATGCTTAAGTCTGTCCGAATCATGTTGGCTATTGCTGCATTTCATGATTATGAAATTTGGCAAATGGATGTCAAGACTGCATTCTTGAATGGATTTCTAGAAGAAGAGTTGTATATGATGCAGCCGGAAGGTTTTGTTGATCCAAAAGGTTCTGACAAAGTGTGCAAGCTCCAGCGTTCCATTTATGGATTGGTGCAAGCATCTCGGAGTTGGAATAAACGCTTTGATAGTGTAATCAAAGCATATGGTTTTATACAGACTTTTGGAGAAGCCTGTATTTACAAGAAAGTGAGTGGGAGCTCTGTAGCATTTCTAGTTTTATATGTTGATGACATATTATTAATTGGAAATGATATAGAATTTCTGGATAGCATAAAGGGATACTTGAATAAAAGTTTTTCAATGAAAGACCTCGGTGAAGCTACTTACATATTGGGCATCAAGATCTATAGAGATAGATCAAGACGCTTAATAGGGCTTTCACAAAGCACATACCTTGACAAAATTTTGAAAAAGTTCAAAATGGATCAGGCAAAGAAAGGATTCTTGCCTGTGCTACAAGGTGTGAAGTTGAGTCAAACTCAATGCCCGACCATTGCAGAAGATAGAGAGAAAATGAAAAATGTTCCCTATGCTTCAGCCATAGGCTCTATCATGTATGCAATGCTGTGTACCAGACCTGACGTATGCTTAGCAATAAGTTTGGCAGGCAGGTACCAAAGTAATCCAGGAGTGGATCACTGGACAGCGGTCAAGAACATCCTGAAATACCTGAAAAGGACTAAGGATATGTTTCTCGTATATGGAGGTGACAAAGAGCTAGTCGTAAATGGTTACGTCGATGCAAGCTTTGACACTGATCCGGACGATTCTAAATCGCAAACCGGATACGTGTTTTTATTAAACGATGGAGCTGTAAGTTGGTGCAGTTCTAAACAAAGCGTCGTGGCGGGATCTACATGTGAAGCGGAGTACATAGCTGCTTCTGAAGCAGCGAATGAAGGAGTCTGGATGAAGGAGTTCATTTCCGATCTTGGTGTCATACCTAGTGCATCGGGACCAATGAAGATCTTCTATGACAATACTGGTGCAATTGCCCTGGCAAAGGAATCTAGATTTCACAAGAGGACCAAACACATCAAGAGATGCTTCAATACCATTCGGGACCAAGTCCAAGTGGGAGACATAGAGATTTGCAAGATACATACGGATCTGAATGTTGCAGACCCGTTGACTAAGCCTCTCTCACGAGCAAAACATGATCAGCACCAAGACTCCATGGGTGTTAGAATCATTACTATGTAATCTAGATTATTGACTCTAGTGCAAGTGGGAGACTGAAGGAAATATGCCCTAGAGGCAATAATAAAGTTATTATTTATTTCCTCATATCATGATAAATGTTTATTATTCATGCTAGAATTGTATTAACCGGAAACATGATACATGTGTGAATACATAGACAAACACATAGTCACTAGTATGCCTCTACTTGACTAGCTCATTAATCAAAGATGGTTATGTTTCCTAACCATAGACATGTGTTGTCATTTGATTAAAGGGATCACATCATTAGAAGAATGATGTGATTGACATGACCCATTCTGTTAGCCTAGCACTTGATCGTTTAGTATACTGCTATTGCTTTCTTCATGACTTATACAAAGTTCCTGCAACTATGAGATTGTGCAACTCCCGTTTACTGGAAGAACACTTTGTGTGCTACCAAACGTCACAACGTAACTGGGTGATTATAAAGGTGCTCTACAGGTGTTTCCGAAGGTACATGTTGGGTTGGCATAATTCGAGATTAGGATTTGTCACTCCGATTGTCGGAGAGGTATCTCTGGGCCCTCTCGGTAATACTCATCACCTAAGCCTTGCAAGCATGTAACTAATGAGTTAGTTATGAGATGACGTATTACGGAACGAGTAAAGAGACTTGCCGGTAACGAGATTGAACTAGGTATTGGATACCGATGATCAAATCTCGGGCAAGTAACATACCGATGACAAAGGGAACAAAGTATGTTGTTATGCGGTTTGACCGATAAAGATCTTCGTAGAATATGTAGGAACCAATATGGGCATCCAGGTCCCGCTATTGGTTATTGACCGAGAACGGTTTTAGGTCATGCCTACATAGTTCTCGAACCCGTAGGGTCCGCACGCTTAACGTTTCGATGACAGTTTTATTATGAGTTTATAAGTTTTGATGTACCAAAGTTTGTTTGGAGTCCCGGATGTGATCACGGACATGACGAGGAGTCTCCGAATGGTCGAGACATAAAGATTGATATATTGGAAGCCTATGTTTGGACATCGGAAAGGTTCCGGGTGAAATCGGCATTTTACCGGAGTACCGGGAGGTTACCGGAACCCCCCGGGGGGTTAATGGGCCTACATGGGCCAAGAGGGAGAAGAGGAAGGAGCAAGGAGGGGGCCGCGCGCCCCTCCCCCTCCTAGTCCGAATAGGACAATGGAAGGGGGGCGGCGCCCCCCCTTTCCTTCTCCTCTTCCTCCTCTTTCCCCCTCTCTCCTACTCTAACTTGGAAAAGGGGAGTCCTACTCCCGGTGGGAGTAGGACTCCCCCCTTGGCGCGCCCCCTTAGGACGGTGGCCTCCTCCCCCCTGGCTCCTTTATATACGGGGGCGGGGGGCACCCCATAGACACACAAGTTGATCTACGGATCGTTCCTTAGCCGTGTGTGGTGCCCCCTTCCACCATATTCCACCTCGGTCATATCGTCGCGGAGTTTAGGCGAAGCCCTGCGCCGGTAGAACATCATCATCGTCACCATGCCGTCGTGCTGACGGAACTCATCTCCGGAGCCTTTGCTGGATCGGAGGGCCGAAGATCGTCATCGAGCTGAACGTGTGCTGAACTCGGAGGCTCCGTACGTTCGGTGCTTGGATCGGTCGGATCGTGAAGACGTACGACTACATCAACCGCGTTGTCATAACGCTTCCGCTTACGGTCTACGAGGGTACGTGGACAAACACTCTCCCCTCTCGTTGCTATGCCATCACCATGATCTTGCATGTGCGTAGAATTTTTTTTGAAATTACTACGTTCCCCAACAAGAAGATTATATACTACATATACACATGGCCAGAGGAGACGATCTCCACGCCATAAAATACCTACCCCTCAAGCTCAAAGGACCAGCCCATCATTGGCTTAAAAGCCTCCCAGAAAACACTGTTGGAAGTTGGGAAGAGCTCGACGACGCGTTTAGAGCAAATTTTCAAGGGACTTATGTCCACCCTCCGGACGCAGATGATCTAAGTCATATAACTCAACAGCCCGGAGAGTCAGCGCGGAAATTCTGGAACAGGTTTCTTGCCAAAAAGAACCAAATAGTCGACTATCCGGACGCCGAAGCCTTAGCAGCTTTTAAACACAATGTCCGAGACGAATGGCTTGCCAGGCACCTCGGCCAAGAGAAACCGAGGACAATGTCCGCACTAACAAGCCTCATGACCCGCTTCTGTGCGGGAGAGGATAGCTGGCTAGCAAGATGCAGCACCAGCGACCCAAGTACATCCGAGACAAGGGATGGAAACGGAAAATGACGGCGCAGAAAAGAGCAGCGCCGGAATAAAGAGAAAAGCCCAAAGAGCACGACAGTCAACGCCGGATTCAAAAGCTCGCGGCCAAACAACAAAACACCGCCTCTTAAGGATGACAGTGATGAGCTGTCCAACTTAAACAAGATTTTGGGTCGGATATGTCAAATCCACAGTACCCCCGGAAGGCCTGCAAACCACACCCACAGGGATTGTTGGGTTTTCAAACAGTCCGGCCGACTAAACGCCGAACACAAGGGGCTCGACGCGTCAAGCGAAGATGATAAAACCCCACCAGCAGAGCACCGGAAAACAAAAGACTTTCCCACAAGAGGTCAAAGCACTAAACTCACTTCATGTGACAATACGGAAAAATAGTGCGGCACTTCCTAAAAAGAGCCTCGCACGGTCCTACCCAGCAGACCATAGAAATTGGATATCAATCACTTTCGACCACCTGGACTATTCCAGAAGCGTTCGAAACGCGGTACGGACTGCCCTGATATTGAATCCCATAATCGACGGATTACAATTTAATAAATTCCTAATGGACGGAGGCAGCGACTTAAACCTGCTGTATTCAAACACAATCCGCAAGATGGGGATAGACCCTACCAAAATTCGACACAGCCGCACTTCCTTCAAAGGAGTGACGCCAGGCCCTTATGCCAAGTGCACAGGCTCCCTATTACTAGAAGTCGTGTTCGGACCACCGAACAACCTTCGGCGCGAAAAGCTAATTTTTCATATCGTCCCATTTAAAAGTGGATATCAAGCACTCTTGGGACGAAAGGCTTTCGTCCGTTTCAACGCCATACCACATTACGCGTTTCTTACACTCAAGATGCCCGGTCCGCGTGGCACCATCTCAGTGCGAGGGTCACCCAAAGACCCCGGACACGGATAGACGAGTCCGGCATTAGTAGGCTAGGGGCTCCCTAGCCGCACACCCCTTCACAAGGGGCTGCGCCCACACTCAACCGCGGGTTCATTCAAACCCCGCTTTGTTTGTTTATATTTTTTCTTTCACACATACCTTTTTTCGCACGAATCGTTTTCAAACTAAACTTTCCTTTCTTTTTACAGATGAACAACATGCACACCCGTCCAGGATAATGGCACAACAGAGACACATGCGCAGACGTGCAGTAGGGACCCGTTGCGAGGATTCTTTTCAGATTAAGACCCTGCGTAAACCTTTTTTACTGTCTCTTGTTGCTATTCTCCCTTGGTTTCCTCCTATAACCAATGCGGAGCCTGACGTTTTGGCATCGGCCGCGTCAGAAGACCATGCCCGTACCTGGACACTAGGGGCTTAGGGCGTTATTCTGCCCATTCTCATAAAGACCGGACACCTTAGGGAGTGTTCGGCATCTCGAGTTAGGCATTATATGCATCAGCTCCGAATCATGTCTTTGGTCAAATGTTGGGTTTGCCCGGCTCCTGTGTTTTGCTGCCTTACGTTCCGTATCATCGGCTAACGCGGCACCAGGAGAACTACTGCGATTGTGCCCCAGTTCGGCTGGGCGAGCACCTCAGTAGAGAAAGCCAAAAACTGACTGTCATGATATAGCGAGAGACTGGTCAACCACTCGATCGACTACCGGAATGTTTAGAATTCCCCGCTTTGACGAAGGACCGTTTCCCGGTCAGGCACACACGCGCCCCGAAATCGGAGAAGTGCGGTGCCCCCAGGGGCTATATCGTAGCCCCACCCTCGAACTCCAATGGCTAAGTGAAAGTGATAAAGCATTATAGTCTGGATTGCCTCGTTCGCTATGCTACCACCTCCTTAACAGGACCGAGACGTCGGATTAAGTGTGAAAACGCGCTATTTTTGCGAACACCCCCGCACCTTGTGCGTGGGGGCTGAAGCCGAAGACTGCAATCTTTCAGGTTATACAAAAATATACGCAAACGGCTGCATCGGAGAAGTTTCACTACTTGGGACGCACAAGTATAAAAAGCAGCTATAGCATATTCATCGTTTTACAAGCTAAAACGTTCATTTGAACGTGACATTTTTTGAGCACTGCGACTCTATTACACGAGCGCCACACATAACTTCCCCGAAATAGTGCTCGGCGGGGAGCCGGCTTTCATCCGAACCCTGGGCGGCAACAGCGGTGGCATCCATCTCTGTCCAATGTGTCTTCACACGGGCAAGAGCCATCCGCGCACCCTCGATGCAGGCCGACCTTTTCATCTCCTTGATATGCGGCACCGCTCCAAGGAATTGCTGCAGTAAGCCGAAGTAGCTCGTCGCCTTGGGCCTCTCTGGCCAAACATGAGCCACGATGTCAGTCATGGCAAGTCCGGACAATCTATTTAGCTCGGCCCATTTGGCCAAACGGTCGGTCAACGGAAGTGAGCGATCCGGACTATGGAATTGAGACCAAAATAGCTCTTCCGTCTTGTGATCCTTCTGGCTCCGGAAGTGCTCAACAGCATCAGCCGCACTTGACACTAAGTCCATATACGGATCCTCCGGACTCCACAGCCAAGCAAATTGAGTATACTTTTGATCCATAAACCAGCGACGCAGCAGATAAGGCTTGCCAGCCACGATATCTCCGGCCTGGCGCAGCTCCTCCCTCATGGCCCGCATTGCAGAGCGGGCATCTTTGGCCTCGGCGGTGGCCTTACTTAGGTCTTCCCGCTTCGACAGGCGCTCCTTTTCAAGAGCCTCATTGCGGTCGGCAGCATCTTTTAATTTCACGGCCAATTGGGCCACCTCTTCCCTGCTTAGGCAGTGAGCAGCCCTTTCGGCTTTCAACTCCTCGGCCGCCCTCGCGGCAGCCGCGTAACTCCTTCGGGCTTGCTCCTTAGTTTGAGCAAGTTCGGCCCGAAGGCTCTCCACAGCAGCAGCACCGTCTGCATAACAGCATATAATTTATCAGAGGAGGGCTTTTGACCCCATTAATAAAGCGACTGTGGAGAACTCATTTACCTTGCAACTCGTCAAGTTGCCGGTTGACAAGTGCGATGTCCGCATCCGCCGCGTCAAGTTGCCGCATTAACTCGGCAACCCCACTAGTCCAGCTAGCCCTCGGACTATCCGCCACCTACATAGGAACGACGACATTCATTACTTGCGATTTCGATCCTCGGCACGCTGTCGTTTTCGACAACCTACCGAGTCTCAGGGGCTACTATCTATACAGGGCACACTTTTATGTGCAAAACTGTCAAAAAATAGAAGGTGCGTCATTTTCGCGTACCTCAAATCCCGCCAGCAAACTCATAGCGGCATTACGCAATCCGCTCTCGGCGGACGAAATCCTTCCAATCACCATGCGCATTAACGCAAGGTGATCTTCTGAGATGGACGCCCTCTCAAGCAGATTCTTCAGTTCTCCCGGCCGGATACCAGCGGGCGCCGAACTCTCCGGCCCCTCCGGATTCGGGGATACCCTCCGTGACGATACTTCAGGCTCGTCTGCCTTATCTGACGGCGCAGCAGACGGAGGCGTTTCGCTCTCCATCATCTTCGGAAGAAGGTCCCCCGAAGACGAACTCATCTGAGAAGGCTGCAAATCCGAACTGCATGATAAAAATTTCGGTTACCCAGAGAAGCACAAATGGAGGTATTTTCTTACTGACGAAATCCCCTTTTCATACTCACGGCTCGCTGGAGGGCTGATTCTTTGGCGATGATTGTGTGTCCGGATTCTCCCCGGACGCCGGACCCCCCGGGGAAGGTCTCTTCCCCCGTTTAGGGGCTTTGGCCTCCGGATCCTCGGAGGCGGTCCTCTTCTCCCCCTAGAAGGAGGGGTTTTTGATTCCCCCCTCTTCAGACGCCCCTTTGGGCGAAATAATAGCTCCTCTATTTTCCCCATTGCTCCCTTCCATAGGTGCGACCTCCAACATTCTGACCTGCACGGGCTCCAGTGCGGTCTCTGGGAGGGGGGCCGGACACCTTATCAGCCTCGATCGCGCCACCCACTCCTGTGAAGAGTAATGGGTCAGGAGGCGAACTCTAGAAAAGCAGATAAACAGAATGTCCGGACTCTGAGCTATTTACCTGAGTATTCGGGCGATTGCGGCTTAGGCCTGCGTCCTCGGCCAATTCCGGACATGCCACCTGTGGTCTGAAGAATAACTTGTACATCTCCACGGGTGTCGCACCCATGAAGTGTTGGAGAATCCGAGGTCCCTCCGGATTGAACTCCCATAGACGGAGAGGACGGCGTTTGCAGGGCAGAAGATGCCTGATTAGCATAACCTGCATCACCACAACCAGATTGATCTCCCTCGCCTGGAGGTCTCGAATCCGGCCCTGCAGTAAGGGCACGTCTTCGGACAACCCCCAATTGAGCCCTTGGTTGACCCACGACATCAGTCGGCATGGAGGTCCCGGGCGGAACGAAGGCAGCGGATTTTGCTTGCTGCCCTTCGGAGCGGTGATATAGAACCACTCCTGTTGCCACAATCCAAGTTCCTCTTGGAAGGAACCCTCAGGCCACGGGGCATCGGCCCTTATGCTTATGGCCTCCCCGCCGCACTCCGCTTGACGCCCCCTGATCATCTTCGGCTCCACATTGAAGGTTTTCAGCCACAGGCCAAAGTGGGGAGTGACGCGGAGGAAGGCTTCGCAAACGATGATGAATGCAGAGATTTGGAGGATGGACTCCGGAGCCAAATCGTGAAAATCCAACCCGTAGTAGAACATGAGCCCTCTCACGAAGGGGTCTGTCAGGAAGCCTAAACCCCGACGGAGGTGAGGTATGAAGACAATGTACTCGCCGGGCTCGGGGGCAGGCACGGCCTGCCCTTGGGCAGGCAACCTGTGCGAAATCTCGTAGAACAGGTACTTGGCCTCCCGCAGCTTTGACATGTCTTCCTCCGTGACGGAGGAGGGCATCCACCGACCATGAAGGTCGGAGCCGGACATGATTGAGAATCCGAAGCGCTCGAATCTGGGGCTCTGGGTGCTGGAACTAGGAGCGAGAAGGAGATTCGATGCGAGATTGAAGAAAAGGAACGGTCCTTGGTCCTCTTATAAAGGGGAAAAATACCAAGGGTCGTCCCCGTGACCGTTCGGGATTCACCTTCGATGGAGGAGGCGTGGCGACGGGCACGGTTGGGTTACCCACGTACGTATTGATGAGGATCCTGAAATAAGGGGGACACGATCTCTGCTTCGACAAGACGTGCCAAGGAAACTGCTTCGCTAAACGTGCTGAGGTGGTATAGTAAAAAGCGATTTAAACAAAGGCTTGGTAGCGGTGTGATGTCACGCCGCATAATACGTCAGCAGATTGGACCGGTGTACATTTTATTCTCTCTACGGTGGAATGTGGAATTTATTTTGCAGAGCCGGACACTATCCTGGTGTTCATGATCTTCTCTGGATTATTCAAGGAAGGAACCCACCTTGCAATGTCGAACATTATGCGCGCCGGACTTATCGTCATTGAAGCCTGGTTCAGGGGCTACTGAGGGAGTCCTGGACTAGGGGGTGTCCGGACAGCCGGACTATCATCGTCCGCCGGAGTCCAAGACTACGAAGATACAAGATTGAAGACTCCGTCCCGTGTCCGGATGGGACTTTCCTTGGCGTGGAAGGCAAGCTTGGCGATACGGATATGTAGATCTCCTACCATTGTAACCGACTCTGTGTAACCCTAGCCTCCTCCGGTGTCTATATAAACCGGAGGGCTTTAGTCCGTAGGACAACATACATTACAACAATCATACCATAGGCTAGCTTTAGGGTTTAGCCTCCTTGATCTCGTGGTAGATCCACTCTTGTACTACCCCTATCATCAATATTAATCAAGCAGGAAGTAGGGTTTTACCTCCATCGAGAGGGCCCGAACCTGGGTAAAACATCGTGTCCCTCGTCTCCTGTTACCATCCGCCTAGACGCCCAGTTCGGGACCCCCTACCCGAGATCCGCCGGTTTTGACACCGACAGTCACCATCTATGAAGCTCGACTTGTGGCGAAGAGTTTTTCACAAGTTTAAAGAGTTGACTACGATGAGATTTTCTCATCCGTAGCGATGCTTAAGTCCGTCGGAATCATGTTAGCATTAGCTGCATTTATGAAATCTGGCAGATGGATGTCAAAACGAGTTTCCTTACCAGTTTTTGTAAGGAAAGATTGTATATGATACAATCAGAAATGTTTTGTCGATCCTAAGGATGCTAAAAGGTGTGCTAGCTCTAGCGATCCTTCTAAGGACTGGAGTAAGCATCTCGGAGTTGGAATATGCACTTTGATAAGATGATCAAAGATTTTTGGTTTATACAAAGTTTATGAGAAACTTGTATTTCCAAAGAAGTGAGTGGGAGCACTATAGAATTTCTGATAAGTATATGTTGTAAACATATTGTTGATCAGAAATGATGTAGAATTTCTAGAAAGCGCATAGGGTTATTTGAAAAGTGTTTTTCAATGGAAAACCTGGATTAGGCTACTTGAACAATAAGCATCAAGATCTATAAGATAGATCAAAATGCTTAAAGTACTTTCAAATGAGCACATACCATGACATGATCTTGAAGGTGTTCAAGATGGATCCGTCAAAGAAGGAGTTCTTGCCTGAGTTGTAAGGTATGATGTTAAGACTTAAAGCTCGACCACGGCAGAAGAAAGAGGAAGGACGAAGGTCGTCCCCTATGCTTTTGTCATAGGCTCTATACTATATGCCATGCTGAGTACTGCATCTGATGTGTGCCTTACCACATGTCTGGCTAGAGGGTACAAGGGTGATCAAGGAGTCGATCACCAGATAGCGGTCAAAATTGTCCTTGGAGTAATAAGGACATGTTTCTCGATTATGGAGGTGATAAAGAGTTTGGCGTAAAGGGTTACGTCGATGCAAGCTTTAACACCTATCCGAATGACTCTGAGTAGCAAACCGGATACGTATAGTGGAGCAACCATTTGGAATAGCTCCAAGTGGACAGTGGAAGCAACATTTACAATATGACCTAGAGATTTGCGAAGTACATACGGATCTGAATGTTGCAGATCCGTTGACTAAAACCTCTCTCACAAGCAAAACATGATCAAACCCCAGAACTCATTGAGTCTTAATCACATGATGATGTGAACTAGTTTAGTGACACTAGTAAACTCTTTGGATGTTGGTCACATGGCGATGTGACCTGTGAGTGTTAATCACATGGCGATGTGAACTAGATTATTGACTCTAGTGCAAGTGGGGGACTGTTGGAAATATGCCCTAGAGGCAATAATAAATTAAGTTATTATTATATTTCCTTATTCATGATAATCGTTTATTATCCATGCTATAATTGTATTGATAGGAAACTTAGATACATGTGTGGGTACATAGACAACACCATGTCCCTAGTAAGCCTCTAGTTGACTAGCTCGTTGATCAATAGATGGTTACAGTTTCCTGACCATGGACATTGGATGTCGTTGATAATGGGATCACATCATTAGCAGAATGATGTGATGGACAAGACCCAATCCTAAGCCTAGCACAAAGATCATGTAGTTCGTATGCTAAAGCTTTTCTAATGTCAAGTATCTTTTCCTTAGACCATGAGATTGTGCAACTCCCGGATACCGTAGGAATGCTTTGGGTGTACCAAACGTCACAACATAACTGGGTGGCCATAAAGGTGCACTACAGGTATCTCCGAAAGTGTCTGTTGGGTTGGCACGAATTGAGACTGGGATTTGTCACTCCGTGTAAACGGAGAGGTATCTCTGGGCCCACCTGGTAGGACATCATCATAATGTGCATAATGTGACCAAGGGGTTGATCACGGGATGATGTGTTACGGAACGAGTAAAGAGACTTGCCGGTAACGAGATTGAACAAGGTATCAGGATACCGACGATCGAATCTCGGGCAAGTACAATACCGCTAGACAAAGGGAATTGAATACGGGATCGATTGAGTCCTTGACATCGTGGTTCATCCGATGAGATCATCTTGGAACATGTGGGAGCCAACATGGGTATCCAGATCCCGCTGTTGGTTATTGACCGGAGAACGTCTCGGTCATGTCTGCATCGTTCCCGAACCCGTACGGTCTACACACTTAAGGTTCGATGACGCTAGGGTTATAAAGGAAGTGTTGGGGAACGTTGCAGAAAACAAAAAAATATTTCCTACGGTTTCACCAAGATCCATCTATGATTTCATCTAGCAACGAGTCATTAGATGCATCTACGTACCTTGTAGATCGCGAGTGGAAGCGTTCAAAGAACGGGGATGATGTAGTCGAACACGACGTGATCCAAATCACCGGAGATCCTAGCACCGAACGGACGGCACCTCCGCGTTCAACACACGTACGGAACAGCCACGTCTCCTCCTTCTTGATCCAGCAAGGGGGGAGGAGAGGTTGAGGGAGATGGCACCAGCAGCAGCACGACGGCGTGGTGTTGATGGAGCTGCAGTACTCCGGCAGAGCTTCGCTAAGCACTACGGAGGAGGAGGGGGTGTTGGAGAGGGAGAAGGAGGCAACCAAAGGCCAAGGTCTCAAGGTATGAAGTCCCTCCTCTCCCCCACTATATATAGGAGGGCCAAGGGGGGGTGGCCGGCCCTAGGAGATCCAATCTCCTAGGGGGCGGCGGCCAAGGGGAGGTTTCCCTCCCCCCCAAGGCACCTAGAGGTGCCTTCCACCACTTGGACTCTTCCCTCAAGGGGAACCCTAGGTGCATGGGCTTTTGGGGCTGGTGCCCTTGGCCCATGCAGGCCAAGGCGCACCCCCTACAGCCCATGTGCCCCCCCGGGACAGGTGGACCCACCCGGTGGACCCCCGGGACCCTTCCGGTGGTCCCGGTACAATACCGATAACCCCGAAACTTGTCCCGATGCCCGAAACAGGACTTCCCATATATAAATCTTTACCTCCGGACCATTCCGGAACTCCTCGTGATGTCCGGGATCTCATCCGGGACTCCGAACAACATTCGGGTTACTGCATATACAAATCCCTACAACCCTAGCGTCACTAAACCTTAAGTGTGTAGACCCTACGGGTTCGGGAGACATGTAGACATGACCGAGATCGCTCTCCGGTCAATAACCAACAGCGGGATCTGGATACCCATGTTGGCTCCCACATGCTCCACGATGATCTCATCGGATGAACCACGATGTCGAGGATTTAATCAACCCCGTATGCAATTCCCTTTGTCAATCGATATGTTACTTGCCCGAGATTCGATCGTCGGTATCCCAATACCTCGTTCAATCTCGTTACCGGCAAGTCACTTTACTCGTACCGCAATGCATGATCCCGTGACCAGACACTTGGTCACTTTGAGCTCATTATGATGATGCATTACCGAGTGGGCCCAGTGATATCTCTCCGTCATACGGAGTGACAAATCCCAGTCTCGGTCCGTGTCAACCCAACAGACACTTTCAGAGATACCTGTAATGCACCTTTATAGTCACCCAGTTACGTTGTGACCTTTGATACACCCAAAGCACTCCTACGGTATCCGGGAGTTACACGATCTCATGGTCAAAGGAAAAGATACTTGACATTAGAAAATCTCTAGCAAACGAACTACACGATCTCACGCTATGCTTAGGATTGGGTCTTGTCCATCACATCATTATCCTAATAATGTGATCCCGTTATCAATGACATCCAATGTCCATAGCCAGGAAACCATGACTATCTATTGATCAACGAGCTAGTCAACTAGAGGCTCACTAGGGACATGTTGGTGTCTGTTATTCACACATGTATTACGATTTCCGGATAATACAATTATAGCATGAATAAAGACAATTATCATGAACAAAGAAATATAATAATAATGCTTTTATTATTGCCTCTAGGGCATATTTCCAACAGTCTCCCACTTGCACTAGAGTCAATAATCTAGTTACATTGTGATGAATCAAACACCCATGGAATTCTGGTGTTGATCATGTTTTGCTCTAGGGAGAGGTTTAGTCAACGGATCCGCTACATTCAAGTCCGTATGTATTTTACAAATCTCTATGTCTCCATCTTGAACATTTTCACGAATGGAGTTGAAGCGACGCTTGATGTGCCTTGTCTTCTTGTGAAACCTGGGCTCCTTGGCAAGTGCAATAGCTCCAGTGTTGTCACAGAAGAGCTTGATCGGCCCCGACGCATTGGGTATGACTCCTAGGTCGGTGATGAACTCCTTCACCCATATTGCTTCATGTGCTGCCTCCGAGGCTGCCATGTACTCCGCTTCACATGTAGATCCCGCCACGACGCTCTGCTTGCAACTGCACCAGCTTACTGCCCCACCATTCAAAATATACACGTATCCGGTCTGTGACTTAGAGTCATCCAGATCTGTGTCGAAGCTAGCGTCGACGTAACCCTTTACGACGAGCTCTTCGTCACCTCCATAAACGAGAAACATTTCCTTAGTCCTTTTCAGGTACTTCAGGATATTCTTGACCGCTGTCCAGTGTTCCTTGCCGGGATTACTTTGGTACCTTCCTACCAAACTTACGGCAAGGTTTACATCAGGTCTGGTACACAGCATGGCATACATAATAGAACCTATGGCTGAGGCATAGGGGATGACACTCATCTCTTCTATATTTTCTGCCGTGGTCGGACATTGAGCTGAGCTCAATTTCACACCTTGCAAAACAGGCAAGAACCCTTTCTTGGACTGATCCATTTTGAACTTCTTCAAAATCTTATCAAGACATGTGCTTTGTGAAAGACCTATGAGGCGTCTCGATCTATCCCTATAGATCTTGATGCCTAATACATAAGCAGCTTCTCCAAGGTCCTTCATTGAAAAACTTTTATTCAAGTAGGCCTTAATGCTGTCCAAGAGTTCTATATCATTTCCCATCAAAAGTATGTCATCTTCATATAGTATGAGAAATGCTATAGAGCTCCCACTCACTTTCTTGTAAACACAGGCTTCTCCATAAGTCTGTGTGAACCCAAACGCTTTGATCATCTCATCAAAACGAATGTTCCAACTCCGAGATGCTTGCACCAGCCCATAAATCGAGCGTTGGAGCTTGCACACCTTGTCAGCATTCTTAGGATCGACAAAACCTTCCGGTTGCATCATATACAATTCTTCCTTAAGGAAACCATTAAGGAATGCCGTTTTGACGTCCATTTGCCAAATTTCATAATCATAAAATGCGGCAATTGCTAACATGATTCGGACGGACTTCGGCTTCGCTACTGGTGAGAAAGTCTCATCGTAGTCAACCCCTTGAACTTGTCGATAACCCTTAGCGACAAGCCGAGCTTTATAGATGGTCACATTACCATCCGCGTCTGGCTTCTTCTTAAAGATCCATTTATTTTCTATGGCTCACCGTTCTACGGGCAAGTCAGTCAAAGTCCATACTTCGTTTTCATACATGGATCCTATCTCGGATTTCATGGCTTCTAGCCATTTGTCGGAATCCGGGCCCGCCATCGCTTCTTCATAGTTCGAAGGTTCACCGTTGTCTAACAACATGATTTCCAAGACGGGGTTGCCGTACCACTCTGGTGCGGAACGTGTCCTTTTGGACCTTCGAATTTCAGTAGGAGCTTGATCAGAAGTATCTTGATCATCATCATTAACTTCCTCTCTAGTCGGTGCAGGCACCTCAGGAACATTTTCTTGAGTTGCGCCATTTTCCGGTTCAAGAGGTAATACTTCATCAAGCTCTACTTTCCTGCCACTTACTTCTTTCGAGAGAAACTCTTCTCCAGAAAGGACCCATTCTTGGCAACAAAGATCTTGCCTTCGGATCTGAGGTAGAAGATATACCCAATAGTTTCTTTAGGGTATCCTATGAAGACGCATTTTTCCGATTTGGGTTCGAGCTTTTCAGGTTGAAGTTTCCTGACATAAGCATCGCATCCCGAAACTTTTAGAAACAACAGTTTAGGTTTCTTCCCAAACCATAATTCATACGGTGTCGTCTGAACGGATTTCGACGGTGCCTATTTAAAGTGAATGCGGCAGTCTCTAAAGCATAGCCCGAAAAGGATAGTGGTAAATCGGCAAGAGACATCATAGATCGTACCATATCTAATAGAGTGCGATTACGACGTTCGGACACACCATTACGCTGAGGTGTTCCAGGCGGTGTGAGTTGTGAAACTATTCCACATTTTCTTAAGTGTGTACCAAACTCGTGACTCAAGTATTCTCCTCCACGATCTGATCGTAGAAACTTGATTTTCCTGTCACGTTGATTCTCAACTTCACTCTGAAATTCCTTGAACTTTTCAAAGGTCTCTGACTTGTGTTTCATTAAGTAGACATACCCATATCTACTCAAGTCATCAGTGAGGGTGAGAACATAACGATAGCCACCGCGAGCCTCAACACTCATTGGACCGCACACATCAGTATGTATGATTTCCAATAAGTTGGTTGCTCGCTCCATTGTTCCTGAGAATGGAGTCTTGGTCATTTTACCCATGAGGCATGGTTCGCACGTGTCAAATGATTCGTAATCAAGAGACTCTAAAAGTCCATCAGCATGGAGCTTCTTCATGCGTTTGACACCTATGTGACCAAGGCGGCAGTGCCACAAGTATGTGGGACTATCACTATCAATCTTACATCTTTTGGTACTTACACTATGAATATGTGTAGTATTACGCTCAAGATTCATAAAGAATAAACCATTCACCATCGGAGCATGACCATAAAACATATCTCTCATATAAATAGAACAACCATTATTCTCGGATTTAAATGAGTAGCCATCTCGAATTAAACGAGATCCTGATACAATGTTCATGCTCAAACTTGGCACAAAATAACAATTATTGAGGTTCAAAACTAATCCCGTAGGTAAATGTAGAGGTAGCGTGCCGACGGCGATCACATCGACCTTGGAACCATTCCCGACGCGCATCGTCACCTCGTCCTTCGCCAGTCTCCGTTTATTCCGCAATTCCTGCTGTGTGTTACAAATGAGCAACGGCACCGGTATCAAATACCCAGGAGTCACTACGATTACTGGTAAGGTACACATCAATTACATGTATATCAAATATACCTTTGGTTTTGCCGGCCTTCTTGTCCGCTAAGTATTTGGCGGTATTGTACCGGGAAGGTTCTAGAAGGTTCCGGAGTGGGGCCCACCTGCATGGGGGACCCACATGAACATGGGTAGTGGGGTCAAGGCCCCACACCCCTGGTCAAGGCGCACCAAGATCCCCCCTTAGAAGGAATAAGATCATATCCCAAAGGGATAAGATCGAGATCCCTAAAAAAGGGGGATAACAATCGGTGGGGAAGGAAATGATGGGATTTCTTTCCTCCCACCTTTGCCAACGCCCCAATGGACTTGGAGGGCAAGAAACCAGCCCCCTCCACCCCTATATATAGTGGGGAGGCGCATGGGAGCTACACGCTTCCCCTGGCGCAGCCCTCCCCTCTCCCAAGTACTCCTCCTCTCCCGCGGTGCTTGGCGCAGCCCTGCAGGATTGCCACGCTCCTCCATCACCACCACGCCGTCGTGCTGCTGCTGGACGGAGTCTTCCCCAACCTCTCCCTCTCACCTTGCTGGATCAAGGCATGGGAGACGTCACCGGGCTGTACGTGTGTTGAACGCGGAGGTGCCGTCCGTTCGGCACTAGGATCTCCAGTGATTTGGATCACGACGAGTACAACTCCTTCAACCCCGTTCTCTTGAACGCTTCCGCTTAGCGATCTACAAGGGTATGTAGATGCACTCTCCTTCCCCTCGTTGCTAGTCTCTCCATAGATAGATCTTGGTGTTGCATAGAAAATTTTGAATTTCTGCTACGTTCCCCAACATTTTCCAATACCAACAATAATGATTTCCTTAGCACTCTGATTGCTCCCCTTAATGATGCTGAATCTTGTGAAATCAATGCTGCTTTGTCCAATCTTGTCATGAAAGATCAATTCTCCGGCCTTGCTAGTGAAGATGTCGCTACTCATCTAAAGAACTTTGTTAATTTGTGTGATATGCAAAATAAGAAAGACATGGATAATGATATTGTTAAATTGAAGCTATTTTCATTTTCGCTTAGAGATCATGCTAAAACTTGGTTTTCGTCTTTGCCTAAAAATAGTATTGATTCTTGGAATGAGTGCAAAGATGCTTTTATCTCTAAGTATTTTCCTCCCGCTAAGATCATCTCTCTTAGAAACAATATTATGAATTTTAAGCAACTTGATCATGAACATGTTTCACAATCTTGGGAGAGGATGAAATTAATGATTCACAATTGCCCTACACATGGATTGAATTTATGGATGATCATACAAAATTTGTATGCCGGATTGAATTTTGCTTCTAGAAATCTTTTAAATTCGGCCGCGGGAGGCACTTTGATGGAAATCACTTTAGGAGAAGCTACCAAACTCCTAGATAATATTATGGTTAATTATTCTCAATGGCACCCCGAAAGATCTACTAGTAAAAAGTTCATGTGATAGAAGAGATTAATGTTTTGAGTGGAAAGATGGATGAACTTATGAAATTGTTTGCTAATAAGAGTGCTCCTATTGATCCTAATGATATGCCTTTGTCTACTTTGATTGAGAATAATAATGAATCTATGGATGTGAATTTTGTTGGTAGGAATAATTTTGGTAACAATGCTTATAGAGGAAACTTTAATCCTAGGCCATTTCCTAGAATTCTTCTAATAATTATGGTAATTCCTACAACAACTCTTATGGAAATTTTAATAAGATGCCCTCTAATTTTGAGATTACTGCTAAAGAATTTATGATCTCTCAAAAGAATTTCAATGCTTTGCTTGAAGAAAAATTGCCTAAGATTGATGAATTGGCTAGGAACGTGGATAGAATTTCTCTTGATGTTGATTCTTTGAAACTTAGATCTATTCCACCTAAGCATGATATCAATGAGTCTCTCAAAGCCATGAGAATTTCCGTTGATGAGTGCAAAGAAAGAACTGTTAGGATGCGTGCTAAGAAAGATTGCTTTGTAAGAGCGTGTTCTTCTAGTTTTCATGATAATAATGATGAAGATCTAAAAGTAATTGATGTGTCTCCTATTAAATCTTTTTTTTGCAATATGAATCTTGATAATGATGGGACTGGAGATGAGTCAACTTTAGTTAAAAGGCGTCCCAATGATTCAGAGTTTTTAGATCTTGATGCTAAATTTCGTAAAAGTGGGATTGGAGAGGTCAAAACTTTACATAGCAATGAACCCACTATTTTTTATTTGAAGGAATTTAATTATGATAATTGTTCTTTAGAAGATTGTATTTCCTTGTTGCAATCCGTGTTGAATTCTCCTCATGCTTATAGTCAAAATAAAGCTTTTACCAAACATATCGTTGATGCCTTGATGCAATCTCATGAGGAAAAACTTGAATTAGAAGTTTCTATCCCTAGAAAACTTTATGATGAGTGGGAACCTACTATTAAAATTAAAATTAAAGATAATGAATTCTATGCTTTGTGTGATTTGGGTGCTAGTGTTTCCATGATTCCAAAAACTTTATGTGATGTGCTAGGTTTCCGTGAATTTGATGATTGCTCTTTAAGCTTGCACCTTGCAGATTCCACTATTAAGAAACCTATGGGAAGGATTAATGATGTTCTTATTGTTGCAAATAGGAATTATGTGCCCGTAGATTTTATTGTTCTTGATATAGATTGCAATCTTTCATGTCCTATTATTCTTGGTAGACCTTTCCTTAGAACGATTGGTGCAATTATTGATATGAAGGAATGACATATTAGATTCCAATTTCCATTAAGGAAAGGCATGGAACACTTTCCTAGAAAGAAAATCAAATGACCTTATGAATCTATTATGTGAGCCACTTATGAATTGAATACCAAAGATGGCAATGCGTAGATCTATTCTCGCTTTTATGCCTAGCTAGGGGCGTTAAACGATAGCGCTTGTCGGGAGGCAACCCAGTTTTATTTTTGTTCCTTGCTTTATGTTCCTGTTTAGTAATAAATAATTCATCTAGCCTCTGTTTAGATGTGGTTTTATATTTTAATTAGTGTTTTTGCCAAGTAGAACCTATAGGATCATCTTGGGTGAAAGTTAATTTGATCTTGCTGAAAAACAGAAACTTTTGTGCGCACAAGAATAATTTTAATAAATCACATAAACGTGTTTTTGAGTTGATTCTTTATGCAGTAGATCAATAGACAAATTGCCTAGGACTTCCTATTTGTTTAGGATTTTTAGAGTTCCAGAAGTATTTGAAAGTTACAGATTGCTACAGACTGTTCTGTTTTTGATAGATTCTATTTTTCGTGTGTTGTTTGCTTATTTTGATGAATCTATGGCTAGTATCGGGGGGTATGAACCATAGAGAAGTTGGAATACAGTAGGTTTAACACCAATATAAATAAATAATGAGTTCATTACAGTACCTCAAGTGGTGGTTTTTCTTTCTTGTACTAACGGAGCTCATGAGATTTCCCGTTGAGTTTTGTGTTGTGAAGTTTTCAAGTTTTGGGTAAAGATTTGATGGACTATGGAATAAATGGTGGCAAGAGCCTAAACTTGGGGATTCCCATGGCACCCCAAGATAATTCACGGACAACCAAAAGCCTAAGCTTGGGGATGCCCCGGAAGGCATCCCCTCTTTCGTCTTCGTCTATCGGTAACTTTACTTGGAGCTATATTTTTATTCACCACATGATATGTGTTTTGCTTGGAGCGTCTTGTATGATATGAGTCTTTGCTTTTTAGTTTACCACAATCATCCTTGCTGTACACACCTTTTGGGGAGAGACACACATGATTCGGAATTTATTAGAATACTCTATATGCTTAACTTATATCTTTTGAGCTAGACAATTTTGCTCTAGCGCTTCACTTATATCTTTTTAGAGCACGTCGGTGGTTTTATTATGTAGAAATTATTGATCTCTCATGCTTCACTTAGATTATTTTGAGAGTCTTTTAGAACAGCATGCTATTTTCTGTGGTTATAAAATTGGTCCTAGAATGATGGGCATCCAAGTTGCGTATAATAAAAACTATCATAGAAAGTGCATTGGATACTATGATCAATTTGATGTTTGATAATTGTTTTGAGATATAAAGGTGGTAATGTTAGAGTCATGCTAGTGGATAATTATGAAATTGAGAAATACTTGTGTTGAAGTTGGCAAGTCCCGTAGCATGCACGTATGGTAAAAGTTGTGTAGCAAATTTGTTGCATGGGGTGCTCTTTTGATTGCCTTCCTTATGTGTGGAGGTCGGGATCGCGCGATGGTTAACTCCTACCAACCCTTCCCCTAGGAGCATTCGTAGTAGTACTTTCCTTCGAGGGCTAATAAACTTTTGCAATAAGTATATGAGTTCTTTATGACTAATGTGAGTCCATGGATTATACGCAATCTTACCCTTCCATCATTGCTAGCCTCTACGGTACCGTGCATTGCCCTTTCTCACCTTGAGAGTTAGTGCAAACTTCGCTGGTGCATCCAAACCCCATGATACGATACAGTCTATCACACATAAACCTCTTTATATCTTCCTCAAAACAGCCACCATACCTACCTATTATGGCATTTCCATAGCCATTCCTAGATATATTGCCATGCAACTTTCCACCATTCCGTTTATTATGACACGTTTCATCATTGTCATATTGCTTTTGCATGATCATGTAGTTGTCATCGTATTTGTGGCAAAGCCACCTTCATAATTTTTCGTACATGACTCTTGATTCATTGCATATTCCAGTACACCGCCGGAGGCATTCATATAGAGTCATATTTTGTTCTAGTATCGAGTTGTAATCCATGAGTTGTAAGTAAATAGAAGTGTGATGATCATCATCATTATTAGAGCATTGTCCCTTAATAAAAAAAAGGCCAAAAAAAGGAAAGGCCAAAAAAATGAAAGGCCAAATAAAAAAAGGCCCAAAAAAAGAGGGGACAATGTTACTATCCTTTTCCACACTTGTGCTTCAAAGTAGCACCATGATCTTTATGATAGAGAGTCTCTTATATTGTCACTTTCATATAATAGTCGGAATTTTTCATTATATAACTTGGCTTGTATATTCCAACGATGGGCTTCCTCAAAATGCCCTAGGTCTTCGTGAACAAGCAAGTTGGATGCACACCCACTTAGTTTCTTTTGTTGAGCTTTCCTACATTTATAGCTCTAGTGCATCCGTTGCATGGAAATCCCTACTCCTCATGTTGACATCAATTGATGGGCATCTCCATAGCCCATTGATTAGCCTCGTCAATGCGAGACTTTCTTATTTTTTGTCTTCTCCACACAACCTCCATCATCATATTCTATTCCACCCATAGTGCTATATCCATGGCTTACGCTCATGTATTGCGTGAGAGTGAAAAAAGTTGAAGCGCGTTAAAAAGTATGAACCAATTGCTTGGCTGAAATCGGGGTTGTGCATGATGGGAGTATTTTGTGTGACGAAAATGAAACATAGTCTAATTATAGGATTTTGTAGAGATAAACTTTGTTTGGCCATGATATTTTGAGAAGACATGATTACTTTGTTAGTATGCTTGAAGTATTACTATTCTTATGTCAATATGAACTTTTATTTTGAATCATTTGGATCACAACATTGATGCCACAATAAAGAAAATTACATTGAGAAATATGCTAGGTAGCATTCCACATAAAAAAATCTGTTTTTATCATTTACCTACTCGAGGACGAGCATGAATTAAGCTTGGGGATGCTTGATACGTCTCCAACGTATCTATAATTTTTTATTGTTCCATGCTATTATATTATCCGTTTTGGATGTTTATGGGCTTTACTTTACACTTTTATATCATTTTTGGGACTAACCTACTAACAGAGGCCGAGCCCGAATTGCTGTTTTTTTTTGCCTATTTCAGTGTTTCTAAGAAAAGGAATATCAAACGGAGTCCAAACAGAATGAAACCTTCGGGAGTGATCTTTTTGGAACAAACGCAATCCAGGAGACTTGGAGTGGATGCCAAGAAGCAGCCGAGGCGGCCACGAGGGTGCTGTTGGGGAACGTTGCATAAAATAAAAATTTTCCTACGTTCACCAAGATCAATCTATGGAGTTATCTAGCAACAAGAGAGGGAGAGCATCTACATACCCTTGTAGATCGCGCGCGGAAGCGTTCAAGAGAACGGGGTTGAGGGAGTCGTACTCGTCGTGATCAAAATCACCGGAGATCCTAGTGCCGAACGGATGGCACCTCCGCATTCAACACACGTACGGTTGAGGAAGACGTCTCCTCCTTCTTGATCCAGCAAGGGGGAAGGAGAGGTTGACGGAGATCCAGCAGCACGACGGTGTGGTGGTGGATGCAGCAGCGATCTCGGCAGAGCTTCGCCGAGCTTACACGAGAGGGAGAGGTGTAGCAAGGGGAGAGGGAGGCGCCAAGAGCATGGGTGCGGCTGCCCTCCCTCCCCCCTTTATATAGGCCCCCTAGGGGGGGCGCCGGCCCTAGGAGATGCAATCTCCAAGGGGGGCGGGGGGCGGGGGGGAACTTGCCCCCCAAGCCAGGTGGAGGCGCCCCCACCCCTAGGGTTCCCAACCCTAGGCGCAGGGGGGCCCAAGGGGGGGCGCACCAGCCAACCAGGGGCTGGTTCCCCTCCCACTTCAGCCCATGGGGCCCTCCGGGATAGGTGGCCCCACCCGGTGGATCCCCGGGACCCTTCCGGTGGCCCCGGTACAATACCAGTGGCCCCCGAAACTTTCCCGATGGCCGAAACCTGACTTCCTATATATAATTCTTCACCTCCGGACCATTTCGGAACTCCTCGTGATGCCCGAGATCTCATCCGGGACTCCGAACAACTTTCAGGTTACTGCATACTCATATCTCTACAACCCTAGCATCACCGAACCTTAAGTGTGTCGACCCTACGGGTTCGGGAGACATGCAGACATGACCGAGACGCCTCTCCGGTCAATAAACAACAGCGGGATCTGGATACCCATGTTGGCTCCCACATGCTCCTCGATGATCTCATCGGATGAACCACGATGTCGAGGATTCAATCAATCCTGTATACAATTCCCTTTGTCAAACGGTACGTTACTTGCCCGAGACTCGATCATTGGTATCCCAATACCTCATTCAATCTCGTTACCGGCAAGTCACTTTACTCGTACCATAATGCATGATCCCATGACCAGACACTTGGTCACATTGAGCTCATTATGATGATGCATTACCGAGTGGGCCCAGAGATACCTCTCCGTCATACGGAGTGACAAATCCCAGTCTCGATTTGTGCCAACCCAACAGACACTTTCAGAGATACCCGTAGTGCACCTTTATAGTCACCCAGTTACGTTGTGACGTTTGGCACACCCAAAGCACTCCTACGGTATTCGGGAGTTGCACAATCCGGGAGTCTTGTCCATCACATCATTCTCCTAATGATGTGATCCCGTTATCAATGACATCCAATGTACATAGTCAGGAAACCATGACTATCTATTGATCAACGAGCTAGTCAACTAGAGGCTCACTAGGGACTTGTTGTGGTCTATGTATTCACACATGTATTACGATTTCCGGATAATACAATTATAGCATGAATAATAGACAATTATCATGAACAAAGAAATATAATAATAACCATTTTATTATTGCCTCTAGGGCATATTTCCAACAGCCTCCCACTTGCACTAGAGTCATTAATCTAGTTACATTATGATGTATCGAACACCCATTGCGTTCTGGTGTTGATCATGTTTTGCTCTAGGGAGAGGTTTAGTCAACGGATCTGCTACATTCAGGTCCGTATGTACTTTACAAATATCTATGTCTCCATCTTGAACATTTTCACAAATGGAGTTGAAGTGACGCTTGATGTGCTTGGTCTTCTTGTGAAACCTGGGCTCCTTGGCAAGTGCAATAGCTCCAGTGTTGTCACAGAAGAGTGCGATCGGCCCCGACGCATTGGGTATGACTCCTAGGTCGGTGATGAACTCCTTCACCCAGATAGCTTCATGCGCTGCCTCCGAGGCTGCCATGTACTCCGCTTCACATGTAGATCCCGCCACGATGCCTTGCTTGCAACTGCACCAGCTTACTACCCCACCATTGAAAATATACACGTATCCGGTTTGTGACTTAGAGTCATCCAGATCTGTGTCAAAGGTAGCATCGACGTAACCCTTTATGACGAGCTCTTCGTCACCTCCATATACGAGAAACATATCCTTAGTCCTTTTCAGGTACTTAAGGATGTTCTTGACCGCTGTCCAGTGTTCCATGCCGGGATTACTTTGGTACCTTCCTACCAAACTTACGGCAAGGTTTATATCAGGTCTGGTACAGGTCAGGGCATACATGATAGACCCTATGGCTGAGGCATAGGGGACGACACTCATCTTTTCTCTATCTTCTGCCGTGGTCGGGCATTGAGCCGAGTTCAATTTCACACCTTGCAACACAGGCAAGAACCCCTTCTTGGACTGATCCATATTGAACTTCTTCAATATCTTATCAAGGTATGTGCTTTGTGAAAGACCTATGAGGCGTCTTGATCTATCTCTATAGATCTTGATGCCTAATATGTAAGTAGCTTCTCCAAGGTCCTTCATTGAAAAACACTTATTCAAGTAGGCCTTAATGCTGTCCAAAAGTTCTATATCATTTCCCATCAAAAGTATTTCATCCACATATAATATGAGAAATGCTATAGAGCTCCCACTCACTTTCTTGTAAACGCAGGCTTCTCCATAAGTCTGCATAAACCCAAACGCTTTGATCATCTCATTAAAGCGAATGTTCCAACTCCGAGATGCTTGCACCAGCCCATAGATGGAGCGCTGGAGCTTGCATACCTTGTTAGCATTCTTAGGGTCGACAAAACCTTCCGGCTGCATCATATACAGTTCTTCCTTAAGGTGACCGTTAAGGAATGCCGTTTTGACGTCCATTTGCCATATCTCATAATCATAGTATGCGGCAATTGCTAACATGATTTGGATGGACTTTAGCTTCGCTATGGGAGAGAATGTCTCATCGTAGTCAATCCCTTGAACTTGTCGATAACCCTTAGCGACAAGTCGAGCTTTATATATGGTAACATTACCATCCGCGTCCGTCTTCTTCTTAAAGATCCATTTGTTTTCTATTGCTCGCCGATCATCGGGCAAGTCTGTCAAAGTCCATACTTTGTTTTCATACATGGATCCTATCTCGGATTGCATGGCTTCAAGCCATTTGTTGGAATCTGGGCCCGCCATCGCTTCTTCATAGTTCGAAGGTTCACCGCTGTCTAGCAACATGATTTCCAAGACAGGGTTGCCGTACCACTCTGGTGCGGAACATGTCCTTGTGGACCTTCGAAGTTTAGTAGGAGCTTGATCCCGAAGTATCTTGATCATCATCATTAACCTCCTCTCTTGTCGGTGCAGGCACCACAGGAACATCTTCCCGAGCTGCGCTACTTACCGGTTCAAGAGGTAGTACTTCATCAAGTTCCACTTTCCTCCCACTTAATTCTTTCGAGAGAAACTCTTTCTCTAGAAAGGACTCGTTCTTGGCAACAAATATCTTGCCCTCGGATCTTAAGTAGAAGGTATACCCAATGGTTTCCTTAGGGTATCCTATGAAGACGCATTTTTCCGACTTGGGTTCGAGCTTCTCAGGTTGAAGTTTCTTGACATAAGCATCGCATCCCCAAACTTTTAGAAACGACAGCTTTGGTTTCTTCCCAAACCATAATTCGTACGGTGTCGTCTCAATGGATTTAGACGGTGCCCTATATAAAGTGAATGTAGCTGTCTCTAGAGCGTATCCCCAAAATGATAGCGGTAAATCGGTAAGTGACATCATAGATCGCACCATATCCAATAGAGTGCGATTACGACATTCGGACACACCATTTCGCTGAGGTGTTTCAGGCAGCGTGAGTAGTGAAACGATTCCACATTTCCTTAAGTGCGTACCAAATTCCTGACTTAAATATTCTCCTCCATGATCTGATCGTAAGAACTTTATCTTTCTGTCACGTTGATTCTCTACCTCATTCTGAAATTCCTTGAACTTTTAAAAGGTCTCAGACTTGTGTTTCATCAAGTAGACATACCCATATCTACTCAAGTCATCAGTGAGAGTGAGAACATAACGATATCCTCCGCGAGCCTCAACGCTCATTGGACCGCACACATCAGTATGTATGATTTTCAATAAGTTGGTTGCTCGCTACATTGCTCCGGAGAACGGAGTCTTGGTCATTTTGCCCATGAGGCATGGTTCGCATGTGTCAAACGATTCATAATCTAGAGAATCTAAAAGTCCATCAGCATGGAGCTTCTTCATGCGCTTGACACCAATGTGACCAAGGCGGCAGTGCCACAAGTATGTGGGACTATCATTATCAACTTTACATCTTTTGGTATTCACACTATGAATATGTGTAACATTACGCTCGAGATTCATTAAGAATAAACCATTCAGCAGTGGGGCATGACCATAAAACATATCTCTCATATAAATAGAACAACCATTATTCTTAGATTTAAATGAGTAGCCATCTCGAATTAAACGAGATCCTGATACAATGTTCATGCTCAAAGCTGGTACTAAATAACAATTATTGAGGTTTAAAACTAATCCCATAGGTAAATGTAGAGGTAGCGTGCCGACGGCAATCACATCGACCTTGGAACCATTCCCGATGCGCATCGTCACCTCGTCCTTTGCCAGTCTCTGCTAATTCCGCAGCTCCTGCTTTGAGTTAAAAATGTGAGCAACCGCACCGGTATCAAATACCCAGGAGCTACTATGAGCACTGGTAAGGTACACATCAATTACATGTATATCACATATACCTTTGGTTTTGCCGGCCTTCTTGTCCGCTAAGTACTTGGGGCAGTTCCGCTTCCAGTGACCACTTCCCTTGCAATAAAAGCACTCAGTCTCAGGCTTGGGTCCATTGCTTGACTTCTTCCCGGCAACTGGCTTACCGGGCGCGGCAACTCCCTTGCCGTCCTTCTTGAAGTTCTTCTTACCCTTGCCTTTCTTGAACTTAGTGGTTTTATTCACCATCAACACTTGATGTTCCTTTTTGATCTCTACCTCTGCTGATTTCAGCATTGAATATACCTCAAGAATGGTCTTTTCCATCCCCTGCATATTGAAGTTCATCACAAAGCTCTTATAGCTCGGTGGAAGCGACTGAAGGATTCTGTCAATGACCGCGTCATCTGGGAGATTAACTCCCAGCTGAGTCAAGCAGTTGTGAAACCCAGACATCTTGAGTATGTGCTCACTGACAGAACTATTTTTCTCCATCTTACAGCTAAAGAACTTGTCAGAGACTTCATATCTCTTGACCCGGGCATGAGCTTGGAAAACCATTTTCAGCTCTTCGAACATCTCATATGCTCCGTGTTGCTCAAAATGCTTTTGGAGCCCCGGTTCTAAGCTGTAAAGCATGCCGCACTAAACGAGGGAGTAATCATCAGCACGAGACTGCCAAGCATTCATAACGTCTTGGTTCTCTGGGATTGGTGCTTCACCTAGCGGCGCTCCTAGGACATAATCTTTCTTGGCAGCTATGAGGATGATCCTCAGGTTCCGGACCCAGTCCGTATAGTTGATGCCATCATCTTTCAGCTTGGTTTTCTCTAGGAACGCGTTGAAGTTGAGGTGGACATGAGCGTTGGCCATTTGATCTACAAGACATTTTGCAAAGGTTTTTAGACTAAGTTCATGATAATTAAGTTCATCTAATCAAATTATTCAATGAACTCCCACTTAAACAGACATCCCTCTAGTCATCTAAGTGAAACATGATCCGAGTCAACTAGGTCGTGTCCGATCATCACGTGAGACGGACTAGTTTTCATCGGTGAACATCTTCATGTTGATCGTATCTTCTATATGACTCATGCTCGACCTTTCGGTCCTCCGTGTTCCGAGGCCATGTCTGTACATGCTAGGCTCGTCAAGTCAACCTAAGTGTATTGCGTGTGTAAATCTGGCTTACTCCCGTTGTATTCGAACATTAGGATCTATCACACCCGATCATCACGTGGTGCTTCGAAACAACGAACCTTCGCAACGGTGCACAGTTAGGGGGAACACTTTTCTTGAAATTATTTTGAGGGATCATCTTATTTAAGCTACCGTCGTTCTAAGCAAATAAGATGTAAAACATGATAAACATCACATGCAATCAAATAGTGACATGATATGGCCAATATCATATTGCTCCTTTGATCTCCATCTTCGGGGCACCATGATCATCTTAGTCACCGGTATGACACCATGATCTCCATCATCGTGTCTTCATGAAGTTGTCACGCCAACGACTACTTCTACTTCTATGGCTAACGCGTTTAGCAATAAAGTAAAGTAATTTACATGGCATTCTTCAATGACACGCAGGTCATACAAAAAATAAAGACAACTCCTATGGCTCCTGCCGGTTGTCATACTCATCGACATGCAAGTCGTGATTCCTATTACAAGAACATGATCATCTCATACATCACATATATCATTCATCACATCCTTTGGCCATATCACATCATAAAACACTTGCTGCAAAAACAAGTTAGCCGTCCTCTAATTGTTCCTGCAAGTTTTTACGTGGTTTCTATAGGTTTCTAGCAAGAACGTTTCTTACCTACGTAAAACCACAACGTGATATGCCAATTTCTATTTACCCTTCATAGGGACCCTTTTCATCGAATCCGCTCCAAGTAAAGTGGGAGAGACAGACACCCGCTAGCCACCTTATGCAACTAGTGCATGTCAGTCGGTGGAACCTGTCTCACATAAGCGTACGTGTAAGGTCGGTCCGGGGCGCTTCATCCCACGATGCCGCCGAAGTAAGATAAGACTAGTAGTGGCAAGAAAATTGACAACATCTACGCCCACAACTGCTTTGTGTTCTACTCGTGCATAGTAACAAAGCATAGACTTAGCTCATGATGCCACTGTTGGGGAACGTTGCATAAAATAAAAATTTTCCTACGTTCACCAAGATCAATCTATGGAGTCATCTAGCAACGAGAGAGGGGAGTGCATCTACATACCCTTGTAGATCGCGTGCGGAAGCGTTCAAGAGAACGGGGTTGAGGGAGTTGTACTCATCGTGATCCAAATCACCGGAGATCCTAGTGCCGAACGGACGGCACCTCCGCGTTCAACACACATACGGTTGAGGAAGACATCTCCTCCTTCTTGATCCATCAAGGGGGAAAAGGAGGTTGACGGAGATCCAGCAGCACGACGGCGTGGTGGTGGATGCAGCAGCGATCTCGGCAGAGCTTCGCTGAGCTTCTACGAGAGGAAGAGGTGTAGAAAGGGGAGAGGGAGGCGCCAAGAGCATGGGTGTGGCTGCCCTCCCTCCCCTTTATATAGGCCCCCTAGGGGGGGCACCGGCCCTAGGAGATGCAATCTCCAAGGGGGGCGGTGGCCGGGGGGGGGGGGGGAACTTGCCCCCCAAGCCAGGTGGAGGCGCCCCCACCCCTAGGGTTCCCAACCCTAGGCACAGGGGGCCTAAGGGGGGGTGCACCAGCCCACCAGGGGATGGTTCCCCTCCCATTTCAGCCCATGGGGCCCTCCGAAATAGGTGTCCCCACCCGGTGGACCCCCGGGACCCTTCCGGTGGTCCCGGTACAATACCGGTGACCCCTGAAACTTTCCGATGGCCGAAACCTGACTTCCTATATATAATTCTTCACCTCCGGACCATTCCGAAACTCCTCATGATGTCCGGGATCTCATCCGGGACTCTGAACAACTTTCGGGTTACTGCATACTCATATCTCTACAACCCTAGCGTCACCGAACCTTAAGTGTGTAGACCCTACGAGTTCGGGAGACATGCAGACATGACCGAGACACCTCTCCGTTCAATAAACAACAGCGGGATCTGGATACCCATGTTGGCTCCCACATGCTCCTATATGATCTCATCGGATGAACCACGATGTCGAGGATTCAATCAATCCCATATACAATTCCCTTTGTCAATTGGTACGTTACTTGCCCGAGACTCAATGGTCGGTATCCCAATACCTCGTTCAATCTCGTTATCGGCAAGTCACTTTACTCGTACCGTAATGCATGATCCCATGACCAGACACTTGGTCACATTGAGCTCATTATGATGATGCATTACCGAGTGGGCCCAGAGATACCTCTCCGTCATACGGAGTGACAAATCCCAGTCTTGATTCGTGCCAACCCAACAGACACTTTCGGAGATACCCGTAGTGCACCTTTATAGTCACCCAGTTATGTTGTGACGTTTGGCACACCCAAAGCACTCCTACGGTATCCGGGAGTTGCACAATCTCATGGTCTAAGGAAATGATACTTGACATTTGGAAAAGCTCCAGCGAAACGAACTACACAATCTTTGTGCTATGCTTAGGATTGGGTCTTGTCCATCACATCATTCTCCTAATGATGTGATCCCATTATCAATGACATCCAATGTCCATAGATAGGAAACCATGACTATATGTTGATCAACGAGCTAGTCAACTAGAGGCTCACTAGGGACTTGTTGTGGTGTATGTATTCACACATGTATTACGATTTCCGGATAATACAATTATAGCATGAACAATAGACAATTATCATGAACAAAGAAATATAATAATAACCATTTTATTATTGCCTCTAGGGCATATTTCCAATAGGTGCAGGGCACGCCTTTGGGGGGTGGGCACGCCCCCACCCTCGTGGATCCCCTGACCGACCTCCTTCGCCTATATATACTTGCATACCCTGAAAACATCCAGGAGCACCACGAAACCCTATTTCCACCGCCGCAACCTTCTGTACCCGTGAGATCCCATCTTGGGGCCTTTTCCGGCGCTTTGTCGGAGGGGGAATCGATCACGGAGGGCTTCTACATCAACACAATAGCCTCCCCGATGAGTTGTGAGTAGTTTACCACAGACCTTCGGGTCCATAGTTATTAGCTAGATGTCTTCTTCTCTTTCTTTGAATCTCAATACAAAGTTCTCCTTGATCTTCTTGATGATCTATTCGATGTAACTCTTTTGGCGGTGTGTTTGCCGAGATCCCATGAACTGTGGGTTTATGGTCAAGTTTATCTATGAGAAATGTTTGAATGTCCTCTGAATTCTTTTATGTATGATTGGTTATCTTTGCAAGTCTCTTCGAATTATCAGTTTGGTTTGGCCTACTAGATTGATCTTTCTTGCAATTGGAGAAGTGCTTAGCTTTGGGTTCAATCTTGCGGTTTCCTTTCCCAGTGACAGCAGGGGCAGCAAGGAACGTATTGTATTGTTTCCACCGAGGATAAAAAGATGGGGTTTATATCATATTGCTTGAGTTTATCCCTCTACATCATGTCATCTTGCGTAATGTGTTACTCTGTTCTTATGAACTTAATACTCTAGATGCATGCTGGATAGCGGTTGATGTGTGGAGTAATAGTAGTAGATGCAGGAAGGAGTCGGTCTACTTGTTGCTAATGTGATGCCTATATACAAGATCATGCCTAGATATTCTCATAACTATGCACTTTTCTATCAATTTCTCGATAGTAATTTGGTCACCCATCGTAATACTTATGCTATCTTGAGCGAAGCCACTAGTGAAGCCTATGGCCCCTGGGTCTATTTTCCATCATATAAGTTTCCAATCTACTTTATTTTGCAATCTTTACTTCCCAATCTATATCATAAAAATACCAAAAATATTTATCGTATCTTATTATCTCTATCAGATCTCACTTCCGCAAGTGGCCGTGAATGGATTGACAACCCCTTTATCGCGTTGGTTGCGAGGTTCTTGTTTGTTTGTGTAGGTACAAGGGACTTGCGTGGAGCCTCCTACTGGATTGATACCTTGGTTCTCAAAAACTGAGGGAAATACTTATGCTACTTTGCTGCATCACCCTTTCCTCTTCAAGGGAAAACCAACGTAGTGCTCAAGAGGTAGCAATGACCGGGGGTGTAAACGGTCGAGGGGGGCGTGCGGACCCTATGGGTTCGAGAACTATGTAGACATGACCGAGACACCTCTCCGGATAATAACCAATAGCGGAACCTGGATGCCCATATTGTCTCCTACATATTCTACGAAGGTCTTCATCAGTCAAACCGTTATGACAACATACGTAATTCCCTTTGTCCATCGGTATGTTACTTGCCTGAGATTAGATCGTCGGTATCTCTATACCTAGTTCAATCTCGCTACCGACAAGTCTCTTTACTCGTTCCATAATACATCACCTCGTGACTAACTCCTTAGTAGTTTGCTTGCAAGCTTATGATGTGTATTACCGAGAGGGCCCAGAGATACCTCTCCGATACTCGGAGTGACAAATCCTAATCTCGATCTATGCCAACTGAACAAACACCTTCGGAGATACCTGTAGAGCATATTTATGATCACCCAGTTACATTGTGACGTTTGATAGCACACAAGGCATTTCTCCGGTATCCGGGAGTTGCATAATCTAATAGTAGAAGAAATATGTATTTGACATGAAGAAAGCAATAGCAATAAAACTGAACAATCATTATGCCAAGCTAACGGGTGGGTCTTGTCCATCACATCATTGTCCTAATGATGTGATCCCGTTATCAAATGACAACACATGTCCATGTTCAGAAAACCTTAACCATATTTGATCAACGAGCTAGCCTAGTAGAGGCTCACTAGGGTCACGTATTTGTTTATGTATTCACATGTATTTAAGTTTCTGATCAATACAATTCTAGCATGAATAATAAACCTTTATCATGCATAAGAAAATATAAAATAACAACTTTATTATGCCTCTAGGGCATATTTCCTTCAGTCTCCCACTTGCACTAGAGTCAATAATCTAGTTCACATCGTCATGTGATTAACACCCATAGTTCATATCGCCATGTGACTAACACCAAAAGAGTTTACTAGAGTAATTAATCTAGTTCACATCGCCATGTGATTAACACCCAAAGAGGATGCATTACTGTCTAGACCTAAATGAAGAGGGGAGTGGTTGAGGATCCAATCCTTCCAAGGTGAAAGAGGGGAGTGAAGGAATTTGAATGCAAATTTCAGCATAAGGCAAAACTATTATGCACGTAAGTATTTAATGCCTAGACCACCTGCCTGCTTAGGCATACAAACCCTATCCCACGCGTCGGGCACTTAGCACCTGAGTAGGAATCATTGTTAGAATAGAAGAAAATTCTTCCACATTTATAATTTCTTCCAGGATGCTTTTTGGGAGGGAGAAACACATCATAAAATAGGTGGGCATGCTCTCAAGAACAACTAATAGTAAGATTATACGACCTCCCATGAGAGAGCAAAAGGGCACATCAACAACAAGGTAAATACCGTAGCAGTCAATCACAGGTTGGAACGCTGGGGGGGAGGGGGAATTTGTGCGGTGATAGGGGAGGCCCAAGTACTTTTGTGGGAAAGAATCCACCGAGTAATAGTCTCAAAGGGCTAAGTAATATTTCATTTACAAAACGATAATAGTCAATAGTACACACTAACAATGCACATTAATATTTTTCATGTGATCCTCAACAGAATAACCTAATACAATGAAAATTTAAATATATTTAAGTAGAAAAAATTAAAATATATCCACAATGAATCTTTCGATGGCGTCTAGAAGATCCAGGCAATGGAAGTGCGCACTCCTTTTGAAAATTATTGAGCTGCCACCGGACATCTTGCTGCGCAACTTGGTCTTGTTGGTTTTCATTGTTGAGAAGGCCTTTTCAATTGTTTGCTTACTATTATTCTGGTATGCCCTTTTTCTTTGAGGCAAATCCTCTTTCCTTTTGGGAGGTACGAAACGATCCGATGCAAAATGTTCGGGCCTTCCACATGTGTAGCAATATATCTCACGGTTTCTAGAAGATCTTGAATCATCATCCATTGACTCAATCGATTCTTTTTCCCCTTTGAGCTTGTTCTTGTAGAACTTATTGAAGTTGTGGACCATAAGATCAAGTTCTCCACCTTCAACATGTCACTTAAGGTATTGTAGTTGTCACTAGTTGCTTTGTAAGCATCACTACTTGATTGATAATGAAGTTCTTCTTTGTCTTTGATTGTCACCTCATGTGCCACAATTCTTCCAATCACTTTGGTAAGTTTTAGATACTTATAATTTGACATCATTTGGATCACTGTAGGACCTTGAAGTATGTCTCGAGGGGGGGGGGGTGATTAGACTACTTGACCAATTAAAAAACTTAACCTTTTCCCAATTTTAGAGTTTGGTAGATTTTAGTTATCTTAGGACAAGTCAAGCAATCATCACACAATTCAAGCAAGCATGCAAAGAGTATATAGGCAGCGGAAATTAAAGCATGCAACTTGCAAGAAAGTAAAGGGAAGGGTTTTGGAGGATTCAAACGCAATTGGAGACACGGATGTTTTTGGCGTGGTTCCGATAGGTGGTGCTATCGTACATCCACGTTGATGGAGACTTCAACCCACGAAGGGTAACGGTTGCGCGAGTCCACGGAGGGCTCCACCCACGAAGGGTCCACGAAGAAGCAACCTTATCTATCCCACCATGGCCGTCGCCCACGAAGGACTTGCCTCACTAGCGGTAGATCTTCACGAAGTAGGCGATCTCCTTGCCCTTACAAACTCCTTGGTTCAACTCCACAATCTTGTCGGAGGCTCCCAAGTGACACCTAGCCAATCTAGGAGACACCACTCTCCAAGAAGTAACAAATGGTGCGTTGATGATGAACTCCTTGCTCTTGTGCTTCAAATGATAGTCTCCCCAACACTCAACTCTCTCTCATAGGATTTGGATCTGGTGGAAAGAAGATTTGAGTGGAAAGCAACTTGGGGAAGGCTAGAGATCAAGATTCATATGGTAGGAATGGAATATCTTGGCCTCAACACATGAGTAGGTGGTTCTCTCTTAGAAATGGTAAGTTGGAAGTGTAGGTTTGTTCTGATGACTCTCTCCACGAATGAAGAGGAGGTAGAGGGGTATATATAGCCTCCACACAAAATCTAACCGTTACACACAATTTACCAAACTCGGTGGGACTGATTCAACAGACTCGATCGGACCGATTTAGTAAACCTAGTGACCGTTAGGATTTTCGGTGGGACTGACATGCAACTCGGTAGGACCGATTTGGTTAGGGTTAGGGCATAACGTAATCTCGGTAAGACCGATCACACAAACTCGGTGAGACCGATTTTGGTAATAAGCTTTCTAGAGAGTTGGTCAGGTAAACTCGGTGGGACCGATTTGCTCTTTTCGGTGAGACCGAAATGTTACAAAAGGGAAACAGAGAGTTTATATTGCAATCTCGGTGGGACCGATCGCTCACTTCGGTTTGACCGAAATGTTACGAAGGGAAACAGAGAGATTACAATCCCATCTCGGTGAGACCAAGATCCCTGACCGATTTGCCTAGGGTTTGTGGCAGTGGCTATGACATTAGAACTTGGTGGCGCCGGATAGAAAGAATCGGTGGGACCAATTTTAACTTTGGGTTTAGGTCATATGTGGATGTGAGAAAGTAGTTGAGGGTATTTGGAGCATATCACCAAGCACATGAAGCAAGAGGCTCATTAAGCAACACCTCATCCCTCCTTGATAGTATTGGCTTTTCCTATAGACTCAATGTGATCTTGGATCACTAAAATGTAAAATGAAGAGTCTTGAGCTTTTGAGCTTGAACCAATCCTTTGTCATTAGTATTTTGAGGGATCCACTTTCATCATCCATGCCATGCCATTCATTGAGCTTTCCTGAAATAATAGTCTTGGAATAGCATTAGCTCAATGAGCTATATGTTGTTATGAATTACCAAAACCACCTAGGGATAGTTGCACTTTCAGTCTCCCCCTTTTTGGTAATTGATGACAACATATAGATCAAAGCTTCGACAAATGATAATAAGATTGAAAAACATCGTCGCTTTGAGAAGTATGTGATAAGCAAGAACTCCCCCTAAATTTGTGCATAGTTTAAGATTTGCTTTGGACTGCAAATTCACAAGGAATTAGGCTCATGGGTTACTCTTCCATGTCACATACATCTTGGTGGAGCGCTCAAAATGATAAAGATTTAATACATGCACTCATCACCAAGCAAAGTGAATGATCACATAAGGATAGGAAAGATAATATCATCAAACATGAATAAGTGTAGCTTATGATCATACACATGATCATCAATGTCTCACAGATAATAGCATAGTATCTCAAGCAATCAAAAGCAAACAAAGTTTAACCACCAAAGCAAGAGAGAACAAAAGCAACACTCTCTCTCTCGAAGCCTATGATCTATACATTTTTCTCCCCCTTTGGCAACAAGTTACCAAAAAGTTCATAGAAAATGCATAGTGCTAGATCGACTCTCAGGCTTGATCTTCAGGTGGTGGTGTAGAGATGCCTCCTTGGACGAAGGCTTCAGTTGAAGTGGATGGAGTTGGAGGAGTTGGTGCTGGAGCTGGTTGCACTGGAGCTGTAGGAGCTGTAGCTGGTGCAGATGATGTGGCTCTGGTGTCTGTCACAGGCACTGCAGCTGACCTCTGAGCTCTAGGCACTCTGGCAAATACATTAGTGGTAGTCTTGCCCTTCCTCTCCTGCATGTCATCCTGTAGCTGCTCCACTACTAACTGAATCTCAGTTACTTTGACATCTAGATCATAGAATTTTTGTTCCGTGATTCTTTCCAAGCTCTCCTGATTTTGAGTGAGGGTGGCCAATCCCTTCTCAATCCTCAGTGTTGATGCTATCAAGTAACCAAGCTGCTCCTGCTTGTTCTTCAAAAAGTACTCAGATGCCTCCTCTTGAGTTGGCATCTTGGCAGCCTTCTCTTTCCTTGCCTTCTCCTTCTTCTCTTGAGCTTGTACTGATGATGGTTCATTCTCATTCATGACAACCTGATTGTCCTCAAAGTCTGGATAGAGAGCAAAATGTTCCTTATCCAGCAAGTAAGTTCCTGTGCCCATCTTTGAGTTAATCAACTCCTGAATCTGTGGGGCATACCCACAACTCCTCTTCTGATCTGCTGCAGTCCTCTTAATGGTCTCAACCATAAGGATCATGACCTTGAATTTTTGTGGCACATCAAACAAATGCAACATGTTGATAGCATGCCCTGTAATCATGTTGTGCTCACCTGACTTGGGCAATAGAGTGTGCCTTAGGATCCAGTTGATTGTTGGCAACTGAGGGAGTCCTGGACTAGGGGGTGTCCGGATAGCCGAACTATCATCATTGGCCGGACTCCAAGACTATGAAGATACAAGATTGAAGACTTCGTCCCGTGTCCGGATGGGACTTTCCTTGGCGTGGAAGGCAAGCTTGGCAATACGGATATGTAGATCTCCTACCATTGTAACCGACTCTATGTAACCCTAGCCCTCTCTAGTGTCTATATAAACCGGAGGGTTTTAGTCCATAGGACGAACAACAATCATACCATAGGCTAGCTTCTAGGGTTTAGCCTCCTTGATCTCGTGGTAGATCCACTCTTGTACTACCCATATCATCAATATCAATCAAGCAGGACTAGGGTTTTACCTCCATCGAGAGGGCCGAACCTGGGTAAAAACATCGTGTCCCTTGTCTCCTGTTACCATCCGCCTAGACGCACAGTTCGGGACCCCCTACCCGAGATCCGCCGGTTTTGACACCGACATTGGTGCTTTCATTGAGAGTTCCTCTGTGTCGTCGCTCATAGGCCCGATGGCTCCTTCAATCATCAACAACAACGCGGTCCAGGGTGAGACTTTTCTCCGGACAGATCTTTGTATTCGGCGGCTTCGCACTGCCGGCCAATTCGCTTGGCCATCTGGAGCAGATCGAAAGCTACGCCCCTGGCCATTAGATCAGATTTAGAAGTTTGAACTATATGGCTGACGTCCGCGGAGACTTGATCTTCGACGGATTCGAGCCACAGCCGAGCGCGCCGCACTATCGCGATGGGCATGATTTAGCGCTGCTGCCGGACAGTGCCCTGGAGGCCGCACAAGAGTCCGCTCCGACCCTTAATTTGGAGCCGACTGCGAAGATTGAGGATGGGTGGCTAGACACCGCCTCGGGGGCTGCTACCTCTACGGCGATGGAGCCGAATACCGACCCTGTCCTTTGTAAAGCTCGTGACTCCGAGGTGCCGGATTCCTCGCCGGACTCCGAACCTCCCGCGCCCCTACCAATTGAATCCGATTGGGCGCCGATCATGGAGTCCACCGCTGGGGACATCCTTCAGCGCTCGCCTTTCGGTGACATCCTGAATGCGCTAAAGTACCTCTCTCTATCAGGAGAGATCTGGCCGGATTATGGCCAGGATGGTTGGGATGCGGACGACGAAGAAATTCAAAACCCACCCACCACCCACTTCGTAGCCACTGTCGATGATTTAACCGACATGCTAGATCTCGACTCCGAAGATATCGATGGTATGGACGACGATGCCGGAGACGACCAAGAACCAGCGCCCACAGGGCACTGGAAAGCCACTGCAACTCACAATGTATACATGGTGGACACACCAAAAGGGAGCGATAACGAGGAACAACGGGACACTGCGAAGGGTCATTCCCCCGATAAATAGCCAAAACGGCGACGCAAGCGCCGCCCGAAGTCCCGGCTCGATAACAACAACACCCATATCGACCCAGCCATAGAGCAGGGCGAACCAGTGGATGACGAACATGCCACCAAGCAACCATCCGAACAAGATGAATTGGATAAACAGCCCATCCCCGGCGAAAACAACAGTCCGGATGATCTCACGCCCGGCACATCATTAGAACAGAAAAACCTTCACAAAAGGCTTGTCACCACTGCACGAAGTCTGAAGAAGCATAAACGGAAGCTCAAAATAGCGGAAGACATACTCAGAATGAGATGGAGCAAAGTACTCAAGACTGCGGACAAGTACGGTGATAGCCGCCAAACAAAGAGCTACCCGCGGCGCAAACTATTGCCCGAATTTGATGAAGAGGCCATAGAGCCCCCACAATCAAAAAACAAAGGGGCTGCCTGGTCGGATAGACGACAAATGACAAACAAAGAGCGGCAAGTGGCGCCGCACACAAAACGGCACACGATCCACATAAGGATCCTCACAAAAAGGATGGCCCGGTCAGGTCCATCTACGGGCCAAGAAAGAAGGCTCCATGGAGCAAAACAACATGTCGAGTGTTCGAAAATAATGGCACACCTAAATACAGGGGCGCCGCACACCGCCTATGTTTCACCGATGAGGTACTGGATCATGAATTTCCAGCGGGATTCAAGCCCGTAAACATAGAGGCATACGACGGAACAACAGACCCCGGAGTCTGGATTGAGGATTACATCCTACACATACATATGGCTAGAGGAGATGATCTCCACGCCATAAAATACCTACCCCTCAAGCTCAAAGGGCCAGCCCAGCATTGGCTCAAAAGCCTCCTAGAAAATACCATTGGAAGTTGGGCAGAGCTCGAGGATGCGTTTCGGGCAAATTTCAAGGGGACTTATGTCCGCCCTCCAAATGCAGACGATTTAAGTCACATAACTCAACAACCCGGAGAGTCAGCCCGCAAATTCTAGAACAGGTTCCTTACCAAAAAGAACCAAATAGTTGACTATCCGGACGCCAAAGCCTTAGCAGCCTTCAAACATAACGTCCGAGACGAATGGCTCGCCAGACACCTCGGCCAGGAAAAGCCAAGGACAATGGCTGCACTAACAAGCCTCATGACCCGCTTTTGCGCGGGAGAAGATAGCTGGCTAGCAAGATGCAGCACCAGCGACCCGAGTACATCCGAGGTCAGGGATGGAAATGGGAAACCACGACGCAGAAAAGACCAGCGCCGGACTAAGGAAAATAGCCCAAAGAGCACGACAGTCAACGCCGGGTTCAAAAGCTCTCGGCCGAACAACAAAACACTGCCTCTTAAGGACAACAGTGACTAGCTATCCAACCTAAACAAAATCTTGGACAGGATATGTCAAATCCACAGTACCCCCGGGAAGCCTGCAAACCATACCCACAGAGATTGTTGGGTCTTCAAGCAGTCTGGCCGACTTAACGCCGAACACAAGGGGCTCGACACACCAAGTGAGGACGATGACGAGCCCCACAAGCAGAGCGCCGTGAAACAAAAGACTTTCCCACAAGAAGTCAAAACAATGAATTCACTTCAAGTGATAACAAGGAAAAATAGGGCGGCACCTACTAAAGTACGCGCCGCACGGTCCACCCCAGCGGAGTCCCGAAGTTGGATGTCAAAACCAATTACTTTCGACCATCAGGATTACTCCAGAGGTATTTGAAACGCGGGATGGACTGCTTCGATATTGGATCCTATAATCGACGGACTACAGTTTACACAAGTCCTAATGGATGGCGGCAGTGATATAAACCTGCTATACCAGGACACAATCCGCAGAATGGGGATAGACCCTACCAAAATTTGCCATAGCAACACTTCCCTTAAAGGAGTAACGCCAGGCCCTTATGCCAATTGTACAAGCTCCTTACTACTAGAAGTCGTGTTCGGTTCATCCGACAACTTCCGTCGTGAAAAGCTAATCCTCCATATCGCCCCATTTAAAAGTAGCCATCAAGCACTATTGGGACGCGAAGCTTTCGCCCGCTTTAACGCAATATCGCATTACGCGTCTCTTACACTTAAAATGCCCGGTCCACGTGGTATCATCTCATTAAAAGGTAACTTCGAGTGTTCCTCGACCGCGGAAGAACGTGAGACTGCCTTGACAGCCACACACTAATCCGGCTTTGCTGATCAAAGCTCCTAAAACAGGTCATTCAGACCCCGGACACGGTTAGACGAGTCCGGTATAAATAAACAAGGGGCTTACCAGCCACGTACCCCCTTACAAGGGGCTGCACGCATGAACAATGAGAGCCAATAAAGCTCAATTTTATTCATTTTTTAAATCATGCTCTGTTTTAAATACATTTTTCGCATGCTCTTTTTCCAAACTAAGTTCTTCTCTTTTTACAGATGAACAACGTGCTACACTAGTCCAGGATACAGCACAACGGAGACACGGGCGCAGACGTGCAGCAGGGACCCGTTACAAGGATTCTTTTCAGATTAAGACCCTGCGTAAACCTTTTTTACTATCTCTTGTTGATACACATCCCCCGGTCTCTTACCATAACCGAGGAGGATGCTGGTGTTTTGGCATCGGCCGCGTCAGAAGTTTTTGCGCGTACCTGGACACTAGGGGCTTAGGGCATTGTTCTGCCTATTATCATCAAGACCGAATACCTTAGGGAGTGTCCGGCGTCTCGAGTTAGGCCTTATATGCATCAGCTCCGAATCATGTCTTTGGTCAAATGTTGGGTTTGCCCGGCTCCTGTGTTTTGCTGCCTTACGTTCCGCTCTATCGGCTAACGCGGCACCAGGAGAACTACTGCGATTGTGCCCCGGTTCGGCCGGGTGAGCGCCTCAGTAGAGAAAGCCGAAAACTGACTGTCATGATATAGCGAGAGACTGGTGAACCACTCGATCGACTACCGGAATGTTTAGAATTCCTCCGCTTTGACGAAGGACCGTTTCCCGGTCAGGCACACACGCGCCCCGAGTTCGGAGAGCGTGGTGCCCCTAGGGGCTATATAGTAGCCCCACCATCGAACTCCTATGGCTAAGTGAAAGTGATCAAGCATTATAGTCCGGTTGCCTAGTTTGCTACGCTATCACCTCCTTCACAGGACCAAGACGTTGGATTAAGTGTGAAAATGCGCTTTTTTGCAAACACCCCCGCACCATGTGCGTGGGGGTTGAAGCCGAAGACTGCCATCTTTCAGGTTATATATATATATACATTAACAGCCGCACAGGAGATATTTCAATACTTGAACGCACAAGTATAAAAAGCCTTTATATTGTAAATATGGTTTTACAAATCATACATGTCATTGGAACATAACGTTTTTCGAGCACTGCGACTCTATTAAACGAGCGCCCGGCAGGACTTCCTCAAAATAGTGTTCGGCGGGTAATCGGCTTCTGTCCGAAACCCGGGATGCAACGTCGGTGGCATCCATCTCTGCCCGGTATGTTTTGACACGGGCGAGAGCCATCCGTGCACCCTCTATGCATGCCGACCGCTTCATCGCCTTGATATGCGGCACCGCATCAAGGAACTGCTGCACCAAGCCAAAATAACTCTTCGGCTTGGGCCTGTCTGGCCACAGATGAGCCACGACATCCTTCATGGCAAGTCCGGACAACCTGTTCAGCTCAGCCCACTCAGCCAACCGATCGGTTAATGGAAGTGGACGCTCCGGATTATGGAATTGAGACCAAAAAAGCTCTTCCATTTCGTGATCCTTTTGGCTTCAGAAGTGCAGATTGCGTCTGCCGCACTCGCTGCCAAATTCAGATAAGCATCCTCCGCACCCCACAACTGGCCCAACTGAGCATACTTCGGGTCCGTTAACTTCCTACGTAGAAGAAAGGGCTTTCCAGCCGCAATATCCCCGGCCTGACGCAGCTCCTCCTTTATAGCCCTCATTGCGGAGTGGGCATCTTTGGCTTCGGCAGTGGCCTTCTTCAGGTCCTCTTGCTCCGCTCGGCATTCTCTTTCAAGAAACTCATAGCGGTCGGTAGCATCCTTCAGCTTCACGGCCATTCCGGCCATCTCCTCCCTGCTTCGGCAGTGAGCAGCCTTTTCGGCTTTTAGTTCTTCGGCCGCCTTCGAGGCAGCCGCATCACTTTTTCTGGCTTGCTCCCTTGCTCGGGCAAGCTCCGCCCGAAGCTCCTCCATAGCAGCGGCGCCATCTGCATCAAGCATACATGTTGTAAGGCGTGGGCATCAGCTCCCTTACCAGGTGACCGTAGAGAAGCCACCTACCTTGTGACTCGTCAAGTCGTTTATTGACCAGCGCGATGTCCGCATCCGCAACGTTGAGTTGCCGCTTCAGTTCGGCAACTACATCAGTCCGGCTGGCCACCGAACGCCCCGCCACCTGTACGGGAAGGGCGGCACCTTATAACTGAGACTATGATCCTCGGCACGCTGTCGTGTTCGGCAACATACCGAGTCTCAGGGGCTACTATCTATACAGGGCGCATTCTAAGCGCAAAAACTGCCAAAAAGTATGGTCATTTTTATGTACCTCAAACCCCGTCAGTAAACTTCTGACGGCCTCATGCAACCCGCTCTCAGCGGATGAAATACTTTCAATCACCGTACTCATTAATGTACGGTTATCTTCTGGGATAGACGCCCTCTCGAGCAGATCCTTCAGCTCTTCCGGCCATACACCAGTTGGTGCCGAACTCTCCGGCCCCGCCGGACTCGGGAAGACCCTCCGCGATGACACCTCAGGGTCGTCCGCCCCGCCTGACGGTGCGGCAGATGGAGGCGTCTCGCTCTCCATCATCTCCGGACGAAGATCACCCGAAGATGAGCTCTGCTGAGAAGGGCTGAGATCCGAACTACAAGGTAAGAACTTCGGTTACCCCCAGAAATAAAGACGGGGATGTCCCTTATTACAAAACTCCTCTTTTCTACTTATGGCTCGCTGGAGGGCCGATTCCCTTGGGGAAATAGTGCGGCCGGGGTTTCTCCTAGCGCAGGACCCTCCTGGGAAGATTTCTTCCCCCGCTTCGAGGCCTTGGCCTCTGGATCTTCGAAAGTGGTCCTCTTCTCCCCCTGGAGGGAGGGATTCTCGATCCCCCCTTTCTTGAGAGCCTCTTTAGCAGAGGCGGTAGCTTCCCTGTTTCCCCCTTCGCCCTCTTCTAAAGGCACAGCCTCCAGCATCTTGGCTAACACAGGATCCGGCGTGGTCTCAGGGAGGGGGGCCGGACACCTTACTAGCTTTGCTTCTGCTATCCACTCCTGTTCAGGAGACAACTTTTTTAAGAGCAAGAATTATGATGAATATACGGATAGCACGTCCGGGCACGGGAACTACTTACTTGAGTATCCGGGCGATTGCAGCTCAGGCCGGCATCCTCGGTCAAGACCGGACACATCTCTTGTGATCCGAAGAACAGTTTATACATCTCCACGGGCGTCGCACCCATGAGGTGGCGGAGAGCTCGCGGTCCCTCCGGATTGAATTCCGATAGCCGGAGAGGGCGACGTTTGCAGGGCAGAAGGTGCCGGATCAGCATAACCTGCGCCACTACGACCAGATTGATCTCCCTCTCTTGGAGGTCTCGAATCCGGCCCTGCAGTATTGGTACGTCCTTGGACGGCCCCCAGTCAAGCCCTTTGTTGACCCATGACACCAGCCGCTGTGGAGGGCCCGGGCGAAAGGCAGGTGGCGCCACTTGCCTGGTGCCTCTGGGAGCGGTGATGTAGAACCACTCCTGTTGCCACAAACCCAGCTCCTCTTGAAAAGAGCCCTCGGGCCATGGAGCATCGGCCCTCTTGCTTATAACTGCCCCTCCGCACTCTGCCTGTCGCCCCTCGATCATCTTCGGCTCCACGTTGAAGGTCTTGAGCCACAATCCGAAGTGAGGGGTAGTGCTGAGGAAGGCTTCACAGACAACAATGAAAGATGAGATGTGGAGGATGGACTCCGGAGCCAAGTCATGGAATTCCAGCCCATAATAAAACATGAGCCCCCTCACGAAGGGGTCCGTCGGGAAGCCTAAACCCCGACGGAAGTGAGACATGAACAGCATGCTCTCACCAGGCTCGGGGTGGGAATGACTTGCCCTTGGGTGGGCAGCCTATGCGAAATCTCGCAGGTTAGATACCTGGCGTCTCTCAGCTTTAGCACGTCCTCTTCCGTGACGGAAGAGGGCATCCACCGGCCCTATAGGTCGGAGCCGGACATTGTCGAAGGTCCGAAGCGCTTGAATCTGGAGCCTTGGGTGTTGGAACTCGGGGCGAGGGGCGGATTCGATTAAGGATTGAAGAAAAGGAACAGGCCTTGGTCTCATTATAAAGGGGTAGAATACCAAGAGCCGTCCCCGTGACCGTTTGGAACTCGCCTCCGATGGAGGGGGCGTGGCAACGGGCGCGGTTGGGTTACCCACGTCCGTATTGATGAGAATCCCGGAATAAGGCGACACGATCCCTGCTTTGATAAGACATGCCAAGGAAACCGCTTCGCTAAACGCGCTGAGGTGGAATAATAAAAACAATTCGTAAAGGCTTGGCCGTGGCGTGACGTCATGCTACGAAATACGTCAGCAGATTGAAGTTGTGTAAATATTGTTCTCTCTACGGTGGTATGTGGAATTTATTTTGCAGAGCCGGACACTATCCTGGTGTTCACAATCTTCTATGAATTATTCGGAGGAGGAACCCGCCATGCAATGCCGAAGACAATATGCGCGCCGGACTCATCGTCATTGAAGCCTGGTTCAGGGGCTACTGAGGGTGTCCTGGACTAGGGGGTGTTCGGATAGCCGACCTATCATCATTGGCCGGACTACAAGACTATGAAGATACAAGATTGAAGACTTCGTCCCGTGTCCGGATGGGACTTTCCTTGGCGTGGAAGGCAAGCTTGGCAATACGGATATGTAGATCTCCTACCATTGTAACCGACTCTGTGTAACCCTAGCCCTCTCCAGTGTCTATATAAACTGGAGGGTTTTAGTCCATAGGACGAACAACAATCATACCATAGGCTAGCTTCTAGGGTTTAGCCTCCTTGATCTCGTGGTAGATCCACTCTTGTACTACCCATATCATCAATATCAATCAAGCAGGAGTAGGGTTTTACCTCCATCGAGAGGGCCCGAACCTGGGTAAAAACATCGTGTCCCTTGTCTCTTGTTACCATCCGCCTAGACGCACAGTTCGGGACCCCCTACCCGAGATCCGCCGGTTTTGACACCGACAGCAGCCCTAACAGAAGAAAGTGGACTGACCCAAACTTATGTGTCTCTATAGCTTTTTCTGGGATCTCCTTGTACATGTGTGCCATGGAATTGTGGTCCATATTCTTCTTGGCATAGACATCCAAGTCATCTTCACTCTCCTTTGGGGCATTGATCAGTTTTGCCCATTCCTCAACGGTTGACTGGTACCTTGTACCTTCAGACATCCAAACTATCCTGCCATCTGGATAGAAGTGTGCTATGGAGTATAATTGCATAATGAGCTCATCATTCCAGTTGGTGAGCTTTTGCCCAACAGAATCTGCAACTCCACAAGCAACAAAACTGTCTTGCACTCCAGGATAGTGTTCTTCATTTTCTTTCATGTAGGTCCAGTCGACCCACCTCATATCACACACTATAGGCTTCTTGTCCAACAAGATTGTCTCATAGAAATCCTGCTATTTCTTTGTATGGAACCTGTAATCAACAGCAGTCCTTCTCCTGGTGGCATATGGATCTGTCATCCTCCATAGACTCAATCCTGAGTCTCTTCTGATGTTCATGTCCTCAGCTACAGGATGGGCATCATTATGGTCTGGTATCTTGGGCTTGAGCTTCCTCGGGACTTGTCCTTCTTCATCTTCCTCATCAGCAAGTTCAGGCACTGGGGCCTTATTCTTCTCAGCAGCTGGAATACTCCTGGTATTCCTCTTTGGTGCAAGCTTGGGCTTGGGGGCGGCTTTAGGTGCTTCTTTGGGCTTTGATGTTGCAGCCCCTGACTTAATAGCATCACCCATCAGCTTTTGTGCCTTAGGTGCTGGTGCAGCAACCTCTTCTTCCTCTTCAGAGTCTCTCCTCATTGAGGGATTTCCAAGAACCTGGGTAGTAGTGGTTCTGGCTCTCTTCTTCTTCTTATCCTGAGCAGCAGCTTCATCTTCTGATTCAATGGTAAACTTCATAGTTTCTCCAGTGGGAACTTTCTTGGGTTTGGAAGTTGTGACTCTTCTTGCAGGTGCCTCTTTGGGTTCAGACTTTTCAGGCACTTGAGTTGATCCTTTGACCTTCAGCATAGGTGTCCTCTTGGCAGGAACCTTCCTATTTAGTCCAGGTTTAGTGTTCTTTGCTGAGGCATACTCCTTTTTGAGCACTACCTTCTTGGAGGTAGCCTCATCCTCTTCTGCTCTATAATCCTCATCCTGAGAATCTGAGGTTCTCTTCTTCCTTGTCCTGGTGGCAGCTTTAGGCAGATTGCTTGGGGTGCTCCTGCTGCCTTCATCTGAAGTGCTAGAGGGACTAGTGCCCTCACTCATGTGATTGTGCTCTTCTGACCTGTTCTGACTATCACTTTGGTCTAACATGCTGCAAATCACTGACTGCTGACCCTGTGAAGAGTTATAGATGAGATAGAGTGGATGAGCATCACAAAATGCAGAGATTTTTGCAAAGAATGATTCAAAATTTTAGTTTTAGTTTTCCATAGAAAGCATTTCGGATCAACCGATTTTCAAACTCGGTGATACCGAAGCAGTTTTGGAACCTAAACTGATGAACTCGGTTGGACCGAGTCACAGTTCGGTGGCGCCGAGACTGCTAGGGTTTCACAAAGTCCTAAAATCGGTCTCACCGATTAGCAATTCTCGGTCAGACCGAGAGTTACTAGTGCAATGGCGTTAGCCAAATCGGTGTGACCGAGTTTTTCAACTCGGTGGGTCCGAGATGGTTTCGGTGGAAACCTAACCCTAAATTTTCGAATCCCATCTAATCTAAGGATTGCATTGACTGGATAGGAGTGTTTCAATCGTGGCAAGAATCATTAAGAACACAATGTGCTAGGAATCGGACGAGGATAGCACTGTGATCGAGTCCATACCCTAGCTTGGCGATGAACTCGCTACGGCAGCAACAACGGGGGTGAGATCCGTTGACGGCGGCGAAGACCAGCGACAGGAGGCGGCTGGCGATGAGGAGACGATCCGGAGACCTTGATGGCAGAGAGAGCTATTGCGCGGGCGAAGAGGTTCGGAGAAATTTCCAAATTTTTGCCCGTGAGTATATATAGCCCGACCCTGTCGGTGTGACCGAGTGGAACAACTCGGTGGCACCGAGATGCATAACTGTATACAGTTACAGCAACTCGGTGTGACCGAAAAGTTCAAATCGGTTGCACCGAGATTGAAAACCTAGATCGACTTAGTGATCTCGGTAGTACCGAAATGGAGGAATCGGTCAGACCGAGAATCACAAAGAAGTTTTGGAAGTTTAAGTCTATGATGAATCGGGGACTCCGAGTGCTCCTCACACAGAGTGGTTCGAATCTGACTTGATCAAATTTTCTGATGTAGCATGAATAGAGTTTGAGACGAGAAAAGCATAGATAGCTAGAGAAGGTTCTTAGGCATTCTTGTCCATCCACTTGGCAAAAAGAAAAGGAAGCCAATCACTCAAAACAACAAGTGGATATTCTTGAATGAGTAAAATATACACCAACATGCTCACACAATAATATGGCAAATGAAATATGAAATCACGAAAAAGATCATTCGCTCTTACCTCGTCTGGAGCAGACGAAACGTCTTTTGTTTGGCCTTTGGCCTTTTCATTTCAGTACCGAAGCCGAGTAGATCAATCAGATGACCATGGGCATAAAGGAGCCGAATGAAATCAAAATTTCATGTTCGGTTTTGAATTAGAGATGTTAAAAATAATCAACCAACGTCGACTATAACCCCTTCGAGTTAAGAGCGAGAAAACGAACTATTTCATTTAATAAAAAAAGTGCGGTCATGGCTTTCATTCATTCATTTCATTCTTTGTTCTGTTGTGGAATCGAACCACTCAAAGGATTTAGAGTCCTTTTACCAACCAGTCAGAACCAATATTTCTCTGGCACAACCAATTCTAGCATCTATCAAACAATTGGCGATGACTAGGTCATCTATATATGAGTATATTGACTTGGGAGTCAAATGAGAACATTTGATCATAGGTCATACTCATCGTTTAAGCTCAAGTGGGGTTACCACTTTTACATAATGCATTGATGTGTTCACACCATTAGAGTTGCTTTGACTCAATTCTTAGAGTTAAGCTCCCCCTAGATGTGAGATCCCCTTTTAGAGGGATGAACTAACCTTGGGTTTTGTCGATGATGACTTCATGTAGGTGTTGAAGATGTGGATGCTCAATGTTGATGTAGATCATTTGGAGCAATCCTTTGGAGTGAGTTGCACTTTCAACTTACCTACATGGGTTAGTCCCACAAGGAACAAACAAGAATATCCATAGACATAGAGTGAAGCATACACAAGATGATGTCCATGAAATCATTAGGTTACCTTGTCCCTTGCCTTACCAACATGAGGGTTTGTGACTCCTTGAACTAGTGCACGATGTGAAAGTTGATTGCACTTGTCGTTGCCAAAAAGATATGAGTGAAGAATGTTGGCGGATTCACCCTCAAGAACTCTCTAGTTATTCTTCTTCTGGATCCACATCATCTTGATGGGAATCCTTGGAGTTTTAGTTGTACTTAATGAAGTAGAACTTGACGTAGTCTTGGTAACCCACTTGACCGAGGCCTTAGGTGCTTCTTCAAATGCATCAATCTCTTCTTGAAGCTTGTCCTTGCCTTTGTTCTTGTGGTCTTGTGGTGGAAGATCATCTTGTGCTTGTGTTCCTTTGAAGGAAGTAGGATCATACTTCTCTTGTTGAGGAACAAACTTCGTCTTGGGGTATTGATCTTCTTCCCACTCAACTCCATTGGCATTGAACTTTCGTTCAAAACCAACACCTTGATTCTTCCGGTGCCTTCCTTGCTTGCGTACAATTTCCTCGAATTGCTTACTCCCGGCAAGGCTCTTGTAAACACCTTTCTCTATAATTCCCTTCAATAAGCTATTTTCTTGCTCAAGTGTAACTTGGCTAAGAGAATCATTAGTGGAATCAAGAGAACTACTAGAAGCAACAATATTGGATTTGACATTATTATTGTTACTACTAGAGGAAGGATCTTTCTTGTACTTGTTACTAGACTTGACTTGAGGCATGTAAGTAGATAAGAGTAAACGCTTGGCAGTGTAAAGAAGAACTTTTCTTACGGAGATCATCATTGATTGCTTTTAAGAACTCATGCTCTTGCTCAAGATTGAGCTTTTCAAAGCGTAACTTCTCATGAGCCCTTAAAAGTTCTCGATGATCTTCGAAGATAGTTTCATGAGCTAACTTAAGAGTGTTTAGTTATTTAGTTAGAAGCTCAATCTTCTCCTTATCATTGGCATTCGTTTTATCTTGATTAGCATGATTAATTAACGTTTCATCATAGTATTCATCACTAGAGTTGTCAACAAGTAAATCATGATCCACAAGTAAGTCATCTTCATCACTATTGAAATCAACATACTCAGGATGTGTTACCTTTGGACCTTTGGCCATGAAGCATCTTCCAATTCCTTCATTTGGTGAATCAAATATGTCGTAGGAGTTGGTTGACACAAGTGCTAGACCGGCAACACCTTCATCTTGAGTATATTCGGAGTCGGAATGATAACTTCTCTCGGAGTGATTGTCGGAGTCGGAGCCGGATACCCATTCACCAACATGAGCTTGATGTCTTCGTTTTGTGTAGCTCCTTGATAACTTGTCCTTCCTTTCCGAATCCTTGCTTCTCCATGAGGGTCTTCGTTCATAACGATCATCTCTACTCCTCCTCTCTCTCGGTGGTGATTCTTCTCTTTTGCTTCTTCTTTTTGGAGAATCTTCTCTTCTTTTGTAGGGTGCCGTACACTCATTGGAATGGTGTCCGGGTCACCCACAATTGTAGCAATTTCGCTCTCGACTAGAAGATCTTTTGTCATTGTAAGACCTTGACTTGGAGCTTCTTTCCTTGTTTCTACTCTTGTAGAATTTGTTGAAGTTCTTCACCATTAAGCTCAATTCTTTATTGAAGTTTTGTTTCTCACTTGATGATGTGGGGGCTTCACTTGAGGCTTTGTAAGCACCACTTGACTTGTTGTGAAGTTCCTCCTTATCCTTAAGTGACATCTCATGAGCAACAATTCTTCTAATGACTTCGGTTGGCTTGAGATCTTGTAGTTTGGCACCATTTGGATCAATGTGCACACGGTATCATACTTTTCATCCAATGCTCTTAGGATCTTCTTGATGATGAATCTGTCGGTCATCTCTTCACTCCCTAAGCCGGCAATCTCATTTGTGATAAGTGTAAGCCTAGAGTACATTTCAGCGACACCTTCACCATCCTTCATTTTGAACTTGTCAAGCTGACTTTGGAGCACATCCAACTTGGATTCCTTGACGGAGTCGGTACCTTCATGCATATCAATCAAAGTATCCCAAATTTCCTTTGCATTCTCAAGACGGCTGATTTTGTTGAATTCTTTGGGGCACAATCCGTTGAAGATGATATCACAAAATTGAGTGTTGTATTGCAGCATCTTCAATTCTTCCGCATTAGCTTCACGGTTTGGCTCTCTCCCATCAAAGAATTTACCTTGCAAGCCAATACAAATAACTGCCCAAACGGCGGGGTTATGTCCGAGAATATGCATTTTCATCTTATGCTTCCAACTAGAAAAATTAGTACCATCAAAGTAAGGACCTCTACGGTGATAATTTCCCTCGCTAGACGCCATACTCTCCTAGGTTGTGAAACCAAGCTTATGACCACCAAAGCTATGGAAATCAAAGCAAATGGAGACCAAACCTCTAGTACCACTTGTAGGACCTTGAAGTATGTCTAGAGGGGGGGTGATTAGACTACTTGACCAATTAAAAAAACTTAACCTTTTCCCAATTTTAGAGTTTGGCAGATTTTAGCTATCTTAGGACAAGTCAAGCAATCATCACACAATTCAAGCAAGCATGCAAAGAGTATATAGGCAGCGGAAATTAAAGCATGCAACTTACAAGAAAGTAAAGGGAAGGGTTTTGGAGGGTTCAAACGCAATTGGAGACACGGATGTTTTTGGCGTGGTTCCGATAGGTGGTGCTATCGTACATCCACGTTGATGGAGACTTCAACCCACGAAGGGTAATGGTTGCGCGAGTCCACGGAGGGCTCCACCCACGAAGGGTCCACGAAGAAGCAACCTTGTCTATCCCACCATGGCCGTCGCCCACGAAGGACTTGCCTCACTAGCGGTAGATCTTCACGAAGTAGGCGATCTCCTTGCCCTTACAAACTCCTTGGTTCAACTCCACAATCTTGTCGGAGGCTCCCAAGTGACACCTAGCCAATCTAGGAGACACCACTCTCCAAGAAGTAACAAATGGTGCGTTGATGATGAACTCCTTGCTCTTGTGCTTCAAATGATAGTCTCCCCAACACTCAACTCTCTCTCATAGGATTTGGATCTGGTGGAAAGAAGATTTGAGTGGAAAGCAACTTGGGGAAGGCTAGAGATCAAGATTCATATGGTAGGAATGGAATATCTTGGCCTCAACACATGAGTAGGTGGTTCTCTCTCAGAAATGGTAAGTTGGAAGTGTAGGTTTGTTCTGATGGCTCTCTCCACGAATGAAGAGGAGGTGGAGGGGTATATATAGCCTCCACACAAAATCTAACCGTTACACACAATTTACCAAACTCGGTGGGACCGATTCAACAGACTCGGTCGGACCGATTTAGTAAACCTAGTGACCGTTAGGATTTTCGGTGGGATTGACATGCAACTCGGTAGGACCGATTTGGTTAGGGTTAGGGCATAACGTAATCTCGGTAAGACCGATCACACAAACTCGGTGAGACCGATTTTGGTAATAAGCTTTCCAGAGAGTTGGTCAGGTAAACTCGGTGGGACTGATTTTCTCTTTTAGGTGAGACCGAAATGTTACAAAAGAGAAACAGAGAGTTTACATTGCAATCTTGGTGGGACCGATCGCTCACTTCGGTTTGACCGAAACATTATGAAGGGAAACAAAGAGATTACAATCCCATCTCGGTGAGACCGAGATCCCTATTGGTAGGACCGATTTGCCTAGGGTTTGTGGCAGTGGCTATGACATTAGAACTCGGTGGCGCCAGATAGAAAGAATCGGTGCGACCGATTTTGACTTTGGGTTTAGGTCATATGTGGATGTGAGAAAGTAGTTGAGGGTATTTGGAGCATATCACCAAGCACATGAAGCAATAGGCTCATTAAGCAACACCTCATCCCTCCTTGATAGTATTGGCTTTTCCTATAGACTCAGTGTGATCTTGGATCACTAAAATATAAAATGAAGAGTCTTGAGCTTTTGAGCTTGAGCCAATCCTTTGTCATTAGTATTTTGAGGGATCCACTTTCATCATCCATGCCATGCCATTCATTGAGCTTTCCTGAAATAATAGTCTTGGAATAGCATTAGCTCAATGAGCTATATGTTGTTCTGAATTACCAAAACCACCTAGGGATAGTTGCACTTTCAATCACATAGTATCATACTTTCTATCCAAAATTCGAAGAATCTTCTTCATGATGAATTTTTCGGTTATTTCTTCGCCTCCTAAGCCAACAATCTCATTATTAAAGAGTGCTAGCCTAGAATACATCTCAACTACACCTTCACCATCCATTATCTTCAACTTATTGAGTTGACATTGTAGGACATCGAGCTTCTATTCCTATTCAGTTACTTCATGCAATTCCACCAAAGTATCCCAAATTTCCTTTTCACTCTCAAAATGGATGATCTTCTTGAATTCTTTGGGTCACAAGTCATTGAAGAGGATGCCACATATTTGAGCATTGTGTTGAACCATCTTCAATTCTTGACGGTAGCTTCATGATCTGAAACTTGTCCACCTCGAAAGAAATTCACATTCTGGGCCAGCATGGACGATAGCCCAAACAATAGGATTATGACCATGAATATGCATTTTTATCATATGTTTGCAATTAGCAAAGTTATAACCTCCAAAGTAAGGACCACTACGATGATAACTTCCGTCACTAGACGCCATAATCTCTTTGACGGTAAAGACAAAACTAAATTCAACTTACTAAGGATTCAGGAAAGGAGGACCTTACTAAGGAGACTAAAGCTTAGATACCACTTGTAGGATTAGTTAATATACTCTATGGGGGGGGGGATTAATAGACTACATGCAATAAAAGTGACTATTTCCCCAAATTTTAGTCTCATTGCAATTTTAAGCTATTCTATGGTAGTCTATCAAGTAACCTACACTTGCAAGTTTAGAAGAGTATAACAACAGAAAGTAAAGACTTTGCAAGAGTATAATATAAGTAGAGTTAGAGAAATGCAAACATAGGGTAGCTCAATGGACATATTTCCCGTGGTTCGGATAATGACGATATCCTACTCCATGTTGATGGAGGCTTTGAACCACGAAGGTTCTAAGGTCACGAAGATTAGGGTCGAGAGTTCCATGAAGGACAATCACCCACTAAGGGTCCACAAAGGAGAAACTAACATATGCCATCATGGCGTACACCCATGAACTATTAGCCTCACTTCTGGTGGATATTCACAAAGTAGGTGATCTCCGAGGCCTTACAAACTTCTTGGTTTTTTCATTAACTTAAAGACTCCCAAGCACCCAGCTGATCTACGAGGCACACACCTTCCAAAATTAATAAGATTGAGACTACATAGTGATGTATCCCTTGCTCATGTGCTTCAAGAGACAATCTCCTCTGCACTCAAACTCTCTCAAGATATTGCTACTGGAATGGAGAGGTAGGTCTAAAAGCAAAGGGCGGATTAGATCTCAAAGACCTGACATGATGGTTGGAGTAGAAATCTCATTGAAATCAGCACAAGAAAGTGATGTTGTCTCTCGGACGATATGCTATGAGTGGAGTACTCTTTGAGTCGATATTTGGGGTTATATATAGGTTGGACCTACAATCTGATTGTTACACACACTTAACACACCAAGGAAGCTTCAGAATGACCAACTTGGAATAGAACTAAAGGTAACAACTTTCAAGTATCTTGGATGGCTTGACTAGATAAGATTTTGGAGGCTCCGAGTGGACTACCTCATGATTGCAACGGGCTTCATAAATTTCGAGAGGGCAACAGAAGGTTTGCCAGCTGCTTTGGTGAGATTGAATGCAATCCTCGACAGATTTGAACAACTAGGGTTTGCAACAACTATGTCGGCCTTCACTATGAAAATGTCGGTTCCTTCAAGGTGATACCAGAGTGGAGAAAACCCTTCCCATACTCAATGCCTCACGGCGCTGCCTTCAACACTAGATGCACCAAAATACTCTATTACATGCAAGGGTTCTTCAATAGCCCTCCAGAGAACCCATCTCCACCATGTCAAATAGCGTGGCACATGCTGGCTAATTGGTGGTCTTGTGTGAAAAGACCATTGGCGTGGTAAGAGTAGACCCCACCCCTCCTGCATGGTGACGGGGAGGGAACCTTAGATTGCACCACCAAGGTCCCCCTCCTTCACCCATCTCCTCCCTCCTCACCGCGACAAGTGAGCACGGCCTGGCGAAGCCATGCCGGCCTTTGCACTGGCGGGGCCTTGGCATTGGTGCTAGTGCAGGCCGGCGTTGAAGGGCCAGGATACCGCGCGGGAGTGGGAGGAGGCGGCTGGCCGACATGGTGATGGGTGTAGGCTCGCTGGGGCATGGCAGGCTACTAGGTAGCAGAGTCTGCTAGGGCCAGCGACGAGTTTGATAGTTTGGTCGAAGATTCTCCGCGAGAGATGAGGGCTGCAGGCGGGGCTGGGTGTTGGCTCCTTCAGAGGTATGTCTCCGATGACGGTTCTCGGCAGTCCGCCGCCTTTCCTCGACTAGCAGATGGTCGTGCTGGCTTCGGGCATATCTAAGCTGGCAGCCATGGTGGGGTATCGCGGGGCGACATGGGGAAGGTTGGCATGAGGGAAGGGTGGCCATCCATCACCGACGTACTGGGAGCCGGTGATGGACATGCTCTGTTCCTCCTCCTCCACATTTCCCCAGCCTGGTACATTTGGTTCCCAGATCCGGCAATGTTCGAGGCGGGCCGACCGCTATCAACCCCATTTTCATAGGGGTTGGCGGTCGGTAAAGGGCGTTGCTTTGGATGAACTCTGGAGGACATGGATGCAGAGCGATGGCCCTTTTGATGGGAGATGCGGTGCTTGTGGGTGGAGCTCGCGACTCGGGTGGTTGTACAACATGTGTTCTCGCGTCTAGTCGCACATGGTCGGAGGTGGAGCGTGTGTGCTAGGGTGAAAACCATGTAAAGCTTTGGCCAGATTGATGGTGATGATGGTCGGGGGCGTCGTCCCCTTCTTGAAGGCGCTGCCGTGGTTGCTCCTGGTCCTTCGTGTTGCTCCAGGTGAAAATCTTGATCTTTCGTCCCGGGCAGTGGTGACGCTCCGGTGTCATGGCCTTCATGTATTCAACGCCTTGGGGTTCATGGTTCGTTTATTGTCCCCTCAACTCAGTGCACTAACACCACCATGGACACGACAAGTCAGTGTATCTTAGTGTATAATTACTTTTCGATGAATCTACGGTTGTGGCTACGATTTTTGTCATGAAAAAGATGTGAAGGACATGACAAGAGAGATTAACTGCATACGCGTAAAGTGCGCTTACGTTGAGTAATCTACCGGAGAAATAGACCAAGACATGCAGCAGCCTGATTTCACCGTAGTTGTTGACGGTTTAACAGCTTGAGACCGACGGGCGAAAAAGATGATTACGATGGGATCCTCCACCAGTTCTCGTCCCGTTCAACGTCGTTCAGTTTCAAATCTAGCGGGAGTTCTTGCTTTCTTGAAAAAATATATTATCTGAACGTACGCATAACGCATGGTTGTTTCTCACCCATTTAAGCAACGCAATACGGGTGCCCTAGAAAACGAACTTGCACTGTTTTCTGAAGCCTCTTGGATTACTATTACGCACGTACTATGGCTGGACTGTCCGTGAGTCTGAAATGTGAAACCTAAAACATACTACTATTACTCGCGACTTGTGTCTGTCTCCCAACAAATAAGCACTCCATTTCCAAATTTGTCGCGCGCACACAGAAACGGGCCAAGCGTGTCTGCTCCGGCGACCACGATCCGGTCGAGCGAGCAGCTCAAATTTCAACCGTCCAGCACATACGTGAACCACCATCGACCAGTCTCTCTCTCGAGCTCGCACCTGTCCCGGCGCCGCCTCCACCACGAACATACTGCCTCATGCCCGCCGCGCAGTCCCGTGGACAGCGGCTGGCTGGCTCTCGCGGGGATGCGGGGGGTTCACACACACCTCGCCACCGGCGACAGTTCAACTGGCGACGAGATCCATCGGGACATCGTCGCCGAAGGCGACAGCACGGGGTACCGGCGACACCATTCCCGTTCACACCTGTCCATCCATCGCCGCCCGCCCGCGGGTCGCCTATCGCCCTTAAATAAGACCTCCTTTGCTAGTACCAGGGTTGGTATCACTAACAAGCTTCGCCGGGCCGTCGTCCGAGTTAATGTCGGTGGTTAAACGAGATGCATCACGCGGATTAGCGCCATGGCCATGGGCCTCTCTGGTTTGATTGTAGTCAAACTTCGTTAAGTTTGACCAAGTTTATAGAAAAAATATAAACATTTACCATGACAAATCTATATGATATGAATATATACATTCAATAATGGATTTAATGGTATTGATTTGTTATTGTATATGTTAATATTTTTGTTTATAAACTTTGTCAAAGTTTACAAAGCTTGACTTTGACCTAAGCTAATATGCAGACTAAATAAAAACGGAGGGAGTATTAACACGGTACAAACGGAGATGCTCATCATATGTTGCCTTTTTTTTAGCATGACATGCATATGTTGCCTATGTTGCCTACCCGCTATAATTCATCAAGAGTAGGAGTATATACACCCTATACGCCAGTGACTTTTTTGCGAAAATATAGCAGTAACTTTCGTGCGGGTCGGCATTCTCTTCACATTGTTTAATTCGGACGTACACGTGGTTGGTCACACGGCTCCATCCTGCAACATGAAAAGTGTACACCACGTACGTACCTCCGGAGAACGTTCCATCGATTCACATGTAAACTAGCCTGGTCTCGTGGGATCTGTCTGCAGACTTTGTCCTCGACGTACGACGTGCTCGTGCTTGACTTGTACAACCTAGCTGGCGGTTGATGACACGCCAGTACTGTATGCATGTACGGCACGTATGTACTTTCGTACACTTCACAAGTCTAGCTTAGACTTGAATTTTCTAGTAGGAGTACCAAGATGTAAGCTAAGGCGTACGTAATGCAACGAGTGTATACGGCGCGCGCGGTTCACTATTGTCAAAGACTGCAAAAGTCAAGCATTCTTGTTAATTACTAGCTCCTCTGATCGATCGCTTGTTCGGTGTCAGCAAATCACTGCAGATTTTTGATTACGCATGCATGTAGAAATCAAAACCAGTCAGTAAAATGGACGGATGGCACTTAGTTTTCGCTTTCGGATAACACAGGAAATTAACTAGCAATCACTTCGGTGACGACCCTGTCAGTGATGGGTCATGTATGTGAAGATAGCATTAATATATGTAGTACAAAAGATATGGTTCCCAGCAGGGATGGCATGATAGTAAGCCAATCAAAACCATCGATAATTGATCAGTAGTGCTAAGACAAAGTCCCAACTAATTTAATAGGACTGATTATTTGTACTTCTTCGGCTCCTAACCACAACGGGTCTACATTGTTACATAATATACTTTGTATGAATAGCATATTCGGGGTACATTACTTACACGTACTATACGTACGTAAACAATGGAAGGAAGACAGAAAATGGTTGATTTTTGTTGGCCGGTGTGGGTGGGCCAGCAGCCGTACGTTTTGTACAATCTGTTGGCTAACTGCAAATCATATATACGGACGGCACAGTATTGTTTTAATTAAGCTGTGTTGTGCTAACTGCAAATTATAAGCAACATATATACGGACGGCACAGTATTGTTCCTGAAATCTGTTGGCGCACTATGTTCTGCTGCATGCAATCATGTTGTTAATTGCTCGCGCTAACTGCTAATTAGCCAACATATATACGGTCGGCGGTCTTCTTTCTGGAATCAGGTCGTCTGAAGTGATTGGGCGAATTCGATATATTCTACGCCCGTACAGATCGATTTTTTATCCAAAAAGACCACTTGCCGAGACGAATTGACAAAAAAGACTACATTTAGATTAAATTATCAAAAAAGACCCCCTCAGACGTGGCGGCAGGCGCGGCAGCCGACGCGTGGCACCCGCCGCCACGTCTGGAGGCGGCAGCACCTGCCGCCAAACTGGCAGGCGGCCACCAGGGTGTAACAGAAATTGGCAGGTGCACCCATCCCGCAACGGAACGGTGCTGGCCTTATGGGCCATGCCGCCAACGTATGAGGCAGCCATGCCGCTGTTGTTCTATGCACTAATTTTTCTATGCACTAATTGCAATGCCTTTTGTCAGATGGCACTAATTTCTACGAGACTACGACGATTGAGGCACTATTTGATTTCCGTCTAAAATTTCGTCCATCTACACACTGATTGTAGTGTTTTGGATCACGTATATTTCCCGTCTAAAATTTCGTCCGTTCACGGTTATTTTCACGCCATTAGAGCAACTCCAACGCGCCGATCCAAACGGACGTTACTTTTGTCCGATTTTTGTCAGTTTGTGTTGGCCACCCGTTCGGCGTCCGCCCTCTTTAGATTTGGGTTGCAGTTCACCCAACGGCAGCGACCCATTTTCATGTCCGCATGCAAATTTCGAAAAAGGCCCGCGGCCATAGATCATGCCAGCGGGCATGTCATCGCCCGAAGTTCATGCTGATAGAGCGGGCATGTCGTCGCCCAAGTTCACGTTGGCTGGCATGGGTCGTGCCCGTTTCCTCCTCCCCCCCCCCCCCCCCCCCTCTAGATGACGAGCCACCGTCCAACGGTGTGGCGTTGAGTTCGATGGGTGCTGGCATGGGCATGGAAGGCGCCACCACGCTCACCTCGAGCGAGCATTCCACGGAGAGTCGGGAGCCTTGCGGGTAGACGTGGAAGCCAGGTATCGGCTGCATCGCCGACGCGCGGGGCGACTCGGGCGACACCATCCGAGGAAAAGCAGATGAGCCGGTGCTGGCCGCGGTGGCAGCGGCGTTGACGAGGCCATGTTGGCCAAGGTTTAACCCTAGAAAGATCAACGCCTCCCTTGTTGCTGCCGCGACGCGGGCGTTGGTGGCCTCCTGCTGCGCGGCGAGGGCGGTGGTGGCCGCCGCGATTTCTTCGTCCCTTGCGTCCGCCGCGTGCCTCCGGCCCATTCTCTTCGTCGATTCCCTTGCGCGCTCCTCGGGCTCAGTTTCTTCTTCGGTTTGGGGTGCGAGGCTTGCCAGGTGGAGTAGTTGGTGAGCATCACGCACGTCCGTCTCGTGTCCGCGCCGATGCAAATGAGGCTCAAAAATGAGCCGGGAATGGGTCAGCAGGCGGACGAAAAGCGGATGTGCGTTCGTTTGGGTCGGCGCGTTGAGCCGACTTTTCTGTCCGTGCCGACCCATACGGACGCGCGCGAACGAAATAAGTTGCTGCATTGGAGTTGCTCTTATATTTGTCATCGGAGCCTATAAATACGACGCCACCACACCCGCGCGTGCCCGTCGTCGCGCCGCTGAGCCCTGCCGTAGCCCAGCGCCTCCGGCGGCCAACCACCCCGCACCGGCTGGGGGATCCGCGAGGAGGGGAAAGGAGCGGCCCGCCGCCTACGCCAGTACAAACTAATAATACAAGTACATCTGAATTTTAGGCGGGAAATATACGTGATCCAAAACACTGCAATCAGTGTGTAGACAGATGAATTTTTAGACGGGAATTAAATAATGCTTCAATAATCGTAGTTGTCTCGTAGCAATTAGTGCCCTCTAAAATGACGAAAGGCATTGCGATGTGCATAGGATAACCACACTTGGGAATCAACACAGCAAAGTCTCCGCATTGCAAAATAGCAGCGGCAGAGGCCGCCTCAATCGTTGGCGGCATGGCCCACAAGGCCAGCAACGTTCCGTCACGGAACGCCCGCGCCTGCCGATTTCTGTTACTCGCTCGTGGCCGCCTGCCAGTGTGGCGGCCGGTGCTGCCGCCTTCAGGCATGGCGGCAGGTGCCACACGTCGGCTGCCGCGCCTGCCGCCACAGCTAGGGGGTCTTTTTTGTCAATTTGATTCACAGGTAGTCTTTTTTGTCAATTCATCTCGGTAAATGGTCTTTTTGGACAAAAAATCGTACAGATCGGATACATATCGAGCTGGCGTGCATGCATGTGCTAGCTGGTAATCGCCGTGGAGTGGTGGCCCACATGAACAAATCTATCAGAAGGTCAACTTCTCTACATGAGAGCTTCGCCTTTACAAAATCTCAGCTTGTCCAGGTTTTGGGTTTTCAAATACATGGCTCACACATCGTGTAGAATTCTAGATGCTACGTTTGTGTGCATATTATTCCGAGCGTACTTGGCTACTTGGCTATAGCTACCCCAGCCCACTCCACCCCTTCTCTATGCAGTGGATTACAGTGAAGTTTTTCTAAGCAACCAGTATTCCAAAATACTCCTAGATTAAAAGGTTTAGAACTCTAACACAAGTCAGCAAGATGCATGAGAATTTCAAAAAAAAAAGCAAGATGGATCATTGTTGACCCTGTATCGAATATCTTTTTATCTCGTACCTTCGACGATGCGGCATGTCGTGTACACCGTTTAACCGTATGGTCCTTACTCTAAGACCAGGAAATTGCCTCTTATCTAAAAAGAAGAAGAAAATGGAGCGATGTGCACTGAAAATGAATTTTTAGGCTAAAATAATACTCCCTCCGTCCCAAAATTCTTGTCTTAGATTTGACTAAATACGGATGTATCAAGTCACGTTTTAGTATTAGATACATCCGTATCTAGACAAATTTAAGACAAGAATTTCGGGACGGAGGGAGTAGGTATTTGGGCTCTCTTTTCCCGCTCTTTCTGGAGCGTCCAAAATGGGAAAATCCTAACTGCATAGAATTTGATAATTTGTCGATGGACAAAAAGCACAACAAACCACGCACGCACGGAAAACAAGAGAGATCCTCCAACCTCTGCAAGGATTGCCCTAAATGATTGCCTCGGCATCCATTTACCCCCAACTCTGATGCAGACCTAGACAATAAACTCTCTGTGAGTCAATAAACCCCGAACCCACATTGATATTATGCTGAAGGGGAGAATTCGTCGTTTATTTATCGAAGGCTCGCTTACAAAGAAGTGGTGGAGCTAATCCTCACTTATACCCATCTTGAGAACTTCCTTAGTGTTTTCTTTAGCGAGTATAGACATGCCACAACTTTTTAGGGTTTGTTATCACAGATGTTCTATTCTAATTTAAAGGTAGAGCACCTTCCAATTCCTCGAAAAATAGAAGTCATGATATATCATGTGTGCCTTGCATAATTTCATCCAAAAAATTGGAAATTTGTTCCTATGCAAGACAAGAGGTGCATGGATAGTGATGGAAGTTAGATGTCCATAAACTTATCTTTTTTAAACGTCACAAGAAGTTACACTTTTTGTGAGTTTATGTAAATGCATATGATATAGTGTAACATGCATTTGTAAACTATTTCACATTATTTGGAATCTCGGGGGAAATTAAGAGAGAGAGTATGGGTGCATATACAACTAGTTGCCCAAATTAGTTTCTATAGTATTTGGGATGAAACTTCTACCATCGAGTAGAGGTGTGATGATTTAATTGAACAGGAAATTCTGTGATTGTTATAGGCTCGTAAATGGGAAAATGAGCTTGTACCTGAGGCAAAATTTAATGATGGTGGTAGCTCGTAAATGGGAAAATGAGCTTGTACCTGAGGCAAAATTTAATGATGGTGGTAGACGCATACATATGAAATTCAAAAATTAAAATAAAATAAGAGTTGGATGGAAAAAATTAAATTACAACAAATAATAATATTGAAGGTGTCTCGTAACCAATGCTCTCAAGGAAATATCTTCAGAATCACGTGTTGTCATAAGTATAGAAAGTTTGTTATGGCTCTCAGTTTTTGCTAAGTTTGGTGGGTTTAATCCTATGTTCCAAAAGTTTGTCGTGATTAGATATGGAACTAAAACTCTAGTTTGGGGACATGATTTGGGTGAATGGATAATCCTTAGCTATTCAATTCCACAAGCTTTATAGCATTACCTTATCTACGCTAATAATCATGCAATCAATGAAAATGGTTGGGGCTAATATCATATTCAGAAGAACTTCGTGGGGGTGAGACTACGAAGCAACAGACCGAACTTAAGAGGCTAGTAGATGCAACTGATATCTTTATTTGTAGCTTCGACTAGTGAGTCCATTAATTATAGGTTTATATAAAGGTTAAAATCTTACTCAATATCAAAATTTTCTTGTGGATGCTTAAGAATAACAGCTTAACCAAAGGCAATTTGCTTAATAGGGGATGGGATGGGATGGGAATGATTTGTGTCAACTATCTAGACACAGAGAGACTATAAACAACTTGATATTTTGAAGTGCTCCAGCTGAATTGATCTTGTAGGTGATTCTATATGCATTTCGTCTTTGTAGGGTTTATTCGGGGATTGCGAGGATTATTATCCATGTTGCAATGCATATTGGTGTTCTGTTGAGGAGCAACAGTATGTTGGATGATCCGGAAAGCTCTGATGTGGCTTCTAAAAGGAAATAGATGGCCAATTATTCTACGGTGATCTTCAATTTTGTGTAGTAAGCTTCATGCATGAGCCATTTTGCACAAAATATCAAGATCGAAGAAGCCTTGAGGATGGAGTCTGGATGATCAAGCTAGTGTTGGGGAAGACATAGACGCAAATACAATGATGGGCGCCTATGATGGGCAGATTGACAAATTAATGAAATTTGTTAATGCCTTTGGGAACCTCAGGGGATCTTGTTTCTAGTTCTGCCGAAGTTCCATTAATGCCTTTGGGAACCTGGGGGGGGGGGGGGGGGGGTCTTGTTTCTAGCTCTGCCAAAGTTCCTCGTCCTGTGTGGCTATACCGTTTGCTTACTTTTGTATGTTTGTTTATATGGTTTGAATGGATTGTGTGATGGGTGATTTCTTTAGTGGAACTCAATGAGGGGCTCATTGTTTCAAAAAAAAACTTTTATCAAAAGAGATAAAATGAACCTAGATATGGTCGAATTATGATTTTCTACCTATTACGATGAGGACAAAGATCATCACATAACGTGAATATGAAAGCAAATCCAGCGATGAATTCTGGTTCGGCACGAGCTAGGTACGTCAATCTTGACTGAAAATCATGTCTCCTACTTTTAATACTCCCTCCATCCTGAAATACTTGTCGGAGAGATGGATAAAATTGGATGTATCTATAGCTAAAATACGTCTAGATTCATCCATTTCTCCGACAAGTATTTCCGGACGGAGGGAGTACTTAGTCATGCAAGATCGGCAGGTGGCAACAACCGTGATATAGAAGGTGGTAAATTATTAACATGTACGAAACAAAAAAGAAACCATATGGTGCCTCGTATTGTATCAAATAAATGATTACAAGGTACAGGGTGCAGCTAACTCTGAACATTGAATTATGGATCAATTTGGAGTTTTGACACATGAAAGACGCCGACGATCGATATATAACTCAGACTTTGCTGTATTTCTTTTATCATTATATATCTGTTACGGATCGAGGCATACACATCAGAGTGACAAGGACCTTAGGTTTCTACCCTTTCTTTAAGTTCTGCTCCTTTTGTCCGTTTGATCTCTACTTGCTTACTCCTCCGATTTATCTTTATTCTTAGTTAGGTTATTTACAACTTGGTCAGTAGTTGTATGCTCTTGCTACATCTGAACCGAGTCTATGCAAATTAACTAATTTGGTAATTTCTGTGTAGCGAGTAAGCACTATAGCGAGTTTTAAAATAGTGCACATGTAATTAAATCCATGAGCAAATCAGTACTCTGATTTCTTTCCACATTATTTACAGATAAGGAATCCCATTTATAAAGCATGAGGAGAATGTGCGTGTTTAATTTCAGTAGTGCCCGCATGTATCTTGCCGTATTTGATCCAAATAGTCAATTTGCAAGTGGGCAATGTAAAGCTGCAAGCAAACAAAAGACACATACGTAATTTGGATTCAATCGCTTGGGAAATGGAGCAGCTGTGTGACCAGGTAGCTAGCCGACAGACACAATGACTTGCACCGCCAGCTTATCATGGCGCATACTTATCGGTCGTTCGTCGTTTATAGTCGGGTGGTACGACCGACCGATCGATCCATCACATGGGCAGCTGAGCTAAGCAGAGACAAGATAATACTGCATATATATCAATGTCGTCGTTGTGCCACTATCTTACTTTAAACTGAGTTTTATAGCTAGCTGTGGCCTGCAGCTGGTTTCATCATGGAAGCAGCTCGATCTCTAGCTGCTAGACTAGATAGCAGTTCAAAAGGTCAAACCTTTTGCAGAGGAGACAAAATCTATGTCTTACACTAATGTTTTCTCTCGAGGCACTTGAGTATATATATAAGTTCATTGGACATTAATGAACCTAACTGCACTACTCCCTCCGTTCCCAAATACTTGTCTTTCTGGGCATTTTAAATGGACTCAACATACGGATGTATGTAGACATATTTTAAAATGTAGATTCACTTATTTTGCGCCGTATGTAGTCACTTGTTAAAATCTCTAGAAAGACAAGTATTTAGGAACGGAGGGAGTAGTTTCTATCAAGTATATATTTTCTCCACAGGAGAAGAATTGTTAAAAGCGGACACAAGCATACAGCTAAGCGTCAACCATCCAAACCACAGGCCAATATTCCTATGTCATGTAGGAGTACATCAAATTAGTTTGTTCTTTGCATGGTAAAGGACTCTTGGGAGAGAGAAAAAATCACACACAGTCAGCTGGCTCTGTTTCTGACGAGAGAATAATGGGGCTTTTAGCTTTTACCGTTCAAAAAGGCGCCCATTTCAACTTCATCGCCGGCATCAGCACCTTTTCACATCTCGGCTTACTGCGTCAAATGACTGACCTAGCCGGTGGACGTTTTTCTTCTCGATTGACTTGATAGATTTGATCACTTGTGCCGTACTATTATTCGTCCTTAATTACATTTTTTTCAAAGAAACATAAAGATAAACAAATGAAATATTTGACCTATCCCTTTGACAGGTCGTGTGCAGTTGCATTAGCTAGTAGTAGTAGCACTGACTTATCTTCATTTAGGGCTCATTTGATTTAAAGGATTTTTATAGAGATATTGAAGGATTAAAATTCTTAAGAACTACGTTGGTTGTTTAATTCATAGGATTGAATCCTGCAGGACTTTTTCCTGAGAATTTATTTGTATTTATCATTGTATTCCTAGCATGACTAAAAGAACTTTCAAAGAATCCTTTATTTTTTATAAAGCGATCAAACAACCCAAAATCTTGTAGGATTGAGATAACAATGATATTTTATTTCTATATTCTTTTCATTGTGGTGTTTTGAGAATCTTGCGGATCAAAGAGACCGTTAAGGTTGCTAGCAACACACGGTCCGTACCTGCTAGCTGTTGTCTGCTTGCGAGTAATGCCTTTCCGGGTTATGTTATCCTCTTCCGAGTCATACGGTGTGTTCCTCTACATGCTGCGAGTACAGAGGCGTACCATGTCAACGGTTCGTTAGTTAGACCAAAACGTCGACCGCTTTGACATTTTCCTTTTCTGTGCGGTGTGTAGGACACGCCAAATCACAGACTAACTAAGCTAGCTCGGCTATACCCGACGTGCATGCACAGCTACACGAGCTAGTTGTAGTACGTACGTACGCTTCTTCTGTGCACGTTAGTTAGTTGCCCGTCTCCCCTTTCGAGGAACCGCCGTCAGTTTCGCATCTTTATTATTTTAGCCAGACCTGCAACACGTATGTACAAGGCAGCGCCGCGTGCGTACACGTACGTGACCACCTGTTGCGAGCACACATGTACAAGTACAACCAAGTTATCTTCCATTTGCACACTTATTTCCGCTTCTGCGCTTCAATTATCATATACAGTCGGACACGTAGACACATGTCAGAATAAAGGAGATTCAGCATGCTTATTGTCTAAAACGTGCGTACCTGGCCACGTAGGTACTTTTTCTGCGACTATTTCCCTTCAACAGAGTTCGTTTTCCTTTTCTTCCGCAACCAAACTGACTAAGTAAAGCACGCTGCACACTAGGAAACTACTTATATGAACAAACGAGATGCAAGTCGAGTTCGGCGGCGCTTCTCATTCAAATTACTTGGGCACGGGGTGGATAATGTTCGTCCGTACGTCGGTACTAAAACTTGCTAGAAAATTCAGGAGACGCGGAGGCAACGCTAGTGGACACGTGCATCAGGACAAAAAACAGCCCCGTCGGAGCCCGTCGATTTCTCGTGTTAATTGGAGCTGCAGACTTAGATTGCGTCCCCGATCCACAAGCAAAGATTGTCTCTTCAATTGGCCAGGAGCATGGATTGTTGAGCGCCACAACTTTATTTGATTGGGAATCTCAGTTTATGGTCTTTGTTACAAGTGTCAACAGTATGAAAAAACCAGACGCTTCCGGCCACGAGCTGGCTCTTATAACCCAATAATTGTTGTTGAAATTCAACACGTACACATGATGCGCGCCCCCTTAAATTTAGTATTACCAAGTACTTTTCGTGATAACATACACCGACATGTGTCCATACACGAATCAATTTATTTTCTTTCGCGACAAACTGTTTCCAAGAAAATTTCTGAACAATAATTCCCATGCTCAAGCCTTCTATTCCAAATTACTTGACTTGAATTTGTCTAAATACGGATGTATCTAACTTGTTTAGTGTCTAGATACATTCGTGTCTAGATAAATATGGGTCAAGTAATTTGAAACGGAGGGAGTATTTGAATACTTAGATAATGTTGGAATATGCCTTGATGTAGTTTTCAACATAAAAATTTGATGGTTATTTCTTGTATCAAATATCTAGTAGTGAAACGCTGAATCTCCCTTTTTCACTACATATATCATTGATGCCATTTCACGTGATTAATTACGGAAATAGGCTTTCCTCCCACTTTATATATAAAGCACTACACCAATCGCAAATCCGAAACAAGGTAGCAAGCCAGAAGGCAAAGAAGGGGAAAACAACAAGGGCACCAGCAACTATGAAAGGGAAATAAAAAGGTTATGCTGAGGGCACTAGCTCAACAAGCCCGAAAAAGGGTAAAAAGGCAGCGGAAGCTGCAACAGAAAGGAGCCACATGGCCAAGGACCCGAATCCTGCGGTGATAACATCAATACAATCGCGCTCCTTCCTGCGGTGATAACATCAATACAATCGCGCTCCTTCCTGCGGCTAAGCGGCTTCCACAGCTGCAGGAGGCCACATAATATGTAAATAGCGCCAGGTGAGCGGCGTAAGGGAGAGCGCTCAATAACCAGCTTGTTGTGAATCGTCCAAAGTGTCCAGACTACTATGCCAATTCCAAGCCATCTAATGTGTCGGAGCCCCGCACACGAATGTAATTCCTCAAGGAGGTCCGGGAAGTTGGAGTGGCACCACTCGCCACCTAACACTTACCGAAAACAACTCCAAAGGAATTGAGCCGAGGCACAAGTGAACGAAATGTGGTTAGAGTCTTCCGCAATATTGCACAAAGGGCATTGGCCATCCCTAGGACCGTTATGTTTGAGAACCTCCACCCCTAAAGAGACTCGACTGCAGATCCATTGCCACGAAAAGATACGGATCTTCAAAGGCAACTGAATAGACCAAATCTGGGAGAACGGTTAAGGACCGGGAACCACTTTGATGGCCTGGTAGAGTGACCTAGTGGAGAAATGGGCACTGTTCTCCAGGTGCCGCACAACCTGGTCCGGCTCCAAGCTAGGGGTGCGAAGAGCCACACGGTCCAGGAGCCCCCCCCAAGCCCCAGTTCCAGGGGGCCAAAGGCGTGATGGAAAGCAAGGATCCCAAGGTCAATAAGGGCAACCTCAATAGAGATATGAGGGAGGGCACAAATGGAGAATAGCTTGTGTGTTGAAGTTATAATTTTTTTAACCAGTTTGCATTAGTGCAAGCTTTCTAGAACACATTCATCTATCTATGAAACAACACAATAACCGCACATCTGCACCTGCGTCCTTCGGACAAGGACTCGGGTGGATCCCCGTCCCCTTTTTCCAGCTTTCTCCCTGACCAACGGGGCCTCACATGAGACCTCGGCGGTGGGCCAACGATGAACCTTGTCCAATTCGTCCGCCGGTGGCGCTACCAAGGCCCCAGTGGTGGTGGTTGTCTTCATCGTGACATGGATGACGACGGAAGGGGGACACGTCGTCCTATAGTGGCCGTGAGTGTGGCATGTTGATGGCGTATACAAGGTGTGTGACAACGGTGGACTGGCACAAATGTGGCACATATGCTCAGTTTCGTTCATAATGGCGGCGGTTGGATGAACTGAGCGACGCACATGATGGCACTGTTGGAGAACGTAGCAGAAATTCAAAATTTTCTATGCATCACCAAGATCAATCTACGGAGAAACTAGCAACGAGAGAGAGGGGAGTGCATCTTCATACCCTTGAAGATCGTGATGCGGAAGTGTTACAAGAACGCGGATGAAGGAGTCATACTCGTAGCGATTCAGATCGCGGTTGATTCCGATCTAAGCGCCGAACAACGGTGCATCCGCATTCAACACACGTGCAGCCCGATGACGTCTCTCGTGCCTTGATCCAGCAAGGGGAGAGGGAGAGGTTGAAGAAGACACCGTCCAGCAGTAGCATGACGGCGTGGCGGGCGTGGAGGAGAGCGGTACTCCAGTAGGGCTTCGCCAAGCACTACGAGAGACGAGGAGGAAGAGAGGTAGGGCTGCGCCAAGAGAGAGTTCATCTCGTCTGTTTTGCAGCCCCCAATACCTCAAGTATATATAGGGGAAGGGGAGGGGCTGCGCCCCCATCTAGGGTTCCCTCCCTAGGGGTGGTAGCAGCCCCCGAAACCCATCTAGGGTGCAGCCAAGGGGGGAGAGAGGGGGGCGCACCATGGGTGGGCCTTAAGGCCCATCTGGACCTAGGGTTTGCCCCCTTCCCACTCTCCCTGCGCCTTGGGCCTTGGTGGGGGGCGCCCAGCCCACCTGGGGCTGGTCCCCTCCCACACTTGGCCCATGTAGCCTTCTAGGGCTGGTGGCCCCACTTGGTGGACCCCCGGGACCCTCCCGGTGGTTCTGGTACGTTACCGATAGTACCCAAACTTTTCCGGTCACCAAAATGGGACTTCCCATATATAAATATTTACCTCAAGGACCATTCCGGAACTCCTCGTGACGTCCGGGATCTCATCTGGGACTCCGAACAACATTCGGTAACCGCGTATATACTTTCCCTATAACCCTAGCATCATCGAACCTTAAGTGTGAAGACCCTACGGGTTAGGGAACCATGCAGACATGACCGAGACAACTCTCCGGCCAATAACCAACAGTGGGATCTGGATACCCATGTTGGCTCCCACATGTTCCACGATGATCTCATCGGATGAACCACGATGTCAAGGATTCAATCAATCCCGTATACAATTCCCTTTGTCTGCCGGTATAGTACTTGCCCGAGATTCGATCGTCGGTATCTTGATACCTTGTTCAATCTCGTTACCGGCAAGTCTCTTTACTCGTTCCGTAACACATCATCCCGTGATCAACTCCTTGGTCACATTGCGCATATGATGATGTCCTACCGAGTGGGCCCAAAGATACCTCTCCGTCACGCGGAGTGACAAATCCCAGTCTCGATTCGTGCCAACCCAACAGACACTTTCAGACATACCCGTAGTGTACCTTTACAGCCACCCAGTTACGTTGTGACGTTTGGTACACCCAAAGCATTCCTACGGTATCCGGGAGTTGCACAATCTCATGGTCTAAGGAAATAATACTTGACATTAGAAAAGCTAAAGCATACGAACTACATGATCTTTATGCTAGGCTTAGGATTGGGTCTTGTCCATCACATCATTCTTCTAATAATGTGATCCCGTTATCAACGACATCCAATGTCCATGGTCAGGAAACCGTAACCATCTATTGATCAACGAGCTAGCCAACTAGAGGCTTACTAGGGACATGGTGTTGTCTATGTATCCACACATGTATCTGAGTTTCCTATCAATACAATTATAGCATGGATAATAAACGATTATCATGAACAAGGAAATATAATAATAATAACTACTCCCTCCGTAAACTAATATAAGAGCGTTTAGATCACTATTTTAGTGTTCTAAACACTCTTATATTAGTTTACAGAGGGAGTAATTTATTATTGCCTCTAGGGCATATTTCCAACAGTCTCCCACTTGCACTAGAGTCAATAATCTAGTTCTCATCGTCATGTGATTAACAATCACAGGTCACATCGCCATGTGACCAACATCCAAAGAGTTTACTAGAATCAATAATCTAGTTCACATCACTATGTGATTAACACTCAATGAGTTCCGGGTTTGATCATGTTATGCTTGTGAGAGAGGTTGTAGTCAACGGGTCTGCAATATTCAAATCCCTATGTATTTCGCTAAACTTTATGTCATATCGTAGATGCTGCTACCACGTTCCACTTGGAGCTATTCCAAATTGTTGCTCCATTATACGTATCCGGTATCTCTACTCAGAGCTATCCGGATAGGTGTTAAGCTTGCATCAACGTAACTCTTTACGTCAAACTCTTTATCACCTCTATAACCGAGAAACATTTCCTTATTCCTCTAAGGATAATTTTGACCCCTATCTAGTGATCCACTCCTGGATCACCTTTGTACCCTCTTGCTAGACATGTGGCAAGGCACACATTAGGTGCGGTACTCAGCATGGTGGACGACCTTCATCCTTCCTCTTTCTTCTGTCGTGGTCAAGCTTTGAGTCTTACTCAACTTTACACCTTATAACTCCTTCTTTGACTGATCTATTTTGAACTCCTTCAAAATCATGTCAAAGGTGTGTGTTCCTTTTGAAAGTATCATCAGGCGTCTTGATCTATCTCTATAGATCTTGATGCCCAATATGCAAGCAGCTTTATCCAGGTCTTCCTTTGAAAAACTCCTTTCAAACAACCTTTTATGCTTTCCAGAAATTCAACATCATTTCGGATCAACAATATGTCATTCACATATACTTATCAGAAATGTTGTAGTGCTCCCACTCACTTTATTGCAAATACAAGTTTCTAACAAACTTTGTATAAACCCAAAAACTTTGATCACTCCATCAAAGCGTATATTCTGACTCCGAGATGCTTGCTCTAGTCCATGGAAGGATCACTGGAGCTAGCATACCTTTTATCATCCTTAGGATCGACAAAACCTTTCTGATTGTATCACATACAACCTTTCCTTACGAAAACTGGTAAGGAAACTTGTTTTGACATCCATCTGCCAGATTTCATAAATGCAGCTAATACTAACATGATTCCGACGGACTTAAGCATCGCTACGGATGAGAAAATCTCATCATAGTCAACTCCTTGAACTTGTGAAAAAACTCTTCGCCACAAGTCGAGCTTCATAGACGGTAACATTACCGTCCACGTTCGTCTTATTTTTAAAGATCCATTTATCTCAATGGCTTGCCGATCATCGGGCAAGTCCACCAAAGTCCATGCTTTGTTCTGATACATGGATCCTATCTCGGATTTCATGGCTTCTAACCATTTGTCGGAATACGGGCCCACCATCGCTTCTCCATAGCTCGTAGGTTCATTGTTGTCTAACAACATGATTTCTAAGACAGGATTATCGTACCACTCCGAAGCAGTGCCCGTCCTTGTCGACCTATGAGGTTTGGTAGTGACTTGTGAAGTTTCATGATCACTATCATCAGCTTTCACTTCAACTAGTGTAGGCGCCACAGGAACAACTTCCTGTGCCATGCTACAGATTGGTTGAAGTGATGGTTCAATAACCTCATCAAGTCTCCACCATCCTCCCACTCAATTCTTTCAAGATAAACTTTTCCTCGAGAAAGGACCCGATTCTAGAAACAATCCCTTTTGCTTCCGGAACTGAGACAGGAGGTATACCCAACTGTTTTTGGGTGTCCTATGAAGATGCATTTATCCGCTTTGGGTTCGAGCTTATCAGGTATAAGCGACGCAGCCCCAAACTTTTAAGAAACGACAACTTAGGTTTCTCTAAACCATAGTTCATACGGTGTTGTCTTAATGGAATTGCGTGGTGCCCTATTTAAAGTGAATGTGGTTGTCTCTAATGCCTAACCCATAAACGATAGTAGTAATTCGATAAGAGACATCATGGTATGCACCATATCCAATAGGATGCAGTTATGACGTTCGGACACACCATCACATTATGGTGTTCCAGGCGTTATTAGCTGTGAAACAATTTCCACAATGTCTTAATTGTGTGCCAAACTCGTAACTCAGATACTCATCTCTATGATCATATCATAGACATTTTATCCTCTTGTCACGACGATCTTCAACTTCACTCTGAAATTACTTGAACCTTTCAATAATTCAGACTTGTGTTTCATCAAGTAAATATACTTAGAATCTACTCAAATCATATGTGAAGTAAGAGCATAATGATATCCACTGCGTGCCTCAGCACTCATTGGACTGCACACATCAGAATATATTACTTCCAACAAGTTGTTTTCTCGTTCCATTTTACTGAGAACGAGGCTTTCAGTCATCTTGCCCATGTGGTATGATTTGCATGTCTCAAGTGATTCAAAATCAAGTGAGTGCAAACGATCCATCTGCATGGGGTTTCTTCATGCGTATACACCAATAGACATGGCTCGCATGTCCCAATCTTTTCAAAAATGAGTGAGTCCAAAGATCCATCAACATGGAGCTTCTTCATGCGTTTCGTACCAATATGACTCAAGTGGCAATGCCACAAGTATGTGGTACTATCATTACTATCTTATATCTTTTGGCACGAACATGTGTATCACTACGATCGAGATTCAATAAACCATTCATTTTAGGTGCAAGACCGTTGAAGGTATTATTCAAATAAACAGAGTAACCATTATTCTCCTTAAATGAATAACCGTATTGTGATAAACATAATCCAATCATGTTTATGCTCAACGCAAACACCAAATAACAATTATTTAGGTTTAACACCAATCTCGATGGTAGAGGAAGCATGCGATGCTTGATCACATCAACCTTGGAAACACTTCCAACACACATCATCATCTCACCTTTAGCTAATCTCCGTTTATTGTGTAGCCTTTTATTTCGAGTTACTAACACTTAGCAACCGAACCGGTATCTAATACCCTGCCGCTACTAGGAGTACTAGTAAAGTACACATTTAATATAATGTATGTCCAATACATACTTCTGTCAACCTTGCCAGCCTTCTCATCTACCAAGTATCTAGGGTGGTTCTGCTTCAGTGACCGTTCCTCTTATTACAGAAGCACTTAGTCTCGGGCTTGGATTCAACCTTGGGTTTCTTCACTCGAGCAGCAACTGATTTGTCGTCTCATGAAGTATCCCTTTCTTGCCCTTGCCCTTCTTGAAACTAGTGGTTTTAACTAACCATCAACAATTGATGCTCCTACTTGACTTCTACTTTTGCGGTGTCAAACATCGCGAATAGCTCAAGGATCATCATATCTATTCCTGATATGTTATAGTTCATCACGAAGCTCTAGTAGCTTGGTGGAAATGACTTTGGAGAAACATCACTATCTTATCTGGAAGATTAAATCCCACTCGATTCAAGTGATTGTTGTACTTAGACAATCTGAGCACAAGCTCAACGTTTGAGCTCTTCTCCCTTAGTTTGCAGGCTAAGAAACTCGTCGGAGGTCTTATACTGAAGGAAATATGCCCTAGAGGCAATAACAAAGTTATTATTTATTTCCTTATTTCATGATAAATGTTTATTATTCATGCTACATTGTATTAACCGGAAACATAATACATGTGTGAATACATAGACAAACATAGTGTCACTAGTATGCCTCTACTTTACTAGCTCGTGAATCAAAGATGGTTAAGTTTCCTAGCCATAGACATGAGTTGTCATTTGATTAACGGGATCACATCATTAGGGGAATGATGTGATTGACATGACCCATTCGGTTAGCCTAGCACTTGATCATTTAGTATGTTGCTATTGCTTTCTTCATGACTTATACATGTTCCTGTAACTATGAGATTATGCAACTCCCGTTTACTGGAGGAACACTTTGGGTGCTACCAAACATCACAACGTAACTGGGTGATTATAAAGGAGTACTACAGGTGTCTCCAAAGATACATGTTGGGTTGGCGTATTTCGAGATTAGGTTTTGTCACTCCGATTGTCGGAGAGGTATCTCTGGGCCCTCTCGGTAATGCACATCAATATAAGCCTTGCAAGCAATATAGCTAATGAGTTAGTTACGGAATGATGCATTACGTAACAAGTAAAGAGACTTGCCGGTAACGAGATTGAACTAGGTATTGGATACCGACGATCGAATCTCAGGCAAGTAACATACCGATGACAAAGGGAACAACGTATGTTGTTATGCGGTTTGACCGATAAAGATCTTCGTAGAATATGTAGGAGCCAATATGGGCATCCAGGTTCCGCTATTGGTTATTGACCGAGAATAGTTCTAGGTCATGTCTACATAGTTCTTGAACCTGTAGGGTCCGCACGCTTAACGTTACGATGACAGTTTTATTATGAGTTTATAAGTTTTGATGTACCGAAGGAGTTCGGAGTCCTGGATGAGATCGGGGACATAACGAGGAGTCTCGAAATGGTCGAGACGTAAAGATCGATATATTGGACGACTATATTCGGAGTTCGGAAAGGTTCCGAGTGATTCGGGTATTTTTCGGAGTACCGGAGAGTTACGGGAATTCGTATTGGGCCTCAATGGGCCATACGGGAAAGGAGAGAAAGGGCCAAAAGGGTGGCCGCACCCCTCCCCTTGGACTAGTCTGAATTGGACTAGGGAGGGGGGGCGCCCCCTTCCTTCCTTCTCCTTCTCTCTTCCCTTTCCTTCTCTCCTACTCCTACTACATGGAAGGGTTCCTAGTTCTACTAGGAAAGGGAGAATCCTACTCCCGGTGGGAGTAGGAGTCCCCTAGGGCGCGCCATAGAGAGGGCCGGCCCTCCCCCTCCTCCACTCCTTTATATACGGGGGCAGGGGGCACCCCATAGACACACAAGTTGATCTACGTGATTGTTCCTTAGCCGTGTGCGGTGCCCCCCTCCACCATATTCCACCTCGGTCATATCGTCACGGAGTTTAGGCGAAGCCCTGCGCCGGTAGAACATCATCATTGTCACCACGCCGTCGTGCTGACGGAACTCATCCCCGACACTTTGCTGGATCGGAGTCCGGGGATCGTCATCGAGCTGAACGTGTGCTGAACTCTGAGGTGCTGTACGTTCGGTACTTGGATCGGTCGGATCGTGAAGACGTACGACTACATCGACCGCGTTATCATAACGCTTCCGCTTTCGGTCTACGAGGGTACGTGGACAATACTCTCCCCTCTCGTTGCTATCATCACCATGATCTTGCGTGTGCGTAGGATTTTTTTTGAAATTACTACGTTCCCCAACAGTGGCATCCGAGCCTAGGTTTTATGCGTTGATGTTATATGCACGAGTAGAACACAAGTGAGATGTGGGCGATACAAGTCATATTGCTTACCAGCATGTCATACTTTGGTTCAGCGGTATTGTTGGATGAAGTGGCCCGAACCGACATTACGCGTACGCTTATGCAAGACTGGTTTTACCGCCGTGCTTCGCACACAGGTGACTAGCGGGTGTCTGTTTCTCCAACTTTAGTTGAACCGAGTGTGGCTACGCCCGGTCCTTGCGAAGGTTAAAATAGCACTAACTTGACGAACTATCGTTGTGGTTTTGATGCGTAGGTAAGAACGGTTCTTGCTCAGCCCGTAGCAGCCACGTAAAATTTGCAACAACAAAGTAGAGGATGTCTAACTTGTTTTTGCAGGGCATGTTGTGATGTGATATGGTCAAGACGTGATGCTATATTTTATTGTATGAGATGATCATGTTTTGTAACCGAAGTTATCGGCAACTGGCAGGAGCCATATGGTTGTCGCTTTATTGTATGAAATGCAAATGCCCTGTAATTGCTTTACTTTATCACTAAGCGGTAGCGATAGTCGTAGAAGCAATAGATGGCGTAACGACAACGATGCTACGATGGAGATCAAGGTGTCGCGCCGGTGACAATGGTGATCACGACGGTGCTTCAAAGATGGACATCACAAGCACAAGATGATGATGACCATATCATATCACTTATATTGATTGCATGTGATGTTTATCCTTTATGCATCTTACCTTGCTTTGATTGACGGTAGCATTTTAAGATGATCTCTCACTAAATTATCAAGAAGTGTTCTCCCTGAGTATGCACCATTGCGAAAGTTCTTCGTGCTGAGACACCACGTGATGATCGGGTGTGATAGGCTCTACGTTCAAATACAACGGGTGCAAAACAGTTGCACACGCGGAATACTCAGGTTAAACTTGACGAGCCTAGCATATAACAGATATGGCCTCGGAACACGGAGACCGAAAGGTCGAGCGTGAATCATATAGTAGATATGATCAACATATTGATGTTCACCGTTGAAACTACTCCATCTCACGTGACGATCGGACATGGTGTAGTTGATATGGATCACGTAATCACTTAGAGGATTAGAGAGATGTCTGTCTAAGTGGGAGTTCTTAAGTAATATGATTAATTGAACTTAAATTTATCATGAACTTAGTCCTGGTAGTATTTTGCAAATTATGTTGTAGATCAATAGCTTACGTTGTTGCTTTCATATGTTTATTTTGATATGTTCCTAGAGAAAATTATGGTTAAAGATGTTAGTAGCAATGATGCGGATTGGATCCATGATCTGAGGTTTATCCTCATTGCTGCACCGAAGAATTATGTCCTTAATGCACCGCTAGGTGACAGACCTATTGCAAGAGCAGATGCAGACGTTATGAACGTTTGGCTAGCTCAATATGATGACTACTTGATAGTGCACCATGCTTAACGTCTTAGAATCGGGACTTCAAAGACGTTTTGAATGTCATGGACCATATAAGATGATCCAGGTATTGAAGTTAATATTTGGAGCAAATACCCGAGTTGAGAGATATGAAGTCTCCAGCAAGTTCTATAGCTAAAAGATGGAGGAGAATCGCTCAACTAGTGAGCATGTGCTCAGATTGTCTGGGTACTTCAATCGCTTGAATCAAGTGGGAGTTAATCTTCCAGATAAGATAGTGATTGACAGAATTCTCTATTCACCGTCACTAAGTTACTAGAACTTCGTGATGAACTATAGTATGCAAGGGATGACAAAAACGATTCCCGAGCTCTTCGTGATGTTGAAATCGACGAAGGTAGAAATCAAGAAAGAGCATCAAGTGTTGATGATTGACAAGACCACTAGTTTCAAGAAAAAAGGACAAAGGGAAGAAGAAGGGGAACTTCAAGAAGAACAGCAAACAAGTTGCTGCTCAAGAGAAGAAACCCAAGTCTGGACCTAAGCCTGAAACTGAGTGCTTACACTACAAAGGAAATGGTCACTGTAAGCGGAAATGCCCTGAATATTTGGTAGATAAGAAGGATGGCAAAGTGAACAAGGGTATATTTGATATACAGGTGTTTGATGTGTGCCTTACTAGTGTTTATAGTAGCTCCTGAGTATTTGATACTTGTTCGGTTGCTGTGATTAGTAACTCGAAATAGGAGTTACAGAATAAATAGAGACTAGTTGAAGGGGAAGTGACGATGAGTGTTGGAAGTAGTTCCAAGATTGATATGATCATCATCACACACTCCCTATATTTTCGAGATTAGTGTTAAACCTAAATAAATATTATTTGGTGTTTGCATTGAGCATAAATATGATAAGATCATGTTTATTGCGATACGATTATTCATCTAAGATAGAGAATAAATTATTATTCTGTTTACATGAATGAAACCTTCTATGGTCATACACCCAATGGTGATGGTTTATTGAATCTTGATCATAGTGATACACATATTCATAATGTTGATGCCAAAAGATGCAAAGTTAATAATGATAGTGCAACTTATTTGTGGCACTGCCGTTTGGGTCATATCGGTGTAAAGCACATGAAGAAACTCCATAAAGATGGATTTTCGGAATCACTTGGTTATGAATCATTTGATGCTTGCGAACCGTGCTTTTTTGGCAAGATGACTAAAACTCCGTTCTCCGGAACAATGGAACGAGCTACTAACTTGTTGGAAATAATACATACCGATGTATGTGGTCCAGTGAGTGTTGATGCTCGTGGCGGGTATCGTTATTTTCTAACCTTCACAGATGATTTGAGCAGATATGCGGATATCTACTTGATGAAACATAAGTCTGAAATAATTAAAAGGTTCAAAGAATTTCAGAGTGAAGTGGAAAAATCATCGTAACAAGAAAATAAAGTTTCTGCGATCTGATCGCGGAGACGAATATTTGAGTTACGAGTTTGGTCTTCAATTAAAACAGTGTGGAATAGTTTCACAGCTCACGCCACCTGGAACACCACAACGTTATGGTGTGTCCGAACGTCGTAACCGCACTTTATTGGATATGGTGCGATCTATGATATCTCTTATCAGTTTACCACTATCGTTTTGTGGTTATGCATTAGAGACAACTGCATTTGCGTTAAAAGGCCACCATCTAAAATCCGTTGAGATGACACCATATGAACTATGGTTTAGTAAGAAACCCAAGTTGTCATTTCTTAAAGTTTTGGGCTGCGATGCTTATGTGAAGAAACTTCAACCAGATAAGCTCGAACCCAAATCGGAGAAATGTGTCTTCATAGGATACCCAAAAGAAACTATTGGGTACACCTTCTATCACAGATCTGAGGGCAAGATTTTCGTTGCTAAATTCGGATCCTTTCTAGAGAAGGAGTTTCTCTCGAAAGAACTGAGTGGGAGGAAAGTAGGGCTTGATAAGGTAATTTGTACCTTCTCCCGAATTGGAAAGTAGTTCATCACGGAAATCAGTTCCAGTGATTCCTACACCAATTAGTGAGGAAGATAATGATGATGATCATGAAACTTCAGATCAAGTTACTACAAAACCTCGTAGGTCTTCCAAAGTACAGTCCGCACCAGAGTAGTACGGTAATACTGTTCTGGAAGTCATGTTACTAGACCATGATGAACCTACGAACTATGAGGAAGCGATGATGAGCCCAGATTCCGCGAAATGGCTTGAGGCCATAAAATCTGAGATATGATCCATGTATGAGAACAAAGTATGGACTTTGATTGACTTGCTCGATGATCAGCAAGCCATGTTAAATGGATCTTCAAGAGGAAGACGGACACTGATAGTAGTGTTACTATCCACTAAGCTCGACTTGTTGCAAAAGGTTTTCAACAAGTTCAAGGGGTTGAATACGATGAGATTTTCTCACTCATATCGATGCTTAAGTCTGTCTGAATCATGTTAGCAATTGCCACATTTTATGAAATCTGGCAATGGATGTCAAAACTGCATTCCTTAATGGATTTATTAAAGAAGAGTTGTATATGATGCAATCAGAAGGTTTTTTCAATCCTAAAGATGCTAACAAAGTGTGCAAGCTCCAGCAATCCATCAATGGACTGGTGCAAGCATCTCGGAGTTGGAATATACGCTTTGATGAGTGGATCAAAGCATATGGTTTTATACAGACTTTTGGAAAGGCATGTATTTACAAGAAAGTGAGTGGGAGCACTACAGCCTTTCTGATAAGTATATGTAAATGACATATTACTAATTGGAAATGATGTAGAATTTTCTAGAAAGCATAAAGGAATGTTTGAAAGGAGTTTTTCAAAGAAAGACCTCGGTGAAACTGCTTACACATTGAGCATCAAGATCTATATAGATAGATCAAGAAGCTTGATAAGTTTTTTCAATGAGTACATACCTTGATAAGATTTTGAAGTAGTTCAAAATGGAACAGTCAAATAAGTAGTTCTTGCCTGTGTTGCAAGGTGTGAAAGTGAGTAAGACTCAAATCCCGACCACGGCAGAAAATAGAAAAGAGAATGAAAAGTCATTCCCTATGCCTCAGTCATAGGTTCTATAAAGTATGCTATGTTGTGTACCTTGCTCTGAGTTTGGCAAAGGAATACAATTTTGATCTAATAGTAGATCATTGGATAGCGGTCAAGAATATCCTTAGTGAGGACTAAGGAAATATTTCTCGATAATGGAAGTGATAAAAGAGCTCGTAGTAAAAAGTTACAACTATGCAAGCTTTTACACCAATCCAGATGACTCTAAGTCTCAATCTGGATACATATTGAAAGTGGGAGCAATTAGCTAGAGTAGCTCCGTGCAGAGCATTGTAGACATAGAATATTTGCAAAATAAATACGGCTCTGAACGTACAGACCCGTTGACTAAGCTTCTCTCACGAGCAAAACACGATCACACCTCAGTACTCTTTGGGTGTTAATCACATAGCTATGTGAAATAGATTATTGACTCTAGTAAAACCTTTGGGTGTTAGTCACATGACGATGTGAACTATGGGTGTTAATCATATACAGATATGAATATTAGTGTTAAATCACATGGCGATGTGAACTAGATTATTAACTCTAGTGCAAGTGGGAGACTGAAGGAAATATGCCCTAGAGGCAATAATAAAGTTATTATTTATTTCCTTATTTCATGATAAATGTTTATTATTCATGCTAGAATTGTATTAACCGGAAACATAATACATGTGTGAATACATAGACAAACATAGTGTCACTAGTATGCCTCTACTTTACTAGCTCGTGAATCAAAGATGGTTAAGTTTCCTAGCCATAGACATGAGTTGTCATTTGATTAACGGGATCACATCATTAGGAGAATGATGTGATTGACATGACCCATTCCGTTAGCCTAGCACTTGATCGTTTAGTATGTTGCTATTGCTTTCTTCATGACTTATACATGTTCCTGTAACTATGAGATTATGCAACTCCCGTTTACCGAAGGAACACTTTGGGTGCTACCAAACGTCACAACGTAACTGGGTGATTATAAAGGAGTACTACAGGTGTCTCCAAAGGTACATGTTGGGTTGGCGTATTTCGAGATTAGGTTTTGTCACTCCGATTGTCGGAGAGGTATCTCTGGGCCCTCTCGGTAATGCACATCACTATAAGCCTTGCAAGCAATGTAGCTAATGAATTAGTTACGGAATAATGCATTACGTAACGAGTAAAGAGACTTGCCGGTAACGAGATTGAACTAGGTATTGGATACCGACGATCGAATCTCAGGCAAGTAACATACCGATGACAAAGGGAACAACGTATGTTGTTATGCGGTTTGACCGATAAAGATCTTCGTAGAATATGTAGGAGCCAATATGGGCATCCAGGTTCCGCTATTGGTTATTGACCGAGAATATTTCTAGGTCATGTCTACATAGTTCTCGAACCCATAGGGTCCGCACGCTTAACGTTACGATGACAGTTTTATTATGAGTTTATAAATTTTGATGTACCGAAGGAGTTCGGAGTCCCGGATGAGATCGGGGACATGACGAGGAGTCTCAAAATGGTCGAGATGTAAAGATCGATATATTGGACGACTATATTCGGAGTTTGGAAAGGTTCCGAGTGATTTGGGTATTTTTCGGAGTACCGGAGAGTTACGGGAATTCGTATTGGGCCTCAATGGGCCATACGGGAAAGGAGAGAAAGGGCCAAAAGGGTGGCCGCACCCCTCCCCTTGGACTAGTCCGAATTGGACTAGGGAGGGGGGCGCCCCCTTCCTTCCTTCTCCTTCTCTCTTCCCTTTCCTTCTCTCCTACTCCTACTACATGGAAGGGTTCCTAGTTCTACTAGGAAAGGGGGAATCCTACTCCCGGTGGGAGTAGGACTCCCCTAGGGCACGCCATAGAGAGGGCCGCCCTCCCCCTCCTCCACTCCTTTATATACGGGGGCAGGGGGCACCCCATAGACACACAAGTTGATCTACGTGATCGTTCCTTAGCCGTGTGCGGTGCCCCCCTCCACCATATTCCACCTCGGTCATATCGTCGCGGAGTTTAGGCGAAGCCCTGCGCCGGTAGAACACCATCATCGTCACCACGCCGTCGTGCTGACAGAACTCATCCCCGACACTTTGCTGGATCGGAGTCCGGGGATCGTCATCGAGCTGAACGTGTGCTGAACTCGGAGGTGCCGTACGTTCGGTACTTGGATCGGTCGGATCGTGAAGACGTACGACTACATCGACCGTGTTGTCATAACGCTTCCGCTTTCGGTCTACGAGGGTATGTGGACAATACTCTCCCCTCTCGTTGCTATGCATCACCATGATCTTGCGTGTGCGTAGGAATTTTTTGAAATTACTACGTTCCCCAACATATACCTCTTGACGTGGGCACGAGCCTGAAATCCCAACTTCAGCTCTTGAAACATCTCATATGTTTCACGACGTTTCGAAATCGTCTTTGGCGCCTCAACTCTAAACCGTTTAACATTACTGAACTATCACGTAGTTATCAAAACGTGTATGTCAGATGTTCGCAACATCCACATACGACGTTCGAGGTTCAATACACCGAGCGGTGCATTAAGGACATAAGTCTTCTACGAAGCAACAAGGACAATCCTCAGTTTACGGACCTAGTCCGCATAAATGCTACTATCAACTTTCAACTGAATTTTCTCTAGGAACATATCTAAAACAGTAGAACTAAAGCGCGAGCTACGACATAATTTGCAAAAACCTTTTCACTATGTTCAGGATAATTAAGTTCATCTTATGAACTCCCACTTAGATAGACATCCCTCTAGTCATCTAAGTGATACATGATCCGAGTCAACTAGGCCGTGTCTGATCATCACGTGAGACGGACTAGTTATCATCGGTGAACATCTTCATGTTGATCGTATCCACTATACGACTCATGTTCGACCTTTCAGTCTCTTGTGTTCCGAGGCCATGTCCGTACATGCTAGGCTCGTCAAGTTAACCTAAGTGTTTCGCGTGTGTAAATCTGGCTTACACCCATTGTATGTGAACGTTAGAATCTATCACACCCGATCATCACGTGGTGCTTCGAAACGACGAACTCTCGCAACGGTGCATAGTTAGGGGGAACACTTTCTTGAAATTATTATGAGGGATCATCTTATTTACTACCGTCATTCTAAGCTAATAAGATGCATAAACATGATAAACATCACATGCAATCAAATAGTGACATGATATGGCCAATATCATTTTGCTCCTTTTGATCTCCATCTTTGGGGCTCCATGATCATCATCGTCACCGGCATGACACCATGATCTCCATCATCGTGTCTTCATGAAGTTGTCTCGCCAATTATTACTTCTAGTACTATGGCTAACGGTTAGCAATAAAGTAAAGTAATTACATGGCGTTATCATTGACATGCAGGTCATACAATAAATAAGACAACTCCTATGGCTCCTGCCGGTTGTCATACTCATCGACATGCAAGTCATGATTCCTATTACAATAACATGATCAATCTAATACATCACATATATCATTCATCACATTCTTTTGGCCATATCACATCACATAGAATACCCTACAAAAACAAGTTAGACGTCCTCTAATTGTTGTTGCATGTTTTACGTGGCTGCTATGGGTTTCTAGCAAGAACGTTTCTTACCTACGCAAAACCACAACGGTGATATGCCAATTGCTATTTACCCTTCATAAGGACCCTTTTCATCGAATCCGATCCGACTAAAGTGCGAGAGACTGGCACCAGCTAGCCACCTTATGCAACAAGTGCATGTCAGTCGGTGGAACCTGTCTCACGTAAGCGTACGTGTAAGGTCGGTCCGGGCCGCTTCATCCCACAATGCCGCCGAATCAAGATAGGACTAGTAACGGTAAGCAAATTTCACAAACCATCGCCCACAACTACTTGTGTTCTACTCGTGCCAAGAATCTACGCAATAGACCTAGCTCATGATGCCACTGTTGGAGAACGTAGCAGAAATTCAAAATTTTCTACGCATCACCAAGATCAATCTACGGAGAAACTAGCAACGAGAGAGAGGGGAGTGCATCTTCATACCCTTGAAGATCGTGATGCGGAAGCGTTACAAGAACACGGATGAAGGAGTTGTACTCGTAGCGATTCAGATCGCGGTTGATTCTGATCTAAGCGCTGAACAACGGCGCCTCCGCGTTCAACACACGTGCAGCCCGATGACGTCTCCCGTGCCTTGATCCAGCAAGGGGAGAGGGAGAGGTTGAGGAAGACTCCGTCCAGCAGCAGCACGACGGCGTGGTGGTGGTGGAGGAGCGCGGTACTCCAGCAGGGCTTCGCCAAGCACTACGAGAGACGAGGAGGAAGAGAGGTAGGGCTGCACCAAGAGTGAGTTCATCTTGTGTGTTTTGCAGCCCCCAATACCTCAAGTATATATAGGGGAAGGGGAGGGGCTGCGTCCCCATCTAGGGTTCCCTCCCTAGGGGTGGCGGTAGCCCCCAAAACCCATGTAGGGTGCGGCCAAGGGGGGAGAGAGGGGGCGCACCTAGGGTGGGCCTTAAGGCCCATCTGGACCTAGGGTTTGCCCCCTTCCCACTCTCCCTGCGCCTTGGGCCTTGGTGGGGGGCACACCAGCCCACCCGGGGCTGATCCCCTCCCACACTTGGCCCATGTAGCCTTCTGGGGCTGGTGGCCCCACTTGGTGGACCCCCGGGACCCTCCCGGTGGTCCCGGTACGTTACCGATAGTACCCGAAACTTTTCGGGTCACCAAAATGGGACTTCCCATATATAAATCTTTACCTCTGGACCATTTCGGAACTCCTCGTGACCTCCGGGATATCATCCGGGACTCCGAACAACATTCGGTAACCGCGTACATACTTTCCCTATAACCCTAGCGTCATCGAACCTTAAGTGTGTAGACCCTACGGGTTCGGGAACCATGCAGACATGACCGAGACAACTCTCCGGCCAATAACCAACAGCGGGATCTGGATATCCATGTTGGCTCCCACTTGTTCCACGATGATCTCATCGGATGAACCACGATGTCAAGGATTCAATCAATCCCGTATACAATTCCCTTTGTCTACCAGTATAGTACTTGCCCGAGATTCGATCGTCGGTATCTCGATACCTTGTTCAATCTCGTTACCGGCAAGTCTCTTTACTCGCTTCTGAACACATCATCCCGTGATCAACTCCTTGGTCACATTGCGCATATGATGATGTCCTACTGAGTGGGCCCAGAGATACCTCTACGTCACGCGGAGTGACAAATCCCAGTCTCGATTCGTGCCAACCCAACAGACACTTTCGGACATACCCGTAGTGTACCTTTATAGCCACCCAGTTACGTTGTGACGTTTGGTACACCCAAAGCATTCCTACGGTATCCGGGAGTTGCACAATCTCATGGTCTAAGGAAATGATACTTGACATTGGAAAAGCTTTAGCATACGAACTACACGATCTTTGTGCTAGGCTTAGGATTGGGTCTTGTCCATCACATCATTCTCCTAATGATGTGATCCCGTTATCAACGACATCCAATGTCCATTGTCAGGAAACCGTAACCATCTATTGATCAACGAGCTAGTCAACTAGAGGCTTACTAGGGACATGGTGTTGTCTATGTATCCACACATGTATCTGAGTTTCCTATCAATACAATTATAGCATGGATAATAAACGATTATCATGAACAAGGAAATATAATAATAATAACTAATTTATTATTGCCTCTAGGGCATATTTCCAACAGGCACACGTCGAGTTATTAGGCACTCGCAATGTCTCCCGGGCAGTTTCATCTACTTGAATGCTCGACGTGTGTCCTAAACCATTGATGTGTCTGATTGTGTCTTTATGTCCACCTCAGGACCGTGAGCATGTACTGTCGATGCATGACAACCTGGTTTGCAGCAGTGACTTCTTCAATGAAAGTAAGGGCGGTGCTACTTTGCAGTAGAGTTTCAAGTTCCAGAGTAAAAACACCAGGTCTGACATATACTGTTTGTACTTGGCAATGGCGTTGTTCCATATCATTTCTTTGTTGAAGGCATTTTCTGGAGTTTGCTTGGAGTTTTCTCTTCTATGTGAAAACCTGAGATGAAGCATTCATGGATGCACTTTTTTTGCGGAAAAAAACTTCTGGTCTATTCACCATCAATCATGGCAGTATGAAGAACACTAGAAGTAACAAAAATTGCAATCAGCGTATGGTGTGCTAGCCCTATGAGCTATGACGCCTTAGGTGCGTCGTCATAGCTCATAGGGCTAGCACACCATAACAACGCCGTCGCCGATGAAGAGTAGCATAGATCGGAAGGATCCAAGCAACGCCTAGTGAAAACACATGAACAAAGATTGAACCCAAACAGATCTATCAAAAACCAACACAACGAATCGGATGCAGCTCCCCTGACATACTGCAGGGTACCATTGGACCACTGATATGTGCGCTAGGTTCCAAGTGGGCTCACATGTCAGTGGCCAATGACACTCGGCAGCTCCCTTTGTATTTTTTCAACTAAACGATCATAGTTTCTTTTTTACGTAAGTTTACACGCATCCGGCCTCTACTTGTATTTTTGGTCAATATTCTTTTTTCCAGATTTGCAAACAAGGTTGACTATGAAATGCATGTCGACCTTGCAGCTTGAAAACGAGGGATTATCCATTTGCACCGACCACCACATCTCAAGACCCGCGTTTCGTACTCGTGGTCGTGCTAGCTAGCTGTACGTTTAGCAGTCCCGATGAACTTGTGATGGAGCCATTGGTGCGTTGCGGCATGGCATCTTGACACCTTCCCTTATCCGATGCGCTTGACCTTCGTACATTAACCAGCCGCCCAGACTGGCAAATAATATGCAGAGAGAGGGAGATAGAGATGTGTACGTATAGGCGTATACCAGTACGTACGTACGTATGTACGGCCGTACCGGGTCGGCCGAGACGCGGAGTCACTCGCACTAGTACTTTCAGCCATCTTTTCTTTTGCAAAATAAATCAGAGCCTAGTAGCTATTATAGATAATTATAAGCTAGCCAGTCACACACACAACAGAAACATGGACGCTGTAGGGTGTGGAGAGGGTTCGCAGGGTCAGCTCTCCGCTAGATCGGTTGCCTCCCCGTCCCTCTCCACCTCCCGCTACTTATATACCGAAGCCTCGGCTTGTAAGGGTCAGCTCCTTCCTCACCGCACCTCGCCTCGCCTTGCCTGCCTCTCTCCTCTCCACCTCCAGCTCCCTCCCTCTATCTTTGCCTTCAACTGCAGCTACGTCTGCTGCCATACTTGTTGCAGCTGCAGACTCCGTTTTGGCCGGATCGGACACCGCCTTCAGGTGAGGTGAGAGTTTTATTCATGCTTCGATCTTCGTTTCATTTGATGGGGTTTTACTGGCATGCGTATGCATCGATTAATCTGCTCTAGCCAGCTAGTTGCTCTTAGTTTTTCCTCTCTCTCTCTCTCTCTCTCTCTCTCTCTCCGATCTGAATTTGTTTTTGTTTTATACTCCCTCCGTTTCAAAACGGATGACTCAACTTTGTACTAACTTTAGTACAAAGTTCGTACAAAGTTGGGTCATCTATTTTGAAACGGAGGGAGTACCTGCGATCTCAATTTATTGTTCTGAGAAGAGGAAGAGGGCAGATTGTCACAAGCTTCTCACCCTGTGTTACGTACTGCATTAAATCGCTTTCTTCCAAGAATACTCTTGCGGTCAACAACCTCTTTTGGGGAGGTGGTCGCTCACCGCGGTTTCCGTTAACCCATAAGTACTTTCAGAAATCAATCTTCTTCTACGCTTTTCACTTTGTTAATTTGTTTGCAATCACCATGCATTTTCTTGCTTTTGATAGCTAAGTTTTGGAACTTCTGCTAGAAAAACCAGCATACAAAGGAATCAAGGAGCATGGTATTAACTTTTCATTGGCTAGTTTGGTCCGTTAGTTGGGTTTCAACGCTCTCTTTTGGCGATCGATGTAGGCGCGATGCGAGTCATTCGCCTCAGCCTCATTTGCTCATTCCGTTTTCTTGTTCTTTGCGTAATTGACCGTGTGCTCTCATTATGAAACTACAGGAGAACACGCACGATCGATGTGCTCGCGACGTTAGATGTAGCTTGGATTGCCTAGTAGACCCTAGAGCAACAAACACTGGCTACAGTTAGAGAAACCCCCTTTTTCTATCACCACCACTGTGCCACTTGGGCTACGTATCTCCCACCAACCCTTTTTTCTTTCTTCTTAAGCCACACCAGAAAGTATTATTTCCTCTATATTTGCGATGGCTTCATGACTATAGCTAGACTTAGCTTAAGCCACACCAGAAAGTATTATTTCCGCTATATTTGCGATGACTAGACTTAGCGGCAGCAGTAGTCGGCATTTGTGGTTGCAACACGCAGTTAATGCTGGCCGTCCTTGTGTTTCCTTGTTGGTACAGGTCTCCCCTCATGCCTCATGTGTGTGTCAATCTTTAATTAGTCGCATACTGTTCAACGTACACCTCTGGCTTAATTATACTAATCGCTGGTGTGTCAGAAGTCTCCTTGATCTGATATGTTACCAACGGCACAATCTCTTTGCAGTTTAAATAGATACATCGACGCACCAGACGTGGGAGAAGCCAGTAGCATGAGGGACATGGCAGAGAGGAGATCAAGGCATGGGCATGGGCATGGTCATGCCAACGTCGTGCCGTTTGGAGCAGGAGGACTACAGCATGGAGAGCATGAGCAGGAGAAGGTCAAGGAGAAGAAGCTGGACATGAGTGGCCTCTCCATGGACACTATCCCGCACCTCACCATGTCCCTTGGCCACATCACCACCTTGGACCTCTCCAACAACAATCTCGAGGTAGGTTCTTTTTTCTTCTTTCATAACTACGTACACGTATCTTTCATTTCCTTCGTCGACAGTTCTTGTCTAGTATAGACTTGATGTGAAGAAAAAGAAAGTATCGGCTAGACTTTTTCTTGTCAGTTTGCCTCCATCGTTTTGTCTTCTGAAACGCTCATCCTTGTCTCTTGTTCCGTCTGTTTTGAATGGATAACTAGTAAGAACGTATCTCGGAACGGCGGTGCCATTTTTCTTGTACCATATATGATGATAGGTTAAGTGAAAGATAAGCATGGCCGATTATTAATACATGAAGCCTAGTCATGTACTCAACTGGACGACTACTATATGCTCCAGCACTGCCATATAGTATCGCCCATGGCAATCTTTTACTATCTTCTTCCACGATGTCCCCTCTCACGGCCCTCGTCGATTCAGGGCCAGAAGTATCGTGGCGTCTACATCCTGAAGCATTTTTCCTGGGGATATGCCCCTTCAATCGTCACAGGCTCACGTCCTGACACGATGTATTTTAAAAACTGCAGAGCATCCCAGAGTCAATGATCGCGCGGCTGCTCAACGTGGTGGTGCTGGACGTGCGCTCCAACCAGCTCAAGTCGCTGCCAAACTCCATCGGCTGCCTCTCCAAGCTCCGGGTCCTCAACGTCTCCGGCAACCTGCTCCAGTCCCTTCCCGCCACCATCGAGGAGTGCCGGTAAGCACACCGCCACCCGCGATCCTCTCTCACTCAGCAGACAGCAACACCGTACCGTAGGGTTGGAAACTAGGAATGCTTTTGACTAACCTGTGTGACGTTGTCATGGGTGCAGTGCGCTGGAGGAGCTGAACGCCAACTTCAACCAGCTGACGAGGCTGCCGGACACGCTCGGCTTCGAGCTCCACAGCCTCCGGAGGCTCTCCGTCAACTCCAACAAGCTCACCAGCCTGCCATTCTCCACCTCGCACATGACGGCGCTGCGGGCCCTGGACGCGCGCCTCAACTGCATCCGTGCCCTACCCGAAGGCCTCGAGAACCTCGTCAACCTCGAGGTGCTCAACGTCAGCCAGAACTTCCACTTCCTCAGGGAGCTGCCCTACGGCCTGGGGCTCCTCACCTCGCTCCGGGAGCTTGACATCAGCTACAACTCCATCTCCGTGCTCCCAGACTCCATGGGCTGCCTAGCCAAGCTCAACAAGTTCAGCGCCGTCGGGAACCCGCTCGTCTGCCCGCCTATGGACATCGTTGAGCAGAGCCTTGACGCCATGCGTACCTACCTCAGCTCCAGGATGAACGGCACCGGCGTCAACGCCAAGAAGAAGAAGGGGTGGCTGCCCAGGATGGTCAAGTACAACACCTTCTCCGCGCGGATGACTCCCGGACGCAAGAGTGCCCACGACAACTCTGAGGGCTTCTCGATGTCGGACTACCACTCGCTCAACGGCTCCGCGTCTCCGGGGTTCCTCTCCATGCTTTCGCCACGACGGCTCTTCTCGCCGCGGAGAGATTCGCCCAAGCATCATTAAGGGTGGTCCACTTTGTAAGTGGTTTGATCCTTCAAGTATTCAGATGAAATGCTCCTAGGTGCTGCTGTTTCTGCAGGTGTGTACATATGTCTGAAGAGGTATATATACAGTAGTGTATAGTAGTACAATAGGGCATTGATGTACATAGAAACTAAAGAGAGCGCTTTTACTTTCCTTCTGTATTTTTGTTTACTCGTTACAGTCTTACAGATGCTTTTGTAAGTGCAGTGGATTTTGAGTGAAATTGTAATCCTTTATATGTTGAATGGACATGAAGTTTGAGGTTTGGAATGTAATCCTTTATGTGTTGAATGAACATAAAGTTTGAGGTTTGGACTATTTCCAGCTCACTTTGGTCAACACAAGTTTTAAATTTTTAATACAGCGGTATTTTAAATGAAAACACAGTCCAATATTACCGCTCACTTACTCAACAGAAAATGACATTTTCTATTCACGATCCTAGAATGATTGTGATCAGTGCAGTTTAAGCTTGATAAGAACTACTTTGTGCATATAGTATATGAGTGCGCAATTTACTTACCAAAATACCTGCATTGATGTCTTCCCTTCGTTATTACCTTTGAGCATTCAACACTCAAGATAGTAGAGGAGGTTACCTCCACGCTGGTTCCCCAGAAAAAATTAAAAACAAAAACATGCTGGCTAAAAATGTCACCAGATCATCAAAGGCTGACGACGTAAATTCTGACTGATCGCTATAGCCAACCCAGTATACCCATTGCTGGAACAGAATCGATCAGTATGGTGCCAAGCAGTGGATCCAACACAAAACTTATCGATTCACTATTATTTGTTATGCCAATACGTCCATTTCTTAAACAGGAACAATCAGTTGATGAAAGACTGAAACAGCTATCACCAATAACATGGAACTAAAATGTGTGAACTGAATGCAGCAAAGCTACTAATGTCATCCCATGACAACCAAGACCAGCAGCCTGGATAGGTATTACTCTTCAGTCATTTGCAAAGCTTTAGCTTCCTAAAGAACGAAGCTACCTGCGACTTTGGGCAGGGTGCTGTGGCTATGCAAGTCGGGATGTTCTCGGGCTGCTCTATCCACAGCTTGTGCCGTACACCAGCTGCTTCCAGTTTCTCAGCCAAGTTCTTCAGCTGTGTCTCCCCTTTCACCTCCAATGTTACCTGATTGCAAAAAGTTCCCAGATCAAAACAAGTATTAATGAACATGAAACTATATAATAGCCCAGTCAGGCCCTAACAAGAAGAATGGAATGAAGGATAATGGTACTGAATTTAAAAAGTTCATGCTCAATTCCTTTTTGCAGGAATATCTAAGCCAAAGAAAATTAAGCACCAGCATAACAGAGAATTCCACTTGGGGTTTCCAAATTTATTTTGTGGGCTGGACATACTAGAACCACCTTGTGTCATCACAAGCATCTTCTCAGATACAGTAATTGTACCCGAATTCAGAGGAGTACACAGAACCATCTCCTTGTTTATGGCATTCATGGCTTTCTAGTTTAGATGTTCAAGTCACAGGAAGCACCTCCAAACTGGTACAAGAACACAATGTATTTATTATATGATGTCAAATCCTCCACACTCCACAGCCCCTATCACAGTATCACGGCGCAATGCAGATGAATAAATGGCTTCATGAGCTAATCAGCCAGCAAACCTATGTGGAAAAAAAATGCAAATGCCTATTATTTTTCGAGGGAGGTGCGATGCAGATTCATTTTGTTTAATAGCGAAATGCAGACGCTGAAGATAAGGGAAGAGAAGTGGCAAACAGCGGGCGCGGGTTCGAGTGGGGCAAAAGGTCGAACATGCCTTGTGCATGCTGTCGAGGTTGCCGGGCGCGCAGTAGGCGGCCGTGTCCGGGTGGTCGCGGTGCGCCCAGACGGCGGCCACGGCGGCGTGGCACCCCTGCGCCACCACGCTCCCCAGCGGCCACGCGTCCGCCAGGTCACGCCGGAGCACCACGTACTGCACCACCACGTCCTCGGCCTCCTTCCTCGATTCCTCGCCGACAGCGGCGGTGGCGACGGCGGCGGGAGACGGAGCTGCGTCCGGCGTGGAGGCAGCCGCGCTCATGCTGGCTCGAGGTGGGGTTCGGAGGATGGGAATCCTGGTGAGGCCGGGGAGGAGGTAGGCGGCGCCTGGGAGCGTGCTGGCTACGGGGGACGGCAAGCGAAGCGGCAGGAGGGACAACATGGTCGTCACTTTTCTGCTTGTGGTTTGTTTTGCTACTCCCTCCGTCTAGGTGTGTAAGTCATCTTACAAAAACCAAATAATCACAAAACACATAGGCACGGTGCATTAACTTTTACCTCGTTTCTTGTTTCTTGACATATCAACCAATAAGAGGTGAGGGTGTGCATGATTTTAATGACCTAAGACTATCAAACATGACATGCAGTGGTTAGTTCATTGCATGCAATACTATTAGTTAGCAAATAAACATTAATGTCTCTCGTTTTCCTCTCCTCCTTGGTCACAGTGCACAGCCTAAGATGACTTACTCACCTAGACGGAGGGAGTACAAGTCCACTTGTTTTTTCTTCTTTATTATGTATTTTCCTTGTTCTCTTTTTCATATTCTTTTTTTCTTTACCTATAAATTTTGTAGAGAATGATTCCCTTCACCAAATAGGACCAGTTGATTAGATCCAACATGTTGTGTACTAGTTCTCACTCGGTCGTATAAGGTTTTTGAACAGAACTCCCGAATTACTCGCTCATCCTGTAAACAAATGTCTTTCATTTTTCAACTCCTATGGTGTGCTTTTCATCATGTGTCCTTTATCCTATTCGCTCTATTTAGAGCAACTCTAGCAGACCCTGCATCCGTCCGGCCCGCAAAACGTGTTTGCAGTTCGCGGAAAAACGCCTTTGCAGCCGGTGCGCATGGCCGCGGATGCGGACCCCGCAAAGCCGACCCGTAAAAAAGCATATTCTGCGAATACGGGTCGGTTTTGCGGGGTCTGATCTGGCGCAGCTCCTCCCGGCCTGAAAAACCTAAATTTGCACTTTGATTTGATACAACATAATGCATTTTGTTGCTTTTTAATAACATTGGATACATAAAACATCACCAAATCTTTACTAGAATAGTAAGACCAAAGAAAACAAGAACCACAAGTATGCATTTTAGAAGATTTCCAACTTTCATAACTGCTCCCACTAACTGAAGCAAAATCTTCTCCATGCACTCATTGTTGATCTGCGGATTCTTGATCTTGCATTCTTCATTCTTCATCTTTGGTTCGGTAGAAGTAGACGTTGTTGTATGAGCAGCAACGGCGAGCCACAAAGCCACTGCGCGAGCGCCGAGCCCGGTGGACGGCCGGACGAATCCATGGCCGCAAATCATCGGCGGCGCCGAGAGGGCGAACCCGTCCCTGCATGCGGCGATGCGCCCTTGCCGGGGCTGCGGAAGATGCTCCCGGACCACTCCATCGCTTGGCGCAGCCACCGGCGGCCGGCAAAGCCAAATCCGGCGGCCACGCGATGAAGGTCCGCATATCCGCAAATCCGGCGGCCTGCCGGTGCAGGGGGTGGGGAGAGGGGAGGCCTCGTGCGTGCGGCGGCCTTTCGGCGAGCTCCTGCCGGCTGCTTTCGCCGGAATCTTAAGCGGTGGAGTGGCGGCGGTGCGAGGGGGGAGAGGGGAGGTGGTTGGTGGGGGAAAGCGCGGGCTGAAATGTCCCCCCACCAACCGCTTCCGCTTATATGCAGGGCACCGCAGCGGCGAGGGGAAAACCCGCAAATATGCGGGTCGGGCTGAGATTTTGCCGCTGTTGGGGAACGTAGTAATTTCAAAAAAATTCCTACGCACACGCAAGATCATGGTGATGCATAGCAACGAGAGGGGAGAGTATTGTCCACGTACCCTCGTAGACCGTAAGCGGAAGCGTTATGACAACGCGGTTGATGTAGTCGTACGTCTTCACGATCCGACCGATCCAAGTACCGAACGTACGGCACCTCCGAGTTCAGCACACGTTCAGCTCGATGACGATCCCCGGACTCCGATCCAGCAAAGTGTCGGGGATGAGTACCGTCAACACGACGGCGTGGTGACGATGATGATGTTCTACCGGCGCAGGGCTTCGCCTAAACTCCGCGACGATATGACCGAGGTGGAATATGGTGGAGGGGCACCGCACACGGCTAAGGAATGATCTTGAAGATCAACTTCTATGTTCTAGGGTGCCCCCCTGCCCCCATATATAAAGGAGCAAGGGGGGTGCGGCCGGCCGTAGGAGGAGGCCCCCTTTCCCTAGTTGGATTAGGACTTGGGGGGGAAGGAAGAGAGGGGGAAAGGAAAGGGGGGGCGCCGCCCCCCCTCCTTGTCCTATTCGGACTTGGGGGGAGGGGCGCGCAGCTGCCCCTAGGCCTCCTCTCCTCTTCCTCCACTAGGCCCAATAAGGCCCATTAGGTTACCGGGGGGTTCCGGTAACCTCTCGGTACTCCGGTAAAATGCCGATTTCATCCGGAACACTTCCGATGTCCAAACATAGGCTTCCAATATATCAATCTTTATGTCTCGACCATTTCGAGACTCCTCGTCATGTCCGTGATCACATCCGGGACTCCGAACAAACTTCGGTACATCAAAACTTATAAACTCATAATAAAACAGTCATCGTAACGTTAAGCGTGCGGACCCTACGGGTTCGAGAACTATGTAGACATGACCTAGAACTATTCTCGGTCAATAACCAATAGCGGAACCTGGATGCTCATATTGGCTCCTACATATTCTACGAAGATCTTTATCGGTCAAACCGCATAACAACATACGTTGTTTCCTTTGTCATCGGTATGTTACTTGCCCGAGATTCGATCGTCGGTATCCAATACCTAGTTCAATCTCGTTACCGGCAAGTCTCTTTACTCGTTCTGTAATGCATCATCTCGTAACCAACTCATTGGTCACATTGCTTGCAAGGCTTATAATGATGTGCATTACCGAGAGGGCCCAGAGATACCTCTCCGACGATCGGAGTGACAAAACCTAATCTTGAAATACGCCAACCCAACATGTACCTTCGGAGACACCTGTAGAGATCCTTTATAATCACTCAGTTACGTTGTGACTTTTGGTAGCACACAAAGTGTTCCTTCGGTAAACGGGAGTTGCATAATCTCATAGTTACATGAACATGTATAAGTCATGAAGAAAGCAATAGCAATATACTAAACGATCAAGTGCTAGGCTAACGGAATGGGTCATGTCAATCACATAATTCTCCTAATGATGTGATCCCATTAATCAAATGACAACACATGTCTATGGTTAGGAAACATAACCATCTTTGATTAATGAGCTAGTCAAGTAGAGGCATACTAGTGACGTTATGTTGGTCTATGTATTCACACATGTATCATGTTTTCGGTTAATACAATTCTAGCATGAATAATAAACATTTATCATAATATGAGGAAATAAATAATAACTTTATTATTGCCTCTAGGGCATATTTCCTTCAGTCTCCCACTTGCACTAGAGTCAATAATCTAGATTACACAGTAATGATTCTAACACCCATGGAGTCTTGGTGCTGATCATGTTTTGCTCGTGGAAGAGGCTTAGTCAATGGGTCTGCAACATTCAGATCCGTATGTATCTTGCAAATCTCTATGTCTCCCACCTGGACTTGGTCCCGAATGGAATTGAAGCGTCTCTTGATGTGCTTGGTCCTCTTCTGAAATCTGGATTCCTTTGGCAAGGCAATTGCACCAGTATTGTCACATAAGATCTTCATTGGTCCCGATGCACTAGGTATGACACCTAGATCGGAAATGAACTCCTTCATCCAGACTCCTTCATTTGCTGCTTCCGAAGCAGCTATGTACTCCACTTCACATGTAGATCCCGCCACGACGCTTTGTTTAGAACTGCACCAACTTACAGCTCCACCGTTTAATAAAAACACGTATCCGGTTTGCGATTTAGAATCGTCCGGATCAGTGTCAAAGCTTGCATCGACGTAACCATTTACGACTAGCTCTTTTTCACCTCCATATACGAGAAACATATCCTTAGTCCTTTTCAGGTATTTCAGGATGTTCTTGACCGTTGTCCAGTGATCCACTCCTGGATTACTTTGGTACCTTCCTGTCAAGCTTATTGCTAAGCACACATCAGGTCTGGTACACAGCATTGCATACATGATAGAGCCTATGGCTGAAGCATAGGGAACATCTTTCATTTTCTCTCTATCTTCTGTTGTGGTCGGGCATTGAGTCTGACTCAACTTCACACCTTGTAGTACGGGCAAGACCCTTTCTTTGCCTGGTCCATTCTGAACTTTTTCAAAACTTTATCAAGGTATGTGCTTTGTGAAAGTCCTATTAAGCGTCTTGATCTATCTCTATAGATCTTGATGCCCAATATATAAGCAGCTTCACCGAGGTCTTTCATAGAAAAACTTTTATTCAAGTATCCCTTTATGCTATCCAGAAATTCTATATCATTTCCAATTAATTATATGTCATCTACATATAATATCAGAAATGCTACAGAGCTCCCACTCACTTTCTTGTAAATACAGACTTTTCCAAAAGTCTGTATAAAACCATATGCTTTGATCACACTATCAAAGCGTTTATTCCAACTCCGAGATGCTTGCACCAGTCCATAAATGGATCGCTGGAGCTTGCACACTTTGTTAGCACCTTTTGGATCAACAAAACCTTCTGGCTGCATCATATACAACTCTTCTTCCAGAAATCCATTCAAGAATGCAGTTTTGACATCCATTTGCCAAATTTCATAATCATAAAATGCAGCAATTGCTAACATGATTCGGACAGACTTAAGCATCGCTACGGGTGAGGAAGTCTCATCGTAGTCAACCCCTTGAACTTGTCGAAAACCTTTCGCAACAAGTCGAGCTTTATAGACAGTTACATTACCATCAGCGTCAGTCTTCTTTTTAAAGATCCATTTATTCTTAATGGCTTGCCGATCATCGGGCAAGTCAACCAAAGTCCATACTTTGTTCTCATACATGGATCCCATCTCAGATTTCATGGCCTCTAGCCATTTTGCGGAATCTGGGCTCATCATCGCTTTCTCATAGTTCGTAGGTTCATCATGGTCAAGTAACATGACTTCCAGAATAGGATTACCGTACCACTCTGGTGCGGATCTTACTCTGGTAGACTTACGAGGTTCAGTAGAAACTTGAGCTGAAGTTTCATGATCAATATCATTAGCTTCCTCACTAATTGGTGTAGTTGTCACATGAACCGGTTCTTGTGATGAACTACTTTCCAATAAGGGAGCAGGTACAGTTACCTCATCAAGTTCTACTTTCCTCCCACTCACTTCTTTCAAGAGAAATTCCTTCTCTAGAAAGGATCCAAATTTAGCAACGAAAATCTTGCCCTCAGATCTGTGATAGAAGGTGTACCCAACAGTTTCTTTTAGGTATCCTATGAAGACACATTTCTCCGATTTGGGTTTGAGCTTATCTGGTTGAAGTTTCTTCACATAAGCATCGCATCCCTAAACTTTAAGAAACGACAACTTTGGTTTCTTGCCAAACCACAGTTCATGAGGCGTCGTCTCAATGGATTTTGATGGTGCCCTATTTAACGTGAATGCGACCGTCTCTAAAGCATAACCCCAAAACGATAGCGGTAAATCAGTAAGAGACATCATAGATCGCACCATATCTAGTAAAGTACGATTACGACGTTCGGACACACCATTTCGTTGTGGTGTTCCGGGTGGCGTCAGTTGCGAAACTATTCCGCATTGTTTCAAATGTAAACCAAACTCGTAACTCAAATATTCTCCTCCACGATCAAATCGTAGAAATTTTATTTTCTTGTTACGGTGATTTTCCACTTCACTCTGAAATTCTTTGAACTTTTCAAATGTTTCAGACTTGTGTTTCATTAAGTAGATATACCCATATCTGCCCAAATCATCTGTGAAGGTGAGAAAATAACGATACCCGCCGTGAGCCTCAACATTCATTGGACCACAAACATCAGTATGTATGATTTCCAACAAATCAGTTGCTCGCTCCATAGTTCCGGAGAACGGCGTTTTAGTCATCTTGCCCATGAGGCACGGTTCGCAAGTACCAAGTGATTCCATAAGCCCATCTGTATGGAGTTTCTTCATGCGCTTTACACCGATATGACCTAAACGGCAGTGCCACAAATAAGTTGCACTATCATTATCAACTCTGCATCTTTTGGTTTCAACACTATGAATATGTGTATCCCTACTATCGAGATTCAATAAAAATAGACCACTCTTCAAGGGTGCATGACCATAAAAGATATTACTCATATAAATAGAACAACCATTATTCTCTGACTTAAATGAATAATCATCTCGCATCAAACAAGATCCAGATATAATGTTCATGCTCAATGCTGGCACCAAATAACAATTATTTAGGTCTAAAACTAATCCCGATGGTAGATGTAGAGGTAGCGTGCCGACCGCGATCACATCGAATTTGGAACCATTTCCCACACGCATCGTCACCTCGTCCTTGGCCAATCTTCGCTTAATCCGTAGTCCCTGTTTCGAGTTGCAAATATTAGCAACAGAACTAGTATCAAATACCCAGGTACTACTGTGAGCATTAGTAAGGTACACATAAATAACATGTATATCACATATACCTTTGTTCACTTTGCCATCCTTCTTATCCGCCAAATACTTGGGGCAGTTCCGCTTCCAGTGTCCAGTCTGCTTGCAGTAGAAGCACTCAGTCTCAGGCTTAGGTCCAGACTTGGGTTTCTTCTCTTGAGCAGCAACTTGTTTGTTGTTCTTCTTGAAGTTCCCCTTCTTCTTCCATTTGCCCTTTTTCTTGAAATTGGTGGTCTTGTTGACCATCAACACTTGATGCTCCTTCTTGATTTCTACCTTCGCGGCTTTTAGCATTGCGAAGAGCTCGGGAATAGTCTTGTCCATCCCTTGCATATTATAGTTCGTCACGAAGCTCTTGTAGCTTGGTGGCAGTGATTGAAGAATTCTGTCAATGACACTATCATCAGGAAGATTAACTCCCAGTTGAATCAAGTGATTATTATACCCAGACATTTTGAGTATCTGTTCACTGACAGAACTATTCTCCTCCATCTTGCAGCTATAGAACTTATTGGAGACTTCATATCTCTCAATCCGGGCATTTGCTTGAAATATTAACTTCAACTCCTGGAACATCTCATATGCTCCATGACGTTCAAAACGTCGTTGAAGACCTGGTTCTAAGCCGTAAATCATGGCACACTGAACTATCGAGTAGTCATCAGCTTTGCTCTGCCAGACGTTCTTAACATCGTCAGTTGCATCAGCAGCAGGCCTGGCACCCAGCGGTGCTTCCAGGACGTAATTCTTCTATGCAACAATGAGGATAATCCTCAGGTTACGGACCCAGTCCGTGTAATTGCTACTGTCATCTTTCAACTTTGCTTTCTCAAGGAACGCATTAAAATTCAACGAAACAACAGCACGAGCCATCTATCTACAACAAACATAGACAAGCAAATTACTATCAGGTACTAAGTTCATGATAAATTTAAGTTCAATTAATCATATTACTTAAGAACTCCCACTTAGATAGACATCCCTCTAATCCTCTAAGTGATTACAAGATCCATATCAACTACATCATGCCCGATCGTCACGTGAGATGGAGTAGTTTCAACGGTGAACATCAATATGTTGATCACATCTACTATATGATTCACGCTCGACCTTTCGGTCTCCGTGTTCCGAGGCCATATCTGTTATATGCTAGGCTCGTCAAGTTTAACCTGAGTATTCCGTGTGTGCAACTGTTTTGCACCCGTTGTATTTGAACGTAGAGCCTATCACACCCGATCATCACGTGGTGTCTCAGCACGAAGAACTTTCGTAACGGTGCATACTCAGGGAGAACACTTCTTGATAATTTTAGTGAGAGATCATCTTAAAATGCTACCGTCAATCAAAGCAAGATAAGATGCATAAAGGATAAACATCACATGCAATCAATATAAGTGATATGATATGGCCATCATCATATTGTGCTTGTGATCTCCATCTCCGAAGCACCATCGTGATCACCATCGTCACCGGCGTGACACCTTGATCTTCATGGTAGCATCATTGTCGTTATGCCATCTATTGCTTCTACGACTATCGCTACCGCTTAGTGATAAAGTAAAGCAATTACAGGGTCTTTGCATTTCATACAATAAAGCGACAATCATATGGCTCCTGCCAGTTGCCGATAACTTCGGTTACAAAACATGATCATCTCATACAATAAAATATAGCATCACGTCTTGACCATATCACATCACAACATGCCCTGCAAAAACAAGTTAGACGTCCTCTACTTTGTTGTTGCAAATTTTACGTGGCTGCTATGGGCTGAGCAAGAACCGTTCTTACCTACGCATCAAAACCACAACGATAGTTCGTCAAGTTAGTGCTGTTTTAACCTTCGCAAGGACCGAGCGTAGACACACTCGATTCAGCTAAAGTGAGAGAGACAGACACCCGCCAGCCACCTTTAAGCACGAGTGCTCGTAACGGTGAAACCAGTCTCGCGTAAGCGTACGCGTAATGTCGGTCCGGGCCGCTTCATCTCACAATACCGCTGAACCAAAGTATGACATGCTCGTAAGCAGTATGACTTGTATCGCCCACAACTCACTTGTGTTCTACTCGTGCATATGACATCTACGCATAAAACCAGGCTCGGATGCCACTGTTGGGGAACGTAGTAATTTCAAAAAAATTCCTACGTACACGCAAGATCATGGTGATGCATAGCAACGAGAGGGGAGAGTATTGTCCACGTACCCTCGTAGACCGTAAGCGGAAGCGTTATGACAACGCGGTTGATGTAGTCGTACGTCTTCACGATCTGACCGATCCAAGTAGCGAACGTACGGCACTTCTGAGTTCAGCACACGTTCAGCTCGATGACGATCCCCGGACTCCGATCCAGCAAAGTGTCGGGGATGAATACCGTCAACACGACGGTGTGGTGACGATGATGATGTTCTACCGGCGCAGGGCTTCGCCTAAACTCCGCGACGATATGACCGAGGTGTAATATGGTGGAGGGGGCACCACACACGGCTAAGGAACGATCTTGAAGATCAACTTGTGTGTTCTAGGGTGCCCCCTGCCCCCGTATATAAAGGAGCAAGGGGGGGTGCGGCCGGCCGTAGGAGGAGGCGCGCCGGAGGAGTCCTACTCCCACCCCTTTCCCTAGTTGGATTAGGACTTGGGGGGAAGGAAGAGAGGGGGGAAGGAAAGGGGGGGCGCCGCCCCCCCTCCTTGTCCTACTCGGACTTGGGGGGGGGGGGGGGAGGGGCGTGCGGCTGCCCCTAGGCCTCCTCTCCTCTTCCTCCACTAGGCCCAATAAGGCCCATTAGGTTACCGGGGGGTTCCGGTAACCTCCCGGTACTCCGGTAAAATGCCGATTTCACCCGGAACACTTTCGATGTCCAAACATAGGCTTCCAATATATCAATCTTTATGTCTCGACCATTTCGAGACTCCTCGTCATGTCCGTGATCACATCTGGGACTCCGAACAAACTTGGGTACATCAAAACTTATAAACTCATAATAAAACTGTCATCGTAATGTTAAGCGTGCGGACCCTACGGGTTCGAGAACTATCTAGACCTGACCTAGAACTATTCTCGGTCAATAACCAATAGCGGGACCTGGATGCTCATATTGGCTCCTACATATTCTACGAAGATCTTTATCGGTCAAACCGCATAACAACATACGTTGTTCCCTTTGTCATCGTTATGTTACTTGCTCGAGATTCGATCGTCGGTATCCAATACCTAGTTCAATCTCATTACCGGCAGGTCTCTTTACTCGTTACGTAATGCATCATTCTGTAACTAACTCATTAGCTACATTGCTTGCAAGGCTTTATAGTGATGTGCATTACCGAGAGGGCCCAGAGATACCTCTCCGACAATCGGAGTGACAAAACCTAATCTCGAAATACGCCAACCCAACATGTACCTTCGGAGACACCTGTAGAGCTCCTTTATAATCACCCAGTTACGTTGTGACGTTTGGTAGCACACAAAGTGTTCCTCCGGTAAATGGGAGTTGCATAATCTCATAGTTACAGGAACATGTATAAGTCATGAAGAAAGCAATAGCAATATACTAAACGATTAAGTGCTAGGCTAACGGAATGGGTCATGTCAATCACATCATTCTCCTAATGATGTGATCCCATTAATCAAATGACAACACATGTCTATGGTTAGGAAACATAACCATCTTTGATTAATGAGCTAGTCAAGTAGAGGCATACTAGTGACGTTATGTTGGTCTATGTATTCACACACGTATCATGTTTCCGGTTAATACAATTCTACCATGAATAATAAACATTTATCATGATATGAGGAAATAAATAATAACTTTATTATTGCCTCTAGGGCATATTTCCTTCAGCCGCTTCCCCCCCCCCCCCCCCAAAATTTTTATGCGGGCCGGGGTGGGCTGCGGGGTCTGGTCGGGCAGGTTTTTCCACCCCGACCCGCATTTTGGCGGTTATTTTCCGGATCGGGGCGGGATGCGGGGTCTGCTAGAGTTGCTATTAGGAGATCGGCGTGGAGACCCCGTGATGGAGACTGACTATCCAATTCACTTTCATGGGTGCTCAAATCTCATCCTCTCTCACACTCCCTCCCATAGCCTTGCATCAAGCTTACAGATCTCACTCCCATATCCTCGTGGTGGAGACCGGAAGGGCTCAAGCGAGCCTTAATCACCAAAGGCCCGTGCACAAAGATATGTGTCCCTTATCCACTTCGAAGGTTTCAACACGTGAGCGTTATGTTGCAATGATCATGGATGTGCATTCCCAAAAACTAATGTTTGTGAATCTGTATTTTCATTGTTGCGTCTGATATTCTCATTTGTTGATTATGTTCAGTTTCATATCGTATCGGAACTTTTTTAATGTCTTTCAATAGATAGGGATGTGTTGCATGCCCACTTTGGTTGTGCGAATGTGATTGAAATGTTGCAGCATATTAAAATGGTTTTTAGGGGGGGTGAGCGAGAAGTGTTTTTGCATTGTGCAAGGCTATAGTGAAGGCTATAATAGTTTCAGATTTCTTTCACATTAGGGAAGGCGCTCATAAGCCTAGCTTGATGTTTAACATAAGAGGGGGTTCTTTTCGCAAATGCGACATACATTTGCAGCTTCAAAAAATTGTGAATTGTCTAATCAATACACAAATGTATAACTCCATAGGAATTTCAATTGTGCGAGCATTGAAGTGGGTCGGCTCAAGAAGTCATTTCTGGGAAGCTTCCATAAAGCAGGTTTGGGCCAGTTTTAGAACCTTTCGCGTAATTGTTCTCTATTGGTTTTTCTCTAACAGTTTGGTTTCAGGTTTCTTTTATTTTCCAAATACAGATCAACTTTCAAAAATACATGTTGAACAATTTATGTGTATAGGTTGTACATTTTACACATACACGTTGATCATTTATCATAGTACATGTTGAACATTTGTAAAATTATTTTTTATTACACGCTGAACGTTTATAAACACATGTTTGAACAATTTCAAAAGTGTCATCAATATTTTTCTAAATGTGCAAATAGTATATTATGTGTTGCAACATTGTTTCAAAATAGCACAAATATTCTTTTATATGTCATGAAAGTTTACTAAAGCTGTGCAGACAAACTTTTAAAATTCATAATTTTTTTAAATGTCATGCAAAATATTTTAAAATGTGCGAGCATTTTCATAAATATGCTAAACGAAATTTTCAATCATTTGAATATTTTCTAAAACTGTGAAGAATTTTTCACATTTCCATGAACATATATTTAAATTGTCATGATCACAATTTTGAAACTTGGGAATATGTCACATTTAAAAAAAACATGCCCCAAACATTTTCTACACTGCATAAATATTTTAATTTGCGGTGAACATTCATAATATTTATTTTACATAGTTTTTGAATAGTACTTCCTCCATTTCAAAATTATTGTCATGGTTTTGTTCAAATTTGAACTAAGACCAGAACAAGAATATTAAACAAATGGAGCATATATTCAAAAAATTCAGAAAGAATGAGAGAAAACAAAAACGAAAAATCAAGGGAACAAACTAACTTTTTTTTTTGAGTAACAGGGAACAAACTAACTATAACAAGCTCATGAGCCGAAGCAATGACTCCCTACTGGCCGGGCCACTACGGGCTCTCCTTTTCCTGGGCATCGCTATGTCTCGCCTTCCGCGAGTAAGCTTCCGACTGGTTAATGCGAGCATATGGGCCGGCCCATACACGCCGGAAACACCTGCCTGTTTTCGGTTTTGTTTTTTTTCATGTTTTTTATTTTTCTTTTTGTTTTGCTTTTGTTTTTTCTTACTTTTTATATGTCAAAATATTCAGAATATATATATGAAAAAAAACAATCTTCCAAAAACATTTGAAATATGCTGAAAACTATTTGAAATTGTTGAACAATTATTTGAAAAATATTGAAAAAGTATTAGAAAAAATGTTGATCTTGTATATAAAAATGTTAAACAAGTATTTGAAAAATATTCAAAGAGTATTTCCAAATATGTTGAACAAAGATTTTGAAAAATGTTGAACAAGTATTTGAGAAAATGTTGATCATGTATTTGAATTTTTTTTTTGAACAAGTATATAAGAATCTAGAATGAAAAAAACATTATAAACTGAAAAAGAAACAAAATAAACCAAAGGAAAAGGGGAATGGAAAAAACTGAAGAATAAATGAAAAAACCCAGAAAAGAAAAAACAATTAAAATAAAGAAAAATCAGAAAATAAGCAAACCAAAAACAAAACAAAAAACCTGTGAAAACAAAGAAATATTGGAAACTTTGCTCGATTCGAATTAAGTATGTCCGACCTACTAGTTCAGCATGAACGCAATTCTAGCCCAGTGGCAAGCAGCCAATGCAATCAACCTATAGACCAAGGTTTGAATCCCCCAGTGTGCGTTCCTTTCCCTCTTCCTATTTCTTTTAAGTGCATGCTATTGGGTTGGACCATTCCTATAGCATTCGATGTGAGTGTAACCTCTCGTCTTGCTTAATGTGAGAAATAGACAACGCGCCTTTTTCCATGCATACCATCGGGAGCTCCTATTCAGTGCTTCAGGCGCCAGGGAAGCTCCCTGGCTGGTGGGCCGGCACATGTTCAAGTTCTCCTTTGAGAAAAAAACAAAAAAACTGATAAGAAAAGAAAAAATTATGAACTCGAAAAACTTCATGGATTTTTAAAAATGCTCAGGAATTTGAAAAAATTCACCGATTTTGAAAGAAGTACATCAATTTTATAAACAAGTTCATCATAATTGAAAAAGAGTTCATCAAAAAATTTAAAGGGTACTTTGAATTTGAAAAAAAAATCATTGATTTTCAAAAAGCTTCATTGAACTTTTAAAAATGCTCAACAGATTTCAAAAAGGGTCATCAAATATGAAAAAAGTTCCTTGATTTCGCAAAGAAGTTATTGGATTTGGAAAAAAATATCAATTTGAAAAAGAACAAATGAAAGAAGAAAGAAGTTAAAGCTACCAGATCGCGCTGAGTAGCGTGGAGGTTACACGATGCTACCTCCACGATTGGAGGTCGTGGTTCGATGCTCCAACAGCGCTTCGCAGTTTAGAAAAAAAAACGCCCGATTGGCCAGCCCAGCGCGAAGGACTTGAAGGCGCTAGTTTCCAAAAACAATAATAACGGGCGCCTGAAGTGCCAAAAATAGGGTCTGCGCATACCACCAGGTCGCTTACGATGGTGAATGGGCCGGCCCGTTTTGTGTTTTTTGCTGGTATTTTATGTTATCTTTATTTCGTTTTAGTTTTTATTTATTATTTTCATTTCCTTTTTATCTGTTTAATTTTTTGATAATGACATAAATTTGCAATAAATAAATAAAATTGTGAACATATTTGAAATCTTGAACACATTACTCCCTCCGTCCGGAATTACTTGTTGCAAAAATGGATGAAAATGGATGTATCTAGAACTAAAATACATCTAGATACATCCATTTCCCCAACAGGTATTTTCGGACGGAGGAAGTATTTATATGAAAGAATTTTTCAAAACCACAAACATTTTCTGAATAAACTAATGTTTTATGATTTTACGAACATTTTTTCAGTATCAAAAATATTCTTTGAATATGCGAACAATTAATGATTTCTCAAATACAAATTCACAAATTCTTTTAATGCATGAACACTTTTTAAAAATCACAAACATGAGTCCGTAAACATTATTGTATTTCCTGAACAATTTTTAGACTCTTGACAGTTTTAAATGTTGTGAGCATTTGTCATATTCACGAATATTTTTTTATATGTGAATGTTTTCCCAAATCATGATTATTTTTTTTGAACCCACGAACTTTTTTGATTTACCAAATATTTCGTTTTTGAAATCTTGATTTTTTTTTTCAAATCACGGACTCCTGTTGGACTTTTGAACATTTTTTTCACACTCCTCAAATTTATGAATTTATTTTGAACTCGCGTGCATATTTTTGATCTTTTGAAACTTTTTTTGAAATCTCAAACAAAAGGAAACAGAAAAACTAAAAAAAAGTAGAAAAAAATGTCGCCCATCTCTGCACTTGGCCCAGCCTAAATAATGTGTGGGACTGACAAGGGGATGCACGTTTCGTGGCTATTCGGCGCATGGGCAGGGTAATAGGACCTATCATGGATGTGCCCAACCCAAGCTAACACTCAGTACGGTGCATTGCAAAATCCATCTCTTTGGCTTGTTATACAGTACGCCCTCTGTCCCAAAATATAAGAACATTTTTAACTCTAGTGCAGTGTTAAAAACTATCTTATATTATGGGACGGAGGGAGTATCTTTTTGCTTCTAGGAGCTCCTATAAGGAGGCCGTTTGTGTGTAACTGTAGCTCCATCGCACAGGGGGCGCCCTCGAGTGGGCCGGACCAGCGGCGCCGCAAACCAACTGTTGTAGTTGTTCGGGTTATTGTAGTAGTCTGGTTTATAGTATATTTTTCATTTGATTTTTGAAAAGAAAACATGGGTAATTTTTTAAGAAAAAGACTAAAAATGAGTTGAATTTATCTTATTATTTATAAAACTCCGCATGCTTTTCAAATTTACGAGTATTTTTTTAAAAATAGAACATTTTTTAAATATTATCTAAATAGGAGTTCATTTATTTAATGCATTTAGTCATTTAAAAAACGATTTTTTTGGAAAATTTTGTATGAAAGGGAGAAGAGAAACGGAAAAAATCTGTAAATGAAAAACCATGAGGAACCTCCTAGAAACTTACAAAACCGTATCTGCAGAATATTAACTGGGCCGGCCGAATTGAGTCCCGTGTCCGCGACCGCGAGCGATGCGATGGGTCGACAGTTTGCCGCAGAGAGATACTGATTTTTTTTATTTTTTTTAAACACTGAGCCGCAAACAGGAATTGCCGTTCTTCTTGCTGCCAGCCGGAGCAGAAAACTCGGAGCTACGTGAAGAAATCTCGTAGCGGGGGTGGATGCTGGAATATTCTCCTCGGACTTCGCACAGGCCCCCCGGAGCAGCACGGTCCCGCTAGGCCTTACTTCCTTGACCGGTGACCCGTCGATCATGCCGTTGGTTCTGCCGTGTTTAGCCAAGGACAGGGACGCCGTCGCCGCAAGCGCCACGGGCGGCGTCTCATGTGCCGTGCGGTTCTGTCCGCCGTCCCGCTCGCGCGGCAACGCGCGATTCCGAGGATTTGTTCCGCGCCTCTGTCCGTCACGTCATGCCGTCCCGAGTGCATGCATGCTGCCTCGTTCGTTGCTGAGAATTTGCTTCGCACGACGATGGGCACGCAGTGCCGCCGGACCGCGCCGAGTCAAGGGACACCGTACAGACAAAAGTGAACGCGCTCAGCACGCGTAAAGTATCTGCTAGTACACCGAGCCAGGCGTAGCTTTTGACCCTCCGATTTAACCGAACGCGCACAAATTTTGCAAATGGGGCGTCATCCGGTCATTGACATCCACTGACTGAACGTCCGATTGTCAATGGAGCAGTACCCAGGCACACACTGAAAAAGGAAAAAGAAAAGACAGGCCCTACATAGATCTGTGCGCAGTTTGACCTCGCAGATCCGAATCCCCGAATAGAGAACATGGCGAGCGAACAAACGCTAAACAACGCCCAACTTGCTGGGGGGTGGGGGCGCCACCCTCCGCAACTTGTCTGGCGACCATTTTTCATATTCTTTTTCACTGATAATAAACTCGTAAACATTGCGATCTGTCCCCTTCTCATGATGATCCCAAACAAAGTACTCCTATACCATACTGTTAGTACTCCTACTATTCTATTCGGGCGGAAATCAACTCCGTTCGGTCCAATTGTTGGCACCCCATCAAGGCGCTATATTTCATTCTAGAAATGAACGAACAAGTCGCCGAGCAGCCATATATATAAGGTCTTCCTTCCTAGCTAGGCACCACATAAGATAACCATGGCGATTAGTCAAATCATGTGGCCCTAGCTAGGCAATTAGCGCAACCGGTAGCCAATCAGAGTCCCGTGGGTGGAGAGCTTAACTTGGAAGACCGACGGAAATGCGCTACTAATTAAAGGCGTCCCAATGGAGAGATGACCAACAAAAGTCAAAATATTCTGGCTGCCCCCGGCTTTTAACAATTCCATCTCCACTCCGAGCAATTCTCCTCTTTCTTTTTCTTTTCTTTAAAAGGGAAAATCTCCTCTTTCTTTCATCAGCCGGGTCTACCTTTCTTTATTCATGGTGCTGTTACAGCATCTACAGCCGGACGCCTCAAATGTTCGGGCAAACGCCCCGGTCGGTCACAAAAATATGACCCAGACGAGCGCCTCGAACAGGTCTCAAACTCCCGGGGATGACCGACACCCCTCGAAAACAGGCCACGGCCTGCCCTCCATGCAAGATGGCGGGTGCGAGAGGCGGCGGTGGACGTCGGCGAGGCAAAGTCGCATTCTCCGGCGCCCCATATGGTGCACCAGTCCAGGTGACGCAACCGCGTCGTGGTGGATGTCGCCGGCTCATCCTAGGACGGATCCATCATCGATCTGACGTCCACTGATACCGTCCGGGTCTCGGGTTCCGACGAGGAAGAGTAAGGCATGGGAGACGTCGACACCTTGAGTCTCGTGAGCCGGCTCGTGTCTCATGTCCTACTCTACCTTGCCGGCGGCTTGACCAACACTCTCGTGAAATGCAGCCGGCCACCGGACATGGGCACGGTGGAGCCGGACGTTGCATATAATAATATGGATTTGAGGTTTCTAATTAGAGGTACCGAAAGTGGAATGCATTTGAGACGTGTCAGTTGGCGTTTGAGGGGTCGGATTTGTCAAGTGCGGGTGTAAGGCCAACTCCACCGCACGACCCCGAACGGATGTCCGGTTTGGCCGGATTTTTTCCCTTTGGGGCGGCAATGAGTTCGCCCATGTCCGCTTCTTTCCGTTGGGTCGTGCGTGCGCCCACCGCGCGGCCGCACCCCAAATCATGTCCGCGTTGGATGGGATTAAAAAACAGAAAAACGTAAAATAAAATGACTAAAAAATGTAAATAAACGCGGTTAAAAAAACATAAAACATTAGTTAGGGGTCACGGCCACAAAACGACCCAATTTCACAGTTCACTTAACGGCCGAGTGCCATAATTAACATAAAAACAAAATAAAAACGCCGCACGCGCGCCCGCGCGCTCGTTCCGCGCCCGTCGATGTCGTGGCCGTCGCCGTCTTCAGTGGCCGCCGGCGTCGTCGTCGCTGACGAGGTCGACGTAGGCCGGCGGCGTCCAGAGGTGGGACGGCAGCGCGTGGTACATGGGGGCGGGCTGGAAGGCCGGAGGTGCCTGCACCACCTCCTCCCGTGGCGAGGCCTCCTGCTCCGGTGACCGCGGCGGTGTGGGGCACCAGTTCAAGCCCCCCACGGCGTCGGCCATCTTCGGAGCCGTGCACGACCAGCTCCACTGCTAGCCCACCAGATCCGGATGGAACGCGGCCACCGACGCGTCCTCCATCGCCTCCTCCGTTGCCACCATATCCAACTCGGGGATGGCGACGTCGCCGGCCGCAGATAGGGCCATCGTCTCCTCTAGGCCCGGCCGTTGGCGCTCATCATGCGTGTTCATGGATTCCTCCATGACACGCTGCATGAGCCGGGCCTCCTCCTCCGCTGTCATCCGAGCAGGTGGAGGTGGTGACGGAAACGGGAAAGGCGACGGCGTGCGCGTGAGGCCGCGCAGCTCCCAACGTGGCCGCCGCGGCCCCGACATCGTGTCGGCGAAGTAGGACGCGCCGCGTGTCCTGCTCGTCCTGGAGTCAGGTATCCAAGAGGCCAATAGGGGGCGTACCTATTGTCGAAGTACAGGTCGCCGGGGAGGAGACGGCGGTGGCGCTCGATCTCATCGCGGCGCGCACGCCCGCTCATCGGCACCGGCGGGATCGGGACCCGGTCGGCGAAGAGGTGCCAATTGTTGTGGAGGTGGACGTCGCTCCACGGGACCGGCGTCCTTGTCTCCCAGTAGCACCGACAGACATCGGCGCTGAGGTACTGCCAGTCGCGCTCGCGGGCGGGCCTAGGGGCGATGGTGAAGGGGGCAGGCGCGAGGGCCCGGCGCGGTGGCGATGCGGCCTCCTTTTTCACGGAGCCGCGGCGGCGTGCCGCCGAGGAGCCAGCCTTGCGGTCGTGCTTCCCCTTGCGGCCGTAGTTCCCCAGGCCCATGGTTGCGAGGCGGTCGGCCGGCGAGTTCGAGGCTAGGGTTTGGGTGTGTCGGGTTTCGAGGAGGCCGCGGGGTGGAGTGGGGAGTGGTGGACAATGACCGGTCCACGGCTTCCGCATTTAAGAACAACCGCAACCTTTCCCTGGGCGGATGACTGGCGGGCCCGGCCACGCGAGCGCATTGATGTTGGCAGGTGGGAGGTAGGTGGCCGCCAGCCACGCGGCCCAGGCGCGGACGAGCGCGCGTCCGTTTGCTGTCCGCCGCGACCCAAACCCGGCGCATGTTTGCGCTCAAAATGGGTCGGTCCGGACACAAAACGGAGAGGATGAGTCTGGGCCGTCACACCCTGGGTCGACCTGTTTGTCCCTTTTACCCCAAACGAACGGGACCGGACGGGAGATGGTCGCCGCGCGGTGGAGTTGGCCTAAGATGCTCTTATGACCTCTGAAACAGCCCAATTGATGCCCTGACAAACCAAAGGACCGGCGCAGATTAGATACGAGCATGACCACTCACATGTTAGCTGCAGTACATGGTGGTGACTCACGCTGACTGCTCTGGACCAGAGATAAGGGCCGTGATCAGTGATCAGACAAGCCAGAGAGAGCATCACCAAACAAGGAGGAAAAAGTCGAGCATGCGGCAGTACTGATGTTCCGGGGGTAGATCCAGATGTGGCATCAGACCTAACCGCTACTGCTCCATGCCATCCTAGTAAGCTTGCAATGCTAATTGAAAAGGAGAGATGAGATGATTACCCTCACTCTAGTGTATCTTTAGGTCGCACCAAGCCCACGATGATGAAACAAAAGTCCACTTGGACAGCTCACCCGGCGGGATTAGCATGGATGGGAACCCCTGCATTGCGTTTGTTTAAGGCGCATATAATATCGCATTGGTTGATCCGATCTGGGAAGGGGACTAACTCAGCCAGGGATTAACGCATTGTTTAATGGAGGAGGAGTGTAATTAAACAAAGCGGGTTTGACAGTGGGTTAGGCCAAAAGCAGGGAAGATGCAAAGAATGTCCCAGTTGTCTGTCCAGCTCTGCTTTCTTCTCTTCCACCGGCCACCAAGCATGGCTCCCTCGCTCGCTTAGAATAAAAGTACTACAGCAATGGTTTCACTTTTACGACCGGTGGAGATTAGCAAAGCCAAACTGGTCTGAGCTCTCACAGCAAGTATACCAGGAGTAGTAGTACTACTCAAGCTATAGCCAGAGGCTCCGGCCATTGACTTGTAACAGTAGCGTTGCGTACACAGGTCTATGCGACACTGTGGTACCCCGGGTAAATAAATACTGGTGGTGGGCACCAGACCACCAGTTAACCATGGGTGGAGTCATCATCATTAGTATACTCAGCGCTCACGGAGACAGGCAGGAGGCTGCTATAAACAAACACACAACTCGCAAGCTTTTTCTTGAGCTAGTTGGTAGGGTAAAGTAAACAAAGCCTCACAAATCCAGCTGCAATTAGGTGCCATACTACTGCAGAATTTCACGGATTGACTGACTAGCTGAAACCGTCGCTTGATTCACACTGTCACATGAGGAGCAGTGCTGGATACGTTGATAGAGTAGGAGTTGCACTTGTGTTGAAGCGACGTGACAGGCCGGGGTAGACAGCCCGTAAGCAAAGACTCCGCCGCACCGCACCGAAGGCAGGGCGGGTCAACGGATTGTACTGGCCCGGCCGCAGAAAACAACAAAGGAAGGACGACGGGCGAGCAAACCGAGGAGTTGAAATCGAAATGCTAACGGCGAGCTGAGCTAAGCTCCATCCATCATCCATGGCCGGGAGCGACCCCTCCTTTGGCCCTAGTGCTGGCGCAGGGCCCACCCGCAGCCCTTACTTTCATCTGATAATTTAAAAAAGATAATAAACAACGATAAATAAATAAAGTAAAAGAGGTGGGAGGACCGAGGAGGAGAAACACTCCTGCGCGCTCTCTGTGTTCTCTCTCACTGCACTGCTGGGTGGGCTGCGTGACGAGATGAGATTGGGTGCGGGGCATGGGCCGGAGGGTGCAGTCAACTGCGGGGTGCAGGCCGGAAAGTGACCCCTCACCCGCCTCCTTTGACCGGGAGCCAATCGCGTGGGGCCCACCACTCCCCTCACCCAGACGGTGGGGCCCACAGAGGACGGAGGAGAGAGAGAGAAAGAGAGAGTAAACAACAATAATAATGGCACAAACAAATCAATCGGTGCGGATGCCCACCCTTGACCTCTGCACAGAGGGGGAGGGAGGGAGCCCCACGACAAAGTATTCAATTCAATTATTGCGCTTGTTTAAGCGGGGCCGCGTATGACTTCTTGTTCTTTTCTCCGCCCCTCCCGAGTACTGTAGTTGGCGCACTGTATTGTACCAGTACCAGTAGCAATCAATTGAGATTATGAGGTCAAAGTCGGAGCATTTGCGATCCGTCATATTAACTGTAACCGCGCGTACATGGCAGTTTCATCACGCCCACCCAGCCAGATCCGCGGCGTTGAATCTTATCTTTATCACATCGAAACACCGCTCATCTCAAAGTCATGCAACCAAATCTCTCCATGTGCACCCACAACACACAAAATAAACGATTTAGGGCACGAGGAACAGATAAAATGATGTGGACGAAGTGGAGTCTGGAGATAGTAAAAATCTCTGGCATTAAGTTTCCCTCTCCGTCTCTCTACAATCTTTCTTCTTCTTTACACGGACATCAGACAGATTGCGAACCAACGAAGCCACCCACCAAATGGGGAAAGAAAGAAAAAATTTAGCTAAGTCAGACGTGCCCGTCGCCGGCGGACACACTAGCTACGGCTACGGGAGCGCCCATCGGCATCGGCGACGGCGCCATCTGCATCGGCATCGGCATCGGCCCCGGCGAGTGGCGGTGCTCGCCCTCGTACGTCACCACCAGCATCGCCGGGTCGTCCAGGGCGCGCTCCACGTGCTTCCGCGCCGGGCACCCTCGCACTGTGCTGCACTTGTAGTAACCACTGCAAAACGAGACATCAAACAAAGTCAGATCCTTGCACACATCATGATGACACTTCATCGAAATCTTGTTCATGCTGTTGATGTTGAATCGGCGAGGAAAGAAATTTACCGTGGGTAAGGGGATCCCTTGATGGGCTTCTGGCCGTACTTCCTCCACGAGTACTCGTCCGGCGGGATGTCGGCGATCTTCGCGCTCACCGCCGGCACCCTCACCGTCGTCTTCACGCGGTTCTTCCTTCTCTTGGAGCAGTGGCATCGGCTGCCGGTGGTGTTGGCCTCGGAGTGCGCGCCGGCGCACGGCTTTCTCTTGTGCCCGGACAGCGGCGGCTTGCCGGCGGAGACCAGGCTGCGGCCCTTGGACACGCTGCCCTCGCCGGCGGTCACCGACGAGAAGAAGGACGTGGACGTCACGGACGTCGCGCCCGACATGGTCAGGTTCGGCTTGGTGAAGTCCAGCGTCAGGCTCTGCGGCTGCGGGACCGGGGCGGCCACCGACACCGGCGCCACGACGGTCAGAGGAGCGGGCCTGGCCGGCTCGATGGCCAGAGGGCGCGGTGGGGGCGGCGGAGGAGCGACCTGTGCTGGAGGAGGCGGCGGCGGGGACTGGACGGGGCCGCGGCGGAAGCGGGCGTGGCCGGTGCGGTCGAGGATGGAGATCACCTTGCGGAACTTGGAGACGGCCTGGTCGGCGATCTCGCCGAACGGCTGCTGCAGGTGCTGCTGGGGCGCCTTGGACGGCGCCGCGCCGGAGAGGGAGGAGACCAGGAGCTCCAGGCTGCGGAGGCCGGCGGTGGCGGCCTCCTGGATGGCGAGCTGGTCGTCGGCGCGGCGAGGGGTGTAGCAGCCCATGAGGTCCACGGCCATGGTCGCCGGTGTGTGGTCGCCTGTGGCTCTGCAGATCTTGGGTCGCTGTCTTGGTTGCGGTCTCGGTTTGGTTGGGAGTTGGAGGTCTGGACGGAGGCCATGGCTGCCTTTATAGGTGGAAACGGTGTGAGGGGAGAAGATGCGAGTCAATGATGGTGGTTGCTTTTCGGTATAGCCCCCTGGATTCTCCCAGAATAGGAGATATGGCCCCACTGGTCCTTCTTAGAAAGTGTCAGCTTCACATTTTTTACATGAGCGGTCTAATCCCACTGTTTGGATCTGAAGACCTGTGCAGTCTCACACTGTTACAAAAAAAATGCAGCTACCAAATATAACTACCCTACATGATTGATTTGATTTTCAATATTTATGGCAGAGTACAGTGATTAGTTGTTTACTGTTACGGGGGACTTGTCGGTATGAGGCCTAGTAGTTGTGGGGGCTTCTTTAGAAAAAGACCCAATGCGGTGTGATAATGACATCTTCTTGGCCAGGACCCACGAGATAGTGGACTTTGGGGATAAGAATAAATGGGTTTTCTTTAAGCCGTTATTGCTCGCATCACAAGCAGGCAGAGAGAGAGAGAGAGAGAGAGAGAGAAAATATCATATGCGTATGTGTCCTGTGCCTTGGCTTCAAAGTCAACTATGGGGATGGATGGGCGACGGACGTCCTGGCTATAATGATGCGTGCGTTTCTATTCTACACCAAAACAAAGTTGGCCATGATAAAAAACACCATTATTTCCTCTCCCCTAGCAGCACTATCGCGTTGGGGATATGATATTGTCTATATTTAATACATATATCTTTCTTTTGTTGATTATATTAATAATATTTGGTTGAGCCATGTCGACGCCGGCGAAGCGAACTTTCCCACCACCTCGGCTTTCTCTTTGTTTAGCCCGTTGACGGACTGTCTGTGCTGCGAGAGCTGGCATATCTCCGGCGTGATCAGGGGTTGAATTATTTTCCATATCTTCCACGGGAGAACAATTTATTGATTTGTATGCCTATTGTGCGAAAATTCGAATCTGAACCTGAGCTTATCTGCACCTGCGCTCACGAAAAAAATCAAAATAAATACTAAAAAATTCAAAAAATTCCAAAAAAAATTAGGGTGGTGGACAATTTGATGCGTGAGGTACGCTCCAATTTTCAAAACATTTGGACTTCTGTGTAGCTCTCAGCAAAAAAGACAAATCGGAGGTCTGTAAAAATGTGTACTGTTCATATACTGTTCTGGTCTGATTTGTCTTTTTTGCTAAGAGCTGCACAGAAGTCCAAATGTTTTGAAAATTGAAGCGTACCTCACGCATCAAATTGTCTAGCACCCACATTTTTTTTTGAAATTTTTTGAATTTTTCTGAATTTTTTACGAATTTTTTTTGACCGGGTGCAGATGCACCCGGGCACCGAAACCCCGCTCTCGCCTATTGTGCCTATCTTTTGGAAATGGTGGGACAGGTGGCGTGAATAACAATACTTTGTGGACTACTTTCTTGCAGATCAAAAGATGTTGCACTTGCTCCATAAGAAAAACATTTCAACGCTCTGTGCTCATCCGCTTGGTTCATGAAAGAACATGGCTTGCATCATGTATGTGTTTTTTTTTTCTAAATGGACGACACAACTAGCATTGTAGACACCAATGACCACGCAATTGATGTTCTAGGTAGAGTGAAAATTGGGCGGGTACTTTATTTATCTAACTGTGAGCCTTTATTTATTTGTTGAAAATCATAGTGCCTGGCAGCCATGGACAGCGTATGCTGGCCGGAGCCGCTAACCTGGCCAATGCTTGTCACCTCCGGCCCTCACGATTTCAGGAGAGAGGGACAATTTGAGGAAAAGGAGCGAATGCTCAACTCCGCCAATGCAGCCCCACTATCGTGCCTTTGACTAGGCCCTGGCCTACCTTTCACAGTGGTCGCCTCCCCATTTGCTTCATGCAGTCACGAAAGAGTGAGAAAGAAATAGATGGAGTTGAGAGATAAAACATACATGGTGAGTGAGAGAGAGTTGAGCACAAGTTAAACTACGTTTTTTTTCATGAAAAAGGATCAAATATATTATAGAAGTTTATCAGAAGTACAAAACATCGAGGTCATAGGACCACGAAACGACCATTATCGTCGCAACAACGAGCCGCCGACACGCCAGTGTTGGCACTCACCTACCGGAGACGTTCTGACATTGTCAACAATTGCCGGGAAGCTACGTGCATGTCCCACTGGGAACTAGCGCCCTGGAGCCGCAGTTATTGTTGTTGAACCCTTGAGTCGATCTGGAGTGATTGATACCATAAGCTTCGTTGTTGTACCAAGGAGATGACTGAAATCGACATCAGAGCTTCGTCGACTCCGTTCAAGCAGGCGAATTCGAGGAGGATCGAAGCCTGGCGGACCGACTCAAAGAAGTGCCACCATCCGTCTGAGCATTGGCCGTGCAAGGACTAGAAAACTCTAACCTAAACTATTAGCAGGAGCCGAGAAACTTGAAGCCCTGCTCGCCCATTGGCCTCCGGAGTCAGATGTAGAGGGGAGGCGAATCCACGGGCTCCGTGGTGAAGCCTGGAGGGGGAGAGTTTATCCAATCTGTCGTTTATGAGAAGGGAAAGAAAACATGCTTTTGTGGCAGATTATCAATGCAGTTAACTCCAACTATTTGTTGAAGAAGAAGAAGAAAAGGAGCCTAGTGGGATCTTTGGTCAATCATACGTGGGGCCAAGTGTGCATATTCGTAACATTTCAAGTGATTAATTAGACACTTAATGTATTCCACTTTGTTAATTCTCATATGGTGGCGAGTATCCGTTGAAAATCACAGGAATTGTGGTATTTTCTGTTACAACAACCTAAATGTTTTGCCTTGGTGTAATTTCCTCACAAAAAGAGTCAATATGTTTTGACATGATATAATCCATGTGCTTTTAGGATTATGGAAGTAAAAAAAGAAGCTAAAATATAAATACCTCATCAAGATTGTTCTTATTTCACGTGCCAGCAGGGTCCTAGCATACCTTATCGTGTACTCTTGAATGCTCTTGTGACTTCATCCCTCTCTTTCTTGCTACGATGGCCGTCTTCTTTTTCTTTGACAACAATGTCCGAAGGGGAGCTGCTTTAGAGGGTGCTTGGATTCAAGGGACTTATTTTAGTTTGATTAAAAATAGTCTTTTTAAGAGGCTAAAGTTTCAAGCACCCATGGTTAAAAAGAGGTTAAAACTAGTCTTGAGTCTAAAAATATTTAGTCATGGGTACCCCTACTAAAATGTGGATTAGTCCTCTCTCTCCTCGTTTAACTCTTCTCCTTTAACACATGCGAGTTCTGGATTGGAGGGTTTGGAGGATAATAAATATTCATTAACTTGATTTTAGTCTCTTTAGTATTTAGATCCAAGCGTGGGTGAGGCTAGCAAGTTTTAGTCCCACTACTTTTAACGTATCCAACACCCTCTTAGTTTTAGATTCAGAGCTATGGAGCACTCTTTTGTCCCAAGCACGAACGCTGCGATTTCTCACCCCCAAAAGATGGCACGTTTTGTCAAACCGGCCGGCAGCATTGTTCTCAACGACTCAATCCAGATCGCATAGCGATGGTAGTACGTGGTGCACACTTCCATGAGCCTTGACTATGGCATCTCCCGCGTGCCATCATTTCAAAACAAATAAAGCAGGCGTGTTACCGACTACTACTACTACCGAGCAAGTTTTGAGGACGCTCCCGATCTAGTAGTAGTACTCGTTTGTCTTGCGAAAGCAGGTTCCTCTTTCTAGAAAGAATAAAACGAGAGGCCGGTCCTGGTGGTAGAAGAGGAAGAGAGGGGCTAGCTAGCTAAAATAGGTCAAGCGAGCAAAGGTAGACGTGGTTATGAAGGCAAGTATACGAGGCGCGGCTCGTGCTTTTGGTGATGCATATGGCATGGAGCAGGGGTGACTTTGGCCGCCTGATCGAGGAGCGAGGCGAGATGGTCCGTCCGATGCGGCGCGTTTGACCGTTGCGAGTGGGGCCGCGTTGGGGTCACCCTGCGTGTCGCCTTGCTCGTTTTGAAGCATGGCGCCGAGGACTTTTACCGGAAGATGCAGCGGTGTTCAACCATGTCACCCCGGATTCATAGGCAACTACTATGGCTGGGTTGGTTTGGAAATACTAGGTTTACAACTTTTGTAAATGTCCTACCTATAGCGGTTCGATCGATGTTTTAAAATCACGTTTGCAGTAATCCTAGAGTTTGACTCCGTAGTGATTTGAACAACTTACTCCCTCCTGTAAAAACCCTGATAACAGCAAAACCTAACTTTTTTCTCGAATATGCACGAGTATGCATATCATTCATTACAGAAGGAAGGGGAGAGAACTTCAAATCCACGTTACAAGCTTATTTACATGCGGACTTCGTCCGACACCACCTCACAATACACAAAACTACTCGCTAGTACCCCACGCCTCCTGCTCTACTTCGAACCCTACATTGTTTCCTTTGAACAATCCCGCCTTCGCCCATAATCTACCTTCCTCTTGTATGCGTTGTATGGTTCGTGGTATCGACGGCCTCTCCCCATTAAAGATCACGTCATTCCGCTGTTTCGAGATCATCCACATCCCAAGAAGGCATTTTGCTTTGTGCGCACGCCCGTTGTTTGAGTTTCCGTCTTGCCTTATCGACCATTGTTCTAGCGGTTCATTTTGCCTCGACTCGATGTCCACCCTCTCCGTAAGTCGGACCATTGTCGACCAAATCTGCCTCGCGAATACACACTCCATCAACAAGTGCTGCATGGTCTCATCATGTTGGTTGCACAACGGGCATGTGTCCTGGTGGGGTAGTCCACGTCGAGCGAGTCTATCTGAAGTCCAGCATCTGTTCCTTATCGCCAGCCAGGAGAAGAACCGGCATCGCCTTGGCGCCTTAGTCTGCCAGGTAAATGCAGCGGTTGGGGACACCTCTCTCCCCATGTACCGAGACGCATATGCCGTACGCGCCGAGAACTCTCCATTCTGCTCCCACATCCACCTCACCATGTCTTCCATCTCATCAACAAGTTGCACCTCCGCAACCCTTGGCCAAAGATTCAGGAATTCGTCCAGAGCCTCCGGTGGTAGGTCAGTTCCAACGTCGCTGGCCCAGTTGTTGTTTCGTATTGCATCCGCCACCCGCTTAGATTGGCGCACTCTCTTCGTGACTCGGCTGTAGATTCACGGGGTCAGCTCAGACACCCGAAAACCGTCGACCCATCTATCCTCCCAAAAAGTGTGTTTCTGCCATTGCCGATCACTGTCCGCGCAGCTGCTTGCACCAAAGCTTGCGAGTCAGCTGGCACCATAATGGAGAATTCTGCCCATGGCCTTTCCTTGTCAACCTTTTGAAGCCATGGCCATCTTGCCTGTAGTGCTTTATTCATCCAAAACAAGTTGGGTAGCCCCAGTCCGCCTGCCCATTTGGGCGTACATACTTCGTCCCATGCGACCACACAGGACCCACCATTTGCTTCATTCTTTCCACACCACAGGAAGCCTCTGCAGATCTTGTTTAGCGCCACTAAAGTTTTCCTTGGCAGGTCCAGAGCCAGCATCGAGTGCACCGGGATGGCACATAGTACTGATTGGATCAACAACAGTGTGCTACTCTTTGGCAGCATAGCTGCTTTCCACATTGGTAGGCAATCAGCAACTTTGTCCACCAGATCTTGAAGTTGCACCGCGGTGGGTTTCCTTATCGTGAGTGGCATCCCCAGATACTTGCACGGGAATGTGGCAATGGCACAGCCCAAGGAAGAGGAGACCAGATCCATCTCCTCCTGAGAGCATCGAATCGGTAAGGCCACACTCTTGGCCATGTTGACAACAAGGCCGGAGGCCTGCCCAAATAGCGCAAGTATATCTCGGCACGTCCTTGTTTCCAGCTCATTGGGTTTGAAGAACACCACTACATCATCCGCGAACATAGATACACGCTGTTGCAAGCCGTTCCGCGCCAGCGGTGCCAACAAACCTCTGACCATGGCATACTTGAACATGGCCCTGAGAGGCTCCATGCACAGGATGAAGAGCATAGGTGATAGCGGATCACCTTGCCTTAGACCCTGACACGCCAGAATCGGTTTGCCAGGAATGCCATTCACCATGATCCTTGTGGAGGAAGTTGCAAGCAGCCCACAAATCCATGCAATCCATTTTTCTCCGAATCCAAAGCGCCTCAGTACCTCGATGACAAAAGGCCAACTGATCGAGTCAAAAGCTTTGGTAATGTCCAACTTCAGAAGAACCGTTGGGAATTTCAACACGTGTAGATGACGTGACGTGCACTGAACAAGCATGAAGTTGTCATGCAAGGATCGTCCCTTAACGAACGCACTTTGGTGTTGCCCGATGAGCTTTGGTAGATCCTCCGCGAGTCTAGTTGCCAGAACTTTGTCAAAGATTTTGATTGGTCCACTAATGAGGCTAACCGACCGGTACTCCCTGATGTCCATTGCGCCGACCTTCTTTGGTAACAGCGTGACCAGAGCCTTGTTGATTGTAGCCATTCCCCGCATATCCTCCATATGAAACTGCTCAAGCGCCGTCATGAAATCCACCCTCACAATATGCCACCAAGTTCCGTAGAACCTGCCGGTGAACCCGTCGGGTCCCGGCGCCTTGTCCAGAGGCATGCCCTTGATGGCTTTGTGAACTTCCTCCTCTGTAAATGGTGCCTCAAGCCTTGATAGATCCATAGATGGTAAGTCAAGCGCATCCAGGTTGATATTGGCTTCTCTAGCCCCTGTTGTTCCCATCAGATCCTGAAAATATACATCCACCGCATCCGCTATCCTCTCCTGCCCAGTGAAGATCTCGCCATTGTGCTGAATGACAGTTATAGAGTTCTTCCTCTGCCTATGTCTCGCGTGTCTTTGGAAGAATGCAGTGTTTGCGTCCCCCACCTTCAGATGAAGTAGGCGCGATCTTTGTCTGGCAATCATTCTTTCCAAGGAGCAAAGTCCTAGCAATTTCCTCTTTAACAGCTTGCGGAGTCCATGCTCCTGATTCGGCAGCACCCTAGATTCTGCCGCTACATCCAGTCTTGATATGATTTCCATTGCCAAAGCTATCTGGAGACGGGTGTTGCCAATCCAACGGTCGCTCCAACTTTGCAAGGCCTTCGCCGTGACCCGCAGCTTGTTGTCCAGCACTATAAACGGGTTGCCCACCGAAGGGATGGATTGCCACGCCTGTTCCACCGTGTCCAAAAATCCTGCAGCTTTGGGCCAGAAGCACTCGAATTTGAAGCGGTGGCCCACCTCAAACTCAGCGTCCAAGTCCACAAGTAATGGGCAGTGGTCCGAGATTGCCGTACCGAGCGTAGTTAGCAGACTCTTGGGGTATATATCCTCCCAGCAGTTAGTAACGAAAACATGGTCTATTTTCTCCATCGTTGGGTTTCGACGTTCATTGCTCCATGTGTAGCGCCTTCCATTGAGGTATAGCTCTTTGAGCTCGAGCCTATTGAGCATGGCCCGAAATCAAGCCATCATGCGCCTATTGGATGTTGCCTTATTCTTGTCCTCCGGATTGACAAGCAAGTTGAAATCGCCCATAATCGCCCATGGCCCTGCATGAAGGTCTCTGACATCATGAATCTCCTCAAGAAAAGACACCTTTTCTGCATCACCTTGTGGCCCATAAACCCGGGTAAGCCACCACATGGGTAGCCCTTCCTGTTTGATGAGTGCCGTAAGGGTATTTGCCGTTAGGTGTGTATTGGTGACGGATACCACCAAATGATCCCATGCAAGTAGTATTCCCCCTCTAGTGCCCACCACCGGAACCTAATAGAAATTCTCAAATCTATTGCCAAGGTTTTGTCTTACAATAGCATCCGAAATGACCTCCATCTTTGTTTCTTGAAGACACACTAAATCCACTTTTGCCGCGTCTACCACTTGGAAGATAGTGTTTCTACGTGCCGGGGAGTTGAGCTCTCTCGCGTTCCACACCAGGATTTTAGGAGGTTGCGTAGTCATTTTAGCATCCCACATCCACCATGGCACTAGGGACTAATGGCCCTCGACCACCGTACCATCATCCCCTTGAAGAGGTAAGATGGATTCCTCCCACCCAAACAAAGCCAAAATTGCCTTGACATGGCAGTCCATGAGCGGCTTGTCAAACAGCCTCGCGTATGCTTCCAGGGTGTCATCGCTTATCAGATCTGCCTCTTCGCTAGACACAATTTCTTGATCAGGACCGCTTGCTGTTTTGAAGCTCGAGATCCCCGGCCTCCTTTGGCAAGCCGCACGCTGCGCCTGGGAGTTGTTACTGGTGCCTTCTTCTGGCGCGGCCTTCTCTGCTTTGCCGCTAGGCCCCTGGATGCGGGCTGCTCCAGGATCTGCATGATGTTGCCCCTGAGTTCATTGCAAAGATGGATCGCCCTATCCTCATGAGACGGGTCCGGCATGGCAAGGACGGGCGACAGATTTGTTTCTTCAAGATGTTCAGAAAGGCTAACCAAAAACCATCCAACGCCTCTCGTGCATGGCGGTGTCACATCCACATGCAGCTCGGGTCCCACTAGTCCCTCCGCAGATTCCGAATAACCTGGCAAATCCACCAGTACGGAACTTCCACAGTTATCGCTGTCAAAATCCTCCTCGGTCGAGGCGCATGGCCCCCGCAGCGGGCTTTCCTCCACATGGGAGAGGCGCAGCTCCCAATCGCCCACTCTGATCCCAGGCGAATCTCCTGTGCCCACAGGGCTGCTAGGCCCCACCACCGGACGCGACCCAGCCTGGCCCAGCGCTGTCTGCCCAACCATCGCTAGGGGCGGCGCAATCTCACCTTCCGGTTGGTTGATCGAAGCCACTGAATCCTCTCGAACCAGCAGCCTTGGCGCATAGCCTGCTCGGCCCCCTCTCTGGTGACCAATGGGGCCGACCCTACTTTCCACTGACAGGGCCTCCATGCCTATCGAAGCGCCTAGAGCGCGCTCCACCACCAATGGGCATTCCACGCTGACCTCACCCACGATCAGGGTCGCGTCAGCCGTATCATCCGAAACAGTCCCCGTACAGTCCACCTGGTCCTGTTGACCGTCCACGTGGTTTCGAACTCCACCACCCTACTGCGGCTGCAGCGGCGAAGGGGCCGAGTTCGCCGAAGAAGAATCCGGCGAGGCCCTGGATGGTGGCGCCGGCGGGCCCCCGTTTGCATCTCGACGGTCACCACTCCCATCATCATCAGCAGAAGGCGGGGAGGGGGGTGGCGGCGGTGGTGGCGGAGGTGTTGCCCCGGCCAAATCGTCCACCCGAATCACATCGAAAATCTGGCTGATCGAAACCGGGTACCACAGCGCGTCGTTCTGCTTTCCGGTAGCCATGGCGTGCTCGTCGTGCCTGCCCTGTTCTTCCACCACGAGAATGCGCTTGGAAGGGATCCTTGCCGGGTCATCCGTCCGCAGCCAGACCTTGAACTTAGCCATATCGTTGCGGGACGCCGTGGAAGACGCAACCTTGACCATAAAGCCGAGCCCGTGCAGCAGCACCTCCGTAGTTCTCCGCGTCCAGGCATTTGCCGACACCCCACAAAACCTAACTTGATTGAGTTGGATCTGACGTCCGCTAACAAGAAACTACTTGCCCCCCGTGTCGCCCACCAAGAGTGACTCGGGCGACAACCCCCTCCTGTTACTATTGTAAAAGAAGGTTTAGGCCGCCATCTTACCAGTGATGAGGAGACCAAATGCTCGTCACTGCCAAAAGAAAAGATAACCCATGACATGTGAAAATAGCCGCATGTCACTCGTAAAGATGTACCAGTTGTGGGTCGGTATAGTGGCGACAAACTATACCCCAGCTAATATAAGATCTATTATAAAAATTCACCGAAAGTACAATTGGGCATGTGGTCACAATAGGAACTAGGCATCTGTGTCCATCAATTGAGATTGCCCCGGCTAATCTTCTTCCGTTCGACGACTGCAGAGATCTACACAATTGGTGGACACACGCTTGCTCGTGTGTGGACACGATCAACTAGGAATCAATCTACCATAGTGGTACTACATACTAACTCGTCCGTCAATAAGTGCCTCAACCCCACCCCCTCCCATCCTCCACACACACACACTTCAGTCCCTTTCTATCCCTTCCACCCCCATCTGATATGGCCTTTGCTTTATCATTTTCCCCTCATCAACTTACTATAACCAATTGACTTATAGCATCTACAATTGGGCGCCCTATATCCGTCTTATACGCCCGGGCAGGCCGTCCGGTCACTGACCGGTCACAAAATACCGACCCAACCGGAGCTCTCAAACGGGCCTCAAACGCCCGGCCTGACCGACACCCCTCATTGTTGGGGAACGTTGCATGGAAAACAAAAAAAAAATCTAAGCACACGCAAGATCTACTCATGGAGATGCATAACTATGAGAGGGGAGAGCATCTTCATACTCTTGAAGATCGCTAAGCGGAAGCGTTTATCAATGCAGTTGATGTAGTCGTACACCTTCACGATCCGTCCCGATCAAGTACCGAACGTACGACACCTCCACGTTCAGCACACGTTCAACTCGATGACGTTCTCGCCTTCTTGATCCAGCAAGAGGGGCGAAGTAGTAGATGAGTTCTGGCAGCACGATGGCGTGGTGACGGTGTTGGTGACGAACAATCTCCGCAGGGCTTCGCCAAGAACAACAGAAACTATGACGGAGGATAAACTAGAGGGGGCGGGGTTGCTGGCACATGGCTTGGTGAATCTTGATGTGTCTTCGGTGCTAGCCCTGCCCCTCTATTTATACGTTGAGCCCTGGGGTCGAAACTTGGAGTAAAAGCCTCCTAAAAGTTGGTTTTGCCCGTAAGGAAGAGTCCTTCTCGGACTTCCAGGACCAGACGCCATAGTCCTTGGCATCTGGCCCAGACGCTGATACGTCTCCAATGTATCTATAATTTATGAAGCATTCATGCTATATTACTATGTGTTTTGAGTGATTATGGGCTTTATTATACACTTTTATATTACTTTTGGGACTAACCTATTAACCGGAGGCCCAACCCATATTGTTGTTTTATTGCCTGTTTCAGTATTTCAAGGAAAAGGAATATCAAACGGAGTCCAAACGGAATGAAACCTTCGGCATCGTGATTTTTTTGGAAGAATATCATCCAGGAGGCTTGGAGATCAAGTCGGAAGATCCTCGAGGTGCCTAGGAGATAGGGGGCGCCCCCCCTACAGGGCGCGGCCCCCTGTCTCGTGGGCCCCTCAAGCACCTCCCGACCGACTTCTTTCGCCTATATATGCCTACGTACCCTAAAACTATTAGATATGAATATAGATCGGGAGTTCCGCCGCCGCAAGCCTCTATAGCCACCAAAAACCTCTCGAGAGTCTGTTCCGGCACCCTACCGGAGGGGGAATCCATCACCGGTGGCCATCTTCATCATCCCGACGCTCTCCATGATGAGGAGGGAGTAGTTCACCCTCGGGGCTGAGGGTATGTACCAGTAGCTATGTGTTTGATCTCTCTCTCTCTCTCTCTCTCGTGTTCCCTCTATGGCACGATCTTGATGTATCTCGAGCTTTGCTATTGTAGTCGGATCTTATGATGTTTCTCCCCCTCTACTCTCTTGTGATGAATTGAGTTTCCCCTTTGAAGTTATCTTATCGGATTGAGTCTTTTATGAGAACACTTGATGTATGTCTTGCCGTGCTTATCTGTGGTGACAATGGGATATCATGTGCCACTTGATGTATGTTTTGATGACCAACTTGCGGGTTCTGCCCATGAACCTACGCATAGGGGTTGGCACACGTTCTTGACTCTCCGGTAGAAACTTTGGGGCACTTTTTGAAGTACTTTGTGTTGGTTGGATGAATCTGAGATTGTGTGATGCATATCGTATAATCATGCCCACAGATACTCGAGGTGACAATGGAGTATCTAGGTGACATTAGGGTTTTGACTGATTTGTGTCTTAAGGTGTTATTCTAGTACAAACTCTTTTATAGATTGATCCGAAAGAATAACTTTGAGGTGGCTTCGTACCCTACCATAATCTCTATGTTTGTTCTCCGCTATTAGTGGCTTTGGAGTGACCCTTTGTTGCATGTTGAGGGATTGTTATATGATCTATCTGTGTTATTATTGTTGAGAGAACTTGCACTAGTGAAAGTATGAACCCTAGGCCTTGTTTCCTATCATTGCAATACCGTTTGTGCTCACTTTTATCATTAATTACCTTGCTGTTTTTATTATTTCAGATTACAAAAACCTATATCTACCATCCATATTGCACTTGTATCACCATCTCTTCGCCGAATTAGTGCACCTATACAATTTACCATTGTATTGGGTGTGTTGGGGACACAAGAGACTCTTTGTTATTTGGTTGCAGGGTTGCTTGAGAGAGACCATCTTCATCCTACGCCTCCTACGGATTGATAAACCTTAGGTCATCCACTTGAGGGAAATTTTCTACTGTCCTACAAACCTGTGCACTTGCAGGCCCAACAACATCTACAAGAAGAAGGTTGTGTAGTAGACATCAAGCCCTTTTCTGGCGCCGTTGCCGGGGAGGCTAGGTAAAAGGCACTCACTCACACCCCGTCAACTAAGCTCTTTTCTGGCGCCGTTGCCAGGGAGGTGAGTGCTTGAAGGTATATCTTTAGATCTTGCAATCGAATCTTTTTGTTTCTTGTTTTATCACTAGTTTAGTTTATAAAAGAAAACTAAAAAAATGGAATTGAGTTTATCTCATACACTTCATATTTTTAATATCTTTCGTGAGTATGAAGAAAAGGAAAATTGTGATCAAGTGCTAGAAGAAGAATTACATAGAATGCTTGGCATGAAATATGTGAATGATGAGCATGATTGCAATGTTGTTAGTATGAATTCCTTGAATATCCATGATGCTAATGATATGCAAAGCCACAAGCTTGGGGAAGCTATGTTTGATGAATATGATATGTTTAGTCCCCCAAGTTTTGATGAGAATATTTATTATGATGAAAGCATGCCTCCTATTTATGATGATTATATTGATGAAAGTGGATTTGGAGAGGTCATGACTTTATTTAGTGATGGATCCACTATTTCGGAAGAGGTTCCAATTGATTATGAGAACAAAGTTGCTATCTATGATGATTATCGTGATGACTTGTATGCTATTAAGAATAATGATAACCATGAAACTTGTCATCATGATTTTAGTTTTCAATTGGATTATGCCTCACATGATAATTATTTTGTTGAGTTTGCTCCCACTATTATTCATGAGAAGAATTTTGCTTATGTGGAGAGTAGTAAATTTTCTATGCTTGTAGATCATGAAAAGAATGCTTTAGGTGCTGGTTATATTGTTGAATTCATTCATGATGCTACTGAAAATTATTATGAGGGAGGAACATATGCTTGTAGGAATTGCAATAATATCAAGTTTCCTCTCTATGTGCTTAAAATTTTGAAGCTATGCTTGTTTTACCTTCCTATGCTATTTGATTATTGTTCCCATAAGTTGTTTGCTCACAAAATCCTTATGCATAGGAAGTGGGTTAGACTTAAAAGTGCTAGTCATATGCTTCATGATGCTCCCGTTATGTTTCAATTCTTATCTTTTATGTGAGCATCATTGTCATCATCATGCCTAGATAGAAAGGCATTAAAGAAACGCGCTTGTTGGGAGACAACCCAATATTTATCCTTACTGTTTTTGTGTGTCCACATGATTATGCTACTGTATTAATCATGTTTTATATCTTTTGTTTCAATAAAGTGCCAAGTAAGACCTTTAGGATGGCTTACGGTGACAGTTGTGTTGATCCTGCTGAAAATCAGAAACTTTTGTACCCAGTAACTTAGTTGTTTTAATTCACATAAACGTGCTCCTGATCTGATTCTTTTTGCTCTGGATTGGTACACAAATTTATTAGGACTTCCTAATTTGGTAGAATGTTTGGAGTTCCAGAAGTATACGTTTGATACAGATTACTACAGACTGTTCTGTTTTTGACAGATTCTGTTTTCTATGTGTTGTTTGCTTATTTTAATGAATCTATGGCTAGTATTAAGTTGTATGAACCATAGATAAGTTTAAGTACAGTAGATATTACACCAATATGAATTTAGAATGAGTTCATTACAGTACCTAAGTGGTTGTTTTACTTTCTTATACTAACGGAGCTTACGAGTTTTCTATTGAGTTTTGTGTTGTGGAGTTTTCAAGTTTTGGGTAAAGATTCGATGGACTATGGAATAAGGAGTGGTAAGAGCCTAATCTTGGGGATTCCCAAGGCACCCCAAGGTAATATTCAAGGACAACCAAGAGCCTAAGCTTGGGGATGCCCCGGAAGGCATCCCCTCCTTCGTCTTCGTTCATCGGTAACTTTACTTGGAGCTATATTTTTATTCACCACATGATATGTGTTTTGTTTGGAGCATCATGTTATTTTATTTTGTTAGTTTTTCCTTTCTGTTATTTAGATTAGTGTTTTGCATCTTTAGTTTCAATAAAAAAGTCAAGGATAGCCTTTGCCATGCTTATTTTGCTACTATACATGTTGCTGTTTGAAAACAGAAAGTTTACCGCTGTTGCAAAAATTCCCTAGAAAAGTCATAGAATCATATAATGATGAAACATTTTGCATAATGAGATATGATAAATTTACTACAGTGGTAATTTTATTTCATAATTTTTGGAGTTAGGAAAGTATGATGAATCTTGCATTCTTTACAGACTGTACTGTTCTGACAGATTGCTGTTATGTTTGCATTGTTTGCATATGTTTGCTTGTTTAATGATTCTATTTGAGGATAGGAGTATTAAATATGCAGAGGCATTTAGTATTCATTGTTGAATAATAATTTTAGTTATTTGTTACAATAGAAAATGATAAGGTTTTGCATTGGTTTATACTAACCTATCTCACGAGTTCTTGTTGAGTTTGTTGTGAATGAAGCTTTTGATAAAAAGAGAAACCATGATATGAGAGGAATTAAGGAGACACAAAAGTTCAAGCTTGGGGATGCCCAAGGCACCCCAAGATAATATTTCAAGAAGTTTCAAGCATCTAAGCTTGGGGATGCCCCGGCAGGCATCCCACCTTTCTTCTTCAACAACTATCGGTTAGTATCGGTTGAACCTAAGTTTTTGCTTCTTCACTTGAGTTGTGCTATCCTTGAAATGTCATTTTATTTTGTTTTGCTTGCTGTTTGAATAAGATACCAAGATCCTAAATTCTTTAAAACGAGAGAGTCTTCACATAGTTACATAATTATTTAGCTACTCATTGATCTTCACTTATATCTTGTTGGAGTAGTTTGTCATTTACTCGTGTGCTTCACTTATATCCTATGAGTAAATGGTTGAATGAGTTGAATGTCACAAGTCTGAAATTATATATGTTTCATTTGCTTATCCCATGGGGAGTAATGACTTCACATCTAAGAAGTAGAGGTTGTAAATTTATTGAAGGTTAGCAAACATTGTATTGGTCATTTGAACAATTCATGAAATAATATTGAAGGAAGAGAGATTTTGAAGGAAATATGCCCTAGAGGCAATAATAAAGTTATTATTTATTTTCTCATATCATGATAAATGTTTATTATTCATGCTAGAATTGTATTAACCGGAAACATGATACATGTGTGAATACATAGACAAACTTAAAGTCACTAGTTTGCCTCTACTTGACTAGCTCATTAATCAAAGATGGTTATGTTTCCTAACCATAGACATGTGTTGTCATTTGATTAACGAGATCACATCATTAGGAGAATGATGTGATTGACCTGACCCATTCTGTTAGCTTAGCACTTGATCGTTTAGTATGTTGCTATTGCTTTCTTCATGACTTATACAAAGTTCCTATAACTATGAGATTATGCAACTCCTGTTTACCGGAGGAACACTTTGTGTGCTACCAAACGTCACAACATAACTGGGTGATTATAAAGGAGCTCTACAGGTGTCTCCAAAGGTACATGTTGAGTTGGCGTATTTCGAGATTAAGTTTTGTCACTCCGATTGTCGGAGAGGTATCTCTGGGCCCTCTCGGTAATGCACATCACTATAAGCCTTGCAAGCAATGTAGCTAATGAGTTAGTTATGGATGATGCATTACGTAACGAGTAAAGAGACTTGCCGGTAACGAGATTGAACTAAGTATTGGGATACCGACGATCGAATCTCGGGCAGTAACATACCGATGACAAAGGGAACAACGTATGTTGTTATGCGGTTTGACCGATAAAGATCTTCGTAGAATATGTAGGAGCCAATATGAGCATCCAGGTTCCACTATTGGTTATTGACCGGAAACTGTTCTAGGTCATGTCTACATAGTTCTCGAACCCGTAGGGTCCGCACGCTTAACGTTACGATGACAGTTATATTATGAGTTTATAGTTTTTGATGTACCAAAGGTTGTTCGGAGTCCCAGATGTGATCACGGACATGACGAGGAGTCTCGAAATGGTCGAGACATAAAGATTGATATATTGGAAGCCTATATTTGGATATCAGAATCGTTCCGGGTGAAATCGGGATTTTACCAGAGTACCGGGGGGTTACCGGAACCCCCCGGGGGTTAATGGGCCTACATGGGCCCTAAGGGAGAAGAGGAGGACCGACCAAGGCGGGCCGCGCGCCCCCTCCCCCCTAGTCCGAATAGGACAAGGAAGGGGGGGGGCACCCCCCTTTCCTCTTTCCCCCTTCCTTCTCCAACAACGCAAGAGGGGGGAGTCCTACTCCCGGTGGGAGTAGGACTCCTCTAGGCGCACCCCTAGGGGCCGGCCGCACCTTCCCTCTCCCTCCTTTATATACGGGGGCAGGGGGGCACCCCATGACACACAAGTTGATCTTCATGATCGTTCCTTAGCCGTGTGCGGTGCCCCCCTCCACCATATTCCACCTCGGTCATATTGTAGCGGTGCTTAGGTGAAGCCCTGCGTCGGTAGAACATCATCATCGTCACCACGCCATCGCGCTGATGAAACTCTTCCCCGACACCCTGCTGGATCGGAGTCCGGGGATTGTCATCGAGCTGAACGTGTGCTGAACTCGGAGGTGCCGTACGTTCGGTACTTGGATCCGTCGGATCGTGAAGACGTACGACTACATCAACCGCGTTGTTCTAACGCTTCCGCTTTCGGTCTACGAGGGTACATGGACAACACTCTCCCCTCTTGTTGCTATGCATCACCATGATCCTTGCGCGTGCGTAGGATTTTTTTTGAAATTACTACTTTCCCCAACAGTGGTATCTGAGCCTTGTTTTATGCGTAGATGTTATATGCACGAGTAGAACACAAGTGAGTTGTGGGCGATATAAGTCATACTGCTTACCAGCATGTCATACTTTGGTTCAGCGGCATTGTGAGATGAAGCGGCCTGGACCGACATTACGCGTACGCTTACGCGAGACTGGTTTCACCGCTACGAGCACTCGTTGCTTAAAGGTGACCGGCGGGTGTCTGTCACTCTCACTTTAGTTGAACCGAGTGTGGCTACGCCCGGTCCTTGCGAAAGTTAAAACATCACCAACTTGACAAACTATCGTTGTGGTTTTGATGCGTAGGTAAGAACGGTTCTTGCTAAGCCCGCAGCAGCCACGTAAAATTTGCAACAACAAAGTAGAGGACGTCTAACTTGTTTTTGCAGGGCATGTTGTGATGTGATATGGTTAAGACGTGATGCTATATTTTATTGTATGAGATGATCATGTTTTGTAACCGAAGTTATCGGCAACTGGCAGGAGCCATATGGCTGTCGCTTTATTGTATGAAATGCAAACGCCCTGTAATTGCTTTACTTTATCACTAAGCGATAGCGATAGTCATAGAAGCAATAGATGGCGTAATGACAACGATGCTACGATGGAGATCAAGGTGTCGCGCCGGTGACGATGGTGATCACAACGGTGCTTCGGAGATGGTGATCACAAGCACAAGATGATGATGGCCATATCATATCACTTATATTGATTGCATGTGATGTTTATCTTTTATGCATCTTATCTTGCTTTGATTGACGGTAGCATTTTAAGATGATCTCTCACTAAATTATCATGAAGTGTTCTCCCTGAGTATGCACCATTGTGAAAGTTCTTCGTGCTGAGAATGCACCATTGTGAAAGTTCTTCGTGCTGAGACACCACGTGATGATCGGGTGTGATAGGCTCTACGTTCAAATACAACGGGTGCAAAACAGTTGCACACGCGGAATACTCAGGTTAAACTTGACGAGCCTAGCATATACAGATATGGCCTCGGAACACGGAGACCGAAAGGTCGAACGTGAATCATATAGTAGATATGATCAACATAGTGATGTTCACCATTGAAACTACTCCATCTCACGTGATGATCGGACATGGTTTAGTTGATTTGGATCATGTGATCACTTAGATGACTAGAGGGATGTCTATCTAAGTGGGAGTTCTTAAGTAATATTATTAAATGAACTTAAATTTATCATGAACTTAGTACCTGATAGTATTTTGCTTGTCTATGTTTATTGTAGATAGATGGCTCGTGCTGTTGTTCCGTTGAATTTTAATGCGTTCCTTAAGAAAGCTAAGTTGAAAGATGATGGTAGCAATTACACGGACTAGGTCCGTAACCTGAGGATTATCCTCATTACTGCACAGAAGAATTACGTCCTGGAAGCACCGCTGGGTGCCAGGCTTGCTGCAGATGCAACTGACGACGTTAAGAACGTCTGGCAGAGCAAAGCTGATGACTACTCGATAGTTCAGTGTGCCATGCTTTACGGCTTGGAACCGGGTCTTCAACGACGTTTTGAACGTCATGGAGCATATGAGATGTTCCAGGAGTTGAAGTTAATATTTCAAGCAAATGCCCGGATTGAGAGATATGAAGTCTCCAATAAGTTCTATAGCTGTAAGATGGAGGAGAATAGTTCTGTCGGTGAACATATACTCAAAATGTCTGGGTATAATAATCACTTGATTCAACTGGGAGTTAATCTTCCTGATGATAGTGTCATTGACAGAATTCTACAATCACTGCCACCAAGCTACAAGAGCTTCGTGATGAACTATAATATGCAAGGAATGGACAAGAATATTCCCGAGCTCTTCGCAATGCTAAAGGCTGCGGAGGTAGAAATCAAGAAGGAGCATCAAGTGTTGATGGTCAATGAGACCACTAGTTTCAAGAAGAAGGGCAAAGGGAAGAAGAAGGGGAACTTCAAGAAGAACAACAAACAAGTTGCTGCTCAGGAAAAGAAACCCAAGTCTGGACCTAAGCCTGAGACTGAGTGCTTCTACTGCAAGCAGACTGGACACTGGAAGCGGAACTGCCCCAAGTATTTGGCGGATAAGAAGGATGGCAAAGTGAACAAAGGTATATGTGATATACATGTTATTGATGTGTACCTTACTAATGCTTGCAGTAGCACCTGGGTATTTGATACTGGTTCCGTTGCTAATATTTGCAAGGGACTACGGATTAAGCGAAGATTGGCTAAGGACAAGGTGACGATGCGCGTGGGAAATGGTTCCAAAGTCGATGTGATCGCGGTCGGCACGCTACCTCTACATCTACCATCGGGATTAGTTTTAGACCTAAATAATTGTTATTTGGTGCCAGCGTTAAGCATGAACATTATATCTGGATCTTGTTTGATGCGAGACGGTTATTCATTTAAATCAAAGAATAATGGTTGTTCTATTTATATGAGTAATATCTTTTATGGTCATGCACCCTTGAAGAGTGGTCTATTTTTATCGAATCTCGATAGTAGTGATACACATATTCATAATGTTGAAGCTAAAAGATGCAAAGTTGATAATGATAGTGCAACTTATTTGTGTCACTGCCGTTTGGGTCATATTGGTGTAAAGCGCATGAAGAAACTCCATACTGATGGACTTCTGGAATCACTTGATTATGAATCACTTGGTACTTGCGAACCGTGCCTCATGGGCAAGATGAATAAAACGCCGTTCTCCGGAACTATGGAGCGAGCAACTGATTTGTTGGAAATCATACATACTGATGTATGTGGTCCAATGAATATTGAAGCTCGCGGCGGGTATCGTTACTTTCTCACCTTCATAGATGATTTGAGCAGATATGGGTATATCTACTTGATGAAACACAAGTTTGAAACATTTGAAAAGTTCAAAGAATTTCAGAGTGAAGTGGAAAATCATCGTAACAAGAAAATAAAATTTCTACGATCTGATCGTGGAGGAGAATATTTGAGTTACGAGTTTGGTTTACATTTGAAACAATGGGGAATAGTTTCGCAACTCACGCCACCCAGAACACCACAACGAAATGGTGTGTCCGAACGTCGTAATCGTACTTTACTAGATATGGTGCGATCTATGATGTCTCTTACTGATTTACCGCTATCGTTTTGGGGTTATGCTTTAGAGACGGTCGCATTCACGTTAAATAGGGCACCATCAAAATCCGTTGAGACGACGCCTTATGAACTGTGGTTTGGCAAGAAACGAAAGTTGTCATTTCTGAAAATTTGGGGCTGCGATGCTTATGTGAAGAAACTTCAACCAGATAAGCTCGAACCCAAATCGGAGAAATGTATCTTCATAGGATAGCCAAAAGAGACTATTGGGTACACCTTCTATCATAGATCTGAAGGCAAGATTTTCGTTGCTAAATTCGGATCCTTTCTAGAGAAGGAGTTTCTCTTGAAAGAAGTGAGTGGGAGGAAAGTAGAACTTGATGAGGTAACTGTACCTGCTCCCTTGTTGGAAAGTAGTTCATCACAAGAACCGGTTCCTGTGACAACTACACCAATCAGTGAGGAAGCTAATGATATTGATCATGAAACTTTAGATCAAGTTGCTACTAAACCTCATAGGTCTACCAGAGTAAGATCCGCACCAGAGTGGTACGGTAATCCTATTCTGGAAGTCATGTTACTTGACCATGGCGAACCTACGAACTATGAGGAAGCGATGATGAGCCCAGATTCCGCAAAATGGCTTGAAGCCATGAAATCTGAGATGGGATCCATGTATGAGAAGAAAGTATGGACTTTGGTTGACTTGCCCGATGATCGGCAAGCCATCAAGAATAAATGAATCTTCAAGAAGAAGACTGGCGCTGATGATAATGTAACTGTCTATAAAGCTCGACTTGTTGCAAAAGGTTTTCGACAAGTTCAAGGAGTTGACTACGATGAGACTTTCTCACCCGTAGCGATGCTTAAGTCTGTCCGAATCATGTTAGCAATTGCCGCATTTTATGATTATGAAATTTGGCAAATGGATGTCAAAACTGCATTCCTGAATGGATTTCTGGAAGAAGAGTTGTATATGATGCAACCAGAAGGTTTTGTCGATCCAAAAGGTGCTAACAAAGTATGCAAGCTCCAGCGATCCTTTTATGGACTGGTGCAAGCATCTCGGAGTTGGAATAAACGCTTTGATAGTGTGATCAAAGCATATGGTTTTATACAGACTTTTGGAGAAGCCTGTATTTACCAGAAAGTGAGTGGGAGCTCTGTAGAATTTCTGATACTATATGTAGATGACATATTGTTAATTGGAAATGATATAGAATTTCTGGATAGCATAAAGGGATACTTTAATAGAAGTTTTTCAATGAAAGACCTCGGTGAAGCTGCTTACATATTGGGCATTAAGATCTATAGAGATAGATCAATATGCTTAATTGGACTTTCACAAAGCACATACCTTGATAAAGTTTTCAAAAAGTTCAAAATGGATGAGGCAAAGAAAGGGTTCTTGCCTGTATTACAAGGTGTGAAGTTGAGTCAGACTCAATGCCCGACCACAGCAGAAGATAGAGAGAAAATGAAAGATGTTCCCTATGCTTCAGCCATAGGCTCTATCATGTATGCAATGCTGTGTACCAGACCTGATGTATGCTTAGCAATAAGTTTAGCAGGGAGGTACCAAAGTAATCCAGGAGTGGATCACTGGACAACGGTCAAGAATATCCTGAAATACCTGAAAAGAACTAAGGATATGTTTCCCGTTTATGGAGGTGACAAAGAGCTAGTCATAAATGGTTACGTCGATGCAAGCTTTGACACTGATCCGGATGATTCCAAATCGCAAACCGGATACATGTTTATATTGAACGGTGGAGCTGTCAGTTGGTGCAGTTCTAAACAAAGCGCCGTGGCGGGATCTACATGTGAAGCAGAGTACATAGCTTCTTCGGAAGCAGCAAATGAAGGAGTCTGGATGAAGGAGTTCATTTCCGATCTAGGTGTCATACCTAGTGCATCGGGACCAATGAAGATCTTCTGTGACAATACTAGTGCAATTGCCTTGGCAAAGGAATCCAAATTTCACAAGAGGACCAAGCATATCAAAGAGACGCTTCAATTCCATCCGGGACCAAGTCCAGGTGGGAGACATAGAGATTTGCAAGATACATACGGATCTGAATGTTGCAGACCCATTGACTAAGCCTCTTCCACGAGCAAAACATGATCAGCACCAAGACTCCATGGGTGTTAGAATCATTACCGTGTAATCTAGATTATTGACTCTAGTGCAAGTGGGAGACTGAAGGAAATATGCCCTAGAGGCAATAATCAAGTTATTATTTATTTCCTCATATCATGATAAATGTTTATTATTCATGCTAGAATTGTATTAACCGGAAACATGATACATGTGATAATACATAGACAAACTTAAAGTCACTAGTTTGCCTCTACTTGACTAGCTCATTAATCAAAGATGGTTATGTTTCCTAACCATAGACATGTGTTGTCATTTGATTAATGGGATCACATCATTAGGAGAATGATGTGATTGACCTAACCCATTCCATTAGCTTAGCACTTGATCATTTAGTATGTTGCTATTGCTTTCTTCATGACTTATACAAAGTTCCTATAACTATGAGATTATGCAACTCCCGTTTACCGGAGGAACACTTTGTGTGCTACCAAACATCACAACGTAACTGGGTGATTATAAAGGAGCTCTATAGGTGTCTCCAAAGGTACATGTTGAGTTGGCGTATTTCGAGATTAGGTTTTGTCACTCCGATTGTCAGAGAGGTATCTATGGGCCCTCTCGGTAATGCACATCACTATAAGCCTTGCAAGCAATGTAGCTAATGAGTTAGTTACGGAATGATGCATTACGTAACGAGTAAATAGACTTGCCGATAACGAGATTGAACTAGGTATTGGGATACCGACGATCGAATCTCGGGCAAGTAACATACCGATGACAAAGGGAACAACGTATGTTGTTATGCGGTTTGACCAATAAAGATCTTTGTAGAATATGTAGGAGCCAATATGAGCATCTAGGTTCCGCTATTGGTTATTGACCGGAAACTGTTCTAGGTCATGTCTACATAGTTCTCGAACCCATAGGGTCCGCACGCTTAACGTTACGATGACAGTTATATTATGACTTTATAGTTTTTGATGTACCGAAGGTTGTTCAGAGTCCCGGATGTGATCACGGACATGACGAGGAGTCTCGAAATGGTCGAGACATAAAGATTGATATATTGGAAGCCTATATTTGGATATCGGAATCGTTCCGGGTGAAATCGGGATTTTATCGGAGTACCGGGGGGTTACCGGAACCCCCCTGGGGGTTAATGGGCCTACATGGGCCCTAAGGGAGAAGAGGAGGGCCGGTCAGGGCAGGCCGCGCGCCCCCTCCCCCTAGTCCGAATAGGACAAGGAAGGGGGGGCGCCCCCCTTTCCTCTTTCCCCCTTCCCCCTTCCTTCTCCAACAAGGCAAGAGGGGGGAGTCCTACTCCCGGTGGGAGTAGGACTTGATGGGGAACGTTGCATAAAATAAAAAATTTCCTACGTTCACCAAGATCAATCTATGAGTTCATCTAGCAACGAGAGAGGAGAGTGCATCTACATACCCTTGTAGATCACGAGCGGAAGCGTTCAAGAGAACGGGGTTGAGGGAGTCGTACTCGTCGTGATCCAAATCACCGGAGATCCTAGCGCCGAACGGACGGCACCTCCGCATTCAACACACGCACGGTCAGCGTGACGTATCCTCCTTCTTGATCCAGCAAGGGGGAAGGAGAGGTTGATGAAGATCGAGCAGCACGACGACGTGGTGGTGGATGCAGCAGGGTTCCGGCAGGGCTTCGCCAAGCGTTTGCGGGAGGAGGAGGTGTAGCAAGGGGGGAGGGAGGCACCATGTGTCAGGGTGCGGCTGCCCTCCCACCCCCCTCTTTATATAGGGACCCCAGGGAGCGCCGGATCTAGGAGATGGGATCTCCTAGTGGGCGGCGGCCAAGGGGGGAAACTTGCCCCCCAAGGCAAGTGGAGGCGCCCCCTCCCCTAGGGTTCCCAACCCTAGGCACAGAGGGGGGCCGGGGGGGGGGGGGGGCGCACCAGCCCACCAGGGGCTGGTTCCCCTCCCACTTCAGCCCATGGGGCCCTCCGGGATGGGTGGCCCCACCCGGTGGACCCCTGGGACCCTTCCGGTGGTCCCGATACAATACCGGTAACCCCCGAAACTTTCCCGATGGCCGAAACTCAACTTCCCATATATAATTCTTTACCTCCGGACCATTCCTAAACTCCTCGTGACGTCCGGTATCTCATCCGGGACTCCGAACAACTTTCGGTTTGCTGCATACTCATATCTTTACAACCCTAGCGTCACCGAACCTTAAGTGTGTAGACCCTATAGGTTCGGGAGACACGTAGACATGACCGAGACGGCTCTCCAGTCAATAACCAACAGCGGGATCTGGATACCCATGTTGGCTCCCACATGCTCCTCGATGATCTCATCGGATGAACCACGATGTCGAGGATTCAAGCAACCCCGTATACAATTCCCTTTGTCAATCGGTATGTTACTTGCCCGAGATTCGATTGTCGGTATCCCAATACCTCGTTCAATCTCGTTACCGGCAAGTCACTTTACTCGTACCGTAATGCATGATCCCGTGACCAGACACTTGGTCACTTTGAGCTCATTATGATGATGCATTATCGAGTGGGCCCAGAGATACCTCTCTGTCATACGGAGTGACAAATCCCAGTCTCGATCCGTGTCAACCCAATAGACACTTTCGGAGATACCCGTAGTATACCTTTATGGTCACCCAGTTACGTTGTGACGTTTGGTACACTCAAAGCACTCCTACGGTATTCGGGAGTTACACGATCTCATGGTCTAAGGAAAAGATACTTGACATTGTAAAAGCTCTAGCAAACGAACTACACGATCTTGTGCTATGCTTAGGATTGGGTCTTGTCCATCACATGATTCTCCTAATGATGTGATCTCGTTATCAATGACATCCAATGTCCATAGTCAGGAAACCATGACTATCTGTTGATCAACGAGCCAGTCAACTAGAGGCTCACTAGGGACATGTTGTGGTCTATGTATTCACACGTGTATTACGATTTCCGGATAATACAGTTATAGCATGAATAAAAGACAATTGTCATGAACAAGGAAATATAATAATAATCCTTTTATTATTGCCTCTAGGGCATATTTCCAACAGTCTCCCACTTGCACTAGAGTCAATAATCTAGTTACATTGTGATGAATCGAACACCCATAGAGTTCTGGTGTTGATCATGTTTTGCTCATGGAAGAGGTTTAGTCAACGGATCTGCGACATTCAGATCCGTATGTACTTTGCAAATATCTATGTCTCCATCTTGAACATTTTCACGAATGGATTTGAAACGACGCTTGATGTGCCTGATCTTCTTGTGAAACCTGGGCTCCTTGGCAAGAGCAATAGCTCCAGTGTTGTCACAGAAGAGAGTGATCGGCCCCGACGCATTGGGTATGACTCCTAGGTCGGTGATGAACTCCTTCATCTATATTGCTTCATGTGCTGCCTCTGAGGCTTCCATGTACTCCGCTTCATATGTAGATCCCGCCACGACGCTCTGCTTGCAACTGCACCAGCTTACTGCTCCACGATTCAACATATACACATATCCAGTTTGTGACTTAGAGTCATCCAGATTTGTGTCGAAGCTAGCGTCGACGTAACCCTTTATGACGAGCTCTTCGTCACCTCCATAGACGAGAAACATGTCCTTTGTCCTTTTTAGGTACTTCAGGATATTCTTGACCGCTGTCCAGTGTTCCTTGCCGGGATTACTTTGGTACCTTCCTACCAAACTTACGGCAAGGTTTACATCAGGTCTGGTACACAGCATGGCATACATAATAGATCCTATGGATGAGGCATAGGGGATGACACTCATCTCTTCTTTATCTTCTGTCGTGGTCGGGCATTGAGCCGAGCTCAATCTCACACCTTGCAACACAGGCAAGAACCCTTTCTTGGACTGATCCATATTGAACTTCTTCAATATCTTATCAAGGTATGTGCTTTTTGAAAGACCTATGAGGCGTCTCGATCTATCCCTATAGATCTTGATGCCTAATATGTAAGCAGCTTCTCCAAGGTCCTTCATTGAAAAACACTTATTCAAGTAGGCCTTAATGCTGTCCAAAAGTTCTATATCATTTCCCATGAAAAGTATGTCATCTACATATAATATGAGAAATGCTACAGAGCACCCACTCACTTTCTTGTAAACACAGGCTTCTCCATAAGTCTGCATAAACCCAAACGCTTTGATCATCTCATCAAAGCGAATGTTCCAACTCCGAGATGCTTGCACCAGCCCATAAATGGATCGCTGGAGCTTGCATACCTTGTTAGCATTCTTAGGGTCGACAAAACCTTCCGGCTGCATCATATACAGTTCTTCCTTAAGATGTCCGTTAAGGAATGCCGTTTTGACGTCCATCTGCCATATCTCATAATCATAGCATGCGGCAATTGCTAACATGATTCGGACGGACTTTAGCTTCGCTACGGGAGAGAATGTCTCATTGTAGTCAACCCCTTGAACTTGTCGATAACCCTTAGCGACAAGTCGAGCTTTATAGATGGTAACATTACCATCCGCGTCCATCTTCTTCTTAAAGATCCATTTGTTTTCTATCGCTCGTCGATCATCGGGCAAGTCTGTCAAAGTCTATACTTTGTTTTCATACATGGATCCTATCTCGGATTGCATGGCTTCAAGCTATTTGTTGGAATCTGAGCCCGCCATTGCTTCTTCATAGTTCAAAGGTTCACCATTGTCTAACAACATGATTTCCAGGACAGGGTTGCCATACCACTCTGGTGTGGAATGTGTCCTTGTGGACCTACGAAGTTCAGTAGCAACTTGATCCGAAGTACCTTGATTATCATCATTAATTTCCTCTCCAGTCGGTGTAGGCACCACAGGAACATTTTCATGAGCTGCACTACTTTCCGGTTCAAGAGGTAGTACTTCATCCAGTTCTACTTTCCTCCCACTTACTCCTTTCGAGAGAAACTCTTTTTCCAGAAAGGATCCGTTCTTGGCAACAAAGATCTTGCCCTCGGATCTTAAGTAGAAGGTATACCCAATGGTTTCCTTAGGATATCCTATGAAGACGCATTTTTCTGACTTGGGTTCGAGCTTTTCAGGTTGAAGTTTCTTGACATAAGCATAGCATCCCCAAACTTTTAGAAACGACAACTTAGGTTTCTTCCCAAACCATAATTCATATGGTGTCATCTCAACGGATTTAGACGGAGCCCTATTTAAAGTGAATGTAGCTGTCTCTAGAGCGTATCCCCAAAATGATAGCGGTAAATCGGTAAGAGACATCATAGATCGCACCATATCCAATAGAGTGCGATTACGACGTTCGAACACACCATTACGCTGAGGTGTTCAGGCGGCGTGAGTTGTGAAATGATTCCACATTTTCTTAAGTGTGTACCAAATTCGTGACTTAAATATTCTCCTCCACGATCTGATCGTAAGAATTTTATCTTTCGGTCACGTTGATTCTCTACTTCATTCTGAAATTCCTTGAACTTTTCAAAGGTCTCAGACTTGTGTTTCATCAAGTAGACATACCCATATCTACTTAAGTCATCAGTGGGAGTGAGAACATAACGATATCCTCCACGAGCCTCAACGCTCATTGGATCACACACATCAGTATGTATGATCTCCAATAAGTTGGTTGCTCGCTCCATTGTTCCGGAGAATGGAGTCTTGGTCATTTTGCCCATGAGGCATGGTTCGCATGTGTCAAATGATTCATAATCGAGAGACTCTAAAAGTCCATCAGCATGGAGCTTCTTCATGTGCTTGACACCAATGTGACCAAGGCGGCAGTGCCACAAGTATGTGGGACTATTGTTATCAACTTTACATCTTTTGGTATTCACACTATGAATATGTGTAACATTACGTTCGAGATTCATTAAGAATAAACCATTCACCATCGAGGCATGACCATAAAACATATCTCTCATATAAATAGAGCAACCATTATTCTCGGATTTAAATGAGTAGCCATCTCGTATTAAACGAGATCCAGATACAATGTTCATGCTCAAACTTGGCACTAAATAACAATTATTGAGGTTTAAAACTAATCCCGTGGGTAAATGTAGAGGCAGCGTGCCGACGGCGATCACATCGACCTTGGAACCATTCCCGACGCGCATCGTCACCTCGTCATTCGCCAGTCTCCGCTTATTCCGCAACTCCTGCTGTGAGTTATAAATATGAGCAACGGCACCGGTATCAAATACCCAGGAGTTACTACGAGTACTGGTAAGGTACACATCAATTACATGTATATCACATATACCTTTAGTGTTGCCGGCCTTCTTGTCCGCTAAGTATTTGGGGCAGTTCCGCTTCCAGTGACCCTTCCCTTTGCAATAAAAGCACTCAGTCTCAGGCTTGGGTCCATTCTTTGACTTCTTCCCGGCAACTAGCTTACCGGGTGCGGCAACATCCTTGCCGTCCTTCTTGAAGTTCTTCTTACCCTTGCCCTTCTTGAACTTAGTGGTTTTATTGACCATCAACACGTGATGTACCTTTTTGATTTCTACCTCTGCTGACTTCAGCATTGAAAATACTTCAGGAATAGTTTTCACCATCCCCTGCATATTGTAGTTCATCACAAAGCTTTTGTAGCTCGGTGGGAGCGACTGAAGGATTCTGTCAATCACCGCCTCGTCCGGGAGGTTAATGTCCATCTGGGACAGGCGGTTGTGCAACCCAGAAATTTTGAGTATGTGCTCACTGACAGAACTATTTTCCTCCATCTTACAACTATAGAACTTGTCGGAGACTTCATATCTCTCGACCCGAGCGTGAGCTTGGAAAACCATTTTTAGCTCCTCGAACATCTCATATGCTCCGTGTTGCTCAAAACGCTTTTGGAGCCCCGGTTCTAAGCTGTAAAGCATGCCGCACTCAACGAGGGAGTAATCATCAGCACGTGACTGCCAAGCGTTCATAACGTCTTGGTTCTCTAGGATGGGTGCTTCACCTAGCGGTCCTTCTAGGACATATGCTTTCTTGGCAGCTATGAGGATGATCCTCAGGTTCTGGACCCAGTCCGTATAGTTGCTGCCATCATCTTTCAGCTTGGTTTTCTCTAGGAACGCGTTGAAGTTCATGTTGACATGAGCGTTGGACATTTGATCTACAAGACATTTTTGCAAAGATTTTAGACTAAGTTCATGATAATTAAGTTCATCTAATCAAATTATTTAATGAACTCCCACTCAGATTTGACATCCCTCTAGTCATCTAAGTGTTACATGATCCGAGTCGACTAGGTCGTGTCCGATCATCACGTGAGACGGACTAGTCATCATCGGTGAACATCTCCATGTTGATCGTATCTTCCATACGACTCATGTTCGACCTTTCGGTCTCTGTGTTCCGAGGCCATGTCTGTACATGCTAGGCTCGTCAAGTTAACCTAAGTGTTTTTGCATGTGTAAAACTGTCTTACACCCGTTGTATGTGAATGTAGGAATCTATCGCACCCGATCATCACGTGGTGCTTCGAAACGGCGAACTTTAGCAACGGCGCACAGTTAGGGGGAACACTTTCTTGAAATTATTATGAGGGATCATCTTATTTACTACCATTGTTCTAAGTAAACAAGATGCATAAACATAATAAACATCACATGCAATTAAATAGTAGTGACATGATATGGCCAATATCATAAAGCTCCTTTGATCTCCATCTTTGGGGCTCCATGATCATCTTCTTCACCGCATGACACCATGATCTCCATCATCGTTTCTCCATGAAGTTGCTCGCCAACTATTACTTCTACTACTATGGCTAACGGTTTAGCAATAAAGTAAAGTAATTACATGGCGTTAAATCATTGACACGCAGGTCATACAATAATTAAGACAACTCCTATGGCTCCTGCTGGTTGTCATACTCATCGACATGCAAGTCGTGATTCCTATTACAAGAACATGATCTCATACATCACAATATATCATTCATCATTCATCACAACTTTTGGCCATATCACATCACAAAGCAATTGCTGCAAAAACAAGTTAGACGTCCTCTAATTGTTGTTGCATCTTTTACGTGGCTGCAATAGGGTTCTAGCAAGAACGTTTTCTTACCTACGAATAACCACAACGTAATTTGTCAACTTCTATTTACCCTTCATAAGGACCCTTTTCATCGAATCCGCTCCAACTAAAGTGGGAGAGACAGACACCCGCTAGCCACCTTATGCAACTAGTGCATGTCAGTCGGTGGAACCTGTCTCATGTAAGCGTACGTGTAAGGTCGGCCCGGGCCGCTTCATCCCACAATGCCGCTGAAGCAAAATAAGACTAGTAGTGGCAAGAAAGTTGACAACATCTACACCCACAACAGATTTGTGTTCTACTCGTGCAATAGAGAACTACGCATAGACCTAGCTCATGATGCCACTGATGGGGAACGTTGCATAAAATAAAAAATTTCCTACGTTCACCAAGATCAATCTATGAGTTCATCTAGCAACGAGAGAGGGGAGTGCATCTACATACCCTTGTAGATCGCGAGCGGAAGCGTTCAAGAGAACGGGGTTGAGGGAGTCGTACTCGTCGTGATCCAAATCACCGGAGATCCTAGCGCCGAATGGACGGCACCTCCATGTTAAACACACGTACGGTCAGCATGACATCTCCTCCTTCTTGATCCAGCAAGGGGTAAGGAGAGGTTGATGAAGATCTAGCAGCACGACGGCGTGGTGGTGGATGCAGCAGGGTTCCGACAGGGCTTCGCCAAGCGTTTGCGGGAGGAGGAGGTGTAGCAAGGGGGGAGGGAGGCGCCAGGTGTCAGGGTGCGGCTGCCCTCCCACCCCCCCTCTTTATATAGGGACCCCAGGGGGGGCTAGGAGATGGGATCTCCTAGGGGGGGGGGGGCGGCCAAGGGGGGAAACTTTCCCCCCAAGGCAAGTGGAGGCGCCCCCTCCCCTAGGGTTCCCAACCCTAGGCGCAGAGGGGGGCCCAGGGGGGTGCACCAGCCCACCAGGGGCTGGTTCCCCTCCCACTTCAGCCTATGGGGCCCTCCGGGATGGGTGGCCCCACCCGGTGGACCCCCGGGACCCTTCCGGTGGTCCCGGTACAATACCGGTGACCCCCGAAACTTTCCCGATGGCCGAAACTCGACTTCCCATATATAATTCTTTACCTCCAGACCATTACGGAACTCCTCGTGACGTCTGGGATCTCATCCGAGACTCCGAACAACTTTCGGTTTGCTGCATACTCATATCTCTACAACCCTAGCGTCACCGAACCTTAAGTGTGTAGACCCTACGGGTTCGGGAGACACGTAGACATGATCGAGACGGCTCTCTGGTCAATAACCAATAGCGGGATCTAGATACCCATGTTGGCTCCCACATTCTCCTCGATGATCTCATCGGAAGAACCACGATGTCGAGCATTCAAGCAACCCCGTATACAATTCCCTTTGTCAATTGGTATGTTACTTGCCCGAGATTCGATCGTTGGTATCCCAATACCTCGTTCAATGTCGTTACCGGCAAGTCACTTTACTCGTACCGTAATGCATGATCCCGTGACCAGACACTTGGTCACTTTGAGCTCATTATGATGATGCATTACCGAGTGGGCCCACAGATACCTCTCCGTCATACGGAGTGACAAATCCCAGTCTCGATCCGTGTCAACCCAACAGACACTTTCGGAGATACCCGTAGTATACCTTTATAGTCATCCAGTTACGTTGTGACGTTTGGTACACCCAAAGCACTCCTACGGTATCCGGGAGTTACACGATCTCATGGTCTAAGGAAAAGATACTTGACATTGGAAAAGCTCTAGCAAACGAACTACACGATCTTGTGCTATGCTTAGGATTGGGTCTTGTCCATCACATCATTCTCCTAATGATGTGATCTCGTTATCAATGACATCCAATGTCCATAGTCAGGAAACCATGACTATTTGTTGATCAACGTGCCAGTCAACTAGAGGCTCACTAGGGACATGTTGTGGTCTATGTATTCACACGTGTATTACGATTTTTGGATAATACAATTATAGCATGAATAAAAGACAATTGTCATGAACAAGGAAATATAATAATAATCCTTTTATTATTGCCTCTAGGGCATATTTCGAACAGGACTCCTCCAGGCGCACCCCTAGGGGCCGGCCGCACCTCCCCCCTCCCTCCTTTATATACGGGGGCAGGGGGGCACCCCATGACACACAAGTTGATCTTCGTGATCGTTCCTTAGCCGTGTGCGGTGTCCCCCTCCACCATATTCCACCTCGGTCATATTGTAGCGGTGCTTAGGCGAAGCCCTGCATCGGTAGAACATCATCATCGTCACCACGCCGTCGTGCTGACGAAACTCTTCCCCGACACCCTGCTGGATCGGAGTCCGGGGATCGTCATCAAGTTGAACGTGTGCTGAACTCGGAGGTGCCGTACGTTTGGTACTTGGATCGGTCGGATCGTGAACACGTATGACTACATCAACCGCATTGTTCTAACGGTTCCGCTTTCGGTCTACGAGGGTACGTGGACAACACTCTCCCCTCTCGTTGCTATGCATCACCATGATCCTTGCGTGTGCGTAGGAATTTTTTTTAAATTACTACTTTCCCCAACAGATTTCACATATAAATATACTATCCTAGACATCTTTTATAATTGTGAGCACTCATTAAGTATGACATGCTAAAGAGTTGATGTTGGACAAGGAAGACAACGTAATGGGTTATGTTTTCTCACATCTCAGTTAAAGTATATTGTCATGGATCATTCAAACATGTTGAGCTTGCCTTTCCCCCTCATGCTAGCCAAAATTCCTTGCACCAAGTAGAGATACTACTTGTGCTTCCAAATATCCTTAAACCCAGTTTTGCCATGAGAGTCTACCATCCCTACCTATGGATAGAGTAAGATCCTTCAAGTAAGTTGTCATCGGTGCAAGCAATAAAAATTGCTCTCTATATAAGTATGATATATTAGTGTGAAGAAAATAAGCTTTATACGATCTTGTTATGGTAGCAGTAAAAGCAACGGACTGCATAATAAAGGTCCATATACAAGTGGCAATATAAAGTGACGTTCTTTTGCACTAAGATTTTGTGCATCCAACCCTAAAAGCGCATGACAACCTCTGCTTCCCTCTACGAAGGGCCTATCTTTTACTTTATGTCTTTTACTTTATGCAAGAGTCAAGGTGATCTTCACCTTTCCCTTTTTCATTTTATCCTTTGGCAAGCACTTTGTGTTGGGGTGATCCTGATATATATATCCAATTGGATGTAAGTTATCATGAACTATTATTGTTGACATCACCCAAAGGTGAATACGTTTGGAGGAAACATTATAAGCCCCAATATTTCTCCGTGTCTGATTAAAACTTTAGAACCATTAGTATTGCGTGAGTGTTAGCAATTGTAGAAGACTATATGATAGTTGAGTATGTGGAGTTTGTTATTCCTGAAAATAAGATGAATTGCAATTGTTTGAATGACTGAGAATGAAGTTTGCTAGTTTTCAGGAAAGTTCATGGTCTATGCTTTGACATGTGAATTGCTTATTACTTTATCGTGAGAAGTTTTATGAGATGAACTACTGTTATGACATATTATCATGCTACAAAAGGTGATTGAAATTATCATTGATCAAACTTGTGCACCTTCTAGCATTCACACTTCATAAATTCTTTCTTTATCATTTACCTACTTGAGGACGAGTAGGAATTAAGCTTGGGGATTCTGATACGTCTCCAACGTATCTATAATTTATGAAGCATTGATGCTATATTACTATGTGTTTTGAGTGATTATGGGCTTTATTATACACTTTTATATTACTTTTGGGACTAACCTATTAACCGGAGGCCCAACCCATATTGCTGTTTTCTTGCCTGTTTCAGTATTTCGAGGAAAAGGAATATCAAACGGAGTCCAAACGGAATGAAACCTTCGGCATCGTGATTTTTGGAAGAATATCATCCAGGAGGCTTGGAGATCAAGTCGGAAGATCCTCGAGGTGCCCAGGAGATAGGGGGCGTGCCCCCCCCCCCACACAGGGCGCGGCCCCCTGTCTCGTGGGCCCCTCGAGCACCTCCCGACCGACTTCTTTCGCCTATATATGCCTACGTACCCTAAAACCATCAGATATGAAGATAGATCAGGAGTTCCGCCACCGCAAGCCTCTGTAGCCACCAGAAACCTCTCAGGAGTCTGTTCCGGCACCCTGTCGGAGGGGGAATCCATCACCGGTGGCCATCTTGATCATCCCGGCGCTCTCCATGACGAGGAGGGAGTAGTTCACCCTCGGGGCTGAGGGTATGTACCAGTAGTTATGTGTTTGATCTCTCTTTATCGTGTTCTCTCTCGTGTTCCCTCTATGGCACGATCTTGATGTATCTCGAGCTTTGCTATTGTAGTCAGATCTTATGATGTTTCTCCCCCTCTACTCTCGTGTGATGAATCGAGTTTCCCCTTTGAAGTTATCTTATCGGATTGAGTCTTTTATGAGAACACTTGATGTATGTCTTGCCATGCTTATCCGTGGTGACAATGGGATATCATGTGCCACTTGATGTATGTTTTTGTGACCAACTTGCGGGTTCCGCCCATGAACCTACGCATAGGGGTTGGCACACGTTCTTGACTCTCCGGTAGAAACTTTGGGGCACTTTTTGAAGTACTTTGTGTTGGTTGGATGAATCTGAGATTGTGTGATGCATATTGTATAATCATGCCCACGGATACTCGAGGTGACAATGGAGTATCTAGGTGACATTAGGGTTTTGATTGATTTGCGTCTTAAGGTGTTATTCTAGTACGAACTCTTTTATAGATTGATCCGAAAGAATAACTTTGAGGTGGTTTCGTACCCTACCATAATATCTACGTTTGTTCTCCACTATTAGTGGCTTTGGAGTGACTCTTTGTTGCATGTTGAGGGATTGTTATATGATCTATATATGTTATTATTGTTGAGAGAACTTGCACTAGTGAAAGTATGAACCCTAGGCCTTGTTTCCTATCATTGCAATACCGTTTGTGCTCACTTTTATCATTAGTTACCTTGCTGTTTTTATTATTTCAGATTACAAAAACCTTTATCTACCATCCATATTGCACTTGTATCACCATCTCCTCACCGAACTAGTGCACCTATACAATTTAGCATTGTATTGGGTGTGTTGGGGACACAAGAGACCCTTTGTTATTTGGTTGCAGGGTTGCTTCAGAGAGACCATCTTCATCCTACGCCTCATACAGATTGATAAACCTTAGGTCATCCTCTTGAGGGAAATTTGCTACTGTCCTACAAACCTGTGCACTTGTAGGCCCAACAACGTCTATAAGAAGAAGGTTGTGTAGTAGACATCAGACACCAGGGCCTCCGGCGTTCGCCCCCCCCCCCCCCCCCCCGCCTCCGCAAAACTCCTTTTGCACCGATCTAAAGCCCCGTGGGCTTTACCCCTTGGCCTAACCATATCGTCCTATATATCAATCTTTACCTCCGGACCATTCCGGAGCTCCTCGTCATGTCCGTGATCTCTTCTGGGACTCTGAACAACATTCGGTCACCAACATACATAACTCATATAATACTATACCATTAACGAACGTTAAGTGTGTGGACCCTATGGGTTTGAGAACTATGTAGACATGATCGAGACACCTCTCCGGTCAATAACAAATAGCGGAACCTAGATGCCCATATTGGCTCCTACATATTCTACGAAGATCTTTATCGGTCGAACCGTTATGACAACATACGTAATTCCCTTTGTCTATCAGTATGTTACTTGCCCGTGATTTGATGGTTGGTATCTCTATACCTAGTTCAATCTCGTTACCGGCAAGTCTCTTTACTCGTTCCGTAATGCATCATCTTGTAACTAACTCATTAGTCATTTGCTTGCAAGGCTTCTTATGATGTGTATTACCGAGAGGGCCTAGAGATGCCTCTCCGAAACTCGGAGTGACAAATCCTAATCTTGATCTATGCGAACTCAACAAACACCTTTGGAGATAACTGTAGAGCACCTTTATGATCACCGGCTATGTTTTGACGTTTGATAGCACGCAAGGTATTCCTCCGGTATCCGGGAGTTGCATAATCTCATAGTCAAAGGAATACGTATTTGACATGAAGAAAGCAATAGCAATAAACTGAATGATCATCATGCTAGGCTAACGGGTGGGTCTTATCCATCACATCATTCTCCTAATGATGTGGTCCCATTATCAAATGACAACACATGTCTATGGTTAGGAAACCTTAACCATCTTTGATCAACGAGCTAGTCTAGTAAAGGCATACTAGGGACACGATATTTGTTTATGCATTCACACATGTATTTAAGTTTCTGATCAATACAATTCTATCATGAATAATAAACCTTTATCATGAATAAGGAAATATAAAATAACAACTTTATTATTGCCTCCAGGGCATATTTCCTTCAGTCTCCCACTTGCACTAGAGTCAATAATCTAGTTCACATGGTCATGTGATTAACACGCATAGTTCACATCGCCATGTGACTAACACCCAAAGAGTTTACTAGAGTCAATAATCTAGTTCACATCGGCATGTGATTAACACCCAAAGAGTACTAGGGTGTGATCATGTTTTGCTTGTGAGAGAGGTTTAGTCAACAGGTGTTGAGGATATAACTCATAGGCATGACCCGCCCAGATGGGGCCGGGTCATACCATTGGCGACTTAAGATGGGAGGGCCCAATAACACTACTAGAGATCAAGTCAATAACGACCAACGATTAAAACTCTTGGTTGTTATTGGTACGCTGAGTTCAGTCCCACCTCTAAATTAGCCTCGTGACTCCTCGCTGGGATCATATAGGTCTGGCGGTCGTTGTTTGGTTACGTTTAACGCGTCCTTATCTCCTGATGAAACGATGGATAAAAAGGAAGATAAGCACTTCCATACTAAAAAAAAGGAGAAAATCTTGTATCCCCAAAAATCTCTCCCAGCCGCCTCTCTCCCTTCCTGCCACCACCGTCAGCGGCCGCCGGCCCCTCCAGCTGCCGTCGCCTCCTCCTCCTCCTACTCGTCCCCCACTTCTGATCTACCGTCTCCCTCCTGACCTTGAGCGCTGCAGCAGATTTCGGACGAGCTGGAGGAAGGTTGCAGTTCCCGTCGGCACCCTCTGCAGCGGGTCCAGTGGGGTGGGACGCGCGCTGCTCATATCGGTGTCGGCGGCTGCAGCCATCCCTGCCATGGCGTCGACCTTCTCTTGCCTGGCGCTGCAACTTGCTGGTTGGATCACGGCGTCGACGCAGCCGGCTCGGTGCGGACTCTGTATCATACATCTCCGCCCAATGTGCTCCCAGCCTCCGACCATTGTTTAGGTGCGGGTCACCCAAACATTGCTGCACCACAGGCCTCTGCCATGTCTGTCATGTGCTGAGTTCCCGTATGGATTGAACCTAAGTATTCATCCCGGGGAGCAGCCACCATCTTCATCTTGGTCTCCTACACTGGCAGTCTGGCACCCACCGCATGAGAAAACTTGAAGTTCAGAGTAAATGCAGAGTATGGTCATTACATGTTTCCGTATTCTTGTAGAATAATTTGTGCTGTTTCAATTGTTCCATTGTTATAGAATTATGCAAGCAGATTTTGCAACGCTATATACTTGATCGTCATTTTGTTCTTCATGTTTTATTTCTGTGTAATAACTTTTGTTCGTCTAGAAAAATAGGACACTAACTATATACTATTTCCAACCATGTCACAAGTATTTTATGTATATAATCTGGTACAACTTGGCATGCTGGGTTCTAGATAAGTTTAATCAGATGGATCGACAGTGCAACAACAGTATAAAGTCCAGTTTTTATTCAATATAATTGATAAAATTAATTTTTTTATATTACATCATTAAACAGTTCCTGTGAATTACACACATCAGGTGTATGTTTTATATCTTTCATATAGCATTGTTCCCTTTTCCGAACTGAATCAGCTGTAACTCAAAGGGCAACATTGTCTAGAGGAAAACCAGGAAATGGAACTGAATCACCATGCTCTTTCCAGAAGTTTTCTATGTCTTTGGGTAGATTCCTCTGTAATCCTAGAATTACCATGATGACGGTAAGTGCATGGTCCAATATTACTAGAGTAGGTCTAAAACATTTTTTTACTCAATTAAGGTGAGTTTGGTTATAGACTCCAGCATTATAATCTGAATTTTCGTGCTGTTGTACTTATGATATTCTGGTTTTATGAACACCTATTTAGGACTTGGCATTTTTCATTTCCAATAATGTAAGCTCAGCGTGACTTGTCTAGTCATTTATTTCAACTAATAATTGCTACTTGCCTCTATTGGAACAGGGAGGAAAGGAAAACAAGGCGCCGACTACGGACAAACAATTTTCTGAGGCTCATAAGGAGGGTACAACCTTCGCTGATTATACAGCCTCCACCAAACATGTAAGACTTAATTTTAATGCTACAACTTTCTATGATGAATTGGAAGTGTATAATACCTACTTTATAAATAGAAGTTGGTGCTAATAACTTACTTTTGGCACTTCAGGCAGAAACTAAGGCCATAGTTCAGGTGAATCGTGGTCTCTTAATTGATGAACTCATGCAGAAATGTGACTCACCTAAGCAGCGTGATCGCATAGTTGGCTTCGGTGGTGGAATTAGAGAAAGAAATTTGTGAGGAGCAACATTAAGTAAGGCTTCTAGATCTCGAGCTTCCGAGCAAGCGAAACAAGTACTTGAAGAAAAACTCAATGGAGTGGTGCAAGTGTCAGCAATTAAACGTCTTATATATGCTAGATCTCAAAGTGATAGTATGCAGGAAAGCCCACATGATCAAGTAAGTTGTTCTCATACATTGAATTTTTATGCTGTTATACTTTGTGCAAATTTATTTGCAAGGACTGACTTTCATAAACTACTCAACATTATGTAGGACTGGTGGTCCACCGTAAGATATGGAAGCATCAGGAGGCATTGTATTAACCGATGAAGAATGATATCCATTCAAAAAATGATGGTGTTCCTCGACTGAAGATTAATAAATATTATCTTTTGTAGTTGTCCCCTTTTTCCAAACAGATATGAGCAAGTACATTGGCCATATAAGGAGTGCCTTTGACTAAAATATCTTAAATGATAAAAATTTAGGAATTGTATGTCAGAATTCTGGTATTTCTTTTAATAGAAGAGGCTATGATTATTTCAATTCAGATTATTTTGTGTCTATGCTAATGTGGATGTCAATATTGAAATGTTGGATGTTGCATAAAGTGATCGCTGAACGAAAATTAATAAGTCGCTCTGAAGGATATTATAGCAGTAACAATGATAACATTATTAGCGATGACAAAACTGGTCGTTAATAATAAATTGTCGTCGTTATTGCCTTGGGATTGAAGACGACACACCATCCCGTCGTTACAAGAATAACGACCACAAAAGGTGTGTGGTCGTTATACTTTTAACGATGGAGCCTACTACGACCAGCAGATTGTGGTCGTTAATGACCTTTAACGACCACAATCAGACTTTTAACAACCATGTATGCCGTCGCTAAAAACCGTTTTCCTAGTAGTGTAAGGTCCAAGAGTCCAGATGGCGGTTCATGGCGCAAGCTTCTTGGAGGCCCAAGACCCAGAGAGGACTCGAAGGCCCAAGGGCGCGAGCCGTCATATGTCAAACTTGCTCTGTAAGTTAGGTTAGTTAGAAATCGAGCCGGTCACGTCTGTGTGAGCCGGTCGGGACTCTTTAAGCCGCCGGGGACATCAACCTGTATATAAAGGGGTGACCCGACGGCGGGTTAAGGCAGGAACTAAGCAGTCGAAAGCTAGGTCAAGCGTATCTCGCTCCCTGGTAATCGAAACCCAAGCAATACAATCTAAAGCAGGAGTAGGCTCTTACCTCGATCGCAAGGGGCCGAACCTGGGTAATTCTCGTGTCCTTTGTCCCGTTCAACCCCTTCAAGCTAACCTAGTTGCGATGGCTCCACACCTAAGTCCTTTCACTAGGACATTTGCATGACAAAAGCACGACAGTTGGCGCCCACCGTGGTGCTAGAGCATGGTGGTTTTGAGTTCTTGAAGGGCAGCTTCTTAGGGATCATGGGATACGTCGTGGGCCAGATGACCAAGAGCCGCGGCGGAATGATCTACATCGACGACTCTAGCTGGGGTCCAGAGCCCGATTCAATCGAGTACGGCTACCAGGTCCCCTTTGGCGGAATTCAAGTCTTCATCAACAAGATCGGCGAATCAGATCTTGAGCCGGCCGCCAGCTCTGACGTCGTTGAAATGGCTTAGCGCGCAAGGCCCGCCAAGGTTCAGCCCACCTAGAAGCATGCTTTCGTTGGCTTTATTCATGGGGAGGCTTTCGAGGAAGGTTCTGTGTCTGGAGGAGAGACGGCCATCTACTCAGATGATGAGTCCTCAACCCGCGAGACCATTTCGATCTATCAATTGCAAGACGCCGGGCTCGGGGGCTGTTTCGATGGTGACAGTATTCCAGACTCCTATGAGCCGTCGATCAAGGCAGCTATCTTCATGGCTGGTACGCAACAAGTTTTGAATTCATCAACCGCTGCGGCTATGACCTCTGGTGCCACGGCTGCTGCGACAGCCGGGGCAGGTGGCCCTGTGTGACCGCCGGCTCATGTATTATCCGAACTCCTAGAGGCTTTGGCAACTTTGCTAACTGTGAAGGTAACCCCAGTAAATCAAGCGCAACATAATGTGGACGTTACAAAGTTGCGAGATGAGATAGCTCAGGCCAAGGAGGATCTTAATGCTGAGAATGATTGGATGGCAACAGAGCGAGCCACCCTAGATGCGGAATCACAACGGATTCAAGCAGAAAATTTTCACTTAAGCTTGGATCAGAATGCATCAAATGTCGTTTTCACAGGAGGTACCAGAGTCGTCTGCCTTTGGAGTTTGATGCCAGGAATCTCTTCAATACGCCAGGGGCAGGACCATGTAACCCGCCCGGCAATTATAGTAACCTTTCAAAAGTGCTTTATAGTGTTTTGTGTATATTTAAGAAATGAACAAATACAATAAAAGTAAATACACTACGGGGTGTATGTTGAGTAGTGCCATAATTTATTTTCTGAGATTTACATTAGTTTTATCTTGACAAAATATTATCTCGATCAATATTTAAAAATATAAAACCCAACAAAACATAGATATCGTTTTGGTCAAGAAACCCTTACCTTGGTTCATCATCGACCCATGGAATGAACCCCTGCTTCACCAACTACAAATATTTCTTCTTCTCTCTCTTTTTTTTGCAGGGGTCACCGCTAACAACATATGATCAGCCTATACATTGCTACGTCACTATCCAGTGATCCAATCTATACTAACGAATATATACACTACAAGGCAGGATACAACAGTGTACGTGTAGGCAACATATGAGGTTCAGTTCCGGGTATTAGTGAGAAACCATCTACGAAGCGGAACCCTTTGATTGCTGAATCTCCAACGCCTGCTCCGACACCATAATGCACGAGTCCATCTCCAAACTCGCGGCCTCGTTGTTCCCGGTGAGCTAAGGTGCCCTCGATGACAATAGCGCGTCAGCGGTGCATTGTATGTTCGGTTGGATCCCGACATGGTCGATTTCGTGCAGTGCTCGAGAGAGATACTTTGCAACCGTGATGAATAGAGCAGAGACATCGTCCAGCTCTGTCACGCTCTTTACCAAGGTAAGGTTTGGTTCAGGTCCTCTCAAAGAGGTTAAACCCTACGTCATGCATGATTATATTGATGATGAATTATTGAATACAGGTTGATCTACCTCAAGATCGAATGTTGTGTACTAAACCCTAATAGAGGTGATTATACTTGTTTTGTCTAGGGACTAAACCCTCCTGCTTATATAGACGTTAGGGGTAGCCAGGGTTTACACATGGTCGGTTGTCAACTAGAGATAAACATGCTGATACAGGGAGTAGTCCTTGAAGTACATGTCAAGTCTTCGGCTGAGTCTGTCTTGATTACGCCCGAGTTCAAGGCTTTCGGGGTCCTTGCTTGTGAGATCGGTGGCCCATAAGCTGGGCCCATGGACGGTGGGCCAACTAGGTTGGTACCTCTTAGTCCAAGACACCGTGAGGGAGCGTCTCCCACACGACTGTTCGCCGTCGTTCGTCCAAGTCCACCACATCGTCTACTTCCGCTTCCTCTTCGTTGTCACCATGTCCATCGCCGATGAGGTCAAAGCCGAGAAGAAGGCCATCGAGGATGTTCCCGCCGCCTCCACCACGACCTCTGCCTGGCCTATCAGCGGATATAACACGTTTATCCCTCTCCTGTTTATTTTTGTCTTAGGCAGTACTAGATATGCGTGTAGATATTTCTACTATATTCATAGTACACATGTAACATCCCAAATTTTCAATTTGGAATGTTATACATAGATCATCATTGCATATCATATTTTATTGCATTTTTCCTTGATCCTAGAAATTCTACGCAACTCAAGGACCCACGGAGAGAGTTGGGGATTTCGTTATTTTCATATTTGAGTTTCTCAAATTTTGAAAATAGGATCATTTGATATTATTTATTTTATCTTCAATTATTTCGATCATAAAAATATGAGAGAGGGAATAAAATGACTTTCCCAAAATAAAGAAATAATAAGGATTTAATAAATAAATCAAATAAGATTTTTTGGGTGTTTTTGCTATTTTATTTGCATTTAGGAAAAATTGCATGATTTTCAAAAAAAATGCATTTTAGGACCAAAAAAATGTTCATCTTGTTCTAAATATCTTATTTGGACGATGAAAAATTTATTTTGGTATTTTTAGATTTTTATTTTTTTTTCTAGATTTTTTTTCAGTTCGGCGAAACCCTTAAAAAAAGCGCCCGCGCCTGACTGGGCCGAAGCCCAGCTGAGCCAGGCTGGCCCAACCCAGCGCCGCCGCCTCCCCTCGCGCGTGCCGCCGTGCGCGGCACGGACGCCGAGGAGAGTCCGAGCCGGACTCCTCCCAGGGCGCCCCCTCGCCCAAGTCAGCCGCCAGCCCCCCCCTATATAAAGCGTCGCAGCCCCCTTGAACCCAAGCCGCCGCCGCCGAACTCCGCCGCCTCGCGCCGCTGCCGCCCGAGCCGCCGAGCCCCGCCGCCGAGTCACCGCCGCCCCTCAACACCGCCGCCGGAGCCGCCCCGCCCCACCGGAGTGCCCCGTCGAGGTACTGCCCGAGCCGCCGCCGCCGGACCATTTTTTTAGAAAACCACTTCGTTTTTTAAGAAAACCCTAGTTTTTTTTATTTTATTAGATCGGTTTTGTCGGTTTATTTATTTAACGAGCGTTCGCTCGTTTGTTCATTTTAAGAACATATCCGTCGTTTAGATCCCGATAACGAACGTTCGTTCGTTAATCTGTTCGTCATTTTCTTTTTCTCAGATTTATTCCGCGATTTTTCTGATCGCGATTTCTGATCCGATTTTCGTTTTAGTTTATCTTTTCGCTCGTTTATCAGAATCAGGCGATTCAAGCGCCTAGAGTTTCGTCTCAAAACCCTCTTTCCGAATAATTTACTCAAACCAGTTTTTGCTTCGATAAAATTTGGCTTAAGTCCAGTTTAGTAAACAAAGCTAGTTTCTTTCGCCGTTTGAGTTTTGTTTCTTCGTTCGATTTGATTCTTTTTGCAAACCGGAGTTCTTAAGTTGAACTTTCTGGTTAGACCTCTTATTTGAGTTTTACCCGTGCATTAGATGAGTACTTATTGTATGCTTGTTGTTTGATTGCTTGCGATAGAGTACCCGGATTGCGCCGCTTGCTACTTCGAATCCCTAGGTTTCGCGGATCATCAGCAAGGCAAGTAACATTGTGATCATACTTCCTTATTACCCAGTTTTATGCATTAGATCAATCCTCAAACATTGCATGATTAGGATCTGATTAATATGTGGGTTTTTGGGAAGTAGATGAGGTAGTACCTATTACCTGTTTTATTATCAAACCCTTGGGTGTTACTTCTACGTTTGCTTATTATGCCAGGCTATGCTAGTAGATGTGGATTGGGTGAGTGAATTTCCATGACACATGTGAGATTGTTAATTAATGGTTTATTTAAGGCAACAACATTAATACACATCTCGGTGGATTGAGGTACCTGGTTATTCCAGGATTGCCTGTCTAGGCACCTGGGTAGACCAGGATTGCCTGTTTTTTTTCATGGACCGCCACCCAGGCTCAAAGGGATCATGAGATTATTCATGCTAGAAACTTCCGTATGCAGCCACATGCTATTATGGCCTCTAGCATAGTTGACTAAGTCGTGCGAACTCTTAGAGTGGTAGACTAGCAGATGTAGGGGAATGTAGGTTGGTACGGTCTACCCATCGTAAGGTGCTAGCGCTTCTGAAAGACTCTGTCTCGGTCATCCGTTTCTCAAACACCATGAAGTGCGAGAATCCCAATGGAGGAGATCGAGTCATGTGGGGAAAAGTGCGCAACCTCTGCAGAGTGTATAAACTAATCATGGTTAGCCGTGTCCCCGGTTATGGACATCTCGAGTATCTAGTACCTGGATTATCATGTGAATCTCATCATGTTACTTTAATTAATCTTGTTGGGTTTTAATGTTGATGCTTAATTGGGACTGAGGATGCTGTCAACCATTCTTAATGTTTAACAACCACCATGATAGTTAAATAAATTTATTCCTTTGCAGTAGGGAAAAATTGGCTTTACGCAAAAATTGTAACCATAGTGCTTTTCCACCAGCCATATATGCATGTAGTATAGTTTTACTTTTCATCACTCTCTATGTGTTACTTTTCCAGCATATTCCATGTGCTGACCCGTTTTCGGGCTACAACGTTCATGTTGCAGACTTTTCAGATGACGAGTAAGATGCTTTAGGATTGTGGTTCTATACTCAGTGATGCCGTTGGAGTTGATGGACTCACTTATCTTCCAAGCCTTCCGCTGTTATTGTTATTAGATGGCCTTAAGCCATATTTATTGCAATAAGTTCTCTTTGGAGACATTTGATGTAATAAGTGTGTGATTGCTACTCTGTTATAAATCCTTCAAGTACTGTACGTGTCAGCATTACTGATCTAGGGATGACACTGAAGCACAAAGATCAGACTGTTTGAGGTCTGGTCGCTACAAGATGGTATCAGAGCACACGCTGACTGTAGGACACGACCACTAAGCTAAAGCCCTAGATCACTACTCTCTCTTCTCAATTTCTAACTCCTCATCTTTTCTATTCTTTTCGGATGGCGGATGCAAGGAACAAGTTCATGCAACCGGACGAAGATACACCCTTTTGGACAACATCTGAAGGAAGTTACCAAGTACCTGAAGATCGGAGTACCAAGCTTCACCGGAACCTACAACGCCATTCTACCTGAAGAAGAGTGCTGGATGATTCAAGTTCAAGTTCCAGGAAGGACATTCATGCCAGTCACTGAGCCCATAGAGTTTTCTTTTGATGCACCAACCTGGAGTCTAGGAAAGAGCATGGCAGCCCACGTTACCATGGGACGTATTGGAGAAGTTTACCACAAGGAGCTTAAGGATACTACCTACCAGATTTGTGGGCGCCGAGATGAGCAATGGGAGATGATCAGCACCAGGAAAGACAGATCAGTTGCAGCTTTCATCCAGGAGTTAAACCAGCACATTCGACGCCAGGAGAACCAGATGTGCGCAGTCATGATGGATCTGAAGAAGGACATGACCAAGATCATGGAATTGGAGGAAGAACTCAAGTCTACACGCGATGGATATGAGGAAGAAATATCAATGCTAGTCGAGAAGAATGATGATCTGAAGAAGAAGTTAAGAGTGTTCATGGGATTTCCGGCAACTGGAGAAGACTAAGATTGCACTTGTCCCAAGAACTACATCATCATCGACAACACCGACTTAGACCCAGATGATAGTGATGATGACTATGTTGATGAAGCTGGAGCAGATATCATGGAGTCTTCATCGGAGCAGTTTTTCTAGTAGACCACCATAATAGTAGTAGAATTTCCATCCATGTACCTATTATAGTCTGAGCACTTTGTAACGATAGATAGACCCTTGTATGCCCTTGCTTGTTTGAATGAAGTGTTTTGATTGCTACTTTGTCTCATGTGCATATGGGTAGTGTTTTCCCTCTAGACCTCATTCTATTCTATATTCTCTTCTTTTCTAAACCCCAGATGCCTCCGAGGCGTGATAACGGATTTGCTTTCCCACCGGAGCTCACTCAGTTGATCCAGCAGTAGAATGCATTGATGCAGATACTAGTCCAGAATCAGAATCAGGGGAACAACAACAACAACAATCCACCACCACCATCTATTGATCACTTAACTCGTTTTCTTAGGCTGAATCTGCCGGTGTTCTCCAGTAGCACCAAGCCGATTGTTGCAGATTATTGGCTCTGCAAGACAGCCGGGAGTTGACCACTGCAGGATGCACAGATGCGGAGAAGGTGCGATTTGCCGCACATCAACTTGAGGGACCCACAGCATCATGGTGGGAGAATTTCACAGCCACTTATCCAGCAGACACTGTCACATGGGATCAGCTTCAGCAGGCTTTTCGTACTGCCCATGTTTCAGCAGGAGCTATGGCCATGAAGAAGAGTGAGTTTTGCAACTTGCGCCAGGGAAGAAGAACAGTTGGCCATTATGTGGATGATTTCAGTAAGCTAGCACGTTATGCCCCTGATGACGTTGCTACGGATGCAGCTAAGCAAGAGAAGTTTCTGGAAGGGCTGAATGATGAGCTGAGCATGCAGTTGATGGTAGCAAGTTTCAACAACTACCAGGAGTTGGTAGACCGTGCTCTCATGATTAAAGGGAAGCAGCAGCAGATTGAAAACCGCAAGAGGAACTATGGACAGGGGAAGTACAATTCTGGAGCTCAGCAGAAGCCCCGTTTTACTCCGAAGTCAGGAGGACAGTTTCAGCATACCCATGGAGGAGGTAGCTCGCACAATCACAAGAATGGTACCGGGAATGGAGCAAGTAGTAGCCAGAACCGTACCAACCCCTCAACACCAGCCAAGAGAGATCTGAGTCAAGTCACATGTTTTAAGTGCCAGAAGACCGGACATTACACCAATGAATGTCCTGAAGGCCAGAATGGAAGTGGTAATGGAAGCTCTGGGAAGAAGCCAAACCCTTTCAACAGAGGACAAGTGAACCACGTTAGCGTGGAGGAGGTTGAAGCCCAACCCGATGCAGTAATAGGTAAGTTTTTGGTTAAGTCATTTACTGCACTCGTTCTTTTTGATACTGGTGCATCGCATTCATACATATCAAGGGGATTTTTGGATAAATATAAATTGCCAACCCAAGCCCTCAAGACACCCATGTTAGTAACCTCGCCAGGAGCAGAGTATATGGCCAGGCTATGGTGTGATCGGTTACCATTAAGGATTGGTAACTACGTGTTCCCCTCAGACCTAATAGTTTTGGAATCACAAGGATTGGATGTGATATTAGGCATGGATTGGTTATCAAAGTATGGTGGGAACATTGAATGTGCCACTAAGACAATTCTACTTACAACCCCAGAAGGGAAGAGGATCAAGTATGTTTCCAGGCATAAGCCGAAGGGGATGCACATAAATTCCTTATCAGGAGTTGTGCAGGAGGAAGTACCAGTGGTAAAGGATTTTCCCGATGTATTTCCAGAAGAGTTGCCAGGCATGCCACCAGACAGAGACATTGAGTTTTTGATAGAGCTTTTGCCAGGCACAGGGCCAATATCCAAGAGACCATACAGGATGCCAGCAAAGGATTTGGAGGAGATTAAAAGTCAGATTAAGGAGTTACTGGATAAAGATTACATTCGCCCAAGTTCTTCACCTTGGGGATCACCAGTACTTCTAGTGGAGAAGAAGGACAGATCATTAAGGATGGTTGTTGATTATCGAGGATTGAATGGAGTAACCAACAAGAACAAGTACCCACTGCCGATGATCAATGATTTGTTTGACCGACTGCAAGGAGCAAAGGTATTTTCCAAGATCGATTTGCGATCAGGATACCATTAGCTGAATATTCGAGAGCAGGATATACCCAAGACGGCTTTTACCACTAGGTATGGGCTGTACGAGTATACCGTTATGTCATTTGGTCTGACTAACGCACCTGCCTATTTCATGAACATGATGAACAAAGTATTTATGGAGTTCCTGGATAAGTTAGTCGTGGTGTTCATTGATGATATTTTGTTCTACTCGAAGAACGAAGAGGAGCATAAGGAGCATTTGCGTTTAGTGTTGGAGAAACTCATAGAACACCAGTTATATGCTAAGTTTAGCAAATGTGAGTTTTGGCTGAAGGAAGTTGGATTCCTCGGACATGTTATATCTGGAGAGGGTATAGCAGTAGACCCCACCAAGGTTGTCACTGTGACTAATTGGGAAGCACCAACGACAGTTGGAGAGATCAGAAGTTTTCTTGGACTGGCAGGATACTACCGGAGATTCATTGAGAATTTTTCAAGGATTGCAAATCCCATGACGGAGTTGTTGAAGAAGGATACCAAGTTCAATTGGACTGAGGAATGTGAGGCCAGTTTCGAGGAATTAAAGAAACGTTTAGTTACCTCACCAGTGTTGATTCTGCCCGATCAGACCAAGGATTATGAGGTGTATTGCGATGCCTCAAGTCGAGGACTTGGAGCAGTGCTTATGCAGGACGGAAGAGTTGTTTCGTATGCGTCACGACAGCTTAAACCCCATGAGTTGAATTAATGCTACACATGATTTGGAGTTAGCAGCCGTAGTGCATGCATTGCAGACATGGAGACATTTTCTTATAGGACACCATTGTGAGGTGTACACAGATCACAAGAGTTTGAAGTACATTTTCACGCAAAAGGAGTTGAATCTCAGGCAAAGGAGATGGTTGGAGGATTATGATATGAGATTGCGGTATCACCCCGGAAAAGCTAACGTTGTAGCCGACGCATTGAGCCGTAAGAGCCACGTCAATACACTCATGACCGTAGGACTGCCAAAGGAGTTAGCCGAGGACTTTTGCGAACTATGTTTGGAGATAGTTCTGAGAGGCTATGTAGCAACATTGGAAATTCAGTCGACTTTGATGGATAAGATCAGAGAAGCTCAGAAGACTGACAAGGAAATTTCTGAGATAAAGGAGAAGTTGAGCAAAGGAAAAGCCAAGGGATTTCGTGAGGATGAGCACGATACCTTATGGTTTGAAGACCGTGTTTATGTGCCCAATGACCCCGAGATCAGGAAGTTGATTTTGCAAGAAGCCCATGATTCACCATATTCAATTCACCCAGGGAATACCAAGATGTACTTGGATTTGAAGGAGACCTTTTGGTGGACTGGAATGAAGAAGGATATTGCGGAGTATGTAGCCGTGTGTGATGTATGTCAGAGAGTAAAGGCAGAGCATGAGAAACTAGCATGATTGTTGCAACCATTGCCGATACCCGAATGGAAGTGGGATAAGCTAGGCATGGATTTTATTACGGGATTGCCCAGGACTCGTTCAGGCTATGACTCGATTTGGGTGGTAGTCGATCGTTTGACGAAGGTAGCTCATTTTATTCCAGTGAAGACTACGTACACCAGTGCCAAATTGGCCAAGATTTACATGACCAGGATCGTATGTCTGCATGGAGTTCCAAGGAGCATTGTATCAGATAGAGGAACCCAGTTCACCTCAAAGTTCTGGAATCAGTTGCACGAAACCTTGGGTACCAGGCTAGAGTTCAGTACCGCTTTTCATCCACAGACAGATGGACAGACCAAAAGAGTCAATCAGATTTTAGAGGACATGCTGAGAGCCTGTGCGCTAGATTATGGATCTAGTTGGGAAGACAATTTGCCATATGCGGAGTTCTCTTACAACAACATCTATCAATCCGGTTTGAAGATGGCCCCTTTCGAAGCCTTATACGGAAGGAGGTGCAGAACCCCGTTGTCTTGGGACGAAGTTGGAGACCGTCTGTTGTTTGGACCAGATTTGATTAAGGAGTCTGAACGGAAAGTAAAGTTGATTCACGACCGGCTCAAGGTAGCCCAGTCCAGGCAGAAAAGTTATGCCGATGCAAAACGCAAGGAGACAGTTTACGAAGTTGGGGATAGAGTTTATCTTCGGGTATCTCCACTTCGAGGAGTTAAGCATTTTGGTGTTAAAGGAAAGTTAGCGCCACATTTTGTGGGACCATACAAAGTTTTGGGACGTATTGGAGAGGTTGCCTACAAGTTGGAATTGCCCGAGGGATTGTCTGGAGTTCACGACGTGTTTCACGTTTCCCAATTGAAGAAGTGCCACACAGAGATGGCTGATATACCACCGAGAGATACAGTGCCACTAGAGGCGATTCAGTTGGACAGTGATTTGACTTATGAGGAGAAACCAGTTAAGATTCTTGAGTATGCAAGCCGAGTCACCCGCAGCAAGGTTATCAAGTTCTGTAAGGTTCAGTGGAGCCACCATACCGAGGATGAAGCCACCTGGGAGCGAGAGGAAGATTTGCTGAAGGACCACCCTCAAGTATTTTCTAGCCAACCCGAATCTCGAGGGCGAGATTCATCTTAAGGGGGGTAGGTTTGTAACATCCCAAATTTTCAATTTGGAATGTTATACATAGATCATCATTGCATATCATATTTTATTGCATTTTTCCTTGATCCTAGAAATTCTACGCAACTCAAGGACCCACGGAGAGAGTTGGGGATTTCGTTATTTTCATATTTGAGTTTATCAAATTTTGAAAATAGGATCATTTAATTTTATTTATTTTATCTTCAATTATTTCGATCATAAAAATATGAGAGTGGGAATAAAATGACTTTCCCAAAATAAAGAAATAATAAGGATTTAATAAATAAATCAAATAAGATTTTTTTTTGGGTGTTTTTGCTATTTTATTTGAATTTAGAAAAATTGCATGATTTTCAAAAAGTGCATTTTAGGACCAAAAAAATGTTCATCTTATTCTAAATATTTTATTTGGACGATGAAAAATTTATTTTGGTATTTTTAGTTTTTTATTTATTTTTCTAGATTTTTTTCAGCTCGGCGAAACCTTTTTTAAAAAAAAAACGCGCCCGCGCCCGACTGGGCCGAAGCCCAGCCGAGCCAGGCCGGCCCAACCCTGCGCCGCCGCCTCCCCTCGCGCGCGCCGCCATGCGCGGCACGGACGCCGAGGAGAGTCCGAGCCGGACTCCTCCCCGGGTGCCCCCTCGCCCAAGTCAGCCGCCAGCCCCCCATATAAAGCGCCGCCGCCCCCTTGAACCCAAGCCGCCGCCGCCGAACCCCGCAGCCGCCGCCGCCGCAGCCCCGCCGCCTCGCGCTACCGCTACCGCCGCCGCCGCCCCTCACCACCGCCGCCGGAGCCGCCCCACCCCGCCAGAGTGCCCCGTCGAGGTACTGCCCGAGCCGCCGCCGCCGGACCATTTTTTTAGAAAACCACTTCGTTTTTTAAGAAAACCCTAGTTTTTTTATTTTATTAGATCGGTTTTGTCGGTTTATTTATTTAACGAGCGTTCGCTCGTTCGTTCGTTTTAACGGACGTATCCGTCGTTTAGATCCAGATAACGAACGTTTGTTCATTAATCTGTTCGTCGTTTTTCTTTTTCTCGGATTTATTCCGCGATTTTTCTGATCGAGATTTCTGATCCGATTTTCGTTTTAGTTTATCTTTTCGCTCATTTATCGGAATCAGGCGACTCAAGCGCCTAGAGTTTCGTCTCGAAACCCTCTTTCTGAATAATTTACTCAAACCAGTTTTTGCTTCGGTAAAATTTGACTTAAGTCCAGTTTAGTAAACAAAGCTAGTTTCTTTCGCCGTTTGAGTTTTGTTTCTTCGTTCGATTTGATTCTTTTTGCAAACCGGAGTTCTTAAGTTGAATTTTCTGGTTAGACCTCTGATTTGAGTTTTACCCGTGCATTGGATGAGTACTTATTTTATGCTTGTTGTTTGTTTGCTTGCGATAGAGTACCCAGATTGTGCCGCTTGCTACTTCGAAACCCTAGGTTTCGCGGATCATCAGCAAGGCAAGTAACATTTTGATCATACTTCCTTATTACCCAGTTTTATGCATTAGATCAATCCTCAAAAATTGCATGATTAAGATCTGATTAATATGTGGGTTTTTGGGAAGTAGATGAGGTAGTACCTATTACCTGTTTTATTATCAAACCCTTGGGAGTTACTTCTACGTTTGCTTATTATGCCATGCTATGCTAGTAGACGTGGATTGGGTGAGTGAATTTCCATGATAGATCTGAGATTGTTAATTAATGGTTTATTTAAGGTGGCAATATTAATACACATCTGGGTGGATTGAGGTACCCGGTTATTCCAGGATTGCCTGTCTAGGCACCTGGGTAGACCAGGATTGCATGTTCTTCTTCATGGACCGCCACCCAGGCTCAAAGGGATCATAAGATTATTCATGCTAGAAACTTCCGTGTGCAGCCACATGCTATTATGGGCTCTAGCATAGTTGACTAAGTCGTGCGAACTCTTACAGTGGTAGACTAGCAGATGTAGGGGAATGTAGGTTGGTACGGTCTACCCATCGTAAGGTGCTAGCGTTTCTGAAAGACTCTGTCTCGGTCATCCGTTTCTCAAACACCATGAAGTGCGAGAATCCCAACGGAGGAGATCGAGTCATGTGGGGAAAAGTGCGCAACCTCTGCAGAGTGTATAAACTAATCATGATTAGCCGTGTCCCCGGTTATGGACATCTTGAGTATCTAGTACCTAGATTATCATGTGAATCTCATCATGTTACTTTAATTAATCTTGTTGGGTTTTAATGTTGATGCTTAATTGGGATTGAGGATGCTGTCAACCATTCTCAATGTTTAACAACCACCATGATAGTTAAATAAATTTATTCCTTTGCAGTAGGGAAAAATTGGCTATACGCAAAAATTGTAACCATAGAGCTTTTCCACCAGCCATATATGCATGTAGTATAGTTTTACTTTTCATTACTCTCTATGTGTTACTTTGCCAGCATATTCCATGTGCTGACCCGTTTTTGGGCTGCAATGTTCATGTTGCAGACTTTTTAGACGACGAGTAAGATGCTTTAGGATTGTGGTTCTATACTCAGTCATGCCGTTGGAGTTGATGGACTCACTTATCTTCCAAGCCTTCCGCTGTTATCGTTATTAGATGGCCTTAAGCCATATTTACTATAATAAGTTCTCTTTGGAGACATTCGATGTAATAAGTGTGTGATTGCTACTCTGTTATAAATCCTTCAAGTACTATGCGTGTCAGCATTACTGATCCAGGGATGACACTGAAGCACAGAGATCAGACTGTTTGAGGTCTGGTCGCTACAACACACTAGTCTGGTTCGTAATCAGTACGTCAGTAATTTTGTCAATGTCATGATCGTGAGTATTTCCTATATTAGTTTAATAATATTTTTTGCCTATTTACTCAGCAGAGACTTGACGAAAATGTATCGAAACGTACTTAAAACAAAAGTTATAGGGTCAATTTGTGTCATTTTTCAAGTTTATGTCTAAATTTGTACATCAAGTTCAAGTTTATGAAACAATAGTGTAATTAACTCTTTGTATTAACGAGACACCAACCAACTGGATGTTGGTTTTGTGTATCCACATACGTAAACTATGGCTCCGCTTGTATGAAATGTTAACTCTTATGGATCCCACTTATGATTAACCCCTCTCGCAAGCATCCGCAACTACGAAAGATGAATTAAGATAAATCTAACCATAACATGAAGCATGTGGATCCAAATTAGCCACTTACGAAGCAACGCATAAACTAGGGTTTAAGCTTTTGTCACTCTAGCAGCCCATCATCTACTTATTACTTCCCAATGCCTTCCCCTAGGCCCAAATCTTGGTGAAGTATCATGTAGTACACGTTCACATAACAGCACTGGAGTAAAGACAACATACATCTCATCAAAATATCGAACGAATACCAAATTCACATGATTACTTATAACAAGACTTCTCCCATGTCCTCAGGAACAAGCGTAACTACTCACAAAGCATATTCATGTTCATAATCAAAGGAGTATTTAATAGCATCAAGCATCTGAACATATGATCTTCCACCGAATAAACCAACTAGCATCAACTACAAAGAGTAATCAACACTACTAGCAACCTACAGGTACCAAACTGATATTTTGAGACAAAGATCAAGTACAAGAGATGTAATATGGTTTGAGAGAAGATGGTGCTGGTGAAGATGTTGTTGGAGATTGACCCCCTCTCGATGAGAGGATCGTTGGTGATCATGATGGCTTTGATTTCCCCCTCTAGGAGGGAAGTTTCCCCGACAGAATCGCTCCGCCGGAGCTCTAGATTGCTCCTGCCCAGGTTCCACCTCGAGACGGTGACGCTTCGTCCCGAAAGCTCTCTTTTTTCTTTTTTTTCTAGGTCAAAACCGTCCATATAGCCAACGATGGGCACTAGAGACCTGCCAGGGGGCCCACAAGCCTTGGGGGCGTGCCCGGGGGGGGGGGGGTAGGTCGCACTCCCAGGCTTGGGGCCACCTGGTGGGTCCCCTCTGGTATTTTCTTCACCCAATAAAATTCTTATATATTTCAAAATAATTCTCCATAAATTTTCAGGACTTTTGGAATTGTGCAGAATAGGTATCTCAGATTTTCTCCTTTCCGGTCTAGAATTCCAGCTGTCGGCATTCTCGCTCTTCATGTAAATATTGTAAAATAAGAGAGAAAAGGCATAAGTATTATACCATAATGTGAAACAATAGTCCATAATGCAAAAAATATTGATATAAAAACATGAAATGGACGTATCACCCTATTTTAGGGGAACTGGCATTTTTAGGGCACTAGAGGTTCAAAAATACAACCTCGAACACCTGCCCTATTGCAAATTTGGAGCAAAGAAAATTTGGGCAACAGTAAAATGCAGCACCAAGTGCTACAAATATACAACACTTGCGTGGTTGCCGTAAAATCCCGTGACTCCAATGGGACACCAAACTGAAGTCATTTTGCTCATGTGTGCGACTGCATTTCCGCCCCATCGAAGGCCACCGCCCGCCATTGACTCTGCCTCTACCGCTCCACCCTGCCACCTCGATGTTGGGGAACGTAGTAGAAATTCAAAATTTTCTACGCATCACCAAGATCAATCTATGGAGATTCTAGCAACAAGAGAAGGAGAGGATGAGTATCTTCATACCCTTGAAGATCGCTAAGCGGAAGCGTTACAAGAACACGGTTGATGGAGTCGTACTCGCGGCGATTCAAATCACGGAAGATCCGATCTAGCGCCGAACGAATGGCGCCTCCGCGTTCAACACACGTACAGCCCGGGGACGTCTCCTCCTTCTTGATCCAGCAAGGGGAGCGGAGAAGTTGAGGGAGAACTCCGACAGCACGACGGCGTGGTGGTGGTGGAGCTCGTGGTTCTCCAGCAGGGCTTCGCCAAGCACTACGGAGGAGGAGGAGGTGTTGGAGGAGGGAGAGGGCTGCACCAGGGGAGAGGTACGGCTGCCCTCCCACCCCTCCACTATATATAAGGGCAAGGGGAGAGGGGGAGGCGCCTAGGGTTTCCCCTAGGGGGCGGCGGCCAAGCAGATTGGATCTCCCTAGGGAAAATCCTAGGGAGACTTGCCCCCCAAGCCAAGCAGGTGGAGGATTGCCTCCCAAGCTAGGTGGAGGCGCCCCACCTCCCCAACTAACGTGGGAAAGGGTGTGGGGGGCGCACCACCCCTTAGTGGGCTGGTTTGCCCCTTCCCCTTTGGCGCATGAGGCCCTCCAACACTTGCCGGGGCTCCAGAAACACCTTTCGGTCATGCTGGACATAGCCTGGTACCCCCGGAACACTTCCGGACTCCAATACCCTTCATCCAATATATCGATCTTCACCGCCGGACCATTCCGGAACTCCTCGTGACGTCTGGGATCACATCCGGGACTCTGATCTACCTTCGGTAACCACATACTATCTCCCATAACAACTCTAGCGTGACTGAACCTTAAGTGTGTAGACCCTACGGGTTCGGGAACCATGCAGACATGACCGAGACATTCTCCGGCCAATAACCAATAGTGGGATCTGGATACCCATGTTGGATCCCACATGTTCCACGATGATCTCATCGGATGAACCACGATGTCGAGGATTCAATCAATCCCGTATACAATTCCCTTTGTCCATTGGTATGTTACTTGCCCGAGATTCAATCGGCGGTATCCCTATACCTTGTTCAATCTCGTTACCGACAAGTCTCTTTACTCGTTCTGTAATGCATGATCCCGTGACTAACTACTTAGTCACATTGAGCTCATTATGATGATTCATTACCGAGTGGGCCCAGAGATACCTCTCTGTCATACGGAGTGACAAATTCCAGTCTCGATTCATGCCAACCCAACAGACACTTTCAGAGATACCTGTAGTGCACCTTTATAGCCACCCAGTTACGTTGTGAAGTTTGGTACACCCAAAGCATTCCTACGGTATCCAGGAGTTGCACAATCTCATGGTCTAAGGAAATGATACTTGACATTAGAAAAGCTCTTAGCAAACGAACTACACGATCTTGTGCTATGCTTAGGATTGGGTCTTGTCCATCACATCATTCTCCTAATGATGTGATCCCGTTATCAATGACATCCAATGTCCATGGTCAGGAAACCAAAACCATCTATTGATCAATGAGCTAGTCAACTAGAGGCTCACTAGGGACATGTTGTGGTCTATGTATTCAGACATGTATTACGATTTCCAGTTAATACAATTATAGCATGAACAATAGACAATTATCATGAACAAGGAAATACAATAATATCCATTTTATTATTGCCTCTAGGGCATATTTCCAACAGTCTCCCACTTGCACTAGAGTCAATAATCTAGTTCACATCACTATGTGATTGTAATGAATTCAACACCCATGGGGTTTGATCATATCTCGCTTGTGAGAGAGGATATTAGTCAACGGGTCTGAACCTTTCAGATCCATGTGTGCTTTACAAATCTCTATGTCATCTTGTAGATGCAGCTACCACGCTCTATTTCGAGCTATTCCAAATAACTGTTCTACTATACGAATCTGGTTTACTACTCAGAATCATCCAGATTAGTGTCAAAGTTTGCATCGGTGTAACCCTTTACGACGAACTCTTTTACCACCTCCATAATCGAGAAAATTCCTTAGTCCACTAGTTACTAAGGATAACCTTGACCGCTGTCATGTGATCCATTTGAAAGGATCGATATGGTTGACTAGAGGGGGGTGAATAGGCAACTAACAATTTTTAAGCTTTTCTTTACCAATTTAAACTTTGCAACAAAATAGGTTGTCTAGATATGCAACTAGGTGAGCAACCTATATGATGCAAAAACAACTAGTACACAAGTAAACAAGGGATACAACACAAGTAGGCTTGCAAGGGTAAAGGCATGAAATAACCAAGAGTGGAGCCGGTGGAGACGAGGATGTGTTACCGAAGTTCCTTCCTTTTAAAGGGAAGTACGTCTCCGTTAGAGCGGTGTGGGGGCACAATGCTCCCCAAGAAGCCACTAGGGCCACCGTATTCTCCTCACGCCCTCACACGATGCGAGATGCCCTGATTCCACTATTGGTGCCCTTGAAGGTGGCAACCGAACCTTTACAAACAAGATTGGGGCTATCTCCACAACAATTGGAGGCTCCCAACAACACCACGAAGCTTCACCACAATGGAGTATGGCTTCGAGGTGACCTCAACCGTCTAGGGTGCTCAAACACCCAAGAGTAACAAGATCCGCTAGGGATAAGAGAGGGAATCAAATTTCTATTGGTGGAAGTGTAGATCGGGGCCTTCTCAACCAATCCCGAGCAAATCAACAAGATTGATTGGCTAGGGAGAGAGATCGGGCGAAAATGGAGCTTGGAGCAACAATGGAGCTTTGGGGAAAGAGGTGGGTCAACTTTGGGGAAGAAGACACCTTTATATAGTGGGGGAACCAATCCAACCATTACCCCACTGAACAGCCACGCACAGAGCGGCACTACCGCTTGGGCAGGGCGGTACTACTGCTGCGGGCGGTACTATTGCTCTCACCCAGCGATACTGCCGCGCTGACGAGGAGGTCAGGGTCCTGGCCCCAGAGCGGTACTACCGCGGGGGTAGGCGCGGTACTACCGCCACTACTACCGCACATAGTACCGTAAAACCCGACACAAAAAACATCGGTCTCGAATCGAAGCGGTAGTAGCCCGGAACCACTGTGGTACTACAGCCGAAGACCACAAGCGGTACTACCGCTCGAAGAGCGGTACTACCGCTTGAGTGCTTTGGCGGTACTACCGCTGTGGACCGCGGTACTACCGCTGGGCCAGGACAAAGCAGACACAGGGGAAAAGGCAGCTCCAATGAAGCGGAAGGAAAACGTCGGGTGTGATATGGATGTCTATGTGTTGATTCCACCCTAGCCTTACCAAAGTGGATCCCCTCTTGATAGTACGGTGACTCCTACGAAACTAGTCCACCAACAGCGAAATGAAGGAGCTACACCGTCTTGAATAAAACACCGAGGGGAGGTAATCATCTCGTGCCAATGGATGAATCTCTGAAAGAACTTAACACACACGATTAGTCCGCACAAGCATTGTCATCAATCACCAAAACATCTTGGGGAAAAATATGCCCTTACAATCTCCCCCTTTTTGGTGGATTGATGACAATACGGGATTTGCACAACATGAGAGATATAGGACAAGTGCAAAAACCCCACCGTCCTAAAATGTAGATGAGCTCCCCCTAGATGTGTGCTATCTAGATAAGTGCTTTGGACTGCACGGCACACATACTAGGATCAACGCTCCCCCTACATTTTAGAGACCAACCACCTAAGCAGGGTATATGAGAGTAGCAGAGATAACTTAACAGGATAAGCATGCAACTCATAAGCTAGATAGTGACATAGATAATGATAAAGATAAGGTAGCATATGTCTCACACCATATGACTGGAACTTAGGTCTCACTGACACAAACCAAACAAAGCAAATTGCGAGGAAAACACAAACATAGAAGATGGAAGACACAAAGCACAAATCCCTAAACTCTATCCCCCTTTGGCATCGAGACACCAAAAAGGAGAGGGAGTATTGCTACGGCTCCAGGTGATAGCAAGAGAGGGACACACACATCAGATCTCAGAGGGATCATCTGTGCCTCCGTCGTCTGTCGGGAAGTGCTCAGCATCAGAATGTGTCCACGGGCAGTGCTGCTGAATCCACTCCTCCTCCTCAGTAAGCTGGTCCTCAGATCCACTAATAACTGTAGCACCCAACTGACGCATGAGCTCCTTGTGGTGACCTCGGGCCTTCTTCTCAGCCACATGAGTCATGTACTGACCGTGAGACTCCATGCAGAACAGCTTCTTCATCTTGAGCTTGAGCTTCTTTGCCCAAGAGGGCTCTGCCTTAGAAGGAATGTAGTCATCATCCTCATCCTCAGCCTCAGCTCCAGTCTCCTCCTCGGTCTCCATGCCAGTAGCAGACGGAGGAACTCCAGTCTTAGGGGCCTGAGTGCCCCAGTTATCCTTCTTCCTCAGACGCTTGATGTCGTGAGAGACCAACTCTCCAGTCTCCAGCATCACCTGGGGATAGACACGAGCCCAGGCCTTCTCAATAAGCAGCATGATGAACGGACCATAAATCGGGCACTTGCGCTCGGAGATAGCAGATAACAGCTCAGACCACATAACATGAGAGATATCCAGGGACTCTCCGGTGTTCTGTGCCTTCTGACGCTGGCAGAAGAGAAGCATGTCCACGAGATAGGAGTGAACCATATCCAGATTCCCGATACGAGGGAAAAGAGTCTCTCTGAAGACACGGTGAAGGATATCCAGATAGGCAGGCAACTCATAAGTTTCCTTCTTCGTCTCAGGGTTGATCCTCAAAGTGCAGTAGGGCCATAGAGCTTGCTTGTGAGTGGCGTTGGTGTTGCGGTGTGGGCGAAAGCCGACAGGAGACTCAATACCTAGATCTTGCACCCCAATCAACTCCATGAAAGCTTTGCACTTGACTGAAAGCAACTTGCCATTGGTCATCCAAGTCAGTGTCCTCTCCTCATCAGTCCCGAGATGAACCGTGTCATAGAATTGGGCCACAATATCAGCATCATAATCTTTGTTGAATTGCATGACCCCAAGAATGTTCAGTTGAGTGCACATCTGAAGAGCTTCACCAAAGTATTCAGGATCCTTCTCCATATGGTCGGTGTCGATGGAGTGCACGTTGACAAAAAGGTTCTTCTTGGCTTTGAGAACATCAAAGAAGATGGCAAACTGGAACCTGTTCCAGAACGGACGGTTGACCAAAGTGGGATCTTGGTCTACCTCATATGGGTTGCGGCGATGCCTTGCCCAGAACTCCTTGGGCTGCATTTCTGGCACAGTTATGCCTGGCTTCGGCTTGACACCAGGCTTCTTCTTGAGTTGAGGTGGAGGTGGAGCACTTGAAGAACCTCCGGCAGACTCAATGGTGCGGTAGCGCTTGGACGTGGCACGTCCGGGGTTGACACGACGAGCCTGATGCTCAGGAACCTCATCACCTGGAACCACATACAAGAACACGCAAACAACCAGAAAGAACGAACATAAGCCACAAAACACGAGCAAAAGATCACTGAGAGGTAAGAGCATGGTGGAAACTGGTAGAGGGCGGTAGTACCGCGACCCGCGAGCGGTAGTACCGCTCCAAGCGGTAGTACCGCTCTGGAGAGAGCGGTAGTACCGCTCGAGACGGGGAAACAGCAGTTTCCTACTGCCGTGGTCAGATCCGGCACTATCGTCCTACCAAATTCAAAAATACTCCAACCAAACACCAATCCAAACTGTCTAGAAGAATTCTCCATCCTACTCAAGCCTAGATCTGGCCAAAAATCTAGAGATGCAACAGCTATTGCCCCTAAGATGCTAGATTGGAAATCTAGACAAGACGAAATAGGGAGCGGGGCAATACTGGCATCCATGGCAAGAGGACAAGGTGGGGATCGTCTCCACCAAAGGAAATGGAGAGGAACGCCCCGGAGAGGGAGATCCGCCGGAGCCCTCCCGTGGCGCCGGTTGCTGGAGAGAAAGGAACAGAGCAAGGGGGCGTGCGAATGGGTATGGGGAGAAGAAACTCCCCCTGCCATCGATATAACCCCCTGCCCGCGCCTCACAGCGGTAGTACCGCGCTGGAGGGTGGTAGTAGCGCTCGGAGCGGTAGTACCGCTCGCCACCAGCGGTAGTACCGCTCAGCAACCAAACGGCTTCTAGACAAACGGCTAAAGCACCAAAGAGACGAGAAAGCAAGGCCAAGAGAAAGAAAAGACCAACAAGGCAACACACACACTAACAACGGTCCAGAACCCACTCTTTCAAAACAACCACACGAAACAGAGCGAGCTCTGGCCTCTCTCAAGAGAGGGCGGTGGCCGGAGCCACCTATGTTTGAGTCAATTGGTATGGCACCGCGAAGAATTATCCTTGGGCCCATGACCAAAACTCGTCTTTGAAGCACAAGTACCATCAAAAAGGGCTAATGTGAAAGAGTTGATCGTTTTATGCATAATGGGGGGAGGGAAAGTTCATTGAGAGAACAACACTCCCCCTATGTCCATGCCTACATCTAAACTAGACACCAAGTCGAGTGAGGTGGGATGTGCAAGGGTTCAAGACACATTGATCGAATCAATGATATTTAGCTCATGCCTTAACTCACGAAATCTTGCTTCATCCAAGGGCTTCGTGAAAATATCTGCAAGGTTATCATGAGTGTTGACATACTTGAGCTCGATCTCCCCTCGCCTAATGTGATCCCGGATGAAATGATACCGAATCTCTATATGCTTCGTCTTGAAGTGTTGCACCGGGTTGAGAGAAATCTTGATGGCACTTTCGTTGTCACACCAAAGAGGCACTTTGTGACAAATGACACCGTATTCCTTTAAAATTTGCCTCATCCATAAAATTTGTGCACAATAACTACCTGCCGCCACATATTCCGCTTCGGTGGACGAGAGAGACACACAACTTTGCTTTTTGGAAGACCAACTCACCAAAGAGCACCCAAGAAACTGGCACCCTCCGAAAGTGGACTTCCTATCCACTTTATCTCCCGCCCAATCGGAATCCGTAAATCCTTCAAGCTTGAAGTTTTCCTCTCTTGGGTACCATAAGCCAAAGTTTGGGGTATGAGCCAAATATCGAAAGATTCGCTTGACCGCCACATAGTGACTTTCCTTCGGTGCGGCTTGAAACCGTGCACACATCCCCACACTCAACATGATATCCGGTCTAGATGCACAAAGGTAAAGCAAGGAGCCAATCATGGAGCGATATACCTTTTGATCCACCGCTTTACCATTGGGATCAATGTCAAGTTGGCACTTGGTGGGCATTGGAGTAGTAGCCGGCTTGACATCACTTAGCTTGAATCTTTTTAGCATGTCTTGAGTGTATTTGGCTTGGTTGATGAAGGTTCCTTCACTTCTTTGTTTGATGTAAAACCCAAGGAAGAACTTCAACTCTCCCATCAAAGACATCTTGAACTTGGAGGTCATGAGAGCGGCAAATTCCTCATTGAAAGCTTTGTTAGGAGAACCAAAGATAATGTCATCAACATTGTCGGGGGTTGGGTGCGACATATGCCAAAGGATGGCTTATCATGGTGGGAGCGAGTAGAACGTCGCCGGTGCCTGGAAGCGGGATGAGGTGAAGACATGCACGCCGGCGGAACTTACCCAGCTTCGGGGCTCTCCTAGGAGATAACACCCCTACTGCTGCTCTGCGGGGTCTCCGCATGATCACTAAGGCAAAGTGACTACAATGATGCTCGTGGAGCTGTATCGGGAGGCTGGAGAGGGCAAGGCTAGCTCTCTCCTCCCCGTGCTATCTGGTCTATCTCTATCAAGGTCCGAACCCTTTGCATGGGTGCCCCGGGGGGTTTATATAGGCCTACCCCCTGGGGTTACAATAGTAATCTGGCTGGCGCGGGTCCCAGCCGTCTGTCTCTCAGGCCACCGTCCTCCCTGCCGGCTTCTGGGGCCCGCCGTCTGGCGGGCCCCGCGGACAGGCTTGGTACTGTAGCGGCACTCCTGATGACGCAGGCTTGGTCATCGTGGCGTGGCAACAGTGCCGCCGTCTATCGGGCAGTCACTGTCGCCATTCCCCATCCTATCTGGTTAATGGCTCGTGGGGCCCTGGGGAGGAGCCGGCCGACCCCGGGGAGGCCGACTCCCACAGGGCCGTCTTCGGGGCGCTCAGGCCGCCTTCGGCTCACCCGCTGATAGGCGGCCCCGCCGCCTTCAGGCCGGCGTCGTGGGCACAGTGCGTCGCGTACAGTGGCTGAGGTCAGGGCAGGCATGGCAACAGTGCCGCACCTCGCCGAAGATCTTCCAGCGATAGGGCTCACTGTAGCCATGCCGGTCCTTCATAAGCGCAGGGGGGGGAACGGCCACGTCGTGATCGTACCCCACACCGTACTTCGAGATGAGGGAGGAATCATGGGCCGACTCTCCATAGTCGGCCTCTCCCTGGAGATCGCCAGCTTGGAGTCGGCTTGTCTCGGAGCCGCCGTCTGGGACTCGGCTCATCTTGAGGTCGCCGTCTGGGACTCGGCTTATCTTGGAGTCGCCGTCTGGGACTCGGCTTGAGGGGTGCGGCCTGCCCCGATGTCTTGAAAGGTCCTGGGACTCGGGTTAGCCTACCCGTGGCCCATTACTCCGACAGTAGTCCCCGAAGCTGGTGAAGCCCTGCGGACGCTGCATCGTGGGGCTTCAACAGTTTCAACCTTCCCGGAGCGGACTCTGGAACTCGACCGCCATCTTCTCTTGGGCCGACTGTCGAGAGTCGGATTTTTTGTAGCAAAGAGCCGCAGCTTGAGGGTCGCGGTGGGAAACCAGGCGGCGTGCCTGATACGCTTCCCCACAGCCATCAGGGCGGTCCTATCGCGTGGCGCCATGTGGGGAGGACAGTCTGCCTGCCCACGCGCGCGACGGGCCGGGCCGTCAGGCGGGGCCCACCATTACCGCGCCTCGGCATATGAACGGATCCGTTGCGGCCGTGGACGGTTGGGGTTTCCACGTAGTTACTGCGCGCAGTAACTTTGTGGGGTAAATCGTGGGGCGCCGTGGGGCATCGGGCGCAGTTAATCCCACGCTCGCCTCCTCGGCTTCTCAGCCTGCAGGGCTATAAGTAGGCGGGGGGGGGGGGGGGGGGGGGAGCGGAGCGGCACAGCACGCGCGCCCTTCTTCCCTGCTCCCCCGCCTCATCTTGCGTTCCATCTCTCCTTCCTCCGCCGTTGAGCAGGAGCACTCCATATCACGGCGATGAGCTCTTCCTCCGCCGCGGCCCCCGCCAAGCGCTCCGGCGTGTGGGACGGCTCGGATGTAGAAGAGGAACACATCGAGTTCCTCCGCCAGACACGCCGCCTCCCCAGCACGGACCTCGTGCGCGCCCGCGCTGCGTCGGAGGGGGAGATCCAGCCGGCGCCGGAGGAGGGCGAGCGGGTCATCTTTCGCTCGCACCTCATGCGCGGCCTAGGTCTGCCGGCGAGGGGCTTCTTCTGCTCGTTCTTGGAGTTCCACAATCTTCAACCGCACCACCTCACTCCGAACACGGTGTTGTGGCTTTCCGCCTTCGCCACTCTGTGCGAAGGTTTCCTCGGTGTTCTCCCCACCCTCGAGCTGTGGGGAGAGTTCTTCTCTTCTAAGCTCGGCACGCAAGTCGCCGACATACCGGCTCAGTGCGGCGCCTACATCGTGGTGCGGCGCTCGACAGCCGACAACCCTTTTCCTCCCATCTCGCTGATCAAGTCGGTGAAGATGTCGCAGTGTTCATACTTCTACATGAAGAACCTCTCCTCCGACGGCGACTGGGTCAACCTGCCACCTTACAACGCCGCCCCCCTAGCTGGGAGGCTCCCCAGCTGGTCGCACCGAGTCAAGACGCTGACTCCCGGTGGAGCCGCCTCCTTAGCGCGGCTCCAAGTCTTGACGCAGTCGGAGGGCCTCGTCGGGGCCGACTTGCTGGCCGCCTTCGTAGCACGCCGAGTTCTCCCGCTCCAAGGCCGGCCTCACCTGATCTGTCAGATGAGCGGCCTCCGAGACCCAAGTCGGATGAGCACCAAGGAGATGCCCCGCAAGGAGGTGGCGAACTTGGTGAACCACATCACGCACTACGAGTTCGAGGAGGGCTGGCAGTTCGGTAAGGAGCCGTACTCGCGCGACAACCCCCCCACCAGTGGTAAGTCACGCCCCCCTATCGTTTTGTCTTCTTTGCGGCCGACTCCGGCTTCTGACTCTTGTTGATTTCTTCTGAGCTAGAACCCCCTCATGCAGCCTGCAGCCGGCGCCTCGAGGCAGCCCCGCGAATATGTCCCCGATCGGGCGGACAGCGACGTCGACCACCCCAACTTGGGGGCCGCGGCGATGGAAGCCGACGCCGAAGGCGGGGGAGAAGGAACCGAAGGCGGCTTCAGGCCCTCGGCCACCTTCGCCGATTGGCCTGACGACGACGCCGAAGGGGAGGTCGCCCCGCGCCACCAAGGCGGCGCGAAGAGGCGTCACGCCGGGCCGAGTGCGCCCGGCGGCGAATTGAAGAAGCTTAAGGGGGCGGCCGCCGCGACCAAATGGGAGGAGGCAGCCGCGAAGGCCAACCGCTTCCGTAGGGAAGTGAGAAAGCCGCCGCTAGTCTCCGCGTAAGTCTTTATGCTCTCTTTATTTTCCTTCGTGGAGTCTTGTCCGAGTCTTCTTTTATACTCCCTCCATTCTTCTTCAGGGCCCCTCTTTCCCTTCAGAGAGTCGCCGTCCCCTCTGTCATGGGGTCGGCAGAGACGTCCGCCAATACTCGGCGGGCCGACCCCGCCGCCGACCTCCGGGAGTCGACAGAGCAAAACGCGTGGGAGAGGCGTGAGGAGGAGGAGGGTGAACGTCTGGAGAAGGCGCAGGCCGAGAAGGCGGCCGCTTCCGCCCAGAAGAAGCTGGAGGACGCCGAAGCCGCCCTTGCGGTGAGACGGCATGCCGAGGAGGCCGCGCGTCGCCGATCGGCGATGCTCGTCCCCCCACTATCGTCTGCACCGCCGCCTCTGGAGTTCACGGGGTAGACCGGAGAGGCCGGCACCGAGAACCCCGTCGTGGAGAAGGAGAGCGGCGAGGCTTCTGTGTCGGACATGCTCGTGCCGCCACCGCCGCCTCCACCGCCGTCTGGGAGGCCGCACGGCAAGAAGCTGGTGGGTCCGTTGGAGCCGCCGATCACGGACGAGGCCGAGGCGCGGCTGCTTCTCCAAGTCGTCTCGCCGGTGTGCTGCCGTCTTGAGAGGGCGACCTCGGCGCCGCGACCTCGGGAGACCAGCACTGCCAGCTCGGCAACCCTAGACGCCGAGGCCACAAGCGCCGCGCCCACCAGGTGGTTGCGCGGAGGCGGCACCGGGCCGCTGAACCAAGCGCTCCTGGACGTTCAGGCGAAGCTGCGCGCTGAAGGCGACGCCCTTCAAACTTGCACCAGGGCGCATCTGGCAGCGCGGATGGCCATCCGAGTACGTTTCCTTCTTCTCTTTGATTCTTGTTTTTCTCTGTGGGGGCGCTCCAGCGCACCCACTGGGTGTAGTCCCCGAGTTCCAGGCCGGCTGCTAAGCAGGCGGTTCGGAACTCCCTCTGGCGAGTTCCAAATACTAACTCTGTCTTCAATGTCTTATTGTAGGAGTATCACAACCTCCGCGCCACTGCCTTCAACCGCAATGTTGAGGAGTTGCGCAAGCGGACTGCCGACTTGTCGGAAAGCCGGAGTAAGTTCTTCTTCCTCGCGGGGGCGCGCCGGCGCACCCGCGGGCTATAGTCCCCAAGATTCGGGCCGACTGCTGAGCAGTCGGGCCGGATCTTCCGGCGATCTTCTTTGCTGATGACTTATTTGTCTCTTCTTTCATTTTTCAGGCGCCAACGCCGCTCTTCAGGAGCAGCTGGGCGAGGCCAATACCGCCCGGCGTGCCAAGGAGAAGGACTGCGGCAGGCTTGCCGCGGAGCGCGACCTGCTGGCTGCGCAGCTGGCCGAGCAGAAGGAGCTGCTCAAGAAGGCGCAGGACGAGGCTGAGAAGAAGGAAGCCGCTCTCCTGGCCAAGTTCGAGAGTGAGCGCTCCTCCTGGACTGACAGGGAGGTGATGCTGACCTCCGGCTTCCACGAGATTGAGGATATCGTTGATGGTAAGTTTCTTTCGTTTCTTCGGGCTTCCGACTATGTGTCAGGCCGGCTTCTGATTTTCGACTTGCTTCTTTTTTGTCTTGGCAGACTTCTTCCCTTGTCACTCGCAGGTAGTCCCTCTAGCCATTGAGACTGCTCGTGAGGCGTGAAGGGCAAATGGTGAGGAGATCGCCGCTAATGCCCCCCAAACCATCGACGAGCAGCTTCTGAGCATTGAAGCCCGTCTTCGTCCGGCTCACCGGCTGATGCGCCGGCTTCAGCGTGCCGGCGCCCAGGCGGTTGCCGCTCTGTGGCCAGATATGCCGGCTCTATGCACCGCCAGCCGGACCGCCGACTGGCTGGCAGTCGCCGCCGGCCGTCTTGAAGCTTGGAAGGGCTCCTCGGCCCGGGCCGGAGCGCGCCGGGCCTTGGAGTTCGTCAAGGCGTGGTATCCAAGGCTGGACCTGGACCGTCTGGCCGCGTTCCGGTTAGAAGCCCAGGCTGAGCTGGAGGCCGTGGAGGGCGCCCTTATCGAGCGTGCGGCGGCCATCGCCGAGTACACGGACACCAATGTCTTCGTGCCGGAGCGGGCTGAAGGCGGCCAGGAAGTGCCACCAGAGTGGTTCGGGATGAACTCGGAGTATGGCGAGGACTCGGCGGAGGTGATCGACTCTAGCACCGAGGAGGAGGACGAGGCGGAGGACGGAGGCGGGGCAGAGATGCCAGAAGACGGAGCAGGCGGCCAGACTCAGCTTGACCGCGCCTCCAGCAATGAGCCGCGTCGAGAGAAGGCGACTACCGCTGGAGGCGATCAAACCGAGACCGCCCAGCCGACTGCCCCGGCGCCCGACACCGCCGTCTCCTCCGATCCTCCGATCCCGGAAGCCGCCTCCTTGGCAGCCTTTTCCGCCTCTGTTTTATCTGTCTTAGTAATCTTTTGAAAACTTTGTTAAATTCGAACAGTTCCACCCACGGGGTGTATCTTGAACTTCTACTCGAAGATTCGGCCAAGGGCCTATGTAAATATTTATCTGCTTTCCGTCTTTCCTTGCTTACTGCTCTTTAGGCTTTTCCCTTTGCCGCCTTCCTTTAGTCACTGCCTTGCCAGTCGGACAGCCGCTCTGCAGACTGTCGCTGGGTCAAGTGCTCGGCTACTTCGGGAAGGCAAGTACTTGGCCGTTTAGAGTTTCTTTAGCAAGTCGGATAGAAAGCGACAGGCCAACTACCCAAGAGCCGGCCGTCTTTGATAAAGGCTAAGACGGCGAGCCGACTACTCGTGAGTCGGCTTTCTGTTTCAGAAATGCTGGAGGCCGTCTTACGCTATGCTCGTGCTTTAGGTCCTTAGCCATTTTTCATGTGGGCGCCCGCTCTTTCTCACTCCTGCCCGCCTCACAGTCGCTCCGCGAGCTGCGGCTTTGGCAGGAAATGGATTGGGCACCGTGCACTACTTGTCTGACTGCAGGAGCTCCTCATAGCGCAAGACGGCGAGTCCCCGGGCCGACTAGTCTGGCCCGGTGCCAAGCGGCTTGTGATGAAAGTAATGTACTCGAAGGCATAATTCTTAGCATACAGATAACAAAAAGGGCAGTCCCTGAGCTCGTCTCGGGGGGCCCAAAGTCTTAGTAATTTAATACAAAAGGGTAGTGCGATACATACTGCATCAACTGTAAAATCTTCGAAGAAGATTTGCATTCAATGGGCGCTCTGTCTCTTTGCCGGAATTGTCCCTCTTGCGCGCTCGGGGCTTCTGAGCGTCGATCAGATAGTAGGCGTTGTTCCCTAGCACCTTGCTGATGATGAAGGGGCCTTCCCAAGGTGCCGACAGCTTGTGCTGGCCGGCTGTTCGCTGGATCAGCTGGAGCACAAGGTCGCCTTCTTGGAAAGATCTTGGCCTGACCTTCCTGTTGTAGTATCGATGCAAACTCTGCTGGTAGATGCTGGACCGGCTGAGAGCCAACAGCCGGCCCTCTATCAGCAGATCGACGCTGTCTTGGTGTGCTTCTTCTGCTTCTTCCTCGGTGTACATGGTGACTTGCGGGGAGTCGAACTCTATGTCCGTTGGGATGGCGGCTTCGGCACCATAGACGAGGAAGAAGGGTGTGAAGCCGGTTGACTTGTTTGGAGTTGTGCGCAGACTCCAGAGGACGGCTGGCAGCTCCTCAAGCCAACAGCTGGCAGATCGCTCCAGCGGTACGACGAGTCGAGGCTTGATGCCGGATAAGATGAGGTCGTTCGCTCGCTCCACCTGGCCGTTTGACTGCGGATGGGCAACGGACGCTAAGTCCAGTCGGATGCCCTGCATCGCGCAGAAACGGGCCAGGGCGCCTTTGGCGAAATTCGTGCCATTGTCGGTGATGATGCTGTGTGGGATGCCGTACCGAGTTGTGATGTCAGCGATGAAGGTCACTGCAGTCGGTCCATTCAACCTCTTGATGGGTTTCACCTCCACCCACTTGGTGAACTTGTCCACTGCGACAAGTAGGTGAGTCAAGCCACCTCGTGCCGTCTTGAATGGTCCCACCATGTCCAGGCCCCAGACTGCAAAGGGCCAGGCGATGGGGATAGTCTTGAGTGCGGAAGCTGGCTGAAGTAGCTTAGAACGGAAAATCTGGCACCCCTTGCATTTTTGGACTAATTCTTTGGCCTCTTCCAGGGCGGTTGGCCAGAAGAAACCGTGCCGGAAGGCTTTGGCGACGAGTGCCCTGGAGGCCGCGTGGTGACCGCACTTGCCTTCATGGATGTCTCTGAGGATTGCTTGGCCTTGTTCTGCCTCGACGCAGCGTTGGAAGACGCCAGTAACGCTGCGCCGGACCAGCTCTCTGTTGACTATGGTGTAGGCTGCTGCTCGGTGTTGCACTTGCCGAGCCAAGATTTCATCAGTTGGCAGCTCTCTATTTACTAAGAACCTGAGGATGGGCTGGGCCCATGAAGGTGCTGTTATTTCTTCAACTGCCACTAGTGCGACTTGGATAACGGCGGCCGGGCTAGGAGGCGGCAGGTTGGAGTCCGCAGCCGCTTGCTGATTTGACAAAGTTCTGGGGCAGACTGGAGCAGTCCCCGGTCCGAGCTCTGGGGTCTTCGATCTTGCCACTGCAATCTCCGGGCCGGGTTCTAAAGTCCCCGGGCCGGCTTCGACTGTATGTCTCTTGGAGTCGGGTCCGTCTTCTTCAGGCGGAGCCGGCACAAAGATTGAATCTGATTCTGGTAACGGCTTGATAGAAGGCTTGAGGAGGCGCCGAAGGGCGACACCAGATGGTACTGCTTGGCGGGTGGAGCCGATTCGTGCCAAGGCGTCTGCTTGGTCGTTGTCGTTCCTTGGCACATGGAGGAACTCTCACCCCTCGAAGTATCCGCTGAGTTGCTGGACGAGGAAACGGTAGCTCGCCATATTTGCGTCCTTGGCGTCCCAATCGCCGGATGATTGCTGGACCACCAAGTCAGAGTCGCCATAACACAGGATCCGGCGAATGCCGAGTTCTTTGGCAAGCCGGAGCCCGTGAATGAGCGCCTCGTACTCGGCCACATTGTTGGAGGCGGCGAAGTGGATCTGCAGCGCATATCTGAGCTTGTCGCCCTTGGGGGAAGTGAGGACGACGCCGGCTCCCAAGTCGGTGCGCATCTTGGAGCCGTCGAAGTGCATCCGCCAATGGGTGGAGTCGGGCGCTGGCGGAAGATACTGGGTCTCGGCCCAGTCGAGGAGCAAGTCGGCCAGTGCTTGCGACTTGATGGCGGTGCAAGGCTCGTAGTAGATGGTCTAGGGAGCCAGATCTATGGCCCATTTGGCCACTCGGCCTGAAGCGTCGCGGCTTCCGATGATCTCGGCTAGTGGAGCGGTGCAAACCATAGTGATTGGATGCTCTTGAAAGTAAGGCTTCAGCTTCTTGGCGGCAAAATGCACGCCGTAGCACATCTTTTGATAATGGGGGTAGTTCTGCTTGGAGGCCGACAGTACCTCGCTCAAGTAATATACCGGTCTCTGGACAGGTAGCGCCTTGCCTTCCTCTTTGCGCTCGACTACAATGACTGTGCTGACTACTCGGCTGGTGGCGGCAATGTATAGGAGCATGGGCTCTTAGGGAGTCAGAGCCGCCAGCACCGGAGGAGTAGTCAACATTTTCTTTAATTGGAGAAAAGCCTCGTCCGCCTTGGGAGTCCACTCAAAGAAGGTCGTCTTCTTCATGAGCTAATACAAGGGGAGAGCCTTCTCGCCCAGCCGACTGATGAATCGGCTGATGGATGCCAAACAGCCGGTGAACTTCTGCACATCTAACAGTCGTCTGGGTGCTTCCATCCTCTCGATGGCCTTGATCTTCACAGGATTGCACTCTATGCCGCGTTCTGAGACCAGGAAACCAAGGAGCTGGCCGGCTGGTACTCCAAAAACGCACTTCTCTGGGTTGAGCTTGATCTGGAACCGGCGCAGATTCTCAAAGGTTTCCTTGAGGTCCTCCAGCAGGGTTCCGCGCTTCTCCGTCTTCACCACTACATCATCCACATAGACGTGGGCATTTCTGCCGAGTTGCTTCAGGAGGCACTTCTGCATGGAACGCTGAAAGGTTGCGCCGGCGTTTCTCAAGCCAAACGTCATGGTCAGGTAGCAGAAGGCTCCGAACGGCATGATGAAGGCGGTCTTCAGTCTGTCAGCCGGGTTCAGCTTGATCTGGTGATATCCTGAATATGCATCTAGGAAACTCAACAGCTCGCATCCGGCTGTGGAGTCTATCACCTGATCGATTCTTGGCAAAGCAAATGGGTCCTTGGGGCAAGCTTTGTTGAGGCTCGTGTAATCGATACACATCCGCCATTGCTTATTTTTCTTCAACACCAGTACTGGGTTTGCCAGCCATTCTGGAAAAAACACTTCCATGATGAAGCCGGCTGCCAGGAGCCGGGCTATTTCTTCTCCAACAACTCTTCTTTTCTCTTCTGACAGGCGGCACAAGGGCTGCCTAACGGGCTTTACATCAGATCGGACATGTAACTTGTGCTCGGCGAATTCCATCGGTACACCTGGCATGTCTTTGGGGGACCATGCAAAGATGTCTCGATTCTCACGGGGGAAATCGATGAGCTCGCCTTCCTATTTGCTGTCTAGGTTTGCACCTATGACAGCGTGCCTTTTCGGATGCTCCGGGTCCAAAGGTATCCTCTTTGTTTCTTTAGCCAGCTTGAACGAGCCCTCAACTTCTGATTCCTTGGGGTCGGGCGACATCTCTGGCTGCTTGCCGGCCATCGCCACAACCCGATCAAGGAGCCGCCTCTCAACTGCGAGCACCAGAGACTCGGCCAGCCGACTACTCTCGATCGCGCAGGCGGACGACTTCCTATAGTCGCTGGACACTGTTAGGATTCCCTTGGAACTCGGCATCTTTATCTCGAGGTAGGCGTAGTGGGGGACCGCCATGAACTTGGCCAAGGCGGGTCGGCCAAGCAATGCATGATATGGGCTTTCAAGGTCCACCACCTCAAACCAAACTGGCTCTCGGCGGAAGTGATCCTTGTCTCCGAAGAGGACATCTATCAGGATCTTGCCAATTGGTGAGCAGGAAAGGCCAGGGACGATTCCGTGGAACACAGTCCGGCTGCTCTGAAGCTGTCTTCGCTTGATTCCTAATTTCTCCATTGTATCCTTGTACAGGATGTTGATACTGCTGCCTCCGTCTATCAGTACTCGCGAGAAGCGAGCGGCCCGCCTATCTGTGGCGAGTGTGGCGCCTAAGACCAAGGCGTAAGAGCCTGGACTCGGCATCACCTCTGGGTGATCAGCTCTGCTCCAACTGATAGGCCTTTTGGACCAATGCATGAACTCCGGAGTACTTGATGCAACCGCATTTACTTCTTGCTGCTGTTGGCGCCTGCTGTGCCGGTCATCTGCTACACTGGTGAACACCACATAGGCTCCGTGCTCATCCGGGAACTCGTCTTGTACGGTGCCGACTGGCCTGGCCACCGGCTGTAGAGGCGGCGGAGGAGGCGGCGGCCCAGCATGCAGAGGAGGGAGGAGGCCATCTCCCTTGGCGATTCTGGTGAGCCAGTGGCACTTCCGAGTGGTGTGGTTGGATGGCTTCGCGCCGCTGTGGAACTTGCAGGGGCCATCGAGAGTCTGCTCGTAAGAGAAAGCCGGCAGCCAGTTGGACTTGCGCCCTTCTGCCGCTTCGCCGGAGGCTGCCCCTCAGGCTGTTGGTCTTCAACTGTTGCGACCTGCTGACTACTGGAAGTCGGCTGCGGGGCCTTACGCTTGTGATCATTCTGCTGCTGTCTCCGGCTGGTGTCTCCAGCTGGAGTTCTGGGAGCTTGAGGGGCTACTTTGCCAGTCGCACTAACTTGAATCTCTGTCTTCATAGAGGAGTCGGCCGTGGCATATTTGTCTGCAATGACCAAGAACTCGTCGAGGGTCTCCGGCTCATCGCAGAGGAGCTTGTGCTTGAGGAGGGCGCCTTCTCTGCACCCGGCAGTAAAGTACTCGATAGCCTGCACCTCGTGCACGCCCTCGCAGGAGTTCCGGAGTTCACCCTAGCGCGTGAGGTAGTCGCGAGTAGACTCGTCAGGGCCTTGCATGCACAAGGAGAGCTGGCGCGGCTTGGGTGGTCGCTTGTACGTGTTGGTGAAGTTGCGGACGAAAGCCTCGGTGAAGTCGACCCAACTGTTGATGCTGCGGGGCTTCAAACTGTTCAACCATGTCCGGGCCGTGCCCTGGAGCATGAGCGGAACGTACTTTACGGCGACTCGCTTGTTGCCGTTTGCTATGTTGACGGCCGTGGAGTAGTCGATTAGCCAGTCTTCGGGCTTCACGGAGCCGATGTACTTGGGTGTGTCTCGGGGGAGCGTAAACCCTTTTGGGAAAGGCTCGTCTCGGATGCGGGGCCCAAAGCAAGGCGGGCCCAGCTCATCTTCTTCTTCTAGCACCAGGGATCGGTGGAGTTGGTCGATCCGGTGGCGGGCGTCATTCTCTCCGACTCCCTCTCGGCGTCCAAGGCGGTCACCGAGAGTCGGATGCTCAACGTGCGGCAGGTAGACTCGCCTTTCCCTGCGAGGAGGGGGAGGCAGGTAGTCGTCCCGCCATTCCACCGCTTTGGGGCGGCCGTCTTGGTCGCGCTCGATGGTGATGTGAGTCCGACTGCGACTGACAGCCGGCTCTTTGTCTTTTCTTCCGCGGACTCCGCCAGTCGTCGTCTTGGATGTCGCGCCTTGATCTCGACGGGGAGGCGGGTCGTCGTAGGGTTGCTGCGGCGCATTGGTGCGGCCGCTGGTCGCGTTCTGCGTAGCAGCCGCGTCGAGGAGTTGCTAGACTCGCTCCATCATCATGCAGCGCTCTTCGCCTTCGAAGTTGTCGAGCTCGTCTGCCGCCGCCTGGGCGGCACGGATATTCTCTGCGGGCGTGGCATATACAGGGCGATCAGCCCCGAGGAGGTTGGCGATTGCCGCGCCGCGCTGTCGGACCGCGCCTAGGCGGCTAGGCCCGGTTGGAGCCGGCGAGCCGCCTACGGCGCGATCCATCTCGCGCGGGTAGGCTTCTGACAAGCGCCTCATGCTTGCTAGCTTCTTCGCACCCTCGACGAGCTGAAGGCGGAGTGCCTCTAGCGTCTCGGCGTCAGCGTCTTCCCGAATCGGCGCTGCAAGGTCTCGCAGGGCCGCGTCAAATGAGTCGTGCGCTCCTTCGCTGGAGCGCTCGCCGTGCTCGAGGACAAGGACCTCAGTGACGGTGCTTCCGCCGCTCCCCTCGCAAGGGAGCGGCTCGTCGTAGATCACCACGTTGGAGGGGAACGTGTCAAGCGACACGCTATCGGAGTCGACCAGCATCGGGTCAGTGGAGCCTACGGACTCCAAGTCTACGGCAGGCTTGCCGGTGACGTGGAGATGGTCGAGGAGGCCCGCGAGGAGGCTTTCGGGGCCGCCTGTGCCCGCCTTGGATGCGGGCTCATCGGAGATGCTAACCTCGCCAAGAAGGTCAGCGAGGCAGCTCGCCGCGCAGGCGATCTCAGCACCGTGCAGCGCATCGGCACAGACGCCATCCGGCGTGCCGGGCTGGCTGTGCTCGCCAGGGGGGAACAGGGTTCCCGTCCAGAGCAGATCTCCGGACGACGGTGCACCTCGCCCCATGGTGGGCGCCAAATGTCGGGGGTTGGGTGCAACATATGCCAAAGGATGGCTTATCATGGTGGGAGCGAGTAGAACGTCGCCGGTGCGTGGAAGCGGGATGAGGCGAAGACATGCACGCCGGCGGAACTTACCCAGCTTCGGGGCTCTCCTAGGAGATAACACCCCTACTGCTGCTCTACGGTGACTACAATGGTGCTCCTGGAGCTGTATCGGGAGGCAGGAGAGGGCAAGGCTAGCTCTCTCCTCCCCGTGCTATCTGGTCTATCTCTATCAAGGTCCGAACCCTTTGCATGGGTGCCCCGGGGGTTTATATAGGCCTACCCCCCGGGGGTACAATAGTAATCCGGCTGGCGCGGGTCCCAGCCGTCTGTCTCTCAGGCCATTGTCCTCCCTGCTGGCTTCTAGGGCCCGCCATCTGGCGGGCCCCGTGAACAGGCTTGGTACTGTAGCGGCACTCCTGATGACGCAGGCTTGGTCATCGGGGCGTGGCAACAGTGCCGCCGTCTATCGGGCGTTCACTGTCGCCATTCCCCATCCTATATGGTTAATGGCTCGTGGGGCCCTGGGGAGGAGCCGGCTGACCCCAAGGAGGCCGACTCCCACAGGGCCGTCTTCGGGGCGCTCAGGCCGCCTTCGGCCCACCCGCTGACAGGCGGCCCCGCCGCCTTCAGGCCGGCGTCGTGGGCACAGTGCGTCGTGTACAGTGGCTGAGGTCAGGGCAGGCATGGCAACAGTGCCGCGCCTCGCCGGACATCTTCTAGCGATACGGCTCACTGTAGCCATGCCGGTCCTTCGTAAGAGGGGGGGGGGGGGGGAACGGCCACGTCGTGACCGTACCCCACACCGTACTTCGAGATGAGGGAGGAATCATGGGCCGACTCTCCATAGTCGGCCTCTCCCTGGAGATCGCCAGCTTGGAGTCGGCTTGTCTCGGAGCCGCCGTCTGGGACTCGGCTCATCTTGAGGTCGCCGTCCTGGACTCAGCTTATCTTGGAGTCGCCGTCTGGGACTCAGCTTGAGGGGCGCGGCCTGCCCCGATGTCTTGAAAGGTCCTGGGACTCGGGTTAGCCTACCCGTGGCCCATTACTCCGACAAACATATAGTTGGCATACAAACAACTCCCCTTTGACCTTCTTAGTAAAAAGAGTGGGGTCGATTAGCCCCACTTCAAATCCACGATCTTGTAACAACTCGGTAAGGTGGTCATACCACGCATGTGGGGCTTGTTTAAGGCCATAGAGTGCCTTATCGAGTTGATACACATGATCCGGGAAGTAGGGATCCTCGAACCCGGGGGGTTGCTTGACATAGACCAACTCATTAATGGGACCATTAAGAAAAGCACTTTTCACATCCATTTGTTGCAACTTAAAGTTGTGATGGGAAGCATAAGCAATCAACAAACGTATGGATTCAAGACGAGCAACGGGAGCAAAGGTTTCACCGTAGTCGATACCCTCGACTTGGGAGTAGCCTTGTGCTACCAATCTTGCCTTGTTGCGAATGATGTTCCCATGAGCATCTTGATTGTTCTTGAAAATCCACTTGGTTCCAATGACGTTGTGGTCCCCCGATGGCCTTGGCACCAATCTCCACACCTTGTTGTACTCGAAGTTGTTGAGTTCTTCATGCATGGCATTGAGCCAATCCGAGTCTTCGAGCGCCTCATAGACCTTTTGGGGTTCAACACAAGAGACAAACGCGTGATGTTCATAATAGTTTGCTAATTGTCTACTAGTGCTTACCCCCTTTCTTAGGCTTCCAACCACATTTTCCATGAGATGGCCTTGGGTGGTGAGCTTGGAAGCAATCTTCGCGGCACGACACTCTAATTCCTCCTCGGGTGTGGACGGAGGAGGGTTAACTTGAACATCTTGAGCGCCGTCTGGAGCTTGTTCTTGATCTTGGGCTTGCTCATGATCTTGAACTTGCTCAGGGGGAAGAACTTGACCTTGGGCATCATTTAGAGGTTCACCATCATCTTGAGATTGATCTTGCCCTTGGTCTTGTTCACGAGGTTGAGGGCCTTCACTTTGTTCTTCGGAAGCGTGTGGGTCTTGGGGAGGTGATGGCTCCACTTGAGTGGAGCATTGTCCTTCTCCTTCGGCCACAAGGGGTTCCTCAATGGGTAGAATATGACCAATACCCATTCTTCTTATGGCTTGGGGAGGAATTTCATCACCTACATCACAAGTACCACTTTGCTCCACTTGGGAGCCGTTATTTTCGTCAAACTCCACGTTACACGTTTCCTCAATGAGTCCGGTGGACTTGTTGAGAACACGGTAAGCATGGGAGTTTGTAGCATAACCAATAAATATGCCCTCATGAGCTCTAGCCTCAAATTTAGAAAAACGAACACCTTTCTTGAGAATGAAACACTTACAACCGAACACCCGGAAGTACTTGAGGTTGGGCTTGTTGCCGGTGAGTATCTCATAAGGAGTCTTGTTCAAGCCTTTGCGGAGATAGACCCGATTGGATGCATAACATGCGGTGTTGATGGCTTCGGCCCAAAAGTTGTATGGAGACTTGAACTCCGCCATCATGGTCCTAGCCGCATCCATCAACGTCCGGTTCTTCCTCTTCGCCACACCATTTTGTTGAGGGGTATATGGAGCAGCATATTGGTGCTTGATCCCCTCATCACTAAGAAACTCATCCAAGGTGTAGTTCTTGAACTCGGTGCCGTTATCACTTCTGGTTGTCAAGATCTTTGCATTATGTTGACGTTGAGCTTCATTTGCAAAGTCGATGACGGTTTGTTGAGTCTCACTCTTCCTCTTGAAGAAGTATACCCAAGTGTATCTTGAATAATCATCCACAATCACCAAGCAATACTTTCTTCCTCCAAGACTATCAAAAGATGGAGGCCCAAAGAGATCCATGTGAGGGAGCTCCAAGGGTCTCTTCGAGTAGATGATGGTCGAGGGAGAGTGAGCCTTCTCATGAAGCTTTCCTTCAATACAAGCACTGCAAGCACGATCTTTGGCAAAACTAACATTTGTTAGTCCACGAACATGGTCCCCCTTGAGAAGACTTTGCAAAGATCTCATATTGACGTGGGCTAAACGGCGATGCCAAAGCCATCCCACGTCAACTTTAGCCATTAGGCATGTCGCGGTCTTAGTGGGTCGCTCCGAAAAGTTAATCACATAGAGACCGTTCTCGACATGCCCAACAAAGGGTACTTTAAGAGTCTTGCTCCACAAGAGGGACACGGTATTAATGTCAAAGAAGGTAGCAAAACCCATGAGTGCAAGTTGATGAACGGAAAGCAAATTGTATGCAAGGGACTCAACAAGCATGACTTTCTCGATCGTTAGATCATGAGAAATGACAACCTTGCCGAGACCCAATACCTTAGAATGTGATGCATCACCCCACTCGACATTGGTGGGCATAGATGGAATCTTTTGCACGTCCACCACCAAGTCCTTGCTCCCGGTCATATGATTTGTTGCTCCGCTATCGAGCAACCATGATCCCCCACCAGAAGCAAACACCTACAAGAGATCAATGCTTGGTTTTAGGTACCCATTTAGTAATGGGTCCTTCGATGTTAGTAACAAGGGTCTTGGGAACCCAAATAGACCATTCAATGTACTCATAAGGAGAACCAACAAATTTAGCATAAACATGTCCATCACTAGCATGGCACAACACATATGACGGGTTAAAGTCGCCGGCTTTGTATGAGGAAATGATTTTGCCCTTTTGGACATCAACTCCCTTCACTTTTTCCTTCTTCTCCTTAGGATCACCCTCTCCCTCTTTCACAAAAGTTTGCTTGAGAGGAGGAGGACGTTTGGTCTTGTCGTTCTTCTTCTTGCTCTTGGACTTGGGTGCAAACCCAATTCCCTTCTTGGCCACAACTTCCTTCTGATTGCTCAAAAGGTCGTTGAGGTTCTTCTCACCTTGAATGCATGTCACAAGGCCTTTCTGAAGTTGATCCTTTAACTTGGCATTTTCCTCCACAAGGTGCACATGCTCACAACACGGGTTAGTAGCACATGCGTTATCAATTAATACCATATGAGGAAAGTTGGCCTTTTCCTTGGTTAGCTTAACTTGGAGTTGAGCATGAGACTCCTTGAGGTTAGCGTGAGCACCCTTCAAGACCTTGTGGGCATTGTCAAGTATCTCAAACTCCTCCTTGAGTCTAGCATGATCAACCCCAAGTTTAGCCTTCTCGGAAGTTAGCACACGAGACACGACAAGGGCATGATCAAGATCTTTCTTTAACTTAGCATGGTCATCGTTGTGTGACTCCTCAAAAGTCAAACGATGCACACACTCTTCCTCAAGAGCATTAGAGAGATCTGATATCTCATCGGCATAGTCACGACTATGACCTTCCATCCTAGAGATGGTTTCTTCGTGAGCCTCGATCATGTCATTGGCCTCACCAAATTGTTCCAAGAGAGCGACAAAATGCTTCTTGGACTTGCCCTTGAGCTTACTCATAAAAGACTCAAATTCATTCACTTCCTCATTAGACCCATTATGTTCATCACTGCAATCCTCTGAGGAGGGATTAGTAATGATGGTGGTTTTGATGTTGGGGGTTACCTTGTTTGAAGCTTTAGCCATGAGGCACTTGCCGGTGATGTTCTCGTTGGGTCAATCAAAGAGAGACACCCGGGGAGTACTAGCAATGGCAACTAACACCATGTCCATTGTGTAATGCCCCGGATCCGATGCGCCAAGGGTCTGTTAGTTATTCGTCGTTGTTGCCATGTCATTTTCTTGTGTGTTGCATTTTATAATGTCATCATGTGCATCTCATTTTGCATACGTGTTCGTCTCATGCATCCGAGCATTTTCCCCGTTGTCCGTTTTGCAATCCGGTACTCCTATGTCCTCCGGCGTCCCCCCTTTTGTCTCCTGTTGTGAGCAGGTGTTAAACGTTCTCGGAATGGACCAAGTCTTGCCAAGCGGCCTTGGTATAGCACCGGTAGACCGCCTGTCAAGTTTCATGCCATTTGGAGGTCGTTTGGTACTCCAACGGTTAACCGGGTAACCGCAAAAGCCCCTTTTGTCTTGCAGCCCAACACCCCTCCAAAGTGGCCCAAAACCCAGCAAACTCCCCTCCATGCTCTCGGTCGTTCGATCACGATCGTGTGGGTGAAAACCGCTCCTCATTTGGACTCTCCTAGCTCCCTCTAAGTATAAATATGACCTCCCCGTCCAAATTCACGGATGAAACCCTAGCCCCTTCTTCCTCCGCACGCCGGACACGTCCGCCCGGCGCCGGACACGTCCGCCGCCGCCCCCTCGTCCAACCACCGCGCAACACGTGGCGTCCCCGCGCCCACCTCGCCGCCGGCCCGTGGAGCCCATCGCGGGCCCGCGCGGGCCCTCGCGCCGACCGGCCTCCCCGCCGCCGCCTTGGGCCTCGCGCCCCGCTCGCTCGTGCGCCGGCGCCCGGCCGCCGTTCGGCATGGCCTCGCCGTCCCCGCCATGGCGCCGCCGGCCCCGCGCCCAACCTCGCCGCCGCCAACCACCGTCGCCGCCGGTGCGTCCTGCCTCCTCCGGCGCCGCCCCTCCAACTCCGGCCGCCGCCCTCGCCGAAGCTCTTGCCGGAGCCACCGGATCCGTCGCCCCAGATCGGTATGAGATCCACCAGGAAGCCATCCAAACGTCGTGCCCCATCCCGCTTCTCTCCGTCCCGGAACCCCGAGATCCAGTTTCTGCGAGGGTAAAAATCCACCGAGTCCCCAGATCTATAACATTTTCATGCCTTGTTCATCGCATCATAACTCCATACTGCTCCGTTTCGTGCGTGTAATATGTCAAATTGTTCTTCTCAACGAGTACTTCATTTCATTCCATTGCATCATGTTCATTTGAGTTCATCTTGATGCCCGAATCATTGTTGCAAGAGTGCATGTTGCTATTAATCTGCTGAAACTGTTATAACTTGATGATTTGTCATTTTTGTCATGTTTGGTGTGTGCATCTTATGAACTTGAGCTGTACATATGTTTTGAACTATGCCAAGCCATATTTCCAGGGGTGTATGCCATGTATTTTTGTGATCAATGTGGTGACTAGCATAAGCATGTAAACTAGGCCTCGTGATGTTGCTGATTTCAGTCCCTGTTCTGCTGTTATTTTTATGCCATGTAAACTTGATGCTACAGAAAGATCCATGCTTATTTTGAGATACTTCAGTAAGGATGTTTTGTACATATGGTTATGATCTATCCATCCATGCCCCTGGTTGCATTTATAGCTTGCTGTAGATTGTTCATATCTTGCTCCAAAGTTGCTAAATGATGTTGCTGTCAGCCTGTTAACATGAAGTTCAGTTTGGCCATGTGATTTCCTAGTGATCCATGCACCCTATGAACTTTCTTCTGACATGCTTTGCTTCATAAACATGTATTCTTACTGTTGGTTGCCTTGCCATGCCATGTATTGCTCTGTAGTGAGTGGTTCAATCTCGCCAATATGCCTACTTATCATTGTTCCTGTCATGTATGAATCTGTCATATAACTTGCCATGTTTACAAGGGTGCCATCATATCTTCTGATACTTTTTGGCTCTTGGTTCGTAAAGGACTTTTGTTCTATGCAATTAGTAGATTCATTCCATGCCTTTGTTTTCCATGATAAGTTTTTGTAACATGTTGTTTGATAGCTCTAAACATTGCAACCTGATGTTATTTTCTGCAAAGTCTGAAACTGTTACTATTTGCAATCTTGCCATGTCCTTTTGAGCATGTTCTAGTGATTTCTGGAGATAGCTCGGTGTTCATGTTTTGTTCTACTTTACCTGTACATAATGACCATGCCTTTTGTTTTCATATTGAGGTGCTGTAGCTTGTTGCTTTGATGCTTGCAATATGCCTACTTGCTGTTTTGGACAGATTGTTATTATAACTCGTTTCATGTGTGTGTGTTGTACCGTTGCTCCGTTTTGAGTGTGCTCTATATGAAACTTGCTTGATTTTGCATGAAGTTTCATATTATCATGTTGCATCCTTGTTTTGAGGTGTTTGCTTGATGTTTGTATGCATTTTGCATCAATGCCATGTTTAACTTGTTTTGCTCATATCTTTTAGGCCGTAGCTCCGAATTAAATGAACTTTATATGTAACTTGACTAGAATCTCGTGTAGATCATCTTGGTGCATCTCAACTTGCTGTTTAACAACTTGAACATAAGGTTTATTCAGATCTGGACCAATTTCGAAATTTGCATATGAGGACTTACCGGAATTGTTATATGTTGTTTACGGCCTCATTTAAACTTGCTTTGATGTGTTGTTCTTGTTTGCATCATCTCTTCCCATGAGTAGCTTCATGTAGCTTTGTCATGCATCATATTTGTTTGTGCATCATGCCTTGTTCATGTGTGGTGTGTTTACCATGTTGTGTGCTTCTTTTCGATAGTTCCTGTTTCATTGCGATCGTGAGGATTCGTTCGTCTACGCTTGGTTCGTCTTTGTGGCTTCATCCGTTCGTCTTCTTCATGGACTCATTCTTCTTCCTAGAGGGATTTCAGGCAAGATGACCGCTACCCTGGATCTCATTACTATCATTGCTATGCTAGTTGCTTCGTTCTATCGCTATGCTGCGTCACCTATCTTTTGCTCATCAAGCCTCCCAAATTGCCATGAACCTCTAACCTTTGACACCCTTCCTAGCAAACCGTTGCTTGACTATGTTACCGCTTTGCTCAGCCCCTCTTATATCGTTGCTAGTTGCAGGTGAAGTTGAAGATTGCTCCATGGTGAACAGGATTTTGTTGGGATATCACAATATCTCTTATATTATTAATGCATCTATATACTTGGTAAAGGGTGGAAGACTCGGCCTTATGCCTGGTGTTTTGTTCCACTCTTACCACCCTAGTTTCTGACATACCAGTGTTATGTTCCCGGATTTTGTGTTCCTTACGCGGTTGGGTGATTTATGGGACCCCCTTGACAGTTCGCTTTGAAAAAAACTCCTCCAGCAAGGCCCAACCTTGGTTTTACCATTTACCTCACCACCACCTACTTTTCCCTTGGGAGTCGCTCTCTCGAGGGTCATCTTTATTTTAGCCCCCCCGGGCCAGTGCTTGTATAAGTGTTGGTCCGAACCGAGCAACCTGCGGGGCCACCTCGGGGCAACTTGAGGGTTGGTTTTACTCGTAGCTTGACTTATCCGGTGTTGCCCTGAGAACGAGATATGTGCAGCTCCTATCGGGATTGTCGGCGCATCGGGTGGCTTTGCTGGTCTTGTTTTACCATTATCGAAATGTCTTGTAAACCGGGATTCCGAGTCTGATCGGGTCTTCCTGGGAGAAGGAATATCCTTCGTTGATCGCGAGAGCTTATCATGGGCTAAGTTGGGACACCCCTGCAGGGTTTAAACTTTCGAAAGCCGTGCCTGCGGTTATGTGGCAGATGGGAATTTGTTAATGTCCGGTTGTAGATAACTTGACACCAGATCCGAATTAAAACGCATCAACCGCGTGTGTAGCCGTGATGGTCTCTTCTCGGTGGAGTCCGGGAAGTGAACACGGTTTCTGTGTTATGTTTGACGTAAGTAGGTGTTCAGGATCACCTCTTGATCATTGCTAGTTGACGACCGTTCCGCTTGTTCTCTTCTCGCCCTTATTTGCGTATGTTAGCCACCATATTTGCTTAACCGCTGCTGCAACCTCACCACTGTACCCCTTCCTTTCCCATTTAGATTTGCTAGTCTTGATACCCATGGTAATGGGATTGCTGAGTCCTCGTGGCTCACATATTACTACAACAACAGTTGCAGGTACAGGTTATACGATGGTCATGACGCGAGAGCGATGCTTGCTTGTTTTGGAGTTCTTCTTCTGTTTCTTCTTCGATCAGGGGATAGGTTCCAGGTCGGCAGCCTGGGCTAGCAGGGTGGATGTCGTTTGAGCTTCTGTTTGTGTTTCATCCGTAGTCGGATGTTGTTCTCATGTAAGATGATGTTTTATTCTTGTGGCCTGTATGCCTCTTGTATGTATCCCCATCTATTATGTAATGTTGATGTAATGATATCCACCTTGCAAAAGTGTTTCAATATGTGGCTCTATCCTTGGTGGGACCTTCGAGTTCCTTTTGGATAGGGTCGCATATTGGGCGTGACAAGTTGGTAATCAGAGCCTCGACCGACCTTAGGAGCCCCCTTGATTGATCATGTTGTTTGGCCGTTGTCGAGTCTAGAAGAAAACTGTTTTCGGAGTCTAGTTATATTGGAGAGTAGGAATTCTTTTTACTCCTCAGCCCCTTCGTCGCTCTGGTCAGGAATCTTGACGTAGGTGTTTTGAACTACTTCTCTTCCCCTTCAAATTTTTCTTTAGGATCACGCAGTTGGTTTTCCGATTGTTGTTCCTCAACTCCTTTCATCCGGTGCATTTCCCATCAAGTTGACTCAAGCCTCTTCATCTTTGCCAAGTTCAATCCTCAGTTGTTTTATTTTCCCACCCACCCACCCTTCTTCTTCTCGGAACCGGAGTCCGTGATCGAGTATCCATCCTACTCGTGCGAAGCCTTTGCATTCTTTCAACCGGTGTTTTCTCTTCAAGATATTCATCGGTTCCCCCTTCCAAGTTGCCTTTGTTTTCCCGCCCTCCCACCCTTTTTCTTCCCGGAGTATGACTCTCTCTCGACCATCTATCTCATTCGTGCGGAACCTCTTCAGTCTTCCCTCAATTATTTCAACCGGTGAATTCTCGTCTCGTTCGTCATTCTTCATCTCTTTTCTTTTCCGGTGCACTCAATTCAAGTTTTTTTTCGGCTGATCATATTTTTTCCTTGGATCAAATGTTTTCCCCTTGCTCGTTCGCCTCTCGCCAGTTTATCCTTCCGGAGTGTTCAAGACATCTCAAAAGATTCGGCTGTGTTCCAATTAATTCGAGGTTGTCACCTCATTCAAATATTTCAATTGTTCCGGTGCATCATCTATCTGTTCAACAATTATTTCCAACGGTGTTTTTCTTTTAGTGGGCCCTAACCCACAGGTCTTTTCCCAGGATCTTACCTGACTCTTCTAATTCCCCGGAGTTATTCTCAATTCTTTTCAAGTGTGATGTAAGAATGGATCCCATCAGTCAGATGCCATCTCCAAGATCGCTTTCAAATTCTTTTCATCTTTGGTTCAACCCTTCCTCTTTGTTTTTCATTCTCCCGGAGTATCTCAGTAATTTTGGTGGTGTTCCTCGTCGTCATTTGAAGTCCGAAGAAGAGTTTTTCCTCTAAATCTTGTCTGTTCTCTCGAAGTTTTGTGGTTCTAGCTTCATGTTATCCTCGCGAATTATTCCATTTGTCAGATGTTCTTTTCATCCAACCGGAGTATTTCAGCTGTTGTTTTCCCGTTTCTTTTACCGGAGGCCATAATTCCAGTTATCGTTCTCTAATTATCCCGGCGCTTCGTTCAAGTATTCTTCAATCAGTCGCGATCTCTTTGTTCTCTTGCATTTTAATTCCCTCAAGTATCTTCGTGCTTCTCTAATTCTTCCCGGTGATTCATTCTCTTTCATAATTCAATTTTCAAATTCTTATGGTGGTTCGTTCAAGATTCTTTTTCCTTCATTATCATATTGATTCATTCATTCTTTCCAATTCTACCGGTGGTTCATGAAGACCTTCTCAAGTTTGCGATATGTCACTTCTCAATCCTTTTGCAAGAAGAATAAGTAGTATGCAAAATCCATTGCTTGTCATCAATTTAATTTGATAAAGGATAAGCATACAATAAATCTTATTCTTATTTCATCCAAGTGAGTAATCCTTTCCTTTGGAGTTTGTTCTTGATGAATAAATTCTAGTTCCAAGTGTTTTCATCTTTTCTTTTCTGGAGTCCGAATTTCCTCGGTAATTTCGTCGGAACCTCCATATAATCATTGCAACGCTCATCTATTCTTTCATCCTTCATTTTATCTCGTCATCCTTGTGTACCGGAGTTCTTCATGGTGGTTCTTCATAATTTAATTCATTCTTCAAGAGTTCATCAACATTTTGTTGGAGAAATTCTAGTATTATTCCATCTTCTCAAGCTCGTGTTCCATTCTTCCATGTTTCACCCGGAGTGCTGCCTAAATCCTTTTAGTCTTATTTGTTTCTTATATCGTTCTAACCGGAGTGGTTCCATAGTCTATTTGATTCCGTGAGCTTTCGATTCTCGTCATTCTCGTTGTTCCTCTCTTCTTCTCGAGTGCTCTTGATTCTTTGTTTCTTCTCTTCAGTTCTTGTTTCACCTCATCTCTTTTTTCCCTTCCGTCTCGGTCCAAAGATCTCGGGACGACATCTCTTGTTAGTGGAGGAGTGTTGTAACACCCCGGATCCGATGCGCCAGGTGTCTGTCAGTTATTCGTCGTTGTTGCCATGTCATTTGCTTGCGTGTTGCATTTTATCATGTCATCATGTGCATCTCATTTTGCATACATGTTCGTCTCATGCATCCGAGCATTTTCCCCGTTGTCCGTTTTGCAATCCGGCACTCCTATGTCCTCCGGCGTCCCCCCTTTTGTCTCCTGTTGTGAGTGGGTGTTAAACGTTCTCGGAATGGACCGAGTCTTGCCAAGCGGCCTTGGTATAGCACCGGTAGACCGCCTGTCAAGTTTCGTGCCATTTGGAGGTCGTTTGGTACTCCAACGGTTAACCGGGTAACCGCAAAAGCCCCTTTTGTCTTGCAGCCCAACACCCCTCCAAAGTGGCCCAAAACCCAGCAAACTCCCCTCCATGCTCTCGGTCGTTCGATCACGATCGTGTGGGCGAAAACCGCTCCTCATTTGGACTCTCCTAGCTCCCTCTAAGTATAAATATGCCCTCCCCGTCCAAATTCACGGATGAAACCCTAGCCCCTTCCTCCGCGCGCCGGACACGTCCGCCGCCGCCCCCTCGTCCAACCACCGCGCGCCACGTGGCATCCCCGCGCCCACCTCGCCGCCGGCCCGCAGAGCCCATCGCGGGCCCGCGCGGGCCCTCGCACCGCCGCTGCCCGGCCCGGCCGCCGGAGCCGCGCGCCCGCCGGCCTCCCGCGCCGTCCGGCCACCCCGCCGCCGCCTTGGGCCTCGCGCCCCGCTCGTTCGTGCGCCGGCGCCCCGCCGCCGTTCGGCATGGCCTCGCCGTCCCCCCCATGGCACCGCCGGCCCCGCGCCCGACCTCGCCGCCGCCAACCACCGTCGCCGCCGGTGCGTCCTGCCTCTTTCGGCGCCGCCCCTCCAACTCCGGTCGCCGCCCTTGCCGGAGCTCTTGCGGGAGCCGCCGGATCCGTCGCCCCAGATCGGGATGAGATCCACCAGGAAGCCATCCAAACGTCGCGCCCCGTCCCGCTTCTCTCCGTCCCGGAACCCCGAGATCCAGTTTCTGCGAGGGTAAAATCCACTAAGTCCCCAGATCTGTAACATTTTCATGCCCTGTTCATCGCATCATAACTCCATGCATACTGCTCTGTTTCGTGCGTGTAATATGTCAAATTGTTCGACTCAATGAGTACTTCATTTCATTCCATTGCATCATGTTCATTTGAGTTCATCTTGATGCCCTAATCATCGTTGCAAGAGTGCATGTTGCTGCTAATCTGCTGAAACTGTTATAACTTGATGATTTGTCATTTTTGCCATGTTTGGAGTGTGCATCTTATGAACTTGAGACCTACATATGTTTTGAACTATGACATGCCATCTTTCCATGGGTGCATTCCATGTATTTTTGTGATCAATGTGGTGACTAGCACAAGCATGTAAACTAGGCCTCGTGATGTTGCTGATTTCAGTCCCTGTTCTGCTGTTATTTTTATGCCATGTAAACTTGATGCTACGGAAAGATCCATGCTTATTTTGAGATACTTCATTAAGGATGTTTTGTACATATGGTTATGAGCTATCCATCCATGCCCCTGGTTGCATTTATAGCTTGCTGTAGATTGTTCATATCTTGCTCCAAAGTTGCTAAATGATGTTGATGTCAGCCTGTTAACATGAAGTTTAGTTTTGCCATGTGATTTCCTAGTGATCCATGCACCCTATGAACTTTCTTCTGACATGCTTTGCTTCATAAACATGTATTCTTACTGTTGGTTGCCTTGCCATGCCATGTATTGCTCTGTAGTGAGTGGTTCAAGCTCGCCAATATGCCTACTTATCGTTGTTCCTGTCATGTATGAATCTGTCATATAACTTGCCATGTTTACAAGGGTGCCACCATATCTTCTGATCCTTTTTGGCTCTTGGTCAGTAAAGGTGTACTAGAGTAGGGGTACCCTAGTATCCCGAACTTGTGCACGGGCAGTCGCAGCACCCCGTGGCGAGGCTTGCCGGGTGACCGCCAAGGTCCTCCGTGGTTCCTTTGGAGCCATTCAAGAACAAAGTATTCAAGCCAAGGAGACAAGGCCCCGGCAAGAGGAGCTTGCCGGGAAGGCCAACCAAGGCATCTCAAGGAACTAGCCGCGACGCGCCACGCGTCCCGGCGAGGCCCGGTGAGCGACAAGCTTCCGGACGCGACAACGCAACGACCGCGGCAAGGCGCTTGCTGCGGCAAGCTACCACTCTATACCCGCGCTCCAGCACATCCACCAACGTGTCGCCCTGGGACCTTTCCAGGCGCACGTGGCAAGAGGCTGTGCAGCCAGCGGTGCGCGGTGGCAAGCGACGCTGACAAGATTGCCATCGTGGCAAGCGGCGGCGTCCCTGACGGTCCCTTTTTGCACTATTTGGGCGACGCAGACGGGCATTTAATGCCTTTGTCCCCTGCCGTCAAGGTTAGGTATGATACATTGTACAGGTAGTTGTACCAACCGCAATTCCTTTTCCATTTTTACCCTTGTCTATGTTGCCACCTGTCGGTGACCCCTTTAGCATATAAAAGGAGGCCCATGCGCAACGTAGAGGGGGGTTCGAAGGCAGAAAAACACTCACGCTCGGTCTCGTTAGCAGCTAGGGTGTACTGTAGCACTCAGCGCTCCCGAGCAAGAACTCAATATACTCAGACATGCAGCAATAGGAGTGTTATCTCTCCGGAGAGCTCCGAAGCTGGGTAAACTGCTCGTGTGCTTCGCCTCGATCCGCTCTTCGTGTGATCTCCGCCCCCCGCCGAACCAAAAGGGGCTCGGTCCGCCAGTCCCATAGGTGTTCATGGATCAGTTTCCCCGACATCTTTGGCGCGCCAGGTAGGGGGCGTCGAGGTTGTGTGAACCTGATCCGGCGTTCACACGAGCTAGATCTTCATCTTTTTCATCGACATGCCACCGAAGAAGAAGGCTTCAGAGGCGGCTGTTCCGTCCGCGTCGATCCCACCACCACCGAAGCAGACGGGTGGTGTGGTAGACGCCGGCAGAAGAACGGGCGTCAACGAGGGAGCTCATGATGCTGCCAGGTCCAAGGACAAGGCTGCGCAGACCTCGGCATCCGTACATGCACCGCGCCCATCTCAGGAGGCGCAGGACCGACAACGTCATGGTACTCGCGGTGCCATATGTTCGTTGGGCCAAAATCGAGCTGGTGGATCTCGGGGTGCTCAAGACCAGCATGCACACCAACATGCTGGCACGAGCGAGACACGGTCGCCTGGACGGGATACTGCTCCTTCTAACATAGTTAGAAGTCCGAGCATATCCCGCTCCTCGCACCGTTCGCCACTGCCGCCCACCACTCCAGCAGAAGCTTTGGCGCGAGCTCAACTACTCCTGGATTACCCTCCAACGGCAGACAAGATCGACGAATGGAGGGCCACCATTCAGAGTCTCATCGGCTTCGCCAACGGCGACACTCCGCGACAGCCGAGTACATCGGCAGGACTGCCAGGCACGAGCCGATGGCGACAAAACCGGTGGGGGTGCAACCACCATGCACCCTCCACCCCGAAGGCCAAGATCGCCGACTCGCCGGATCCACCTCGACAGCGACTCCACCGCATCATCAGATCCATGAGCTCGCCGCGATCAGCGCCAAGTTCTTCACGAACGACAACAAGAAGACGCTCGTACTCGCATCAAGCGCCGAAGAGAAGCGCGGCGTCAATCGGACCAGTGCGCTGGGCCCTCTGTCAACATGCATGCACCAGGGGAACCAGGCGACTTGCCGTACGCGGTAGGTTGCCCTGCATTCACTCGTGAGCTGCGGCAAGTCCAGTGGCCCAGCACGAAGAATTTCAAGCCAGATGTACCAGAGAAGTACGACGGCAAGTCGCATCCGTCGGAGTTCCTCAGCATCTACACCATCACGGTGCAAGCTGCCGGGGGCGGGACGACAAGATCCTTGCCAACTACTTCCCGCTGGTGCTCAAGCCCAATGTCAGATCCTGGCTCAAGCACTTGCCGGATAACTCCATATTCTCCTGGGCAGACCTATGCCATCAGTTCGTCGGCGCCTTTACAGGCGGCCACAAGCCTCATGGCCAAGAGAGCGACCTTCATCTGCTCGCCCAGAAGGAAGGAGAGCCCCTGCGCAAGTACATTCAGAGATTCAGCCGCGTACAACACAACATCCCAGATGTCCACCCTGCCGCGGTAATCAGCGCGTTCCATCAGAACATGCGAAACCGAAGGATGCATGAGGAGATGGCGATGTGCAAGATCAGAGACGTCAGTGAGCTATATGCCCTGGCCGACAAGTGTGCACGTGCTGAGGAAGGGAGGAAACTCCCCGGAGAGAATACAGAAGCAGGAGGATCTGATAGTGAGGATGCTGCCCCGGCAAAGAAAAACCGGCGGCGGAACAACAGGAAGAAGAAAGGCAAAGATGTGCTAGTCGTTGAGCAGTCCGGCAACGGAGGTGGCGCCAAGAAAGCCAAAGCTGGTAGCTCCGGCGAGGAGATTGCCGCAGGCACCAACTACCAGGCTGTGGCGGTCGCCGACAAGCAGGACGGCACCAACAAGCAGTACTGCAAGATCCGCCGCACCAAGGGCCATGACCTCCAGAGCTGCAAGAAGGTCGAGCAGCTTGTCGAGCAGCAAAAGGTTGAATACGAGCGACGCGACAAGGAGAAGGCCCAGGAAGGTGCTGGAGGAGCTGGCAAGAAACGCCCCGGCCGAGGAGGACGCCGCGGCAAGGCCAAGCAGCGGCAAGGAGACAGACCTCCCCACGGCCGCGACAAGGATGAAGATATGGATGATGACGAGACCGATGAGCAGGAGTTCCAGAAAGCCACAGGGGTCCTGTGCGTTGACGGCGGTGCTTCTCTGCATACTTCACACCGCCAGCTCAAGCAGTGGGTGTGGGAAGTCAATGCGGCAGAACCACCCGTCGAGTCATGCAAGCCTCTGAAATGGTCCAGCACGCCTATCATCTTTGATATTGAGGACCACCCTGATCGCATAACTGCGGTCGGGTGCTTGCTGATGTTGGTTTCACCAACTATCCGCAACCTCAAGGTCACTAAGATGCTAGTTGATGGCGGGGCCGGCTTGAAGCTGATCTCCTTCGCGGTACTCCAGAAACTCCAGATCCCTGATAGCGAGCTCGAAGAGACCGGCACATTCCAAGGAATCAATCCAGGAAGGAGCAAGCCGAAGGGAAAGATCACGTTGCCGGTGACATTTGGCAGCGAGTTGAACTTCAGGACTGAGAGGGTCACTTTTGACGTTGCTGACTTTCCATTGCCTTACAATGGGATACTCGGCCGTCCAGCACTCGCCAAATTCATGGCAGCCTCTCACTATGCATACAACATGCTGAAGATGCCAGGCCCGATAAGTGTCATCTCTGTCCCTGGAGACAAGAAGGATGCTCTTATCTGCACCGACAAGATCTACAGGGAAGCAGCAGCTGCAACAGATCGCAACTCACTTGCCATTGAAGCTCCCGGGGGGAAGAAGAAGACCAAGTCCGGCAAGAGTTCTGATGCCCACTCCGGCAAGTGCACCTCTTCGGAGTGCTGCGCTACCGTCGAGGACGCACCATCGAGCTCCACCGGCAAGTGTAAGAAGACAATGGCAGCTCCACCAGAGACCAAGAAGGTGTCCGCCAAGGAGGACGACACTGGTGGTACCTTCACCATCAGTGCCACTCTCGACCCTAAATAGGAAAGCGTGCTTGTTGCTTTCCTGCGGGCGAATGTCGACGTGTTTGCGTGGCAATCGTCTGACATCCCCGGTGTTCCCAGGAAAGTAATCGAGCACCATCTTGCCGTCTGTCCTCATGCGCGGCCCGTCAAGCAAAAAGTCAGGAAACAAGCAGTGGAGCGCCAAGAATTCATCGCAGAAGAAATCAAGAAATTGGAAGCAGCAGGCCTTGTCAGAGGAGTGCTCCATCCTACGTGGTTGGCCAATCCTGTAGTCATGCGCAAGGCAAACGGGAAATGGAGGCTTTGTATCGACTTTACCGATGTCAGTAAAGCTTGTCCCAAAGACCCATTTCCCTTGCCGCGCATCGACCAGATTGTTGACTCCACGGCCGGATGTGACTTACTTTCATTTCTTGATGCATACTCAGGATACCATCAGATCTTCATGGCAGAAGAGGATGAGGAGAAGACCACATTCATCACCCCATGTGGCACATACTGTTTCGTACGGATGCCTTTCGGTTTAAAGAATGCTGGTTCAACATTTGCAAGGGTAGTCCATGACGCTTTTGAGCCACAAATACACAGAAATGTGGAAGCCTACATGGATGACATAGTGGTCAAGAGCAAGGACAAGGCGACTCTGATTCAAGATTTAGACGAAACCTTTGCAAATCTGCGCAAGATCAACCTCAAGTTTAACCCCGAGAAGTGTGTGTTTGGAGTCCCCTCCGGCAAGCTTCTCGGGTTCTTCGTGTCTCAGCGGGGAATTGAAGCCAATCGCGACAAGATCAAGGCCGTTGAGCAGATTGAAGCACCAAAGCGCGTCAAGAATGTACGAAGACTTGCCGGTTGCGTGGCTGCTCTCAGCAGGTTTATCTCTAGGTTTGCTGAGCGCGCCCTGCCATTTTTCAAAATATTGAAAAAGGCAGGTCCAATGAAATGGACTCTGGAGGTGGAGGCTGCGCTGCAGGACTTAAAGAGATACCTGTCCTCCACTCCAACACTTGTCGCACCTAAGCCACAAGAGAAGTTGCTGCTATATATAGCGGCAACCAATCAAGTGGTTAGTGCTGCGTTAGTGGCGGAGAGGGAGGCGGATGATGAGCCAGCAAACACGGTAGATGCATCCAGCGACAAGCAGGGGACTTCACCGACAAGCTCTGGTCCCGACAAAGATGGATCTGCGCAGGCGCGTGAGGAGATGCAGAAGAGAATGGTGCAGCGCCCAGTTTACTTTGTCAGTTCCCTTCTGCAAGGGGCTAGGTCAAGGTACTCTGGTGTGCAGAAATTGCTTTTCGGCCTTCTCATGGCCTCGAGAAAGCTGCGCCATTACTTCCAAGCACATGAGATCACAGTCGTCACTCATTTTCCGCTGAAGAGGATACTGCAAAATCCAAAAGCAACAGGCAGGATTGTCGAGTGGGCACTGGAACTGTCAAGCTTTGGCCTCAAGTTTGAGAGCACTTCAACTATCCAAAGCAGAGCATTGGCAGAGTTCATAGCAGAGTGGACGCCAACACAAGATGAAGGAATTCCAGAAACGAGCATCCCCGTCAAGGAAGCAAGCAAAGAGTGGCTGATGTACTTTGATGGTGCCTTTTCGCTGCAAGGCGCCGGTGCGGGCGTGCTACTTGTTGCACCCACCAGAGAGCACCTCAAGTACGTAGTCCAGATGCACTTTCCCAAGGAGCAAGCAACGAACAATACCGCAGAGTATGAAGGTTTGCTTGCCGGTCTCAGGATCGCAGCAAACCTTGGGATCAAGAAGCTCATTGTCAGGGGTGACTCACAGCTGGTCGTCCGCCAAGTGAACAAGAATTATCAGAGTCCGTTGATGGAAGCTTACGTTGATGAAGTGAGAAAGCTAGAAGAGCACTTTGACGGCCTACAGATGGAACATGTTCCAAGAGCTCAGAACGACATTGCCGACGGCCTGTCGAAGTGCGCCGCACTTAACTTACCTGTGGAACCAGGGATCTTTGTGCTCAAACTGACTCAACCGTCTGTAACGCCATCAACTAGACAGAGCAAGAAGAGGAAGTTGATTTCTGGTGACTATTTTCTGGCAGAGCTCCCCGAAGCCGCCGCCAAGAAGGCCCACAAGATCAACACCAAGGGTGCTGAGGAGCAGTCTGCTCCGGCAAGCCCTAGGGTTTGTTCCGTTGAAGCAGACGCTCCCGACAAGTTTTGCTTCGGCAAGCTTGCCGGGGAACGTCAAGCTCCGGCTGAGGCTCAGGTTCTCACCGTAGAAGCGGATGTTCCCGCAGCAGCAGATGTGCCTTTAGTCCTTGTTGTCGAGCCGCAAGCTCCAGCATGGGCACAGCAGATTGTCCGTTTCCTTCAGACAGGAGAACTTCCCGAAGAGCAAGAAGAAGCCAAAAGAGTAGCCCGGCAGTCAAGTATGTACCAGTTTGTCGACAACACACTGTACAGAAGAAGACTCAACGGTGTGAAATTGAAGTGTATTCACCGGGAAGACGGACAAAAGCTGTTGGCAGAGATACATGGAGGCATATGTGGTCACCACATTAGCTCAAGAGCACTTGCCGGCAAAGCATTCCGGCAAGGTTTCTTTTGGCCGACAACCCTCCAGGATGCAACTGGACAAGTAACCAAGTGTGAAGCGTGCCAGTTCCATTCCAAGCAGATACACTAGCCAGCTCAAGCTCTCTAGACGATCCCTTTATCCTGGCCATTTTCGGTCTGGGGGCTCGACATCCTCGGCCCCTTTCCCCGAGCTGTCGGGGGCTTTGAGTACTTGTACGTTGCAATCGACAAGTTCACAAAGTGGCCGGAAGTGGAAGCAGTGAGGAAGGTGACAGCACAGTCAGCAGTCAAGTTCTTCAGGTCGATTGTTTGCCGCTTCGGGATCCCTAACAGGATCATCACCGACAACGGCACACAATTCATGAGCCGCACCTTCATGCAGTATGTCCAAGATCTTGGCGCCAAGGTCTGCTTCGCTTCTGTTGCTCATCCGAGAAGCAACGGTCAAGCGAAGAGGGCGAATGCTGAAGTGCTGTGTGGGCTCAAGACCAGGACTTTTGACAGGCTGCGCAAGTGCGGAAAGAACTAGATTGAGGAGCTGCCGGTGGTTCTTTGGTCGATCAGGACGACGCCAAATCGAGCCACTGGCCAGACACCTTTCGCTCTAGTCTATGGAGCAGAGGCAGTTCTCCCCACGGAACTCGTATACGGGTCACCTCGAGTGCTCGTTTATGATGAGCTTGAGCAAGAGAAGCTGCGACAAGATGACGCACTGCTCCTTGAGGAAGACCGTCTTCAGGCCGCTGTACGAGCTGCTCGATACCAGCAAGCTTTGCGCCGCTACCATAGCCGCAAAGTTAATGCCAGAAGTCTCGAGGAAGGCGACCTTGTTCTTCGGCGCGTTCAGTCCGCCAAGAATTCCAACAAGTTGACGCCGAAGTGGGAAGGCCCTTACCGGGTGAAACGAGTCACTAGGCCTAACACTGTCCGCCTTGAGACCGAAGATGGCATTCCGGTGAGCAACTCCTGGAACATTGAGCATCTTCATAAGTTTTACCCGTAGGGCACGGTTGCCGGAACCTTTTTCGGCAACCACCTTTTGTATAAGTCTTGCCGATGTTGCATGTAATCCTTCGTACAAAGCCGGGCGCAGACCCCGTGCATAAGTAAAGCTCATGTGCTCCGCACATCTTGTCAATTTTATGCTTTCTACTTTTTTGCATGTGTTATCTGACACTTTGTGCAGCGCCTACCCCCGATAAGCAATAACGAGCCGTAAGGCTCCATATCTTTATTTTCTCTTCTTTCTCTTTCTCAAAGAAAGGAAGGTTCCCTCGCCCACAAGTTTGCCGGGGGGGAAGGAGAAGATAATGGTGTGGACCAAACATCGTTCGAGGAAGTTTCGCCTTACCGGGAAGCAAACGACAGAAAAGCTAAGTTGCTAAAGTTTGAGCAATCAGTTTTAAAAATTTTAAGTTATCTTCCTCGAACGACCGTGCTTTGTATGGAAAACCTGTGCGCGGAGGAACCAACTCGTAGCTAGTTGCGCCCTTACTTTGTTTCGAGTCTGCTCAACAACTTAAGTGAGCTGCGACTAGTTGCGACAAGGTTTCTTGTCGGTAGCGGCACCACCAGCAGGCTGCTGACGTCCCGCACTCAGCGCTCGCGGCTAAGGTGCCTGCGCCGACAAGTTCCCTAAAAGCGTAGGGTAAAAACATACAAAGGAAGGAATCAAGTAAAGGAAATAACATAGCAATTGCTACCCAAAATAGAGTCATATTACAAGATAGCTTGTCGCAGCTCTAACAGATTGTTCTTATAACATGACCAGCAGCGACAAGAAAAAGAGAAAACGGGCGGCCTAATCTACGCGATCGCACTCAACCCTCTTGATCCCGCTCACCTTGTCCACAATGGGTGCGACAAGGGTCTTGAGCGCTTCCAGATCAGCATCCGGCGGCAAGGTCCTGAGGACGTTGGTGAGGTTGAGGCCTGGGTTGCGGAAGGCCACCTTCACCAGCACCTTTTGAAGAGCTCCCACGCAGATCTTGCACGACTCGTCGGCCAGCTGCTTTGGGATCTTCTCCCGGAGTCGCTGGAGGGCCGTCGCCACGCCTTTGAAGAACAAGCTGAGCTTGGCGCTGGGTTGGAGGTGCTCATCGGAGGAATACCCGAGATCCTCCAACCCCAGCTGCGCCAGCTCCCTGTCGATGGCTGCGGCAACATCCACGAGACCCTCCGTCCAGTGCTCCACATTCTCCCTAAAAGTGTTCTGGGCGGCAGCAGCACTCGCCAGCAGCACCTCGTCGGTCTTGATCTTCTCCTTCAAGGCCACCTCCTGCTCCCTGGCGCCGTCCAGCGTCTTGGTCAAAGTAGTCAGCTTCAACTCAAGATCTGCGTTGGAGTCCTTGGCGGCGCTAAGCTCCTTGCTCCTCTCGGCGAGACGACCCTGCAGCTCGCCAAGGGTGTGGGCGTCTTTCTCGCGCTCACGCTTGAGCACAGCAAGCTCCTCGCCGCTCGCCTTGAGATCGGCCTCCAGCTGCGCCACCTTCGTCTCCAGCTCCTTCTTGGCGGCCTCGGCAGCTGCGACAGCATCCTCTGCTTCCTTGAGAGCCCCGCCGAATGTTTGCTCGCGCGCGGCAAGCTCCTCCTCGTGGCTGTCAAGGTTGACCTTCCGCTGCGCCAACTCGCCTTCCTGCGCAGATAGCTTCTCGGCAGCAAGCCGCTGTTGCTCTTCAACTTCAGCCTTCTCGAGGAGGAAGGCTTTCCGCTCCTCGGCGAGTTGCTCCCGCTCCTCTGCCAGGGACCGGAGAGCTTCCTGGTTAAGACCCCGGAGCTCCTCCGCGCGCTTCTCGATGTCCACTCCCGCCTTCGCGACAAGTGCTTCTCGGGATTCCAGCTTGGCCTGTCGAGCGCGGTATAGTGACAACAGCTTCCGCGGCAGCCGCTCCTCCTCAGGCTCGCCGCTGCTGCTGCTCGGCGCGTCGACCAGCGTCAGCCCAGCGGAGGCGAGCAACTCTTCATCAAAGATTTCTCCTTCGACCGGCGCCCTGGAGCTTGACGCCCAAGGGAGCTTGATGAAGACGCCATCGCCGGCCTTCAAATAGGCGCCGGTCTGGGGCTCTTCGGAGCCTGACGCTGCAGCAGCGGCGGAGGGATCGGCGGTCGGTGTAGCGCCTAACGCTCCTGCGGCCTCGGGGCCGTCAGTGCGATCGCCGGACCCCTCGCCAGCTTCTGCGGTGGCAGCTTTGGCGGCCTCTTCGCCGGCGGGATCATTAGCGCCGGCTTCTTCTTCGGTGGCAGCGGCGTCGTCGGTATTGCCGCGTGCGTTCTCCTCGCCGGCGACCTCGGTTTCCATCAGCTCCGTGGCAGATGGATCTGACGACCGGAAAAGGGAGAAAAGTCAAGCAAATATTCAAAAAGAAAATCAGAAGAAGAAGAACCCAAGGGAAGTTTTCAAGCAAGAGGATTACCTGTACTAGGATATACAGTCGTGGTCTCCGCCACCGGGGGGTCGCTGGTGTTGTCCCTTGCCAGACAACTGTCCCTTGCCGGAGACTTCTCCCTTACCGGAAAATTCTCCCTTGCCGAAGAATGCTCCCTTGCCGGGGAATCCTCCCTTGGCAGTGTAGTCGAAGCAGATGGCATGTCAGGGGCGGCTTCCGGGCGCTCGTGGTGAGGCTGCTCTGCTCCTACACAAACCAATAATCAGATGTCAGCAAAGAAAGAGCACCCATGCGCGCCTAACAGCAGGAAGTAAACCATATACTTACGTTGGGGGCTGCACTGGGGGCTGCTTTGGGGAATAGTTGCCGGGTCCGGCAAGGCGGTCTCGGACACGTCCCCTGCTTTCGCGGTGGGTTCGTCCTTGATGACAATCACCGGGACCTTGGCTCTCTTCGCCGCTCTCTAGGCCAGAGTCCTGAAAAGGAATGGGTTCGGAGTAAAGCGAATCAGATACAAGACAAAACAGCAAGAATTGAAGAACTACAGGTACAGCAAAGAATCTTACTCTTCTTCTTCCTCGTCAGAGCTGAGCGCGGAGAGGTCGAAGTCCGGCCCACCTTCGGCGCGACGAGGCGGAGGAGTAGGTTCCCTTAGCCGCTCGACAGAAGCAGAAGCGGTGGACCGGGAGGACCCCGCTCCAGTTGCCGCAGCGGCGTGAGGTGCTCCCGCGGCAACAGTGCTTGCCACGATGGAGCGCGTCGCGCGGCGCGGTGGCTGTTGACTCGTCTGCCGCCCCGCTACGTCCCCGGCCTTGCGGAGACGCCTTCTTGGTGGAGCTGGGGGCTCCGCTTGTGGCAAGCCGTCTGAAGATGAGAAAGAGGAGGAGTCGATCTTCAACGAGTCGCTCGCGCCCTCGGTGGGCTCGCTCGACTCAGCTTCAGGCCCGGCAAGCTCTCCCTCGCCGGCAAGCCCCTCTCGCTCGGCAAGGCTTGCCGCCTCTGCTGCCTCTGCCTCCTCCACGGTGAATCCAAACTCGCCCGCGGCAGCGGCTTCCGCCGCCTCTTCCAGCCTAGTGGCGATGCGCTGCATCTCCGCATCAGTGGTGTCGCGAGTAAGGCTTTTTTGTTCATCGGAGCGGACCAGCACTTCTACCAAGCCGTCAAAGAACTCCTGCACGACGTCGTCTGCAGGCTCTTGCCAAGTTGGGACAATTCCATGCGAATCGCACAGCGGCATCATTGCACGGATGCGGTCGAGCGAGGAGTTGTTGCACAGCGGAACGACACCCCTCGGCAACCTGAACACTTCGGGATGTTGAGGATCGTGCTTGAACAGTTCCAGGAGCATCGCTCCAGTTCCAGGACAGTGAAGTTGAAGTTGAGGCCCGGGCGCAGCCTCATGATATCCGCCGCATTCTGGAACTCCCAGGCGGGTCTCCTCCTCTCCTGTAGGGGGGCGATGCGGCGGCGAAGAAAATCTGCGCCAACGGCGCCTACAGTGAGCCCGGCAAGCCTGAGGCGTTGGATCCGGGTGACGGCAATCTTCAGCCTATCGTCTTCCGGGGCCACGTTGCTCCAATCGTTGCCGTGCGCTACTGGGGCTTGGCGCTGGGCGGTAAATGGCTGCGGGTTCTCCTCGACATTCCAGCACCAGTCTGCTCTCCATTCCTCCCACTTGCTGCGGAGCTCTCCCTCCAGATAAGCTTCCTTCTTGCCAGTTCTCGAGATCCAGGCGATTCCGCCGGATAAAGGCTCCCCTCTCTCAACTCGGGGCATAAAGAGCTACATTTGGATAGACTCCGACAAAGTTTTTGCAGAGATGTGCGAAAACTGCCATGGTCAGAACGGCATTGGGGGTGAAGTCAAGGAGGCGGAACCCGTAGGTGTTCATAATGTCGCAGAAAAAGTCAGAGAAAGGCGGGCAGAGCCCGCAGTAGAAGAACAACACAAAGAAGGGATATCCATTCGGAGCTAGTTTCGAAGCGGCAGCTGAGAGTACCTTCGTGCGTGGATGCGCTCGCGTCTCCGTCGACCAGAAGAGGTAGTAATACTCCCTCAGCTCCTTCGCGCAGAGCTGGGGGGGGGGAGGTTGCCCGCTCCTTTCACAGCGCCGCGAGCCGCTGCGCCTCGGCCGACTTCACAACCTTCCCTGCTTTTGGAGCCATGGCAGAGGTGGTGAGAGAGATCGACAGCGTTGGTGGTGCTGGTGGCGATGGGGGGCGGAGCGCTGCTCTCTTTCAGCTTTGGGAAGAAGGGGGGAGCGGCGGAGGTTTTTTTTGAGATTGGAATAGCAACCGGCGAGATGGGCGAACTGCCCCTGTTTCCCCTGCTTATAAAGAGGGAGGGGGCGGACGTTCCGTCTTTCTGAATAAAGAAACCACCCACGATCTCTCCCACAACGCCGCATTCGACGCGTGCCGTTCGAGGAGGGCGCGGTGGATACAGAGTGAGATACGGCGTAACCCAGGCCGCACGTGCCCGTGCCCTGTTTTGGGCCTGGCCCAACAGCGCTCGGCACCGTGTGTGGCCCAGGCCCGGGGGCTCCTGTCGGTGTACTAGAGTAGGGGTACCCTAGTATCCCGAACTTGTGCACGGGCAGTCGCAGCACCCCATGGCGAGGCTTGCTGGGTGACCGCCAAGGTCCTCCGTGGTTCCTTTGGAGCCATTCAAGAACAAAGTATTCAAGCCAAGGAGACAAGGCCCCGGCAAGAGGAGCTTGCCGGGAAGGCCAACCAAGGCATCTCAAGGAACTTGCCGCGATGCGCCACGCGTCCCGGCGAGGCCCGGTGAGCGACAAGCTTCCAGACGCGACAAGACAACGACCGCGGCAAGGCGCTTGCCGCGGCAAGCTACCACTCTATACCCGCGCTCCAGCACATCCACCAACGTGTCGCCCTGGGACCTTTCCAGGCGCGCGTGGCAAGAGGCTGTGCAGCCAGCGGTGCGCGGTGGCAAGCGACGCTGACAAGATTGCCATCGTGGCAAGCGGTGGCGTCCCTGACGGTCCCTTTTTGCACTATTTGGGCGATGCAGACGGGCATTTAATGCCTTTGTCCCCTGCCGTCAGGGTTAGGTATGATACACTGTACAGGTAGTTGTACCAACCGCAATTCCTTTTCCATTTTTACCCTTGTCTATGTTGCCACCTGTCGGTGACCCCTTTAGCATATAAAAGGAGGCCCATGCGCAACGTAGAGGGGGGTTCGAAGGCAGAAAAACACTCACGCTCGGTCTCGTTAGCAGCTAGGGTGTACTGTAGCACTCAGCGCTCCCGAGCAAGAACTCAACATACTCAGACATGCAGCAGCAGTAGGAGTGTTATCTCTCCGAAGAGCTCTGAAGCTGGGTAAACTGCTCATGTGCTTCGCCTCGATCCGCTCTTCGTGCGATCTCTGCCCCCCGCCGAACCGAAAGGGGCTCGGTCCGCCGGTCCCATAGGTGTTCGTGGATCAGTTTCCCCGACAATAAGTTCTTGTAACATGTTGTTTGATAGCTCTAAACATTGCAACCTGATGTTATTTTCTGCAAAGTCTGAAATTGTTACTATTTGCAATCTTGCCATGTCCTTTTGAGCATGTTCTAGTGATTTCTGGAGATAGCTCAGTGTTCATGTTTTGTTATGCTTTACCTGTACATCATGACCATGCCTTTTGTTTTCATATTGAGGTGCTGTAGCTTGTTGTTTTGATGCTTGCAATATGCCTACTTGCTGTTTTGGACAGATTGTTATTATAACTTGTTTCATGTGTGTGTGTTGAACCGTTGCTCCGTTTTGAGTGTGCTCTATATGAAACTTGCTTGATTTTGCATGAAGTTTCATATTATCATGTTGCATCATTGTTTTGAGGTGTTTGCTTGATGTTTGTATGCATTTTGCATCAATGTCATGTTTAACTTGTTTTGCTCATATCTTCTAGGCCGTAGATCCGAATTAAATGAACTTTATATGTAACTTCACTAGAATCTCGTGTAGATCATCTTGGTGCATCTTAACTTGCTATTTAACAACTTGAACATAAGGTTTATTCAGATCTGGACCAATTTTGAAATTTGCATATGAGGACTTACCGGAATTGTTATATGTTGTTTCTGGCCTCATTTAAACTTGCTTTGATGTGTTGTTCTTGTTTGCATCATCTCTTGCCATGAGTAGCTTCATGTAGCTTTGTCATGCATCATATTTGTTTGTGCACCATGCCTTGTTCATGTGTGGTGTGTTTACCATGTTGTGTGCTTCTTTTCGATAGTTCCTGTTTCGTTGCGATCGTGAGGATTCGTTCGTCTACACTTGGTTCATCTTCGTGCCTTCATCCGTTCGTCTTCTTCATGGACTCGTTCTTCTTCCTAGCGGGATTTCAGGCAATATGACCGCTACCCTGGATCTCATTACTATCATTGCTATGCTAGTTGCTTCGTTCTATCGCTATGCTACATCACCTATCTTTTGCTCATCAAGCCTCCCAAATTGCCATGAACCTCTAACCTTTGACACCCTTCCTAGCAAACCGTTGCTTGACTATGTTACCGCTTTGCTCAGCCCCTCTTATATCGTTGCTAGTTGCAGGTGAAGTTGAAGATTGCTCCATGGTGAACAGGATTTTGTTGGGATATCACAATATCTCTTATATTATTAATGCATCTATATACTTGGTAAAGGGTGGAAGACTCGGCCTTATGCCTAGTGTTTTGTTCCACTCTTTCCACCCTAGTTTCCGTCATACCGGTGTTATGTTCCCGGATTTTGCGTTCCTTACGCGGTTGGGTGATTTATGGGACCCCCTTGACAGTTCGCTTTGAATAAAACTCCTCCAGCAAGGCCCAACCTTAGTTTTACCATTTGCCTCACCACCACCTACTTTTCCCTTGGGAGTCGCTCTCTTGAGGGTCATCTTTATTTTAGCCCCCCCCCCCCGGGGCCAGTGCTTGTCTAAGTGTTGGTCCGAACCGAGCAACCTGCGGGGCCACCTCGGGGCAACTTGAGGGTTGGTTTTACTCGTAGCTTGACTTATCCGGTGTTGCCCTAAGAACGAGATATGTGCAGCTCCTATCGGGATTGTCGGCGCATCGGGCGGCTTTGCTGGTCTTGTTTTACCATTGTCGAAATGTCTTGTAAACCGGGATTCCGAGTCTGATCGGGTCTTCCTGGGAGAAGGAATATCCTTCATTGATCGCGAGAGCTTATCATGGGCTAAGTTGGGACACCCCTGTAGGGTTTAAACTTTCGAAAGCTGTGCCCGCGGTTATGTGGCAGATGGGAATTTGTTAATGTCTGGTTGTAGATAACTTGACACCAGATCCGAATTAAAACGCATCAACCGCGTGTGTAGCCGTGATGGTCTCTTCTCGGTGGAGTCCGGGAAGTGAACACGGTTTCTGTGTTATGTTTGACGTAAGTAGGTGTTCAGGATCACCTCTTGATCATTCCTAGTTGACGACCGTTCCGCTTGTTCTCTTCTCGCCCTTATTTGCGTATGTTAGCCACCATATTTGCTTAGCCGCTGCTGCAACCTCACCACTGTACCCCTTCCTTTCCCATTTAGCTTTGCTAGTCTTGATACCCATGGTAATGGGATTGCCGAGTCCTCGTGGCTCACAGATTACTACAACAACAGTTGCAGGTACAGGTTATGCGATGGTCATGACGCGAGAGCGATGCTTGCTTGTTTTGGAGTTCTTCTTTTGTTTCTTCTTCGATCAGGGGATAGGTTCCAGGTCGGCAGCCTGGGCTAGCAGGGTGGATGTCGTTTGAGCTTCTGTTTGTGTTTCATCCGTAGTCGGATGTTGTTCTCATGTAAGATGATGTTTTATTCTTGTGGCATGTATGCCTCTTGTATGTATCCCCATCTATTATGTAATGTTGATGTAATGATATCCACCTTGCAAAAGCGTTTCAATATGCGGGTCTATCCTTGGTGGGACCTTCGAGTTCCTTCTGGATAGGGTCGCATATTGGGCGTGACACATTGCTTCTCCATTTTCATCATCATCGTCATCCTCTTGGTATTCTTCTTGAACCACCAGCCCACGAGTGGGAGTCTTCTTGGCGAAGTTGTTCTTGTTGGGGAAGGACTTGGCTTTGTCTTTTTGGATGAACTTGCCGCCATTGTCTTTCCGCTTCTCGTAAGGACAATCCGCAACGAAATGGCTCACATTGCCACAGTTGAAGCAAGTTCTAACTCGTTGCTTGCCCTTGAAGCCACTTGAGTTGTTCTTGTTGAAGTTGGGTCTTGTATTCTTCTTGCTCCAAAATTGTCTTGAAGCAAGGGCCATGTGCTCATGATAATCATATTTGGTGTCTTCGGGGTTGCTCTCCTCATCTTCCACTTCTTCCTCTTCGTCCATAATAACCTTGGCCTTCAAAGCAAGGTTGGGCTTCTTTGCCCTTTGAGAACGGAGCACCGCATTGTCGGCAGTCTTGTCCAAGATGCTCATTGCAATGAACTCATCCAACACTTCACTTGAGGTCATGGAGTGGAAGTCCGGTCTTTGACGAATGACGAAGGACATGGCCTTGTTGTAGGGCATCATGGCCTTGAGGAACTTGCGCTTGATCCAATTGTCATCTGTGTCCTTGCTTCCATGATCTCGGAGTGAGACCACGAGTTTGGTCACTCTTCGAAAGAGCACACGAGGTTCTTCATCTTCTTTCATTGCAAACTCATCGGCTTCATCTTGCACCACTTCATAGTTGGAGCGTTGAATGCTTGCACTTCCTCGATAGAGAGACTCAACACATTTCCATGCTTCTTTAGCCACAGCATGAGGTCGAAGATGAGGGAGATCTTTGGGAAGGATTGCATCTTGGATGATGAAGAGAGCACTCTCATTGAATTGATAGTCCACGGCTTCTCGAGGGGTGAAGTTGCTTGGGTCATGAGGATAGAAACCTTCTTCAATGATTCTCCAAAGGTTAGTATTCACATGTTTTAAATGACGCTTGAAGCGATAAACCCAAGAATCAAAATCTTCATGTTTCTCATATTTAGGAGGAGGACCGGCATGATTCAAATGAGTAGAGGGGATCGGTCCTCCATAAGTTGGGGGTTCCACATGGGCAAAGATGCCGGTGCCATTTCTACCACTAGTAGAAGGACTCTTTTCACTGTTAGCTTCCCCCTTGTCGGAGGTAGCATCCGTCACCTTGTTAGTGGGATCACCCACTTTCATCGGCGAGGTAGATAGTTTAAGTCCTTCTAGGAATTCAGAAAACATGCTTTTAACCTTGGCCGTCATGGAGGTTTTCAATGTGTCTAAAGCCACATTGAATTCCTCACGTGAGACCGAGGTTCCCCCTTCGGCCGAAGACAAGATGGGATTCACACCGGAGTGCTCCTTCGCATCGTCGTTGGTGTCAACCATACTCTTCGGACGGCAAAGTCCTTAATAAAGAGACGAGGCTCTGATACCAATTGAAAGGATTGATATGGTTGACTAGAGGGGGGTGAATAGGTAACTAACAATTTTTAAGCTTTTCTTTACCAATTTAAACTTTGCAACAAAATAGGTTGTCTAGATATGCAACTAGGTGAGTAACCTATATGATGCAAAAACAACTAGTACACAAGTAAATAAGGGATACAACACAAGTAGGCTTGCAAGAGTAAAGGCACGAAATAACCAAGAGTGGAGCCGGTGGAGACGAGGATGTGTTACCGAAGTTCCTTCCTTTTAAAGGGAAGACGTCTTCGTTAGAGCGGTGTGGGGGCACAATGCTCCCCAAGAAGCCACTAGGGCCACCGTATTCTCCTCACGCCCTCACACAATGCGAGATGTCGTGATTCCACTATTGGTGCCCTTGAAGGCAGCAACCGAACCTTTACAAACAAGATTGGGGCTATATCCACAACAATTGGAGGCTCCCAACAACACTACGAAGCTTCACCACAATGGAGTATGGCTTTGAGGTGACCTCAACCGTCTAGTGTGCTCAAACACCCAAGAGTAACAAGATCCTCTAGGGCTAAGACAGGGAATCAAAGTTCTCTTGGTGGAAGTGTAGATCGGGGCCTTCTCAACCAATCCCGAGCAAATCAAGAAGATTGATTGGCTAGGGAGAGAGATCGGGCGAAAATGGAGCTTGGAGCAACAATGGAGCTTTGGGGGAAAGAGGTGGGTCAACTTTGGGGAAGAAGACACCTTTATATAGTGGGGGAACCAATCCAACCGTTACCCCACTAAACAGCCACGCACAGAGCGGTACTACCGCTTGGGCAGGGCAGTACTACCGCTGCGGGCGGTACTACCGCTCTCACCCAGCGGTACTGCCGCGCTGACGAGGAGGTCAGGGTCCTGGCCCCAGAGCGGTACTATCGCGGGGGTAGGCGCGGTACTACCCCTTGGAGCGGTACTACCGCCACTACTACCACACATAGTACTGTAAAACCCGACACGAAAAACATCGGTCTCGAATCAAAGCGGTAGTAGCCCGGAACCACTGCGGTACTACGGCCGAAGACCACAAGTGGTACTACCGCTTGAGTGCTTCGGCGGTACTACCGCTGTGGACCGCGGTACTACCGCTGGGCCAGGACAAAGCAGACACAGGGAAAAGGCAGCTCCAATGAAGCGGAAGGAAAACATCGGGTGTGATATGGATGTGTACGTGTTGATTCCACCCTAGCCTTACCAAAGCGGATCCCCTCTTGATAGTACGGTGACTCCTACGAAACTAGTCCACCAACAGCGAAACGAAGGAGCTACACCGTCTTGAATAAAACACCGAGGGGAGGTAATCGCCTCGTGCCAATGGATGAATCTCTGAAAGAACTTAACGCACACGATTAGTCCGCACAAGCATTGTCATCAATCACCAAAACATCTTGGGGATAAATATGCCCTTACACCATTCCTGGATCACACTTGTACCCCTTGACTGACTCATGGCAAGGCACACTTTAGGTGCGGTACACAGCATAGCATACTGTAGAGCCTACGTCTAAAGCATAGGGGACAACCTTCGTCCTTTCTCCCTCTTCTGCTATGGTCAAGTCTTGAATCTTACTCAATACTCGCACCTTATAACACAGCCCAGAACTCCTTCTTTGCCGATCTATTTTGAACTCCTTCAAAATCTTGTCACGGTATGTGTTCGTTTGAAAGTACTATCAAGCGATCTTGATCTATCCTTATAGATCTTGTTGCTCAATGTTCAAGCAGCTTAATCTAGGTTTTCCATTGAAAAACACTTTTCAAATAACCCTATATGCTTTCCAGAAACTCTACATCATTTCTGATCAACAATATGTCAACAACATATACTCATCAGAAATTCTATAGTGCTCCCACTCACTTCTTTGGAAATACAAGTTTCTCATAAACTTTGTATAAACCCAAAATCTTTGATCATCTCATCAAAGCGTATATTCCAACTCCGAGATGCTTACTCCAGTCCTTAGAAGGATTGCTGGAGCTTTGCATACTGGTTAGCATCTTTTAGGATTGACAAAAACTTCTGGTTGTATCACATACAACCTTTCCTCAAGAAAATCGTCGAAGAAACAATGTTTTGACATCCTATCTGCAAGATTTCATAAATAATGATGTAACTGCTAATATAATTTCAACAGACTCTTAGAATCGCTATGAGTGAGAAAGTCTCATCGTAGTCAACTCCTTGAACTTGTCGGAAAACATCTTAACGACAAGTCGAGCTTCCTTAATGGTGATACTTACCATCATTGTCCGTCTTCCTTTTAAAATCCATCTATACCCAACAGCCTTACGACTATCAAGTAGTTCTTCCAAAGTCTATACTTTGTTTTCATACATGGATCCTCTCTCGGATTTTATGGCCTCGAGCCATTCGTCGGAATTCAGGCCCACCATCGCTTCTCCATAGCTCGTAGGTTCATTGTTGTCTAGCAACATGACCTCTAAGACAGGATTACATACCACTCTGAAGTAGTACGCATCCTTGTCGACCTACGAGGTTTGGTAGTGACTTGATCTGAAGTTTCATGATCACTATCATCAGCTTCCACTTCAATTGGTGTAGGTGCCATAGGAACAACTTCATGTGCCCTGCTACACACTAGTTGAAGTGATGGTTCAATAACCTCATCAAGTCTCCACCATCCTCCCACTCAATTCTTTCAAGAGAAACTTTTCCTCGAGAAAGGACCAGTTTCTGGAAATAATCATTTTTGCTTCCGGATCTGAATTAGGAGGTATACCCAACTGTTTTTGGGTGTCCTATAAAGATGCATTTTATCCGCTTTGGGTTCGAGCTCATCAGGCAAAACTTTTCACATAAGCGTCGCAGCCCCAAACTTTTAAGAAACAACAGCTTAGGTTTCTCTAAACCATAGTTCATACGGTGTCATCTCAATGGAATTACGTGGTACCCTATTTAAAGTGAATGCGGTTGTCTCTAATGCCTAACCCATAAACGATAGTGGTAGTTTGATAAGAGACATCATGGTATGCACCGTATCCAATAGGGTGCAGTTATGATGTTCGGACACACCATCACACTATGGTGTTCCAGGCGGTGTTAGTTGTGAAACAATTTCCACAATGTCTTAATTGTGTGCCAAACTCATAACTCGGATATTCATCTCTATGATCATATCATAGACATTTTATCCTCTTGTCACGACGATCTTCAACTTCACTCTGAAATTACTTGAACCTTTCAATAATTCAGACTTGTGTTTCATCAAGTAAATATACTAAACATCTACTCAAATCATTTGTGAAGTAAGAACATAACGATATCCACTGCGTGCCTCAGCACTCATTGGACTGCACACATCAAAATGTATTACTTCCAACAAGTTGCTTTCTTGTTCCATCTTACTGAAAACGAGGCCTTTCAGTCATCTTGCCCATATGGTATGATTTGCATGTCTCAAGTGATTCAAAATCAAGTGAGTCCAAATGATCCATCTGCATGGAGTTTCTTCATGCGTATATACCAATAGACGTGGTTCGCATGTCTCAATCTTTTCAAAAACGAGTGAGTCCAAAGATCCATCAATATGGAGCTTCTTCATGCGTTTTATACCAATATGACTCAAATGGCGGTGCCACAAGTATGTGGTACTATAATTACTATCTTATATCTTTTGGCACGAACATGTGTATCATCACAATCAAGATTCAATAAACCCATTTTAGGTGCAAGACCATTGAAGGTATTATTCAAATAAATAGAGTAACCATTATTCTCCTTAAATGAATAACCGTATTGTGATAAACATAATCCAATCATGTCTATGTTCAACGCAAACACCAAATAACAATTATTTAGGTTTAACACCAATCTCGATGGTAGAGGGAGCAGGCGATGCTTGATCACATCAACCTTGGAAACACTTCCAACACACATCGTCATCTCACCTTTAGCTAGTCTCCGTTTATTTCGTAGCTCTTTTATTTCGAGTTACTAACACTTAGCAACCGAACCGGTATCTTAATACCTTGGTGCTACTAGGAGTACTAGTAAAGTACACATTTAATACAATGTATATCCAATATACTTCTGTCAACCTTGCGAGCCTTCTCATCTACCAAGTATCTAGGGTAGTTCTGCTTCAGTAACCGTTCCCTCATTATAGAAGCACTTAGTCTCGGGTTTGGGTTCAACCCTAGGTTTCTTCACTAGAGCAACAACTGATTTGTCGTTTCATGAAGTATCCCTTCTTGCCCTTGCCCTTCTTGAAACTAGTGGTTTTACTAACCATTAACAATTGATGCTCCTACTCGATTTCTACTTTCGTGGTGTCAAACATCGTGAATTGCTCAAGGATCATCATGTCTATCCCTGATATGTTATAGTTCATCACGAAGCTCTAATAGCTTGGTGGCAGTGACTATGGAGAACCATCACTATCTCATCTAGAAGATTAACTCCCACTTGATTCAAGTGATTGTAGTACTCAATGATTGAGCTTTTCTCCCTTAGTTTGCAGGTTAAGAAACTTGTCGGAGGTATCATACCTCTTGACGTGGGCACGAGCCTGAAATCCTAATTTCAGCTCTTGGAACGTCTCATATGTTCTGCGACGTTTCAAAAATGTCTTTGGTGCCTCAATTCTAAACCTTTAACATTACGCACTGAACTATCACATAGTCATCAAAATGTGTATGTCAGATGTTCGCAACATCAACAAACGACGCTCGAGGTTCAGCACACCGAGAGGTGCATTAAGGACATAAGCCTTCTGTGCAGCAATGAGGACAATCCTCAGTATACGGACCCAATCCGCATAATTGCTACTGTCAACTTTCAACTAAATTTTTCTCCAGGAACATATCTTAAAACAGTAGAACTAAAGCGTACGCTATGACATAATTTGCAAAGACCTTTTGACTATGTTCATGATAATTAATTTCATCTGATTATTTAATGAACTCCCACTTAGATAGACATCCCTCTAGTCATCTAAGTGATAAATGATCCGAGTCAACTAGGCCGTGTCCGATCATCACGTGAGACGGAGTAGTCATCATCAGTGAACATCTTCATGTTTATCGCATCTACTATATGACTCATGTTCGACCTTTCGGTCTCTTGTGTTCCGAGGCCATGTTTGTACATGCTAGGCTCGTCAAGTCAACCTAAGTGTTTTGCATGTGTAAATCTGGCTTACACCCGTTGTATGCGAACGTTAGAATCTATCACACCCTATCATCACGTGGTGCTTCGAAACAACGAACTTTCGCAATGATGCACAGTTAGGGGGGACACTTTCTTGAAATTTTAATGAGGGATCATCTTATTTATGCTACCATCGTTCTAAGCAAATAAGATGTAGACATGACAAACATCACATGCAAATCATAGAGTGACATGATATGGCCAATATCATCTCGCGCCTTTGATCTTCATCTTTGAGGCGCGGCATGATCACCTTCGTTACCGGCATGACACCATGATCTCCATCATCATGATCTCCATCATCGTGTCTTCATGAAGTTGTCTTGCCAACTATTACTTCTACTACTATGTCTAACGGTTAGCAATAAAGTAAAGTAATTACATGGCCTTATCAATGACACGCAGGTCATACTATAAATTAAGACAACTCCTATGGATCCTGCCGGTTGTCATACTCATCGACATGCAAGTCGTGATTCCTATTACAAGAACATGATCAATCTCATACATCACATATATCATTCATCACATTCTTTTGGCCATATCACATCACATAGCATACCCTGCAAAAACAAGTTAGACGTCCTCTAATTGTTATTGCATGTTTTACATGGCTGCTATGGGTTTCTAGCAAGAACGTTTCTTACCTATGCAAAAGCCACAACGGTGATATGCCAATTGCTATTTACCCTTCATAAGGACCCTTTTCATCGAAACCGATCCGACTAAAATGGGAGAGACTGTCACCCGCTAGCCACCTTATGCAACAAGTGCATGTAAGTCGGTGGAACCTGTCTCACGTAAGCGTACGTGTAAGGTCGGTCCAGGCCGCTTCATCCCACGATACCGCCAAATCAAGATAAGACTAGTAACGGTAAGCAAATTGAACAATCCAATGCCCACAACTACTTTTGTTCTACTCATGCATAGAATCTACACAATAGACCTAGCTCATGATGCCACTGTTGGGGAACGTAGTAGAAATTCAAAATTTTCTACGCATCACCAAGATCAATCTATGGAGATTCTAGCAACAAGAGAGGGAGAGTATGAGCATCTTCATACCCTTGAAGATCGCTAAGCGGAAGCGTTACAAGAACATGGTTGATGGAGTCGTACTCGCGGTGATTCAAATCGCGGAAGATCGAATCTAGCGCCGAACGGACGGCGCCTCCGCGTTCAACACACATACATCCCGGGGACATCTCCTCCTTCTTGATCCAGCAAGGGGAGAGGAGAAGTTGAGGGAGAACTCCGACAGCACAATGACGTGGTGGTGGTGGAGCTCGTGGTTCTCCAGCAGGGCTTCGCCAAGCACTACGGAGGAGGAGGAGGTGTTGGAGGAGGGAGAAGGCTGCGCCAGGGGAGATGTACGGCTGCCCTCCCACCCCTCCACTATATATAGGGGCAAGGGGAGAGGGGGAGGCGCCCTAGGGTTTCCCCTAGGGGCGGCGGCCAAGCAGATTGGATCTCCCTAGGGAAAATCCTAAGGAGACTTGCCCCCCAAGCCAAGCAGGTGGAGGATTGCCTCCCAAGCTAGGTGGAGGCGCCCCACCTCCCCAACTAACGTGGGAAAGGGTGTGGGGGCGCACCACCCCTTAGTGGGCTGGTTTGCCCCTTCCCCTTTGGCCCATGAGGCCCTCCAACACTTGTCGGGGCTCCCGAAACACCTTTCGGTCATGCTGGCCATAGCCTGGTACCCCCGGAACACTTCCGGACTCCAATACCCTTCACCCAATATATCGATCTTCACCGCCAGACCATTCTGGAACTCCTCGTGACGTCCGGGATCACATCCGGGACTCCGAACTACCTTCGGTAACCACATACTATTTCCCATAACAACTCTAGCGTCACCGAACCTTAAGTGTGTAGACCCTACGGGTTCGGGAACCATGCAGACATGACCGAGACGTTCTCCGGCCAATAACCAACAGCGGGATCTGGATACCCATGTTGGCTCCCACATGTTCCACGATGATCTCATCGGATGAACCACGATGTCGAGGATTCAATCAATCACGTATACAATTCCCTTTGTCCATTGGTATGTTACTTGCCCGAGATTCGATCGGCGGTATCCCTATACCATGTTCAATCTTGTTGCCGGCAAGTCTCTTTACTCGTTCCGTAATGCATGATCCCGTGACTAACTTCTTAGTCACATTGACCTCATTATGATGATGCATTACCGAGTGGGCCCAGAGATACCTCTCCGTCATACGGACTGACAAATCCCAGTCTTGATTCATGCCAACCCAACAGACACTTTCGGAGATACCTGTAGTGCACCTTTATAGCCACCCAGTTACGTTGTGACGTTTGGTACACCCAAAGCATTCCTACGGTATCTGGGAGTTGCACAATCTCATGGTCTAAGGAAATGATACTTGACATTAGAAAAGCTCTTAGCAAACAAACTACACGATCTTGTGCTATGCTTAGGATTGGGTCTTGTCCATCACATCATTCTCCTAATGATGTGATCCCGTTATCAATGACATCCAATGTCCATGGTCAGGAAACCATAACCATCTATTGATTAACGAGCTAGTCAACTAGAGGCTCACTAGGGACATGTTGTGGTCTATGTATTCACACATGTATTACGGTTTCCAGTTAATACAATTATAGCATGAACAATAGACAATTATCATGAACAAGGAAATACAATAATATCCATTTTATTATTGCCTCTAGGGCATATTTCCAACACTCGAATGGTCGTTGGCGCACCCACCGCCCCTCCGATTTCGGCCTACCGTCGGAGCGCCACCGCTCGCATGGCTGTCACAGGGAAACCTCATCCTTCCAAGGTGGACTAGCAGGCGAGGGTGCACCGCTGCTTGCCGCCTAACCATCGCGACCGAGGGAATCGACGACAAGCTTGGGACGGCTTTGACAATGCAGTGTCGACAACTTTCAGTTGCACAGTCGCCTTCCAAACGCCGATGGAGGTCCTCCCATAGTTGTTTTGACCTTGTCACGGCTTTCATCTAGCCACCATCGACCCGCTGTCCGGTTTGGTCCTTCTCGTCCACAAGGTGTTTGATGGAATTCCTACAAAAGTAAAAGAAAACCACTTGCTTTCTTGTGTGTGCACTTGTAGAATGAGCTTGATAGAGAGTTTCCTATGGTAGATGAGTTCATGACTCCTACTATTGCGATGATTCCTCGTCCTACGAGGAATATGACATGACCGAGGAAGAACATATTGCTATGATTTTGATGATGCACAAGAACAACATGCCCAAGCATGGTGGTTCCGTTTTCAGCGGTGAGTTTTTTATAGAGAGAACGGAAAGAGGCGGTCAACCATTGATGTGAAACTACTTTGGCCCAAATCCTCGTTATCCATGGTGGTAATTTTGACGCGGCTTTTGGATGTCAACAAACTTGTTTCTTTACATTTGCAATGTTGTGAAGCAACATGATCTCCTTCTAGCAAAGGAGGAGTTACACTGGACTGCTTGGACATAGCACTAAGCAGAAGGTCACTGCCGCATTACACATGATGGCCTTTGGTGTTCCAATAGATTCCATTGATGATAATTTGGCAATGGCAGAGAGCGCCTCAATCTTCTTTGGCAAACAATTTGCGAAGACGGTGGTAGAAGTGTTTGGTCCGGAGTACTTGAGAGCACCCAACGCTCACAACACGACTAGACTTTTGGAGATGAACAAACCCGTGGGTTTCCGGGTATGCTTGGCTCCATTGATTGCATGCATTGGGAATTGTCATCTTAAGTAAAACAAATAAAGATGAAATTTATAGGTCTGCAATTCATATGATTTTTTGTCAATGCTCTTTTTTACAATACCCATTACAACATACTAGACATATGCATTCACACTCACGCTAGGCACACAACGCCTAATGAAGACGAGACTCACACATGCCTCGCCATCGACGAAAACGTCGCCTTGCACTGAAAGAATAATTTTCGTGAGGCTGGTCACAATAAGAATATCAGAGATAGTATCATGCATGTCAATTAGTCATTTTTATTGAGACGACACACAATTAAATTAGAAAAAAGAGGATTGAATATGAAGATATGATATAATATTATATTAATGATGTACCAGTATGTGATATGCATTGCAACAAATAAGATCACTAGGATGCCAAGTATATGATCATTAGACTAGCCGCAGTGGGAATAACTTTGTTGGAAATATGACCTAGAGGCAATAATAAAAGGATTATTGTTATATTTCCTTGTTCATGATAATTGTCTTTATTCATGCTATAATTCTATTATCCGGAAATCGTAATACACGTGTGAATACTTAGACCAAATACGTCCCTAGTAAGCCTCTAGTTGACTAGCTCGTTGGTCAACAGATAGTCATGGTTTCCTGACTATGGACATTAGATGTCATTGACAACGGGATCACATCATTAGGAGAATGATGTGATGGACAAGACCCAATCCTGAGCATAGCACAAGATCGTGTAGTTCGTTTTGCTAGAGCTTTTTCAATGTCAAGTATCTCTTCCTTAGACCATGAGATTGTGTAACTCCCGGATACCGTAAGAGTGCTTTGGGTGTACCAAACGTTACAACGTAACTGGGTGACTATAAAGGTGCACTACAGGTATCTCCGAAAGTGTCTGTTGGGTTGACACGGATCAAGACTGGGATTTGTCACTCCGTATGACGGAGAGGTATCTCTGGGCCCACTCGGTAATGCATCATCATAATGAGCTCAAAGTGACCAAGTGTTTGGTCACGGGATCATGAATTACGGTACGAGTAAAGTGACTTGCCAGTAACGAGACTGAACGAGGTATTGGGATACCGACGATCGAGTCTCGGGCATGTAACGTACCGATTGACAAAGGGAATTGTATACGGGGTTGATTGAATCCTCGACATCGTGGTTCATCCGATGACATCATCGAGGAGCATGTGGGAGCCAACATGGGTATCCAGATCCCGCTGTTGGTTATTGACCGGAGAGCCGTCTCGGTCATGTCTGCATGTCTCCCGAACCCGTAGGGTCTACACACTTAAGGATCGGTGACGCTAGGGTTATTAGGAAGACTTGTATGTGATTACCGAAAGTTGTTCGGAGTCCCGGATGAGAACCCGGACGTCACGAGGAGTTCCGGGATGGTCCGGAGGTAAAGAAAACTATATAGGAAGTGCTGTTTCGGCCATCGAGAAAGTTTCGGGGTCACCCGGTATTGTACCGGGTCCACCGGAAAGGTCCCGGGGGTCCACCGGGTGGGGCCACCCATCCCGGAGGGCCCCATGGGATGAAGTGGGAAGGGGAACCAGCCCATAGTGGGCTGGTGCGTCCCCTTAGGCCCACCCCCTACGCATAGGGTTGAAACCCTAGGGTGGGGGGGCACCCCACTTGCCTTGGGGGGTACTCCACCCCCCCTGGCCACCACCCCCTTGGGAGATTTGATCTCCCAGGGCCGGCGCCCCCCTGGGGGCCTATATAAAGGGGGGAGGGAGGGGGCAGCCATACCTTTGCATCTTGGCGCCTCCCTCTCCCCTGCTACACCTCTCCTCCGTCGCGTGCTTGGCGAAGCCCTGCCGGAGTGCTGCTTCTCCACCAACACCACGCCGTCGTGCTGCTGCTGGAGCCATCTTCCTCAACCTCTCCTTCCCCCTTGCTGGATCAAGAAGGAGGAGACGTCATCTACTCCGTACGTGTGTTGAACGCGGAGGTGTTGTCCGTTCAGCACTTGGTCATCGGTGATTTGGATCACGGCGAGTACGACTCCATCATCCACGCTCCAGTGAACGCTTCCGCTCACGATCTACAAGTGGTATGTAGATGCAATCTCTCTCCCATGACTCGTTGCTTAGATGAACTCATAGATGGATCTTGGTGAAATCGTAGGAAATTTTTTTATTTTCTGCAACGTTCCCCCAACAGTGGCATCATGAGCTAGGTCTATGCGTAGTTCTCTATTGCACGAGTAGAACACAATTTTGTTTTGGGCGTAGATCTTGTCAACTTTCTTGCCGCTACTAGTCTTTTCTTGCTTCAGCGGTATTATGGGATGAAGCAGCCCGGACCGACCTTACACGTACACTTACGTGAGACGGGTTCCACCGACTGACATGCACTGGTTGCATAAGGTGGCTAGCGGGTGTCTGTCTCTCCTACTTTAGTTGGAGCGGATTCGACGAAAAGGGTCCTTATGAAGGGTAAATAGAAGTTGACAAAATCACATTGTGGTTATTCGTAGGTAAGAAAACATTCTTGCTAGAACCCAATTGCAGCCACGTAAAAGATGCAACAACAATTAGAGGATGTCTAACTTGTTTTTGCAGCAATTGTCATGTGATGTGATATGGCCAGAAGTTGTGATGAATGATGATTGATATATTGCGATGTATGAGATCATGTTCTTGTAATAGGAATCACGACTTGCATGTCGATGAGTATGACAACCGGCAGGAGCCATAGGAGTTGTCTTTATTTTTTTGTATGACCTGCGTGTCATTGAAGAACGCCATGTAAATTACTTTACTTTATTGCTAAATGCGTTAGCCATAGAAGTAGAAGTAGTCGTTGGTGTGACAACTTCATGAAGACACGGTGTTGGAGATCATGATGATGGAGATCATGGTGTCATGCCGGTGACGAAGATGATCATGGAGCCCCGAAGATGGAGATCGAAGGAGCTATATGATATTGGCCATATCATGTCACTACTTTATATAATTGCATGTGATCTTTATTATGTTTATGCATCTTGTTTACTTAGAACGACGGTAGTAAATAAGATGATCCCTTATAATAATTTCAAGAAAGTGTTCCCCCTAACTATGCACCGTTGCTAAAGTTCGTCGTTTCGAAGCACCACGTGATGATCGGGTGTGATAGATCCTTACGTTCACATACAACGGGTGTAAGACAGATTTACACATGCAGAACACTTAGGGTTAACTTGATGAGCCTAGCATGTACAGACATGGCCTCGGAACACAAGAGACCGAAAGGTCGAACATGAGTCGTATGGAAGATACGATCAACATGGAGATGTTCACCGATGATGACTAGTCCGTCTCACGTGATGATCGGACACGGCCTAGTCGACTCGGATCATGTAACACTTAGATGACTAGAGGGATGTCAAATCTGAGTGGGAGTTCATTCAATAATTTGATTAGATGAACTTAATTATCATGAACTTAGTCTAAAACTCTTGCAAAATATGTCCTGTAGATCAAATGGCCAATGCTCATGTCAACATGAACTTCAACGCGTTCCTAGAGAAAACCAAGCTGAAAGATGATGTTAGCAACTATTCGGACTGGGTCCGGAACCTGAGGATCATCCTCATAGCAGCCAAGAAAGCATATGTCCTAGATGAACCGCTAGGTGAAGCACCCATCCCAGAGAACCAAGACGTTATGAACGTTTGGCAGTCACGTGCTGATGATTACTCCCTCGTTCAGTGTGGCATGCTTTACAGCTTAGAACCGGGGCTCCAAAAGTGTTTTGAGAAGCACGGAGCATATGAGATGTTCGAGGAGCTGAAAATGGTTTTTCAGGCTCATGCCCGGGTCGAGAGATATGAAGTCTCCGACAAGTTCTATAGTTGTAAGATGGAGGAAAACAGTTCTGTCAGTGAGCATATACTCAAAATGTCTGGGTTGCACAACCGCCTGTCCCAACTGGAGATCAACCTCCCGGACGAGGCGGTCATTGACAGAATCCTTCAGTCGCTCCCACCGAGCTACAAGAGCTTTGTGTTGAACTACAATATGCAGGGGATGGTGAAGACCATTCCTGAAGTATTTTCCATGCTAAAGTCAGCAGAGGTTGAAATCAAGAAAGAACATCAAGTGTTGATGGTCAATAAGACCACTAAGTTTAAAAAGGGCAAGGGTAAGAAGAACTTCAAGAAGGACGGCAAAGATGTTGCCGCGCCCGATAAGCCAGCTGCCGGGAAGAAGTCAAAGAATGGACCCAAGCCTGAGACTGAGTGCTTTTATTGCAAGGGGAAGGGTCACTGGAAGTGGAACTGCCCCAAATACTTAGCGGACAAGAAGGCCGGCAACACTAAAGGTATATTTGATATACATGTAATTGATGTGTACCTTACCAGTACTCATAGTAACTCCTGGGTATTTGATACCGGTGTCGTTGCTCATATTTGTAACTCACAGCAGGAGTTGCGGAATAAGCGGAGACTGGCGAAGGACGAGGTGACGATGCACGTCGGGAATGGTTCCAAGGTCGATGTGATCGCCGTCGGCACGCTACCTCTACATTTACCCACGGGATTAGTTATGAACCTCAATAATTGTTATTTAGTGCCAAGTTTGAGCATGAACATTGTATCTGGATCTCGTTTAATACGAGATGGCTACTCATTTAAATCTGAGAATAATGGTTGTTCTATTTATATGAGAGATATGTTTTATGGTCATGCCCCGATGGTCAATGGTTTATCCTTAATGAATCTCGAGCATAATGTTACACATATTCATAGCGTGAATACCAAAAGATGTAAAGTTGATAACGATAGTCCCACATACTTGTGGCACTGCTGCCTTGGTCACATTGGTGTCAAGCGCATGGAGAAGCTCCATGCTGATGGACTTTTAGAGTCTCTCGATTATGAATCATTTGACACGTGCGAACCATGCCTCATGGGCAAAATGACCAAGATTCCGTTCTCCGGAACAATGGAGCGAGCAACCAACTTATTGGAAATCATACATACCGATGTGTGCGGTCCAATGAGCGTTGAGGCTCGCGGAGGATATCGTTATGTTCTCACTCTCACTGATGACTTGAGTAGATATGGGTATGTTTGCTTGATGAAACACAAGTCTGAGACCTTTGAAAAGTTCAAGGAATTTCAGAATGAGGTAGAGAATCAACGTGACCGAAAGATAAAGTTCCTACGATCAGATCGTGGAGGAGAATACTTAAGTCACGAATTTGGTACACACTTAAGGAAATGTGGAATCGTTTCACAACTCACGCCGCCTGGAACACCTCAGCGTAACGGTGTGTCCGAACGTCGTAATCGCACTCTATTGGATATGGTGCGGTCTATGATGTCTCTTACCGATTTACCGCTATCATTTTGGGGATACGCTCTAGAGACAGCTACATTCACTTTAAATAGGGCACCGTCTAAATCCGTTGAGACGACACCGTATGAATTATGGTTTGGGAAGAAACCTAAGCAGTCGTTTCTAAAAGTTTGGGGATGCGATGCTTATGTCAAGAAATTACAACCTGAAAAGCTCGAACCCAAGTCGGAAAAATGCGTCTTCATAGAATACCCTAAGGAAACCATTGGGTATACCTTCTACTTAAGATCCGAGGGCAAGACCTTTGTTGCCAAGAACGGATCCTTTCTGGAAAAAGAGTTTCTCTCGAAAGAAGTAAGTGGGAGGAAAGTAGAACTCGATGAAGTACTACCTCTTGAACCGGAAAGTAGTGCAGCTCAGGAAAATGTTCCTGTGGTGCCTACGCCAATTGGAGAGGAAATTAATGATTATGATCAAGGTACTTCGGATCAAGTTGCTACTGAACCTCGCAGGTCCACAAGGACACGTTCCACGCCAGAGTGGTATGGCAACCCTGTCCTGGAAATCATGTTGTTAGACAACGGTGAACCTTCGAACTATGAAGAAGCGATGGCGGGCCCAAATTCCAACAAATGGCTTGAAGCCATGCAATCCGAGATAGAATCCATGTATGAAAACAAAGTATGGACTTTGACAGACTTGCCTGATGATCGGCGAGCGATAGAAAACAAATGGATCTTTAAGAAGAAGACGGACGCGGATGGTAATATTACCGTCTATAAAGCTCGACTTGTCGCTAAGGGTTATCGGCAAGTTCAAGGGGTTGACTACGATGAGACATTCTCTCCCGTAGCGAAGCTGAAGTCCGTCCGAATCATGTTAGCAATTGCCGCATACTATGATTATGAGATATGGCAGATGGACGTCAAAACGGCATTCCTTAACGGGCATCTTAAGGAAGAACTGTATATGATGTAGCCGGAGGGTTTTGTCGATCCTAAGAATGCTAACAAAGTATGCAAGCTCCAGCGATCCATTTATGGGCTGGTGCAAGCATCTCGGAGTTGGAACATTCGCTTTGATGAGATGATCAAAGCGTTTGGATTTATGCAGACTTATGGAGAAGCCTGCGTTTACAAGAAAGTGAGTGGGAGCTCTGTAGCATTTCTCATATTATATGTAGATGATATACTTTTGATGGGAAATGATATAGAACTTTTGGACGGCATTAAGGCCTACTTGAATAAGTGTTTTTCAATGAAGGACCTTGGAGAAGTTGCTTACATATTAGGCATCAAGATCTACAGGGATAGATCGAGACGCCGCATAGGTCTTTCACAAAGCACATACCTTGATAAGATTTTGAAGAAGTTCAAAATGGATCAGTCCAAGAAAGGGTTCTTGCCTGTACTGCAAGGTGTGAGATTGAGCTCGGCTCAATGCCCGACCACGGCAAAAGATAAAGAAGAGATGAGTGTCATCCCCTATGCTTCAGCCATAGGATCTATTATGTATGCCATGCTATGTACCAGACCTGATGTAAACCTTGCCGTAAGTTTGGTAGGAAGGTACCAAAGTAATCCCGGCAAGGAACACTGGACAGCGGTCAAGAATATCCTGAAGTACCTGAAAAGGACAAAGGACATGTTTCTCGTTTATGGAGGTGACGAAGAGCTCGCCGTAAAGGGTTACGTCGACGCTAGCTTCGACACAGATCTGGATGACTCTAAGTCACAAACCGGATACGTGTATATGTTGAATGGTGGAGCAGTAAGCTGGTGCAGCTGCAAGCAGAGCGTCGTGGCGGGATCTACATGTGAAGCGGAGTACATGGCAGCCTCGGAGGCAGCGCATGAAGCTATTTGGGTGAAGGAGTTCATCACCGACCTAGGAGTCATACCCAATGCGTCGGGGCCGATCAAACTCTTCTGTGACAACACTGGAGCTATTGCCCTTGCGAACGAGCCCAGATTTCACAAGAAGACCAGACACATCAAGCGTCATTTCAACTCCATCCGTGAAAATGTTCAAGATGGAGACATAGATATTTGCAAAGTACATACGGATCTGAATGTCGCAGATCCGTTGACTAAACCTCTCTCGCGAGCAAAACATGATCAACACCAGAACTCTATGGGTGTTCGATTCATCACAATGTAACTAGATTATTGACTCCGGTGCAAGTGGGAGACTGTTGGAAATATGCCCTAGAGGCAATAATAAAAGGATTATTATTATATTTCCTTGTTCATGATAATTGTCTTTATTCATGCTATAATTGTATTATCCAGAAATCGTAATACACGTGTGAATACTTAGATCAAATACGTCCCTAGTAAGCCTCTAGTTGACTAGCTCGTTGGTCAACAGATAGTCATGGTTTCCTGACTATGGACATTAGATGTCATTGACAATGGGAGCACATCATTAGGAGAATGATGTGATGGACAAGACCCAATCCTGAGCATAGCACAAGATCGTGTAGTTCATTTTGCTAGAGCTTTTTCAATGTCAAGTATCTCTTCCTTAGACCATGAGATCGTGTAACTCCCGGATACCTTTAGAGTGCTTTGGGTGTACCAAACGTCACAACGTAACTGGGTGACTATAAAGGTGCACTACAGGTATCTCCGAAAGTGTCTGTTGGGTTGACACGGATCAAGACTGGGATTTTTCACTCCGTATGACGGAGAGGTATCTCTGGGCCCACTCGGTAATGCATCATCATAATGAGCTCAAAGTGACCAAGTGTTTGGTCACGGGATCATGCATTACGGTACGAGTAAAGTGACTTGCCGGTAACGAGACTGAACGAGGTATTGGGATACCGACGATTGAGTCTTGGGCATGTAACGTACCGATTGACAAAGGGAATTGTATACGGGGTTGATTGAATCCTCGACATCGTGGTTCATCCGATGACATCATCGAGGAGCATGTGGGAGCCAACATGGGTATCCAGATCCCGCTGTTGGTTATGGACCGGAGAGCCGTCTCGGTCATGTCTGCATGTCTCCCGAACCCGTAGGGTCTACACACTTAAGGATCGGTGACGCTAGGGTTATTAGGAAGACTTGTATGTGATTACCGAAAGTTGTTCGGAGTCCCGGATGAGATCCCGGACATCACGAGGAGTTCCGGAATGGTCCGGAGGTAAAGAAAACTATATAGGAAGTGCTGTTTCGGCCATCGGGAAAGTTTCGGGGTCACCCGGTATTGTACCGGGACCACCGGAAGGGTCCCGGGGGTCCACCGGGTGGGGCCACCCATCCCGGAGGGCCCCATGGGATGAAGTGGGAAGGGGAACCAGCCCATAGTGGGCTGGTGCGTCCCCCTAGGCCCACCCCCTGCGCCTAGGGTTGAAACCCTAGGGTGGGGGGGGGGCCACTTGCCTTGGGGGGTACTCCACCCCTCCTGGCCGCCGCCCCCTTGGGAGATTGGATCTCCCAGGGCCGGCGCCCCCCCCCCCCTGGGGGGGCTATATAAAGGGGGGAGGGAGGGGGCAGCCGTACCTTTGCATCTTGGCGCCTCCCTCTCCCCTGCTACACCTCTCCTCCTCCGTCACGTGCTTGGCGAAGCCCTGCCGGAGTGCTGCTTCTCCACCAACACCACGCGCGTCGTGCTGCTGCTGGAGTCATCTTCCTCAACCTCTTCTTCCCCCTTGCTGGATCAAGAAGGAGGAGACGTCATCCGCTCCGTACGTGTGTTGAATGCGGAGGTGCTGTCCGTTCAGCACTTGGTCATCGGTGATTTGGATCACGGCGAGTACGACTCCATCATCCACGCTCCAGTGAACGCTTCCGCTCGCGATCTACAAGTGGTATGTAGATGCAATCTCTCTCCCATGACTCGTTGTTTAGATGAACTCATAGATGGATCTTGGTGAAACCGTAGGAAATTTTTTTATTTTCTGCAACGTTCCCCAACAAATTTCAGCAGTAACATCGAGTCCAACTCAGCAAATTTGCTTATGTGGCAGTGAGTTAATGAGGAGAGAGATAGTTATGGTAACTTAGCTAGTTATTGTAACATCACATGTCTCAATGCAATATGAGTCTATAATCTAATAAATGAAGCTTTACATGTTACTATACTTATGTTACTACTCCCTCTGTCCAGGTGCATTAGGCACCTAACGAAATATAGGAATTCCTATAATGTAAGGCACTGCAATTAGTTAGCGCAGTGTGGAATAATTAATTTTGCGAGTTCAACCCAGATAACAAGGCACATACGGCCAGTCATTGCAAACGGCCACTGCATGCAAGCCCCAACACATAATTGCTGGATGTGCATGCAAACGGCCACGCACCATGGTTGGATGCCTAAGTGCACCTCCCCACTAAATACACATATAAAGGCGCACTAATTAATTTTGACTAGTCCAATCAATACACGCCTAGGTCGCGCTGCACCTTCTTAGGTGCCTTATGCACCTGGACGGAGGGAGTACCCACTATGAAGGTAGTAATATAGTCTAAGAATATGTGTATGTTACTAGTGTATGTTACTCACCATTGTGGCTAGTCTTATAACATGGCAAACGAGATTTGAGCTGACAATAATAATGTCTAGTGGTATTTTTGAGCATGCGCCAAACAAAGCGATGTCACTTTTGAGCAGTTGAAATTCTTAGTGCAAAACTGAGTAGTGAGACATAACCAACGACATGAATGATAAAAAAACCTATAAAATATATTTGTGACCCTTAAGCCTTAATGATACATCATCCGGCTACCCATTGGTTCTCTCGTGTCCACATACACACTAATACCGTAAACTATGCATCCACTTGTATGAAATGTCAACTCTACAGGTACAGATAAGCCCTACAGTGCAGATCCAGTTGTATGAAATGTCCGATGTCAACTCTACAGTAGAGATCCATTCCCACACGTTTCGCCCCGGCTTTGCTGGAGTATTTTGTTCAAGAAAATACCAAGATTAAGACCTCACGAGCATCAAGACGGCAGATAAAGATCGACCTGCACGAGTTGACCCCACCTCCTTGTTTAAATGCCAGCAATCATGGCGGACTTGTCTACAGAGACAGGTCAAACCTAATCGTGCGTCCAGCTTTAATTCCGCTAATTAATCCGTGCAGCTGCATCATTATTCGCCTCTACTATACTGGCCAGCTCCCAACCGCGACCAGAACGAGGCCCCGAACAGACAAATCCATCGGGTCCGTCCGTCCCTTTCCGGGCGCAACCAACCGTCCGTCCATGCAGCAATGAATCGGCCAGAGATTTGGTTTCTCCGTCCGTGGCCGAGGAAAAAAATCGGGTCGGGCCTGGACGAGGAGAGCCAATGGGATCGAGGTCAATTCGATTCGGGATCCCGTGGCGAGCCGGCCGCGGCGCCTCTCGATCGGTTCGGGCTTTGACGTCGCCATGGCCACGAGCTGCGCGTGGGCTGGGATCGGATCCGGGTTTGACTTTTGATGCGTTCGTTCGCTCGTCCCCACTTGTCCCGTGAACGTGTGGTGCACACATACGCACGGCACGCCAGGATTCTTTCTGTGTGCGAGCCTACACGCACACGTTTGTGGTCGACGATCCTGTGTGCGGGCTGGCGCGTGGTACCGTTCTGTGGTCGACGCTTCTGACTGAGGTGGAGATGTGTATCTACCGAGTCGTCCATGGCCATAGAGTCTGAAAGAGGATGTTTCACGTGGCTGCCAGAGATAGTTTGAATCTGCACAGTGGAGTCTTGCTGCACGATGTGCTATGTCAGTTTATGTATGGCAAGTGGGGCCTAACTCCAGGTTGACAATTTTGGCCGGTTCGCCTAAACAAACATTTTCTGGATGGAGTCGTTGGCATGTACAGGTTCAAGCTGAGCTGCATGCTATCCTAGTTGATTTGGTAAACCGAACATGGCCGGCACGTGCTATTTCAACCTAATGACTACTATCAGGTTGGCCAACTCTGACATGGTAAGGAAGAAAGCCGGCCCAAAAGTTTCTTTACTGTTTCTTGTGCCAGGCTGCGTACATACATAGGTATAGTTACCGGCTCGCCGTGGACTTTTTATTATTTCCGAATATACATGATCAATGTATTCCCCTGCTTCTAGATGAAATGATGTCTAGTTTATCATTGAAGAGAGCGATGTCAACGGCATTGCCGTTTCAACGCACGCGGTGTTGAAGAGATCAACCTGCGAGAAGCATGCGACTCACGGCAGCATGTGGAAATCTCTGCCCCGTCGCTCGTCAGTACTCACACACCTGGCAGAAACGACGACGACGACAACGACGATGTCATAGCATGTTTCAGCTCTGATTTTTGTTGCGTGCACTGAACTGGTAACATGGCAACATCCATCTACAGTTCGACCAACGGACAGTTCATCATCGTTCACTGCATCCAGCCGAGCCAACGAGTTGGCACATCGCCAAAGTCCACCCTTCACTTTCTCTTTTTCTTCAGGGCATTCTCGAGGACTGCACAGGGCACGCAGCGTGGAGCACCTTTCAAGATCTCTCGCAAGCTTTCTCGACATTTCGCGTCGACTCTGTTGCCCGATCAATCAAGCAGCGCAGTGGCAATAGCACCGTTCTTGGGAGTCTGACGACACAGCAGAGGAATCGGACTCTGAATGAACGGACATGACCGTTCGGGCATCTGTTTTCTAACAGTTCTTTCGAGGATCTCCTCTGAAGTCTGAACTGTACCGTTTCAACTTCTCGCGCATGCTGCTGTGATCGGCTGATCCACTGTTGCAGCTGTTGCTTTGTTTTTCCTCTTCTTTGTGCAGTCTGGTGTCAAGTTGCCGCCCACTCACTAGTCTGATAAAGGTCGATGAACTTTTGCATCAATCTAATGTCTGCTCCCTCCGTTCCTAAATATAAACATTTTTAGATATTTCAATATAAACTACATACGGAGCAAAATGAATGAATATACACTCTAAAATACGTCTATATAGATCCGTATGTAATACATATTGAAATATCTAGAAAGGCTTATGCTTAGAAATGGAGGGAGTAATTTAAAGACTGTTTGGCTCCACATGGTTCCATCTGCAGGTTCTTGATCCCTGTTACCTTGACCGAAGGGCATTTAGTTGAAGATCCAAACGGAATCAAGCGAGTTTCATTCTAGTGAAATGGAACGGTTTCGTATCCTCATTTTGTTGGAGTCAATAGATGAAGTAATACATAAATGGAACGGAACTGAGTGTGTTTTAAGCAGGAAAACACGTAAAATGTACACATAAGCTTCCATTTGCTTCAAGTGAATGAAGTAATGATTTCTGACATTTATTTGATTTCCATTAGATCGACTACTGTTCCTCGATTTCACTAAATCGGGTGCAAAAAGGCATATCTCAGGCTAAGATGTTAATGGGATTTAACTAGTTGAGCCTTATGAGGGATCATCACAACGACACACGAGGACGATTCCGAAATACATAAACGCAGTCTCCACAAATGACTCATTTCGAACACGGTGGAACATTTGCTTTTGGTGAGGCTGAAGAGTCTCACAAAGAGCATATGGCGAGGAGGAGGAAACGAGCAACGACACTAGCTGCCTGTGATTCCTTCCAAGTTGTTCATCTTCCTTGTTTTTCTTTGTGACAAGTTCTTCTTCGTTGTCGTTTGTATTCATAGCTGGGTAGTCAGCGTTGCTCACCACAAACCGACCTTGCGCCACTTAGGTATTTTATTTCCCTTTTACCCGATGACAGAGAGAGGGAGGGGGAGGGGGAGGAGAGAGAGAGAGAGGGGGAGGGAGAGAGAGAGATCTTCAAAGAAACATGCAGATGATATTAATATCAGAACAATTCCATCACATTTCAACCAAACACATTTTGAAGTTTGTGAATCTACTAAATAGTTCATCCCCACTGCAAGTAATTCTCTCAACATGCGGTCTTCCATCTCAACAAGAGTGTCATGTCAATATACACAGCACTATTTTTCATCCATGCACCACATCCACTATCTTTAATTATTACAACATGCATTCTCTCACTTCATCATGTCATGCATGTCATACATCTTTGCACATGATAATTAGTCACGTAAATATCCACGCCATACATCTTACATAAACTCATGTCATTAGTATGACATCTGACTTTAGCTAGAAAAAAGAACCTTGGGGACGCCTTGCACACCCCCGCCGCCACCCAAGAAAACCGTCTTCCACAACGCCCTGCTCACCACGCCGCCGCCGGATGAGGCCGTCAGCGGACGATGGTGGTGGGGTGTCCCCTATTTTTTAGCTTCCTTATTTGTCCTTAGTCTTCTCTGCCGCCGTTGCAGGGTTCGATGTGATCTGCGCTCGCCAAATCGTGGGGGTCTATCGTTCGGAGTCGGCCCGGAGGCATGGTCGTGTTGTTGCTGTCCGCATTTGGACGCGGCCGACTGCTCACGCGCCCTGCTGCGCGACATGGACTCCGCTGTCATCCTGAATCTATGGGCACGACTGTCCGTGTGCGCACCCAGATGCTCCGTTCGATCTGCCCTCCGCCTTGCATGATGGCGCCATTGCGGACGCCGAGGGCGGGTGGATTTGCGAAAGAGATGACGCCCAGGGCGTCTTGATGGTATTCATGCCCTCGTCGCGGGCTGCTTCAGTCAGGTACGAGGACGACATTTCACCTAAGTGGCAGGTGTTCATGCTTGGATATAGGCACCGGGTCAACAACATCGTCGTCGTGGATGGCGATGTGATGACCATGTTCCTATGGTTAGTGGCAACCCCAATACACCTTGGCCCGCCTTGGCGCCTTCATTGCACGTTTTCCAAGGTGTTGATGGGAAGGATCATGCCGTTCGTGTTTGAAGAAGACCGAATTGACTCGGGAGTTTCCATCTCGCATGCTCAATGAAGGCGCTATTTAGATGCATTTTAGAATGTAAATTCACTCATTTTGCTTCGTATGTAGTCCATAATGAAATCCTACAAAGACTTATATTTAAGAACGAAGGGAGTAGTTTTTTTTCTTCCAGTTATAATAACGACAATGCCATTAAACATATGTAGAAGGAGAGTCTCCCTATACGACGTGGGGGAACCCCCATATAGCTTTGGTGTTTGCGCGGTCAGATGCGTCCCAATAGCTTTAGGATTTTTTTCAAACGTTTTAAAATATTGTTAACAAGAAATTAAAAAATTTGTGAAGGTTCAATACTTTTTGAAAATGTTCATCTTGTATTAAAAAATTCCATTTGTACACAATCGGATGTATTTGTAAATAAAAATAAGAAAAAAGGAATAAAATAAATATATAAATATAAATGGGAAAACTGAAAAACAAAGTAAAATAAATAACCATCCAAAAACCTAAAAAGCATATATTAAGATAAAGAAACATAAGAAACACAGCCGAAAAATAGAAAACCGAAAATAAGGAAACAAAATTGGCTGCCACCGTTAATGGCCCGACACATACGAACGCACACCCTCGGTTATGGGCCTAAATTTTCTATGACCCTAAAATTATAGGCGGGCTGCAAAGGCATTGCCGTTTCAACGGACGCGGAGTCGGAAGACCAACCCGGCGGAGTACAAGCCACGGCAGCATCGTGGAAACTCTGCTCGTAGCTCGCCAGTACCCAACCACCTGGCAGGAGCAACAGACGACCATCTGCTGATTCAGTCGCGTGCACTGATTTAGCCATGGTCCGCTTCGCCCGGCCAAGCCAACGAGTTGATCCATCGCAGGAAGTCCACCCATCGCTTTCGCTTTTTTCATCACTGTATTCTCGAGGACTACACAGGGCAGTCGGAGCACCTGTCAAAGATCTCACGATGTTTCGCGTCCGGCTCTGTTGGCCGATCAGGCAGCACAGTGGCGCCACCGCTCTCGCGGGTCTCACGACGCAGCAGCGGAGGAATCGGGCATGTGCGTCACAACTCAGAACGGACGGACATGACCGCTCAGGCTCCGTTTTGTAACAGTTCTCCGGTGAATCTCGTCTGAAATGCGGCTGCTCCAGAACTGTAAATTCCTCAGCCAACAGTAGCCCGACCTACTGTTTCGGCTGCTGCTTTGAGCCTTTGAGTGCCTTTTCTTTTTCAGTCTGAGTGGTCTCGTGTCAAGTTGCTGGCCACGATTCCGGCAATAGATAAAGGTCGCTGAGCTTTGCATCAGCCTTGTAATGTCTAATCAAATCACTGGTTGGCTCCACAGTCTTTCATCTGCAAATGTCCTGTTTTTTCTACTGAACTTGCTGCAAATGTCCTGTTTGCTTGACAGGAAAAACTCATGTATCAATCGTCATTACAGTGCTGACCTTACACATGGGCTGAAGGTAGCAAATCTCTTACGTAAGCCCTTGCATTATTGGCCAAAAGGTTTTCATCTCTGTAGGCAGTGATGTGACCATAATTTTACAGGTATAGCGGCGTCATGAACTTTTATTTGGCGCCTATGCGCCGGATACTACCTAATCAGTAGGAAGCCCTCACGGTGGAAATAAACATTTTCAAATTTGTGAACATTAGGAATTCATGGACATTTTTCAAAATGTGTGAAGATTTTTTTAATATGCATGATTTTTTTATTTCACCAATATTTACAAAAAATAACTAAAAAAGCTTTAACCATTTTGTTGCTAAATCGAGAGAGCAGCGATAGTAATATTGAGGGGGAAAAGCTGCGAAGGGAGCTAGCGAGCAAGTAGGTAGACAAGCGAGAGGGCGGCCCACGGCCCACGAAGGATCTAGCAGACACTATACGGACATCTTGGCGCTTAAGGCGCAAAAGGGAGGCCCCTACAACGTCATACAAACACATGGGCCTAGGCCCATAATTATGACGTCTGCTTGCGAAATTCATATGGACAAATAAAGCTCTGACATCGGCGGATGATCAAACGGATAGGTGACGGGACAACGATGAGGATCTGGGCAGAAAATTGGATCCCAATAAAGGCAACAATGAGAAATATTGCATGTCTAGCGGTCAACCCACCGACTATGGTCAGTGAACTAATTGAGAGAAATAATGCAACATGGAAGAGGGAGGTTCTGGATCAATTCTTCGTGGCGGCTGATTCCAATGTAATTCTGGGAATTCCGCTATGCACACGTCGGATGACTGATTTCTGGGCTTGGAACTTTGAGCGGAATGGCGTTTTCTCAGTGCGATCAGCTTACCGCATGTTGGTGGTAACAAAGCGTAAAAGAGAAAACTGGCTTGAAGGGAATGAGGGGACTTCTGATTTTGAGACAGAAGCTAAATCTTGGACTACTCTTTGGTCGGTCCAAGTGCCTGGGAAGATTCAAAACTTCTTGTGGAGACTAGCGAAACACTCGATCCCCACTGAGGGATGTACGACATAAGCGAAACATGGCCGACGGGGACAAGTTTCAGTTATGTGGGATGCAAGATTCGTGCAAGCATTCTCTTATGGACTGTACTATCGCTCGGTGTGTCTGGGCATTGGGCGATAATGATGTGGCTGATTATGTTCAAGCATCAATGAACCCTAATGCAAGGCAGTGGCTATTCGCATTACTTGATGACCTGCCACATGTGAGCATGATTAAACTTATAGTCACGATGTGGGCAATATGGGCGGCTCGACGTAAAGGAATACATGAAGGGATCCTTCAAAGTCCACACGCAACTCATGGTTTTCTTGAAAGTTTTATTTCTGGACTTAATACCCTTCAGGTGTCGGTGACTGAGAAGCGAGGAGTGCATGAACTACCAGTGCAAAGGGATCCAAACATATGGAAAGCTCCACCCCCAGGAGTGGCAAAACTTCATGTTGATGGGGGTCTCTCACGGAATGGGGGAAGGGGAGCAGCCGCAGGCCGCAACAATTTGCAGAGACCATATGGGACAGTTCTTGGGCTCATTAGCTATGACTTTTGAAGATATAAGCGATCCACCTACATTGGAGGCGCTTCCTTGTCGCGAAGCTCTAGCCCTAGCGGTTGATTTATCTTTGAATCAAGTCATCATTGCATCTGATTGCAAAACTGTAGTGGGGGAGATAAAGGAAGGAACTGAAGGAGCTTACAACGCTATCATAAAGAAGATTATCGAGCGAACGAAGGCCTTCATCAGCCGCGAGTTCATTTTTGAAGGACGTCATTTAAATTTTGATGCACATAATTTAGCTAAATTTTCATCTTCTTTAGATGTTATGCGCAATTTGTGGCTGGGGACTCCCCATGACCCTTTTGTTATTCGTGTAAACTGTACTCCAAATTAATAAAGTTCATTTACCACTCAAAAAAAAGTAATACATCACCCTTTTGTTGCATCAGATTGCAAATCGCTTGTTGGCCACATCCAGTATGGTGGGGGAGGAAGCTACGGAGAATCACTAAGGAGATCAGAGATCATGCAAAAACTTTTATTTCTTGTAATTTTATTAATGAATCAAGGGACTTAAATGTCGATGCTCATAAGTTAGCTAGATTTGGTGTCTCTCTCAGTCCGGGAAGACATGTTTGGTTGGGCAATCCTCATTATCCCTTAGTGATCACAACAAACATTTGTTTTCTTTAGGTCTAGTGCGTAAGGAAATTGAAGATGAAACTTATAGGTTGAGGACACAGATTAGAGCTACCTTTGATTCCTCAAAAAAAATTCATTAATTACTCCTGGTTGATCTATAAAGCTTGGTTATATTCTCTCAAAAAATAAAAAAAATTGTGGACAAATAAAGTGGGTAATTCCTATTTGACACTTGTTGACTCACATAGGTGTAAAATCACCTACATTGACAAGTTATTGGCGGCCAAGTTTGTGTTTGGTTTTACAAAGCACTCTAGACGGGTTTATTGATATTTTTTAATTTTCCTTCCATCTTTTTGTTTTGTCTGGTTTCAGCTATTTTTTCTTCCTTTTCTTCTTACTTGTTTTTAATTCTATTTTTCACTTATTTTCTTTCCTGATTTCTTATGCATTTAGTTTTTCTCCAGGTTTTCCTTTTGAGCTTTTTTTTCACACTTTTCCTTTCTTTCTTCTATAATTGTTTTGTGCAATATTATTTTCAATATACAACAGACGCCTTTTAAATACATAATGATTTTGTATATCTGGTGAATAATATTTTGAAATACTCAATGTACCTTTTTAAAGATATACTAAGCATTTTAAACAATTATTTATTTTAATAGTTTTTAAAATACGCAAGTTCATAAACAGTTCAACAATGAGTTTCTTCGGAGAAAAACCAAGTAGAAAACTAAGAAAATACCTAGTCAAAGCAGTGCACCGCCATCGCCAGATTGGGCCAGCCATGTATGGTCAAACCTGTGCATAGCCTCAATTATTTGACGCTAAAGGCGTCTATTAGGTGGTCTCTATAAGTGGTGAGATCTAAAGAAGGCATGTAAAGTATTTTTTTTGAAGGGTAGGCTTATAAAGTGTGGGCTTTTCTCCTCGAGGTCAATTTTCGGGGCCAAGTTATCAAGGACTATAAGTGCATGAGAGATACAAAATTCGGGCGCTGTTATACATTGCGTTTTTAGGCAGCGTGTTGTTACCCACTAAATGGGCCATAATGGGTGCGCCTCATTCAATATATGCACATTTTTTCCAATTTCTTAAATATACTATAACAAAAAACTAAAATGTTTGTGTAAAAAAAATATTCCAACTTATAATAAATAAATATTTATGCACATTTAAATATGTTATATTTTTCATTCACATATTAAACGATTTGGATTAAAAGTGTTCGTGTTTTAAAAACATTTTCATGTAATTAAAAGTGTTTGGTTATCATAAAAATGTTCATATCAATAATAAAGTGTTCCTATATTTTTGTATAATATTCGTGCAATTTTAAAAGTCACGACATTAAACCATTATTCATGTAATTTGATAATGTGTTCACACATATTTAAAATGGTTTGTGCATTTTTAAAATGTTATTTCAATTCTTGAAAGTGTGAAAGCATTTGAAAATAAAATAAATTCTTTTGAAAATGTGTTCAAGTTTTTTTTATAAAACTATTCATGTATTTTTGAAAAAAAATGTTTAAAAGGAATTTCATTAAAGAAAGGTACTAAAATAGAAAATGAAATTGAAAACAATAAAAAGGAACATAAAAGGGAAAATGAAAAGAAAATTGAAAGTAAATGAAGTAGAATAAAATAAAAGGAGACTAAATTAAAATGCCCACTATTGTGATAAGAAAATTAAAATGCCCACTATTTTGCATGGAAAATGACATGATTATTATACTCTCATGATCAAGAAATGTTTTCTCCTTAATGGCATGTGAATACTTACTATGGTATGGATTGGGAAAGAATGTGTAACATGGCGGAACCGTCATAATAGAAATGAAATTGAATAATAGTCTACTTCATCAGCTTGACCAAGTCATAGTGCGAGTGAACCAAACTCCGTAAGGGCATCCAAATCGGCCATGTATTGGAAGACCCTAACTTGGTCTATTCATATGGCTTTATTGTGTCATCCCGGTTTACGGGTTAGGCGAGTGTGCTAACTTGGCCGGGTAAAGGCATCTAACTTTCTGGATCCTGGGCTTGTATGGTTCCTGATAGCGGAGACATTGGAGATCAGTGAGTGGTGGGGATTAGGGTCAAAGATGGTTGGATGGATGTTTTATAGGCATAGGGCTATGGGCTCTAGGTGGGCCATTTTTGGCCTGCCTTATCAGTAACACAAGCAGGCTAAGTTTGGGCCCGTCATCGGTAATTTGAGCCCCTAAGGGGCTCTGTATGCCATATTAATGACCACCCATTGTGCAGCTATCACTGGTATGTGCAATAGCTGCCGACTGGCGCCTTAGCACTACATGTTTTTCCTACCCTAACCGATAGTGACATAAATGCATGCCATGTTTGAGCCCATCACCGGTGATTTAGGCTTCCCCGAGGGCATGTACAGTGGTGCTATCTCAGCAGTGCCACGTAGGATAAATGCTGAGCATAAGAAATGACTTGTCTTCTCTTATTTAAGATATGATCTCCTAGCACAAATGTCTCAACATGTTTTTAGGAATAGCTAGTTATTGAGATTAAGCTAAGAGATAACCCATTGTAGACATGTTTTTTTTGTCATCTCTAAATTACATGCAAGACTTAAGATAAGACTGTTTTATAACCATTATACATGAGAAGAAATAAGAGATTGAAGTGAATGGAGTAGTTTTATTGATGTTACTGTTCAGCCTTATATACCATCTGAACAGGCGTGTTACAACGTCGGTTACAATGATTGTGCCTGTTTAAACAGGCATGATGTCCCTTCGCCATAGACAGCGTATGGACAACGCTAACTGTAGGTAGTTAGCCTATAGGAAATCCTAACTGCTATGCTAGCCTAAAACTGACGCTAACATCTTAACTAATAATATTTCCTAACACTCCCCCTTGGACAACGCTGTAGTTTAAACTTCATTGTCTTGAGAATCTTCATATATCTTCAAGTGTCAGAAAATCCTTGTTTGATCTTGCATAGTCTTATACCCTTCTAAATCCTGTGAAAAATATAAAAAGAAAATATAGGAATTTGATATACCGTAGGTATAGTAATTGTCTCAATAGAACCCATATGAGAAATCAATATTGGAAAACTCATAAGGAAGAGTACATTATATTATTATCGGATGATAATTAATAAGTTTAGTTCTAGGAGTTTTCTCCCCCTGAACTTTGCAAAATCTCAACTTGCAATATTGTTCAATATATAAAACGTATGTATTGAGCAATACAAGTGGTATTATCTTGATAGATAATGGAAGATGATTCTATTGAATCTTAACTACATAATATCCGTCTTGATATGATTGTGAGCACCTTTCATATCTGGTATATACTTTGAAGATGAAAATCACTGGTATATACTTTGAAGATGAAAATCACTGGTATATACATAGGTCATGTAGAATCCAGCGAGGGATTTTGTTAATAACTACATGTAATCAAGCAATCATTATGTGAGTAATCCTTTTAAAGAAGGAACTCTCGTAGTCGACTTTACCACACAATTTTTCGACTATTTTTAGTCATGAAGTGACTTTTGATGTTTTACACTATATATGTTGCGATTTGTTCATAAGTTCAGACTTTCAAGCCTTTAATGGACTTATATATAGATGTCTGAATTGGGTGATCCATATGAGTATCTAATCACCGAGTCTATTAACTGCATGGATGGTTTATTTGTAACTGCCAATAATATTAATATCGAAACATAATTCCACCTATACCAAGAGGGTATGTTACATCATAATAGATGTCGGGTCTCTGCATGAACCCTTATGCTACAAGCATCGCTTTTCACCACCTCATTATTTTTGTTATGAAATAAAATTCATTTGTCTTCCAAAAGGGAAGATAATTATGAGGAGAATGTATTACAGTGGTAAATACATCTCTTTTGTTAAGCGAGTGCTATTCTTATTTAATTGCTTCCTTCTAGTTGAACCAATATATGAATGCATTAGGCATTCTGCCATGGACTTTGGTTCAGGGCCCTAAAGGTTTTAGCAATTTAAGAACAAATATATGTCGACATATGTAGTCTTATGTTATATGATTATGTTGAATCAATAGGATTTGTGGAAATAATATTTACATCTTTTAACTCCTCGTGATTTCCCATAAGAATGGAGTCAAGGTGTTTCGATGTCCCAACAATTCAAATTGTGTGCACATTTATGTTGGGTTTGGATGATGAGCATCCGTTATGTGTTATTCAACTTGAGTTTGAACTACATTTACTAGTTGAGGATATAATTTCCTCTTTTTTCCGTGGATGCATATGAGACATTTCTTATGTGACCATGTTTCTCCCCCTTTAGTTCTCATTTGGGGAGAATAGTGGTTGTATGAGGTACTTCCACTTTGTATATATGGCACATTGCTTGCATGCATAATGTGATTTGATGATGTCTTTGTCATAAGTAAATGTATTTGGCAGATTTGCAAAGTGTTGCAAATATATATGATTGAACTTTAGGTTTAGATTTTGAAGTACGTGAATATGAGGACTGAATGTCTATGACATTTCTAATTTCTTGGCATTCTTTGTGGTACGAATCTCCCCCTAATGCCAAAAATGTCCTTATTTTAAATGTAATCAGCGTAAAGGCAATAACTAATTCTCCTGATGGGAGTTTAAAATATTTATGATTGACGGATAAATAAATAGTTATACCTCACATAGATCCCAAATTTATGTGAGGGCCCATGTACGATGGAGTGGTGATATCGGTATATAACCGAATTTTTGCAGATGGAAAATACTTGTTTGATTTCCACGTACTTACTGTAAGGGGAATCAGTATGATATGCAGTTGCTATGATCTAGAATAGATTTGCGGCGTGTAAGACCGCATGTTTCCAACAAGATGTTGGCATATTAAAATTCTGAAGAAGTGGTCACATTATTAGTTTTATTCTTTTGATAAAGAATTTGCTGCACCATTTTGGGTATGTACATGAGGTACTTCGTAAAAATCATACATGCTCGTGAAAACGGCATTCAAATGGGTTTAATCCATATGGTAGGATAATTTTCTCTTAATTTGATAATTTGAGCAATTAATTTAGGAATTCATGGTTTTGTGGAGGTTAGAGACTCACATAAGATCATTTTTTAGATGTCTATTGTTACCATGAATGAATGTCCCAGAAATGGTTGAGTAGTCCACATATATATTCTTGGATGTGTTCAAGAAATTTAAATGGCTACTTTCTGAATTTTAAGATGAGAGTGTCCTAAAAATCAATTTTCTCATGGCATATGTGGTGCACATAAAATCTGATGACTTGAGATTTTTTTTTGTTTTGCAGCTTTTAATTGTGACCAACAAAATGTTCACTAATCTTTCGTATCATCCCAATTTTGGGGTGACCAAGGTGATCATGTCAAGTCTTGAATTTATCAAGACTTTGAAAAATTATTTTATACGCAACATAAGGTACAGGTTTGATGTATGTAAAGTATAATCCGGATGAGAATGAAGGGAATTTTTCAAGAGTTTGTTCCTCATATCCGTTGCTTTTTGTTAAAAGAAAAAATTATGTCTTATCCACCTCTAATGTTTTCGATGGAAATTGTTAGATCGGATATCTTTGAAACTTATAAGGGTACGAGTAGATTCAGGATACAAGAGTGCATTCTGAATTACGATAGGAGTACCCATAGGGAGTGTGAAAGTGGCTCTTCTTGAACCAATAATTGCTTTCTCTCTGTAAGAGTTTAGAAGTATGTTGTTTCCCTTTAAATTGTATTAGTGGTAGCACTATCCACTAAACTTAACTCTTATTCCATCGGATTTTTCCCGTAAAAGTTATATAGATAGAAAGAGAATATTTTAGAATAAATCTTATCTTATTCATATATTCATAAAATTACATACAAGGTATTTATATTATAAAATTCTAATATAAATACATTACAATATTATGTCTGATTCACATAATATAATATACGTAGTCTGAAAGACTTTATTCTACTTATTGTTATACAATATGTAACATTTTGTAGTATTGAAATAGCTAAATGACATCAACATATTTCCGGAGATTAAGTGAGGTCTCCAAAAACATCTTGGGTGTAACCCACAAGCATGTCTTCATCGAGGATGATATCGTCCTTCCGCTTGAATACTTCAATAGCGCTTTGAGAAGGACCGGCTTGAGGGTTATCTTGAATGGCGTTGAAGTGAGCTTCAGTTTTCTTTCCATGAACTTGTTCGCATTTTTGTCCATACTTCATGTATAGATCCACAAGGTGCTTGGAAATTCGGCATTGATTAATACGATAATTCATGCATCCACACCTTTGACAAGTTTGAGAGCTGTCATTTTGATCATGTTTCTTGAAATGATCTTTCCCCTTAGTTTGACCGTTGGTCTTCGGACCATTATTTTGTTTCCATTTTCCCTTGAATTCTTGGAAATTCCTTTTATGGTTTCCAAATTTACTAGTAAAATGAGCATTAGCATGTGCTTCAGGGATAGGCATGGCACCCGTTGGGCGAGCATTGTGATTCTTCATCAGAAGTTCATCATGCTTCTCGGCCTGAAGTAATGTGTATGTAAGCTCATAATACTTTGTGTATTTATGTTGACGATACTGCTGTTGCAATATCCTCATCGAGGGATGGAAAGTGCATAAAGTTTTCTCTATTAAGTCTACATCTGAAACTTGTTGATTGCAAAATCTTAGTTTGGAGTTAATTTTATGCACGGCAGAATTATATGCAGAACGGACTTAAAGTCCTGAAACCTTATAAGAGACCATTCTCTTTGGGCTTCTGGCAATATTATTGCTATTTGTTGGTCATATCTCTCCTTGAGGGAGTCCCATAAAGCTAATGGATTTTCCTCCATCAAATATTCAGTTTTTAAATCAGGATGGAGGTGGTGCCTTATGTAGTGCAATGCTGCATACTTTACCACTTGAGGTATTTCTGGAGCATTTTCGCGGGGGGGGGGGGGGGGGGGGGGGTGCGAGAATGCAAGGACCAAGGCTATGTCCACTTAAGAATATTTTCATATCCATGGCCCATGATAGATAGTTACTTCCATCTATTTGTAGTTCTTGGAATTCTTTCTTATTGATGTCAGCCATATTTCCTGCATGTATGATCATGCATTTGATTAATTTTACTTGATAGTAAAATTTATTTTGGTAAACAACAAATTGTTCTAGAGGAACATTTATAATTTGCAAGCCATATATGTGAAGACCATCAAATTTTGATATATTTGGAAGAGCATTATGGAGGTATAAAATGCCTCTGAGTAACATGCAAAACTGTAATATACAGTATATGCCATTACCTTGTGATTGCACAAATATAATTCAAAGTAATCACATATTTTATTTTGGCTTTTTTATCTCATATTAAAAGAAGAATTTTGCAAGAAAAATATATATCTCTCAAATGCAAAAATAAAATTGTTGTACCAAATAACATGTTATAATATACTAAAACAAATATTAATAAACATGTCATATTACAGATATTTGTGGATATAAGGGCTACAGTATAGATTTACAACACCATATATGATTAAAGGACAAACTGAGGGTCCTAAACATAAATTTATAGCACACTTAATATTGCTATAAAGGAGTAAATCTCCAGCTAGGGAATACAAACTGGGAGTACATCTAATTAGTACGTCTAACTAATACAAACGGGAGTACATTAGTACTACACATCCCGAGTGGTAGTAGACGTGGCCTGTTTGGTCATGTGGCGTGGCCCATGGTTCTGTCGGCACCGCTGAAGCGTGTAAAAGGAATCGAGAAGGGAGTGGATAAGGTACACCCCAAATCACACATCCACTCCACAATCGCTCGTTCGAGCTCTGCTTCAGGCCGGCGCTCAGGGCCGGCTCCTTCAGCGGCGCGGTGCCCCCCCCGCAGAGGAGGAGGGGGATTGGGCGGCGGCCTCGTGGAGGCTGAGATCTGCGACGCGGCCAGTGAGGCCAAGTGCTTCCGGCGACCAGGTGCCGATGCGGATTCCAGCGAGGCGAGCAGTCACGGCTGATGCAAAGCGACGGAGTAGTACACGGGCTTCCGGCGAGGGCGTCGGGAGTGCAGACTGCGGCGCTGCTTCCTGGTGCTCCTTCTCCTCCACATCCGGTGCTGGGAGGTTGTGGTCGGGGAGCGCTGGGAGAGCGGGCGTCGGCGCAGCGGTCTCGATCTCCTCTGTCTTCACCTTCGGCAGGAGGTTGATGACGAAGCCCGACGGTAGCGTTTCCATGTCAACCGCAGTTGGCGGCGACGAGAACGGCAGGCGTGGCCCGTACCCGTGGAGCGGGCAGTAGTACATCGTCGGAAATGATGCTGGTGGTGGCGCCGGGAGTTCCTCGTCGCCAAAGTCACGCTCGGGATCGTAGACAAGCCAACCGGCGCTCGGTCCGCCCAGCAGCCACTCCATGGGCGGAACGGTGAACTCCGTCGGTAGTGGCATCAGGTCGTCGGCGTCCGCGCTGACGTTTGAGGCAGAGGCCTCGTCTTCGTATTCTGCGTCGACCATCTGCTCGGCGACGATGTCCGGCATGGCAGCAACTTCTTCGGCTGCGATCTCCGGCACGGCAGCGACTTGTTCGTCAACAACCACTGGTTCGGCAGCGGCCTCTTGTGGTATGACCGGCGTCACTTCCCTGGGCACAACCGTCCTCGTGCCTGGCTCCGGTGTTCCCTTGGAGTGTTTGCGCTGCACCCAACGGTTGCCAGTTTGGTGGCGTCGGCACACCCAGCTGTTGCCGTGATGACGACGGCGGAAGCCACCACCGGGGTCGGAGCAGCGTCGGGGCACCCAGCGGTTGCGGCGGCGGAGGCTACAATTCCTGTCCAGGCGGCCATGGCGGCGAGTGCCAAACGCCCGGCGATGGTAAGCAGCAATGCCGAAGTTCTGGCTAGCAAACCTGGGGCGATGGCGTCTTGCGACAAGCCTTGCAAAGGCAAATGCTAGTTCCGGCAAAGTTGCCATCTTTCTCACCTGTTTTCTCTATACTTCTCCTATGCCTATTAGCTCTCTGTTTCAGAGCATGCGTGCGGATAACGTGAGAAGAAATAAGAGATTGAAGTGAATGGAGTAGTTTTATTGATGTTACTGTTCAGTCTTATATACCATCTGAACAGGCGTGTTACAACGTCGGTTACAATGATTGTGCCTGTTTAAACAGGCATGATGTCCCTTCGCCATAGAGAGCGTATGGACAACGCTAACTGTAGGTAGTTACCTAACTACTATGCTAGCCTAAAACTGACGCTAACATCTTAACTAATAATATTTCCTAACAATACACACGGGGCTCTCTACGCCATACTAGTAACCGCCCCGTTGTACACCGATCGTTGGTTTCTGCGGCAGCCGCTCTGGCTACGGTTTTATCACCCACATGTGTTTTTTTCTGCCCATAGTTGGATACCGATACGAGTGACGCGGACTCTTTTGCCCGTCACTGATAAAGGTGCAGATATAGCCATTTCTTGACCCGTGAAGCTCGTAAGCAGAATCAGATTCACGCGTGTAACCACTCCATGGTGGAACATCATCCACAGTTCGACTCAGTATCCACGCCAGTGCAACAGATAATGCAAACGGCACATAGTATTTCTTGATAAAGTTACAAGTTCCAAGCACATCAGTTTATGTCCTTTGCTTATTTCTGTGTGTACTTGTCAACCGTGCATGCATGCACGGCCAGTACAACAGTCGCCATATACTCCTTCTAATATTTACTAGAGCATTTTATTATTAATTGAACATCCTCGAAAATATTTTCCACCTATATATTATTTATCGGTAATACCTGGTATTGCTCTATAAACTCTGAAACCCTTCCGGTGACTCCGAAACGCTTCCGGTTCCTCTCATAAATATTATACATAAATATTATAAAGAAACTGTTTCAAATATTCCGAGAAGCGCCGCCCTCAAGCCCGCCGACCTCGCCGCAAGCGTCGCCGCCAAGATGTAACTGGATCTGAGGTGTACTTATTTTATCCCCAACGCCATCGCCATCAGACAACGCTAGACAAAGAGCACTCGCTTAACGCTACTACCCTATACACCGGACAAGATCCCTAGGTTCCCTCTCCTCCCGCCACCGTCGGAGCACCCCGCGGAGGAGAAGGGAGCCCCAGGTTCACCGGGAACTGACGTAAGTTTGTCTAAGCCTATTAACATGTGATTTACTTTCGAATATCTCGACGTAAGAATGCAATGGTGCAAAAGTTGCGAGGTAAAATTTAATCAATAGTTGAACGTAAAGTTTGATAAGATATTGTTCGTCGGTGCAACATATAATGCAAATGGCACATACGTTCGTTGATAATAGAAAGTTCCAAGTCCCACACACATCAAATTACGCCCTTTGCTTATTCATGTGAAGTACGTACTTGTCAACCGGGCATGCATGCAGACATGCACGGACAGTACACAACAGTCGCCATATGCATGCAAGAAGCGTTTTACTTCTTGCACACCACACCCTTGCCGTCCATGCCACTGGCACAGGTGACACCAGCGAGCTCAGATAGCACCGCGGCACCGTCGTTTCCACGGCTGACTCCATAGCGCGCCACGCTGCAGTCGGCGGCGAACATGCTGGAGGTGGTGAAGGTGGCATCTCCTCCCATGGTGGGCATGGATGCCCTCACGTCGAAATGGTTGACGTAGACGGAGCGGTACGTCTGTCCGACCACACCGTGGACGTCGTCGGTGAGCGCGTCGAACTTGAACGCCAGCTCGAGATGCGCGAGGCAGTCATCGGCGGTGACGCCGTAGCGGTGCACCCTCGATTCTTCCTCGGTGATGGGCACGGCATTGGCCCTGACGCTGAACTTTCCGTCGAGGGTGAGGAGCACGCCGTTGGCCGCCTTGGTGCGGGTCACGGACAGCTCGGGGACGCGGCTGGAGGTCCACTTGGCGCCTTCGACCAGGTCGGCGGGGAGATACACGGGCTCGCCGTCCAGGATGATCTCGAGGTGCTCGACGGCGTCGTCCCAGGTGCCGGTCTTCCTGGCGCCGAGGTAGAGGCGGTGGCCGTCGAAGAGCACGGCGATGGCCTGGATCCAGGTGAAGTCCCGGGACATGCCGCTGTGGCCGCTCTTGCCGATGAAGTGTGCGTTGATGTGAAGGTCACGGTCGGAGACGACGCAGAAGTCGGCGTCCCTGCGTCCGTGGAAGTAGAAGGCGTTGCCGTCACCGCCTATGAACCGCGGGTCGCCGCACGCCCCCGGGGTGTTGCACACTGCACGAAGGCATGAACCGTAAACCATTAACCAACAAAATCAAACGTTACTATAGTTGTACCTGCACAGTTAAGACACGGAGTGCTCACCGCAGACGGGTTTGCATGATTTGCAGTCGGCGTAGCAGGACTGGGGGCAGTTGGCTGGGCAGTCCATCCTCTGGTTGGAGCAGTAGGGGTTCACCCTGGGACTCTCACTGCACTTGACGCTTATCGGCTTCGGCTTCGGCTTCGGGCCCTCGGCATTGGGTGGCCGTGGCCTGGATTGCGCGGTGGCGCCCCCTGCGGCGGCGAGAAGGACGACGGCCGCTAAAGCCAGCACGACTCCCAGACGCCTCGCCATTGCGAACGTCCTCACGCTGTCTCTAGTTACTATAGTGTTTTTGTTGCTGATGATTGATCGGGTTGAATGGGTACGTTTGTATGCATGGTTCCTAGGCAATTTATAGGGCGATCGATCGATCGAGTTGGCTTCTATCTGGCTTACTTGGTAATTAAATGTCGCTTGTCAACGCCGCTCGCTTGAAGCGGAGAAGATTATACTTTGCGTGCATAGGTGCATGAGTAGATTGCCTGCTACTCTTACCTACGTACGTAGCTCCTGTGCTACATACATACATGTATGTATATAAGTACAGTACACTCTGTGTACTAGCGTAGCATGTTTTCAGGGCAAGATTGCCACGAAAGAGGCCAAAGCATGTGCTTAGTGTTAGTGTTGATCTCCTCTTAGTTGGCCCAACGGCCAACTGGACCCTTGACTCAGTCCTGATCGGGGACACTCAACTCGACTGGGTTGCGGGCCCCTGTCGCGCAGCTCCATATAAGGGAGGTGGGGGCCACGAGTGCATCATGCCAAGAATGGTTCGCACCCCACCTACCCAGCCTACTGATCGAGGCGGAATTGACAGCGATGGGAAGCTCCGCCACCGCTATCTCACTGTCCACTCATCACCGACGTCACCATCCCACTATGGCCACTGGCGGCAGTTCATCGCACCAGGAGAAGGTACTACCTATCACTACTACCAAAATCTCAGTCCGATCCGATCCAAAGGGATCTATCACTTAGCAGCCTACTAAAGGAAGCGATCCGAGCGTTTAGCCGTCCTTGATTACAATACATATCTCGTACCTTTTACTCTCTTCTTGTCCTATTCATTTTGTCGCATCATTCTTGGATCAAGTCAAATTTTGAGAATCTTGAAAAGCTGCCGTTGATCTAGCAAGTTCGAAAGAGCCTCATCATCATCGCCTCTCTCTTACCGGAACCAAGCAAATTTTGTTGTATTAGACAATCAGAAAGTCGTTGTGCTAAAGCCCCACAGGTCAGACTAGCACGCCCGACCAATAACCGTACCCGATGAAGAGAAGCGTAGATCAGAAGATCAAACTTGTAAACACACAAACAAAGACAAGATCAACACAGATCCACAAAAGACCAACACCGATCAAACTCCATGAGATTCGACAGAGGCACACCTCCACACACACCCTCCGACATTATAGAAACACCATCTAGACGGGCATAGGACGTGGGAGACATTATTCCTACTAGGGGCATCGCCGCCGCCGCACAACCCAACGAAGATGTTGAACCAAACAAAAAATAAGAGCGGAGTCCCTCCGGTCGATGGGGAGCCAGGGTCCTCCGCACCTCCCCGACCCAAAGCCATCAGATGCTGGGCGGGCCGATGGCGGCGCCGACAGAAGGAGGAAAAGACGTATCTGCTTGGGAGTCACCTAATAACTATGTATTAATTAGCATAATCATTTTGTCCAATCATTCAGAGGTAAATGCAGACCAATGGTTTGTTGAACTTTTATTATGTCTTAGTAGATCTTTTTGTCCTATGGTGATTGGTTATCTATTATGATTGATTTGAATTGTATGTTATGATATGTTGCTATTCTTTGATGCCCAATATATGAGCGCACACGTATGTGGATCATACTTTAGAGTTAGCAGTATGTTGAGATAACTATGCATATAGGGTGGCTGGAGTGACAGATAGTACCAGAGTCTGAGTATAGGAGTTGATGCATGAGATAAAAGGAGCCATCAATCTTAATGCTATGATTGGCTTTTACCTTAATAAATTCTTAGTTGTTGTGCATATTTGTTAAGGGCTACAATCATAAGTACATGTTATAAATGGATTTTGGTGCAGGTTAATATAGGCATCTCTCACATATAAAACTGTAATGTATGATTACTGGTCCAGTATTGTAGCCGATTACCTAGGAATAATTCCGCAACATCAACCACCTCTACTCCACACCAGTTATCTTTTATTTTATTATGCGTTTAGATTACAATAACTAACTTCTAATTAGTGCTACTTCAATGTCCAAACTATCTCTTTTATGCCCACAAAGTACTTTTTAATTATATAGTCTAGGTAAAGCAAACGTTCGATGTCTATAGGGTTGTAATAGATTCTTTTTTTTTTTGCGGGTGAGGGTTGTAATAAATTCATTGACAGATAGACCTTGGGAGATTACAAATTCTACCTCTGTTTACTTTTGGGCTCCACTTTGAAAAGGGCTACGTACTCCCTGCACTTGAAGATCATCAGTTATGAACACGAGATGCAGTACACACACAGGACTATGAGTTTACTACAATGGAGAGTACAAGTTGGGTAAAAAGTTTTGTCGAAACCTATCAGCATGGAATCTATTTTCAAAGTTCTCATGTGAGAAGCACAATGGTGAAACGGTTTGTGAATTGACCACACGCTAATGAGATGTTTAGATGTGAAAACCAGATCTAATGGGAAACAAAGCGCACACAGTCAAACTCTTGTCCCATTGAACAGTGGAAAAAACTCATCAGAACTCTCTCATGTGCACAAATGGCGTACATACGTTGTGCTGCTTGTCGCCACCAAAGATAATATGTTGGTTGGCGAAAGTCCAGTCGGTAGTATGCAATTGCACGATAGTACGATATGTTTATTTTCCTTTTTTTGTTTATCTTTTACATTTCACTTCTATCATTTAATCATGGAATTAAAACAAGCCCAGTTTGATTTAACAATTGTTTTTTCTCTTTCAGTTTAAAAATTTATTTTAATATTTTTCACAATTGGAATTGTATTTTTATTATACTAATTTTATGTGAATGATCACCGTGTACTTAAAAAATATTAATCATATTATTAAAGATGCCCAACATCTATTTAAAATTTCTCAAAGTGTATTGAAGAAATATTTATTATGCATCCATTTATTTGGTGTTATTCCGAAATGTTTGCCATGTATTATAACAAGTTCAAAATTAGTAAACATAGATACATTGGGTGTTATTTCAAAATTGTTTAATGTGTATTTTGAAAATGTTCATCATGTATTAAAAATATATTTGATATGTGTTTCATTTATTCTCATTACATAATAAATATAAAAATAGATACATTACTACTTTCTATAAATTTTCTTTGGGTATTGAAAAATGAAGCAAAAGATAAAACAACAGAAATACAAAAAGGAAGTGAAAAAAAGAGACCAAAAAACCTGTGGTTTCATAGGACAAATAGGTGCATAAAAAACTACCTGGTCTAGCGAAAATCGGAAGAAAAATTGCTAGTCGGGACAGAAATTACGTGAGAGCGCTACATCCACTGCGATATTTAGCTTTTCCGACGGCTAACAATGCATATCCAATTTGGCACCTAAGACTCACTTTTAGCTCTATCTTGACAGGGCGCACACTCCCATCAATCTAATGGGCCTACCCATCTAAAGCACCTTCGCGTGAGTTTTGTCTCGGTTTTGGGAACCTTCCCAGCCAGGTTTCTGGGAATCTTCTGCTATTTTAGGTTTTTCATTTTTATTTTTCATTTTCTTTGAAATTCCTGAAATTATTACTATAATTGCAAGAAAAATCAAATTTACTTTTTTTTTAAATTCATGAACTTGTTCTAATACAGGAAATTTTTCAAATTGATTTAAAAATATGAAATTTTCAAACTATTATTTTGACCTAATTTATTGAATTTATTTTAAAAAGTAAATCTTTCCCAAATTCTTGTTTTTTAACATGTCATTTATTTATAAATTTGGGAATTACTTCATATTCATGTTTTTTCAAAAGTCAACGTTTAACCCGTCACCAGAGATAAAAAACGGGCGAGTACAAAACCTAGAACTAAGTGGGCTGGGCATTGCAGGGGCAAACTAGCGGCTGAGAGGCTTTACATGAGCTCTCAACGAACAGCAGACTACGCAACAACAGCCATCCCTATCTGAAGCCGACAAATATGCGGCCCATTAATAATAATATACTTTTAGTTTTTATATAAATCTTGAAATTATATTAATTTCACTTATCTATGTAATAAGTAAAGGTCAAAAACATGTTCACATGCCACAAAATGGAAAATGTCCATGCACTTTTTGTAAAAATGTGCTATCTATGAAAAAACATATGTTGACGTGTTGTGAGAACATTTTCCTCATGTAACGAAATATGTTCAAGCAATTTTTGTTAAAAAAAACTAATGCATCAAAGAACCAGTTCTCTAGTTGGGAAAAATTCTTGAGGCATTGAAAGAAAAACATTGATGTGAAGATAAATATTTTTATTTGTAAATATGTATTTGTGAAATTCCAGGCTACAAAATCAGTCATATCATCTTGCAAGATTCGGATTGCGAGAATCCATTGTGCATCAATAGGACATACGGTTTGTCTAATCAAGTCCTCGTTCGAAATATTTAAAATACAGTCAATCAAGTCTGATTCATTAGATAACAACTGACCCCCTAGGAATAATGATGTTCCTATTTGCACAATTTAGAATCCAAGCATCTTCCAAGTGTTGATGTTCTGACCATTCCCCACTCACCAATACGCCCATGTTTCAGAGAATTGACAGCCGCCATAATACTCTGCCAAGTAAAGGATGAGCACTCCTTAATTCTTTGGACACACATTTTCCGCCATGCCATCCAATGCATCCTCCTCTAGTTGTCCTTGCCCCCCCCCCCCCCCCCCCACACACACACCAAAATGTGCCATCGCATCAACAATTCCTTCACAATTTATTTAGGAATTCTAAAGACCAACATAGCATAGGTTTCTAAAGACCAGCATAGCATAGGTTTCTAAAGACCAACATAGCATAGGTGGGTATGGCCTAAACAATAGATTTGAGAAGAAACTCCTTTCCACCAGCTGATTATAGCATTTCCTTCCAACCATTGATTTCCATAATAATATGACCCATCAAGTACTGAAAGCAGTCGGTTTTTCCTAATTCCACACTAGCTGGTAGGACTAATATTTATCATTGAAGGCCTCTGTCGTAATATTCAGAGTTAGACACATTTTTTTCTCTAATCTCCACACTTGTATTAGTACTAAAAACATGCTAGATTTATCAACACTGACCATCTTTCCCCGAGGCTGCGCAATACAAACATCATTATTCCTATGGGGTCAGTTGTTATCTAAAAATATATTCGATATGTGTTTCAATTATTCTCATTACATAAATAAATATAAACATGGATATATTACTACTTTTCATAAATTTTCCATAAATTTTCTTTGGTAATTAAATGTCGCTTGTCAACGCCGCTCGCTTGAAGCGGAGAAGATTATACTTTGCGTGCATAGGTGCATGAGTAGATTCCCTGCTACTCTTACCTACGTATGTAGCTCCTGTGCTACATACATGCATGTATGTATGCAAGTACAGTACACTGTGTACTAGCGTAGCAAGTTGCCAGGGCAAGATTGCCAGGGTGCAACTTGATCTTCAAGGAAAGAGGCCAAAGCATGTGCTTAGCAGCCTACTAAAGGAAGCGTTCTGAGCGTTTCGCCGTCCTTGATTACAATACATATCTCGTACCTTTTACTCTCTTCTTGTCCTATTCATTTTGTTGCATCATTCTGGGATCAAGTGCAATTTTGAGAATCTTGAAAAGTTGCTGTTGATCGAGAGGGAAGCTCTTGTTTATGCACCTAGCAACGACTATAAACACTGAGATTTATTAATAGTGATATACTTTCAGTTTTTATATAAATCTTGAAATTCTATTAATTTCACTTTCCTTTTAAATGTAGAAAACAAGTTCACGTGCTGTGAAATGGAAAATGTGCATGCACTTTCCTTTTAAATGTTCTATCTATGAAAAAACATATGTTGACGTGTTGTGAGAATATTTTCCTGATGTAACTAAATATGTTCAAGCTATTTTTTTCTGAAAAAAATAATGCATCAAAGAACCACTTCTCTTGTTGGGAAAAAAATTCTTGAGACATTGAAAGGAAAACATTGATGTGAAAGTAAATATTTATATTCAAATAAAATCTAAAAAGAATAATTGTATATAGAGTTAAATGTGCATATACGTCAATTTACTCAAGAAAACAGAGAAATAGAAGCAAACTAAAAAAATAAGAAAGGATTAAGGGAAAACAACAATAAGGAATATATTCAAATGGAAAACAAATAAGAATATAAAGGAACAAAAATAAAATAAGAAAAAAAATATTTCTTAAAAAATGCTGAAATAATAAAAAGATAAAATAAACCTCAACATCAACAAAAAAAGAGAATGGTAAAAAAATATATACAAAATGAAAAACGTTGGCGCTACAAGGCCGACCAGTGCAATAATGCGTGGAAGCGGTATTTACTGTTTCCGATGTCGATTGTCATTCTTGGTGGTATTTGAAATTTCTGCTAAAATAAGTATTTGATTTTTCTATTGGGTTACTGACAAACCATATATCTATCATGTTATTCATGTGAGCAAAATTTTGAACTACACACCAAACATAACATCACAAACAAACAAAGAAGCAAAATGGTTAAAATTCACATGTCAATTTAAATATGCTAGTATTCAAATTGAGACATGTCTTTTCTTTGAACTTGTGTTTCGGAGTTAAAAGTGAAACCTCTTGCCTCCTCAATTCCAGATTATTGGAAGTATCTAGCTTTGTAATAAGTCAAACTGCCCTATATATGAGTAAGTTTTATAGAAAATTACCTCTATATTTGACCAAGTTTTTAGGAAAATGTGTGAATATTTACAATATCAATTATACATAGTATGAAAATATATTTACGATGAAATAACAAAAAAATTGAGTAATATAGATGTTGATATTTCTTTCTGGAGACTTCTTGGTCAAACACTAAAATATTTGACTTAGAACAAAACTAAACTTCCAAATAATTTGGAATGAAGGAACTAACATGGTAGATATATGTTGTGTCTACATCCATATTTTTTCCTTGGATTTTTCTGAACATTTCTAAATAGGGTAATCGTGGTCAGGTATAATTTGTGCACCACGGCCCTAATTCACCCATACCGCTAGCCCTATGAGCTGAGAGCTGGTTTGGCCAATTTGCTCATGTGGTGGCTGAAATAGCATTTAAGATGGTAGGATCAAAAAATCTAATTCCTGGCATTCCGCGTTTTTAATAACGAAAGAAACAGTATGTGACTTTATTAAAAGAATTGCACATACAAATTAACATGTTTTTGAGCAAAACCTAGCCAAACAAAGTTATAAAGAAAACCCATCTCTATCCTCCTAGAAGATAGTTATGTGTCGAGCCAACGTAGGGGCAATAACCATAGTAATCATGTCTTCATCTTCAAAAGCTAAATTGGCCCAACTAAAAAGAAGCCAAATTGGCCACCTCCTAGTAATATAAGTAACATAGTTCACAAGGAATACGACAGTTTCGTTTCCATCCAAATATTCTGAAGCAACATAGAGAAGCCACCCATTTTGCTCGAGCTTGAGGGTCCATTCTAATAGTAAGAAGCATGTCATCAACATCAAATCAGTACACACCTTTGAGTTCAAAAGATACACTCATGTTTCTCTATCATCAATTTGACCAACAAGATGTAGATTACATGCTACAAAAAGTATACCACTGAATTTGAATTTGACATAAGTTTTTGTGAGTATGTTTATGGCGTATAACTAATATTTTGTTGATCAAAATGAGTGATCGATTAATATCATTCAAAGAATAAATAGGCACATAGACAAGAATTTTCTTTGTTGTTGCAGCAAATAGGTGATTGTGTTTCATGGGAAATATACAACATCAGTTAACTGTCTGAAATGGTGTCACGCTTCATTTGTTAAAGGTGTCACCCCGAAGCTCTGACACTTTCTTTTTGGGCTAAAATATTTAATCCTGGCATTCATTAGTTGGACCTATGAATTGCTATTATAGTGTGGACCTTATCCGGGTGGCCTCGGGTGGAGGAGTTTCCTTGTTTATTGGATTTATGATGTGTTACTGGCAGGTAAATCATAAAAACAGAATTTTCGATGTTGAATGCTACCTAAAATGTCTTATCATGTAATCTATTTCACGGTATGAATATTGAGAAACGGTGAAGTAATTAATATGTAGGATCAAAAGTATGTCTGTAGGGGGGTGATTAGACTACTTGACAAAATAAAACCTAAAAAAAAATCAATTTTAGTTGTAGGCAGATTTTAGCAATTATGATAAGTCAAGCAACACCCTACACATGCAGTTCTAAGAGTATAGCAGCGGAAAGTAAGACACTGCACATGTAAGTAAAAGGAAGGGTTTGGAGAAGGCAAACACAATGGGGACACTAAGATTTTTGGCATGGTTACGATAGGTGGTGCTATCGTACATCCACATTGATAGAGACTTCAACCCACGAAGGGTAACGGTTGCGCGAGTCCATGGAGGGCTCCACCCACGAAGGGTCCATGAAGAAGCAACCTTTTCTATCCCACCATGGTCGTCGCCCACGAAGGACTTGCCTCACTCGGGTAGATCTTCACAAAGTAGGCAATCTCCTTGCCCTTAAAAACTTCTTTGTTCAACTCCACATCATGTCGGAGGCTCCCAAGCGACACCTAACCAATCAAGGAGACACCACTCTCCAAAAGGTAATAGACGGTATGCTGATGATGAACTCCTTGCTCTTCTACTTCAAATGATAGTCTTCCCAACAGTTAACTCTCTCACACTGATTTGGCTATGGTGGAAGATGGATTTGAGTGGAAAGCAACTTGGGAAAGGCTAGAGATCAAGGTTCAAGTGGTAGGAATGAGTTCTCTTGATCTCAACACATGATTTGGTGGTTCTCTTTCATAAAATGAGTAGTGGAAGTGTAGGCACGTTCTGATGGATCTCTTACTAAGTAAGAGGGGGTGGGGTGTATATATAGCTGATAACCCACAAGTATAGGAGATCGTTTGTAACCTTCTTCGATAAATAAGATTGCCGAACTCAAAGAGGAGCTAAAGGCAGAACAAATATCCCCTCAAGTTCTATCGACCACCGATACAACTCTACACACACTTTAATGTTTGCTTTACCTAGAACAAGTATGAAACTATTTTGCAAGAATAAAACTACGAGTACTTTGCAAGAATAAAACTACAAATAAATTGCAAGGTAATAAAAGTGGATAGCTTTTGTCGACAAGAAAGTCATTTGTCCCTAGGCAATCGATAACAAGTACCGATTATCATTCTTGTAATTTTACATGAGGGAGAGGCACGAGCTAACATACTTTCTCTACTTGGATCATATGCACTTATGATTGGACCCCTAGCAAGCATCCACAACTACTAAAGGCCATTAAGGTTGTGAAACCCAACCATAGAATTAAGTATCAAGTCCTCTTTACTCCAATACGCCATAACCCCCAAACTCGGGTTTATGCTTATGTCACTCTTGCAACGCACCATAAGAGAATCATCAACATATTGCAACAGCGTACAACAGGGACCCCTCCGTTTGCGCGACACGGAGGGCACCGTAGGACAACACCATAAATAAAATATACAATCATACCAACCAAGATCACGATTAACCCATAGGACAAAACGGATCTACTCAAACATCATTGGATATCCAAATATCATTGGGAAATAATATATGGAGTTGAGTACCATGTTTAAGTAGAAATTACAGCGGGGAGAAGAGGAGTTACACCACTGCATAGAGGGGGAGAGAGTCAGTGTTGACGGTAGCAAGATTGTTGGTGTAGATCGTCGTCACAATCCTTGCCCCGGCGGCACTCCGGCACCACCGGGAGAGAGCCCCTTCCTTCTTCTTCTTCCTTGGCCTCCACCCTAGATGGGAGGAGAGTTCCCCCTCTGGTCCATGGCCTCCATCGCGGCGGAAGTGCAGGAGCCCCTCCGAGATCGGAACTCCCTCTCTGTTCTCTTCTGTTTCGCGCCTTATTTTCTGGCCCTTCACCGTTTCTTAAATTCCCGGAGATCCGCAAATCCAATTGCGTTGATATTTTTACACTATTTTTTCAATAAATTATCTTTCGTGCGCCATAAGAAGGGCCCCAACTGCCTTACGGGGAGGGCACAAGAAACCTGGGCACACCATGGGATGCCCAACTCGCCCTGCTGGGTTGTGGAGGTCATGGGCCTCCGTTAGAGTTGATTCCACCTCCCAAAAATCACGTAAATTCCAAAATAATTCTCCGTAAACTTTTATCGTGTTTGGACTTCGTTTGATATGGATTTTCTGCGAAACAAAAAACATGCAACAAACAGGAACTAACACTAGGCACTGGATCAATAGGTTAGTCCAATAAATCATATAAAATGTTGCCAAAAATATGTGAAATTTGTATAATATTGGCATGAAATAATCAAAAATTATAGATACGATGGAGACATATCAGCATCCCCATGACAACAGTCAGCATTCTTCTTCTCTCATATATGATGGACACACTCCCTCACTGATTTTTCGACCGTCAGTGATGGTCGTTACTCCTCCTTCCCCTAGTGTATAACAAAGGTCTAGCATAAGGAGAAGAAGGAGAAATGACCCCCATGACAACAGTCGGGATTCTTCCTCTCTCATATATGGTGCAGACTTTCTCCCTCACTCATTTTTTGTTTGTCATGTATGGAACCTCGACGGACTTAAAGTCAACTCGAAATGTCGTTTAATTATCTTTCTAGAAAATCCAGGCCACTCGATATTTCCTACATATTCTAGCACAAGTCATGCCAAAATTCATAGAAAAATCAGGCATGACCTTTGCTAGAAAAGGACATATCGAGCGCCTGAAATTTGCCGGAACAGAAATTAATCAACACTCCGGCAAAACATAGGCCACCCGGAGGTGTTACCTGCAAACATGGCCGACCACTTGGGCAAGCACATATCCTATTTGAGAAACACAAGATATACATGTTTATATCTACATCATATGAGCATTCAAACTTTATGGTCACCTTGAGGTCGGAGGGGGGCGGTGATGGGGACGATAGCGGGGATGATGCAGGGGCTCCGTACATCGTCAAATATTATCACTAATAAGCAAAACAAAAACATTTCAAAATAATTAGTATTCAAATTAGCATGCATTCAATTAGAAAAACTAAATCATCTCTTGCGTTCGTACATCGTCGAATATTATCACTAATACATCTCGAATTGTATCATACATATAACATCACTAATACATCTACAACCCTAGCGAACGACAGGTATCAGCGCTAGCGGTGGACACCCAAAGAGAAGGAACCATCACAGGATCATAGCTCCAGTGAGATCCCTGAAGAACCTGCCAGGTATTGCCGAACCTTCCCACGTAACCATGTAGCAACGGACGTGCTCGTCCTCCTCGCTGACACGGTGACTTTTACATCCCTAGTTCTGGTATGATCTAGACTAGCTAGTCACGTGTGCATCATGTCTAATTTTCAAATGAATTTGAATTGGGGACTTGTTAAACCCTCAAAAATCATTTCTGGAAATGACCAAGATAAAAATTGTTCCAAATAGGTCCAAGAAAATGTTCATGTTTCTCTCTGAAAATATTGGTCAGAGGTAAAATTGAAACCAATATTTTGAGGAGCTCATAAATATTTATTTTGGGCATTTTGAATTAATCCAATAATTATTTGCATTGGATTTATATTTGTTATATAGACAAATATACTCCAATAATTCTGGAAACTTATGAGGGGATTTGGAATAATCCAACTTGTCCCTGCAAAAAGTTTCAGAATTTTACTAAATGATTTGGTGCTTAAACTAAATCAGAACAAAATACAAAATTTTCAAAACAGAAACAAATAAAAAGGAGGGAAACTTACCTGGCAGCCTGGGACTGTGCAACCCAGCGGCCTAGCTGACTGGCGATGCTAGTCGTCCCCTTCCTCGCACCAGGAGGATAGGGGCACGCGCCCCGCGCGCGCGGCTACACGTCCGGCCACCTCTTGCCTGTCTGCCTCACTCCCTCGACGCCCTGGACGTCCTGGATGGCGCAACGCAAACCCCTCGGCTCTTTCTCACTCTCCCTCGTGTATCCCCCGCCTCTGCCACTCTCTCTCACCACAGCCAAGCGCTACCGTCATCGTCGCTCGCTGTTGCCGCAGCCACTGCCTCCCCCTCGCCCTCCCTTCATGTCCTCGAGCTCCGCCACGTCGCATGCTACCATTCCGTCAAGCCATGAGACGCCGAACACCTTGTGGTGCCATCGCCGCCCTCTTCTTCATCGCCGGCCGTTTGAGATTGCCGTCAATGCCCCGTCACCGTACGTCCGTCTGCGAGCTCGCCGACAACGTCTACGGTTCCGCTTTGACCTCCGCCGCACTTCCCCCCTCTCCATTTTGTCATTCGCACGCCGTAGCTAGGTCAGCCGCCGAGGCCGAGACCTCACTGCCGCCGGCCTTGTCACTGTTGTCGCCATGGCCACCGCAGCTCGTGCCCGCGCATGCCACTTTGCTCAGCAGCCCCCCAGCAGGCCAACGCCGCAGCCCACAGCTCCTGCCATGCCCGCAGCACCATACCAGCACTTGGTCGTGCTCCGGCCGCTGCTGCAAGCTTCGGCACCCTGCAGCCTCCCGCTTGCTCCCCTGGATGCGCGAGAGCGCGGGCGGCTTCCTCGTGCCCCCAGCCGCCGCTCCCGTGGCCTCCAGCGTGGACACCGCCGCGACCAGAGGTCGCCGGCGATGAGCCCCATCGCCTGAGCCCTGAGATGCGGTCCTGACCTATTAGGTGATTAGCTTAGGCTAATCACCACTTAATCTTACCCCCCTGACATGGACGGTGGGCCCCGTCGTCATAATCTTAGTTAGGTTAAAAATAAACCCCCTTGTTTAACCCTGTGACACTGACGTGTGGACCCCACATGTCAGGTTTGACCCAGTCAGCGTTGTTGTCCCGCTGATGCAAGCATGACGCGGTAATAGGTTTTCTGGTTTTAAAATAAATCAGGAAATTCCAGAAATTGTTATAAACTTCAAAAAATCACAGAAACTCAACCGTAGCTCAGATTGAAATAATTTATATATGAAAAGTTATCAGAAAAATTCAATCTATCCGTCTGTACAATTTTCGTGCATGACAAATGAAGCTATACCTACTGAATATATGAAAACACATAAAGGGAATTTTAAATTCTTACTTTCGAGTTGCATTTGAACCCTTGGTTCAAATGGACTTCATTCAAATGGGATGCTAGTTGAATTAGCTCAAACAACATCACATATTCATGCCATGTTCATGCATAATATTGTTGCATATGCTTGTGTATTGATTGTTGGCACTTCCTTCTTGATAGGTCCTGCTTCGGAGACCGTTCTAGAGTACCTATTTGTGGAGCAGTGCCCCCCTGTTGATCTACCTGGCAAGCAACCCCCTTGTTCATTCCGATACAATCCCAATCTATCGCTTCTGCTCTCTGTTATTGCATTAGGATAACAATGATTCAACTGCTACTTTATGCTGCGGTAGTTGTACCCATTCCTCTGCATGACGTGTCATTGCCACAGTAAATAGTTGAAACCCACTGGCATGTGTAGGAGTTGAATGAGCCATGTTGTGTTCCTACCATGCCATGCCTGCTATTGCTTAGAGTTGTGTCAGGTATGACTCATTGGGAATGAACTAGAGTGTTATGCCATGTTCTGATGCTGAGAGTTAAGCGTGTGAACACGATTTGGTAAAGGTAGCGGTGAGAGGCCATGTAGGAGTGCATGGTGGGTTGTCTCACTGGAACCATCCTTAAGCACTGAGTTCTGTGTATGTTCTGCAATGACTAGCTACTACCATGCATTGGAATGCTTAAGTGCCCCTCTCGACTTATTAACCAACTTTATCTCTGTCTAGGAGTCATAACTAGTTTCTGGTGTTTGTAGGTAGTGTTAATTTCTACCAAGTGGCACCCGGCAGGGTGGGCTTGTGACAGACTAGGCACAGGTGGCACGGTGTACCAAGTGGCACTCGGATGGTGGGCTTGGGAAGCCTGCTCACATCGTTTGGGGTCGTGATGGAAACCTTGGTCAGACTCCCTTGCAGATAGAACCTGAATAGGCGATAAACCTGGACTAGGGTTTTGCGTGGTTAGTCAGGTCGTGGCCGACACCCTCGCCAGGCTTCCAGTTGAAGGTTGCTGAGATACATGACGTGTACATGGCGGTAAGTGGCGAGAGCGTGTGTGAAGAAGTACACCCCTGTAGGGTTAACATGATCTATTGGAATAGCCGGGTCCGCGGATATGGACTTCTTGGATGCTTACGTGGTACATAGACAACTTGACGTGGATACTCTAAAATTCTCAAGACAAGTGTAAGTGCTATGGATGGCCTTCTTGTAGGGAGATGGGAAAGAATCCATAATGGTGTTTTCTGTGGTGATTAGTGGACTCGTGTGCGCTATCTCACCTCAAAGAAGTTACTCGTAGTCGTAGAAAATGATAGCCACTGAGTCAAACCTGGCTTGCAGCAACCAAACCCCACATTGCCTTCTTGATACTAATGCATGTATGGCAGGATCTGATGTAAGTCTTGCTGAATAGCTTTGTACTCACGTTGCTTAATTTATGTTTTTGCAGAGGAGACTTCGGTCTTACTAGTGTTTCCTCGTGGACTTCGACAAGTAGTTTGTTACCTCAGCTACGATCTTGTACGAGTGTTGTAGATAGTCAGGCTCCTCAGCCTTTCTCATTTGTAGTTATCTGTACTCAGACATGTTATGCTTCCGTTTGTTGCTTGTATGCTCTGTATGTTGGGTCATGTGACCCTTGTTTGTAAGAAATGCTATGATGGCTCTTCTGAGCCTTTATCTATTTGAGTTGTTGAGTTATGTTGTGATTCCATGTTTTACATCACATACTTGCATGTTATGCGTACGTGTAATGTGTATTGCTATGTGTGGGATCCGACAACCTAGTTGTTTATTCTTGGTAGCCTATCTTATGGGGAAATGTCTCCTAGTGCTTTCACTAAGCCATGGTAGCTTGCTATTGCTCCGGAACACTTAGGCTGGCCAGCATGTGTCCTTCTTCATTCCTGTGTCTGTCCCTTCGGGAAATATCATGCATTGTTCCTTTAAGTCCTTGTAGCTTGCTACGACTTGGGTTCATACGTTGATGATCGACACGTTCGTTGCTGGGTCATGTATGTTTGTCCCTGTAAGTTTGTGCCACCTTGGGTTTACGACTAGTCATGTCGGCCTAGGTTACCTGTTTGGATGCTAGCGACACAATCATATACGTGAGCCAAAAGGCGCAAATGATCTCGGGCCAGTTAAGGTGGCACCCGTGGAAATACCATGCATGAGGTCGCAAAGCGATATGATGTGTTACATGCTAGATCGGTGTGACTTAGGATCAGGGTCTCGACAGCTTTGGTATTAGAGCTTGACTGCCTGTAGGATTACTAAGTCAAACTGGTCGAAGTGGAGTCTAGAAATTCTTTAGTTATATAGGGGAATTGATTGTGGAAGGGAACGTAAGGCTCTTTTTACTCCTTTACCTTATGGCCTTCTAATCTGAGTCATCCTATCTTTCCTACTGGGTTAAGGAACTAGGTTTTCTTTTCTGTCTATCAGGATCACGAGTTACTACTCCATAGTCCCATAGGATTGGTTGATCAGATTCATACTCCAGTTTTCGAGTACTTCCCGTGTAGTCCATTTAGTACTATCTCAAACCTTGAGTGATGATATGGAGTATGGTACTACCCCATCATTTGCAGGATGTCTCATTTTGAGCATTTTACTGCCGTTATGCTGCCAGAATTGTCCTAGGAGTTCGAAAGATACTAATTTCCTTGTCCTACATTCTGCATCCTATAGTTGATGCTGACTCCGTCCTTGGTTTCGTTTCTCAGGATGTCATCAGTTAAGCGAAGTTCTGTTGCTCGTAGCTAGAACCACGGAGATGGTAGGGATGAGGATCCTCCTGACCACCCTTCATTGGCAGAGTTCATGTTAGAGTTGGAGAGGAACAAGCGTGAGTCTAACCACTTGTTAGCATGTACCGAGGAGAACACCGCACAACAGTACAAAGAGTCTGTGACCATCCATGACTTCATCGGCTTGCACCCACCTACCTTTCATCATTCCATTGAGCCACTCGGTGCAGATGACTAGCTCCGTAGCATCACTCATAAGCTGCATTCTGTGAACGTAGCTGAAGGTGACAAGGTCACCTATGCTACATATCACCTAGAAGATCCTACTAGTCGTTGGTGGCAGAACTATGAGGCCATGATTCCAGCTGGCCAGATACCTACCTGGATGGATTTCAGTTAGGCTTTTCGCGAGAATCACATTCCTCAGGCCCTCATCGATCGCAAGAGAGAAAAGTTCTATAATCTCACCCAGGGTAAGATGGTTGTTGATGCTTATAGCAGAGAGTTTGAGAACCTTGCCCGCTATGCTACAGAAGATGTGTCCACGGACGCCAAGAAGCAGGCTAGGTTCCGGAAGGGTCTCAACCCTGAGTTGTGTCATGATCTCCACCTGCATCATCGTGATACATTCCAGGCCCTTGTGAACAAGGTCATTAATGCAGAGACAACTCAGCTCACTTACGAGGAGTCTCATAAGCACATCCGTGATTTGGGTTCTTCCTCCGGTTCTAGTTCTCAAAAGCGCCGGATTTGGGTTCCGAAGTCCGCTCTTCCACCCAGATATTCACCAAGGCCATCTTATGTGGCACCTCACCCAGCTCAGTCGTATGTTCCACCTAGGCCTATTGGTAGATCGCTTGTCAATGCGGGTCCACGTCCAACTTCAGGGACTTGCTTCACATGCGGGAAGCCAGGACACTATGCACGTGACTGCTCTCAGGCCAGTTATGCTCTGCCACAGCCCGAGAAGTCTATTCTTTGTGGTAAGCCATCAAGCAAGATGATCAGTGCCAAGTCAGCTCGCACTGAACATGGACGTGTGCATCACGTCTCAGCCAAAAGTGCTCATGATGATCCAGATGTCATTCTTGGTACACTCATTGTCAATTGTCATCTAGCATCGGTTCTATTCGATACCGGAGCATCTAACTCCTTCATCTCTGAAGGCTATTCTCATTTGCACGACATATAATTTTGTGATATGCCCTCTCCACTAGTCATTCAAACTCCTGGATCCAAATGGCAAACTTCTAGTGTAAGCCATGGTAATGAAATCCTTGTTGACAAACTTGTATTCCTTGCATCACTTATAGCCCTAAAGTCTACATATATTAACATCATCTTGGGTATGGACTGGATGAAAGCTCATCATGCCAAGATTGATTGTTACACCAGGTTTGTTCAGCTTACACACCCATCTGGCAAGATAGTCACTGTCTCCACTACAGTTGCAAAGCATCAACTCTATTCTCTTAATGCCAGCCCTCTTCCAGACCTTGAAGATATCATGGTAGTCCGTGCCTTTCTAGATGTCTTTCCAGAGGAACTGCCAGGTATTCCACCTGACAGAGATGTAGAGTTTGTCATGGATCTTATCCTAGGAACCGCTCCAATCTCTAGGAGACCTTACAAGATGGCACCATTAGAACTAGCTGAGCTTAAGAAACAACTTGATGAGTCAAGAAGAAGGATGGTACAGACCGGATGGTTGTAGATTATCGTCCCGTTAATTTGGTCACGATAAAGAACAAATATCCGCTCCCCAGGATCAACGACCTGTATGATCAGCTCATTGGATCCTGAATATTCTCTAAGATAGATTTGAGGTTAGGCTTCCACCAAATCAAGATCAGAAACGGGGACATTCCCAAGATAGCCTTTGTCACTCGTTATGGCTAGTACAAGTACACTGTCATGTCCTTCGGTCTAACCAATGCCCCAGCTACATTTTCCCGCTTGATGAACTCGATCTTGATGGAGTACTTAGATAAGTTTGTCATGGTTTACCTCGATGATATTCTTATTTACTCGAAGAACGAGGAAGAGCATGCCGAACATCTTAGACTTGTGCTAGAAAAACTCAGAGAGCACCGCCTTTACGCCAAGTTCTCCAAATGTGAATTTTGGTTGCCAAAAGTGACCTATCTAGGCCACGTGATCTCTGGTAAGGGCATTGCTGTCAATCCGAGAGAGTTCAGGCCGTTCTTGATTGGACTCCACCTGAAATAGTTAAACAAGTTAGCAGTTTCCTTGGTCTAGCCAGTTATTGTCGCCGCTTTGTTGAGAACTTTTCCAAAGCGGCCAAACCTCTCACGGAACTTCTCAAGAAAGATAAAAAGTTTGAGTGGTCCCCACAATGTGAGCACAGTTTTCAGGAACTAAAAAGACGCCTGACTTCTGCTCCCATACTTGTGCCACCGGATTTCACTAAGGACTTTATTATCTAATGTGATGCCTCACGACAGGGACTAGGTTGCATTCTTATGCAGGATCGTCATGTGATTGCCTATGCATCTCGATAGTTGCATCCACATGAGGAGAATTACCCTACACATGATCTAGAGCTTGTAGTCGTAGTCTATGCACTTAAGACCTGGTGACATTACCTTCTTGGTAAATGTTGCGAGATCTACACCGATCACCAGAGTCTCAAGTATATCTTCACCGAACCAGATTTGAACCTTAGGCAAAGACGTTGGTTGGAGGTGATCTGAGATTACGACTTAGGGATTACTTAAACCCCAGGCAAAGCCAATGTCATGGCTGATGCACTAAGTCGTAAGTCCGATTGCAACAATTAATCTCATGTTGTGATAGGGCCAACCACTTCTCCATGAGGAATTCTGTAAGCTTAACCTTCACATTGCTCCTCACGGATTCCTTTCCACCTTGGTGGTGAAACCTACCCTTGAGGATCAGATCATTAATGACCAGAAGTTTGATAGGGGTGTTATCCTCATAAAGAGAAACATTAAGAAGGGAGTTGGTGGATGTTTCTCTATGGATGATCGAGGTGTTGTTTTCTATGAGAATCGCTTGGTGGTTCCCAAGAATCAACATCTGCGACAATTGATCCTTAAGGAGGCTCATGAATCTCCTCTCACAATTCATCCTGGTAGTACTAAGATGTATCAGGACCTACGCCAAAGGTTCTGGTGGACTAGGATGAAGAGAGAAATCACTCAGTTCATTGCTAACTGTGATGTTTGTCTTCGCGTTAAAGCATAGCAGCAGAGACCTGCTGGCCCCCTTCAGCCTTTAGCTATTCCTGAGTGGAAATGGGATAAAGTTGGTATGGACTTCATAACCGGTGAGGGAGTCCTAGACTAGGGGGTGTCCGGACAGCCGGACTATCATCGTCCGCCGGACTCCAAGACTACGAAGATACAAGATTGAAGACTCCGTCCCGTGTCCGGATGGGACTTTCCTTGGCGTGGAAGGCAAGCTTGGCGATGCGGATATGTAGATCTCCTACCATTGTAACCGACTCTGTGTAACCCTAGCCCTCTCCGGTGTCTATATAAATCGGAAGGCTTTAGTCCGTAGGGCATAACCTCCATTACAACAATCATACCATAGGCTAGCTTCTAGGGTTTAGCCTCCTTGATCTCGTGGTAGATCCACTCTTGTACTACCCATATCATCAATATTAATCAAGCAGGACATAGGGTTTTACCTCCATCAAGAGGGCCCGAACCTGGGTAAAACATCGTGTCCCTCGTCTCCTGTTACCATCCGCCTAGACGCACAGTTCGGGACCCCCTACCCGAGATCCGCCGGTTTTGACACCAACATTGGTGCTTTGTTTGAGAGTTCCTCTGTGCCGTCGCCGATAGGAAGGATGCCTCCACCCGTCTTCAAGGACGGTATTTTCGCCAAAGGGGCCTTGGCCGCCGGCCAAACTATCCGGCTAGGTGGTTTTCTTATGACCACCTGTCCGGTCATTGCTTCGACAATGACTTCTCAAGTCGTCAAAAGCAATCTTCACGTCAGCTCGGAACTTGCCGAGCGGCTGGATCCAATAGAGCTCTCGTTTGTCAACGAGCTCTTGGATCGCATCGCCGCCCTGGGAGTCGCTACGGACTACAATCAGATTGGGCTTAAAACCGATCTGAGAGAGATTAACTCTCCCCAGGTCACCCACCACGTCGCAGTGGTAGAGGAACAATGCGGCGACTCTTCTCCTGTATTGAAAACTAGTCATGTTCGGGCTCCCGAACCCTCCATGCCGGATTTCCGCGGAGGGACGGACTTCGATCAAGCACTGAACTTAAAGTCAGGCATCGGACCGGACTCGTTGGACAACGTCCAGCAATCCAAGCTTCCAAATTTGGAAACTTCACGACCTTCAAGCCCTGAGATGGGTAGGGTTCCGGATTTTATTCCACCCACCCACGCAGACATATGCGATCTATCTCTAATACGACAAGAGCCCGCTGAAACAGTACATCACTACTGGGCCAGATTCCTCCTGGTTATGGACAGGATAAAGGACTGCCGAGAGGAAAACGCAATCTCAATCTTTTGCAATAATTGCACGGACAAGGGAATATTGAACGCCATCAGCCGTCGTGAAATTACACGCTTCGCCGATCTGGCGTCCATAGTACGAAAGTACTGTGCGATGGAAAGTTTCCGGAAAACCGAAAACCAGTTTTGGGACAATCCGGCCCCGAATACAACCCTAGTCCGCAACAAAAGGGTGCATCACACTCAGGCCCCAGATACAAAAACCAACAAGCAAAAACCCCATAGAGGGCACGGAACCGTACTGGAGGGATGGCTCAGGGGACCCTGTAAACTTCACAGTACAGAGGGCGCCGTCCCAACACATAGCCTTCGAGCATGTTGGATATTACGGCAGGTGGCCAAAAGTGGCGAGGAGCTTCTAGCCCCGGAAAACCGCTCCAACAATACCAGTACGGTATCAACAGTCTTCGAGACCTTCGCATCAAATAATATGCGGAAACGAACAATCCGCAGCCTCGCCGAAGTCTACCAAGTAGCAACAACAAATCCATGGAGCGACACAGCCATCACCTTCAACGCCAGCGACGAACCTAAATTCCGAACAGCCCGAGCACCAGCCGCACTGGTACTTAGTCCAATAGTGGATGGCTTTCGACTTACAAAGGTCCTCATGGATGGTGGCAGCGGATTAAACCCCATCTACGAGGAAACTCTTCAAAAAATGGAAATAGACTGGAGCCGTATTGAGCGAAGTATCACAACCTTCAGAGGAATAATCCCTAGCCGGGAAGCGCGCTGCACCGGAAAAATCACACTTGATGTGGTGTTCGGCTCGCCGGACAATTATAGATCCGAAGAAGTCACGTTCCAAGTGGCCCCGTTCAATAGCGGTTATCACGCTATATTAGGACGAGAGGCATTCACAATTTTTCAAGCAGTACCCCATTATGGGTACATGAAGCTCAAAATGCCTGGGCCTGGCGGAATGATCACTCTCGTTAGTGATCCGGATATAGCACTCCGCGCCGAAAACAAGACAGCCGCATTAGCCCTGGAGGCACTATCCGAAGCCCTAGCGGCAGAAGAACTCACCGCGCTGCGCTCTACAGTGAATAGGGACGATGTGATACTCGATAAGAGATCCAAGTCCACCTCCTTTAAACCAGCAGATGAAATAGTAAAATTCCAGGTCCATCCAACGAACCCAACAAAGACGGCCTCCATCGGGGCACAATTGAACCCTGATGTAGACGCCGCACTGCGAGAATTCCTTCGGGAAAATTGGGACATTTTTGCCTGGCACCCCTCGGATATGCCCGGAATCCCACGCAGATTGGCAGAACACAGCCTAAACATCCTAAAAGGATTCAAGCCAGTCAAACAGGCTCTTCGACGATTTTCCGAACCCAAAAGACAGGCAATGGGAGAAGAGCTAGCCAAACTATTGGAAGCCGGATTCATCAAAGATATCAAACATCCGGATTGGCTAGCAAATCTAGTAATGGTACCAAAGAAGGACAAACCTAGCGCCTATGCGTCGATTTTAAAGACCTCAATAAGGCTTGCCCAAAGGATCCCTTCCCCCTCCCCCGCATCGACCAAATAATCGATGCTACTGCAGGGCACGATTCATTGTGCTTCCTCGACGCATACTCTGGCTACCATCAAATCAAGATGGCGGAAGCAGACCAAGCCGCAACGGCATTCATCACTCCATATGGACCATTCTACTTCAACACGATGCCCTTCGGACTTAAAAACGCCGGCGCAACATATCAGCGCATGATCCAAACATGTCTGGCCACCCAGATCGGCAAAATAGTAGAGGCATACGTAGACGATGTAGTCGTCAAAACCAAACACGTCAAAACTTTAGTAGACGACTTGAGGCTCACATTCGACAACCTCAGAGCATATGACATCAAGATGAATCCGGAAAAATGCGTTTTCGGCGTACCAGCCGGAAAGCTGTTGGGCTTCATTGTATCCGGTAGAGGAATTGAAGCAAACCCGGCCAAGATCCGAGCTCTGTCACAGTTGGATATTCCAAAAGACCTCAAACAGATACAAAAGTTGACCGGATGCGTGGTAGCTTTAAGCCGCTTTATCTCCCGCTTGGGAGAAAAGGCACTGCCTCTCTATCGCCTCCTTAGGCGCACCGAACACTTCGAGTGGACGGATGCTGCCACTGCCGGACTCGAAGAAATAAAGGCCATATTGGCAACAAATCCGGTCCTGGCTGCGCCCAACCTGGGTGAACCAATGCTGTTATACATCGCGGCAACACATCAAGTTGTAAGCGCGGTACTCGTCATCGAACGAGAAACAGAAGGGCATAAATTCCCTCTTCAAAAACCAGTGTACTACGTTTCCACTGTGTTAACCCCTTGCAAGTCCCATTACCCGCACTATCAAAAGATAGCTTACACGGTGTTCATGGCATCTCGGAAGCTCCAACACTACTTTCAAGAGTGTTCGATAACAGTGGCCTCCGAAGTACCACTTAATGACATTATAAACAACCGCGACGCAACGGGCAGGATTGCAAAATGGGCCATTGAGCTCTTACCATTCGATATAACTTACAAACCTCGGCGAGCTATAAAGTCGCAAGTTTTGGCTGACTTTGTCGCTGAATGGACTGAAGCCGAACTCCCTAAAGAGTACGGCGCATAATCCAATTGGACTATGCACTTCGACGGCTCTAAAATGTTGGCCGGACTGGGGGCTGGCGTCGTATTGACGTCCCCGACCGGGGACACAGTCCAATACGTACTTCAAATAATGTACACGGACTCCAACAACGCAGCCGAATACGAGGCCCTTCTACATGGTCTCCGGATGGCAATCTTCATGGGCATTCAACGCCTAGAGGTGCGTGGGGATTCAAACCTTGCAATATCCCAAATAAATGGAGACTTTGACGCCAGTGATCCGAAAATGGCAGCATATCGCAACGCTGTCCTAAAAATGTCAGCTCAGTTTGAAGGACTCGAATTCCATCACGTAGCCCGAGAGAATAACCAAGCGGCCGACGTACTGGCACGCATCGGCGCAAAACGTGACGCTGTCCCTCCAAACATCTTCCTCGAACGGCTCTTCAAGCCATCCGTACTATGGGAAGAGGAGTCCGAAAATGACAAACCGGAAAAAACCGCGCCAACCGGCGATTTAGCCGACGACACAACACCTTCAGCCCACAACATAATGGCAGTAATTGCCCCGTGGACAGAACCATTCCTAGCCTACTTGCTTAGGCAGGAACTTCCCGAAGACCAAAATGAGGCCCGCTGCATAGTCCGGCGATCTAAAGCCTACAAGGTCCATGAGGGAGAACTTTATAAGAAAAGTACAACCGGAGTCCTTCAAAGGTGTATCTCCGAAGAGGAAGGGCGAAACCTCCTGGCTGAAATTCATGCCGGACTAGGCGGACACCACGCAGCAGCTCGGGCCCTTGTAGGAAAGGCATTCCGTACAGGATTTTATTGGCCGACGGCCCGGGCAGATGCTCAGGACTTAGTCCAAAGATGCGTCGGTTGTCAGCTCTTTGCTAATCAGAGCCATATGCCACCCACCGCCCTCAAAACTATACCCATTACCTGGCCGTTCGCGGTCTGGGGGCTTGACATGGTCGGACCCCTTAAAGGGGGAACCCACAAGAAAAGGTACCTATTGGTCATGGTGGACAAATTCACCAAATGGATAGAGGCCAAACCAGTCAAAGCGGCAGAGTCCGGACCAGTGATAGACTTTATATCTGGGGTAGTACACCGTTATGGTGTCCCCCACAGCATCATCACCGATAACGGCACGAACTTCACGGCCGACGAGGTTAAGTCATGGTGCAAAAACATGGGCATTAAGCTCGATTACGCTTCAGTCTATCATCCTCAAACCAACGGTCAAGTGGAACGAGCAAATGGTCTAATAATGAGCGGCATTAAACCCAGACTAGTGCGGTCACTTACGAAATCCGACACGCACTGGGTAGAGGAGCTCGACTCCGTGCTCTGTGGGCTGCGGACAACGCCCAACCGTACTACCGGATTCACACCATTTTTTATGGTATACGGCGCAGAGGCAGTTCTGCCCTGCGACATTATTCATGACTCACCTCGAGTACGCATGTATGAAGAAAGAGAAGCCGAGTTGGATCAGCAGGATAGTTTGGACGCATTGGAGGAAGAACGCGACGTCGCCAAGGCTCATTCCGCATTCTATCAGCAGCAGGCTCGAAGATATCAAAGCAGAGAAGGACGGGCCAAGACTTACAACGTTGTTGAACTAGTTCTACGCCTGCCGGACAAGAAAAAGGACAAGCTCAAGCCCAAATGGGAGGGCCCCTTCATCATCGATCAAGTCCTGACCGGCGGAGCGTACCGTCTACGAAATGCATCGGACAACCGACTCGAGCCGAACCCATGGAACGCAGCCCGCCTCCGAAGATTCTATGCCTAGCGCTGGACTAAGAGTTCGTCCCCTTCCCCCATCCAAATTTTTACACTTCAGCTGTCTTTTGTTTCTCTTTCTTCTCTTAACCTTTTTCCTAAAAAGCCCTTAAGGGCCTACTTGCGCATTGTTCGCACATACTTGATGTGCCATCCGCACTCATTATACCTGGGGGCTTCCTTTCCAGAAGCTCAATTCTAAGGGCTTTATGCCCAGCGCATGTGTCAAGCTTCCACATGTACCTTTTACTCACCATTATATGCATCGATATGACTTAAGTTTTGGCCAAGCTGGGTTGCCTGGCTCCTGTGCTTACCCCTACGTTCCCGATTGTTCGGCTAGGAGGTAAAGGGAGCACCTCTGCGATTGTTACTGCCGGGTCAGCCGGATGTGTACCTCAGACTGGGTGAAGCCGAAAGCTAGCGTTCTTAAGGGAATATTCGGTCGGTGACTTGAAAGATGATTTTTTACCTACTTATTTATCTGCCCCTAGATGTTTTCCTGCTTTTTTCGCAGTCCGGACATGCACTTTAGGGCATGCCTCCCAGGGAAAGGAACCCTTAATGGAACTATTCTCCCTGGAAGATGTTTCTTACTAACCATGTAATATAACATAACTAGTTGGGCACTTGTCTGATAAAGCACTAATGACCCCTACGCCTGGTCTCCATGCATACCCCGGTTATTTCTTAACCAAGAAGGTATTCGGACACACTCCGGACTCTAGGGTCCCGAGGTTGAAGCGAAAAGGTTGGCAAAGACAAACGATCTACAATCCGGCTAGAAGGCATTTTACATGTCATTTTAAAATACATTGTCAAATCTACTGACTGTATTCCTCCTCAATCCCGTCTAACAGGCTGTCTAACTTACAGTCCCGTTGGGAAAATTTAGCAGCCAACTCTACTTGGCTGTAAACTAAACTCACAGGGATCTCCTTCCCATCGGGCCCCACCGGTCCGACCTCGGCCATGTGGTTGGGATCCGTCTTCTTGTACCGCATCTTCACCATGGCCCAAGCCTCCCTGGCACCTTGGCGGCAGGCCGAAATCTTCCATAAACGGAAGCACTGCCGCACTCCCTGAAGCTTCTCCGCAAGCTCCCCAAGGCCCTCGGGTGGGGAGAGGGCTGGCCATAAAGCCTGGACGACGCTGCTCATTGCCTGCCGAACTCGTTCGAGCAGTTGCAACATCTCGGGAAGTTGATCACCCGTTGATACGGGCATCTCCTCCGTAGGGCGACCTGTGAGTATACCTACAAGACATATTTTGTCAATTGACTTCCTCGCCGAACTCTTCTTTTCAAAGGAGTTCGCTCAAGCACTTACTATAGATGCCGCGACGAAGCCGCTGATTCTCCTTAACGGAGCCGGACAGCTCGACCCGAACGCCTTTCAGCTCTTCTCCAAGCTGGGCGTGGGCATCTTGGAGCTTGTTCCTTTCCTGCTGCACACTATTCAGCACCCTCTCGCCGGCCTTCAGCTGGCGCAGTAGTTCCTGCCTGTCCGGATCTTGTCCGGCAGCACCTACAATGTCATTATTAGACTTGCGCGCACGCCGCACAACGCTTATATTTAAAAGCAAATGTGTTACCAGGAGGGGCCTCTGTGTTTCCTCCTGCGGCAGCAAGTGCGGCCTCAAGTTGGGCCTTGCACTCTCGCAGCTGCTGAGACAGTTGGGTATTCTTCTCGGTAAGATCCTGCATTTCAAATGATCCTTAAATCAGTTAACATAACTACTTTAAGTCTGGGGGGCTACTGGCATATATAACTATTAAATTCTCTTACCCGTATGTCTTTTACATACTGCTCCGTGGCTCTGGTAAAACCATCTTGAGCAGCACGAAGGTGTGCGTCCCCCGCGTTAAAGGCATTCAACGCCTCAGGGGAGAAGCACGCTTCACGAAATACTGTCCGGCGGCGCCTGTGGTTCATGGCGCTCTCCACCTCAGACTTGGTGGCGGACAGTCTGTCGGCATCCTCCGTTGGAGGAGTATCCGGCCCGCGCCTTGCGCTTGCCTCCCCCTCCAAACCGGGTGCTGGAGCCTGGCTGGTAGAGGTCGGATTGGCAACCTCTACGCCCGCAGTCCGGCAGGCGCTTTTTCTCCTACAAAGATCATGAGCACTCAAACGCTTCCTAAGAACGTTGGTCCAAATAATTAATTACGAGCTATACCTTTGCGGCGACGTTTCAGTCCGCGCCGCGCTCCTCTTCCGCCTACTGGTCCGGACTGGCCTTTGTTGGTCAGCCGCCGCGGGCTCGGCTTCCCGCCTTGAAGGCGCTTCCTGCAAAACACCATCGTATGCGAAGGTCGTAAATGGGCAAGGAAGAGATAATGGTGTCCTGACTTCCGTCACAATCACCTGGGAAGCCGGATATAGTCCGGGGTAGTCAGCCGTAATGGCGACTATAGCATTATCCATGCTGAGCTGGTGGAACACCCCGTCGATTAGCTCCACCTGAATGTCCGGATCCTCTTCGGAGGCCGGATCCTGGGATCTCTCTGGATCCTCGGGCTGCGGAGCTGGACTTATCATGTCCTCCACAATCCGACGCAGTTCCTGCGCCGAAGACATAATATAAGAAGCTTAAACTTTGAAAACATGGGTCAGGCCCTTAAAGTGTTTGCTTACCCAACGACGGGGATTATTCATGGAGAACCCATTCAATGGGTTCGTCTGAAGGAAGTCCTCCTTCTCCCCCTTGTACAGGCCGGATAGGATCTGCACCAGATCCTCGGCCGAATCCGGTCCTTTGCGGCCATGACGGGTGGCGTCGTCTTCCCCGTTGAAATCCCACATGGGGTGGCCCCTGTATTGCAGTGGCTGCCCCCCCCGCGTAATGCATGTTGCCATGACTCCAGTCATGGTCAACCCGGAATGGGCCAGTAATCTTATTCGGCCCATCAGATAATGGACGCTCTTGTCTTCCTCCAGTTGGGGGCTCCGCGGGCGCCAACTAAGGCATTTCTTCAGAGGAGCAGTACTGAACTCCGGGAGGTTGACCCGGACTGGGTCCGGCAGCGGAGCGTCTTCTATGTAAAACCATTCCGAAGGCCAGTCTTCGGACGCCTTCTTAGGGGTTCCGGATGGATATCCGGTCCCGGCAATGCGCCATATTTCGGCGCCGCCCACTTGGTATATGGACCCCTTGTGAGAACGGGGTATGAGGCAGAACAACCTCTTCCACAGTGCAAAATGGGGCTCGATACCCAGAAATAGCTCACAAAGAGCTACGTAACCCGCGATATGCAGGACAGAGGGAGGTGTAAGGTGATGGAGCTGGAGTCCGTAGAAATCCAGGAGCCCGCGGAGGAACGGATGTATAGGAAATCCGAGTCCCCTTATTAGATAGGGGACGAAGCATACCCGCTCCCCTTTGTTGGGACTTGGGGTAGCCTCCGCTTGCTTCCCACCTTGGTAGGTGGCCAGCCCGGCTCGGACCGGAACCATGAAGGCCGGAGGGAGATATCCCCCCGCTTGGAGCTTCACTAGCTCGTTGTGCGGAACAGAGCATCTCCTCCAATCTCCTGGCAGAGGGCTGGGAGCGCGAGAAGAGGAGCCGTGTCGACGGTCCATGATGGAATGGATTCTGGGTCAAAGGCGCTCCGATGAGTATTCGAGGAAGGAAGATGGTGTGATTTGGATCTGGATTTTTGCCTCTCTTATAGGCAGATTACTTGCACGACTAGGGGGTAAAACATAAAAGATACCCTGGCTTTTCGCATTCGTGCGACGCGTGGAAGAAGGCCATTATTGGGCGTAGAAGCCAAGAAGCGCAGCATTTATAAGGAAGCCGGACACTGTTCGGCAGGTACATGGAACTTAAAAGGAGAACCCGCCTTGCAACACCGAAGACTATATACGCGCTGGACTTATCGTCATTGAAGCCTGGTTCGGGGGCTACTGAGGGAGTCCTGGACTAGGGGGTGTCCGGACAGCCGGACTATCATCGTCCGCCGGACTCCAAGACTACGAAGATACAAGATTGAAGACTCCGTCCTGTGTCCGGATGGGACTTTCCTTGGCGTGGAAGGCAAGCTTGGCGATGCGGATATGTAGATCTCCTACCATTGTAACCGACTCTGTGTAACCCTAGCTGTCGGTGTCAAAACCAGCGGATCTCGGGTAGGGGGTCCCGAACTATGCGTCTAGGCGGATGGTAACAGGAGACGAGGGACACAATGTTTTACCCAGGTTCGGGCCCTCTCGATGGAGGTAAAACCCTACGTCCTGCTTGATTAATATTGATGATATGGGTAGTACAAGAGTGGATCTACCACGAGATCAAGGAGGCTAAACCCTAGAAGCTAGCCTATGGTATGATTGTTGTAATGTATGTTGTCCCCTACGGACTAATGCCCTCCGGTTTATATAGACACCGGAGGAGGCTAGGGTTACACAGAGTCGGTTACAATGGTAGGAGATCTACATATCCGTATCGCCAAGCTTGCCTTCCATGCCAAGGAAAGTCCCATCCGGACATGGGACAGAGTCTTCAATCTTGTATCTTCGTAGTCTTGGAGTCCGGCGGATGATGATAGTCCGGCTGTCCGGACACCCCCTAGTCCAGGACTCCCTCAGTAGCCCCTGAACCAGGCTTCAATGACGATAAGTCCGGCGTGCATAATGTTCGTCATTGCAAGGCGGGTTCCTCCCTTGAATAATCCAGAGAAGATCATGAACACCAGGATAGTGTCCGGCTCTGCAAAATAAATTCCACATTCCACCATAGAGAGAATAAAATGTACACTAGTTCAATCTGCTGACATATTATGCGGCGTGACATCACACCGCTACCAAGCCACTGTTTGAATCGTTTTTTACTATACCACCTCAGCATGTTTAGTGAAGCGGTTTCCTTGGCACGTCTTGTCGAAGCAGAGATCGTGTTCCCCTTATTCCGGGATTCTCATCAATACGTGCGTGGGTAACCCAACCGTTCCCGTCGCCACGCCTCCTCTATCGAAGGTGAATCCCAAACGGTCACGGAGACGGCTCTTGGTATTTTTTTCCTTTATAAGAGGACCAAGGACCGTTCCTTTTCTTCAATCTCGCATCGAATCTCCTTCTTGCTCCTAGCTCCAACACCCAGAGCCCCAGATTCGAGCGCTTCGAATTCTCAATCATGTCCGGCTTCGACCTTCAGGGTCGGTGGATGCCCTCCTCCGTCACGGAGGAGGACATATTGAAGTTACGTGAGGCCAAGTACCTGACCTACGAGATTTCACACAGGTTTCCTGTCCAAGGGCAGGCCGTGCCCGCCCCCGAGCCCGGCGAATACGTCGTCTTCGTATCCCACCTCCGTCGGGGTTTAGGCTTCCCGACGGACCCCTTCGTGAGAGGGCTCATGTTCTACTACGGGCTGGATTTTCACGATTTGGCTCCGGAGTCCATCCTCCGTATCTCCGCATTCATTATCGTCTGCGAAGCCTTCCTCCGCGTCACTCCCCACTTCGGCCTGTGGCTGAAGACCTTCAATGTGGAGCCGAAGATGATCGGGGGGTGTCATGCGGAATGCGGCGGGGCGGCCATAAGCAAAAAGGCCGATGCCCCGTGGCCCGAGGGTTCCTTCCAAGAGGAACTCGGACTGTGGCAGCAGGAGTGGTTCTATATCACCGCTCCGAAGGGCAGCAAGCAAAAGCCGCCGCCTTCATTCCGCCCAGGACCTCCACGCCAACTGATGTCGTGGGTCAACCAAGGGCTCAATTGGGGGCCGTCCGAAGACGTGCCCTCACTGCAGGGCCGGATTCGAGACCTCCAAGCGAGGGAGATCAATCTGGTCGTGGTGATGCAGGTTATGCTAATCAGGCGTCTTCTGCCCTGCAAACGCCGTCCTCTCCGTCTATGGGAGTTCAACCCGGAGGGACCTCGGATTCTCCAACACTTCATGGGTGCGACACCTGTGGAGATGTACAAGTTGTTCTTCGGACCGCAGGTGGCGTGTCCGGAATTAGCCGAGGACGCAGACCTAAGCCGCAATCGCCTGGATACTCAGGTAAACAGCTCAGAGTCTGGACATTCTGTTTATCTGCCTTTCTAGAGTTCGCCTCCTGACCCATTACTCTTCACAGGAGTGGGTGGCGCGATCAAGGCTGATAAGGTGTCCGGCCCCCCTCCCAGAGACCGCACTGGAGCCCGTGCTGGTCAGAATGTTGGAGGTCGCGCCCACAGAAGGGAGCGATGGGGAAAATAGAGGAGCTAATATTTCTCCCAAAGGGGCGTCTGAGAGGGGGGAATCAAGAACCCCTCCTTCCAGGGGGAGAAGAGGACCGCCTCCGAGGATCCGGAGGCCAAAGCCCCTAAACGGGGGAAGAGATCTTCCCCGGGGGATCCGGCGTCCGGGGAGAACCCGGATGCACAACCATCGCCAAAGAATCAGCCCTCCAGCGAGCCATGAGTATGAAAAGGGAATTTCATCAGTAAAAAAATACCTCCATTTGTGCTTCTGTGGGTGACCGAAATTTTTATTTTGCAGTTCGGATTTGCAGCCTTCGCAGATGAGTTCGTCTTTGGGGGACCTTCTTCCGGAGATGATGGAGAGCGAAACGCCCCCGCCTGCTGCGCCATCAGATAAGGCAGACGAGCCTGAAGTATCGTGATGGAGGGTATCCCCAAGTCCGGAGGGGCCGGAGAGTTCGGCGTCCGCTAGTATCCGGCCGAGAGGACTGAAAAATCTGCTTGAGAGGGCGTCCATCTCAGAAGATCATCGTGTGGTAATGCACATGGTGATTGGAAGGATTTCGTCCGCCGAGAGCGGATTGCGTAACGCCGCTATGAGTTTGCTGGCGGGGTTTGAGGTACGCGAAAATGACGCACCTTTCATTTTTGACAGTTTTGCACATAAAAGTGTGCCCTGTATAGATAGTAGCCCCCGAGACTCGGTAGGTTGTCGAAGATGACAGCGTGCCGAGGATCGAAATCGCAAGTAATGAATGTCGCCGTTCCTATGCAGGTGGCGGATAGTCCGAGGGCTAGCCGGACTAGTGGGGTTGCCGAGTTAATGCGGCAACTTGACGCGGCGGATGAGGACATCGCACTTGTCAACCGGCGACTTGACGAGTCGCAAGGTAAATGAGTTCTCCACGGTTGCTTTATTAATGGGGTCAAAGCCCTCCTCTGATAAATTATATGCTGTTATACAGACGGAGCTGCTGCTGTGGAGAGCCTTCGGGCC